>OY740791.1:40043431-42815931 GCA_963514005.1 Raja brachyura | reverse complement strand
CCTGGAGTTACGACTGCAGGCACAGGACGGCACCCAAAACCTCCAGTCCTTAATAACTGTTGCTGGAAACAAAGGGGCCCAGCCCAGGCGATGACCACTGCTGACCACAGTCTAGTGACGGCATCGGCCCTGGCCCCTTGTCCAGGCCGGGCACTGCACCGTATCACCACAAGCGCTGAACAATCAGGAGGACACAAAGTGCTGGAGTAACTCATCGGCTCAGGCAGCATCTCTGGAGAACATGGATAGATGACGTTTCACGTCGGGACCCATCTGCAGACTGATGGAATGGGGAGTGGGGGGGGGGGGGGGGGGGGGCAAGCTCGAAGAGAGGGGTGGGTGTGAAACAAAGCCTGGTGAGTGATAGGTGGAGACACAAGGAACTGCAGATGCTGGTGTAGACACAAAGTGCTGGAGTAACACAAAGATCTAGCAGCATCTCAGGAGATCATGGATAGATGACTATTCAGATCGGGACCTTTCATCAGACCCACATCCGTGTTCTCCAGAGATCCTGCCTGACCCGCTGAGCTACCATATGCATATCTGTACTCCGAGATCCCTCTGCTCTACAACACCCCCCAGGGCCCTGACAATCACTCTGAAGGTCTATCCCTGGTTTGACTTTGACACCTTAACTTTAAATTTGCCCTGAACATGTCCCAACCTCCACCCTGTGAATTTGAACTGAGACAGGGAACAAAAGTCCTTGTGTAAACGGAGTGAATCCTGCTCGACTCCCGTTCTCACGGCTGTGATAGACAAAGCACACAGCAACTGATTAGCAAGCCCACAGACACAAGAGACTGTCGATGCATCACACAGACCGCACTCCCCACCATCGACTCCATCCACACTTTACGCTGCCTCGGAAGAGCATCCAACATCACAGACTTGTCCCTCTCCCACCCCGGTCATTCCTTCTCCTCCCCGCTCCTGTCCGGCAGAAGGTACAGAAGCTTGAAAGTGCGGACCACCAGACTCAGGAACAGCTTCTACCCCTCTGCTATCAGGCTTCTGAACGGCCCTTTCACTAGCTAGTGTACTGTCCGATTCACCTTTACCCCATTGCGGACATTGGACTTTGTCTCTGGAACTGATGCGCTACAATGCTGAGAACTATATCCTGCACCCTGTATCTTCCCCTTTGCTCTGCCTATTGTACGAGTTTGACTTTGATTGTATTTATGTATAGTATTATCTGATGCTATTGGATAGCGTGCAAAACAAAACATTTCACCGTATCTCGCTACACGTGACAATAATAATCCTAAACTTGTGATGCTGGAACCTTGAGCAGAAACAACTAGCGTGAGGAAAGTAGAAGCGAGGAACTGCAGATGCTGGTTTACAAAGCAGGCGCAGCAGGTCGGGCAGCATCTCTGCAGAGCATCGATAGGTATATATTTTATGGACACTTATATTTTTAAAGTGGATATTGAAGTAATGGTGTCAAGGAGGGAAGGCAGCAACCTGTGCGGTGACTTTTTCACACAAAGAGTGGTGGGGGTATGGAACAAGCTGCCAGAGGAGGTAGTTGAGGCAGGGACTATCGCAACATTGAAGAAACGTTTAGATGGGACTAGTGTAGCTGGGACATGTTGGGCGGTGTGGGCAAGTTGGGCTGAAGGGCCTGTTTCCGTGCTGTATAACTCCATGGCTCCAGCAGTCTGAGATTTCGGGTGAAGTTATAAATGGAGGTGAAAAGCTATAAGGCTTGAAAACTGCAGCATTTCTAGCCTGTTCTCTGATCAACCCTCGACCCTCCCTGTCCCATGACAAATTAGTGATTGAAGATGGACACAGAGTGCTGGAGTAACTCAGCGGGTCAGACAGCATCTCTGGAGAACATGGTGAGGTGACGTTGCGGGTCAGAATCCTTCTTCAGATGTTCCGAAAAGCCACCTATTTGTTCTCTCCAGAGATGCTGCCTGACCCGCTGAGTTACTCCAGCACTTTGTGTCTAACTTTGGTGTAGACCAGCATCTGCAGTTCCTTCCTACACAATTAGTGCGCGAGTATGGGATAGCAACGGATCCTATTTTTTGTCAAACAAAATGAACGTTATTCAGAATAAAATATATCTACACGACCAGAATTGTGCAGAAATTATTTCGACATTCTCAGCGGCTATACACACATTTATTAGAGTTGCATTTGATAGTGTTCCCAGAAATATCCTTATACCCGGCACCCTTGCCACTCACGTAGCCTGGTGGCAGCACAGTGGCGCAGCAGTACAGTTACCGCCTTACCGAGCCAGAGACACAGGTTCGATCCTGACTACAGGTGCTGTCTGTATGGAGTTTATACATTCTCCGTATGACTGCGTGGGTTTTCTCCGGGTGATCCCGGTTCCTCCCACACTCCACAGATGTACAGGGTTGTAGGTTAATTGGCTTCAGTAAAAAATTGTAAATTGTTCCGAGTGCGTAGGATAGTGTTAGTGTGCGGGGATCGCTGGTCAGCACAGTGTCGGTGGGCCGAAGGGCCTGTTTCAACACTGTCTCTCTAAACTAAACCAAATATGCCCCCCTGGGGTGACATCCCTTCCCTTGTTTGAGGGGTGTCTGCCGGCTAATGTCCAGCAGCGGAGGACCCTAGACCGTGGTCGTCCCCCACAGTGCCTTGGTGTTGGCTGCCTTTGTTAGTTCTGTTTATGATTATTGCCACCTGTACCGAGGTACAGCAAAAAAGCGTTGTTGTTGAGGGCAATCCAGTCAGTGGAAAGACAATACTGATTACTCTGAAGCTGCTAACCAAACTTCAGTGCGTCCCTCAGCACGTATTCCTGCAGTCTGGAGCGGGCCAGTCGGCAACATTCCCCGATGGATATCTCTCTCTGCCCTCAGACCCACGATGCTTTTCAGTGGAGTGGAGACTACAGTAGGGACACAGGAAGTAATTTGTAGCCTTCATTTGGGTCTAGACGGACTGCTATCCACTTGTAATTATCATGAATCATCAAGATTAGTATGCAATCTTAAGAACTGTAACCGCTGTATAAATAAGTGTGTAGGGCCTTTCAAAGTAATCCCAGTTGTCAAGAGGGCCTCGAACAAGAGGGCATAGTTTAGTTTGCAAACAAAGAACTGCAGATGCTGGTTTATACCAAAGATAGACACAAAGTGCTGGAGTAACTCCGTGGATCAGGCAGCATCTCTGGAGAACACGGAGAGGTGACGATACGAGTCGGGACCTTTCTTCAGATTACACCAGCACTTTGCGTCCACCTTCGGTATAAACCAGCACCTGCCTTGTCTCTGCAACTCGCCCATTTGAAAAAAAAAACAAGGGAACTGCAGGTGCTAGTTTGCAAAAAAAAAGATACAAAGTGCTGGAGTAACTCGGTGGGTAAAAGCATGGGTGACGTTTCGGATCAGATCCCTTCTTCAGACCTTTGTTAGTTGAGTTTGTTATTATTATAGTCACCTGTACTGAGGTACAGCAAAAAGCTTTTTTTGTTGAGAGCTATCCAGTCAGTGGAAAGACAATATTGACTACATCAAGCCATCCACAGTGTGCAGGTACAGGTTTGGTTTAGTTTATTGTTTGATTATTTAGTTTATTGTTTTAATGAAAACCCTCAGACTATCTTTAATCGGACATTATTGGACTTTATCTTGCACGAAACATTATTCACTATCATAATTACATATTTGTTGTGCTGCTGCAAGTAGGAATTTCATTGTTCCCTTTCGGGACATATGACAATGAATCCTTGGCTCTTGACATGTATCTGTACGCTGTGGACGGCTTGATTGTAATCATGTGTAGGCTTTGCGCTGACTCGATAGCAACAAAAAGCTTTTTGTTGTACCTCGGTACACGTGACAATAAATTAAACTGAACTCAGAGCTTGAGTAACTCAGCGGGTTAGGCAGCATCCCTGGAGAACATGGATGGGTGATATTTCGATTTGCCTCGGGTGCAATTATTTGCTCCACATCTCTTGGCATCACAGTTGCGCAGCGGTAGAGTTCCTGCCTCACAGCGCCACAGACCCAGGTTCAATCCTGACTACCGGTGCTGTCTGTACTGAGTTTGCACGTTCTCCCTGTAACTGCATGGGTTTCCTCTGGGTGCTCCGGTTTCCTCCCATACTCCAAAGACGTGCGGGTTTGTAGGTCAATTGGCTTTGGTAAAATTGTAAATTGTTGCTAGCGTGTAGGGTACTGTTAGTGTATGGGATGATCGCTGGTCGGCAAGGACTCGGTGGGCCGTAGGGCCTGTTTCCGTGCAGTAACTCTAAACTAAACCACAGGACATAGGAGCAGAATCAGGCCATTCAGCCTTTCGATTCTACTCCATCATTCAATCATGGCTGATCTATCTTCACATCTCAACCCCATTCTCCTGCCTTCTCCCATAACCTTTAACCCCATACTAATCGAGAACCAGTCAATCTCCTCTTCAGATACACTACACTGTACTAAACTGTAAATGTGCAGCCGTCTCTTTAAGACTTCTTTGATTCATGGGTTTGAGAGCCAGCTGTTTCCTCTCTGCCAGTAACCTTTCTCCCACGTCTCCGAGACCATTTCAATTCCCAGGCTCTGCAGATCTATTAAACACTGAGTCCTTATGTGCTTGTCAACCCACAGTGGGTCTGTGTCAACATCTCTCCTACTCTTCCCTTTACATAAACAGGTCCCAAGCGATTCCCATGTTTTTATTTCTCCTCATCTGTTTGGCAGAAGAGGTCAGGGAATTCAGCAATTATTCCGGATGTTTGATGGGATCTTTGCCAATTGTATACAAGTCCAGATGGGGTGTCAGTGTTAGACACGGATTCACTGGAGTATCTCAGCGGGTCAGGCCGCATCTCTGGAGAACGTGGGTATGTGTAGTTTCAGATCGGGGCTCTTCTTCAGACCATTCATTGTCTGGTAATGTTAGCTGGAGTTGAGTTTCAGATAAAAATGGGCAGAGCTGCTGTCCCACAGTACCACAGTCCCGGGTTCAATCCTGACCTCGGGTGCTGTCTGTGTGTGTGTGTAGTTTGTACGTTCTCCCTGACTCCCTGTGGGTTTCCTTTGGTTTCCTCCCACATCCTGAAGACGTGCAGGGTTGTAGGTTAATTGGCTTCTGTAAAATGTAAAATGTCCCTAATGTGTATGATAGAACTCCTGGAGTAACTCAGCGGGTCAGGCAGCATCTCTGGAGAGCATGGATGGGCAACGTTGTGGGTCTGAACCTTCTTCAGACCCTTGCATCTGAAGAAGGGGCCCAACCCAAAACGTTACCAATCCATGTTCTCCAGAGATGCTAGACAAAAATGCTGGAGAAACGCAGCGGGTGAGGCAGCATCTACGGAGTGAAGGAAATAGGCGACGTTTCGGGTCGAGACACTTCTTCAGACTGATGTGGGGGTGGGGGTGGGAAAAAGAAAGTAAGAGGCGGATACAATGGGCTGTGGGAGAGCTGGGAAGGGAAGGGGAAGAAGGAGAAAGCAGGGACTACCTGAAATTGGAGAAATCAATGTTCATACCGCTGGGGTGTAAACTACCAAAGCGAAAAATGAGGTGCTGCTCTTCCAATTTACGGTGGGCCTCACTCTGGCTGATGCTGCTTGACCTGCTGAGTTACTCCAGCACTTTGTGTCTTTGTTTGTAAACCTGCATCTGCAGTTCCTTGTCTCTCCATCTGCACTTCACGCTACCAGCATAATCAAGAATCAGTCTCACCCCGGTCACTCCCCCGTCTCCTCTCTCCTATCAGGCAAGAGTGTGAAAGCCCACACCTCCAAATTCTTCCCAGCTACTATCAGGCAGCTGGACCATCCTCTCACCAACTAGAGAGCGGTCCCGACCTATCATTTACCTCATTGGAGATGCTTGGACTATCTTTAACTGGACTTTACTGGACTATATTTTGCAGTGAATGTTATTGCCTTTATTCCTGTATCTGTACACTATGGACGACTTGATTGTAATCGTGTGTAGTCTTTCTGCTGACTGGATAGCACGCCACAAAAAGCTTTCCACTGTACCTCGGTACACATGACAATAATAATGAACTAAACTGAACTATATAGACAGGAAGGGTTTCGTGGGCTGTGGGTCAAATGCAGGAAAATTGAATCAGCCAAATGGATACAAAATTGGTGGGCCTGGACAAAGTGGGCCGAAGGGCATGTTTCTGTGCTGTAAAGCTCTATGACTCGATTATGCTGAGTTATTGTCCCGTTACGCAGACTACATTTTTGTCTTGTAAGAGGAAGTTGACTTCAGTGTTTTTGAACAATGACACATCATTGGTTGCTCAGTAACATGTGGAGGGACTAAGAGGATTTTCTCCTGGGAACGAAGATTAAAGGGCTTAATCATGGCTTTCAAAATAGCAGAAGTTCTAATTGAATAAATCAGTAGTAATTCTCTCCAATGGTTGGAATATCAGTGACCAGAGTTCATCTGATACGTCGAGGCATTCGGTATAAGAGTCAGGGGCTCGTGTTGCAGCTTTGTAAGACTTTTGGTCAGACTGCATTTGGAGTATTGCCTGCAGTTCTGGTTACCCTCATTACAGGAAGGGCGTGGAGGCTCTGGAGAGGGTGCAGAGGAGGTTTACCAGAATGATGCCTGGATTAGAGGGAATGAACTGTAAGGAGAGGTTGGATTGTTTTCTCTGAAGGTGAGAGGAGACCTGATAGACGTGTGTAAAATGATGAGGGGCGTAGATAGGGTAGACAGTCAAAACCTTTCTCCCCATGGTGAAGTAGAAGGTTAGCTTTAAGGCGCGAGGAGCAAAGTTTAAAAGAGATGTGCGGGGCAGGTTTTTTTACACAGTGTGGTGGTGGAGGCAGATACTATGGTGGCATTTTGAAATGGGCACGTGGATATGCAGGGAATTGAGGGATATGGATCACATGCAGGCAGAGGAGATTAGGATAATTTGGCATCATGTTAGGCATGGACATAGTGGGCTGAAGGGCCTGTTCCTGTGCTGTACTGTTCTGTGTTCAGAGGGCAGAGGTGGGGAGGATATTGCTGGAATTTGAGGGGGAGAGAAGGAGAGGGTTGCTACACAGAGTGCTGGTGTATACTGCAATCCATGGACTCAACATGTGGTGAGATTGGAATCAACAGGAATTTTCAGTTGGCACTGAAGAAATACCAGAAAGGCAATGTTTGCACCAATTTGGGGAGAAGCAGAGGACTCAGACTAATTAAGGAGCTGGCAGGGACGTAGTGGGCTGAATGGTCTCAAAGGCCCGAGTCACGATTCCCTGTGTAGACAGGAACTGCAGGTGCTGGTATATACTGCAGATAGACACAAAGTCTATCTCATTGAATGGATCTCATTGAAACATATAAGATTGTTAAGGGTTTGGACACGCTAGAGGCAGGAAACATATTGGGGGAGTCCAGAACCAGGGGCCACACTTTGAGAATAAGGAGTAAGCCATTTAGAACGGAGACGAGAAAACACTTTTTCTCACAGAGAGTGGTGAGTGTGGAATTATCTGCCTCAGAGGGCGGTGGAGGTTCTCTGGATATTTTCAAGAAAGAGCTATATAGGGCTCTTAAAAATAACGGAGTCAGGGGATATGGGGGGAAGGCAGGAATGGGGTACTGATTGGGGATGATCAGCCATGATCACATTGAATGGCGGTGCTGGCTCGAAGAGCCGAATGGCCTACTCCTGCACCTATTGTCTATTGTCTATTGTCTAAAGTGCTGGAGTAATTCACCGGGTCAGGAAGCATCTCTGGAGAAAATGATGGGTGACTTTCGGGCCTGAAGAAAGGTCCCGACCCGAAACGTCACCCATCCTTTCTCTCCAGCGATGCTGCCTGACTCGCGAAGTTACTCCAGCACTTTGTGTCTATCACGATCCAAAACACTAAGTGCTGGAGCTTCTCAGCGGGTCAGGCAGCATCTGTGGAGGGAAATGGATAGACGATGTCTTGGGCAACACAAAGCACCAGAGAGACATGGGGTCGATCCCGACCTCGGGTGCTGTCTGTCTGTCTGTGTGGAGTTTGCACGTCCTCCCTGTGACCGTGTAGGTTTCCTCTGGGTGCTCTGGTTTCCTCCCACATCCAGACAGGTTTGCTTGTTAATTGGCCTCTGTAAAATTGCCCCCAAGTGTGTAGGGAGTGGATGAGAAAGTGCGATTACATAGAACTATTGTGAACGGGGGATTGCTGGTCGGCGTGGACTCAGTGGGCCGAAGGGCCTGTTTCCACGATGTTTCTCTGAAGTAAACTAAATTATGAAGTAGGCTGACAACTCTGAAGAAGGCTCCCAACCTGAACCGTCACCTATCCATGTTCTCCATCCAGAGATTTTGCCTGACCCGCTGAGTTGAGTTAAATTGAGTCTATAAATTATCCCTAGTGTGTAGGATAGAAAGAAGTAGTGATCGATGGTTGGCCCAGACCTGATGGGCCGAAGGGACTTGTTTCCAGTCTGTGTCTCTAATCTAATCCAATGTCCGGCACAAACACTGTGGGCCAAAGGGCCCGTTCCTGTGCTGTACTGTTCTACGTTCTATTTTCTAAGGGGCAGAGTCTCATGATCACTCCCCTCCTCGCCCAAGAGTGAAAGAATGAGAACCATGATGATGACCTTTTGCCTTCTCACAGTGGGTCAGGGGTTCTGGGTGGGAGGTTGCAGGATGAGCAGAGCTGGAGCCTGCGTCTGTTTCTCATCAGGCCACACTTGTTACTTTGCACGTGCTGAAACTCAGGAAGTCATTGAGAGCTGTTCTCCTGAACCCTGCACCGTGTAGATGGAAATGCAGGAAGAGGTTTCAGTTTAGTTTATTGTCACGTTTATTCTAGTTTATCGCTGAGAATGCGGCCCAGACCATCACGCAAACTTTCATTGAGTCCATCCACACCACTCGGCCTCAGCACAGCTCAGAAAAAAAGGACGTACCTTTAGAAAGGAGATGAGGAGGAATTTCTTTAGCCAGAAGGTGGTGAATCTGTGGAATTCATTGCCACAGACGGCTGCGGAGGCCAAGTCATTGGGTATTTTTAAAGCGGAGACTGACAGGTTCTTGATTAGTACGGGTGTCTCGGGTTATGGGGAGTAGGCAGGAGAATGGGGTTGAGAGGGGATGATAGCCCTGATTGAATGACGTAGTAGACTCGATGGGCCGAATGGCCTAAATCTGCTCCTATGAATTATGAACTATCTCAACGTTCTCCTCCCTTGGATTGGACTTCTTTTGTATTGACGACGGATTCACCACACAAAACTAACCCCGTTCTTGGTCTCTCCACAGTGCGTTGCTTGGATGAAGATGTCCACCGCTCGCTGGGATCTCCTCCTTGCTGGTAGGTTCTTCATGGGGCACATGTGGTTCTTGGCGATCTCACGCCCGTGTGGCACCCATCCGCTTGTAAATCCCCCCCCCCCCCCCTCATTTGTATCCACCCATAACCTGCCCCTCCCAGCTTCTCCACTGACCCCCCCCCCCCCCCACACAACCAGTCTGAAGAAGGGTCCTGGCTCAAAACGTCAGTTATCCGTGTTCTCCAAAGATGCTGCCTGACCCGCTGAGTTTTGTTTAGTTCGTAGATGTAACGTGGAAACAAGCTCTTCGACCCACTGAGTCCATACTGGCCAGTGATCACCCCATACACTAGCTCTATCCAACACACGAGGGACAAGCCAATTAACCTACAAACCTACATTTTTAGGAGGTGGGAGGAAACCGGAGCACCGGGAGAAAGCCAACGCAGGGGGAATGTGTCATAGCGACAGTACCCGTAGTCAGGATTGAACCCGGGTCTCTGGCACTCTGAGGCAGCAGTTCTACCGCCCCTAAAGTTACTCCAGCATTTTATGGCTTCTCAAGTGATAGGTGGATACAGGTTAACTTGCCCTTCTCTACCCTTCTGCCCCCCCCCCCCCCCCCCCCCCCTCCACCATCCCATCCCATCCCACCTATATCCCTACTCCAATCTGAAGCAAAGATCTTATACCGGAGCAAGATAGACCAGGTGAGTTCCTCCTGCTCTTCAATGCTATTGCTTGCACTAAATATTGTACCTTTCCCCTTGTATCCGTGCACTGTGGATTGCTTGATTGATTGTGTTCCTATATTGTCTTTTCATTGTCTGGATAGCACGCAGACAAAACCCCTCTACTGTACCTCGGTACACATAACTATAGACTAAACTTATGATAGACACAAAGTGCTGGAGTAACTCAGCGGGTCAAGCAGCATCTCTGGAGAACATGGATAGGCGACGTTTCTGGTCGGGTCCAATCCTAGAGGTACAGGAGTGTACAAACACACACCTCCAGATTCAGAGACAGTTTCTTCCCAGCTGTTATCAGGCGATTGAACCATCCTATCATCAACTAGAGAGCAGCCCTGATCTCCCATCTACCTCATTGGAGACCCTCGGACTATCTTTAATCGGACATTATGGGACTTTATCTTGCACAAAACATAATTCCCTTTATCTGTACACTGTGGACGGCTCGATTGTAATCATGTATAGTCTTTCAGCTGACTGGATAGCACGCAGCAAAGAACCTTTCACTGTACCTCGGTACACGTGACAATAATAATAGACTAAATGTGTATCTGTACACTGTGGGCGACTTGCTTGTAATCATGTATAGTCTTTTCACTGACTTGTTAACACACAACAAACACGCTTTTCATTGTACCTCGGTGCACATGACCATAAACTGAACTGAACCTGTATCTGTACAATGTGGACGGCCTGATTGGAATCACGTATAGTCTTTCTGCTGACTGGATAGCACGCAGCAAAAAATCTTCTCACTGTACCTTGGTACACGTGACAATAAACTGCTCCTTCAGCTACAACTAAAGCTGCACCTACAATTAAACTAAGCTGGAGAACTGCAGGCAGGGAGCAGGATGTACTGCTGGCTTTCCCTGACGTTGGCATGTTGTTCTAGGACTCGTGGTTGCGTGTTCGCTTGCTGCCCATCGCGGAGGTAGCGTGGAGTTTCAGGAGCTGATTCTAGAACCTTCCTCCAACGCCACTGTGAACTGCTCGGCCAGCGGCCCCGTCGACTGGCTGTACGATGCGGTGGAGAATGTCCAGACGGATGGCCGGTTCCTGCACATCTACAACGCCGCCAGCTTCCACACCAGGGAGTACGTCTGCTCCTCCAACAAGACCCCCCTGCTCAGCGTCTATGTCTTCGTGCCAGGTCAGTGGCTCCTGCCTCCCTCTCGCTTTCCACTATTGCCGTGGAGTACCAGCGTTGGCACACCGCGGCACACGTGCGCATGTCGGCGGTTAGACTGAACCATAGAGCCATTAAAGATGAAACTGGCCCCTCAGCCCAACTTGCCAACACCGACCAACATGCCGCATCTACACTAGTCCCACCTGCCTGCACTTGCCCCATATCCCGCTAAACCTGTCCTATCAATGTTTCTTAAACGTTGCAATATGCCTGCCTCACCTACCTCCACCAGTAGCACGTTCCATACACCCACTACCCTCTTTGTGAAATCATGTTTTACCATGTTCATAATTTATAGCAGCAGGACTCGGCTATTCGGCCCATCGAGTCTACATCACCATTCAATCATGGCTGATCTATCTTTCCCTCTCAACCCCATTCTCCCCCATACCTGTATTATTCAAGAATCGGTCAATCTCCACCTTAAAAACTACCCAATGAATTGGCCTCCACTGCCATCCATGGCAATGAATTCCACTGATTCACCTCCCTCTGCCTAAAGAAATTCTTCTTCATCTCCTTTCTAAAGGTATGACCGTTTATTCTAAGACAATGGCCCCCAGTTCCAGACTCTCGCACTGTACTGTCTTTGTTCTCAGCACACAAAGGTGGCACAGTGGGGCAGTGGTAGAGCTGGTGCCTCACAGCGGCAGAGACCTGGGTTCAATCCTGACCACGGGTGCTGTCTGTACAGAGGTTGCCGGGTCTCCCTGTGACTGCGTGGGCTTTCTGCGGGTGCTCCGGTTTCCTCCCGCACTCCAAAGGCGTACAGGTTTTTAGGTTAATTGGCTTCTGTTAATTGTCCCTAGTGAGTGTAGGATAGGGCTAGTTTACGGGACTCACGGCTCGGTGGGCTGAAGGGCCTGTTTCTGTGCTGTATCTCTGAACCAATCTGCGAGATGGAAACTAAACCAGGGACACATCTCTCTAACAGATCCCAAGGAGTGGTTCCGTCCCCAGACCCAGCAGGAGATGGTGATCATGGATGAGAACTCTGCACACATCACAGTGCCCTGCTTGGTGACCAACCCCGACATCCGTGTCTCGCTCTACCATGGAGAGACAGAGAGCCTGGTGGACACCCCCTACGACAACAAGCGAGGCTTCACCGGCAAGTTCAAGGACGGCACGTACTGGTGCAAGGCCAGCCTTCACGGAGAGGAGCAGGAGTCTGAGGAATACTTTGTGCAGAAGTTTTCAGGTGACAGCGCCCCTCCACAGCATGACCTCCCCCTCCCCTCCCCTCCCTTCCCTCTCCTCCCCCCCTCTCCTCCCCCCCCCCTCTCCTCCCCCCCCCCTCTCCTCCCCCCCCCTCTCCTCCCCCCCCCTCTCCTCCCCCCCCCCCTCTCCTCCCCCCCCTCTCCTCCCCCCCCTCTCCTCCCCCCCCTCTCCTCCCCCCCCCTCTCTCCTCCCCCCCTCTCCCCCCCCCTCTCCCCTCCCCCCCCTCTTCCCCCCCCTCTTCCCCCCCCTCTTCCCCCCCCTCTTCCCCCCCCTCTTCCCCCCCCCCTTCCCCCCCCCCTTCCCCCCCCCCCTTCCCCCCCCCCTTCCCCCCCCCTTCCCCCCCCTCTTCCCCCCCCCTCTTCCCCCCCCTCTCCTCCCCCCATGACCTCCCCCCTCTTCCGCCTCCCCCTCACTTCCTCTTTCGCCTCCCACTCACTTCCTCTTCTCCTCCCCTTCTCTCTTTCACCCTCCTTCCCCCTTGCTCTTTCCCTCTCCCTCTCTCCCTCTCTCCCTTCCTCTTCCTCCCTCCCTCCTCATGATGGGGTGGTCTGGGTCCACCACTCTCTGCTGTGCCTTTGCGTTGGGCCTGCCTCGCTCTAACGATGAGTAAGATGTCACGATGGTATTTCTACGCTGCAGCTCCTGAGAACCTCGTGGTGCGGCTCCGGGCACCGAGGACACTGGTGAAGAAGGGGGAGGCCATTAGCATCACCTGTTCTGCCAACGTTGAGCTGCTGGATTTCAACTGGACTTTCCCCAGGAGTGAGGTGTGTGTGCAGAAGGTGCAGAAACTCGTAAACACCAACAAGCCTTGGCCCAAACACAACGTGCTGGAGTAGCTCTGTGGGTCAGGGGTAGGGTTAGGCACACTGGCGCAGAAGTGGAGTTGCTGCCTAAAGCCCCTGTCCCACTTTCACAACCTAATTGGCCTTGACTCATACTCGCAGCATGGTCGCCACCAAAGATTATAGAGGAGCAAGATGCGCCACTCAGCGGTAAAGGCGTAGTATCACGTGTGTGATTGTCGTCGCCATATTAGCGGACCAGAGATGGCGTCGACTATGGCGTCTACATCATTTGGAAACTAGGCTTCTCTATAATCTTTGTCTCGATCTCCCGCTGTGTAATCCGCTCCAAAGCTACAGAGCAGTTGCAAGCAAAGATTATAGAGGAGCACGATGCATTAGAAAGTTATTAGATTTATTTGTAATAGATCTTTACTTACCTCTCGATCCCTCTCTACTCGCTATATCCCTCCCTTCTCTCCATCTCTCTCTTCTCTATCGCTCTCTCTCCCCTCTTGATCTCTTTCTCTCCCCTCTCGATCTATCTCTCTCCCCTCTCTTCTCGATTTCCCTCTCTCCCTCCCTTCCCTCTGTGTGAGAGTTGGCATGCCTTAGGCCCAAAAGAGGATAGAAATAAATTACATAATGGTCTTTGTAGGAAGATTTTAATAAGCTCTTCTATCTGTCCCACCATATATTTATATGAATGTGTGTTTGTGTGTGCCTGTAATTTTGTGCACAGTGTGTGTTAAAGCAATACAAGGGAAGCTGCACAATGCAATGCAAGGGAAACTGCGCAAACGTGGGGGCTGGGGAGGAAAAATGCGAGGGAAATGGGGGAACAGGGGGAAAAGGGAGGGGGAGAGAGGGAAGGAGGGAGAGAGGGGAGGGAGGGCGATCGAGAGGGGAGAGAGATCGAGAGAAGAGAGGGATCGAGAGAAGAGAGGGATCGAGAGAAAGATCGAGAGGGGGAGAGAGAGATCGAGAGAAGAGAGGGATCGAGAGAAAGATCGAGAGGGGGAGAGAGAGATCGAGAAGAGAGGGGATAAAGAGAGATAGCGAGAAGAGAGGGAAGAGAGAGAGTTCGAGAGGCAAGTAAAGATCTATTACAAATAAATCTAATAACTTTCTAATACATCTTGCTCCTCTATCATCTTTGCTTGCAACTGCTCTGTAGCTTTGGAGCGGATTACACAAAGGGAGGCAGTCCGCCAAAATGGCGGCCGTGACGTTCCGTTACGTACTACACACCAGTCCATTGGATTTCCGAGGAGTGGCCTATCTTGCTCCTCTATAATGTTTGGTCGCCACGAGGTCGTAGCAGGTCTTCGTAACTCTTCCTCATGCTCATGAGTGGTTTCCGCGTACTCGTGGCCTCGAGTAGATTGCGTCATTTTTTCCAGCCTGATAAATAATGTCCTCGAGTAAAAAAAAAGGTCGGCATGGAAAAAATTGATACTTTTTACTCGTAGGTAGTCGTAGGTCGGTAACTGGCCCGAGAAAAAATTGCAAACATTGCATTTTATCATGTGATCATTTTCCACTCTTAGCTAGTTGTAGTTCGTCGTAGATGTGGAAGACTGAGGTCGAGGGGGGTCGTAGGAGGCCGTAGATATAGTCATAGGAGGTCATAGACATAGTGGTAGGAGGTCTTTTACTTCGGCGAGCCAACATGACCTTGACATTTTTTTCAACTCTATGGTCTTCTAAACTCGTGGATTAGGTCGTCCAAGTGGGACAGGCCCGCAACACCGCCAGAGCCACGCTATGGGTGCTGTCTGTGTAGAGTTTGTACGTTCTCCCTGGGACCGTGTGGGTGTTTCCCGGGTCCTTTCACACTTCAAAGTTCATTGGCTTCTGTAAAAATTGGAAATTTTCCCTAGTGTGTAGGACGGTGCTAGTGTTCGGGATGATTGCTGTTCGTGCAGATTCAGTGGGCCGAAGGGCCTGTTTCCATGCTGTATCTCTGTCTCGTCTCATTCTCACCCCGGCCACTCCCACTTCTCCCCTCTCCCTTGGGCAAGAAGTACAGAAATGTGAAAACACATACCTCCAGATTCAGGGACAGTTTCTTCCAAGCTGGTATCGGGCAACTGCACTGTCAAATCACCAACTAGAGAGCGGTCCTGACTTCCCATCTACCTCATTGAAGATCCTCGGACTTTCTTTAATCTACTTTGGACTTGGATCTAAATGTTATTCCCTTTATCCTCTATCTGTACACTGTGGACCGCTCGATTGTAATCCTGTATAGTCTTTCCTCTGACTGGATAGCACGCAGCAAAAAGCTTTTCACTGTACCTCGGTACGCGTGACAATAAACTAACTGCAATGCTGTTTGCACAGGGAGCTACTATTAGGGTGTCGGATGGTGGTGAGGAGGTGAACTCGACTCTGGAGCTGGAGGAGGCCACGTTGAAAGACACAGGCTGGTACAACTGCAGTGTTCTCGGATACTATCCCCAGCATTCTGAGGACAAGTCTCTACACATCACCGTCCTGGGCAAGTCATCTCAGCAGTTTGCACCGGGCGTTGAGTCGACGGGTTTCCTACAGACATCAGGAGTTTGTAGATTAGGCATCAGATATGCACAAAGTGCTGCAGTAACTCAGCGGGTCAGGTAGCATCTCTGGAGAACATGGAGAGGTGGCATTTCAGGTCGGGACCCTTCTTCAGACTGCTGTTCCTAAAAGGATGAGGGGGTACCTCATTGAAACTTACCGAATACTGAAAGGCCTGGATAGAGTTGAAGCGGAGGATGTTTCCACTAGTGGGAGTCGAGGATCAGGGAGCACAGCCTCAGATTCAAAGGACGTACCTTTAGAAAGGAGATGAGGAGGAATTTCTTGAGTCAGAGGGTGGTGAATCTGTGGCATTAATTGCCACAGATAGCGGCGGAAGCCGTCGTGGTATTTTTAAAGTGAAGATTGACAGATTCTTGATTAGTAAGGGTGTCGGACATTATGGGGAGAATGGATTTGAGAGGGAAAGATAGATCAGCCATGATTGAATGGTGGAGTAGACTTGATGGGTCAAATGGGAACAACGTTTAGTGCAAGACGAAGTCCAGTAATATTCGATTAAAGATAGTCTGAGGGTCTCCAATGACTTAGATTGTAGGTCAGGACCACTCTCTAGTTGGTGATAGAATGGTTCAGTTGCCAGATAACAGCTGGGAGGAAACTGTCCCTGAATCTGTACCTCTTGCTTGATGGGAGAGGGTTGGGCCGAAGGGTCTGTTTCCGTGCTGTGTGACTCTGTGACAGTGTGGAGTGAGTGGGGAGAGGAAATGTAGGAAGGAACTGCAGATGCCGGTTCGCATCGAAGATATACAGAAAATGCTGGAGTAACTCAGCTGGTCAAGCAACATCTCTGGGGAAAAAAGGAATAGGTGACGTTTTGGGTCGAGACCCTTCTTCAGGCTGAGCGTCGGGGGGAGGGAAACTAGAGATATGAAAAGGTACAAAGAACAAATGAATGAAAGGCATGCAAAAGAACAAATCAAAGCCAGCAATGATGATCAAAGAAAGGTGGAGCCCACAATGGTCAATTGTTGGCTGTGGAGAGGGTAATACAAACAGTGAAACTCAGCAGGATGACAATGAAACTAGTACGACGACTGGGGTGGGGGAGGGACGGAGATAGAGGGGATGGAAGGGTTACTTGAAATTAGAGAATTCAATGTTCATACCACTGGGTGTAAGATGCCCAAGCGAGATATGATGGGAGAGGAGTTGTGTTGAGCCCGGCCCAGCATAGTGGTGTTACAGTGATTTTCTTCCCCTCTCTCTCTGCAGCCAAAGGTTTTGTGGAGCTGAGCACTGACCTGTCACCGGTGGAGGTCGCAGATCTGTCAGAGGTGAAGATGTTGGTGGCTAACATCTCGGCCTACCCAGCCCCCAGCGTGCGGTGGCTGAAGAACAACGTAGCCTTCAACGAGAGGACCAACCAAGTGACATTCAGCAATAAGACCCTGGGGGAGAACAGGTAGGTGATTGACCATCCTCTGTCTACACAGTGTAGGGAAGACCAGGTCCCAATGCCTGGCATGACCGGGCCCTGTCCCCGGCATGACCGGGCCCTGTCCCCGGCATGACCGGGCCCTGTCCCCGGCATGACCGGGCCCTGTCCCCGGCATGACCGGGCCCTGTCCCCGGCATGACCGGGCCCTGTCCCCGGCATGACCGGGCCCTGCCCCCGGCAACCGGGCCCTGCCCCCGGCAACCGGTCCCTGCCTCTGGCAACGGCAGACTCTGCCCCCTGGCACTAACCCAGCAACACTAGCCTTTGGGTGGGACACTGTGGCCCTCATTCCCACATGGGCAGATACACTGGAGGAACAGGGGCTGGACTGCATGCAAAATGAAGCTTGGTTTGGTATGGTTTGGTTTAAATTGGTTTGATTTAGTTTGATTTGGTTGAGATTGACTTGGTTGAGATTGGTTTGGTTTGATTTGGTTGAGATTGGTTTAGTCAGTTAGGATAGAATAACCAGAAGAATATTGCCTTGAATGCTAGAGCAAGGCTGTCTTGATTGATAGAAGATGGAAAGTTCAAAATAGTTGGATCTAGTGGCCAGGGAGGAAGGATGACTGTTTACAACAGGATCTGTGTGTAGGAAGGAACTGCAGATGCTGGTGTAAACCAGAGATAGATACAATATGCTGGAGTAATTCAACAAGTCAGGCAGCATCTCTGGAAAAAAGGAAATAGGTGACATCTCAGGTCAGAACCTTTCTTCAGACTGCTTTAGACCAGACAGTAGTCGGAAGAAAGGTACTGGCCTGAAACGTCACCTATTCCTTTTCTCCAGAGATGCTGCTCGAGTTATTCCAGTATTTTATGTCTCTCTACAACAAGATCTAGATCTGTTGGGAAGGTGGGCCAAAGAATGGCAACAGGAATTTAACTCTGACTAGTGTGAGGTGTTGCACTTTAGGATGTCAAACTAGGCCAGGTCTTATACAGTGAATGATAGAGACCTGGAGAGTGGTGCAGAGCAGAGAGATCTGGGGGTTCAGGGGTGCACGGTGCACTGAAAGTGGCGAGTCAGGTGGATAGGGTGGTGAAGAAGGCTTTGGCATCCAGCTACAGGAAGGAGGGGTATTGTTGGAAAGGGTGTTGGAAAGAGATTCACCATGATGGATGATGGATATGCATTAGGTCAAGTTCAAGTGAGTTTATTGTCATGTGTCCCTGATAGGACAATGAAAGTCTTGCTTTGCTTCAGCACACAGAACATAAAGGCATTGACTACAAAACAGATCAGAGTGTCCATATATCATTATATAAATACATACACGCGTGAATAAATAAACTGATAAAGCGCAAATAACAGATAATGGGTTATTAATGATCATAGTTTTGTCTGAGCCAGGTTTAATAGCCTGATGGCTGTGGGGAAGTAGCTATTCATGAACCTGGTTGTTGCAGTCTTCAGGCTCCTGTACCTTCTACCTGAAGGTAGCAGAGAGAAGAGTGTGTGGCCAGGATGGTGTGGGTCCTTGATGATGCTGCCAGCCTTTTTGAGGCAGCGACTGCGATAAATGAGGCAGCGACTGCGATAAATACTAGCAGGCAGATAAGAATTAGTCTTGGCATCATGTTCAACACAGACATTGGGGCCAGAGGACCGGTTCCTGTGCTGTACTGGTTTATGTTCACCAGAATGTTACCTGAGCTTGTGTGTGCCTCCCTCTGTGCCTCCCTCTCTCCACCTCTGCCTCCCTCCCTCCCACCTCCCTCCCACCTCCCTCCCACCTCTCTCTCTCTCTCTCCCCCTCCTTCTCCCCCTCCTCCTCCCCCTCTCTCCCCCCCCTCTCTCCCCCCCTCTCTCTCTCCCTCTCTCCCTGTGACTGTGTCTCTGTGCTCTCTCCAGGTACCAGTGCGTACTAAATCTGATCCGGGTGAAGGCGGAGGACTTTGGGAACTATAGTATTGAGGTGTGGAATGAAGATGCAAAGGCAGATTTCACCTTCACTCTGAGTGTAAACGGTGAGCACCGTTCAGCTCCTCTCAGCGCAGAGAACGATGACCGCACAGTGTTGGCCGCGTGGCATTGGACATGTATACCATAAGCTTCTTATCAGGATGCATCACGGCATGGTTTGGGAACAGCTCCATCCAAGACCGCATTAAATTGTAGAGAGTTGTGGACGCAAACCAGACCATCACACAAACCAACCTCCCTTCCGTTGACTCCATCTACACTTCACGCTGCCTCAGCAAGGCCACCAACACAATCTAGGACCAGTCTCACCCCCAGTCACTCCCTCTTCTCCCCTCTGCCATCAGGCAAGAGATACAGAAGTGTGAAAATGCACACTTCCAGATTCAGGATCAGTTTCTTCCCAGCTATTATCAGGCAACTAAAACATTCTATTACCAACTAGAGAGCAGTCCTGACCTCCCATCTACCTCATTGGAGACCCACGGACTATCATTAATTGGACTCCCCTGAACTAAACGTTATTCCCTTTATCCTGTATCTGTACACTGTGGATGGCTCGATTGCAATCATGTATAGTCTTTCCACTGACTGGATAACACGCAACTAAAAGCTCTTCACTGCACCTCGTTACACATGACCATAAACTCAACTAAACTAAACAGCTGTTGCTGCCTCTCAGCGCCAGAGACCTGGGTTCAATCCTGACTACGGGTGCTCTCTGTGTGGAGTTTGTACGGTCCCCCTGTGACTGCATGGTGTTCCATTTCCTCCCACATTGCAAAGACATGCAATGTTTGTAGGTTGATCGCTTTCTGTAAATTGTCCCCTCGTGTAGGGTGGAACGAGTCTACCGGTCAAAACCTCAACTAAACTAAAGTAACTATGGTTGTATCGAGCTGTAATGTGGCTGCTAAATGAGCGACTCTTTCTTCTGTTGCACAGTGCCAGCGAGGATCCTGGATCTCACAGACTATCTGGACGTCAGTGGTCTCCAGACTGTAACCTGTGTTACTGAGGGCTCTCCAATGCCAGAGATCAGCTGGTACACCTGCCAGGACCTCAAGAGGTAAATGCGTGGAATAGGCGTGGGTAGTGTGGCTCAGACCCACAGGGTAAGGGAGTGCCACACAATCCCTGTAGGAAGAAGGAACTGCAGACTCTGGTTTACAAAAAAGCATGCTGAGCTCTGCCCCATCTACAGTGTGTTGATGTTAAATACAGGGCGGCACAGTGGCGCAGCGGTAGAGCTGCTGCCTCACAGCGCCAGAAGGACAATGGACAATGGACAATGGACAATAGGTGCAGGAGAAGGCCATTCGGCCCTTTGAGCCAGCACCGCCATTTAATGTGATCATGGCTGATCATTCCCAATCAGTACCCCTTTCCTCCCTTCTCCCCATATCCCCTGACTTCGCTATCTTTAAGAGCCCGATCTAGCTCTCTCTTGAAAGCATCCAGAGAACCGGCCTCCACCGCTCTCTGAGACAGAGAATTCCACAGACTCACAACTCTTTGTGAGAAAAAGTGTTTTCTCGTCTCCGTTCTAAATGGCTTACTCCTTATTCTTAAACTGTGGCCCCTGGTTTTGGACTCCCCCAACATCGGGAACATGTTTCCTGCCTCTAGTGTGTCCAAACCCTTATCAATATTATATGTTTCAAAAAGATCCCCTCTCATCCTTCTAAACTCCAGAGTATACAAGCCCAGCCGCTCCATTCTCTCAGCATATGACAGCCCCGCCATCCAGGGAATTAACCTTGGGCCAGGTTCAATCCTGACTACAGGTGCTGTCTGTGTGGACTTTGCACGTTCTCCCTGTGACCATTTTCTCCGGGTGCTTCGGTTTCTTCCCACATGCCAAAGACATGCGGGTTTGTACGTTCATTGGCTTCTCTCTTCAAGGATGCAGTGGTAGCTGTGAGGAGGATGCTAGGAGGATCCAAGGTGACTAGGGTAGGTTGGGTGAATGGGCAAATACATGGCAGATGCAGTATAATGTGGATAAATGTGAGGTTATCCACTTTGGTGGTAAAAATAGGAAAGTAGACTATTATCTGAATGGTGGCCGATTAGGAAAAGGGGAGATGCAATGAGACCTGGGTGTCATGGTACACCAGTCATTGAAAGTAGGCATGCAGGTGCAGCACGCAGTGAAGAAAGCGAATGGTATGTTAGCATTCATAGCAAAAGGATTTGAGTATAGGAGCAGGGAGGTTCTACTGCAGTTGTACAGGGTCTTGGTGAGACCACACCTGGAGTATTGCGTACAGTTTTGGTCTTCTAATCTGAGGAAAGACATTCTTGCCATAGAGGGAGTACAGAGAAGGTTCATCAGACTGATTCCTGGTATGTCAGGACTTTCATATGAAGAAAAACTGGATAGACTGGGCTTGTACTCACTAGAATTTAGAAGATTGAGGGGGGATCTTATAGAAACTTACAAAATTCTTAAGGGGTTGGACAGGCTAGACGCAGGAAGATTGTTCCCGATGTTGGGGAAGTCCAGAACAAGGGGTCATAGTTTAAGAATAAAAGGGAAATCTTTTAGGACCGAGATGAGAAAAACATTTTTCACACAGAGAGTGGTGAATCTGTGGAATTCTCTGCCACAGAAGGTAGTTGAGGCCAGTTCATTGGCTATATTTAAGAGGGAGTTAGATGTGGCCCTTGTGGCTAAAGGAATCAGGGGGTATGGAGAGAAGGCAGGTACAGGATACTGAGTTGGATGATCAGCCATGATCATATTGAATGGCGGTGCAGACTTGAAGGGCCAAATGGCCTCCTTCTGCACCTATCTTCAATGTTTCTATGTTTCTGTAACTTGCCAATTGTCCCTCGTGTGTAGGATAGTACCAGTGTAACCAGGTGATCACTGGTCGGCACGGACTCGGTGGGCCAAAGGCTCTTTTTCCGTGCTGTACCTCTGAAGTCTAAAGTAAAGTGCAAAATAAAGTCCTGTAAAGTGTGATTAAGGATAGTCCGTGGGTCTCCAGTGAGGTGGATGGAAGGTCAGGGGTGACCTCTAGTTGGTGAGAGGATATTATTTCAGTTGCCTGTTGACAGTTGTGAAGAAACTGTCCCTGAATCTGGAGGTGTGCATTTTCACACTTCTGTACCTCTTGCCTGCTGAGAGAGGGGGGAAGATGGAGAGGCCGGGGTGAGACTGGTCACCCCACCATATTTTGTTTGTGCAGCTTACAGCCCAGCGGTATGAATGTTGATTTCACTAATTTCACGTAACCCTTACGTCACTCCCCCCCCCCCCCCCCCCCCCCTCACCCTAGTCTTCCTGATAGTTCCACTGTTCATACTCCTCCATTATCACCTCCAACAGCCAACAATGGACCATTGTGGGCTTCACCTTTCCTGAGCCATCGGTTGCTACTCTGACTTATTCTGTACTTCTTATACCTCTAGACAATAGACAGTCGACAATAGGTGCAGGAGGAGGCCATTCGGCCCTTCGAGAACAGCCATTCAATGTGATCATGGTTGATCATCCCCAATCAGTACCCCGTTCCTGCCTTCCCCCATATCCCCTAACTCCGCTATTTTTTAGAGCCCTATCTAGCTCTCTCTTGAAAGCATCCAGAGAACCTGCCTCCACTGCCCTCTGAGGCACAGAATTCCACAGACTCACAACTCTCTGTGAGAAAAAGTGTTCTAAATGGCTTACCCCTTATTCTTAAACTATGGCCCTTGGTTCTGGACCCCCCAACATCGGGAACATGTTTCTTGCCTCTAGCGTGTCCAAACCCTTAACAATCTTATATGTTTCAAACTCTAGTTTCCCTATCCCCTGACTCTCAGTCTGAGAAGGGTCTCGACCCGAAACATCACCTATTCCTGTTGTCCAGAGACGCTGCCTGACCCGCTGAGTTGCTCCAGCACTGTGTGCCTGTCTAAACTAAACCCAATTTGCCGGTTATTTCCAGGTGCAACAGGAACGAGGGGATGTGGTCGCCGCTGAAAGCCAACGGCAGTGGGATCTGGGTGCAGAAGAGGGTCCTTGAAGTCCAACCCAACCAGATCTACCGGGTGCAGAGTGTTGTGACCCAGGAGAGCGGCGGGGACATCACTGCCATGCGCTGCTCCGCCAGTAACGGCATCGACAAGGCCAACCGCGAGATCAAGCTGGTCGCCAACGGTGGGTGGGTGGGTGGGGCGGGTGTGGGCAGGTGGGACTGGGCCGTCCGGTGGGAGATGAGCATTTCACAGCACAGGGCCTGTACTCACTGGAGTTTAGAAGTATGAGGGGGGAACCTCATTGAAACTTACCGAATAGTGAAAGGCCTGGATAGAGTGGATGTGAAGAGGATGTTTCCACTAGTGGGAGAGTCTATGAATAGAGGGCACAGCCTCAGAGTAAAAGGCCGTACCTATAGAAAGGAGTTGAAAAGGAATTTCTTTAGTAGAGTAGCTGTCTTACGGCACCAGAGAAACAGGTTCGATCCTGACTATGGGTGCTGTCTGGACGGAGTTTGCATGTTCTCCCTGTGACCATGTGGGTTTTCTCCGGGTGCTCCGGTTTCCTCCCACACCCCAAAGACGTCCGGGTTTGTAGGTTAATTGGCTTCTGTAAAATTGTAAATTGTCCTTAGTGTGTCGGATAATGTTAGTGTACAAGGATCACTGGTCGGCGCAGACTCGATGGGCCGAAGGGCCTGGTTCCACGCTGTACCTCTAAAGTCTAAAGACTCTATGAAAGGTGTTGATGTCAGAATCAGAGAGTCGCACAGCACGGGAACGGGCCCTTCGGCCCGACTTGTCCATGCCGACCAAGCATCCCAACTTTCACCATTTGTGTACCTGCCCAACATGGTCAAGTAAGGTGCTACATAAATGTAGGTTTTTCCTCAAAACTGGGGGCGTATCTCAGCTTGATGGTGACGTGGGAATGTTTAAGGATGCTCTGATGAGAGGCAAAGTCACTCACTCCTCCATCTTCCCTCGTTCAGGCCTACACTCCCAGCTGGTCACCGTGGCAACCATCCTGGTGTTTCTGGTTATCATTATCATCTCGTTGGTGGTGGTGATGGTCGTCTGGAGAAAGGTAAGAGACTGGAGACCCTGAGAGACCAACTCATCGCAGCCCGCTCCCTCACTAATGCACACCAGGTGTCCTTCCCCCATCTCCTCTCACCCCTTCCTTTTGCCTCCCCTCTTTCTCTACCCCATCCCGTCCTCCCTCCTGTCCTCCCACTCGCCCCCCCCTCTCCCCGCCCCTCTTCCCTGCCCCCTCTACCCCCCCATCCCCTTCCCCCCCCCCATCCCTCCTCCTCCCCCCTCTCAACCCCCTCATTCCTCCCCCCTCCCTCTCCCCTCCCCCGGCCCCTCACTCCCACTTCCTGCCCCTCTCCTAACTCTCTGCCTCTCTCTCCCTGACTCTACTCTGTCCCCAGATTCCCTTGTCCTCTATCTCCCCCCCCAACCCTCTCTCCCCCAGTGCTGACACTCCCTGCACCGATGCATCACCCCCCCCCCCCCCCCCCCCCCCCAGGGTAGACAAGTGTTCCACAACACACAGGGAAACCAATGAATTGCTTACTCGGGAAAAATAGTTTCAGAGGCAAAAAATCAAAATGTATTTAAATGCCTATTTCTTTGCCTGTAAATATGAAAATAACTGTCAGGAAACACCGGGGAAAAACTCAACAGTAGTGAGGATTTAGCAGTTATTTTTCCGCTGAGTCACAATTCCAACTAAAAAAGTTTATTATGCCAGCTGCTAAACTTTTCATAAACAGTCACAGCGGTTTTTAATCCTGTCTGCCCACAATGAGATTTATTATGATCATGAAAACACGTTATTTATTCCCTAAAACTTAAAGGGGCCGAGACTTACTGAGATTTAGTTTAGTTTAGAGATATAGCACTAAAATAGGCCCTTCGGCCCACCGAGCCTTCGCCGACCAGCGATCACCCCGTACACAAGCACCATCTCACACACTGGGGACAATTTACAATATTTACCAAAGCCAATTAACCGACAAACCTGCACGTCTTTGGAGTGTGGGAGAAAACCAGAGAATCCGGAGAAAACCCACACGGTCACAGGGAGAACGTGCAAACTCCGTACAGACAGCACCCGTAGTCAGGATCGAACCTGGGTCTCTGACGCGGGAAGGCAACAACTCTACCGCTACGCCACTGTGTCATGTTATGAGATATGAGAATTATCCCAGGAATGATTGGGTTAACGTATGATGAGCGTTTGACGGCACTGGGCTTGAACTCGCTGGCGTTTAGAAGGATGAGCGAAACTTGCCAAATAGTGAAAAGCCTGGATAGAGTGGATGTGGAGAGGTTATTTCCACTAGTGGGAGAGTCTAGAATCATGAAGATATTTTTGATTAGTATGGGTGTAAGGGGTTATGGGGAGAAGGCAGGATAATGGGGTTGAGCGGAGCAGATAGATCTGCTATGATTGAATGGTGGAGTAGACCTGATGGGCTAAATGACCTAATTCTGCTCCTATAACATGAACGTATGACTTTGTACAATGTCCCACTCACACTGACCCTCACTGGGGGACAGGACTCACACACATGTCAGGTCTCGACTAACTTGAACCAACCTATGGGTGGCACAGTGGTGCAGCGGTAGAGCTGTTGCCTTACAGCACCAGAGACCCAGGTTTGATCCTGACTACTTGTGCTGCCTGTATGGAGTTTGCACGTTCTCCTGGCGTCCATGTAGGTTTTCTCCAGCTGCCCCGGTTTCCTCCCACACTCCAAAGATGTGCAGGTTTGTCCCTCTTGGGTAGGATAGTGCAAGTGTAGGGGGCAATCGCTGGCCAGCGCAGACTCGGTGGGCTGTAGGGCCTGTTTCCGTGCTTCATCTTCAAGCTAAAGTAAACTAAACACTGCCTACTGGATTTTTTTCCACAGAAACCTCGCTATGAGATCCGCTGGAAGGTGATAGAATCTATCAGCTCCGATGGCCATGAATACATCTACGTTGACCCCACACAGTTACCGTACGATTCAAGCTGGGAGTTTCCTCGAAACCAGCTGTCCCTGGGTGAGCTGCTGCAACGTGACTGCACTGCAGGAGGGGTGGTTGGTTACCAGTATTGGCTTTGTATTGTCACCTGTACCGAGATACAGTAAACTCTCGTTATGTAGAAACAAGGAACTGCAGATGCTGGTTTATACTAAAGATAAGCGCTGGAGTAACTCAACGGGTCAGGCAGCTTCTCTGGAGAAATAAGGCAGGTGATATTTTCTGGTTGGGACCCTTCTTCAGCATCTTATCATTATAGACCATTTTAGAATGTATTTTGCATGCAGCGGACTGTCTCTTTAAGAACACGGGCTGGCAGCAACACTGCGGAGGCCGTGGACATTGACTAGCAATGTTACAAAATTTTGAGATTTTAAAAATCAAGTCTGCAATTTATCCCATCAGATAAAGCATAAAAAGAAGTTTAATTTGACACCTAATTCACTTTCATATCTTCGGTATTAAAAAAGCTATGGCCATTTTCATACTCGGAAATTAGCATCTTGTTCCCCATTGCCTTTCCATTGACTTAACTCAAAAGCTGTGATCTAGAACAGTCAAAAGCCCATAACCTTCTTAAAAATTAATAGAACTCAATGAAATTTTCAGTTATTATAGATTGAAGCATTCTGAAACAAATATGAAACAATCTTACTTGGATGACCTGAAATTAAAGCATATAATTAGTTAGTTAATTGTAGCTAATTACAGCTAATTGTAGCTAATTACAAAATTCAATTACTAGATCTAAACATCTATCCATTTCTTAAGAAATGATAAACATTTTTAAATTGCCTAAGTGTCCAAATAGCATTCACACAATAATCCACAATATAACATGATTTTTAAATCTCATTGTCATGAATTTATAGGCCAAATTGAAGGAATTTAGTGTTTAATTCCTGTAAATTAATGGCCATTTAAATCAACTTGCGAGTGGGTTTTAGTGGAATGCGGTGGATTGGAACATTGCGGTTTGCGGTGAATTTAACCCCCAGTCGGCAGGACAAATAGAGCCGGTTAGTATATATTTTTTGTACCCTTTTCGCATGATGAAAATTTGATTAAAAGCTTCCTAAGAAGCAAGTTTTTATGTAACATTAAACCGTGTAGCTTCTTTTATCGCCTACGTTAGGTCCGTTCCGCTGTCGGCGTTCACGGCTTTAGAAGATGATTTTTAAACTACTCTAGCTAATAAATGATCTAGCGTGGTTTAAAAATACCTTAATGAATGAAATGTCGGAGCGATTTCTCTTTAGCAACGAAATCGCCTGAGATTGATCGATTTGGACTGCCTGGGGAAAAACGGCATTTTAAACCCGCCCCCCTCTGAAAGGCGCCAAAGTCGCGCACACGGGGAGTGGCAGAACTGCAGCGCTGCTAAAGGTAGGTATTGTAACATACCTACATTGACCAGGCGTTGAAATTGAGTGTTTGACGGCTCTGGGCCTGTGCTCGCTGGAGTTTAGAAGGATGAGGGGGGACCTCATTGAATCTTACCGAATAGTGAAAGGCTTGGATAGAGTGGATGTGGAGAGGGTGTTTCCACTGAGCGAGAGAGTCTAGGACCAGAGGGCACAGCCTGAGAATAAAATTCTGTCACCATAGGGTGGTGAATTGAGAGGGAAAGATAGACCAGCCATGATTGAATGGGCTGAATGGCCTGATTCTGCTCCTATGAATTATGAATAATATAGGAAATTGACAAGGCATTGAGATGGACAAGCAATCCCTCCGATCACACACAACTCTATGAAACAATGTAATAAACAGCCTTCAGTATTTTTAGCATGCAGTTAACAAAGGAACACTTTTAGCTATTACAAATAATTGTGTTTTTGAAAACCAGCGTTGCTGATGTGGGTTTGTTTGTTGCAGGAAGGACGCTGGGGTCAGGGGCCTTTGGCCGGGTGGTAGAAGCCACCGCACACAGCCTGGGGCACTCCGACTCCATCACCAAGGTGGCCGTCAAAATGCTCAAGAGTGAGTCCATCTTTTTGTCACCTCTCTTCGCTTTGTCCCTGTGTTTCCCCCCCCCCCTCCTCCGTTTTCCGTCCCCGCTCCCCTGCTCACCAGCTCCCTCTCCCCCCTCTCCCCCTCTCCCCCTCTCCCCCTCTCCCCCTCTCCCCCTCTCCCCCTCTCCCCCTCTCCCCCTCTCCCCCTCTCCCCCTCTCCCCCTCTCCCCCCTCTCCCCACTCCCCCCTCCCCCCGCCTCCCCCCTCTCCCCGCCTCCCTCCTCTCCCCACTCCCCCTCTCCCCCCTACCCCCCCCGCTCCCCGCCCCCGTCCCCGTCCCCCCCGACTTTACCCCCCACCCCCGCCAATTGTAATCATGTATAGTCTCTCCGCTAACTGGATAGCACGCAGCAAAAAGCTTTTCACTGTACCTCGGTACACGTGGCAACAAACAAAACTAAAAACTAAACTATAGAATTTCTTTAGCCAGAGTTTAGTTTAGTTCATTCGTCCCATCTATACTGGTCCTACCCGCCTGCCTTTGCCTCATATCCCTCCAAACCTATTCTATCCAGGTACCTGTCTAAATGTTTCTTAAATGTTCTGATAGCATCTGCCTCGACTAACTCCTCTGACAGCTCGTTCCATACACCCACCACCCTCTGTGTGGAACAGTTACCCCTCAGGTTTCTATTAAATCTTTTCGCTCTCATTTTAAACCTATGTCGCCTGGTTCTCGATTCCCCTATTCTGTGTGTCTACCCGATCTATTCCTCTCATGGTTTTGTACACCTCTATAAGATCACCCCTTATCCTCCTGCGCTCCAAGGAATAAAGTCCTAACCTACCCAACCCCTCCCTAAAGCTCAGACCCTCGAGTCCTATTCCTCTCTACCGGTCCGCCACTGCCCTGGCACAAAATGCCCCTCCCTTCCTCATCCACTGTTCTTTACCCCCCCGCCCCCCCCCCCCCCGGCCCTGCAGCCACCGCCCGGACCAGCGAGAAACAAGCACTGATGTCTGAGCTGAAGATAATGACCCATCTCGGACCCCATCTTAACATCGTCAACCTGCTGGGAGCCTGCACTAAGGGAGGTAGGATCACCGCCACTCCTGGTGGGGAGAGGGGAGGGGGAGATAGAAGGAAGCAAGAGAGGTGGAGAGGAAGGATAGGAGAGGCGAGAGGGAGCGGTGAGAGAAAGGGAGGGAGGAGTGAGTGAGAACATGGCAGGGTGGAGGAGTGAGGACGGGAGGGAATGAGTATGGAGATGAGGAGGGGAGGGTGTGGGTGAGTGCGGAGGAGTTGATGCAGGAACATGTGGACTGGGAGGTGCACGCTCACTGACAACATGGCAGCAGCAACTTCACCACCGACCCAGACACAGACACAGGCGCAGACCTAGATCGCTCGATCCCATGGGGATGGGGTTGGAATAGAATGGCAATGGCAATGAAATTGGAATGGGAATGTGGATGTAATGTGATTGGGATGGAATACGATTGGAATGGGATAGGATTGGAATGGGACTGGGATGGAACGGGAATGGAATGGGATGACTGTGACTAGCTCCCCTCTCTGCCCAGGTCCCATCTACCTGATCACGGAGTACTGTCGCCATGGCGACTTGGTGGACTACCTGTACCGTAACAAGCAGAGCTTCGTGCAGATGTGCAGCCGAGCGGAGAGAGGGGAGACTGATGGGGGTCCTGTCACTAACTACCACCAGCGCCTCAAGAGGTAACGTCCGAGAACTCCTACCCAGACGCCGTGCCCAACCAGCCCCGCCAGCAGTGGAACAGGCCTTTCGGCCCACCTTGTCCATGCTGGCCAAGTGCTGGAGTAACACAGTGGGTCAGGCAACATCGTGGAAGAACATGGATGGGTGACGTTTCAGGTCTGGACCCTTCTCCAGCCTGTAAAAGGATCCCAACTTGAAACATGACTCCTCCCTGTTAATTGAATTGAAAGATATTGAGCAAGGAAACGGACCCTTCGGCCCACCGAGCCCATGCTGACCATCGATCACCCGTTCACACTAGTTCTGTTATCTCACTTTCTCATCCACTCCCTACACACTGGAGACAATTGTCAGAGGGCCAATTAACCTACAAACCATGTCTTTAGGATGTGGGAAGAAACCGGAGCAGCCAAAGGAAACCTGTGTGGTCACGGGACGAACGTGCAAACTCCACACAGACAGCACCCAGCACTTATTTCCTTATTAATTGGAGGACTAAGATTAAATGGAGGGCCAGCAATGAATGGCCAAATGGCCTCTGCTTTCTTTGAATGAAGGCTACAATCTCCATGTCCCGCTCTCTCTCTCCCCACAGTTACGTGGCCTTGTCGTTTGACGGTGATGGGGGATACATGGACATGAATAAGGAGAGCAGGTGGACTACACGCCCATGTTACTGCCGCCCGCACCAGGCGGATACGCACAGATCGCCCACGACCACTACAGCGACCCCTACGTAGAGCAGCCCGACACACCCACCGTAAGCCCCCCACCCCTCCTCATCCTCCTCCCTCCCTCTCCCCCCCCTCCCCCTCTCCCCCCTCCCCCTCACCTCCCCCTCTCCCCCCCCCCTCACCCTCCCCCCCCCTCACACTCCCCCCCCCCCCCCTCTCTCCCCCCCCTCTCCCCCCCCTCTCTCCCCCCTCTCTCCCCCCCCTCTCTCCCCCCCCTCTCTCCCCCCCCTCTCTCCCCCCCCCTCTCTCCCCCCCCTCTCCCCCCCCTCTCTCCCCCCCCCTCTCCACCCCCCCTCTCACCCCCCCCTCTCACCCCCCCCCTCCTCCCCCCCCCTCTCTCCCCCCCCCTCACTCCCCCCCCCTCTCTCCCCCCCCCTCACACCCCCCCCCACTCACCCCCCCCCACTCTCCCCCCCCCCTCTCTCCCCCCCCCCTCTCTCCCCCCCCCTCTCTCCCCCCCCCTCTCTCCCCCCCCCCTCTCTCCCCCCCCCTCTCTCCCCCCCCCTCTCACCCCCCCCTCTCTCACCCCCCCCTCTCTCACCCCCCCCTCTCCCCCCCCCCCTCTCTCCCCCCCCCCTCTCTCCCCCCCCCCTCTCTCCCCCCCCCTCTCTCCCCCCCCCTCTCCCCCCCCTCTCTCCCCCCCCTCTCTCCCCCTCTCTCCCCTCTCTCCCCCCTCTACCCCCTCTACCCTCTCTCCCCCCTCTACCCCTCTCTCCCCCCCTCTCTCCCCCCCTCTCTCCCCCCCTCTCTCCCCCTCTACCCTCTCTCCCCCCCCTCTCTCCCCCTCTACCCTCTCTTCCCCCTCTACCCTCTCTCCCCCTCTACCCTCTCTCCCCCTCTACCCTCTCTCCCCCTCTACCCTCTCTTCCCCCCTCTACCCTCTCTCCCCCTCTACCCTCTCTCCCCCCTCTACCCCTCTCTCCCCCTCTACCCTCTCTCCCCCCCTCTCCCCCTCTCCCCCCTCTACCCTCTCTCCCCCCTCTACCCTCTCTCCCCCCCCTCTCTCCCCCTCTACCCTCTCTCCCCCCTCTCCCCTCTCTCCCCCCTCACCCTCTCTCCCCCCCTCTCTCCCCCTCTCTCCCCTCTCTCCCCCCTCTCCCCTCTCTCCCCCCTCTACCCTCTCTCCCCCCTCTACCCTCTCTCCCCCCTCTACCCTCTCTCCCCCCTCTACCCTCTCTCCCCCCTCTACCCTCTCTCCCCCTCTACCCTCTCTCCCCCCTCTACCCTCTCTCCCCCCTCTACCCTCTCTCCCCCCTCTACCCTCTCTCCCCCCTCTACCCTCTCTTCCCCCTCTACCCTCTCTTCCCCCTCTACCCTCTCTCCCCCCTCTCCCCTCTCTCCCCCCTCTCCCCTCTCTCCCCCTCTACCCTCTCTCCCCCTCTACCCTCTCTCCCCCCCCTCTCTCCCCCTCTACCCTCTCTCCCCCCCTCTCTCCCCCTCTACCCTCTCTCCCCCCTCTCCCCTCTCTCCCCCCTCTACCCTCTCTCCCCCCTCTCCCCTCTCTCCCCCCTCTCCCCTCTCTCCCCCCTCTCCCCTCTCTCCCCCCTCTACCCTCTCTCCCCCCTCTACCCTCTCTCCCCCCTCTACCCTCTCTCCCCCTCTACCCTCTCTCCCCCTCTACCCTCTCTCCCCCTCTACCCTCTCTCCCCCTCTACCCTCTCTCCCCCTCTACCCTCTCTCCCCCCTCTCCCCTCTCTCCCCCTCTACCCTCTCTCCCCCTCTACCCTCTCTCCCCCTCTACCCTCTCTCCCCCCTCTCCCCTCTCTCCCCCTCTACCCTCTCTCCCCCTCTACCCTCTCTCCCCCTCTACCCTCTCTCCCCCTCTACCCTCTCTCCCCCCTCTACCCTCTCTCCCCCCTCTACCCTCTCTCCCCCCTCTACCCTCTCTCCCCCTCTACCCTCTCTCCCCCTCTACCCTCTCTCCCCCTCTACCCTCTCTCCCCCTCTACCCTCTCTCCCCCTCTACCCTCTCTCCCCCTCTACCCTCTCTCCCCCTCTACCCTCTCTTCCCCCACCTCTTTCTCTCTCTGACTTTTGCTCTATTATTGTCTATTGGTATATTTATATAGTGAACATTTTTGTTGTTTATATTGACACGTGGCAAACTAAACTAGACTCTCTCCTCAACTGTGGACCATGCCTGACACCTGCTGGCCACTGGCCTACATGACGCGCCTGTCTGTCCTTTCATTTTTGTTTAGTTACATGTCCCAAGGTTACAGTGATTTTTTTTGGTTGCGTGCTAACCAGTCAGTGAAAGGACTGTACATGATTACAATCAAGCTGTCCACAGTGTACAGACACATGATAAAGGGAATAACGTTTAGTGCAAAATAAAGTCAGATTAAAGATAGTCCGTGTGTCCCAATGAGGTAGATGGGAGGTCAGGACCGCTCTCCAGTTGGTGATAGGATGATTCAGTTGCCTGATAACAGCTGGGAAGAAACTGTCCCTGAATCTGGAGGTGTGTGTTTTCACATTTCTATACCTCTTGCCTGATGGGAGAGCGGAGACGGGGGAGTGGCCGGGGTGAGACTGGTCCTTGATTATGCTTTTCACTGTACTTCTTTAAATGTGACAACATTAAACTTACTTTTGATTAGTACGGGTGTCGGGGGTCACAGGGAGAAGGCAGGAGAATGTGGTTGAGAGCAGGCACGGAAATCGCTATCAAAAAACACAATTTCTTGCCGGCCGTGCACGTGCATGCGCATAGACACGCGCGCGCATGTGAGGCTTCGGCCGTGGGCCCTGTTGACGGTAACATCAGGAGCTGACCTGGTTGGTGACCGACTCCGAACTCCAGCAACAGCAGCTTCGTCCGCCCCGAATCGTGGGGCTTGAATCGCCCGTTCATGGGGTCTTTCATCGGCCGGCGGGGGCTTCAACATCGGGAGCCTCGATCGCCCATATGCAGCAGTATGATTTTAAGCCTCGCCGGGCGCTTAGAAAGCATCTGATAAAGTCCGGATTACAAAACATGGGGGTAGGGTGTCGTCCCCCACCTCTCAAAGCATGGGGGGGACGTGTCGCCCTGTCTTCCCCAGGATTTCCGCCCCTGGTTCCGATGGATCAGCCATGATTGAATGGCGTAGACTTGATGGGTCAAATGGCCTCATTCTGCTCCTATAAGTTATGAACTAACTAAAGAAACTAAACTAGAACAAAGGCTTTCCACTATACCTCGGTACATGTGATAATAATTAACTGAATAAACTAATGTGCGGCATGGTGGCGCAGCAGGAGAGTTGCCGCCTTACAGCACCAGAGACCCGGGTTCAATTCGGACTTTGGGTGCTGTTGTAGTTTGGAGTATGGAGTTTGTATTTTCTCCCTGTGACCTGCACGGTTTTTTTTCCGAGATCTCCAAGATCTTCGGTTTTCCCCCACACTCCCACAGTTTAGAAGGATGAGAGGGTTTCTTATAGAAACATATAAAATTATAAAAGGACTGGACAAGCTAGATGCAGGAAAAATGTTCCCAATGTTGGGCGAGTCCAGAACCAGGGGCCACAGTCTTAGAATAAAGGGGAGGTCATTTAAGACTGAGGTGTGAAAAAACTTTTTCACCCAGAGAGTTGTGAATTTATGGAATTCCCTGCCACAGAGGGCAGTGGAGGCCAAGTCACTGGATGGATTTAAGAGAGAGTTAGATAGAGCTCTAGGGGCTAGTGGAGTCAAGGGATATGGGGAGAAGGCAGGCACGGGTTATTGATAGGGGACGATCAGCCATGATCACAATAAATGACGGTGCTGGCTCGAAGGGCCGAATGGCCTCCTCCTGCACCTATTTTCTAGGGTTCTACACCAGAGACTTACAGGTTTGTAGGTTAATTGGCTTGGTATGAATGTAGTGTGTGTAGGGTAGTGCTAGTGTGCGGGGATCATGGGTCGGTGTGGACTCGGTGGGCTGAAGGGCCTGCTTCCGCGCTGTATCACTAAACTAAAGTTGTCCATTGTATCTTTTTAAACGTGACAATAAACTAATCTACAGTGATGCTTTAAACTGTCCCTGGGTACGTGAGACAATACTGAGGGAGAGGGTGGTGAGTCAGTGTGCAGTCCCGACTAACGCAATGTCTCCTTGTGCAGATGAGGATGATTCTCCAGAACAACTGCTCATCAGTGAGTCGTCTGCGCTCAGCTTCATGGACCTGGTGGGGATCAGCTACCAGGTGGCACACGGCATGGAGTTCCTCGCCCTCCGAAACGTGAGTGTTTAAACGTTCGCAGATACAGCAGGGAAACAGGCCCTTCGGCCCACCGAGTCCACGCCGAACAGCGATCACCCGTTCACACTTGTTCTATGTTATACCCACTCATCTCATCCACTCCCTGCACACTTGGGGCAATTTACAGAGGGCCAATTACTTTGTGCATGGCCTTGGTGAAGTCCACTATTCTTGCAGCCCTCAGTAAACACACAGAGAGGTCATCTTTACCCCACATACGTGACTGTAGCTACAAACACACAACCCTTACACTAAGGGGGCACCCAGAGGAAACCCACACGGTCACGGTATGAACGTGCAAACTCCACACAGACAGCACCCTTAGTCAGGATCGAACTGGGGTCTTTGGTGCCTTAAGTCACCAGCTCTACCTGCTGTGCACCGCGGCCAAACTGCTAACTACTTGGGGTGTGTGTGTTTGAGTACACGTGTGTGTGTGTGTGTTTGAGTACACGTGTGTGTGTGCCCACGTGTGTGCTTGCATGTATGTACATGTCCCGTCTCCCTGTCTTTGTCCGGCACTAAAGTACCTGCAGTTGATGATATCAAAGACACGAGGAACAGCAGATGCGGGAATCTTGAGCAAAACACAAAGTGCTGGAGGAACTCAGCGGGTCAGGTAGCATTTGTGGAGGAAATGGACAGACAACGTTTCAGTTGAGAGCCTTTTATGGACAATCAAGAGTTGAGAAATGACGAGGCTAAGTCGGATGAAGGGTCCCAACCTGAAACGTCGTCTGCCCATTCCTTCCACAGATGCTGCCTGACCCACTGAGTTCCTCCAGCAACTTTGTGTCTATTGCAACTCAGCGGGTCAGCAGCATCTCTGGTGACATTTTGGGTCGGGACCCTACTTCAGGTTCTGACCTGAAACATCATCTGTCCATGTTCTCCAGAGATGCTGCCTGAGCCGCTGAGTTACTCCAGCACTGTGGGGTACAGGTCTGGGCCTTGCTACTGGGGGTGTGCGCTGAGTCTCTGGGCAGTAACGAGTGGACATGGTGTTGTTTTGGCAGTGTGTTCACCGAGACCTAGCGGCAAGAAACGTTCTGATCTGTGAGGGGAAACTGGCGAAAATCTGCGACTTTGGGCTGGCCCGCGATATAGTCAACGATTCCAACTACATTTCCAGAGGGAGTGTGAGTATCAGAGAACTAAAATCCCCCTCTCTCCCCTCACACTCTGCTCCCCTACTCCCTCTGCCTCCCCTACTCCCTCGCCATCTGTCCCTCCTACTCCCTCTCCCCTCCCCTACTTTCTCCCCCTCTCTATCTCTCTCTCCCCCCTCCACCCCTTCCCCTCTCTCCCTCGCCCCCTCTCTCATTCCCCCCTCTCCTTCTCTCCCCCCTCTCCCTCTCCATCTCCCTCTCTCCCCCTCTCTCTCCACCCTCTCCCTTTCTCTCCCCCCACCTCTCACCTTCCCTCCCTCTCTCTCCTCCCTCTCTACTCCCCCTCTCCCTCTCCCTCTCTCTCTCTCTCTCTCTCTCTCTCTCTCTCTCTCTTCCCCCTTTCCCTCTCTCTCTAACCCCCCCCCCCCCCCCCCACCGTGAGTTCCTGACAGTGCCTGCCCGCCTGGTTTCAGACCTTCCTGCCGCTGAAGTGGATGGCCCCGGAGAGCATCTTCAACAACCTGTACACGAGCCTGAGTGACGTGTGGTCCTACGCTGTGCTACTCTGGGAGATCTTCACCCTGGGTAAGACCCCGCCCGCTTCACCCACGCAACTCCGCTTAAACATTCCACTTAAGACCAACATCGGCACGGTGGCGCAGCGGTAGAGTTGCTGCCTCACAGCGCCAGAGACCCGGGTTCAATCCTGACCACGGGTGCTGCCCGTTCTCCCTGGGACCATGTGGGTTTTCTCCAGGTGCTGCAGTTAACTCCCACACTCCAAAGCCACACGTACAGGTTTGTAGGTTCATTTAGACTGTGGAGAAACAACGTGGAAACTGGCCCTTCTGTCCACCACGTCGGTGCCGACCAGCGATCGCCCCGTACACTTGCACTACCCTACACACAGGGACAGTTTACGGTTTTTACAGAAGCCACCTAACCAACAAACCTGCATTTTATTGGCGTGTGGGATGAAAGCGGAGCACCCGGAGAACCTTAATATGTGACGTTTCGGGTCGGTTCAGAGGGATGTGGGCCAAATGCTAACAAGAGGAACTAGCCCAATATGCCAACTTGGTCAGCATGGCCATGGTGGGCTGAAGGGCCTGTTTCTGCGCTGTATGCCAACTTGGTCAGCATGGCCATGGTGGGCTGAAGGGCCTGTTTCTGCGCTGTATGCCAACTTGGTCAGCATGGCCATGGTGGGCTGAAGGGCCTGTTTCTGCGCTGTATGCCAACTTGGTCAGCATGGCCATGGTGGGCTGAAGGGCCTGTTTCTGCGCTGTATGCCAACTTGGTCAGCATGGCCATGGTGGGCTGAAGGGCCTGTTTCTGCGCTGTAGGCCAACTTGGTCAGCATGGCCATGGTGGGCTGAAGGGCCTGTTTCTGCGCTGTATGCCAACTTGGTCAGCATGGCCATGGTGGGCTGAAGGGCCTGTTTCTGCGCTGTAGGCCAACTTGGTCAGCATGGCCATGGTGGGCTGAAGGGCCTGTTTCTGCGCTGTATGCCAACTTGGTCAGCATGGCCATGGTGGGCTGAAGGGCCTGTTTCTGCGCTGTAGGCCAACTTGGTCAGCATGGCCATGGTGGGCTGAAGGGCCTGTTTCTGCGCTGTATGCCAACTTGGTCAGCATGGCCATGGTGGGCTGAAGGGCCTGTTTCTGCGCTGTATGCCAACTTGGTCAGCATGGCCATGGTGGGCTGAAGGGCCTGTTTCTGCGCTGTATGCCAACTTGGTCAGCATGGCCATGGTGGGCTGAAGGGCCTGTTTCTGCGCTGTATGCCAACTTGGTCAGCATGGCCATGGTGGGCTGAAGGGCCTGTTTCTGCGCTGTAGGCCAACTTGGTCAGCATGGCCATGGTGGGCTGAAGGGCCTGTTTCTGCGCTGTATGCCAACTTGGTCAGCATGGCCATGGTGGGCTGAAGGGCCTGTTTCTGCGCTGTAGGCCAACTTGGTCAGCATGGCCATGGTGGGCTGAAGGGCCTGTTTCTGCGCTGTATGCCAACTTGGTCAGCATGGCCATGGTGGGCTGAAGGGCCTGTTTCTGCGCTGTAGGCCAACTTGGTCAGCATGGCCATGGTGGGCTGAAGGGCCTGTTTCTGCGCTGTATGCCAACTTGGTCAGCATGGCCATGGTGGGCTGAAGGGCCTGTTTCTGCGCTGTAGGCCAACTTGGTCAGCATGGCCATGGTGGGCTGAAGGGCCTGTTTCTGCTCTGTAGGGCTCCATGACAGATTTATCTCTTGGAATTATTTGGGGAAGCGGGTGGGTGGGATGTGGGAGAGGGTCAAGTGTTAACCTGTATGACCCCAACACTCTGTCTTCTCCTTCGCTAGGTGGGACCCCGTACCCAGAGCTGCCCATTAATGACCAGTTCTACAACGCCATCCGACGGGGCTACCGGATGCCCAAGCCGCACTACGCCACCGATGAAATGTGAGCGGGGAGGGGGAGGGGGAGGCAGGTGACCTTGGGGGTGGGGGACGAGGGGGGGGTGGGCAAAAATACCACAACACGCCATGACCACACACTAGGTTTCTGGATGGGAAGGGGAGGGAAAGGAAGTGCCCCTCTGAGAGATGGATTGGGAGGGGTTACTGTCTCTGGGATACCCCTGTAATCCATGCTCACCCCCTCTTGCAGATATGCCATCATGAAAAAGTGCTGGAACGACGAATTTGAGAAGCGACCTTCCTTCTCCAGCCTGGTCACATCCATCGGGAACCTTCTCACCGACAGCTACAAGAAGGCATGTGTTGTTGTTGTGTTATTGTCACCTACAGTCACAGAGTCATACAGCATGCAAACAGACCCTTCGGCCCGACTTGGCCATGCCGACCAACATGCCCCATCTACACTCGTCCCATCTGATTGCGTTTGGCCCATATCCCTCTAAACCTGCCCTATCCATGTACCTGTCCAAATGTTTCTTAAACGTTACAATAGTATCTGCATCAACTACCTCCTCCGGCAACTGGTCCATACACCGACCCACCTTTGTGTAAAAAAAAAAGTTGCCCCTCAGGTCCCTCTTAAATCTCAACTTAAATAACAGATTCTATGTATCTACCCAACCTATTCTTCTCATGATTTTATACACCTCGATAAGATCACCCCCTCATCCTCTTGCACTCTAAGGAATAAAGTCCTAACCTGGTCAACCTCTCCCTGTACCTCAAGCCCTCAAGTCCTGGCAACATCTTTGTAAATCTTCTCTGCACCCTTTCAACCTGACCCTATATAGAGTGGAAAGCTTAGTTCTGCCCGCTATCCCGGCAAATTGTACCATACATGAGGGCATTAGGTAGAGCAGGATAGAAAATAAAAGTGCAGGATATAATCTTGCACCTATGAGGCCGGCACGGTGGTGCAACGGTGGAGCTGCTGCCTCACAGCGCCACAGATCCGGGTTCCATCCTGACCACGTGTGCTGTCTGTGCAGACTTCTCCCTGTAAGTGTGTGGGTTTTCTCCAGGAGCTCCGGTTTCCTCTCACATTCCAAAGATCTACTGGTTTATCGGTTCATTGGCTTTGGTGAGAATTGTAAATTGTCCCTAGCGTGTGGGATGGTGCTAGTGTACGGGGTGATCACTGGTCGGCATGGACTAGATGGGCCGGAGGGCCTATTTCCATGTTGTATTGCTTAACTAAACTAAATGGCCCGTATTCTACTAATTGCAAAGTTAGACTTTCCTTAAACTCACATTAAACCAGCCGCTTGGTCTAACTAAACCCAACGCTCGGTTTAAGAAAAGTATGGTATTCTGGTAGCGAGGTTTAGTTAGACTAAAGTCTAAGGCGAATCAAACTTTAGACATTGGTTTAGGCTGAGTCTAAAGTTAGACCTCGTTTTAGTTGTCATGGTGACGATGTCTGCTTGTACTGCACATGTGCAATGCAATAGCAGAAGCACGAGCAGACGACAACTTCAACATGGTTGACAAAAAGAAACAGCGGAAAGGAAACTGGGACGCCAGCGAGAAAGAATTTCTCCTGACGTTACTAGCCGATAAAATTAGAATTATCGAGGAAAAAAAGGTGCAATTTCCAGGCAACAATTGAAAAGAACAAGGCATGGCTCTCCATGGCGAGCTTAAACCTTCCTTGCGAGTCTAATTTTTGCGGCAAGTTAAACTCTAGTCTAAGGTCAGTCCAAGCTTTGGCGATTATTAGACAACTTAGACTTTAGTCTAAATATCAGGGATTTAAACCCACCGTCGAGTCTAAATTGCAGAGTAACAGCCCTGTCCCACTCTACGAGTTCATTCAAGAGTTCTCCCGAGTTTGCCCTGATTCGAACTCGGAGATTTACGGTAATGGCCGCTCGTAAGTACTCGGGGCTGTCATGGTTGAAAAATCTTCACGAGTCTTCCCGAGCTTACCTGCCATTAACAAGTCTTCCCGAGTACCTGCCGTTAGCGTTATGAGCCGCTAAGAGACGTCCCGAGCTCCGACGTACCCACTACGTTCATTCTACGTGCTTACCACGAGTTTGATTTTTTGAAACTCGGGAGAGCATTTGAATGAACTCGTACTGTGGGACAGGGCCATTAAACCTGCTGTTGGGTTTAAAAATATTTGTAGAATACAGGCCAATGAGATCAGTTTAACTTGGCATCATGTTCAGCATAATCATTGTGGGCCGAAGGGCCGGTTCCTGTGTTGTAATGTTGTTGAATGTTCTATATATGGTATCTCTAGAGTCTACAGCAACATCTCCGGTAAGGTCTGCAGTAAAATCTAATGTGCCAACTGTTGCCGTGTTGTCTCTGCAGAAATACGCTCATGTCAGTAAGGAGTTCATGAAGAGTGACCATCCAGCTCTACGCCGGACCAGACCCAACACCTACCAGGGCAACGAAGATATCATCTACTCTAACTGCCAGTACCCTCAGGGGCAGGACAATGGGTACATCATCCCCCTGCCCGACCCTGACCCCAGCGAGGCCGCTGTGGACCTCCCCACCCCAGCAGAGCTGCCCACAGTAGAACCGTCTGACGGGACAAGGCCCAGGTAAGGCTCACACCCAATCGGCTCTCAGTCCACCAAGGCCTGCTGGATCTACTGGTTGCTAACCCCTTCCCATTCCCACACTGACCGTTCTGTCCTGGGCCTCCCCCACTGCCAGTGAGGCCACACGCAAACTGGAGGAACAACACGTGATATTTCACTTGGGCAGCATACAACCCAGCGGTATGAGCATTGATTTCTCTTATTTTAAGTAAACCCTGCATTCCCTCTCTACCCCCTCCCCGACGCTGGTCCTCCCCGACGCTGGTCCTCCCCGACGCTGGTCCTCCCCGACGCTGGTCCTCCCCGACGCTGGTCCGCCCCGACGCTGGTCCTCCCCAACCCTGGTCCTTCCCAACCCTGGTCCTCCTACCAGTTACATTATTCACATCCTGTCTTTGTATGCCTATGTTATCACCTCTTCCCCAGCCAACAATGGGCCATTATGGGCTCCATTCTTGGTCATCTGTTACTGGTCCTGATTTGTTCTGACCTTTTCTTGCCTCTGGCGTTTATTCCCATGCCCACCTCTACTTTCAATCTGAAGAAGGGTTACGACCCAACACGTCACCTCTTCTTTTTCTCCAGAGATGCTGCCTGACCCCTGAGTTACTCCAGCATTTTGTGTCTAACTTCAGTGTAAACCAGCATCTGCAGTTCCTTCTTAAACAAAATGCTTAGTTTAGTTTATTTGTTTAGTTTATTATTATCACGTTTACTAAGTCACAAAGAAAAGCTTTGGTTGCATGCTAACTAGTCAATGAAAAGACTATACATGATTACAATCAAGTTGTCCACTGTCCCTGAATCAGGAGGTGTTACACTTCTGTCCCTCTTGCCTGATGGGAGAGGGGAGAAGAGGGAGTGACCAGGGTGAGACTGATCCTTGATTATGCTGGTGGCCTTGCTGAAGCAGCGTGAGGCAAAGATCCTATAGCAAGCAAGATAGCCTACTCGACGAAAAAGACGTAGTACGGTCACGGGCAGATTCATGGGTAAATTTTGGCCCCACTTCCGGCTTCCGTCTCCGCACCAAAGATCCCAGAGCGGAGCAAAGATACTAGTGGCGAGACGGAAGCCGGTTACGGAAACATCCTCGTAAAAATAAAAGTTCTTTGGTAAAAATCTTCTCATTTTCAGAATTATAATTTATTAACACAAACTGTTTCCCCGCAACGTTGGTTACACTGCGAGTCTGGTCGGGTCGGTTGCGTACTACACGTCAGCCCATTGCATTTAGCAGGAGTGGTTTATCTTGCTCCGCTATAGGATCTTTGGTGTGAGGTGTAAATGGAGCCCCATTACAGGAAGCATGTGGAGTCTTTGGAGAGGGTGCAGAGGAGGTTTACCAGAATGCTGCCTGGATTGGAGGGTTTTGGTCACAGGGAGTGGTTGGACAGACTTGGATTATTTTCCCTGAAACGTCAGAGGTTGAGGGGAGATTTGATGGAGGTATATAAAATAATATAACATGACAATAATAAACCAAACTAAACTGTATATTTGTGGGAGGAAACTGCTGAAGCTGGTTTACAACGAAGGTAGACACAAAATGCTGGAGTAACTCAACGGGCCTGGCAGCATTTCTGCAGAAAAGGAATAATTGATGATTCGGATTCTAAATCCTTCTTCAGACTGAGAGTCGGGGAGAGGGAAACTAGCAGTATGAAAATGTACAGAACAAATCATAGCCAGCATCAATAACCAAGGAAAGGTGGAGCCCACAATGGCCCACTGTTGGCTGAGGAAGAGGTGATAATGAAGGGATATGAACAGTGAAACTAGCAGGACCACTGGGGTGGGTGAGGGGCGGAGAGAGAGGGAATGCAGGGGTTACTTGAAATTAGAGAAATCAATGTTCATGCCGCCAGGTTGTAAGCTGCCCAAGCAAAATATGAGGTGCTGTTCCTCCAATATGTGTGTGGCCTCCTTCTGACAGTGTAGGAGGCCCAGGACAGAAAGGTCAGTGTGGGAATGGGAAGGGGAATTAAAGTGTTTGGCTACCAGGAGATCCAGCAGGTCTTTGCGGACCGAGCATAGGTGTTCAGCAAAACGATCGTCCAGTCTGCGTTTGGTCTCGCCGATATATACAAGTCCACTCCGAGAACAACGGACACAGTAGGGCAGGTTGGAGGAGATGCAAGTGAACTTCTGCTAGAAAGGACTATTGGGGTCCTTGGACAGAGTCAAGGGGGGAAGTATACGGACAGGTTTTACATCTCCTGCGGCTGCAGGGGAAAGTACCTGGGGAGAGGGTGGTTTGATTGGGGAAGGATGAATGAACTAGGGAGTTGCAGAGGGAACGGTCTCTGCGGAAATGTGTGGAATTGGAAATAGGTGACTAGTGGTGGGATCCTGTAGGATCATGATCATGACTTACAAAATAAAAATACCGGGCTGTGTCTACGCCTACCAATGAATGAAAGAAGTTATTGAGATGTCCTCTCTCTCCCCAGCTCCCTGGCCTGTGGTGAGAATGAAGAACAAGCCAACACTGGTGACCTTCCTCAGATGACGGTAGATGCCACCAAGGTGGAGAAGGAGAGCGAAGCTGAATGGAACCAACCGGAAGTGGAGGACAGTTTCTTGTGATGGTCCACCCTCCCATCCTGCCCTCACCTCCTGCCAAGACCGTCCACAGAACCTCCCACCACTCTCCTGGTGGACAACCCCCAGATCGCCCATTCCACCCGGCGTGGGGACGGGACATGGGGAATTACTGGGGTAACAATGTGAAGACGAACCTCTTGAGTAAGAGTCAATGGTGGCCACAGATCAGGTGTCCACTCTAGGGGAAATCCATGCCAGGGAACGGGTGCCCTTGGGTTTGGTGTTCCAAAGTCCCCCCCCATTCCCACTGGCAATGGACATTTGCTGAGGACCCATCCCTGGTTTCCCACTCCCGCTCCATCTCCAGGCTGCCGTGGATCTCCAAGCCATGACCAATCTCCCTCGAACCGAGAGGTTCCTCCACTCCCCTCAAACTGAAGGCTTCTCCCCTCCCTCACCCTCCACACTGAGGGATCCTTCCACAGTTATAGAGTTATACAGCAAAGAACCAGGCCCTTCGGCCCAACTGATGTTCTCTGGCAGCTCGTTCCATACACCAACCCACCCTCTGTGTGGACAAAGTTACCCCTCAAGTTCCTATTGAATCTTTCTCCTCCTCACCTTAACCCAATGTCCTCTGGTTCTTGATTCCCCTACTCTGGGTAAAATACTCTCCATTCCACTATCAATTCCCCTCATGACTTTATACACCTCCTTCTCCTTGTGTTTGGCATCCAGGGAGTCTAACCAAGGCTAGAATTGCTCATCTTATATTAAGATATATCAAGCTATACCGCAGACAGTATTAGAGTGAAAGAAAGTCATTGTGATAACAAGTCTACTTTTATAAATTGAACAGAGAAGGATGCGTTTATTTGTTTAGTGAGTAACTTTTAGAAACCTCCAACGATGTATTTCTTGTCAGGAGGACCTTACCCTGGTACTAATCTGGAGTGAAATCTCTTCAGGATAATATTATTTAGATAAAAGCTAGGTTAAAGTGTAATACAGATCCACCGCCCGTTTTCCAGCACCCTTGGCTCCAGACCCTTTCTGGTTTATCTGTTTTGTGGACCAACGCAGCTTCCGAGAGGAGTCCAGCGCTACCGGAACAGTCCGCCTATGCCACCGAGATACCAGTCTGCACAGTCGGCCATGTGGACAGATCTTCCGGCTCTGGCCAGGCGGGAGTTCCGGAGCCTCAGCCGCTGGGGGCAAATTCCACCCGGGGATCGGTCGCGGGAGTCCCGATGAGGTCGAGATCTGCCGCCTCGTCTGGCCTAGGCGCCACATTGTCGTGGCACTTCCAAGGGAGGGGGGCGGGGGGGGGGACTTTCAAGTGCGCTCTTGTAATTTTGTCTGGATTTAAGGGGGTGGTGGAAAATCGGTGGTGGATTTGTAGTTTGTATAATAATGCAACATTTGAGTTTATTCCATCCACCTTATAGGTAGCATGTTTTGCACAAAATGACAATATATAAAGGAACTTATTTTTCTCTTTATTTTCTTTATAGCAAATATTGTAAATAGATTTGTTTTGGTTGCTTTGATCACTTTCAGTGTCACAACCATTGGAGTTTGTGTTTTCAGAAGCGAGGTTCTGTGGGTGTTGTGCCTTTGGTCTAGTTTAGAGAAACAGCAAGGAAACAGGCCCTTCAGTCCACTGAGTCCACACCGACCAGCAGTCATCCATTCACACCAGTTCTACGTTATCCCAGTTTCTCATCCACTCCCTAAACACTAGGGGCAATTTACAGCGGGTTAATTAATTTGTGTACTGCCTTGGTAATCATGCACGCAAGTCATCTTTCCTCCATGTCCGTCACCATATCCACAAACTCGCAACACTTACATTATAAACACAATTGCACAGTTCATATCTGCCTAATTTTAGTTTCGGGATACAGCATGGCCCATCGAGTCCACGCCGACCATCGATCACCCGTTCACACTCGTTCTACCTTAGCCCACTTTCTCATCCACTCTCTACACACTAGGGGCAATTTAAAGAGGGTCAGTTAACCTACAAACCTGCACGCCTTTGGGATGTGGGAGGAAACCGGAGCACCCAGAGAAAACCCATGCTGTAACAGGGAGAACGTGCAAGCTCCACACAGACAGCACCCGAGGTCAGGATCAAACCCAGGTCTCTGGTGCTGTGAGGCGGAGGCAAACCCGCTGTGCCACCGTGCTGTCTTTCCGCAGCCAATAGGAAAGGCTACTAAATTCTTTGTCATCCAAAGGGATTCATGCCGGCAGATAGAGGAATGCCCTTCCTCTCCCCACCTCCTGTGTTTCTATAACACTGAAGTGATATCAACAAAGCACAGGATTCTGTACAGATCCTATCATTTGTGGAGAACGGTCCCGTCCCAAAACGTCACTCATCCTTTCTCTCCAGAGATGCTGCCTGATCTGCTGAGTTACTCCAGCACTTTGTGCCTATCTAAATGTTGTTATGGTACCTGCCTCAAATGCCTCCTCCAGCAGCTTGTTCCATACAAGCTCTGTGTGAAAAAGTTGCCCCTCAGATTCCTATTAAATCTTTCCTCCCTCACCTTCAACCTATGTCCTCTGGTTCTTGATTCCCCTACTCTGAGTAAAAGAGTTGGTGCATTTACCCCTCGTGATTTTTATAAAATCACCCCTCAACCTTCTGCACTTCATGAAATAAAGTCCTAGCCTCCCCAACCACTCCCAGTAGCTCAGGCCCTCATTTCCCACCATTCTCCGTGTGGAAAAAGTTGCCCCTCAGGTTCCTAGCTGATCGCTGGTCGGTGAGGACTCAGTGGGCCAAAGGCCCTGTTTCAGCGCAGCATCTCAAAAGTATAAAATCAGGGCCACACTATGTCCTGTTATTGTCACGAGTCTGGATGTGTCTCTCAAACACGAGCATTGACTGGGATTAGGAAAGCAGGTGGAACGCCAGCAGGCAATATAGCTCTAGAGATAGTTCTCTACAGCCTTTCCTTGAATCCCCACACACCTTTATCCACGCAAACCTGACCGATTCACCCACTTAACCATACCACCCCACCCCCATTATGAAGACTCAAGAAAATGCAGATTCTGGAATCTCGAGCAAAACGCAAAGTGTTGGAAGAACTCAGCAGGTCAGGCAGAGTATATGGAGGGCACATGCCTGCTGTCAGAGGCCTACGCGATCTCCCGGTCGCTAACCATTTCAACTCCCCTTCCCATTCCTACACTGAGCTTTCTGTCCTGGGCCACCTCCACTGTTAGAGCGAGGCCACACGCAAACTAAATGAGCTGGACCTCATATTCCGCTTGGATAGTTTACAACCCAAAGGTATATTAAATACTCTAATTTTAGATAACATTGATTATATTCGCCCTTCTCCATTCCCCACCTGGGCACGCACACATTTCTCCCCTTTAATTTCAAGTAACTTTTACCGACACTCCTCCGCCCCACCCCCCCCCCCACCCCCAAATCCCCCCAATCCTCCACCCTCGTCATTTAACCAGATCCACAGTTCTCCATATTATTTCTCTCTTGAGATCACACTTTCCCCAGCCGACACTGGGCCTACCAGAGCACCACCCTGCCTGAGGCCATATGTGGCCGTCCCTGATTTGTCCTGGCTTTTTCCGCCTCCAGCTCTTCACCTCCCCCTCCCCCCCCTAATCTCTACTTTCAGTCTGAAGAAGGGTTCCAACCTGAAACATCATCCATCCTTTTCTTCCAGAGATGCTGCCTGACCCACTGAGTTTCTCCAGCACTTTGTGCCTTTCTGTGGAGGGAATGGATGGAACTACATTAGACTGACGATGTTTTGGGTCAGGTCGGGACAGACGGAACCTGTTCATTCCCTCCACAGATGCTGCCTGACCCGCTGGGTTCCTCCAGCACTTTGTGTTTTACACCATGTTATGAAGTTGGTGTGAATTCTCTCTGAATGGGCTATGTGACAATGTATGATTGGGGAGGTGTGTAAGGGTTTTTATTTAGTTTTACAGGTATCTTATCTCAAAAACGGTACAGTCAATATCTTTAAATCAGTTGTAATGGTGTTCATTTAGAATGTGTACTGTATGTAAACATTGTGTTAAGTGTGAAACGTGTTTTGATATTTGTCCCGTTGGTCCGTAATGGTCCGTAACGTTCATTTACCTTGTTAACAAAATAAACAAGTTATTTTCTAGCAAATGTTCTCATTCTTTTTCTCACTTGATTAATTGGTCTTCAAACATCAGCTCGGCGTTTATCATTTATGAATCTTAGAAAACCAAAATAGTGCATTCACATCATAGACATCAGCAAAACAAAGCAGTGACGTAGCTAGTAGAGCTGCTACCTCACGGCACCAGACACCCGGGATCCATCCTGACCTCGGGAGTGGAGTTGCGCATTTTCCCTGGCAAGTGATAGGTGGATACAGAGGAGGGGGGGAATGTGATGGTTGGAGCCACAGGAGAGCCTTCTTCCCTGTGGCTGTACAACTCCTCCCCCTTCTGTCGTGGGGTAGTCGGACTCCCCTCCCTCCCCCTCCTGAATCTTTGCACATCCACAATTCTTTCTACTCCTCACTTTCAATTCATGTATTTTGTACTTTATGACTCTTGACAGATCAATTTCCCTCCTGGGATAAATAAAGTTCTATCATATTGGGTCGTAAGTGACAAATGCTGATGTTAAGGATACAACAGGGTGTCAGATAAGGAGAGAAGAGGAATAGAAGAGAAGAGAAGGTTAAAATTGCTGGAGTAACTCAACGGCTCAGGCAACATCTGTGGAGAAACTGGATGGATGATGTTTTGGGCCGGGTGTCTGAAGTCGGGGCCCGACCTGAAACGTCACTTATCATGACCTTTAGAGACGCTGGCTGACACGCCTGTGTTATGGGCCTGTCCCACTTTCCCAAGTTCACAAATTCTCCCGCGTTTTCCCCTTGATTCAAATCTGAGAATGTTCATAACGGGTGTGTAGGAGTCCGTAGATATATCGTAGCGGCTCGTTATGTCAGCCGTAGGTACTCAGGGCATCAGGTAAGTCGGGACGTTTTTTCCAGCATGACAAAAAATGTCTGAGTAAAAAGAGAGTCGGGAGGAGAAAAATTGCAACATTTAATTACCTAAGTACCGTTGATCAGAACAGGTGTCAAGGGTTATGCTGATAAGGCAGGAGAATGGGACTAGGAGGCAGAGATCAGCCATGATTGAATGGCGGGGTAGACTCGATGGGCCAAATGGCCTAATTCTACTCCTATAACTTGTGGACGGGGACGGGACAAAGAAGGACAGGATAGTGGGGATAGCGAGCACAGGAAAGCAGGGCTGCCAACATTGGGTGAGAGTTGGGAGTGAGAAATTGCGAGGCCAAGCCCGAGGGAGCCTAGCGACCGAGGGGGGGGGGGGGGGGGGGTGGGAGGTTGAACTTTTGCATTTTTCAGCTTCAAATTGTGTAATATGGTGCATACTGTAGCGAGTCTTTTAACTTACACTTGAATGCAATATATATGCTTTAAATTGGATTAGCTATGAATAAGGTTAGAGTAAATTACATGCCTAATTACATTCCACAGTAGAGCCCAGGCTCTGATCCATACGTGCAGCACATGAATGATCTTAGTGTATTCATGGGTACAACAAATGCTGGAGAAACTCAGCGGGTGCAGCAGCATCTATGGAGCGAAGGAGCTAGGCACCGTTTCGGGCCGAACCCCTTCTTCAGGCTCAGAAGGGTTTCGGACCGAAATGGTGCCTATCTCCTTCGCTCCATGGATGCTGCTGCACCCGCTGAGTTTCTCCAGCATTTTGTGTACCCTCGATTTTCCAGCATCTGCAGTTCCTTCTTTAACACTTGGTGTATTCATGTATGGAAATCAGATTATAATCAAACACTTGGCCCATGTTGGCCAAACTGGGTCTCACTGCACACCTGGTACTACTCCTGACCCTGACTCCAGTTGCATACCTTCTCTCATTCCTGTCCCTGAGTCCAGCCTTACACCTGGCCCCCTATTCTACCCTGATCATAGCTGCTTACCTGCTTAGGTTCCCAGTGCTGAACACACTCCTGGTCCCAGCTTTGACTGCACACCTAGTACTATTCCAGACCTTGACTCTGGATGCACACTTGGCCTTGCTCCTTGCCCATTTGCACTGACAATATATCCGGCCCACGCATAAAGCCCCATATCTGACCCCCTGGACGTAACCTATTACGTTCAAGTCCACAGGTGCTTAACTAATGCAGTAATCCTTTATGGGGCACTTCACAGACCAATTATGGACAACAAAATTTGCTACATTCATTGGCTTCCTTGTTATCTAACATGCTGGTCACTTTGTCAAAGAAGTCATTAATTGGTTGAACACAATTCCCATCCATAAAATTATACTCACTCAGCTGTATAAGTATTCTGATACCATTTCTTTCATTTTCGTAACAAACTGTCCTGAAGTCATCAGGCTAATTACAAATCAATAACATTAGCCAACTCCGAAACATGAAGCGCTGGGCACTGGGATCCAAACATCATGGACAACTGGCCTCAGTTCCCCGTTCACATCTGGCAGTGTTCTCCGTCTGAACCAGGGGCCGTGGAGCGTTTTTGAAAGTGGGGAGGCTGAGCGATCACTGATCACTGGCCTTAGGGGTACCCGGTGAGGGAGTGGAGCAACCGAGTGGGGAGAGGGTGTGGAAGAAGGGTAGGAACCTTTTGAAATTTGATGTATTACAATCATGTTTTAGTGCATTGTAGAAGTATGATTTCAATGTTTTTTGGATTAAGTATTTTTAAGAGGTAACTTTTTCCACACAAAGGGTGGTGGGTGTTTGGAACAAGCTGCCAGAGGAAGTAGTTGTGGCAGGGACCATCCCAACATTTAAGAAACAGTTAGACTGATACATGGATAGGACAGGTTTGGAGGTATGGACCAAAAGCAGGGACATGTTGGCGGGTGTGGGCAAGTTGCACTGAAGGGCCTGTTTTCACACTGTATCTATGACCACATTATATCTACACCATGCATGAATGCTTCAAAATCAAGTGGTCGAGTTTTATTGCAATATACTCAAGCATAGAAACGTAGAAAATAGGTGCAGGAATAGGCCATCGGCCCTTCGAACCAGCACTGCTATTCAATATGATCATGGCTATTCATCTAGAATCAGTACCTCTTTCCTGTTTTTTCCCCATATCCCTTGATTTCGTGAGCTAAATGTAACTCTCTCTTGAAAACATCCAGTGAATTGGCCTTCACTGCCTTTTGTGGCAGAGAATTCCACAGATTCACAACTCTGTGTGTGAAGAAAGTTTGTCCTCATCTCAGTCCTAACTGGCCCCCCCTTTATTCTTAAACTGTGACCCCTGGTTCTGATCTCCCCCAACATCGGGAACATTTTTCCTGCAGTTACAGTAAGTGAAAATCTAGCAGGCAAGCAGAATGCTTTCTCCAAACACCCCCATTTGAAGTCCACTATCTTCCACCATTTCTACCCAGTGCCTGGTACTTACTTCCAGCAGCCACTGGTTGTCCTCCAGGATGCACCGAGCCGCAGCCTGATCCATGCCGGTCACCTGGGCGAATTTCGCACAGAGACTCTCACGGCAGCAGCACAATGTTTCCGACACCTTGCACTGAGGCTGTTCCATGGTCAGAGCTGCAGTGAGCAACTCGCCAGCCCGGCAAACACTCGCTTGCCCCGCTCCCCATCTGCATCTGTCCCCGTCGCTGCTTCTGCTTCCAACTCCCATGGCCTATGCAGTTAATATGAGTTTTGACATTTTCGTTGATCACAGAATTTCTCACGACAGAGCGTGAAGAATTTGTGATCAGCGTGGGAATTTGGTGAAATGCGTGATTCTCACGCTCAATGCATGGGAGTTGGCAGCCCTGCCTCTCTCTCCACCCTCTCTCCACCCTCTCTCTCTACCTCTCTTTCTCCCCCCCCTCCCTTCTCCCCTCTCTCCCTCTCTCTCTCCACCTCTCTTTCTCACCCCTCTCTCCACCTCCCACCTCACTCTCACCTCCCCTCTCTCTCTCCCCCTCTCCCCTATCCCTCTCTCTCTCTCCTCCTCTCTCTCTCTCCTCACCCCCTCTCTCTCTCCCCTTCCCTCTCCTCTCTCGCTCTCTCCTCTCTTCCCCCCTCTCCCCCCCTTCCCCTCTCTCTTCCCCCTCTCTCTTGTCCCTTCTCTCTCTCTCCCCTTCCCCTCTCCCTCTCCGCTCTCTTTCCCCAAACTCTCTCTCCCCTCACTCCCTCCCTCTCTCCCTTCCTCTCTCTCTCTCCTTCTCTTCTCTCCCTCCCCCTCTCTACCCCTCTATCTCTTTCTCCCCCTCTCCCTCCCTCTCCACACACTCTCTCCCCTCTCTCGCTCCTCCTCACCTCTCTCTCTTCCCCCTCCCACTCTCTCTCCTCCTCTCTCATCCTCTCTCCCCCATTTCTCCCTCCCACCTCACTCTCCCCCCTCTTTCTCCTGTCTCTATCTCCTATTTATCTGTCCCCATCTCTCTTTACCCTTTTCCCTCTCCCCCCTCTCTTTTCCCCCCTCTCCCATTCTCTCCCACCCTCTCCACCCCCTCTCTCTCTCTTCCCTTTCTTCCCCCCTCTTCTCTCTCTCCATTCTCTCCCTCTCTGTCTCTCCCCTTTCTCTCCTCTCAGCCTCTCTCTCCCCCCCCCACTTCCCCTCTCTCTCTCTCCACCTCCCTTTGAGAGTCTGTGTCCCATCGGCACAGAGACTCTCGCGGCAGCGGCGCAACGCTTCCGACGCCTCCGACAGCCCGGGACTCTTGCACTGAGGCTGCTCCATAGCCGGAGATGCAGCGAGCGACTCGGCAGCCCCGCAAACACTCGCCAGCCCCGCAAACACTCGCCAGCCCCGCAAACACTCGCCAGCCCCGCAAACACTCGCCAGCCCCGCAAACACTCGCCAGCCCCGCAAACACTCGCCAGCCCCGCAAACACTCGGCAGCCCCGGCTTCCCGTCCGCATCATCTGCTTCCATCCCTCCCTCCCTCAGCCCCGGCTCTCCAACACCCGCGGACCATGCACTTCATCTGAGTTTTGACATTTTCGTTGATCACAGAATTTCTCACCACAGAGCGTGAGAAATGTCTGATCAGCGTGAGAGTCTCTTCAAATGCGTGATTCTCACGCTCAAAGTGTAAGAGTTGGCAGCCCTGGGAAAGGTAGGAGGTAGGGCAGGTTTTACGCTCCACATCTAGTTGCAATGAAGGTTATTGAGTGGGAGGCGGGACAGACACAGAGAGCTGGAGACAGTGACTGTGCGGCCAGGCCGCGTCTGTCTGTCTGTCTGTCTGTCCGTGCGGCGTTCCCCACGCGCTGCAACTGTGCGCGTGCGCCAGGCTGCGGGCCCGTCACGCAATCACGTCACGTCACGCTGCGGCGGCGGCGGCGGCACCGGCACCGGCGGGATGTGGCGGCTGAAGGCGCTGCTGGGCCGCGGTGAGTGGGGGAGAGAGAGAGAGGAGGCTACAGCACAGCTACAGGCTCACCTTCACCTGTGTGGCAGTGTGCGGGAGTGTGTGTGTACCCGTGTGTGTGAGTCTGCGTGTGTGTGTGTGTCTGTGTGTGTACCCGTGTGTGTACCCGTGTGTGTGTGTGTACCCGTGTGTGTGTCTGTGTGTGTGTCTGTGTGTGTACCCGTGTGTGTGTCTGTGTGTGTGTACCCGTGTGTGTACCCGTGCGTGTGTCTGTGTGTGTGTCTGTGTGTGTACCCGTGTGTCTGTGTGTGTACCCGTGTGTGTACCCGTGTGTGTACCCGTGTGTGTACCCGTGTGTGTACCCGTGTGTGTACCCGTGTGTGTGTCTGTGTGTGTGTCTGCGTGTGTGTCTGCGTGTGTGTCTGTGTGTGTACCCGTGTGTGTGTGTCTGTGTGTGTACCCGTGTGTGTGTCTGTGTGTGTGTCTGCGTGTGTGTCTGTGTGTGTACCCGTGTGTGTGTCTGTGTGTGTGTCTGTGTGTGTACCCGTGTGTGTGTGTCTGTGTGTGTACCCGTGTGTGTGTCTGTGTGTGTGTCTGCGTGTGTGTCTGTGTGTGTACCCGTGTGTGTGTGTCTGTGTGTGTACCCGTGTGTGTGTGTCTGTGTGTGTACCCGTGTGTGTGTCTGTGTCTGTGTGTGTGTGTGTGTCTGTGTGTGTACCCGTGTGTGTGTGTGTGTCTGTGTGTGTACCCGTGTGTGTACCCGTGTGTGTACCCGTGTGTGTGTGTCTGTGTGTGTACCCGTGTGTGTACCCGTGTGTGTGTGTGTCTGTGTGTGTACCCGTGTGTGTACCCGTGTGTGTACCCGTGTGTGTGTCTGTGTGTGTACCCGTGTGTGTGTCTGTGTGTGTGTACCCGTGTGTGTGTCTGTGTGTGTGTACCCGTGTGTGTGTCTGTGTGTGTGTCTGTGTGTGTGTGTCTGTGTGTGTGTCTGTGTGTGTACCCGTGTGTGTACCCGTGTGTGTACCCGTGTGTGTACCCGTGTGTGTGTCTGTGTGTGTGTCTGTGTGTGTGTACCCGTGTGTGTGTCTGTGTGTGTGTCTGTGTGTGTGTCTGTGTGTGTACCCGTGTGTGTGTGTCTGTGTGTGTGCCCGTGTGTGTACCCGTGTGTGTACCCGTGTGTGTGTCTGCGTGTGTGTCTGCGTGTGTGTCTGTGTGTGTACCCGTGTGTGTGTGTCTGTGTGTGTACCCGTGTGTGTGTCTGTGTGTGTGTCTGCGTGTGTGTCTGTGTGTGTACCCGTGTGTGTGTCTGTGTGTGTGTCTGCGTGTGTGTCTGTGTGTGTACCCGTGTGTGTGTGTCTGTGTGTGTACCCGTGTGTGTGTCTGTGTGTGTGTCTGCGTGTGTGTCTGTGTGTGTACCCGTGTGTGTGTGTCTGTGTGTGTACCCGTGTGTGTGTGTGTCTGTGTGTGTACCCGTGTGTGTCTGTGTGTGTACCCGTGTGTGTGTCTGTGTGTGTGTCTGCGTGTGTGTGTGTGTCTGTGTGTGTACCCGTGTGTGTACCCGTGTGTGTACCCGTGTGTGTGTGTACCCGTGTGTGTACCCGTGTGTGTGTGTGTCTGTGTGTGTACCCGTGTGTGTACCCGTGTGTGTGTCTGTGTGTGTGTCTGTGTGTGTGTCTGTGTACCCGTGTGTGTACCCGTGTGTGTGTCTGTGTGTGTACCCGTGTGTGTGTGTCTGTGTGTGTACCCGTGTGTGTGTGTCTGTGTGTGTACCCGTGTGTGTACCCGTGTGTGTGTGTCTGTGTGTGTACCCGTGTGTGTACCCGTGTGTGTACCCGTGTGTGTGTCTGTGTGTGTGTCTGTGTACCCGTGTGTGTACCCGTGTGTGTGTGTCTGTGTGTGTACCCGTGTGTGTGTGTCTGTGTGTGTACCCGTGTGTGTACCCGTGTGTGTGTGTCTGTGTGTGTACCCGTGTGTGTACCCGTGTGTGTGTCTGTGTGTGTACCCGTGTGTGTACCCGTGTGTGTACCCGTGTGTGTACCCGTGTGTGTGTCTGTGTGTGTGTGTGTGTCTGTGTACCCGTGTGTGTACCCGTGTGTGTGTGTCTGTGTGTGTACCCGTGTGTGTGTGTCTGTGTGTGTACCCGTGTGTGTGTGTCTGTGTGTGTACCCGTGTGTGTACCCGTGTGTGTGTGTCTGTGTGTGTACCCGTGTGTGTACCCGTGTGTGTGTCTGTGTGTGTGTCTGTGTACCCGTGTGTGTGCCCGTGTGTGTGCCCGTGTGTGTGCCCGTGTGTGTACCCGTGTGTGTACCCGTGTGTGTGTCTGTGTGTGTACCCGTGTGTGTGTCTGTGTGTACCAGTGTGTGTGTGTACCCGTGTGTATGTCTGTGTGTGTACCCGTGTGTGTGTGTCTGTGTACCCGTGTGTCTGTGTGTGTACCCGTGTGTGTGTCTGTGTGTGTACCCGTGTGTGTGTCTGTGTGTGTACCCGTGTGTGTGTCTGTGTGTACCAGTGTGTGTGTGTACCCGTGTGTATGTGTACCTGTGTGTGCCCGTGTGTGTGTGTACCCGTGTGTGTGTCTGTGTACCCGTGTGTGTGTCTGTGTGTGTACCCGTGTGAGTGAGTATGTACATGAGTGTTTGCACACATGTGTGAGTGGATAGCGTATGAGTGTGCATGATTGTGTGTGTATGTAAAGGCACGCACGTGAGTGCGCGTATGTGTATGTACGTGTGTGTGAACATGCGTGTGAGTACAGGTGTGAGTATGTGTACGTGTGAGAAGATGGGCACAAAATGCTGGCTCAGTGGGTCAGACAGCATCTCTGGAGAAAAGGAATAGTGACGTTTTGGGTCGAGACCCTTCTTCAGACTGAAGTGTGTGTGTACAAGTAAGTGTTTGTGAGAGTGTATATGTGAGAGTGTGTATGTCTGCATTCGTATCTAGGTGTGCGCGAGTGTTTACATGTGTGTCTGTGTGAGAGAGTGCATGTGTGTGTGAATGAGTGTGAGTGTGTCTGTGTGTATATGTATGTGTGCACAGTGTGGTACTTGTTCTCTCTCACGCTAGGTCAGATGCTGTGCTGCACCTGTTTTGGTGCTGTATCCCGTAAGTCTGATACGACTGTACCTGCCTGTTCCACTTCCTCTGGAAGCTACAAAGCCAGCATTGGACCCCTATATTCAAACACAGATTCAGGGACAGTTTCTTCCCGGCTGTCATCAAGTAACTGACCCATCCTCTCACCAAACAGAGAGCGATGTTGACCTCCCATCTTCCTCATTGGAGACCTTTGCACTATCTTTAATTGGACTTTATAGAAACATAGAAACATAGAAATTAGGTGCAGGAGTAGGCCATTCGGCCCTTCGAGCCTGCACCGCCATTCAGTATGATCATGGCTGATCATCCAACTCAGTATCCCGTACCTGCCTTCTCTCCATACCCTCTGATCCCCTTAGCCACAAGGGCCACATCTAACTCCCTCTTAAATATAGCCAATGAACTGGCCTCAACTACCCTTTGTGGCAGAGAGTTCCAGAGACCCACCACTCTCTGTGTGAAAAAATTCCTTCTCATCTCGGTCCTAAAGGATTTCCCCCTTATCCTTAAGCTGTGACCCCTTGTCCTGGACCTCCCCAACATCGGGAACAATCTTCCTGCATCTAGCCTGTCCAACCCCTTAAGAATTTTGTAAGTTTCTATAAGATCCCCTCTCAATCTCCTAAATTCTAGAGAGTATAAACCGAGTCTATGCAGTCTTTGTTCATAAGACAGTGCTGACATCCCAGGAATCAGTCTGATAATCAGTCAATTATCTTGCACTAAATGTTGTGCCTTTTATCTGTGCACTGTGGATGGCTTGATTATTTAGTTGAATTTATTGTCATGCGTACTGAGGTACAGTGAAAAGCTTTGTTGCGTGCTACGCAGTCAACAGACAGACAATACATGATTACAATCGAGCCGACCACAGTGTATAGATACAGGATAAACAGAATAACGTTTAGTGCAAGATAAAGTCCAGTAAGAAATGCTGCTGTTGGTGTAGAGGTTTAAAAGAGTGGAGCAACTACAACAAATGATTGCTGATCCACTTCTGGGACCAGAACGTGTAGAATCGCCGAGCTTGGTTGCCATCTTGGGTGCTGAATTGGGCAGCACATAAACAGAAGCTTTTCACTGTACCTCGATGCATGTGGCAATAATGAATGAACTAAACTAAACCTGGCGTTTGCTGCCAAGCTGGGACTCTGCCAGCTCTTCTCACATTTCGAAGCGTCATCAAGAACGTCGCCTCATTCCTTCACTGCCTCTCGTTTTCTCCACAGCGCTTCACCGCTGGCAAATCTCCGGACCCTCGAGCTCACTGCGCCTGCCTCCCACCCACTGTGCCGATGATGACCTGTTAAACCCAGCTGGTCTGCTGCCTGCCCACTGCACCTTCAGAAGCAGGTTGGTCGCCAGTCAAACGCGCAAATCTGTTTCATTTTAAAGCGTCGCTGTCTATTAAATTCATTTGGAGCACCGTGTGCAGCTCAGATCACCCAGCTGCAGCAAAGATATCATTAGGTAGGAAAAGATGCAGAAGAAATTCAGCAGGATGTTAGAAACAAGGCACTGCAGATGCTCATTTACACAAAAGGAGGCAAAGTGCTGGAGTAACTCAGCGGATCAGGCAGCATCTCTGAAGAATATGGATGGGTTCTTCAGAGTTTCCCTATCTTTGTAATTTTTTTTTATTTGAAATAATCAGTTTACAATGTATAGCTTACTTTATAAACTAACACCTTAATACAATATTACTACAAATAACATATCAATACTTAATATCTTCTATTTTTTGAAAATAAAGAAAAAGATATATAAAAGAGAAAAAAAAAAGAAAAAAAAAAGAATTAAAAAAAAAATTTCCCACATACTTCAACCATAAAAAAAAAAGAAAATTTAAAAAACAAAAATATTACATATATATAAACAAAACTAAATACATTATACGAAATACTATTTCATACAGTAATATCTATAATAAATGCGCAATAATATCAAATATAAGTAAGTTATTCGCATCGGATTCCGTAGGGTACCCGTCGAGCCGTGATTCCAAGAATAGCTACTTCTCTAAATACTGTATATATGGAGACCATATCGATTCAAAAGAATTATACCTGTCCAAAAGGACAAATCTAATTCTTTCCAAATTCAACGTCTCCAACATCTCTGCTTTCCACATTTTAATTGTTGGGGATAATGTTCCCTTCCAAAATTTAAGTATCATTTTTTTCCCTATTATTAAACAGTAATCAAAAAAATTTCTTTGATTTACTGTGAGTACCAAATTTGGCTCCGGAATTCCAAATATTATTAATTTTGGGTCTGGGTCGAGTTCAACCTTAAGAACTTCCGAAATAACTTTAAAAATTTCCCTATCTTTGTTCTCCAGAAATGTTGCCTGACCCGCTGAGTTACTCCAGCACCTTGCGTCCTTTCACCAGGATGTTAAATGGGCCTGCAGGCTTGAGTTACAGGAAGAGGTTGAGTAGGTTGGGACTTTTTGCATTAGAGGCTGAGGGTTGAGCTTATTGACGTGTGCAACTTTTTCAAAGTTATGAGAGTCTCTGCTTCCACCACCCGTTCAGGCAGCGTGTTCCAGGTCCCATACTGCCGCTGAGGATGAGAGCTTTCATCAGCTGTTCTCTAACTTGGTTCTCTTACTGTGGGCTGTTAGCTGTTAGAGAACAGTTAGCGGTTCTCTAACTGGTCCCACCTCCCCCATTTCTGGGGGAGGTGAGACCAGTACAAACAGGACGGTCTGCACCTGGGCTGGAATGGAACCAATGTCCTTGGGGGAGTATTTGCTAGTGCTGTCGGGGAAGATTTAAACTAATGTGGCAGGGGGATGGGTACAAGAGCAGAGAGGCAGGTGGGTGTAAAACGAGGGTAGAAGCAATAGGGAGCAAGGTGAAAAGTAAAAGTGGCAGGCAGACAAAACCACGGCAAAAATCAAAAAGGGCCACTTCTCAACATAATTGTATAAGGGGTAAGAGCATTGTAAAAACAAGCCTGAAGGCTTTGTGTCTCAATGCAAGGAGTATTCGTAATAAGGTGGATGAGTTGAACGTGCAGATAGCTGTTAATGATTATGATATAGTTGGGATCACGGAGACATGGCTCCAGGGTGACCAAGGCTGGGAGCTGAACATCCAAGGATATTCAATATTCAGGAGGGATAGAGAGAAAGGAAAAGGAGGTGGGGTAGCGTTGCTGGTTAGAGAGGAGATTAACGCAATGGAAAGGAAGGACATTAGCTTGGAGGATGTGGAATCGGTATGGGTAGAGCTGCGAAACACTAAGGGGCAGAAAACTCTGGTGGGAGTTGTGTACAGGCCACCTAACAGTAGTAGTGAAGTTGGGGATGGTATCAAACAGGAAATTAGAAATGCGTGCGACAAAGGAAAAACATTTATAATGGGTGACTTCAATCTACATATAGATTGGGTGAATCAAATTGGCAGGGGCGCTGAGGAAGAGGATTTTTTGGAACGTATGCGGGATAGTTATCTAAATCAACATGTAGAGGAACCAATGAGAGAGGAGGCTATTTTATACTAGGTATTGAGTAATGAGGAAGGGTTAGTTAGCAGTCTTGTTGTGCGTGCCCCCTTGGGCAAGAGTGACCATAATATGGTCGAGTTCTTCATTAGGATGGAGAGTGACATTGTTAATTCAGAAACAATGGTTCTGAACTTAAAGAAAGGTAACTTTGAGGGTATGAGACATGGATTGGCCAAGATTGACTGGCAATCAATTCTAAAAGGGTTGATGGTGGATACGCAATGGAAGACATTTAAAGACTGCATGGATGAACTACAAAAATTGTTCATCCCAGTTTGGCAAAAGAATAAATCAGGGAAGGTAGTGCATCCGTGGATAACAAGGGAATCAGGGATAGTATCAAAGCAAAGGATGACGCGAACAAAGTAGCCAGAAAAAGCAGCATACTAGAGGACTGGGAGAAATTCAGGGACCAGCAGAGGAGGACAAAGGGCTTAATTAGGAAAGGAAAAATAGATTATGAAAGAAAACTGGCAGGGAACATAAAAACTGACTGCAAAAGTTTGTATAGCTATGTGAAGAGAAAGAGATTAGTTAAAACAAATGTAGGTCCCTTGCAGTCAGAAACAGGTGAGTTGATCATGGGGAACAAGGATATGGTGGACCAATTGAAAAACTACTTTGGTTCCGTCTTCACTAAGGAAGACATAAATAATCTGCCGGAAATAGCAGGGGACCGTGGGTCAAAGGAGGAATTGAGTGAAATCCAGGTTAGTCAGGAAGTGGTGTTTGGTAAATTGAATGGATTAAAGGCCGATAAATCCCCAGGGCCAGATAGGCTGCATCCCAGAGTACTTAACGAAGTAGCTCCGGAAATAGTGGATGCATTAATGATAATCTTTCAAAACTCTTTAGATTCTGGAGTAGTTCCTGAGGATTGGCAGGTAGCAAACGCAACCCCTCTTTTTAAGAAGGGAGGGAGAGAGAAAACGGGCAATTACAGACCAGATAGTCTAATATCGGTAGTGGGGAAACTGCTAGAGTCAGTTATTAAAGATGGGATAGTAGCACATTTGGAAAGTGGTGAAATCATTGGACAAAGTCAGCATGGATTTACGAAAGGTAAATCATGTCTGACGAATCTTGTGGAATTTTTCGAGGATGTAACTAGTAGCGTGGTAGGTGAGAACCAGTGGATGTGGTGTATCTGGACTTCCAGAAGGCTTTCGACAAGGTCCAACATAAGAGATTAGTATATAAACGTAAAGCATATGGCATTGGGGGTTCAGTATTGATGTGGATAGAGAACTGGCTGGCAAACAGGAAGCAAAGAGTAGGAGTAAACGGGTCGTTTTCACAATGGCAGGCAGTGACTAGTGGGGTACCGCAAGGCTCAGTGCTGGGACCCCAGCTATTTATAATATACATTAATGATCTGGATGAGGGAATTGAAGGCAATATCTCCAAGTTTGTGGATGACACTAAGCTGGGAGGCAGTGTTAGCTGTGAGGAGGATGCTAGGAGACTGCAAGGTGACTTGGATAGGCTGGGTGTGGGCAAATGTTTGGCAGATGCAGTATAATGTGGATAAATGTGAGGTTATCCACTTTGGTGGAAAAACAGGAAAGCAGACTATTATCTAAATGGTGGCTGATTAGGAAAATGGGAGAAGCAGCGCGACCTGGGTGTCATGGTACACCAGTCATTGAAAGTAGGCATGCAGGTGCAGCAGGCAGTGAAGAAAGCGAATGGTATGTTAGCTTTCATAGCAAAAGGATTTGAGTATAGGAGCAGGGAGGTTCTACTTCAGTTGTATAGGGTCTTGGTGAGACCACACCTGGAGTATTGCGTACAATTCTGGTCTCCAAATCTGAGGAAGGACATTATTGCCATAGAGGGAGTGCAGAGAAGGTTCACCAGACTGATTCCTGGGATGTCAGGACAGTCTTATGAAGAAAGACTGGATAGACTCGGTTTATACTCTCTAGAATTTGGGAGATTGAGAGGGGATCTTAAAGAAACTTACAAAATTCTTAAGGGGTTGGACAGGCTAGATGCAGGAAGATTGTTCCCGATGTTGGGGAGGTCCAGGACAAGGGGTCACAGCTTAAGGATAAGGGGGAAATCCTTTGGGACCGAGATGAGAAGGACTTTTTTCACACAGAGAGTGGTGGGTCTCCGGAACTCTCTGCCACAGAGGGTAGTTGAGGCCAGTTCATTGGCTATATTTAAGAGGAAGTTAGAGGTGGCCCTTGTGGCTAAGGGGATCAGAGGGTATGGAGAGAAGGCAGGTATGGGATACTGAGTTCGATGATCAGCCTTGATCATATTGAATGGCGGTGTAGGCTCGAAGGGCCGAATGGCCTACTCCTACACCTAAGTTCTATGTTTCTATGTAACTTTAACTCCTCATCTTAAAACCAAGCCCTTTGGACTGCATTATCCTTCAATCCTCGGATTAAAGTGGTACAGTAGTGAGGTGGAAGAACTGCTGCCTCACAGCGCCAGAGACCCAGGTTCGATCCCGACTACGGGTGCTGTCTGTGTGAACTTTGTAGGTTCTCCCTGTGGCCGCGTGCATTTTCTCCGGGTACTCCGGTTGCCTCCCACACTCCACAATTACCAGAGCACACTTTAGTTTAGTTTAGAAATACAACACAGAAATAGGCCCTTTGGCCCACCGAGACGTCGCCCACACACTACAATGTTTTTTACCGAAGCTAAATTAAACTACAAACACGTCTTTGGGGCGTGAGACGAAGCCGCAGCACACGGAGAAAACCCACGTGGTCGCAGGGAAAGCGTACCACTCCATACACACGGCACCCATTGTCAGGATCAAACCTGGGTCTCTGGCGCTGTAAGGCAGCAGCTCTACCACTGCGCCACTGTGCCGCCCTGTGTTCTATGTTTAGAGTCGCAAGACTGCAGATGCCCTGATGCAGGATGTCATCACGAAACGTTGACTGCCCCTCTGCCTTCACAGATGCTGCTTGACCCGCCGAGTTCCTGCAGCATGTTCATTAGTTCTCGGAGCAGAATTAAGCCATTCGGCCAGTCAATTCTACTCCGCCATTCAATCAGGGCTGATCTACCTTTCCTTCTCAACCCCATTCTCCTGCCTTCGCCCCATAGCTCCTGACACCCGTGCTAATCTCCCCCTTAAAAATATCCAATGACTTCTCCTCCACAGCCGTCTGACAATGAATTCCACAGATTCATCACCCACTGACTAAAGCACTTTGTTATTCTGATACTAAAACGTCTATTGATTTGTGTGTGGATTTCTCAGTCCAACAGATGCTCAGAATGGAGACGGTGGAGAGGGGAAGCGGGAGGAAGATGAACAGAGGACTCGGTTTTATTCCAAGGCGTTGCCACGGTTTTCGGGATTCGATGCAGTTGGCTGGGTAAGAAAAGGAAAAGGCTCAATGTTGCGGACATCTCACGGACAGGCAATGCTCAACCGTGTGATCTTGGCTGGGTTTAGATGTGTTGCGTGCTTGACCAGTAATAATCATAAAACATGATTTATGAGAAGGCACTGTGGTGATGCTGCCTCGCAGCACCCGCCCCAACACCCCCTTTTCCAGATTTCTCCCTCACCACCACAATCAGTCTGAAGAAGGGTCTTGACCTGAAACATCAACTGTCCATTGCCTCCACAGATGCTGCCTGACCCACTGAGTTCCTCCAACACTTTGTGTCTTTTAGAATCATACAGCACAAAACAACTACCTCCTCTGGCAGCTCGTTCCATACACACCACCCTGTGAGTGAAAAGGTTGCCCCTCGGGTGCCTATTAAATCTTTCCCATCTCATCTTAAACCTATGTCCTCTGCTTTTTGATTCCCTTACCCTGTGAAAGACTGTGCATTCACCATGTCTATTCTCCTCATGATTTTATACACCTCCATAAGATCACCACTCAGCCTCCTGCACTCCAAGGAATAAAATCCTAGCCTGCCCAACTACCTACATATAGCCCAGGTCCTCGGGTCCTGGCAACATCCTCGTAAATCATCCCTGCACTCTTTCCAGGGCCCTTCCTATAGCAGGGTGAACAAAGCTGAATACTCGAGGTTTGGCACTTCCAGTGTCTTGTACACCTGTAACATCTCAACTCTAGTTTTAGTGTAGTTTAGAGGTATAGCATGAAAATAGGCCCTTCAGCCCACCGATCGTCACCGACCAGCGCTCCCCTTACACTCACTATCCTACACATGAAGGAAAATTTACAATTTTACTGAAGCGAATTAACCGACAAATCAGAGGAGATCGGAACACCCGGAGAAAACCCATGCGGTCACAAGGAGAACGTGCAAACTCGTAGCGCCCGTAGTCATGATCGAACCCAGGTCTCTGACACTGTGAAGCAGCAAGTCGTCTAGACCTGACAATCGGCAATAACAGACCTCCCCCCCATGGTCCGTTATCGCGCGGGTTTACTGTACAATACTCCAGATGTGGCCTCACCAATGTGTTGTACAGCTGTAACATAACATCCTAACTTCTAGGGGTCAGGCAGCATCTCTGGAGAAAAAAGATGGGTGACGTTTCGTGTCAGGAACCTTCTTCATCCTTTTACTCCAGAGTTGCTGCCTGACACGCTGAGTTACTCCAGCATTTTGTGTGTATCTTCGGTGTAAACCAGCATCTGCAGATCCTTTCCACACATCCTAACCTCTTTACCCAACACCCTGACTGATGGAGGCCGATGTATCGAAAGCCGCTTTGACCACCCTGTCTAGCTGTAATGCCACTGTAAGGGGATCGCCCCTCCGACTTACTGACTGTGTTGGTCCTTTCCCCTCTCCCCTCCAGGGCGCGGCTGCCGTGGTGTTTCTACAGTTCGCCAGGCATCTGCATCACCACTTTTGCCATCGCGTGGGACCCCCCGAGAGTGAGGCTGCCCCCCAGCTCTATGTCCCAGGCATCGTTGCCTCCGCACTGACACCAGACAGAATCAGTAAGTCTGCCGCTCGTTCGCCGTACGCCTATTCAATCATGATTCAACGATTCTCTATTGTCACATGTACCCAGGTACAGAACCTAGACGGATGCTGGTTCATACCAATGATCGACACAATGTGCAGGAGTAATTCAACGGGTCAGACAGCATCTAAAACTAGAGGGCATAGGCTTAAGGTGAGAGGGGAGAGATTAAAGGTGAGAGGGGAGAGTTCCTCAGAGTGGGGGGGGGGGGGGGGGGGGGGGGGGGAAGGGGGATGAGCTACCAAGGAAGATACCATTACAATTTTTAAAAACAGAACAGATAAATGATCGGAGTAGTTTGGAGGGATATGCGCCAAATACAGGCAAATGAGACTAGCCCAGAATGCCAACTTGGCCGGCACGGACAGGGTGGGTCGAAGGGCCAATTTCCAAGCTCTACAGCTCTGAGACTAATTTGCCTGTAAAGCTGCAGCAAGTGAGAATTTAATTGTTCTGGTTTGTATTTGTTGTATGCGACAAATAAATACAAGTGATAGAGTCACACAGCACGGAAACTGGCCCTTTGGCCCTTCTTGTCCATGCGACAAAGGTGCCCCATCTACAGTAGTCCCACCTGCCCGCGTTTGCCCATATCCCTCAAAACCTTCCTGTCCATGTGCCTGTCCAGGTGTGATGGGCGACACAGTAGCGCAGCAGGTAGAACCGCTGCCTCACAGCGCCGGAGACCCGGTTTAATCCTGATGAGTGTTGTCTGTGCGGAGTTTGCACTTCCCCCTGTGTCTGCGTGCTCCAGTCTGGGTGCTCCAGTCTCCTCCCACACATCGAAGACGTGCAGGTTTGTAGGTTAATTGGTGTTTGTAAATTGTCCCTGGTGTGTAGGATAGTGCTAGAGTACGGGGAAGTCGCTGGTCGGCGTGGACTGGGTGGGCCGAAGGGCTTCCATGCTATTTCTGTAAACAACAGTCTAAAACGACTGTCATTTAAATGTTATTTAAATCTTGCTCCATCTTGCGTTATTGGTCCCCTTCCCCCCACCGTTCCCTCGCGTGCTCTCTGACCCGTCTGTATCTTGCTTTGTGCGGCAGGGTTTAGTCGCTGTATCCTGCCTCGTAGTGTGGGTCCCGACTCCATCAGCACCTCCGCGGCTCAGAGTTCTGGCTCGGCGGCCTCCTCCTCTCCTGCAGGGGGCGCAGCTGTCCACTATCAGGACCGTCCGGGGAGCTTCGACAATGTTGAACAAGGTATCATCAGTGTTAAAGAAGAAACTGCAAATGCTGGAGAATCGAGGGTACACAAAAGGCTGGAGAAACTCAGCGGGTGCAGCAGCATCTAAGGAGCGAAGGAGATAGGCGACGTTTCGGGTCGAGACCCTTCTTCAGACTGGTTAGGGATCAGGGAAACGAGAGATATAGACGGATGTGGAGAGATAAAGAACAATGAATGAAAGATATGCAAAAAAGTATCGATGATAAAGGAAACTGGCCAGATAAAGGAAACGTCGCCTATCTCATTCGCTCCTTAGATGCTGCTGCACCCGCTGAGTTTCTCCAGCCTTTGGTGTAAATACTTGCATTTACTTGCATAACTTGCAGTCCCTCAGGATTATTTGTCAGATGTAAGACCACGATTAGTTTCGGAGGGTTGTAGACGTAGCCCAGGCCTGTGTGCGGCGGAGGATCGCCAGGACCTTGGGACCAGTGGCCAGGAATCCTGGGAACTATGCAACGGTCTAACCTCCAACGGGATGAGTAATCTCCGAATGGAGTGGGTTGATTGATCCTGAGGGACATCTCCATCAGTCCAGGCCAATGGAGTGCCTCCCATCCCACTGCTGAAGGAAGCCAGATAACTGCAGAGCATTACAGTAGTCCACTCAACCCACCGAACCTGTGCTGGGATAATCTGCCAGCATTTTCGGCACATTGTTATAGTTTAGTTTATTGTCACATGTACCAAGGTATAGTGAAAAGCTCTTGCGTGCTATACAGTCAGCGTAAAGACTATACGTGGTTACAATCAAGCCGTCCACAGTGTACCGATACATGATAAAGGGAATAACGGTTAGTGCAAGATAAAGTCTGATTAAAGATAGTGCAAGGGTCTCCAATGAGGTAGATGGGGGGGTTCAGGACCACTCTCTAGTTGGTAATAGGATGATTAATTTGCCTGATAACAGCTAGGAAGAAACTGTCCCTGAATCTGGAGGTGTGCGTTTTCACACTTCTGTACCTTTTGCCTGGTGGTAGAGGGGAGAAGGGGGAGTGACCGGGGCGAGATTATGCTGATGGCCTTGCCGAGGCATCCTGAAGTGTAGATGCATTAGCAGATCGTTTTTGGGAGTTGCTTTGAGTTTTTAATGCAGATCTCCCTTACATGGCAGATGGTCCCCTGTTCATGAAGTGTACAGAACGCTCAGACAACAATGCCAGAGATGAGAGCCACCCACAGCCACACGTCCAGGTAAGCAGACTGCAAAACATAAGGGCTGGTGTTGAGATGGGTATGTTGTTTTGCACATGACTGACCCTGGGTATAGGACTTTAATCAATCATTTGTGTAAGAAAGAACTGCAGATGCCGGTTTAAATAGAAGGTAGACACAAAATGCTGGAGTAACTCAGTGGGTGAGGCAGCATCTCTGGAGAAAGGGAATGGGCGACGTATCGGGTCGAGACCCTTCTTCTGAAGAAGGGTCTTGACCCGAAAAGTCGCACATTCCTTTTCTCCAGAGATGCTGCCTCACCCGCTGAGTTACTCCAGCATTTTGTGTCTACCTTCATTTAATCTTTGGTGCTTTATTGTCACAAATTCCTTTTTGCATAGAGTACACATGCAGGAATCGCCGTATTATGGCATAATTTACAGAAAGTCCAAAGTACTGATGATTGTTGGGAAGAAGCTGTTTCTGGAGGGCCCAGTTTTCCGAGCCGGTGGAAGGTGATGGAGGAGGCCCTGCAGCAGACTGGGGGTTACCAGGATCCAGTACATTGGAAGTCCAAAGCTCTGAAAACTGGGTCCAACAGGTTCAGAAACTGCTTCTTCGCAACAATCATAGGGCTTTAGAACACCACCAACACCAACGAAACTACAAACTGTCAGTAGAACTAGGGACTTTGGCCTTTTTGTTTGCACTAATATTGGGCTTTGTGTTTAAGTTATTCACAATAATAAACTAAACTATTCTAAACTAATGAGAGTTCACAGCCCCCCAGTTTTCAAATCCCTTCATCAACACCTCTATCAGCTCAGAACACATCTCATTAGCGTTTAGACCCAATTTAGCTGCATGTGAGTGCTTCTCCCCTGTGTCGTAATTTAGCTGGCAGGAAGGAACTGCAGAAGCTGATTTATACTGAAGATAGATACAAAGTGCTGGAGTAACTCAGCGGGTCAAACAGCAACTCTGGAGAAAAGGAATATGTGACGTTTCAGGTTGCAACCCTTCTTTCGACTGAAAGATGGAGGTGGGTGGGAAGTGGGGTGGGGGGGGGGGGGGGGAAGCTGGAGGCGAGAAAAGGCAAGAAGAGATTAGGGCCAGCAACAGATGATCTCCATAATGGCCCATTGTTGGCTGGGGAATATGTGCTAACAAGAGGGACACAAGGATGCAAACAATGGAACCAGTAGATGACTAGGGTGTGGGAAGGGAGGGAGAGGGAATGCAAGGGTTATTTGAAATTAGAGAAATCAACATTCATACCGCTGGGTTGTAAGCTGCCCAAACAAAATATGTCTGCATGCTTCTAGTTCCACCCACCCCTCCCCATCTCTACTTTTCAATCTGAAGTAGGGTTGCGACCTAAAATGTCATCTATTCCTTTTCTCCAGAAATGCTGCCTGATCCGCTGAGTTACTCCAGCACTTTCTGTCTATTTTAGTAATTTAAGTTCCATGTTGTGAGTGTTCGAGCCACTTGAATTCTAGTTTCCTGCTGTTTTCCTGTTTGATACAGAGAGAGGAAGCGAGTTCAGAAGAAGCTTTAAACCGAGCCACTTCCGACTTACAAGGGGCTGCAAAGTCCAGCATATCTTCCATATTAAATATCATCGGTAAGTGAATACAATCCTTGATTTGTACGTGAGTTGGGAGTGCAAATGTCCCTGCTGAACAGCACAATGCAAGGTAGAGTCGTACACCATGCAAACAGGCCCTTCCAACCAACATGCCCATGTTCCTGCAAAACCTTACATTTTAGTAGAACTAGCTGATTAATTGAGATAGAGACCCCAGAAACCCATGATCACATGGTGGTGCTGGCTCGAAGGGCCGAATGGCCTACTCCTGCACCTATTGTCTGTTGTCTATAGACCCGCTAAGTTCCTCCAGCACTTTGTGTTTTGCTCAAGATGCCAGCATCTGCAGTTTCTTGGGTCTCCCATTTGAAATTAATTCAATTAATCCGAACCCAAAACGTCATCCGCCCATTTCCCTCCACAGATGCTGCCTAACCAGATGAGTTCCTCCAGCACTTGGTGTCTTGCATTAATTGAATACTTGTTATTGTCCATCCATTCAGAATCCCTGCAAGGGTAGCTCACTCGCCCAGCGGTAGAGTTGGTGCCTTACAGCGCCAGAGACTCGGATTCGATCCTGACCTCGGGTGCTGTCTGTGTGGAGTTTTAATGCTCTCCCTGTGACCGTTTGGGGTTTCCTCTCACTTCCCAATGATATGTGGGTTTTGTAGGTTAATTGGCCCTCTGTAAATTGCCCCTAATGTGTAGGACGTGGATGAGAAAGTGGGGATAACACAGAACTAGTGTGAACGGGCCTGTTCCATGCTATATCTCTAAACTAAACTAAAATCTCATCATCAATGATCCCTGTAAATTTCTATTAAATCTCTCGAACAGGGCTTGAAAATGTCAAAGCTCAAGACGAAGACTTGGCCTTCTCCTGTTTCATGATAGCAGCCCGACAAGGGTACAGTAAGGCTCAGTACAACGTGGGAGTGTGCTACGAACTGGGGAGAGGCACAGCCAAAGACATTGAGAAGGTCAGAATCTGTCAAAGGAAACTGGGCTGCATGGTGGTGCAGCAGTAGAGTTGCTGCCTTACTGCGTCAGAGACCCGGGTTCAATCTTGACCACGGGTGCTGTTTGTACGTTCTCCCTGTGACCGCATGGGTTTTCTCTGGATGCTCCAGTTTCCTCCCACACTCCAAGGATGTACAGGTTTGTAGGTTAATCGGCTTTGGTAAAATTGTAACTTGTCCCTAGTGGGCAGTATACTGCTGGCGAACCGGGTGATCGTTGGTCGGCGTGGACTCATTGGGCTGAAGAGCCTGTTTCTCTAAAATGTAAAGTGAAAAATAGTGTGCCTGGCACATGTGCAACATATTTAGTTTCGAGATACAGCCTGGAAACCAGCCCTTCGGCCCACCGAGTCCACGCCGACCAGCGATCCCCGTACACTAGTTCTATGTTATCCCAGTTTCGCATCCTAAAGACTTGGGGCAATTTACAGAAGCCGATTAACCTGCAAACCTACACGTCTTTGGGATGTGGGAGGAAACCGGGGCATCTGGAGAAAAACCCATGTTGTCACAGGGAGAACGTGCAAACTCTTTACAGACAGCACCCACAATCAGGATTGAACTCTGGTCGGGTGAGGCAGCAGCTCTACCTCTGCACCACTGTGCCGCCATAAGGTGTTAAACAATTGCATGTAACGGTTATTTGTACTCCTGATAACCAATTTCCTTGAAGTGTTGTTGTGTTTTGTACATGGGGCAGTGGCTGGAATGCAGGGTTTAAGTCTGTGTATTCTCCTACCTTGTCCCATAGGCCATGCTGTACTATAGTCAGGCAGCAACTCAAGGACACCACTTGGCCCAGTATCGTTGGGCAAGGTATCTGCTGGAGATCAAGCCAAAAAGGACTGTTGAAGATACACAAAGGGCCATTGATCAGCTGAAGAAGGCAGCTAAGTCTGGACTCAGAGAGGCAAGCTGATTTGTTTTATGTCTACATTGCTCTCGTGCTAAAAGCTACACTGCAGTGTACAGTAAACCCTGGTAATAACGGACCGCTGCAGGTCCACCCCCGATTTTCCTGCATCTTTGGTTTCAGAGCCTTTCTGGATTATCCGTTTTGCCGGACCAACAGAGGTCACGGCCTCCAAGAGGAGTCCAATGTACCAGAACGGCCTGCCTACACCGCCCGGTAGCCGAGATACCTGGGCACAAAGTTGGCCTCGCAAGCCAGCTATGGGAACGAATCTGCTGGACTTCTAGAGCCCGCGGGAAAATTCAACCGAATTGCCGATGAGGTCGAGATCAGCCGCCTCACCTGGCCTAGACGCCACATTCCACGTTGCCGGAAAATTGCTCTGTATAGCGGATTTTGTATATAGCAGACCGAGGCTCCCATTGCACCGCCCCCCGCACCCACTACCACAGTTACCCGACGTTACCCAAAGGCAGCGTGAATACCAAGCCCGTCCCTGCAACATCGCGCGTGGGGCCAGGGCTCTGCGGCTCCCCGCCCTGTGAATCCCTGCTGGTTTAGCCCACCCCCTCCCACCCAACCCAACCACGTTGCCCCTCTTACTGTACTGGGGTGGGATAGAGAGACATCAAGAGAGGGAAGATGGGTGTCGGGCGGCACGATGGCGCAGCGGTACAGCTGCTGCCTCACAGCACCAGAGACTTGGGTTCAATCCTGACTACAGGTGCTCTCTGTACAGAGTTAGTAAGTTCGCCCCATGACCGCATAGGATTCCTACCGGTTTCCTCCCACACTCCAAAGATGAACAGGTTTGTAGGTTAATTGGTTTCGGTAATAATTGTTAATTGTCCCCAGTGTGTAGGGTAGTGCTATCGTTACGGTGATCGCTTGTCAGCGCGGGCTCCGTGGGCCTAAGGGCCTGTTTCCACGCTGTATCACTAAACTAAACTTGGGCGGTCATGGTGGCACAGCGGTAGAGTTGCTGCCTTACAGCGATTATAGCGCCAGAGATATGGGGTTGCTGCCTGTACGGAGTTTGTACGTTCTCCCGATGACCTGCGCGGGTTTTCTCCGAGATCTCCGGTTTCCTCCCACACTCCAAACACGTACAGGTTTGTGGGTTAATTAGCTTGGTAAATGTTTTTTTTTTAATTGTCTATAGTGTGTGGAGGATGGTGTTAGCGTGCGGGGATCGCTGGCCGAAGGGTCTGCTTCTGCGCTGTATCTCTAAGCTAAACTAAACTAAACTAAACTGAGATGGTCCAGGTGAAGTGGAGGTACAGAGCATGGTGGGCCCCTGCTCAACAGCTAACCTTGTTCTCTTCTTGTTTCAGGCCCAGGCATACATGGGAGTGTTCTACACCAACAAGCCCCACCGAGACCTGGAGCAAGCTGTCACCTACTTCTCCATGGCAGCCAGAAGCGGGGTAAGTTGGCTGGTGGTTCAATGGAGAGAGGTGAACGAGAACAATGGGAATATTTGCATAGCATCATTTTATTTCAGCTTAGTTTTAGAGACACAGCATGGAAACAGCCCCTTCAGCCCACCGAGTCCATGCCGACCATCGATCACCCCGTACGTGAACACTATCCTACCCAATTTACACAAGCCAATTAACCTTCAAATCCACACTTCTTTTGAGATGTCGTGGGAACCAGAGCACCCAGAGAAAACCCACGCGGTCCCAGTGAGAATGTCCAAACTCCACACAAACAGCAACCGAGGTCAGGATCGAACCCGGATCTCTGGCGCCGTGAAGCAGCAAATCTACCCGCTGCGCCACTGTGCTGCCAACAGGTCTATCAACACAGTAAGACACAGAGTGCTGCAGTAACTCAGCAGGTCAGGCAGCATCCCTGGAGAGCATGGATGGGTGACGTTTCACAAAGTGCTGGAGTAGCTCATCACTCAGGCAGCATCCCTGGAGAGCATGGATGGGTGACGTTTTCCATTCAGGACGCTCCTGACGCAACTTGAGAACATCTTCAAAGAGGGCATTATGAGTGAAGAAGAGTCTCGACTCGAAACGTTGGGACCTGTCCATGTTCTCCAGAGATGCTGCCTGACCCGCTGAGTTACTCCAGCACTTTGTGGCTTTTTTGGAAATCCGCATCTACAGTTCCTTGTTTCTGTAAACTTAGCACACAGTAGCTAACATAGTAATAAAAGGGAAAAAAATGTCAATAAATAATAAAAGCCCCAATATTAGTGCAAAACAAAACCCTGAAGTCCCCAGCGCAACCAGGATTCCAGACCTCCAGATTCAGGGACAGTTTCTTCTCAGCTGTTATCAGGCAACTTAATCATCCTATCACCAACTAAAGAGCGGTCCTGACCACCCATCTACCTCATTGGAGACCCTCGGACTATCTTTAATCGGACTTTATCTTGCGCTAAACGTTATTCCCTTTATCATGTATCTCTACACTGTGAACGGCTCGATTGTAATCATGTATAGTGTTTCCACTGACTGGATAGTACGCAACAAAAAGCTTTTCACTGTACCTCAGTACACGTGACAATAAACAAAACTAATCTCCGACTTGTCCCCGGCAGGACACTGCGAGCCAGTTCCACCTGGAGATGTGCTACCAGAGAGGCTGGGGCGTACAGACTGACACGGGCAAGGCCGCTGATCTCTACACGCAGGCCGCTGCTGCTGGCCATCCTGACGCTGTGTGTGCCCTGGGCGTGCTCCACCAGCAAGCACAAGCAGGTACCGTGTGCGCCGTAAAGCAGCGTCACGCCTTTCCTGCACCAGAGGTTTCCTGTGGCAGCTTCCGCCAGGAATAGGCCGCCTCAACCTTCTGCTTCCTGCTTCTCCTTCTGCTGGGACTTGCTAGCAAGAGCAACATTATCTCTCTTCCCCTCCACCCTCTCCCTCTCCCCCTCCAACCCTCCCCCTCTCTCCCCTCCCCCTTTCCAGTCTTCCTTTCCCCTCCCCACCCCCCCTCCCTCCCCCTCTCCCTCTCATGTTCCTCTCACTTCCCTTCTCACTTCCCTCTCCTCCCGTCTCTCTCCTCCCCTCCCCCTACTGCCCTGCCTCCTCCCCTCCCCCTGGACAGGTACATGGATGGGAAAGGTTTAGAGGGATATGGGCCTTATGCAGGCAGGTGGGACTAGCATAGATGGGGTGACGTTGGTGCTGAAGGGCCTGTCTCTGTACTGTATGACACTATGACACTGTTCCACGAGGGGGGATGGGTGAGTCCGGGCCAGGGATTTTTGGGGGCATTTGGACTCCTGGGATGTACAGTGGCTTGCAAAAGTTTTCATACCCCTTGAACTTTTCCACATTTTGTCACGTTACAACCACAAACGTGGGATTTTATGTGATAGACCAACACAAAGTGGTGCATAATTGTGAAGTGGAAGGAAAATTATACATGGTTTTCAAACTTTTTTACAAATAAAAAACTGAAAAGTGTGGCGTGCAAAAGAATTCAGCCCACTTTACTCTGATACCCTTAAATAAAATCCGAGTGCAACCAATTGCCTTCAGAAGTCACCTAATTAATAAATAGAGTCCACTTGTGTGTAATCTAATCTCAGTATAAATACAGCTGTTCTGTGAAGGCCTCAGAGGTTTGTTAGAGAACATTAGTGAACAAACAGCATCATGAAGCCCAAGGAACACACCAGACAGGTCAGGGATAAAGTTGTGGAGAAGTTTAAAGCAGGGTTAGGTTATAAAAAAATATCCCAAGCTTTGAACATCTCACGGAGCACTGTTCAATCCATCATCCGAAAAAGGAAAGAGTATGGCACAACTGCAAACCTACCAAGACATGGCCGTCCACCTAAACTGACAGGCCGGGCAAGGAGAGCATTGATCAGAGAAGCAGCCAAGAGGCCCATGGTAACTCTGGAGGAGCTGCAGAGATCCACAGCTCAGGTGGGAGAATCTGTCCACAGGACAACTATTAGTCGTGCACTCCACAAATCGGGCCTTTATGGAAGAGTGGCAAGAAGAAAGCCATTTGTTGAAACAAAGCCATAAGAAGTCCCGTTTGCAGTTTGCCACAAGCCATGTGGGGGACACAGCAAACATGTGGAGGAAGGTGCTCTGGTCTGATGAGACCAAAAATTGAAGTTTTTGGCCTAAATGCAAAAAGCTATGTGTGGCGGAAAACTAACACTACATCACCCTGAACACACCATCCCCACTGTGAAACATGATGGTGGCAGCATCATGCTGTGGGATGCTTTTCTTCAGCAGGGACAGGGAAGCTGGTCAGAGTTGATGGGAAGATGGATGGAGCCAAATACAGGGCAATCTTGGAAGAAAGCCTGTTAGAGTCTGCAAAAGACTTGAGACTGGGGCGGAGGTTCACCTTCCAGCAGGACAACGACCCTAAACATACAGCCAGAGCTACAATGGAATGGTTTAGATCAAAGCATATTCATGTGTTAGAATGGCCCAGTCAAAGTCCAGACCTAAATCCAATTGAGAATCTCTGGCAAGACTTGAAAATTGCTGTTCACAGACACTCTCCATCCAATCTGACTGAGCTTGAGCTATTTTGCAAAGAAAAATGGGCAAAAATGTCAGTCTCTAGATGTACAAAGCTGGTAGAGACATACCCCAAAAGACTTGCAGCTGTAATTGCAGCGAAAGGTGGTTCTACAAAGTATTGACTCAGGGGGGCTGAATACTTTTGCACGCCACACTTTTCAGTTTTTTATTTGTAATAAACTTTGGAAACCATGTATCATTTTCCTTCCACTTCACAATTATGCACCACTTTGTGTTGGTCTATCACATAAAATCCCAATAAAATACATTTACGTTTGTGGTTGTAACGTGACAAAATGTGGAAAAGTTCAAGGGGTATGAAAACATTTACAAGCCACTGTATAAATGCGATTTATTTACTGAAGTTCATCTTGCACTAAATGTTACTCACTTTATCCTGTATGTGTGTACTGTGGACAGCTTGTTCGTAATCATGGATATAAAATGCTGGAGTAACTCAGCGGGACAGGGAGCATCTCTGGAGAAAAGGAATGGGTGACATTTCGGGTTGAGACCCTTCGTCAGACTCTGAAGAAAGGTCTCGACCTGAAACGTCACCCAGTCCTTCTCTCCAGAGATGCTGCCTGTCCTGCTGAGTTACTCCAGCATTTTGTGTGTTCCTTTGATTTAAACCGTTATCTGCAGTTCTTTCCTACACACTTGTAATCACCTGTATAGTCTTTCTGCTAACTGGATAGCATGCAACACAAAAGCTTTTCACTGTACCTTGATACACGTGACAATAAACTAAATTAATCTGAACTTAAACCTGTGATTCTTGATTCCCCTACTCTGGGTAAAAAGTACCTTTCATCCTTTATCAGTGCACTGTGGAGGGCTCACCCCAGTCTTCTCCCCTCCCCCATCGGGCAAGAGGTACAGAAGTGTGAAAGCACATGCCTCCAGATTCAGGGACAGTTTCTTCCCATCTGTTATCAGGCAACTGAACCATTCTATCACCAACTAGAGAGCGGTCCTGATCTCCCCATCTACCTAATTGGAGACCTTCAGACCTCTTTAATCAGACTTTATTGGACTTGATCTTGTACTAAACATTATTCCCTTCATCCTGTATCTGTACACTGTGGACAACTTGATTGTAATCGAGTATAGTCTTTCCACTGCCTTGTTAGCACACAACAAAAGCATTTCACTGTACCTCGGTACATGTGACAATAAATAAACAAAACGAAACACTAAATATTATTCCCGTTATCATGTATATATGTACACCATGGATGGCTCGATTGTAATCATGTATAGTCTTTCCGCTGCCTGGCTAGCACACAACAAAAGCTTTTTACTGTACCTCGGTACATGTGACAATAATAAACTAAACTGCTTATTTCTTGTTGCAGGAGACCCAGGAAGGTCGTGGGGCAGATCCTCACTGCGGTGTGTGTTGTCCTCGCCCAGTCTCCGTGCCCAGGGTACACCGCAGGCACTGCTCCCCCGGCAACATGGCGCGCCTGATGCCGACACGGTCTCCCAGCCTCCGGGCATTCCCGTTGCCACCTTGCTGCCCCACTCCTGGAGTACCGGGTGCCTCCGAGCCTCGCTGCTCAGCGCCAGAGCTCCTTGCCTCGGCGCCAGTCTGCCCGAGGCGGAACACTGGGCGAGATTCCCGACGGCACGACGCGCCTTCCTCGCCGGCGTGGGGTGACTCCCGCAGAGCCATCCCATCGAACACCACCTTCCTGCTCTCATGGACTGGGGGCTCTTCCCGTTCCCTCCCGAGATGGAGCCACGTCTTGCTGGGCTGAGACCAGAGCAGGTGAAGATGCCTCAAACAGTAACCCCCAGAGATATGGACTCCACCCTTTCTTGGTCATCTGTTACCGGCCCTGCTTTGTTCTGGCCTTTTCGTACCTCCAGTACCCTCCCCCCTACTTTCAATCTGAAGAAGGGTCCCGACCCAAAATGTAACCTATCCATTTTCTCCAGAGATTCTGCCTGACTCGCTGAGTTACTCCAGCTCTTTGTGTCTATATCCGAAGGATATCAACTTTACTACAAAACCTCGTCTTGAAGAACATCTACGTAACATACTGATTAAAGTCACTATGGAGAGAACTACACTTTAGTGTGACTTCAACGATGTTTGTCCCACAAACTCCAAGAGCATTCCCACTAATCTTTTGGTAGACGCAAAATGCTGGAGTAACTCAGCGGAACAGGCCGCATCTCTGGAGAGAAGGAGTGGGTGACGTTTCAGGTCGAGACCTTTCTTCAGACTAATCTTTCTTTAGCCGGTGTAATTGCTCAGTTGGTGGAGGGATGTGTACATTGAGTTTAGGGGTCTGCATCATAGAGTCATACAGCATAGAAATGGGCCTCTTCAATGGTGGCACAGTTGCTGCCTCACAGCGCCAGAGACCCGGGTTCGATCCTGACTATGGGTGCTGTCCAAACCGAATGCGTACGTTCTCCCCAAGACTGCGGGTTTTCCCCGGATTCCTCCCATGCTGGTCAGCAAGGACTTGGTGGGCCGAAGGACCTGCTTCTGTGCTGTATCTCCAAACTAAACTAAGGTGCGCACTGGTAATCTTGTCCAGATTAAAGGACGTGCCGGACCACCAGTTGCTGGCAAATCGGTGGTGCATCTGGACATCAAAGCGTTAGAAGAAAACGGGGTCAAACATGGGCAAATGGGACCAGTTTGAATGGGGCATCATGGTTGGTGTTGACACCCTCTCTCTCTCTCACCCCCTCGCTCTTAACCCCCCTCTCTCACATCCCCTTTCCCTCCCTCTCTCACCCCCTCCCTCTCTCTCTCTCTCTCTCACCCCAACTCCTCTTTCTGTCTCTGTCTTTTCCACCCTGGTCATTCCTCCTCCTCCCCACTCCCGTCCGGCAGAAGATAGAGTTAACTTGTTGGGCCGAATGGCCTGTTTCTGTGCTGTATGACTCTCGGATATGTCACTGCGTATAAATGAATATAATTTATTAAGATCAGCAGAGGTACGAGGGGTTTCCATCGCACGCTCCCACTGGTGTTTTCACCTGGCGCATGTCCAACCGAGGCAGAGTGCACCTTTCCAGGGCCAGAGAGCTGAGGGGGAACCACGCTGCCCAGAAGCCAGCAAACACTGGACTGGGACAGTTTGGCGACTGACCCTCACTCTCCCTGCTTTCTGTCCATCCTCACTGGACTCTTTTGCCATGTGTGCTGACACCTGAACTGGAGAGCCCATCAGAATGCGTTATCTAATAACACTCGGAGTTCAGTTGATAGGCTCCAAGCCTCCTTTATTCACAGCTTCAGACGCAGGAGACAAATCTATCTCCGTGAATTTACTTTACTTTAGAAGCAAAGAACTGCAGATGCTGGTTTATACCAAGGATAGACACAAAGTGCTGGAGTAACTCAGCAGGTCAGGCAGCAGCTTTGGAGAAAAGGTTTGGGTGGTATTTTGGGTCAGGGCCCTTCAGACTGAAGTTACTCCAGCACTTTGTGTCTATCTTATGGTTTAATTTAGATATTAAAGATACAGCGTGGAAACAGGCCTTACGGCCCACCAAGTCTGTGCCGACCAGAGATCACCCCGAACAGCCAAATGACCTGTTAGCATGTTGTATCTCCATCACCCACACTATGCCAGATTTCATTGCTTAAGCCCTTGCATTACATCGGCACGTGTCGTCAAGGGTTGTATGCTTTTTCTGAGTGATGTTACTGAAACAAACGATTTCATTAAAGTTGTGCTGGAAACCATTTGTTGATTCCTGGTTCTGGGAACAGTTTATGCTCCACCCGCTCCCATGGAAGGGGATAATTCTAGGGAGCTCGACCAAGATTTGGGAGATCTAGGAGGTTTTCCTTTTTTTTCAGTTTTAGTGATACAGCGGCCTTTGACCCACCGCGTCTGTGCCGACCAGTGATCCTACACACACTGAAGCCAATTATCCTACAAACTATGTCTTTGAAGTGTGGGAGAAAACCGGAGCACTCAGAGAAAACCCACGAGGTCTGTGAGAATCTGTCAATTCCCGCCTTAAAAATGCCCAATGATTTGGCCTCCACCGTCGTCTGTGGCAATTAATTCTGCAGATCCACTGCCCAACTCCTCCTCACCTTTCGAAAGGTACGTCCTTTTGTGTGCTCTAGTTCTACACTCTCCCACTAGCCCAAATATCCTCTCCACATCCACTCTGCCTCGCAGCGCTAGAGACCCAGGTTCAATCCTGAACTCGGGCGCTGTCTGTGTGGAGTTTGTACGTTCTCCCTCTGACCTTGCATGTGTTTTCTCCAGGTACTCTGGTTTCCTCACACATCCCTAAAACAGCACAGATATAACCCTTCGGCCCACCCTGTCCATGCCGACCAAGTTAGCAGACTGGGCTAGTTCTATTCCCTTGCATTCTAGGGTGGTTATCTCTGGTTTGCTTCCAGTACAACGTGCTAGTGGGAACAGGAACAGGAAGATGGGGATGAATGTGTGGCTGAGGGGCTGGTGCAGGGAGCAAGGATTTAGATTTATAGACCACTGGGATCTCTTCTGGGGTAGGAGTGACCTGTACAAAAGGGACGGATTACACCTTAACTGGAGGGGGACTGACGTTCTGGGAGTGAGGTTTGCTAGGGCTAAACGTGTGGGTTTAAACTAAATGGGGGGGGGGGGGGGGAGGGATTGACAAATTGGGAGTATAAAGATGGAGTTAAAGGGGAAGTGAGTACAGGGAAAGTTACAAAAGACTCCCGAATTAATGGGAAGGAAAGTTCTAGAAGGGATAGTAAGGTCAGGGACAATTGCGAGCGGTGTGAGAGAGGACGTGAATACCGAAGTGAAAGTGTTGTACATGAATGTGCGAAGTATAAGAAATAAAGTGGACGAGCTTGAGGCTCAGTTAGAAATTGGCAAGTATGATGTTGTGGGAATTACAGAGACATGGCTGCAAGAGGGCCAGGGCTGGGAACTGACTATTCAAGGGTATACCTCCTATCGAAAAGATAGAGGTGGGCAGAGGGGGTGGGGTAGCTCTGTTGGTTAGGAATGAAATTCAGTCCCTTGCAAAGGGTGACATTGAAACAGAAGATGTGGAGTCAGTATGGATAGAACTAAGGAATTGTAAGGGAAAAAAGTACCCTAATGGGACTTATCTACAGGCCCCCAAACAGTAGCCTGGACATAGGGTGGAAGTTGAGTCAAGAGTTAAAATTAGCATGTCATAAAGGTAATGCTACGGTTGTTATGGGAGATTTCAACATGTAGGTAGACTGGGAAAATCAGGTTGGTACTGGACCCCAAGAAAGGGACTTTGTGGATTGCCTCTGTGATGGATTCTTAGAGCAGCTTGTATTGGAGCCTACCAGGGAGAAGGCAATTCTGGATTTAGTGTTGAGTAATGAACCAGATTTGATAAGGGAACTCGAGGTTAAGGAGCCATTAGCAGATAGTGACCATAATATGGTACGTTTTAATCTACAATTTGAGAGGGAGAAGGGTAAATTGGAGGTGTCAGTGTTACAGTTGAGACAAAGGGGACTATGGAGCCATGAGGGAGGAGCTGGCCAAAGCTGACTGGAAAGATACCCTAGCAGGGATGACAGTGGAAAACAATGGCAGGTATTTCTGGGAATACTACAGAAGGTGCAGGATCAGTCCATTCCAAAGAGGAAGAAAGATTCCAAGTGGAGTAAGAGGCCACCGTGGCAGACAAGGGAAATCAGGAACAGTGTAAAAATAAAAGAAATGTACAACGTAGCAAAGATGAGCGGGAAGCAAGAGGATTGGGTAATGTTTAAAGAGCAACAGAAGATAACTAAAAAGACAATACGGGGAGAAAAGATGATGTACAAAGGTAAACTAGCCAAGGATATAATGGAGGATAGTAAAAGCTTCTTTAGGTATATGAAGAGGAAAAAATTAGTTAATGTACTAGTGGCCAGAGGATCTGGGGTGACGGAGGAACTGAAGGAAATCCACATTAGGCAGGAAATAGTGTTGGGTAGACTGATGGGACTGAAGGCTGATAAATCCCCAGGGCCTGATGGCCTGCATCCCAGGGTACTTAAGGAAGTGGCTCTAGAAATCGTGGACGCATTGGTGATCATTTTCCAATGTTCTATAGATTCAGGATCAGTTCCTGTGGATTGGAGGGTGGCTAATGTTATCCCATTTTTTAAGAAAGGTAGGAGAGAGAAACCAGGGAATTATAGACCAGTTAGCCTGACATCGGTGGTGGGGAAGATGCTGGAGTTAATCATAAAAGATAAAATAGTGTCACATTTGGATAGCAGTAAGAGGATCGGTCCGAGTCAGCATGGATTTACGAAGGGGAAATCATGCTTGACTAATCTTCTGGAATTTTTTGAGGATGTAACTAGCAAAATCGACAAGGGAGGGCCAGTGGATGTAGTGAACCCGGACTTTCAGAAAGCATTTGATAAGGTCCCACATAGGAGATTAGTGGGCAAAATTAGGGCATATGGTATTGGGTGTAGAGTGCTGACATGGATAGAAATTTGGTTGGCAGACTGGAAATTAATGGGCCTGTCCCACTGTATGAGTTAATTCAAGAGCTCTCCGAGTTTAAAAAAAAATCAAACTCGTGATCAGCACGTAGAATGTACATTGCAGGTACGTCGGAGCTCGGAACGTCTCTTAGCGGCTCGTAATGCTAACGGCAGGTACTCTGGAAACGCGGTAAGCTCGTGAAGATCTTTCAACATGTTGGAAAATGTCCACGAGTGCCCCGAGTACTTATGAGCAGTTATTACCATCATTCTCCGAGTTCGAATCAGGGGAAACTCGGGAGAACTCTTGAATTAGCTCGTACAGTGGGACAGGCCCGTTAGAGTAGGGATTAACGGGTCCCTTTCAGAATGGCAGTCTGGACCCTAGTGAGACCACACCTGGAGTATTGTGTGCAGTTTTGGTCCCCTAATTTGAGGAAGGACATTCTTGGTTTTGAGGGAGTGCAGCGTAGGTTTATAAGGTTAATTCCCGGGATGGTGGGACTGTCATATGCTGAGAGAATGGAGCAGCTGGGCTTGTATACACTGGAATTTAGGATGAAAGGGGATCTTATTGAAACAAGTACGATCATTAAGGGTTTGGACACGCGAGAGGCAGGAAACATGTTTCCGATATTGGGGGAGTCCAGAACCAGGGGCCACAGTTTAAGAATAAGGGGTAAGCCGTTTAGAACAGAGATGAGGAAACACTTTTTCACACAGTTGTGAATCTGTGGAATTCTCTGCCTCAGAGGGCGGTGGAGGTCGGTTCTCTGTATACTTTCAAGAGAGAGCTAAATAGGGCTCTTGAAGATAGTGGAGTCAGGGGATATGGGGAGAAGGCAGGAACGGGGTATTGATTGAGGATGATCAGCCATGATCACATTGAATGGCGGTGCTGGCTTGAAGGGCTGAATGGCCTACTCTTGCACCTATTGCCTATTGTCCATATCCCACTAAACCCTTCCTATCCACATATCTGTTTTAAAGTTTTAATAGTATCTGCTTTGATAGCTTCCTCTGGCAGCTCATTCCACATAGTCTGAGTGAAAGAGTTGCCCCTCAATTCCTTCTTCAACCTCTCGCCTAAAGCCTGTGCCCTCGACTTTTAGAATCCGCTACCCTGGGATAAAGACAGCGCCCACTTTATCCGTGCTCCTCGTGATCTTGTAAACCTCAATAAGGTCACCCCCGTAGCCTCCTACACTCCAAAGTAAACATTCCCAGCCTATCAACCATCTCCATGTAACTCAAGTACAGGTAACATCCTAGTGAATCTCTTCTGCATTTCCAACTTGTAGTGACCCTTGCTAATCGGTTGTTAACTTTGTGGCAGTATCTAAAATTATGAAAGGCATAGGTAGCAGTCAGAACCTTATTCCAGGGTAAAAATGACAAATCGTAGAGAACATAGTTTTAAGGTGAGAGATCCCCTAAAAAGATTAAAAGGGATGTGCGGGGCAGGTTTTTTGCACAGAGGGTGGTGGGTGCCTGGAAATCTCCCAGTGGTGGCGATACGATACGCCAGATACGATAAGATGCCGTTTAAGATGCTTTTGAATTTCAATAGAATTCCATTGTACCGTTTCGAGTCATATAACAATAAAACACACCTAACTATTAGATAGGCACATAGATGTGCAGGGAATGGAGGAATAGGAATCACGAGCTCTATGATCTTTGGATTAGATTAACCTGGCATCAGCTTCAGATGAACAATTGTTGGCCAAAGGGCAAGTTCCTGTGCTGCACTGTCCTGGTAAAGAGAGCAACAGCGTGAGTGAGCGAGGTATTTAGGTGTGCGGGGGGGTACGTGTGCGTAGAACGGTGCCTTGACGAGATGAGAATTAGAATATGGGTTGAATAAAATGCAGGATTAGTGAAGGTAGGTGGTGGTTGGTTGGCATGGACTGAATGGACCGACGGGTCTGTTTCTGTGTAGTACTGTTCTATATTTAGACAAATGTAAAAACCTCGTGCCTATGGGTGTGCCGCAGAGTAAGCAAACAGTGCAGTGCTTGATAAATCTCACTTTAATACAGAAGAAAGATTTTATAATTAAGAATCACTCGTCGCCTTTCTCCTAAAGCCACAACGTCTTTTGTCTCGCAATGAGACTGTTGCCAGCCCAGCGTCAGCTAAGTGGCGGGAGATGGCGAGCAAATGGCCAGCTTCCGGCTGCAGAAGACCATTGTACTTGTAAAGGTCCTGGTCTGCTCACAGGCTTGTGTTCCTGTAAAGTAGATGAACCGCTGGACCTAGAGTGGAAATATTAGAACATAGAACAGCACAACACAGGAACGGGTCCTTCGGTCCTTCACGTGATCCATATCCCTCCATTCCCTGCATATCCATGTGCCTATCTACAAGCCTCTTAAACACCAATATCGTATCTGCCTCCAACACCACCCCCGGCAGCGTGTTCCAGGCCCCCACCACCCTCTGTAACCTCCCCACCCCGTCTTTAAACTTCCCCCCTCTCACCTTAAAGCTATGTATGCTCTGCAATGTTGGACATTTCCGCCCTTAGAAAAAGGTTCTGACTGTTCACCCTATGCAAGCCTCTCATGATTGTATATATTCTATCGCCTCCCCGCAATCTCTGACAGTCCAGAGAAAACAATCCAAGGCTCTCCCACCCTCTGCCTGTAGCAGAAACCCTCTAATCCAGGCAGCATTCTGGAATGAGAAAGATTGCTATGGAAAATTCGCCCCAGCACAGCGAATCGCTCCTGTATCTGGTTAGACAAAAACCACAGTGGTTCATGAACACACACTTGTCTGTGTGTGTTGTGTTGTATATGCTGTGTGTTTGTGAGTGAGGGGTGTGTGTGTGTGCGTTCAGTTTGTGTGATGTCTGTGATATGTGCGTCCCTCTGTATTGTGTGTGTGTGTGTGTGCTGTCAGTGTGTATGTGGTCTGTGTTTGTGTGTTGTACATGTGTGTGTATTTGTCCCTGTGTGGGTGTGTATGTGTCCACACGTCTCCAAAATGAAAAAAAAAACAGAGAGAAATCCAGAACCAGTCTGAATGGGTGATCGATGGGCTGAAGGGCCTGTTTCCACGCTCTAACCGTAAACTAAACCAAACTGCATTAAATTAAGCGCTGAACTAAACTAAGAGCCAAATTAAGAACTAAACTACGAACTAAAGTAAACTATTAACTAAAGTATTCTTAAGTAACTAAGTAACATAAGTAAACTAACCACCGCACTAAAGGGGGCGGCTCCCTGAAGTTGCAGGTGGAGATGCAGCTCGCTGCCCTCGCCGCTCTCCTGCTGCCGCTCTCCGCGGCCCTCGCTCTCCGTTACCGCCGGCTCATCTGCGGCTTCTACCGGCGCCGTCTGCTGCCGTGGGTCGGCGGGCCCAGCCCCGAGGAGCGCGTCCTCCGGCATGTCCGGACCGAGGCTCGGCACGGCACGGCCGACAGGGTGCTGAGCGCCATCGAGGAATGGTGCAGCCGGGTCCACCCTGTGATCGACACTGACCCCGGGAAAGGTAGGCTGGGGCTCGACGAAAAGAAGATAAAATATAACGGGGGTATAACTACACACAGAGGGGTGGGTGTGTGTGTGGAATTAGCTGCCAGAGGAGGTAGTTGAGTCAGGTACTAGTATAACAACATTTAAAATACATTTGGACAAGCACGTGGATAGGACAGGTTTAGAGGGATATGGGTCAAAGGCGGGCAGGTGAGAGTATTGTAGATGGGGCATCTTGGTCGGTGTGGGCAAGTTGGGCCGCAAGGCCTATTTCTTGACTCTCTTCGCGATTCCCCCCTCTCCCTCTCTCCCTCCCTCCCTCCCTGATCCCGCCTTTCAATCCCCGTGTCTTGGTGTGTGTGTGTGTTTCTTCCCCTCTGTGTCTCTGACCTAATTCACGACCTTTTTTACTCGCGGACATTTTTCATCAGGCTAGAAAAACGCCCCGACCTACTTGCTGCCACGAGCACCCACGACTAGCTACACGGCCTGCTGCGACCCAGTGACGACCATGCTGCGAGTATGAGTCGAGGGCAAACTCGGCAGAGGTCATGAATTAGGTCGTGAAAGTGGGACTCTCTCTGCACCTCTATCTCCCCGGAGTCTCCCCCTACGACTCCCTCGCCCTCCGTCAGTCTGTGTGACGCTCTCCCCGCGACCCTCCCTCTCTCCCCACCCGCGATGACCTCCCTGTGTCTGACTCTCCCCGTGCCTCCCCGTGTGACTTTCTCCCCTTCTCTCCCCCCCCCCCCCCCCACCAGCCCGGTTCCTGGACGGGGTGGTGCTGCGGACGGCCCCCCTCCACGCCCTGTTGGTCGGCGCCCACTGTGGCTATTCGGCCCTCCGCCTGGCGCGGCTGCTAGCCCCCGGGGCTACCCTGGTCGCCGTCGAGCCCGACCCCCGTGCGGCCGAGATAGCCGAGGAGATGATACTGCTGGCCGGGATCAATCACTCCCAGGTACCGGCGCTCCCGCACTCACTACCCCTCCCTCCCATCCCCTCCCCTCCCTCCCATCCCCTCCCTCCCCTCCCCTCCCCTCCCCTCCCCTCCCCTCCCTCCCCTCCCTCCCATCCCCTCCCCTCCCGCGGCGCTCCCTCTACCGCCCACACACACACACACACAGTGCTGCGCTCCCTCACTACCGCCTCTCTGTGTGTCTCTCTCTCCCTCACAGTTCCGTGTGCTGAGCGGTTCCCCGGCCGAGGCCATCGCCCGTTGCCGGTCAGCGCTGGGAGTGACCAGCGTCCAGCTGGCGGTACTGACCCAGGGGCGAGGCTGTGACTGTGTCCACGACCTACGGTCCCTCGAGGAGGCCGCCCTGCTGACTGCCGGCTCCCTGGTCCTCGCCGACTGCCTGACCCGCTCCGGAGCCGCCCGCTTCCTCGCCTCCCTCCGCCCCGGACCCCTCTACTCCGTCTCCAGCCAGCGCCGCCTGGACGGAAACGCCACGGACAGGATGGTGGAATTAACGGTGAATTATCCAGCCCAGGAGCTCCTGTGATGGCCGGTGTCGGGCCCAACATCTCCCTGCTTTACTTAGCGACTGTTTGCGTTTGAGATGTTGAGAAAGGAACTGCAGATGCTGGTTTACACCAAAGATAGACACAAAACGCTGGAGTGACTCAGCGGGTCAGGCAGCATCTCTGGAGAAAACAAAAACAGGTGATGTTCTGGAGAAAATGGGAAAGGGTGACGTTTTGGGTCTACTCATGTCTGAAGAGGGGTCACCTATTCCTTGTTCGCCGGAGATGCTGCCTGACCCGCTGAGTTACTCCAGCGTTTTGTGTCTATCTTTTGAGATGTTCGGTAAGTTTGAGGTGTCGTTGAGTGAGTTTGAGTGTTTAGACTCAGACAGCGCGGAAACAGGCCCTTCGGCCCAAGTTGCCTATGCCGACCAACATGTCACATCTACACTAGTCCCATCTGCCTGCGTTGGCAGCTGGTTCCATGCATCCACCACCCTTTATGTAAAAAAACGTGACACTAAAGTCCATGCAGCGAGGAACTGCAGATGCTGGTTTGTTTAAACCGAAGATAGACACAGTGCTGGAGTAACTCAGCGGGTCGGGCAGCATCTCTGGAGAACAAATGTGATGTTCCGGGTCGGAAATTGATCGAGCTCCTTTAAACTTTGCCCCTCTCACCTACAGAAACGCCCTCTGACATTTCCACCCAGGGTTCTGACTGCCTACCCTAACCACGCCTCTCATGATTCTATATACTTCCGTCAGGCCTTATGTTGGAAAATTATAGAGAGAGGTTGGGTAGGCTAGGAGCGCAGGAAGACCTTCTAGAAGTGTATAGGAATATGAGAGGATTAGATCAGGTAAATTAGCCCAGAGTAGGGGAATCAATAACCAGGGGGCATAGGCTTATGGTTAGGGGGGGGGAATGATTTACTAGGAACCTGACGGGCAACGTTTTCACACAGGGTGGTGTGTATGTGGAACGAGCTGCCGGAGGAGGTAGTTTAGAAGACTTTTGGACAGGTGCATGGATTGGACAGGTTTAGAGGAATATGGGCCAAACGCGGGCAGGTGGGACTAGCATGGTGACATAAAGAATAGTGTTTTAGTGTTTTTTTGCTCAAGTTTCCAGCGTCTGCAGTTCCTTGTGCTGTATCTGCAAGAACATTATGTTGTGAGCTCTTCTTCGCAGAATTTAATGACACAGACATATCACAATATATTTATTGCTAAGTGTAAAATATACAGCAGTCGGCTTGAATAACGAACAGTTTTGGGGAAGGAAATATAAAATTATTGCCATTATTTTGATCAGAAACAAATCATTAAATAGAATATAAAAATATTTTGTTTTTAACTGGGATACATGCAGGGCAAAGTCAAAATGACACAAAGTGCTTGGGTAACACGGCGACTCATGCAGCATCTCTGGACAACGTGGATAGGCGATGTATCTGGTCGAGACCATTCTTCAGATTGCAGTCGTCTTAGAAACGAGGAACTGCAGGTGCTGGTTTCCGCAGAAGGGAAAAGTCACCTCTCCAGGTCCTCCAGCGATGCTGCCTGATCCGCTGAGTTACTCCAGCACTTCGTGCATTAACCAGCATCTGCAGTTCCTTTCCACACAGACAGACAGTGTCCAAGGTCAGGGTTGAACCGGGGTCTTTGACGATCTGTCACCATCACTGGGCCGGTGGCTCCGATCCCGCTCTCTGTTCCGGCGACTCATGTAGGCTGGGCAGGCGGCCGTCGCTAGACCGCTCTGACACTCCCTCCCAGAGCTGATGGAAGAGCACGGCCATCTCGGTCAGGAAGGCCGCCCCGTGCTCCGGCACTCCCTTGCCGAAAGTCGAGAAGGTTGTCCTCTCCCCGTCCGCCGTCTCCGGCGCCGTCTCGGACTCCAGGCTAAAGACGTTCTCCTTGTAGTCAGAGGGGAGAGTCGAGGGCAGAGCCCAGAACAAGTCCTCCAGGCTCAGCCGCTCCCCTCGACCCGCCCCGCCGCCCTGCCCTGGAACAGCAACACACAGACCCACACGGTCAGAACAGAACCCCTCTCCACACTGTCACCAACGCACAAACCCCTCTCCACACTGTCAGTAACGAGGCCGCCATCGGTCAGACTGTCGGGGACAGAAGTTGCGAGGTCATGTTGCAGTTGTGCATGTGGTTGGAGGGGCCACATCTAGGGAACTGTGGTCATTGGGCACCATGTGGTAGGTACGGTGTTGTCGAGCTGGTAAAGGTGCACAGGAGATTCAAGAGGATGTTAAAAGGTCTCGGGGGTGGGGGGGGCGGGGGGGGTTGGGCTGAGCTACAGTGAGATGTTGGGCAGGCTGGGACTCCATTCCTTGGAGCGCAGACGAATGAGGGGTGATCTTATAAAGAGATAAAGTCATGAGGGGAATAGATCGGGTATACACACATGTTCTGGGAGGGGGTGGAGGATGGGGGAAGTGGAGTAGGGAGGGGGAGAAGGGAGTGGGGGGTGGGTGGAGGGGGGGAGTGGAGAAGGGGGGTAGGAGGAGAGCAGGTGGAGGATGGGGTTAGAGGGGGGAGGTTGCGGAGGGGAGGGGGAGGGGATAGTGAAGGAGGGGGGGGGGGGAGGCAGATCTCTCACCTGGGGATGTTGTCCAGCTTCCTCGGGCCAACAGGCCATTCAGCCCTTCGTTCAGCAGCTCGTGGAGGGGAGGGGTCGATCCCACATCGCTGTCGCTGTCTCCGCCCTCGCTCTCTCCCTGACCACTGTCCTTCCGAGTCGGCCGGTCAGCCTCGGCCTCCGTGCCCCTGCCGGGCGGACACAGGGTCAGAGTCAGCATCGACATGGGGGGGGGGGGGGGGCAAGGGTGGTGGGGAGAAGATAGTGAGCGGGAGAGAAATAAAGTGATGGGGAGAGAGAGAATGTGGGGAGAGAGAGTAATTAGGGAGCGAGGCGGGGGCGGGGCCGGGTACCACGCCGACCAAGGTACTGCATCGACACCAGTCCCACCTGCCCACGTTTGGCCCTTATCCCAACAACCCTTCCCTATCCATGTACCTGTCCAAACGTATTTTTCCAAAAGGGATGGGTGACGTTCCGGGTTGAAACCTAGTCTGAAGAAGGACCCCGACCCGAAACGTCACCTATCAATGTTCTCCAGAGACGTTGCCGGACCCGCTGAGCTCCTCCAACACATTGTCTACCTTCGGTATAAACCAGCATCTGCAGTTCCTTCCTACACAGTTTAACTTGGCACCATGCTCGGCGTGGGCATTGTGGGCCTGTTCCTGTGCTGTACTTTTCTGTATTTGAATTTATCTCTTTACACTAGTTAGTCCTTGGCTCATTTACACCACATCTCCCCCCACCCCTCCCCCAAAGAAAACGTACCTGCAGGTCTTTAAATATTTGTTTCCCCGAAAGTTCGGCCTGGCCTGGAACTGGCCCTGGTGGAGCAGAGAGAGAAGCTGCGAGATCTGCTGTGGGAGAGAAAGACCTACAGTGAGCAATCATGTCCACCTGCAATGTCCTCTCTCCCCCCCCACCTCACCTGCCCTCTCTCCCCCCCACCTCACCTGCCCTCTCTCCCCCCCCACCTCACCTGCCCTCTCTCCCCCCCCACCTCACCTGCCTCTCACTCCCCCCCACCAGCCTTCTCCCCCCCCCCCACACACACACACACCTGCCTCCCCCCCCCCCCCCCCACACACACCTGCCTTCACCCCCCCCCCCTACACACACACACCTGCCTGGGGATATGGGGAGAAGGCAGGAACGGGGTACAGATTGTGGATGATCATCCATGCTCACATTGAATGGCGGTGCAGGCTCGAAGGGTCGAATGGCCTCCTCATACACCTATTGTCTATTACCCCCTCTCTCCCCACACCCCTTCCCCCTCCCATACCTGCCCTTTCTACCCCCCTATACCTGCCAATTTTCTTCCTCCAAACCTGGCCTCTCCCCCCCCCCCCCCCCGGCGTGCACTCTCCCTCCCCCCTCCCCACCGGTTCCACCTGCCCCTGTGAAGAAGGCATTGGTCAGGGCATTGAATTCAAGAGTTAGGAACTCATGATGCAGCTTTATAGGACTTTGGTCAATACTGGACACCCGATTACAGGAAGAAAGTGGAGGATTTTGAGCGGGTGCAGAGGAGGTTTACCAGAATGATGCCTAGATTAGAGTGCTTCAGCTCAAGTAAGAAGTTGGACAGACTTGGATTGTTTTCTCTGGAATCTATAGGAGCCGGTAAAATATGAACCTACTTATTTTAGTTTAAAGGCACAGCGTGGAAACGGCCCACCGTGTCGGCGCCGACCAGCGACCGCCCCATGCACTAGCATTATCCTACACACTTGGAATAATTTACAATTTTACCGAAGCCAATTAACCTACAAACCCGTACATGGAAATATGGGAGGAGACACCTGGAGAAAACCCATGCAGTCGTAGGGACAATGTACAAACTCCGTACAGACGTACCCATAGTCAGGATCGAACCCGAGTCTCTGATGCTGTCAGGCAGCCACTATGCCGCCCTCCTCTCTTTTATCCCTTGGGATTTCTAATACGCCAACTAGGATCCTCCAAGGATCGTGATGGTGCAAGAGTGTTGGTCTTCCACTGATATAGAGATTGGCACCAACTTCCCTTGCCCATCGCTTACCCACGTATTAAAGCCAATTAACCTACAAACCTGTCCGTCTTTGCAACGTGTTGGCGTGCACGTTAATTGGCCTTCAGTAAATTGCCGCTAGTACGTAGGGAGTAGATTTGAGGAAGTGGCATGACATAGAACTAGTGTGAACGGGTGACCGCTGGTCGGCGCAGACCCGTTGGGCCAAAGGACGTGTTTCCACGCTGTGAAACTAAACTAAATTAAAATTCCAAACTACCTCACAGAAAAGATGCAGAGGTTCAGGAAGAGTGAGTAAGGGCTGATAAAGCGGAGAGACACACGCCCATTGTCCTGTTTTGCCAGCTGTGTGGCTGTGTTACAAGGGCAGGGTAGTCCGGCCGCCCGCCCGCTCCACTGTTGAGGTGGACTTTCATGCAGTCACAGCGCTTACCGTTCCCGTAGAGGACAGTGGCGCCAAAGAGGCAGGGAGAGACAAGGAATACTCACTCACTCACTCCCCACATTACTCCACTACTCCCCGAGATCACACAAAAGGTGGTGGGTGAATGGAACACGCTGCCAGAGGTGGTAGTTGAGGCTGGGACTATCCCAACATTTAGGAAACAGTCTTAGAATAAAGGGGAGGTCATTTAAGACTGAGGTGAGAAAAACACTTTTTCACCCAGAGAGTTGATAATTTATGGAATTCCCTGACACAGAGGGCAGTGGAGGCCAAGTCAGTGGATGGATTTAAGAGAGTTAGATGCTCATGGGGCTAGTGGAGTCAAGGGATATGGGGAGAAGGCAGGCACAGGTTATTGATTGGGGACGATCAGCCATGATCACAATGAATGGCGATGCTGGCTCGAAGGGCCGAATGGCCTCCCCTGCACCTATTTTCTATGTTAGACAGGTACATGGATAGGACAGGTTTAGAGGGATATGGACCAAACGCGGGCGTGTGGGACCAGTGTAGCTGGGACATGTTGGCCGGTGTGGGCGCGTTGGGCCGATTTTCACTCTGTACAAGGCTACAACGGCCCATCGGCCACTATCTCTGTGTTGTCCGCTCACCTGGACATGCGGCGAGCCGGCGGCCAGATCGAGGGATCCGTCGGGGCAACCAGCCCGGGACAGGCGGACGAGTTCCCGCAGGAGCTGCCGGTGCCGGTGCCGCTGGCGGCCGGGGCTCGGAGTCTGGGGTTCGGTACCGGACAGCCCGGCTGCGGGCAGCGGCAGCGGCAGCGGCAGCGGGTCGGAGGGCGGCTCGGCGCGGCGGGACGTCGGCAACAGGGCGATGTCGGTTTTGTGGATGAGTCGCTCGGGGCGGCGGGGCTGCGGCCGGTAGTCGGTCTCCGCCCGCCGGCAGTTGTAGGCGCCGCCGTCTCGCCGCCGCCGCCGCCGCCACCGGTCGCCGCAAGCGGAGCGCAGCAGCAACGCGACGGGCAGAAGGGCCGCGCAGACGGCGGCCAGGGCGAGTCCGGCGACGGCGGCCGGTGCCAGGCTCCCGGTGGCGGCGGCGGGGACGAAGGAGACGGTGAGGACGGTGCTGGCCGAGCGCCGGGGGCTGCCCCGGTCCCACACCCGCACCCGGACCCGCCACTCCCGGCCGGGCTGCCCCGACAGGCGGCACACGTTGGCCCGGAGCTCCCCGCCGCTGCCCATCCCGAACACGCCGCCGACTTCGCCCTCGGCCGCCGCCAGCTCGTACACCAGCTCCCCGTTTGGCCCGGAGTCCGCGTCCGCCGCCTTCACCGCCGTTACCGGCAGCAGGTGGGTGCGGGCGGCCGGGCAGCCGCTCTCTGCAGCCGGGGACACCGACACGGACACCCAGGGCGGCCGCGGCGCCGTGAACACCGGGCTGTTGTCGTTCACATCCGTCACCCGGACGGTGAAAGGGCTCTCGCCGCCGCCGCCGCCGCCGGTCACCAGCCGCAGCCGGTACTCGTCCCGCCGCTCCCGGTCCAGCGCCGCCGTGGTCACCACCGTGAACATCCTCCCCGCCGTCCGCCGCAAGCGAAAGCCGCCGCCCACTAGCCGGCACTCCACCCCCGGCGCCGGGGCCTCGACCAGGGCGACCACCGCCCCTACCAACACCCCCTCCGGTACCAAGAGAAGCCCCGGGCCGGCCACCGGCGGCGCCGAGCTCCCCGCGTCCACCGCCATCTCCTGATCTGTAAGAGAAAGCATACGAGTTGGTCTTGTTGTCTGCATTTGCCTGGCGCCTACAACGCGGTAACAACCATTCATCCACCCATCCATCTCCCTGAAGCAAGGTAGAGTTGTTGGGAATAGATCAGGACTCGAGGGCATGAGATACAGGTAGAGGTTGGGCAGACTAGGACTCTCTTCCTTGGAGCGCTGGAAGATGAAGGGGAATAGATTGGGTAGATGCACAGAGTCTCCTGCCCAGAGTAGAGGAATCGAGAACCAGCCAACATTGGGTTAAGGTGAAAGATTTAATAGGAACCCGAGGGGCAACCTTTTCACACAAAGGGTGGTGGGTGTATGGAACGAGCTGCCGGAGGAGGGAGTTAAGGCAGGTACTATCACAACCTTTAAGAAACATTTAGACAGTTACATAGATAGGACTGGTTAAGAGCCAAACGCAGGTACGTGGGACTAGTGTAGATCGGGCATTTTGGTCAGAGTGGGAAGTTAGACTGAAGGGCTAGTTTCTTCGCTGTATGACTATGAGCATCACCAATAACTTCTCCTGTGCCATCCATATTGAAGCAGTGGCCAAGAAAGCACACCAACGCTCTACTTCCTTAGAAAGCTTTGGAAGTTCGGCATATCCCCAACAACTCTCACCAACTTCTACAGATGCACCATAGAAAGCATTTTATTAGGATGCATCACAGCTCCGTCCAAGGGTAAATTGACCCATTCTTAGTCACGTGTGTGACCAAAATGACGAAAAATGGTGGAATAATTCTGAAACCATTACAGGTCTATTGTTTTGTACTGCCTATATGATTTTTTTTTAGGTTATCGTGAAATTGTTTTGGTTATCGTGATTTTTTTTTAGGTTATTGTGAAACATGCTGACAATGTTTGTTTTGGGTAAGAAGTCAATTATGATAGGTCACTTTCCAAAGAATGGGCCAATTGCAGAGAGTTGTGGACATTGCCCAGACCATCACACAAACCAACCTACCTTCCATTGACTCCATCTACACTTCACACTGCCTCGGCAAGGCCACCAGCATAATAGACAATAGACAAAAGGTGCAGGAGTAGGCCATTTAGCCCTTCAACCCAGCACCACCATTCAATGTGATCATGGCTGATCATCCCCAATCAGTACCCCGTTCCTGCCTTCTCCCCATATCCCCTGACTCTGCTATCTTTAAGAGCCCTATCTAGCTCTCTCTTGAAAGCATCCAGAGAACTGGCCTCCACCAGAGAATTCCACAGACTCACCACTCTCTGTGAGAAAAAGTGTTTCCTCATCTCCGTTCTAAATGGCTTACTCCTTATTCTTAAACTGGACTCCCCCAACATTGTGGACATGTTTCCTGCCTCTAGCGTGTCCAAACTCTTAACAATCTTATATGTTTAAATGAGATACCCTCTCATCCTTCTAAACTCCAGAGTGTACCAGTCTTAAGGATCAAGGACAAGTCTCTCCCTTTTCTCCCCTCTCCCATCAGGCAAGAGGTACAGAAGTGTGAAAGCGCGCACCTTCAGATTCAGGGACAGTTGCTTCCCAGCTGTTATCAGGCAACTGAATCACCAACTAGAGAGTCGTCCTTAACGTGTAAGAAAGAAATGCAGATGCTGGTTAAAATCGAAGGTAAACACAAAATGCTGGAGTAACACAGGCAGCATCTCTGGAGAGAAGGGATGGGCGACGTTTCGGGTGGAGAACTTTCTTCAGACCGATCTCAGGGGACGGGGCGAGACAAAGATAGAATGTAGGCGGAGACAGTAAGATTGGTGGGAGAACTAGGGAGGGGATGGAGAGAGAAAGCAAGGGCTATCTGAAGTTAGAGAAGTCAATGTTAACACCACTGGGGTATAGTTAAGAAATCCTATTAACTACTATCTAATTCATTGGAGAGCCTCAGATTATCTTTAATCGGATTATTTGATTAATTACTGACCCAATGTCCTTCTCCATGCTTGACCCTCGTGGAGCCCCCCAGAGGGCGAGGGCTGAAGGTTAGGTAAGGCATGGTGAAGAACATCAGATCGCAAGACAACCAAAATGGAGGCGACGGCTGCAACAGTCCCATCTGGGACTGTAAAATGGCGCCAAAATCGTGCCTCTTGCATATGGACTCAGTAAGCTGGTCTGTGCATGCTGTGCTAACCTAATGTACAGGGATAGTCTTGCTGAGCTGTATGCAAAACATGTATTTCACTGTTCCTGGTACACACGACAATAAAAAAAACATTGACCAGAGGTGGAAGGAGTTGATTCATGAAATGTACGAGAGGCCAGAAGTGGGAGTAAAGACTTTTCCTTTGGCAGCCACAGGCTGCGGTAAAAGGCAGGAAGCATCAGAGAAGGTCACATTAGAGACGTCACCAACTCCGGGTTACATCGCTAAATATAGAGGCAGCGGATTTGAGTGCCTCTCTCTCCCAGATCTTACTCATATCTCCTCTGGAAAAGGCCAATTGTCGGTCAGGTAGATCAGGACTAAAACAGAACAGGAAGCCAAGCTGTCCATCCCCCGAATACTCCAATCCCTGCTTCTCTCCAACTTCTGGCAAGGGTTTCTCCATTTCCCCTCCAAACAGTTCCTGTCAAAGCCAATCCCATCAGCCTTCACTTTCAGCACATTGGCCCTCATCAGTCAGTGTAGCACCCTCTGTGTAAAAAACCTGCCCCACACATCTCGCTTAAACTTTCCCCTCTCTGACTTTATAGCTCTGACTGACCCACTGAATTACTCCAGCACTTTATGTCTATCTTAGGGATTTTGACAGGCAGATGATTGGAACTCAGAGCTTCTAAGGACCGTATTTGGTTGCACTCTGTTTGGGTATTTTTGGGTATTTTGATCTTGTATTGTGGTTATTCATTTTTTGAGATTTTATTCATTATACATTATCTATGGGTACCGTGTGTGCAGACCTGTTATGTTGCTGCAGGTATGAATTTCATTGTTCCGAGGTCAATACATATGACAATTCTTATTCCAATACCTTTGTTATTCTCTTTATCCTACAACTGTACACTGTGGACGATGGTAGAGTCTTTCCGCTGACTGGTTAGCACGTAACTAAAAAGCTTTTCACTGTACATCGGTACATATGACAATAATCTCAAATAAACTCTTGACTTTAAATCTCCTTCTTGCATTAAATTCTTGTTACCCAAACCAATGCACTCTTGAGTGTTGATTTTTCCTGAATTCAATCTGCCTTCATACTATTGACTCCATCCTATCCCTCCTGGTCCAATCCCTCCCTACCTATGTCCAAGACACCTCACATGCTCCTCATCTCCTCAATGACTTCCATTTTCCAGGTCCCCACTCCCTCATCTTTACTAAGGATGTCCAGTCACTCTACCACTCTACCTCCATCCTCCACCAGGAGGGTCTTAAAGCCCTCCGTTTCTTCCTCAACCACAGAACCAGCCAATATCCGCCTACCAATACTCCCCTCTGCCCAGCAGAGCTGGTCCTTACCCTCAACAACTTCTTCTTCGACTCCGCCAAGGCATAGCTATGGGCATTCACATGAGCCCTAGCTATGCCTGCCTCTTGTAGGGTACGTCGAACAATCCCTGTTCCAGGCATACACTGGCCCTATCCCCAAACTCTACCTCCGCTACATTGACGACTGCATTGGTGCTACCTCCTGCACCCATGCAGAACTCACCGACTTCATCAACCTCACCACTAATTTCCATCCTGCACTCAAATTCACTTGGACCAGCTCCGACATCTCCCCACTGTTTCTAGATCTCACCGTCTCCATCACAGGAGACAGACTATTGACCGACATCTACTACAAACCTACTAACTCCCATAGCTATCTTGACTACACTTCCTCCCACCCTGCTTCCTGGAAAGACTCTATCCCCTACTCCCAATTCCTCTGTCTACGCCGCATCTGCACCCACGATGAGGTGTTCCATACCAGGGCGTCGGAGATGTCGTAATTCTTGAGGAAATGGGGGTTCCCCTCTTCCATTATAGATGAGGCTCTCACTAGAGTCTCCTCGATATTGCACATGTCCGATCTTACTCCCCCTCCCCCATTCATAACAAGGACAGAGTCCCCCTTGTCGTCACCTTCCACCCCATCAGCCGTCGCATACAGCATAGAATCCTCGAACATTTTTGCCACCTCCAACGGGATCCCACTACTGGCCTCATCTTCCCATCTCCATTCTTTCTGCTTTCCGCAGAGACCATTTCCTCCGAAACTCCCTGGTCAACTCGTCCCTTCCCACCCAAACCACCCCTTCCCCAGGTACTTTCCCCTACAACCGCAGGAGATGCAACACCTGTCCCTTTACCTCCCCCTCGATTCTATCCAAGGACCCTAACAGTCTTTCCAGGTGAGGCAGAGGTTCACTTGCACCTCCTCCAACCTCATCTACTGTATCCGCTGTTCCAGGTGTCAACTACTCTACATCGGCGAGATCAAGCACAGGCTGGGCGATTGTTACGGGCTCCGCTCAGTTCATCTGATCTCCCGGCGGTTCAGCACTTCAACTCCGAATCTGACCTTCCTGTCCTATGCTTCTCCATTGTCAGAGTGAGGCCCAGCGCAAATTGGAGGAACAGCACCTCATATTTCTCTTGGGTAGTTTACACTCCAGCGGTATGAACATTGACTTCTCTAACTTCAGGTAGCCCTTGCTTTCTCTCTCCATCCCCCCCCAGATCTCCCACTAGTCTTACTGTCTCCGACTACATTGTATCTTTGCCCGCCCCCTCCCCTGACATCAGTCCGAAGAAGGGTCTCGACCAGAAACGTCACCCATTCCTTCTTTTCAGAGATGTTGCCCGACCCACTGAGTTACTCCAGCATTTTGTGTCTACCTTCAATTTAAACCTGCATCTGCAATTCCTTCTTACACCTTCAGATTATTGACAATAGGATAGGTTACTGGGAAGTAAGCTGGGGGGGATTGGGACTGGTGGAATTGTTCAGAGAGCCGGCATCCCCTCACTGGGGAGGATGGCCTCTTCCTGTGATGTGAGGAAACGATGGGAAGTAAGTCAACACTGAGTTCCTTCCCACTTCCGATCTCATAAAAAAAGTTCCCTCCAGAGATCCAGCACTCTTAAAATTAAATGGAGGCCAATTCACTGGATGTTTTCAAGAGAGAGTTAGATATAGCTCTGAGGGCTAACGGAATCAAGGAATGTGGGGAGAAAGCAGGAACGGCGTACTGATTTTAGATGATCAGTTATTATCATACTGAATGGCGGTGCTGGCTCGAAGGGCCAAATGGCCTACTCTTGCATCTAATTTCTATGTTTCTATGTAAATTAATCGTGAAAATAACTGTTCAACTAGTACTGGACCAACCAAACTTCAATTCAGTTTAAATATTTCACTTGATATTAATCATGTGACAGATATAAATGTCTTGAGTTAGATACATATTGAGGATGTAGATTTTGGACTTACGCCGCAGATTCAGTCCACCGAGTCCACACTAACCCACGATTATCCTGTACACTAGCACTATCCTACACACAGTTTACACAAACCAATTATCCCCCAAATCTGTATGTCTTTGGAGTGCAGGAGGAAACCAGAGCACCTGGAGAAACCACATGCAGCCACAGGGAGAACGTACAAACTCCACACAGAGTGGTGGGAACAAGCTGCCAAAGGACGTAATTGAGGCAGGTACTATCACAAAGTTTAAGTAACATTTGGACAGGTACATGGATAAGAAAGGTTTAGAGGGATATGGGGCAGATGTAGGCAAGTGGGACTAGTGTAGATGGGGCATGTTGGCTAGCATGGACGAGTTGGGCTGAAGGGCATATTTCCAAGCTGTATGACTATGATTGCGTTTCCACCGCCCTGTGAGAACGAGGCCTGGAGATTCCAGCCATCTGGTTCTGAAAACTAGTTATTAATCATGGTGGCCCCCAACCCAATTAGTACCTGCCAAAATATTGAAATCTGGGCTGGGTGGTTCCTCACCATCTCTGCACCTCAGGACCCTTCCTCTACCCACCCACAACCACCTCTGGCCCTCAAGACCTTCCCCATCTCACCTTACCTCCTCAGGACCTCAGGACCACTCCCCTAGTCAGCCCCAACCTCTCTGCACCTCCAGACCCTCCCGTACTCATCCCACCACCTCTGCACCTCAGGACCTCATTGCTGGACACCCACATTCCCATCAAGGACAAGGGACCTTCTCTATTCTCCCACATGCCTGTGGACCTCAAGACAAGTCTCCTACTCAACCCCACCCCATCTGGACCTTGACCCTCCCGACCTCACCCCCTCCACCTCCAAACCTCAAAACTATCTCCTACTCACCTGCACCCACTCTGGATATGAGGAACCCCCTTCTCTACTCACCCAACCCCTCAGATGTCTTTCCTACTCGAACCACAACCCTCTCTGGATCTCAGGAACCCCCTCTCCTCAAGGGCACCCCATCTGAATCTCAAGACCGCTGCCCTATTCAATCCCACCTCTCTAACCTCAAGTCCCTCTCCCAAACTAATCTGGATCTCAGGAACTTTCCCCCACTCACCGATAGGATCCCCATAGGAACACTCCCCTCCCCATCCTCATCTCCTCTGGGCCTCCTTCATTCGCCTCTGAACCGGGAACCCTCCCCAACGCCCACAAGCCTTCTTTTGGACCTCAGGAGGTCCTGACACCCATCCCACTCCTTCACACCTTGGTTCCGAGGAGTTCCACCCCCCTACCTCTGGCCCTGCCGACAAACCACCCCACACACCCCGGTCCCAAGCACCACTCCCCCCCCGCCCCTCCCTCTGGTTCCCAGCACACCTACCCAAGGGCTGAAGCCGGCAGCGGGCGCCAACCTCCACCTCCTCCTCCGTCCCGGTCTCAGGTGCCTGGTCTCCGGACATCAGGGAGACGTCCACCGGGAGATGTCCGGATCCCCGGCTCGGGACGTGCTGAAGGCAGGCGGCGGTCAGGAGAGAGGCGAAGAGTAGGAGATCCCATCCCATGGTAGCATCTGCTGCGGGGTCTCACCCACACTGGGCCACCTCCCCGGCCGACGCAGCGCAGGACATCCCGGGGAGGGGAGGGGGGAGGCTCCGGACACGCCGTCTCCGCCCAACATCCTCCGGCCACCAAACCGCCCCATTGTTGCAAGAGCGCTGGGGAACTTCCATCCAATCAGAGACAGCCTTCCATGGGGGCGTGGCCTCCCACGGGGGGGCGGGGCCACAATCCACCAATGAATTCTCCCCTCGAGAGGACACAAGGAACTGCAGATGTTGGTTTACAAAAAAAAAGTGCCGGAGTAACTCAGCTTGTCAGACAGCATCTCTGGAGAAAAAGGATGGGTGATGTTTCAGATTGAAAGTAGAGGGAAGGGAACTAGTGATTGGAATGAGATCCAGAACAAACTGGAGATAGGAATGAGGTCCAGAACAAATCAGGGCCAGCAACAGATGGCCAAGAAAGGGTGGAGCCCATAAGGGTCCATTGTTGGCTGGGGAAGAGGTGATAATGAAGGGATACAGGGATGCGAACAGTGGAACTAGAAGGACGTCTGGGGGGGGGGGAGGGGGGAGTGACGCAAGGGTTACTTGATATTACAGAAATCAACATTTATACCGCTGGGTCATAAGCTGCCCAATCGAAATATGCGGTGCTGCTCCTCCAATTTGTGTGTGGACTCTGACAGTGAAGGAGGTCCAGGACAGAAAGTTTTTAAGAAGGAACTGCAGATGCTGGAAAATCGAAGATAGGCAAAAATGTTGGAGAAACTCAGCGGGTGAGGCAGCATCTATGGAGCGAAGGAAATAGGCAACGTTTCGTGTCAAACCCTTCTTCAGTATGGGAATGGGAAGGAAATTTAAAGTGTTGGCAACCTACTAGTAGGACAAGTAGGGAACTGCAGATGCAGGTTTACAAAAAAATACAGTAAGTGCTGGAGTAACTCAGGGTCAGTAGTGTGCAGGATAGTGCTAGTGTACGGAGTGATTGCTGGTCAGTGTGGATTCGATAGACCGAAGAGCCTGTTCACGTGCTGTACTGTTCTGTGCTGTGTTCAGTTTGGGGAGAGAGGGAATGAGGTTTTGAACTTGAAGTATCAGGCATATAACACTGTTGAATGGCAAATCATTTTGCAAAAACTGATGGCTTTTTCCTGCTCCAAAGAATAAAGGACTTGCGCAAGGCAGTACCATGGTGCAGCGGGTAGAGACCCGGTTTCCACCTTGAGTTTGGCTGCCATCTGTGTGTGGAGTTTGCACGTTCTCCCTGTGACCGTGTGGGTTTCCTCCAGGTGCACCGGTTTCCTCCCACATTCGAAAGACATGCGGGTTTGTAGGTTAATTGGCCCCCTGTAAGTTGTCAAAACAAGGACCTGGAGATGCTGTTTAAAACAAAAAAATACACAAAGTGCATTTGTAACTCAGCGGGTCAGGCAGCAATCCTGGAGAACATGTATACTGTAGGCGATGTGTCGAGTTGGAATCCTTCTTCAGACTGTAAATTGCTCCTGTTGTGTTGGGAATGTGAATGTGTAGTGATGTGAAACGTAGAAGTACTGTGTACAGGTTATTGTTGGTCGGCATGGATTCGGTGGGCCGAAGGGCCTTTCCCCACTGTATCTTTAAACTAGAGTCAGGAGTGTTTCATATTTCATATGTCCTAACAGAACAACCAACATTCTTACTTGCAGTAACACAACAGAATATCTAAACATAGTACTCTGTAAACAATATAATAAATGATAAGACATATATATATACACACACACACACACACACACACACACACACACATATATATATATATATATATATATATATATATATATATATATATATATATATATATATATATATACAGTGGCTTGCAAAAGTTTTCATACCCCTTGAACTTTTCCACATTTTGTCACGTCACAACCACAAACGTAAATGTATTTTATTGGGATTTTATGTGATAGACCAACATAAAGTGGCGCATAATTGTGAAGTGAAAGGAAAATGATACATGGTTTCCAAATGTTATTACAAATAAAAAACTGAAAAGTGTGGCGTGCAAAAGTATTCTGCCCCTCTGAGTCAACACTTTGTAGAACCACCTTTCGCTGCAATTACAGCTGCAAATCTTTTGGGGTATATCTCTACCAGCTTTGCACATCTAAAGACTGAAATTTTTGCCCATTTTTCTTTGCAAAATAGCTCAAGCTCAGTCAGATTGGATGGAGAGCGTCTGTGAATAGCAATTTTCAAGTCTTGCCAGAGATTCTCGATTGGATTTAGGTCTGGACTTTGACTGGGCCATTCTAACACATGAATATGCTTTGATCTAAACCATTCCATTGTAGCTCTGGCTGTATGTTTAGGGTTGTTGTCCTGCTGGAAGGTGAACAACAGTCTCAAGTCTTTTGCAGACTAACAGGTTTTCTTCCAAGATTGCCCTGTATTTGGCTCCATCCATCTTCCCATCAACTTTGACCAGCTTCCCTGTCCCTGCTGAAGAAAAGCATCCCCACAGCATGATGCTGCCACCACCATGTTTCACAGTGGGGATGGTGTGTTCAGGGTGATGTGCAGTGTTAGTTTTCCGCCACACATAGCGTTTTGCATTTAGGCCAATAACTTCAATTTTGGTCATCAGACCAGAGCACCTTCCTCCACATGTTTGCTGTGTCCCCAACATGGCTTGTGGCAAACTGCAAACGGGACTTTGTATATATATATATATATATATACACATACACACACACACACACAGACACACACACACACATATATATATATATATATATATATATATATATATGTGTGTGTGTGTGTGTGTATACATATATATATATATATGTGTGTGTATACATATATAGCTATATCTATTTATATATATAGATACACACACACTTTAAAAGTAAAGCACAAAAGACACATTTTCTAGTTTGAGCAAAGGGGGTTGGAGTTGGATTCTATTGTGTTGGTAACTCCCATCTTGGTGACAACGTAAAGTAACAAAAACACCTCTAATTGTGGAATCAGATTTAGCACTGACTGACAAATGGTTTATTTGTAAAGTTAGGAGCATTTAAGAGAAACACTATACATGGATTGTTGCATTTCCTCCAAAGTCATTAGAATGTCGATGATTCAGTCACAGACACAACAGCCACAGGTCTGGGTCCTCAGTCCTGGCAAACCTCCAGCAGCTAGAGACACAAAGTGCTGGAGTATCTCAGCGGGTCAGGCAGCATCCCTGGAGAACATGGATAGGTGATGTTTCATAGAGTGCTGGAGTATTTCAACGGGTCAGGCGGCATCTCTGGAGAACATGGATAGGTGATGTCACTTCTTCAGACTTCTTTGGGCAAATGGGAATAGCTTCGATGGTGCATCTTGGATGGCTGTGTGATTCTGTGGCTCCAGTAGGCTGAGGGGATCACCAATGTGATCCTCCCTTTCACTGATTCCACCTAAACCATGCTGCCTCGGCAAGGCCACCAACATAATCATGGACCAGTCTCACCCCGGTCACTCCCTCTTCTCCCCTCTCCCAACAGGCAAGAGGTACAGAAGCGTGAAAACGCACACCTCCAGGTTCAGGGACAGTTTCTTCACAGCTGTTATCAGGCAACTAAATCATCCTATCACCAACTAGAGAGCGGTCCTCAGCCCCCAATCTACCACACGGACTATCTTTAATCGGACTTTATCTTGCACTAAATGTTATTTTCTTTATCCTGTATCTGCACACTGTAAACAGCTTGATTATAACCATGTATAGTCTTTCCGCTGACTGGATAACACGCAACAAAATACACGTGACAATAAACTAAACTATAACAAAGTGCTGTAAATTCTGGCAGATTATCCCAGCATAAGGTCAATGGGTTTAGTAGGTCCAGGGGCGGTTTCTTCCCAGCTATTATCATGCAACTGAACCATCCCATCACTAACTAGAGAGCGGTCCTAGCTACTAGCAACCTCATTGGTGACCCTGGACTTCACTGGACTTTATCTGGCACTAAATATTATTCCCTTTATCCTGTATCTGTACACTGTGGACGGCTTGATTGTAATCATGTATAGTCTTTCCACTGACTGGATAGCACGCAACAAAAAGCTGTACTTCAGTACACGTGACAATAATACACTAAATTAGTTTAGTTTAATTTAGTTGGGAGATACAGTGTGGAAACAGCATCTTCAGCCCATTGAGTTCACACTGACCAGCGATCATCTATTTACACTAGTTCTATCCTACACACTTGGGGCAATTTACAGAATTGGGGCAATTAACCTACAAACCCACACGTCTTTGGAGTGTGTGAAGAAACCGAGCACCTGGAGAAAACCCACATGGTCACAGGGAGAACATATAAACTTCATACAGACAGCATCTGTAGTTGGGATTGAACCAGGGTCTCTGGAGCAATAAGGTACCACCGTGCTGCCAATGTTTAGTTTACTACAGTTTATTGTACAGTAGCTGTTGTAAATTGGCTTTTGTAAAATTGTAAAATTGTTCTAGTGTGTAGGATAGTACTAGTGTACGGGGTGAATGCTGGTTGTGGGCTGAAGGGCCTATTTCCACACTGTATCTCTAAACTAAACTAAACTAAACTAAATATTCCAGATGACGTTGGTGAAAATTGGACCAACATCCTGGCTTTGTTTTGCTGTTGCAGGAACCTCAGGCTCTGTTCGGGTTTCGGAGCCATTGTAAGCTGCCAAACAATCGCACAGCTGGAGGGACAGATGTGCAGTTGGGGGGATCGTCAACACCATCACTAGAGGCCCCACTCCTGTCCTTCTCAGAGCTGGTGCCGTGGGCTGTCCAATGTCAGTCTCTCTCCAAAGACTCGAACACAAAGTCCAGGGGCACCTGGCTCCAAGATAATAGTCACAAGGATATTTAGTCAGAGGCTGGTGAATCTGTGGAATTCATTTCCACAGAAAGGTTTAAACTAAACCACACAAGTCTGCGGGGACGTCATTGAAAATATCGAATAGTGAAAGGCTTGAGTAGAGTGTATGTGGCGAGTACGTTTCCACTAGTGGGAGAATCTAGGACCAGAGGGCACAGCCTCAGAATAAAAGGACGTACCTTTGGAAAGCAGATGAGAAGGAATTTCTTTAACCAGAGGATGGAGAATCTGGGAATTCATTGCCACAGACGGCTGCGGAGGCCAAGTAATTGGGTATTTTGAAGACGGAGATTGACAGATTCTTGATTAGTAAAGGTGTCAGGGGTTATGCGGAGAAGGCAGGAGAATGGGGTTAAGAGGGACAAATAGATCAGCCATGATTGAATAGCAAAATAGACTTGATGGGCTGAATAGCCTAATTCTGTTCCTATAACTAATGAACTTCTCATGATACACATTAGACTTTAGTCTTCAGAGATACAGGGTGGAAACAGGCCCTTCAGCCCACTGAACTCGCGCCGACCAGCAATCTCCCCATACACTAACACTATCCTACACACAAGGGACAATTTACAATTTACAGAAGCCAATTAACCTACAGACCCACACATCCTTGGAGTGTGGGAGGAAACCGGAGCACCCAGAGAAAACCCACTACCTCACAGCATTAGAAACCCGGGTTCGATCCTGATCTCAGGTGCTGTCTGTGTGGAGTTTGCACGTTCTCCCTGTGACGTGGGTTTCCTTCGGTTGCTCCTGTTTCCTCCCAAATCCCAAAGACAAGGTTTCAAGGTCAGTTTATTGTCACATTTACCAATTAAGGTACAGTGAAATCTGAGTTACCATAGGTTTATTGGCCCTCGGTAAATTGTCCCCTGGTGTGCAGTGAGTGGATGAGCAAATGCGATAGCACTTTGTGAACTAATGTGAACGGGTGATCACTGGTCGACGCGGACTCGGTGGGCTGCAGGGTCTGTTTCTGTGCTGTATCTCTGAATTAAACATTCATTACAATCCTCCTCCACCCTCCCTCCTCTCCCCCCCTCCCCCAACCCTTGGGTATAACTGTGCAGTTAGCACCACGATATGTTTACAATATCCATCACCAACAGTTGTGCAAGGAAATCATTTCCAAACTGAGGAAAAAGATTTGTTTAATTTTTAATCAATTACTATTGTTGAGCCTCCTGCAAGGTTCTGCTTCCTTTGCAGCTGTGGGCAGCTATTATTCATCGAGCCCCATTCAATTCCTTTTGTCCCGATTAGCCCCATTGGAGAGAGTTTCCTGCCCTAGTAAAGACCAGCTAAAGACCAAGCTATTATTCAACGACCACCAGCACATCACCACCACCAGCAGCACAGCCCCACCACCAGCAGGGCTCCACCAGCAGCACGACCCCACCAGCATGTCCCCACCACCAGCAGGGCTCCACCAGCAGGTCCCCACCACCAGCAGGTCCCCACCACCAGCAGGGCTCCACCAGCAGGTCCCCACCACCAGCAGGGCCCCACCAGCAGGTCCCCACCAGCACGACTCCACCAGCAGGTCCCACCACCAGCACGACCCCACCAGCAGCACGACCCCACCAGCAGCACAACCCCACCAGCAGCACGACTCCACCACCAGCAGGTCCCCAAGCATTCAATGACCAAGAAAGTGCTGAACCTTAACAGACGGGAGAGACAGACACACAAAGAAAATGTGAGTGAGTGGGTGTGAGTGAGTGAGAGAAAATGAGTCAGAGAAAAAATGAGTGAGTGAGAGAGAGAGACTGAGAGTGAGTGAGTGAGAGATATAGAATGAGAAAGAGTGCCATAGAATAAAAAAAAGAGAGAGAGACTCTAGTACCAGAGGAGTGTGTTAGAATGGATTGCAATGTCTGTCATAGAGAGAGGTGGAATAAATGGCTCCTGTTCAGACTGGAAGGAGATAACTAATGGATTATTACAGGGACCAGTACTTGGCCTCAATTGTTCACTATTTACTTTGTCCTGGAGGAAGGAACAGTTTGTAAGGTTTTCACATTTGCAGCTGAGACAAAAATAGGTGGAAGGGCATGTTGTGATAAGGATGTTGTGATTCAGCAACAGGATACAGAGTCACAGCGTCACACAGCACGGAAACAGGCCCTTCGGCCCAACTCACCAATGCCAACCAACATGCCCCGTCTGCACTAGTCCTACCTGCCCACGTTTGGCCCATATCCCTCTCAACCTTTCCTATCTATGTACCTGTCCATGTATATTTTAAATGCTGTTATAGTACCGGCCTCAACTTATTTACATTTTTTTCCACGTACATTTTGTGAGAGAGAACTTTATTCTTTAGATTTTTGAGATACAGGGAAACAGGTTAATCGGCCCACCGAGTCGGCATCAACCAGTGATCACCCCGAACACTAATCCCATCCCACTACACACTAGGGACAATTTACAGAGGCCAGCAAACCTGCCTGTCATTGGGATGTGGGAGAAAACCAGAAAACTGGAGAAAACCAAGGTGGTCACATGGAGAACGTGCAAACTCCATACAGACAGCACCCGAGGTCAGGATCAAACCTCGGTCTTTGGTGCTGTGAGGCAGTGGCTCTACCCCCTGCTACACTGCCATCTCCATCTACACTTAATACTGCCTTGGGAAAGCTGCCAACACGATCAAAGACTTGGCCCTGTCCCACCCCGGTCATTCTTTCTTCTCCCCGTTCCCGTCTAAAAAGCGCGCACCACCAGACTCAGGAACAGCCTCATCACCTCGGCTATCAGGCTTCTGAACGGTCCTTCCACAAGCTAGGGTACTGTCCAATTCACCTCTACCCCATTGCAGACATTGGACTTTGTGTCTGGAACTGATGCGCTACAATGCTGAGAACTATATTCTGCACTTTGTATCATCCCGTTTGCTCTACCTGTTGTACAATACAATACAAATTTATTCCTCACATGCACCAACTAAGGTGCAGTGATATGAATTTGCCAGCAGCGATACAATTGAAAAAAGAACACACAATACACAATAGAATTTAACATAAACATCCACCACAGCATTCTTCACTGTAGTGGAAGGCAACAAAGTTCGGCCAGTCCTCCTCCCTTGTTCACCCGTGGTCAGGGACATGAACCCTTCATAGTCGCCGCTACGGACGGCCCGTTGTACGGGCCCTCTCGTCAGGATGATCGAAACTCCGACGTCGGGACGGTCGAACACACTCCGCTCCACTTTCTTACCGGAGTCCGCAGCTTCAGGATGTTATAGGCCGCAGGCTGGCGGTCGGAGCTCTTCTCCGGCTGGGATCCCAGGCTCCGGATGGTAAGTCCACGTCACGCCCGCGGCTAGAAGCTCCGCAGGCCAGAACCCCATTATGCCAAAGTCACCAGCGATGGAAAGGTCCGCTGCTGGAGCTCTGGGCCCGACTCCGGGAAAGGCCGCTCCAATCCCAGCTGTTAGGCTGCGAGAGGGGAGGCAGAGAAGCGACATGGAAAAAGGCGCCTCTCCGTCAAGGAATTGACTGAGAAACGGTTTCCCCCTTTTCTCCCCCACCACCCCCCACATAAGACATACGGAGAGACACTTTTGGACACACTGAAAAATACCAAAAAGGTCTAAATAACGAACATGCTGCTGGCGGGGCAGCCGACTCGCAGAGCCCCCAACCGACCTCCTTGTACTCAAAGGTAGATAAATATGCTGGAGAAATTCAGCGGGTGAAACAGCATCTATGGAGCGAAGGAATAGGAAACCCTTCTGGGTCTTGACCCGAAACGCTACCTATTCCTTCGCTCCATAGATGCTGCCTCACCCGCTGAATTTCTCCAGCATTCGATTTTCCCAGCATCTGCAGTTCCTTGTACTTGAGTTTGACTTGATTGTATTTATGTATTGTGTTATCTGATGTGATTGGATAGCGTGCAAAAACAAAGCTTTTCAATGTACCTCTGTACACGTGACAACAATCAACCCTCTGTGTAAAACACTTTCCCCACACAAGCCTTTTAAACTTTCCCCCTCACACCTTGTAGATATCTCCTCCAGTATTTGACATTTTCACTCTGGGGAAATGGCTCGAACTGTACACCCTATCTATGCCTCTCATAACTTCTATCAGGTCTCCCATCAGACTCCGATGCTCCAGAAAAAAATAAATGGCTTTAAAAAAAAGGCACAAAGTGCTGGAGTAACTCAGCATCTCTGGAGAACATGGATAGGTGACGCTTGGATCAGGATCCTTCTTCAGACTGATTGGGGGGTCAGGCAGCATCTCTGGAAAATATGGATAGTCCATGTTTTGGGTTGAGACCCTTCTTCAGACTAAACAACTTTAGCCCAGACCAATGTTAAGTCTTAGATTGCTCCGCAGAAAGTTAGGACTCAATCTTGCAGACTATTTGTGAATTGCTGACAGAAATATTTTTAGTTGGGCCTAATTGGGGTGACATCCTGTTTATTAAATGGCCAAAAATAACCCTCGCCAACCCTTGCAGTCCCAGGTTTCCTCCCTCAGTTTCCATATGATGATATGAACAGGCAAGGTCTTGGCAATTGGTTCTGTGTGTAGCATCACTGACAGTGGAGCTTGTGTTCCACAGGTCCACCCCGTCTCTGCACCAAACTCCTTCCACCCCAACCCGCCTCCCTCACCCCCGCTCTCTGACCCCTCATGACCAACCGTGTTCTCCATCTGAAGATGGGCCCTGCCGGATGGCACGGTGGTGCAGCGGTAGAGCTGTTGCCTCACAGCACCAGAGACCCGGGTTCAATCTTCACCTCAGGTGCGGTCTGTACCGAGTTCGTATTTCTCCCTGTGACCGCGTGGGTTTTCTCCAGGTGCTCTGGTTTCCACCCACGCTCGAAAGACGTACAGATTTGTAGATTAATTGGCTTCGGTACAAAATTGTACATTGTCCCTAGTGTGTAGGGTAGTACTAGTGTACAGGGATTGCTGGTCGGCACGGACTCGGTGGGCTGAAGGGCCTGTTACCGCGCTGTGTTTCTAAACTAATCTAAACTAAGACTCGAAACATCGCCTGGCCATTCCCTCTTCAGATGCTGCCTGACCTGTCGAGTTCCTCCAGCACACTGTGTTTTGCACCAGATTCCAGCATCTTCAGTTCCTTATGCCTCCGTTTTCCTGCTCCACTGCGAAATCTCGTCAAAGTATACCTATGCTGAGGAAAAACACAAAATACTGGAGTAACCCAGCGGGTCAGGCAGCGTTTCTGGAGAAAAAGCACACGTGATGTTTCAAGTCGGAACCTTTTTTCAGACTCAGACTAGAAGTAAAGGGGAGGGAATTGGAGATAGGAAAAACTCCTGCTTTGAAGAAGTTCTCCTTCTCTCTCTGACGGGAGTTCTGTGCGACCCTCTCTTACTGCTCCCCCTTTGTGAGCCAGGCTCGCTACCATAGTGTCTCCCCTTCGAGTCCTAAGAAGGGTCCCGACTCGAAACGTCATCTGTCTATTTCCCTACACAGATGCTGCTTGACCAGAGTTCCTCCAGCACTTTGTGTTTTGCTCAAGATCCCAGCACCTGCAGTTGCCTGTGTCTCCGGCTCTCTCTGTATTTTCCCCATGGATCGCCGTTACTACCATGCTCTGTACAGGGCGGTGACTCAAGAGTGCTTAATTGTCATATGTGCCGAAAACTCAACAATGAAATTCTTACTTGCAGCAGCAGACCTGGTCTCTAAACACCATACTCAATAAATAACATAATTATCAAAAATCTATAAATAATCCCAATACCTGTGCAAGAAAGACCAACGTCAGTGCAACCAAAGTCCGTATTCTTAATGTTATGCAGAGTTCAGAAGCTTGATGGTTGTTGGGAAAAAGCTGCTCTTGAACCTGCAGATGACGGTTTTCAGACTCCGGTTCCTTCTTCCGGATGGTGGCAGTGAGATGAGGTGATTGAGCAGGGTGGTGTGGGTCTGATTTTTTGAGGCAGTGCCCCCTGCTGATGGTGGGGAGGTCAGTACCCGTAATGGACCAGGCAGTGTTGACCATGCTCTGTAATCTCCTTCATCTCTGGGTGTTAGGGTTGCCAAACCAAGGTAATATACAACAGCCAATTATGCTACTAACTTACCAGTCAGTATGGGTTAGGACTGCAAATGCTGGTTTACATAAATAGACACAAAGTTCTGGAGAACCCAGCGGGTCAGGCAATATCTCTGGAGAACATGGATAGATGCTGTTTCTTGGTCGGGACCCTTCTTCAGACTGATTGCAGGGTCAGCGAGAAAGAAAGCTGGAAGAGAGGAGGGGAAGGACAAAGCATGGAGAGTGACAGGTGGATACAGGTGAGGAGGAGGAGGGGGGAGGTCGATAAGCAGATGGTTGATCGAAGCCCAGAGATGAATGTGCAACAGGAATAAGACAAATATAGAGTTGCAAATCGTGAAACCAGAGGGAGGTATAGATGTGGAGGGAAGGAATAGATGCGAGTCCAGGTGGGGTACAGGGAAGACAGGGGGAGGGGTGGAGTTGTCATTGATGGGATTGTGCGAGAATAAAATGGGATTAGTGTAAGATTGGTGTAAGTGGATAAACCAGGTGAGGAGATGTCTGGTTGCATGGGAAGGACCCGCAGATAGGCACAAAATGCTTGAGTAACTCAACGTGTCAGGCAGCATCTCTGGAGAAAAGAAGTGGGTGATCCTTCTTCAGACTTCAAGAGACATTTTGGGTCGGAACCATTTCTGAAGAAGTGTCTCTGGCCTTTGGCCAACCATCTATCATTATCCTCCCCTATCCATCTATCACTTGCCCAGCTTTGGCCGGTCCCATCTCTCCTCCAATTTTCTCCACCCTCTACGATCAATCTGAAGAAGAGTCCCAACTTTGAACGTCAAACATCCATGTTCTCCAGAGATGCTACCCCACCTGCTCAGCTATCTTAGCAAGGTGTCTAGCTGCTACCTGGTTACCTTTCCATGTTCCCCATCATCGCCTGCACAAGACAAAAAGAGGGAGATAAGAAGAGAAAAGGTGCAAATTCTGAAGCCAATGGAAGGAGAAAGGGAGAAATGGGGGTGCATTCGGCAGGGCAATGGGAAGAGAGCTTGAAAAAGGAGGGGGGGGAAGGGGGTGTTTGTAGGGTAGTTCCTTAAAATTGGAGACGTCAACATTTATACTGCAGGGTTTTAAGCTGCTCAAGCAGAAGATGAGGTGCCTTTCCTCCAGTTTGCATGTGGCCTCACTCTGGCAATGGAGGAGGCCCAGGAAGGAGAGGTCAGTGTGGGAATGGTTCAGTGGTTCAATGGTGCAAAGGTGTTTTATTTGTCCCACGTGCAACTGCACAGTGAAATTCTTTTCGCATAGTCACACATGTTTTTGTGCCATTTCCAAAGTCCGATCCACCCACATGCCCGGTCTACTGGAGCGGCTCCCTATCCAGGTAAGCCCCAGGCTCCAGGATGGGACGCTGGGAGGGGAATTCAAATCGTTAGCAACTGGGAGATCCAGCAAGCCTTGGCGGCTGAGTTTAGTTGACTTTAGTTTAGAGATACAGCATGGAAACAGGCTCTTCAGCCCACCAAGTCCATGTCAACCGTCGATCGCCCAATCACACTAGTTCTATGTTATCTCACTTCCTCATCCAACACACTAGGGACAATTTAAAGAGGGTTAATTAACACACAAACCCGCATGTCTTTGGGATGAGGGAGGCAACCAGAGTACTCGGAGGAAGCCCATTCGCTTACAGGGAGAACGTGCAAACTCCTCACACAGATAGCACCCAAGGAAGGAATTGAACCCGAGTCTGTGACGCTGTGAGGCAGCGGCTCTACGCACTGTGCCGCTCTGAAGTATTTGGCAGAATGGTCGCTTGGTCTACACTTGGTCTCGCTGATGTGGCTTTAGGTTTTTATTGCCTCACCAGCATGTCATCAAACTGTTAAAGGACAAATCTTAACATTGGGTTTCCCCAGGAGGAGGCTCAGATCTGAGATCACCATTTCATTTTACACGTCCCACCCAAATCCGCCATTTTGGGTTTGGGCTTCTTCCGGCGTTTCTTGGGCTTCTTGGGCCATGGCACAGGCTCCAGCTCGAGTTTGCAGACCTTGGGCGAAGCCTTGGCCTTGGGTGGTGGCGACAGGTTGTAGAGACAGGCTCTCATCCTGGCCCGGGCCTGCCCTGCCCGCCTCATCTGACACACCTTAGGCTTAGTGTTGTCCGGACGCTTTCTGGTGACCACAATTGGGCCAGGCTCTGCGGGAAGCTCATTGTCATCATCTGAAATCAACGGCAGCAGATACTTGAGTTTGCGTTGAGCGGGAGTCAACAACTCATCTTCGTCTGGGTCATAGCGGTCCACGTCTAACAAATATTGGAACGAGTGCTTTGGAATCTTCTTTGAAATTGCCTTGATCTTCTCTACCTCCACCAACTCATCCTCATCGTCCTTTATCTCCACCTTTGGTGCTTCCTCTTCCTTTTTCTCTTCGTCCGCCTGCTCCCCTTCGTTCTGCTCCGTGTCTTCCAGCAGCATGAGGTTGGCCGTTGTCTCAGTCAACATGTCCATGGCCAGATCCAATTTGAGTTGCAGCATGTTGTTCTGGTCTTGCAGAACCTTGTACTTCTCACGGACGTTCCTCAGATGCTCGAGCGGGCTGGACCGGAAGTTGCCATGGCACGAGGCGAGGCCCCAGCTCCCCTTCTTGAAAGTCAACTGTTGACCCAAGATCTCGAAGGCGAGCGGCTCATGTTCCAGGCCCAGCTCGGCAATCCTACGATCAAAGTCCAAGAGGTAGAGGGAGGAGACGGGTGCATGGTTCCTTGGTGCGCTCTTCTTGGGGTGATACTTACGCCTGAAGGGCCGCGGGAGTTGCTCACAGAAGATCTTAAATCTTCTCCAGAGATATTTAAGTTTAGGAATTGTCTGTTCCATTCGTCAGAACTAAATAATAAACGGTGAGGAAACATTTAGTTTAGGGTTTAGAGTTACTGCGCGGTAACCGGTCCTTCTGCCCACCGAGTCCACACCGACCAGCAATCACCCGTTCACACTAGTTCTGTGTTATCCTACTTTCTTATCCACTCCTGCCGCACTAGGTGCAATTTTACAGAGGGCCGATTACCCTACAAACCCGCACGGGCACGTCTTTGGAGTGTGGGGGGAAATTGGAGCACCCGGAGTAACCCACGCGGTCACAGGGAGAACGTGCAAACTCCCCACGCGCAGACAGGAATGAACCTGGGTCTCTGTTGCTGTGAGGTAATGGCTCTACCAGCTGAGAGACAGTTTAAAAAGATTGTTCGAATTAAAACCTACACCAGAGGGCGCTGTTTTACACAAGGTGGAGGGAGATAGATAAGAAAGTGTGCGATGGAATGGTGTCGAGGGAGCTTCACCCTGGGTCTAACCCCGGCAATATATGTGCTAATTTTGGCTGGATTCTCACACACACAAACACGTGGAAAACATGGCTACAAAGTCTCTACCTGGCCTTCTCTCTGGAACGTCCTGGGGGTGAGTGAGGGGGCGTTGACCAAAGGTGGGGGATGTCAGTGGTAGGGAGACATGGTTGGTGGTGGGGTCTCGGTCTGAGCAGTGACCCAGGGGGGTGTGGGTGGGGAGGGAGGGAGGGAGGGGAATATAGTCATGCAACATCACCAATGACATCACAGCTGCCTCATGACAACATCAACCCATCCTATGATATCACAGGCCTGTGTAGAGTGGATGTGGAGAGGATGTTTCCAACAGTGGGAGAATCCTGGACCAGAGGGCACAGCCTCAGAATAAAAGGACGCACGTTTAGAAAAGAGATGAGGAGGAATTTCTTCAGCTAGAGGTCGGTGAATCTGTGGAATTCTTTGCCACAGACGGCGGTGGAGGCCAAGTCAATGGATATTTTTAAGGAGGAGATTGACAGATTCTTGATTAGAACGGGTGTCAGGGGTTATGGGGAAAAGGCAGGAGAATTGGGTTGAGAGGGAAAGATAGATCAGCCATGATTGAATGGTGGAGTAGACTCGCTGGGCCGAATGGCCTATGTAGGGGTTTTCTCGTTTCCCACAAAAGGGATTCCCCTAGGTTCTATACCTTGGAATTATGGTGGGATATGATAAAAGGTTGAATTGACCAGAGTGTGCTGATGAGAGAAACAGAAACCAAGATGGACTCAAAGCAAGTCTAAATGTACAGGCTTTATTAAACAATGAGAAATCGAATCTCACCAACACTACATAATACGCGGCTAAACTTATGCTTTAAACTAAGACTATGGAAGGAAAACTATCGGGCACGCCGTAAAACTTACTTTAACAATATTTTACTCCCCTTTCCCTTTATTTACTCAACCTCCTATCCTATTTCGGGAATTTCACCAAGTCACCAGGATACTCACAGCTAAGTTGATGCAGGCTCACGAGCGGTCCAGTAGAGCAGGAAGAGCAGGAAGAGCCAAAAAGAGCAGAGAGAGCCGAGCAGGAAGAGCCAAAAAGAGCAGAGTGCGAGTTCTGGCTGGACTCCTGTTTTATAACTGAGATTCTTTTGAACCCCCCAGGTGGTCCTCTGGATAAAAGGGCTTCTTTTGATGTTTCCCAGTTTCGATCTGGCATGAACAAGAAAATCTGGTTATCTCCGTCTCTGCCTTTGTTCACACCGTTGTGTGATGTCCAAGTCCATGGACCAGACGGTTTGAAACTTGAAACTGAGTCTTTCTGTGGATTGCAGGTTTTTCCGTTGCAGCCAGCAAATCTGTCTTTTTAAAATGTCCATGTCCTTATTCAAGTTCTTCCATAATTTTGGAGGATTTGCCCCAATAACTTACATGCCCCTACGATACGTCCAGGCTTGCACAGACCGTATCGATTGACAAAGTTAGTGGGCAATCCTCCAGCCTCAAGAGCTGTAAACACTCCTGGTGAGAAGGTGAAACTATGTACCCCGAAAGCCCCCTTAATCACTAAACTAGGCCCTCGAAGCACATTAACTTACACTATACACCTTTTACTTTACATCAATCCCACAAACCATACAGTACCCTCACGACCATTCCCTGAAAATGCAGGGATTACAACATATGTACAAAACTATTGCACTAGAGTACAGATATTTTACAGTGATGGGGTGTCGTTCCGGTGACGTCGTGCTGCTCGATTTACCAGCTGTTGTAATTTGGCCATCCTCTTCCGCTTTTTAAATTTGCAATTAATGCATAGCAAATACACCACAATTATCATCTGGCAGATGATCAGAACATTGGACACGATGCGGACCCATGCTGGAACTATGATCCAGGACTCCAGGTCCCACCAACTTGGAGACTTGATCTCTTCGATCTCCCTGGCGATATCCAGAGTCTTTTGTTCCAGGGAGAAGTGTTTGTGCGACCACTCGACCTTCACCAGCAACTCTTTTAATTTTTCATTCACTGGGGGAATATCATACCCAAAATGGGCAACATAGTTAAATAAGTCAGTTACATTTTCTCGTACCGAGAGGTGAACCGAAGAAGGTTCCGGGATGGGTAATATTCGCTGCTGTGCCACATGGACTTCTGCCCTGGGTTTAAAGCAGAAGCTGCTGTGCAGTATCGGGCACCACAGCTGTGATCCGTACTGATACCGCTGGGCACTTGTGGTGACACAGTACGTCCCACTGCCTATATACGCCACCTGTGGAGGGACATGGTCTGCCGCCATCGCCTCCATGGTGCAGTTTATAGGATGTGCCCCAACAGCCCTGAACCCACACTGAGCCCTAGCCTCAGCGCCCATGTGCTGGGGACACAGGATTACCTGTGCTCCCCGGCTCCGACAACCCAAAAGGTCAATGCCTGTCACAGCTTGCTCCCTCATTATGACATAGGGCGGGACCTTCCCATAGCGAATATGCACCCCCCCCACGAACAACTCCCACGTTCTCCACTCGGTACAGAGGAGCTGGTCGTGCCGAGGTTCCCATCACCGGGATTCTTACGACCACTCCCATTATGGTGTGATTGGATTTTCCGCAATCCACCGGTACCGGGTAGGCCTCGGAGGCCACACGAAGCTGACACGGACTCAAAGTGCTGTTATAAGGGTGTAGCGCTGCTAGGTGCTGGTTGCTTATCCAGTAGGGGACCCGACCTTGCCTCAGGTCTTCCAGGTTGCTCCTCCCCTCCCCCAACAACCACGCACCATACAGCCCACACACCTCATTCTGTGCAGCCTGATCGGACGCATTCCGGTCCTCTTTAATCAAAGCGTTTATAGTTTTTGCATGTGTCTCCAATTGTGCTATGATTTCCTTTAGATGTAGAGTCATTGCCACCTCTTCGTGCAGTCCCGATCCTACCACCGCATTTTCCTCCCCCAGAACCTTTCGTAACTGGCCCTTCAACTGATTGATCTGCAGGGCCAGTTCTACGTTGTCCATGTTATTAATAATGGACGTCCCCGTGTTAAATGCTGTAAAACCATCGTTAACCACCCCTCGTCTTTGCCTACCGGACCCCAAACTGAAATCCCCTCCCCCGCGGTACATCTCTTCTATGTCTATGTCCCCAAAATCCAGGTTGTGGAATTTCTGGAACATGTCTCTTAGCAGGGCCTGATATAATAATTCTGTCTCGCGGGGGCACCATGCAGGTAACCGCACTTCAGTCAAATTTAATACTACTGAGGCCACAGCGTAATGCACTCCCTGGTACAGCACCCTTTTGGTTGGGACAAGTGCTAACCCATTCTCCGGTCCTTTGGTGGTGGTTGGACAGTTGTGAGGGTCGATCGGTTGGGCTGTGGGTAGGGGCTTCTTCACCTGAACCAGCAATTTGGTGGCTTTTACTGTCATCCCAGCCCTGGGGGCCACACATGCCTGCCCACTGCGGTCCCAATCTATCCCGTTCCCGGGGTTCTGCCACCACTTGACGAAGGTGATTGATGCCCCTACTGGACACACCTTGGCAGACCCCCATAGACATAAATAAAGCCCCTGGTCATAGGCCCACCATTTGTCCCAACATACAGTGATCCCTCCCGGTGACCCCGTGATGGTCCGGTAGGTATCATTGTCCAGTCTTTCCCAGTCCGAGGATCGATCCCTCATGTCCGAGCTCAGCTTCCTGAGCCACCACCATCTCCCCAAAGGAACGTCCCCCTTACAGGTTAAACACACCCGCCTGCCCTCAGTCACCCTAACCCGGTCGGTAGCCATCTGTATCTCGGCACAGGGTATGGATGCTTCCCCATAGGCGAAGCTCCTGTGGCTGGAGAACCTGGTCGAGTTCGACCCCAGCCATCCAGGCCATCTCCCCTCATGGGAGTATCCGGCCTAGCTATCCGCTAGGTTTCCTTGCCCAGTAGACACGAGGGGTGCTCTGTTCCCTGAGCACCCATATACAATGGACTCCTCCGTGTCCCCGCGACGTGCCACGCACATCGGGAGGCACATCGTTGCCATCATCCATATGGCGGGGCTACCCATCTGGAAAACAAAGCGAAACACCTCCTTGCCTCCACAAAGCTATCTGCCTAATAATGGCATTTGGGGTATTGGTATTGTCTGTTGTGGTCCACTTTTCCACAGCACATCCCTTTGATCCCGTACTGTCTGTCCCTGTACTCCCCTGTAGCTATACAAAACCTTATCTCTAGTTACGCTAACTACATCTACTTACACACAAACCAATGCTATATACACCGCCACCCGTCTCCGGGTGGCCAACTCATAACTGGTCCCCGTCACGTTGGGGCCACCCCTCTGGTGGGCCCACCCGTGCAGGCCAGAACTCCTCATGTTGAGGGGCCTGACTGCCCCTCACCTCCCTTTGCACTACGGGGTTTTGAGTTACCCCTACCTTCCCTGTGGAGACTGGGCTCCCTCCAGCCGCACTCCGAAGTGCCCTGTTTCGGCCACTCTCCTTCCCGGCCCTCGTGTGGCCGGCCCTAGCCCTAGGTTTAATTAGGGATGGGGACCACCTTATTGGGGGTTTATTGACCCTGTTACTCCTACGTCTGACCGGGGGTTCCCACGCAAGAGGTGATACCTCCATCTCCTCTGTTTCTGCTACTTCTGCCCCTCTTAGGCAGTCTACGGTACCTGCCTGCGGAGGGCTGGAGTCAGCCTCCTTCTCAGCTGCTTCCAGTTCTCGCCCTGGGACACAGCCGGCTACTTCAGGCTGACTACCTGTGGACTTGCCTGGCTCCCCTACGGTTTCCACATCAACCCGGGACTGTTCCTGATCCTGTTCCCTGACATGTACCCCTTTCTTGGTGACCCAGGGTCTCCCACATGGGCCATACTCTAATGGGCATAGGAATGTGGGCTGTTTCGCTGGCAGTCATAAAGGGGCCGGGGGTGCGGATACGGGCGCGCCTTGGCCTGTTGCCATGGCTACCTGTCCGGACCCTCCCGCCTTTGACTGCAAATAGGTAATTAGATCTCTTACATCTATTGTTACCTCCGGGGCTGGGTTGACTGTTACCGGGGTCCTATCCCCCACTGCTCTACTTGGGTTTCTGCACTCCCTCTTGTCGTGCCCGGGCTTCCCACACCCGTAGCACACCAGCCTCATCTCGGAAGAGGTCCGGCTGCCTTCCTGTTTCCACTGCCTCCCTTTGGGGGGTGCCGGTACTATTTTGTGCACCTTGCCCTTAGGGGGCGTCTCCTCACTTCTCTCCCCATTGCGGTATGCAAGGGTGAGCTTCCTGATCACCTCCGCCTCGTTAAGGTTTGGGTCAGCTGGGTCGAACCAGTGCTCGGCCTTTGCCCTAACTCGCGGGAGGCAATTCGCCACCAGAGTCTTCAGCCAGTGAGCTGTTCTCTCATCTAAATTCTGCCTATCTAAAGGCATCCCACACACTCCCTCATACACTGCCCACAGCCTGTCTGCGAACATGTCCGGGGACTCAGCTACCTGCTGCTTCGTCTCCCCGATCCTGGTGAAAGGACTACCCTGATTCAACCCCATGGCCTCCAGAACCGCTGTCTGTGCCGCTACCCATGTTTCAGGTCTTCCCCCTTCCCTGGAGGTCACTGCCTTGCATAGGTAGGAATCTAGGGTCATCAGTAGCAGCTTTACCCGTTCTACCTCATCGCAATCGTTTATGTCAGCTGCCTGCTGCACCTCCATAAAACGCAATGACGGGTCTCCCGCCCTGGTTAACTTGGGAACGTGAGCCACCATCCCCCTCAGCACATGTGCCCCATGGGGAATGATGATATCACTCTCTATGGGCCCCCTATCTGCCTGCCCTACCGGGGGACCATATTTCCTTTGCCGTACCGGGCACATCTGCCCTACCCGGGGCTGTTGCCCCTTTACCCCCGGCTCTCCCACCATGATCGGTAAACCCACCACCTCGTGGTGTGCTACACACGGCGCGGAAGCCGCTAACTGAGGGTGCTCTCCCGCCCCTCCTTGGGCCTGTCCCTCCCCGGACAACCCGAACCCCACCTGCCGACCCGGACCTATCCCCGGCGCTTCAGGAGGCGGTCTATTCCCCTTTGCCTCTGGGGAATCATCTGCTAAGGGATGCCCTCCGCCCCCGGGGGACCCCCCTGGTCCTACCAGGTGAACCCGTCCCCTAGTCTTAGACAGAGTCTCCTCCAGCTGTGCTATCCTTGCCTGGCAAGGCCCGTGATCACTAGCGCCTAGCTCGCTACGGGCCACCCTGTATGCTGCTTGTATATCTCGGAACTTTCCCTCCAGCTCCCTGCACTTCTGTGTACTCTGGTCCAGGAGTTCCTGGGCGTTCCGTTCCCTCTCCTTTGCCTCTATCACCTGGCATTGGAGGAATTCCTGTGCATTTCTGTGGGATTCCCTTGCCTGCAAGATACACTGCCTGGTTTCACTGAGTTCCTCAGATAGCCCTTCCCCTTCTCTAGCGCTTTCTTCAGCGCTGGCCCTAGCTTCTCTCAACTGCTCTTCAAGGCTCTCTACCTGTCTCTCCAGTTTGGCTACCTGCTGTGATAGGCACGCTAGCCAAACTGCCTTTTCCTGCCCTTTATTATACATTTTGCTTTCCGTCCATTGAGCTGCAGCTGCTGCTGGCTGCTGTGCTGTCAGCAATGCTATCACCCATTGTTTGGTGAGATTGATCTTTTTAAACAGATAAGAGGAGATTCTCTCCTCCATCTTGCTACGTTCTCTCACCCCCTCTGGCAAATCACATATCCCAAACCACCGAGGTCCTGCCATGGTCGCCATTCTGTAGGGGTTTTCTCGTTTCCCACAAAAGGGATTCCCCTAGGTTCTATACCTCGGAATTATGGTGGGATATGATAAAAGGTTGAATTGACCAGAGTGTGCTGATGAGAGAAACAGAAACCAAGATGGACTCAAAGCAAGTCTAAATGTACAGGCTTTATTAAACAATGAGAAATCGAATCTCACCAACACTACATAATACGCGGCTAAACTTATGCTTTAAACTAAGACTATGGAAGGAAAACTATCGGGCACGTCGTAAAACTTACTTTAACAATATTTTACTCCCCTTTCCCTTTATTTACTCAACCTCCTATCCTATTTCGGGAATTTCACCAAGTCACCAGGATACTCACAGCTAAGTTGATGCAGGCTCACGAGCTGTCCAGTAGAGCAGGAAGAGCAGGAAGAGCCAAAAAGAGCAGAGAGAGCCGAGCAGGAAGAGCCAAAAAGAGCAGAGTGCGAGTTCTGGCTGGACTCCTGTTTTATACCTGAGATTCCTTTGAACCCCCCAGGTGGTCCTCTGGATAAAAGGGCTTCTTTTGATGTTTCCCAGTTTCGATCTGGCATGAACAATAGGCTTCCGATGATAAGGGGTTTGCTGATGTCGTGATCCCTCAGCCTGATCGTTATCCCATCGCCTGGATGGGCTCCTATTGTCTCGATGGATGGGTCATCCATGATGGTGATTGTGCTTGTTGCTGGCCTGTTTACCATCGTCTGCTGAGGCTTGGTTCCTTCCTTTGTGTATCCAAGAAAATCTGGTTATCTCCGTCTCTGCCTTTGTTCACACCGTTGTGTGATGTCCAAGTCCACGGACCAGACGGTTTGAAACTTGAAACTGAGTCTTTCTGTGGATTGCAGGTTTTTCCGTTGCAGCCAGCAAATCTGTCTTTTTAAAATGTCCATGTCCTTATTCAAGTTCTTCCATAATTTTGGAGGATTTGCCCCAATAACTTACACCTAATTCTGCTTGTATTAAATTATGAGCTTAAGACATGATAGATGGGCAACCAATGATGATCTCGGCCTCGGAGTCGGTCAATGGGGAGCAAGTGGAGGGGAGTTAGACCATAGGGTCATAGAGCATGGAAACAGGCCCTTTGGCCTAACTCACCCATGCCGACCCAAATGTCCCTTCTGCCCCTCATCTTAAACCTATGCCTTCTAGTCTTTGACATTTCTATCACGGAGAAAAAGATCTGACTGTCTACCCATCTTTATCTTTTATAATTTTGTATATTAGCAGGTCTCCTCTCAACTTCTGGCATTATGGGGATGGACAATATTAGGGCCAATGTTAGAGTCAAACGTTAACCTATGGTGAGCGTTTGTCGGCACTGGGCCTGTACTCGCTCGAGTTTAGAAGAATGAGGGGGGGACCTCATTGAAACATACAGAATAGTGAAAGGCTTGGATAGAGCGGACATGGAGAGGATGTTTCCACTAGTGGGAGAGTCTAGGACTAGAGGTCATAGCCTCAGAATTAAAGGATGTTTTTTTAGGAAGGAGATGATGAGGAGACATTTCTTAAGTCAGAGGGTGGCGAATCTATGGAATTCTTTGCCACAGAAGGCTGTGGAGGCCAAGTCAGTGGATATTTTTAAGGACGAGATAGATAGATAGATAGATGGGGAGAAGGCAGGAGAAAGGCAACCATGATTGAATTGCGGAGAAGACCTGAGGGGTCGAATGGCCTAATTTTACTCTTATTCCTTATGACCATATGACCACATGGCATAGAAACAGGCCCATCAACCCAACTTCCCCTCACCAACCAACATGCACCATCTGCACTAGTCCCACCTGGCCCATGACCCTCTAAACCTTTCCTATCCCTGTACCTGTCCAAGTGGCTTTTAAGAGAGGGTGAGGGATTGGTTATATATTTCAGATCCAGATAGTGTGTAACGGAACGTCCAAGGCAAAAGCCAGAAAATGTGAGAGAAGGATAGAAGAGGTGAAATGTAAAGCCAGAGGAAAGAATTTAGGTGGAAGAGGATTGGTGGGGGAGAACAGGTGGGATCGAGGAGAAGGGGGAAGGAAATAAATAAAACACGTTTTGTTTTGTAAAATTTGAAAATTTAATGTTCACACTGAACATTTTCTATCAAACCCCCCTCACTTGTATCCACCTATCACTCACCAGGTTTAGTCCCACCCCACAATCAGTCTGAAGAAGAATCCCGACCCGAAACGTCACCTATCCACGTTCTCCAGAGATTCTGCCTGACCCGCTGAGTTACTCCAGCTCTTTGTGTCCTTTTTGAAAATGGAAACTGGGCATCAGATCGTTCCAGGGAGGCTCCGAGAGTCCGTGAACCTGCTGGGAAATGGGGCCATCTGGAGCAAGGTCTTCCGGGCTGTTCCATCCTGCCATGATGCGGCACTGATAAACTGAGCTGAGGATTACATCAGAAGCAGCACCGTAATTTGACAAAACGCTCCTCTCTCTCTCTCTCTCACCATCTGACTGCTTCGTGCCCCCTCCCTCTTTCTCTCTCCCATCTCCCTCTCACTTTTTCCCCCTTCTTTCCAGTTCTCTGTCCATTCTCTCTCAATACCTTTTTCTCTCCTTCCTTTCTCTCCCTACCTCTGTCCCCTTCTCCTTTTCTGTCTTTATCCCTCTCCTTTCTCACCCCCACCTTCCCTTCCCCCCCCTATTCTCCCTCCTTCCCTCTCTCGTTTTACTTTCCCATTTTCTCCCCTTCCCACAACTCTCTCTCTCTTCCCCTCCTCCCTACCTCTGTCCCCTTCTCTCTCACTTTTCTCCCTCCTTCCAGCTCTCCCTCGACCCCTCACTCTTTCTCTCCTCCACTTTCCCTATCTCACCTCTGTCTCCCTCTCTTATTCCTGAACAAAATTACTGGGCGGCAGGGTCTTGACTACCGATGCTGTCTGTACGGAGTTTGTTCGTTCTCCCTGTGACCGCGTGGGTTTTCTCTGGGTGCTCCGGTTACCTCCCACATCCCAAAGACGTACAGGTCTGTAAGTTAAGTGGCTTCGGTAAAATTGTAAATTGTCTCTAGTGTGTAGGATAGTGATCGTTGCGATAGTGTGATCGCTGGACGGCGCGGACTAGGTTAGTCCTAAGGGCTTGTTTCCGTACTGTATCTCTAAAGTCTAAAATCTAAATCAACGTTAATTTGAAGGTGAAGCAAAACGTCCCCCTCCCACCCACCCCATTTTTAATAAAAAAGTAATTAAAATCTGGTAAGTGTTTAAAAATAAATCTGTTAATTTTTAATCATGTTTAAGTGTTCGCCCACAGATCACGAGGTGTTTTGTTTCAGGAGGAGATCTGTGATCCAGAGTTGGGGTTTCCAATGGGAAAGGGCTGTCCCACTGGCAGCGATTTAATTGGTGAGTTTAGAAGAGTTTAGGAGAATTTTTTTTAAATGTCATGTTGAAGACCTCCTTCGACTATGTAGAAGACCTCCTTTGACTATGTTGAAGACTAGCCTTGACTAGCTTCGGGAAAATTGGATTCTAAATAGTGGAGAGTAAAGACGACCTCCCTTCGACTATGTTGAAGACTATCTACGACGACCTTCGACTACCCTCGATTACCTACAAATAACATGCTGACCTACTACGACCTACTTCGACTAAAGCTACGAATAAAAAAAAGTATCGATTTTTTCCATGGCAACCTTTTTTTAGTCGCGGGCATTTTTCAACATGTTGAAAAATACGCCGCGACCTAGCTGAGGCATCGAGTACGCGGGGACTGCCCTCGAGCATGAAGGAGAGTTACAAAGACCTCCTAGGACCTCGTGTCGACCATGCTGTAAGTATGAGTCGAGGGCAAACTCGCCAGAACTCGCGGATTAGGTTGCTGCAGTGGGACAGCCCCTTAAAGCTGCTCCAGAATTGCCAGCCAAACTCCCCAGGGCAGGGAGGGGTTGGACAGACTTGGTTTGTTTCCCTGGAATGTCAGAGGTTGAGAAGAGACTCTATATATAGAGGCAAAGATAGGGTAGACAGTCAGAACCTTTTTCCTTAGGATGGAAATAGCAAAGACTAGCGGGCATAGCTTTAAGGTGAGAGGGGAAAAGTTTAAAGGGGATGTGCATGGCAGTTTTTATTCATACAGAGAATGGCGAGTGCCTGGAACGTGTTGCTAGGGGTGGCGGTGGAGGCAGATATGTTTGTGGTGTTTAACAGTTTGGATAAGCATAAAATATAATAATTTTAAAAATGCAATAAATAGATATGCAGAGTATTTGAATGACATGAATCCCACGCAGGTAAATAATAATTGGTCATGGCATCATGTTTGGCACAGACTGAGGCAGGCTGAGGGACATGTTCCTGTGCTGTACTGTTCCACACGTTTGCCTGGTCAAACATCCCAGGGCCGTTTGTAATAAAAATGAACAACCAAATATAGACACAAAGTGCTGGAGTAACACAACGGGTCAGGCAGCATCTCTGAACATGGATAGGCCTGAAGAAGGGTCCCGACCCGAAACGTCCAGAGATGCTGCCTGACCCATGGAGTCATTACTGCACTTTGTATCTACAGTGCCCTCCATGATGTTTGGGACAAATACCCATCATTTATGTATTTGCCTCTGTACTCCACAATTTGAGATTTGAAATAGAAAAAAATCACATGTGGCTAAAGTGCACAACATCAGATTTTAGTACATTTTAATATATTTTGGTTTCACCATATAGAAATTACAGCGGTTTTTATACATAGTCTTCTCCCCCCCACCCCCCCCACCCACATTTCTTTTTTTAACATTTTATTTTTTTTAATATCTTTATTTATTAGCGGTACTGTAAGTTACATCAGTGTACATCCCTTGTATTGTATTACAGTCATTGTACCCCTTAATTTTATTTTTTATTTTAAGGCTTTGGAAAAGAGAGAATAGAGAGAAAAATAGCAGCATAGAAAGTAGAAAAGTGAAAAAGAGATGTGAAAGGGCCAAAGCGTGACAGAGGGAAAGGAAACCCTTGAAGAGTTAGAAACGGGAATTAAAAGATAGACCCTGGAGAGGAAAGAAAAAGAAAGAGGGAAAAATAGAGAAAGAAAAAAGAAAAGCCAGTTACTTTATTATAAAGTAACCCCATTTCAGGGCACCATAATGTTTGGGACACAGCAATGTCATGTAAATGAAAGTAGTCATGTTTAGTATTTTGTTGCATATCCTTTGCATGCAATGACTGCGTGAAGTCTGCGATTCATGGACATCACCAGTTTCTGGGTGTCTTCTCTGATGATGCTCTGCCAGGCCTGTATTGCAGTCTTTAGCTTATGCTTGTTTTGGGGGCTAGTCCCCTTCAGCGTATAAAAGGCATGCTCAATTGGGTTCAGATCGGGTGATTGACTTGGCCACTCAGGAATTGACAATTTTCTAGCTTTGAAAAACTCCCTTGTTGCTTTAGCAGTATGTTTGGGATCAATGTCTTGCTGTAGAATGAACTGCCGGCCAATGTGTTTTGAGGCATTTGTTTGAACTTGAGCAGATAGGATGTGTCTATACACTTCAGAATTCATTATGCTACTACCATCAGCAGTTGTATCATCAATGAAGATAAGTGAGCCAGTACCTCCAGCAGCCATACATGCCCAGGCCATAACACCCCCACCACCGTGTTTCACAGATGAGGTGGTATGCTTTGGATCTTGGGCAGTTCCTTCTCTCCTCCATACTTTGCTCTTGCCATCACTCTGATATGTTAATGTTCATCTCATCTGTCCACAAGACCTTTTTCCAGAACTGTGGTAGCTCTTTTAAGTACTTCTTGGCAAACTGTAACCTGGCCATCCTATTTTTGCAGCTAACCAGTGGTTTGCATCTTGCAGTGTAGCCTCTGTGTTTCTGTTCATGAAGTCTTCTGCAGACAGTGGTCATTGACAAATCCACACAAGACTCCTGAAGATTGTTTCTGATCTGCCTGACAGGTGTTTGGGGATTTTTATTTATTATAGAGAGAATTCTTCTGTCATCAGCTGCGGGGGTCTTCCTTGGCCTGCCAGTCCCATTGCGATTAGTAAGCTCACCAGTTCTCTCTTTATAAATGATGTTCCAAACAGTTGATTTTGGCAAGCCTAAGGTTTGGCTGATGTCTGTAACAGTTTTATTCTTGTTTCTCAGTCTCACGATGGCTTCTTTGACTTTCATTGGCATGACTGTGGTCCTCATGTTGATAACCAGCAATAAATGTTTCCAAAGGTGATGGAAAGACTGGAGGAAAGACTAGGTGCTGAGAGCTCTCTTACACCTGCATTAAGGAGGCAATTAAACACACCTGAGCAATTACAAACACCTGTGAAGCCATGTGTCCCAAACATTATGGTCCCCATGGGGGGGGGGGGACCATGTATGAACACAGCTGTAAATTTCTACATGGTGAAACCAAAATGTATAAAAATGGCCTTTATTAAAAACTGACAATGTGCACTTTAGCCACATATGGTTTTCCCTATTACAAATCTAAATTATGGAGTACAGAGGCAGATGAATAAATGATGGGGCTGTCCCAAACATTACGGAGGGCACTGTATGCCTGGACAGTTTCCTGGTCATAGAGGAATCAACATAAGTCCAAGGTTGGATCAATCAGTCCGGTTAACAGTTGGAGAAGACGCCTCAACATCTCCAGCCTGAAACAGAAGCAAGAATCTCCAGAGGAATCGCCATATTCCTGGGTGCGTGAAGTGATCACCAGCAGCGGACAAAGAGATGGCCCGGATGCTGCTCAGAACCCCAGGAGAGACTTTGCCTTTGCTCCAGGATTGTAGCCCAGGTATTGAGAAGACAACTGGTTCAACACACCAGCTGAAGCCATGGCCACCAGAATCCAGAGCATCTTCGCGCTGAAGTACATCGGAGCCAACCTGGGGGGGGGACGAGAAGAGGAACATGCCGTCAAAACCAGGCACGACCGACCGCAAATTAACACTGCAAACGGGAGACTGAAGATGCTGGAATCCTGAGCAAAACACCAGATCTGGAATAGATTGTGTAAATGCAGTCTTTTACCCAGGATAGGGGAATCGAGAGGGCATAGATTTACATAGAGAACAGGGAATATAGGTTTATGGCAGGGGGCGAAAGATTTAATAGGAACTTGAGGGGTAACATTTTCACACAGTTACCCCTCATACGGTGGGTGTATGGAACGAGCAGTCAGAGGAGGTAGTTGAAACTGGTACACAACGATAACATTTAAAAGATATTTGGCCAGGTGCATGGCTAGGATAGGTTTAGAGGGATATGGGCCAAATGCGGGCAGGTGAGACTAGTTTAAATTAGACCTGTTGGTCAGTGCGGGTTAGTTGGGCCGAAGGGCCTGTTTCCACGCTGTATGACTCCATGTTAGATTCGACTGGAATCCATGCGGCGTTGACTATTGACAAGTCAGTGTTGTATCGAGGGTTACACAAAAAGCTGGAGAAACTCAGCGGATGCAGCAGCATCTAAGGAGCAAAGGAGATAGGCGACGTTTCGGGTCGAGACCCTTCTTCAGACTGCCTTTGTATCGAGGGAGTCGCTCTGTTTTTATTTACCTGTTCTGGGCTGATTCAGCATAGCCTTTGAAATATTTGTACCTGCTGTATAGGTACAGGATTCCAATACACACCGCCATCGCTGTGGAGAAAGGAAAAGAGAGGGTTAGTGCCCACGTACACACCGAGTAACACAACAATAATATCTGCCCAGCTTCGTCCCCACAACCATCAGACTATTACATATTACAACCTTCCAAATAAGCTCCAAACTACATAGGCTTAGTCACAGTATCATAGTCATAGGCGTGTGTGTGTGTGTGTGTGTGTGTGTGTGTGTGTGTGTGTGTGTGTGTGTGTGTGTGTGTGTGTGTGTGTGTGTGTGTGTGTGTGTGTGTGTGTGTGTGTGTGTGTGTGTGTGTGTGTGTGTGTGTGTGGAAAAAGCGTGTCTGAGTGAGAATGTGAGTGAGTGAGTGAGTGTGAGTGCATGCAACAAATAATGTGCTGGAGGAAGCAGTCTGAGGAAGGGTTTTGACCCGAAACGCCACCTATTCCTTTTCTCCAGTAATGCTGCCTGACCCGCTGAGTGACTTCACCAATTCCTTACCCTGGCTGCAGAAGAGTCCAGCAATCCATAGAATGCTCAGGAACATTGGGAAATACTCAGTGCAATTGGATCTAGAGCAGAAAATGAAACAACACATTAGTGAAACACATCTCCCAATGTTCAAATAGAATCACACAGCACAGAAACAGGCCCTTCAGCCCAACTCGCCCATGCTGACCAAGAAGCCCCATCCACACTGTGTGTTATTGTGTTTAGAGGCCGTTGAAACTGCAGCAAGTTACAATTTTATTGTTTCTTTGTCAACACATACAACAATTAAACCCTCTTGACTCTAGACATTTGACAGTCATAGAAACATAGAAATTAGGTGCAGGAGTAGGCCATTCGGCCCTTCGAGCCTGCACTGCCATTCAATATCATCATGGCTGATCATCCAACTTAGTATCCCGTACCTGCCTTCTCTCCATACCCTCTGATCCCCTTAGCCACAAGGGCCACATCTAACTCCCTCTTAAATATAGCCAATGAACTGGCCTCAACTACTTTCTGCGGCAGAGAGTTCCACAGACTCACCACTCTCTGTGTGAAAAATGATTTTCTCATCTCGGTCCTAAAAGACTTCCCCCTTATCCTTAAACTGTGACCCCTTGTTCTGGACTTCCCCAACATCGGGAACAATCTTCCTGCATCTAGCCTGTCCAACCCCTTAAGAATTTTGTAAGTCTCTATGAGATCCCCCCTCAATCTTATAAATTCCAGCGAGTACAAGCCGAGTCTATCCAGTCTTTCTTCATATGAAAGTCCTGCCATCCCAGGAATCAGTCTGGTGAACCTTTTCTGTACTCCCTCTATGGCAAGAATGTCTTTCCTCAGATTAGGAGACCAAAACTGTACGCAATACCCCAGGTTCTTGGTTACTTGGTCCTCCAACATATTCCAACTGGAATTTAAACTGGAGGTGGTGAAGGGAGGGGTTAAGCCAGAGAGGGTTATTGGGAAGAAAGTGCCATTTTAAATTTAATTGCATCTGGCTGGGCAACCGTGGTTTGGTGGAGATTATTCCATGCTTTAATAGTGCATGGGAAAAACGTGGGAAGTGTCTAGGTGTGGTCTCAACAAGACACTGTACAACTGCAGTAGAACCTCCCTGCTCTTGTACTCAAATCCTTTTGCTATGAATGCCAACATACCATTCGCTTTCTTCACAGCCTGCTGCACCTGCATGCCTACTTTCAATGACTGGTGTACCATGACACCCAGGTCTCGTTGCATCTCTCCTTTTCCTAATCGGTCACCATTCAAATAATAGTCTACTTTCCTGTTTTTGCCACCAGTGGATAACCTCACATTTATCCACATTATACTGCATCTGCCATGCATTTGCCCACTCACCCAGCCTATCCAAGTCACCTTGCAGCCTCTTAGCATCCTCGTCACAGCTAACAATGCCCCCCAGCTTTGTGTCATCCGCAAACTTCGAGATGTTGCATTTAATTCCCTCGTCCAAATCATTAATATATATTGTAAATAGCTGGGGTCCCAGCACTGAGCCTTGCAGCACTAGTCACTGCCTGCCATCCTGAAAAGGACCCGTTCACTCCTACTCTTTGCTTCCTGTCTGCCAGCCAGTTCTCTATCCACATCAATACTGAACCGCCAATACCGTGTGCTTTAAGTTTGTATACATAGAATCATACAGCACAGAAACAGGCCCTGCAAAATGCATAGACTTGGTCATACAGTCAAACAGCATGCAAACAGGCCATTTGGCCCAACTTGTCCATGCCGACCAAACTTCCTTATCTAAGCTAACCCTACCTGCCCATGTTTGGCACATATCCCTCTAAACCTTTCCTATCCATGTATGTCCAAATGTATTTTAAATGCATTCTCCCATAACCCCCGAGGGCCTTGCTAATCTAGTCTTTTGAGTCATCACGTCACTTTTGTATCTGAAGAAAGGTCCAGCCCCTAAACAACATCTAGCCATTATCTCCAGGGATACAGCCTGACCTGCTGAGTTATGCTGGAATTTTGTGTCTATCTTTAGAATCTGTCATTTCAGTTTAGTTTAGAGATACAGCGTGCAAACAGGCCCTTCGGCCCATTGAGTAAGCGCCAACCTGCGATCCCCATTCACTAGCACTACCCTACACAGTAGGGACAATGTACAAATTTTACCGAAGCCAATTAACCTACAAACCTGCACGTCTTTGGAGTGTGAAAGGAAACCGGAGCACCCGGAGAAAACCCACTCGGTCACTGGGAGAACGTGCAAACTCCGTACAGACCGCACCGGTAGTTAGGATTGAACCCGGGTCTGTGTCACTGTAAGGCAGCAGCTGTGCCGCTGCGCCACCGTGCTTTCCGCTTCGAAGGCTGTCGGCCACGGATGTGGGCGCTGGGTACACCTACTGTGCTCGGTAAACCCTCTCGAAGTCCTCGTTGCCGCTGGTTCGGGGTGGAGAGACGTGGTACTTCCTCCTCGCGTAGATGACCTGGAGCGAGAAATAAGCTGCAACATGGAGCAAGAGGCGGTAAATACAACACAGAATGTAGAACAGAACATACAACATAGGACATACAACATTTTCCGGTACGGTGGTGCAGCGGTGGAGTTGCTGCCTTACAGCGCCTGAGACCTGGGTTTGACCCTGACCTTGGGTGCTGTCTGTATGGAGGTGATAAGTTCTCCCTTGGACCCCGTGGGTTTTCTCCGGGTGCTCCGGTTTCCTCCCGCCCTCCAAAGACGTACGGGTTTGAAGATTAATTATCTTGTGTAAATTATCCCTAGCCTGTAGGATAGTGCTAGTGTACAGGGTGATCGCTGGTCGGTGCAGACTCGATGGTCTGAAGGGCATGTTTCCACGATGTATCTCTAAACTAAACGTTGAGCCAAACACCACTTTTTAATTTGATCTCCAATTTATTTTTCCTGGTATCAGTCCTGCCTGTGACTAGACTGCTGAAGAAAGGTCTCGATCTGAAACATCTTCTATCCGTGCTCTCCAGAGACGCTACCTCACCCACTGAGTTACTCCAGCACTTTGTGCCTTTTGCTTTGGTAAACCAGCAGCTGCAGTTCTCTGCCCCTCTGGTAAATGCTGGCTCCACTCTCACACTGATGACGCTTGCTTTTGTAAGAGGGCCAAATCTGTCCACAATGGGCTGTGTAATTAATATCAGCTTGATAGTGAAAGGAAACTTGCACAGAAACGGTGCCAGATCGCAGTCCTCAGGGAGCTTATCGAGTTTCTTCGTCTGATTAGTTACATTCCAACACGGAGCCAATATTGGCCCAGAGGCAGTGATATGAAGAGAGAGAAGCAGCAATTCTGGGGGGGGGTCTCTAATCTTAGTTTAGTTTAGACACAGCATGAACCAGGTTCCTCCATCCTCCTCCACCCACCATCAATCACTAGTTCTGTTATTCCACTCCCTACACACTAGGGACAATTTACAGAGGGCCAATTAACCTACAAATTCACGCAACTTTGGGATGTGGGAGGAAACCGGAGCTCCCGAAGAAACTCCACGAGGTCACAGGGAGAACGTGCAAACTCCACACATATACACAGACAGCACCTGAGGACAGGATTGAACTCGGGTCTCCGACGCCGAGAGGTAGCAACTCCACTGTTGCTGCACAGTGCCACCCAATCTCTTCCTCACTGATACCAAATAAGCAATGGATTCACCGTGGGCTGCAGGTGGTGTCTCTGATAACATCGAGGCCTTGAGAACAGCTGACATGGCAACATCGGGCTTGGTTCACTCTCGTTAGTATCAGGTGTACAGAGATATAGTGAAAGGCTTGACCTGCACACTATCCAGTCCATAGATCCCCTTCAGGTACAGCACACAGAGAGCCTTTCTTTGGTAAACCAGCATCTGCAGTTCCTTGTTTCTATGCAGTTGCCACGTTCCAACGCCATCTTGCAACTTCCAAGTCTCTGAAAAGTCTGATCTTGGCCCAAGGAAATCTGCGGTTTCTTATTTCCTCATGTTAAAGCCCAGTGTCCTGGCGCCACTGGATGGATGAAGTCCGCCTGGCCCAGCGCGATGCCAGCGGCTCCTTCCACCGCTGTTCATTCCAGCTGACACAGGCTACATGTAGCTCAAAACTCCCCCCCAGCGATATGAATATTGACTTCTCTTGCATCAAGTTCATTGCATTTAACTTCAAACCCTGGCCTCCCCTCTCTCTCCGTCCCTCCCCTACCCTGGTCGGCATACTAGTTTCATTGTCCTGTTGCGTATCACTGTTTGCGCAACTCATTATCACCTTCCCCTCAGCCAACAAAGACTCCACCTTTCTTTGATCATCATGACTTTTTTGCATATCTTTCATTCTTTTGTTCGACAGCAAGCATGTTGATAAACTGGAAAGAGTGCAGAAAAGATTTATGAAGTTGTTGCCAGAATTTGAGAGCCTGAACTACAGGGAGAGGCAGGCTAGGACTTTCTTTCTTGGAGTGCAGGAGGCTGAGGGGTGATCTTATAGAGATGTATAAGATCATGAGGGGAATAGATGGGGTAAATCTAGGGCAGGAAAATCAAGAACCAGGGGACATTGGTTTAAGATGAAAGGGGAGAGATTTAATAGGAACCCGGGGACAAATTTTAACAGTGTGACTTTACTTTAAATTTTAGAGATAAAGTGTGGAAACAGGCCCTTCGGCACACCAAGTCCGTGCCGACCAATGATCACCCGGACACTAGCACTACCCTACGCACCAAGGACAATTTACAATGTACAGGAGCCAATTAACCTATAAACCTGCACGTCTTTGGAATATGGGAGGAAACCGAAGAAACGCATGTGGTCACAGCTAGAATGCGCAAACTCTGTACAGACAGCATCTGTAGTCAGGATCGAACCCTTGGAAAGGAAAGGTCCGGAGGGGTATGGACCAAATGTGGGAAGGTGGGACTAGTGTAGATGGGGCATCTTGGTCGGCATGGACGAGTTGGGCTGTTTCCGCGCTGTATGACTTTAAGTGGTCACCAATATCATATATTCATAAGTCATAGGAGCAGAATTAGGCCATTCGGCCCATTGAGTCTGCTCCGCCATTCAATCATGGCTGATGTATCTTTCCCTCTCAACCCCATTCTCCTGTCTTCTCCCCGTAAGCATTGACAGCCTTACTAATCAAGCATCTGTCAAATTCCACGTTAAAAATTATGATGACTTGGCCGGGTGAGGCGGCTGACCTCGACCTCATCGGGATTTCCGCGACTGATATCCGGGTCGAATTTGCCATTTGTCCACGGCGGCCGGGGCTCTGGAACTCCAGCCCGGCCGGTATCATGGCCCCCCCCCCCCCCCCCCCCCGGCGTCCTGGGTGGACCATTCCGGTCCCGTTGGCCGTGACCGATGTTGGTCTGCGAAACGGATAATCTAGAAAGGCTCTGGAACCAAGGCTCTGGAACCAAGGGTGCCGGCAAATCGGTGGTGGACCTGTACTACACTATAATCATTGCACTTTTATACTTATTAATAATTGTGCTGATCTATAGTATGATTTCACCAGATTGTAGATTATTAAAGAGGTAATAATGGAGCATTTGGATAGCAGTAAAAGGATTAGTCCAAGTCAACATGGATTTATGAAAGGGAAATCATGCTTGACTAATCTTCTGGAATTTTTTGAGGATGTGACAAGTAAAATGGATGAAGAGGTGCCAGTGGATGTAGTGTATCTAGACTTTCAGAAAGCCTTTGATAAGGTCCCGCACGGGAGACTGGTGACTAAAATTAGAGCACATGGTATGAGGGGTAGGGTGTTGACGTGGATAGAAAATTGGTTGGCAGACCGGAAGCAAAGAGTAGGACTGAACGGGTCCTTTTCAGAATGACAGGCAGTGGCGAGTGGAGTGCCGCAAGGTTCGGTGTTGGGGCCGTAACTGTTTACCATATATATAAATGATTTGGAAGAGGGAATTAGGAGCAACACTAGCAAGTTTGCGGATAACACAAAGCTGGGTGGCAGTGTGAACTGTGAAGAGGATGTTAGGAGGTTGCAGGGAGACCTGGACAGGTTGAGTGAGTGGGCAGATGCGTGGCAGATGCAGTATAATATGGATAAATGTGAGGTTATCCACTTTGGCGGCAAAAACAAGGGGGCAGATTATTATCTCAATGGGATTAGGTTAGGCAAGGGGGAGGTGCAGCGAGACCTGGGTGTCCTTGTACACCAGTCATTGAAAGTTGGCGTGCAGGTACAGCAGGCAGTGAAGAAAGCTAATGGAATGTTGGCCTTCATAATAAGAGGATTTCAGTACAGGAGTAAAGAGGTTCTTCTGCAGTTGTATAGGTCTCTGGTGAGACCACATCTGGAGTATTGCGTACAGTTTTGGTCTCCTAATTTGAGGAAGGACATCCTTGTGATTGAGGCAGTGCAGCGTAGGTTCACGAGATTGATCCCTGGGATGGCGGGATTGTCATACGAGGAAAGATTGAAAAGACTAGGCTTGTATTCACTGGAGTTTAGAAGGATGAGGGGGGATCTTATAGAAACATATAAAATTATAAAAGGACTGGACAAGCTAGATGCAGGAAAAATGTTCCCAATGTTGGGTGTCCAGAACCAGGGGCCACAGTCTTAGAATAAAGGGGAGGTCATCTAAGACTGAGCTGAGAAAAAACTTTTTTACGCAGAGAGTTGTGAATTTATGGAATTCCCTGCCACAGAGGGTGGCCAAATCACTGGATGGATTTAAGAGAGAGTTGGATGGAGCTCTCGGGGTTAGTGGAGTCAAGGGATATGGGGAGAAGGCAGGCACGGGTTATTGATAGCAGATGATCTGCCATGATCATATTGAATGGCGGTGCTGGCTCGAGGGGTCGAATGGCCTCCTCCTGCACCTATTTTCTATGTTTCTATGTATGCAAAACAAATAATTTAACTTTACCTAGTTACATGTGACAATAAAGTATTATTGCACTGTATTCAATGGTCAATGGTTTAACGGCTCTCTATTATCACATGCGCAGATACACAGTGATACTATATATTTTTTGCAAATCAGTTAATTAATGCCATACTTAATCACAATTCCCAATTAACACAAGTACATGGAAACAGCCTATTGCGACTGCATGCAAGAGGTGCCAGATTCTGGCTCCATTGTCAAAGTCGGGGGTGCCGTCGAGTATGGCTGCCCTGCCAGCAGCTGTTAGTCCTTTCACCCTTTTTTTATTTTTAGTGAGTTAAAAGTGTTTGTTTTGGAGGTCTTCTAGTTTTGTTATGTGGGGGGGGGGGGGGGAACTATTTCTCTCAGTCCCTACCTGGTCGGCTTTTCTCCAAGCTGTGTTTTCGTCCTTTCCTCGCGGCCTACCGGCAGTCTGGACTTCAGCTTTGGCCTCAGCGCTGCGTTGAGGCACCACTGTGGAGCGGGCGATGCCTTACCCTGGTCGCCGTGCGGTAAGCTCCAAGTGCTGTGACCGCCGACCCCAACATCGCGGAGCTTCGGTCTGTGGAGCTTCCAGCCGTGGGAGGCGCTGAGTTTAAACACCACGGAGCCTGGGATCTCACGCCGAGGTCGCCAGTGTTGGAGCTCCGACCAGCGCGGCCCGTGGAGTTTGGGAGCCGCGGTCTCCGGGGAGAAGTGGCCGCTCCACACACTCCGAGCCGCTGAGAATGTTCACCCAACGCCAGAGCTTCATCATCCAGCGAGAGGGCCTGAAGCATCGGGCTGCCTTAGCGGCAACTGCGGATGCCTCAATAGGCCCGACTATGGATGAACTGGGGATGGGACTGGACTTTGATGATTCCCCCACAGTGGGAATCATTGTGTGGGGATGTTTTTACGTTTGTTGTTAAATTCTTTAATGTTGTGTCTTATCTTTATTTGTGTGCTGCAATGGCAAGTCAAATTTCACTACACCAATTGGTGTATGTGATAATAAATATCCTTTGTAAAGTCCGTTCCGGTCCATGCGCTGGAGCTCCAGGAGCAGTGCCCGATCCAGACGAGCCCCAGGCTGCTTCCCCCAGATCGTCCCTCATCCCTCTCATCGCGCGGCCACCTTATGCCACTGGTATGGTTCACACAGCACAGATCAGGAGTGCAAAGGAACGTTCTGCCGTTATAGAGCAGCATGGTGGCGCAGCGTTAGAGTTGCTGCCTTACAGCGAATGCAACGCCAGAGGCCCGGGTTCGATCCACGGAGCTGCGGGACGGCGAATCTGCGGAGCTGTAGACCTGAGGACTGCACCAAGTCGGCCCGGGCGTCCGGAGGCGCACACAGACAGCGACGGGCCCGAAAACATCGCCATGGATCTCGAGGTGGGTTGAAGGCAAGGTTGGAGCGAGCCCCACACAGGCCATCCATCCCTAGCCTTTTCCTTGCCAACGTCCGTTCCCTGGCAAACAAGATGGATAACCTCCGTCTTCTGATTGCCTCCTCCAACTGGATCAAGGATTGCAGCATCCTGATCCTCACCGAAACCTGGCTGAACTCTGATGTTCCCGCCAGCGCCATTGAGCTAGCGGGACGACACATACTCCGAGCGGACAGAACAGCTGACTCCGGTAAGACCAGAGGTGGGGGTCTGTGCATGTATGTAAACAAAGCGTGGTGCACAGACACCACCATCATTGAGAGTCACTGCTCAGACAACCTTGAGTTCCTCTTGGTTAAGTGCAGACGGTTCTATCTACCCAGAGAGTTTAGCTCCACTGTTGTGACTGCAGCCTATATCCCGCCTGATGTTAATGCCAAGCTTGCAATGAAAGAACTGCATATTGCCATTAGCAAACAACAGACCCTCAATCCAGACGCAGCCTTCATTGTTGCGGGTGACTTCAATCACTCCAACCTGAAGACTACTCCCCAAATTCCACCAACATGTCTCCTTCGCCACTAGAGAAGACAAGACACTGGACAAAGTCTACACCAACATGGCTGAAGCGTACAAAGCCATCCTACTCCCCCACCTTGGTTAGTCTGATCACCTCTCATTGTTCCTGCTCCCTAAGTAATCCCCACTCATCAGACGCGTTAAACCCACAGTGAGGACAGTCAAGGTTTGATCAGATGAAGCGGACTCCACACTCCAGCAGCGTTTTGGTAACACTGGCTGGGATGCGTTTGCAGCTCAGGCCACCCTTGACTCCCACACTGACATTGACGCCTATACTTCCTCTGTTCTGGACTTCATCAACTCCTCCATCAACAGTGTCACCACTCTCAAACAAATCACCACATACCTGAATCAGAAGCCATGGATGAACAGCGAGGTCAGGCTACTGCTGAAAGCACGGGACTCGGCTTTCAGGTCAAGCGATGCCCGTGCCTATAGTTCATCGAGGGCCAATCTGAAGAGGGGCATCAAGAACGCCAAACATAGATACAATCTGCGGATCGAGGAGCACTTCGACAGCAACTCCGACCCCCGATGCATGTGGCATGGCATCCAGGCCATCACTGAGTACAGAGCCACTAACTCCACCCACATTTCCAGTGACGCATCCTTCCTCGAGGAACTCAATCACTTTTATGGCCGCTTTGAAAGGGACAACCAAGAGTTGGCCATCAAGATTGGGCTCCCCGATGACCACCAGCCCCTCACACTCAACCCCTACGACTCGCACATGGCACTGAGTAGGATCAATGTACACAAGGCTGCCGGCCCTGACGGCATCCCCGGGCGCGTCCTCAGGACCTGTGCTGCACAGCTGACAAACGTCTGGACTGACATCTTCAACCTGTCACTTGCCCAGGCAATTGTCCCCTCGTGCCTTAAAACTACCTCCATCGTGCCAGTGCCAAAACACTCTACTGCGGCGAGTCTCAACGACTTCCGCCCAGTTGCACTCAACCCTATCATCGCCAAGTGCTTTGAAAGACTGGTCATGGCACACCTCAAATGCTGCCTACCTCCCACTCTGGACCCCTACCAGTTTGCATACCGCAAGAACAGGAGCACGGAGGATGCCATCTCAACGGCACTCCACTCCACCCTCTCCCACCTCGACAACAGAGACACTTATGTGAGAATGCTGTTCATCGACTACAGCTCAGCATTCAACACCATTATCCCCTCTAAATTGATCGCCAAACTCGATGACCTGGGCATCAACCCCTCCCTCTGCAATTGGTTACTGGACTTTCTAACCAACAGACCACAGTCTGTCAGGTTGGATAACCATTCCTCCTCTACCCTCACCCTGAACACTGGCGTACCCCAGGGCTGCGTGCTGAGCCCCCTCCTCTCCTCCCTCTTCACCTATGACTGCATACCCGTACATGGTACCAACACCATCATCAAGTATGCAGATGACACGACGGTGATTGGCCTCATCAGCGACAACGATGAGTCGGCCTACAGGGAGGAGGTTCAGCTCCTAACAGCATGGTGTGCCGACAATAACCTGGCCCTCAACTCCAAGAAGACCAAGGAGCTCATTGTGGACTTCAGGAGATCGAGAGGCTGCACGCACACCCCCATCCATATCAACGGGACGGAGGTGGAACGTGTCTCCAGCTTCAGGTTCCTGGGGGTCAACATCTCCGATGACCTCTCCTGGACCCACAACACATCCTCGCTGATCAAGAAGGCTCACCAGCGTCTCTTCTTCCTGAGGAGACTTAAGAAGGTCCACCTGTCTCCCCAGATTCTGGTGAACTTCTACCGCTGCACCATCGAGAGCATCCTTACCAACTGCATCACATTATGGTATGATAACTGCTCTGTCGCCGACCGGAAAGCTCTGCAGAGGGTGGTGAAGATCGCCCAACGCATCACAGGCTCCTCACTCCCCTCCATTGAGTCTGTCCATAGTAAACGATGCCTGCGCAGGGCGCACAGCATCGCCAGGGACAGCTCACACCCCAACCATAGACTGTTTACCTTCCTCCCATCCGGGAGACGCTACAGGTCCCTCCGCTGCCGTACCAGCAGGCTCAAGAACAGCTTCTTCCCTGCGGCTGTCACACATCTCAACGCTGCACCTCAATGACTGCCTGTCTCCACCCCCCCCCCCCCCCCCCCCCCCACCCCCCACCCCCGACACTGTATATGTATAGATGTATATTAACTCATACTTACTGTGCAATACTCATACTACTGCGCAATTACTTGTTCATTCGTAAGTTCGCCCTTCGGAGATACCAACTGCATTTCGTTGTCTCTGTATTGTACACTGCACAATGACAATTAAAGATTGAATTCAATTGAATTGATCCCGACTACGGGTGCTGTCTGTACAGAGTTTGTACGTTCTCACCGTCACCTGCTTGGGTTTTCTCCAAGATCTTCAGTTTCCTCCCACAGTCCAAAGATGTACAGGTCTGTAGGTTAATTGGCTTGGTAAATGTAAAAATTGTTCCTAGTGTGTGTACGATAGTGTTAACATGCGGGGGCCCAAGGGCTGTATCTCTAAAATAAACAGCGCAGTACAGGAACTGTGCTTTGGCAGAAGTTAAATCTGCTGCTAACTTCTAGTTTTGCATTGCAAAACATTCAGATGAACAAGGAAGCCCAGCGGTACAAGGTTGTGCAATGGTTATTCTCTGACCAGATGCTTGGAAAAGCAAACGTAGAATATTTAAACTCGTATCATAAAACAGTACAGCAGCAGGACCAGATTTAGTTTAGTTTAGACACCAAGTGCTGGAGTAATTCAGCGGGTCAGGTAGCGTCTCTGGAGAAATGGAATATTAAACATTTCAGGTTCGTCAGCCATAGTTTAGTGTCACATATACTGAGGTATAAAAACATAGTAACATAGACAATAGGCGCAGGAGTAGGCCATTCGGCCCTTCGAGCCTGCACCGCCATTCAATATGATCATGGCTGATCATCCAACTCAGCATCCCGTACCTGCCTTCTCTCCATACCCCCTGATCCCTTTAGCCACAAGAGCCACATCTAACCCCCTCTTCAATATAGCCAATGAACTGGCCTCAACTACCTTCTGTGGCAGAGAATTCCAGAGACTCACCACTCTCTGTGTAAAGAATGTTTTCCTCGATCGTGAAAAGCATTTTTGTTTTATCCAGTGCTATCCAGTCAGCAGAAAGACAATACATTATTACAACCGAGCCGTCCACGGGTAAAGGGAATCATGTCTAGTGCAAGATCAAGTCCAGTCAAGTCTGATTAGTTTAGTTTTTTTTTTAATTGTCAAGTGTATTGAGTTAGTGATTTTTGTTGTTGTTACGTCCTATCCAGTCAGCGGAAAGACTATGGATTACAATCAAACCGTCCATAGTGTACATAGTGCAAGAGTGGGAATAATGTTTAGTGCCAGATAAAGGCCAGTAAAGACAGATTAAAGATAGTCTGTGGGTCTCCAATGAGGTTGATGGGAGGTCGGGACCGTCCATAACAGACTCCCCACCATCGACTCCATCTACACTTCCCAATTCTGTAAACCCTGGCTGTCTCCTCCCCTTCCCACCTCTCCCTCAGCCCTCAGGCCATGGCATTCCTTCTCTCTCTATCTCTCCCCCACCCAAGTCGCAGCAGCTTCTCATTTTCACACTACAAACAGCTTACAATGGCCCGTTTCCTTTATCATCGATACTTTTTTGCATATCTTTCATTCATTGTTCTTTATCTCTCCACATCACCGTCTATATCTCTCGTTTCCCTGATCCCTGACCAGTCTGAAGAAGGGTCTCGACCCGAAACGTCGCCTATCTCCTTCGCCCCTTAGATGCTGCTGCACCCGCTGAGTTTCTCCAGCTTTTTGTGTAACCATCTACACTTCATGCCGTCTTGGGAAAGCAGCCAACATCACAGACTTGTCTCTGTCCCACCTCCGGTCATTCCTTCTTCTCCCCGTTCCCGTCCGGCAGAAGGTACAGAAGCTTGAAAGCGCGCACCACCAGACTCAGGAACAGCTTCTGCCGCTCTGTTATCAGGCTGTTATGGTCCTTCCATGAGCCAGGGTACTGTCCGATTCACCTCTACCCCATTAAGGACATTGGACTTTGTCTCTGGAACTGATGCGCTACAATGCTGAGAACTATATTCTACACTGTGTATCTTCCCCTTTGTTCATCATATTGTACTTGAGTTTGACATTTGTATTTATATATCGTATTCTCTGATTTTTTTTTTAAGGTGCCGGTTTACAAAAGAAAACACAAAGTGCTGGCGTAACTCAGCATGTCAGCATCTCTGGAGAACGTGAAGGGCGTAAAGGCGCCTATCCATGTAGATGCTGCCTGACCCGCTGAGTTACTCCAGCACTTTGTGTTCCGAGCAATGCTGAACGTTTTCAATGTTTCAGCAAACGTGTAACACTTGCACGCACTCTCCAGCTCCCTCAGTGAGCTCGCCGCTGCCCTCAATAGGGCGAGAGGCCAGAAAACTAGGCTTTAGAAGGAAAGGATTTTTTGAAAAAGAATACACTTGGCAAATTAACTCTCGCAGTTCTAACTTTACAGAGGGCGGTGAGGGATTATATATTATTTACCGAATTATAAATAACCCAGAAGGAATGGTGTTACTAACCTAGCCACGGGGTTTGTGGAGTTAGCCGGGGAGTTAGTTGGGCTGCACAGTTGTAATCGATCCCTACATGGTGAAAGCGCTGCCCTGCACCAGAGGGAGATTGCATTCAGCCAGCCTAGTCCCGGGATATCTTACCTTGTTCCAAAACTCCCAGAACCGTTACCAGCGCCAGGAAGCAGCAATGGTCTAACATTGTGATCGGCGATTCACGGGGAGCAGCGGAGCTCAGGGTTCCAGACGCGTCTGCAGTTAGCTGGAGGGTGAGGGACTGTGGAGGCAGTACATGCTCACACGCTGAGCACGGTGGAGGGGGAGAGACAGAGAGAGAGAGAGACCTACAAATATGCATAGATCCTCCCACACAGACACAACCACTTGCTGTTGGATCTTTGGACACAACACTGAAACTTCTGAAGGGACTTAATAGACCCAGCGGGAGATAGATCCAAATTTGGGGCCCCACCCGTATAAATACCGACACACACCCTGGGACCCCCTGTAAACGCACACACTCCCCGGGACCCCCCTGTATTCTGATACACTCCTTAGGAACCTGGAGTCCGAGAATTACAGAGCCCTACAGTAGGGAAAGAGGCTCTTCAACCCAACTTGCCCATGCTGACCAAGATGTCCCATCTTTCTTAGTCCCACATGCCTGCGTTTGGCCCATATCTCTCTGAACGTTTCCCATCCATGTACCTGCCCAAATGTCTTTTAAATGTTATTGTACCTGCCTCGACTATCTCCTCTGGCAGCTACTTCCATATACCCACCACCCTGTGTGGAAAAAGTTGTTCCTATTAAATATTTCCCCTCTCACCTTCAACCTGTGTCCTCTGGTTCTTGATTCCCCAACTCTGGGTAAGAGACTCTGTGCATTCATCCCATTACCCTCATGAACCTTCTGAACTTTGTAGTCGGTAGGGCAGTATATCGCCAACTTGGACAATCTTACATTTTTATCAACCCAATTAACCTACAGTACGTCTTTGGAGCGTGGGAGGAAACCGAAGACCTCGGAGAAAACCCACGCAGATCACAGGGAGAACGTACAAACTCCATACAGACAGCACCCGTAGTCGGAATCGAACCCGGGTCTCTGGCTCTGCATTTTGTTGTAAGGCAGCAACTCTACCGCTGTGCCACCGTGACCAACCATGATATTGTACGCCTCTATAAGATCCCCCCTTACGCTCCTGCGCTCCAAGGAATAAATAAAATAGCCTGCCCAACCCAGGGCCAGCCTTTCACCTGCTGAGGCCCGAAGCTGTATGAAATTTGAGGCCCTTCTCTAAAAAAATTCCGGTACAAAATGATAAAATAAAAATATATTTCTAAAAATGAGGCCCCCGAGGGTGTGTGGCCCTAAGCTATAGCTTATTTAGCTTATAGGTAAGTCCAGCACTGGCCCAATCTCTCTCTGTAACTCAAGGCTGTGAGGCCAATACATTTCAGGCAGACCAAAGCGTGCCTTTAACTGAGCTGATGGTCTTCTGCCATCACTTGATGTCCGGCTCTGAATGTGCCTCTGGGAACAGCCTGTAAACCAGAGAGTCCTTTGTTACAGAGCTGAGGAAGTGACTTTGGAATTTAGAGATACAGCCTGGAAATAGGAAACAGGTCCCTCGGCTCACCGAGTCCGTGCCAACCAGCGATCTCCATACACTAGCACTATCCTACACACACGAGGGACAATTTACAGATTGTTACCAAAGCCAATTAACCTACAAACCTGCACATCTTTGAAATGTGGGAGAAAGAACGCAGAGAGAACGCATAAACTCCATACAGACAGCACCTGTAGTCAGGATCGAACTAGCGTGGCTCTGGTGAGGCAGTGGCTCTACCTCTACGCCACCGTGCTGTCCCCCTGGGGAAAAAGGTTGGACGATGTTTCGGATCATTACCCTTCTTCAGACCATGCCATGGTTAATTATTAAAAGACTTATCAGGCAACTGAACCATCCTACCACAACGAGAGAGCATGTCAAGTCAAGTTGATGGAGGGGGCAGTTCTGATGTGGAGCGGGACGCTGCTCCACAGTCTGGGTGCTGCAACCGCAAAAGCGCGGTCACCCCTGAGCTTAAACCTAGACCGCGGGATCGCCAGTAGCCCCAAGTCAGCCGGCCTGAGGGACCTGGAGGTAGAATGGGGGGTTAGAAGATTTTTGATATAGGTGGGGGCAAGCCCGTTTAAGGGCTTTGTATACATATAGGAGGAGCTTATGTACCGTATTGATTCTGTACCGTACTGGGAGCCAGTGGAGAGAAGCCAGGATCGGGGCGATGTGGTCCCTTTTACGGGTACCCGTCAGAAGTCTCGCTGCGGCGGGTTGGACCAATTGCAGGCGGGACAGGGATGATTGGCTGATACCTGTGTATAGGGAGTTGCAGTAATCAAGGCGGGAGGAGATAAATGCGTGGATGATTTTTTTCAAGGTTGTCAAATTGGAGAAATGCTTTGATTTTAGCTATTGTACGAAGCTGGAACAAACCAGCTTTTACCACAGAGTTGACTTGCTTGTCAAACTTTAATGCTGAGTCAAATATCACGCCAAGGTTTTTGACGTGCAGCTTGAGTAAGGAGGTTAGGCTTCCAAGGCTGCCTGCTATTGTTTTGATGGGGTCGGAGGGGCCGAGTAGGATGACCTGTGATTTGTTCTGGTTTAGTTGGAGGAAGGTCTGCGCCATCCAACACTTTATATCCTCGAGGCTGAGTAGAGTTGATCGGTTGTTGGGTTTCAGGGGGAGGTCGAGAAGGAGCAGGATTGCACAGTCGCTGGAGTCGATGGTGAGAAGGTGGTCGTTGTGTACCTTCAACAAGGCAGACTGTGCTGTGGTGGGCCCTGAAACCCGATTGGAAACTTTCCAGGATGGTAGTTTGGTGTAGGTAAGGCATTAGTTGTTCTAGAATTACATTTTCAAGGACTTTTGAAAGGAAAGGCAGTTTCGAAATAGGTCTGTAGTTTTAAAGGCAAGGTGGGGTCTAGGTTAGGTTTTTTCAGGAGGGGCTGGACCACCGCGTGCTTGAAACGGGTTGGAACAGTGCCAGTGGCCAGAGAACTGTTGATGATAGAGGGGAGACTGGGACCGACTATTGCAATTACATCCTTCAGAAGGGCAGTGGGAACAACGTCAAGGGGGCCGGTTGCAGGTTTCATAATGGAGACAAGCTTTACGAGGGAGGATAGAGTAACAGGTTGGAAACAGTCTAATTTAGAAGAACAGACCAATGAGAGCTAGGTCATGGATTGGGGGGGGGGGGGGGGGGGGGGGAAATATTTGTTATAATGTTGTAAAGGTACTGGGGGCAGGACATATGACAGGGTTAATAATACTAAATAAGACCTTGGAATTATGGGCATTTTTGGAAATAAGGTCAGAAAAGTATTGTGTTCTTGCAGACTTTACTGCTTCCTGGTATTTGATAAGATTGTTTCTCAGAAGTGCGAGGGAGATTTGAAGCTAATCAGATTTATACTTCCGTTCTGATTTTATGCACTCTCTTGTTAGGGCTCTGGTGGTGTCATTGAGCCAGGGCCAACCTTTAGGCTTAGGCTTTTTAATTTTAAGAGGTGCAACAGAATCCAGGATGGAAGAGCAAGTGGTATTGAGTAAAGAAATTAGGTCTGCAGTCCTGAACTACTATCCACTTCATTGGAAACTCTTGGACCACCTTTGATCAGACTTTACTGGCTTTGTCTTGCATTAAACATTATTCACGTTATTCCTTTTATCCTGTATCTGTACAGTGTGGATGGCTCAATTGTAATCATGTATAGTCTTTCCGATGACTGATTAGCACGGAACAAAAGCTTTTCACTGTACCTTCTGCAACCTCATCTATCCGTTGTTCAAGATGTGGACTCTTATACATCAGCGAGACCAAGCGTAGACTGGGTGATCGTTTCGCTGAACACCTTCACTCAGTCCACCTGAACCTTCCTGATCTCCCAGTTGCCAAACTTTAATTCTCCTTCTCATTCCCACACTGACCTTTCTGTCCTAGGACTCCACCATTATCAGAGCGAGGCTAACCGCAAATTGGAGGAACAGCATCTCATATTTCACTTGGGCAGCTTACAGCCCAGTGGAATGAATATTGATTTCTCTAACTTCAATTAACCCCTGCATTCCCTCTCTCTCTATCCCTCCCCCACCCAAGTTACACCAGATTCCTGTTTGTACCCAACAGCTAACAATGACCTGTTTCCTTTATCGTTACTTTTTTTCATATTTTTCATTCATTGTTCTTTATCTCTCTACACATCATCATCTACATCTCCCATTTCCCTTATTCCTAACTAGTCTGAAGAAGGGTCTTGACCCGAAATGTCAGCCATTCCTTCTCTCCTTCTGCTGCCTGTCCCGCTGAGTTACTCCAGCTTTTTGTGTCCATCTTCTATCTTCCATATATGTAAACGATAGACACAAAGTAACTCCTTACTACAGAAGGCAGTGGATAATTTTAAGGTGGAGATTGTCAGATTCTTGATTAGTACGGGTGTCGGATTATGGGGAGAAGGCAGGAGAATGGGGTTGAGAGGGAAAGATAGATTAGCCATGGTTGAATGGCGGAGTAGACCTGATGTGCCGAATGGCTTAATTCTGGTTCTTGAATTTATGAACATGAACGCAGTGGGTCAGGCAGCATTTCTGGAGGAAAAGAACAGGTGACATTATGGGTCGGAATTCTTCATCAGACTGAAAGTAGGGGGTTGGGGGAGGAAGTGAAGAGCTGGAGGCCAGGAAAGACCAGGACAAATCAGGGCGGGCCACAAATGGCCTCAGGCAGGGCGGTGCCTGGTAGGTCCATTGATGGCTGGGGATGGTGTGATCTCAAGAGAAACAATGTGGTGAACTGTGGAACTGGTTACACGACCAGCGTGGAGGAAGTGGGGAAGGGGAGGAGAGGGCAAGTTGAAGTTACTTAAAATCTGAGAATTAAATGTTCATACCGTTGGGTTGTAAGCCAAAGTGAAATATGAGGTGCTATTCCTGCAGTTTGTGTGTGGCCTCACTCGGGCGATGGAGGAGGCCCAGGACAGAAAGGTCAATGTGGGAGTGGGAATGGGAAGGGGAGTTGAAATTATCAGACTGAATTTTTAAGAGACACAAGGAAATGTAGACTGTAGCTGGAATCTAGAGCAAAACATAAAGTGCTTGAGGAACACAGCGGGTCAGGCAACATCTGTAGAGGGAATGGCCACATGACGTTTCAGGTCAGGACCCTTCTTCACTAACTGAGGCTATAGTCAAGGAAGAAATAGTTAGTCATTTAAAAGTTAATATAATCAAAGTCGGTTAACACAGATTAATGTAACATAAACTAATGGGCAGCACAGTGGGTGGAGCCGCTGCCTCACAGCATCAGCGACCCGGGTTCGATCCTGACCTCAGGTGCTGTCTGTATGTCTGGAGTTTGCACGTCCTCCCAAAGAAGTGCGGGTTTGTAGGTTAATTGGCCTTCTGTAAATTGCCCCTGGTGTGCAGGAAGTGAATGAGAAAGTGGAATCATGTAAAACTAGTGTGAACGAGTGATCAATGGTCAGCTTGAACTCAGTGAGTCAAAGGGTCTGATTCCATGCTGTATCTCCAAAACCAAAAACTAAATAAAAATCACCATCTCTTGGTCGGCATGGATGAGTTTCTCTCACCTTAAACCTATGTCCGCTGGTTCTTGCTTTCCAAATTCTGGGTAAGAGACTCTGTGCTTCATCCTATCTTGCTTGACAAATTTGTTGGAATTCTTTGAAGAAGTAAATAGCAGGACAGACAAAGGAGAGTCAGTAGATGTTGTTTACTTAGATTTTCAGAAAGCTGATAAAGTGCTACACGTGTGGCTGCTAAGATGAGAGCCCACGGTATCAAAGGGCAGACCCTAGCATGGAGAGCAGGTTGGCTGGATGGCAGAAGGGTCGGTGCTGGGGCTGCTACTCTTCACGCTGTATATTAATGATTTGAATAAGGGGATTGAAGGCTTTGTGGCCATGTTTGAGCATGATATGAAAATAGGTGGAAGGGCAGGTAGTGCAAAGAAAGCAGGGACTCTACAGAAGTTAAGTCAATTCAAGTCAATATTATTTCTATAGCACATTTAAAAACAACTCTCGTTGACCAAAGTGCCTTACATCAGTGCAGGTACTAACGTGCTACATACAATGGTACACAGATTTAACAATACATACATAGGTATGTTACAAAACTTACCTTCAGCGGTGCTGCATTTCTGCCGCTGGCCATGTGCGCGACTTTGGCACCTTTAAGGGTGGGGGGGCGTGGTTAAAATGCGGTTTTCCCCTTGCAAACCGGAGCTTTCTTTTATCGGAGTGCGAGCTATTTCTAGGTATGTTACAAAACTTACCTTGACCAGCGCTGCAGTTCTGCCGCTCCCCGTGTGCGCAACTTTGGTGCCTTTCAGAGGGGGGCGGGCTTAAAGTGCCGTTTTTCCACAGGCAGGGAAAATCGATCAATGTCGGGCAATTTCATTGCGGAAGAAAAATCGCTCCGACATTTCATGAATGAAGGTATTTTTAAAATACTCTAAATTATTTGTTAACTAGAGTAATTTAAAAATCACCTTCAAAAGCCGTGAGCACCAACAACGGGAAGGATTTTGCGTAGGGGAGAAAAAAAGGTAAATAGTTTTTTTTTATATTAAAAGTTGGTTTTTCGGGAGGCTTTAATAATATTTTCATGTTGCGAAATGGGGTCCAAAAAAATGTATGAACAAACAGTATTTTTCCTCCCGACTTCATCGCTAACCGCAACGTTCCAATCCACCGTATTCCACTAAAACCCACTCGCTAGTTGATTTAAATGGCCATTAATTTACAGGCATTAAACACTAAATTCCTTCCATTTGGCCCGGAAATTCATGAAAATGAGATTTTAAAATTATGTTATATTGTGGACTATTGTGTGAATGTTATTTGGACACTTAAGCAATTTAAAAAAAGTTTATCTTTTCTTAAGAAATGGATAGATGTTTAGATCTACTCATTGAATTTTGTAATTAGCTACAATTAGATAACTAACTAATTATATGCTTTAATTTCAGGTCATCCAAGTAAGATTGTTTCATATTTATTTCAGAATGCTTCAATCTATAATAAGTGAAAATTTCATTGAGTTCTATTAATTTTTAAGAAAGTTATGGGCTTTTAACTGATCCAGATCACAGCTTTTGAGTTAAGTCAATTGAAAAGCAATGGGGAACAAGATGCTAATTTCCGAGTATGAAAATGGCCATAACTTTCTTAATACTGAAGATATGAAAGTGAATTAGGTGTCAAATTAAACTTCTTTTTATGCTTTATCTGATGGGATAAATTGCAGACTTGATTTTTAAAATCTCAAAATTTTGTAACATTGCTACTATTTCTGGAGATTTGTTCCGACTGCCGGTAAGTCCGTTTTTTTTAATAAATAGCCCGACTATTTCATCACTGCAGTAAAATAAAAATTAGCTCCTAATGCTGTGAACGCTGACAACGGGGACTGATTTTACGTAGGGGACAGGTAAGTGAAAGCTGTTTATTTTTACATATAAACTTGCTTTTTTAGGGGACTTTAATCACCATTTCATGTTGCGAAACGTTGATTTAGCCCCCATACGAACCGGCAGATTTTTCCTGCCGATATTGGGTTTAAATTCACCACAACCGCAACGTTCCAATACATCGCGTTCCTTAAAATCCCACTCGCAAGCTGTTTAAAATGCCCATCAATTTACAGGCATTAAACACTGAATTCCTTCAATTTGGCCTATAAATTAATGACAATTAGATTTAAAAATTATGTTATATTGTGAATTATTGTGTGACTGTTAATTGGACACTTAGGTTTTAATTTTTTTTAATTTTTTTCTTAAGAAATGGATAGATGTTTAGATCTAGTAATTGAATTTTGTAATTGGCTACAAATGGGTAACTAACTAATTATATGTTTTAATTTCAGGTCATCCAAGTAAGATTGTTTCATATTTGTTTCAGAATACTTCAATCTAAAATAACTGAACATTTCTTTCAGTTCTCTTAATTTTTAAGGAAGTTATGGGCTTTTGACTGTCCTCGATCACAACTTTTGTGTTAAGTCAATAGAAAAGCAATAGGAAGCAAGTTGCTAATTTCCGAGTATGAAAATGGCCCTAACCTTTTTAATACTGAAGATATGAAAGTGAATTAGGTGTCAAATTAAACTTATTTTTATGCTTTATCTGATGGGATAAATTGCAGACTTGATTTTTTAAATCTCAAAATTTTGTGACATTGCTACATAAATACACACAGCGCTCCCTCAGAGGACCTCAAGGAGCGCTTGTGAGTAGAAATAGGTTTTAAGTCTAGACTTAAAGGGGTCGATGGAGGGGGCAGTTCTGTTGAGAAGAGGGATGCTGTTCCACAGTCTAGGTGCTGCAACCGCAAAAGCGCGGTCGCCCCCTGAGCTTAAACCAGGACCGCGGGATAGTCAGTAGCCCCATGTCGGTCGGTCGACCTGAGGGACCTGGAGGTAGAATGGTGAGTTAGAAGATTTTTGATAATTGTGGGGCAAGCCCATTAAGGACTTTGTATACATATAGGAGGAGCTTGAAGTTGATTCTGTACCGTACTGGGAGCCAGTGGAGAGAGGCCAGGATCGGGCCCTTTTATGGGTGCCCGTCAGAAGTCTCGCTGCGCCGTTTTGAACCAATTGCAGGTGGGACAGGGATGATTGGCTGATGCCAGTGTAAAGGGAGTTGCGGTAATCTTCAAGGTCGTCGAATTGGATTCTAGCTATCGTGCGAAGCTGGAAGAAGCTAGCTTTTACCACAGCATTGACTTGTTGGTCAAACTTTAATGCGGAGCCAAATATCACGCCAAGGTTTTTGACGTGCGGTTTGAGTAAGGAGGTTAGACTACCAAAGTTAGGCTGCCTGTTATCATTTTGATGGAGTCCGAGGGGCCGAGTAGGATGACCTCAGACTCACTCTCGTTTAGTTGGGGAAAGTTCTGCACCATCCAACACTTTATATCCTCAAGGCACTGCATAAGGCTGAGTAGTTTTGATCAGTTGTTGGGTTTCAGGGGGAGATAGAGCATATACAGAGAGAAGAGAATGGGGCCTAGGTTGGAGCCTTGTGGAGCCCCGCAACAAAGGCTAGCTGGGGAGGAGAAAGAGTTGCCTATGTTAGTAGAGAAACTCCTATCTTTGAGGTAGGAGATGAACCAGCTCAGGGCAGTGCCATCAACACCAACCCCGTACCGGAGACGGTCAATTAGGATGGTGTGGTCCACTGTATCAAACGCTACGCTGAGGTCGAGAAGGAGCAGGATTGCACAGTCGCCGGAGTCGATGGCGAGAAGGTGGTCGTTGTGTACCTTCAACAAGGCAGACTCTGTGCTGTGGTGGGCCCTGAAACCTGATTGGAAACGTTCCAGGATGGTATTTTGGTGTAGATAAGGCATTAGTTGGTCTAGAATTACCTTTTCAAGGACTTTTGAAAGGAAAGGCAGTTTGGAAATAGGTCTGTAGTTGCTAGGAAACAGGTTGGAACAGTGCCAGTGGACAGAGAACTGTTGATGATAGAGAGGATACTGGGACTGACTATTGCAAAGACATCCTTCAGAAGGGCAGTGGGAACAACGTCAAGGGGGCAGGTAGCAGGTTACATAGTGGAGGCCAGCTTTACAAGGGAGGATAGAGTAACGGGTTGGAAACAGTCTAATTTAGAAGAACAGACCAATAAGACAGCTAGGTCACGGATTGGAGGGGGAAATATTTGTTCTAATGTTCTCAACTTTGCTGGTGAAAAAAAGTAGAGAATTCTTCGCACTTGGCAGGGGACCCAGCTAAGCTGGTACTGGGAGCAGGACAAATGACGGAGATAATGGTACTAAATAGGACCTTGGAATTATGGGCGTTTTTGGAAATAAGGTCAGAAAAGTATTGTGTTCTCGCAGACTTTACTGCTTCCTGGTATTTGAGAAGATTGTTTCTCAGAAGTTTGAAGGAAATTTGAAGCTTATCACATTTATACTTCTGTTCTGATTTTCTGCACTCTCTTCTTAGGGTTCTGGTAGTGTCATTGAGCCAAGGCCAACGTTTAGGCTTAGGCCTTTTCATTTTAAGAGGAGCAACAGAATCCAGGATGGAAAAGCAAGTGGTATTGAATAAGGAAATGAGATAGTCAGTGCTGAGATGGGGGGGGGGAGAAGCCTCGATGGTGCAGATGTCGGGAGCAGCTAAGAGAGCCTCAGAGAACTTACTGGCAATCAATGAGTTTATGTAGCGGGAGTTGCGAACAGGGAGATGTGATTTTGAGGGAGAGAAAGGCAGAGATGCATCGAATATAATTGCACTATGATCTGACACACAAGCATCAATAATTTCTATATTACAAATTGGGAGACCGGACGATAGCACCAGGCCAAGCTCGTGCGTGGGTCCAGTGGTGAGTAGAGTCAGATTGAAGGACTCAACTAGGTGCATAAATTCACTCACAAGAGGCTTAGTAGTACAGCAGACATGAATGTTAAAATCACCAAGAAGCAAGACTTGGCCAAATTTGGGCAAAAGGCTAGAGATAAGATCAGCAAATTGGGTGAAAAAGTCCTTACGCATTTTTGGTGGGCGATAAACAAGGACGATTAAAAGTGGACAGACTAGACCTACTATAATCAGTTGTTGTTCGAAGCTGGAGAAATGATCAGCGTTCAGGAGGCAGAAATTGAAATGTTTCTTAAACACAGTGACTAGGCCCCCACCACGACAGGAGAGCCTGGGCGAGCTGAAAAAGTTAGTTATCAGAACAGAGTTCCACGAGTGGAGCAAGCTCACCAGGATTAAGCCAGGTTTCTGAGACCAGTAAAAAGTCCAATCCACGGGCGGTGAAGAAGTCGTTGAGAATGAAAGTTTTGTTCAATAAGGATCTTGCGTTGGTCAGGGCCACTTTAGCAGGGACAGCAGGTGAGTTGTGGTCCGTTAGCAGCTCCCACGCCGGCGGGTGGAGGTTCAGGGTGACCACGCCGCTGCGTTTCACAGATGACCTGGCTGAGAGCCCGCGGGCCGACAGACCGGGGACCGGAAAGATCGACCGGGCTCGAGGGACCACCGATGGATGGAGCGGTAGGGCCGACCAGACCCGACTTCACAGCGCTGGGCGAGGTAGGCTGATGTTGAACGGGCGCGGGCGAGATTCTTCAACTTTACCAGGGCGCCCGCGCGTTTACTCCGTCTCCTGGCTCGGTCCGCACAGCGGCAACCGTAAGGCCAAGCCCGCACACCCACCGGGAGCCGAGCGAGGAGCGAACGGTAGAGGAAGATTTGTCCAGGGCCTCGGATGAAGACCTCGATGGCAGAGGCTCGGATGTCCAGGAGAGTTTGGCATTCATAGACTGCAGGCCATATGGACGTCCAGACGGGCGCCGATGGGCAGCCAAACACAACGGCGCCGCCGTCTTAAAGTTCTTGGACAGGCTGGGAGAGTGGGCTGAGCAGTGGCAGGTGGAATATAGTGTTGCAAAGTGTGGAGTCATGCATTATGGTAGTAGGAAGAAAAGCGTAGACTATTTTCTAAATGGGGAGAGAATCCAGAAATCAGAGGTGCAAAGGGACTTGGGAGAGCTAGTGCAGGATTCCCAAATCTGCACATTGAATCAATAATAAAGAAATCAACCTCAATGCTAACATTTATTACAAGAGGGCTTGTATACAATAACAGCGATGTAATGCTGAGGCTCTATAAGACGCGGGTAAGGCTGCTATTGGAATATTGTGAGCAATTTTGGACACCATATCTGAGGAAGGATGTTCTGGCTCCGGAGAGGGTCCAGAGGAGGTTTAGAAGCATAACCCCAGGAATTAGCAGGTTAATTTGCGATGAGCGTTTGTCGGCATTGGGCCTGTAGTCACTGGAGTTGAGATGAATGAGGGGGGACCTCATTGAAACATACAGAGTAGTGAAAGGCTTGGATAGAGTTGATATGAGGAGGATGTTTCCACTAGTGGGAGAGTCTAGGACTAGAGGTCATAGCCTCAGAATTAAAGGACATTCACCCTTCCCCCTTCCCCCACAAGATTTCTCTAGTTCCCTTTTGAAAGTTCCAGTGAATCTGGTTCCAGTGACTCTGTTTCCCGTCTCATGTCACTGAACCTTGCTGTCGACAAACTTTCTCCTCTCTGCATAAAATCACAAGGGAAATAGATAGATCATAAGTTCATAAGTGATAGTAGTAGAATTAGGCCATTCGGCCCATCAAGTCTATGCCATTCAGTCATGGCTGATCTATCCCGCCCTTCTAACCCCATTCTCCTGCCTTCTCCCCGTACCCTATGACACCTGTACTGATCAAGAATCTATTTATCTCTGCCTTAAAAATATCCACTGACCTGACCTCCTCAGCCTTCTGTGGCAAGAATTCCACAGATTCACTACCCTCTGACTAAAGGCATTTCTCCTCATCTATTTCCTAAAAGAACGTCCTTTAATTCTAAGGCTATGACCTCTAGTCCTAGACTAGAGTTCTTGTGTATCGCCCACCAAAAAAGTGGCACTCTAGGGGGAAGGGCTGAGGCTTCGGGTTAATTGGAGACTCTAGGACATTGCCTGGAGTGAGGAAGAGAGGAGACTGAAGATAGACACAAAATACTGGAGTAACTCATCGGATCAGGCAGCATCTCTGGAGAACGTGGACAGGTGACGCTTCTTTAGACTGAAGAAGGGTCCCGACCCGAAATGTCACCTATCCATGATCTCCGGATATGCTGCCTGGCCCTCTGAGTTACTCCAGCACTTTGTGTCTATCTTTGGCATAAATTAACATCTGCAGTTCATTTTTATTTCATCAGAGACCCACACCACCCTGGCCACCCTCTCATCTCGCTGCTACCATCGGGAAGACGGTACAGGAGCCTGAAAACTGTTTCGAGGTTCAAGAACAGCTTCTTCCCAGCAACCATCACTTGAATACCGCACAACACTAACATCAACCCTACTTCACACTAAGCATGACATAATTTGGTCAACTATGGTTGCTCACGTACTTTGGTTTTTGGTCTAGTGTTCTTAGAATAACCAATAGTTATTTTTGTTGTTATTACATTTAATGTGACTGTAAAGCGGCAGAAGTCAACTAATCAACACTCAACTCTGAAACCCATTATCTTGATCTTGATTGTGTGATATACTTTGACAGTCTTCTTCACTGTGCACAACTCTCCATATCTTGGTGTCATCTGCAAACTTACTGCCTGACCTGTCCTCAATTTTGTCCAAGTCATTTATATCTATCACAAGCTACAGAGGTTCCAGCACAGATCCCTGTGGGACGGCACATGGGTACAGTAGTAGAGCTGCTGCCTCACAGCGCCAGAGATCTGGGTTTGATCGTGACTACGGGTGCCGTCTTGTATTGTATTGTATTCAATTTATTGTCATTATCTAATTTTAGAGACAACAAAATGGATTTTCCTTACAGTCAGTAACATAAAAGTACATAATAAATAAATAAACATGTTTTAAAAAAAGCACAAACACAGAAGTCCACACACAACATAACCCCACAGCGGCACCAGAATTAAGGAAGGTACCATAGTCCGCCAGTCTGTCGGAGTTTGCACGTTCTCCCTGTGACCGCATCAGTTTCCTCATGTGCAGGTGCTCCGGTTTCCTCCCACATCCCAAAGACGTGCAGGTTTGTAGGTTAATTGGCTTCTGTAAATTGTTCCAACTAGTGTACGGGTTGATGTGGACTCGGTGGGCCGAAGTGCCTGTTTCCACACTATATCTCTAAACCAAAGTCCACCAGTCACAGACCTCCAGCCAGAATAAAATGGAAACAACATGTTGATAATAGGCGGTAAAGACAGGTACAATTACAGTTTTTAAATGATATTTGAACAAGTTCATCGATAGGAAAGGCTTAGTGGATATGGGGCAAACATGGGCAAACGGGACTAGTGTAGTTGGGGTAGATCGCTTATGTTCTTTCATTCTGAAGAAGTCCTGGTCAAACACGGACAAACTCAGAAATGCTGATGTCCATAATGGCCCATGGATACAAGGTTGCAAACAGTGGAACTGGTAGTATGACTAGGGTGGGGGAGGGGGGAGGAATGCAGGAGTTACTTGAAATTAGAGAAATCAACGTTCATACCGCTGGGTTGTAAGCTGCCCGAGCTAAATATGAGGTGATGTTCCTCCAATTTGCATGCCTGTGATGCTGCTGCAAACAAGATTTTCATTGTACCTGTAACTCACCCTACTTGTGCCTATCACAATTAGCTCACATGAGGAAATCCTACAATTACACAAGTAGTTTAGAAGGCAAAGTTAAAATAAAAAGAGAATATGAGAGCATTGGTGTTCATCATTCAGAGTATTGAGTATAGAAGATGGGACATCATGTTCCAGTTGTACTGGAAGTTGTTGAAGCTTAATTTGGAGTATTGTATTTAGTTTTGGTCATCCCGATGTCGTTACGCTGGAAAGGGTGCAGGGAAGATTCATGAGGATGTTGTCAGATCTTGAGGGCATAAGCTAGAAGGAGAAGTTGGGCAGGCTAGGAGTTTATTAATTATACCGCAGGAGGCTGACGGCTGATCTTATAGAGGTGTATAAAATCAGGAGGGGAAGAGATAAGGAGAATGCACAGAGTATTTTACTCAAAGTAGGGGAATCAAGAACCAAATGATAACGGTTCAAGGTGAGAAGGGAAATAATTAATAGAAACCCGAGCAGCAACCGTTTCACACAGAGGTTGGAGGGTATATGGAACGAGCTGCCAGGGGAGGTACTTGAGGCAGGTATGTATAAAACCTTGATTTTACACACCCCTTTATAACGGATTTTTGTTATAGCGGACAGAGCCACCAAACGTGCAGTCAGCGCGTGCCGCTGTCACCACCACCGATTCTTACCTGCACTCTGGCCGTCCGTGGGCTGCGACCATCGACTCCGCCGCTCCTCGCCACTCCTCTGGCCACCAGGATTTCAGACCCAGTTCCACACCGAGAATTTGAAGAATGGTCTCAACCTGAAACGTCACCCATCCATGTTCTGCAGAGATGCTGCCTGACCTGCTGAGCAACTCTTGCACTCTGTGTCTTTAGAGCATGGAAACGGGCTCTTTGGGCCACTGAATACATGCTGACCAGTGATCGCCCGTACACTAGTTCTATCCTACACACTAGGGCCAATTTACAATTTTACTGAAGTCAATTAACCTACAAACCCGTACCTCTTTGAAGTGTGGGAGAAAACCCACGCGGCCACGTGGAGAACATACAAACATCGTACAGACAGCACCCGTAGTCAGGATTGAACTCGGATCTCTGCCGCTGTCTGGCAGCAACTCTATCGTTGCGCCACTGTGCCGCCCACCATACTGTTCTTTTGTTTATTATCCATCAAGTGCAGTTGTTTGTTTCTAATTATACAAGTGTAGTGGTTAAGGGATATGATATAGTTGGAATTGCAGAGACGTGGCTCCAGGGAGACCAAGGCTGGCAGCTAAACATACAGGGGTATTCAATATTCAGGAAGGATAGACAGAAAGGATGAGGAGGTGGGGTGGCATTGCTGGTTAAAGAGGAGATTAATGCAATAGCAAGGAGAGACATTAGCTTGGATGTTGTAGAATCGGTACGGGTAGAACTGCGAAATAGCCAAGCGCAGAAAACACTTGATGTTGTATACAGACCACCAAACAGCAGTAGGGAGGTTGGGGACAGCATCAAGCAGGAAATTAGGGATGTGTGTAGCAAAGGTACAGCAGTTATCATGGGTGACTTTAATTTACATATAGATTGGGCCAACCGATTTCCTGGAATGTATACAGGATGGTTTTTTAAACCAATATGTAGAGGAACCGACTAGAGGGCTGGCCATCCTAGACTGGGTATTGTGTAAACAGTGACCATAATATAGTGCAATTCTGCATTAGTTTGGAGAGTGACACGGTTAATTCAAACTAGGGTCCTGAACTTGAATAAAGGAGACTTTGAGGTATGAGACGGGAATTGGCTGGGATAGACTGGCAAATTATACTTAAAGGGTTGACAGTGGAAGTGCAATGGCAAAGATTTAAAGACCGCATGGATGAACTCCAGAAATTACTCATCGCTGTCTGGCAAAAAAATTAAATGGGAAAGGCTGACGAGGGAAGTCAAGGATAGTGTTAAATCCAAGCAAGAGGCATATAAATTGGCCAGAAGAAGCGGCAAACTTAGAACTGGGAGAAATTTAGACCTCAACAGAGGACGACAAACGGGTTAATTAAGGGGGGGAAAAGAGCATGAAAGAAAGCTTGCGGGGAATATAAAAACTGACTGTAAAAGTTTATTTAGGTATGTAAAAAGGAAAAGATTAGTGAACACAAATGTAGGTCCCTACAGTCAGAGACTGGCAAATTTATAATGGGAAAGAAGGAAATGGGAGAACAGTTCAACGAGTGTTTTTGTTCTGTATTCACTAAGGAAGACACAAACATTCTCCCAGAAATACTAGGGAACCAAGGATTTAGTGCGAGGGAGGAACTGAAGAGAATTCACATTAGTCAGAAAATGGTGTAAGGTAAACTATTGGGACTGAAGGCAGATAAATCCCCAGGGCCTGATGGTCTGCATCCCAGATTACTCACCATGGCCCTAGAAATCGTGGATACATTGGTGATCATTTTCCAATGTTCTCTCGACTGGATCAGTTCCTGTGAACTGGAAGGTAGCCAATGTAACTACAAATTTTAAGAAAGGAGGGAGAGAGAAAATTGGGAAATTACAGACCAGTTAGCCTTACATCGGTAGTGGGGAAGAAGCTGGAGTCGATTATTAAATATGTTGTAACAGCACATTTGGAAAGCAGTGATGGGATCGGTCAAAGTTAGCATGGATTTATGAAGGGGAAATCATGCTTGACTAATCTTTTGGAATGTTTTGAGGATGTAACTAGTAGAATGAAGGGGGAGCCAGTGGATGTGGTGTATCTGGACTTTCAAAAAGCCTTTGACAAGGTCCCACACAAGAGATTAGTGTGCAAAATTGGAGCACATGGTGTTGGGAGTAGGGCATTGACATGGATGGAGAACTGGTTGGCAGGCAGGAAGCAAGGAGTAGGGATTAACGGATCCTTTTCAGAATGGCAGGCAGTGACTAGAGAGGTGCCACAAGGACGAGTGAGGACCCCAGTTGTTTACAATATATATTAACGATTTAGATGAAGGAATTAAATGTAACATCTCTAAGCTGGGTTGCAGTGCGAGCTGCGAGGAGGATGCTATGAGGTTGCAGGGTGACTTGGATAGGTTGGGTGAGTGGGCAGAAGCATAGTAGATGCAGTATAATGTGGATAAATGTGTGGTTATCCAAGAATGTGTGGTCTATCGAAGAACAGAAAGGCAGATTATTGTCTGGGTGGTGTCAGATTAGGAGAAGGGGAGGTGCAACAAGACCTGGGTGTGCTTGTACATCAGCCACTGAAAGTAAGCATGCAGGTACAGCAGGCAGTGAAGAAAGCTAATGGCATTGTTGGCCTTCATAGCAAGAGGATTTGAATTTAGGAGCAAGGAGGTCCTAATGCAGCTGTAGAGGGTCCTAGTGAGACTACACCTGGAGTATTGTGTGCAATTTTGGTCTCCTAATTTGAGGAAGGACATTGCTGCCATTCAATCCCTACTCCTGCACCTATTTTCTATGTAATAGTAATCCCTTATTCAGTTACAGTGGACAATCGTTCATTCACCCCCCTCCCCCCCCCCCCCGCGTCCGTTAATACGAGGTTTACTGTTATTAACACCAGGGAACGGATCTGTCAACCATTTCTCAAGAACCCAAGAGATGATTGATAGTACACTGTTCCGAACACCACATCCTGACAACATATCAGTTGCTTTTAATCAGGTGGATGCAATCAATTCAATTTGTTCCGTTATTAGATTATTATACTACCACAAACAGCAGAATCCAGTAACTCTCAATCTTAAAGCAATGTGCATGCTATCATATCCGCTCTGCAAAGGAGCTGGTTTGTGGAGAATGACAAGGAAGAACTTGCTTCAAACTTTAAAACGGTGACAAAGTTAGAGACCTCTAAACGCATAAAATCTTTTTTTTTTAACCCACAAAGCTGGTTTCAGCTACAGGAAATTTGAAATGAAAAGAAAACTGAAGCATTCAGCTTGTTAGGCCGCATCTGTAGAGAGAAACACAGTTAACGATAGTTTAAATATTTCACCTCTCATCAGAACTGGGCAGCACAATGGCGCAGCAGTAGAGTTGCTGCCTCATAGCGCCAGAGACCCGGGTTTGATCCTGACTACTGCTGTCTGTACGTAGTTTGTACTTTCTCCCTATGACCGTGTGGGTTTTCTCCGGGTGCTCCAGTTTCCTCCCACATTCCAAAGAAGTGCAGGTTTGCATGCTGATTGGCTTTGGTAAAAATTGTAAATAGTCCCAAGTGTGTTGGATAGTGTTAGTGTACGGGGCGGAGATCGCTGGTCGGCACGGACTCAAGTTGGCAGAAGAGCCTCTGTCCATACTGTAACTCCAAATTCTAACCTGATCTCCTTTCCTGAGAGTTGAAGAATCAAGAATCAGAGTACATAGATTTGTGAGGGGGAAAAGATTTAACAGGAACCCGAGGTGCAACTTTTTCCACACAGGTGGGTATATGGAACGAGCTGTCAGAGGATGCAGTTGAGGCAGGAACTAAAACACCATTTAAAAGACATTTGGATAGGTACGTGGATAGGAAAGGTTCAGAGGAATATGGGCCAAATGGGATTAGTTAGATGGGGCATCTTGGTTAGTATGGTTGGTTGGTACAGGATGGGGTGAAGGGACTGTTTCCACGCTGTATGGCTCTACGACACGAGGGCCAATTTTACAGAGGCCAATTAATCTACAAACCCATATGAATCGAATTCAGGTTCACGAGAGATAGGATAGAACTGGTGTGGATGAGTGATTGGCGATAACTCAGTGGGTCAAAGGGGCTGTTTCCATGCTGTATCTCTAAAGTAAATGAATTTGGTGGTTAGTATGGATATGGTGGGCTGAAGGGCTTATTTCAATGCTATATGAATGTATTCCAACCTCCTGGAGAATAAGGCAAACAATTAAACCATTCTAGACACAAAGTGCTGAAGTAACTTAGCAGGTCAGGCAGCATCCCTGGAGAAAAGGAATAAGTGACGCTTTGGGTCAAGACTCTTCTAATTATTATTAACTAAACCATTCTGATTTTTTTGTTCCATCCATTGGGGAAAAATAAAAACTAAGCAACTAATAGGAAGAAGTACACACTTGCTTTTCATTTCAATCCTCGCTGAAACAATGGATCTGCACAGAACCCTACTTAAGTCTTTTTAAGTCCACATGGAAACCATCATGATTGAGAAGAATGTTGCCAGGACTGGCAGTGCGAGTTATAAGGAGAGCCGTGAGAGGTGGGGAATGTTGTCCCTGAAACAAAGAAGGTTGACAGATGACCTCAAGGAGGGTTCGAATATCATGAGATATATAGATACCTATAGTTTCCCCTCATCAGCAGTTTTGGCCATGGCATGGTGGTGCAGTGATAGAGTTGCTGCCTTACAGCACCAGAGACCTGGGTTGGATCCAGACTACAGGTGCTGTCTGTACGGAGTTTGTACGTTCTCCGTGACTGCGTGCGTTTTCTCCAGGAGCTCCAATTTCTTCCCACAGCCCAAAGATGTGCGGGTTTGGAGGCTACTTGGCTTCAGTAAAATTGTCCCCTAGTGTGTGCAGGATAGTGCTAGTACATGGGTGATCAGTGGTTGGCGTGAACTCGGTGGGCATCAGGGAAGGTTCAAAACATAAATATTAGTTAGCTGCATATTGGGAAAATATACCCTATTCTTTAGAAACTGCCAAAGACTATGCCACTGCTATAGAATCGTGGTTTCGCCAGGTAAAAATTGCTGTTTAAAGATTTTTTTAAAATGCAGACTTCCACACAAAATTTCATCACTTAGGCTCCAGATCCTATCAAGCCACAAACCCAGGAAAGAAACACAACACACTTACAAAAATAGCATGAAGAAGTCTTTATTCACACATGATTCCTAAGATTTTGAGATATTTACAGATACATGTAGTTTATGATAGAAAAATCCCACCATGGCCAAACCGTAGTTGAGGGGACTGATAACAAGGAGGAGGTGGTAGCAGAGAGTGGTTGTGGCTCAGAACAGTGCGATCCATTGCCACATCAGGCAGGGGAGGCAAGACTCCAGTTGGACCCTGATGTAGTTGCCAAAACAAAGAACTGCAGATGACGGTTTATACCAAAGATAGATACCCAAAGTGTTGGAGTAACTCAGCAGGTCAACCAACATCTCTGGAGAAAATGGATGGGGACGTTTTTTCAGACGTTCGTCTTCCTCTTCTTCAGTCTGAAGACGGATCCTGACCCGAAACATCCCCATTCTTTTTCTCCAGAGATGCTGCCTGACCTGCTGAGTTACTCCAGCACTTTGTGTCTGTCCCTTTATTGTAGTCTGGTCAGTTCAAGTTCCAGAGTGTGTGCAAAATTAAACCTACCCATCAAACAGTAATAGCATCCCCACACAATCGGCCACACGCTGCCAAGGTAGTATGATCCTCACTCACCCACAGACACAAACTCAAAAAGAGCACGTACTGCAGGAAGTTGTTAACCACAGTAAACAAGTTAAATGTTCAATATAGACACAAAGTGCTGGAGTAACTCAGCGGGTCACACAGCATCTCTGAAGAACATGGGCAGGTGACATTTCGAGTCAAGACACTTCTTGAGACTGTGAGTCAGGGGAGAGGGAAATGAGAGATATGAAAAGGAACATAGAACAAATGAATGACATATGCAAAAGGACAAATCAAAGCCAGCAATGACGATCAAGGAAAGATGGTCCATTGTTGGCTGTGGTGAGGGCGATAATGAGTGATACAAAACAATGAAACTCAGCAGGACGACAGTGAAACTAGTATGACGACAAGGGTGGGGGAGGGACGGGGAGAGAGAGGGGTCACAAGGGTTCTTTAATGAAATCAATACATACCGCTGGGTTGCAAGTTGCCCAAGCCGTTCCTCCAATTTGCGTTTGGCCTAAATGTTGCGTTTGATAAATATCCACCTCAAGACAATAAATCAGTTAACTCTGAAATCTACAGATAAACTATGTATCAGTGCTACCAACGCTGCTAAAGACCCCATGTTGCTCCACACAGTGGTTCTGATGGCCTCATGGAAAGAACGTGGGGGCTTTGGAAGAGGTTTGTCAAGATGTTACCTGGATTAGAGGCTATCAGCTACAGGGACAGATTTGCATTGTTTTCTCTGGGGCTTCAGGAACCAAAGACATACTGATTTGTAGGTTAATTGGCATCGGTAAAAATTGTAAATTGTCCCTGGTGTGTAGGATAGTGCGAGTGTACGGGGTGTTTGCGCGGACTTGGTGAGTCGAAGGGCCCATTTCCATGCTGTATTTCTAACGTCTAAATGTTAAGGGGAGGCCTGATAGAAGAACTGGCTCCTCACATTTTACACGGGAATTACGTGCTTGAAAAGCAACACGTAATGCAAAAATATGTAAGTTAAACATATATGTAACTATGCTGTCAGGTGTAAATTTGAGCGTGTTATTCCAAAAATGCCAACTCGTAAATCAAGCTTTGGTATTAAAAGGAACAAGCGTGTTATTTCAAAAACGTACAAATCAAACATACATATGACGCGAGGTGCCCATATATAAAATTATGAGCTTCATAGATAGGGTAGACAGTCAGAATCTTTTTCCCCCAGGGTGGAAATGTCAGAGACTAGTGGACAATGGTCTAACGTAAGAGGGGAAAAGTTTAAAATGAGTTGTGTGGGGCAAGATAATTATTTTTTTACCCAGAGGGTGGTGGGTGTGGAATGCACTGCGAGGGATGGTGATGGGAAGACACTTGATAGTGATGCTCAAGAGATATTTAGGCAGGCACATGAACCAGCAGAATTTAGAAGGATAAAGACTACGTGGAAATGCGCAAATGGGATTATTTTAGACACAAGGAACTGCAGATGCTAGAATTTTGCGTAGAACACAAAATGCTGGAGTAACTTTGACAGTCAGTCTGGAGAACATGGATAGGTGACGTTTCTGGTCAAGATTCTTCAGATGCGATATAGGGACTATTTTAAATTGGTATCATGGCTGGTACTGACTTTGTGCTGCATGTTCTATGAATCATGACCATGCCCCAGGGATTTTAAAACCATGCAGAACAAGGTACTAAGTGGCAGGCTGAGCACTGTAGCTGTAATTTAATTGCCCTTTGCGTATGGATGGCAGATGGGTAGCCAGCTGTTCCAAACACCGCCTCACAGACAGGGAGGCGAGAGTTAGAAGCAGCCTACTGGAGACTGAACTATTGGAGTGTGAACTGTGGACACAAGGAACTGCAGATGCCGGTTTACAAAAAGACACAAAAGTGCTGGAGTAACACAGTGGGTCAGACAACATCTGTAGTTGACATGGATCCTTTTCCAGGCCCGTGTTCTAAACCGATCCATGTTATCCAGAAATGTCCTGCTGAGTTACTCCAGCACTTTGTGTGTCTTGTTTACTTGAGTGCCAACTCCTCTGCCAAGCATTTTAGAAACTGAATATTACTGTTGTACAAAACAGCCCTGGAGAATTCATAAGGTGCAAGGTCACCCTCCATTTTAAACAAAATAAGCAAACTGTATGATAAAATCTCTATTTGTAAGCAGATGAACTCTGTAGAAACAAATCAGAACCCATTGATGTGAAGGAACCCAGATACAAACAACATCCAACTGGGTAGAATTTGATTTGCCCACTAAGTTCCGATTTTAAATTAACCTCTTAAGCTTCCAGCGTTCCAATTGTGTGGCTTAAACAGTAACAAAGAGCAATTAATTTTCAGTCATTATAATGCATTTTTAGTGAGTGATTATACAGATTGCCCATGAGCAGGGAAACACACAGCAAATGCAACCCGTGGAAAGAGGCGAGTAGTTGGTCACAAATTAAATTCTCACCAGTCACCGTGGAATCTGGGATTCTACATTGAATTGGTGCCAAATGTTTACACAATGACAGCCTTATTCTGAATTACATTGTTAAACTCAAAAAAAATGTTTATACCATTTAAATAATTTAACATAAAAAACATTAAAAAATATAAGGGATCAAAAAGAAAAGCAAGCACTATACACAGCCTGCTTTACACAAAGTTATACAGCAGTGTTCAAACTGCACACACAGATTTTACCTGAATTATATTAACAAAAAAAGGTAAAGTAAAAGCTACATAATTCTCCATTAAAAAAATGCTATTCTGTTTAAAGAAATGGCTTTGAGTAGGAAATATTCAAAGTGCTGTGACCACAAGTTTAAAATCCCTGCGATGGCAGGAATAAAATGGATAAAGTTAGTTACCTGGGGAGTTGGGAACTGAACTGAATAACAAATAGACTGAAGTAGTAACAATTAATTTCTGGAAGACGCGTGGATTGGTAGCAAAAGATGACCGAGAACATATTTCTCAGGAATAAATAAATGTCATTTCAGCTTGATAACAGTTACCGCACACGCACCACAATATTCCTTAAACAACTCAGATACATGTTAATTTAAACATGCAGAAGTAGCCAAGTGTTCAGGAGAAGGGGAAAGAACCAAAGTACTGCAGATGCTGGTTAATACTCGAAAGAACACAAAGTGCTGGAGCAGCTCAGGCAGCATCTCTGGAGAACATGGATAGATGACGTTTCGGGTCAGGACCCTTCTTCAGACCTCTTCAGGACCTGACCCGCAACGTCAGCTTTCCATGTTCTCCAGACATGAAGCCTGACCTGCTTTTACTGGAGCTACTCCAGTACTTTATGTCTTTTAGAAGAAAGGAGGGAAATATAGTACCAGTGTAACTATAGGCAGCATGTCTGGAAGACATGGATAGCTGACATGCTGGGTCTGGACCTTTCTTCAGAGGTGTGGGAAGTAACTTTCAAACAAGGTTTGGCCATACTTTTTTTTTTGCCAGAACATTTCTAAAAAAGGTGCGTGGTGTGGGTTTAAGATCTGACATTACAGCCAAATACAGCGTGGTTAGGCAGAACAAGTCAATATAATCAAGTGCAGAATCAAGACTTACAAAAATCATAGCAAGAAATGCTTTTTTTTTTTTTTAAACTCTAAAATGTAAAAATATATTACAGACAAAGACCTAAATACTTTTATCAATTTTATAAAAATGTAAACATTTATGTACACACAATTTAACTAATTCAAACATTAAGATACTGCAAGCACCTTGATCGGAGGGGCAGTGTATTTTCCATAAAACATCTCAACCACGAGTCAGGGAAATGGATGGTTGGGAGTCAATGCATCATTTGTCTGGCTGCTAGGCCTGGATAATTCATGGTCAGACACAGGCAAAGGTAAAAGTCTAACCCTGTCCAATGAGCGCAGTAGGATAAGGGGTGACCTTATACAGGTGTACAAAATAATGCGAGGAATAGACAGGATAAATGCAGAGTCTCTTGGGGAATCGAGAACCAGAGGACATGTGTTTGAGGTGGGGGGGGGGGGGGGGGGAGAGAAATTTAACAGGGTAACTATTTACATGTGGTGGTGGGTGTATGGAACGAGCTGCTGAAGGAGGTAGTTGAGGCAGGTACAATTGCAACTTTTAAGAAACATTTAGACTGGAACATGGATAGGATAGGATTGGATTAGACAGATATAGGCTAAATGTAGGCAGGGACTAGTGTAGATGGGACATGTTGGTCGGCATGGGCAAGTTGAACCGGCCTGTTTCCACGCTGTATCACTCTTTGACCTTTAAATCCCAGACACAAATTTGCATGAGGCAGATAGATGTGAGGCACAACTCTGCCAGAGAGGAACCCCACTAGACAAAGATGAGGCAGAGGGTGGAAATATAACAGATGAAATGCATCTCCGTGTTGCCAGGATCAAAAAGACAAAACGGGTTGAAACAGGACCAGATGCATAGTGCAATTAATCTTTCCCAACTTCTAACTGCTTATAAAGGTTGAGCCAAGTTTGGTTCAAAAATATTTAAATGAAGTTCAGGAGGGCCTGATCATTGGAGGGACCACAGTGCCATGAGTACAGACTAGTTTAGAAGCTCTCTCCTCACCGCTTTCTCTCGGGAGGAGGAGAGACAGGATGTAAAGGAGTAAAGTGCAAGATATTGCTCATTGCAGAAGTGGACATGTTTTGCATGGGGTGCTAAGACTTTGCCAATGCAGAAGCAAGCCTTTCTGCTCGTGGCGCAGGTTACTTAACTTGGGCAATGCTAGGGCAATGGCTTCACGTTGCTGGGTTCATAATAGAGAACATTCGTTACTTTTACAAAATTCCTTACTTTGGAGATACAGCGTGGAAACAGGCCCTTCTAATGAACACATGCACCCAAGGTACCGAGCCGTCACTGTCAGTATTATCGTGTCAAAGGACACCAAAGATGAAAAACAGAATGAATTTTCATTGAACTACCCAGAGTGGTTATTGCCTATTTAGTTATTCATTGCGATTATCTGCCCGAATAAGGTAAAAGCCCATTAGACCCAAGGTAGAGTCGCAAATTGGATCAAAAATTGGTTCAGTCAGGAAGTGTGAGGTAATAAATGGATAGATGGAAAAGGTTTGAAAGGGTTCAGAGAAGATTTACAAGAATGTTGCCAGGACTCAAGGGACTGAGCGAGAGGAAGAGATTGAGCAGGCTAGGACTTTATTCCTTGGAACACAGGAGGATGAATGGTGATCTTATAGAGGTGTACAAAATCATGAGAGAAACGGATCAGGTAAACTCAGAATCCCGAATAAAAGAGGAATCAAGAACCACCGGCCATAGTTTTAGGATGAGGGAGATTTAATAGGAACCAGAGGGGTAACTTTTTTTTTAAACTGCTGCTAGAGGAGGTAGTTAAGGCAGGTCCTATTGCAATGTTTAAGAAACATTTAGACAGGTACATGGATTGGTGGGAAGTATTTGTGTGACTGGAATATTGGGGCCCACAGAGCTCACTACAGGCACCTCGAGTTTTACACAGTGACTACGCTCTTGAAAAGCATCACGTAATTCCAAAACACATGAATCAAACATATACCTGACTACGCTTCCAAGTGTAAATTCAAAAGTAGAAGCACGCAAATCAGCCGTATTTAGAAATAACGTGCACAAAATTAAAGCACGTAAATCAAGCTGTGGTATTAAATGAGCAAGCCCATTATTTAAAAAGTGCATAAATCAAACACGCTAAAAATGAGAGGTGCTCGTTCTCAGTCCCTTACGTCAAGCAAAGTAATGATTTAGACCTCAATGTTGGGAATGTTTTGCAGATAACATGGGGGAAGAGTGAGGAAGGTGGCAGGAAAATGAAAGTTATTCAAGAGCCACAAGGTAATGTATCCGAGAACCTGCAAGGAGCTATACCTTAGGGAGTAGACCCCAGAGAGGATATTGGACTGTATGAAGGAAAGATTTAGGTGTTAAGAAAGTCTGCACAAGGGCAAACCCTTACCCTTTTCATTATCTGTTGGGACGGCACAGTGGCACAGCTGGTAGAGCTGCTGCATCATAACACCAGATTTCCGGGTTGGATCCCAACCTTGGATGCTATGTGCGGAGTTTGCACGTCTCCCTGGGGTCGTGCGAGTTTCCTCCGGGAGCTCTGGTTTTCTCCCGCATCCCAGAGATGTACAGGTTTGTAGGTAATTGGCCCTCTGTAAATTGTCCATAGTGTGCAAGGAGTGAATGAGAAAATGAGATAACATAGTACTAGGTCGAACTGATGATCGATAGTCGGCTTGGTCTCCATGGGTTGAAGGGCCCATTTCCATGCTGCATCGCTAGAATTAAATTTTAAAAAAAAACCCTTAACAGCATTGATGTTTAGAGGGATCTTGGGGTCCACGTCCATAAGGTAGATAGAGTGACAAAGGCGGCATATGTTAAGATTGCCTTCATTGGTTGGAACAGTGCACCAGGACGTCATTTTTAAGCTTTAATGGTCTTTGGTAAGGCCACATTTGGAGTACGACATGCAATTTTGATTGCCCCATTGCAGAAAGGATGTCGAGGCTCAAGAGGGTGCAGAAGTAGTTTATCAGAATGATGCCTAGCTGAACCATTGCTAAAAGAGGTTGGACAGACTTGGATTGTTTATCTCAGGAACTTCAGACATTGAGGGGAAATCTGGTAAGTTTATAAAATTATAAGAGGCCACATAGGGTTGACAGTCAGAACCATTTTCTCGGTATGGAAATATCAAATACTAGAGGGTATACCTTTAAAGTGAGAGAGGCAAAGTTTAAAGGAAATGTGCAGGCAAGTTTTTTTTAATCTAAAGGGTGGTTAGCGCCTGGAACATGCTGGTGGTGGTGGAGGCAGATACGATAGTGGCATTTAAGAGACTTTTAGTTCGGCACATGGATACACAGGGAATGGAGGGATATGGATTATGTGCAGGCCGGTTATAGTTGGTCTTGGCATCATGTTTGGTACAGACATTGTGGGCTGATGAGCGTATCCCTGTGCTGTATCTAAGGTAGGGCTGTATTCTTGTGATCATGTATATCATTGCGGAACCATCAAATAATAAAAGGAACCCCATTCCCTTAGCAGTCAACAAACAATAATAAAAGTAATTGATTACATTGAGAGGGTGAAAATGTTCCAACCTACGTTCGGTTTGGAAGTGCCTGAAGAGTGTGGTAGAGTCAGAAATCTTAATAATATTTGCTGAGATATTGGGTGTGTATATTAAGAGGGAGCGCAGTTAGTGCTGTAAATTGGGATAAGGCGGTATAGCATTTATTTAACCAGAACTGACATGACAGGCTGAACAATCTCTTCACCACGACACTTCTAAGAATCGATGAGCGTGACTGTAAAGCCCAAAGAGATCTAAGTAGTGCAAAAGGGAAAAACCTGCTTCCCCTCAAATGAATAGCTATACACCATTCAATTACTTTACAGGAAGTAAAAAAGTAGTGGATAGTAACCTCAATTTAAAACAGAGACTATGCCAAAACAAAAAAAAAAAATCAGGATGATTAGCAAGACTTGTAAAAATCCAGCACTTGAAATGTTGAAGAACTCCAGCAATGACTTTACAGATAACCCGCCCTTGCTGCCTGGCAATGTGCAGCTGGAGTGTAAGGGCATTGTAGACCCAGCCAAAAGCAAGATGCTTGAAGAATAAAAATATTGACTACACCGAAAATAAAAATAAAAACTGTGGTGGAGGCAGCGCAGCTAAAATGTAGAACGGGCCATGGCGGGGCTAGGTGTACATTTTTCATTGGATTCAAAGACGTCTGCAACTTGTTATAAATCCTGCCCCACCACGGAAGTGTACATAAGAGGACATTGGACAGTGGCGAAAAAGGTTTAGCTGATGGGAGATTCTGGATATGTTCAGGCTGTATTCTTTAGAAATTAAGGTAGAGGTGATTGTGAATAAAAACTAAGGAGTCTTCAAAGAGGAAAACAAGATGCCATTCCCTTAGCGGAGGGGACAGAAACAATATAAAAATGATAGACTAGATTTCAAGGGAGCTCTTGCAATATTCTCCCCTTGCATGACTTGACTGTTGTGAGCTGAACGGTGAGACAAAGAATGAAGTGATTTGCCATTGACTTCCTGATCAGCAATGAATCAAAAGAGCTTGGTTGTTAAATAACGTGGATTGTATATGTTTTAAAATACAAAATTGTAACACGGCATGGAGACACAAAGAACTGCAGATGCTGGTTTACAAAAGAAAACCAAGTGCTGCAGTAAATCAATGGGTCAGGCATCACTAGAGAACATGGACAGGCGGTGTTTCGGATCAGGAACTACTTAAGTCTGAAGAATCCCACCCCAAAACGTCACCGATCCATGCCCTCCGCAGATGCTGCATACCCCACTGAGTTACTCCAGAACTTTGTGCAACGTGCCAGTAAGATAGCAATTATTAAAACTGCCCACAAATTTTTCCCAACCATACATTTCCACCTGTCATGTGCCACACAGATTCGATAGTTATTTTTGGTCCCAAACTGTTTTTAAAAAAATCCATAATTACACTTTTCCCAAAATATTGGTGACAGACTGCCTTCAATGTTGAGATCCCAGAAACTCGTCCAAATCGATTATCCATTCTTCCGTAGTCCTGTTTTTCAACAAGGAGTCCATCAGGTCCGTGTCTCCAGGCAGTCCCTGAAGTGTGCTGCCACCAGACTGACTACCGAAACTAAACGGCAGTTCCTGACTGGAGCTTCTTACCTGGAAACTTTGATTGCAGTGGAGGCTGCTCCTTGCACCCATTTGTTGGCCAGGGCCGAAGGTTGCCATGTCCGTAACAGACTGGGTTAAATTGGGCACCGCTTGGGAGGGCGGATTTGTCTGTGACAGAGAGCCACCTAACGTAGGCATCATCTGTCCACCGATGCTGGAGTTGATAGTTCCCATCGGCCTGGCAGCCTGAAGACTCGCACGGGGCATTCCCTGCACAAACTGCTGGCTCGCTATTTTGGGGTGTGATGGCCTCACATGGAAAGTTGAGGTACTACTGAATGCTACGAGGTTATTGCTGGGTTGGTTTTGGTTGCTCACGGTTTGCAAAGCTTGATGCTGCCATGAGGAATTCTGATTTGCCACAGCACCGGGTAACCTCTGCAAGGGAGTCTTTGACACCGCCTGATTCACAGGTCCTTTGCTATGCTGCTGCTGTGCAAGGCTGGAGTTGCCGAGGTGATTCTGACTGTACCCCGTTAGTACGGGGGTGCCTCGAGTCCTACTTGGTTGCCTCTGCAATGAGTTTGAATGCTGCCCATTTGTGATCGTGTCCTGTGAAAGCATTTGGTTCAGACTCGAGCCCACGTTGTACATTCCCTGTTGGACATTGTGCATGTTACTGTACTGGGTCACTCCCAGCTCTGACTGGGAGGCAGCTGAGCCACTGGAGGAGACAGCACTCTGGCTCGGTGCAATCTGGATCATGTTTTGACTCTGGGAGAACAATCGCGAGCCACCTGGACTTGACGTGGCCAGATTTCCAACCGTTTGAAGAACTTGAGGGGAACCTAGGAAATTAAGCAGAAAGTTCAGACAATTAATTAATTCCAAACACCCAGTGGTATGAACCATTGGGTTCTCGCTGAGGGCTCCTAATGAGCCTGTGAGACCAAGCGCAGACTGGATATAATTTTGCTGGCACTCAGTCCGCCTTGGTATATGCGATCCCCCAGTTGCCATACATCCCCTTCCCATTAGGACCTTTCTATCCTGCGCCCCCGCCACTGTCAGAGTGAGGCGACACGCAAATTGGACGAACAGCACCTCATATTTCGTCTGGCCAGCTTACACCCCAGCGGCATGAACGTTAATTTCTCTAATATTTCTTTAATGTCAATCTCTCCTGACCTTGAATAAACTGGCAAGGGGTGCACAGCTCAGAGGCAAGGAGTTGTTGTACAGCCCAATATCTTCAGTTCTGCCTAAACTCGTCCACTTGCTGTTGAATAACTTTGTTCGGTTGGTGTCACTTTTTGTGCCTGTTAGACTATGCATTTTGTTTAGTTGAGAGACACAGGATGGAAACGGGCCCTTCATTTAGTTTTGTACAGTACATAAACGGCATTTAAAATACATTTGCACCGATACATAGATGGGAAAGATTCAGAGAGATTGATTGAGATGATTGAAAGATGCAACATGGAAATAGGTCTTTCGGGCCACTGAGTCCACAACGACCATCGATCACATGTTCACACGTGTTATCCCACAAAATGCTACCCCACTTTCTCATCCACTCCCTACACTCTAGGGGCAATTCACAGAATAAACCCCACATCTTTGGGGTGTGGTAGGAAATGGAGCATCTGGAGGAAACTCATGCTGTCACAGGGGGATCATGCAAACTCCAAACAGAGGCACCCGGGATCAATGGCAATAAATATGCCACTGACTCTAAACTGCTTAGGTTTTAGACTGCTAAATAACTGCTAAGATTGCAAAGGATAAATGTACAACTCCTCCTATCAATTTCATTCATGAAAAAAAGTCTTCCAGTTCAAGTAAAGGAGTTCGACTCAATACCACATGCTTTGCATTCTTAAAATGATTTTACGGGATCATTTTTAACTGCTTGAAAGATGTTGGAAAGACCATATTAATTAACAACTCCTTAGCTCCCTTAAGAATACAATAGCATGAAATCTTCTTGGACCTTAGACATCCACAAAAAAGCCCTATCTTCAAAGTGGGAAATATCTGATAGAGCAAAGGAATAAAGAGTTATATTATTACTAGAGAAGTGTGTACTTTGGAAATATCTAGAACCATTTTTGTAAGCTGCATGGGCATAGTCCCACTAGTCTGCCTAGGTTTGGTTTGCTACATAATTTTACTGGGTTCTGTGCTAAACAAAGCATTTCACTGTGCATGTATATGTACATGCGATAATAAAATGTCATTGAATCATCGAATCCATGTAGCCCTGTAATTAGCACATCTTTCCCAGCTATCAATGGCCATTATGGACTCCACCCTTTGTTGGCAGCCCCGTTTTGTTTTATCTTTCAGTCTGAAGAAGGGTTCCGACTGGAAATGTCACCTAGTCTTTTTCTCCAGAGATGCTGCCTGACCCACTGAGTTACTCCAACATTTTGTGTCTATCTTCGGTATAAACTGGCATCTGCAGATCCTTCCCACACAATAGACAATAAACAATAGGTGCAGGAGTAGGCCATTCGGCAGCACACATACAAGCATTGTTGTTTTATGTATGTAAAGTTCAGTAATACAGTTTGTATTATGGGCTGCATGTAGAAATGATTTGCTTACAATCACTTCCAATTTGCTAAACAAATCTAAAAGGCTTCCAGTGTCTGCAATGTTTTGTTTTTTGACTTTGATCAACTAAAACTTTCCAATGCCCTGGCCAAAATCTGAAAGACAAACAGAAAATTCCCAGAACACCCAGTAGGTTGGGCCACATCTGTGGGAAGAGAAAGAGCATTAAAGTTCCTGGTCAAAGATGTGTCGCCAGCATTGAGATGGGGATAAACAGCTTTTTTAACCCACAGGGAGGTTGGAGGGGGGGGGGGGGGGAAGGGAGATCACTGAAGCAGGAGGAATGGGTGGGGGGGAAGCTCCTTGCCATAAATCCTTCCTAATATCTGCTAATATCATTATTTCCACATATAAAATGAAGGGTGAAAATGTCCAATTTCATAGCTATGTTGAGCGGGAGGAAGTTTAATGGAGATGTGCAGAGCAATTTTTTATTTTTTAGAGGCTGGTGGGGGCCTTGAATATGCTGCCAGGGGTGGTGGCGGAGGCAGATATGACCGTGGCGTTTAGGGGGCTTTTGGATAGACACATGGATATGCAGGGAATAGAGGAATATGGATCATTTACAGGCAGATGAGATCAGTTTAACGGCATAATTTCCCCAACAACTCTCACCAACTTCTAGATTTGCCATAGAAAGCATTTTATTGGGATGCATTACAGCATGGTTTTGATCATCTCTATCCAAGACATTGCAGAAAGTTGTGGAAATAGCCCAGACCATCGCACAAACCAAACTCGCTTCCATTGATTCCAACCGCACTTCACACTGCCTCGGCAAAGCCACCAGCATAATCAAAGACCAGTCTCACCCTCAGTCACTCCCTCTTCCATCAGGCAAGAGGTACAGAAGTGTGAGAAAGCACACCCCCAGATTCAGGGACAGTTTCTTCCCAGCTGTTATCAGGCAACTGAACCATCCAAGAGAGGGATCCTGACCTACCACCTACCTCATGGAACCCCCTCGGACTCTCTTTAAATGGACTTTAAAATTTTTGTACTAAAGGTTATTCCCTTTACCTGAGGAGTAGCTTTTTCACTGAGAGGGTAGTGGGTATATGGAACAAGGAGTTAGTTGAGGCGGGTATTATAACAACATTTAAAATAATTTCTACAGGTAGATGGATAGGAAAGGTTTAGAAACATAGAAACATAGAAATTAGGTGCAGGAGTAGGCCATTCGGCCCTTCGAGCCTGCACCGCCATTCAATATGATCATGGCTGATCATCCAACTCAGTATCCCGTACCTGCCTTCTCTCCATACCCTGTGATCCCCTTAGCCACAAGGGCCACATCTAACTTAAATATAGCCAATGAACTGGCCTCAACTACCCTCTGTGGCAGAGAGTTCCAGAGACCCACCACTCTCTGTGTGAAAAAAGTCCTTCTCATCTCGGTCCTAAAGGATTTCCCCCTTATCCTTAAGCTGTGACCCCTTGTCCTGGACCTCCCCAACATCGGGAACAATCTTCCTGCATCTAGCCTGTCCAACCCCTTAAGAATTTTGTAAGTGATAAGGGCGAAACGCGGGCAGATGGGACCAATGTTGATAGGGCATCTTGGTCAGAATGGATGAGTTGGGCAGGCCAGTTCTGTGCTGTATGATTTTAAATCATTTTCTCCCTATTTATGAATTATTGAAAATAGTCACAGCTTTATAAATTTTGCCCTGTTAGGAGATCAGAAAAATTCCCAAGATACAATAAAATGGAAGGTTGTGAGAAAAAGGTCTGCATTTAACATGGGAAAGGAAGCAACATTCTATTACGAAGAAGCACCTAAAAATGTTAAACCAGCAAGTAATCTTCCAGATGCTTGGAAGATCTAGAATCCAAAATGAACTCCTCAGAAGGCAGGCAGCTCAAACACATTCTAAAAACCCGTAGTAACAACTAGCTAAATGACAGCATTTCAGGGAGGTTAGCTAGATTAACAGTAAACGCTGGTCTTGCAAACAATACCACTGTCCAAAAAAAACATTTAAAAGAAGCAACAGAATGCCTCGTTCCAATCTTATGAGGAAAGATATTGGAGTCTAAACGTTTCTGCAATGTTTTGATATGCTTCTGTTGTTTCTTGAGCCCCTAAGGATCAGAACTAATGCTGTAATGTTTAGGAGCCATCATTTATATTGTTATTAGTCCATCCCAGTTCTCTCCTCCATCCAACTGCTGTACACCTGCCAGTTATATACATCCCTCAGGCTCAAATGTGCCACACCTAGAGAAACAAACCACAAGCTTGTGGAGAATGAAACAAAGGATGTGCCAAAACACAATAAATATTTATCCTTTCATTTCCAGAAAATAAAGTCAAACCTCCAAGTTACATTCACCCAAGGCAAATGTGACTATCACCAAGAGCATCAAGAACCAATGTCTTCAAAATAGAGGTCTACACTTTGAAAATGAATAGAATGAATAGATACAAAGCTCTGGAGTCGTGCAGCATGTCAGGCAGCATCTCTGGAGAACATGGATCGGTCTGTCTGAAGAAAGGCCCCAACCCAAAACATCACCTATCTATGTTCTCCAGGGTGCTGCCTGATCTGCCGAATTACTCCAGAATTGAGTCTTTCCATGGTAAACCAGCATCCGCAGTTCCTTACTTGAGTGCCATTAACCCAATCTAGGTATATTTCCCAGTTTTGATCCTGACTACGGGTGCTGTCTGTGTGGAGTTTGCATGTTCCACCTGTGACCACGTGGGTTTTCACCAGGTGCTCCAGTTTCCTTCCACATTCCAAAGGCGTGCAGGTTTGTAGGATTGGAAAGGCTCGGTCCGCATTAACCAACCCGACCTCCCGGTGGCTCAGCACTTCAACTCCCCCTCCCATTCCGTATCCAACCTCTCTGTCCTGGGCCTCCTCCACGGCCAGAGTGAGCAACACTGCAAATTGGAGGAACAGCACCTCATATTCCGCTTGGGGAGTCTGCATCCTCTTGGCATGAACATCGAATTCTCTCAATTCTGTTAACCCTTGTTGTCTCCTCCCCTTCCTACCTCTACCTCAGCCCTCGGGCTCCTCCTCCTCCTTTTTCCTTTCTTCCCCCCGCCTCCCCCCATCAGTCTGAAGAAGGGTTTCGGCCCGAAATGTTGCCTATCTCCTTCACTCCATAGATGCTGCTGCACCCGCTGTTTTTCCAGCATTTTGTGTACCCCAGGTTTGTAGGATACTTGGCCTCTGTAAATTGCCCCTAATGTGTAGGATATAGATCTAATGTACAGGCGATTGATGGTCGACATAGACTTGGTGGGCCGAAGGGCCTGTTTCTATGCTATATCTCTAAAATGAACTAAATTAAAAGCCATGAATGGCAAACAAATGGCACGTTCAAATAGTGTAAATATTTATTCCCTTCCACCCTGGTTTCAGGCACTAAAAGGACAGTGGGAATCAAAAACAATCTCTAAAACATTTGAAAGGTACTCAAGGATTATGGACAAAACAGAGAATGCAGGATTAAGCACATATAGGTATTTTAAAGAGCCAGTACTGGAACAAAAGCTTGTATTTTTTTTATTTTTTTATTTTGTGAAAAAGAAAAAGAACCAAATTTGATTGAAGATGGTAGAGTCAGATAGGTTGAAAACAGGCCCTTTGGCCCAACAAGCCCACAACGGCCAACATGTCCCATTTAGACAGCCCCACCTGCCTGCATTTGGCCCATAACCCTCAGTCTTTCCTATCCATGTACCTGCTGAATGTTTCTTAAACTTTATGATTGTACCTGCCTCAACAACCTCTGTGTAAAAAGGTTACTCCTTAGGTTCCTATTAAATCTTTCCCACCTTGTTTTAAATCCATGTCCTCTGGTTCTCAATTCCCCAACTCTGGACAAGAGACGTTTACTTGATCTATTCCTCTCATGATTTTATACACTACTAGACTAAGTGGGATCCGCTGGGTCCCATGTTCACACGGGAGGACTGGTCCCCCAATGCAATATTCCACCTCTCCACCAATTCCAATATTGGTGGCCAGTGGGGGGGGGGGGGGGGGGGGGGGGGGGATTTCTGGAGCGCTAGTATGGTGTTGTGGGCTGAAGGGACTGGTTTTCCAGAGGGCTAGTATATTGTGGGCCAAATGGATTCTTGGGGTGGCAGCTCAGTCACTCAAACCTGATGTGCTGACAGTTGACTCACGGCTATTCCGTGAAATTCCATTTAAAGCAGGGTGCAGGGCCACCAAACTCAGGTGCAGCTTCATGCCATTTCAAGCAGGGTGCAAGGCCACCAAATTCAATTGTAGTTTCATACCACTTCAAGCAGGGTGCAAGGCCACCAAATTCAAGTTCAGTTTCATACCATTTCAAGCAGGGTGCAAGGCCACCGTTCAAATGCAGTTTCATACCATTTCATGCAGGTTGCAACGCTCCAAATTTAAATGCCATTTCATACCATTTCATGCAGGATGCAAGGTCACCCCATTCAAATGCAGTTTCATACCATTTCAAGCAGGGTGAAACCACCATAAAACCACACAAAACACCACACTCACAGTTCAGCAGACATTCAGTGTGTTCAGTTGATTCACAGCTCAGACCTCTCCCTCCCCCATCTTGCAGAGACTGAGCCACACCCAAACTTCCGGGTTTTATAATCCTTCCCCCCCCCACCGGAAGGGGCGTGGCCTTCATGGCGTGATTGACAGGAGAGAGATTCTCAACGCTTTTTAAACACTAATAACACTTTTATTTTTCATTGATGGGAAGAATCCTCTGCACCTGATGAGCGGAGGGGGACTGAGTAAGATAGCCAAAAATCACAGCTGTAAGTGGTAGCGTTTTAACTAAAATCAATATACAGTGCAAACAGGAAGTTGTCAAGTTTAGACTTTTAATCTTTTGTCATTTCGAGCCAACCACCACCAACAACCATTTGCAGTGCTTTATTTCAAACCAACCATCACCAACAACCATTTGCAACGCTTTATTTTGAACCAACCACAACCACCAACAACCATTTGCAGTGCTTTATTTCAAACCAACCACATTTTCATTTTTAAAGTGCATTAAGGGCACTCAAGGTCAGTAAAACCACACACAGTTTAGTAGACATGTGTTCAGTGTTATTCACAACTCAGACTGAGAGACGTTACACTCTCGCTCCCCCATCTTGCAGAGACTGACTGAGGCACTCAACACATTCCGGGTTTTATAGTCCCTCCGGAAGGAGAGAGAATCTCAACATTTTTAAAACACTAATGACTCTTTTATTTTTAATCGATGGGAAAAATCCTTTTGTCCTGCGCAGCGGAGGGGGACTCTGAGTAAGATGGCCAAAAATCACAGCCGTAAGTGGCAGCGTTTTTTCTAAAATCAATATACAGAACAGGAAGTGGTCAAGATCAGGCTTTTAGTAATATAGATAGATAAGATAACCCACTCATCCTCCTGCGCTCCAAGGAATAAAGTCCTAGCCTACTCAGCCTCTCCCGATAGCTCCGGCCCTCGAGTCCTGGCAACATACTCGTAAATCTTTGCACCCTTTCTAACTTGATTATGTCAAGAACAGGCGTAAGAATCAAGTAGTAAGAATAATCATCTTTCTGATGTTTAGGATGTCCCTGACAGACTCCACCCGGGTTGACACTTGCTTTTGGATGGAATAAGAGCACCATACTTACCCTGAAACTGGCTGACCTGGTCAACATGGTAAGGGTTTTGCTGCTGATCTTGGTATTGAAGTGGGGGCCTGGTGAGATGCCTCTGTAACTGTTGCTCCTGATGTTTCCTCTGCTTCTCCTGAAGGGAAGAAATATGTTGTTTGACATAACTGGTAGTAGTATTTTGCTTAACACAAAAAAGATGTGGAGAATTTATTTCCCCTCTTCCAACTGCCCTCAGGTTCCCAGGTGCAGCAAATAAGTCGCTGGTGCAGCAATTTCTAAAGATCGCCAAACCTCAGAACTTCCTCCTCGCATTGTAATAAAGGCAATACTTCTCTTTCCCAGAAATCATGATTCACAGGTCTTGGTTCCTTGACCAAGAGAAAAATCCTCAGAATCTAACCCTGCCAAAACTTCAGAATTTCTCATGTGTCAATAAAATCACCTTTAAATCCCTTTTAAACCCAGAAAGTCTAAATCCATTCTTTCTTCAAAAAGGCATGCAGTTGGAGTAAGACATCCCTAGTTCAGTGCTCCATCTCTGTTGTACTTAAGGCCAACATTTAATTCCTGATTTGCAGGACACATAGATCTTTCCAACATTAACATTCATTATCACAAAATGATGATTGATTACAGTAATGGAGGCAGCCATTTGCACAAGCACGCTTCCAAATCAACTTCTCTCCACCACCCAGCCTTGTTTTTCTATGCTAATCACATTTGCTGTCATTAGGTCTATATCCCTCTCTGTCGTTCCTATCCAAATACTCATCCAAATTTATTTTAAACATTGTAATTATATCTGCTTCCACCACTTTCTCCAAAAGTGGGATACCATAAAACCAGTGTGAATGGGTGATGGATGGTCGGCGTGCACTCTGCAGGGCGAAGGGTCTTTTTCCATGCTGTATCTCCAAACTAAACCAAACCCGGTCCCATATCGCTCTAAACCTATCTTATCCATGCACCTGTCTAAATGTGTTTCATAAAGGTTAAGAAACATATAGACAGAATAATGTGAAACAAAGCCTTGTGAGTTTCAGCACTTAGTTCTTTTTGTTTGTAAACCAACACCAACAAAGGATACGCAGTTCTGAGGTAACTCGGCGGATCAGGTAGCATCTCTGGAGAACATAGATTGTGACCCTTCCCCACCTGAAACGTCACCCATCCATGTTCTACCGAGACATTGCCCGATTGCTGAGTTACTATGGTCATAAGGGATATGAGTAGAATTAGGTCAATCAGCACAACAATTCTACTCCGCCATTCAATCACAGCTGATCTATCTCTCTCTCATAACCCCATTCTCCCGCCTTCTCCGCACAATCCCTGACACCGTACTAATCAAAATTATAGAGATACTATCTATCTCTGCCGTAAAAATATTCATTGACGGCCTCCGCAGCCTTCTGTGGCAAAGAATTCCACAGATTCACCACCCTCTGACTAAAGAAATTCCTCCTCGTCCTTCTGGAATATCCATTATTTCTGAGGCTATGACCTCTGGTCCTAGACTCTCCCACTAGTGGAACCGTCCTGTCCACATTCACTCTGTCCAAGCCTTCCACTATTTAGTAAGTTTCAATGAGGTGCTCACTCATCCTTCCATACTCCAGCGAGTACAGGCCCATTGTCATCAAACGCTCACCATGTTAACCAACTCATTCCTGGGGTCATTCTTGTAAACCTCCTCTGGACCCGCTCCAGAGCCAGCACATCCTTCCTCAGATTTGGTGTCCAAAATTTCTCACAAAAGCGCCTCAGCATTACATCCCTGTTTTTGTATTCAAAGTCGTCTTGAAATAAGTGCTAGCATTGCGTTTGCCTTCCTTACTACCGATTCGACTTGCAAATTAACTTTTTGGGAATCCTCCACCAGCACTCCCAAGTCCCTTTGCACATCCGATTTTTGGATTCTCACCCCATTTAGAAAATAGTCTATGCCTTTATTCCTACTACCAAATGCATGACTCCACACTTTGCTACACTGTATTCTGACTGTTACTTCTTTGCCCACTCTCTCAACCTGTCCAAGTCCTTCTGCAGAGTCCCTGCTTTCTCTACACTACCAGCCCCTCCATCTATTTTCGTATCAAACTCCAGCACTGTCTTTTTTTCGAAACCAGTACCTGCAGTTCCTTGTTTTTAGGATGCTTGCAACAGATATAGAGAGCTAAACACTGCAGAAAATCAGGTCCATTGAGTTGCAGAGGTAAAAGAGCTGCAACAGCAGGGACCTGGGTACATGTATAAATCATGCAGCCAATCCGACTCAAACTTGTTGCATGATTTATACATGTACTCCTGTCTGCTATTGCAGCACTTGTAGAATTTACTCTCGATGATGTATCCTACTTCCAGCCGCGATGCAGTACTTTGCACGCATCATTTGTATTCAACTTTATTGCGATTAGTAGGTTTCTTCAAATTAAGGAAGTTAAGGGAGATGATGCATTAAGAGGATAGAAACAAAGTGCTGGTGTAACTCAGTGAGTCAGGCAGCATCTCTGGAGAAAAAGGACAGGTGATGTTTTGGGTCAGGACCCTTCTTCCCTTTAGGTTCTGACCCGAAACGTCACTGGTCCTTTTTCTCCAGAGATGCTGCCTTACTCCAGAGTTACTCCAGCACTTTATGTCCACCTTTGGTATAAACTAGCACCGGCTGTTTTTGGTTTCTACGTGCGTTAACAGGAAATGGACGCAGTTCCCCACAGATGAAGATTATGTCAGAGTGTTTGAATGAGCCGAGTCCTTCTGCAATGCCATGTCACGCACCCTCTCGGCTAGGAGTTGCTGCTGCCGCTGCAGGTACTGCTGCTTCTGTTGCTCCATCAGCTGCAGTTGCTGCTCTCGCTGCTTTTGCTGATCCATCAGCAGCTGCTGCTTCATGGCCACAGCCTGCTGTTGGCCACTCAGGTAACCCGCGTTGCCGTGGCTGCCGGCAATGGAAACCGGGGGAGGCTGCGTCGTTGCACCTGATCCCTGGACGGCATTTTGCGTCCTGGTGACGTTTCCTGGATGTTGATCCTATTTACAACCAAAGAGGCACAATAATTAATTTTATAAATTACGTACCGCGCAGAAACTCCGCATTCAGCCCGACTGGTCTATCGTTAATGCTGCTCACCCATCTAGGCCTTCTGACCACAGTCAGTACCAGGTGCAAAGGATCTGTCACCATGGCCATAGATCATAGTTATACAGCCCTACAGCTGGGAACAGGACCTTCAGCTCAACTTGCCCATGCTGACCAAGATGCTCCATCTACACTAGTCCCACATGCCTACGTTTGGCCCATATCTCTCCAAACCTATCCCAACCACGTACCTGTCCAAATGTCTTTTAAATGTGATTGTACCTGCTTCAACTACCTCCTTTGGCAGCTCGTTCAATATACCACCACCCTCTGTGTGAAAAATTTGCCCCTCATTTTCCTATTCAATCTTTCCCCTCTCACCTTAAACCTATGACCTTGCGTTCTTGATTCCCTACTCTGGGTAAAATACTGTACATTCACGCCTGTGATTTTATATACACCTCTATAAGATCATCCTTCATCCTCCAGCGCTCAAGGGAATAAAGTCCTAGCCTGCCCAACCTTTTCCTACAGCGCAGTCCCTCGCGTTCTGGCAACATCCATGTAACTGGGAGAATTGAACTCTTGATGTTGTATCCTATTTTCAACCAAGGTTTCTCTCATCATAATGCCACAATCCACCGAATCTTTATGAATAACAGGTGATCAATGGTCGGCCTGGACTCGGTATAGTCTTTCCGCTGATGGATAGCTCACAACAAAACGTTTTTCAGTGTACACTTTTTCACTGTACATGCAACAATAAAATAAACAAAAGCTAAACGAGTTCCATGCTGTCACTTTCAATCAAAAAAATCAAGTCAGGGATAAGAGAATGGAAACAGGCCTTTGGACCACCATCCATTCAACCATCAGCCACACATTTACACAAATCCTCAAATAATACCTTTTTAAAATACTTACCCCAGATCCTTCCACACTGGCAACAATTTACGTAGGCCAATAAGACTACTTACCCACATATCTTTTTGAATGGGAGGAAACCGGATCATCAAGGGATAACCCAACCAGTTGCAGGGACAACGTGCAAACTCCACACAGACAGCAGGTTGTCCGGATTGAACCAGGGGCTCAGGCGCTGTGTGGCACCGGCTTTCTCACGTTGAGAGTTAAGCAGCAGGTGGGACTAAGGGCTTCTGGGAGGCATGGCAGCAAGCTTATGATTTTACTTCATAAAATATTGGTTACAGTGGCGCAGCAGTAGAGTCGCTGCCTCAGCTCCAGAGACCTGCGTTCGATCCTGACTACGAGTGCTATTTGTGTGGAGTTTGTCCTTTCTCCCTGTGATCTTGTGGGTTTCCTCCAGGTGCTCCGGTTTCCTCCCAAATCCCAAAGATGTGCAGATTTGCAAGTTAATTGTCCCTCTGTAAATTGCCCCCTAGTTTGCAGGGAGTGGATGAGAAAGTGGGATAATATAGAACTAGTGTGAACGGGTCATCTTGGACTTGGTGAGCCGAAGGCATATTTCCGTGCTGCAGGACTAAACTAAACACTACTGCTGGAATGGTGCAAACAATTGTTAATTGCACTCTCGAACAATGTGAAGGTGTTAGTGACGATGCAGAGATTTAACAAAATGATGAATACTGATGGATTTGTTACTGGGAACTTCTAGAAACTCTAGCATGGTTTACAGGGATTATACTGAGATTTGACAGAAATGTTGAAATAATGAGAGCGAAAAAGGAGCAAAGGTGACACTAGGGGAAGAACAACTACTTTCTTCAACAAAAGGCAGCAGAATGAAGACAACCAGAGGCACAAGTGAAGAATGATGTTGCAAACCTTATAGAAAATCTGTGAATGAGGGAAAGGGCGGTACTCAGGTCTCCTGTGAATGGTACCTTTGTACTTGTGGACAAAGCTGTGCATTCATTCACTAAACCTGTGTAATCAAACCACAAATAAGGCGGCTGTCACTTAGCTCCACAGTGGAGTGGCCAGTAGAGTTGCTGTCTCAGAGCGCCAGAGACCTGGGTTTGATCCTGACCTCAGGTACTGTCTGTGTGGAGTTTGAACATTCTCCCTACGACCAAGTGGGTTTGCTCCCATTTTCACCCACATCCCAAAGACGTGCAGGTTTTTAGGTTAATTGGCTTCTGTAAACTCAACTCCTCTTGTTATGAAGGCCAACATGCCATTCACTTTTTTCACTGCCTGCTGTACCCGCATGCTTACTTTCATTGACTGATGAACAAGGATCCCCAGATCCCGTTGTACTTCCCCCTTTTCCCAACTTGACACCATTTGGATAATAATCTGCCTTCCTGTTTTTGCTACCAATGTGGATAACCTCACATTTATCCACAATAAACTGCATCTGCCATGCATCTGCCTACTCACCCAACCTGTCCAAGTCACCCTGCATTCTCATTACGTCCTCCTCACAGTTCACACTGCCACCCAGCTTTGTGTCATCTGCAAATTTGCTAATGTTACTTTGAATCACTACACCAAAATCATTGACGTATATTGTAAATAGCTGCGGTCAAATTATCAAATGCTTTCTGAACGTCCAGGTACACTACATCCACTGGCTCCCCCATGTCCATTATCCTAGTGATCCTCAAAAAATCCCAGAAGATTAGTCAAACATAATTTCCCCTTCATAAATCCATGCTGACTAGGACCGATCCTATTGCTGCAATCCAAATGTGCCGCTATTTCATCTTTTATGATAGACTTCAGCATCTTCCCCACCACCGATGTCAGGCTAACTGGTCTATGATTCCCTGTTTTCTCTCTCCCGCCTTTCTTAAAAAGTGGGATAACATTAGCTACCATCGAATCCACAGGAACCGATCCTGAAACAATAGAACATTCGAAAATGAACACCAATGCATCCACGATTTCTAGAGCCACTTCCTTAAGTTCCCAGGGATGCAGACCATCAGGCCCTGGGGAGTTATCAGCCTTCAGCCCCATCAGTCTATCCAACACCATTTCCTGCCTAATGTGGATTTCCTTCAGTTCCTCCGCTGCCCCAGATCCTCTGGCCACTACTATATCAGGAAGATTGTTTGGTCCTCCTTAGTGAAGACGGATCCAAAGTACCTGTTCAACTCATCTGCCATAATAAATTCACCCTTTTCAGTCTTCAAGGGTCCAACTTTGGTCTTAAGTAATTTTTTCCTCTTCACATATCTAAAGAAGCTTTTACTATCCTCCTTTATATGCTTGGCTAGCTTACCTTCGTACCTTATCTGTTCTCCCCGTATTTCCTTTTTAGTTATCTTCTGTCGCTCTATAAACATTACCCCTATCCTCTTGCATCCCGCTCATTTTTGCTATGTTGTACTTCTCTTTTATTTTTATACTGTCCCTGACTTCCTTTGTCAGCCACGATGGCCCCTTACTCCCTTTGGAATCTTTCTTCCACTTTGGAATGAATTGATCCTGCACCTTCTATTATTCCCAGAAATACTGTCATCCCTGCTAGGCTATCTTTCCAGTCAACTTTGGCCAGCTCTTCCCTCATGGCTTCATAGTCCCCTTTGTTCAGTGGACACCTCCGATTTACCCTTTTCCCTCTCAAATTGTAGATTAAAACTTACCATATTCTGGTCACTACCTCCGAATGGCTCCTTTACCTCGAGTTCCCTTATCAAATTCGGTTCATTACACAAAACTAAATCCACAGTTGCCTTCTCCCTGGAAGGCTCCAGTACAAGCTGCTCTAAGAATCCATCACGGAGGCACTCTACAAACTCCCTTTCTTGGGGTCCAGCACCAACCTGATTATCCCAGTCTACCTGCACGTTGAATTCTCCCATAACAACCATAGCATTACCTTTACGACACGGCAATTGTAACTCTTGATTCAACTTGCACCCTACATCCAGGCTACTGTTTGGGGGCTGTAGATAATTCCCATTAAGGTCTTTTACAATTCCTTAGTTCTAGCCTTACTGACTCCACATCTCCTGTTTCAAAGTCACCCCTTGCAAGGGACTGAAATTCATTCCTCACTAACAGAGCTACCACACCCCCTCTGCCCACATGTCTGTCTTTTCAATAGGAGGTAAATCCTTGAATATTCAGTTCCCAGCCATGACCCTCTTGCAGCCCATGTATCTGTAATTCCCACGACATCATACTTGCAAATACTTGGGAATTGTTCCTCGTATGCAGGATAGTGCTAGCGTGTGGGGATTGCTGGTCGGCAAGAACTCGGTGGGCTGAAGGGCCTGTTTCAGTGCTGTACCTCTAAACTAAACCTGGGCTCGATCTGCACTACGGGTGCTGTCTGCACAGAGTTTGTACGTTCTCCCTGTCACTACATTATTTTTCTCTGGGCGCTAGTTTGCTCCCACACTCCACAGATGTACAGGTTTGTAGGTTAATTGGCCTGGGTAAAAAAATGCAAATTGTCTTTAGTGTGTCGGACAGTGGATGGTGATCACTGGTCAGCAAGGACCCGGTGGGCCGAAGGGCCTGTTTCCGCATTCTTTCTCTAAAGTCTAGTTTGAACGGGTGACCAATGGTCAGTGTGGAATCAGTGGTCTGAAGGGTCTGTTTCCTATGCTGTATGTCTAAACCAAGCATGGGTTTTCATTAAATAAGCAAGACCGAGCTGTCATATAACAGAAACGTACACAGTATTCTTACCTGGCTGTGCTGCAGATGAGGTCTGTACGTCATGGTACTCTGGGTCAGCTCCTTTTGTTTCATCACTAGCAGTCGTTTCTGTTCCTCGCCGAGGTGGGAAAGCTGCTGCTGCTGCCTCATGTACGCGAACATTGCGGTTTTGTTCTGGTTCTGTACCACCACTCTTTGGCCGTCGGACATTTCGTAATGGGTCAACCGTTTAGTGTTAGCGTAGTTCAGTAACGGAGCCTGGCTGCTTGTGGAGTTTGGCCCCAAAGCATTAGGAGGCTGGCTCAGCATTGCCACCCGATTTGGCTGCAGGTAGGTGCCACCAGCTTTGGCGGAGCTCTTTGGCGGCATGCTGGCCATGGAAAGTTTCTGATTGAAGCCCTGCTGGTACAACGAAGGGCTGCTGGGCTTCTCGAGGCTGAAGGGGCTGCCCAGTGGACTTTGGGTAGGAGCCGCCGACCAGTTCTGGACCTGGTTGGGCGAGGAGTGTTGTACCTGCTGCTTCTGCATGAGTTGGGCCCTCTGCTTCTGGTTGGCAGCCATCTGCTGGAGCTGCTGCGCGTGAGAGCGCTCTACGGACATCGCTGGGTTGCCAGGCAGGAGAACACTAGATGTAGGCCTTGTGCATGCTGGAGTGGGCCCCGTGGCTTGTGCAACTGGCTGGGAGACTGATGGGGCAGTAGTCACAGAAGCTAAAGACACGCTCGAGAATGAAGGTCCTGAGGGAGATGGCCTAGGCTGCGGAGATTCTGTTTGTTCATGCTCAAATGAGGATGGAGAAAACTCTGTTTTTATAATGATGTTGTCTGATAAGGAGGTCTGATCGGAACCAGTTGGTTCAATATCCTTCTTCTCCTCAAAATCCTCATTGAAAAGATCCTGTATATCTTGATCTGGCACTGAACGGTTTAATTCATCAAACAACTCTTGCCATTCTTGTTCGTTCAAGTTAATATCCGGGAACATGTTGTTCTGGGAGAGAGAAGTACCTGATGGGTTGACACAAGCTAAATCCAGAGATGGTTCTTGCTTCAGCTCTTTAATAAGAGTGAAGCCATCAATACCATCACTGTTTCCGTTCATCTGCACATTGGAATCCGGAAGACATTCCTTCTTCAAGTTGTCCAAGTTTATGGGATGATTCCCATTGCCTTGGGTTCCATCCCTGACAACAGATCTTTTTTCCCTTGGGTGGAGTGGAGACATAGATGGCATCCCATTGGAGGTGCCATTAACCACAAATTCCCCATTCAATTGGAGCTTCTTGGTCCCCAAATAGCTCCCGTCTACAAATCCATTCTGCTGATCGCCATTCAAAGGAGAACCGTCGGCTTTCAATTTTCTTTTCACCCGCTCATGAAGCTAAATGAAAGTAAGAGAGATAAAATTAGTTCAATGACCGCATGGTTCACTAAATCTTCAGAAATCATTCAAATAATTTTAATGTGAGTTGATTCTTATTAGTATTTCAGTATTTATTTTTCCAATATAAAACAATGCTCTATCCATCCACTTTCTTTCTAAATATAACTCTGAACAAACATGTTAATGTTTGTTCTCAAAAATGCACTTACTTTAAAATAGACTAGGGATTGATTAAAATAGTTTACAGTTTAGAAATACAGAATGGAAACAGGTCTCTCGTTCCACTGAGTCCATGCCGACCATCGATTACCCATTCACACTCGTTTTATGTTAGGTACAGATCCAAAAAGTTGCCAATCCTTATTCGTCAGAGATGCTGCCTGACTCGCTGAGTTACTCCAGTACTTTATGTATATCTTCAGTATAAACCAGCATCTGCAGTTCCTTTCTACGTGTGCACATGGATATGCTGGGAATGGAAGGATAGGGATCAAGTGCAGGCAGAGATTAGTTTAACGTACATTATGTTCAACGTGGACATTGTGGGCAGAAGGGCCTGTTCCTCTGCTGTTCTGTGTTTTCTTTAACTACCAACTGGATATATAAAGGTTTATATATAGGTTTAAGGTGAAGGGGGAAAGATTGAATAAGAATCTGAGGGGGGTAACATTTTCACACAAAGGGTGGTGGGTGTATGGCCTAAGCTGCCAGTGAGGGTAGTTGAGGTTGGGACTATTGCAACATTTAATAAACAATTAGACAGGCACATGGATAGGACAGGTTTAGAGGGATATGGGCCAAACGCAGGCATGTGGGACTAGTGGGTTGGTATGGTCAAGTTGGGCCGAAAGGCCTGTTTCCACGTTGTATGACTCTATAAAGAGGTAAATTACACAGCACATTGGTTATTTTAAAGAAAAAGGAAAATTATAAAAACACAAATTTCTCCACTTTAGTGAAACTAGATGTTTTACATTTTGTACCTCCTTAAGTACGCAAGAAGCAAATGTAAGTTTACATTTAAGTTAACAAGTAAATTACTAATAGTGTTAGGCTGTAACACTTTGTAGAAAGGTTCAGGTAGAGAGATAAGTGATACATAGGGCAAATGACAAAAGGAAGAAATCCAGGAGCACGGCAGCACCCTGATTGTACATGGTACTCTAAACTGCATTGAACTGGATTAAAATTGTGTTCACATTTAGGTAAGCATTTTACATGACATGGCTCAGTTGAATCATGTTTTTAAACGTTGAGTTAAAGGTGCATGGTGCCATCTATTGCTAAACTGATGTCATTACTTGGAGCTCAAAATTGGAGAGGGAGGGAGGGAGGGAGGGAGGGGGAGAGGGAGAGTCCATGTTGTAGGTTAATAGCAGTGAAACAAATGAGAATATGAAAGGGAATGGTGGAGAGCAGGAATGTGTGAGAAGTGCTGCAGATTAAACTAGTCGAGGTTGAAGAGACGTCAAATTCCAGCAGAAGGGCAGAAATGAACAAATTGAGATTGAAATAAACACTAAAATCTGTGGAGAGAAAGAAATTTCAGGCAAATGTTTGAATTCAGTATAGAGTCTCAAAGATTGTAATGAGCCCAAACAAAAGAGGTGCTGTTTCACGTGTACTTTGATTTTGACTTTAGAGATATAGCGTGGAAGCAGGCCCGTCAACCTATTGAGTCAGGGCCTACCAGCGATCAACCCGTACATACTAGAGGGCAATTTACAATTTTTACTGGTGAATGAAACTCCAAATCGGTATGTCTTTGGGGCGTGGGAAGAAACCGGAGCACCTGGAGAAAACCCACACTGCCTCAGGGAGAAGGTACCATCTCCATACAGACAGCACCCGTAGTCAGGTTCGAACCTTGGTCATTGGTGCTGTGAGGCAGCAACTCTATCGCTGTGCCACCCTAACTGATCTGCGACACTTTTCCGACTAAGCCCCAGACTGCAGTCAAAAGTAGGAGTGGGACAAAGAATGAGAATGACGGGTGACTGGAGGTTTGGGGGTCATCTTTGCTGCACTGTACAGAAGACTCCAAACATGAAACCAAATGTAGATTGTGAGACCTTCGGTCTTTGCACAACAGTCACTCCAGTTATTTCATCAGGTGGCGCCATATGATGGCAGCCTTGCCAAGGTCTATCTTGTCCTTTTCTTCTTTTTAGTTTTTAGTCTGTTGTTAAATATATGTATTAATGTATCTTTAGTTTTGTATTATGTGGGGGGTGGGGGAAACTATATTTTATCTCTTTCCTCTATGGAGATGAGACTTTTGGGTATCGTATCTCCGTTCACACTGCGGCCTAATATCGAGGAGCTGGCGGCCTCTTACTGGGGATTGACTTTGGGGTCATCAACCACAGGAGCCTTCGGCCTTTACATCGTGGAGCTTGTGATCCCTTTGTCAGGGATCGACTTCAGGAGCTCCAACCACAGGAGCCTGCAGACTTAACATCGTGGAGCTCATGGTCCCTCATGGTTAGGGACTGACTTTGGGAGCTCCAAGCTGCAGGAGTTTCGAATGCCCCGTGCGGGAGCTTCGACCGTCCTGACTGTGGATGGTTCGACTGCCCCGACTACAGGAGAAAAGGAGGGAAGAAGATAATACGTAATTGCCTTCCATTACACTGCGCTGTGGTGGATGTTTATGTTAATTTTTATGTAGTTGTGTCTTGTTGCTTTTTTGGTATGACTGTATGGCAAATCAAATTCCTTGTATGTTTTTATATACTTGGCTAATTAATTAATTACAAAACAATACAAGCTTCCAGTCACCTGTTCCACTCCCACTCTGTCCTGTCTTTTTTAGTTAAGGTTAGTTTAGTTTAACGATCCAGCATGGAAACAGGCCTTTCGGCCCATTGAGTCCACACTGCTCATTGATCACCCGTTCATACTAGTTCTATGTTATCCCACTTTTTCATCCACTCCGTACACATTAGGGGCAATTTACAGAAAGACAATTAACCGATAAACCCGCACGTCTTTGGGATGTGGGAGGAAACCGGAGGATGTGGAGGAAACCCAAGTGGCCACAGGGTGAACGAACGAACTCCACACAGATAGCACCTGGGGTCAGAATCGAAGGGGTACAATATTCAAATTTCATCAACACCAGAAATTATAGTCGCTCTCATGGTCCTATATGTAGGACCTGTGCGTAATTTGTCATGCCACACTTCAAAACAATGCCATAAGTACTTTGGGATGTGGTTGTGAAAGAGATGGATTTTCTCTTTTTCTTTTCCTACTTCAAATTAAATGAATTTTTATCCTGCAATATTTTCAAAATGGAGGGATTCAAGTCATTTCCTCATATTGCAGAAAATAATTTGTGGGGAAACACCCAAGTCGTGCAATGTAGGTCAGCAGTGAAGCCCAGGCTGATTCAATGCAATGCTTTTGCTTTGCTGAGCTGATCGGGAGGAAGCACACTCACCAGGCTTGTGGTGTGTGTCATTTCACATTCACATCAAATTGTGTAATCTTTTAATAGCTGCTGTGTACCCAACCCAACACCAAAATGTAACTTGGGCAGTTCCATTCTAGCTAAAGCTTTACGGCCAGGGTTTGAACATGAGAAATTAGAGCAATATAGACTTAGTCAGATCTTCAAGCCTGTTCCACCTATCTTTCAATTCATTGAATGTCGAAAAAACTACTGTCCTTGGTATTGAATGCAATCAAACTCTCCAGGACAGAATTCTAAAGATTCACATCTGTATGAAAAAAATTCACATTTAAAATGTACGTAGCCTAACCCTTATTTTGAGATTGACTCCAAGTTGTAGGTTCCAGTCTGAAGAAACATCCTTCCCACACCTAACCTATCAGAATACTGTACATTTTAATAATGTCACTCATGTGCCTAAACTCTTGAACAGACCTTGACATCTCAATCTCTCCTGAATGACAGATCTGTGATCTGAAAAAAAAAGACGTAATCCTACCCTGCATTGTCGACAGAAAATGTAGTCATACAGCACAGAAACAAGCTCTTCGACCCAACTCATCAATGCAGACCCAGCCAAGCCAGTCCCATTTTCCAGTGTTTGGCCCATATCCCTCAAAAGCTTTCCTATCGACGTACCTATCCAAGTGTCTTTTAAATGCTGATATAGTACCTGCCTCAGCTACTTCTTCTGGCAGTTCGTTCCATACACCCACCACCCTCTGCGTGAAGAAAAATTACCCCCACCCCCCTGGTTAGCATTAAATCTTTCCCCTTTCACCTTAAAACCTCTGTCCTCTGGCTCTTGATCCCCTTACTTTGGGGAAAAAGACTCTGCACTCTGAAAGAACACCCACTCTACCAAAAAGTACCCGTTTCAAATCTCCGGGATATAGATAAACTAAGCTATCCCCATACAAAAGAAGGTAGACACAAAGTGCTGGAGAAAGGTTTCAAGACCCTTCTTCAGACTCAACCCAAAACGGCACCTATTCCTCTTCTTTAGAGATGCTGCCTGACTCTGTTACTCCAGTATTTGGTGTCTATCTTTAGTGTAAACCAGCATCTGCAGTCCCTTCCTATCCATACAAAAGAATACTGTTAAAAATAAGGTTGTTGAAGACCACTAGCATTGCAAGTATAGTTTGACAGCACTAGATGGCAGTAAATGTGATGTCACAACATTAGACTATTCTGAATGTTAAAGAAGGAACTGCAGATGCTGGAGAATCGAGGGTTACACAAAAAGCTGGAGAAACTCAGCGGGTGCAGCAGCATCTAAGGAGCGAAGGAGATAGGCGACGTTTCGGGTCGAGACCCTTCTTCAGACTGGTCAGGGCTTACACAAAAAAAGCTGGAGAAACTCAGCGGGTAGTCACTTCTTCAACCAGTGGCCACAGGTTACCGTCTACAACATCAGCCACAGGTACTTCAGGCTGTCTCTGCAGCATCGCCAATCTCAACCACGAGCAAGACAACGGAAACAGGCACATGGGAGCACAGACTTACAGCCAAAAAGCCCAGATTTGAAAATACATTGTTTGTCCGTCATCCTAACACCAGGAGGTTAAAATCCTGAGATTTCAAACACAACATCCAAGCAGAACTGCAGTAAATCAAGGCATCAACTTGCTTGATTGTAATCATGTATCGGCTTTCCGCTGACACAACAAGCAGCTTTTCACTGTATGTCGGTACATGACAATAATCTAAACTAAAAACCCTCAACCAAGGGCTATTACAGTATTGTGTAGAGAGGTGTGTTACCGACAGCACTGCTGCGCTACCCTTCCCTGCTGCTGTGCCAGATGCATGCTCTTGGTAAACAATGAGCTGCCCCAATGCCCGATGTGGAGAATCTGCCTTATGAGGGTAGTGTGGAGCAACCACTAAGACCATCCCCACAGTGAATGGAGACTGCCAGTAACTGCCCCAAGTGTTAGTAAGCGGCCTGGATGCCATGGTCGCCCTCATCAACACCTGTTGAGTATAATGGCAGCTGCTGTTTTGGCTGCACAGCTGTCTCAAGCTCAGAGATGTCCCTATGTTCACAAGCTCAATATCCTGACTGCCACTTCATTCCTCGACTATACCCTTCTGACACAAAATAAAATGCTCCCATCTACCCGCAAGAAATCCATACTTGCCCTGGCTGGTCGTTTTCTTTTTAACCTACTGACAATATTTAAAGGCCAGTTTATTCTCATATTGTCTTTCTTTGGTCAATCTCCTCATCCCATCTGTAAGTTTTAAAATCCTATCTTTGGCAATTTATAAGATGATTGATGTATTATTATCTTTAATTTCTCTAATTTAGTCATGGATGGTGCTCGCCGCAGAGAGGATTTTTTTTTCTTCAAGTAAGGTTAATTTCTTTAAATGCTAGGCATTGATCAGCCACTGTTGTACATTTTCCCCAATCAATGTCAGTTAACTCTCTCCTTGTGCAAGTGAGTCTGGTCCACTATTAAGACCATTGCTTTCTATCTCTTGGACAAGGGGCTGTTGCTATGATAGGAAATTCAAGAGATCTGAATATGGGTCCTGATCTGAAATGTCACCTACCCATGTTCTCCAGCGATACTACCTTCCTTAGTTACTCCAGCATATTCTGTCTTTCCTTCCATCTTGCTTTGCTATTCTTTTAATCCAGGTCAGGATCCTTCTTCAGACTGAATGTAGGTTGGGATGGAGGGGGGGGGGGGGGGGGGGAGAAAACTGGAAAAGAGGAGGGGCAGGGCAAAGTGTGGCAGGTAATAGGTGAGGGGGTGTTTTGATAAACAGATGGTTGGACATTTATAGTGAATTTTCATTGGACCACCACAAGTATATCACTCAGACCAAGCAGCACTGTAAGCATTGATACCTCACCAACTGCTTCTACAAATGCAGCAAGATTTCTTTACTTTATACTCAATCCCACCACCTCTTGCAGTACAATACAATCTCACTGAAAACAAACATCTTCTCTGTAACCAAGAACAAAGAAGTTGGCACAAACTGGTGAACATTGCCCATTCCATCACGGGTACTGATCTCCCCACCATTGAAGGGATCTATCCACAAGAGTTTCTGCCTCAAAAAGGCAACCAACATCATCAGAGACCTACACCACAATGGCCATGCTCTCATTTCACTCCTGCCATTAGGAAGAAGGTACAGGAGCCTGAAACTGTAACATCCAGGTTCAGGACCAGCTTCTTCCCTACCACTATCATGCCACTGAACACTACGAACTGCAAATAGGCTCCAAACTATATAGACATGGGGCATAAGTTTTGATTTTGCGTGTCAATTGTTTATTTATTTGTCTATGATATATATATAAATAAAAAATACACACACACACATATATATATATGCACATACACACACACACACACACATATATATATATAGTGAACCTTTTTTCCTTTGTTTATTTTGGCTTTTACAGAGTACTATCTTTACATATCAGTTGTGCTGCTATGTAAGAATTTCATTGTTCTGTTTTGGGACATACGATAATAAAACACCCTTTACTCCTGAATCCATTCTTTGGCCCACCTTACTCACCATTGTCCTGTAATGTGAAATAAACAAGTTTCGTTCAGATTGATGGTATATTTCACAAGTTATTGATATTTTAAACTTTACAAAAAAAAATTTTCCTATTGCCCTGCGTTCAGTTCTAATGAAATTCCATTTTCATTAACAGCTAACGTTGTGTTTAGGTTATTTTAAAGAACAAACGTGATATTAATTGAGAATTGCATTTGTTTTTAAAACCATCATGATTTTCATTGAGATGGGGTGGGATAGGGTGAGGTGAGGAGTGGGGGAGCAGGGGGATAGATGGAGAGGAGGGGGGTAGGGAGGGGAAAGGGTGAGGTGAGGAGGGAGTATGGGGGAATAGGGGTGATATGGGGAAGGAGGGGGGAGTGGGAGAGGTAGGGATTGGGGGGGATAGAGGGAGAGGAGTTTAGTGGGGGAGGTGAGGAGGGAGAGTGGGATGGGGAGGTGAGGAGTGGGTGAGCAGGGACGATAGAGGGAGAGGAGGGGGGTATGGAGACTAGAGAGGTTATGGAGGGAGCGAGTGACTGAGGGTGGGGATGAGACGGAAGGAGTGTGGGAGGGGAGGAGGAGAGGGGAAAGGGAGAGTGAGGAGGAGGGGAAGTGCTGGGGACGAGGGGGAATTGAGGAGGATAGGGGCAGGAAGAGGGATGGCGAGGCTCAGTTGGGGGAGGGCTGCCGTGACTCGCGTCACAACGGGAACCCCTTCAGTCGCACCTGCGCAGTTGGAGGCTATGGGTCAGTGGTGGAATATTGCCTTGGGAGCAGGCCAGTTCCCAAGAGCCTTCAAATCCCCAAAATGTATATGCTCCTTGATCATGTCTCCAAGACAGAGAATTTCAGAAATCTATCATCATCTGCGAGAAGAAATTACTCCCCATTTAGATGACCACCGCCATATCTTTTAACTATTTCCCCCAAGTCGGGAATCTGCAACAAGTGAGCACATCTCAACCTCTAACCTGTGTAGAAAGGAACTACAGATGATGGTTTATATCAAAGCTAGACACAAAGTGTTGTAGTAACTCAGCGGGTCAGGAGGCATCTCTGGAAAAAAAAGGATGTGTGACGTTTTGGGTCGGGACCTTTCTTCTCACTGGAGACTCAGACCTCTGTCTCAAGAAGGGTTTGGATCATAAACAACATCCATCCTTTTTCTCCAGAGATACTACCTGACCCGGTGAGTTACTCCAGCACTTTGTGACTATTTTCAACATCTAACCTGTCATGCTCCCTTGGGAACCAATATATTTCAACAATTCCCCCTCGTTCAGAGAACCCAAAAGAATGCACATCTAATTTCTTCAGCCATTCATTCAGGAAGTTGCCCGGTGTTTTTCTTTGGACTTCCTCCAATGGCAATATATCTGTTCTGAAACAAGCGACCAAAACTGCACAGTAGACCCAGAGGGGCTTCACCAACACTTTGTATAAATATAACAATACTTTCCTATTTCTAATCTCCAACATGCTTGCAGTTAGGTCCAAAATGCCATTTGCCTTTGCTAGTACCAGATCAGGAAGGGCTCGAGTTATAGGGAGAGTATTGGATAGGCTAGAACTTTTTTCCTTATCACGTAGGCCGAGGAGTGTCCTTATAGAGGTACATACAATCATGGTCATAGATAAGTTAGATAGTCAATCTTTTTCTCAGGGTAGGGAAGTCTAACACTAGACTAGTGTAGATGGGGCATGTTGGTCAGCGTGGGCAAGTTGGACTAATGCGCCTGTTCCCATGCTGTACGACTATGATTTCCCCATCATTCAATTTTAAGCTGATTAAGGGTCTTGTCTTTCTTTGTTGAGGTTCTGTCTGCAACATCTACATCTATCTTTAACAAGGAAAATAACTTGTTCTGATCCTCAGCCATGCCTTCTGCTCCCCTTGAACATTTCCTTTATTGATCCTTTATTGATCTGATGGTCTACACTCCTCCTTTCACAACCTTTTTCATGTTCACATGCCTAAGTAGAGATGATTGAAAACGTCACATTCCTAGGAGTTAATATCACCAACAACTTCTCCTGGACCAACCATATTGATGCAACGACCAAGAAAGCACACCAATGCCTCTACTTCCTTAGAAGACTTAGGAAGTTTGGCATGTTCCCTACAATTCTCACCAACTTTTACAGATGCACCATAGAAAGCATTTTATCAGGATGTATCACAGCTTGGTTTGGGAACAGCTCCAACCAAGACCGCAAGAAATTGCAGTGAATTGTGGACACAGTCCAGACCATCACATGAACCAACTTCCCTTCTATAGCCTCCATTTACATCTCACACTGCTCCAGCTGCATAATCAAAGACAAATCGCACCTGGGCAAAAGGTATAGAAGTGTGCAAACAAATGCACACCACCAGATTTGGGGCAGTTCCTTCCCAGCTGTAATTAGGCAACTGAAGCAACCTACCATAACCAGAGAATAGTGCTGAACTACTATCTACTCTTTGATGACCTTTGGACTATCCTTGATTCGACTGTTGGCTTTACTTTGCACTAAACGTTATTCCCTTATCATGTATCTATACACTGGATTAATTGTAATTATGTATTGTCTTTCTGATGACTAGTTATAGACCGTGGGCCGAGGTGCTTTTTCGTTTCATTTTGTGACCCAAATCACGTATCTACCTGTATTTATAACATATTGTGTAAAGATATTATAGAAATCATACCTGAAACTCGTCAAGACCAAAACCTGCACATATTTTTAAAATATGAGGAAAAACCTCAAATTTTCCGAGTAGTAATTGTCCAATCAATGCACGTTTGACATTGAGTCTGACGCCAATTGACCAATCATGCACTTTGTTTCATGGTAGCTAGGCAGCGAGCACTCTGGGATCATGGCTGCCTCCTAATTACATCAAAACAATAGCAAGGTTTCGAAGGAATAAAGGTAACGCTAACCTTGCTGATAATTTTCGTTTACAACTGATTTGTCGTTGTAAAGTTAAGATGTGAACTGTTAAATAAAAATGTAGAACTACGGTTAGGATTAGGGTCAGTCAGTCGGTAGAGCTGTCGGCTGGCCGGTGGGTGCTGCGAAGAGTCGGTCAGGCTGTTGGCCCCCCAGTGGGTGCTGCGAGGGGTCGGTCAGGCTGTCAGTCGGTCAAAAAGCAGAATGAGAGAGAGAGAGGGGGGGCAGAGAGAGAGAGAGAGAGAGAGAGAGAGAGAGAGAGGGGGCAGAGGGAGAGAGAGCGAGAGAGGTCAGAGAGAGAGGGGGCATAGAGAGACATGGAGAGGAGGCAGGGACGGGGAGAGGGGGCAGGGGTGGGGGGGGGGGGATGGGGAGGGGGGCCTGGGGCGGGGAGGGGGGGGGCCTGGGGCGGGGACGGGGGGGATCAGGGACGGGAGGGGGGGCAAGGGCGGACAGGTCAGGGGCAAAAGTTAAATTCTAGACACATTTCCGATGATCGACCCATGGCCTATTAGCATGCAACAAAAAAGCCTTTCACTATACACATGACAATAAACTAAAGTAAACTATAGACCTTTTCTGCACTCCCTATTATTCGCTTTTCTTTTCTATTCCCTCTCCAGACTTTGTGATTTATGTTAACAACATGTCAGGCGGCATTGTTTTCTCTGTATCTTTTAATCATCAACGGAGATCTGACTTTAATTTCCCTACCTTTTTCCTTCATCGGACTGTAGCTTATCTGTACCATAACGAGTTGCAACCTGTTTAATTACTGGTTTGGCCGCCAAACTCTATTGCAATGGATCATCAAGTTTCCCCTTTACCAAGCCCAGCAAGGCAACATGGAGAACTCAACTCCTCAGAAAGTACCACCATCCTTGAGTGAACAAATAGGGCACCCTCACCCGTGCATCCCTCCTTCCCATCATGCCAAAAAAGAAAAGGGTCTTAAAAGGAGTTGTCTGTTCAGTTCTTCATCAGTTACTCTAGTTTAACACTGAGAATGCTGATTTTTTGATCTTGTAAACAAAATACTCATCTGTCTAAGTATTCTGAAAACACACACCCTTAACTAGAGAACACGTTTGAAAACTAATGGACACCGAGTACCATTAAGTCCGCCTATAGATTTATTTTAGACCTTAGAGATACAGCATGGAAACAGACCCTTCGGCCCACCCAACAATGATCACCCCCTTACACTAGCACTAGCCTACATACTAGGGACGAGTTACAATTTTTACCAAAGCTCCCACACATCTTTGGTGTGTGGGACGAAAACGGAGCACCCCGAGAAAACCCACGCGGTCACAGGGAAAACGTACAAACCGTACAGATGGCACCCATAGTCAGGATCTAACTCTGGTCTCTGGCGCTGTATGGCAGCAACTCTATCGCTGTGCCACCGTGCCGCCTTAGATGTTATTTATTGCTTTCAAAACAGAAGCTGCTGCAAAAGAGTTGTTTCAATTTCACGACTTTTCAGGCCACAGTACTCTCTCCGAAGATGCTGACGGCCCTGGTGAGCACTTTGGGCATTGTATCTTGTTCCCCAGGCGTACGATATTCACAGTAGTTCACCTTGGTACAAACAATGGCACCAACCATTTTAACTGATGTCAGACAAATAGGAGAGGTTTATGGGGAAATGGGATGAACTTAGATGGGCATCAAGGTCAGCATTGACAGGTTGGCTTTTTTCTGCGCTGTATACTCTTTGACTCTATTTAGCCAATGCATTTGTCTGTGATGCTTAGTTAATTCTTCGCATCACTACAGGAACTGTGCTTCATCTTATTAAAATCTAATTAACTGTATTCACAAAAAGATTAAAAATACATTTAAAGCAAAAACAATCAACTTCTTGTCCAAGACACTCAATTCATTCACTTAACTATTCCACAGTTCTCACTGCAACAGCCCTGTGAGCTACATGTAATGTTTTATCTGGTTTGTACAGTACTCAGACACAACACGAGTGGAGCAATACTTGCCTCTGCTGGGAGTTTCATTTCCACAGCTGAGGAGTGGCCACAACAAAGATTCTACCTAAATCCATACAATCATACTTATATTCCCGTGATATCACAATGACGCAGTGGTGCAGCCAGTAGGGTTGCTACCTCACAGTTCTGGTGACCCAGGTTCGATCCAGGCCTCGGGTGCTACCCGAGTGGAATTTCCATGTTCTCCCTGTGACCGCATGGGTTTTCTCCGGGTGCTCCGGTTTCCTTCCACATCCAAAGACATGCAGGTCAGTAGGGAGTCTGGAGGTTGCCCCCTACCGAGCGGATTAGAAAGTGGGATAACAGAACTAGTGTGAACGGGTGATCAATGGTCAGCGTAGACTCGTTGGGCTGAAGGGCCTGTTCACATTGTATCTCTAAACAAATCATCTTTAATAGATGAAACATTTCCACATGGTTTGCAATACAAATATTCATAAACAGGAAAAAGGGATTTGCCAAAACATTTTCATGGGACCATTTTTACTCTCACTGATCACATTCACGTCAGTATTTTTTGGGTTCATTCTACTCTCCATTTCAAGTTTCTCGCAAAGGCTTAACAGCACAAACTCCTGCCAGATGTTTCTTTTCAAAGAATCTTCATTCCATTCATAGCAAAATGTGTCAAAGTGCAAACTGGAACTACCAAATAAGAAACTATTCCGTCAGAAAAACATTTTGTTTCCAACCCTCTTTTCCCTGAGCCTTTGGTGTACCTCAAATTTGATATAAACTCAAAGATTGGTCTGAAGAAAGGTCCTGACCCTTTTCATTCCCTCCCCAGATGCTTCCTGACCTGCTGCGTTCCTCCAGCACTTTGTTTTGCGCAAGATTCCAGTACCTGCAGTCTTGTGTCTAAAATTTGATCAACTGGGATAAAATGTTAGGCTTGGAGTTCAATTTAAGTGTGCTGATCTATTACACTATTTGCTATGGTGTCATCTCCAAAGCCCCGGCAAATCTTGCACAAATCTAAATTGTCTACAAGTTGTGTTTCAACGGGATCTATCGACGTATACTAACATAGAAGGTATAAATCTATTAGAAGCAATGATAAAATAGTAGCTTGCATCAAATGATTCATACACATGCAAAACATAGGTAGCATTAAATTTAAGTGGTTCAACAATTGTTTACATTCTCTTGCAAGACAGTGTGAGATGGTGTCAAATGGTGAATTATTATTGCTCAGAAAATTACGATTTACAAATAATTTTATTCCTTCATCACAAACCAATATAGATGATAATACTGGCCAGGCCTGAAATTAAAATCAAATAATTAATTTTAAATTGAGACTTGAGAAAAGATAGGAAGCATTTTGTGTGCACATCACATTCAATCAGCACTTTCGTCAAAGTTAATTTATGAAAAGTTTCACATGTAATCACAGATTACATGGACAGATTACATGTAATCACAGGACCCTTCTTCAGACTGATGATGGACTCCATCAGCCTGAAGAAGCATTCCGACCCAAAACGTTGCCTGTCCGTTTCCCTCGCCAGATGCGGCCTGTCCTGCCGAGTTCCTCCAGCAGTTTGCTTTTTGCTCCAGGTTCCAGCATGTGCAGTCTCTCATGTCTCCACTTTGTTTTATATTCAAGGTTGAGATAAATAAATTAAAAATATATGGTCACTTAGTGAACAAAGCATTAAGGGGTCAGGCAGAAAAGTAGATAAGGTGTGAATCTGAGGAACTGCAAGACCATAAGTCATGGGAGCTGAATGAGACAGCACCGCCATTCATTGCGATCATGGCTGATCGTCCCCAATCAATAACCCGTGCCTGCCTTCTCCCCATATCCCTCGATTCCACTAGCCCCCTAAAGCTCTATCTAACTCTCTCTTAAATCCATCCAGTGGTTTGGCCTCCACTGCACACTGTGGCAGGGAATTCCACAAATTCACAACTCTCTGGGTGAAAACGTTTTTTCTCACCTCCGTCTTAAATGGCCTCCCCTTTATTCTAAGACCATGGCCCCTGGTTCTGGACTCACCCAACATTGGGAACATTTTTCCTGCATCTAGCTTATCCAGTCCTTTTTATAACTTTATATGTTTCTATAAGATCACCCTTAAACTCCAGTGAATACAAGCCTAGTCTTTTCAATCTTTCCTCGTATGACAGTCCCGCCATCCCAGGGATCAATCTCGTGAACCTACGCTGCACTGCCTCAATCACAAGGATGTCCTTCCTCAAATTAGGAGACCAAAACTAGTACGCAATGCTCCAGATGTGGTCTTACCAGAGCCCTATACTCCTATACTGATATCCTCTTGTTATGAATGAAGACCCATCCTTTTTTTCCCCCAAAGATGCTACCTGACCCAGTGAGTCACTTTGTGTCTATTTTCAACATCTAACCTGTCACGCTCCCTTGGGACTCAATATATTTCAACAATTCCCCCTCATTCAGAGAACCCAAAAGAATGCAGATCTAATTTATTTAGCCAATCTTTCCAGGAAGTTGCCCGGTGTTTTTCTTTGCTGGTTAAATCGAAGGTAGACACAAAATGCTGCAGTAACTCAGCGGGACAGCCAGCATCTCTGGAGAGAAGGAATGGGTGACGTTTTGGGTCTGAAGAAGGTTCTCGGCCCGAAACGTCACCCATTCCTTCTCTCCAGAGATGCTGCCCTTCCTCAGACTCATTCCCTCCACAAATTCCAGCATCTGCATTTCCTTTTGTCTCCATTGTACAACTTGTAGTCTGCTTGGCCATTGTAAAAAGATTAAATGTTAGAAGCAGCTAACAAGTCTTGAGTTACAAGTTACAAACTACGTAAGTGACAATTTAGGAGGGGACACTAGAGTCTGCAAATATTGTATTCTTGCACACAAAACAAAGTGCTGGAGTAAATCAGCTAATTAGCCGAGTCACCCTGAGCCGCTCAGAATTAATTCAAGTTACTCCAGCACTTTATGTCCTAAGTGACAACTTAGCTGGTCCAAGTTGACACTTAAATCTGAACAAGTTAGCTGATGGAGAGAGTTAACTAGTTCAAGTACTTGCTAACTGTTTCAAGTTCCTGTTAACAAGTTCCAGTTCACTAGAACCAATTAAGTACTTTAAGTCCTGGTTAACCAATTCGAGTTGACTAGTTCAAGTGTTCTAAACTAGTTCAAACTCGTGTTAACATTCCAGGTCTCAAGAACCATAAACTAGTTCAAGTACTGGTACCAGTTTCTAGTCCCATTTCCTGTTAACAAGTTAACCAGTTCCAGTGAACTAGTTCTAGTGCTGCTCAACAAGTTTGTGAACTAGAGTTTGTGGTGGTTAACCAGCTCAAGTTAACTACTTCTAGGTAACTAGTACACCCGCAGAAACTGACAGAATGTCAGGGTAGGGATAGGGTGAATCGTGCGGCCACTCACCGCCTGCAGGGTGCTACTCCGGCTCTGGTCGGCGGCGGGCTGCGGGCTGTCGGTGTAGCCGGGCTGTGACTGCGGCGGCGGCGGCGCGGGGGCCGGGGGCTGCGGCCGCTGCTTGGCCGCCCGCTTGTTCTTGGTCTGTAAGCAGCGCTGGTGCAGCGCCAGGCTGTGCTGCCGCTCCAGCTCCAGGCGCTCGGCCGCGGCATGTTCGTAGCGGACCTCGCACGCCGAGTGGTGGCGGCGGCACAGCTCGATGCGTTTGCGGAGCCGCTCCACCACCGCGCTATGCCGCGGCAGCGCAAACTCGGCCATGGCCCGGGCCCGAAGCCCAGGCTGCAGCTGAGGCCTACGGCCCGAAGCTCGAGGCCTGAGGCCCGCCGCTCGCTGCCGCCGCCGCTCCCCCTCAGACCGCGCTCATCCACGGGCACCCCCTCGCACGCTAGCGCCGGCCCTCAGCGACCCGGCTTTCCGCTCGGCCTCCGCTCCATTTTGCCCCCCGCCCCCACGCCAGCATCTCGACGGTCGGCCGCCGACGCGGGTGACTGACAGGCACCACGGCCTATCGGACAGTCCACACCAATGACGACACGGGGAGGGGGCGTTTCCGCTACGGGAGGACGAATCCGCGGTAGGTCCCGCCCAACCACCGGGTGGATTGACGGCTCTTTCCGCCTATCGGGCAGCTGTGCGGCTTGACTGGCGTACGCTCGCACCAATGGCGACAAGGGAAGAGGGCGGGCCGACGATCGATCCACCAACCACATTGAACACCCGTCCTTCGCCTGATTGACGGCCGTCCTGACCAATCAGTGGAGGGTGTGGGCGGGCGCTGCTTGGGCAGCCAATGGTGGAGTGGGTCGGGCCGTGATTGCCAAGCGGCGCAGCCAATCAGGTAAAGGCGGCCGAGGGTTCCGTGCAGCGTTTACGATGCCCGGCGCCGCGGGACCAGCGGCTTCCGGACCCGAGCGGTCACCGTCTCCGGACCCGAGTGGTCACCGGTCGCCCGTCCCATTCGCACCACAAAATGCCGCCTTTTAAACGTGATCCACCAACTGCCGTGACGGGTTGAGTGACGGCGCCCCTGACCAACCGGCACTTTAGCCCAATCAGAGCGCGGAAACTAGTTGCTCCAAAGTTTACTCGAGTCGCGGAAACTAACTCAAAGTTTACTCCCCTATTCTGTTGTCAACTCAATTTCTCCCCCTTAAAGATATTGGTGGGAAAGGACTGATCCGGTGGGGATAATGGGCTTTCTGTGATGCAGTTGAGATAAAAGCTGTTGCAGGGTGACTTGGAAAGTAGCAGGAAACAGAGCAGCGTAGTCGGGCTGTGTCTGGGCGTGGGAAGTGGAATTCCCCCAGTGGTGCCAGGATCTTTACTTCTCATGAAAGTTGGGACATAGAGTGAACCATTTAACTCCTCCGTTCCTGGCTGCTCTTCCTATGGCCATCATTCAACAGACTGAGAGGGAAAGTGGAGACATGGGGAGGTACAAAGGACAAATGAATGAAAGGTATGAAAAACAAGCAAATCAGGGATGATCTGGGAAAGGTGGAGCCCACAATGGTCCATTGTTGCCTGTGGAAGAGGTGATAACAAGGGGGATATTAAGCAGATCTGAAACTAGTAGCACGACGAGGATGGAGATACACTTGGAGAGAGGAAATGCAAGGGTGACTTAACACTTTTATATCTTCAGTATTAAAAAGGTTATGGCCATTTTCATACTCGGAAATTAGCATCTTGACTTTTCCATTGATTTAACTCAAAAGCCCACAACTTTCTTAAAAATTAAGAGAACTGAATGACATTCAGTTATTATAGATTGAAGCATTCTGAAACAAATATAAAACAATCTTACTTGGATGACCTGAAATGAAAGCAGATAATTAGTTAGTTACCTAATTGTAGCTAATTACAACATTCAATTACTAGATCTAAACATCTATCCATTTTTTAAGAAAAGGTTAACATTTTTAAATAGCCTAAGTGTCCAAATAACATTCACACAAGAATTCACAATATAACATGATTTTAAAATCTCATTATCATGAATTTATAGGCCAAATGGAAGGAATTTAATTCCCGCAAATTAATGGCCATTTAAATGATCTTGCGAGTGAGATTTTGTGGAACGCGATCGTTTGGAACATTGTGGTTGCGGTGAATTTAAACCCCATATCGGCAGGGAAAACACTGCCGGTTCGTATGGGGCCTTAATCACATTTTTGCCGATTAAATTTTGATGAAAGTAATCCTAAGAAGCAAGTTTATATGTAAAATATACGACTTACCTTATGTTTTGTCCGCTACGTGAGATCCATCCCGTTGTCGTCGTTAGAAGTAAATTTTTATTTTACTCCAGAGATTACATTGTCCAGCGTTTTCTTTACTAAACTTCAGAGAACGGCAGTCAGAACAATATTTCAGCATCAGGTAGTAGTCCGAGAAAATATATCTCGGACAGGCAGGAGAAAACAACATTTTAATCTCCCCCCCCGCCCTCAAAGGCGCCAAAGTCGCGCACACGGCTAATGACAGAACTGCAGAGCCGCTGAAGGTAACATACCTATTATCAGAGTGATCAATAGACAATAGGTGCAGGAGTAGACCATTCGGCCCTTTGAGCCAGCACGGCCATTCAATGTGATCATGGCTGATCATCACCAATCAGTACCCCATTCCTGCCTTCTCCCCATATCCCCTGACTCCACTATCTTTAAGAGCCCTATCTAGCTCTCTTGAAAGTATCCAGAGAACTGGCCTCCACCACCCTCTGCAGCAGAGAATTCCACTGACTGGGTTGTAAGCTGCCCAAGCGAAATGAAAGGTAATTACTCCAATTTGCGTGTCGCCTCACTGACAGTGGAGGCGGCACAGGACAGAAAGATCAGTAGCCCTGTCCCCACACCTTGGATTCCTCCAGTATCAAGAATTTTGAAAGGACATAGTGTTGGAGTAACTCAGTCAGGCAACATCTCTGGAAATGGTGCTTGACCTGCTGAGTTACTCCAGTACATCGTTCTTTTGTATATTAACCAGCGCTCACGGTTCCTCGTTTCCACATCCAGAATTCTGAGTGTCTGAATTGGCCCGACCGGAAACGTCGCCTCTTCACGTTCTCCAGAGATGCTGTCTGATCTGCTGAGTTACTCCAGCAGGTTGTTTTTTTCCAGAATTCTCCCAAAACCTTTCATGGAAGAGAACCCTCAACTATTCACTACCTTAAGTGCAAAGGTTTCCTTCCACATTTCCAAGACAAAGCTTAAAAGACATTTGGATAGATATATGGATTGGAAGATGTGCAAATGGACCTAGCTCCTGTGGTTGGCACATGGGCTGAAGGGCCAGCCCTGCCACCCTGAGCTGTAATATTCTACATTCTTCTCCCAGGGGGTCAGTAAAGAAGAGGTGGCTAATATTTGAAACAGGGTCTACACATTATGGACAACTTACAGAAGCCAATTAACCTACCTGCGTAAAGGGGAATGGTAGGGAGAGGGGAAAAAAAGTAAGGACTCGCTGCGGAAGAGATCCCTTCAAAGGGATATAGGGTGGTGGAATCTTATTTAAGATGAAGATTGACACCAGACCAGCAACTGTTTTGGTTGTACTGGGGATTTCATGCTTTTTCTGCACTAATATTGAGATTTATTTTAATTTAATGAACTTTCTTTTGTTTAAGATTTGTGTTTACAGGACTCTTCTGCGGCTGCAAGAAAGAATTTAACTTTTCTGGTTTTGGTACATAGTTTAGTTTAGAGATTCAACACTGAGACAGGCTCTTTGTCCTCGTGTTCTGCACCGACCCGTACACTAGTACTATCCTACACACTAGAGACAATTTACGGAGTTTTTTAAAAACTGAACCCGATTAAACTGCACGTCTTTGGAATGTGGGAGGAAACTGGATCACCAGAAGAAAACCCACACGATCACAGGGAGAATGTACATACACGGCACAGGCAACAGCCGAGGTCAGGATTGGTATCTGAAGGGGCTGCTCCTCAAGTTTATCCTGGGCCTGGCCAAGATGGCCAATCGCGGGTCCAGGCAACAGATAGCCGATGGTCACACCAGTTGGCCTCCTGCCCTTTCTTCCGTGTCTACGTCCATTCCGGCGTGTCCCTGGAGAGGAAACAAGCAGTGTCCACGGGAACTCTGAAGGCCTTCCATAACCGCTGGTCGCCATGGGAGATCGAGTGTATTGTTGATAAAGTTGTGATATTTTAATTTGATAACTCTTCGTTTGTCAACTGCCAATATAGGCAGTCTTTGATCGTGCCATCACTCCGTATTTTTGTTTGTTTTGAATAAAAGCATTTTGTATTAATAAAAATATCAGGATCGGCCCTGGGTCTCTGGCTGTGAGGTAGCGACTCTAGAAAACATCTCCAGCAGAGCAGCAGATTTTGAAGAGCAAGTTAAATAGAGGAGGGAATGGAGGTCGACAGATCAGACAGGAGCAGAATTAGACGGGATCAATTTAAAAATATGTATGAGAGAACAAATTGATAAGCTGCGACAAGTAAAGCTACGTCTTAGATGGAAAAATAACAATGTAGCACAAGAACAGGCCCTTCGCCCCACCACAGTGTCCTCCATAATGTTTGGGACAAAGACCCATCATTTATTTGCCTCTGTACTCCACAATTTAAGATTTGTAATAGAAAAAAAAATCACATGTGGTTAAAGTACACATTGTAAGATGTTATTAAAAGCCATTTTTTATACATTTTGGTTCACCATGTAGAAATTACAGCTGTATTTATACATAGTTCCCACGCCCCCCTCCATTTCAGGGCACCATTTTGGGACACATGGCTTCACAGACATTTGTAATTGCTCAGGTGTGTTTAATTGCCTCCTTAATGCAGGTATGAGAGCTCTCAGTGCCTAGTCTTTCCATCGCCTTTGGAAACTTTAATCGCTGTTTATCAACATGAGGACCAAGTTCTGCCAATGAAAGTCAAAGAAGCCATTATTAGACTGAGAAACAAGAATACAATTGTTAGAGACATCAGCCAAACCTTAGGCTTACTAAATCAACTGTTTGGAACATCATTAAGAAGTAAGAGAGCACTGGCGAGCTTACTAGTCACAAAGGGACTGGCAGGCCAAGGAAGAACTCCACAGCTGATGACAGAAGAATTCCCTCCATAATAAAGAAAAATCCCCAAACACCAGTCCGACAGATCAGAAACACTCTTCAGGAGTCATGTGTGGATTTGTCAATAATCGCCGTCCGCAGAAGACTTCATGAACAGAAATACAGAGGCTACACTGCAAGATGCAAACCACTGGGTAGCCGCAAAAATAGGATGGCCAGGTTACAGTTTGCCAAGAAGTACAAAAAAGTGCAACCACAGTTCTGGAAAAAAGGTCTTGTGGACAGCGGAGACAAAGATTAACATACCAGAGTGTTGGCAAGAGCAAAGTATGGAGGAGAGATGGAACTACCCAAGATCCAAAGCATACCACCCCATCTGTGAAACACAGTGGTGGGGGTGTTATGGCCTGGGCATGTATGGCTGCTGATTTGCTCAAAACCCATTGGCTGGCGGTTCATTCTACAGCAAGACAATGATCCCAAACATACTGTTAAAGCAACAAAGGAGTTATTCAAAGATAAAAAATGGTCTTGAATGGCCAAGTCAATTCGATCTGAACCCAATTTACAATGCCTTTTATGTGCCAAAGAGAAAACTGAAGGGGACTAGCCCCGCAAAACAAGCATAAGCTAAATATAGCTGCAATACAGGCCTGGCAGAGCATCACCAGAGAAGACACACAGCAACTGGTGATGTCCATGAATCGCAGACTTCAAGCAGTCATTGCATGCAAAGGATATGCAACAAAATACTAAACATGACTACTTTCATTTACATGACATTACTGTGTCCCAAACATTATGGTGCCCTGAAATGGGGGGGGGGGGGGAACTATGTATAAACACAGCTGTAATTTCTATATGGTGAAACCACAATGTATAAAAATGGCCTTTATTAAAATCCAACAATGTGCACTTTAACCACATTTTTTCTGTTACAAATCTCAAATTGTGTAATAGAGGCAAATAAATAAATGATGGGTCTATTTGTCCCAAACATTATGGAGGGCACTGTATATCTGTGCCGGACATGATGCCAAGGCCAACACTTATCTGCCTGCACATAATCCATACTTTTCCATATCTAAATATATTTTAAACGGCACTATAGTATCTGCCATCACCACTAATTCGAGCATCGCATTCCAGACACCCACCACTGTGTTTAAAAAAAAAATTGCCCCGCACATCTACTTTAAAATTTGCTCCTTTCACCTTACATCTTCATGTTTAGAGGTACAAAAAGGCAAACAAAAAACATGTTTAATTATGGATGTCAGCACAATGAAGAGGCCAGACACGTTTTAATTAATATTTTGTTTAGTTGCAGGAATCAATTTTAATCACATGATCTTGAACTTCATTCCTGTAAGGGGATGTTCTCAAACATAATTTAACCTGGGATACAAACTCGGTCAATTTTATCTAATACCAATCTCTATACATAATCAGCACTTTTAAAACTTATAAAATATCTTTGTAAAGGGTCATTATGTGCTACTGTTACACCATCCAGGGATTAATGTGTCTACATTACTCAATCAAGTTATCCATCGGTGGAGGAAACCCTGCAAACTAGGTGGTAAAAGTATAAACATATATATTTCTTAAAAAAACAGCAAACATTAAACCTTAAATGTTGAAAAGGAAATATTATTCCGCAATTTGAAAGAAATCAGTAAACTATCTTTGCAGACTCAAGGTTAAATTTGCATTAATCTTCCATTGGATAGTCAGACTTGCCTAAGTGTAATATTTGCTGAACTTGTATCACTGATCAAGGTTTCACATGGTCACAGTATGTTACTCCTGCTCAGTATTGATCAAGGATTCACTGCATTTAACCTAGTGCTGTTCATAATAAAACCTTGGTGTCGCCAAGTTTATGATGGTATCTCCTGGGTATTTTAATTGAAAATATGACCACATTGCTATAACCATGGTAGCTCAAATGATTACAGGCAGACATGGACACAAATTGCTGGAGTAACTCAGCGGGTCAGGCAACACCTCTGGAAAACATGAATAGGCAATGTTTTGGGTCGGGACCCTCTTCTGACTGAAGGGTCCTGACCCGAAACACTGCCTGTCCGTATTCTCCTAGAGAAGCTGCCTGACCCGCTCTGTTACTCCAGCACTTTGCACCCTTTTCTGTAAACCAGAATCTGTGGTTCTTTGTTTCTACACAGACAGACATACTTGGCATTATCAACTGTGTTATTGAGGAAACAAAGCCATGGTTTCCTCTTTTAGAAGACTAGCTGCTTGTAAAAGCCTCACACCAGGAGAGAAAATATATCACCATGTAGCTCATTGGAATCTCTTAAACACCAAGGAGATATTCAGCTAAAAGAGGAATCATGACATGATCTCATGGGGAAATGCCATGATTTATGTTCCAGCCTTTCCTTGAGGACATTGAGCAGCTTAAACAGACTCTTATTGTGAGCACAGGTCGACTGTCAAGGTCACAATAGCCATATCTCCAGCACAAAACTACTGGTCAATACAGTAAGACATCAATCAGTTTAAAACAAATCATGAACTCTATTACATGCAATTACAGTTCAACAAGACAAGTCGCCAAAGTTAAATCAAAAACCAAATCTTAAATATTTCTGGAGCTCAGCAGAGCTGGAGAGGTGAGGTGGGATTGGAATATGAATGGTAGTTAATTGAGTTAGATCCCTTCATAGAAACTTCTTCAAATCGGTGGCAGCAGCAACAACAACAAAAAATAATTGGACAATTCAGTGCAGTAGAACATGGCTAATAGGAAATGATTTTGAACAAAGCCCACGCTGCCCTTCAATAACTTAGCTGTTCCAACAGGAGGGACCGGGGCACTTCCTCACCCAAATTAATCTTGTACATCCAGCATCTCACAGCTTGCTCGCCATTTGATGTGCCTGAAAATTAGCGAATTGGAAATTTCACTCAGGAGTGATGGGGATCAATTTCACCCTTGCTCCTCTCACCCATTGAAGCATTTTACCAGTGCATCCCAGGGACACATTCTCCCAACAGCACGACAGAAAGACCATTAATAAAGCATGGCACAAACAGTGACAACAAAGAGTGGTATTAAAAAGCGCAGCTATTCTAATTAGGGGAGAAAAGAAACAAGTAGAGTGGCTCAGTTGGGTTTGTGGCAATGGGAAAGATGTTGGGAGCTAGGCAGTTGTAAAACAAAAACTCGACACAACATAATCATGCTTTACCAACGAGTGTGGGTCATTTTCTCATTACATTAAATTATTTAATTGGAGATTTGTCTCTTTTGACCTAGTGTCAGTGGTATGTAATGGTATGATATTGCATATAAAGACAAACTACGTAGTACAGGTCCATTCCCCCCCCCCCCCCCCCCCCAGGCCATGACCTCTGTTGGTCTGCCAAATAGATAATCCAGAAAAGCCCTGGTGCCGGAAAATCGGTGGTGGACCTGTACAATGAAAACACACTGTACACGCATATACTTGCATCGTAGCATTAATACTGTTTGCCGCACATCCATTCAATGCTCTCCTGTGTCAGTGTTCAAATTTTTAACTCTCCCACCCTATCCCTTCTTACCTTGCATACAGATCATCAAGGGTTGAAAAACTTAAAAACTCTTGTGGAGAAAAGGGGGGGGGGGGGAGAAGAAGAGAGAAGAGAGAACGGAGGAGAGGGTGGAGCCAAATGAAAGCAGGACAACAACAGCACTGGGAAATGCAGGTTCTCCACCTATCCCACTCAGGGAGCTGATGACAAGGCAGCATGGGCCAGTGAAGCCTCTACTCCTTGTGCCCCGATGGGGATGCAACAGGAATAAGTTCAAGACAAATTAGGATATGTAAGGGAAATGGATTCCATCTGCAATAGTCAGCACATTCCGCCAATCCCAGGGATCTCTCTCAGGGCCATAAGACTAGGAATCGTTTGCGTTGGAATTAACAGGATTTCATGCAATGAGGACTTTTTTTGGGGGGGGGGGGGGGGGGGGGGGAAGAAAAGCAACATAACCTGTAGTCAAGCTTATGCCATTACATCAAATCCCATCACCCCCCCCCCCCCCCTCCCCTGGGCTGGCTTTCAGTGGGCATTTCTAAAACTTAGCAAGCGTGAAATCTAACTGAAGATTTCCAGGAACTAATTGAACGAATGTACCAGTTTTAAGACTGCAAATAAGCAAGAATTTGTTTCTACAGTCATGAATACACAAAAGCAGATTTCAATTCAGACGGCAGTCCTCGCTGAAACACATACAATAACCGGGTCTACCTATTGTTTGGTCAGTATGGTATAGGGCTTTTATTTACTGTTGCACGCAGTGGGTCTTATGGAATCCTGTAAAAAGTTCAGCTCAAGTCCCAGAAATGATGGTCTTGCCTTTGAAGTCCCAAGTCATGTCCAAACGATGTATGACACAACGTCTCAATCATTCTGTGGCTCTAGATTGGCACTGTCCACTTTCTGTAAAACAGAACAAGGAATATAACACAGTAAAAACCATGAATACGATACATTCAGATACACCTTCAGATTCAGGGACAGTTTCTTCCCAGCTGTTATCAGGCAACTCATCCATTCTATCACCAACTTGAGAGGGACCCTGACCTCCCATCGACCTCATTGGAGACCCTCAGACGTTACCTTTCACTAAACGTTATTCCCTATATTCTGTATCTGTACACAGTGGAGGGTTTGACTGTAATCATTTATAGTCTTTCTGCTGACTAGTTAGCACACAACAAAAAGCATTACACCGTACCTCAGTACGTAATAATAAACTAAACCAAACTACACGCAACAATAATAAATAGATGCTATATCTCACAAGAATCCCCTCTCTACTTCCCTGCAACACATCCTTCCGTGACTTACTTTATCTGTTTGCTCAGCACTTGGCTTCTCCCTCGTCACTTTCTCCTCCTCCTCATCATCATCCTCCTCATCATCCTCCTCCTCCTCCTCTTCCTGACTCGCATTTCCCGGAGCTTCCTCCGTATCACTCTTCTGCTTTTCTTCAGCTGAAATATGGAAACAAGTTAATTAATTAAGACTTACAGTTGCAGATGAGGAGTGAAATCCACGTACTGCCGATGAGGCACTTCAGATCCCTTGAATCAACATTTATTTCATCGACCAGATCATATCCATGAAACCTTCTATTACCCAACTACAAAAAGATACTTTCGCTGTCTTGTTTAGTTTAGAGATACAATGCAAAAACAGACCCTTCAGCCCGCCGAGTCCACGCCGACCAGCGATCACCCGTTCATCAACTCTTTCCTAGACATTAAGGACAATTTACAATTTTTACTCAAGCCAATTAACCTACAAACCTGCACGTCTTTGGTGTTTGGGAGGCACCCGGAGAAAACCCAAGTGGTCACAGGGAGAACGTACAAACTCAGTACAGCACCCGTAGTAAGGATCAAATCTGCGACCCTGGCGCTATGAGGCAGCAGCTCTACTGTTGCGCCAGTGCTGACGCTAGTTCTATATTATCCCAGTTTTTCATCCATTCCCTACACACCTGGGAAAATTTATAGAGCCAATTAACCTATAAATCTGCACGTCCTTGCAATGTGGGAGCACCCGGAGGAATTTGGGAGGAAAAAAATAATTGTTTTTTGCATCTGGTTTGACGTTAGTTTTTAATTTTTTTAAATTTAATTAAATAGTTTTTAATGATGTAGACAATCTTTTCTTCAAACTGCTTCTCCCAATGGAAAACTCCATAGAAAAGTCTGCATCTAGACACAAGTAACTGCAGATGCTGTGAACCTGAGAAAAAAGACAGTGTGCTGGAGTAATTTAGTGGGTCATGTAGCAGCCGTGGAGGGAAAAGGACAGATGACGTTTCAGGTCAGTTTGAAAATACTATCAGATGGAGGGGTCCCGACCCGAAACCCATTCCCTCCACAGATACTGTTTTAATCATCTAGTTAATCCAGCATTCTTGGGTCTACGCACCTTACTTGACAGTGCATTCATTGTCATCTCTTTGTATACTGCTGTTTGAACGGCTGCTTCCTGCTTTTAGCACCAGTTGATGACGCAGAAGCCATTTTGGAAGCCTCCGTCTCCCTCCCTCCCTCCCCCCTTCCTTCCTATCCCTCCCTCTCTCTCCCTTCCCACTCTCCTTCCTTTTTTCCTCCCTCCCTCATTCTCTCCTTCTCCCTCTCTCCCCCTTGAGCCCACCCACTGCTCTGTAAAATCAAGGCCAATCCCAATCTAACTGCAATCCCACTGGTAACCTTTCTGCTCTAGGCTTACCCAGAATTCTACCACTGCCTGAAAAATAATCAATGGCTCAACTTCCACTGAGAAAGAGAATGCCAAAAACTCATTGCTATACGAGAATTTTCCTGAACAGTCTGTGACCCATAACGCTGTGGCCATAGCGCTATGTGTAAAGCTCATATTTCCCCAGCCGGTGGCGCTATATTTAGATCCCACAGCGCTCTAGCCAACAGCTCTTCGTTTAAATTCCCACGGGTTAAATTGACAGCACTCTGTTTAAACCTGGAGCGGGATAGGCAGCGACTCTGGAGAGAAGGAATGGGCGACGTTTCTGGTCACCTTCTTCAGACTGAACTGAACTCCATATTTAACACAAAATCGTACATCCATATTCTAATCGCATTTCCGTACAAAACACAGAAAACCCATACTACTTGGCAGTTCTGTATAGAGGTATATAAAATCATGAGGGGGATGGGGTGAATGCAGACTCTTTTATCAAGGGTTAGGGTATCAAGAACCATACAATTAAGTGGGGGGGGGGGTAAAGATTTAATAGGAATTTAAGGGGCAACATTTGCACACAGAGGGTGCTGGGTATATGGAACGAGCTGCCAGAGGAAATAGTTGAGGCAGGTACAATATCATTTAAAAGACATTTTGACAAGCACATGGATAGGAGAGGTTTAGAGAGATATGGGGCAACATGGGCAGGTGGGACGAGTGCAGATGGAGTATCTTGGTCGACATTGCCAAGTTAGGCCGAAGGGCCCGTTTCCGTACTTTATGATTTGATTAGTTCTTAAATATAGGCTGTGGGGTAAATAGTGGCATTGCAGCACTTAGGATAACCACTCCCCGCTCTCAGTTCTCCTTCCAAAAGTAACCGGAGGCAACTTACTCATCTTCTCATCATCTGCCTCAATTTTCTCTTCTTCCTCCTTCTGCTCTTCCTTCTCCTCTCCCTCCTCATCCTTTACGTCAGGTTGCGGCGCATCCGTCTTTTTGTATTCTGCAGCAGCGTCTTTCTGTGTGGACACAATTAACTTTAGTTTAGAGACAGGGTTTGTTTCCATGTTCTTCAGCCCACCAAATTCACACCGACCATCGATCACCCGTTCACACCACCTCTATGTTACCCCATTTTCTCAACCACTCACTACACATAAGGGGGGCAATTTTCAGAAGCCAATTAACCTAAAAACCCACACGTCTGTGGAAGGAAACCGGAGCACCCGGAGGGAATCCACACGGTCACAGACAGCACCAGAGGTCAGGATCAAACCCAGGTCTGGATCATGATAAAGTATTGAGGAAAAGTGACAAGTTACCCTTGAACAGTCTGTCTGACCACAGACACCCCGATTTGGCCAAACCTGAACAGCTTCAGCTGACTACCCCGTACGAGAGCGGTGAGCATTTTCCACAGCTCACAAACGAACCGATGTCCAATTGTCCCCACCCTTTGTGTGCGTGTGCGTGGGGGGGATGTCTCCTACCTTTCCAGTGCAGCAGAACACAATGACCAGGAAGACGGGCAGAGCAATGATCAGGATGTAGACAACCCAGAGCCATGGGCGCTCCTCAGCTGCCGACATCAGCTGTCCAACCACCCCCGACTAGAAACAAGAGTCAAGAGATTATTATTGTTGTGTATCCCAGATATAACAATGAAATTCTTAGTTGCAGCAGCACAACAGAATATGTAAACATAGTACTCTGTAAACAATATAATAAACGAGAAAAAAGTTAAGTGTGTGTGTGTGTGCGCATATATCTGGTAGTATGAGGAGGGTCGGACAAAGCAGGTAATAGATGAATACAGGTGAGGGGGGTTTTTGATAGACAGATGGTTGGACTGGCACAAAAGCCAGTGAGGAAAAGACAGAAGGTGTGAGACAAAAGGATTAAAGAGTTGCAAATTGCAAAGAACTGCAGATACTGGCTTACAAAAAAGACACTAAAAGATGGAGTAACTCAGCGGGTCGGGCAGCACCTCTGGAGAACTTGGCATTTCGGGTCGGGACCCTTTTTCAGTCTCAGAAGATCTGTGGTTAAAGTAACTTGCAAAATAATGACTTGCTCATAAAAACCAGGGCACTACGCTTTGATCAGAGAGGGAGTGGGAGAAAAGGGTTTAAGATACAAGCAAAATGAAAATCAATTAATGAGGTTGCGATGGTTAGAGATTGGAAACTTTGAATGTTTAAAGATAAACATGTTGAAACCAGAGCATTAAAATAAAGTGTTGTCAGCAGCATTTATTAAGTCTGACTCAAGAGGACAGTTGGACTTTTGTTTTGCTGTTACCTCATTAATCTGCTCAAAGGTAGACACAAAATGCTGGAGCAACTCAGCGGGACAGGCAGCATCTCTGGGGAGAAGGAATGGGTGACATTTCGGGTCGAGACCCTTCTTCAGACTGATGTTGGGGAGTGGGCTGGACTGTCAGATAGAATGTCGGAGACAGTAAGACTGGTGAAATAACTGGGAATGGGGAAGGGATGGAGAGAGAGAGAGAGAGAGAGAGAGAGGGAAAGCAAGGGCTATTTGAAGTTAGAGAAGTCAATGTTCACACCGTTGGAGTGTAAGCAAAATATGAGGTGCTGTTCCTCCAATTTGCGCTGCGCCTCACTCTGACAATGGAGGTGGTCCAGGACAGAAAGGTCAGATTGGGAATGGGAGGAGGAGTTAAAGTGCTGAGCAACCGCGAGATTGGGTAGGTTAAGGCGGACTGAGCGGAGGTGCTCAGCGAAATGATCGCCGAGCCTGCGCTTGGTCTCGCCGATGTACAGGAGTTGACACCTGGAACTGTGGATACAGTAGATGAGGTTGGAGGAGGTGCAAGTGAACCTCTGCCTCACCTGAAAACACTGTTGGGGTCCTTGGATGGAGTCGCGGGGGGAGGTAAAGGGACAGGTGTTGCAATTGGTTAAGACGCCACCCATACCTCAGCAGAACCCTCCGCAGTTTTCTTCAGCCCCCAGCTGTCATAGGCCCACTGGTCAACCACAGCCTTGTCGGAGCAGATGATAAAGTTGTCAAAGAAGATGTCTGACGTCATTGACCAGAGCTCCAAGCCAATTGCACTGAATGGGGTCATCTTGAATGGATGCAGATCTTCAAAGTAGTTTGGATTAGGAATCTTCTTTGGTTTCCAGACACCCTGAAAGATAATCAATTATAAATTAACAAGACAAATTCTCAATGTCTATTTATTTAACAGTGGCACAGCGGTAGAGTTGCTGCCTCACAGCGCCAGAGACATGGGTTTAATCCGAGCTAGAGGTGCTGTCTGTGTGAAGTTTGTACATTCTCCCTGTGACTGCATGGGTTTCCTCTGGTTTCCTCCCACACTTCAAAGATGCGCAGGTTTGTAGGTTAATTGGTTTCAGAAAAATATTGTAAATTGTCCCTAGTGTGCGTGCAGGATAGTGCCAAAGGGCGATTGTTGGTCGGCGCAGACTCAATGGTCGGTGGGGGGGTAGGAAGGGGAGAGGAGTTATGGAGGGGGAAGGAGTGACTGAGGGTAGGGGAAAGGAGAGGGAGAGAGGTGAGGGAGGGACTGGGGAGGGGAGGAGGAGAGGGGAAAGAAGAGGGAAGGTGAAGTGGAGGGGGAGAGAGTACTGGGGATGAGGGGAAATGAGCCGCGCCTGTGCAGTTGGGGGCAATGGGTGAGTGGTGGAATATTGCGTTGGGGGAACGGGTTGCGTTGGGGAACCAGGCCTCCCGTGTGACAGGGACCCAATGGGTCCCACTTAGTAGCAATGTTACAAAATTTTGAGATTTTAAAAATCAAGTCTGCAATTTATCCCATCAGATAAAGCATAAAAAATAAGTTTAATTTGACACCTAATTCACTTTCATATCTTCAGTATTACAAAAGTTATGACCATTTCCATACTCTGAAATTAGCATCTTGTTCCCCATTGCCTTTCAATTGACAACTCAAAAGCTGTGATCTAGAACTGTTAAAAGCCCATATCTTTCTTAAAAATTAAGAGAACTCAATGAAATTTTCAGTTATTCTAGATTGAAGCATTCTGAAACAAATATGAAACAATTTTACTTGGATGACCTGACATTAAAGCATATAATTAGTTAGTTATCTAATTGTAGCTAATTACAAAATTCAATGAGTAGATCTAAACATCTATCCATTTCTTAAGAAAAGATAAACTTTTTAAAAATTGCCTAAGTGTCCAAATAACATTCACCCAATAATCCACAATATAACATAATTTTTAAAATTCATTTTCATGAATTTCTGGGCCAAATGGAGGAATTTAGTGTTTAATGCCTGTAAATTAATGGCCATTTAAATCAACTAGCGAGTGGGTTTTAGTGGAATGCGGTGGATTGGAACGTTGTGGTTTGCAGTGAAGTCGGGAGGAAAAATACTGTTGGTTCATACATTTTTTTGGACCCCTTTTCGCAACATGAAAATATGATTAAAGCCTCCATAAAAAACAACTTTTAATGTAAAAATAAACTGTGTACCTTTTTTTTCTCCCCTATGCAAAATCCTTCCCGTTGTCGGCTCTCACGACTTTTGAAGGCAATTTTTAAATTACTCTAGTTAATAAATAATCTAGCATAATTTAAAAATAACTTCATGAATGAAATGTCGGAGCGATTTTTCTTCCGCAAAGAAATCGCCCGACATGGATCGATTCTCCCAGTCTGAAGATAAACGGCACTATAAGCCCGCCCCCCTCTGAAAGGCGCCAAAGTCACGCACACGGGGAGCGGCAGAACTGCAGCGCTGCTCAAGGTAAGTTTTGTAACATACCTACACTTAGTCTAGTAATATGGATAAATGTGAGGTTATCCACTTTGGTGGGAAAAGGAAAAAAAACGTTTTCACTCAGTTGTGAATTTGTGGAATTCTCTGCCACAGAGGGCAGTGGAGGCTAAATCACTGGATGGATTTAAGAGAGAGTTAGATAGAGCTCTAGGGGCTAATGGAATCAAGGGATATGGGGAGAAGGCAGGGACAGGATATCGATTGGGGACGATCAATATCCTGTACAAAAGGGATGGATTTCACCTTAACAGGTGGGGGACCAGCATTCTGGCAGGCAGGTTTGCCACTGCAACACAGGTGGTTTTAAACTGAAGGGGGGGGGGGGGGGGAGGTTGTGTCAAATGGGATAGTCAAGGATGGAGTTAAAGGGAAAGGGAGTGAAGGGATAATGACCCCAGAATTAATGGGAAAGAAAGCTCACAAAGGGATAGGAGAGTATGGCCAAGTGTAGTAGGGATTGATGTGAATGGTGAGATGCGTAAGGAATTAAAGGTACTGTATTTGAATGCGCAAAGTATAAGAAGTAAAGTAGATGAGCTTGAGGCTCAGATAGAGGTTGATAGATATTACATTGTGGGGATTACCGAGATGTGGCAGCAGGAGGATCGGGTTTGGGAACTTAATATTCAGGGTTAAACATCCTATAGAAAGGACAGGCAGGTGGGCAGAGAGAGGGGGGGGTTAGCTCTTCTGGTGAGGAATGGAATTCAGTCCCTTGCGAGGGAAGACATAGGACTGACGAGGTAGAGTCACTGTGGTTTGAGTTTAGGAATTGCAAAGGCAAGAATAATTGGTGTTATCTACAGACCCCCAAATAGTAGCCCAGATGTAGGGTGTAAGTTGCAGCCTTACAATTATAGGCATGCAACAAAGGTAATGCCACTGTGGTGATGAGGGATTTCAATATGCCCGTAGACTGGGAAAATCAGGTTGGTTCAGGACCCCAAGAAAGAGAGTTTGTAGAGTGCCTTCGAGATGGATTCTTAGAGCAGCTTGTAATGGAGCCAACCAGAGAATTGAGTTTAGTGTTGTCCAATAAACCAAATTTGATAAAGAGAACTCGAGGTAAAGGAACCGCTTGGACGTAGTGATCATAATATGATTTGTTTTAATCTGCAATTTGAGAAGGAGAAGGTTAAATCGGAAGTGGCAGTGATGCAGCTGAACAAAGGGGATTATGAAGGCAGGAGAGAGGAGCTGGCCAAGATAGACTGGAAAGGGATACTAGCAGGAATGACGGTGGAACAGCAATGGCAGGAGTTTCTGGGCATAATCCGGAAGACGCAGGATCATTTCATTCCAAAAAGGAAGAAAGATTCTAAGGGAAGTAGAAGGCAACCGTGGCTGACAAGAGAAGTTAGGGATAGAATAAAACTAAAAGAAAAGATGTATAACACAGCAAATAATAGCAGGAAGCCAGAGGATTGGGAAACTTTCATAGGACAACATAAGGAAACAAAACGGGCAATATGGGCTGATAAGATGAAGTACGAAGGGAAGCTGGCCAGGAATATGAAGGAGGGCAGTAAAAGGTTCTTTAGATATGTTAAGGGAAAAAGAGTAACAAAGTCAAATGTGGGTCCCTTGAAGGCAGACACGGGTGAAATTATTATGGAGAACAAGGAAATGGCAGAAGAGTTGAACAGGTACTTCGGATCTGTCTTCACTAAGGAAGACACAAACAATCTCCCAGAAGTACTGGAAGACAGAGGATCTAAGGGGGTCGAGGAACTGAAACACATTTTCATTAGGTGAGAAATAGTATAGGGTGGCTAATGAGTGATGATAAATCCACGGGGCCTGATGGAATGTATCCCATGCTTGACTAATCTTCTGGAATTTTTTGAGGATGTGACAAGTAAAATGGATAAAGGGGAGCCAGGGGATGTAGTGTATCTATACTTTCAGATAAGGTCCCGCACGGGAGACTACTGACTACAATTAGAGCACATGGTATTGGGGGTAGGGTGTTGACGTGGATAGAAAATTGGTTGGCAGACAGGAAGCAAAGAGTAGGAGTGAATGGGTCCTTTTCAGAATGGCAGGCAGTAGCGAGTGGAGTGCCGCAAGGCTCGGTGTTGGGGCAGCAACTGTTTACCATATATATTAATGATTTGGAAGAGGGAATTAGGAGCAACACTAGCAAGTTTGTAGATGACACAAAGCTGAGTGGCAGGGTGAACTGTGTAGAGGATGTTAGGAGGTTGCAGGGGGACCTGGACAGGTTGAGTGAGTGGGCAGATGCAGTATAATATAGATAAATGTGAGGTTATCCACATTGGTGGAAAAAACAGGGGGGCAGATTATTATCTCAATGGGGTTAGGTTAGGTAAGGGGGAGGTACACCGGTCACTGAAAGTTGGCGTGCAGGTACAGCAGGCAGTGAAGAAAGCTAATGGAATGTTGGCCTTCGTAATAAGAGGATTTCAGTACAGGAGTAGAGAGGTTCTTCTGCAGTTGTATAGGGCTCTGGTAAGACCACATCTGGAGTATTGCATACAGTTTTGGTCTCCTAATTTGAGGAAGGACATCCTTGTGATTGAGGCAGTGCAGCGTAGTTTCACAAGATTGATCCCTGGGATGGCGGGACTGTCATATTAGGAAAGATTGAAAAGGCTAGGCTTGTATTAACTGGAGTTGAGAAGGATGAGGGGGGATCTTATAGACACATATCAAGTTATAAAAGGACTGGACAAGCTAGATGCAGGAAAAATATTCCCAATGTTGGGGGAGTCCAGAACCAGGGGCCACAGTCTAAGAATAAAGGGGAGGCCATTTAAGATGGGAATTAAGATGAGAAAAACCTTTTTCACCCAGAGTGTTGTGAATTTGTGGAATTCCCTGCCACAGAGGGCAGTGGAGGCCAAATCACTGGATGGATTTAAGAGAGAGTTACATAGAGCTCTAGGGGCTAGTGGAATCAAGGGATATGGGGAGAAGGCAGGCATGGGTTATTGATTGGGGACGATCAGCTATGATCGCAATGAATGGCGGTGCTGGCTCAAAGGGCTGAATGGCCTCCTCTTGCACCTATTTTATATGTTTCTTAATTTAGGAGGATGAGATTCCTATGGGATTGGACAGGCTAGATGCAGGAAAAATGTTCCCCATGTTGGGAGAGTCCAAAACCAGGGATCAGTTTAAGAATAAGGGGAGGCCATTTAGGACTGAGATGAGAAAAAACTTTTCCATCCAGAGAGTTGTGAATCTGTGGAATTCTCTGCCACAGAAGGATGTAGAGGCCAATTCACTGGGTGTTTTCAAGAGAGAATAAGATTTTGCTCTTAGGGCGAACAGAATAATGGGATATGGGGAAAAAGCAGGGTTACTGATTGTGGATGATCAGCCATGATCATATTGAGTGGCGGTGCGGGCTCAAAGGGCCAAATGGCCTACTCCTGCATCTATTTTCTATGTTTCTAAGGAAGAGCAGGTGCACTTTATACAAGGGTTAACATGCAGTCAGTGCAAATCACTAAACAGTGACCGATGGAGTGGCACAAGTTAGGACGCAGAGGTGGAGAAGGCAAAATTTAGTTTAGTTTATTGTACAGATGTACAGCAAAAAGCTTTTTTTGATGCGTGCTATCAAGTCAGCAGAAAGACCACATGATTGTGATCAAGCCTGCTACAGTATACAGATACAGGATAAATGGAATATCGTTTAGTCTGATTAAAGATAGTCTGAGAGTCTCCAACGAGGTAGATGATGGGACAGGACCAATCTCCAGTTGGTAAAAGGATGGTTTATTTGCCTGTTAACAGCTGGGAAGAAACTGTCCCTGAACCTGGAGGTGCATGTTTTCACACTTCTGTACCTCTTGTCTGATGGTAGACGGAGATGAGGCAGTGACTGGGGTGATACTGGCCCTCAATTACGCTCGTGGCCTTGCTGAGGCAGCGGGGAGTATAGATGGACATTTACAGCATCTGTGGGACAAGACAGGCGGGAATGCATGGAATCGTCTGTGGCAATAACAATGTACGATACGATAGAACTTTATCCCAGGAGGGAAATTGCCAACAGCCATAAAACATGAAATTAATGTGACAAGTGGAAAGGTTTGCGGATGTCCAACGATTGGGGATGGGGGAGAGGGGGTTCAGTCTGCCCACGACAGACGAGGGAGGAGTTGTACAGTTTGAAAGCCACAGGGAAGGAGGATCTCTGTGGCGTTCTGTACTGCATCTTGGTGTAGATTTGGGCTCCAACAAATGTATTTGGGTGGGCAACATTACGGAGCTGGTGGTAAAAGGACCTTAACCGTGGGCAGCACAGTGGCACAGCAGTAGAGCTGTTGCCTTACAGCGCCAGAGACCCTGTACGGAGTTTGTTCGTTCTTCCCGTGACCTGCATGGATTTCCTCCGGGTGCTCCAGCTTCCTCCCATACTCCAAAAACATGCAAGTTTGCAGGTTGAAAGGCTTCGGTAAAATTGTAAATTGCCCCTGGTGTGTAGGATAGTGCCAGTGTACAGGGATTGCTGGTCGGGTGGTCTCAGCGGGCCAATGGACCTGTCGCTGCACTATCTCTAAACTAAACGGTCCAAAAATCAATGTGGCAGCAAGATGGAGGAATTCTGACTTCATTTTAAGATGGTTGCCAGGAATACCGACAGCATTACAGACAAGGAGCAAAGTTCGTCATGAAGCATAATGGATATCAAAACAGGGAAAGAGATATATCTCAAGACATCATTTAGAATTCACATTCACTTTATAACAATCAAACAATAACACAGTGATATATTGGCAGGGCTCGAAATAAGCGGTTGCCCGGGTGCCAATGACCACAGAAAGTGCCACCGGGCAACCTAAACGCCGACTCATTTTGCCCAGCTTGACACGCAAATACTGGTTTATACCGGGAGACGCAAAAAACTGGAGTAACTCAGCGGGTCAGGCAGCATCTCTGCCGAATTGGAACTGACGTTTCGTGTCGGCGGCTGTATTCCTCTAGTATCTTTGATTCTGGGGCAAAGATACTAGGTGCAGGGTTACGAAGGGTCGGAGCGAATGTCTGGTCCGAACAGCGGCGGCAGCGGCCGGAAAAGCGGCTCCACCGTCCACCTCCTCCTGCACCCCGCCCGGCGGAAGGAGACCTCCTCCCGGCCTCGGCGTCCGAGAGGGGTTGCTTTGAAAGCGCCTTTTGCGGATTTGCTATCAGCGGTCGCTATCGCGCTGATAACGGTCATTGCTTGCACTTTCAAAACAACCCCTCTCGCACGCCAAGGCCGGGAGGGAGGGAGGGAGGGAGGGAGGTCTCCTTCCGCCGACTGAAGCAGCTGCACCGCTCGGCCCCGCACCTTCCTATCGACTGGCGGACGAGGGGAGGCGGTGGCGAGTAGCTCCCAACCGCCACCCCCTTTGCCAGTGGCACTTTGGTGTTGGACAGTGACGGCCAAGGCAGCGGGGCGATGTTGTCCGAGGAGCGCTGACCTTCCTTCCTCCACACCTCCTCTGCCCCCCCCCCTCACTCTCTACGCACCCCTCTTATCCAGGGACCCCTCCTCACCATCCCGCACTGATCCCCGTTCCCTCTTCTATTCAGTCATAGAATCATAGCAAATAGGTGCAGTAGGCCATTCGGCCCTTCGAGCCTGCACCGTCATTCAATATGATCATGGCTGATCACCCAACTCAGTATCCTGTACCTGCCTTCTCTCCATACTCCCTGATCCCTTTAGCCACAAGGGCCACATCTAACTGCCTCTTAAATATAGCCAATGAACTGGCCTCAACTACCTTCAGTGGCAGAGAATTCCAGACTCACCACTCCCCGTGTGAAAAATGATCTTCTCATCTCGGTCCTAAAAGACTTCCCCCTTATCCTTAAACTGTGACCCCTTGTTCTGGAGTTCCCCAACATCAGGAACAATCTTCTTGCATCTAGCATGTCCAACCCCTTAAGAATTTTGTAAGTCTCTATAAGATCCCCCCTCAATCTCCTAAATTCCAGCGAGTACAAGCCGAGTCTATCCAGTCTTTCTTCATATGGAAGTCCTGCCATCCCAGGAATCAGTCTGGTGAACCTTCTCTGTACTCCCTCTATGGCAAGAATGTCTTTCCTCAGATTAGGAGATCAAAACTGTACGCAATACTCCAGGTGTGGCCTCACCAAGACCCTGTACAACTGCCTCGCTGACATCCCCTGTACTCCTCTCCCCATCTACCCCCCCCCCAATCTATTCATCATCCTACCCACCTCGCATTGATTCTCCTGCCACCCCCCCCCCATCCATCCTACACTGGTCCCCCAATTCATCCCGTTCTGACCCCCCCTTCCCATCCATCCTGCACATCTCCCCCCATTCACACTGAGCCCACCCATTCATCCCGTACTGACCCACCCTCCATTTACCATGCACCAATCCCCCCATCCATCCTGTAGTGATCTCCCCATTCATCTTTTACTGATCCCCCATTCGCCCTGTACTGAACCCCTCATGCATCCTGCACTGATCCCCTCATGCATCCTGCACTGATCCCCTCATGCATCCTGCACTGATCCCCTCATGCATCCTGCACTGATCCCCTCATGCATCCTGCACTGATCCCCTCATGCATCCTGCACTGATCCCCTCATGCATCCTGCACTGATCCCCTCATTCATCCTATACTGATCCCCTCATTCATCCTGTAGTGATTCTCCATTCATCCTGCATAGTCCCTCCGATCCAAACTGTCCTGACCGCCCCCCCATTCATCCTGTACTGACCCCCTCATTCATCCTGTGCTGATTCCCCCCCCCCCATCCATCCTGTACTGATCCCCCCCATTCAAGAAGAATGGGGGGGAACAGTCTGAAGGGTCGCGACCCAAAACGTTCCCGATTTCCTTAGCTCCATCGATGCCGTCTCACCTGCTCAATTTCTCCAGAATTGTCTACCCCATTCCTCCTGTACTGAACCCCCATCCATCCTATGCTGATCCCCCCCATCCATCCCGTACTGATCCCCCCCATTCAACACCACTGACATCCCCTGTGCTCCCCCTTCACAATTTTACATACTCCAACCAACACGTTTCACCAACTCAATCCATCCATTCCGCACCGATTGCCTTCTCAACCCCCCCCCCCCCCATCTATCCACCCCTCACTGATTCACACACCCCCTGACCCTATTGTGTTTCATGGTCTTCAGAGCGAACATTGATTATGTTTGTTAACGGAATGTAATCAAATGTTTTAATTCCCAATGTTATTATTTGTTCTGACACCTTTAAACATATTATCAAAAGAACATTTGCTGCAGTTATGTCCTTTGGCCATCTCTTGTCAGTTAGTGTAATGTTTAACCTGTCAGATGGGTATAGTCGGTTTTAACAGCTATTATCATAAAATGCCTTTAGAAATTTCCTTGCAACCTGTATATTTTGTCATGGATAAATTATGTGGGAAGCCAGAGTGTTTCTGTGCCAATAGCAATAACGACCCATTCTATGGCCATGTCATGGTAATTTTCTGTCCTTCACAGAAAACATGCTTTAGTGTGTATGGTTAAGCATATATGTTACCATGGTCCAGGATTTATTGACACAGGTTGATCATATGCTGAATAATCCAACCACATTTTTGTTTGGAAGTGGAAAGAATTAATAGAAATTGCATTAATTGCAATGTGTAAAAAGAGTTGAGATATTGTATTATAATTTTGCTGCATGTCATTGTGGTATAGATCATGTCTTGATTGGTGAATATGTTTAGTTTGTGAGTTATTTGAAGCAGAAATAATATGTGAATGTAGACAAAAGTGCTGGAGAAACTCAGCGGATGTAGCAGCATCTATAGAGCGAAGAAAATAGGCAAAGTTTCGGGCCGAAACCCTTCTTCAGATTGATGGGCTTCGGCCTGAAACGTTGCCCATTTCCTTCGCTCCATAGATGCTGCTGCACCCGCTGAGTTTCTCCAGCACTTTTGTCTACCTTTGATTTGCCAGCATCTGCAGTTCCTTCTTGAACATAATATGTGAATGCAACATTGAAGATAATGCCGACTAGTAACTACGCACTTCGTCCGAGCACATTATCGCACGCGCCATGCAAACCGTCTTCAATAGCCACCTAAACTGTCATTTGGCAACCTAAAAAGCTGTCAAGATTGCCCGGCTGACAAAGTTAAGAGAGAGCCCTGATCGGGCTCAATCCTGACTACGGGTGCCGACTGTACACAGTTTCTACATTCTCCCATAACCGCATGTGATTTCACCGGGTGCTCCGCTTTCCTCCCACATTCCAAAGACATACAATAAACATGTTTATTGTTTAATTGGCTTTGGTAAAATTGTAAATTGTCCTCTAGTGTGTAGGATGGTGCTAGTGCACGAGGTGATCGCTGGTCGGCGTGGACTCGGTGGGCTGAAGAGCCTGTTTTGGCACTGTATCTCTAAACTAACCTTGCAGAACCCTACAACAGACAGCAACTGTTGAGTCCAAATTAATGTTGCTAGTTCTTTGTAAGCTGTTCAATTTGCTCCATCTCACTGCTTTCAGAACATAGAATATAGGTACAGGAGTAAGCCATTCGGCCCTTCGAGCCAGCACCGCCATTCAATATGATCATAGCTGATCAGCCAAAATCAGTTACCTGTTCCTGCTTTCTCCCCATATCCCTTAATTCCATTAGCCTTAAGAGCTAAATCAAACTTTCTCTTGAATATATCCAGTGAATTGGCCTCCACTGCCTTCTGTGGGAGAGAATTCCAGATTCACAACTCTCTGGTTGAAAAAGTGGGTTGACTCATCTCAGTCCTACATGGCCTACCCCTTATTCTTAAACTAACCCCTGGTTCTGGACTCCCCGAACATGGGGAACATTTTTCCTGCATCTAGCCGTCCAATCCCTTAAGAATTTTATACATTTCTACAAAATCCCTTCTCATCCTTCTAAATTCCAATGAATACAAGCCCAGTCGATTCATCCTTTCATCGTATGTCAGCTCCGCCATCCCGGGAATTAACCTGGTGAACCTACGCTGCACTCAACAGCAAGAATGCCGTTCCTCAAATTAGGAGACCAAAACTGCACACAATGCTCCAGGTGTGGTCTCACCACGGCCCCGCACAACTGGAGTAGGATCTCCTTGCTCCCACACTCAAATCCTCTCGCTATGAAGGCCAACATGCCATTTGCTTTCTTCGCTGCCTGCTTATCTGCATGCTCACTTTCAGTAACTGATGTACAAGGACACGCAGGTGTCGTTGCACCTCCTTTTCCTAATCTGACACCATTCAGATAATACACACAAAAAGCTGGAGTAACTCAGCAGGACAGGCAGCATCTCTGGAGTGGAGGAATAGGTAACGTTTTGGGTCGAGACCCTTCTTCAGACCTATGCGTCTATCATTAGTTTCAACCAGCATCTGCAGTTCCTTCTTATACCATTCAGATAATAATCTGCCTTCTTGTTCCTGCCACCAAAGTGGATAACCTCACATGTATCCACATTGTACAGCATCTGTCATGCATCTGCCCACTCACCCAACCTATCCAAATCACCCTGCAGCCTCATAGTATCCTGCTCGCAGCTAACACTGCCACCCAGCTGTGTCATCTGCAAATTTGGAGATGTCACATTTAATTCCTCAGTCTAAATCATTTATATTGTAAATAACTGGGTTTCCAGCACCGAGCCTTGCGGCACCCCACTAGTCACTGCCTGCCATTCTGAAAAGTCCCTTTTAATTCCTTCTCTTTGCTTCCTGTCTGCCAACCAGTTCTCTATCCATGTTTATACCCTACCCCCAATACCATGTGCTCTAATTTTGCACACTAAACCCATGTGGGACCTTGTCAAAGGCTTTTTGAAAGTCCAAATGCACCACATCCACTGGCACTCCCTTATCCATTCTACTTGTTACATCCTCAAAACATTCCAGAAGATTGCTTATGCATAATTTCCCAATCATCAATCCTTCTGAATTTGACCAATCCTATCAATGCTCTCCAAACATTTCAGCAATTTCCCCCCCCCCCCTTCAAAAATAGGCCTTTCGGACCACTAGAGTCCACACTGACCATCGATCATCCATTCACAATAGTTCTATGTTATCCCACTTTCTCATCCACTCCCTAGACACAAGGGGCAATTTACAGAGGCCAATTAGCCTACAAACCCACGTCTTTGGGATGTGCAGAGAACATGCAAACTCTAAAACTAAGCCAAGAACCCTGGGGAGAACAAGTAATATTTCACAGCAAAAACCTATTGGAAACTGCCACCATCAGTGCATTACCTGGTAGTCAGGGTTGTCAATCATTAGGGCTTTCCATTTCCCCTTGTAGTCCGGGTTATCAATCATCGGCAGTTTCCAGGCTCCACACCCGGGAGCAGAGTCGCACTTTGGGTTGGCAACTTGAGGAGCTTCCCATTCGCCGTCCATCTCTTCATCCCTGGAGCCAGAGGCAGTAAGGAAAATGTCTTCCATAAGCAACCCAAATATTGAGCCAGGCACTTCGAACGAGGGCTTTCCCCATTATTCTCACCGGTCAAATGGTTGATTTACAATAAAGACAAATTACCCCTATATACCTCTCATCTCTAAGAGTCTAGAGTGCCATAAATAATATAATTTAAAAAACCTCTATAAATTAATAACCAAAGACAGTCCATAGCTCATAGTTGAGGTTTGTGTGGAGTGTTCAAGAGCCTGATGGTTGTTGGGAAGAATGTAGAAACAAGAAACTGCAGATGTTGGTTAATACAAAAAAGAACAAAGTGCTGGTGTACTTTAGCGAATAAGGCTGCATCCCTGGAGAACATGGATAAGTGGCGTTTCAGATCTGGATCCTTGGTTAGGGATAAGGGAAACGAGAGATATAGACGGTGATGTGGAGAGATAAAGAACAATAAATCAAAGATACAAAAAGTAAAGATGATAAAGGAAACAGGCCTTCATAAGTTGTTTGTAGGATGAAAATAAGAAGTTAGTGCGACTTGGGTGGGGGAGGGAGAGAGAGCGAGGGAATGCTGGGGCTACCTGAAGTGAGAGAAAATATTCATACCACTGAGCTGTAAGCTGCCGAAGCGAAATGTGAGATGCTGTTCCTCCAATTTGCGTTTAGCCTCACTCTGACAATGGAGTGGTAAGATTTTGTTTGCCTGCTATCCAGAAGCTGTCCTTGAACCCGGCGGTCACCGTTTTCAATGGTGCTTTATTGTAACACGTGCAAACGCAGAGTGAAATTATTTTCTTACAATCAGCCCAGTAGAGTATAACCATAGCTTAGCAAGCGTACATAAATAGTCCCCTGAGCCTGCCTGCAAGAGGTGCCGGGTTTTGGGGTTTTCAGACTCCTGCACCTTTTTCCAATGACAGGAGTGAAATGAGACGTTGGTCAGGGTGGTGTGGGTCTGATAACCACACAATCCAAAACAGCACAGCACACGTCACCCGGTGCCTCCATTTGCAGGATATGACGTGGACAGGCGACCACTATGTTATCTGAAGAACTGGAGCCAAAACCAGAGCTTACCAGTCCTCGGGTTTCTCAGCGTCAGGATCTGCAATGTACTCAGGCTCGTCATCCAGCCAGCCTTCGGGTTTCACCGCACCGTCATCTGGGATCTTGGCAGGAGCATCTTCATCCCTGAAAGTGGAATAAGGTCAGAAACCCAACCATGTACAGGAAACCCACACTCACCCGGCAAAATCAAGGACCAGTCTCACCCCAGTCACTCACTCCTCTCCCATTGGGTAAGGCAATTTCTTCCCAGCAGTTATCAGGCAACTGAATTGTCCTCTCACCAACTAAACAGCAGCCCTGAGCTCCCATCTACCTCATTGGAGACCCTTGGACTATCTTTAATCAGACTTTACCTTGCACTAAACATTATTACCTTTATCCTGTATCTGTGCACGGCTCGATTGTAATCATGTATAGTCTTTCCGCTGATTGGATAGCATGCAACAAAAAAGCTTTTCACTGTACCTTGTTACACGTGGTAATAAACTAAACCAACATAGAACTGTACAGCATAGGAACAGGCCCTTCGACGCACAATGTCCATGCTGAATACGATGCCAAGAATAAATCTGATCTGCCTGCTCGTGATCTGCCTCCACCATCACCCCTGGCAGAGCGTTCCAGGTACCCACTACTCGCTCATCTCCTTTAAACTATGCCCTCTGGTATTTAATTTTTTCACCCTGGGGAAAAAAAGGCTCTGCCTACCCTATCTAAAATAATATCTCTCATAATTTTACATGCTTCTATCAGGTCTCCCCACAGCCTCCAGCATTCCAGAGAAAACAACCCGACACTAGAAGTGTAAGAAGAATTGATGTATGTATTAGGAATAGAAAAAGGGAACCAACGAAGGCCATGGGTAAATAGACAAACAGGACTTGGGCTTTGGACATTAGACAGGTGTTGGTCTAGGGAACGCACTGCTGGAGGAGGTAGTTGAGTCAGGTACTGTAACGTTATTTAAAATACATTTGAACAGGTACATGGATACCAGAGGTTTAGAGTGACATGGGTCAAACGCAGGCAGGTGGAAGTAGCATAGATGGGGCATCTTGATCGGCATGGGCATGTTGGGGTGAAGGGCCTGTTTCTGTGCTGTATGGCTCTATGATTCTACGATGGCGTCAGAAATACAGCGACACTTCGTGTACCACCGCAGAAGAAATAGACTATTCTTACACAACAAACACGCCACTCTTGTACTTAAGTATGATTGTGCTTTTACTAAATTACATGGAGAACAAAGTTTCAAAGTATCTAGAAACAAGGAAGTGCAGATGCTGGAGTAACTCAGCGGGTCAGGCAGCTTCTCTGGAGAACATGGATAGGCAATGTTTCCGGCCGGGACCTTTCTGCAGACTGATTGCAGGGGTTGGGGTGAGGGAGCGAGAAAGAAATGTGGAAGATAGGTGAAGTTGAGTCGATAAAAGAAAAGTCCCACTGGAAACATCACCTATCCATGTTATCCAGGGATGATGCCTGACCCGCTAAGTTCATAAGTCACAGGAGCAGAATTAGGCCATTCGGCCCATTGAGCTTACTCCACCATTCAATCATGGTTTTGCCTCTCAACCCCATTCTTCTGCCTTCTCCTCATAACCCGACACCCCTGTATTAAAAATACCCAATGACTTGACCTTCACCACCATCTGTGGCAATGAATTCCGCAGATTCACTACCCTCCAGCGATAGAAATTGCACCTCAACTCCATTCTAAAGGTACGTCCTTTTATTCTGAAGCTGTGCCCTCCGGTCCAAGACTCTCCCACTAGTAGAAACATTCTCTCCACATCCACTGTGACTCGGCCTTTCACTATTCATTACTCTAGCACTTTATGTCCATTTCACGGTATCGAGGTAGACCATGATACCAATCACTCACCAGTCATCGGGTTTGACAGCGTCAGGATCGGATATTTTTGGTCTCTCGTCCCAGTCTTCCGGTTTCTGATCATCAGGATCTTCGATCTCTTTCGGTGGGTTAATCGGTGGAGTCATATCCTGCAGCAGGTTGCCACTGTTCACCACCGTTTGGTCAATCAGAACCTGAAATGAATTGTCAGGGTTGACCACTGCAAGAGGACGAAAAGAAAGAAATTAATATCAGCTTGTGGCCACTACAAGCTGAACACATTTACAATACAGGTCCACCACCGATTTTCCAGACCCTTCCTGGATTATCCGTTTTGCAAGACCAACGGAGGTCACGGCCTCCAAGAAGAGTTTAACGGTACTGGAACGGTTGCCTAGGCCGTCAAAGGGCCGAGCTACCGACCCGCATGTCAGAAGTCGGCTATGGGAACAAATCTGCCAGCTGTGGTCAGCCCGGAGTCCCAGAGCCCCGGCTGCAAGGGCGTGGCCAGATCACCAGTTGCCAGAAAAATTGGTGGTGGACATGTACTTCACTTTGTAAATGTATGCAGATATACAAATGCCCGATTATTTGAAAGAGGCAGCATGCAAAGACCCACACCACCCTGGCCACACTCTCATCTCACACTGCTACCACCACGAAGGTACAGGAGTTAGGAAAACATGACCTTCAGGTTCAGGAACATCATCTTCCAGACAACTTTTCCGACAGTCTTTTATCCAGGGTATAACTGGAGGGCATATGCTTAAAGTGCGAAGAAAAGACACTTGGACATGTGCATGTTGTGCATGTGCAGGAAAGATTTAGAAGGTTACGGACCAAATGCAGGCAAATTGGAATAAATTAGATGGGGAATCTTGAACAGTATGTACATGTTGAGCCTATATCCATCCTGCATAACTGTGAGTCCAACCAACAGACTTAGATTAGAGCGACTCAGTGGTGCAGCGGTAGAGTTGCTGTAGATTAACCATATTAATCTCTGCCAATATAATCTTAATCACATATACTATGCATGATACATATTCCACCATGCTATGTAATCCAGTGCGGTATTTGGATAGGGAATGCAGTTACTGATATCAGCCCTGCTTGTCCCTAGCTCTGTAAGTTGATACCAAAGCAGTGCTATATATTATTCTCTCTGCATACGTTTTAATAAAAGCCTTGTGGTTCATCTAACTCTTTGTAATGGAGAGATTACAAAACATGGTGTCAGAAGTGGGATCCGAACCCATGCCTCCAATTGCTGCCTTACAGTGTTAGAGACCTGGGTTCGATCCCGACCACGGGTGCTGTCTGTATGGAGTTTGTATGTTCTCGCTGAGCCTGTGACTGTGTGGGTTTTCACCGGGTGCACCGGTTTCCCATCACATTCCAAGTTGTAAAATTGTCCCCACTGTGTCTCCAAAGTGTAAAGTAAAGACTTTTGAACACTGCACAACACTAACCTCAACTATGGCTCAGTTGACTTTGGGGTTTTTTACACTGGAATCGGGGTTGTAATTTTTTGTTTATCATTTAATCTATGTTTATTGTGTTTACAGGCCTGTTAACACAAGCTGAATTATGATGCCCGAGTGGTGAGTGTTGCTTGCAGCAGGGGTTTGTTCTTTAGTTTAGCTTATCAACCTTTTGTTGCAATGGAAGGACTATACACGATTACAATTGTGCCGTCCGCAGTGTACAGATACAGGATAAAGGGAATAATGATTAGTGCAAGTTAAAGTCCAGCAAAGTCCGATTAAAGATAGTCCGAGGGTCTCCAATTAGATGGTTGGGAGGTCAAGACTGCACTCTAGTTGGTGAGAGGATGGTTCAGTTGCCTGATAACAGCTGGGAAGAAACTGTCCCTGAATCTGGAGGTGTGCGTTTTCACACTTCTAGCCTGATGGTTGAGGAGAGGGAGTGAGACGGGTCCTTGTTTATGCTGCTGGCCTTGCCGAGGCAGCATGAACTGTAGATGGAGTCAATGGAAGGTAGGTTGGTTTGTGTGATGGCTGTGTCCAGACCATTGTGGGAGAGGGGAGAAGAGCGCTTGTAGTGCATACCCAGGGTGTAGAGATGGGTCTTCTTGTCTGTGTAGTAGCTTTTGAGGTCCACATCAGGACGTTTGGCATGCTTCTCCTCAATCTCGCCCGTTTTGGGGTTCTTGTGCCTGATGATGAAGTGGAGTTTGTAATCTTCACCACACTTGTCCGGACCAAACATAATGGTATACGGGGTTTTGTCATAAAACTTCGCCTGAGGAAAGATGACAAACCACATTAGAATCTGCATGAATCCCGACCCGAAACGTCACCTAATCCATTTTCTCCAGAGATGCTGCCTGACCCGCTGAGTTACTCCAGAGGTTTGAGAGAGAGGACTGGGAGAAATTTAGAATTCAACAGAGGACAAAGGGGTGGGTGGGGGGGGGGTAGAGAGCATGACGGAAAGCTTGCGGAATATGATGAAAGAATGGGTCGACTGGGCTTGTATTCACTGGAATTTAGACGGATGAGAGACAATCTTATAGAACCATATAAAATTCTTAAGGGATTGGACAGACTAGATGCAGGAAAAATGTTCCCGACGCTAGGGGAGGCCAGAACCAGGTGTCACAGTTTAAGAACAAGGGGTAGGCCATTTAGGATTAGATGAGGAAAAACTTCTTCACCCAGAGAGTTGTGAATCTGTGGAATTGGACACAATTCACTGGATGTTTTCAGGAGAGTTATACAGTATTTAGCTCTTGGGGCTAAAGGAACCAAGTGATATGGAGAAAAAGCAGGACCGGGGTACTGATTATAGATGATCAGCAGTGATCATATTGAATGGCTGGCTCGAAGGGCCGAGTGACCTACTCCTGCACCTATTTTTCTATGTGTCTATCCTTGGTGTAAGCCAGCAACTGCAGTTCCTTCCTACACATTTAGAATCTATCAACCCATTGAAACTACGTTTGAAGACGGAGCCCTACGGGGGGCTACCCAGAACTAAGGACCTTGCGAGGGGGGCTGTTGAGAACAAAGAGGGACCCGGCAGAGGTTGCAGAGAACGGTGACGGAACTAAGAGGAACTTGGCAGGGGGGCACCTGCGGCCATGTGCGGTGGCAAGCCTGGTTTGCCACTGCGGGAAGACAGGACTGTGCTAAGAACTTTAAAAACCTTGTTGGCGTCTGAAACATGGCTACTCTCTGTGTATTGCCACGGTGAAGTCTGCTGCAAGATGTTATGCAAAAACAAAGAATGTCACCGTACCGAGGTAATAACATACCACCGAGGCAATAACTCACCGAGGCAATAACATATCATTGGAGACAATTGCCCTTGTGATCAGAGCAAATACCTATTTTTGTATTCCAATCCTCTTGCAGGAAAGGCCAATGTACCATTTGTCTTCCATCAGATAGTACAATGGTAATTAAGTTTGGAAAAAAAAAACAAGCAATCACTGCGCAATCTAAGAAGGGTCTCGACCCGAAACAACATCCATTCCTTCTCTCAAGCATTTTGTGTCTATGCGCAATCTAAGAGATTCTTAAGAGTCACAAGTGGAAGCAGGATACAAATAAGAGGCATCTTTGCAATTCTCAGACATGAATCACAAATAAATTTCACTCACCAGAATCATGTCTTTGGTTTTTGACAGTAACTTGATGTATGCTCCACCACATTCAATTCCATTCTGAAAATTCACTTCATACCTGACATTTTTGGAGAAGAGTAAAATTTAGCTCAGCATAAAAGCCTTGAAAAATCTTTTTTTATTGTAACAATGAAGAAACTTCCACCAACTGCTCTTTATCAAACTGAAATATTGGAAAGTTTAGTTTAGTGATACAGGCCCTTTGGCCCACGAGTTCACGCTGACCAGCAATCACTCATACACTAGTTCTATCCTACACCCTAGGGAATATTTACATAAGCCAATTATACTACAAACTTGTGGGGCTTTGAATTGTGGGTGGAAACCCGGAGGTACCCGTAGGAAACCCACACGGTCGCAGGGAGATTGTACAAACTTCGTACAGACAGCACCCACAGATAGAATTGATCCTGGGTCTCTGAAGTAGTGAGGCAGCAACTCTACCGATGGGCTGCACATCATTAAAATAAAACTCCCAGGTAATGCCCAACAGCTAGTTGGAGGAAGAGGTAGTATCGGGTACAATTATGACATTTAAAGGATACTGGGACAGACATGGACAAGAAAGGTTTGGAAGGAACTGGGCCAAATGCAAGCAGGCTTAGGTCAGCAACTTTGAGCAATACAGTGGCGCAGTGCTAGATTTGTTGCCTCACAATGCCAGAGACCCAGGTTGATCCTGACCACGGGTGCTGTCTGTTCAGAGTTAACACATTTTCCCTGTGACCTCGTGGGTCAAGTGCGAGGAAGGGAGGGTGGATGCCCCTCACTAAAAGGTTGAAAAAGAGAAAGTGATAATTTACAAGGTTTCAGGACTGTTTATTTGTACCAGATTGCATATGCACTGGAATCAAGAAATTCTTACTCTCATAGTGAAAGCGAAGGACATGGGTAGAGCGAATGTGGAGAATGTTTCCACTAGTGTGAGGGTCTAGGACCAGAGGGCACAGACTCAGAATAAATGAACATTCTTTAGAAAGACGAGGAGGAATTTATTTATTCAAAGGGTGGTGAATCTGAGGAATTAATTGCCACAGATGGCAGTGGAGGCCAAGCCATTGGGCATTTTTGAGGAGATTGAGAGATTCTTGATTAGTATGGGTATCAGGGGTTATGGGGAAAAAGTAGAATAGGGGTGAGCGAAAAATAGATCAGCCATGATTGAATGACAGGGTAGACTCAATGAGCCAAATGACCTAATTCTGCTCCTAATACTTATGAACTTACTTGCTGTCCACAAGGCAAGACTTGCACGATAGCAAGATACTTACTGAAGAAATAGTGGCTTGTCGTCAAAGATAAATGGGTGGTCCAAAGAAGCTGCGATGGCATGATGCTTCGCACGGGTTTTGAGAACGAGTCCTTTATCTCCCTCGAGTTTAGTGTCTTTCATTTCTTCTACTTCCCATTTCCCTGAAAAACAACATATCTATTTTATGCATCGATCTTTATAATCACCTTTTACATAATGCAGAAACAAAAAACTGCTGATACTGATTAATACACTAAAGGACAAAGTGCGGTGACTTGGCATTGGGTATTTTTTAAGGACAGAGATTGATAGACTCTTGATCAATAATGGTGTCAGGGATTTTGGGCAGAAGGCAGGAGAATCGGGTTGAGAGGGAAAGATAGATCAGCCATGATTGAATGGCAAAGTAGACTCAATGGACCGAATGATCTACTTCTGCCCCTATGACTTGCAGGTGCTATCGCAACGCTTAAGAAACATTTAGACAGGTACATAGTTAGGATAGGTTTCAAGGGATATGGGCCAAAAGCAGGCAGGTGGGACTAGTGTACACGGGGCATGATGGTCGGCGTGAGCAAGTCGGGCTGCAGGGTCTGTTTCCACACTGTATCACTCTGACATGAACTTGATGAGAGTCTGAGGAAATGGCCTGACCACAAATTTCACCCATCCATATTTGCGTCTGAAGGAGGGTTTCGGCCCAAAACTTTGCCTATTTCCTTCGCTCCATAGATGCTGCCACACCCACTGAGTTTCTCCAGCATTTTTGTCTGTCAGAGATGCTGCCTGATTCACTCAGTTACTCCAGCACTGTGCCTTTTTCGGAACTTTTCCCCCCCAAAGTGGAAATGTTGAAGACTAGAGGGTATTGCGGAAGGTGAGAGAGGAGAAGTTTAAAGGAGATAGGCAGGGAATTTATTTATTTATTTATTTAAAAACACAGATGGTGGTGAGAGCCTGGAATGTGCTGCCAGGGGTGCAGACAGATACGATAGTGGCATTTAAGCTTATGGATATAGATGGAGGGATACGGATCACGTACAGCAGAGGAGATTAGTTAGATTTGGCATCATGGCCAGCACGGACATTTTGGGTTAAATAGTCTGCTCGTGTTCTGTACTGTTGTATGCTCTATGTTCAGTTCTGTCTTTCCACACCTATCGTAATCTCTGGGTTTGCGAGGCCCTCTGATCTCTTATCCACAGCAAATCCATGTGGAAATTCACCTCAAACCTCCTTGAGACTTTAGAGATACGACATGGAACCATCTCTTTGGCCAACCAATTCCATGCAGATCAACGCTCACCCCGTACTAACACTATCCTACACACTAGGGACAATTTACAGAAGCTAAATAACTTACAAACCTGCACGCCCGGGATGTGGGAGCAAACCGAAGCACCCGAAGAAAATTCATGCGGTCACAGGGAGAACGCGCAAAATCTGTACAGACAGCACGCCGGGACAGGATCTAACCCAGGTCTCTGGTGCTGTGAGGCAGCACCTCACAGCACTGTGCTGCCCTGTTACCAACTGGTTACCAACTACACAACAAACTCATTCAGAACAAAGTGCATTTCTTTAAATTTGGTACAGATGTTTAAAGTTCAGAGAAAGTGATCTCACCGTCATATTTTGCAATATCTTCATCAGTGTCTTCTTTTTTGGCTTTGGATTGAACCCAGCTGCAGGGCAAACATATCAGTCAGTTGCGTCAAAAGCCAACACCGTCTCAAAATTAAACAAGACAACTTTATTCTTCTAAAACATTGAAGACTCAACGGTTATAATCAGTCGTCAGGATTACGAGTTCCCCCCATTGCTTACAAACTGTGTTGGTTAAATTGAGTACAAACTCAAACTTCCACTGTAGGAAAGTGACAGCAAGTTCTACTGAAGGAATCAAAATACAAAATCTACCGCAGATTCAGCACTAAAGGTGTGCTAATGACCGCAAGTTTAATTTTTGGAAGTGCTCTTCTACGTCAGTTTTATTAGTGGTAAAATATCCTGCTATAGAGTCAGTCATACAGCATGTATAGATGTATTCATTTATTGCCACCAACAATTAAAAGACACTTGGAGGGTCATTGGCAGATGGGTGGAAAAAGTGACAAAGGCCGGAGGTGAAAAGGATCAGATGAGCAGAGAAGAGGCATGAAATGTAAAGCCGGAGGGAGATGGGTGGAAGGGTGGATAGTGGGAATGGGTGCATTTTGTGTTTCTACATTATGGGTCAGGAAAGTGGTGGTGGGGACGAGAAAAAGTAAAGGGGAGTGGGGAGGTCATATCTACAATCAGAGGGTGGTGGGTATATGGAATGATCTGCCAGAAGTCATTTAAATGCTGTTATAGTACTTGCCTCAAAGTACTATAACAGCATTTAAATGACCCAGGTACATGGATTGGATGGATTTAGAGGGATATAGGCCAAACGCGGGAAAGCAAGACAAGCATAGATGGGGCATCTTGGTCGGCATGAACAAGTTGGGCCTAATACCCCGTTTCCATGCTGTATGGCTCTATGATTTTAAGATGGCGTCGGAAACACAGCGACTCATGTACCACCGCAGTAGAAATATACTATTCTTACACAACAAACTAGGTATGTTACAAAACTAAAGGGCCTGTCCCACTAGCGCGCGATTAGACGCGACAAGCGCGACAAATTCGGACGCGGGGGTCGCGTGGGGGTCAGGCGATCCCGGTGCGAGTGAAGGGCCTGTCCCACTAGCGCGCGATTACACGCGCGACGTCCGAAGGAAGGACGTTATTTTTCATCACGTGACGATGCGCATGAGCATGCGCGTTGCACGACGTCGGGCAGTGACGTCATCACGCAACGCCACGCTGAAGACGCACAACGTCAAAACGTCATCACGTTAATCACGTTCTGCGCGACAGGATTTTGCCGCGCGTAATTTTTTGAGCAGTGTCGGTTTTTGGACACTACGCGCGATGTCGACACCAGCTACACACAACTCGACGAGACTCCGGCGATCGCAGTGGGACAGGGTCACGCGAGGCCGGGCGACTAAAGCGACCACGGTAGGTCGCGCTTGTCGCGTCTAATCGTGCGCTAGTGGGACAGGCCCTTTACCTTGAGCAGCGCTGCAGTTCTGCCGTTCCCCGTGTGCGCGACTTTGGCGCCTTTCAGAGGGGGGCAGGCTTAAAGTGCCGTTTTTCCACAGGCAGGAAAAATCAATCCATGTCGGGCGATTTCGTTGCAGAAGAAAAATCACTCCGACATTTCATGAATGAAGGTATTTTTAAATTACTCTAAATTATTTATTAACTAGAGTAATTTAAAAATCACCTTCAAAAGCCGTGAGCGCCGACAACCGGAAGGATTTTGCGTAGGGGAGAAAAAAAGGTAAAGAGTTTATTTTTATATTAAAAGTTGGTTTTTCGGGAGGCTTTAATAATATTTTCATGTTGCGAAATGGGGTCCAAAAAAATGTATGAACAAACAGTATTTTTCCTCCCAACTTCATCGCTAACCGCAACGTTCCAATCCACCGCATTCCACTAAAACCCACTCGCTAGTTGATTTAAATGGCCATTAATTTACAGGAATCAAACACTAAATTCCTTCCATTTGGCCCAGAAATTCATGAAAATTAGATTTAAAAATTATGTCATATTGTGGATTATTGTGTGAATGTTATTTGGACACTTAGGCAATTTAAAAAAAGTTTATCTTTTCTTAAGAAATGGATAGATGTTTAGATCTACTCATTGAATTTTGTAATTAACTACAATTAGATAACTAACTAATTATATGCGTTAATTTCAGGTCATCCAAGTAAGATTGTTTCATATTAGTTTCAGAATGCTTCAATCTAGAATAACTGAAAATTTCATCGAGTTCTCTTAATTTTTAAGAAAGTTATGGGCTTTTAACTGGTCCAGATCACAGCTTTTGAGTTAAGTCAATTGAAAGGCAATGGGGAACAAGATGCTAATTTCCGAGTATGAAAATGGCCATAACTTTCTTAATACTTAAGATAAGAAAGTGAATTAGGTGTCAAATTAAACTTCTTTTTATGCTTTATCTGATGGGATAAATTGCAGACGATTTTTAAAATCTCAAAATTTTGTAACATTGCTAAACAAACATGTCACTCTTGTACTTAAGTATGATTGTGCTTATGTATAGTATGCTTTTATTAAATTATATGCAAAACAAAGTTTAAATGTATTTAGAAACAAGTAACTGCAAATGCTGGATAATACACAAAGGGACACAAACTGCTGGAGTAACTCAGTGGGTCAGGCAGCATCTCTGGAGAACAAGGATAGGTGATGTTTCAGGTCAGGACCCCACTTCAGACTGATTGCAGGGGTTGCAGGGCTCTCACTTAATTTTTTTTCTCTGTTGCCAATTGGGCAACCTAGGCAGCTTTTTAGGTTGCCAAATGACAGTTTAGGTGGTCATTTAAGACGGTTTGCATTACGCGTGCGATAATGTGCTCGGACGAAGTGCATAGTTACCAGTCGCAATTATGCTCAATGAAGCATTCACATATTATTTCTGTTTCAAATAAAGTCACAAACTAAACATATTCACCAATCAAGACATGATATATACCACAATGACATGCAGCAAAATTATAATACAGTATCTCAACTCTTTTTACATGCTGCAATGAATGCAATTTCTATTATTTCTTTCCACTTCCAAACAAAAATGTGGTTGGATTATTCAGCGCATGATCAACCTCGGTGAGACCAAGCGCAGGCTTGGCGATCACTTCGCACAACACCTCCACTTAGTTCGCTATAACCAATAGCCGGGGACCTCAACAAAGCCAACCTGAAGAAATCACTCCCTAACTTCCACCAACATGACTCCTGCAGCACCGGATGATCAAACACCCTCGACCACTGCTACTTGACCATCAAAGACGCCTATCGCTCTATCCCTCGCCCTCACTTCGGCAAATCCAACCATACTGAGGTGCTGCTGCTTCCTGCCTACAGGCAGCAATTGGAGAGCGCACCCCCAGAAGTGAGGACTGTACAGAGCTGGTCGCCGGGGGGGGGGGGGGGGGGGGGAGGGGAAGAAGAACAACTCCAGGACTGTTTGGAGTCTGCAGACTGGGCAATGTTCAGGGACTCAGCAACGGACCTGAATGAATACGCCAGTCATTACAGACGTCATAAAGAACTGTGTAGAGGACTGCATCCCAACAAAAGCCTTCCGAGTGTTTCCCAACCAGAAGGCTTGGATGAGCCATGAGATCCGCATTATTCTGAAGTTCAAGAGAGTTTATTGTCATATGTCCCCGATAAGACAATGAAATTCTTGCTTTGCTTCAGCACAACAGAACATAGTAGGCATTGACTACAAAACAGATCAGTGTGTCCATATACCATTACATAAATATATACACACATGAATAAATAAACTGATAAAATGCAAATAACAGATAATGGGCTATTAATGTTCAGAGTTTTGTCCGAGCCAAGTTTAATAGCCTGATGGCTGTGGGGAAGTAGCTATTCCTGAACCTGGTCGTTGCAGTCTTCAGGCTCCTGTACTTTCTACCCGAAGGTAGCAGGTACAGGTCCAGATACTGGGCATTCAGGTCTGGAGATACAGAAGTCTACAAGAAGTCCAGATACGCCTTGGTAAGACCATCAAAAAGGCCAAAAGGGGCTTCTGCTCTAAGCTGGAGGATGAGACGGATGTTCGGCATCTGTGGCAGGGCTTAGATGCCATCATCTCCTACAAGGCGAAATGAGGAAGCAGCTCAATTGTCAGCGAAGCATCACTCCCTGACAAGCTCAATGAGTTTTACGCACGCTTTGATAGGGAGAACACTGATGTGCCTTCCCGAGCCCCAATTCGTCGTGATGGTATTTCAGCCAGTCAGAGGCCGACGTCAGAAGATCCTTCAGGGGGGTGAACTCTCGAAAAGCACCGGGACCTGATGGGATACCCGGTCGTGTTCTAAAAACCAGTGCGGACCAACTGGCTGGAGTTTTTAACGGACATCTTCAACCTGTCGCTTCTGAGGTGTGAGGTTCCCACCTGCTTTAAAAGGGCATCAATCATACCACTGCCCAAGAAGAACAAGGTGACGTGCCTCAACGGCTGTCGACCAGTACCACTAACGTCTGTGGTGATGAAGTGCTTTGAGAGGTTGATAATGGCGCATATCAACTCCTACTTCGACAAGAACCTCGACCCACTGCAGTTCGCTTACCGCCACAACAGATCAACGGTGGATGCGATCTCACTGGCTCTCCACTCCGGTCTGGACCACTTGGACAACAAAAACCCATATGTCAGGCTGTCATTCATTGAATACAGCTCGGCGTTTAACACCATCATCCCCTCCACGCTGGCTACCACGTTGTCCGATCCGGGTCTCTGCGCATTCCTCTGCGATTGGCTCCTCGACATCCTCGTCCACAGACTGTCCGTATTGGTGGACATGTGTCCTCCTGGCCAGGACTGCGCATGTGCCCTCTCTCTCTCTCTCTCTCTCTCTCTCTCTCACACTCTCTCTCACACTCACTCTCACACTCTCTCTCACACTCTCTCTCACACTCTCTCTCACACTCTCTCTCACACACTCTCACTCTCACTCTCACTCTCACTCTCACTCTCACTCTCACTCTCACTCTCACTCTCACTCTCACTCTCACTCTCACTCTCACTCTCACTCTCACACTCTCACTCTCACTCTCACTCTCACTCTCACTCTCACTCTCACTCTCACTCTCACTCTCACTCTCACTCTCACTCTCACTCTCACTCTCACTCTCACTCTCACTCTCACTCTCACTCTCACTCTCACTCTCACTCTCACTCTCACTCTCACTCTCCCACTCTCCCACTCTCCCACTCTCCCACTCTCCCACTCTCCCACTCTCCCACTCTCCCACTCTCTCTCTCTGGCTGCCAACATCATCAAGGACCCACACCATCCTGGCCACACACTCGTCTCTCCGCTGCCATCAGGTAGAAGGTACAGGAGCCTGACATCTGGTATATCCAGGTTCAGGAACAGCTGCTTTCCCACAGCCATCAGGCTATTAAACTCGCCATCAAACAAACTTTGAACTATAACAGCCTATACAAGATATATTTATGTGATTGCACTTTATCCGTTTATTTTACTTCGGAGTCACGTGAGTGACTACGTGAAGACCCCGCCAGCACGCATGCGCGACATATCATCGTACGCATGCAGAAGCGACGGTCGGGAGGAGCGGGGCTCCTCCAGCGTGAGTTTAAAAAGCTCACGCCAGGTAAGTCTCACCGAAGGAGTGAGTCGACCGTTATGGAAGGGAGAAAATCTAAGAGAGCGGCGGCCAAATCAGCGGCTAAGGACAGCAGCCAACGGAGAACCGCCTCTCCAGAGCTACAGGTTCTACCTGCAGCTCCCGACTTTTCGGATTTTGAGACCGTTGGTACGCCACGGTCGGGGAAAACTACCCGGAAGTCGGCCGGGAGTCCGGTCCCGAGGGCACCCCGCTCGCTGGCAGCGACGGAGGTCGCCTTGACCGCATTGAGCGGATGATGGAGCAGCTGCTCCAACGTGACCTGCTAAAGCAGGGGCAGGATCACAGTGGGACCCCTAGTAGGCCCACGGCAAGTTCCCTTAGAGGACTGCCTAATGTATCCCCTTCTCTACAGGGGAGCATTGAGGGTCAGAACTGGGCTGACCCAGAAGAAGGGGAGTTGGCTGAAGCGCCTGCAGCGTCAGGGGTGTGTGAAGATTATATGGATGTGGTGAGCAAACATGCCATGCCAAACCAGAAGGGCCTACCCATCCACCCCAAGCTGGCTGCCAGCATTGATTATATGGCCACTAACCAACTTCAGGAACAGGCCATCAATGGCACAGCAGACAAATATATGGCGCCAGAAAACTGCAAGTCATTAAATGTACCCGCGGTGAACAACCCGATATGGGGAAACATGAGCCCCTCGAGTAGAGGGCAGGAGATGAAACTTCAGAAGATCCTGAAGCTCCCAACCGCAGGGATTACTGCAGTAGCCAGAACAGCAGTGGGAGTGGATATGCCGGAAGAGCTACAAGATGCTTTGGCCTTACTGTGCAACACACAGTATGAAATAAATAATTTCAGGAAAAGCATTATAAAGCCGGCGCTTAACCCCAAGTTCGCGGGGTTGTGTAAGCCTGGGAAGACGCAGCCTCCAAGCCTGCTATTCGGGGAAGATCTCCCCAAACAGGTTAAAGATCTTGACGAGGAGGCTAAGGCTTTGGGCCTTATTAAAGTACCTGGGTACACTAAGCCTCATCACCCACACAGAACGCACCCCTACGCACCCACCGGGCAGAGTTACCCTAACAGGTCTGCCGGTGGTGAAAGCTCGAAGGCCGGCATACCTGCTCAGCGGTCTTTTTTAGGCCAAGGCCCAGGCCGGCCTTCTTGGAAGATGCGCCACTCCCAGAACACCTACAACCAGCCGAGGAAGCAAGGCCAGAAACCACCACACCGGTAGTAACCATGGAGGTAGGTGGGTCTGGGATCCCCAGGAACACTACTGGCCCAAATTCACTTTGGATAGGGGGCAGGTTGCACATGTTCCTCGAGAATTGGCTCACTTTTACCTCTGATCCTTATATACTCAGGAGTATTCAGGGCTACAAAATTGAATTTATTCACGAACTCCCTACCCCGGTACAGCATGCACCTAGTCGGAAATTCGTCCTTTCTCATAGAGATAAGGCAGCAGGGCATGCTGAACTACAGAGGTTGATAGAAAAAGGGGTAATTGAGAAGGCCATTAAAGAACCTCAGGAGTTCGTGTCTAATATATTCACTAAAAACAAAAAAGATGGCGGTTGCCGCATCATCATAGATTTGACCGACCTGAATACTTCTGTCCAGTATATTCATTTTAAAATGGACACCTTCGACACTGCTATACAGCTTATAGCCAATGGGTATTACATGGCATGCGTTGACCTCAAAGATGCATACTATTCAGTACCCATACACAAGGATCATAGGAAATACTTAAAATTTATCTGGATGGGACAATTATGGCAATATAAAGCTTTGCCTAATGGGTTATCGTCAGCACCCAGATTGTTTACCAAGATATTGAAACCAGCTTTGGCCTATTTAAGGAAACAGAATCATACTGTTATGGCCTATCTTGATGACATCCTCATAGTGGGGGAGAATTTGGAAATGGCTACCTTGGCAGTCACAGCCACGAAACATCTTTTTCAGAAACTGGGGTTTACGATACATCCAGATAAATCAATATTGGAACCCTCTACCACCATGAAATATTTGGGGTTCATTATTGACTCAGTGCAAATGTCTGTCACGTTACCACCAAGCAAGGTGGAAGACCTGATAGAGGCTTGCAGGAGCCTCATTGGCATTAAGGTCCCATCCATTCGGCAGGTGGCCAGGGTGATTGGGAAGATAGTAGCTGCATTTCCTGCAGCACAATATGGGCCCTTACATTACCAAAACTTACAAAGAGCCAAAATTACAGCGCTCAAAAATCATGCTGGCCATTTTGATAGGCCCATGAAAATTCCAGAAAAGGCAAAAGCCGAATTATATTGGTGGATGGGTAATGCCCAAAATTGTTCCAAACCCATTACTATCACCAATCCCTCGATCACCTTACAAACGGATGCCAGTGCCAAAGGGTGGGGAGCTACTATCACTACCTCTAGCTGTGGAGGTAGATGGAGTGCACCAGAGTTAACCCTATTTAAAAACTTAGGGATTAACTATTCAGAAATGCTGGCAGCATTTCACGGCCTTAAGGCATACTGCACTAACATGCACAAAGTTCATGTTAGAATACAGATTGACAACACCACGGTGGTAGCCTATATTAACCACATGGGCGGTGTAAAGTCGATATCGTGTGATGAATTGGCCAACAATATCTGGCACTGGTGTCTGCAAAGAGAAATTTGGATCTCCACAACTTACCTTCCAGGTAAACTAAACACAGTGGCAGACACCAGGTCACGGAAATTCAACGACAACATAGAATGGATGTTGGATCGGAATGTGTTCGCAGATATTGTAGAACGTTATGGGACACCAGATATCGACCTTTTCGCGTCCAGGCTAAATCACCAACTACCAACGTATGTTGCTTGGGAGCCAGACCCGGGGGCAGTAGCGATGGATGCTTTCTCGCTACACTGGGGGGATTTATTTTGCTACGCTTTCCCCCCTTTCTGCCTCATCAGTCGGGTCTTGCAAAAAATCAAGCAAGACTCCGCATCGGGTAGCTTGGTAGTGCCCGACTGGCCTACTCGACCATGGTTCCCTCTGGTACAGAAGATGGCCACAGAACCCTGTATCAGGGTGAATAAAAGACCTAGCCTGCTTGTTCATCCTGTTACAGGAGAATGTCATCCATGTCATGATCGCATGGATTTGTTAATTTGCAGATTTTAAAACGGCCACTTCATGGATTCGGACTCTCCAACAGGACCATTGATACCATCACGGCAGCCTGCAGAGAGTCCACAAGGAAGCAGTACCTGACCTACATCAGGAAATGGGAAGGATTCTGCGCGACTACCAAAACAACATACGAAACCGCCACCATCACGGAAGTGCTGGAGTTTCTGGCTACCCTTCATTACGATGAGGGTCTAAGCTACAGCGCCATTAACTGTGCCAGGAGTGCCCTATCGTCTTACTTGGGCAAGGGGAGTGACCAATTGGGAATTGGGTCACATCCCCTAGTATCCAAATTTATGAGGGGAATATTTAATTCCAATCCCCCCAGGCCCAGATATAGCCATACCTGGGACATCAGCACGGTATTGACGATGCTGAGAGGATGGACACCGAACACGGGACTCCCTTTGGCCAAATTAACCTACAAAATGGTCATGATAATGGCACTGATCACGGCGCAACGGGTCCAGTCCCTGCACAAACTCAGTCTGGATGCCATGGCAATTACCAGTGGGAAAATCACATTCCAGGTGCAGGGACTATTGAAGCAAGATCGACCCGGAGTGTCTGGACATACTTTGGAGTTCCTGGCTTACCCAGCGGACACCCGTCTTTGTATCGTTACATTGATTCTGCGATACATTTCAGTCACTAAAGATCTAAGAGGCACGGAAACAGCTTTGCTTGTCAGTCACAAGAAGCCTCATCACAGGGTCACGGTGCAAACCATTTCCAGATGGTTAAGGGTGGTACTGGATGCGGCGGGGGTGGATACTAATGTGTATAAATCTCACTCCACCAGGGCAGCATCCACCTCAGCGGCTAGAAGGATGGAGGTACCACTAGATCACATCCTGGCCACAGCGGGTTGGAACAATGAGAAAACCTTCCACCGCTTTTACAACAAACCCGTGACCTCCCCTGGCAATTATGCAGGGAGGATTTTAAGTGCTGCCAGATAAATAACCCTTATGGGACACAATATTGTGTTTGGTATGAATAAATACCTGTTTTGTTTTTCAGCCAGTGTCTTGTCTGAATCACGTCCATCCTCTTATCCCAGCTTTAGCGGTGTGTGAGCATGGAGCTTCCAGGGCATGAAATCACAGAGCTTTGAAATCTTCACGTAGTCACTCACGTGACTCCGAAGTAAAATAGTAAGATTAAACGAGAACTTACCAGTTTGAAGTTTGATCTTTATTTTATGAGGTGTTACGATGAGGGATTACGTGCCCTCCGCTCCCGACCCTCTATTATAAAGATCACCTGGTATGAAAGTTCTCTTTTTCTCTTACTATGTCAGTCATTGTGACTGTTTGTTCTGTGATTTCACACCACTGCTTTGAAGAATGTCGCGCATGCGTGCTGGCGGGGTCTTCACGTAATCCCTCATCGTAACACCTCATAAAATAAAGATCAAACTTCAAACTGGTTCTCGTTTAATCTTACTATTTATGTGTATATATGGTCTATGCTATATAGACACTCTGAACCGTTCTGTATTTATGCTTACAATATTCTGTAGTGCTGCAGCAAGCAAGAATTTCATTGTCCTATCTGTGACACATGACAATAAACTCCCTTGACTTGACTTGAACCTGATCTCCTGGTGGTTCAGCACTTCAACTTCCCCTCCCATTCCGAATCCGACCTTTCTGTCCTGGGCCTCCTCCATGGCCAGAGTGAGACTCACCACAAATTGGAAGAGCAGCACCTCATATTTCGTTTGGGTAGTTTACACCCCAGCGTTATGAACACTGGCTTCTCCAATTTCAGGTCGTTTTTGCTTTCTCCCTCCTTCCCCTCCCATTCTCCCACAGCCCACTGTCTCCCCCTTCCCCCTTCTTCCCCCCCCCCCCCACCCGACATCAGTCTGAAGAAGGGTCTCGACCTGAAACGTCGCCTATCCCTTCGCTCCATAGATGCTGCCTCACCCGCTGATTTTATCCAGCTTTATTGTCTACCACCCATTCACACAAGTTCTGTTATCCCACTTTCCTCACCCACTCCCTACATATTTGAGGCAATTTTGCAGAGACAAGTTAACCAACAAAGTCAATGCGTCTTTGGGATGTGGGGGGAAACACACACTCTTGCATGGAGAATATGCAAATTCAACACAGACAGTGCCTGAGGACAGGATCAAACACAGATCTCTGGCATGTGAGGCAGCAAGTCTACCAGCTGTGCACTATATTTTGTTTCCCAACACACAAAAAATTATACGTTGATAACTTTGGTTACTAAAAAAAAAATAAACTATCCATTTTCAGTCTTAAATCTCTAAGTGACGCTACGTCCCCCTTTACAGCTACTGTATGTTATAATTCAGTTCAAGACTATGGAGCAGTACATTGACCATAAAGTTGCTGCATAAAAGTGCCAGAGACCCGGGATTGATCCTGAATATGGGTGCTCTGTATGGAGTTCGCTCCTTTTCCCTTTGATTGCATGTGCAGGAACCTTTTTCAGACCCAACCCAAAACTTAATATTTTCCTTTTTTTTCCAGAGATTGTGTCTGACCTGTTGAGTTACTAAAGAAGAGTCTCTGCCCAAAACATCACCCAATTTCTTCTATCCAGAGATGCTGGCTGCTCCATTGAGTTTCCCCGTACAATTAAAACATGGAATAGTCTTCACCCTACTATAGTTACCCAACCAGACGCAACTAAAGTTAAGGTAGCTCTTTCCCCCCCCCCCCCCCCCCCCCCAAGAACCCTCTTCTGATGGAGTTCACCCTCCATCACCTTCAGTTTAAATTCCATTCCAAATATTTTTGAAGGACCAGGAAACTAAGAAGCAGGAGTTACTCCAGGGATTGACTCCAGCTCCAGGGAGTGATTCTGCGTAGGTTTTCAGCGGTTGCGGCGAGGGGGTGGCCGGACCGCAATGGTGGCCTGATCTCCCACAATACAAAGGGAGGGAGAACGTGCCTGGTGCCGACCATTTGCTGTCGCAGTGCGCATCTGCAGGGCGGCCGATGATGTGCTGGCCGTGGTTGCATGCATGTGCAGGGGGAGGATGTGCTGGCTGCGGCAGTGCGCAGGTGCAGGGGGAGGATGTGCAGGCCGTGGCAATGCGCATGTGCAGGGCAGCCGAGGATGTGCTGGCCATGGCAGTGCGCATGTACAAGGCGGCCAGCCGTGCCGGCGTGTGAGGAGCGGCTGGAGAGCGGAGACCCGGCGGCCCGGACACGGATGGCGGGTGGAAATGGAGAGTGACAGAGAGAGATAGAGAGGGGGGCCCGCTCAGAGTTGAACGGTAGGTGTCCCGGGTGCTTGCCAAGCCGGGCAAAAGGACATGGCTTTTAGGTTGCCCGGCAGGACTTTAGATGGCCATTGGCAACCGTTAATTTCGAGCCCTGGGTTGGAGGAGAGATAAAAAGCTGGCAGATAGGTGACGTGGCATGAATAAGTTGGGCCGAAGGGCCCGTTTCCGTACTATATGTCTCTATGGTTCATATCTTTAATGGAGCTCGTCCATTTTAAATATAAACTAATTTGTAATAATCCAAATATAGTTTTAGCTGAGTTTAGGGATACAGCATGGAAACAGGCCCATCAGTCCATCGCATCCACGCCGACCACTGGTATCTAAGGTCCATCCAGGAGATCCTTACCCATCTAGAGTGCCTTTATCAAATGATTCCGCAAAATGTGCTCGTCCAATTGGAACAGGGGCTTTGTAAGTGACCTGTAAGGCAACAGTAAAATGTTAGAAAAATACATTTTAGTAACTTATCGTTTACCAAGTACAGGTCCCCCACCGACCCCTATGGTTCCATAGCCTCGGCAGATTATCTACTTTGCTGGACCAGAGATCATGTAACAGCAATTCAACAATATACTTCTGACCAACTAATTATAGCTCACCCATGTCTCTAAATCTCCACGCACTGCTAGAAACTTAGGGACATTAAAAGTATGAGGATCCCAACCTGAAACGCCACCCATGCACATTCTCAGAGATGCTGCCTGACCTGCTGAGTTACTCCAGCACTTTGTGGCCTTTTCTATTAAACACACACAATTCAGAACACACGGCAAACGGAAACAAATTGGAGAAATACTGCAGTGCTCAAAGGAAAAAAATGGCGAATAGGGCTAATTTTACTAAAGCTGGGCAGCACAGAAGGTAGAGCCGCTGCCTTACGGCGCCAGAGACCCAGGTTCAATCCTGACCTCAGGTGCTGACTTTGTCGTTGTTCTCCCTGTGTATGCATGGGTTTCCTCCGGGTGCACCGCGTTCGTCCCACATCCAAAAGATGTGCAGGTATGTGGGTTAATTAATCCTGCCAATTGCCCCGAATGTGTAGGAAGTGGATGAGAAAGTGGGATAATATAAAACTAGTGTGATGGGTGATCAATGGTCCAATGGTGGGCCAAAGCAGTGATATACGCTTCCATTCTATATCACTAAGATAAACATATCACGGGGAGGGGGGGGAGGAATGCGAAAGAAGTTGATCAGCCTCTTTGTGATGCAAGATGTTGATTATTTAGTTTAGTTTATTGTCACGCGTACAGAGGTACAGTGAAAAGCTTTTATGTTGTGTGCTATCCAGTCAGTGGTATGGCTATACATGATGACAATCAAGCCGTCCAAAGGTCCGAGATAAAGAGAATAACATTTAGTGCAAGATAATTTCCAGTAACATCTGGTTATAGATAGTCCAAGGGTCTCCAATGAGGTAAATATTAGCTTAGGACCGCTCTCTAGTTGGTGATTGGATGGTTCAGTTGCACATTGGCCATCATCAGAGTATTGTGTATAATGGTTGGGTGATCATGTTGCGGTTGTATAAGATGTTGGTGAGGCCACATTTAGAGTAGTTCAGTTTGGATCGCCATGCTATAGGAAAATTGTTATAAAGCTGGAAAGGGTGCAGACAAGATTTACAAGGACTCATTGGCATGAGTTATAGGAAGAGATTGAGCAGGGTTGGACTTTATTCCTTAGAGCGCAGAAGGATGAGGGGTGATCTTATAGAGGTGTACAGAATTATAAGATGGATAGAGAAGGCAAATGCGCAGTCTCTTGTCCAGAGTAGGGAAAATTGAGAACAAGAGGACACAGGTCAGGGGGATAAGATAGGAACCTGAAGGGCAACCTTTTTTTTTAACACAAATATGGATATGTGGAACAAGCTGCCAGAGGAGGTAGTTGTGGTAGCTACTATAACAACATTTAAGAGACATTTGGACATGTACAAGGATAGGAAAGGTTGTGAGGGATATGGGTTAAATGCAGGCAGGTGGGACTAGTGTAGATGGTTGGTGTGAGTAAGTTGGGCCAAAGGACCTCTTGTTACCTTTAAAGCAAGGGTGGGAGGGGAGGGGTGGGGCTCACCTTGGGAGGGGGCGGAGTGCTGGGCTCAGACTCGCTCTCCACTGGGCTCTCATCATCCTCATCCTCAACCAGGTCATCCTCATCTTCAGCGCGGATCACAGCTGCACCAAACACCAGCACCAGCACCAACAACTGCTTCAGCTCCATGCTCTGAAATAAACAACAATCCTTCATTTATTTCTGGCTCCTAAATTCAATTAGTTTTAACTCCTGTTTTGTGATTGCTGACTACTTGTGTTAGAAAGACCCAAATGTAACATGTATTTGAAAATATGTATAGAGTATATAGAGACAGGCAGTAGAGTCATAGCTACAGCACAGATACAGGCCCTTCAGCCGAATTCTTCCATATCACCATGAATTCGTCCTGAGCTAGTCCTATTTGCCTGTATTAGTCGGAAACCCTTTGGTCCAACTCATCCATGCCAACCAAGACGTCCCATCTACACTAGTCCTTTTTCCCTCTAAACTTTTTCTGCCCTGAGGAAGTAGTTTGTTTTACACCAGTTTCTGTCCTGCTGAAGTATCCAGGCTCAGGTTTTATCAGAATGTTTTTTATGGATGCGAAGATCGCTACAGTAGGACTAATGGAGAATTCTCTCAGATCCAACATAAAGACCATAGGCCAAGTGGCTTCCTTGCACAATCTATGATGACAAGGCAATTGGCTGCAAGCCATCAAAAGTAAGATGCAGCATTACCCTTCATTGAGAAATAGTACAGATACTCCCTGACTTAAGCAATGGGTGACTTGCGTAAACCCGCACTTATGAAAACAATCGGTCCCTAGTGCAAATTTCCATACGATGATCACTTATGCTTACATGCGAAACAAGCCGGCTGTGGCGGTGGTGCTTACCCAGGACATGCACCGCAGAAAGTGCGCCGAAGCCACGAGACAGTTAATATACTCTGTTATGTCAGGCAGCGGATGGGGATGACGATTTTGATTTGTAAAATCAGCGTACATAAGGGTTCACGGAAAGCAACCCTTGCGTAAGTCGGGGAGTGCCTGTACGTAATAAAGACGTGTGACAAGAACAGCAGTTCTGAAGCTGTGGGAACAAAGTGTCTTTCTGAAATAAAAGATGATTAAAATCTCCATTCACTCCCAGAATACGTGTGAGACTTTAGACATAAAGCACAGAAACAGGACCATTGGCCCACCTAGTCCAGCAATACCTGCACATCAGCGCTATCCTACATACTGGGGACAATTTACAATTTTTACCAAAGCCAATGAACCTACAAACCTGTACATCTTTGGAATGTGGGAGGAAACTGGAGAACCCGGAGAAAACCCATGTGGTCACAGGGAAAACGTACAAACTCCGCACAACCAACACCCGTGGTCAGGATCGAGCCTAGAATTTTGACGCCGTAAAGCAGCGCTGTACCACTGCACCACCCTTACCTGCTGGAATTGACGAAGGGGAATTTCAAATTAAAAAATCTTTCCTAATTCAAATGCAGGTTTTATTGTAAATCCACCTACTAGGAAGATGAGGAAATTCAGTTTCTTGGCATAAACATTACGAATGACCTGTCGTGGACCAACCACGTTGATGCAACATCCAAGGCAGCTCACCAACTTGTCTACTTCCTCAGGAGACAAAATTTGACCGATGCCCCGTAGAAAGAATACTGTCGGGTTGCATCTCAGCTTGCTCTGGGAACAGCTCTTTCCAAGACTGCAATAAATCGCAACGGGTTGAGAATGTCCATCACACAGACCAGACTCCCTACCATCAACTCCATTTCACTGCCTTGGGAAAGCAGCAAAAACAATCGAAGACTTCTCCCACCCCAGTCATTCCTTCTTCTCCCCGCTCCCATCCGGCAGAGGGTACAGAAACTTTGTCCAGATTAAAGGAGGCGCCAGCTGCTGAAATTCAATGGTGGACCTGTACCTCTGTACACATGACAATATTAAATCAAAATTTACGGAAATGGTCCATTATCTCTGCACCAACAGCTATAACTCAAGATGTTGTGACGGAGTACAGTAATTAATGGGTACTGTCAGCTCTTGCTGAGGTGAGAGGTGTGGTAAGAGCATTGTCACACAGAAAGGGAGGGCGATGAAAGTCTTTAATTACCTTCACTGGCACTCTGACAGGCGCTCTAACCCAGAGGGCAACCACCAAAGGGTTCCACCACCAAGGACAGAGATCCAGAAGGGAAACAACGCGTTCATGTTAGTTTGTTTTAGAAATGGTGAGAAAATGCAGCCACAAGGAACTGCAGATACTGAAAGATTACTGGGAAAGGACCCAGAGGAAGTCTACAAGAATGATTGGGTTGACAGAGGATGAGCGTTTGACAGCACTGGGCCTGTACATGCTGAAGTTTAGAGGGATGAGGGGGTCTCCTCATTGAAATGTACCTTTAGAAAAGAGATGAGGATGAATTTCTTCAGTCAGAGGGTGGTGAATCTGTGGAAATCGTTGCCACAGACGGGATGGCCAAGTCATTGTGAGCTTTTTAAAGCATAGATTGACAGGTGCTTGATTAGTAAGGGTGTCAAATATTACATGGAGAAGGCAGTAGAATGGGGTTGAAGGGGAAAGATAGATCAGCCATGATCGAATGGTGGAATAGACTCGATGGGCCAAAAGGCCTAATTATGCTCCTATAACCAATGCCTTTACTTTATCATGGGGGGAGTTTGGTATTTTAAATTACCTTTACCAATCCCCACAGATGTGCCTTAGGAAGCATCCTATTGGGATGCATCACAGCTTGTTTGGGAACACCCCTGCTCAAGACTGTAAAAAATTGCAGTGAGTCGTGGATACAACCTGGGCAATCACACAGACCATCAACGGGGCTGTACGGTGGCATAATGGTCGAGCTGCTGCCTTACAGCGGGAGAGACCCGAATTCGATCCTGACTACGGGTACTGTCTCCCTTTGACCGCGTGGGTTTCCTCTGGGTACTCCCGTTTCCTCCAACATTCCAAAGACATACAGGTTTGTACGCTGGCTTTGTTAAAAATTGTAAAATATCCAGTGTGTAGGATAGTGCTAGCGTACTGAATGATTGCTGGTTGCCGCGGACTTGGTGGGCCTGTTTCCACGTTGTATCTCAAGTCTAAAGAATAGAGTCCCCACCATCGACGATCTACACTTCACACTTCCTCGGAAAAGCAGCCAACATAATCAAGGACCACTCACTTCTCGCTGTCAGATAGAAGATACAAAACCTTCAAAAGCAATAGTTGCATTCCCAAGAAAGCTCATGTTATAGAAAATTATGCTGAAAAACAATTGGGTCAATGGGGAAAGGGGCTAGAGAATGTCAGACTTGTAATAAAAACTTTTTGTCCTCTGTGAGAATTTAAAAAAGGCTATTAGTACATTTGTGTTACTGCAAGATAGAAGCACTAAAGGCTGTGTGTTACACTGTATAATGGAGCATGGTTGCATAAGTGTCGATAGAAGCGAATGCTTGCCCATTTCCATGGCCTTCCACCGTTAAAGTAGCAGATGTGTTCTTTAGAGACAATGGTATCTGATTACTCCCAGTAGGATTTATAGAAATGATCTTTTCCCTTGACTTTTTTTCCGAAAGACTTTCTGCTTGTCAATTTCCAAAGTAACGTTTTAATTGTTCATAAGTTGTAGGCCCAGAATTAGGCATTCAGCACATCAAGTCTACGCCGCTATTCAATCATGGCCAATCTGTTTTTCACTCTCAACCCCATTCTCCTGCCTTCTCCCCATAACACCGGACATCTTGGTAATCAAGGATGTGTCAATCTTCATCTTAAAAATAACCATTGACTTGGGCTCCACAGCCTTCTGTGGCAATGAATTCCATATACTAACCAGACTGAAAAATTCTTCCTCGTCTCCTTTCTAAAGGTCGTCCTTTTATTCTGCGACTACGCCCTTTGGTCCTAGACTCTACCACTAGTGGAAACATCCTCTCCGCATCCACTCTATCCAGCCCTTTCAGTATTTGTTAAGTTTCAATGAGACTCTCCCTCATTCTTCAAAACTCCAGCGAGTACAGGCCCAGTGCTGTCATACACTCATTATATGTTATCCCAGTCACCTAGTTAACCTAAAGTTACTAGGTTTAGGTTTATTATTTCCAAGTGTACCTACAATACTTAGTCTGCAACACATCTACCAGTAAAGCGAGTTTCTCCACATTCATATAACTGAACACTTATTCTGGTTGACGTCTCAGCCATTTCTTTTCTGCAACAAGAGAAACAAGGCATGTTTTCAGCAACTCCATCTGCTCTGGTCAAGAAACAGCCTGAAAATCTCTCTACTCTGTTCTCCAAAATGACACACAGCCCAACTGTGGTCTAGCTCCATCCAAGACCACAAGAAATCGCAGAGTTGTTGACGCAGCCCAGACCATCATGCAAACCAACTTCCCTTCCATTGACTCCATCAACACGTCATGCTGCCTCGGCAAGGCCACTAGCATAACCAAGGACCAATCATACCCCAGTCACCTCCTCTTCTCCCCTCTCCCATCAGGCAAGAGGCACAAAAGTGTGATAACGCACATCTCCAAATTCAGGGAGTTTCATCCAAGCTGTTATCAGGCAACTGAACCGTCCTCTCACGTACTAGAGATCGGCCCTGACCTCCCATCTACCTCATTGGAGACTACGCTAAATTGGACTTCATCTTCTACTGTTATTCCCATTATCCTGTGCTTGTACACTTTGGACTGCTTGATTGTAATCATGTATAGTCCTGCTGACTGGATAGCATGCAACAAAAAGCTTTTCGCTATACCTTGGTACACGTAACAATAAACTAAACTAATCCAGTTGCTGTACTTCAATTGTTGTCCTGGCATGTGTCTCAGAGAGAACACCCACAAGATAGCATCAGTCCCACTGGGCTTGCCCCGCAAACTATGAGGAATTGCAGATGCTGCAATGTTGCGTAGAACACAAAGTGCTGGAGTAACTCAGCGGGTCAGGCAGCATCTCTGGATATGGAGAACATGGATAGGTAACATTTCAGATCGGGACCTTTCTTGAAACCCAAAATGTCGCTCGTCTATGTCCTCCAACTTGCTACATGGGTCACCCCATTGGTTCCATTATCCCAGTGCCAACAATTTGATTTGCCTTTTGGAAAGGAACCACTTCCGCTGCCCTATGAAGTGAAGCTTTCCAAACCCAATTCCTCCAAATAGGAAAACCAGCATAATCGTTTCTTTGAAAGCACTTTTTGTTCTGTCGGACTCAGTGGGACAGTGATAAAGAAATCAGAAAAGAATAAAATGTAGTTACTATTAAATATCACATTTGATTCATGAACATCTAGCCAATATTGGGTTTAAGACCATGTACCAGTTAACAATAAAAGAAAGCAACATTAAGTAGAACCTTCAGAAATTTGCCTCATGTAACAAAACTTGCTTTAGCAAAACAAGTCATTTGGGAAATATGACCAAACGCACGGTCAAAGAAAAGGGTTTTAGAAAGGAAGAAAGACAGGGAGATTGAGAGGAGAAACCATTGAGCTAAGGAACTGCAGGCATACTGCTTCCACTGGTAGGTCAGGACCACTCTCTAGTTGGATAAAGGACGGTTCAGTTGCCTATCACCAACTAGGGAACCCAACAGTAAGAACACCGAATTTTCCAATTTTAACTCAATTTCCTCATGTCCCCACATCCATTCCTCTGGTTTCACAATTCATGCCTCTTCTCACCTTACCTCACAACCTTGTCTCCTTTTCATTTCTGGTCTTTAAACCATCTGCCAATCAGCCCCACACTTGTATTCACCTATCACTTGCCAGGCTTTGTCCTGTCGTACTCCCCCCACTATTTCAGCTTTCACCTCCCCCTACAATCAGTCTGAAGAAGGGTCCTGCCCAAAACATAATTTATCCGTGTTCTCCAGAGATGCTGCCTGATCCGCTGAGATACTCCAACACTGTGACTTTTGGGCTAAGGTGAAATAATTAGGTTTCGGTCTGATGCCGAGGGCAGAGCATAGAAATCCCAGTGGGACTGGAGGCACACATCGTGGAAAGTATTAACTTCTCACAACCTGCCCTTTAGGACCAGGAAATACTTAACTTAGTACTTGCCATGCAAATCTGAGGACAGTCAAGTTAATTGAACCGGAAGGGATTATCTGCGAACAGAAACATTTGATAATACTGCCACAATGTATTTCTAACATCAGAATTGAATTCATTCACAATGTTATATACCTCAGATGGTCACAAAATGCTGAAGTAAATCAGCAGGTCAAGCAACATCGCTGGTTAAAAGGAATAGGTGATGTTTCGGGTTGGAACCCTCTTCAGACTGAAAACCGGTCCTCAGTCTGAAGAAGGGTTCTGACCCAAAACATCGCCTATTCCTTTTCTCCAGAGATATTCCAGCATTTTAGTCTATCTGAGGTATAAACTGGAGTTAAGAAGGATGAGGGGGGGATCGTGTAGAAATATATAAAATAATAAAAGGACTGGACAAGCTAGATGCAGGATAAATGTTCCCAATGTTGGGCGAGTCCAGAACCAGGGGCCACAGTCTTAGAATAAAGGGGAGGTCATTTAAGACTGAGGTGAGAAAAAGCTTTTTTACCCAGAGTTGTGAATTTATGGAATTCCCTGTCACAGAGGGCAGTGGAGGCCAAATCACTGGATGGATTTAAGAGAGAGTTGGATAGAGCTCTCGGGGCTAGTGGAGTCAAGGGATATGGGGAGAAGGCTGGCACGGGTTATTGATAGCGGACTATCAGCCATGATCACAATGAATGGCGGTGCTGGCTCAAAGGGCAGAATGGCCTCCTCCTGCACCTACTTTCTATGCTTCTAAACCAGGTTTTGCGCATTGTCCCTCCAGATGCTGCCAGGCCCTCTCAGTTCCTCCACCAGTTATTTTTTTGCTCCAAGTTCCAGAAGCTTCATCTCCGAAGAGGGTCCTGATCTGAAACATTGCCTATCCATGTTCTACAGAAAAGCTGCCCGAGTTACAATAGGAGCTTCGTGGCTTCTCGCAAAGTTATCCGTCACATTTTGCAAAGATAACATATCAGTAATTAAAAAGAAAATTACAACCCATCCCTGACATGTTGCAACAAATAATTTTCGTAATAGACCACAATATTTCATACATAGACACACCCCCAACAAAAGACAACTGCTGCAATAAAAGTCGACTATGGAAGGTGAGGATTGAAGCCTGGTTTTGGCCCAAGTAAACCACATGCTCATACTTATAGTACAGGCACCAAGCCTTCATAATCAAGAGGCCTGCTGTACAAGTGGGATCGTGACAAGCCTGCACTGCGCTGACCTGCCTCACGGATACAGGCAGACCAGGCCGCATGGTGCAATAGCGCTGCTCAGAGCGCGACCCATGACTGGGGAACACGCTGGGGCGGGGGGACCTGACCATAAACCCCCTTAGGGTGAGACCCCACCGGGCGTCTCCACTCACCGTCCGCTCCTCGGTGCTCGCCGCTGCTCCACTCACGTGACCCCGGGAAGCCGCCGCCACCTGCCGCCCAACTCCTCCACCCTCACGCCGGCTCATACCCATTGGCCGAGGCGGCCGGCTGCTGGCGCTCGCAAGCCTGTGGTTGGCTGGAGCGGGCGTCACTCAGTCTGTCCCGCCCACTTGGCTCGGAGCGCGCGCCGCTTCCCTCGTGGAGGCCGCTGATTGGCGGAGCGGCGATGAGGAAGCGGGAACGAGCCGGCAGCGTGGGGGGAGGGGCAACCACGTGCTCAGCCCCAGCCAATCAGGAGACGGCTACCATGCCAATGGGAGGAGCGGGAGGGGAAACCGCGTGACCCGACAGCCAATCAAGTGACGGGACAAGGGGAACACGTGGACTTCCAGCCAATGAGGGGGTGGTTGCCATGGCAGTGGATGGAGGGGGAGCCAATCGTGAGTCAGCAGTTGTCAGAGGCGGGCGGCAGAATGTGCTAGAAGCGTCAGGAAGGGCGGCCGGCGGCAGAATGTGCTAGAAGCGTAAGGAAGGGCGGCCGGCCGGCGGCAGAATGTGCTAGAAGCGTAAGGAAGGGCGGCCGGCCGGCCGGCGGCAGAATGTGCTAGAAGCGTAAGGAAGGGCAGCAGCGGCGTGTGTGATTAATAGTAATGTTACAACATTTTGAGATTTAAAAAATCAAGTCTGCAATTTATCCCATCAGATAAAGCATAAAAAGAAGTTTAATTTGACACCTAATTCACTTTCATATCTTCAGTATTAAGAAAGTTATGGCCATTTTCATACTCGGAAATTAGCATCTTGCTCCCCATTGCCTTTCAATTGACAACTCAAAAGCTGTGATCTAGAACAGTTAAAAGCCCATAACTTTCTTAAGAATTAAGAGAACTCAATGAAATTTTCAGTTATTATAGATGAAGCATTCTGAAACAAATATGAAACCATCTTACTTGGATGACCTGAAATTAAAGCAAATAATTAGTTAGTTATCTAATTGTAGCTAATTACAAAATTCAATGACTAGATCTAAACATCTATCCATTTCTTAAGAAAAGATAAACTTTTTTAAATTGCCTAAGTGTCCAAATAACGTCCACACAATAATCCACAATATAACATGATTTTTAAATCTCATTTTCATGATTTTATAGGCCAAAGGGAAGGAATTTAGTGTTTAATGCCTGTAAATTAATGGCCATTTAAATCAACTAGCGAGTGGGTTTTAGTGGATTGGAATGTTGCGGTTTGCGGTGAAGTCGGTATGAAAAATACATCCAGTTCATACTTTTTTTTTGTACCCTTTTCGCAACATGAAAATGTGATTAACGCCTTCCTAAAAACCAAGTTTTAATGTAAAAATAAACTGTGCACTTTATTTTCTCCCCTACGTTAGGTCCGTTCTGCTGTCGGCATTCAGAGCTTTAGAAGATGATTTTTAAACTATTCTAGTTAATAAATAATCTAGCGTAGTTTAAAAATACCTCGTGAATGAAATGTCGGAGCGATTTCTTTTTAGCGACGAAATCGCCCGACATGGATCGACTTGGACTGTCTAGGGAAAAACGGCATTTTAAGCCCGCCCCCCTCTGAAAGGCGCCAAAGTCGCGCACACGGGGAGCGGCAGAACTGCAGTGCTGCTCAAGGTAGGTATTGTAACATACCTATTAATAGGAACCCCGCCCGAGAGGCAACGTGAGGATGGTGGTTATATGGAACGAGCTTCCAGACGAGGTAGTTGAGGCAGGGACTATAACATTTAGATAGACAATGTTATAGACAAGAACAAATTCTAAATTCCAGTGAATATAAGCCCAGTCAATCCATTCTTTCATCATATGTCAGTCCTGCCATCCCGGGAATTAACCCTGTAAACCTACGCTGTACTCCCTTAATAGCAAGAATGTCCTTCCTCAAATTAGGAGACCAAAACTGCACACAATGCTTCAGGTGTGGTATCTCCAGGGCCCTGTACAAATGCAGTAGGACCTCCTTGCTCCTATACGCAACTCCTCTCACTATGAAGGCCTACATGCCATTTGCTTTCTTCACTGCCTGCTGTACCTGCATGCTTACTTTCAGTGACTGATGTGCAAGGACACCTCCCATTTTCCTAATCTGACACCACCTGCCTTGTTCTTGTCACCAAAGTGGATAACTTCACATTTATCCATATTATACCAAAGATACTAGAGGACCAAGATAGACCACTAGGCGAAAAAGCCATAGTTGGTCATGGGTAATTTTTCACGCCATTTTGTAGCAATGTTACAACATTTTGAGATATAAAAAATCAAGTCTGCAATTTATCCCATCAGATAAAGCATAAAAAGAAGTTTAATTTGACACCTAATTCCCTTTCATATCTTCAGTATTTAAAAAGTTATAGCCATTTTCATACTCGGAAATTAGCATCTTGTTCCCTATTGTTTTTCCATTGACTTAACACAAAAGCTGTGTTCAAGGACAGTCAAAAGCCCATAACTTTCTTAAAAATCAAGAGAACTGAATGAAATTTTCAGTTATTATAGATTGAAGCATTCTGAAACAAATATAAAACATCTTACTTGGATGACCTGAAATTAAAGCATCTAATTAGTTAATTACCTAATTGTAGTTAATTACAAAATTGGCTATTGTGACGGAAATAGTAATAAACACCCAGACTGCCTTGAAAATTCATAAAATGTGATATTCTCAAGATCAGAACTTTAATATTAATGAATTATATGCTGTAAGTCCGTAACAGATAGGTAAATAAATTACAATTTATATCCATAGTCAATATTTTTATACTAAATATCAGTTTTTAATTATATTGAGTGGATGTTTCTTGGTTAATTTATGGGAATTAAACACTAAATTCCTTCCATCTGGCATATAAATTAAGTGAGATTTACAAATCATGTTATATTGTGAATTCTTGTGTGAATGTGATTAGTTTGTTACTTGGATACTTAGGCTTTTTAAATATCCTTTTCTTAAGAAATGGAATCTACAGGACATTGGTAATGGGAAAGTGGTGGGCAGAAAGGCATGTCATGTGTGGTTTGAAGAGCAAAAACTTGTAGTTTACAATGCCAACATTGAAAAGTTGAGGAAAAACAAGGTGTACAGAGTTGCTTATTGGTTACAATCTGAGGAGTATGATGATGCTACTGATTATGATATGCCAATGTATCAGCTAGCAACTGATCTTTTCTATAAAGAGTTGGTCTATTGCTAGAAATTGTAATTTATTTACCTATCTGTTACGGACTTACAGCATATAATACAATAATATTGGAGTGGATTAATATCCAGGGACCACCACAGGACCCCCCCCCTCCCAAAGAAACAAAGCACAGGAACCGGCAACCGACCAACAGGTGCAGGGGACAGAGTAGCTACTGGAGGAAGTACCCTAAACGGAGGGCAACCTCGCGGGCGACCGGCACTGGCCGATCAATGTCAACATGCGCTGGCTTCAGCCGTGCAACCAAAACTGTCTCATGCCGACCCCCCGTGTCCAAGACGAAAGCGGACGAGCCATGTTCAAGGACCCAGAAGGGACCTATGTACAGCTGCTGGAGGGGTGTCCGATAAGCATCTCGATGCAGGAAGACAAACTGGCGAATTATATATACATTGGACATTTTGTCCTTTGGGGTAAGCAGCTGTGGGGCTATCATTGTTTGAAATACGTTGAATTTTACATCACTTTCATTAGTTAGCTGATATGTGAAACACTGCAACCCTGTATATCTCACACATAACGGTGCAAATTATGTAAATCTTACCATTAATGACAGAAATAAAAAGTGATGTCCTATTTCGTGATCCATGATCCTCGTCCATGACCTGGGAGAACCGCCAGAACTGTTCTGACCCGTCGACCAAAACTGTCTCATGCCGACCCCCCATGTCCAGGACGAAAGTGGACGAGCCATGTTCAAGGACCCGGAAGGGACCTTCGTACAGCTGCTGGAGGGGTGTCCGATGAGCATCTCGACGCAGGAAGACGAACTGGCAGTCCTCCAGAGCAGAGGAAACGTGCAGACAGAAGGACCCATGACAAAATGTGGGCACCGGCGCCAGCTTGTCCACTGTCAGCCGAAGATGTGCAGGGCGTCCGAAGGTTGCTCCACCTGACCCCATGCCGGTGGAATGAACTCCCCGGGTGATGGGCCCCATACACAAACTCGGCGGAGGAGGAGGCCAAGTCCTCTTTGGGTGCGGGACGGATCCCCAGCAAAACCCACGGTGGGGCGTCTACCCAGTCCGGATCAGTGAGCCGTGCCTTCAGGGCAGCCTTGAGTTGGCGGTGAAACCGCTCCACTAGGCCGTTCGCCTGCGGATGATATGCCGTAGTGTAGTGAACCCTTAGGAGGCGAGCCATGGCCGACCACAGCTCCAACGTAAACTGAAGCCCCCAGTCGGATGTTATGTCCAGCGGCACCCCGAACCAGATTATCCAGTGCGCCACCAAGGCCCGAGCACAAGTGGCCGTCGAGGTGTCAGCCAGCGGAATGGCTTCAGGCCACCCCGTGAAGCGGTCCACCACGGTGAAGAGGTTGGCCATGCCACGGGACGGCGGCAGCGGCCCCATGATGTCCACGTGAATGTGGTTGAACCGCTGCCGAGGAATGGCGAACATCTGGAATGACGCACGCAATTGACGATGCACCTGGTGGTTTGGCACGGAATGCAGGTGCGTGTCCAATGTCCAACTTGCTTGGGCAGCCTGTGTCACAAGAGGTGGGAGGCTACGAGGGTCGTCGTCGCCCGAATGGAGGGATGGGCAAGCTCGTGGAGTACCTCGAACACCCTGCGCCGCCAGGCGAGGGGGACGATGGGTCGCATAAGTCCAGTGGAGACATCGCACAGCAGTGTTGCGCCCCCTGGACCACAGACAACATAATAGTACTTAGTTTCATCCACCGTTACCCCCCGCAGAGCAAACTGTGCCTCTGCCTGCTGGAACCAGATATCAGGCTCTTCGATCCACAAAGTCGGGAGCTTCAGCGGGACGGCTTGGAGGTTCTGGTCCATTACGATGCGTGATGACCGTCGGGATCACCAATGTAGTGGCCAGGTAAAGGCTGGATGCCAGGCAGGTTCAGAAGTCCTTTAATGAAGCATGACAATACACCAGATAAAACCCCCGAACAGAAACTGGGAAACCCCGTGGGCAGACTCCCGTCCCTGTCCCTCAAGAGCCGAGGAGAATGATCCAAGGAGTGGCCTAATATCCAGGGACCGCCACACTTGTTTATATACATAGTGTGAAAGTGTGATTTGTTAGCCTCACAAAATAATGCAAATTACGATTTATTTATTATTGTCTATACGTTGGACATTTCGTCCTTTGGGGTAAGCAGGTTTGGGGCTATCATTGTTTGAAATACGTTGAATTTTACATCACTTTCATTGGTTAGCTGATATGCGAGACACTACAACCCTGTATATCTCACACATAAAACGATGTAAATTATGTAAATCTTACCATGTATGACAGAAATAAAAAGTGTTATCCTTGTTTAAGAATTTTGATGTAGAATGATTTAAAATTGAGTGGATTGATGCAATATACTGCTAACCCACAAATGTGTCGTTATGAGATATTCACATTTAAAAACTCATTCAATAGCTCGGGTGGCTGCGAGCGGCCACCGGGACCGGACAGCGGAACTGCAGCTAGACCCGGAGCTCGCAAGCGACCTGGTAACTGCAGCTAGACCCGGGGCTCGCAGGCGATCTGGTAACTGCAGCTAGACCCGGAGGGTCCTGGCCACTATGCAAAAAAGGCTGCTGACCCCTGGACTAAACCAAACCCTCGATCCTGTCCTGCCAGCCTTTTCGTCCACAAATTTGCAGGTCTCCAGCAAGACCTTCCTGACGACAGGTCCCGTGAGAAGGGAGTCCCCTCATTGATGTTGTTCATGCTCACTCGCAGGCTATTGCGGATACCCTGACCTCCCGCTCCATTTGCTGCTGCCACTCTTATTGGATGAGGTGTTAGGTTGGTTACCCAACCAGCATGGATCCACTTCTAAGCCAGCGACTGACAGACTCCTGGGCACTGACGTGACCTGCAAATTTCAATCCGTCCTAGATTCGCGATCCATGATCCTCGTCCATGACCTGGGAGAACCGCCAGAACTGTTCTGACCCGTTGAGTTACTCCAGCACTTTCTTTTACAACCAGACTCAGGATCAGCTTCTTCTCCGTTGTTATCAGACTACTGAACAACCCCCTCATAAGCTAAGGATGGATCCCAATCTACCTAGTTATTCAAGTTACACATTTTTATCTGCAATTTGTTTGTAACAGTCACACTATATTCTGCACTTTTTTTAATTGATGTACTCATGGATGGTCTGTTTTGCCTGGAAAATGCGCGAAACAGTTTTTTTGATTGTGGTGATAATAAATATAAAAAAACAAAATGCTGGAGTAACTCAGCAGGCCAGGCAGCATCTCTGTGGTCCTTAATTTGGCATTGCCATTGGAGGCAGAGAGGAGGTTTAGGTTTGTTATTGTTATGTGTACTGAAGTACAGTGAAAAGCTTTGTTTTTCATGCTGTCCAATCAGATCAAATAATACTGTACATAAATACAATCAGCTCAAACTCAAATATAATAGGAAAAGCACAGGTGAAGATACAGAGTGCAGAATATATTTCTCAGCATTGAGAACTATATTAGCAGAGGAGTTAGGGTCATTGGAGGGGAGATTGTGGGAAGGGGGAAGAAGCATGGTTGAAGAAGACAGAGTGGTGAGTTGCTGGTAGGTAGCTCTAGTGGCTGTGATTGGGGTTAGTTGAGGTTGAGGGCAGTCAACAAAATCCTTCTGCCTTAATCACATAGCTGGTCGCTAGGAGGTTGTGAGGATTAGATGTTTGGGATCGTGGATACCGTACTGCTCCTGTGGCTTCCCTTGGCTGCCTTCCTGCACTCCTTATCTGAGCCACAACATGAAGCAGAAGTAACTACATTATTGCAGTTTATTCAGACTTTCATTTGGTGGTAACATCTCTTCAGCTCATGGCCTCCTATTCTGATGCTGAGGCGTAACAAGGCTCTTGGACATGTTTTATGTATGACTTTACAAGCAGAAATTGTCAGCACAGTTTTAATCAGTACAGTATCCAGCTGGAGCACAAATCCAACTTGAAGATGTCATTGAAAATTATCAGGGGTAGGATGTTATTAGTCACAGCGTTTAGTTTATAGATACAGCACAGAAACAGGCTCTTCGGCCCACTGATTGTATGCCAACCATTGCTCAATTGTTCACACTAGTTATACACTAGCAGGCATGAAACAGGAAAACACTGGAAAAAGAGGAAGAGAGATGGGGGTCCAGGGGGCATTGCCCCTGGTGAGGGTGAAAGGGGGCAGTGCCCCCTTTATGCAGAGATGTTTTTGATAATTGTACCTTGAAATGACACCATTTTCTTGTCTGTTTACCCTTAATTTATACTGTGTTTATTGTCCCTTTAAACAACACATTTTACTTGCTTGTCACTTCTTAATTTACACAGAAAATTTGTGATAATCGTATCTTAAAATGACACCAACTCCGGTACGGTAGGCCTTGGGGACAGAGGAAAACCGCTATTCTACACGGCTGAGCGATAGCCGCAGAGATGCGCATACCAAGACGGTCGGCCCACACCCGCTTACACGCTTTCCGCTAAAATCGACCCCGTGGATTTCCACGCATTCAACCGTCAATGCAGCGGCTCACTGTCTCGCGGAAAGCCATTTATAGCTGAGATTTAGACCGTTTTTTAAAAACCGAATTTCAAAATCCACGGAGAAATCTCATGCCTGTTAATATGTTATCCCATTTCTCATCTACTACCTACTAACTAGGGGCAATACTCAGACCTACAAACCTGTACGTCTTTGGGATGTGGAAGGAACCCAGAGGAAACTCACGCGGTCACAGCGAGAACATCCAAATTCCACACAGACAGCACCCGATGTCAGGATTGAGCCCGAGTGTCTGGCGCTGCAAGGCAGCGTCTCTACCAGATGTGCCACTCACGAACAGCACAGTTGCACAGCACAGAAACGAGCCCTTTGGCCTAACTCATCTATGCTGACCATGGATATTTATATGAATTGCCTCTGTATATTCTTCCATCATGTCTTATGGAATGAGAAGATGTATTTGAGGTCTAGTCACCATTGAGTCAGAGTACATTTTACATTTCAGGAGAATACTCTCATTAGTAAGAGAAATTAAAGGTCAAAGAGATAGTGTACCGACTTGAGGTTATAGAATATTCGACTGTGGAGATGTCCAGAACAATGGAGGACAACATATATTGGAGCGTAACTTGTGCAGAAGAGTTTGTGGGTTTTGTTCACTCATGTCTTGTTCTGGAGCAGTTGTAAGGATGGGAAGTTAGTAAATGGTCAAGAAGAACTCTGAGGAAGGTGGGATGCTGTTCACACAAACAATTTGGAGATGAATGTAGGAGGTATGATTAGTAAGTCCACGGAAGCACGAAAACTGGTGTAATTGATGATAGGATGGTAAGTTCAAGGGAGATAACGATTTGTTGGTAAAATAAAATTTAATCCTGATATGTGTGAGGTAATGCACTTTGGGAGGTCTAATAAGCCCATGACATACACGAAGAATGGTGATGTCTTGGGCAGCTTTGAAAACAAGGACCTCAGTATACTTGGGCAAGGATCCATGAAATTGGCAACACAGATAGATAGCGTGGAGGATACTTACCTTCATACTAGGGGTGGTGGTAATTTGTAGGAGTAGGGAACTTATGCAACTTTATAAAATATTGTTATGCCATAGCTGGAGCATTGTGTGCAGTTCAAGTGGCTCCACAAAGAAGGTGAGGAAATTCACCAGCCTATTGCTTGGGGTGATGCAAATCTTTTACAAGGAGAAACTGGATAAGATGGGTTTTTTGTCTGTGGAGTGAAGGAGTCTGGCGATGGGGGTGCATGGAACCTGAGTGAGATATGTAAAATGATAGAGTAGATAGTAAGAAACATTTCCCCATTAGCTGAGGTATCGATAACTAGTGCGCATCAGTTTACGGGAAGGGGTAAGAGGTTCAGAGATGAAAGATATTCTGAGGAAGAATATCTTTCGTCCATGTCTCTGTGAACAAAATGTTTTTTTTTTAAATATCAATTGTTTCCTTAACCAAAGGTGTGATTCTGAAGGTGCTGGCTCAATCACTGGGGATCCTAAGTGATATCAGATGAATGAATTGCCTCATTTCACAACCTTCCAGTGCAAGAATGTTTCCACTGAACCTGTTCAAACTATATAATTAGTGGTGGAGAAACTCAGATCCACACTAGCTTCCTGTTGCTAAGTGTCACCCCGTTGTATTCATGCAGTATAAGGTTTCAATAGACAATAGGTGCAGGAGTAGGCCATTTGGCCCTTCGAGCCAGCGCCACCATTCAATGTGATCACGCCTGATCATCCCCAATCAATACAATACAATATGGTTTTATTCGTCACATTGCACATAAAGTGCAAGTGAAATAAATTCGCCAGCAGTGGTACAATGATAAAGAACACACAATACACAATAAAAATGTAACACAAACATCCACCACAACATTCATCACTGTGGTGGAAGGCACAAAATTTGGCCAGTCCTCCTCCATTTTCCCCTGTGGTTGGGACCTCAACCCTCCGCAGCCGTCGCTGCGGGCGTCCAGATGTGCAGACAGGTAAAAGTCCAGGTAAGTCCAGAGTCGGCTCTTCCCCACCAGAGACCACGACTTTAGGTTGGCGTAGGCCGGCGGTCAAAGATTTAAAGTTCCTGCCCTACTGCAGCCAGAAGCACCGCAGACCGCAGGGCTGGCAGTCGAAGCTCCCCTCCAGGGGTGATGGAAGTCCATGCCAGGCCCATGGTAGAAGTAGGCGACTTCAGGCTGCAGGCTGCCGCGGGCCAGCGAAACGGAGCACTCCCCTCTGATGAGCCCCAGCGAGGGCTCGCCTGCTCCACGCCGAGAGTCCACGCTGCACCCGCAGCTGATGCCCTGGGCGCGTCTCCGGGAAAGGCCGCCCAATCCTCGATGTTAGGCTACGGGGGAGGCGACCTGGAAAAAGTTGCCTCTCCGTGGAGGAAGCGACCGAAACGGTTTCCCCCTTACCCCCCCCCCCCCACACACAAAACACACCAAGAAACATTAAAACCATACTTTAAAACATACTAAAAAAATTTAAAAAGTTGAAAAAAACAGACACGCTGCTGACAGGGCGCCGGCTTGTAGCGCCCCCACCGACCTCACCATATCCCCTGTACCCTGTTCCTGCCTTCTCCCCATATCCCCTGACTCCGCTATCTTTCACAATCAGATAAGCATTTCAGTAGATTCAGCAGCATGAATTACATAAAATAAAGCAATTTACAACAAGTTGCTTCCTAAAAGTTAAATCAACATGTATCAGAAAGTATGCTGCATCTAATGTGGTTCCAATACAGACGTTTCATTCAACTGATATGTAACTAAAGAACTTAGAAATAACTTGTTGTAAACCACATTGTTTTATTCTTCCTGATGAGCATAATGATAGGGGAAGGGGCTTTGGTGTATTTAGATTATGGGATTAGAAAAATAGAGGCAATTAAATAGTTCACAGGATTGTAAACTAATGATTGAATACAATGGTCCAGGAAGTAGAAACTGAGTAGGAAAGAACTGTAGATGCTGGTTTACACCGTGAACTCAAAAAGCTGGAATAATTCAGTGGGTCAGACAGCATCTCTGGAGAAAAGTAATAGATGGCCTTTCGGGTCAGACCCTTCTTGAGAGTCTGGAGAGAGGGAACCGAGAAATATGAAAAGGTACAAGAAACAAAGTATTGAAAGGTATGCAAAAAGATAGATCGAAGCCAGTAACGATGATCAAGGAAAGGCAGAACCCACAATGGTCTATTGTTGCCTTGTGGGGAAGATGATAATGAGTGATACAAACAGTGAAACTCAGCAAGACGACAGTGAAACTAGTATGATGACTAGGGTGGGGAAGGATGGATAGAGGGGATGCAAGGGTTACTTGAAATTAGAGAAATCAATATTCATACCACTGGGTTATAAGCTGCCCATGCAAAATATGAGGTGCTGCTCCTCCAATTTGCATTTGGCCTCAAACTGTCAGGTTCTCTGTAGGGTTAATTAATCAGTTCCCCATCTTGTTTACTCTAACAGCGAGGCACAGGACAAAGACTGAGGCCTTTGTGATCTCATTGAAAAGGCATGTATATTTAGAGAGCTCACACCAGCAAAACAGGGTGGGGATGTAATTCATACGCCGTGGGATAATTTTAATCCTCTCATTCAGCTTGGCGTTCCTGTGGGTGCTGACTGGGAGATAGTTTAAGTAGATGTCATAGCTCTCACTATCAAACTGCTTAATACATTATATTAGTTTATCGACATATATGCCGACAATTAAATTCCTTGTTCACATGCAGCTCACAGAGTAAACAGTCCACATAATGATAAATGTAACAATTAGTACAATGATGAGTGCAAAACAGAAGAACGGTGAAAGATCAAAATCCGATTAGTGCAAAAGAATATTACCGTACAATAATGCGTACTTAGCAGCACTACAGGGAAGAGTGTGAGGAACATTGGTTTAGGTGTCTGATAGCCGATATCTTCTCCCAGTAGGTAAAAGCGAAAAGGGGAATGGCCAGGGTGACAGGCACCCTTGACAATAAGTCCAGCCTTCCTGATGCAATGCACTGTGAAGATGGATGGGATGGATGGAAGTGACGAGCCAGAGATGGACTGGCTATGTTCACCACTCCCTCAGGTTCAGGTGGTCAGGGGCAGAGCAGTTGAGACCAGGTTGAGATGCATCCCATCTGAATAATTGCTACAGCGCATCTGTAGAAGTTTGAGAGAATCCTCGTGGACATGCCGAATCTTCTCAAATGCTTAAGTAGAAAAGCTGATGTGCATTTTTAATCACCGCATCAGTGTGAAGGGACCAGCTCAGGTTGCTGGTGATATGGAAGTTAGAAGCTTGAAGCTGTCCACTTTCTCTACAGCAGCTCTGTTGATGAGGACAGGGTGTTCACCCCTACATGAGTTACATATCTTATATACTGTAAAGATACAGTATATAATGAACTCGTCCCACGGTATGAGTTCATTCCAAGAGCTCTCCCGAGTATAAAAAAAATCAAACTCGTGGTAAGCATGGAGAATGAACGTCGGAGCTCGGGGACGTCTGTTAGCGCTAACAGCGTGTACTCAGGAAGACTCGCTAACGGCAGGTAAGCATGGGAAGACTCATGAAGATTTTTCAACATGATGAAAAATGTCCTCGAGAGCTCCGAGTACCGACGAGTGGCCATTACCGTAAATCTCCGAGTTCGAATTAGTTACATACGTAGTTTAATAGATAACTTTTGTCTGACTTTACATCTCTGGCCTTTGTCCCACCACCTGCCTATCAAAAACCGACCTCACCTCTATCAACCTATCACTTGCCAAGCTTTGTCCTACCTCCTCCACTCTTCCACCTTTGTCTCCTCCACCACCCCCACAAACAGTCTGAAGGGTCCCGATCCAAAAAGGCACCTATCCGTGTTCTCTACAGATGCTGCCTAACTCCAGCTTTCCACAAGAATCTCTCTCTTGCTCTCTACGACTCCCTGCTCCACTCATCCCTTCCCACCTCCCTGTCTGAATTTTTCCCTACACTATGCTTGAGTGAGTGGGATAAAGTAGAACTAGTGTGAACGGGTGATCAACAGTTAGCATGGACCTGGTGGCTGAAGGGCCTGTTTCCATGCTGTATCTCTAAACTAAACTGTTCTACCCAAAGTCCTAAGAAATTGTAGAATTGTGAATGCAGCCCAGTCTATCGTACAAACCAGGCCCCCATCATCGACCCTATCTATACTTCACACTGCCATCATAATCAAGGACTACTCGTATCCTCTTCCATCCTCTCTTATCAGGCAGAAGAACTTTTAAATGAGACCATGATTCTGAAAGCTCTTCACAGTGAGAGGGGAAAAAAGTAAAAGGGACCTGTGGGACAACTATTTCAGTGGTGTGTATATGGAACAAGCTGCTAGAGGATTTGGTTGAGGCAGGTACAACAGCAGCATTCAAAAGGCACATGGACAGCTACATAGGATTGGAGGGGCATGGAGCAGGTGCTCTGAAAGATTAGATTCCATGGGATCCAGGGAGAGCTAGCTGACTGGGTAGAGGATTGGCTTCATGGTGCTTACAATAAGGATGAGAACAGATTGCTCGTACACTCACCCTGGCACCTATGGTCCCTTAGTTTCTCTCTCCCTGAACAGAGAAATTGGAGTGCATTGGAAGGGGGTGAAAAAAATCACCACTGTTGCACCATTTCTTAAATTTTAATTAGTCATACAGAGTGGAAACAGGTTCTTGCGCCCAATCTGCCCATGCCAATCAAAATGTCCATCGACACTAGTCCCACCTGCTCATGTTTGGCCCAAACCCCTCTTAACCTTTCGTATCCTTGTACATGTACATCTTCCACCCTCGGCTTCCTTCCAAGAAGCCAATTCCATATCCAGCCGGCCAGCTTTCCCTTGATCCCATGTGATCTAACTTTCTAGAGCAGCCTACCATATGATGACTATCAAATGACTTGCCGAACTCCATATGGACACTGTCTTTGGTTATCCATAATCAGGCCATCTACAAGCATCCTTTTTGTCCTACTTCCTCCTCCTCTTCCAGCTTTCTCCCCTCCACCACCCCCACAATAAGTCTGAAGAAGGGTCCCGATTCAAAACGTCACCTATCCATGTTCTCTAGCTGCTGTCTGACTCCAGATTTCCGCAAGAACCTCTCTCGCTCCCTACGACACCTTGCTCTATGGATGAGTAAATGGGATAAAGTAGAACTAGTGTGAACGGGTGATCAATAGTTGGCATGGACCTGGTGGCTGAAGGGCCTGTTTCCATGCTGTATCTCTAAACTATACTGTTCTGCCCAAAGTCCCAAGAAATTGTAGAATTGGGAATGCAGCCCAGTCTATCGTACAAACCAGGCCCCCATCATCGACTCTCTTTCACACTGCCATCATAATCGAGGACCACTCATACCCTCTTCCACCCTCTCTTGTCAGGCAGAAGAACTTTTAAATGAGGCCATGATTCTGAAGGCTCTCTACAGTGAGGGGGGAAAAGAATATTCTCCAGTAACTTGCCTACCACATATGTTAGGCTCACTGGTCTATAGTTCCCAGGCTTTTCTTTGAAGCCCTGAAATACAGTGGCTTGCAAAGGTTTTCATACCCCTTAAACTTTTCCACATTTTGTCACGTTACAACCACAAACATAAATGTATTTTATTGGGATTTTATGTGATAGACCAACACAAAGTGGCGCATTATTGTGAGGAAAATGATACATGGTTTCTAAATTTTTTTACAAATAAAAAACTGAAAAATGTGGCATGCAAAAGTATTCAGCCCCCTTTACTCTGATAACCCTAAATAAAACCCAGTGTAACCAATTGCCTTCAGAAGTCACCTAATTAGTAAATAGAGTCCGCTTGTGTGTAATCTAATCTCAGTATAAATACAGCTGTTCTGTGAAGGCCACAGAGGTTTGTTAGAGAACATTAGTGAACAAACAGCATCATGAAGCCCAAGGAACACACCAGGCAGGCCAGGGATAAAGTTGTGGAGAAGTTTAAAGCAGGGTTAGGTTATAAAAAAATATCCCAAGCTTTGAACATCTCACAGAGCACTGTTCAATCGATCATCCAAAAATGGAAAGAGTATGGCACAACTGCAAACCTACCAAGACATGGCCGTCCATCTAAACTGACAGGCCGGGCAAGGAGAGCATTGATCAGAAAAGCAGCCAAGAGGCCCATGGTAACTCTGGAGGAGCTGCAGAGAACCACAGCTCAGGTGGAAGAATCTGTCCACAGGACAACTATAAGTCGTGCATTCCACAAATCGGGCCTTTATGGAAGAGTGGCAAGAAGAAAGCCATTGTTGAAACAAAGCCTTAAGACATTCCGTTTGCAGTTTGCCACAAGCAATGTGGGGGACACAGCAAACATGTGGAGGAAGGTGCTGATGAGACCAAAATTGAAGTTTTTGGCCTAAATGCAATACGCTATGTGTTGCGGAAAACTAACACTGCACATCACCCTGAACACACCATCCCCACTATGAAACATGGTGGTGGCAGCATCATGCTGTGGGGATGCTTTTCTTCAGCAGGGACAGGGAAGCTGGTCAGTTGATGGGAAGATGGATGGAGCCAAATACAGGGCAATCTTGGAAGAAATCCTGTTAGAGTCTGCAAAAGACTTGAGACTGGGGCAAAGGTTCACCTTCCAGCAGGATAACGACCCTAAACATACAGCCAGAGCTACAATGGAATGGTTTAGATCAAAGCATATTCATGTGTTAGAATGACCCAGTCAAAGTCCAGACCTAAATCCAATTGAAAATCTCTGGCAAGACGCTCTCCATCCAATCTGACTGAGCTTGAGCTATTTTGCAAAGAAGAATGGGCAAGAATTTCAGTCTCTAGATCTCGCAAATCTGGTAGAGACATACCCCAAAAGATTTTCAGCTGTAATTGCAGCGAAAGGTGGTTCTACAAAGTATTGACTCAGGGGGGCTGAATACTTTTGCACGCCACACCTTTCAGTTTTTTATTTGTAATAACATTTGGAAACCATGTATCATTTTCCTTCCACGTCACAATTATGCACCACTTCGTGTTGGTCTATCACATAAAATCCCAATAAAATGCATTTCCGTTTGTGGTGTAACGTAACAAAATGCGGAAAAGTTCAAGGGGTATGAATACTTTTGCAAGCGAATGTAGATGCAAACCATTAGCCGCCCTCCGGTCTTCCAGCACCACACCCAAATCTCCAAGGACAAAGACAAATATCATCCCGCAATATCTTCAGAAACACCACAGTCTGCAATATATCCTGAAGCAGACATCAGGTGCTTATGCTTGCAAACGGTAATCCACATGCCAGTTTTGTAAATTGCCATTTGAGTGGTCTGTGTCCACTCAGGCCTATCTGCGGCATACTTCAAATCCCTTACCCAACCCTTCCTCCCAAAGGCTGTTTGGCAGATTGCCATTGTTTGCAGGAACTCACACTGTCCATCAGCACACAATCAAACTCTGAGGAAAAGAGACCTAGAGACACATGAAACTGCAGATGCTGGAAACTTGAGCAAACACAAAGTGGTGGAAGAACTCAGTGGGTCAGCTGCATCTGTGGAGGGAACGGACGGACAACGTTGCGTTTGTTCTGTGAGGGTTCTAGCAACTTAACTCCGGTGAGTGATGAGCAGTCCTGAAGTTTTGGTGCTGATACAAATTGTCATTCACAATCGAAGAGCTGTTTTTTTCAAACTCAGAAATCAAGTCTCAGTGCTACATATCTACTTTAAATACCAGAGGGTGTAGGTTTAAGATGAGGTGGGGGGGGGGGGGGGGGATAGTTTAAAGACTTGTGAGGCAGGATTTATTTTTAAACACAGTGGTAGGCGTCTGGAACATATTGCTAGAAGAAATATGACAGCAACATTTAAGAGGAATTTGGACAGACACATGAACAGGCAGAGAAAGGAGGCATACGGACCATGTGCAAGCAGATGGTAGAAACAAGGGACTGCTGATGCTGGTTTGCAAAAGAAGACACCAGATGCTGGAGTAACTCAGCAGGTTAGGCAACATCACTGGAGAACATGGTTAGATGATGTTTAGGGTCGGGACCCTTCTCCACTGAAGAGTCCTGACTTGAAAAGTCACCTATCCGTGTTCTCCAGAGATTCTACCTGAGCCGCTGAGTTACTCTAGCACTTGTGCCTTTCTTCAGGCAGATGGGATTAGTTTAGATTGGCATTTTAGTTGACACACACAGTGGGCCACAGGGCCAATCCTTATGCTGCACTGTTCCATGTTCTACAAGGAAGAAATGGTGGATCTGGTGTGTGTTCATTTCTCAAAGATTTGAATAAAGGCCACAGGTGCTTGGCCAACATGGTTCAACGTATGGATTTGGCGGCAATGTATTAATATAGATTGAGAATCAATTATTGAATAGAAAACAGAGATTGGGAATAATACATCATCCTCGGGATTGGGGGGGGCCTGAGACCAGTGGGGTTCTGTTGAGAATCACTGCTTGGGCTCCATTTATTCACAATTCAAGCCAGTTATTTGCTGAGGAGGATGAACGGTCACATTTCCATGTTTATTGAAGTTGCCTCCAAGGTACACGCCATCCTGACCTGGAAATATATCGCCGTTCCTTCACCGTCACTTGGTCAAAATCCTATCGACATTGTGGTTATACATTTTATGATTGCTTTGACTGGCTTCAAACAAACACCAAGACATGAATCATCAATAATGAAAGGCCAGGATAGAGTAGACGTGGAGAGGATGTTTCTGCTCATGCGAGAGTCTTGGAACAGAGGGCACAGGCTCAGTATAAAAGGACATACCTGTAGAATGGAGATGAGGAATTCTTTAGAGAGAGGGTGGTGAATCTGTAGATTTCATTGCCACAGACGGCTGCAGAGATCAAACCATTGGGTATTTTTAAAGTGGAGATTAATAGGTTCTTGATTATTAAGGGTATCATAGGTTACAGAAGAAGGCAGGTGAATGGGGTTGATATTTTTATCCTTTTAATCTTTTTATCCATTTTATCCTTCTGTTTATTATTGTGTTGCATGGGGAGCCAAATGCAACAGAATTTCGTTTGGAATTGCATATAATTGTGGTTGTAGATCACTAACAGTCTGACCTGGTCAAATAATATCACATCACTAGTTAAGAGAGCGCAGCAGTGTCTGCACTTTCTGCGCCGGATGAGAAGAGCTCACCTCCCCATCCCGTCCTCACCACTTTCTACAGGGGCACCATAGAGAGTATTCTGACCAGTCTGGTTTGGGGACTGTAAAGCCTCCGACTGGAAGTCCGTGCAGAGAGTGGTGAGGACGGCTGAAAAAATCATTGGGACTTCTCTCCCCTCAAACGGGGATATTGCGAGCAAACGTTGCTTATCTAAGGCCAGCAGTAGTATAAAGGACCCCACACATCTCCATCACGGGCTGTTCACTCTGCTGCCCTCGGGCAAAAGATATCGTAGCATAAGGAGCAGAACGTCAAGGTTCTGCAACAGCTTCTTCCCATGAGCCATCAGACTCTTGAATGCCATGTAATGGGCTGTCACCATTGTCTATTTTATCTTTTTATCCATTTGATCTTTTTATTCATCTTATCCTTCTGTTTATTATTGTGTTGCATGGGGAGCCAAATGCAACAGAATTTTGTTTGGAATTGCATATATCGATGTATTTCTAAATGACAATAAAGTTTGATTGATTGATTGATTGAGAGGTAAAAATGGATCAGCCAAAATCAAATGGCGGAGCAGACTTGATGGGCCGAATGGCCAAATTCTGTTCCTGTGTCTTATGATCTTATGAACCATGAACATTCCCGTGCTGAGCAGCATAGCTTGGGCGTGGAGGATGCGGCGGGGATAGAACTTTAGCCAGTAAGGCCATCAGGAAACCAAAGAAAATCTCTACCCAAATCATGTCAGAACACGCGAGATAACCAGAATGATTTAAAGTAATGTACAACCATTTGATTCTAATGATTTCTTCCTAATCACAATTATCGATTTGTAATGATACATATTTATTATCTACAAATTAGGCCTCATTTACAGATTGTGTAAAATAGTACAGATTATAAAATAAATATATTAAATTTTTTTATCCATTCACTGCAATCTTTATTACTTATAATAAAAACACCATGGAAGCAGAAACCCTCCTTTCAATAGGTTTACCTGAAAAGGTTGACGTAAGCACAACAACACCTTATTCCTATTCACACCAACTTTCACGGTACAATTATAGACATAGTAACGTTCAGACCCTTCAACTGTGACCCAGAAACAAAAGCCTTGTCTGCTACACCATTTGTTTTGGTTGGCACAAAACTGACCAGGATTGCACACAAAGAACCTGCATTCATTAGACAAAGAATAAGTAATTGATCAATGTCGCTCTCATCACCTCCAGGGAGTTTGGATCAGAGCTCAAACATTTGTTTTGTTCTGTCAGATTTCTCCAGCACCATTTTGGCAGTAAAAAGGTCAAAGCCCCACATGGCGTATTTAAAACTGGCCAACCATACCCTGAATCTCAGCACGTTAATCAGCAAATTTACACAAGAAACAAGGATTATCCAGCACCTTGGAGACAGCGTGAACCTATATTCCAGTTAAATATCTGCCAGGATTTTTGTTGCAGTTAGTAATCAAGCTTGCATCCAAACCTTATTGACTGTAGTGGATATAAAATTTTCTCCAAAATGAGTAAAAATTAAGGATACACAACCTGGATTAATCCCTGATATGAGACACTCTTTCAGCAATGTGTTCCATTATCCAGTCTTCATCTGCTTTTCTTTCCACTCACAAATGCTCCCCATCTCCAACCTCTTCGGACGCATACCAGACATTCCCTCCTGACATCCTCCAGTGTGACAGACTTCATTTGACGCACTCCTTATTATTAGCGAGAACCCCTTATCCCTGAACTTTTCCGCTACAATTCCAACACTCACCATCCTCAGAAAGATACTATTTCCATTTCTTGAAATGCTCCCCCGCCACTTCCTCCACTCAGGTGCAGCCATTCTCAACCCACCTGCAAGACATTTCCACTTACCCTGCCCATTAGAAAATTGCGCCTTACCCCTTTCTTCCCGTCTAACAGGAACGCTCCCTGACCCCTCCCAGCAGAGGGATTCTCTGACCCCCTACCATCAGAGACAGTCCCTACTTCTAACATCCATCAGAGATGCTCCCTAACTGCCCTTTCATTAGAGATGCTCCCTATCCATTCCAATCAGAGGCACTCTCTACCACCCTCATTCATTAGACACTCCCTAACTGCCCTTCCGTTAGAGACGCTCCCTAGCCACTTCCATCAGAGACGCTCCCTACCCTCCACTGCCATTTGACTCTCCCTACCCTCCCCTCCTCCAAGACGCTCCCCCTGCTGTTCCCTCCTCCAATGACACTCTCCCTACCCTCCCCTCTCCAATAAGACTCACCCAACCCTAATTTCCTCCAATGAGATTCTCCCTACCCTCCCCTCTCCAATACGAGGCGCCCTACCCTCATAAGAGACTTTCCCTATTCTTCCATCCTTCAATAAGAGATTCTAATTACCCACCCCTCCTCCAGTAAGAGGCTCTCCCTCCAAATCCTTCCTCCAATATGAGACTCTCCCTACCCTCATTCCCTCCAGTAAGAGGCTCTCCCTACCCTCTCCTCTGTGCAACAGGCCGGTCACTGTGAGCAGCTCCTGGTTTGAACATTCCGTGAGGTACAGGTTAAAAATGGGGCACGTTTTTGGAATGAATTGGACAAGTGAGCATCAGCATGGAAGATCCAATGAAAAATGGACTTTCATACAACGTTTTGATTTTGTTGAGTAGAAATGATATCACAGCAGACAGCACTGCTCCGAGATATGCATGTTTGTGCAGTGTTGTGGGGCATTGTTGGCCTCTCCTGCTCTCCCCGATTGGCTGCTGCAGTCTCTCTGCGATGAAATCGAAGGGCCAAGAACCGAGGAGGAAGGTTCCTGAATCGAACAGGGAGCAGCATTCAGCGTCAAACCCAAATCCTCTCTTAAGTCTCGGTCTTCTTTATAAATATCTGAAAGAAAATTTCAGGACACTTTCACCAATGTTCAGTGATGCATAGAATTATATTTTACAACCCCAAAACCCCATGCTATTTTACACCCCTTATCAGACCCGTTCCTTCCTCTTTGTCAAACTGCTCAGCCCATCTAATCTCTGCTGACATTTACAGAAAGCAATCTAGTACATCCTAAACCCTGTTCATCTTTTTCAAATCCCATGGATGTGGAGAGGACGCTTCCATTTGTGGGAGAGTCTAGGACTCGAGGTCATAGCCTCAGAATTAAAGGACGTTCTTTCAGGAAGGGCAATGGTGAGAAATGTCTTTAGTCACAGGGTGGTGAATCTGTGGAATTATTTGCCACAGAAGGCTGTAGAGGCTAAGTCAGTGGATATTTTTAAGGCAGAGATAGATGAGTTCTAGTTTAGTATAGGTGTCAGACATTATGGGGAGGCGGCAGGAGTATGAGGTTAGGAGTGAGAGATAGATCAGCCATGAATGAATGGCGGAGTAGACTTGATGGGCCAAATGGCCTAATTCTACTATTCCGTACGACCTTATGGCCCTTCTGTAAACTACCGTTAAACAGAAATACAGCCGGGAAATAGGCTCTGGGAAAAAGTCTACCCTGCCTATGCCTCTCATAATTTTATATGCTTTCTTGAAGTCTCCCCTCAGCCTCTTATACTCTAGAGAAAATAATCTAACTGTTAAATCTCTCCTTATAGCTTATACCCTCTAATGCAGGAAGCATTCTAGTGACTCACTTGTGCACCCACTCTAAAACCTCCACATCCTTCCTGTAATGGGCTGACCAGAACCAAAGATTATAGAGGAGCAAGATGCGCCACTCAGTGGAAAAGGCGTAGTATCACGTGTGTGATTGTCGACGCCATATTAGCGGACCAGAGATGGCGTCGACTATGGCGTCTACTGGGAAAATGAGCTTCTCTATGATCTTTGTCTCTCGATCTGCCGCTGTGTAATCCGCTCCAAAGCTACAGAGCAGTTGCAAGCAAAGATTATAGAGGAGCAAGATGCATTAGAAAGTTATTAGCTTTATTTATAATAGATCTTTACTTACCTCTCGATCCCTCTCTATCCCCTCTCTTCTCTCAATCACCCTCTTTTCTTTCTATCGCTCTCTCTCCCCTGTCGATCTCTTTCTCTCCCCTCTCGATCTCTTTCTCTCCCCTCTCGATCTCTTTCTCTCCCCTCTCGATCTCTTTCTCTCCCCTCTCGATCTCTTTCTCTCCCCTCCCGATCTCTTTCTCTCCCCTCTCAAACTCTTTCTCTCCCCTCTCAATCTCTTTCTCTCCCCTCTCGATCTCTTTCTCTCCCCTCCCGATCTCTTTCTCTCCCTTCTCGATCTCCTCTCCACTCGATCTCTTTCTCTCCCCTCCCGATCTCTTTCTCTCCCCTCTCAAACTCTTTCTCTCCCCTCTCAATCTCTTTCTCTCCCCTCTCGATCTCTTTCTCTCCCCTCCCGATCTCTTTCTCTCCCTTCTCGATCTCCTCTCCACTCGATCTCTTTCTCTCCCCTCTCAATCTCTTTCTCTCCCCTCTCGATCTCTTTCTCTCCCCTCCCGATCTCTTTCTCTCCCTTCTCGATCTCCTCTCCACTCGATCTCTTTCTCTCCCCTCCCGATCTCTTTCTCTCCCCTCTCAAACTCTTTCTCTCCCCTCTCAATCTCTTTCTCTCCCCTCTCGATCTCTTTCTCTCCCCTCTCGATCTCTTTCTCTCCCCTCTCGATCTCTTTCTCTCCCCTCTCAAACTCTTTCTCTCCCCTCTCAATCTCTTTCTTTCCCCTCTCGATCTCTTTCTCTCCCCTCTCGATCTCTTTCTCTCCCCTCTCGATCTCTTTCTCTCCCCTCTCGATCTCTTTCTCTCCCCTCTCGATCTCTTTCTCTCCCCTCTCAAACTCTTTCTCTCCCCTCTCGATCTCTTTCTCTCCCGTCTCGATCTCTTTCTCTCCCCTCTCGATCTCTTTCTCTCCCCTCTCGAACTCTTTCTCTCCCCTCTCTTCCCGATTTCCCTCTCTCCCTCCCTTCCCTCTGTGTGAGAGTTGGCAGCCCTGCTATGCCTTCGGCCCAAAAGAGGATAGAAATAAATTACATAATGGTCTTTGTAGGAAGATTTTAATAAGCTCTTCTATCCAAAGATTTGCTTCTATCTGTCCCACCATATATTTATATGAATGTGTGTTTGTGTGCGCCTGTAATTTTGTGCACAGTGTGTGTTAAAGCAATACAAGGGAAACTGTACAATGCAATGCAAGGGAAACTGCGCAAAGGAGGGGCTTGGGAGGAAAGATGCGAGGGAAATGGGGGAACAGGGGGAAAAGGGAGAGAGAGAGGGAAGGAGGGGGAGGGGAGGGAGGGAGATCGAGAGAAGATAGGGGAGAGAGTGATCGAGGGGAGATAGAGAAGAGAGGGAGATCGAAAGAGGGAGAGAAAGATCGAGAGAAAGAGGGATCGAGAGGGAGAGAAAGATCGAGAGGGGGAGAGAGAGGGATAGAGAGGTAAGTAAAGATCTATTACAAATAAATCTAATAACTTTCTAATGCATCTTGCTCCTCTATAATCTTTGCTTACAACTGCTCTGTAGCTTTGGAGCGGATTACACATGGGGAGGCAATCCGTCAAAATGGCGGCCGTGACGTTCCGTTACATACTACACACCAGTCCATTGGATTTCCACTGAGTGGCGCATCTTGTTCCTCTATAATCTTTGACCAGAACTGCGCGCAATACTCCACATGCGGGTAACCAAACTCCTTTAAAACTGCATCATGACTTCCTCCCTCTTATACTCAATGCCCACACCAATGGCGAGGCTTGGAGTATCGTGTTGCGTTTTGGTCACCCTGCTAGAGGAACAATGTCATTAAGCTGGAAAGAGTGCAGAGACTATTGACGGGGATGTCGCTGGGGCTCGAAGGCCTGAGCTACAGGAAGAGGTTGGGCAGGCTAGGACTTTATTCCATGGAACGCAGGAGGACGAGGGGTGATCTTATGGAGGTGTATAAGATCATGAAGAGAATAGAAAGGGTGAATGCAGTTTTTTATCCAGAGTAGGGGAATCAAGAACCAGAGGACACAGACGTAAGGTGAGAAGGAAAGATTTAATAGGAACCTGAGGGGCAACTTTTTCACACAGAGGGTGATGGGTGTATGGAAAGAACTGCCAGAGGAGGTAGTTGAAGCAGGCACTATCGCAACGTTTCAGAAGCAATTAGACAGATACATGGATAGGGCAAATTCAGAGGGATACGGGCTAAACGCAGGCAGGTGGGAGTAGTGTAGATGGTCAGTGTGGGCAAGTTGGGCTGTTTTCACACTATGACTCTATTACAGGGTAGGTTAGTGAACAAGTCACCTCACTAAGTATCACCCAAACCGGCGAGTCTGACAGGGTGGACAAGCGAACGAACTCCAGTGGCCCGAACGATGGGTCCACCTCCCCCTCAGCGATACCGTTTGTGAAGTAAGCTGAAATAAAAAGGTAATCAGTGAGAGGAAAGATCTAACCGCTCCAGCTAATCTTTTATCCTATTCCGCTCCACATCAACATTAAGGGCGGCATGGAGGCACAGTGTAGAGTTGCTGCCTTGCAGTGCCACAGACCCAGGTTCGATGCTGACTTTGGGTGCTGTAGAATAGAATAGAATAGAATGCCTTTTATTGTCATTCAAACAGCTTGGTTTGAACGAAATTTCATTTTCTACAGTATGGAGTTTGTACATTCTCCCTGTAACCTGCATGGGTTTTCTCTGAGAACTCTCGTTTCATAGATACATAGACAATAGGTGCAGGAGTGGGCCATCACAATCAGTAACCCATTCCCACCTTCACCCCATATCCCTTGATTCCGCTAGCCCTAACAGCTCCATCTAACTTTCTTTTGAATGCATCCAGTGAATTGGCCTCCACTGCCTTCTGAGGCAGAGAATTCCACAAATTCACCACATTATTTTTCTCAGGTTTGTAGGTTAATTGGGTTGGTAAAATTGTAAATTGTCCCTAGTGTGTGTAGGATAGTGTTAATGTAAGGCGATCGCTGGTCGGTGCGGACTCGGTGGGCAAAAAAAAACCTTTGCCTGTGTCGTCCACGCTTTGTCCCGCCTCTCCCCTTTTCCAGCTTTCTTCTTCCCACCTACAATCAGTCTGAAGATGGGTCTCAAGCCAAAACATCACCTATTCATGTTCTCCAGGGATGCTGTCTGACTTGCTGTTACTCAAGCATTTTGTGCCCTTGTGTATAGAACTGGTATGAACGGATAATCGATGGTCGGTGTGTGGACTTTGTGAGCTAAAGAGTCTATGTCCATTGATGGATTTATCTACCAAAAAATAGGAGTAAAAGTCTGGGACTAAATATGTTTGCCTTACCGATGCGGATGTAGCCATCCTCTGTCCGCTGGTATTTGGGAAACTTGTCTTTTCCATCCAGCAAGGTTTCCTTCCCTGACTGTACCATCTGTGAAGCAGAATAACAAAAGACAATTGGAAAAAAAGACACAAAGTGCTGGAGTAACTCAGCATAGGCTCTGAAGAAGGGTCCCAACCTGAAATGTCACCAATCACCAGAGATGCTGCCTGACCCGCAGAGTTACTCGAGCACTTGATGTTTTTTTTTGTAAACCCGCACCTGCAGTTCCTTATGTCTACAGAGGAATTTGGACCTGAGTCACGCCTGGCCTGTAGAATGTCCAGCTTTAGGGTGGCACAGTGTCGCAGCAGTAGAGCTGCTGCCTCACAGCGCCAGGGACCCGGGTTCAATCCCGATTATGGGTGCTGTCTGTCTGGAGTCTGCACATTTTCCCTGCGACTGCTTGGGTTTCCTCCAGGTGCTTCAGTTTCCTCCCACATCCCAATTGCTCCCAGTGGTAGAATACAAAATTGGGATAACGGGTGTTCAGTGCGGACTCGGTCGTCCGAAGGGCTGTTTCCAGTCTCCATCTCTAAACAAAACTAAACTAAACCCATCTTCCCAACGTACTAATGCAAGGATCATAAGGAACACTGCTTGAAAACTTACGTCGAATGGCAAAACCTCTACAGAGGTATTGAAGAGCTTGTCACCAGGGTGTTCGATGTTTCCACTGCGGAAGAAAAACCTGTGGACAGAACAGCGAGAGGTCAGATGTCCAAGCGGGAAGTTCCATCAGGCTTGAGAGGGCAGAGTGATAATGGGTGCAGCTGATGTGTCCACTCACACACCTAAGCTCCCAGCCATTTACACTGCATGTCCTAGCTAAACCTTGCCTTCATAAGTCATAGGTGCAGAACTCAGGCCATTCGGCTCATCGAGTCTACACCACCATTCAATCATGGTTAATCTATCTTTCCCTCTCAACTCCATCTCCCCATAACCCCCGACATCCTTACTAATCTAAGATCCTGTCAACCTCTGACTTTAAAATACCCAATGACATGGCCACAGCCATCAAACTCCACAGATTCACCACCCTCTGACTAAAAAAAATCCTCCTCTCCTTTCTAAAGGTACCTTTTATTCTCTTGTCCTAGACTCTCCTACTAGTGGAAACATCCTTTCCACATCCACTCTATCCAGGCCTTTCATTATTCGGTAAGTTTCAACGTGGGATTTCACAGAAAGTGGCGGACACTGCCCGATCCATCGCGGGTATTGACCTCCCCACCATCGAAGGGATCTGCAGAAGGCGCTGCCTCAAAAAAGCACCCAGCATCATCAATGACCCACAACACCCTGACCACACTCTCATTTCACTCCAGCCATCAGAAAGAAGGTGCACGAGTCTGAAAATTGTAACGTCCTTAACAGTTCTCAACAACATTCAGGCTATTGAACAATATGAACTATCTTGGTTGCATTAGGGACTTTGGGCTTTTGTTTTGCACCAATATATATATATTTCTTTAAATAAACATTTATTTATTTATTTTGTTTATTGTTATCTATGAGTATTGTGTTTACAGACCTGTTAAGCTGCTGTCTGGTTACGGACACCCCAAGCCAGTGCCGGTCCAAAGCCCGGACAAAGGAGGGGGGTTGGGCGTAGAGCTAGCACCACTACCCCGTAAAACACATAACCCGCTACGGAAACAGCAAGCATAAACGATACTGGAAACAGGCATGAGAGATGGAGCTCGCCCCCTACAAGTCTGACGGGCTCAGGCCAAAGCCTCCTTCGCACATAACCAAAAGAATGGCGAAAGCTTGCTGCCCGGTGCAGTTTAAGTCTAAGTAAGTATGCTGCTGCAAGTAAGAATGTCATTGTTCTGTTTTTGGTACATATGACAATTAAACACTCCGGACTTGACTCATAGTAGATTAGAGCATGTCATCCCTAATGATAATCCCAGTGCGGGACTAAAATAGAGTCAGACCACAACTACATTTCCTTTTCTCTTTATTTGTTTCCTCGAATATGTCAACACACTCCTCCCGCACTCTGAGCCAGAAGGCGAGTCTCCGGTTAATGGACGAGGGAGTCTGTTACGGGGAGAGTGTCTATGGGCTGTGGGAGATTCAATGGGTGGGGAGAATGGGTGATGGGGGAGGGTGAGATTGGGAAAAGATCACCTCAGTGCGGTGAGAGAGTGAAGAGGCAATGTCGCACCAAAACACAACGGCACTACTTAACTTTGCAACTTACCTGTCTACTTTGACTGGTGTAAAAAATCTGAAGCGTATAAAGTCGCCAGCCACCGGGGTGAATGCCCAGAAGAAATCCTCTCCCAGGTAAGCCTTTTCCAGTGTGAAGTGCTGATAGGTTTTCAGGCTAGAGGTGACCTCAGCCGGTGGGTTGGAATGTCCTTTGTGTAGGGCATGTTTCCCAAAGTCCTTGTCCTGAGAAGATCAACAAGATGCGTCACAAACAAACCCATGCAAAGGGCAAAGAAAATGCTAATGCTGGAAGTCAAAGAAAAGCCCAGCAGGTCAGGCGGCCGCTGCGAAGGGCAAGAAAGCACCGACATTAGGACAAGGAAATGTTTCAAGAATGATTAAACTTGCAAGGAAGGGATGGGATGGAGGGATCAAACAGAATGTCTGTAATGGTGTTGGTTTTAGTTTAAAGATAAACATTGAAACAGGCCCTTCGGCCCACTGGGTCCACACCGATCATTGATCACCCGTTCACACTCGTTCTATGTTATCCCACTTTCTACTTCATTCCCTTATCACAAGGGGCAATTTACAGATGGCCAATGAATTATGATGGAATGGTGGAGCAGAATCGATGCTGCTCGTGTCTAATGGATAGGAACGTAAAGGGATCTGGGCAGGTGGGACTAGTGTTGGTGGGCCATGTTGGCTGGCATGGGCAAGTTGGGCCGTAGGGCCTGTTTCCGTGCTGTATGAGTCTATCTCCTTTAAACTCTCCCCCTCTCACCTTAAAGCGCTGCCCTCAAGTCGTGAACATTTCCATCCTGGGAAAAAGGATCTGACTGTCTACCCTATGATTTTGATAATTTTATATACATCTACCATGTCTCCTCTCAACCGTTGGCATTCCAGGCAGGCAGCTGAGATTAACGTATCGGGACCACAGGGAAAAGAGTTGCCGTTCTTCCCCAACAGATGTTGCAGAACCAGATGTTATATTCATCATTAGTGATAATATTTCTTTCTGAATGAACTTAAAATCCCATCTGATTTAGAGCATTCATCTAAGATTGTGGATTAAAATAGATGTAGCATAACCACAGTATTACTGTACCCCATTGGGCAAGTGAGTGTATGGTGACATTTATATTCATTTTAATGTCATACATTCAATGCATTATCCAAATTCCTAAATCCAGAATTATATCAGAATTTGCTAACACAAATTCACCACATGATAATTACATTCTTCTCCTTGTAATTGACATTGGATAAATTGAGTCAACAAGGCTATTAACACCAAAGATCCTATAGCAAGCAAGATAGACAAATCCTTCTAAATGCAAAGGGCTGACGTGTAGTACGCAACGGAGCGTAACATGGGCCTTTTTTTCATCCATTTCAGTAACCCGACCTGACTCGCAGTGTAATAAATGTTGCGGGGGAACAGTTTGTGTTAATAAATTATAATTCTGAAAATGAGAAGATTTTTCCCAAATAACTTTTATTTTTACGAGGATGTTTCCGTAACCGGCTTCCGTCTCTGCACTAATATCCTATGGGATCTTTGGTGCGGAGACGGAAGCCGGTTACGGAAATGGGGCTGAAAATTGCCCTTAAATCTGCCCATGACCGTACTATGTCTTTTTAGTCGAGTGATTTATCTTGCTTGCTATAGGATCTTTGATTAACACATTAGTATTGGGTAGACTGAAGGGACTGAACGCTGATAAATCCCCAGGGCCTGATGGTCTGCATCCCAGGGTACTCAAGATGGTGGCTTTAGAAATTGTGGATGCATTGGTGATCATTTTCCAATGTTCTATAGATTCAGGATCAGTTCCTGTGGATTGGAGGATAGCTAATGTTATCCTACTTTCCAAGAAAGGAGCGAGAGAGAAAACAGGGAATTATAGACCATCCTGACATCTGTGGTGGGGAAGATGCTGGAGTATATTATTAAAGAAGTAATAATGGCGCATTTGGATAGCAGTAAAAGGATTGGTCCAAGTCAGCATGGATCTTTCACCCCTGCAGCCATTAGATTTTATAATACTGACCGCTAGGCTGTAGGGGGATGCTTTGCATTTTTAGTAGTTAATTAATTATTGGGTCTTTTTATTGCTTTCAGGTATTGTCCATATTGTATTTTACGTATTTTTTGTCTGCTTTCGTTCTGAATGTGTGGGTTTGTTGGTTGTTGGCTCTTGGACATCTGAATTTCCCTGAGGGGATCAATAAAGTATTTATTAATTATTATGAAGGGGAAATCATGCTTGACTAATCTTCTGGAATATTTTGAGGATGTGACAAGTAAAATGGATGAAGTTGATGTAGTGTATCTGGACTGTCAGAAAGCCTTTGATAAGGTCCCACAGGAGATTAGTGGGCAATATTAGAGCACATGGTATTGGGGATAGGGTATTGACATGGATAGAGAATTGGTTGGCAGACAGGAAACAAAAAATAGGAATAAACGGGTCCCTGTCACAATGGCAGGCAGTGGCGAGTGGAGAACCGCAAGGCACAGTGCTGGGGCCGCAACTATTTACAATATATATTAATGATTTAGATGATGGAATTAACAGTAACACTAGCAAATTTGCAGATGACACAAAGCTGGGTGGCAGTGTGAACTGCGAAGAGGATGCTAGGAGGTAGCAGGGTGACTTGGACAGGTTGGGTGAGTGGGCAGATGCGTGGCAGATGTAATATAATTGTGTTAAATGTGAGGTTATCCACTGCGACAAGAACAAGGAGGCAGATTATTATCTCAATGGTGTCAGATTAGGAAAAAGAGAAGTGCAATGAGACGTGGGTGTCCTTGTACAGTCACTGAAAGTAAACATGCAGGTAAAGCAGGCAGTGAAGAAAGCTAATGGCATGTTGGCCTTCATAACGAGAGGATTTGAGTACAGGAGTAAAGAGGTCCTTCTGCAGTTGTATAGGGCTCTGGTGAGACCACATCTGGAGTATTGTGTGCAGTTTTGGTCTCCTAATTTGAGGAAGGACATTCTTGCATTTGAGGCAGTGCAGCGTCGGCTCACAAGATTAATCCCCGGGATGACGGGACTTTCATATGAGGAAAGATTGGAAAGACTGGGCTTGTATTCACTGGAATTTAGAAGGATGAGAGGATATCTTATAGAAATGTATAAAATTATATATAGGACTGGACAAGCTAGATGCAGGAAATAAATTCCCAATGTTGGGGGAGTCCAGAACCAGGGGCCACAGTCTAAGAATAAAGGGGAGGCCATTTAAAACTGAGATGAGAAAAAACTTTTTCACCCAGAGAGTTGTGAATTTGTGGAATTCTCTGCCACAGTAGAGGCCAATTCACTGGATTAATTTTGAAAGAGAGTTAGATAGAGCTCTAGGGGCTAGCGTAATCAAGGGATGTGGGGAGAAGGCAGGCACGGGTTACTCATTGTGGATGATCAGCCATGATCACAATGAATGGTGGTGCTGACCCGAAGTGCCAAATGGCCTCCTCCTCCTACACTTATTTTCTATGTTTCTATCTGATTCTGAAGAAAGATCCTGACCCAAAACATCACTTTCATGTTCTCCAGAGATGATGCCTGACCCACTAAGTTATTCCAGCACTTTGTGTCTTTTTTTGTAATCCAGCATCTGTAGTTGTTTCTTTCTACTGGCATTGGGATGGCACAGCGGTAGTTGCTGCCTTACTGCGCCAGAGATCCGGGTTCGATCCTGACGACGGGTGCTCTCTGTAAGGAGTTTGTATGTTCTCCCTATGACCATGTAGGTTTTTTCCATGTGCTCCGGTTTCCTCCCACACTCCAAAGACGTACAGCTTTGTAGGTTAATTAGACAATAGGTGCAGGAGTAGCCCATTCGGCCTTCGAGCCAGCACCGCTATTCAATGTGATCATGGATGATCATCCCCAATCAGTACCCCGTTCCTGCCTTTTCCCCATATCCTCTCACTCCGCTATCTTTAAGAGCCCTATCTAGCTCTCTCTTGAAAGCATCCAGAAAACCTGCCTCCACTGCCCTCTGAGGCAGAGAATTTCACACACTCACAACTCTCTGTGAGAAAAAGTGTGTCCACTTCTCCGTTCTAAATGGCTTACCCCTTATTTTTAAACCGTGGCCCCTGGTTCTGGACTCCCCCAACATCGGGAATATGTTTCCTGCCTCTAGTGTGTCCAAACCCTTAACAATCTTATGTTTCAATGAGATTCCCTCTCATCCTTCTAAACTCCAGAGTGTACAAGCCCAGCTGCTTCAATCTCTCAGCATATGACAGTCTCGCCATCCCAGGAATTATTGTGGAATTGGACAGAAAGATAGGTCTTTGTTTTTAGAGGGAACTTGTTTCTCTGCATCAAGAAGATATTTCTAAATTCATCATAGATATTTGGACGTAAACGGATGGGAAAGGTTTAAGGGATATGGGTCCAATGCTGGGCATCTTGGATGGCATGTGCAATAGACAGTAGGTGCAGGAGTAGGCCATTTGGCCCTTCAGGCCAGCACCGCCATTCAATGTGATCATGACTGATCAGTACCCCTTATTCTTAAACTGTGGCCCCTGGTTCTGGACTCCCACAACATCGGGAACATTTTTTCTGCCTCAAGCGTGTCCAAACCCTTAATAATCTTATGTTTCAATAAGATCCCCTCTCATCCTTCTAAACTCCAGAATATACAAGCCCAGCCACTCCATTCTCTCAGCATTTGACAGTCCCACCATCCCGGGAATTAACCTTGTAAACCTACGCTGCATTCCCTCAATAGCAAGAATGTCCTTCCTCATATTAGGGGACCAAAACTGCACACAATACTCCAGGTGTGGTCTCACTAGGGCTCTGTACAACTGCAGAAGCTTCGGTAAAGTTGTAAATTGTCCATCGTGTGTAGAATAGTGCTAGTGTTCGGGGTGATCGGTCATCAGCACGGACTTGGTGGGCTATAGGGCCTGTTTCCATGCTATATCTCTAAAACTAAAATCTAAAACTACTTCTACCCATTAACCTCCTGCAGGCCAAAACTCACCTGCACGCTGCTATTTAAAACAGATTTTTGAAGCAATGCCAAAAAGATTTAAAATAAAATAATAGAAGAAAAGCCACATGGTCACAGGGCGAGCGTGCAAACTCCACACAGCATCGATCCCGAGCCCTGGAAGTGGCACTATCTGTAGACAACCCTGCTGCCAAATACTTATTCTTAAATTATTGCAACGAACCAGCAGCTTCTCAGGTCATTTATCACCCTACAACGTTTCTAACACTTCATTTGCCTCCGCATTCCCCGAAGCTTAAAGAGATTTAGCAGATGGGGGGTGTATGGAACGAGCTGCCAGAGGAGGTAGCTGAGGTAGGTACTATAACAGCATTTAAAAGACATTTGGACACGTACATTGATGGGAAAGGTTGAGAGGGATGGGGACCAAACACATGGGACTATTTTAGATGGGGCATCTTGGTTGGCATGAATGAGTTGGGCCGAAGGGCCTGTTTCCGTGCTGTTTGACTCTATGCTACCAAATACTCTCACATACTCGACAGATGTTCTGTGGAAAGTACCCTGACTGGTTGCATCATGGTCTGGTACGACAATTCCAACGCACAGGAACGCAAGAAGCTGCAGAGAGTGGTGGACTCTGCCCTGTCCATCACAGGCGCAGCCCTACCCTCCATCGACAGCATCTATACCAGGAGCTGCCTCAACACGGCAGCATCTATCATCAAGGATCCTCACCATACGGGTTGTGCCCTCTTCTCACTACTGCCGTCGGGCAAGAGGTACAGAAGCTTGAAGTCCCACACCACCAGGTTCAGGAACAGCTACTTTCTTACAACCATCAGATTTCTGAACCGACCCGCACAACGCTAATCCTACCTCAGCAACTGAACACTACGGACCACCTCTTGCACTACAATTCTAATTGAATTTTGAACCAATTTGTAATTGCACATTTTGCTTTTCACTGTCTTGGATGATTTTGTGCGCTGTCTGACTGTGCCGGTGATGCCGCTGCAAGCAAGATTTTCATTGTACCTGTACCTCACAGTACTTATCGATAAACTTAATTTGGCTTGAGGGCTCAGTAGACTATTGTAGTACATTTGCTGGTCGAGGATGTGCACAGATATGGGAATACAGTACTGGACTGTGTGTAAGAAAGAATTTCACTGTGCGTATACACATGTGACAATAAAAGCATCGTTGAACCATTGAGTTACTGGGGACTTCCAGAGGTCACAAAGGGCGAGTCAGAAAAGCATGTCTCTCTGTCTCTTATTACAGAGACCAGAAACTACCCCGGAGGCCCAGGTAACATATGTTCAAGTTCTTTTGACTAAACTCCATGTAATAGTGGAGGCAACATTCTTGGAATAACTTAAAAACGGACAACAGGGTCTTCCCGAAGATGGTGCTAAAACGTGTTCTCTAATCCCTATCAGTCTAGTAATCTACTCACTGATTAAGCTATGAATAAAACATTTGGCAAACTGGAAATACGGAGCAGTGAGGGGGAGTTTAAAGCAGTAATGAGTGGCTATGTTTTTGACCTTAAAGATTAGAAGAGGTGGCACAGTGGCACAGCGGTAGAGCTGCTGCTTTACAGCACCAGAGACCCGGGTTCGATCCTGACTACGGTTGCTTTCTGTGTGGAGTTTGTACGTTCTCCCTGAAACCACGTGGGTTTCCTCCAGGTGCTCCAGTTTCCTCCCACACTCCAAAGACGGTGCAGGTTTGTAGGTTAATCGGCCTCTGTAAATTGCCCCCTAGTGTGTAGGGAGTGCATGAGAAAGTGGGATAACATGGAAAATGGTGTGAATGGGTGGACGCGGTGGGTCAAAGGGCCTGTTTCCTTGATGTATTTATAAAGGTAACTAATTATCTAAACTAAAAATATATTACACCCCAGCGGTATGAACATTGACTTCTCCAATTTCAGGTAGTCTTTGCTTTCTCCCTACCACTGTCTTCTAGTGTTCTCCGCCTCCAACTTTCTTCTTTCCCCCCACCCCTACATCAGTCTGAAGAAGGGTCTCGACCTGAAGTGTCACTTATTCCTTCGCTCCATAGATGCTGCCTCACCCGCTGAGTTTCTCCAGCATTTTTGTCTACTTACAATAGACCTAGTAAGAGAGAGCTTGTAAAAGCATGTAAGAGAGAGCCTGTGAGCATCAGAGGTGAAGATGGGGTAGAAAGAACCCCCGAGACACATATCTAGTCACAGTGATGTAGGACAAAGGCCTCTTGAAATACCAGACTGGGTCAGGCCTTTCCATTCAATGTCTCCACACTATTCCAATCACATTTAATCTCTACAATTCATGGGAAAAATCAGGTTAAAAGATGCAGGAATATTGGAAATCAAACACAAACAGAAAATGCTGCCACTACAAAGCAGCGGAATGATTTTACGCCTTTGGCTTAGCCGCATTTAGAGTATTACTGTTCAGCAGTTCTAGGAGCAGAATTAGACCATTCTGAAGAACGGTCCCGACCCAAAACGTCAATAATCTATTTTCTCCAGAGATGCTGCTCCGGAGTGTCTCCAACACTATGTGTCTTTCCATGTATTAACAAGCATCTGCAGTTCCTCGTTTCCACATTTGGACATTGTGTAGTGGCTGCAATGCCAGCGGACGGCAGCAGATGGTGCTGCTGGGCTGGGAGTGAGGCCCTGCTGCTCTCGATGGCTGGATGGCAGCTGGTGTCGCAGACTATAACTCAGCTGTTTACCGCAACTGGACAGAAGCACCTCCGATCACCATAAAATCAGGTGTCTGTCTGAGGCAGAGTGCAGGGGCATTCCTCCTGCCACATGTAGCGTGCTATCTGTGGAACAGTGACGTGCGGCGAGGTCAATGGCTGGGGAGGCACTGGCTTCTACCCCATCCTAACTTAGTCGTGTGTGTGTGTGTGTGTGTTAGTTATCTGTGCATGATATATCTGGCAGGAAAGGAGAGAAGGGAGGGAGGGAGAGAAGGGAGGGAGGGAGGGAGGAAGGGAGGGAGGAAGGGAGGGAGGAAGGGAGGGAGAAAGGAAGAAAGAAAGAAGGGAGGGAAGAGGGAGAGGGCTGGTGGCAGGAGTGGATGCCGGGGTCCCAAGCCGAGAGTAGATTACTCCAGCGCGGGGCCCAATTGGGAGCTCAGGGGCCCAGAGCCTCCGAATTGGCCGCTACAAATCAATCTACCAGTCAGCGCCACCCGCGGTGGAACCCAGTGCTGTGCCGCCGCTGCTGAAGCTAGCTAACGAGGAGGGAGAGCGAGGCAGCGTCAATTACGTGAGCCTATGTAATTGACGCTCGCTCTCCCTCCACTGGGCTCAAGTCACTGCCCCTCAGTGAGGCAGATGTGATAGCTGCCTCCCCTGCTGCTTTTTCATTGCAGTTTTATGAGGAGACCAGCAAGCCTAAATTTAATATATTTATATGTGAAATAAGCTACCTAGACTATGGAAGGTGAGGACATGTAATGAAGGGGTTTACACACATTTCATTGGTGACATACAGACATACATACAGTTTCTGAGGGGTTGCGCAATCAGAGGGGAGGCTCAGCTCGTCGCTGCCTCACCTCTCATCTCTCCTTGTATTTGCAGTGGAGCTGCGCAAATCTGGCGATTTTGACTATGAAAAATGATTGGATTCATATAGAAATGACATTTATAACACAGAGCAGTGGAAACATCATTATATTTATTTTATTTTATTATTATTTTTCTTTACTTTTCTTAACAGCTATTTTCATTGAGAGTGTGACAGGTGAGGCTCTGCCTCCCCTGACCGCACGTCCCTGCTGTGGAGACACTGTTTCATTACATTCCCACCCCCTCCCAGAGTACCACCCATCCACCCACCCCTCCAAGATGGCCAGGATTACTCCTCTTCATGCCAAGGATTCAAACCGCGAGCAGGCAGCTCACTTAGTGTTGTAACCAGAAGATTAGTGTTGGAGTGACTCAGCAGGTCAGACAGCATCTCTGGGGAAAAAGGCTGGGTGACGTTTTGGGTCAGGACCTTTCTTCAGCCTGGAAGCTTAGTTTAGTTTATTATCATCACGTGTACCAAAGGTACATGAAAAGCTAAGTGACACAGGGCAGCAAGGGACTGTAAATGCTGGTTTACAAAAAAAAGTGCTGGAGTAATTTAGTGGGTCATGCAGCATCTGTGGAAATTACATAAAACAATACAGAGTGCTGGAGTGACTCAGATTTTGACTGCTCCACTGCAAAATCTCCCCAAGGTATGCCTACTTTAAAGAAGCTCTCCAGGGATGCTGTCTGTCCCTCTGAGTTACTCCGGCACTTTGTGTCATTTTCAGGGCTGCAACGGGGTGGATACAGGTCATTAAAAGGCAAGATTATTTTTGGGGGGTAAAATTGAAAAACAGATCGAACACAGAACTGTATAGCACAGGAACAGGCCCTTTGGCCCACAATGTCTGCGTCGAAAGATGCCACGATAAACTAATCTCCTCTGCCTGCCTATCTAAAAGCATCTTAAACACCATTGTCATCATATCTGCCTCTACCACCACTGCTGGCAGTGAGTTCCAGGCACCCACCACCCTCTGTGTAAAAAGAACTTGCCCATACAACTCTGCATAATTGTCTATTTTGCCCCACAAATTTAAAAGGCGCTTGAACAGGCACATGGATAGGAGAGGTTTAGAAGGATATGGGCCAAATGTGGGAAAATGGTACTAGCTTTGGTGGGGCATTTTTTTAGCATGAATGAGTTGGGTTGAAGGGCCCGTTTCCGTGCTGCATAACACTATCTCCTTTAAATTTTGCCCCTCTCGCCTTAAAGTTATGCCCTCAAATCTTTAACATTTCCATTCTGACTGTCTACCCTATCTAGGCCTCTCATACTTTTATATACTTCTGTGACACAGTGATATAGGAGTAGAGTTCTGTGCCATAGGAGTAGTTACAGCGCAAGAGACCCAGGTTCAATCCTGACTATGGGTGCTGTCTATGAGGAGTTTGCATGTTCTCCCTGTGACCACGTGGGTTTTCTCTGGGTGCGCCGGTTTCCTCACACACACCAAAGATGTACAGGTTTGTAGGTTAATAAGCTTTGGTAAAATTATAAATTGTCCCTAGGGTGTAGGATTGTGCTAGTGTACAGGGTGATCGTTTATCGGCGCAGACTCGGTGGGCCGAAGGGCCTGTTTCTCTGAAGTCTAAAATGAAAAGTTTCACAAAGGTGAACAGGCTTTGGACCTTTAGGCCATTAAAATTGTGAAAGCATTTGAAGGAGATACAGATCAGAAACAAAATAATCAGGAGGAAACAGGAAATTCAGGAGAAAATGTGTAGGGTCAGTGCGGAGAGTGCAGGCTCTCCCTCAGAGAGACAGGCTTGGGCAATGTCAGGTCTGATCCTGTTAGGGTGGGAGAGGCTGTGAGAAAGCTGGGGAAGGCCCTGCCCATTGCTTCTGGCCTTTACTTGAGTTACAGTTCACTGCAGGAATGTAATGGGAATAACGTTGCCGGCTGCAGAACTTACTTTCAATTTCTGGATCTTTCCGGCCAGCGAGGAATGCGTTCCGACGTGCTGGAACAGGGAAGGCTTGAATCGGACCCGGAGGTTTGCCTTCTGCCGGTCACAGTGTTTCTGGAGGAGAAGAGAAAGATGGAAATCTTTTGCACCCCTGACATTTGGTTGCCAAGGAAAGTGAAGCACTGCACAGATACTTTACTGCGATAAATGAAAAGAAAACCTCCAGATACAGTTTCTTCCCAGCTGCTATCATGCAACTAACCATCCTACCAACAACTGGAGTGGTCCTGAGCTACTCATCTATCTCAATGGAGCCCCTGGGACTATCGTCAATCGGACCGGACTTTATCTTGCACTAAACGTTATTCCCTTTATCCTGTATCTGTACACTGTCAACGGCTCGATTGTAATTCGGTATTGTCTTTCAGCTGACTGGTTAGCACGTAACAAAAGCTTTTCAATGTGCCTCAGTACACGTGACAATAAATGAAACTAAACTAAATAAATATTTTAGGGGTGGTCTTATAGAGGTGTATAAAATCATGAACACACAGAGTATTTTACCCAGAGTCGAGAAAAAAAGAACCAGAGGACATAGGTTTAAGGTGAGGGGGGAAAGATTTAATAGGAACCTGAAGCACCTAGCGAAAACCCACGCAGTCACAGGGAGAACGTGCAAACTCCGTACAGACAGCACCCGTAGTCAGGATCGAACCGGGGTCTCTCACGCTGTGAGGCAGCAATTCTACCGCTGCACCACTGTGTCGCCCACGGTGCTCACACTCTGTGCAGGTCTGACGTATTTAACTGATTGCATGCCTTGTACCGATGAGACAAGGTCCTGCAGTTTCTGAACACAGTATCTGGTGAATCAGGCTTGGACTGTAATTAGATTGTGATCTTCTGTACTGCCACTCGCAACTCTGTGCAACCCACACACTGACTGGTTGCATCACAGCCTGGTTCGACAACTCCAACACCCAGGAACGAAGGAGACCACAGAGTGGTTTGGATGCCGCCTGGTCCATCAAAGCCACTGGCCTCTCCCCCAACAAAGGGATTTACAAGAGGCGCTGCCTCAAAAAGGCAGCCAGCATTCTCAGAGACCCACACCATCCTGGCCACGCTCTTATCTCGCTGCTACCATCAGGAAGAAGGTATAGAAGGGTGAAAACCGTCACCTCCAGGTTTTCTAGAGCAGCTTCCTCCCGGCAACCATCAGGCTCTTGATCACTGCACAACACTAACCTCAGCAACTGCGATCTTCTATGAACTGTGTCTTTGGTTGCACTACGGACTTTGGCTCTGCACTATTATGGTTGCCTAGTATTATGGTTTTGAATTTATGGTGATATTATCTGTATGTCATTATGTTTAAGGACCTGTTAAGCTGTAGCAAGTAAGAATTTCATTGTTCTGTTGCCGGTAGATACATATGACAATAAAACTCTCTTGTCTCTTGACTAAAGGCAGGTTTGATGCAGCAAGAAATGTTTTGCTGGTCTGAGCTACAGAAAGTGGAAGGATCATTTGTTTTGTACAGCATCCCTATGTTGATTTGAAATAAATTGCGACTGGAAACAAAATCACACCTAAAAACCTGTTTGTGCTTTCAGTGGCGAACATTCGCTACAGATAGACATTTTTGGTTCTAATTCCACTCCCTCGACTACGCAGGTCAGGGCAGTTCCCCTGAGGGAGAGCTGCAGGCTCAGAGGTTCTTGCCATCTCATCTTAGGCCAGCCCCACAGTGGGTCACTGGTCGGCACGGACTCACTGGGGCAAAGGGCTTGTTTCCGCGCTGTCTCTCTAACGTCTAAATAACACTAGAGCACAAGGAAACATCAATAACCCAAAGCAGCAAGGGTATTCCCCAGGGCTAATACTCATTCCTCAACCAGATCTCTCGGAGTTTCACTGCTGGAGGCACAGGAGACTTCAGATGCCCCGTACACCAGCACTATCCTAAACAATAGGGACAATTTACATTTTTTTAATAGAAGCTAACTAACCTACAAACCGGCACGTCTTTGGAATGTGGGAGCACTCGGAGAAAACCCATGTGGTCACGGGAAGAACAGCACCGTTAGTCAGGATCAACCCCAGGTCTTTGGCGCTGTAAGGTAGTAGCCCTACTGCTGCACCACCACACGTGATATTAAAAAACCAAAAACTATCGTGGGATCCCTTAGATTATTGGTTTTTCTTTGTAATTTTGATGTAGACATTTCCTCCTCCAGCTCAAAGTCTGCTAATGCTTTAATGCTCTCATTAGTAACTGTTTACAAATCTCATAAGCCTTAGAGCTACTTATCTGTAACTTTATCCACTGCATATTCCGCTTCCTCCCTGTGGGTTGAATACTTGGTCATTATAGCTCAATGTCTCTCGCTCCCTTCCTGGAGCCTGGAAATGCAATGTTAATAGCTTCCATTAATGCTGCCCAGGATAACTAACCATGATGAAATGTTTTAAATGGGCAGTGTGTTCTCGACGTCTCTCTGCAGGGACCTGAATGCAACCCCTTGAAAACAACTGGCTTCACCGTCGTTTGTATAAAGCCGCTTTTACAGAGGTTGCCTTTCCACACACCTACCCCACTATCCCCACACAATGGTCCTTCCACACTAACCCCACACACCGGCCCTACCACACACCGTCCCTTCCAGTCCATTTCCATCATTCTGTTTTCTACTTATCCTCGCCTCCCGAATCAGAGGGTCACCTATAGTTTAGTCTAGAGATACAACACAGAAACAGGTCTCTCGGCATGCTGATCATACATCACCCGTTCACACTAGTTCTATGTCGTCCCATTCCTTACAAACTAGGGGGGAATTGACAGAGGGTCAATTAACCTACAGATCCGCACGGCTTCGGGGTGTGGGAGGAAACCGGACCATCCGGAGGAAACCCACGTGGTCACAGGGAGAACGTGCAAATTTTGCATAGACAGTACCCGAGGTCAGGATGGAACCTGGGTCTCAGGCGCTGTGAGGCAGCAGCTCGACCAGCTAAGCCACCTTGTGCTCAGGGGATCTGCAGTCCAGCAAGGAGTTCAAGAACTGTGGGTGCTAGAATTTGAGTCGAACCCAAAGTACTGGAATAACTCAGCAGGTCAGGCAGCAGCTCTGGAAGATAGGCGACAGGTTGTAGTAGGGGAGAAAAAGCTGGAAAAGTGCTGGCATTGGACAAAGCATGGTGATGGGTAGATGGATACAGGTGAGGGCATTTTGATTGGCAGATGGGTGAACAAAAGGACAAAAAATGGTTCCGCCACATTTGTAGTACTGTGTGCAGTTCTGGTCGCCCCATTACAGGCCGGATGGTGAGAGTGTAGTGAAGGTTAACTGAAATGATGTCTGGATTAGGAGGTATTAGCTAGGAGGGAGAGATGGGACAAACTTGGACCGCTTTCCTTGGAACACCAGAGATTGCGGGGAGTCCAGATAGAATTATATACAATTATGACAATCAGATCCTTTTTACCCAGCTGGAAAAATTAAATACCAGGGGACATAGTTTTAAGGTGAGAGGAGCAAAGTTTACAGGAGATAAGTGGGTTTTTTTTACACAAAGGGTGGTGAGTGCCTGGAATGCACTGCCAGGGGTAGTGGAGGCAGATATGGTAGTGGTGTTTAAGGGGCTTTAGGATAGACACATGGGAATGGAGAGATATGGACTATATGCAGGCACATAAGATTAGGTTTTGGCTTCATGTGTGGTACAGACATTGTGGCCCAAAGGGCCTGATCCTGTGCTGTACTATTCTATGTTCTACACTGTATTCAATTCCTCTACATGGCTGTTGGGTGCACAAAGGACTGTATCTGCATAAAAACACAGCAATTGCTCAGCTTTGAAGTGCACCTAGACACAATGCTCTTAATTAGCTCACATCTAATTGAGGATGCTTACCTAAAATGTGTTAGGGAGGGATTGTAGACTGGGGAAAATCAAAGAGCTAAGAAAGCCCTTGCTTGCTAACTCCCTCCTGCAACAGTGCGTACATTTCCATTAATCATCCACCGTTGGGTTACACGGGTTGCAGCCGACTTTCTGACGGTGCAGCAGAAATCTAACAGCAAACTACCTGAGGGAATAGGTTGTCAACGTGATGAAGAAAAATCCATCAGATCTTGGATACTAATCTGTTAAAAACACACATCATTTCTCAACATTAACGTCACCACAACCCTGGAGACACAAGAGACTGCAGGTGCTGGAATCTGAAGCAAAATACAAAGTGCTGGAGTAAGTCAGTGGGTCAGGCAGCATCTCTGAACTCAGTGGCAAGCAGGAATTTGGGTTAATATGCTCCTTGCAGGCATTGGAAGCGGGGAGAAATATTTGGGCAAAACACTGCAAATATTCCCATAGAGTCATATAGTGTGGTAACAGGCCCTTCGGCCCAACTTGCCCATGTTGACCAACATGCCCCATCCACACGTCCCACTTGCCTGCGTTTGGCCCATATCCCTGTAGACCAATCCTATCCATGTACCTATCTAAGTGTTTCTTAAACGTTTCTTAGTACCAGCCTCAACTACCTCCTCCGGCAGCTCGTTCCATATATCCACTGCTCATTGTATAAAAAAAGTTGCCATTCAGATTCCTATTAAATCTTTCCACACCCCGAAAAGTCACTTATCCTTTTTCTCCAGAGATGCTGCCTGACCCACTGAGTTACTCCAATAATTTGTGTCTATCCTTGGTATAAACCAGCATCTGCAGTTCTTTGTTTGTATGTTTCAGCATCTGTGGAGGGAATGGACAGACAATGTTTCAGGTCGGGACCTTTCTTCGGACTGATGGAGTGGGGGGGGGGGGGGGGGGGGGGGGGAGAAAGCTGGAAAAGAGAGGTGGGACATGGCAAGTGATAGGTGGATACAGGTGAGGGGGGGGGGGTGATTGGTAAATTGGTAAAAAGTGACAAAGGCTGGAGGTGAAAAAGAAACAAAAAGGGGTCAGAGAAAGAGAGAAGAAGGGGAGTGAAATGTAAAGCATGAGGGATGGATGATGGGAGAAATGTAAAATGAAACGTGCCCCTACCCCCCTCCTCTCTTTCTCCTGTCCCCCCACTAGGGTGGGCACATATTTCCCCCACTGTCTCCCAAACACCCAGCCACCTTGCTCCTTTCCCCTCCTCTGTATGTTCAAGGTGGGCTGAATGACCCGTTTCCTGTACAGCTCTATCACGCTGCCTCACAGCGCCAGAGACCCGGGTTCGATCCTGACCTCAGGTGCTGTCTGTACGGAGTTTGTACGTTCGCCCTGTGACCGCGTGGGTTTTCTCTGGGTGCTCCGGTTTCCTCCCACACTCCAAAGATGTACAAGTTTGTACGTTTGGCTTTGGTACAAAATTATAAATTGTCCCGAGTGTGCAGGATCGTGGTAATGTACCAGGTGATCGCTGGTCGGCATGAACTCGGTGGGCCAAAGGGCCTGTTTACACGTTGTATCTCTCTCTTTCCAAATTCTTCCCCTTCCCCCCCCCCCCCAAATTCCCCCTCCCCTTTCATCGCACCCTCTTTCCCTTCCGACCTGTATCCCTCCCTCTGCCTTTAGATTTCACTCCATTCTTCTCCTTTGCTGGTACATGGATAGGACAGAATTAGAGGGATACGGGCCAAATGCAGCATGTGGGACTAGTGTAGATGGGACATGTTGGTCGGTGTGGGCAAGTTGTGGCCAAAGGGCCTGTTTCCACACTGTATGATTCGATGACCCAGGTGCAGACACTTTCCCCACCCTGGGGAATTGGCGTCTTTCTGTTTAAAGGGGAGGCGGACGGTTTGAAAAGAGAAACTTACTGCATCTTTTTCCGGGTTGCAGACTTTAACCCAGAGGATGTGATCGAGTAGCCAGTCGATGGGTTTGTCCTTGTAGAACATCAGGATAAACTCCACAATCAGACTTAGGTCCAGTGACTTGAACATCTTTCCTAAACAATGCGATTGAAAATACTGTTAATACCTGTTATTAACATTGAGAACACACGTGGTGCCACGTATGCACGTAGAGGTTTATTTTGAGAACAAGCATTTTGTAATTATTTAGTTTAGAGAATCAGCACGGAAACAGGCCCTTCGTATTAGTATCTGCAGGAAGTTGATGGGAAGAAATAGTTTTTGTGTTTAGTTTTAGAGAAACAGCATAGGAACAGGCCTTCGACCCACTGAGTCCGCGCCGACCAGCAATCAGCCCGTACACTAGCACTATCCCACACAATAGATACAATTTTGCAAAAGCCAAATAATAATAATAATAATAATAATAATATATTTTATTGTCATTACACATCAGTGCAACAAGATTTGGTTTGCGACTTCCATCCGATGTCATAACTTAAACGACTAATAAAAGTTAGGTTTAGATACCCCGAGAACAAGGTTTGTGAAAAGAACATTAGAGCAGTAAAAGTCTAAACAGTCTAAAGTGCAGATGTGTCTGTGCAACGTGACCATCCGAGGGAGACAGTCCATGGGGGTGACGGGCACTCAGCAGGGCCGGTTCAGAGCCGCTCTAGCTCTGGGAATTAAGCTGTTCCCGAGTCTGGAGGTGCGGGAGTAGAAGGCGGGGCGAACCTACAAACCCACCCGTTTTTGGAGTGTGGGAGGAAACTGGAGCGCGTGGGGAAAAAACTGGCAGTCACAGGGAGAATGTACAAACTCCGTACAGACATCACCTGTAGTCAGGATCAAACCCGGTTCTCCAGTGCTGTAAGGCAGCAACTCTACTGCTGTGCCACCCTAAACTAAGCTAAACTGCCATATCCCCCTGAGGACAATTGATAATTTTTGTTGTAAAATGCTGGAGGCAATGTAAAACCCAACACACATCCCTGACCACAGCAGCAGGGGAGGATGGTGGTGCACAGTGGAAATGTAAATGCATAATACTGGCCCAAAGATGCAATGCCTAACAAGGTGGAGATGCAGCAGGGTACACTGTATTGTGAAAAGAGGGCAAGAAGTGGGGAGGGGGCAGCTTAGTTTGGGGAGGGAAGGGAATGGGTAGAGTATGAGGGGCCATTAGAGACACGCGCAAAATGCATCATGAATTTAGTGATTGATTACTAACTGGATAAAGTCATAGAATCACCCAGCACGGAAACCGGCCCTTCAGCCCAAGATGCCCCATCTAAGCTCGTCCCACATCCCTCGAAACCTTTCCTGGCCATGTACCTGTCCAAATATCTTCTAAATGTTGTTATAGTACCTACCTCAACTACCTTCTCTGGCAGCTCGTTCAATATACCCACCACTCCTCTCCACTCCATCACAGCACCGACATCATCAGCTGTGCTCAAGGCCATGTTTGACACCAGCTCTAGTCATCAGTCACTGCTTCACTAGTCACTAGCTGTATCAGTGGGAGGATTGGAGGCCAAGGGGGGGAGTAGTCATACAGTACAGAAGATCGACACAAAAGTGCTGGAGTAACTCTTTAAAGAAGGAACTGCAGATGCTGGAGAATCGAGGGTTACACAAAAAGCTGGAGAAACTCAGCGGGTGCAGCAGCATCTAAAGAGCGAAGGAGATAGGCGACGTTTCGGGTCGAGACCCTTCACACCTTACATGCTCTTTGTACCCTTCCATATCTCTAGTTTCCCTCTCCCCTGATTCTCAGTCTGAAGAAGGGTCTCGACCCGAAACGTCGCCTATCTCCTTCGCTCTTTAGATGCTGCTGCACCCGCTGAGTTTCTCCAGCTTTTTGTGTAACCCGCTGGAGTAACTCAGCGGGACAAGCAGCATCTCTAGAGAGAAGGAATGGGTGACATTTCGGGCCGTGACCCTTCTTCAGACTGAGAATCAGGGGAGAGGAAAACTAGAGATATGGAAGGGTACAAAGAGCATGTAAGGTGTGAAAAGAACAGATCAAAGCAGACGATGATCAGCGATTCATTGTTGGCTGAGAGGAAGGTGACGACAAAGCATACAAGCAGGAAAATTAATCAGGAGGACAGTGAAACTGGTCAAAGAACTAGGATGGGGGAGTGATGGAAAGACAGGGGATGCAAGGGTTACTTGAAGTTAGTGAAATCAATATTCATACCGCTGGGTTGTAAGCTGCCCAAGCGAAATATGAGGTGCTGATCCTCCAATTTGCATTTGGCCTCACTCTGACATTGGAGGAAGCCCAGAACAGAAAGGTCAGTATGGGAATGGGGGGGGGGGGGAGAAGTAGTGAAAATGTTTAGCAACCGGGACATCGCGTAGGCCCAAGCATACAGTGCAGCCTGTTTTCATGCTGCATGACTCCTTGGGGGGCTGGAAGATTGCAACCTTCACGTGGTCCGCCCTGTTTCGACTAATGCAATCAACTCGATGTGCACAAACAGAAGATCAAATAGAACAAGTTGTCCAACAACTTTAGGCTGTGCACGCCACACGAAAGAAGAAGAAGAAGAAGACTCCTTGGACAGGAAGAGTTTAGAGGGATATGGGCCAAATGCAGGAAAAATGGGACTAGCCCAGAATGCTAACTTGATCAGCATGGACAAGGTGGGCTGAAAGACCTCTATGACAGCCCTGATGATTAAAAAACAACCATTTGCAGTTGCCTTTGATTCCATCAGACATTGTTCTCTATTGGAGCCTGCACAGATGCGACACCAGTAACACTCACTCCAGTTCCACTCTCCAGCCCTGCATCTGTGCCAGAGATCCCCTCATCCCCACCCCCAGCTCTAACACAAGGGAAACAAGGCCACATGTGTGAAGACTACTGCAGACAAGGAACCCACTGCCAGGCTTGTTCCCATTTGAATGCGGCTCAGCAAAGAGTCGCTGCCGGGGCGGTGAATAAAAAATGTGCTGCGTCCAACTCAGCAGAAACAAATTGCTGGTCGCGTCAATAGATGCATGCTGGAGCAGGCTGGAAATGCCAAGCCGCTCACAAAGGTGCAATTGTGTTAAGGAAGTGCTCGTCCAAATTAGCATCTAGCGTTATATATCTGCATCGATCCCATGCTTTCCAGTGGCATTTCCTGATGACTGTGGGTACTGGGCTGGAGGAGATGCGGATTAAAATAAAGTATATTCAATATTGCTGCTGTGCTCAACGCAGCCATACTGTAATAACAAGGAACCGCAGATGCTGGTTCACAAGAAAAAAAGACACAAAGTGCTGGAGTAACTCAGTGGGTCAGGCAGCATCTCTGGGGAGCATGGCTTGGTGACGTTTTGGGTTGGGAGTGCAGCAGGAATCACAGAGGGGGGGCAGTGAGAGAAGGTCTCATCGAACTCCCATCAGAATGGGAATTCAATGCAGTTATACTGTTTTAATGCTGTTCACCATATTAAACACAGCTTTGATTTTTCTAAAGATAAACACAAAATGCTGGAGTAATTCAGCGGGTCAGGCAGCATCTCAGGAGAAAAGGAACGTTTCGGGTCAGAAGCCTTCTTCAAACTTCCTCCAGAGCGCCATACAGCACGGAAACAGGCCTTTTGGCCCAACTCGCCTTTGCCAACCAAGATTCCGCACCTAAGCTAGTCCTACTTGCCCGCAATTAGCCCATATCCCTCCAAACCTTTCCTGTCCATGTACCTGTCCAAATGTCTTTTAAATGCAGATGCAGTACCTGCCCCAACTACTTCCTCTGTCAGCTTGTTCAAATCACCCACCGCCATCTGTGTGAAAGCATCACCCCACAGATTCCTATTAAATCTTTCCACATTTAATTAAAAAAAAAATGTAATTACAAAAATAAAAATTTAAATTTAGAAGTAAAGTAAATCTGCCAAGCACCAACTAGTCAGGTCCCAGCTTCCACTCGTTTACTGTCAATTTGCACGGTTCCACGGATGGTCCCTGAGAGGAATGTGTGACTGAATTTACCGCCCACACTTCCATGGCTCAGGGTTGCATGAACGATAGCTGTGATAGATGGCAAGCTGGTCCTCCAATCCTCCCACTGATACAGCTGGTGTGAAGCAGTGATGGATGATTAGAGTTGGTGTGAAACATGGCCCTGAGCACGGCTGATATTGGTGCCGCTGATGGGGTTTTGAGTGGGGAGGGTGAGAACGCAGAACAGTATAGAAGATATACACAAAGAGCTGGAGTAACTCAACGGGTTAGGCAGTGTTTCTGGAGAAAAGAACCAGGTGACGTTTCGGGTCGGAAACCTTCTTCGGGTCAGCAATGACTGTTCTTCCTAAGAACATTGAAACGGACTGGTCTGCCCCAACAGCTGCTGACAACCTTCTACCGCTGCACCACAGAGAGCATACTAACATATGGCATCTCTGTGTGGTATCTCAGCTGCACGGAGGCGGAGAGGAGAGCTCTTCAGCGTGTCGTCCACAGAGCGCAGAAGATTATTGGGACTCCGCTACCAGCCTTGGAGGGCATCTACCACATACGGTGCCTCAGGAAGGCCGTCAGCATCCATAAAGACTCCTCACACCCTTGTAATGGACTGTTCGAACTACTCCCTTCCGGCGGACGCTACAAGGCCTTCTAAGCCCGCAACTCCAGACTCAGGAACAGCTTCATTCCCAGAGCTATAGCGGCTCTGAACCAGCCCTGCTGAGTGCCCCCCACCCCCATGGACTGTCTCCCTCGGATGGTCACGTCGCACAGACACATCTGCACTTTAGTCTGTTTTACTGCTCTAATGTTCTTTTTACAAACCATGTTCTCGGGGTATCTAAACCTAAATTTTATTAGTTGTTTAATTTATGACATCGGATGGAAGTCGCAAACCAAATCTCGTTGCACTTATGTACAATAAAAGATATTATTATTATTATTATTATTCTTCTTCAGACTGAAAAGGGTGAAAAGAGTTTGCAGGGTTTCTTCAGTTTGAAGAACGGTTGCGACCTAAAACATCACCTATTCTTTTTCTGTAGAGATGGTGCCTGACCCGCTGAGTTACTCCAGCACTTTGTGTCTATCTTCAGGATAAACCAGCATCTGCAGTTCCTTTCCACACATGGACCAATACAACACAGGAACAGGCCTTCTGGCCCACAACATTTGTGTGGAACATGATGCCAAGTTAAACTGAACCCCTCTGCCCGCATGTGTTCAATATCTAAAGATGGGCACGAAGTGCTGGAGTAACTCATCGGGTCAGGCAGCATCACTGGAGAATGTGGACAGGTGGCGTTTCAGGTCGGGTCAGAAGGGTCGGGACCTTTCTTCATTTTCTCTAGAGATGAGGCCTGAGCCACTGAGTTATTCCAGCATTTTGTGTCTACCTTTGGTATAAACCAGCATCTATCGTTTCCCAGCCCCACAGCCTGGTTTTACCTTCTCCCCAAAATCCACAAGCACAACTGCCCTGGCAGTCTGAAGAAGGGCCTCGACCCGAAACATCGCCTATCTCCTTCGCTCCTTAGATGCTGCTGCACACGCTGAGCTTCTCCAGCCTTTTGTGTGCCCTGGCAGACTCATTGTTTCTGCCTGCTCCTATCCGACGGAAATTATTTCCACGTACCTCGACTCCATCTTACCCCCTCGGTCCAATCTCTCCTGACCTATGTCCAAGATACCTCGCATGCCCTTCATCTCTTTAATGACTTCCGCTTTCCAAGCCCCCGCTCCCTCATCTTTAGTATGGACATCAGTCACTCTACACCATCCCCCACCAGTAAGGCCTTAAAGCCCTCCGTTTCTTCCTCGACTGCAGAACCATCCAATTTACCTCTACCAACACTCTACTCCGCCAAGCGGAGCTGGTCCTCTCCCTCAACTATTTCTTGTTTATGCTTATGATTTTTTATCATTTATCACCCGATTAGATGGTTTTCTGATGCCCCACGTTTTTGCAGCACAACATGAGTAGCAGTGCCCTTTTGGTCACATGTGAAATGTGGGATTTAAAAGCAGAGTAACCGCTTTAATATTTATTGTTTCATTTTTTAGTGTTTATATTTTGTGTTTAAGCTTTCCATTGAAATACTTAAAAATGAATAGAACTTAAAATCATGAAATAAGAATCTAGTTTGCTAACCTATCTTAGCGATGTCTCATTCTATTGTCCCTCCAGTTTTTTGACATCATCAATGCTATAACAGGTTTTTTTTGCACTTCGCGATTTTTTAAAATTCAAACAACATGGTTGTAGTGAGCTTGACGTGAACTATGGGCCTCGTGGTGGGTTGCGTGCCGACATTTTGTAAGGGAGCTTAGAAATCAGTATATGAGACAGTGTCCCAGTGGCCGTGTTTTGGGCAGGTTGTGCTCTGAATAACACTGTTCACTTTTTTTTTGCTTGGAATCACTGTTTAGTAGAAATCTTTTTGCACTTTTTCATTCTTTTCTCGTAAATGTTGCATTTTGTTTGCTATAGAAATGTTTAAATTCCGTTAAACTTTCATTGCTTGTTGTTATGTTGTTGTAAAGTGAGTGAACTGTAGCAAAGGGAATCAAAAGTGATCTGGTCCCAGGTAACAGCATGTCCCAATGGACAATAGGTGCAGGAGTAGGCCATTCGGCCCTTCGAGCCAGCACTGCCATTCAATGTGATCATGGTTGATCATCCCCAATCAGTACCCCGTTCCTGCCTTCTCCCCATATCCCCTGACTATTTTTAAGAGCCCTATCTAGCTCTCTCTTGAAAGCATCCAGAGAACCGCCCTCTGAGGCAGGGAATTCCACAGACTCACCACTCTCTGTGAGAAAAAGTGTCTCCTCGTCTCCGTTCCGTCTCGTTGAAAGTGTGCTCCTGCCTACACTGATGCTTTTCATTCCGGGCAAATTTCAAGTAAACTAACATCAAATTCGATGAAAGGTTAATATATTCTTTCTCATTTATGTATATATGTATATTTAAAAAAATAATAATTTATAAAATAATGTTTCTCGTTTTTTTTCCAAATGTCAAAAGTATTAAATTTTGGTCAAATTTTGGTCACAAATTAGCTCAAAAGATCATAGGTAGGCTCATTGTTAATGCTATGGTATTTTGTTATAATTTATTAACTCTCAAATTTGGCCACCCATGTCATAGGTCAGTATCCATATTTACGGAAACACCCATATTTACAGAAACACCCATATTCCTCTTTTTTTTTTAATGCTAATCTTATTTGTTTCAGGGATTAGTGTCAAACATATTATACATTTTCATTACTTTTCAAAGGAGCAAACAGCTGGTATAAATTCCTAAGACATGGCTCCAGCTGCTCATCTAATAGTATTACGATTCCTTGTTTAACATCAGGAACATTTTGCATTACTATGAGCCAGCCTGCTTAAAACATAGCTGTGCAAATTTCACTGCAAAGCATGTCCTTATAGAACAGTGTAGCACAGGAACAGGCCCTTCAGTCCACAATGTCTGCTGAACAAGATGCCAAGACCAACTTATCTGCCTGCACATAAAACACATCCTCCATTCCCTTCATATCCATGTGCTTATCCAGAATTCTCTTACACGCCACTATCGTATCTGTCTTCACCACCACCTCCGGCAGCGTGTTAAAGGCAATCTGGATTCTTCCACCCTGGGAGATAGGGGGAGTGCCAGAACAAGGTTCACAAACTTAATATTAAGACCAGGACGATCAAATTAGGAATTTCACTATGGAAATTTGGAACTCAATAAAACTTTCAAGAATAATCAGTAAAGTTTTGAGTGAGGATATTAGTATGGTTGATAGTGTTGAGATCTACTTAATCTTATTATATGCTAGGTTAAGCCCAACACATTGTTAATGACCCTGTTCTTAAATACACAACTTCCGTCTGTGTTCACAGAGATTTTAAAACTATTTTATGACTTATTTTCCTGAAAGGGCAACATAATGACACAGTAGTAGAGTTGCTGCCTTCCAGCGCCAGAGACCCCGGTTCGATTCTGACTACAGGTGCTGTCTGTACTGAGTTTGTACGTTCTCCTTGTGACCCATTCCTTCTCCCCAGAGATGCCGCCTGACCCGCTGAGTTACTCCAGCATTTTGTGTCCACCTCCTTATGACCGTTTGGGTTTCCTCCGGGTGCTCCTGTATCCTCCCACATCCCAAAGACGCACAGGTTTGTAGGATAATTGGCCTCTGTAAATTGTCCCTAGTGTGCAGGATAGAACTAGGCATGGACTTGGTGGGCCAAAGGGCCTGATTCTATGCTGTATCTCTAAAACTAAAACTAACATGTAATGCGCTTTGGCATAAGGTTTTATGAGTGGGTGAATCCAAGCCAAGTCATCAGCAAAAAATAAGAACAATGTACAGTGCCTGCCAACGTGAATATTCAGCAGAACAAAGAAGCTTGCTGCTGGTAGATTGCTAACTGCACATTCCACTTGCCTCCCTCCATCAGCTCAGGCCAATTGATAAGCCGGGTTGTAACACTGAGGTGTGGGCCGCGCCATGGTGGAATGTACTCTCGCTTCCAAGTCACATCTATGGTTACATGGTCCAAACCCGTGCATAAAATCTCCGCCGACACTACAATACCAAGGGAGTGCTGCACTATTGGATGGGCCATAGTTTGGATGAAATGTTAGGTTAGTTTAGTTTAATGTCACGTGTACCGAGGTACAATGAAAAGCTTTTTGTTGCTCGCTATTGGAAACACTATACATGATAACAAGCCTTCCACAGCATACAGGTGCGTGATAAAGGGAAAACATTTAGTGCAAGATAAAGTCCAATAAAGTCCGATTAAAGATAGCCCAAGGGACTCCAATGCGGTAGATAGGCACCATGTTTTGGGGGGACTTAAGGAGGGCGGGGGGGGGGGGGGGGGGGTTCAAATGCGCTCTGGTCATTTTGTCTGGATTAAAGGAGGTTCTTGACTACTAGTAGCCGGAAAATCGGTGGTAGACCTGTATTAGATTCATTGAGAAGTCACCCTAAGTTTTGTGGTGCGGGATGAGATGGGGAAGGATCTACATTGTAAGTTTTAACAAACAGTATTTCTGGGCTCTTACCAATAAATCCCAGCTGGGAAAATTCCAAGATCATCCACTCTTCTGAGGGCTGCTGCAGTGCAAAGTTCTTCATTGTGCTTAAATAATTGGGTCTCGCCACAATATCATCTTCCAGCTAGGTGGAAACACAAACGCTCTTCAGTTAATAACTTCCTATAAAGCCTGCTGCTTGATAGCTTTTAAGAGTCACGAGTGTCAAGAATGTTTAATTGTCATATATACTGAAACAATGTAATTCTTACTGGCAGGAATTTAACAAGTCTGTAAACACAGTACTTCTAGTTTATAAAATAAACAAAAAAGTTTAATAAAATAAGAAACCCAATATTATTGCTAAAAAAGCCCAAAGTCCTTATTGCAACAAAGTCCGAATTGTAGTTCAAAGTTTAGTTGGTGGTGTACAGTGTTTACGAGCTTGATGGTTGTGGGGAAGAAGCTGTTCTTGAACCTGGAGGCCACAGTTTTCAGGCTCCTGTACCTTCTTCCCGACTTCAGGAATGAAATGAGAGCCTGGCCAGGGTGGTGTGGGTCTTTAATGATGCTGGTTGCCTTTTTGAGGCAGCATCTCCTATAGATCTCTTCAATGGTGGGGAGGTCAGTACCCTTGATGGACTATGAAGTGCCTTTATTCCTGGGCATCCGAGTTGCTGAACCAGGCTATGATGCAACCAGTCAATATGCGCTCTAACGTACACCAGTAGAAGTTCAAGAGAGTATTTGTCGACATACTGAATCTCTTCAATTTTCTAAGGAGCTAGAGTCTTTAATGGGGCTTTCTTTAATGATCGCATCAATGCACAGGACCCAAGACACATCTTCAGATGTATGCACGCCCAGGAGCTTGATGTTGTTGACTCAGACAGGTTCATGGATCCTCGGCCTTCCTCTTCTGAAGTCAACAATCAGCTCCTTTTTCTTAATGACACTGAGAACAATGTTGTCGTTCTGGCACCATTCATTCAATCGAGCTCCCTCCTGTATCTCTCTTCATTACCCGTAAATTACAGGTCCAACAATGGTGTTTCATCGGTGAATTTAAAGATGGAGTTGGAAATGTGTCTGGCTACATAGTCATGGATATAGAGTGAGTAGAGCAGGAGACGGAGCACACAGCCTTGAGGTACCCCTGTGCTCATGGTTATCAAGAAGGAAGTCCTATTATTGGCGATTCATACCGATTGTGGTCTGTTGATGTGGTAGTCGAGGATCCAGTTGCATCGGGATGTGCAGAGGCCCAGTTCCCTGAGGTTGGTACCAGGTTCGGGGAGGATGATGGTGTTGAACGTTGAGTTGTAGTCTTGAGACTTAAGGTTGACAAGATCTCAATTAACTAACATTTACTTGCTGCTGTAATCTTTGCATACAGACTAACAAAAACGCAATCATAATGCAAAACACTACCTTCAACCGATCCCATTAATCAGTGACAAATAAATGAATCGCATTAATCAGATAATCTCTTTACAATTGCCGACATGATGGATTGAATAGGTTTCTATTCTGTGTCATGCTATGATTGTTAGCTTGCTCTGAATCAGGAAGGGGCATTCAACATGTTGAAGGCACTCAAAAACCATATAGAATCATGCTAGCAAATTCTTACTGTCAGAAACATTAGTGCTTTAAGTTCATCACAGACAATTCCACATGCTAGGGTCCTGCTAATTGCTTGTCGAACAAGGTTATTACTGTAAAATTTAGGGTGATGACCCTATTAAAAGTGTCTGAAACACTTTCACGGAACAAATCAATACACAATTGACAAATGCTTTTCAGAACTAAAAGCTAGCGGTTCGTTAGACATGTAGTAAGCTATGCATCTTCACCCATCAAGTCAAATTTTTCTTCAACTGAAATAACTTTCTTCAAAGCAGCAGTTATATAAAATAAGACGCACTAGGTCTCACCTGTACATAATAGGTGCCCTTCAATTGGGCATACATCATTAAAAAGCAATAGTCCAGGTTCTGTTTGGTTCTCCATCTGAAATAAATAGAACAGATGCAGATGCAGTTGAGTTTAGTTTATTGTCACGTGTACCGAGGTACAATGAAACGCTTTTGTTGCGTGCTAACCAGTCAGCGGAAAGACAATACATGATTACAATTGAGCCATCCGCAGTGTACAGAAGCAGGATAAAGTGAATAACGTTTCGTGCAAGATAAAGTGCCAGTAAAATCCAATCAAAGAGAGTCCGAGAGTCTCCAATCAGGTGGATAGTGGTTTGGGACTGCTCTTGAACTGTTGGTAGGATGGATCAGTTGCTGATAACACCATTATTCTGTTTGCGCAGACTTACATTATTTCTTACAGCGCTGTCTGTTGGCCCAGGATTGAGAGTAATTGATGGGAAGTTCAGTGACACCAATGGCAAAGAATGATTTTCAAATCGTTTGTAAGAAGCCAATCACACTGGCTCTAACGCTAGAGCAATCACTGTTACAATCACGGCTTGCATTTATACAGACATCACTGGAGTCTCTAAGTACAGACTTACATATTTTATTCATTTACAAGACATGGGCTCTTTTGGCAAGGTCAGAATCTATTATGCATCACCAATTATCCTTGAGAAAATGTAGACATCAGAGACTGCAGGTACTGGAATCTGTAGTAATAAGCTGGAGGAACTCAGCAGGTCAGGCAGTGTCTTTGGGGGGAGAAGGGGGGGGGGGAAGGGGAGAATGGAACAGTTCTAGGGTTAACAGGGTTAGGATCTGAAAAGTTGACCATTCCTTTCGGCCCAAGCTGGAAAAGTTGCAGAGTAGATTTACGAGGTGGAACCAGAACTCGAGGGTCTGAGCTGTTGGGAGAGGTTGGGTAGGCTAGAACTTTATTTCTTGGAGCACAGGAGAATAAGGGATGATCTTACAGAGTTGTACAAGACCATGAAAGGAATAGAGTGGGCAATTGGAATGGCCCAGAGTCTTTTGCCCAAAATAGGGAATCGATAACCAGAGGACATAAGTTGAAGGTGAGGGGGGGAGGGGGGTGGGGGAATGTAATAGGAATCCGAGGAGCCACATTTTTACACAAAGGGTGATGGGTAGATGGAAGGAGCTGCCGCAGGAGGTAGTTGAGGCAGGTGCTATCATAACATTTAAGAGACATTTGGACAGGGACATGGATGGCACAGGTTTAGAAGGTTGTGGGCCAAGCATGGGCGGGTGGGACTAGTATGGATGTGGGCATGTTGGTCAGCGTGGGCAATTTGAGCTGATGAACCTGTTTTGACCAAGTATGGTTGAAGATGCTTGTGAAAGTGGCTTGGACCGCTGCAGTGCCTGCACCAAAGTCAGTCCTGATGCTGTCGGGTTGGGAAACTACCAGATTATGGGCCAGAAATGATAAAAGCTGAACAACACACCTCCAAGTTGGAGTTATGTTGAAACCTGAGGCAACCTGCGTCGGGTGATGTTGCCACAAGCCTCCTGCCCACATCTAGCTTGGTGATAGGGGTTCAAGTTCTGGAAATGCGACAGAAGAGGCCTTGGTAATTTGGGCACAGAGAATAGCGTAAAGATAGCAGAGTCAGGGGATATGGGGAGGAGGCAGAAACGGGGTACTGATTGGGGATGATCAGTCATGATCACATTGAATGGCAGTGCTGGCTCGAAGGGCCGAATGGCCTACTCCTGCACCTATTGTTTAATCAGAGTGTCATGCAGCAGAGAAACAGGCACTTCGGACCAACTTGTCCATGCTGACCAAAATACCCCATCTAAGCTAGTCTAATTTCCCCCGTTTGGCCCATACTCCTCTATCCATGTTCCCATCCAAACATCTTTTAAATACTATTACTGTAACTGCCTTAAATACCTCCTCCGGCAGCTCATTCCATACACCCATTACCCTCTGTGAGTAAAATCTTCATGTCAGGTTCCTATTAGATCTTTCCCCTTTCACCTTAAACCTGTGCCCTCTGGTCCTTGACTCCCCTACCCTGGGTAAAGACAATGTGCATTCACCCTATCTATTCCCCTACTGATTTAGTACACCTCTCTGAGATCACCTCTCTCTCCTCTGCTCCGAGGATTAAAGTCCTGGCCAGCCCAACATGTTGTCAAGGAAATGTTTATGAAACAGAGCTAAATAAGATCTATTTAAGAAGGAACTGCAGATGCTGGAAAATCGAAGGCAGACAAAAATGCCAGAGAAACTCAGCGGGTGAGGCAGCATCTATGGAATGAAGGAAATGGGCGACGTTTCGGGTCGAGATCCGAGGTTCTTCAGACTGATGTGAGGGTGAGGGGGGCGGGAAGAAGAAAGGAAGAGCGGAGACAGTGGGCTGTGGGTGAGCTGGGAAGGGGAGGGGAAAGAAGGAGAAAGCAGGGACTACCTGAAATTGGAGAAGACAATGTTTATACCGCTGGGGTATAAACTACCCAAGCGCAATATGAGGTGCTGCTCCTCCAATTTACGGTGGGCCTCACCCTGGCCAATGAGGAGGCTCAGGACAGAAAGGTCCGATTCGGAATGGGAGGGGGAGTTGAAGTGCTGAGCCACCGGGAGATCAGGTTGGTTATTGCGAACAGAGCGGCAGTGTTGGGCGAAGCGATCGCCAAACCTACGCTTGGTCTCAACGATGTAGAGCAGCTGAGACGTAGAGCAGCGGCTGTAGTAGATGAGGTTGGAGGAGGTGCAGGTGAAGGACTGCTTGGGTCCTTGGATGGAGTAAAGGGGGGGAGGTAAAGCGACAAGTGTAGCCTTTCCTGCGGTTCCAAGGGAAAGTGCCAGGAGAGGGGATAGAAACATAGAAACATAGAAAATAGGTGCAGGAGTAGGCCATTCGGCCCTTCGAGCCTGCACCGCCATTCAATGTGATCATGGCTGATCATCCAACTCAGTATCCCGTACCTGCCTTCTCTCCATACCCCCTGATCCCTTTAGCCACAAGTGCCACATCTAACGCCCTCTTAAATATAGCCAATGAACTGGCCTCAACTACCTTCTGTGGCAGAGAATTCCAGAGACTCACCACTCTCTGTGTAAAGAATGTTTTCCTCATTTCGGTCCTAAAGGAATTCCCCCTTATCCTTAGACTGTGACCCCTTGTTCTGGACTCCCCCAACATCGGGAACAATCTTCCAGCATCTAGCTTGTCCAACCCCTTAAGAATTTTGTAGGTTTCTATAAGATCCCCCCTCAATCTTCTAAATTCCATCGAGTACAAACCGAGTCTATCCAATCTTTCCTCATATGAAAGTCCTGACATCCCAGGAATCAGTCTGGTGAATCTTCTCTGTACCCCCTCTATGGCAAGGATGTCTTTCCTCAGATTTGGTGCTTTGGGTGGGAAGGGACGAACTGACCAGGAGGTTACGGAGGGAGCGGTCTCTGCGGAAAGCAGACAGGGGAGGAGATGGGAAGATGTGGCCAGTGGTGGGATCCCGTTGGAGGTGGCAAAAATGTCAGAGGATTATTTGTTGTATGTGACGGCTGGTAGGGTGGAAGGTGAGGACAAGGGGGACTCTGACTTGTTACGAGTGGGGGGATGGGGAGCGAGAGCAGAGTTACAGGGTATGGAAGAGACCTTGGTGAGAGCCTCATCTATGGTAGAAGAGGGGAAACCCCGTTCCCTAAAGAATGAGGAAATCTCCGATGCCCTGGTTTGGAACACCTCATCCTGGGTGCAGATGCGGCGTAAACAGAGGAATTGGGAGTAGGGGATGGAGTCCTTACAGGAGGCAGGGTGGGAAGAAGAGTAGTCCAGATAGCCATCGGAGTCAGTGGGTTTATAGTAGATGTCGGTCAGTAGTCTGTCACCTGCGATGGAGATAGTGAGGTCTAGAAATGGTAGGGAAATGTCAGAAATGGTCCAGGTGAATTTGAGTGCTGGATGAAAGTTTGTGGTGAAATGGATGGTCTAGATCTAGAAATCTTGATTTCTTGTGGGACAGGTCCTGCCGGCACTTTCGGGACATCCAACAACAATTGGCATCCTCGGGAGAGGACAAAATCATGAAGACGAGGTGGGAAAGGAGTTAGAACGAGGAACAAAATGCTGGAGTAACCCAGCGGGTCAGGAACCTTCTTTGCATTAAAGAAACCCTTCAAACCCTTTTTCACTCTTTTCAGTCTGAAGAAGGGTTCTGACCCAAAATGTCACCTATTCCTTTTCTCCAGAGATGCTGCCTGTCCCGCTGAGTTACTCCAGCATTTTGTGCTTATCTCCGGTAAACTAGCATCTGTAGTTAGACAGTAGACAATAGGTGCAGGAATAGGCCATTCGGCCCTTTGAGCCAGCACCGCCATTCAATGTGATCATGGCTGATCATCCACAATCAATACCCCGTTCCTGCCTTCTTCCCATATCCCCTGACTCCGCTATCTTTAAGAGTTCTATCTAACTCTCTTTTGAAAGCATCCAGAGAACCGGCCTCCACTGCCTTCCGAGGCAGAGAATTCCACAGACTCACAACTCTCAAACCCTTATTCTTAAACTGCGGCCCCTCATTCCTTCCTATACATAGAATGAGGAACAATTATTTTTCTAAAACAAAAATAGAACACTGCCAAAGGCCAGAACACATAACTGAAATCTACCAAACCTTACAGCAGAAACCAGGATTATTCTTAGCAAAATATTCTTCCAAAGCCCAAAGCATCCCGCAAGATAAAAGTGTTGCCAGCTTAAATTCTTTGGAGATCAGGCTGCAAGTTCTTTTCTTGTGATTGTTGCCAAACCTCTTATCAGCGAGAACAAAGACAAGTTTGTCGGATTTTAATATCAGCAGTGAGGACGGGTTTATTCCAGTTTGTCAACAATAAAGATAATCCTCTTTTACTTTGAAGAACTAGCGAGTGCACAGTTTCCCCAAGGGCACATTTTTCAAAACAGGTCGGCACATCTCAGGGAGTAATCAACCCAGAGGGCTGACAGTAAACATAGCTCAGTAATCACGTCCTCACACGTCGATTCAGGTTGTGGCAGAGCCTGAACACAAAGTGCTGGAGGAGCTCAGGCAGCATCTGTGGATGGACAGGCAACGTTTCCGGTTGCGACCCTTCATTAAACACCACAGCCTCCAAATATGCTCCAAACTATATAGACTTGGGTGGACATTATTTTTGACTTCCATACTATTCCCAGTATCTGGGAAGAGGTACAAAAGTTTGAAAATGCATCCCAGATTCATGGACCGTTTCTTCCCAGCTGTTATCAGGCAACTGAACCATCCTATCTCTAACTAGAGAGCAGCTCTGGCCTCCTATCTACCTCATTGGAGACATTTGAACTATCTTTAATCAGACTTTATCTTGCACTAAATGTTGATCCCTTGATCCTTTATCTGTACACTGTGAACAGCTTGATTGTGATCATGTATAGTCTTTTCTTTCACACAAGTTCAAAGTTACCTCAGTTGGAGGCAATTTCACAGAAGCCAGTTACCCTACAAACTGCACATCTTTGGAATGTGGGAGGAAACTGGAGCACCTGGTACAGTAAAGCAGCCACTCTACCTCTGCTCCACTGTGCCAGAGTGTTTGTCATATGTACCAACAATGGAAGAATGACAAAAAGGCCTGCAAATTCAATAAACAACAGTGCTGGAGTAACTCAGCAGGTCAGGCAGCATCTGTGGAGAATATGGATGGGTGACGTTTTGGATCAGAATCCTTCATTGGACGTCAAGAAACATCACCTATCCGTGTTCTCCAGATATGCTGCCTGACCCACTGAGCTACTTCCGCGATTTGTGTCGTTTTTTATAAACCAGCATCTGCAGTTCATTTGGCCTACTGTAAACTCAATACATATATATAACATAGTAGGCAAAATAATTCAATAAATTAATAATCCCAATACTCATGGGGGAAAAAAGCTTAAAGTCCTGAGTGCAATCAAGGACAGTCCGTATTTTATAGTATAGTTAGTGTTTTGCAATGTGCAAGTGTCCGATGGTTGTTGGGAAGAAGATATTCTTGAACTTGGTGGTTCACGGGTTTCAGACATCTATACCGCCTATACATCAGATTACAATCACACTTTTAAAATGTGCTTGGAAGCGGCCGACTTGCGGAGATCCTCAATTGATGGAGCTCCATTCTCTCATAAGTACCTAGACATCCATTTGATAGCCAGGGTACAGGAGGCTACGGATCAAGTGCTGGCAAATAGGGTTAATTTAGATAGATATTTGACAGCCTGCATGAACCTAGACTCACACAGCACAGGGACATGAATAAAGGCCTATGCTATACAATGTATGAATCTAACTCCAAAATTTGATATTGATCCTTAAATTAGGGCAGGTGTTGGGGGACGATATAGCGAACCTCCCCAACTTTGTCTGAAAACGGACTTGTTTTTCTCTTTCCCAGTAATGGTGAAGGACCCCAAACCTGAAAAGTTCATCCTGGTTCTCTTTCCAGAAGTGCTGAGTGTTGCCAGGATTTCCTGCTGGACCTTGGGAAAATGGAATAACTTAATAATCTGCGCAAAGGAGGATAAATTCCAGCACCTGACCCGTGATGTTACAGCATTTCCAGTTTTGCTGAGAACTGATCACGTTAGGATTGAAGCTGAATCACTGCGTTAACTCTGCATACGCATGATGTGCTGAATCAGACTAAATGTTGTGTCATGCATACACGATGGGAAATTATAGCTTCAAGTCTTGGTGCCAAATGGGCGTCAATATTGTGGAATTGGACAGAAAGATAGGTCTTTGTTTTTAGAGGGAACTTGTTTCTCTGCATCAAGAAGGTATTTCTAAATTCATCATAGATATTTGGACGTAAACGGATAGGAAAGGTTTAAGGGATATGGGTCCAATGCTGGCCATCTTGGATGGCATGTGCAATAGACAATAGGCAATAGGTGCAGGATGCCAGCACTGCCATTCAATGTGATCATGGCTGATCATCCCCAATCAGTACCCCGTTCCTGCCTTCTCCCCATATCCCCTGACACCGCTATCTTTAAGAGCCCTATCTAGCTCTCTCTTGAAAGTATCCAGAGAACTGGCCTCCACCGCCCTCTGAGGCAGAGAATTCCACAGACTCGCAACTCTCTGTGTGAAGAAGTGGTTCCTCATCTGTGTTCTAAATGGCTTACCACTTATTCGTAAACTGTGGCCCCTGGTTCTGGACTCCGCCAACATCGGGAACATGTTTCCTGCCTCTAGTGCGTCCAAACCCTTAATAATCTTATATGTTTCAATAAAATCCCCTCTCATCCTTCTAAACTCCAGAATATACAAGCCCAGCCGCTCCATTCTCTTAGCATATGGCAGTCCCGCCATCCCGGGAATTAACCTTGTAAACGTACGCTGCACTCCCTCAATAGCAAGAATGTCCTTCCTCAAATTAGAGGACCAAAACTGCACACAATACTCCAGGTGTGGTCTCGCTAGGGCCCTATACAACTGTAGAAGGACCTCTTTGCTCCTATATTCAACTCCTCTTGTTATGAAGGCCAACATGCCATTCGCTTTCTTCAGTGCCTGCTGTACCTGCATGCTTACTTTCATTGACTGATGAACAAGGATCCCCAGATCCCGTTGTACTTCCCCTTTTCCTAACTTGACACCATTTAGATAATAATCTGCCTTCCTGTTTTGCTACCAAAGTGGGTAACCTCACATTTATCCACATTAAACTGCATCTGCCATACATCTGCCCACTCACCCAACCTGTCCAAGTCACCCTACATTCACATAGCATCCCCCTCACAGTTTACACTGCCACCCAGCTATGTGTCATCTGCAAATTTGCTAATGTTACTTTGAATCCCTTTATCTAAATCATTGCAAGGTGGGCCAAAGGGCTTGTTTGCGTGCTGTATGGGTGTGTGACCTCTACGAACTGCAGTTGGTTACTTCTGTACCATAGTGGGGAAAGTGAACATAGAACTTACAGCATGTACACAGGCCCTTCGGCCCACAATGTCCCTGCCCAACATAGTAAACTAACCCTTTCTGCCTGACATTATCCACATCCCTGCATATTAATGTGCCTATCTAAAAGCATCAACACCATTATCGTATCCACTTCCACCACAATCTCAGGCACTGTCGGTTATCCACATTAGAGGGAATCAGCTATAACGAGAGAACACAAAACATTAAACAGTACATCCCAGCACAAGAACAGGCCCTTTGGCCCACAATGTCTGTGCCAAACATGATGCTAAGACCATCAGTTGAGGTTGGACAGATTTTGATGTTATATCTAGAGTGCCAGAGGCTGAGGTGAGACCTGATAGACGCAAGTAAAATTATGAGAGCCATTACTTGGGATAGACAGCCATAACTTTCTACCAGACTGATTCCTGGGATGTCAGGACTGTCGTATGAAGAAAGACTGGATAGGCTCGGTTTATACTCTCTAGAATTTAGGAGATTGAGAGGGGATCTTATAGAAACTTACAAAATTCTTAAGGGGTTGGACAGGCAAGATGCAGGAAGGTTGTTCCCGATGTTGGGAAGGTCCAGGACAAGGAGTCACAGCTTAAGGATAAGGGGAAAATCCTTTAGGACCGAGATGAGAAGGACTTTTTTCACACAGAGAGTGGTGGGTCTCTGGAACTCTCTGCCACAGAGGGTAGTTGAGGCCAGTTCATTGGCTATATTTAAGAGGGAGTTAGATGTGGCCCTTGTGGATAAGGGGATCAGAGTGTATGGAGAGAAGGCAGGTATGGGATACTGAGTTGGATGATCAGCCATGATCATATTGAATGGCGGTGCAAGCTCAAAGGGCCGAATGGCCTACTCCTGCACCTAATTTCTATGTTTCTATGTTTCTCCCCAGGCAACTGCCACTCTGTCGAAATAAATGCCCCACACATCTCCTTCAAACTTTTCCCCTCTCACCTTAAAGCTTTGCCCTCAGGTCTTTGACATTTCCACCCAAGGGAAAAGGTTCTGACTGTCTACCCCAATTAACAGCTTTATAATGGCTCTCAGAATTTTACTTACTCCTATCAGGTCTCACCTCAGCCTCTGTCACTCCAGAGAAAACAATCAAAGTCTGTCCAAAACTGATGATCTTGGCATCATGTTTGGCACAGACATTGTGGGCCGAAGGGCCTGTGGTTGTGCCATAATATACTGTGCGATCATCTATGTTCTCTCGTTATAGCTTACACCTTCCAATCCAGGCAGCATACCCCACTTTCTCACCCAGTCCCTACACACTCAATTAACCTACAAACCCGCACGTCTTTGGGATGTGGGAGAAAACCGGAGCACCCAGAGGAAAACGACACGGTCAGAGGGGAAACGTGCAAATTCCACACAAACAGTACCTGAGGTCAGGATTGAACCCAGGACTCCAGCACTGTGAGGCAGCAGTTCTACCAGCTGCGCCACTGTGCCAGCCTTAATTAATCCCACAACGACTATTTTTCATGAAACGGCTTCTTTCTCCCCTAAGTATTTATTCAATTTTACTTTTCAAGTTCAGACTGAATCTGCTTCCACACCACATGTTCAGCAGGATATCACAACACTCACTGTGTGAGAAAATAAATCTCATCCTCCCCAGCTCTTGGGAAATTATTTCCAATTGGCGTCGATCTGATTACTGATCCCCTTGAGTTTGAAAACAGTTTCCTCCTTTTTAAATCCATGGACATTTCGTTGCCAACACAACCCATCTTACTCACAATTTTCTAGCACACTCTTAATTCTACAACTGCACCAATAATTCAAAGATACTTCAATGACTACACATGCAGACCACACAATGCGTTGGAATCTCTCTACATAGAACAAACAGTACAGCGTGAGAACAGGCCATTCGGCCTTGAATGTCTGTTCCAAACATGATGCTTAGATAAACTAATCTCCACGGCCTGCATGTGATGTACATCCTTCCATTAGCCCCATATCCATGTGCCGATCTAAAAAACACTACTATCGTATCTGCTTCCACCAACGCCTTCGGCAGTGCGTTCCAGGCACCCACTAGCCTCCATGTAAATAAAACCTCCCCCTCTCCCTTTTCGGGCCCACAATAGACAATAGACAATAGGTGCGGGAGTAGGCCATTCGGCCCCTCGAGCCTCTAATATTTGATATTTCTATTCTCACGTCAAGTAGCTGACATACTTAATTCCACAACGCCACGGATGGCTCCGGGATACTTCACTGGCCGTGATGCAAGTCTTGAGATAGTCAAAGGCGCTACACAAATGCAAATTTATTACTTTTATCTTAAAAATAATGATTCATGACACTCAGTAATACGTCATTGGTGCTTTGTTGTGTCAAAAAGTCTCCAACTTTCTTTAGTTTAGTTTAGTTTATTGGCGCGTGTACCGAGGCACAGTGAAAATCTTTTGTTGCGCGCTAACCAGTCAGCGGAAAGACTATACATGATTACAAGCGAGCCATCCACAGCGTACAGATACAGGATAAAGGGAACAACGTTAGTGCAAGAAACCTGAAACATTTATTCTGTTTCTCTCTCCACAGATGCTGCCTGGTCTGCTGTGTTTTTCCAGCATTTCCCGTTTTAATTTTAGATTTACAACATTTGTAGATTAAAAAATAATTACTATTTAAAATCAATGGCCACTGCTGGTTGCATAGGGAGCTTTATATTTCATTGACAGAGGGAGTTTCCCCACAGGAGGAGGGGGTAGCAGAATCCCCCTTGAGGGATTCTGAGGAGCGGGGAGGAAGAAGGGAGGGGGGGTCAGTTTTCCCCAGAGGGTGGGAGGGGGAAGAGATATCCCTTTGGAGGAAGGTAGTTCCCCTCAGAGGAGGGGAGGGAAGTCCCTTCTGGGGGGGGAGGAGAGATACTTGGGGGGGGGGGGGTGAATATCACCTGGAAGATGGGAGGAAGGACGGTCAGGGAGGGGGAGGGGGGGAAGAGAAGGGAATTTACTTCTGGGGGAGGGGAGATGGGGGAGGTAATAAGCTCTTCATAGAGGTGTGGAGGCGACTGTGCGCGAGGGGTGGGGGGTCGAGTAAGCTGCCCCTGGGAAGGGGTGAGGGGTAGGAATGCTTCTCAACCTATCAATCACAGATGAAAGCAAGACACCTATGGACTGATTCGCAGTCTCCAGGGGAGTTCAGTGTGGGCTGCAACCTTGCGCTGCCTCGGTGTTTTCACACAGCGTAACAAAGAGCCACACAGAGTTTACAAAGCTAGCAGATTTGATATACGTGCTTAGAGAGAATGGGAAATGTTACAAAGGTGACCGTTGGCCACCAACAGCCTTGGGAAACTGTGATAAAGAATGGAACATAACTGCAATCTTGCTGGCACACCATGAGAGACCGACGACTCTGGTGTGCCTGAGAGACAATGTCAAGGAAGAATTAACCCTGAGTCTCCCAAAGGAGCCGGACTTGACTACCCGAGGTGAAGGAGAGTCCTGACCCAAATCATCACCTTATCCATATCCCCCACAGATGCTGCCTGACACACTGAGTTACTCTAGCACTTTGTGTCTTATTTACTTCAAGTGAAGTTGCATTGCCAAGGTCAAGACTACATCCCATCTCTATTGGCAATTTCTCCCACCATCTCACATCCCCCTGGTCACCCCGCTCCTGTCCCCTACTCCATACATTCATCTCCCATCCCCAAGTCCTCCATTTATCCCCCCCACTCTTTCTCCTCCCCGTCACCTTTCACCCACATCCCTCCAACAAACTTTACAATCGACGACTCCTTTTCACTCCTTATCTAACACCCTTTTGTCTCCTCTTGCACTTCTAGTCTCTGTCACTTGCTCTAGCCATCTGCCAATTACACCTCCCCCTTCACCTGCATCCACCTGTCACTTGCCAGTCTTTGTCCTGCATCCCCACCCCCCCCCCCCACCACCTCTCTTTTCCAACTTCCTCTCCTCTACTCCATCGGTCTGAAGGATCCCGACCCGAAATGTCAACAGTCTATTCCCTCCACAGACCCTGACCTGCAGAGTTCCTCCAGCACTTTGTGTTTTGACTGTATTTTAACATTTGATTGTTAGGATAGTGTGATACTTTGCTTGAGCTTGTTTTTTTTCTGAAGTGCAAGCAGTGAGTTAAAACTCAGCAGCGGTGTTTATTTCTGTATTTGGAAGGATTGTTAACTGTACAAACATGCTCCGTCCGCCTTCATAGACATCACCGACTGCTCTGTATAAACATTTCTTGGCTGTGAACCACACTGAACATCGAGAACATGAGTAATAGGATATAAATAAACTAACTCCTTTCCAATTTATTTCCTTGCCGCTATTAAAGTAAAACTTCCACACCACCAGACTGAACTTTGTACAACTTAGCTTGAATTGATTGGATTTGCATTAACATTTTTGCTTGAGGAATCGCCATTAAATAGCCATATCACAAGGTGCTGGGGGACTCAGCACGTTTATGGAGGAATTGGACAGGCAACGTTTCGCGTTGGGACCGTTTTACAGAGCCGACCCAAAACGTTGCCTGTCCATTTCCCTCCCCAGATGCTGCCTGACCCGCTGAGTTCCTCCAGCACTTTGTGTTTTGCTCAAGATTCCAGCATCTCCAGTTCCTTGTGTTTCCGTTTTCCGAATGTTGGCGAATGGATTTGGATACAAATCTATGTTTATTTGCTTATGAATGTATTAAATATTAATTCCACTGAGATCCACCTGTCATATGATCTTACAGAATTTGGTGACACAAGCGCTGGCGATGTTCAACTGGATTTACCTGACCCTTTCCTTTGGATCTCCGAATGTTTCCTTCAGATGGGAGAAATCAGGGTAATAGTTCACCGAGGGAGCAATCACTTCTAGCAGCCCTGACTGAATTTCATTTGGAAATCTAGGGAGGAAAAGACATCACCAATTAAAGACTGCTCTGGAAGGATCTCATTAAAAAACGGTGACATGAACACTCCAGACATGTTATAACTGCACGTCCGCAACAGTGGCGCAATGGTAGAGCCACTGCCCCACTGCGCCTGAGACCCGGATTCCATCCTGACCAAGGGTGCTGCCTGTACGGAGTTTCTACGTTTTCCCTTTGACTGTGTGGGTTTACTTCGGATGCTCCGGTTTCCTCCCACATCCCAAAGATGTACAGGTTTGTGGGTTCATTGGTTTCGTTACATGGTAAAGTTTCCCCAGGTGGTGATCGCTGGTCGGCGCGGACTCAGTTGGCCGAAGGATCTGCTTCCGCATTGTATCTCCAAAGTTGAAGCAACCCTGTTCACCTGTGTCTACCTCCCACTCCTCACCTGGTGCATGGAACAGTGCAGCCCACAAAGTCCATGCTGAACATGATATCGTTAAACTAATTTCTGGATTGAAAGGAGATATTTAGGGCAAGTGTTACAAAGTGGTGGGTTCCTGGAACGTGTTGCCAAGGATATTGGTGGAAGCAGATGCGACAGCACTGCTTATGAGGCGTTTAAACTGACACATGAACAGGCAGGGAACAGAGAGATGTGGATCATGTGGAGGCAAATGAGATTGGTTTAAATTGGCATCATGGTCAGCACGAACATTGTGGGCCGAAGGGCCTGTTGCTGAGCTGTACTGTTTATCGTTCTATATCCAGCTCCGATCCGGTTGCTCAGTGTTCCCAGTTACTTTCCCAGCAGGAATTTGTGCACACTGTTTTTTCGCATTACAAAAGTGTGACACATAAATTTGCACGAGGCGCCTAAAGTGTGACCCACTGTTCACACAACTTGTTGGGACTTGCACATTGCTGGTAGCTGGCAGAGTCGCAGGGGAGAAAAACATTTGTAGCTCAGATTAATGGGCAGCACAAAGGAAACAAATATAAGGCTTCATTTCTTGAGGAATAGAATTACACAATGGTGCAGTGGTAGAACTGCTGCCTCACAACACCCCGACTTCGATCCTAACTATGGGCGCTGTCTGCATGGAGTTTGTACATTCTCCCTGTGACCATGTGGGTTTCTTCCTGGGTGCTCGGGTTTGCTCCCACTCTAAAGAAGTACAGGTTTACCGGCTAATTGGCTTTGGTGAATAGTAAAGGGCCTGTTCCACTAGGCGATTTTTTAGGCGACTGTCGTAGTAGCAGGTCACTGAAAAACCGGCGACTGGACTAATGGGCCTGTTCCACTTAGGCGATTATTTAGGCGACTGGGACAATGGAATTTACCGAAGTCAGCACCGGCGACAACCTAAGTCACCTGGCGACAACTGACGTCATCCTGGTGATAAACCTACGCCACCCTGGCGACAACTTACGACAGCACCAACGTCAGGAGAAGACAAGCTACGACAAGCCCACAGTCGCCGACTATCACCGGAAAGTTTTGAACATTTCAAAATCCAGTGGCGGCCAGAAAAACACTACGACTTTTTGAGCGACTGAGGAGACTACTCACGACCATACAGGCGACACCCCGGCGACAGCCTAGTCACCAGCAGTCGCCTAAAAAAATCGGCTAAGTCGGACAGGCCCTTAAAACGTCTATCCTGTGTAGAATCGTACTAGCGTACATGGTGATCGATGGTCAATGTGGACTCGGTGGGCCGAAGGGCCTGTTTCCACGCTGTATCTCTTAGCTAAACTAAATATAATACATGATTTGAAATTATAAAGGGCTTTGTCTTGTCACACAGAGCATCAAACAACTGATTTCAACATTGCAAAAGACCAAAGATGCACTGAGGAGCAAGTAAAAATACAAGGCAACATTTGGAGAGGTACACAAATCAGAAAGGTTTGGTGGGATATGAGCCAAAAGCGGGCAAATGGGACTAAATGAGATGGGGCATCTTGGTCCACATGGACGCATTGATCCAAAGGGCCTGTTTTCATGCTGTTTGACCCAATTATACCACAGCTGATAAGTGATACTTGAAGCAGGTGCAATTACAACATTTAAAAGACATTGAGACAGCTACATGGATAGGAAAGGTTTAGAAGGGTATGTGGGACTAGTGTAGATGGGGCATCTTGGTCGGTGTGACTCTATGACTTTCCCTTCACCATCTGCCATCATGTAACTGAAGTCAGGTAGGTGAAGTACTGGTTGAAGGCATGGATCCAAAGAGGAGCTGAGATCCTTGGCACAACTGGGAGAGCAAGACCCAGGCCTAAGGGAAGGACTGAGAAAACGGCAATTGGTACCAGTGCATGGCAGAGTGTGTAGAGCATTGAATGGGCAGGAAGAACCGCATGTTCTCCACTCTACGAGAACTGGTGGATGAAGTGTAGCTACCCGAGAAACCTGGTTGTGTCCAAACTGACACGACAGGATCTAAACGCACTCCAAACCTCCCTCACCACTGTATCCCAACCACATCTGGATCGGAGCCCGCAACGCCATAGCCAATGGATCTTTAATTTAAATGGAATCTGAAAGCAGTCCCAAAATGAAACGTTGCCTGTCCATTCCCTCAACAGATGCTGTCTGACCAGCTGAGCCTCCAGCACTATTGTTCTGCTCAAGTTTCCAGCATCTGCAGTCCCTTTTGTTTCTATTGAATGCATAGTTGGTGTAATTCAACATGTCAGGCTTATATCTAACCACTGAGAAGGGAAATGAAGATGAAAATCTTTCTACAGGAAGAATTTATAAAGAAGCCTCCTACATTTCTCAGCTAAATGCTTTTGAAGCATCTGTAAAATAAATCCGATTGCAGATTCAGATGTTTGTCTATAAATAGGTCTTACGTAAATAGTAATTGTTATGTAATTTAATACAAACATTCTGATTAAATGATTGTGCTTGCCTTTCAAACAAAGAGTAAACATCATGGTTATAAATTTCAGGATATTAAATCAAGCTTCAGATACTGGCGTCAGTCCGAGACAAATCTCCTGCATTTTGGTATCAGGAGCTGGCTCTTGTAGGTCAGCAAGATAATGTTGGATTGCAGCAGTGCCTCCGAGTTATATCGTCCACAGGTCACAATGAGTCGGCCAAAAGGACGATCCCATTCCATGTGCCTACTGCCGTGACCTTTCCACACACAGGACTTGTGTTTTGGTGAGGTTTTGGCAAAGCCACCCGGCTGAGTTGCTGCCTGACCCGCTGAGTTGCTCCAGCACCTGGTGCCTTTTTGCAGGAGAAATAGGAGCAGAATGAGGCCAATCGGCCCGTGGAGTCTACTCCGCCATTCAATCATGGCTGATATATTTATCCATCTCAACTCCATTCTCCTCCTTCGCCCCGTAACCTTTGACACCATCACCTTTTCTGGTGACAGCCACAGAACATAGAACAGTAGTGCATGGTAACAGGCCCTTCGGCCCACAATGTCCGTGCCGAACATGATGGCAAGTGAAACTAATCTCCTCTGCCTGCACGTCATCCATATCCCTCCATTCCCTGCATACCCATGTGTCTATCTAAAAGCCTCTTAAACACCACTGTCGTATCAGCCTTCACCAGCTCCCTGGCACTCATCATTCTCTGTGTAAAAGAATTTGCCCTATACATCTCCTTTAAACTTACCCCTCTCATCTTGAACCTATGCTCTCTCCTCATTTCCACCCTGGGAAAAACATTCCGCCTCTCATAATTTAAAATACTTTTATTAATCTCCCCCCCATCAGCCGTCACATACAACACATACTCCTCCAGCATGTTTGCCACCTCCAACGGGATCCCAACACCAGCCACATCTTCCCATCTCCACCCCTTTCCGCTTTCCACAGAGACTGTTCCTTCCGCAACTCCCTGGTTAGCTCGTCCCTTCCACCCTTCCCACCCCGGGTACTTTCCCCTGAATATGTGGGAGATGCACCATCCTCCACCCCAGGCACAGTTTACAATTTCCAGAAGCCAATTAACCTCCGAACCTGGACTTGAAGCCAATTAACCTGCAAAACAACATCTTTGGAATGTGGGAGTAAATCAGAGAACCCGAAGAATACCCACGCGTTCAAAGGAAGAACGTACAAACACTATACAGACAGCGCCAGTAGTCAGGATCGAACCCGGGTTTCTGGCGCTGTGAGGCAGCAACTCTTCCGTTGCACCCCTGTGCAGCCCTTGTGATACCAAAGATTCCAGCATCTGCAGTTCCTTGAGTCTCTGTGTTAAGTCTCTGTATTGGGGTTTGACCCAATGACCTGCACAGGGAGGCAGTGCTGCCGACATCAGAGTTTATATTTCCCTAGATTTAGAGATACAGTATAGGAAACAGGCTAATCGGCCCACCGAGTCCGCGCTGACCATCCATCACCCCTACATTAGTTCTATCCGACACACTTGGGACACTTTACAGAAGCCAATTAACCTACAAACCTGTATGTCTTCGGGATGTGGGAGGAAACCGGAGCTCATGCAGAAAGCCCACGCAGTCACAGCAAGAACAGCACCCATAGTCAGGATCAAACCAGGGTCTCTGGCGCTGTAAGGCAGCAACTCTATCGCTGCGCCACTGTGCAGCCCATTGTTGAATACTACTTTAGTCCGAAAATTCTGAAGGGATGAAACTTCTCAAAACAGACAAGATATGAAAGTTACTTACAAATGTTTGAGATTTTCAGCCACACTATTTACATATGGTAGGTCTGTCTGTAAAAGATAAATGCAAGAAAACGCGTGAGTGAGGATGTAAACAGCTGCAAGTATCAGATGGTTTTAATACTTTGACAATCATAATTTACCACGTAACAGAATTAAAAGTCTTCAGCAATATGAGTGCATAGACCTGCTTTATGATAGAGAACCATAGTCATGCAGCATGGAAACTTGACCTTCGACCAATCTTGCCCATGCCGACCACTTTGCCCTATTTACACGAGTCCCGCCCGCATTTGGCTCATATCCCTCTAATCCTTCCATATCCCATATTTCATTCAATGAAATTGGAATCCGCATTGGGGTTGGCCTCCGTTTCATTTTCCTGCAAGTTCCCCAAAAACATTAGGTCCCCTATAGTCCAGAAATCTATCCAACAAAGTGTTTACAGGTGAGGAGGGGACAGGGAGATAGGCAGGAGGGTGGGAGGGGACAGGAGGGTGAAATAAAATTAAAGAGGTGGCCAGGGTTTGCTCTGCCCCAACCTCCCTTTTCCAGCTTTTTCTTGCTTACTCCAATCACACTGAAGAAGAGTCCCATCCCGAGATGTCCCCTGTCCATTCCCTCCACATGCGATGTCTGACCCGCTGAGTTCCTCCAGCACTTGGTGTGTTACAGCTGTGTTTGGTCTGAAATAACATGTGTATTCTTCTCCTCCGAATATAAAGGCTAGGATTTTTGAGTTCGAGTTTAATTTATTGTCATGTGTACCGAGGTACAGTGAAAAGCTTTTGTTGCGTGCTAACCAGTCAGCGTAAAGACAATACAAGATTACAATCGAGCGGTCCACAGTGCACAGATACGGAATAAAGGGAGTAACGTAAATATCGTTTAGAGGAAAATAAAGCCAGTAAAGTCCATCAAAGATAGCCCAAGGGTCTCCAATGAGGTAGATAGTAGTTCACGACTGCTCCCCAGTTGTTGGTAGGATGGTTCAGCTGCCTGATAACAGCTGGGAAGAAACGGTCCCTGATTCTGGAATCTGGATTCTATTGCACATTTTGACAACATCCTTCTTATTTGATTTCCATATTTGAATGCATCACGTTGACTTCACATTCTACATTTCTATTCAAAAAATTTCAAAGACGTAAATCGGTTCTGCCATGACAAAATTGTCAGACTAAAACCGCTAGGCTCAATCTATTATTTATAACATGGCACTCGGCCAACAACATGTACATCTCAACCTGTTTTCCCATTTTAGTTTTACAGAATTATCCCGCACAAACTTGTGATGTTCCCTCCGTTCTTGAGTCAGCCCAGGCAGTCACTGCCTCAGTCACTCTTGCCAATTTCATTTATTGCTTTTGCTTAATTAGATGCTAATTTGAAATTTGGCTCCTTTTCTAAAAGCTTGAAGGAGACATGGCAACATCTTCAAAAGTCTTTGCATCACTCTTACCAGCTTAGTGTCATTCTTCCGTCCTCACCATTGCTATGGAACGGCCAAACACAAATTGGAAGAACTGCATCTCATATACTGCTTACGACCCAATTGAGTTTTCCAATTTCTGATAACCCGCACTCCCGATGTACTCTGGCCCGACACACTCTTCTGTTCACCTGGAATTCCGCTTCTTTTGATCACTTTTCCCATCTCTTCCCCTCACCTGGTTCCCTCTGCACATCATCCCCCCCGCATCTGGTTCCACCTACCAGCTACTGTCCCACCCACTCCTCCCTCGTACTGCTATACACTGGAAATTGAAACATTACATTGAGTTAGCAGTCTGTCTACAGCACGGAAACAGGCCCTTCAGCTCAAATCGTTTCATTCCGATCAAAATATCCCATCTAAGCTAGTCCCATTTACTCTGTTTGGCCAATATCCCTCTAAAACCCCAGACGCAACAAGACAGAATCCCCAGTCCTCTCCTTTCACCCCACCAGTTCTGTATCCAACACATCATCCTCCGACATTTCCATCACCTATCCATTTTCTCCAGAGATGCTGCCTGACCCGCTAAGTTACTCCAGCATTTTGTGTCTATCTTTGGTATAAACCAGCATCTGCAGTTTCTTTTTATTACAATCCCATATGTCTAAATGTCTTCTAAATGTTGCTTGCACCTGCCTCAACTACAAGAAGACTAGGCATAGTTTGAAGGAAAGAACTGCAAATGCTGGTTTAAGTCAAAGGTGGACACAAATTGCTGGAGTAACTCAACGGGACAGGCGGCATCTCTGGATAGAAGGAATGGGTGACGTTTCGGGTCGAGACCCTTCTTCAGACTGTTGTCAGGGGAGTGTGCTTGGGGCAAGTTTCTTTTTACACAGAGGATGGTGGGTGCCTGGAAGGTGTTGCCAGGGATTATGTGGAGACACATCTGATAGTGGCGTTTAAGAGACTTTTGGATAAGCATATAATAATTAAGGGAATGGAGGGATATGCATTATGTGCAGGCAGACAAGGGATGGTCTAGGCATCATGTCCGGAACAACACATTGTGGGCCAAAAGGCTCACATGGTACGTGCTGTACCATGTTCTTCAGCATGTTTCATACACCCACCTCTGATCTGATGCAGGGTCTCAGCCTGAAACATTGCCTTGTGCCCTTTCCCTGCACGGATGATGCTTGGGTTCCCACAGCATTGTTTTTTACTCCACATTGAGTTGTGTCCGTTTACATAATTACATTGTGGTTGAGCCAGCTGCCTAGATCAGCTTCCCACAATGAACCAGCAGGAAGCAGAATTTCCTGCCACATACCAGTAGTTAGTGCAAACAAACTCTGATGATTCATGGTCTGCTATTTCCTTTTTAAACCAGTCTACTTCAAATTGTTCTTTATGTTTATATTGGTCACACCATGATTAAATTAATAAACCAGATGCAAGAAGTGCTTTATGTCATTAATATGGAAAGAGTGTAGAGAAGATTTACGAGGATGTTGCCAGGAGTCGAGGACCTGAGCTATAGGGAGAGGTTGGACAGGCCAGGACTACATTCCTAGGCTGAGGGGTGACCTTTGGGGAGTGCGTAAAACATGAGGGGACTAGATAGGGTGAATGCACAGACTCTTTTACCCAGAATAGGGGAATAGAGATTTACTGTAACAGATAAACATTTGAAATACATTTGGACAGGTACATGGATAGAAAAGGTTTAGAGGAATATGGGCCAAACGCAGGCAAATGGGACTAACATGGTTGGGGCATCTTGGATAGCATGGATAAGTTGGGCCAAAGGGCCTATTTCTGTGCTGTATGTCTCTACGGCTAAGAGTGAGATTATGTTACTATTGGGCTTCTCACAACCTTAGCTAGCTTCAACTCGTTTGCGGCTTTAGACTTTAGAGATACAGCATGGAAACAGGTCCTTCAGCACAACTTGCCCACACTCGCCAACCCTGTTCCATCTACACTAGTCCCACCTACGCTAGTCCCACCTGCCTGTGTTTGGCTCATGTCCATCTAAACCTGTTCTATCCATGCACCTGTCTAAATGTTTCTTCAACATTATAATAGTACCTTCCTTAACCATCTCCTCCGGCAGCTCGTTCCGTACACCCACCACTCTTAGGGTCCTATTAAATCTTTCCCCCCTCACCTTAAACCTATATCCTCTGGTTCCCCACTCTGGGCAAGTGGCTCTGTACATCTACCCGATCTATTCCTCTCATGATTTTGTACACCTCCATAAAATCACCCCTCATCCTCCTCCGCTCCAAGGAATAGATTTCTAGCCTGCTCAACCTGTTCCTAAAGTTCAGGCCCTCGGGTTCTGGCAACATCCTCGTAAATCTTCTCTGCAGTCTTTCCAGCTTGACAACACCTTTCCGATAACATGGTGCCCAAAACTAAATACAATACTCTGAATGTGGCCCCACCAACGTCTTACACAACTGCAACGTGAGTTGCAACATGAGTCGTTGAGTGATACAGCATTACAAACAAGCCAACCATCATTCCAATTTGCACTTACCCATAATGATACTAATTATGGGTAATTTGGTTTGTCCATGGGTGGTTTAATGGGAAATAAAAGGAGGGAATGTATGCCTGGGGTCAGAGGAAATGGGTGAGGCATTAAACAAGAATTTTGCATCAGGAAACACCAAGGAGAAGGGAATGGAAGACAGTGAGATCAGTGTGGTATGCTAATATTCCAGGGCATGTTGATACCAAGAGGGAGGATGTGTTTGGTCTCACGAAGAACATGAAGGTGGATACATCCCCAGGGCCTGATCCGATCTATCCCAGGTTATTGAGAAAGCCAAGAGAGGAAATTGCTGTGGCCTTGATGAAGATCTTTGTGTCTTCTCTAGCCACAGCGAGGTCCCGGAGGACTGGCGAGAAGCCAATGTTGTTCCTTTGTTTAAGAAGGGAAGCCTTAAATCATTTGGAAGGGAGCTATTGAAGAGGATTCTTATGGATGTACTTGCATTTGGAAGGGCATGGGCTTGTTTGGGATAGCTAGCACAGCTGTGGGTGGAGCAGGCTATGTCATATAAAACGGATTGAGATTTTTCAGAGTGAGGTTAGCAATGTGCTTGACAACATCTCTTGTGGTTGGCTGGTTCAAAATATTACGTCACATGTGATCCATGGTTACTTGGAAGACTGGATTCAAAATGAGCTTGGCCATAGGAGACAGAGAGTAGCGATGGAATGGCGTTTCTCTGACTGGAGGTCTGTGACTTTGGAAGGCCGAATACGAGGGGAAACTATACTGCAAATAGCAGGACACTCTGGAGCATTGGTGTACAGAAGGATCTTGGGGTCCAAGTCCATAGCTCCCTGAAAGTGGCAACATACGTGGTAAAGAGGGGTAAAGGAAGTGTATGATATGCTTGAGTTCATCAGTCAGGGCGAGGAGAATCAAAGTTGTGTTGTAAATGGCAGCTGTATGAAATCGTTGTGAGGCCAGTTATAATAAATAATAATCTTAATCATATTCATCTTTTCTTCGTTACACTTGCTGGGTAGATACTTCAGTGTCACAAATAACCATGAGAGGCGGACGGTAGCACTTAATACTGGTGCCAGTTCTATATTGTTGGTAATTACTGAACCCCTGCAGTGTTGTTTGCATGAATGTGTCTGGACTCTAAGCAAATAGCACGATTTTGCAAAAAACTATTAAATCAGAGATGTTATTTAACCACCCACAAATAAATGTGGGTGCAAATACATCCAAAGAAGTGGCGTTTGGAAAACGCTGCTCTATTTTACTTTCACCTCACTTCCTGACAACTGCACTCTTCCCTCTTTCCCTTCGTACAGCAGGGTCCATGTGGAACTCCCTGTGGACGGGGCAGGCAGAAGGCACAGCAGAAAATAGACCGTCACGAATTGTCAACCCGTCCTTGTGTTCTGCAGGACTTTCACTTCAAATCGTCTTCATTGCAGAAGAAATTGTGACTTAGAGAAAGTTGCCTATTCCCCATTACCCACTTTGCAAAAAACATTGAGGAGTTTGTACTGCTTATGTAATGAATTAAGACATGTTTAGACCTTGGACTTTAGAGGTACAGCCTGGAAACAGGCCCTTCGGCCCACCAAGTTCGCCCTGACCAGCGATCACCCCATACACTAGCACTATCCTACGCACCAGGGACAATTTACAATTTTACCGAAGCCAATTAACCTATAAACCTGCACGTCTTTGGAGCGTGGGAGGAAACCGGAGCACCCGGATAAAACCCACGTGGTCTCAGGTAGAAAGTACAAACTCCATACAGACAGCACCCGAGATCAGGATCAAATCCGGGTTCTTAGCGTTGTAAGGCAGGAACTCTACCGTTGCGCAACTGTGCGATCCCAATTCCCTACACCTTATTTAATTAAACAATAAATGACAACATCATAATTATTGTGTTATTAACTATAGAGGCAAAATGTTAACACTGTTGTCTTCAGCCTTCCCTGCAATTCAATAAAACAATGGTTGATCAGATCAGCACCTTAATTCCACTTTCTTGCTAGTTCCCCATAACCTTAATTCTCCAAGAGGTCAAAGTTCTGTTTCTCTCAAGCTTAAATATGTTAAATGATACAACCCTTTTTTATGGGAGAGAGTATTTCACAACCCTCAGAGAAGAAATTCCTCCGTCCCAGCTTTACATAGTTCAGTGCAGAATAGGGCCAGGCCCTTGGTTCACAATGTCCGTGCCGAACACGATACCACGTTAAATTGATATTCATAACAAGAACTGTTAAATTCATAACAAGAGGATTTCAGTACAGGAGTAGAGAGGTTCTTCTGCAGTTGTATAGGGCTCTGGTAAGACCACATCTGGAGTATTGTGCACAGTTTTGGTCTCCTAATTTGAGGAAGGACATCCTTGTGATTGAGGCAGTGCAGCGTTGGTTCACAAGATTGTTCCCTGGGATGGCGGGACTGTCATATGAGGAAAGATTGAAAAGACTAGGCTTGTATTCACTGGAGTTTAGAAGGATGAGGGAGGATCTTATGGAAACATATAAAATTATAAAAGGACTGGACAAGCTAGATGCAAGAAAAATGTTCCCAACGTTGGGCGAGTCCAGAACCAGGGGCCACAGTCTTAGAATAAAGGGGAGGCCATTTAAGACTGAGGTGAGAAAACACGTTTTCACCCAGAGAGTTGTGAATTTGTGGAATTCCCTACCACAGAGGGCAGTGGAGACCAAATCACTGGATGGATTTAAGAGAGAGTTAGATAGAGCTCTAGGGGTTAGTGGAACAAGGGATATGGGGAGAAGACAGGCACGGGTTATTGATTGGGGACGATCAGCTATGATCGCAATGAATGGCGGCGCTGGCTTGAAGGACCGAATGGCCTATTCCTGCACCTATTTTCTATGTTTTCTATGATATGGATAAAAAAAACTAGGTTACAACAAAGACAAACTGTTGCAGTATCTGAGCGGGTCAGGCAGCATCTCTGGAGAACATGGATAGGTGACATTTCGGGTCGGAACCCTTCTTCAGACTGATCTCTATCTGCATGTGATCCATATCCATGTGTCTATCTAAGAGCCTTTTAAATGCCACTATCATATTTGCCTCCACTACCATCCATGGCAATACATTCCAAGCACTCACCACTCTCCATATACAAAACTTGCCTCATACATCTCCTTTAAACCTTCCCTGCACCTCCTTTAAAATTTCCTTTCACCTTAATGGTTTTAATTAGTGCCATTTTTTATGACGGCACCTCTAAAACGTTAAATGTCATTATTTTGTTTTCTGGCCACTTGAAAGGTATGTATAATAAACGTGCGTACTGGCATCTTTTATCTGCAAAAAAACCCACTGGTTTTAACAGACAACTTTTTCTAAAAGGACGGCCCCAAGTTCCACCTTGCGTGGGAATAGATCATCACAGAACCTACCTTCTCAAACCTAGCAAGAAGGCAATCATGGATGACTGGTACCTTAATTTTTCACTGTGGTTCCAAATCCTTTGATAACGCAAGCTGATTATAGGAAAAAGGAACCACAGATCTCAGTACCGGTAATTATTTACTCTTGTCCTAAATTCAGGTGGTGGTACTGCTCTATTTCAAATAATTAAAAACTGTTTGTTTTGGCCTCCTGTAGATCATCCCTCAGTCCTTACTGCCAATTTTTTGTAAACCAGCATCTGCAGCTCCATTTTCAACATTTGAAAGGCACTTGAGCAGGTACATGGACAAATAAGGTTTAGAGTGACATTGCACAAATGCTGGTAAATAGGACTAACTTGAATGGGGCGCCTCAGTCTGTCTGGACAAGTTGGACCGATGGGCCTGTTTCCATGCTGTATGACTCTATGACTCTGATCTTAAACATCAGGCTCCTTACTCACCTCTGCAATGAGTACAACAATCACACAGTCTTGTTTCTCCCCGGGGGTCAGTTCATAGATGAGTGAGTTCAAGGTATTGATCAGGTAACTGTGCACTTCCCGCTTTACGGTGGGAACTCCCATCACTATCGAAACTGCAGGCACACAGTACAAAACAGATCAGGATTCCACCAACAATGCAGTTCAAACCTCAAGAATTCATCAGGATAATCCCAGATAACACACATTTCAACCCCACTTGAATGAGCAAGGCATGGAGGGACTCTGCGTGTCGGGCAGCAACTGTGCAGGGAATAAAGAAGCACATTTAGTTAGACTTTAGAGATACAGCACGGAAACAGGCCCTTCGGCCCACCGAGTCCGTGCCGACCAGCGATCCCCACACACTAACACTATCCTACACACACACTAAGGATAATTTACAATTTTGTTGAAGCCAATTAACCTACAACCTTGTACGTCTTTGGAAATTTGTGGGAAACCGGAGCACCCGGAGAAAATCCACGCAGTCACAAGGAGAACATACAAACTCCGTAAACAGTTCCTGTAGCCAGGATCGGGTCTCTGGCGCTATAAGGCAGCAACTCTACCGCTGCACAACCGTGCTGTCCTGCTGCCTATTTTCTTGATATTTTGATTTCTCACCTCCAGTTCTTCTCTGTCCCAAGTAGACGGACGGCAGGAAAGTGTTCTCCCTGGCCAGCAGGTGTGGGAGGTGATTGAAGATACTTGGCAGCTGCAGTACATTCTTACTGACGGTGACGTTCCACAACTTGAGCTTCGCTTCATCTGAAACAAGCAAAATGAAGCAGGCGAGATTAAAAAAAACAAAGAAATATAGATCGATGGAACTAGTAAAAGCAATAGTCAGCGTGGACACGGTGGGCCACACTTTAACACTGCCCTACACGCACTGGGGACAATTTACACTTATACCAAGCCAATTAACCTACAAACCGTATGTCTTTGGAGTGTCAGAAGTAACCGAAGATCTCGGAGAAAGCCCACGCGGTCACGGGAAGAATGTACAATCTCCGTGCAGGCAGCACCCGTAGCCGGGATCGACCCCGGGTCTCTGGCATTGTAAGCGCTATAAGGCAGAAGCTCTACTGCTGCGCCACCATACCCATAAAATTTGAAATTGGTGGCACAGTGGTGCAGCCTCACAACGCCAGAGACCCACATTCGATCCTGACCTAGGTGCTGTCTGTGTAGATTTTGCACGTGCTCTCTGCGACTGCTTGTGTTTCTTCCAGTTGCTCCGGTTTCCTCCCATATCCCAAAGACATGTGGATTTGTGGGTTAATTACCCTTCTGTAAATTTCCCTTAGTGTTTAGACAGTGGATGAGAAAGCGGCATAACATAGAACTAGTGTGATTGGGTGATTGAATGGACTTGGCGGGACAAAGGGCCTTTTTCCCTGCTGTATCGCTAAAACTAGACTAAGCTAAAAAATAAACTTGTTCATTATTTTGAAAACTAGTTCAGGAGTCCCTCGTGCGCCAACATTTAGATGCCGATTGCAGAACTGTGCCTCAATATCATTTACTCTTAATGCTTACCCACAAGGAACTACAGATACGGGCTTACAAAAGAAGACACAAATACGTTAGGCAGCATCTCTGGAGAACATGGATAGGTGACTGTTTGAAGAAGGGCTGTTTGGCCTCATGCAAAATGTCACCTACCAATGTTCTCTAGAGATGCTGCCTGACCCAATAAGTTACTCTAGCACTTTGTGCCCCCCCCAATAATACCAATGCTTTGAATTTTCCAATTGACCCCCCTCCTCTCCACCCTTGCTTTTGTTGTGATTACTGCAACTATGTTCCAGACTTCCATTCCCTTTGTGTGTGAGGAATTGCTTCATTGCATCAGCCTCGGACTCTGACTTTAAGGTCCTGTGCTTAAGTACAAACACTCTAAACAAAATGCTTTATTGGAAGCTAGCAGCAGAATTAAATAACAACATTGGAAAACAAATAAAACTCATCAAATTGCAAGCAACAAAGAACAAGGCAGCCATCCAACATCTCGACAGATGGAAACAGAAGATGTTCAAAGTCAGCAGTGCTTGGCAGTGATGCGGGAGAAGAGCCTGATGTGAGATGGCAGCTCAAAGTCAATTGCTTGATGATGTTTCAACAATATTTTACATTCTAGCCCAGCTCTCTGCTGAAATTCCAGACCGTCTGTGGTTTGGCATAATATCCTAATTATTTTTTTGCATTAATGTCTTATTTCATTTGCACAGTCTTTGTTCTGTTCGAAATGTTGCATGCTATTTACGTGCTATTTGTTTGTGTGCATATGTCTGAGTCTAGCTGCCTGTTAAGATGCTGACATGATTTTCATTGTACCTGTACTTTGTGCTTGAGAAGAAGGTTACACACTCAACTAGACAACATTTTCTGAAGCAAGACACCTACACCACATTTAGCCGAGCTGCAACATGGCAATATTGTGTAACATAAGTTCATAAGTTTTAGGAGAAGAATTAGGCCATTTGGTCCATCAAGTCTACTATCTATCTTTCCTTTGCAACCCCATTCTCCTGCCATCTGCCCATAACCGCTGACACCCTTATTAATCAAGAACCTGTCAATTTCCGCCTTAAAAATATCCAATGACTTGGCCTCCACCGCTGTCTGTGGCAATGAATTCCAGATTTCCCACCCTTTGACTAAAGAAATTGTTCCTCATCTCCTCACTAACCGACTCTCATGTTGAAGCTGTAACTATCGCTCTTCAGCTGGTTACTCTCCTGTCCAATCCTTGATTAATCCTCAAAGGATTAAAAAGTGGCCCATGTCTATCAATGTTCCCACTGTACAAGAAAAATACATTTAAAGTATTATTTACACCTGCTAGTAAACCCTGGAAAGTTGAGGTGTCTGCCCAGCCCATACGCCCTCGCTTTAGGAACAAGTAGAACCACCTGATTTAAGAGCACCTTCAACTTCCATTTTTTTAATTATGTTATCTCTTGAGTACTGTGTTTACAAACCGGTTGTGCCACTACAAATAAGAATGTCATTGTTCTGTGTTGGTACATATAATTAAACAGTCTCGACCGATTAGCTCCCTCCTAATTAGTTCACACCTAGCAACTAAATCTCTCTTTTCCATTTTTCTTTCCCCTCTTCCCTTCTGGGACCCACTGAGTTCCTCCAGCATTTTGTGTTTTGCTCCAAGATTCCAGCATCTGCAGTTCCTTGTGGTTTCAATGAAACTAGCTATTCCAAAACTAGATAAGTCTATCAAGTCACGGTCCCCAATTTTAATAACACTGTGACAAACTGAATTCTCTACTTTCTACTCCTGTCACTTTCATCTTTACTTGAAGGCACAACATTGCAATAAATGAATTACAAAGATCAGTCTTCACTGTTGAATTACGTGGGAGGTTTGGGACAATGATGGAATGCACAACTCCCACAAAAGAAAGTGGACCAGCACCTTTGCTCAACTCGGACTGCTGTCTATTTCTGCATTACATGTGTGTGATCTTGCAGAAGAAAACCCCAAAGGGAACTATCAGCATTTCCACGGGGTGGGAGATTTTAACCTTCACTTGGTCCGCCCCGTTTTGACGAATGCAATCAACCCGGCGTGCACAATCAAATAAGGTCAAATAAAACAAGTTGTCCTACAACTTTAGGCTTTGCACGCCATACGCAAGAAGTAGAAGAAGCATTTCTACCTACATGCCATCTGGTTCAGAATTCCTGTGCAAAATGGAATGTAGAGGAATACAGCACAGGAACAGGCCCTTCGGCCCACAATGTCTGTGCCAAACATGATGCCAAGATAAACTAATCATCACTGCCTGCACATGATTTACACCCCTCCATCCTTGCATAGCCCGGTGCCGATCTAAAAACCTTTTAAACACCACTATCGTATCTACCTCCACCACCACCCTCTGTGTAAAGGAACTTGCCCCGCACATTCATTTAAACTTTCTCACCTCTTACTTTAAAACTATGCCTGATGGTCCTTGAAATTCACACCCTGGGAAAAAGATTCTGACTGTCTACCTATCATTACCTCATAGTTTTATATACTTCTACCAGGTTTCCCCCCCAACCTCTAATGTTCCAAAGAAGACAATCCAAATTTGTCCAACCTCTCCTTACAGCTAATACCCTCAGCATTCTGCTAAACGACTTCTGAGCCTCCACGTCCTTCTTATAATGGGGCGACCAGAACCACACACAATATTTCAGCGGCACAGTGGGAGAGTTAATTGGCCTCTGTAAAATTGCCTCTCGTATGTCGTGTACAGGTGATCGTCGGTGGGCATGGACTTAGTGGGCCAAAGATCCTGTTCCCACACTGTATCTCTAAACTAATCTAAACTATTCCAAATGCGGCCTGACCAAAGATCTATAAAGCTGCAATGTGACTTCCTGATATATGGGAGCTCCAACCTGCTGCCAATATCTTGACTGCAATCCAATACTCAACTAGTTAGAGCACAGCACAGATGTCCAGCAGTTCAGTTCTCTTATATCATTCCCTTTTTAAAGTTAACTACTTCACAATTACAGCTCAATTGATTTTTAATAATAGACAGAGCAGAGAGTAGTGCTGGAGTAACTCAGTGGATCAGGCCGCATCTCTGAAGAACATGGAGAGGTGACATTTTGGGTCGGGATCACTCGTCCCAAACCAAAACAGCACGTATCCATGTTTTCCAGAAATGCTGCCTACTTTGTTGTTTGGAGTCATGCAGCCCTGTTGCTCTTGCCTTAGTCATCCGGCATTACATTGATGGACATGAAGAGCTGGAATAATTTAGCAAGTCAGGCAGCATCTGTGGAGAAAAAGGTTGGGTGCAATTTCGGGTCAGGACCCTTCTTAAGACCCACCCAAATCGTCATTCATCCTTTTTCTCTAGAGATATTTCCTGAACTGTTGAGTTACTCCAACACTTTTTGTCTCTCTTTGGTTTCAACCAGCATCTGCAGTTCCTTGTCTCTACAGTTTGAGGGGAGCTCTCCGGTGTCATGCAGCTCTTGGCTTAGTCACCGAACAACATTACATTGATACATAACGCAAGGTCCTCCGGGACTGGTCATTTTATCAATGATGGTCCAGACCCAGCATGCTAGTCCATGGCAAATGTCAGGTGCCACCAGCAGAACAATGTCAAGTGCCAAAGAAGAACCAGCAGGAGGTGAATCTGTGGAATTCTTTGAAAGAAAGCTGTGGATGTCAAGTCAGTGGATATTTTTAAGGCAGAGATAGATAGATTCGTGATTAGTACAGGTGTCAGAGGTTATGGGGAGAAGTCAGGGGAATGGGTTAGGAGGAAGAGACAGATCAGCCATGATTCAGTCTGAAGAACGGTCTCGACCCAAAACATCACCTATTCCTTTGCTCCATAGATGCTGCCTCACCCACTGAGTTTCTCCAGCATTTATGTCTACTTTCGATTTTTCCAGCATCTGCAGTTCTTTCTTAAACAAACGATCGGCCATGATTGAATGGCGGAGAAGACTTGATGGGCCGAATGGCCTAATTCTACTCCTATCACTTATGACCTTCTTCTTCTTGCATATAGCGTGCACAGCCTAAAGTTGTAGGACAACTTGTTCTATTTGATCTTATTTGATTGTGCACGCCGGGTTGATTCCATTCGTTGAAACAGGGCGGACCACGTGAAGGTTGCAATCTCCCATCCCACTTATGACCTTATGGCTCATGATTCTGCAAGGTGGCTCCAGATTCTGGAAGCGTTAACTCAAAAGTACTTGTGTAGAGGGGAAAAAAAAATCACTCAAAGCCTCAAACATGGAAATCCCCCGGTGAGCGCAAGATTAAAATACTTGAGCTGCAACCAAATTATCAGTCAAGTGTAACAAGAAGGCTGGCAATTAGATTGACTTTATGAGATAGACAAAATGAAAATCTCACCTAGTATAAAAGCAGTTAGTTAAAAGCAATTAAAAATAAATTTGTGTTCAGAGGCTTAAACAGAATGTCCTCGGGTCGGGTACCTTCTAAAGTACCAGTTGAAACTCATTTCATATAAATTTTGTACAATAACTTAAATTTCTAATTAATGTCAGATTTTCATTCTCATTTCAAGATGCTGAATGACACACTGACGTTCCTGATTTACAATGTGCAGCAATGTAGTTAATTTTTATTTACATAATCACATTCAATGAAAAGATAGATAATGAACCACAGAGCCACATGTGGAATGCGGAATGTAGTATTAATCTTAGTGAGCTCTGGACAGATCTCTAAATCAAACGCTCACTTTATCCTGCACAATATCAACATCAGGAAAATCTTTCTATGTGGAATCATTGAATATGAGAGGCACGGATAGACTGTTAGAATCTCCCCCCCCCCCCCCAAGGGTGGAAATGTCAAGGATTAGAGGACATAGCTTGAAGGTAAGAGGGGGAAAGTTTAAAGGAGATGTACAGGGCAAGTTATTTACACAGCAGTGGTGGGTGCCTGGAACGGCTGCCAAGGGTAGTGGTGGAGGCAGATATGACAATGACATTTAAAATACTTTTAGGATGGGCACATGAAAGTGCAGGGAATGGGGCCTCATCTGTTGAGCATTTCCAGGACTGTTTTGTGTTAGATCATGGCAAGCATTATCATGGCTCCAGTACTCTCATGTGTCTCTTCTTCCTCAGTCTCAATAAACTGGATGGTACTGAAGCATTGCATTAGCTGGACAACATTGGTTCAGTTTTGAGATACAGCGCGGAAACAGGCCCTCCGCCCAACGAGTACACCCCGACCCGCAATCCCCGCACACGTACACTATCCTACATACGCAAGGGACAATTTACAATTGTACCACGCCAATTACTGTACAAACATGTGCGCCTTTGGAGTGTGGGAGGAAACCGGAAATACCGGAGAAAACCCATGCAGGTCACGGGGAGAGCGTACTAACTCCGTACAGACAGCACCCGTAGTCAGGGTTGAACCCGGGTCTCTGGCGACGTTAGGCAGCAACTCTACCGTCGAGCCACTGTCAGAGAAATTCCCTTTCTTCTCTTCACCCCTTGGTTTATTTAATGTCACATGCACAGAGATACAGTGAAACACTTATTCTGCATTTTATCCAGACAAAGGTCACGAGTACAATATCACGCATAGATTCACTATTTTGCAACTTCCAAATCTCTGAAACGTCCTACCTTGGTGCAAGGTAATATACATTTTTTAATTTTATCATTTGAGTGCAGCACGGTGGCGCAGCTGGTAGAGTCACTGCCTCATGGCGCCAGAAACTGGGTGCTGTGTGTATGCAGTTTGCACGTTCTCTATGTGACTGCCTGAGTTTCCTTCACTTGCTCCGGTTTCCTACAACATTGCGGATTTGTAGGTTTATTGGCCCTCTGTAAATTGTCTGTGTGAATAGGTGATCACTGTTTGTCATGGACTCGATGCGCTGAAGGGCCTGTTTCCGTGCTGTATACATAAACGATACTAAAGTTTAACACCCGGTGCCCCGGTGGCACTGTGTCGATGAAGCAGGGGTGAACTTGGCCCAGCACGATGGCATCAGCTCCTTCCACCGCCGCTCCCTGCTCGATCCAACCTTCCCTCTCAACAACTCCAAGCCTGCTCGTTATCTCATTTTTCCATTGGACTGAAACATTAACTGCTGCTCTCTCCGCTGCTTTGGCAAGAGCTGCTAAGTAATTCCAGCAGTTTCTATTTTCATTTGAGATGGTGCAGAGAGGGAGATAATACAATTTGAGCAGCCATCAATGTGTGTGTTTGTAATAAATGCTGATAAACTAGACTATCCCCTACACTTAATAGCTCTCCTCACAGATATTGGCTGGGCAACAGTGTTTTGCATTTTGCAGCAGAGAACAATTTTGCTTTAATAGCTTTTGCTGGAATAGTTCATTTCTAGAGTGCTTTTCACCTAATGACATTTTGTTGAAGTGTAGTCACTTCGGTAATACATTAAACGTGTGAGATAAAGACAGAGTTGAAACATTTAGAATCAGTTTTAGCCAAAAGTGTAGAGCAGACCATCAATCGTTGCTTCTTCCCAACATCTACGGCGACCCAGAGGTCACTCTGCAAGTCAGCCTGATCCAAGGTGTGGCTGACAGTACTGGACACGGCAAAGAATACTGGATACCGGCACAGTGGCGCAGCGAACCAAGCCGCTGCCTCACAGCACCAGTGACCCGGTTCAATCCTGACCTCAGGTGATGTCTGTCTGTGTGGAGTTTATACGCTCCTGTGACCATGTAGGTTTCGTCGGATGCTCCGGTTTCCTTCCACATCACAAAGATGTGCGGGTTTGGTAGGTTAAAACCGTAGAAACCATACTGCTGTAGAAAGCATTTTATCAGAATGCATCACAGTATGGTTTGGGACCAGCTCCTTCCAAGACCGCAAGAAATTGCAGAGAGTTCTGGATTTTAGCCCAGACCATCACACAACCCAACCTCCAATCCATTAACTCAATTTACACTTCACGTTGCCTCGGCAAGGCCACCAGCAAAATCGAGGATGAGGCGCACCCCGGTCAATCCCTCTTCTCCCCTCTCCCATCAGGCAAGAGGTAAAATAGTGTGAGAACACACACCTCCAGACTTAGATACCTCCAAACGCATACCTAAGTCATGTAGACCAACCAAGATGTCTATCTAACAAAATGTTGCCATTGCTAATGGGAAATCAAAGAGTCATAAAACAGGGGAATACCAACCAAGCCTATCTAAGCTAGTCCCACTAGCCTGAATTGGGTCCACAACTCTCTAAACCTTTGCAATCCATACAATGTACTATCCTTCTGTTTTTTAAACATCACTGTTGTTCCCACCTCTACAGTTTCCTCTGGCAGCTCATTCCATATTCACTCCACCCTCTGTGTGAAAAAGCTGCAACTCAGCAAAATTATTTTGAAATCTTTCCTCTCCCACCTTTAATCTATGCAGACTCGTTTGAGACTCCCCGACGCGGAAGAAATGATTGTGATAATCCAACTTAGTTTAACAGCTTAACAGATGTCTTCAATGAAATATCCAAGATCCTGAAGGGCCTGTTCCTCTTATGGGGAATCCAGATCTAATGGTCACTGTTTTAGACAGATGAGTCATCTATTTAAGACAGGCATCAGAGAACCAAGAGTCCTCCTCAAAGGGCAGTGGAAATAGTCTTTAAATTGTGTCATAGAGCATGAAAGCAGGCTTTTGGCCCAACTAGTACATGCTGCCCCAAATGCCCCATCTAAGCTAATCCATTTCTCACATTTGACTCATGTCCCTCTAAACCTTTCCTACCCATGTACCTGTCATAGGTCTTTTAAGTTCCATTATAGCACCTGCTTCATCTACCTCCTCTGGCAGCTCTTTACATATACCCACCACCTCTGTGTGAAAAAGCTGCCCCATGAGGTTCCTAATAGAGGTTTCCTGCTACACCGTAAATCTATAGTGCCCTTCATAATGTTTGGAACAAAGACCCATCATTTATTTATTTGCCTCTGTACTCCACAATTTGAGATTTGTAATAGAAAAAAAATCACATGTGGTTAAAGTGCACATTGTCAGATTTTAATAAAGGCCATTTTTTAACATTTTGGTTTCACCATGTAGAAATTACAGCAGAGCTTATACATAGTCCCCCCATTTCAGGGCACCATAATGTTTGGGACACAGAAATGCCATGTAAATGAAAGTAGTCGTGTTTAGTTTGTTTTTTGCATATCCTTTGCATGCAATGACTGCTTGAAGTCTGCGATTCATGGACATCACCAGTTGCTGGGTGTCTTTGGTGATGCTCTGCCAGGCCTGTATTGCAGCCATCTTTAGTTTATGCTTGTTTTGGGGGCTAGTCCCCTTCAGTTTTCTCTTCAGCATATAAAGGGCATGCTAAAGTGGGTTCAGATCGGGTGATTGGCTTGGCCACTCAAGAATTTACCATTTTTTTAGCTTTGAAAAATTCCTTTGTTGCTTTAGCAGTATGTTTGGGATCATTGTCTTGCTGTAGAATGAACCGCTGGCCAATGAGTTTTGAGGCATTTGTTTGAACTTGAGCAGGTAGGATGTGTCTACACACTTCAGAATTCATTATGCTACTCCCATCAGCAGTTGTATCATCAATGAAGATAAGTGAGCCAGTACCTTCAGCAGCCATACATGCCAAGGCCATAATACCCCCACCATTGTGTTTCACACATGAGGTGGTATGCTTTGGATCTTGGGCAGTTCCTTCTCACCTCCATACTTTGCTCTTGCCACTTTGCTCTATATCACTCTGATATAAGTTAATCTTCATCTCATCTGTCCACAAGACCTTTTTCCAGAACTGTGGTTGCTCTTTTAAGTACTTCTTGGCAAACTGTAACCTGGCCATCCTATTTTTGGACTTACCAGTGGTTTGAATCTTGCAGTGTAGCCTCTGTATTTCTGTTCATGAAGTCTTCTGCGGACAGTGGTCATTGACAAATCCACAGCTTCTTCTTCTTTCGTGTCCATCTTCCGTGTTTCAAATGTTGACATCGTTGTCATCGTCCATCCTGAAAAGGACGCAAGCTTCCGGCAACAATTAGTGGGAGCCATCACTTGTTGCAATAGATGATGGTGGTAGCAGAATTAGCTCAGGATACTTCCAGTTTCCAGCCCCGCGACGTAGACACTTCCGCACCTGACTCCTGAAGAGTGTTTCTGATCTGTCGGACAGGTGTTTGAGGATTTTTCTTTATTATAGAAAAAATTCTTCTGTCATCATTCTGTGTCTTCCTTGGCCTGCCAGTCCCTTTGCGATTAGTTAGCTCACCAGTCCTCGCTTTCTTCGTAATGATGTTCCAAACAGTTGATTTTGGTAAGACTAAGGTTTGGTTGATGTCTCTAACAGTTTTATTCTTGTCTCTCAGTCTCATAATAGTTTCTGTGACTTTCATTGGCACAAGTTTGGTCCTCATGTTGATAAACAGCAATAAAAGTTAGCAAAGGTGATGGAAAGACTGGAGGAAATACTTGGTGCCGAGAGCTCTCTTATACCTGCATTAAGGAGGCATTTCAACACACCTGAGCAATTACAAACACCTGTGAAGCCATGTGTCCCAAACATTATGGGCCCTGAAATGGGGGACTATGTATAAGCACAGCTGTAAATTTCTACATGGTGAAACCAAAATGTATAAAAATGGCCTTTAATAAAATCTGACAATGTGCACTTTAACCATATGTGATTTTTTTCTATTACAAATCTCAAGTTGTGGAGTACAGAGGCAAATAAATAAATGATGGGTCTTTGTCCCAAACATTATGCAGGGCACTGTATGTGTTCTCATTCTTGATTTCCCAACTCTCAAAAAAATATTCTGTGCATTCACCCTCTCTATCCCCCTTCTGATTTTACATGCCTCAATAAGATCACCCCTCTGTCTCAAGAAATAATGTCCCAGCCTGCCCAACCTCTCTCGGTAGTTCAGTCCCTCGAGTCCAGAATAGAAAGATAGATAAGTGTCGGATTAAGAAAATTACTGCAGGTACAGGAGAATGTGGAGTAAAAGCATTTCAACCTTGATCTTGTCAAATGGCGCAGCAGGCTTGAGGAGCAAAGTTGACCCTCCTGCTCCTAACCCATATGTTTATATAAAAGGACACAAAGTGATGGAGTAACTCAGCGGGTCAGGCAGTATCTCTGGAGAATCTGGATAAGTTACGTTTCGGAGCGACACCTTCTTAAGACTGACTGAACTGCTGAGTTACTCCAGCATGTTGTCTCCTTTTGTGTAAACCAGTATCTGTAGTTTCTTGGTTCTACCCTATGTTTGTATTGCCGAGTATCATAGGACATAGAACAGTACAGCATAGGAACTGGCCCTTCGACCCACAATGTTTGTGTCGAAGATGATGCCAAGTTAAACTGATCTCATCTGCCTATACATGATCCATATCCCTCTATTCCTTGCATTTCCGTGTGGCTATCTAAAAGCCTCTTAAACGCCACTATCGTATCTGCCCCCACCACTCTCTGTGTAAAAAAAAGCTTGCCCCGTACATCTCCATTAAACTTTCCACCTCTCATCTTACACTTATGCTCACTAGTGTTAGACGTTTCTACCCTGGGAAAAAAGTTCTGACTGTCTACTCTATCGAGTCCTCCCACAATTTTATATACTTTTTATCAAGTCTCCCCTCAACCTCCGATGTTCCAAATAAAACAATCCAAGTCTGTCCATCCTCTCCCTGTAACGAGTACCCCCTAATCCAGGCATAATTCTAGCAAACCTTCTCTGCGCCCTCTCCAAACCCCCCACATCCTTCCTGTAGTGAGGTGACCACAACTGCATGCAATACTCCAAATGGGGCCTGATCAAAGTCCAACAAAGCTGCTTCATGAATTGATTCTTACAAAATAAAATGATGCAAACCCCAGGGAGTGAGTGGCAATGCATTTAAATTATTTTACTTCTCCCTCAAACCCCATTGTTTAAGATCCAAATATCTGCAGAGTTACCTATTAGAATTAAGTTTCTATCATTGGTTTTCTTTGTGGAACATTTTTTAAAGTCATGTTTAAATGTTAAAACTCACTGGCAAGAAGAAAACTTACTTGGAACAACCTTATCAAACACTGTTTACAAGGGTTTGATTCAGTGAAGTCATGTGGAACTGTTTCCTCCCAGGGAGTAAACAAATAAGTTAACAGGGAAGATCTCTGAAATTGTTGGCATAAAATGTGTTTGTGACAATCCAAAGCCTTGCCAGAATGTTGTGCATAATGAGAAAAAGCTCAGCTTGTTACTGTTCCGAACAATTTCTTACACCTTAATGATGTTGAGGCACATGAGTGCCTCACAAAATCACAACTGAAAGAAACGGGGTCCCAACGTGAAACATTACCTATCCATGTTCTCCAGAAATGCTGCCTGAGCCACAGAATTTCTTCAGAACTTTGTGTTGTCTTTTTTAAAGGAAACACACAATACTTTGGGCAAAGACACACTCTTAAGTCTGGGAAAGGGTCCCAACCCGAAACGTTGTTTGTCCATTTCCCTTCCCAGACGCTGCCCGACCTGTTCAGTTGCTACAGCAGTTTGTTTTTGCTCAAGGTTCCAGCATCTACAGTATCTTATGTTGCCACAATAGTTTAGTTTAGAGATACAGCACGGAAACAGGCTCTTCGGCCCACCGAGTCCACACTGACCAGCGATCCCCGCACATTAACACTATCCTACACATACAAGGGACAATTTACACTTATACCGAGCCAATTAACCTACTAACATGCAAGTCTTTAGAGTGTGGGAGGAAACCAAAGATCTCGGAGAAATCCCATCAGTCACGGGGAGAACATACAAACTCCGTACAGACAAGCACCCTTAGCTAGGATCGAACCCAGGTCTCTGGCACTACAATCGCTGGAAGGCAGCAACTCTACCATTGGGCCACTGTGCCGCCCAAAGATACTTCAGAATCTTTTGATTATTCAAGTCAAGTGCATGAATAAATATTATGATTGGTAAAAGTTACTTGTTTGTTGAGCTGTACAAGTTTGTAACATTGTTAAATAGAAAAATTATTTTAATATTATTTTTCCCAGGAAAGAACTGTCAAAGACTAGAGGGCATCGTTTTAAGGTAAGAGGGGCAAAGTTTAAAGAAGATGTGCGGGGCAAGTTTTGGTTCAGAGAGTTCCTTGAACATGCTGCCAGGGGTGGTGGTGGTGGAGGCAGATACAATGGTGATATTTAAGAGGCTTTTAGACAGTACATGGATATGCAGCAAGTGGATCACGTGCAGACTCTGCCTTGGCGTCATGTTGGGCACAAACATTGTGGGCTAAACGGCCTATTCCAGTGCTGCACTATGATCGAAGCCCAAAACCGTACAAGTTAACATAGCTCCTCAAATCCAATCTCTGTTTGGTGACCCATGAGATACTTTGGCTCATTCTTTCCACTCCACAGGTATGTGGCATGAACTGCCAGAGGAGGTAGTCGAGGCAGGTATTATCACAATGTTTAGGAGACATTTGGACAGGTACTTGGATAGGATAGGTTTAGAGGGCTATGGGTCAAAAGCGGGCAGGTGGGGCGAATAGCATAGTTGGGCCGAAGGGCCTGTTTCCACACTGTATGATTCTGTGACTCTATGAACTGCTTGCACACTGATGTTTAGTTTAGAGATATAGCATGGAAAGAGGCCCTTCGGCACACCGAGTCCACGCCAACCATCGATCGAATGTCCATGCTAGTTCCATGCTATCCCACTCTCACATCCACTCCCTACACACTCGGGGGAATTTTACAGAGGGCCAATAAACCTACAAACCTGCAAGTCTTTGAGATGTGAGAGGAAACCGGAGTACCTACAGGAAAACTTGAAGAATGTGCAAACTCCACACAGAAAGCACTCGAGGACAGGATGGAACCCGGGGTCTGGCACTATGAGGCAGTGGTTCTACACCACTGTGCCACCCTAGTGTTGTGAACATCTAATATAGTGGAGGCCCACTGTAAACGCGGGGTACCTGATAGGTCACTCCAGGTTCTGTTGACGTCTCTCAGAGTTTGTTTCTCGGCAATGGTTCGCTTGATCTCATCTAAAACCACATTCAGTTCCTTAGATCGTTTGATGTTCTCTTGCTCAGCTGCATGGAGTCTGTCACGTAATGCTAGGAACTCCCGTTGATAAATATCTACCACATCCCCTGGAGAAAGAGAGACTGAACGTTAGTCACTGTCGATAAACAAAACATTCTCAAAGTGCCCTGCCTACAGGAGGCGCTGCCTCAAGATGGCAGCTAACAGCATCAAAGACCCACAACATCTTGGCCACACTCTCATCTCCCAGCTACCATTGGGTAGGTGGTACAGGAACCTTAGAACCGTGACATCCTGGTTCAAGAACAGCTTCTTCCCAGCAACCATCAGACACCTGAACAGCCAACCAAACCACCATGATGGTTGTTCAAGGTAGACAAAAATGCTGGAGAAACTCAGCGGGTGAAGCAGCATTTATGGAGCGAAGAAAATAGGCAACGTTTTGGGTCGAGACCCTTCTTCAGACTGATGGTTGTTCAATGTACTTTAATCTTTCACTACCTTGGTCTCGTCAGCTAACCCCATCTAAGCATCTAATCATTTTATAAATGTCTATCAGGTCTCTCTGCAGCCTCTGGCGCTCCAGGGAAGACAATCCAATTCTGTCCAACATTTCCTTGTGGTTAATATCCCCTACTGTAGGCATCATTTCATAGACTTCACCTCCTGCCTGTAACGGGGCGACCAAAACCACACACTCTAGCCGTACCATGATTTCCTGACTCTTATACTCAATGACCTATGAAGGCAAGTGTACTGTATTCAGTGCACATTGTGTACTCCCTTTAATGTACGAGGAGCCTACTTGCAGCACAGTCATTAAACAATGAGCTCACTGGAGAAATTACTGCATAACATCGAAGATAAAGTAGAGTGCTGGAATATTAGGAATAGCATCCAATAGTCTGTAAAACCTGCCAGGCTGCTGCCACCAAAGTACATTGTGTGCTGGATTAGCTTTGCAATAAACTCTGATAATCGGTTCTCCGAAGATTTGGACATCCATCGAGCTTGGCCTCTGGCTCATCAAGGAACATAGAATATTATAGTACAGGCACAGACCCTTCGGCCCACAATGTCTGGCGAGTTCCTGGTTTCCAGGCTCTCTTTCCATCACAATTCCTCAGTTCTCGTGCTTCCTTTAAACTTAACGGAATCTCTGGAAAATGTATAATACTGTCAAAATAAAAGGTGAAGTAAAGTTTGCAGGTGGTGGAAGCCGATACGATGGTGGCACTAAAGAGGCTTTCAGATAGGCACGCCGATATGCAGGGAATGGACGGATATGGATCACATACAGGCAGAGGAGATTAATTTAACTTGGCATCATGTTCGGCACTGACATTGTGGAGCTGTTCTCTGTTCTTTTCTTGAGGGCATAAAAAGATACAGAAATAAGTGTCCTCCATAGTGTTTGAGACAAAGACCCATCATTTATTTATTTGCCGCTATCAATTTGAGATCTGTAATAGAAAAAATCACATCTGGTTAAAGTGCACATTGGCAGATTTTAATAAAGGCCATTTTTATACATTTTGGTTTCACCAGGTAGAAATTACAGCAGTGTTTATACATAGCCCTCATTTCAGGGCACCATAATGTTTGGGACACAGCAATGTAATATAATTGAAAGTAGTAATGTTTAGTATTTTGTAGCATATCTTTTGCATGCAATGACTGGCTTAAGTCTGCGATTCATGGACATCACCAGTTGCTGGGTGTCTTCTCTGGTGATGCTCTGCCAGGCCTGTATTGCAGCCATCTTTTGCTGATGCTTGTTTTGGGGGCTAGTCCCCTTCAGTTTTCTCTTCAGCATATAAAAGGCATGCTCAATTGGGTTCAGATTGAGTGATTGACTTGGCCACTCAGGAATTGACCATTTTTTAGCTTTGAAAAACTCCTTTGTTGCTTTAGCAGTATGTTTGGAATCATTGTCTTGCTGTAGAATGAACCGCTGGCCAATGCGTTTTGAGGCATTTGTTTGAACTTGAGCAGATGTGTCTATGCACTTCATAATTTATTATGCCACAACCATCAGCAGTTGTATCATCTATGAAGATAAGTGAGCCAGTACCTTCAGCAGCCATACATGCCCATGACATAACACCCCCGCCACCGTGTTTCACAGATGAGGTGGTATGCTTTAGATTTTGAGCAATTCCTTCTCTCCTCCATACTTTGCTCTTGCCATCACTCTGATATGTTAATCTTCATCTCATCTGTCCACAAGGCCTTTTTCCAGAACTGTGATTGCTCTTCTCGGCAAAATGTAACACGGCCATCTTATTTTTGCAGCTAACCAGTGGTTTGCACCTTGCAGTGTAGCCTCTGTATTTCTGTTCATGAAGTCTTCTGTGGACAGTGGTCATTGACGAATCCACACCTGACTCCTGAAGAGTGTTTCTGATCTGCCGGACAGGTGTTTGGGGATTTTATCTTTATTATAGAGAGAATTCTTCTGTCATCAGCTATGGAGGTCTTCCTTGGCCTGCCAGTCCCTTTGTGATTAGTAAGCTCACTAGTGCTCTCTTTCTTCTTAATGATCTTCCAAACAGTTGATTTTGGTTAGCCTAAGGTTTGGCTGATGTCAGTTTTATTCTTGTTTCTCAGTCTCATAATGGCTTCTTTAACTTTCATTGGCACAACTTTGGTCCTCATGTTGATAAACACCAATAAAAGTTTCCAAAGGTGATGGAAAGGCTGGAGGAAAGACTAGGTGCTGAGAGCTCTCTTCTACCTGCATTAAGGAGGCAATTAAACAGATCTGAGAAATTACAAACACCTGTGAAGCCATGTGTCCCAAACATTATGGTGCCCTGAAATGGAGGGACTATGTATAAACACTGCTGTAATTTCTACATGGTGAAACCAAAATGTATAAGAATGACCTTTAAAATATGAAATATAAAATATATATTTTATATAATATATAAAATATAAAATATGACAATGTGCACTTTAATCACATGTGATTTTTTCTATTACAAATCTCAAATGATGGAGTACAGAGGCAAATAAATAAACGATGGGTCTTTGTCCCAAACATTATGTAGGTCCTGTAACATCCAACAGTTCAGAAAATCTGGTATTCACTACCACAGTGTACTTGAACACAACTTGCCTTTAATAAACCCACATTGGCTTTGTCACATCCAGCCAACCTAATCCAGGTGATTGCTAAATCTATGCCTGATCGGGGGCGGAAATAATCCTGGGGGGACGGGGAACGCGTCCCCTCCTGCTTTGAGAGATGTGGGACAACCCCCCCCCCCCCATATGTTATGTAACCAGACTTTATCAGCCGCTTTCTAAGGGCTGAATCGGCCGGTTCGCGAGGCCATTCAGCGGCCGCTCGGCTTAAAATCAAACTGCTACATCTTGGCGATCGAGGCTCCCGATGTTGAAGCTCCAGCCGGCCGATGAAAGACCCCATGAACGGGCGATTCAAGCCCCACGATTCGGGGCGGACGAAGCTGCTGTTGCTGGAGTTCGGAGTCAGTCACCAACCAGGTCAGCTCCTGATGTTACCGTCCACAGGGCCCACGGCCGAAGCCTCGCATGCGTGCACATGAAATTGTATCCCCCGCATGTTTTGACAGCGATTTCGGTGCCTGTGCCTATGCCTGATTATCGTCTCAAGACCCCCATCTGGTTAAACAGATTCTTCTGTACTGCTTGGGGTTTCCCTGATCTAAACAAGACAAGTGGGGCGGCACAGTGACGCAGCGGTAGAGCTGCTGCCTTGCAGCGACAGAAACCCGGGTTCGATCCTGACTACGAGTGTTGTCTGTATGGAGGTTGAACTTTCTCCGCGTGGATTTTCCGGTTTCCTCCTACACTCCAAAGACGTACAGGTTTGTCGATTAATTGACTTCTGTAAAATTGTAAATTATCCCTAGTGTGTAGGATAGTGCTAGTGTATGGGGTGATCGTCAGTCAGCGTGGACTCGGTGGGCCGAAGGGCCCGTTTCTGCACTGTATCTCTAAAGTTTAAAAAGGAGTGCAACGTTTGGGATTTTCGAGCCCTCCAACGCTGCTTTACAGACGTGCAGCCAGAGCCTCGGCAATTTCCCCTCTTACTTCTTCAGCGCCTGCCTTGCATCCCATCAGGAGTGGGCGATTTGTGCACATTGCCTTTTAGATCCATCCCTATCGATTTTTAGCCCATCCCGATCACAACTACATCTCCCTTTGCTGAGATTCCACTCACAGCCTTAATAAAGCTGACATAAATTATTAATTCAGAGCACTGGGCTTGTCCTCTGCCTCAATGAGAAGGGTTCCCTTTTGGCTCCCGTTAAACTCCTTTTTCTCTTCACACGGCTAAAGAGTCTTTTAATTACTGTTTTTAAGCTCCTTTTATATTCCTTCTCTCTGAGCGTGGATCAGCCTGGCTTTCGCTTAATCAATGTTGAATTATAGTTTTGCCTGTCACACGTTGATTCGAGTTTACTTGGGCCAGATCTGATCGCAATCCTCCTCCAATTGTTTTTCCTTGGAGTCATCTCTATCCCTTTCAGCATATTGTAAACCTTTTGATATAATGACTGCTGTTTCCTAGATAGCTCTCAGCTGCTGCTCGTTCAAACTTCACCTGGCTGAAAGACCAGCTTGAAACGCAAACATTTTGGAAACTCTTCCTCCTCTGTCCCATAGTTATTGCTACCCCTGGCAAGTTGAAGTTCCTCATTGTCACCACATTGTGGCTTTTGCACATCTGCAAATTGCACATCCCTGTAAATTTGCTTCTCAATAGCCTAGAACCTTACATTCTACCTGTTCACAGAAGATGCACAGTTGTTCATTGTTCCAAGAGGGATGAGGAGTCAGTGGAGGCAGAACGGATTAGTTTAGCTTGACAGCATATTCGGGCTGAAGGGCCTGTTCCTGTGCTGTCCTGTTCTATGTCTTTAATTTAGTTTAGACATACAGCGTGCAAACAGACACTTCGGATCATCGAGTTCGCACCAACCAGCGATCCCCATACACTAGCCTATCCTACACACTTGGGAGAATTTACAATTTTTACCAAAGTTACTTAACCTACAAACCTGTACGTCTTTGTGGTGTGGAAGAAAACCGGAGCGCATAGAGAAAACGCAATCACAGGGAGAACGTACATACTACATACAGATAGCACCCACGGTCAGCATCGAACCCGATCTCTGGCGCTGCCACTGCGTTACTGTGCCATCCTGTGCCATCCTCTCTCTCCAGTATCTCACTGATCTCTATGCCTTCATGGAGCCACAAAGTGCTAGAGAAACTCAGCAGGTCAGGCAGCATCCGGTGAGGGAATGGAAAGATGACATTTCGGGTCAGGACCCTTCTTCAGACTGATCGAAATGCTGCCTGACCTGCTGAGTTCCTCCAGCGTTTTGTTTTGTTCAAGATTCTAACTTCCGCAGTGCCCTGTGTCTCCAGAATACATGAGTTTGGACATTATGTTGCAGTTGTACAAGATATTAGTGCCCCTGAAGTCCCTTTTAAATTGTTCCACTCTTACCTTAAACCAATGCCTTATAGTTTTTGATTCCCCCGTCCCTGGTAAAATGACTGTGTATTCACCTTATTCTCCCCGTTATGATTTTATACACTATTGGAAGGTTGTAGTTAAGCTGGATGCTTTAAGAAGGATGTTGTTAAGTTGGATAGAGCACAGAGAAGATTTACAAACGTGGTGCCAGAGCTTGAGGGCCTCAGCTTTTGGGAGAGGTTTGGCAAACTGGGCATTTATTCCTTGGAGCCTTGGAAGCTGAGGGAAATAGATAGCATGAATGCGCAGAGCATTTTACCCAGAGGAATCAAGTAAAGTAGTGGAATCAAGAACCAGAGGACATAGATTCAAGATGAGTGGGCTAACATTTAATAGGAACCTGAGGGACAACTCTTTAACACAGATGGTGTTGGGTAAAAAGAATGAGATGCCAGAGGTGGTAGTATAATGGTATTTAAAATATATTTGGACATGATTCATGGAAAGGAAAGATCTCGAGCGATATGGGCCAAATGCAGGCCAGTGGGACTAATGTAAATGGAGTATTTGGGTCGGCATGGGCATGTTGGGCCGAAGGGCCTGTTTGGTGCTGTATGACGCTACGACTAATTCAAGGTCACCCTTCTGTCTCCTACACTACAAATAATAAAGCCCTAACCTGCCCAACCTCTCCCGATAACTCAGGCCTCGAGTCCTGGCAACATTCTTGTAAATCCTGTTTATGCTCTTTCCAGCTTATGACATCTTTCTGTGGCGGGGTAGTGAAAAATGAAACAACACTCTCAGGGGTCTGAGGAAGGGGCCCAACCCGAAATGTTGTCTGTTCATTCCCTCCGCAGTTGCCTCCTGCCTCGCTAGGTTCCTCCAGCACTTTGTATGTTTGCTCATCGATTTATGATGTAGTGTTGATGACATCCCCCAAAGAGATCTGTAAACATGTTGTTCATCTTGCTTAAGAATGTCAGAGCAGACAGAACTAAACATCCTTGTAACCTGAGCACATGTTCAATAAATTCCCTGTCAGTCAGGCTACAGAATTCCATTCATCAATGCAGACTCAACAGCTACAACAAACAGTCCAGTATCATGTAAAGACTCAAAGCTGGCAAACAGTTCAATCTTTACAAATTAATTTAATATACCCGATTGTTTCACATTTTCTTTTACAGCAATTCAACGTGGGGAAAGGGCAAGTTTATGAAATACAGAACACAATCAAGCTTCTAAATTCAGCTAGTAGTTCCAACTTACATGGCTTTGCTCACATCTGTTGAAGATGTGGGTCTGAATCAATTTGAGAGAATTGCAATCCAGGGCAGTTCGGCAGTGCAGTGCCAATGACACAATCCCATGGTCGCTATTACTTCTAGGTTCAGTTTTATCAAACTACTTGAATTGAAATATAACATCCGAGGAAAGATCTTGACCCAAAACGTCACCTATCTTTAGCCAGAGGGTGGTGAATCCATGGAATTAATCGCCACAGACAGATGTGGAGGCCAAGTCATGAGGTATTTTTAAAGTTGAGATTGAATGGTTCTTGATTAGTAAGGGCGTCAAAGGTTATGGGGAGAATGCAGGAGAATGAGTTTGAGGGGGAATAATATATCAGCCATGATCGAATGGCAGAGCAGACTCGAGGGGCCGAATGGCCTATTTCTGCTCCTATGTCATATGGCTTATCCATGTTCTCAAGAGATGCTGCCTGACCCGCTGAGTATGATTGTGCCTAATGTACAGTGGAAAACTCACTTTATTCAGGCTCACGTGACAATAAAGTGCCATGGAGCCATGCTTCAGCACTTTGAATCTTTTTTGGTAAACCAGCATCTGCAGTTCCTTGTGTCTCTCTGACAACATCTGTCATGGTGGGATTAAATTATTCCCCAAATTAATAGTCTTGATCTCTAGCTTAGTGAGTTTAGTTTCGATTTTAGTGTGTGCTAACCAGTCAGTGGAAAGACAATCCATGATTACAATGGAGCCATCCAGTGTACAGTTACATGGTAAATATTACTGGGTGATCAGGCCGTTTTCCTCATCTAAATACTGGGATGACATGAGCTAGAACTTGTATTTTCTGCTATATTCCACTGTCTCAAATCCTTCAAGAGCTTTGAGAATACTTCAATTAGATCATCTTTTAATCTTCTGTATTCCTCAACTTTGAAGATTTGTCAAATCCAGATTAGTTCCTCAATTGCAGCAATTGAGTCTGAGCTCTTTCTGGATTATTGGTCCCGTGACAAAATCAGTACACTGCCACGGATCTACCAATTCAGGTCAACTGCTGCATGAGATAGCACGTTAAAAAAAAAAACAGTCCCATTCTCCCAAAGCCATTTGCTTACACTTGTTAACCATTGTTAGACCAAAATCATCCCTTCCCAATCTCAGTTGAGCAACTGGGCGGCACAGTGGCACAGCGGTAGAGTTGCTGCCTTACAGCACCCAAGGCCCAAGTTCGGTCCTAACTACGGGTGCTGTCTGTAGGAGTTTGTACGTTCTCCCCGTGACCATATGGGTTTTCTCCGGGTGCTCCGGTTTCCTCCCACATCCTTAAGAAGTGGAGGTTTGCAGGTTAATTGACTTCTGTAAATTGTCCTGGTGTAGAACTAGCATAGGGTGGTTGTTGGTCGGCACAGACTCGGAAGTCCGAAGGGCCTGTTTGCACACTGCATCTATAAACTCTGATGAAATATCATCCCCTTGCCATGTTAACCCTGTTTATCTCTCTGTACAAGAGCTGCCGTTCTGATCAGCTTCCAGGACTATTTTAATTTTAACTGTGTGCCATGCACAATGCACAGAGTCCGGCTGCTCGCATCACACATTAACACATTCACAAGAGTAGAAAAAAAAGAATGATTAACTTTGGATTTATTCCAAAGAGGCAGAATCTAGATGCCACAGAGCTGATTGCAGCATCTTAGAATTTAAATGTTTTACCATTTGACAATCTCCTGCCACAACCTGTCTACGTTATTTCCTTCTGGTGCATGTCAGAACCAATTTCCACCCAGCATTTCTCTGCCCTGTAATAGATGTGCCTCTCTATAATTTCTTCACCATATGTTATCAGTCCAGAACGATGATCGCTGGTCCCTCAGGACAGAAGGCAACAGTTTTTCAGTCCAAGGATGGGTCTCGACCCAAACTGTTGCCTGTCCATTTGAGCAAAACACAAAGTGCTGGAGTATCAGGGTGGCACAGCGGTGCAGCGGTAGAATTGCAGAGACCCGGGTTTGATCCTGACTAGGGGTGCTGTCTATTGCCCTGGTGTATAGGATAGAACGAGTGTACAGATGATTGTTGGTCGGTGCGGATTCGGTGGGCCAAACAGTGTCACTAAACTAAACTCAGCAGGTCAGGCAGCATCAATGGGGGAAATGGACATGCAACATTTCGGGTCAGTACCCCACATCTGAAGAAGGGTCCTGACTTGAAATGTTGTTTGTTTATTCCCTCCACAGACACTGCCTGGTGCAGTGAGTTACTCCAGCACTTTGTGTGTGGTTTTGTATAATCCAACATCTGTATTTCCTTGTGTCAACACTTTTTTTCATGATACATATTGAAGCAGCGTGAGACAAGATGTTGGCAATGATGTCAGAAGTGGAAGCCAATTCGAGGAGAAAGAAAGAGGAGAAAGAGAGCTTGAAAATAAACTTTGTGAGTGATAATCATCTCCTGCAGTTAATGGGAGATGTTCTAATTTGTTTATATCACTATCTGCACAGTAAGCAGCCCATTACACCCTGGGAGAACTGATTGATTAATGCATCAACATTTACCTTTCTCACCCCACCTCCATATCTCAGCAAGAATTGGATACAACTTCAGACAAACAAACACAATATTTATATCAGCGTCTCATCCTTTGATCAGGATACTGAGTGAAGAGGGAGCAAGATATAGGTCAACAGGCACTGTGGTGCAGCAGTAGAGTTGCTGCCTTACAGCGCCAGAGACGCAGGTTCGATGCTGACTACGGGTGTTGTCTGGGCGGAATTTTTACATTCTCCCTGTGACCATGTGGATTTTCTCCGGGTGTTCCGGTTTCCTCCCACATTCCAAAGGTGTGCAGGTTTGTAAGTTAATACTAAGATTAAACAAGAATTTACCAGTTTGAAGTTTGATCTTTATTTTATGAGGAGTTACGATGAGGGATTACGAGAAGAAGAAGGCCGTCAGCCCGCATGCGCGTCAATCTTCAAAGCAGTGGTGTGAAATCACAGATAACAATTGATGAACTGAATATAGTAAGATTCGAGAACTTAGAACTACCAGCTGATCTTCATGAGAGGGGGTTGGGAGAGGAGGGCACGTAATCCCTCATAGTAACTCCTCATAAAATAAAGATCAAACTTCAAACTGGTAAGTTCTCGTTTAATCTTACTATTTTACTTTGGAGTCACGTGTGTGACTACGTGAAGATTTTGAAGCTCTGTGATTTCATGCCGTGGAAACGAGTCCATGCGTCACACACTGCATCAATTGACCAGGGATGAGTAAAATTTAATAAAGCATTACATAAATTGAAACATGCTAGTGCTTTTTAATGATGATAATAGTAATCCCACTCATGCAGGAGGAATTAAAAAATATAACCTAAAAAAAGTGTTGGTAAATACCCCCGGTCTGGCAAATGGGTTTATTATAACATATTTGGAAATTTGTTGGTTTGACCATCCTGCAGCCACTAGGATGAGGTCCAGCGAAACATTCACAACCCTTGCTGCTGATGTTTGTTGCAGCCGTATGAGTTTTTATTTTTTATTTTTTTATAACTAACAACATTGCTAGATCAGAGCCTCTAAGGCTTTAGGTGACATAATGACTGTTGTAGATGTGTGACCACACAACCAAAGGTTCATGAGGATAACCGCTTTGTAAGTGAATAGACCCGGTACAGGAATGTAGCTGGAGCCCACCGGCGACGCAGCGTCAGCAGGACATAAACATCCCATATCTCTGAGTACCTGGGCCTGGGGGAAATTGAGTTGAAGATACCCTTCATAAATCTGGATATCAGAGGTCGAGACCTGACAGCGTGGTGTGCCGACCCCAGCAGGAAGTAGGACCACAAGGCACTACTGGCATAATATGTATAACTCCATCTCTCGTAAATATAGCTTTGAGAGGAATAACAAGATATCTGTTATACGTACCGTGTCATATGATATATTGGACTGTAAACAGGACCCTTACAATTCCTTGATATAGGAGATGTACTGTTTCTTGGTACTATTTCTTCAGGCTGCAGTGATTACATCCACCGTACAACCTGACAGTCCGTACCCAGGGAGAAGTCTTCTCATAGTCTGCAACCCAACAATTTGATTAGCTCATGCAGAGCATGGTTCTCCCCAGTCACGGGGTAAACCAGCAGATTTTGTGTTTGGGAACAGTCATAAAAGGCTCTGTTATCATTTGCAGTGTGAGTGGACCCATGGCCGTGTAGGCCAGTCAGGCACTATCACGCCCGAGGCGGAGTCTTGCTGGTTATAAGCAAGCACCGACTGATGAGGCAAAATGGAGGAAGACATAACGAACATTCCTCCCCAGTGTAGCGCGAATGCATCCATCAGCATTGCCCCTGAGAATGGCCGCCATGCCAGAATTTTGCAACTGTTGATTGAGACTAGATTGAAGCAATTGATATTTGGTGTTCCATCAATCCACAATGCCATTAATTACTTGTGATCCAACATTCATTGTTTTGTCATTGATTAACGTGATGATACATCAACGCCAAATGAGGTTAGGTAAACTATCACAGGATATTAACTTAATTGAACCCATGTGATTAAAATATGCCACCACCGTAGTGTGTCAACTTGTAGGTGAGCATGCAGATATGCATATTCGTACAATAAGCCTTGAACCCATAGAATGCACCTAGTGATATTAGGTAGTTGATACCACCAAATTGCCAATTTACACTGGCCACAATCTCTTGCCCCAGGGCAGACTCACAGACAATTAATAGAGTTGAAAGGTACATCACAATCTATAACTCTAGTTGGTATCAATTTAAATCTGACTGGATGGATGAGAAAACCCCAATTTCTCAAATATGAGTTTTGTGGCTGAAAACAGCTAATTTTGTAAGATTCAGCATTTTAGAATATCATCCAGATAGGCCATAAATATGTATTTTCGAGCTTTGAGCAGCCCAAGCACTGGCTTGGTAATTTGGTAACAATCTGGAAGCTGAAGTTAGCCCATTTCGCAATGCTTTAACTGCTATCGTTGCCCATCCAGCTACATTTCAAATATCTTCGGTGAACTCTGTGAATTGGAACTGAATATTATGCATCTTTTGAGATCGATGCATGCCATAAAGTATCCTATGGAATATCTGTTATTAGACAGTAACGAAGTTTCCCATTTAAAATTAACTGCACATGTGAATGTGAGTTTAATCAAGGGTGACCCAATGTCTCTACATACATGCAAAATAGTGGTAATCTATTACCACACGTAACTAGTCCACACACCCCGTGTGAGTTCTGTAGCCATCCTCAGGTTTTGATTCCATCCTTGAATTTGGATGATAAGACTGCGGGGGTGCGTGGATTGCACATTTGCCCTCAGAGCCGGCACTCTGTAATGATGTGACGTGAAGTCATAGATGCTTACCAAGTGCCAGGTTTCTCCCATAGGCTGGAAGCCAACTTTTCCTTGCAGTGGCTCCTCCGTTTGCATGGATATCGCAATCCTTAATGCCATGACAGAAACTCTGATCTCACGCACGCCCTCCAGTATGTTTCACGGACACACTTCTGAATTTAGAGTCAGTCACAACTGACTGCCTACACTCCTCTCTTCAGAGACGGAGATATAATGCAGCCCTGCAAACAGGCGCTGCTGCAGGTCCTTGTCACACAGTTGGCGTGTCGTGGAAATTCCCTCACGACATACCACCAAACTGCGACTGCCTAACTCCCCTCCTCAGAGAGGGAGATATAATGCAGCCCTGTACCAGGCGCTGCCGCGGGCCCCCGAGATATTACTCCTTTCCCTGGAGTATCAGGTGGAGCTTCTCTCCATGAGATGCTCTATCCGGCAAAGAAACGTCCGAAGACGCGCCCACTGCAGGAGGTGAATCCTCCTGGCCGGACTATTGAATCTTAACTGGCCTGTCGAGCCGGTATTTCCCACGAAGCCGGGATTTCCCGTGGCTTCCGCAGCCGGCGGTCTCTATGGCCGGGTTTCCTCGAGCCGAGTTTTCCTTCACAGAGCCGGGATACCCCACGGTCTCCGCAGCCGGGTTTCCCCGTGCTAGGTTTTCTTCGCGGAGCCGGGATACCCCACAGTCTCCGCTTCTGGGTTTCCCCGTGAGCCGGGTTTCCCCGCAGAGTCGGGATTCCCCGGAACGACATCCAGCAGGAACTCTGTAGAGAGCTTCCTGCAAGGTAAAGCACGACCTGAAAAATAAGTTTGAAACACACCTTCAGGTTTGAAACTTACCGCTAGAGGAGCAGCGCGCCTGCCAGCCAGTCGCGGCGCCATGCGTGGACGTAGTGACGCACATGCGGGCTGACGGCCTTCTTCTTCACGTAATCACTCATGTGACTCCGAAGGAAAATTGCCTTCAGTAAAATTGTTCAGTGATCGCTGGTTGGTGCGGACTCATGGCCTGATTCTGCACTGTCTCTCTAAAGGCTGGGTTTAGCAAAGAGCTCCCAGAATGAATGAGTGTGGGGAGGAACAATAAGGTCTAAATGGGAATATTAGATTAGATTTTGAGCCGTAAATATACACTGTAATATTTGTATTCAACCTTTTCACTAGAAAAAACACACCACTGGACCTTAGTTGGGCACCCTTTAGCACCTTTTTCATCTCGTTTATCCCAGGCAATTTTAATAGCACATAACAATGTTATTTCACTTATTTATGAACAACTAGTGATGAACAGATACCGGTATACCAGAACCAAACACAGTCAGTCAATGAGAAAAAATATGTTCAAATCCAGAATCAACAAATTTATCCCGGGTAGGCAACATTTACCCCAGGTTGGGAACCCTTGCTTTAGCAGCAATGGTGGGTAAGGCAAGATACACCCAAGAAAAGACAGAAAGTGTGAGAGAATCTCAGCGGGTCACGCAACATCTTTGGAGAACATGCATAGGCGACGTTTTGGACCATTCTTCTGAAGAAGGGTCCTGACCCAAAACCACCAATCCATGTTCTCCAGAGATGCTTCGTGACCTACAGATATACTGCAGCTATTTGTGGGGTTTTTTTAAACCATCATCTGCAGTTCCTTTTGTCTCCAAGTTACAAACCAATAACTAGTTAAATGTGAACACTGAGAAAGAGAGAGAGTGAGAGTGAGAATGCGCGTGCGTGTTAACATATGGGTTAACCTCAGGGTTCGGAAATTAAGAACAAGGGGGCATAATTTTAAGGTGAGAGGAGAAAGATTTAATAGGAACCCGAAGGACAATTTTTTTCCATACATATAGGTCAAATGGGGCAAATGGGATTGGCCTAGATGGTGCACCTTGGTCGGCATGGACGAGTTGGTCCGAAAGACCTGCTTCTCTGCTGTATGAATTTATAAGGCAGGCTCCGATTTGTCATCTGGTAAGTTCATAATATGGTCTTTGTTTCTGGTATGTCTATTAGATCATAGTGCAACCTAAAGTGGTCGTGCCAGCTCTTTGAAACAGTAATATGCTTAGTCCAACTTCCTTGTTCTAATCACGAATCTTGCAACATTTCCACCTGTGTATTCAGAACTTTTAGCCAAGTCAGATGTGTATTTAATCAAATGAAGGCATAATTTCAGCTGCAGCGTAGACCGATTATCCTCAAAGGCAGAGTAAGCTTGAATGGTGAATAGTGAGGAGTGGGCCCATTTGGTTTTCAAACTGTGGCTCCTGGACCATTACTAATCTATGCAGCAAACAAGATTCTGGCTCTCTGTCCGCTTTGTTCATTTATTGACCTGGTATACACTGCCTGCTTCTATGCTGAATGAAGTGAAGGGAATCCGACCGGAGGAATCCAAACAAGTTGCTGACAACGGACAGATTTGCAGGCAGCAGCGCATGAAGATGGAAGTGACAACTGTTCAAGACCTGGAGAAATGTTGAAGTTCACAAAGGGAAATAAAGGCTTTTTTTAAAAACTGAAAAGTAGACAGGATAATGAAAGCCAAGTAGACAATACATTAGGGAAGAATCTTTTAGTCTAAAAAATCTGGAGTACTTCAGCAGTTCAGACAACATTTCTGGAGAAAAGTAGGTGACGCGTCAGGTCGGAACCCAAACTTTTCCGTCTGAAGAATGGGTTCCGACCTGAAACGTCACCTATTCTTTTTCTTCAGAGATATTGTCTTAATTGCTGAAGTACTCCAGATTTTTGTGTGAAAAGGCAGGAGAACGGGGTTGAGAGGGAAAGATAGATCAGACAAAATAGGTGATGCTTCAGGTTGGAACCCAGACTTTTCTGTCTGAAGAAGGGTTCCGACCTGAAATATCACCTATTTTCTGCTGGGATACTGTCTGACCAGCTGAGTTACTCCAGCATTTTGTGTCTATCTTCTGTATAAACAAGCATCTGCAGTTGCTTCCTACACAATACCCAAGGGAAACCGATTCTACTTACCATAGAGTCCAGAGAGGTAGTTTACCTGCTCATTACCATTCAGGAAGCCACCAAATGGCCCAGACCAACTTCATCAGTCCCACTCCCCTCTCCTTATTTCTGAGGCCTTTCAATTAATTATTTCAGCTGCCCATGAACTCCCCTTTAATTCTTTCGACATACACCTACACTGAGGGTAATTTGCAGTATTAAACAGGGGGGACCTCATTGACACTTACCGAATAGTGAAATGCCAGGATATAGTGGACACAGAGACAATTTTTCCATTAGTTCGAGAGCCTAGCCTCAGAATAAAAGGATGTACCTTTAGAAAGGAGATGAGGATTAATTTCTTTAGTCAGAGGGAGGTAAATCCATGGAATGTATTGCAAGAGACGCTGTGGAGGCCGTCATTGTGTATTTTTAAGGCTGAGATTGAGAAATTCTTGATTAGTGAGGATGTCAAGAGTTGGGGGAAAGGCAGAAGAAGGGGTTGCGAGGGAAAGATAGATCAGGCATAATTGAATGGTGGAGTAGACTCGATAGGCCGAATAGCCTGATTCTGCTCCTATGACATACGAACTAAATGACATACGACATATATGAACTAAACTACCAGCGTAAACGTACAAAATGCTGAAAATACTCAGGTCTGGCAGCATCTATTCAAAGAGGAACAGAGTTAACAGTTTCAACTTCCAGATCCTTTGTTTTTCCAGGATTTCCCCTTTTTTGTTTCAGATTTCCAGCATCTGCAGTTTTTCTTTTATGTTTAAACTACCAGCACATCTTTGGGATGTATGAGGAAACTAGAGCACCTGGAGGGAACTGATGCAGTCATAGGGGCAAGGTGCAAACACCACACCGACAGTACCCAAGGTCAGGATTGAATCCGGGTTCTTGGAGCCCTAACGGGAAAAGTACTATAATTTGAAGTTTACAAGACCACAATTAATAATGCGAGGTCAGTAAAATCTTCCTCAAATAGGAACAGCTTCTCACCTGAGGAAGGGGGTTGGGGAGGGGGCTGAGGGGATAGTGAGTAAAAATGGAACAAGGAAGAGTCACTCAAAATATCTTGAACCAGCCTCCCTTTCATCAAATCCATCTGCACTTTACAGTGGCCTAGGCAAGGCCGCCAGCATAATCAAAGACCAGCCTCACACCAGTAACTCCCTCTTTTCCCCTCTCCCATCAGGCAAGAGGTAGAGAAGTTTGAAAAACGCATACCTCCAGATTTGGGGACAGTAGGCAACTGAACCGTCCACTCATTAACTAGACAGTGGTCCTGACCTCACATTTACCTCATTGAAGGCCCCTGAACTATCTTTAATCGGACTTTATCTGACTTCAATGTTATATCTTGCACTAAATGTTGTACCCATTGACCTTTATCTGTGCACGGTGGACAGCTTGATTGTATTCATGTAGTCTTTTCTTTGACTGGATAGCACACAAACAAACATTTTCACTATACCTCAGTCCACGTGACAATAATAAACTAAGCTAAACTAGAGAAAAACTCTCAGAACAATAAGAGAGTGTACTCTGAAAAACAAGCAACCATACAAAGGATTCTGAAGAAGGGTTTCGACCCAAAATGTTGCCTATTTCCTTCGCTCCATAGATGCTGCCTCACCCACTGAGTTTCTCCAGCATTTTTGTCTACCTTCGATTTTCCAGCATCTCCAGTTCCTTCTTAAAACAAAGATCATGCCAAGGAGGAAGGTGATATTGAAAAGATGCTGGTAAACAGATGGATGCTGACGAGTACCTGAACACTTTGATGAAAACAGCTACATTGTGTGGAATAGGATAACATTCTGGAGACAAGCACTTATTTCTTAGCATTTCAAATCTGAAGTCCATCTGTGCTCCTTGTTACCACTAATTTTCAGTAAATAAAACAGTAAAAGCATTGTTCCACTCCCATAAAATGCAGATGAGTCTTGCCTTTATAAAGATTAAACTGCTGAGAGTCTTCAACGTCCTGCAAGCGCCTTCAGCATAGTTAGGCAAACAATGAGCACGGTGACTGCAGATTCACAATGTAATGTAGTGGTACAGCTCTACCAGGAAGGGCTCCACCAGTTCCAGAGGCCCAGGGTCCTTCCTGAAGACACAAGGAACTGCGGATGGTGGAATCTTGAGAAGAACGACAATGATCCCGGGGATGATTGTGTTAACACCGAGTCATACAACATGGAAACAGGCCCTTCGGCACAACCTGCCCATGCCAACCAACATGCCCCATCTATACTTGTCCCAGCAGAGATAGGCAGGTTTGGGATTAGTAAGGGCATCAATGGTTATGGGGATAAGGCAGGAGAATGGGGTTGAAAGGGAAAAATAGATCAGCCATGATTGAAAGGCAGAGCAGGCTCAATGGGCCGAATGGCCAATGTCTTATGGTGTTATGAACACAGTTTTGGAGGAACTCAGTGAGTCAGACAATATCTGGAGGAAATGGACAGTTGGCATTTCTTGTCACAACCCTTCTCAGTCTCTCCTGACTTTGGATGTTGTCATATGTACAGTATACGTATGGCATATTCTCCTTTTAACCAATAATGGGTTTCTGCTGAGTGCTCAGATATCCTCCCATCCCAGAGACATGCATAGATTAAATGGCTGTTGTAAAGTATTCATTAGTGTAGGTGACAGTAATGTGTACAAACCTTCAGCATTTGTTTCATGATTACTAAACTGCAAAAAAGTTCAGTCAGCAAAATCTCGACACCTTGGGCAACTCTTGACAGATTACAGACAGGAAAATTCCCACTGCACAGGAAAAGTGCCCAAGCCGATAGTCTCCATCTAATGAACCTCTTCTACAGCTTACACCATTCAACCTAAGGGATAGTATGTCTTAATCTTTAATCTTAAACTTTAATCTTTATATACCAAACAGAACGTGCTGGAGGAACTAGCAGGGCCAGGCAGCATCTGTTGAGGCAATGGATGGATGATATTACAGACCAGGACCCTTCTTCAAACTGATGGTTCCCATCCCAAATATTTGTTTGTCCATTCCCTCCGCAGATGCTGCCTGACGTGCCAAGTTCTTCCAGCATTCTGTGTTTTGCTCAAGATCTGCAATTTCTTAGTCTCCCTTTAATCTCTATATAATTACCTTAGGATCAATAGATAATATTCTTTATTGACAAATTTCTATTCAATCATCTTCTATTCCCAATGCTATCGCTGGCAGGCAGATACATATAAAGCTCAATTCAAAGATGAATCAATATTGAGTTTCCATTGAAGAAGGTCATCATTAAACCCACTCCCATCGTTATCCCCACTCCCCTAACACAGCCTCTCACTCAGCAGAATCTCGAGTCTGTGCAAATTCCTACTGCCCCATAGCTGATGGATTCATGTATAAATCTTCCCCGCGATGCGGCTGATCCTTTTTCCCCAGCGTAGAGGATTCAAAATCTAGAGCGCTTATGGGGAGTGGGGAGACATTTAAGAAGGAGTTCAGGGGCAATCTTTTCACTCAGAGACTAGCCCCTAACTGGAATGAGCTGCCAGAGGAAGCTATAGAAGTGGATACAATTACATCTTTTAAGACATTTGGACAGATACATGGGTAGGAAGAGTGCAGACAGCAATGGACCAAACGCAGGCAAATGGGACTAGCCCAGAATGCCAACTTGGTCGGCATAAGGGATTGGTTCTGTGCTGTACAGCTCTATGACTCCATTACTTTACTGCACATATTTAAATCCACCCTCCTGTCATGGAATATGATGCGACCTTTTCAACATGAACAATTAACTTTTCAATCTCAACAGTTTACAACCTTCATCACAGCTTAAATGCCCTTTATTTTAAGAGCCATGCGAGGTTGGAAAAATAAATTGTGATTGAAAGTGATCACCAGAGCCACAGATGATGCCAAAAATCGGCTGGAAAATATTCATTCATTCTGTTGGAGAAATTCTCACAGGAAAGGAAAGAGAAAATTATCAGAAAATAATTTCAGAGAGACCAAGCTTCACATCTGTACAACTTACCAATTCTACTCCAGTCTGCACTGTGGGCCAATTTATTTCCCCTGGAGCCCTTCACGAGTGTAGTCTGAGAATGCTCAGTGGGAATACTCACATGCTGTAAAGTAGCCCTTGGCAGTTGGCCACTTCACACTTATTATTTCCTCAAGTCAGGCGTGTACACACTGAATTGTCTGGGTGGTTGCACATGTGATACCAAAAGCACCATTGAACCACGTCAGGCACTCCCACCTGTGTCCATCCTGCAGTTGATGCTGTGAACACAGCAACAGAGGAGCAGGAGTAGGCCACTCGGCCCCTCCAGCCTGTCCTACTATTCAATGTGCACATGGCTGCTTTGTCCCAAGCCTCAACTTCTCCTCTGTGTCTATTCCTCAGAACCTTGAACTATTAAATATTTAGCTATGTGCTATTTAGTACCTCCATGATCTCACCTCCACAACCCACTGAGACATAGAAATGGGATGTGAAGACGTCAAAGAATCTAGAAACAAAGAACTGTAGATGCTGGTTTATACCAGAGATAGACACAAAGTGCTGGAGTAACTCAGTGGGTCAGGCAGCATCTCTCAACAAAAAGCATGGGTGACGTATTGGGTCTGAAGAAAGGTCCCGACCCAAAACGTCACATATCCTTTTTCTCCAGAGATGCTGCCTGACCCACCGAGTTACTGCAGCACTTTGTGTCTATCCTTAACATCAAAAAATCTTCTCAATTCAAATAGAGTCTAATGCTGCAATGATGATGTCCTTCAGAGGTCAAACAGGCATGTGGCTGAAATACAAGTTCCTTAAACATGGCAGAGCAAAACTTCCAAAAACTATTCTCACATAGAGAATGGTGGGTATATGGCACAATCTGCAAAAGGAAATAGTTGGAGTAGGTATTATAATAACAGCATGTGGACAGCTTTAAATACGGTCAAAATGGGACTGGCTTAGATGTGGCATCTTGATTGGCATGGACGGGTTGTGCTGAAGGGCCCGTTTCTGTGCTGTATGACTCAGACCTATCTGCCTTCTTCATTGATGCCAATTCATAGACAGAAGCACGACAATTGACTTTCACTGAGGCCATGTGATCTCAAATTCAAACTAAATATTCTATGGTAGCTTTTCAAATAAGAAAATAGAAATCCACTTCAATACCTCAGCACAAATTTATCCCTTCAACATCATGGATTTACTTTACCTTGGTTAATCATCGTGAAAGCAGGCCCTTTGGCCCAGCAAGTCCACGCCGACCAGTAATCACCCCATACACCAGCACTATCCTACACATTAGGTACAATTTATAATTCCGCCAAAGCCAATTAACGTACAAACCTGTCTTTTCAATGTAGGAGGAAACCGGCATATCCGGAGAAAACCCATGCAGTCACAGGGAGAACGTACAAACTCCGTAAAGGAAGCACCCCTAGTCGGGACCGAACTGGCGCTGTAAGGCAGCAACTCTACTGCTATGCCACTGTACCATTTGGCTGCTGAAATTCCTACAATAAAGTGATTGTTTCAGGAAGTATCTCATTGTTGTTTTGGGATGTCCTGATATCATAAACAAATACAGACTGGAAATGTGCCCCGACTACAGTTACAGCAGCACCTAACAGCAATGGTCCAGATTAAACCCACTGAATTCCAGCGCACCCTTCATGCGCATTTCTAGGACGTTTGTGGAATGTAGAAGAATGCAAAGTTCACAAAATGGAACAGGAGGAAGTTATATGTCCTATTAAACCTTTTCAAACAGTTCTTAATTAGATCTCCTTCTTTGTGATTTCTTCAAAGCTCCTGTTTTGCCATCTTGGAAGTTAGCATTGGAACGATTTCCAATGGTCCATCAAACAGATCATGGCAGATCACAGCTTGCCATATGAAGACTGCCTCCATGCTTCATTTAAATCTATACCACCCAATAAACCATTGTGAAAACACCTTTGCTTAATTTGCTCCAAAGTCCTTCATAATCCGTAAAAGATATTGTATCTTCTCATTCGTTCAACCTCTGCGCTTCAGGGAGAATTACCCCAGCATCTCAAATTTCTCCATGCAGTTGAATTCCCTCAATCCTTGTGTAATTCATGACGTGATTCCTAATATGAGTTACAGTCATAGATAATATAATTAAGCATAGAAACAGACCTCCGGCCCAACTCATCTATGTCAACCAAGATGCCTCATCTAAGCTAGTCCCAGTTATCCGTGTTTGATCCATATCAACCTTTCCTATCCATGCACGTATCCAAATGTCTTTAAACTTTTGTTATTGTACATGCCTCAAATACTTCCTCCAGCAGCTCGCTCCATATACTCACTGCCCTTGGGTGAAAACATTTGCCTCCTCAGTTTCCTATTAAATCTTTCCCCTCCCACCTTAATCCTGTGCCCTCTAGTTCTTGATTCCCCTACGCTGGGAAAAACTGTGTATTTACCTTTCTATTCCCGTCATGATTTTATACACCTCTATAAGATCATCCCTATTCCTTCTGTGCCATAGGAATAAATTCCTGCCCAATCTCTTCCAAAATCCCAGGCCTCAAATAGTGACACATTCCTTGTAAATCTCTGCACCTCGTTCCAGCTTAATGGCATCTTTCCTATCACAGCGTGACCAAAACTGAACCCAATACTCCAAGTGCGGTCTCCCCAAAGTCTTGGACGGCCCTGCCTTAAAAGGACAACAGTTTATTTTTATATATACTGCATGCTTCCAATTGCTCCCTCAAAATGAATGATTCTCTCCACCTCCACCTTGTCATGCCCTCGGAAATCAAAAATTCAGAAGCTGCTGCCGCGGATTTGTTAGCACTAGTGGTATAGATGTTGCTCAATGGCCTTAAGCAGAAAGAGACTAATGACATTGCCCAAACGCAGATTGGTTCAGTGAGCAGCACAGAAATTGGTTTGAAGAATTTCATTAGATGGAATAACTTGAGATGCAGTTCAACCTGCTGGAGACACTGTGCAGTGTAATTATTAGATATTTATTGGTTTGGTCCAATGGGGACTGCAGCTGCATGGGGAGACTGAAGCAAGTGGTTCAGGGGAGACTTAATAGTGTTGCTCAAAATCAAATATTTTACAGAATTTGCAGGGAGAATAGGTTTACTATAGTTGACAACTATTGGTAGAACTAGAGGGAAGACAAGAATACAGTAGTGTAGCTGATGGACTTGCTGCCTCACAGTGCCAGAGACCCGGTTCAATCCTGACCTTGGGTGCTGTCTGCGTGGAGTTTGGACGTTCTTGCTATGACCACGTGGGTTTCCTTTGGGTGCTCGATTTCCTCCCACATCCCAAAACCATGCGGGTTTGTTGGTTGGATGGTCTCTGTAAATTGTGCCGAGTGTGTAGGGAATGGATGGGAAGTAGACAAAAGTGCTGGAGAAACTCAGCGGGTGCAGCAGCATCTATGGAGCGAAGGAAATGGGCAACGTTTTGGGCCAAAACCCTTCTTCAGACTGAAGATGGGAAAATGGGATAACATGGAATGGGACCGATAGTCGGGGTGGACTTGGTGGGCCGAAGGACCTGTTTTTGTACTGTATCTTTAAATTAAACAATTTTACAAAGTATGGTATGGGAAATCAGATTTAAGGGAAACTGATTATGTGAGGGAAACATTTTGGAGAAATGTAAAAAATACAGCAGAATGGATCTAACTGGATAACAAGATAGGTGGCATAAGCACAATAGAACAGATGGCTTTCCTTATATATATATTTTTAATCTTTTATTTTTTTAAGGCTTTGAAAAAGAGAGAAAGAGAGAAATAACAGCAAAGAAAGTAGAAGAGTGAAAAAGAGATGTGAAAGTGCAAAAGCGTGACAGAGGGAAAGGAAACCCTTGAAGAGTTAGAGACTGGAGATTAAGAGATAGACCGGGAGAGGAAAAAAAAAGAAAAAGAAAGAAGAAAGAAGAAAAGCCAGTTACTTTATTATAAAAACATCTCGCAAAAGGAATCTACCAACTCGACAGTTTTTCTTCCCCCTTTACCAAGACCCGACACCAGTACTTTTTTGAGGTATTCTTGCACCTTATCCTTGTAGTAGATTTATAAATGCAGACCACGTCTTATAGAAACAGTCTGATTTTCCTGCTAGTCGGAGTCTCATATCTTCCAAGTGTAGTGTTTCGAACATAGTTGAAATCCACATATTAACTGTTGGTATAGGAGTATTTTTCCAGAATTTTAAGATGAGCTTTTTTCCAGTTATTAAGCCATATTCAAATAGAGTCTTTTGAAACACATTTAATTCAGGGCTATCCAGTCTGCTTTTGGATATTTTTGTGAAAATTTCAAAATGTCCAAAATGTTTGAATTTTTGTACAAAAGACAAATGAGTGCGCTATATTAGCTTCTTGACATTGACATTTATCACATATAGGTGAGACATTTGGAAAAAGTTTACTTATTTTAGTTTTTGAATAGTACAATCTGTGTAAGATTTTAAATTGTATTAAGGTGTGTCTTACATTAATTGAACATTTATGCACATTTAATAAATATTCTTCCCACCTTTCCCCTTATATAATTAATGAGGTTAAGTGTAAAAGGCACTTGAACTTGAATTAGTGGGATCGTGAACACCTTGGTTGAGATTGGCAAGTCACCCGATTTCACTCCCAATAATTAATGTCGTGAATGCAAAGTTCTTATTTAGCAGTGAAACGAGTGAAAGGAACAATTTAAAATGACCATTGGCGGAAATGTAAAGTTGATAGGCTATAACCAATGTTGCAGACACACATCAACCTGGCCACCCGCTCATCTTGATGCTCCCATCGGTACAGGGGTCCGAAATTGTGACCTCCAAGTTCAAGAACACCTTCTTCCCAGCAACCATCAGGTTCTTGAACACTGCACAACACCAACCTCAGTAACTGTGTTCTACCATGTTTTTGTTTGTGTCTTTGTTGCACTACAGACTTTAGATTTTGCACTATTATGCTACCTAAATATGTGGTTATTAACTTATGGAACTTTATGATTATTTTTCAGTATTGCATTTACAGGTATTGTTACTTGCTTCTGCAAGTAAGGCTTTCATTGTGCTGTTGTCAGCACATACAACAATTAAACACTTTTGATCCTTTTGGATTTTACGTTCTTCATAATCTCCTTCACAATCTGTGCAGTCTAGACCTTAGCCAGAGAGCCATACAGCATAGAAATAGGCCCAACTTGCTGACTAAGACGTCCCATCTACACTAGTCCCACCTGCCCACATTTAGTCCATATTTCTCTAAACCTTTCCTATCCGTGTATCTGCTAAGTTTGCTTTTTGGCAGCAGAAAGAGCTTCTGATGCCCAGAATCGAGTTGTAAACAGTTTTTTGGAAACATGGCCTCGCTTCAAGATGTTGTTCTGGACATCTGCATTTGTTGTAATTCAGTGATATTCACACAATCGACTTGCAAACAGATCTTGAGAAAACATTTGGTTTATTTAGGCTCTGCATCTTTGCTACCAATCTAAAATGCTGTGGGCTGAGTAACATTTCAAGATATCTAAGGTGATGCGGAGACAGAGGAAGTGTTTGCAGTGACATCACTGATGTGAAGAATCTAACATGCCAACTAACTTGCACACAACAAAACTCCAGCAGTCTGATAATCAGTAGAAACAAGGAACTGCAGCTGCTGGTTTACAATAAAAGACAAAGTGCTGGAATAACTTCAGGCAGCAGAGTGGTGCAGTAGTAGAATTGCTGCCTTACAGCGCTTGTGATCCAGATTCGATCCTGACTACCGGTGCTGTCTGCACAGAGTTTGTATGTTCTCCCTGTGTCTACGTGGGTTTTCCCTGTTTCCTCTGTACAGGTCTGTCGGTTAATTGGTTCCTGTAAATTGTTCCTAATGTGTAGGATAGTGCTTGTGTATGGGGTGATCGCTGGTCGGCGTGGACTCGGCGGGCCAAAGGGCCTATTTCCTTGCTGTATCTCTAAAGACTAAAGACTCCGTGGGCCAGGCAGCATCTCGGGAGGACATGGATAAGTCACCTATCCATGTTCTCTAGAGATGCTGCCTGACCCACCAAATTACTCCAGCACTTGTCTGTGGAATTCTCTGCCTCAGAGGGTGGTGGAGGCCGGTTCTCTGGATACTTTAGAGAGAGAGCTAGATAGGGCTCTTAAAGATAGCGGAGTCAGGGGATATGGGGAGAAGGCAGGAACCGGGTACTGATTGGGGATGATCAGCCATGATCACATTGAATGGCGGTGCTGGCTCGAAGGGCCGAATGGCCTGCTCCTGCACCTATTGTCTCCTGTCACTTTGGGTTTTTTTGTCTGATAATCAGATTTTCCCGCAGGGGATAAACAATTGACACTAAGGATAACAACTACACACTTCCAACTTGTTGTGGGACTTGACTCACCAAATACAACAGACAGTGGTTAACTTAACTTCTCAGAGTGTATTTATTTAAAAACTCCAAATTACCCTGAAATGAAAGGCTTGGTATTTTGCAGGCAATTTGGTCAGATACTGCCTGATCTGCTAGGTATTTATTGCAAATTTTCTTTCTATCTTAGATTTCCAATATCTGTAATTTTTAGATTCATAAACAGCACAGAAACGGGCCCTTCGGCTCAACACGCGTGTTACATTCAAGTTACATACCTCAGCTAGTCCCATTTCCCTGCGTTTGGCCACCTCCCTCCAAGCCTTTCTTATCTATATATCTGTCCAGATGCTTTAACGTCTTCATTGCACCCACCTCTACTACGTCCTCTGGCAGCTTGTTCCACATACACAACTTTTGTGTGGAAAAGGTTGTCCCTCAGATCCTCTTTAAAACTTTCCCCACTCACCTTAAACCTGTGTCCTCTAGTTTTAGACTCCCCTGCTCTGGGAAAAATACTGTGACCATTCTCCTTAGCTACCCCCTCGTGGTTTATAAACCTTCATAAGGTCACTCAACCACCTCGATTCCAAGGAAAAAAGCCCCAGGCTATCTCGTCTCTCTCCTCAAGCCCTCCAGTGCAGGCAAAATCCTTCCGAGTCTCTCCTCATCTTTTCTCACTTAAAGACATCCTTTCTGTACCTAGACAATCAGAACTGTGCATAATACTCCATGTATAGTCTCAGCAATAACTTGTGCAATTGACATGATGTCCCAACTCTTGTACTCAATGTACTGACAAATTAAGGTAATGCCTTATTTGCCACCCTGTCAACCTGCATCGCTACTTTCAGAGAACTGTACACTTGTAGAGTTGTGAATTTATGGAATTCCCTGCCACGGAGGGCAGTGGAGGCCAAATCACTGGATGGATTTAACAGAGAGTTGGATAGAGCTCTAGGGGCTACTGGAGTCAAGGGATATGGGGAGATGGCAGGCACGGGTTATTGATAGCGGACGATCAGCCATGATCATATTGAGTGGCGGTGCTGGCTCGAAGGGCCAAATGGCCTCCTCTTGCACTTATTTTCTATGTTTCTATGTGCCGCTAAATCTCCCTCTTCTACAACACACTACCATTTACTTTTTTTGGTTTTCACATCAAGAGTTGAGGCAGAACAAGGGTGTCAGGGGTTCGAGGGAGAAGGCAGCAGAATGGGGTTGAGAGCGAAAGATAGATCAGCCATGACGGAATGGCGGAGTCGACACGATGAGCCGAATGGCCTCATTCTGCTCCTATGACTTATGAACTAGCTGTATGGCAGAATCATTGACAGAACCAGCTGACAATTATCTGAGGCTTCATATATACTGAAATGTTTGGAAAAGGGAGAGCAAATTGATAGAGCTGTTTGTTTAAAAATATATTATTCTGGACTCTATAAATAGCTGCATAGGGCACAAAAGTGAGAAAGTTATGCTAAATCATGACAACTCACTAATTAGACCTCAGCTAACTCAGCAGCACGATGCCAGGAATGGGGAACTTCAACGCTGCTGTGAGACTAATGAAGCTGGACGGTTTAAGTTTGACCAGAGGAAGATGAAGAGGTTTTAGAAGGATGCTTTGATGCAATAAAGACGACTCTTTTCATGGCGAGAGGATTAATAACCAGAGGATATGGTTTGAAGATAATTGGCAAACGAACCAGGAGCAAGAAATGTAATTGTTTATTGTGTTCTCGAAAATGCCCAGTAATAACATATAAAAGGGAACTGGATAAACTCCAAAAAGAAAAATAAAGGGCAGGAAATTGTGACTAATTGGAGGACTCCAAAATATCTGGTCAAACCATGATAGGCTGAATGGAAGATCTGACACCATTTGATGCAGTGGTCTCCAGGATAGAATACAATTCACTGTTTCCAGTAAAGATGTCCATTTGAGGTCATTTAAACTGGGATTTAGAAGGCATAATGTGACAATAATTCACTTAAAAATTTGACTACATAGTTAGTCAATTTATTCATAAATAGCTTTTTATTCTCCAAATATAAAATATTGGGTTTTTAATTCTGTTCTGACAATAGTACAAATATAAGCCATTTTTTTAAATTCCATTATTTTACATCAGATATAGTCATAGGACATTGCAGTAATTAGAATGTTAACCAATGGGCCACTTGATATACGGATTTTGTCATTACTATTCTCGTGGGAAGGGGAGAGTTCTCCCAAAGTGCATCTTATCTGAATGTAAAAGTACTGTCCATTACATCTCAAACACAGCACACAACCAAAATATTGGGTAATATCCATTCAAGTACACAACCAGTGATTCAAATTATTGATACCGACAAAGAATTGCCAGTACTGACCATGTCAACTCTCAGTCACTACACAGACCAGACATGATGGAGAGTTAATGTCTAAGGATGCACTCCCTCATCTTCAATGCTTATTAGAGACATGGCCCATTGATTGTTGCCATATCAAAAAAGACAATTCTTGTATCACCTACATAGCATAGAGGAAATTCAATGGTTTGACATAATCACCAACAGCAAATTATCAGCCTTTAGATTTTAGAGACACAGCACCGAAACAGGCCCTTAGGCCCACCAAGTCCGCACTGACCAGCGATCACCCCGTACATTAGCACTATCCTACTCATTAGGGACAATTTACAATTTTGCCAAAGACAATTAACCCGCAAACCTGTATATCCCGTATATCTTTGGAGTGTGGGAGGAAACCCACACAGTCATAGGGAGAATGTGCGAACTCCGTACAGACAGCACCCGTAGTCAGGATCGAATCAGGGTTTCTAGCGCTGCAAGGCAGCAAGACTGGCTACATCGTATGTGAGAGATAATAGGCTGTCTAAGAGGCTTCTCTCGAATGAATTTGAAATAGGGAGGAGGAAGTTTGACTGTGCCACATTCTGCTTCAAAGACAGCACGAGGCTGCAGTCTGGATTTAACGAGCTGAGAAGATATGGCTCACAACAGGGGAGCTCAGGATGGAGAGCAAGCAGCATGTCATCACACTGCCTTGGCAGCAGGAAGATGTGTAGAAAACAACTTACCTTGGCTCATTTCCTGCATCCTCCACATGGAAACTGATCCCGCAATCAGTAATCGCACTCAAACACGAGTGACAACTTTTATTATTACACTGAGTGGGAGAGCTTTATAGGTGCATGGAGGTTGGCATGGAGCCAATAGACTTCAGGTAAGTCTGATGAAGGGTCCCGACCCAAAACATCGCCTAGCCATGTTCTCCAGAGATACTGCCTGAAAAATACAAAGAGTTTCTCCAACACTTTGTATTTTTATTGTCAGATTTCAGATAAGCATAGCAGTGCAGCAGTTGCACACTGCTACTGGGCAAAGGAGTTGAGGAAAAGCAGGTACTGCTCAACTCCACATTGTAGATATGGCCAAGAAAGCATACCGACGCCTCGACTTCCTCAGATAGCTTAGGAAGTTTGGCACGTCCCCAACAACCCTCACCAACTTCTACAGATGCATCATAGAAAGCATTTTATTGGGATGTACCACTGCATAGTTTGGGAATAGCTTCAGCCAAGACCACAAGAAATTGCAGAGAGTTGTGAACGTAGCCCAGACCATCACGCAAACCAGCCTCCCTTCCACTGACTCCATCTACACTTCACGCTGCCTCATCAAGGCCACCAGGACAAGTCTCACCCCGGTCACTCCCTCGTCTCCCATCTCCCATTAGGCAAGAGGCACAGAAGTTTGAAAATGCATGCTTCCAGATTTACCAACAGTTTCTTCCCAGTTGTTATCCGGAAACTGAGCAAATCTCTCATCAGCCAGAGTGCAGTCCTGACCTCCCATATACCTCATTGAGACATCGGATTTATTATTAAATTGGACTTTAACAGACTCCAATGTTATATCTTGCACTGAATGTTGTATCCTTTATCCTTTTCCACCATGGACATGATTGTATTCATGTATAGTCTTTTCTCTGAAGTCGAGAAGTCTGAAGTTCTCTGGAGCTCCCGAAGTCGATCACAAGCAAAGGGGCCGGCAGCTCCACGATGTGAGGCCGCAGTGTGGACGGAGATATGATACGGGAAAAGTTGTATACGGGAAAAGGAGCAGGGAGGTTCTACTTCAGTTGTATAGGGTCTTGGTGAGTCCACACCTGGAGTATTGCGTACAGTTCTGGTCTCCAAATCTGAGGAAGGACATTATTGCCATAGAGGGAGTGCAGAGAAGGTTCACCAGATTGATTCCTGGGATGTCAGGACTGTCTTATGAAGAAAGACTGGATAGACTCGGTTTATACTCTCTAGAATTTAGGAGATTGAGAGGGGATCTTATAGAAACTTACAAAATTCTTAAGGGGTTGGACAGGCTAGATGCAGGAAGATTGTTCCTGATGTTGGGGAGGTCCAGGACAAGGCGTCACAGCTTAAGGATAAGGGGGAAATCCTTTAGGACCGAGATGAGAAGGACTTTTTTCACACAGAGAGTGGTGGGTCTCTGGAACTCTCTGCCACAGAGGGTAGTTGAGGTCAGTTCATTGGCTATATTTAAGAGGGAGTTAGATGTGGCCCTTGTGGCTAAGGGGATCAGAGGGTATGGAGAGAAGGCAGGTACGGGATACTGAGTTGGATGATCAGCCATGATCATATTGAATGGCGGTGCAGGCTCGAAGGGCCGAATGGCCTACTCCTGCACCTAATTTCTATGTTTCTATGTATCTCCGTCGAGGAAGGCGATTAAAAAAAGATTCCCTCACCCCCCACATAATACAAAACTAAAGGTACACTAAAACATACATTTAACAACAAAAGATAAGGACAAGACAGACTGTTAGCGAGGCTGCCATTGTATGGCGTCACCCACATCTTACAATCATGTGACACATCAAATCATACACGTCACGTCAAGTGATTAACCTGAAATCATTCATATTGATTTGTCTACAAGCATGGACATGAGGTGAGTAAAGTGAAGAAGGGCTCCAACCCGACATGTCACTTATTCCTTTTCTCCAGCGATGTTACCTGACCCGCTGAGTTACTCCTGCATTTTGTGTCTATTCACGACTAGTCCTAATTGTTCCAGGGCTTAATCAAACATTCCCTGCCCATTCTGAGCTTACTCCATTCACTCCACATTTCAAATGACCCCTGCGCTTCCCTAAAAGGCAATTTAATATGTAGCCACTACTTGATCTTGCAACAACCATGCATAGGAACCAGAGCATAGGAACGGGCTCTTCAGCCGATATTCCCACGCTGGCCAAGCTGTCTTCGTGAGCTAGTCCCATTTGTCCGCATTTGGCCCATACTCTCCAAACATTTAATTACAATGCAGCTATTCAAATGTCTTTTACACATTGTAATTGTACCTGCCTCTACCACTTCTTCTGGCCACTCATTCCACGTACGCCTCAGTCTACGTGAGGAGCAACCTGCTTCTCGGGTCCTCTAAATCTATTCCTTTTCACGTTAAATCTATGCCCTCTAGTTTTCGATTCTCCTGCCAAGAGAAAAAGACTGTGCCAATCCATCCTATCCGTGCCCCTCTTGATTTTATAAACCTCTAAGTCACCTCCCAATCTGCTTCACTCCAGGGAAAATAATTCAGGACTATCCAATTTCTCCGAATACAATCCGGGCAACATCCTTGTAAATTTTTCCTGCACCCTCTCAAGCTTACTTAGTGTCCTAAGGCGACCAGAACTGCACACAATATTCCAGGTGTGGACTTAACAACATCCTGTATAACTGTAACATGGCGTCCCAACTGTAGAACTCAGTGCCCTGTCCAATGAAGGCAAGCATGCCATCTGCCTTCTTCACCCCTTGTCCACCTATAGCTCCCTGAAAGTGGTGATACATGCTTGTCTCTCCATTCCCCAAGGATTCCAATTATCGTGCAACTCATTCCCTGGTACAACTTAACAACATTTCGCACTTCCCATCTAACAATTCTTAGCCCACTTTAATGTAGATCCATTTGTAATCGTAGTCCTTTTTGATAGACAAAAAGTTGCCAGAATGCATATTATTCTTTGGTGTTGGTGTCTATGGCAGATCATCTTATTAGCTGCTTAAGCTGTATAAGGGCCTGACCACCTAATTTAATTAATATCTTTTATTTTTTAAACTTGAGTAACATTTTTGTAATATTAAAAATTATAAAAATTTGAATATATAGTTTTACTTTTTAGAGGTGCCGGTATGCTATCACAAAAAGGCACTGGATAAGTTTTATGTCCAATTTTGGTGTTATCTGCAAATTTACTAACCATGCCAACTACATTCTCATCCAAGTCCTTCATACAGATTTAAAACCATGGTGGTCCCAACACCAATGGTCAGAGAGTTATACAGCATGGCAACAGGCCCTTCGCCCCAACTTGCCCTCGCCAACCAACATATCCCATCTACACTAATCCCACCTGCCTGCATTTGGCACATGTCCCTCACAGGTCACAGGTCTCCAATCTGAAAAACAACCTTTGACTAACGCGCTTCCACCAAGATCATTTTATATCTATTTTGCTTGTTCACCCATGGATCCCTAATCCAGTGGAATTCAAGTTCACTAAAAATAACTAATTCATTCCATCCCTTGGGGGTTTTATATTTCCAAAGAAAATGATGCCAGTGTTGAAGAATGGAAAAGTTGGTGCTTTCTTGGCAGCTGGTATTGGCATTGAGTAATCCTGTGTCATTTTGGCCTCCCAATAAGCAATTACAAATTCATTTTACTGCCAATGTTTTTTAATCATAAATTTCAAACCATGATCTTGGAACAGTAAACAGTTTTAGATTTTGTTTTTGAGCATAGCGTGGAAACAGGCACTTCGGCCCACCAAGTCGATGCCGACCCCGTACACTAACACTATCCTACACACTAGGGACAATTTACAATCTTTACCCAAGCCAATTAACCTACAAACCTGAATGTCTTTGAAGTGTGGGAGGAAACCACAGCACAATGGGAAAATTAACGTGGTCACAGAGAGAACGTACACACAGCACCCCTAGTCAGGATCAAACATGGGTGGCTGGAGCGGTAATGCAGAGACTCTACCACTGCACCACCGTGCCGCCCCAGTTTCTCATTGTTATTTTTCTTCCACTCCTCTGAACTCCAGATGGTTTCCCAAAATCTATCCCAAATGTGAACAGCTTTAGATTGTGGATTTCAGCCAAGGACAAAGTGACTGTTTAGGTGGTATTTCTTGCCTTCATCTTGGCATGGACTTTGAATGGCAGGAAACAAATTAATTCAGATGTGCGAGTTGTAGGCCAGTAGCATTCATTTCCCGTGGGAAGGTGGCAGAGGTCTACAACATCTTTAATGCAGGGAAAGCACAGGATATGGCTGGAAGCACTCAGCAGTTCAAGTAGCAGCTACACAATGAGAAGCAGAGTTAACATGAGCAAGAGACCATTTGGAAATTGTACATTTTATGTAGAACAGGAGTAACTTGCGAAACAAGGTAGGGTGGATGCTGGATTACACGGATGGTCTGAAGAAGAGTCCCGGCCCAAAACATCGCCTATCCATGTTCTCCAGGGATACTGCCTGACCCACTGTGTTACACCAGCACTTTGTGTCCTTTATGTGCTGGAGGAACTCGGCTGGACCGGCAGTATATGTGGTGGGGACAGACAGATGAAGTTTTGGGTCGGGACCCATCTTCAGACTGATGGCGTGGGGGGAGGGGGGGGGGGTAGAGGAGAACCCTTGAAAAGAAAGAAGGTGGTGGGACAAAGCCTGGTAAGTGATGGGTGGATACAGTTGGAGGTGAGGAGGGGGGTGATTCGAGTAAGTGACAAAGGCTAGAGGTGAGAAGGAGACAAAGGAATGTCAGATATGGAAATGTAAAGCTGGAGGAAAGGATATGGTTTGGGGGATAAAAGGGAAGGGGAATAGGAGAAATATGGGCACATCTGGGTGGGATATTTCTTGAAATTGGAGAATTCAATGTTCATATTTTTACCCCAATGATCCAGCTTCCTCCCACATCCCAAACACATGCAAGTTGCACGATGTACAGGAAGGAGTCTGAGAACTGTTACCTCCAGGTTCAAGAACAGCCTCTATTGGTTGCACTGAACCGCCAGGGTCCAAAGATCATAGAGCGGAGCTCAATGATCTTAGCTAGGGACTGTGCACTACTAAGGTTGCTCCATGTACTTTGGTTTTTGCACTATCATAGTCTATACTTTGAATTACTGTTAACTTATTGTTACATTTATTGTTGTTGCAGTGTCTGTAGAAATGCAACAAATAGGAATGTCACTGTTCCTGTCGTATCCGGTGTAAATAACAAATAGACACTCTTGAACTTCTCTCTTGGTAGTTTAATTGGCTGCTGTTTTGCCCCTGGTGTGTGGAGCAGATGGGAATGCAGGAATAGGATGTTAGTGTATGGTGTGGTCGCTGGCCGGCACAGACGATGGGGCAGTATCCATGCTGCATCTCTAAAGTATGGACAAAGCTCATTTAGAGCATAAACACCAGCATAGACAATGAGCCGTTTTATGTAATTCTGCAAGATCATCTTCCTGGAGATTTTTTCTCTTGATTCTTCATAAGGTCACAAGTCATAGGAGCAGATCTAGGCCTTTTGACCCATCACGTCTACTCTATCATTCAATCGTGGCTGTGCAATCTTTCTCTCTCAACCCCATTCACCTGCATTCTCCCCGTAACCTTTGACACCCTTACTACTCAAGAACCTATCAATCCCCGCTTTGAAAATACCCAAGACTTGTCGTCCACTGCGATCTGTGGCAAAGAATCCCACAGACTCACCATACTCTGGCTAAAGAAATTGCTCCTCCGACCAGTAAATATGTAACCAATGAGCAAGGTCATGGGGATGATTGATATATATTTTTTAACAAATCAAGAAAACTACAGTTGCTGGAAATCTGAAATAAAAACAGAAAATGCTGGAGATACTCTGGACAGGCAGCATATGTGGAGAAACAGTTAATGTTTCAGATCAAAGACCATTTGTCAGAACAGACAGTGCATTTAGCTTTAATGAGCTCCATCTCAGGGATTCAGTCCAACCCAGGGACTACAGATTATTTGGGTCCAGGATGGGAATGGCAATTGAGTTGCTAGGCATTTCGACACAACAAAATGGTTTCAGGAAGAAGAATGAGAAGTTTAACAGAGAAAATATATTTTTCTTCCCTCTTAAAAAATCGAACCAGAATAGGTGTTAATGGGCAAAAAGGTCGGTATGGACATGGTAGGCCGGAGGGCCTATTTCTGTGCTGTCCCCAAGAGGTAGACTCAATTCTACATAATAACTAGCTTAGCAAGCTCACAAAACCCAGGACAATCTTTCATGACCCAATTACTGCTGTAGCCTCCCATGATCATCTCTCAACACTGCGAATCCTCAAACTGTCATTAAATATTCATACAGAGCGCTGCCTCAACATCTCTTACTTCCGTTCAGCCTTAAAGGTTTCCAAATAGCTTCAAAACCCTGACTGAAAACAAAGCCACGAAGATTCATGACAAACAAAAAAATCAAGGTTTGGATAGTCAACTCTGCAGCACACGGCAATATCCTCCCCAAAACTCTCTCCCTGGATTAGAGAGTTTTAGCTACATTGCGAGATTGGACAGACTTGGATTGTTTACTCTGGGACCCGGAAGGTTGAAGGGAGACCCGAGGGAAGTATATCAAATTATGAGAGGCATAAATAGGGTGGAAATATTAAAGACTGGGGGACAGAGCTTTAAGGTGAGAGGGCCAAAGTTTAAAGGAGATGTGCGGGCATTTTCTTTTTAAACACACAGTGTGGTGGGTCCCTTGAAATGCAATGCCAGGGATGGTGGTGGGGACAAATGCAATAATGGCATTAAAGAGACTTTTAGATAGGTATATTGATATGCAGAGAATGGAGGTATACGGATCATGTATCGGATCAGAGACTATTTTAAATTAGCATCATGTTTAGCATGGGCATTGTGGGCCGAAGGACCTGTTCCTGTGCTGTACTGTTCTATGTTTTATTAAAGAGCAACTTGGCGTTGAAATATCAAAGAGCAACAGCAGAATCCACCCCGTCAAATTCCACTGAGATTACAGAAATTGTAAATTCCATAAATAATGAACTAGGAATCAGTAGAATGGAATCTTCATGTAGTACAAAGTTCAGGCTCTGGGAGAAAACAAAAATCATAAACCCAACTTAGAAAATGTAGTGTATTTCACTTTCTTTCCTTTACCTTTTATGGTGACATTAAGGCAATTTATGTCACACCAGTGAAACAGGCCATTCTGCCCATGGGCCACGTCAGGTCTATGGCCCATGCATGCCTCCCCACTCCTATTTGATCTAAATCTCCTTCCATTCGTTATAATGTTATGATAATAAATTACTATTGACAAATGACAATTAGAAATCAAACATAGCAATTTCCAAACTATAGATTTTTAATCTACGGTACACAACACGTCGGTCAATCCAACCATTACCTGAAGCTTATCATCCTGGAGAGTTAATTCATATATTCAATCAATTCCGTAAAAAACACACAAAAAAGAGAAAATCAAAGCTCTCAGGAGCAATAATCATTATGCATGTTTCAAATGTAATAAATATGAAAGAGAGTTTGTTCTTGCATTGCAATTTAGATTAAAAGAAAAAGTTAAATCTGAAACATCATACCATCACATTCTAAATATCCAGGAAAGTTTTGCACACGAGAAATAACTTTGATGTGCAACCTTCACAGAAAAATAATTATATGTATGTGGAGCCTCCCAAAATCTATAGTGCATTAGCTTATAACAATCTAATGGAATTTAACTTGAAAGGCCAGCTGTGTTTCTCGTCCCATGGATGTTTCCTGACCTGCCAGTATTTTCTCTTTTCAAACAAAGCACAAAGTGCTGGAGGAACTCAGCAGATCAGCAGCAACAGCAATCAGGCCAGTCGGCCCAACGAGTCATGGCTGATCTATTTTTGCCTCTCAACTCCATTCTTCAGCCTCCTCGTAACCTTTGAGGCCCTTACTATTCAAGAACCTGTCAATCTCGACTTTAAAAATACCAAGTGACTTGGCCTCCACTGCTGTCTGTGGCAACAATGAATTCCACAGATTCACCAGCCTCTGGCTAAAGAAATTCCTACATTTCCATTCTCAAGGTACATCCTTTTAATCTAAGGCTGCGTTCCCTCTGGTACGTCTCTTCTACTACTGGAAATATCCTTTCCACAACCACTCCATCAACGCCTTTCACTATTCGAATGGTTTCAGTAAGATCTCCCCTCATCCTTCGAAACTCTAGTGAGTACAGGCTCAGATCCATGCGGAAACCAATGTACTGTTTCTTGAAGTATAGTCATTATGACACTGGGTAATGCAGTGGACAATTTCCGCATAGCAAGGTCTCACAACCTGCAGTAATAAAGGCCTGATCTTATTACTAATATTATTATTACTAAATAATTAATTATTATTAAGGGAGTGGGGAAAGGGGGGGGCGTGGGAAGGGGGGGCGTGGGAAGGGGGGGGCGTGTGAAGGGGGGGGCGTGGGAAGGGGGGGCGTGGGAAGGGGGGGGCGTGGGAAGGGGGGGCGTGGGAAGGGGGGGCGTGGGAAGGGGGGGCGTGGGAAGGGGGGGCGTGGGAAGGGGGGGCGTGGGAAGGGGGGGCGTGGGAAGGGGGGGCATGGGAAGGGGGGCGTGGGAAGGGGGGGCGTGGGAAGGGGGGGCGCGGGAAGGGGGGGCGCGGGAAGGGGGGGCGCGGGAAGGGGGGGCGCGGGAAGGGGGGGCGCGGGAAGTGGGGGCGCGGGAAGGGGGGGCGCGGGAAGGGGGTGCGTGGGAAGGGGGTGCGTGGGAAGGGGGGGCGTGGGAAGGGGGTGCGTGGGAAGGGGGTGCGTGGGAAGGGGGTGCGTGGGAAGGGGGGGTGTGGGAAGGGGGGGTGTGGGAAGGGGGGGTGTGGGCAGGGGTGCGCTCGCACTCTGCTCACCTCGTACCTCCAGCTTTCGGCCTCACGCAGTAGATCCCAGTCCCACTCCGGCTTCACTCAGAGGCTTCCGGTTTAACTCAGCAGCTTCCAGCTGGTCGCCACAGAAGCAGCCCGCGAGCCGCAGAGTCCCCGCGAGCTGCGCAACACACTGCGCCCCTTCAGCTTTTTATTCTCCTCGCCGCGTTATTGACAGCGGGTTCCGGAAGGGGCGGTTTTTACGAATTTAAAACCTTCATAACTTTTCACCGATCGGAACAAAACTTATTTGACTTGCAGCAGAGGAGAATGGTGAGCAATGTGGCAAAAAATCGTAGTGTTATGGGGGATCCTTTTTACACAAATTTAATTACAACGCAGACCGGAAGTGGTCAAGATGAGAGTTTTAGTAATAGTATAGATTTCTAGAATGTAAAATAAGACATTTTAAAAAATGACGATAGACACAAAATGCTGGAGTAACTCAGCGGGACAGGCAGCATCACTGGAGAGAAGGAATGGGTGACATTTTGGGTCGAGACCCTTCTTCAGACTGATGTCAGGGGAGTGGGCGGTAGAGATAAAATGTAGTCGAAGACAGTAAGACTGGTCAGAGAACTGGGAAGGGGGAGGGGATGGCGAGAGAGGGAAAACAAGGGCTACTTGAAGTTAGAGAAGTCAATGCTCATACCACTGGGGTGTAAGCTGGAGAACTTCTATGCCCAACTTGACGACATCCTTTCCTCTGTTCCCAAACAACGACAAGATAATTCTCTTAGGAGACTTCAATGCCAGTGTCGGGAAAGATCATAGGCCCTGGACCGGAACAATCGGCAAGGAAGGAGTTGGCAAAGTCAATGCCAATGCAACACTCCTCGTCAGCAAATTTGCTGAACACAACCTGGTGATTACAAAAACTTTATTTTGTCAGAAAAACAGGCACAAAGTCTCCTGGCAGCATCCACATTCCAAACACAGACACCTCATCGACTACATCATCGTTCGATCCCGTGGCCAATAAGATGTACTGAAAACAAGAGCCGTTACTGGTGCCGACGAGTGCTGGACAGACCATCGCCTCATCTCGTCAACCATGAGAATGAAGATTTGGCCCAAAAGGAAACATCAAAACCAGAACACCATCAAGAAATTCAATGTTGACATCCTTCAAGACATCGACCGTGTGCAGAAGTTTCAACCAAAACTTCAAGAACAACCTCAACAAAGCCCATGTTTGTCAAAGACACTGGAATCTATTGAAGAACGCTATCATCGCCTCCTGTAAGGAAACAATTGGGTTCAAGCAAAACAAAACATCAGGATTGGTTCGACGATAATGACAAACAACTCCAACAACTCATCAATGAAAAGGGAAAAGCTTTCATCACCTTACAAAATGACCAGGTCAGCTGCCAAAAGGAAGTGCTATCAGGAATGCACGGAGCAGTCCAGAAGAGCACCCAAAACCTGAAAAACCAATGGTGGAGGGAGAAAGCTCAGGAAATCCAACAACTAGCAGAGCCAACCACACTCAAGGCTTTTTCAACGCAACCAAAGCCATTTTGGGTCCATCCACTCATGGTCAAGCCCCTTTTAAGAGCAAAGATGGGTCAACCATCCTGAAGAGCAATGCTGACATCAATTCTAGATGGAGGGAGCGCTTTGAAGATCTTCTAAATCAAACCGCCTCATTTGACAGCAATGTGATCAACAACAATAGACAATAAAACAATAGACAATAGGTGCAGGAGTAGGCCATTTGGCCCTTAAAGCCAGCACTGCCATTCAATGTGATCATGATTGATCATCCCCAATCAGTACCCCGTTCCTGCCTTCTCCCCATATCCCCTTACTATTTTTAAGAGCCCTATCTAGCTCTCTCTTGAAATCATCCAGAAAACCTGCCTCCACCGCCCTCTGAGGACTCCCCCAACATCGGGGACATGTTTCCTGACTCTAGTGTGTCCAAGCCCTTAACAATCATATATGTTCAATGAGATCCCCTCATCCTAAACTCCAGGGTGTACAAGCCCAGCTGCTCCATTCTCTCAGCATATGACAGTTCCGCCATCCCAGGAATTAACCTTGTAAACCTACGCTGCACTCCCTCAATAGCAAGAATGTCCTTTCTCAAATTAGGGGACTAAAACTGCACACAATACTCCAGCTGTGGTCTCACTAGGGCTCTGTACAACTGCAGAAGGACCTCTTTACTCCTATATTTGATTCCTCTTGTTATAAAGTTGTTATACAACATTCCAAAGCAACCCGTTGGCAACTTGGGATGGTTGATGTCACGCCGGCAGTTGGAAATAAAATAGTCGAAAGAGGGTCGAGGACCATCCGGGGAAAGTCCAAGAGGAGGGGGACTGGTGAAGACGGGAGAAGGGGTCATCACTGGGTGGTGAGGATAATTTCCCATAGAAAAAGGCGCGGAGGCGACGGACGAAAAGCTCTACGTTGTAGCAGCCCCAAAACTCATTGAAGTGGGGGCAGAGGGGAACAAAGGTGAGGCCTCTGCTGAGGACAAACCATTCCGTATCAGGGTGGATGATGTAGACATGACAAGAGTGGGAGTAGGGGTCGGAGGAGGGCAGGTGAGTAGATGGAGGCCTAGGCGGTCTGGTGGGGGGGGGGGGGTTGGTGGGTGCTTAGACAGGAGGGGCAGATGAGGACTATTGTATGGGTGGGGAGTAGCTGGGGCCACCTGGTTAAAAGGGGAAGGGAAGAACCAGTGGAACCCCCACTGAGGTTCCCTGTAGGGAGGGGGGTGGGGAGTAGTAGGATCCAGCAGAGTCAGACGATGTGCTGTTGGAGTCTGAATCGTGGAGGTTATGGGCCTAGTGTAGGTATGTTACAAAACGTACCTTTACCGGCGCTGCACTTCTGCCGCTCCCCGTGTGCGCGACTTTCGCGCCTTGCAGAGGGGGGCGGGCTTAAAGTGCCGTTTTTCCACAGGCAGGACAAATCGATGAATGTCGGGCGATTTGGTTGCTGAAGAAAAATCGCTCCGACATTTCATCAATGGTGGTATTTTTAAATTACTCTAGATTATTTATTAACTAGAGTAATTTAAAAATCACCTTCAAAAGCCGTGACCGCAGACAACCGGAAGCATTTTGCGTAGGGAAGAAAAAAAGGTAAATAGTTTATTTTTATATTAAAAATTGGTTTTTCGGGAGGCATTAATAATATTTTTATGTTGCGAAATGGGTTCCCCAAAAAATGTATGAACCCCCAGTATTTTTCCCCCCGACTTCACTGCTAACCGCAACGTTCCAATCCACCGCATTCCGCTAAAACCCACTCGCTAGTTGATTTAAATGGCCATTAATTTACAGGCATAAAACACTAAAATCCTTCCATTTGGCCCAGAAATTCATGAAAATTAGATTTAAAAATTATGTTATATTGTGGATTATTGTGTGAATGTTATTTGGACACTTAGGCAATTTAAAAAAAAGTTTATCTTTCCTTAAGAAATTGATAGATGTTTAGATCTAATTGAATTTTGTAATTAGCTACAATTAGATAACTAACTAATTATATGCTTTAATTTCAGGTCATCCAAGTAAGATTTTTTAATATTTGTTTCAGAATGCTTCAATCTATAATAACTGAAAATTTCATTGAGTTCTCTTAATTTTTAAGAATGTTATGGACATTTAACTTTTCCGGATCACAGCTTTTGAGTTAAGTCAATTGAAAGGCAATGGGAAGCAAGATGCTCATTTCCGAGTATGAAAATGGCCATAACTTTCTTAATACTGAAGATATGAAAGTAAATTAGGTGTCAAATTAAACTTCTTTTTATGCTTTATCTGATGGGATAAATTGCAGACTTGATTTTTAAAATCTCAAAATTTTGTAACATTGCTACCTAGTGCTGAGTCTGGAACTCGGGCAAAGCGACGGCAGCGCCTGCTGGTAAAACAAGAAATGACACTGAGGACCCCTCGTTCAGCCAGAATGCATGGACCGCAAGGGTCTCTTTTCTCTTGGCTCAGCTTGAACGTCATGTTGCATTTGCAAAATATATGCCACAAAGGTGATTACACAGCTCCACTCCTGAGCTGGCCACATCCCAGGTGTCTGAACCCGAGAAATAAATCTACCCCGCTCCATCCTCAGAAGCCTCAGAATCTTAAGCTTTTCCAAGGAGAAAGGACAAGAGGAAATATAAATCCCACATTCTCGTAACAGATCTTGTTACATTCAAGAGCCTGTGGCCTACCAATGCCTCAAACAGCTTACCATACAATCTTGAAGGCTTAACCCAAATTGCAGGAAGGACTTTAAAAAAAAACTGAGGCTGGGATCGTAGCGAGACAAAACAAAATTCCAGAAAAGCAATACTGACGAAGCAGATTGTAATCATAATGGAGAGGGTGCAAATGAGTCGAGCACATGGGGAATCAAGGTGTTCTCGTTCATGGAACGCTGCTCACCAGGCAGGTGCACCAGGTAATTAAGGATAATGGCACCGTGCCTTTCATGGCTGGAAGGGTTGGAGTTTATTTGAAATGTACAGGTGTTGGTGAGATCGAACCTGGAGTACTATGTGTAGTTTCTGCATCCTCATTTAAGAAGTGTTGGAGGAAGCCCAGAAAAGATTCATCGGTTGATTCTGGGGATTAGAGGATTGTCCTATCGCTAATGGCTGAAAAGGATAGGTCTGCGCTATTTAGAGTAATGCCCCTGTCCCACTTAGGAAACCTGAACGGAAATCTCTGGAGACTTTGGGCCCCACCCAAGGTCTCCGTGCGGTTCCCGGAGGTTCCCGGAGGTTTTTGTCAGTCTCCCTAATGGTCGAAAGTGGTTTCCGTTTTAAAAATCAGTAATTTTTTAGTCGAAGCCAATTGCGGTGCTAGTTGAAGGTGGTTGCCGAAGGACAAAAACCTCCGGGAACCGCACGGAAACCTTGGGTGGGGCGCAAAGTCTCCAGAGGTTTCCGTTCATGTTTCCTAAGTGGGACAGGGGCATTAAGGGCCTGTCCCTTGCATGCATGCGATTGCATGCGTTGGCGCAGTGACGTAATCGCACAACGCCACGCAGTGGCATCATCGCGCAACGCCACGCCGGGCAGTGACATCATCGCGCAACGCCACGACCTAGGCGTACGCCGTCAAGACATGGCGTACACCGTCAAGACACTGCGTACGTCGTCAAGACGCTGCGTACACCCTCAATGCGCCTGCGGGCCGACAGGCCGTTGGCGCGTGGAATTTTCGGACAGTGTCAGCTTTTCGGAGCCCGCGCGATGTCGGGATCAGCCCCGCACAACTCCATACGCCTCCGCGTTTCGAAGTGGGACCGGCCCCGTGCGGCCCGTACGCCAAAGGCGACCACGTTTGGTTGCGCCAGACGCATGCAATCGCATGCAAGTGGGACAGGCCCTTTAGGCTGAAGTCAGCATGGTTCTGTGACAAGGAGATATTGCAAGATAAACCTGTTGGAATTCTTTGTAAAGAGCAGGATAGATAAAGGAGAGTCAATGGATGTGGTTTATCTGGATTTTCAGAAGGTTTTTGATAAGGTGTCACACGTGAGGCTGCTAAAGAAGATGAGAGCCCATTGTATCAGAGGGAAAATAGTAGCATGGATAGCAGGTTGGCTGGATGGCAGAAGGCAAAGAGTGGCAATAAAGGGACACCTTTTTCTGGTGGATGGCCAGTTACTAATTGTGTTATGCAGGGGTCAGTGCTGGGGTCACTACTCTTCACTTTGTATATCAATGATTTGGATGGGGGAATTGAAGGCTTTGTAGCCATATTTGCAGATGATACGAAGATAAGTGGAGGGGCATGTAGTGTGGAGAAAGCAGGGACTCTGCAGAAGGACATGGACAGGTTGGGAGAGTGGGCAGGGAAGAGCCAGATGGAATACAGAGCAGCAAAGTGTGGAGTCATGCATTTTCGTAGTAGGAATAAAGTAGACTATTTTCTAAATGAGGAGAGAATTCAGAAATCGAAGGACTTGGGAGTGCTGCTGCTGGATTCCTAAAAAGTTAATTTGCAAGTCGAATCAGTTGTAATGAAGGTGAATCCAACGCTAGCATTTATTTCGAGAGGGCTACAATACAAAAACTGGGATTCATCACTCCTGTTATATCCAATATATGTTATGGCACAAAGTGCTGGAATAACTCAATGGGTCGGGCAGCATCTCTGAAAACATGCAAAATGCAGTGGGAGCTTTATTATGGGCCTGCCCCACTTAGGCAATTTTTCAGGCCACTGTCAATGACTGTCAAATCACCGGCAGTCGCCTGAAAAACCGGCGACTGGAACGGCGACTGCCAGAGTGGAACACACACACACACACACACATTGCTTCCTTCACCAGCCCGTTATACAGGCGGGGGACAGGACAAGCGGGGGGAGCGCTGTCCGAGTGAAATTCAGACGGTGCAAAGCCAATGTGATACAGACACACAACGCGATGAACAGGAAGGTTGGCGCTGTAATTAAGACGGTGAAAGCTTAATGTACGCGAAGGGTCGCGCAAGTCCTTTAAAAAAGAGGGGAACCGAGGGGTGAACGAGGGGTGGAGAATGAGTTGAGACAACTTTTAAGAAGCCAGAGATACATGGCTGTGAAGCTCAGCGGACGTTAACATTACAGGTTGGTTATCCTTAGTTCTGAAAACTACTGCTGAATGTTTTTTTATCCCAACGAGCCAATGAAATTCACCGGGCAGCACTGGCTGCAACCTACGAGAACCTACAACCTCCTGGCAACCCACCAGGACCTCCTAGTGACCCACCTACCTCACGGGAATTCTCGCTACTCTCCAGATTCAGATTCACATTTATTTTCACATGCACCAATTAAGGTACCGTGATACTTGAGTTACCATGCAGCATACAATTAAAAGAACACAACACAATTAAAAGAATGATAGGACTTAACATAAACATCTACCACAGTGATCACTGTGATGGAAGGCAATGAAGTTCAGTCTGTCTTCCACCTTTTGTTCACCCGTGTTTGGTGCCTTGACCCTCCGCAGTCGCCGCTTCGGACGGCCCGATGTACAAGCCCTCTCGTCGGGATGATCGAAGCTCCAACGTCGGGACGGATGGAACACATTCCGCGGCTTGGAGTGCCCGAATCGGCCACTTTCTTACCAGAGGCCACGGCTTCTCAATGTTATAGGCCGCAGGGAGGCCAGCGGTTGGAGCTCTTCTCCGTCGATCCCCGGCATGGGATCCCTGGCAAAGTCCGTTCCTGCCCGCTGTTAGAAGCGCCGCAGGCCTTGGCTTCACAAGGTTAAAGTCAGCTGGCCGGCGATCGGAGCCTTTCTTCTGGCTCCTCGATGTTAAAGTCCACGCCATGCCTGTTGCTGAAGCTCTGGGCCGACTCCGGGAAAGGCCAGACCAATCCAAGTCATTAGGCCGCGAGGGAGGGCGGAAATGCGACTCGGAGAAAAGTCGCATCTCCGCCAAGGTAAGTGACTGGAAATGGTTTCCCCCTATTTCCCCCCCCCCCCCCCCCCCAACACCACATAAAAACATAACGAGAAACATTAACTCATACATTTAGACATACTAAAAAAACAAAAAAAGGTGAAATGACAGACACACTGCTGACGAGGCATGGCGCCACCCAATGACGTAAAATCCATGGCGGCTTCATTCTGGTCGCCGCTCATTTTTCAACATGTTGAAAAGTTTGCGGCGATCATAACGAGGCCGCGACTAGTTCCCAGAATGCGGGAACTCCTCACGACCATGAAGGCCACTCCCCGGCAACCACCCGTGAACATGTGGCGACTGCATAGTCTCCTGCAGTCACCTAAAAAGTCGCCTAAGTGGGACAGGCTCATTAATGAAAGACAAATTGATGCTTCAATGGTTGAAAACAATCTGGAATACCCACTGAGCAATCTTGAAAAGTCAGAATTCAAAGCATAAAAATTAATTACTCATGCTGACAATTGTATCTATCCCGGAGCACACAGCAATTAAAAATGCAATCAAAGTCAAAACCAATTGCTGACACATTATCTCTACACTGCAGCCCGATTTACACAAGATTTGAACTTCAGCTCATCGATCTGCTTACTATTTTTACTCATCCATTTTCCACTGCATGCCACATCAATTGTTCCATTTAAACAAAAAGGATTGCCAATGCAAATCTGCAGTATATTGCTTACTCCAAACAGAAATGTCTGTCAATTACGCGGAATTAAAGCTTTGATGTAATTAACACCAAAATTGCAAGCTGCAGTCTTAGATCAATTAAATCTCAGGTTAATTTTGGCATTTATTGTCTATTTCATAGCTGGCAAGATTGCAATGGGCTACCTTGTGATGATTTTAAAGCAAGCTCATATTAGGGTATCTAAACGCAAAGTTCTGGAGGAACTCAGCGGGTCAGCTGGCATCTGTGAAGGGAAATGGACAGGCATGTTTTGGACTCTGAGGAAGGGTCCGATCCGAAACATCACCTGTCCATTCCCTCCACAGATGCTGCCTGACCCGCTGAGTTCCTCCAGCACATTGCATTTAGAAAACAACGCACAGAGTTTTGAGGTGCTGCAGTTTGAAAAGGTGTTGAGCGATTATGCTGTTGATTCACTAAGATTTTGGCTGACAATTTATAAATGATCTCACTGTAACAATTCTGAAGAGAGCCTCAGAGGGTCGGTACTTTAGAATATAGTGCATTCAGAAAGTATTCGGACCCCTTCACTTTTTACACATTTTGTTATATTACGGCATTATTCTAAAATTGATTACATTCTTTTTTTTTAAATCAATCTACACACAATACCTCATAATAAAAAAGCGAAAACAGGTGTTTAGAAATTTTTGCAAAGTAATTAAAAAGAAATAACTGAAATATCACATTTACATAAGTATTCAGACCCTTTGCTATGACGCTCAAAATTGAGCTTCGGTGCATCCTGTTTCCATTGATTCTCCTTGAGATGTTTCTACAACTTGATTTGAGTCCACCAGTGGTAAATTAAATTGATGGGACATGATTTGGAAAGGCACACACCTGTCTATATAAGGCCCCGCAGTTGACAGTGCATGTCAGAGCAAAAATCAAGCCATGAAGACGAAGGAATTGTCCATAGACCTCCGAGACAGGATTGTGTCGAGACAGATCTGGGGAAGGGTATATAACAATTTCTGCAGCATTGCAGGTCCCGAAGAGCACAGTGGCCTCCGTCATTCTTAAATGGAAGAACTTTGGAACCACCAGTACTCTATGAAGAGTACTGCCAAACCGAACAATCGGGGGTGAAGGGCCTTGGTCAGGGAGATGACCAAGAACCCGATGGTCACTCTGACAGAGCTCCAGAGTTCCTCTGTGGAGAGGGGAGAACCTTCCAGAAGGACAACTATTTCTGCAGCACTCCACCAATCAGGCCTTTATGGTAGAGTGGCCAGACAGAAGCCACTCCACAGTAAAAGGCACATGACAGCCCGCTTGGAGTTTGCCAAAAGGCACCTAAACAAGATTCTCTGGTCTGATGAAACGAAGATTGAACTCTTTGGCCTGAATGCCAAGCATCACGTCTGGAGGAAACCAGGCACCGTTCATCACCTGCCAATACCATACCTACGGTGAAGCATGGTGGTGGCAGCAACATGCTGTGGGGATGTTTTTCAGCAGCAAAAACTGGGAGACTAGTCAGGATTGAAGGAAAGATGAATGGAACAAAGTACAGAGAGATCCTTGTTGAAAACCTGCTCCATAGCATTCATGACCTCAGACTGGGGCAGAGGTTCACCTTCCAACAGGACAACGACCCTAAGCACACAACCAAGACAACGCAGGAGTGGCTTAGTGACAAGTCTGTGAATGTATTTGAGTGGCCAGCCTGAGCCCGGACTTAAATCCGATCGAATATCTCTGGGGGGACCTGAAAATAGCTGTGCATCGACGCTCCCTATCCAACCTGACAGAGTTTGAGAGGATCTGCAGAGAAGAATGGGAGAAATTACCCAAATACAGGTGTGTCAAGCTTGTAGCATCATATCCAAGCAGACTTGAGGCTGTAATCGCTGCCAAAGGTGCCTCAACAAAGTACTGAATAAAGGGTCTGAATACTTATGTAAATGTGATATTTCAGTTATTTATTTTTAATTACTTTGCAAAAATTTCTAAACATCTGTTCTCGCTTCTTTTATTATGGGGTATTGTGTATAGATTGATGATTAAAAAAGAATTTAATCCATTTTAGAATAAGCTCTAACATAACAATATGTGGAAAAAGTGAAGGGGTCTGAATACTTTCTGAATGCACTGTATATGAAGTCCAGAACTAAGAGCCAGAGCCTCATAAGGGACCAGCAATTCAGAATCAAATGAGACATTTCTTCACACAAATCAATTCTATACCATCTTAAAAATTCGGGGTCATGGATGCAAAGTCATTAAGCATTATCAAGCCAAATGGCAATGGATTTATTGGACTAACGGAGAATAAGTAAAGTGGGATATGGGTAGACACAAAATGCTGGAACAACTTAACATGACAGACAGCATCCCCAGAGAGAAGGAATGGGCGACGCCTCGGGTCGAAACCCTTCTCCATTCCTTCTCTCCAGGGATGCTGCCTGTCCCGCTGAGTTGCTCCAGCATTTTGGGTCTATTGATTTGGGTCCTTTGATTTAAACCAGCATCAGGAGTTCTTTCATCCACAAGTGGGATATGGGGTTTGAGTGGGCAAATAAAGTAAACCAGAGTCTGAAGAAGGATTCCAACCTGAAAACGTCACCTATTTTTTTTCCTGCAGAGATGCTGCCTGACCCGCTGAGTTACTCCAGCACTTTGTGTCTATCTTTAGAGTAAGCTGGAGGATTGTCATAAGTTAATGACGGAGCAAGCTCAAAGAGCTGTCCGCACTATTACTAATTCTTAGGAGAAAACACGTTGATAAAAGGATGTGAAAATCTGAATCTGCGTACAATAGATCTGACTGAAATGATTCCATGAGGCATCAAAAATTAAAGGGATGTTTCCAAAAACAAGCGGATAGAGGCTCCTTCCGGAACTAGGACAGAGACGAGAAACTACAGTACCAAAGACTAAAAGGCAGAGGGCAGAGAATAACAGAAGGTTTTGTGTATTTATCAGCACTGAGCTGTGGGATGATATGTTACAGGAGTTGCCGATTGAAACAAAGACTATGTGTACAATTAATAATAGCTAGCCCAATAAACACAACCCGAGCTGGAAATGCAATTATATAGTTACCCAGCAAATACACTGGGAGATGGAGTTGATCCAAAGTTAAGCTGATGTAACATTATTATGGAATCAAATCCATCCACAATTCAGATGCAATGAAGCAGAGAGCGACTATATGCATCAACAATATTTAGTCATGGACACAGATAGGTAGGTGCATCCAGGGTCACAGAGATACAACAGAGAAACAGACCCTTCAGCCCACCAAGTTCACGCCAACCATCAAATGACACAAATCCTACACCAATGGCTTTTTATTGTCCGTACACGCCCATCAACTCACTCCAGATTCCACCACTTTATCCACTGCCTAAAGTCAAAACAAAAGGCTACTTGATTGGCATCACATTGTTACATGTGCTCCCTCCACATTCAGCATAAATATTCAGTGTGTACGCTTTACATCTCAGAACCTCTCCAAGGCATTCACCGCAACTCCCAAATATGTCCTTTTGATGACTAAAAGCACGATTCCGTTACATGTGGGATCACTATTAAACATAGCTATCATATAGACGTGACAGAGTCATGCCTTGGTTCAACGGCCAAGGGGTCCAAGGTTGTAGTTTTAGGGATACAACATGGAAACAGGCCATTCAGCTCATCAAATCCACATCAACCATCAATCACTTGTTCACACTGGTTCTTTGTTTACCCACTTTGTCACACATGCTTCAGGGGCAATTTTACAGAGGCCAATTAACCTACAAACACGCACGCACGTCTTTGGGATATGAGAACAAACCGGAGCAACCGGAGGGAGCCCATGCACTCAGAGGAAGAAGGTGCCGAGTTGAACTCGCATCTCTGGATTATTTATTGAGGGATCCTGATTGTCTTGTAATTTTTATTTTTTTACTTTTTTTCTTTCTTTTTATTAGAAGTAATGTAAGAAGGGTCTTGACCCGAAACGTCGCCTATCTCCTTCGCTCCTTAGATGCTGCTGCACCCGCTGAGTTTCTCCAGCTTTTTGTGTAACCCTCGATTCTCCAGCATCTGCAGTTCCTTCTTTAACAATACAGTACAGTAGTATAAGCCAAAAATAACATAATACATTTCATGCACCACTTCTTGTTTTAAACTTTAATAATATGATTGTCTTGTAATTTACCAGCTGCACCACCACCAAACAGATCTGTACAGCATAAAGAGTGCAGGAACAACTCCGTGGGTCAGGCAGCAAATATGGAGAGAATGGACAGGCAACGTTTCGGGTCGGAACCTTTCCTCAAACCCCGGAGTAGAAACAAGTTATCCTCAACGCTACGGAGCCCTCCATTTCCAATACATTGAATATACCAACTGTTACCCAAGAAATCACAGGTAATGGTGCAATAAATCATATGGCATGTTCCACAAATTAGTAGACTAAAAATAGACAAGGTTTTAAAACACTTGTTTTAGAGTTTATAGGATAAAAGCTAGACACCATGGATAGCAACAATCTCTGGAATTTCAAATGCTAGAAATATTCAGATCTTCTGCCAGTATCTGTGCAGAGGGAAACAGGTCACTGTCCTTTCATCAGAACATGGTGTTAAATAAATTTAATTTAATCATTTGCAGGGTATGGATTCAGCTGGCTAAACCAGCATTTGTTGCTGATTCTTCATCTCCGAGCTGAATACCTTACTGGGCCACTTCAGGAAGCAGTTAGGATTTTGATCAGTTTGTTATCACAAACCTGGTAAAGGCAACAGATTTTCTTTCCTGTCGAACATTAATAAACTAGCGAGCATTTTAGAATTATTCATTGGTTTCATAGTCATGGCTATTTATAGTAGTATCTTATATTCCACATTTTCTTTGTACTTTGAATTCCTCAGCTGCTGTCAGCACCTCCAGTGAATCTGCCGAGGCCTCTGGATACTAATCCAGTGATTTAACCACCATGATTCAGGAAATGAGAGCAAGCGGGGTGGGCAATAGCTATAGTGCTTTTTTGCTTGCTATTTATTTTTATTTGATCATAACCTCAGGTGCTGTCTGTGTGGAGTTTGTACGTTCAATCTGTGAGCGTGTGGGTTTCCTCTGGATTTCCTCCCACGTCCCAAGGATATGTGGGACTGTAGGTTAATTGGCCGCTAAATTACCCCGAGTGTGTGGGGAGCGGATGAGAAACTAAAAAGATTGTCTGTGTGCAACACCAGGGCAGCATAGAGGCACAGTGGTAGAGTAGCTGCCTCACAGCGCCAGAGACCTGGGTTAAATAAAAACTAAATAGAATGTGCTGCTCCTGGCTCCCAGTACAGTATGAAGTTAGAGAGATCCAATGACTCAATTGGACTGCGTAAAGCCTGCCAGGAGCCACCTCCTCAAAACACCAAAAGACACATGGTCTGGTTATCAGCCTTCCACGGAATAATAGCTGGAACAACACCAGGAGACTTGCTGATGCTTAAGCCTGTCTTCCATCTCTGAGTATCTTCCCAGGCTGACGTTCTTGTAGCAGTCCCAGAGTTCTGCACAGGATTAACAGTAGCAAGCTGCCTCACGCCAACTGCCCCACAAAAGTGTCTAAATATACATTTTATTTAACCTTTTTATTTATTTACGTCAATTCAAATGCCAATCTCAACGCCGGTTGTAAATTTTAAATCTGTAACCACAGATACAGTATATGGATTACACATTATTAGAAACCTCAGTTTCTATAAAAGCTGTGAATCAATGGAATTCCCTAGAGACCTGGAGGTCCAAATCCATAACTCCCTGAAAGTGGCAATGCAAGCAGAGTGGTAAAGGTAGCATATGCTACACTTGCTTTCATGGGTTGGGGCATTGAGTATAAGAGTCAGGAAGTCATGATGCAGCTTTATAGGACTTTGTTTAGGTTGCATTTGGAGTATTGTGTGCAGTTCTGGTCGCCCCATTGCAAGAAGGCGGCGGAGGTTTTGGAAAGGGTGCGGAGGTTTACCAGAATGATAAACTCCTCTACTACAATTAGCCTGATGAAGAGTCCAGACCCGAAATGTTACCCATCCGTTTTCTCCAAAGATGCTGCCTGACGGTACTCCAGCACTTTGTGTCGATCTTTACCAGAGTGAAGCCTGGATTAAGCGGATTAACAACAATGAGAGGTTGGACAGACTTGGATTGTAACTCAGGCAATATTTCTGGTAGGGAGTCTTCTTCAGACTAGTTATTGAGAAGGCAACAAGGTATGTGCATGTCCCAGTAAGCATCAATGGGCTGAAGGGGAGACAACTGAGAGCTTCAAGTTCCTGAGCGTATCTGTCACCAACAATTTGTCCTTGATCAAATTGAATCGATGGACAAGAAAGCGGTCACGGTGGCGCAGTGGTAGAGCTACTGCCTTACAGCTAATGCAGCGCCGGAGACCCGGGGTCAAATCCGACTATGGGCACTGTCTGTATGGAATTTGTATGTTCTCCCCGTGACCTGTGTGGGTATTCGCCGAGATCTTCGGTTTCCTCCCACACTCCAAAGAAGTACAGATCTGTAGGCTAATTGGCTTGGTAAATATAAAAATTGTCCCTAGTGTGGATGGAGATGGTGTTAGTGTGCAGGGACTGCTGGTCAGCACGGGCAGGGTGGCCCCAAGGGCCTGTTTCCACGCTGTATTTCTAACCTAAACTCCTCTAATTCCTCAGAAGACTAAAGAATTCAGCATATCTTCAATTACTCTTACGATTTCCACAGATGTACCAAAGAAAGCATCTTATTAGGATGCATCAGATTGGTTTGGCAACGATTCCGACCAAGGTCACAAAAAATTGCAGAGTTATGGATGTAGTCCAGGCCATCACTTCGACCAGCATACCCATTTTTCTCGTTGCACTATCTGTACTTGTGCATGGCTTGATTGTATAGTATGAATTGACTGGATAGCATGCAATTTTTCAATGCAGCTTTGTAAATGTGACAATAATAAACAAATACTTAAAAAAGACAGATACATTTTTATATGATCAGGGATTTGAGACCCATGGAAATCTTGGTGCATCATCCACAATCGTATTGAATGCCAAGACAGACTTGAGGAGCCACGTGGCCTGCTCCCATTTTGTGTTCTTCTGCTGTTCAAGCATTAACTTCAGTGTGACCCCCAGAGGCAGGTTGAAAATTTACTCCACTGCTTGCATTTCAATAAGAGTTCACCTACTTCTGGACCATAATCTCACACATTATCTTGCTGACCACACACCTGTAACCCAGCCACCAGACGCATGGAGTTGCGGAATGAAGAACCAGAGGACATAGGTTTATGGTGAGAGAAGACTTATTTAATAGGGACCTGAGGGGCAACTTTTTTCACACACGAGGCTGGTGGGTATATAGCTGCCAGAGGTAGTTAAGGCAGGTACATTAACAACATTTAAAAGACACTTGGACAGGTACATAGGTAGTTGGGACTAGTGTAGATGGGGAATCTTGGTCAGCATGGGCAAATTGGGCCAAAGGGCCCGTTTCCACGCTGTATGACTGATTCTCTTTGACACTATGACTGTCCTGTTTGGTGTCTCTGCATTAAAAACAGTGCTCGCTCATGTGATGAAGCAAAGAGGAAAAGAAAATCACCTAATTCAACACAGAAATAAAAAAGTAACATATTAATAACATGACTATGACTTTAAGCAACCAGGAAGTAATATGATATTATTTGCCAATTTTCTATCAATTTTATTCCTTTTAAGGTTTTTAGTTTCTCGATGCTGAATCTGATAAAATGGTTCAAACGACAACAATGCCATAACAGGAATGAAAAGCAACATCCATGTTATTCCAGTGCATGGATATATAGAACAACGTTTTGCTTGCGTCCACCAGAAAATGGGCACACTCTCTCTGATGCTCCATAAATAGTTGTCCCTCCTGCCCAATTGTCACAAATGGACAGGGAGAACTACCCAGTCTCAGGTACCAAGACCAATTTATTCATTAAATCAGCATATCTCTCTTGTGGTTGCAATTTGGTACACATGTTAATAATTAAACCAATTATTGGATTCAGACCAAAGGGGCTGGACTGTAATCAGGTGTCAAGCCCCACATCACTTTTCCCTCTTTGGATCTCTCCCCACCTTTCTTTACAAGTTAACAACTCGTAGCTAACCCTCCCCCCCCCCCCCCCCCATGTTTGATAAATGTTAAACATTGCTGTTTCTCTGCAGATGCATCCGACTGAGGATTTCAAGTATTTTCAGCTGTTACTTCATAAGATGATGCAGATGTGTCAAGAAAATACAGCATATGAGAGAGCATGTATTAACCCAAAATATTTTAGAGTCAGATCAAATTTCTGATTAGTTTATTGCCATATACACCACAGTGCAAAGAAATTCCTTGTTCACATACAGCTCTGAGTAAACAGTATACATACAGTAATGATAATTATAACAATAGATTCAGCAGCGGTGTAAAACAGCAGAATGGTGCATTAGGATTGTATGGTAATCCAAAGTAGGGCAAAAAAATCTTAAACTCCCTTAACTTTAGAAGGATGAGTGGGGTTCTCATTGAAACCTACCGGATAGTGAAAGATCAAATGTGGATGTTAAGTGGATGTTGCCATTAGTGTGAGAGTCTAGGACTAGAGGGCACAGCCTCAGAATAAAAGGACATGCCTTCAGAATGGAGATGGAGAAATTTATTTAGCCAGAGGGTGGTGAATCTGTGGAAATTATTGCCACAGACGGCAGTGGAGGCCAAGTCATTGCATGTTTTTAAAGTAGGGATTGACAGGTTCTTGAATTAGTCAAGACGTCAAAGGTTATGGGGAGAAGGCAGGAGAATGGGGTTGAGAGGGAAAATAGATCAGCCGTGATGATGGCGGGACACACTCGATGGGCCACATGGTTTAATTCTACACCTATGTCTTATGATCTACCATAACAGTAGCATTAAGAACAAAAGGGCATGTCAGCACCTCCAGGCAGGGGATGTGGAAGAGGTGACTGTTTCAGGAGGAAGAGGCTGTTCCTAATTCTGGACATTTGGGCTTTCAAGCCAAAACTCTGAGAGAAATATGCCAAAAAGTTGGGTGAATTTCTGCAACTTTATTTCTGCAATTATCCTATTTTACCACGTCATGTAGGAACTGTGACCAATGGTGCTGGGAAACAATGCTGTCTTATGTTCTGCCAGTTGCTGAAAAGCAAGTAAAAAAGTTGCAGATATTAAGAACCAAATTAAAGGTGGATGCAGGCACTATCGGAACGTTTACGCAGGTACTGTCATAACGTTTGCAGGCACTTTTTATAGGGCCCCCCTCGGTCATGGCTGACCATGTGTGTCTCCAGGGTTGGAGGATGCCTATGCGTGACTTTGTTTCATGTGGGGAGACTGGTGCACAGACAGCCACCACACGGTCCTTGACAGATCTGGGTCACGATCCAGTGTCATGGAGTCCCTTTTCTGCTGCAGCCTTCATCCGCCTTCCCAGCCATTGTGATGCTCCATTGAGGTCAGCCATCATCCTCCGCCTATTCCACCGTTGAGGTCTTGGTTGGTCTTTGTCAGAGTCCTCCCCCTCAACCTTACCGCTATGGGTGGCCGTACCAGGAGCATAACTCCAGGCGGCATCGCTCTCAGGATCTCAGGACCACATATGCTGCTCCACCTCCACAAGGTGACAATCCAGGCACTATTGCAATGTTTAAGAAACATTTAGACAGGTACATAGATAGAGGTTTAGAGGAATCTGGGCCAAAAGCAGGCAGGTGTGACTAATGTAGATGCAACCTGTAGTCGGTGTGGGCAAGGTTGGCAAATAAAGCTGTATGACTAAGACAGAAACTGCTGGAAACATTCAGCTGGTTAGGCAGGCAGCCTTTGTGGAGAGAAAGTTAATGCTTTGGGTCGAAGACAGATGATGCCTGACCTGTTGTATACCTCCTGCACAAAACATACAGCAACAAATGCAATCATGAAATCAATGTGGGCGTTCAGCCAGTGGAGGGAATAGTTTTGGACCTTTGTCAAAACCCTCCCTCCAATGCCTCCAATATTCACACCCGAGTTCAGTTTAAAAGCAATGAACAGGAGGCATCTCGACTAAAGTAAATCCGAGATACAAGGAACTACAGATGCTGGAATCTGGGTAGACGACGTTTCGGGTCGGAACCCTTCTTCAGATCTGATTGCTTTGCAAATGCACCAGCCACTTAAAAAAAAAACTGCTGGAGGAACTCAGTGGGTCGAGCAATATCTGTGGGGAAAAGGAACGTTGAAACCCTGCATCAACTTTAATAAAAAAGCAACGTGGGTATATTCTGCCAGTGGAGGGAATAGTTTTGGTTCACTGACCTTTCAACAGACACATTTTAAACAGAGCTGAAACATAATGCCATCTCTCCACAGAATCTGGCGAGCCAGGGAGTTTCCAGCATCTTCTATTTACAACCTACTCAACTCTGGGTTTCTGTAAACAGTGAAGGCGATTGCAAATCCAACACACACACACACACAAAGACCCATGTGGGCCTTTCTACACGCAAAAACACACACAGGGATCTTAGAGGAGAGTTAAACGGAAAGACTCTGCAGACAAAAGAAACCACCAAACGATTGCCCCTTCCAGTTGGTCTTGGCAAAACCAAGCATTTAATCAACAAGGTTTGCACAATTAGAAGAGCAGAGAGTTTCATGAGCGTCGTAGTGGCGTTGAGGAAAAAAAAAATCCCTATTCAATACAAACCTTTTCCCACTAGCAAGGAAGAAAACAGAGTCCACAACAGTAAAGCAACAGCATTACAAGACACACCAGCTCCCGAGAGAATAAAGCAGAAAACATTGAATTGCTATGCTTAATCCTACAGTAGGGTATTCATGATTTGCTTTTGTCCAGCGACCAAGCTTGCAAAGTTAACGTTAAAACCAATTTTGGTAAGATTGAAATTTGCTCTCCAGATGACCAAACTAGCTTTGGTTGTGCCGAATAGGAGGGACGGAGGGAAAAAAGAAAAATGACGAGAGGAAAATGAAGCACTGAAAACACACACACGCACAGCCTGGTGCTGACAATGCACTGGCTGTCAATACCTCAACTCCACCCAAATACAGGGCATGGCTTTGGGGCATTGTTGACCAGATCCCAGGGCCGTGGACATCTCTTGGACAGCCGAGACAAGGAGGGAAAGTCTGGAATAAGCCCAACACCAGTACCCTGGGATAACCCAGGGTAAACAGGGAGAGGGGTGGGAGATCAGAGAATTACTGAAGGAGACAGAGATGGGGAAAGAATGGGAGAGGGGGAAGTGGAAAGGGTAGGAAGGAGGGATAGGATAAAGAAAGCGTGAGAGAGAGGGTGGGGAAAGGGTGGGATGGGGACAGGATGGAAGAGAGGGATGTAGATAGAGTGGGAGAGAGGGATGGGGATAGAGTGGGGGAAGGTGTGGAGAGTTGTTTGAGGTGTGGAGAGATGTAATGGGATGAAGGATTTGGTAAACTGGTGGAGTGGGGGGAAATGATTCCTAGGGATTAAAGGAGATTTGGAAGAGAAGGCAGGGATGAAGCAGAAGGGATGGGATTCAGTTAGGGAGGAATGGGTGGGGAAGAGATGGCTGGGGTCAGAGTGAGCATGAAGGTGGGTGCGGGATCAAGACTAGGATGTGAACGGGGTAGCAGGAGTCCGGGATGGGAAGGAAAGAGGTGGCTTTTGGAGTGGGAGGGGGAGTAATCTGGGAGTGAGGTTAGGGGGTGAGGATTACTCTGGTAGTGAGGGGAGGGGGGTACAGTGGGTGTGAGATGGGGGGGGGGGGGAGTACTCTGGGATTATGGGGATACTCAGAGTGAGAAGGGGAGAGGGATTACTCCGGGAGTGGGGAGTGAGGGGCGAAGAGAGTACTCGGGGAGTGAGGGGATGGTGTACTCCGGTCCATGTTGTACATGAGGTGTACTTCGGGAGAAGTCCAGGAGTGAGGAGGGGGGAGTACTCTGGCAGTGAGGCGGAGGGGGCTGAGTAGGGGGAGCATTCTGGCAGTGAAGGCGAGTTGTCTGGACGTAAGGGGGTGGTGGTAAATCCTCCGGGGGGTGGGGGGCATGCGGGTGGGCCCTCACCGTTTCCGCCATCGCCCCTCCGAAAGTGGGGGGGGGGGGGGGGGGTCGTCCCTCACCTTTCTGAGCGGAGAACGCCGCGTACCAGGACACCGACACCACGCTGCACAGGACCACAGCCGTCACAACAGTCCCACTTCGGAGCCTCATCTCATCGGACAGACATTCTTGTGCCGGGTTCACGACGGCATCTCCTGCGGCGCCCGCCGTGCAGCCTCTGTCTGTCTGTCTGTCTGTCACTGCGGCCGCGCCAGCCGGCACTACATCCCCGCGCGGACGCTCCCTCGCGACAGCCGCCGGCGGTGGTGGCGGTCCGCCGGTCGATGCATGACGCATGCGTCGGCCTCTCACGCCGCGGACGGCTACCCCAGTCGGTGGGCTCGCCTTTGATTTTGCGGTTGGCGCTCGCTCACTCGCTTACCCCCTCGGTCGGTCGAATTTATTATCTTTTGTATCCGAAGACACACGAAAAGGTTTTGGGATGAAAACAAAACACTCAGAGGTACATTAAAAGCAGATGTTGATTCTGTGTTGTGTGAACGAATTCATATATATGGACATTTATGCAGGTGTTAATGCTGACTGACCAGGCTCCCTGCAGTATCCATGGCAACCAAAGCTTCTGACAGGCCAAATAGACGAACTTACATTTTTTGGATTAAAAGCTCCCAAAATCCCACCTCTTTGGATTTAATATATGTTTACTTTTAGATAAATAATTCTAACACTCGCAGATATATCATTCAGGAGGGCGAGGGATAATGCACAGAGTATTGTGCCCAGGGTAGGGCAATCACAAACCAGAGGACACTGGTTTAAGGTGAGAAGTCCACGGTAATCACCAAAGGAACACTGTAATTCCATCTAAATATCTCAATTCCCCTGTATCTAGGACCCATCAACCCCTTCCCCCACCCCACCTTGAAAGTGGATCCTTGATTACCTGACCCATAGACCACAATCAGTAAGGATAGGTAACAAGACATCCTCGATTATTCCCAGCACGTGTCCTGCAAGGATGCATTCTCAACCCTTTACTATGATCCCTTAACACTTTAACTGTGTGGCCAAGTTCTGCTCTATCTCCATTTGCTATTATGCATTGGTTGATGTGGCAAGTTGCATTTGAATTTAAGATGCCAGGCTTTAACCATCTCCAACAAAAGGGAGCCTCACTATTTCCCCTTATTGTTCATTGGCACTAGTATCACACCGCCACCCTCTTCAAAAAAACTTACCCCACACATCTCCCTTAAAGTTTGCCCCTCTCACCTTAAAGCTCTGCCATCATGACATTTCCACCCTATCTGTGTCTCTCTTAATTTAATATACTGATCTTTTTTATTTTTGCCTGAGATACAATTGGCATCTGTTATACTTTAACTGAATGCTCAGTGAGTTACGACATAGGAATATATAAAATTCATCTTCTTGTTGTGGCTCTGGACATGTACTGTATATAAACCACATACTTTAGGTAAGCTGGGATGTAGACTAACTTTTACAATCATGCAATCATGTTATGGTCTGCACTATAGACTTGTTTCTGTTTCCAGGTTATTTAACTAACAGTGCATTTACATTTCACAATTTCCGTGTTGGGATTTGAACTTATGTATTCAGATCATTCCAAGTGTTTTAATTACAAGCTTGAATAGCATAAACACCCTGCTGAAATACTTTTAGACTATAATCCCCCAAATCTATACTCTCCAACCTGACAATCGCTTTAGACTTTAGATATACAGTGCAGAAACAGGCCCTTTGGCCCACCGTGTCCGTGCTGACCAGCAATCACCCCGTTACACTAACCCTATTCACTAATCTACAAACCTATTAAAGAAAGAACTGCAGATGCTGGAGAATAGAGGGTACACAAAACCTGCATGTCTACAAATCTACAAACTTGCATGTCTTTGGAGTGCGGGAGGAAACTGGAGAAAACCCATGCAGCCATAGGGAGAATGTACAAACTCCGTACAGACAACACCCGTAGTCAGGGTCGAACCCAGGTGTATGGCGCTGGGAGGCAGCAACTCTACCACTGCGCCACCCTTTGCTGTCCTTGCATGCATCAAAGAGAAGGACATCCTGAAACTCATTACAATAGAGAACACTTTGAAACTGTTACATGAAAAACATGACTGCTAATTTACACGCAATATTCTTCCAAGTACTCAAGTGGCTTGATAGGCAAACGGTAGTTTTAACCTTAAGGAAATTATAAAATTATCAGAGGCATTGCTCAGGTAGAAAGTTGGAACCTTTTTCCCAGGATGGATAAATCAAATACAGAGATGTGTGGGGCAAGTTTTTTTACAGAGAGTGGCGAGTGCCTGTAAAGCACTGCCAGGGGTGGTGATTGCGGCATTAAAATAACTTTTGAATAGACATATAGATATGCTGGGTCTGAAGAAGGGTCTCGACCCGAAACGTCGCCTATCTCCTTCGCTCCTTCGATGCTGCTGCACCCGTTGAGTTTCTCCAGCTTTTTGTGTAACGCTAGATATACTGGGAATGGAGCGATATACATTATGTGTGGGCGGATAAGTGATGGTCTTGGCATCAGATTCGGCACAGCCATTTGGGTAGAAGGGCCTTTTCTTGTGCTGTACTGTTCATTGATTTATGCAAAACGCAAACTGCTGGAGGAACTCAGTGGGTCAGCAGCATCTGTGGATGGGAATGGGTAGGTGATGTTTCAGTTCGGGACCATTCTTCAGATTGATTGGACTAGGGAGGAGAATGCTGGAAGAGAGAGGTGGGGGTGGGACAAAGCCTCCTTCTTTCCCCTCCCCTGTCCACTCATATCCCTCCCTCTGTCTGTATATTTGACACATCTCATATTTTGTCTCCTTTTCACCTCAGCCTTTGACACTTAGAGTTCAAGAGAGTTTATTGTCATGCGTCCCAGATAGCACACATCTGCCAATCATCCACTTCACCTCACCTGTATCCACCTATCACTTGCCAGGTTTTATCCCATTCCCATCTCTCCCCCCCTCTCACTCCAATGTCTGAAGAAAGCTCCTGACATGATATATCATCTGTCCATTTCCCTTCACAGATGCTGCCTGACCCACTGAGTTCCTCCAACACTTTGTTTTTTGGTCAAGATTTTAGTATCTGCAGTTCCTTCCGCCTTCAATACTTTTAAAATTGCCTTCACAAAAGGTCTGTTTAGCTTGGTGTATACCAGTCTCATGATCTGTTTTTTTTTACACAATGAGTGGTGGGTGCCTGAAACATGATGTCAGGGGTGGTTTGGATTAGTTTAGAGATGTAGCATTGAAACCGGCCCTTCGGCTCACGGAGTTTGCACTGATCAACAATCACCCCATACACTGGTTCTATCCTACACACTAGGAACAATTTACAAAGGCCAATTAACCTACATAGCTGCAGGTCTTTGGGATGTGGGAAAAAATCCACGCGGTTACAGGGAAAACATGTAAACACCACACAGACAGCACCTGTAGTCAGGATCGAACCCGGTACTCTGGCGTTATAAGGCATCAACTCTAACGCTGCACCACTGTGGAGGCAGATATGATAGTGGTGTTTAAGAAGCTTTTAGATAGGCACATGGATATAGAAGGTATATGGATCATGTGCAGGCAAAGGAGATTAGTTTAACTTGGCATTATGCGTGGTACATGCAATGTCTAACCGCTGCCTGCAGCTAATAGCCCCTAATCCAGACATCATTCTGGTAAAACAAGATTCTGGTCACATAGATTCTGTCCCAAACAAAGCTCGTCATCTAGACACATAATTTTCACACAGAGGGTGATCTTCTTCTTTCGAGTCCATCCTGTTACAAATGTTGACCTCGCTGTCATCGTCCATCCTGAAAAGGACGCAAGCTTCCGGCAACAATTAGTGGGAGCCATCACGTGTTGCAATAGATGATGGTGGTAGCAGAATTAGCTCGGGATACTTCCAGTTTCTAGCCCCGCGACATGGAGGCTCCTGCTATGAGGCCAACAAAGGGTGATGGGTATATGGAACAAACTGCCAGAGGAGGTAGTTGAGGCAGGACCTATAACAACATTTAAAATACATTTGGACAGGTACATGGATAGGAAAGGTTTAGAGGGATATGGGCCAAACGCAAATAGGTGGGACTAGTGTAGATGGGCATCTTGCTCAGCATGGGCAAGCTGGGCAGAAGGAAATGTTTCTATGTTGTATGACTATGACTATTGAGATGTTGTTGAAAGAATCACAGATCAGGTGGGCAGGATGTGTCAGAGATTTTCTGATAACAGAATACTAAAGCAGCCACTTTCTGGAGTGCGGACTGAGTGGTGGACAGAAAGTGAGATTCAAAGATTCTCTTAGAGCATAGAAACTAGAAAATAAGTGCAGGGGTAGGCCATTCGGCGCTTCAAGCCAGCACCGACATTCAATATGATCATGGCTGATCATCCAAAATCAATATCCTATTCCAGCTTTTTCTCCATGTCCCTTGAGTCCTTAGAGCTAAATCTAACTCTCTCTTGAAAACATCCAGTGAATTGGCCTCCACTGCCCAATTTACAAGGATGTTGCCGGACTTGAGGGCCTGAGCTACTGGGCTAGGTTGGGATGCTAGGACTTTATTTCTTGGGAGTGCAGGAGACTAAGGGGTGATCTTATAGAGGTGTATACATTACTGAGGGGGAAAAGATAAGGTGAATGCACAAAGGGGTGAATGCCCACGGGAGGGGAATCAAGAATCAGAGGACATCGGATTAAGGTAATTAATAAGGATTAAGGTGATTCTTAAGAAATATTTAACAGGAACCCGAGGGGCAACTTTTTCCACACAGAGGATGGTGGGTATATAGAACGAACTGCCAGAGCGGATAGTTGATGCAGGGACTATAACAACATTTAAAAGACATTTGAACAGCTACAAACTAAACATGGAAAGGTTTCGAGGAATATGGGCCAAACGTGGGCTGGTGGAACTAGTGTTGATGAGGGATCTTGGTCAGCATGGATGAGTTGGGCCGAAGGGCCTGTTTTTGTGCTCCATGAAACTATGACTGTCCTGTTTGGCTCACCTGCATTAAAAGTGGTGCTCGCTCAAATGAGGCAGGAAAAAGTAAAAGAGGATCATTTAATCCAGCCCAGGAATTTAAAAAAGTAGCATATTAACTACATAGATCTAATAAACCAGTGTCTGAACTAGAAAGCTTTGTTGAAATGAGTCTAATGGCCAAGTACACCAGGTTGGAGCAATTAAATTCTTACTTGTTGTAGCTTTACAGGCACACTAAGCAGAACAACACAACTAATCTATAATAAGTCAATCAGTTATTCTAGGTACACCAGACCATGACAGTGCAAGTCAAAATACATAGTGCAAGCTCAGTAGTTCAAAGTCCATAGTAGTTTATTGCTGAGGTAGGGTTGTACAGAGTGGTTCAAGAACCTGATGGCTGCTGGGAAGAAGCTCAATGATTCAATGATACTTTAATGTCACATGTACCTAGGTACAAGTGAAATGTTTTGGTTTGCGTACGACCCGGTAAAATCACCAGACCTCACCGAGGCAGTACACAAGTGACGCCACATTTTGCCGCTGACAAAGTTGCAAAGCATCCGCACGTCACAGCTACTGAGACTGCTACATCTCATAGCTATTGCACTCATGGTTACTCTATGACTGTGGTGCAGTATGTCTCTTTTCCTTTTTCGTGTTTGCTTTATGCTGTAGGATTAAGTTGAATCTGCGATTGTTGCATCCATTTTATTTTGTAGTTTGTTGCATGCCTTTGCCTTTAGGTTGGATTAGTCTGCAGATTTACTTCATTCCCTCCCCCACTGTCCCCCACTGCCCCCCTCCTCCCCCCCCCCCCCCCCCCCCACCCCTCCATGCTCCCCACCACCAGGTCCCCCTTCATTCTCCACGCCCCTCACCCTTTGTAGGGTCCCCTTTCATTCTCGGCAGCCCGCTGAGGTTGTTCTTGCTCAAAGCTGTTCTTGAACCTGGAGGTCATGGTTCTCAGACCTTTTCCAGATGGTAGCAGCGAGATAAACAATAGACAATAGACAATGTGCAGGAGTAGGCCATTCAGTCCTTCGAGCCAGCACCGCCATTCAATGTGATCATGGCTGATCATCCCCAATCAGAACCCCGTTCCTACCTTCTCCCCATATCCCGACTCCGCTATCTTTAAGAGCCCTATCTAGCTATCTCTTGAAAGCATCCAGAGAACCTGCCTCCACCGCCCTATGAGGCAGAGAATTCCAAAGACTCAACTCTCTGTGAGAAAAAGTGTTTCCTCGTCTCGGTTCTAAATGGCTTACCCCTTATTCTTAAACTGTGGCCCCTGGCTCACCATCCAGGGCTGAGGGAAAACATTTCTTTACATAGAGGGAGTGAAGATCAAACAACGCCCTCTGTGTTTGACAAGTGTATCAACGGCAAAATCCATTTTATTTTTATCTCATCTAACAAAACAATTTTATAAATAAAATCAGAATGCAATTTTAAAATAATTAATTAAAAAATATAATAAACTATACACCTTCAAGATAAAATCATTGTCTTGCTGTCTCCAAAATCACGCTAAAATTTACGCTAAGATGAGAGCATGGCCAGGATGGTGTTGGTCTTTGACGATATCAACTGTGTTCTTGAGGCAGTGTTTCTTGCAAATCACGATTGGACAGAAAGTGGGAACTCAGCGAATCAGATAGTGACTGTGGATGGAACAGATAGGCGATGTTTTGGTGCTGGCCCTTTCTTCAGACCGTTCTGGTGGTATCTGTGCTGGGAATGGATAGGTGACGTTGTGAATTGGGACTCTTCTTGAGACAGTCCCAGATGTTGCCGGATCCGCTGAGTTCCTCCAACACTTTGTGTTTTGCTTCTTGTAGATCTCTTAGATGTGGGGAGGTGAGTACTTGTGATGGGCCGGACAGTGTCTACCACTCTCTGCAGTCTCCTTCATTTTGGATATTCAAGTGACTGAACCAGGCCATGATGCAACCAATCAGGATGCCTTCCGGCACAGACCTGGGTTATTTTAAAGCAGCATTCTTAGTTTTGTTTATGACAGTTTAGTTTATTACTGTCACGTGTAATGAGGTATAATGAAAAGCATTTTATTGCGTGCTATCCAATCAGTGAAAAGACTGCACGTGATTACAATCTAGTCGTCCACAGTGTACAGATGCAGGATATAGGGAATAATGTTTAGTGCAAGATAAAATCCAGTAAAGTCCAATTTAAGATTAGTCAGAGGGTCTCTAGTGAAGTAGATGGGAGATCAGGACCACCCTTTAGTTGGCGATAGGATGGTTAAATTGCCTGATAACAGCTAGGAAGAAACTGTCCCTGAATATGGAGGTATGCGTTTTCACACTTCTGTGCCTCTTGCCTGATGGGAGAGGGGGGAAGAGGGACTGACTGGGGTGAGACTGGTCCTTGATTATGCTGGTGGCCTTGCCAAGGCAGCATGAAGTGTAAATGGAGTCAATGAACGGGAGGTTGGTTTGCGTGATGGTCCACAACTCAGCAAATTCTGATCCTAAGTAGGAGAAAATAACCAACTTTTCTCTTTTACAACATCCTCTCTTGTATTCTTTTCAGTTTTGCTGGTATCTCGCAGTAAGGAGTAAGGTTTTGCTGTGAGATAGCAACTTTGTTCTCTCTGCGATTTGTTATTGAATTAAACATTTTACGTTTCATAGCCTGCTTACACTTGTCACAGTTTGGCGAGAGTTTCTGTTTGATAGATTGCGGTGAAACGTTTTTTTTCACAGTCACATCTTTCCTGGAGAGACCACATAAATATTCTAGAAAGTGTGAGTTTCAAAACAGCTAAAATCTGGAAAAATCAAAACTGCTCATTCACTTTGGTTATCAATCAAAAGACAAAAAACACCACAAATGATCTAAAACAGGAAGATAAACTTTCATTTCTACAATTCAAGATTTCAATTTCTCAAACAACTTTTCAGTCAAGGAAGTCTTTCTGTGGTCTAATTATTGTTGTTATATTTAGGATAGAAAGCAAGACCACCAGCATAAATAAGTCTTACCTCAGTCACTCCCTCTTCTCCTCTCTCCCATCAGGCAAGAGGTACAGAAGTGTGAAAACGCACACCTCCAGATTCAGGGACAGTTTCTTCCCAGCTGTTATCAGGCAACTGAACCACCCTATCACTAACTAGAGACAATAATGAACTAAAGTATTTGCACAATTTGGACACAGGATGCTCGCAGTGACAGCTTTGTGATGATGATCAGGGGTAAGTTTTTAAGGTGCATTTTCTAATGAATTAAATCAAAAATAATATGAATCAGCCTGAAACTAGAGTTATAGAGTCATATACAGCAGAGAAACAAGCCCTTCAGCACAACACATCCATGCTGACCAAGATATCCCATCTACACTAGTCCCACCTGCCCATGAATGGCCCATGTTCCTTTCCTATCCATGCAACTAGCGAATATTTTTTAATCATGAGACTTAATTGACTGCAATATTTTAGAGTGATTTATTACGTTGTAAATTTACACTGACAAATGTAATTTATCATGTTGACAAAGAGTGTTATACAATTTTTAAAAACTATGAATGCACCCAGTATTTTGGAAAATGATATTTACAACCACCTTAAAAAGGTTTTTCATTCGAATGGGAAGTTTCATGGTCAAGTATCACCTGTACATAATCACTGAATTATGGAGATCTTTGAACTATCTTTAATCAAACTTTATCGGACTTTATCTTATACTAAATGTTGTGATATTTGTCGTTTATCTGTACTCTGTGGGCGGCTATTCGTATATAGTCTTTTCCTTTGACTGGATAGCACGCAAACAAAAGATTTTCACTGTACCTCGGTACACGTAACAATAATAAACTAAACTAAACTAGAGATTGTTCGGCCTATCCATGTTCTCCAGAGATGCTGCCTGACCCAATGAGTCACTCCAGCATTTTGTCCCTGGAGAACATGGATAGCACTTTGTCCTTTTCGTTTTTACCAATACTCAATAATCCAGGTAACATTCTTGCAAAACTCTTCTACGCCCTTGCAAATCCTCCACATCTGTCTAAAGCACACATTCACCTGGAGTTAATAGAACTAATCACCCTGAATGCTCCCCGAAGATCATTTGCCTCGTCGCTAAAAATTTGTTGACAAAGTTTCTTCTCAAGGTAGATCGCAGACGCAATCAAAATACATCCACATTAGCTCAAGTCAAGTCAACTTTATTTGTCACATACACATACAAGATGTGCAGTGAAATGAAAGTGGCAATGCCTGCGGATTGTGCAAAACAACAGAACAGAACAAAACCAGTATTTACATTTTTGAAAAAAAAAGAAACAACAGTAAATTAGTCCCTGGTGAGATTAGAGTTTACAGTCCTGATGGCCTGTGGGAAGAAACTCCGTCTCATCCTCTCTGTTTTTGCAGTGTGACAGCGGAAGTGCTTGCCTGACCATAGCAGCTGGAACAGTCCGTTGCTGGTGTGGTAGGGGTCCTTCATTATCTTGCTGTCTCTGGATCTGCACCTCCTGGTGTATAGGTCCTGCAGGGGGCTGAGTGTAGTTCCCATAGTGCGTTCGGCTGAACGCACTACTCTCTGCAGAGCCTTCCTGTCTTGGGTAGAGCAGTTCCCAAACCAGTTACCGGACAAGATGCTTTCTACAGCACCCAGAGTAGAGGACTGAAGGATACTCAGAGAGACTCAATCATGAATGATGTCTGCCATAGTGACCTTCTATAGTACCTGTCACACACCATCCCGACCTATATATACACATGGCTCTGGATCTGCACCTCCTGATGGGTAGGTCCTGCAGGGGTCTCCGTTGTCGTTGGGGCCTAGCACCATGGAGCGGCCTCCAGCCGGAGTCGACCTGGGGGCTCCAGTCGCGGAGCCTGCGGACTTACCATCGTGGGGCTGGCCGGCTTCGGAGGATGGAGAGCTGCGGTGGAGCACGCCTGCGACCCGACTGCTTCGGAGGCTCCGGCCGCGGGCCCGGTGGACTGTGATATTGGGAGCTCATGGGTCCCTGGTGGGAGACCGCTTTTCGGAGCTCCCGCAACGGCAACTTCTCCCGCCCAGATCGCGGGGTTGAAACGACCCGGAGCGGGGCCTTACATCGCCCGGCGCGGCTTTAATGGCCGCGGGACTTATAATTGCCTGCCGGTGGGCTCCAACATCAAGACTTGGAGCGGGGCCTTACATCGCCCGACGTGGTCTTAACGGACTTACCATCACCCGCCGGGGGCTTTGACATCGGGGAAGAATAAACAACAGGGGAGGGACAAGACTTTGCCTTCCATCACAGTGAGGACGGTTTGGAGATTCACTGTGATGGATGTTTATGTAATTTGTGTTAATTGTGTGCCTTGGTTTTTCCATGTTTGTATGATTGCAGAGACTTAATTTCGTTTGAACTTAGGTTCAAATGACAATAAATAGCATTCCATTCCATATATCTATCTGCTTACTGCTGGGTGTAAATCCTTCAGTTTCCTTCCCAATGGTACGATGCAAATTTATCACGACAATACCTTTGCCAGAGAGCTGCAATGGTTCCAAATGACAGCTCACCACCATCTTTTCAACGGTAGTCAGATTTGCCCTGCCAGCAAACCTCCCATCCCGTAGAGACACAAGGAACGCAAGTATAGATGTTAAGACACAAGGAACTGCAGTTGCTGGAATCTGGAGCAAAACACAAAGTGGCAGAGTAACTCAGCAGGTTAATCAGCATCGTATATTGCAGTTGTACAAGGCACTGGTGAAGCTGCACTTGAGGTATTGTGTTCGGTTTTGGTCACCCTGCTGCTGGAAAGATACCATTAAGGACATAGGTTTAAAGTGAGTTGGGAAAGATTGAATTGGAACTTCAGGGGCAACCTTTTCACAGGGATTGATGGATATATGGAACGAGCTGCCGGAGAAAGTGGATGACGAAGTACAATAACAAATATTAAAGATGTGGATGGGAAAGGTTTAGAATAATATGGACTAAACGTAAGAAAATTGGACTATCTTACATGGGGCATCTTGGTCGAGTTGGGCTGAAGCTGCGTGACTCGTGAGTCAATTGCAGCAAAATCTCCTTCAAATTTACTTCACAAGTTAGACTGCAGGAGCATTCAAGTACTTTCTTAATATCAGATTTCTTTTGTTCATTAATGTGAACTGACTGTTTGATTAATGTACAGCTTCATATTTTTTAACCGATATAACATTTATAAAGGCTTTGATTAGTTCTGAAATAAAGAGATTTCGTCAATGCAAATCATTGTGAAAAGCTGAGCTGTCTACATGCCTCTTTTTCAAATGTAGTTTCAATGATTATCTAATGAAATACAAGTGTCATGATCCCCGGAATATGCAGATGCCAATCCCTAGTGTGATATAAAGACAAGCACAGGTTCAGCTGGTATTTCTTTACAAAGAAGATTAATGGATAATCTAATTGAAGTGCTTAAGATGATTAAAGGAGTTGATAGCCCAGATAGAAACAGTTTTCTCTGCTGAGAGAAACCAGAACAAGAGAGTATTTTTTTCAGGCATTTTGGTAACTGCGAAGACCAAATAAGATGTGTGCCCCCTTAAAAGACACAAAGTGCTGGAGTAACTCAACGGCTCAGGCAACATCCAATGGCTCAATGGTGTTTTTAACGTCACATGTGTGAATTGCAAACGCACAATGAAATTATTTTCTTACAAACAGTCCAGTAGAGTATTGTCATACCTAAGCACATCCCCGATTAGCATTCTAGGTATTATGAGTGGCGCCCAATCCAGGCAGGCCCCAGGCTGAGGGCCTCCAACCGTCGCCTTCCCCTGAACGTGTGGATCCTACTGAGCTGGTGTCAGGCAACTGACAATAGATAACAGACAATAGACAATAGGGGTAGGCCATTCGGCCCAGCACCGTCATTCAGCGTGATCATGGCTGATCATCCACAATCAGTACTCCGTTCGTGCCTTCTCCCCATATCCCTTGACTACGCTATCTTTAAAAGCTCTATCTAACTCTCTCTTGAAAGCATCCAGAGAATTGGCCTCCACTGCCTTCTGAGGCAAAGAATTCCACAGATTCACAACTTTCTGGGTAAAAATGTTTTTCCACATCTCCGTTCTAAATGACCTAACCCTTATTCGTAAACTGTGGTCCCTGGTTCTGGACCCCCAACATTGGGAACATGTTTCCTGCTTCTAGTGTGTCCAATCCCTTAATAATCTTATACGTTTCAATAAGATTCCCTCTCATCCTACTAAATCCCAGTGTATACAAGCCCAATCGCTCCATTCTATCAACATATGACAGTCTCGCCATCCCGGGAATTAACCTCGGGAACCTACGCTGCATTCCATCATAGCAAGAATGTCCTTCCTCAAAGTTGGAATCCAAAACTGCACACAATATTCCAGGTGTGGTCTCACTAGGGCCCTGTACAACTGCAGGAGGACCTCTTTGATCCTACACTCAGCTCCTCTTGTTATAAAAGCAAACATGCCATTAGCTTTTTTCACTACCTGCTGAACCTGCATGCTTACTTTCAGTGACTGATGAACAAGGACCCCCCAGATCTCGTTGTACTTCCCCTTTTCCTAACTTGACACCTTTCGGATAATAATCTGCCTTCCTGTTCTTGCCACCAGAGTGGATAACCTCACATTTATCCACATTAAACTGCATCTGCCATGCATCTGCCCACTCACCCTGAATCCTCATAGCGTCCTCCTCACAGTTCACACTGCAACTCAGCTTTGTCTCATCTGCAAATTTGCTAATGTTACTTTTAATCCCTTCATCTAAATCATTACTGTATATTGTAAATAGCTGCGGTCCCAGCACCGAGCCATGCGGTACCCCACTAGTCACTGCCTGCCATTCTGAAAGAGACCAGTTAATCCCACTCTTTGTTTCCTGTCTGCTAACCAATTTTCTATCCATGTCAGTACCCTACCCCCAATACCATGTGCTCTAATTTTCCCACTAATCTCCTATGTGGGGCCTTATCAAAAGGTTTCTGAAAGTCCAGGTACACTACATCCACTGGCTCACCCTTGTCCATTTTCCTAGTTGCGTCTTAAAAAAATTCCTTAAGATTTGTCAAGCATGATTTCCCCAAACTAAATCCATGCTGACTTGGATCGATCCTGTTACTGCTATCCAAATGTGCTGCTATTTCATATTTTATAATTGACTCCAGCATCTTCCCCACCACCACCAATGTCAGGCGAACTGGTCTATAATTCCGTTTTCTGTCTCCCAACTTTCTTAAAAAGTGGGATAACATTAGCTACCCTCCAATCCACAGGAACTGACCCTGAATCTATAGAACATTGGAAAATGATCACCAATGCATCCACGATTTCTAGAGCCACTTCCTTAAGTACCCTAGCATGCAGACCATCAGGCCCTGGGGATTTATCAGCCTTCAGTCCCATCAGTCTACCTACCTAATGTGAATTGCCATTTTCTTGTTCCCCATAATAAATTCACCTGTTTGTCTTCAAGAGTCCAACTTTGGTGTTAACTAATTTTTTCCTCTTCACATACCTAAAGAAGCTTTTACTATCCTCCTTTATATTCTTGGCTAGCTTACCTTCGTACCTCATCTTTTCTCCTCATATTGCCTTTTTAGTTATCTTCTATTGCTCTTTAAAGGTTTCCCACTCCTCTAGCTTCCCGCTCATCTTTGCTACGTTATGCTTCTTCTCTATTATTTTTATACTGTCCTTGACTTTCCTTGTCAGCCACGGCTGCTTCTTACTCCCTTTTGAATCTTTCTTCCTCTTTGGAATGAACTGATCCTACACCTTCTGTATTATTCCCCAAAATTCCACTGTCATCCCTGCTAGGGGTATCTTTCCAGTCATCTTTGGCCAGCTCCTCCCTCTTGGCTCCATTTGCTCAACTGTAATACTGACCCTTCCTATTTTCCCTTCTCCCTCTCAAATTGTAGATTAAAACTTATCATATTATGGTCACTACCTCCTAATGGCTTCTTGACCTCGAGTTCTCTTATCAAATCCAGTTCATTACACAACTGAACCCAGAATTGCCTTCTCCCTGGTAGGCTCCAGTATAAGCTGCTCTAACAATCCATCACGGAGGCACTCCACAAACTTCCTTTCTTGGCATAGCATTACCTTTGCAACATGCCAATTTTTAAATCGGTAAATTGGAGGTTTTTTCCATATTTTACAAATATGTGCAGGTTTTTTTTTGGCGAGTTTCTGATATGATTTCTATAATGCTTTTACACAATATGTTATAAATTCAGGTAGATGTGGGATGTGGGTCACAAAATGAAATGAAAAAGCACCTCGGCCCACGGTCACATGGAACATTAGAGCATGGAAACAGATCCTACTGCCGAACTAGTCCAAGCCGACCAAGATGCCCCATCTAAGCTAGTCCCATTTGCACATATTTGGCCCATATCCCTCTGAACCTTTCCTATCCATGTACCTGCCCAAGTGACTTTTAAATGTTGATACTGTACCTGCCTCAACTACCTCCTCTGGCAGCTTGTTCCATATCCACCACCCTCTGTGTGAAAAATGTATCCCTCGGGTTCCTATTAAATCTTTCCCCCTCACCTTAAACCGATATCTCTCGTTCTTGATTCCCCTACCCAATCTATTCCCCTCATGATTTCATACACCTGTATAAGATCACCACTCAGCCTCCTGTGCTTCAAAGAATAAGTCCCGATGCAATTATGGGGAACCTCATTGAAACTTACTGAATAGTGAAAGGCCTGGATAGAGTGCATGTGGAGAGAATGTTTCCACTAGTGGGAGAATCTAGGTCCAGAGGGCACAGCTTCAGAATAAAATGACGTACCTTTATAAAGGAGATGAGGAATTTCTTTAGTCAGAGGATGGTGAATCTGTGGAATTCGTTGCCACAAACGGTTGTGGCCAAGTCATAGGGTATTTTTAAAGCAGAGATTGACAGGTTGTTGATTAGCAAGGGTGCCAAGGGTGTTGAGGAGAAGGCAGAAGATTGGGGTTGAGAGGGAAAAATAGATGTCATGATTGAATGGCGGAGTAGACAGGAGGGGCCGAATCGCCTAATTATGCTCCTATGACATGAACTATTACAGGTCCACCTCCTACTTTTCAGTTACTTGTGGCCTGGCTCCCCCTTTAATCTGAACAAATTTATCCTCCCCCCCCACACCTGCCAGACTTTTCCCAAAAAATGTGGTGCCGAGGCCGGATGAGACGGCCGATCTCAACCTCATCAGGACTACCCTGGCTGATTGGCGGGCTGCATTTGCCCCCTGCGGCTGGGGGTCTGCAACTGTGGCCCGATCGGTGTTGGCAGATCCGTTCCCATTGCGGGCTGGTATCTCAGCCCTCCCAAGGCCATGATCTCGTTTGGTCCAGCAATACAGATAATCCAGAATGGTCGTGGAACCAAAGGTGCAGGAAAATCGGTGGTGTAATAATAAATCCAACAGGCAGGTGAGTGATAGTAGAGAGAACCGAGTTGGATATTGGATAAGCAGCAGAGAAAATGAATCAGAAGGGTGTGGTGACAGAGAGCCCGATGAGGAAGGCTGGGAAGAGATTGCGTGCAGTTGAAGCAGCATCACGACAGACGGTGTGGGGTTGGACATGGCCAATTCTACGGCATTGCTGGCTCCTGGCACCACCTGCTGGTCATCTGTGCCTGTGCATGTGTTTCTGTTTAAAAGGTTTTATTGCATCTTTTGGGTGCGCTGTTCTACACGATTTACGGCTGTTGGCGTCCAGTCACAGTTCTGATGCAGGGAATTTCCACAGCATGCACCCTGCAGTGTGCAAACTGCCAGGTTGGCAAATACAGAGCCTGATCTGGAATACAGATATAATCACAAGCAAGTGCAAATGCTGGAATACAAAGAAGGATACAAAGTGCTGGAGTAACTCAGCGGATCCTACAAATTAACGTACAAACCCGACCCGCACGTCTTTGGTATGTGGGAGGAAACCGGAACACTCGGAGAAAACCCACACGGTCACAGAAAAACATGCAACTTCCATGCACAGACAGCACCCAATGAACCCGGGTCTCTGTCGCTGTGAGGCAGCGGCTCTACCCGCTGCAGCACTGATGTGATTATTGTCATTTTAATTCCCTTTTCCACAATTCAGTGTAGATGTGGGTGCTCTCTTCCCACGCACCTTCCCTCCTTTGTTTCTGTTTTTCCAAAGCATTTTAATGCTGGAAAAACATTCAGCAGCTCACTTGAATTGCTGCAGTATTGCACACAATTACAGAGCATAACATTGATTTTTGTGTCTTATTCAAAGCTCTAACATAAATTGTAGGACACGGAAAGTCTTGTGTGCTGACAGGGCCTTTCTAAACCACAAACCTTATATAACATCTCACAGTCAAAGGACTGATTCTTTTCATCTCAGTTGAATGTTATGTAAATAACATTACTTCTGAGTCACAAGGAACTGCAGAGGCTGAGTAAAATACAAGAGTCGCGTCAACGGGTCAGGCAGCATCTGTGGAGGAAATTGATTCCTTCCACATATGCTGCCTGAGCCGGAGTTATTCAAACACTGATTTATCACTTCTGCGTCATTGTGTTATACAGCACATAACAGGGCTCTTAGGCCCACCATGCCATACTGACCATTTTGCCCATCTACACTAATTCCATCAGTCCATCATATTCTTATTATTATAACTATAAAACTCTGATCTTGTATGTGGATTTGTGTATTTATTTGTATGTGATCATATCTCCTCGAAAAACAACGCGATAACAGTAACGTTTTTACACATTCTGATACAGATTTATGCCATGAAGTCAAAAATCGTCTTATCTGAAAATTTCATGCATTATTTCTCGCGTTATTAATCAAAATGTTCAAGAATCTGAAATAACTTTGAAAATAAAACCAAGCGGCTTTGGCTGATGACATCACAATGGCTCTGCGTGCTGCGTCTGCGCTGCGAGTGACGTCCCCCACGCGAGCTGCCCGCCCCGTTCCCCTCCTCCGCTCACCCCTCTTCCTGTCCCCCCCCATCCTCCTCCTCCCCCCCTCCTCTATCCCCTCCTTTCTGCCCCCCCTCTCTCCCCTCCTTCTCTCTCCCCATCTGTCTCCTCCCCCCCCCCCCCATGTCTCCACCTTAGTGTGTGTGTGACGCCGCAGTCCTCCCCCCCCCCCCCCCCCCCCCCCCAACAGGTTCCACTTGGTCTAGTATCCTTCGATAACTTGCCCATTGTTAGTCATTGTCTGCATAATAAAACTGGCAAAGTCATTGAAGCATACAAATTCGCCGGAAAAATCAGCCTACCAAAGGACTGGGAGAAATTTAGAGTCCAGCAGAGGAGGACAAAGTGCTTAATTAGGAAAGGTAAAATAGATTATGAAATAAAACTGGCACAGAACATAAAAACGTACTGCAAAAGTTTTTATAGATATGTGAAGATGTTAGTTAAAACAAATGTAGGTCCCTTGCAGTCAGAAACTGGTGAATTGATCATGGGGAACAAGGACACGGCAGACCAATTGAATAACTACTTTGGTCTGTCTTCACAAAGGAAGATATAAATAATCTGCCGGAAATAGCAGGGGACCGGGGGTCAAATGAGATGGAGGAACTGAGTGAAATCCAGGTTAGCCGGGAAGTGGTGTTAGGTAATTTGGATGGATTAAAGGCCGATAAATCCCCAGGGCCAGATAGGCTGCATCTCAGAGTACTTAAGGAAGTAGCCCCAGAAATAGTGGATGCATAAGTGATAATTTTTCAAAACTCTTTAGATTCTGGAGTAGTTCCTGAGGATTGGAGGGTAGCTAATGTACCCCACTTTTTAAAAAGGGAGGGAGAGAGAAAATGGGGAAAATGCTAGAGTCAGTTATTAAAGATGGGATAGCAGCACATTTGGAAAGCGGTGAAATCATTGGACAAAGTCAGCATGGATTTATGAAAAGTAAATCATGTCTGACGAATCTTATAGAATTTTTTGAGGATGTAACTAGTAGAGTGGATAAGGGAGAACCTGTGGATGTATTATATGTGGACTTTCAGAAGGCTTTCGACAAGGTCCCACATAAGAGATTAGCATACAAACTTAAAGTACACGGTATTGGGGGTTCAGTATTGATGTGGATAGAGAACTGGCTGGCAGACAGGAAGCAAAGAGTAGGAGTAAACGGGTCATTTTAAGAATGGCAGGCAGTGACTAGTGGGGTACCGCAAGGCTCAGTGCTGGGACCCCAGCTATTTACAATATATATTAATGATCTGGATAAGGGAATTGAATGCAACATCTCCAAGTTTGCAGATGACACAAAGCTGGGGGGCAGTGTTAGCTGTATGGAGGATGCTAGGAGGCTGTGAGGTGACTTGGATAGGTTGGGTGAGTGGGCAAATGCATGGCAGATGCAGTATAATGTGGATAAATGTGAGGTTATCCACTTTGGCGGCAAAAACAGGAGGGTAGACTGAATAATAATCTGAATGGTGGCCCATTAGGAAAAGGGGAGATGCAACGAGACTTGGGTGTTATGGTACACCAGTCATTGAAAGTAGGCATACAGGTGCAGCAGGCTGTGAAGTAAGCGAATGGTATGTTGGCATTCATAGCAAAAGGATTTGAGTACAAGAGCAGGGAGGTTCTACTACAGTTGTACAGGGTCTTGGTGAAGCCACATCTGGAGTATTGCGTACAGTTTTGGTCTCCTAATCTGAGGAAAGACATTCTTGCCATAGAGGGAGTACAGAGAAGGTTCACCAGACTGATTCCTGGGATGGCAGGACTTCCATATGAAAAAAGACTGGATAGACTCTGCTTGTTCTCGCTGGAATTTAGGAGATTGAGGGGGTATCTTATAAAGGCTTACAAAATTCTTAAGTGGTTGGACAGGCTAGATGCAGGAAGATTGTTCCCGATGTTGGGGAACTCCAGAACAAGGGGTCTGTTTAAGGTTAAGGGGGAAGTCTTTTAGGACCGAGATGAGAAGATCTTTTTTCACACAGAGAGTGGTGAGTCTGTGGAATTCTCTACCACAGAAGGTAGTTGAGGCCAGTTAATTGGCTATATTTAAGAGCTAGATGTGGTCCTTGTGGCTAAAGGGATCAGGGGGTATGGAGAGAAGGCAGTTACAGGATACCGAGTTGGATGATCAGCCATGATCATATTAAATGGCGGTGCAGGCCTACTCCTGCACCTATTTTCTATAATTCTATGAAACCTTAACATTAATGAGATCTATGTTTCGGAGTTTACAACTCATAGAGTTATAGACCTGCACAACACAGAGAAAGGCCCTTCAGCCCATCTTTTCCTTGCTGACCAAGCTAGCATACTGGGCTAGTCCCATAGCCCTCTAAACCCTTATCCGAGACCAGTACAGCATAGGAACAGGTCTTTCGGACCACAGTGTCTGCGCTGAACATAATGTCAGGTTAAACTAATCTGTACCTACACATGATCCAAATCCTCCATTCCCTGCATATCCATACATCTGTACAACCAAATATCTTTTAAACATCATAACTGCACTCGCTTCTACTGCTTCCTCTGGCAGTTTATTCCCGATACGGACTAGCCTCTGAGTGGAAAAAAGTTGCGCCTGAGGTCCCTCATAAATCAAATCTCTCCCTTAAACCTGTGCCCTTTAGTTTTAGAATCCTCTACCCTGGGATAAAGACTCACCCCTCACCTCCCTATGATCCAAAGAAGAAGGACTCAGCCTACCCAACCTCACCCTATAACTGTGTAGGAAGAAACTGCAGATGCTGGTTTATACTGAAGGTAGACAAAGTGTTGGAGTACTCTGTGGGTCAGGCAGCATCTCTGAAGAACATGGATAGAGTGATATTTAGACTCAGAACCCTTCTTCAGACTGATCTACTCCTTTTCTCCAGAGATGCTGCCGGACCCGCTGAATTACTCCAGTATTTTGTGTCTCTCCCCATAACTCAAGCCCACAAACCCAGCTAACTTCCTCTTAATCCAGTGACAGGCACTTCTCAAATGTAATATTTGAAGGGGCCATGATATGTGGGTAATGTAAGGGTTAAAGCAGGCTTTTCAGCTATAATGAAGCTGTCTGCTAACCATCACCAGGTCAATTCAGCAGTCTCTTTTAGATAAACAATTCGGTGTTTAGGCAAATAATTAGGTTCACATGGAAAGACCGATAAATCAGGAGACCTCCAATCATAGAGCCAATAGGACATATGGTGCCAGAGTGTGGTATTGGGCGTACGAGAGCCAGAGTGTACGAGAATAATCCCAGGAATGATTGAATTAACATATGGTGAGCGTTTGACGGCTCTGGGCCTGTACTCACTGGAGTTTAGAAAGATGAGGCGGAAGCCTCATTAAAACTTAATGTGCCAACGGTCTTCTCCTTCACCATAACAATTCCATGAAAATACCTTAGAGCGAAAGGCCTAGATAGAGTGAATGTGGAGAGGATGTTTCCACTAGTGGGAGAGTCTAGGACCAGAGGGCAAAGCCACAGAATAAAAGGACGTACCTTTAGAAAGGAGATGAGGAGGAATTTCTTTAGTCAGAGGGTGGTGAATCTATGGAATTCATTGCCACGGAAGGCTGTAGAGGCCAAGTCAATGGACATTTTTAAGGTGAAAATTGACAGATTCTTGATTAGTACAGGTGTCAGTGGTTATGGGGAGAAGACAGGACATTGGGATTGAGGGGAAAGATAAGCTATGATTAAATGGTGGAGTAGTCTTGATGGAGCAAATGGCCTAATTCTGCTCCTTGAACATGACTGTGTGTGCTGCTCCCACAAAGATCAGAGTCAGGAGCAGCTTTTATAGATTATAGACTATACTATAGAGTATAGTCCAAATCTCACAACGAACTCATTGTGAACGTTATACTTTTTTTTATCTGCACTGTCTCTGTAACTGTAACGCTATAACAGAGTTAGTGTTACAGTTACAGAGACAGTGCAGTTTTATAAAAGTATAATGTTCACAATGAGATAGTTGTGAGATTGCAACTATACTCTGGTATACATTCTGCACTCTGGCATTTTTCTCTTTGCACTACCTGTTGTACTTGTGTAGGGGTTGATTATACTCATGTATGGTACAATTTGATTTTATTGGATAACATGCAAACATAAGCTCTTCTCCATAGCTAAGTACACGCGACAATATTAAATCAAACCAATATCGTAATAAGACAACAAACTTTCCATCCCAGAGACATTTGTAATGTAGCTCAATTCTGATATAATGTAACTCATCACTGAGGAGACAGAGACACAAAGAAATGGTGATGATGGAATCTTGAGCAAAACACAAAGTGCTGGAGGAACCGAGTGGGTCGGGCAATATCTGTGGTGGGAAATGAACAGACAACTTTTCAGGTCGGGACACTTCTGCACACTCGTAAGTTGCCTATCCATTCCCACCTCCGATGCTGCCTGACCCGCTAGGTTACTCCAGCACTTTGTACCATACCATGCTGACAAGTGATCACCCCATACACTAGCACTATCCTATACACAAAGAACAATGTGCAATCTAACCAAAGCCAATTAACCCACAAACCTATACATTTTTGGAGTGTGGAAGGAAACCGGAGCACTCGGAGAAAACCTATGTGGTCATTGGGAGAACATATATAAACCCCATACAGACAGCACCAACAGTCAGGATCGAACCCGGGTCTCTTGCACTGCGAGTCAGCAACTCTACTGCTGCGCCACTGTCCCACTCAAAGACCCAGCTAAACTTTAATATGATATAGTTAATATAAACTTAGTTGCTTTGTAACCTTTTTCCATCATTGTTCTGAATCCTTAATTGAGGTGATTAATTTCTTGAAATTATTTTGTTTATTATATGTGAATCTCAGAATATTATGTTTACAAACCATTATGCTGCTGCAAGTAAGAATTTCTTTGTTCTGTCAATGTGACAATGAAACACACTAGAATCTTTGTTGAAACTTACTTGTAACATTACAATCTAAAATTCTGCAATCTCTTCATGCCGTGTGCTTTGTGTAGACTGGCCCCATTGGGAAGATTCAGATCCCGGTTTCATTGTCTGAGCCATTGCTGAGGCACTACTGCTGACTCACTAGCGGCCCTCATTTCATTTGTAATAACTAGCACCTTAGTGCATTCCACCTAGTCATAGTCAGACAACACGGCCCAACTTGCCCATGCCGACCAACATGCCCCCTCTACACTAGTCCAAACCTGCCTACGTTTGGCCCATATCCCTCTAAACCTTTCCTATCCATGTACCTGTTTAATTGTCTTTTAAATGCTGTTATAGTACCTGCCGCAACTACCACCCCTGACAGGTCGTTCCAGGTCTATGTGAAGAGGTTGTCCCTTTAAATTTATTCGGTCTCAACTTAAACCTATGTACTTTGGTTCTTGATTCCCAAACCTGGGTAAAAACCTCCGTTTACCTTATCTATTCTCCTCATGATTTTATACACCTCTATAAGATCACCCTACAGTCTTCTGCGCACCGAGGAATAAAATCCCAGCCTGCCCAACCTCTTTCTGTAGCTCAGTCCCTCAAGTTCTGGCAACATCATCATAAATCTACTCTATCCAGCTTAACATCATCCTTGCTGCAGCAAGGTGACCAAAACTGGTCCATACCTTGAGGAGATTACGCAGTGGAGCAAACAGAACGAGGAAAGAACTGCAGATGCTGGTTAACACCGAAGATAGTTACAAAATGCTGGAGTAACAGCGGGTTAGGCAGCATCTCTGAAGAAAAGGAACGGGTAACATTTTGGGTCAAGACCCATCTTCCAGCACTTCAGTTTTGTTTTTAATTTTAGAAATACTGTGCGTAACAGGCCCTTCGACCCACCAAGTCCACGCTGACCAGCAATCCCTGCACACTAACATTATCCTACACACATACTAAGGACAATTTTACCGAAGCCAATTAGCCCACAAACCTCTACATCTTTGGGATGTGGGAGGAAGCCGGAGCACCTGGAGAAACCAAATCCATAGACACCACTCACAGTCAGTATCGAACCTGGGTTTCGTGCACTGTAAGGCCACAAATCTACCGCTGAGCCACTGTGCCGACCCACTTGAAAGCCTGATTTATTGTTAATCGCCAGTGGAAGCCCACACCACAAACAGAGCAATGGAGAAGGTAGAGGGCCTAGCGGAAAGGGCCTAAGGGAGAGGGTAGATGGCCTAGGGGTGAGGTAGAGGGCTTAGGGGAGAGAGTAGAGGGCCTAGGGGAAAGGATAGAGGGCCTAGTGAAGAGCTGGGAAGGCACTATGCTACCAGTCATTACTATTGAAAAGATGGCCTACAGTGAGTCAGCAATAGTGCCTCAGCACTGACTCAGACGATGCAATGGAGACTTGAATCTCCCTAAAGGTCCCCCATCGCATCATCCATTTCCAGAGTTTCAGTCAGCTGACACTGAGTCACAAAGCCATGTGACAAGATACATATTTGGGTTAATTGTTTACGATTTTGTCATATAACTGCTAACTCACTGAACCATGGTTCCCAACGCAAAATAATTCAGGGAAGCCTCCAAAAATGTCTTCATTTTCAAAATGGGACAATTTAGCCTACTTTAGTTTCAATACAGTATGGAAACAGACCCTTCGGCCCACTGAGTCCACCATAATCGTCACCTGTTCACACTGTTTCGATGTTATCCTACTTTCTTATTCACTCTCCACACACCAGGGGCAATTTACAGAGGGCCAATGAACCTACACATCTTTGAGATATGGGAGGAAACCATCCTCTGGAAACATCCAGGAATGAGTAGGTTAGCCTATGATGAGAGTTTGTCGGCACTGGACCTAAATTCCTCACTGGAATTTAGAAGAATGAGGGGGACCTCATTGAAACGTATAGAATAGTAAAAGGCTTGGATATAGTGAATGTGGAGAGGATGTTTCCATTAGTGGGAGAGACTAGGACTAGCGGTCATGGCCTCAGAATTAAAGGACGTTCTTTTAGGAAGGAGATGAGGAGAAATTTCTTTAGTCAGAGGGTGGTGAATCTGTGGAATTCATTGCCACAGAAGGCTGTGGAGGCCGTCAGTGGATATTTTAAGGCAAAGATAGATAGATTCTTGATTATTACAGGTGTCAGAGGTTATGGGGAGACGGCGGGAGAATGGAGTTAGGAGGGAGTGATAGCCATGATTGATGGGCCGAATGGCCTAATTCTACTCCTATCACTTATGACCTTATAACTTATGATCTTATGCACCCAGAGGAAACCCACATGGTCATAGGGAGAATGTACAAACTCTACACTCAGACAGCACCCGAGGCCAGGACTCAACCCGAGTCTTTGGCGCTGTGAAGCAGCGGCTCTACTCGCTGCGCTCAAGGCAGCTGAATTTTACTCCAAGTAGTTTTTATGGAATTGTTAAGATGAAGGAAATTTCATCCAGATTTCATCAGTTGAGCCATTGACTATAAGCATCAGGAACCCATATTACAGCTTTATAAAACTTTGGTTAGGCTGCATTTGGAGTATTGTGTGTTGTACTGCTCTCCCCATTACAGGAAGGATGTGGAGGCTTTGGAGAGGATGCTGAGAAGGTTTACCAGAATGATTCCTGGGCTAGAGGGTATTAACTACAGAGAGAGGTTGGACAGACCTGGATTGTTTTATCTGGAGCGTTAGGGACTGAGGGGAGACCTGATAGAAGTATATAACGTTATGAGAGCTATATATAGGGTAGACAATCAGACCCTTTTTACCAGGGCGGAAATGTCAAAGACCAGAGGGCATAGGTTTAAAGGAGATGTGTGGGACATGTTCACACAGAGTAGTGGGTGCCTGGATTGTGCTGCCAGGGGTGGTGATGGAGACAGATACGATAGTGGAGATGAAGAGGCTTTTAGATGGCACATGGATATGTAGGGATATGGAGGGATATGGATCATGTGCAGGCAGAGATTAGTTTAAGTTGACATCACGTACTGCACAGGCATTGTGGGCTGAACTGTTTGATGTTCAAATGTGGACTGACCTGCTGCGTCTTTTCTATTTTTTTGTTATGGATTTCCAGCATCACTAGTCTTTTGATCTTCACTGCTGAAGTAAACACTGAAGATTGACAAATCCCCAGGGACACATGGTTTTACATCCCAGGTACATCAGTGTTCGGTGGGAACAGCACAGAAGTCTGATCACAATCCTCTTGAATCCTTCAGATGGGAGAAACTGCGCGTCACTTCATTATCCAAGGAAGTCGACAGACCAATTATCCGAACATTTGTTGTTCAAAACTACTGGAGGCTCGATTAAGGGTAGAGCAATTGAACATCTTGAAAGCTTTCAATTGTCGAGTTAGGACATAGCTATCGCTTGGAGCGGCACAGTGGTGCAGCAGTCGAGTTGCTGCCTCATAGCGCCAGAGACCAGGGTTTGATCATGACTACGGGTGCCTTCTGTACGGCGTTTGTACATTCTCCCTGTAACTGCATGGGTTTTCACCGGGTGCTCCGGCTTCCTCCCACACTCCAAAGACGTGCAGGTTCGTAGGTAACTTGGCTTTGGTAAAATTGTAAATTATCCCTGGTACGCAGGATATTAGCTAGTGTACGGGTGATTACTGGTCGACGCGGACTCAGTGGGCCAAAGGGCATGTTTCCACGCTGTATCTCTAAATTGAATGTCCGTAGTGGAGCACAGAAGAGCACACATAATCTTGTAGAAGTGTACAAAATCATGAGGGGAATGATAGGGTGAATGCACACTTTTACCCAGAGTAAGGGAATCAAGAACTAGTGGGTCTAGGAAGCCAGCATTAGTTTGTGAAAGGTTGGTCATGATCACTGAATCTGACTGAAGCATTTGGAGAAGTAACTCACTTGAGAACCAGGGGTAATCAGAGAGAACATACTGGAAACATTGAGCAGGTCAGTAGCATCTGTGGAGACAGGTAGTGTAATGGTTCCTTTGTTATCATGATACAAGGTACAGTGATGTTTTTTTTTTGCATACAGATCAGTAAGATTACTGCCACACATAAGTACAATCCCCAGTTAAGCACATAATGCACAGATATAGCCCACTGAGTCGCCAGGTTTTGGTAACATTTCCCAGGCCCAGCTGGCCATATTGGTCCATTGCAGCCGTCGCCTCCGTGCGGATCATCCCGCGAACCGTTGTCCCTCTCTTTGCCCGGCCACCTTCAGCCTTCATGCCCCGGGGGTGCCTCCCGCAGCCAACCTTGAGGGAGTGGAAGATAAGACCCCCCCCCCCCCCCCCCCGTCTGCCAAGCATGCTCGCAAACATCAATGGGCTCTGCGAAGGAGGGGTGGTGAGCAGAGGAGAAAGATACTGATAAGACATACAGCACGGAAACATGCCCTTCAGCCCAACTTGCCAATCCTGACCAAGATACTCCATCTAGGTATGCCTAACATGAAAATAATAAACTTAAACCTATAAACCTAAAAAGAACGAAGTCCTCGCCTGTCCTACCTCTCCCTATAGCTCAGGCCCTTGAGTCTGGCAACATCCTGGTAAATTACTGGAATTAGTGGAAGGCATTTAAATACATCCTTAGTGAAAGGCAGTGGGTGAAGAGGTAGTGCCTGCCTGGTATTGATCTGGGCGATGTTGGGTCCATTGGAAAGATGTTTAGTTTAGTGTCACATGAACCGAGGAATAGTAACCAGTCAGTGGAAAGACTATACACGATTACAATTGTGCCGTCAACAGTGTACAGATACAGGAAAAAGGGAATAAGGTTTAGTGTGAGATAAAGTCCTGTAAAGCCTGATTAAAGATATTCCAAGGGTCTCCAATGAGGTACATAGTAGCTCAGGACCACTCTCTAGTTGGTGATAGGATGGCTCAATTGCCTGATAACAGCTGGGAAGAAACTGTCCTTGAATCTGGAGGTGTGTGTTTTCACACTTCTGCACCTCTTGCCCGATGGAGAGGGGAGAAGAGGGCGTTGCAGGTGTGAGACTGGTCCTTGCCGAGGCAATGTGAAGTGTAGATGGAGTCAATGGAAGGGAGGTTGGTTATCGTGCTGGTTTGGGCTGCTTCCACAACTCTCTGATTGTGGGGATCTACAGGATCTGTGGAAGGCTGGTTTTGTTCACTGTGGTGATCAACGAGCAGGTTAATGAGACTGGAAGAGATGTGTCTAGGTTTGTCAATGTTACAAAAATAGCTAGCACTGTTGGCAGTAGACATAAAAGTGTTGAATTACAACAAAATAATGGTGGATCAAATGAACAGGCAATGTGCCAGGTGGATTTCAATGGGAGTAAATTTGAGATCATGCACTTTGAATCTTTCAAAGATGGAATGGAATATAGTTGTAGGTTCATAGGGTATAACAACACGGGGAAGCAGATTCCAGGGCAAGTTTTTTGCACAGGAGGTTATGGTTGCTTGGAACGCACTGCCAGGGGTGATGATGCAGGCAGATATGATAGTGGCGTTTAAGACTTTTAGAAAGGCACACAAATATATGCAGGGAATAAAGGGATATGGATTATGTGCAGGCAGAAGGGCTTTGAGTGCAAGAAATAGGGCCAGGTGATTTGAAGTATTGCGTGCAGTTCTGATCACCCCATTACAGGAAGGGTGTGGAGGTTTTGGAAAGGGTGGAAAACAAGTTTACCAGAATGCTGCCTGGATTAGAGGGTATTAGCTACAAGGAGAAGTTGGTCAAACTTGGATTGTTTTCTCTGGCGCATCAGAGACTGAGGAGAGACCCGATAGAAGTTTATAAAATTATGATAGGCATAGATAGGGTAGACAGTCAGAACCTTTTTCCAAGGGTCGAAATGTCAAATACTGCATAATATAGCTTTAAATTTAGAGGAGGAAAGTTTAAAAGAGATATGCCAGGCAAATTATTTTACACAGAGAGTGATGAGTGCCTGGAACACGCTGCCCAGGGTGGTGCTGGAGGCAGATATGATAATGGCATTTAAAATACTTTTAGATAGGTATATGGATATGCATGGAATGGAGGGATATGGATTACGTGCAGGCAGAGGAGATTAATTTAACTTGGCATCATGTTTGGTACAGACATTGTGGGCTGAAGGGCCTGTCATTATACTGTAGAAAGAAAGAACTGTAATGCTGGTTTATTCCAAAGACAGACACAAAGTGTCAGAGTACTCAGCGGTTCAGGCAGCATCTCTGGAGGAAAAGGTTAGCTTGAAGAAGGATCCCAACCCGAAATGTCACCCATCCTTTTTCTCCAGTGATGCTGCCCGGCCTGCTGTTTGACTCCAGCATTTTGTGTCTATCTTTGTTACTGTTCTGTTCTGTGTTCTTTGCTACTATTTCTTCTGAAATTACAAAACAAGATTACATAAACCAGGCATGTGTGCGGTGCCATTTGATATATATAATGCCACAGTGAAGGAAATTAGAACTATAATCCTCGTTCGCAGCATGTGACCTGCTGTCTGATGACTCTTATCAGACCAGAAATAGTGCGGTGAATATCCATCAAAGCGCAAGAAATCTCTTCCGTCTTTGCAATGGATAAAAGAACGATTTACTCTCTCGGGCTTCTGGTCTCTCGAGGTCATCTGATTATCACCAGGTTTCTCCTCCCAATCTAACTAACAAGTTATATCTATACAATAATATATATATATCAAAGCAGTGGCCTGTTCTGGGGAGCCGGGAACTTTTTCCATTGTGAGCAGTGGGGAGTGGCTGCGTGAGTCAACATTTGCAACAAAATAGAGTTTAACAACAGAAAGTCACGAGGCATCTCTAAAAAGTTTTAAACTTCTAGATTTTTCGTATTACAAACCTCTACTTTGCAACACTGAGTTTAACAACAGAGTCACAACGCATCTCTAAAAAGTTAAAAACTTTGAGTCTTTTAGAATATTAAACCTCCAGTTTGCAACAGAGTTTAATAACAATAAGTTGGAAGGCATCTCTAAAATGTTACAAACCTAGACTTATAGAATTTCAAACCTTTAGTTTGCAACATTGAGTCAAGTCACAAGGCATTTTTTACAGTTCACAAACAGTAAAAAAAACTTCTAGACTTTGAGAATTTATATTACAGTTTCAAAAATAAATTATATTAATTAAATTAGGCAATCAGGCTCTTAAACAACAGGCTCTTAAACAACAAGTGGCTTATAGGACAATGATAGACACAAAATGCTGGAGTAACACAGTGAGTCAGGTAGCATCTCTGCAGAAAAAGAATAGGTGACGTTTAGGGTCGGAACCCTTCCCCTGATGACGATGTGCCAACAGCAAGGAATAATATGCGCACTGGCACCTTCTTATCCAGGAACCCAGCCCTGATTGTGTTTACCTAGGAGTGCAGGATGCTGAGGGGTGATCTCACACCTTTTGGTTTAATCTCTGCCGATCGACCACACCACCCGTTGCCTAGGGCCACCTATCACTTGCCAAGCCTCTCCTCTCTCTCCCAGCTTTCTTCCCCCTCCCACCTCCACTATCAGTTTGAAGAATAGTCTAGACCTAAAACGTCACCTATTCATGATCTCCAGAGAGAGATGACCTAACCAGCTGAGTTACTCCAGCTCTGCCCAGTCCATCACAGGTACTGACCATCATCAAAGGGATCCCACCATCAAAGGGGTCTACAAGAGTCGCTGCCTCAAAAAGGCAGCCTGCATCATCAGAGACCCACAGCACCCTGGCCAAGGTATAGGAGCCTGAAAACAGTCAAGGTTCCGGGGCAGCTTCTTCCCGACAACCATCAGGCTATTGTACATTATGAACTCCAACTACACTCTGTGCTACATAGACAGGAGGGGCCATTGTTTTTATCTTTGCACTATTATTGTTTTTTATATACTTAACTTTTTTTAATTGTTTATTATGGTGTTTACATATCACTACATTTACATATCTGTTGGGCTGCTGCAAGTAAGAATTCCATTGTTCTGTTTCAGGACATGACAATAAAACACTCTCGACTCTCAGAAACATAGAAAATATGTGCAGGACTATGCCAGTTGGCCCTTCGAGCCAGTTCAATATGATCATGGTTTATCATCCTAAATCAGTACCCAGTTCCTGCTTTCTCCAAAAATCCCTTGATTCCGTTAGCCCTAAGAGCTATATCTAACTCTCTTGAAAACATCCAGTGAATTGACCTCCACTGGCTTCTGTGGCAGATAATTTCACAGATTCACAACTTTCTGGGTAAAAATGTTTTTCCTTATCTCAGTTCCAAATGGCCTACCCCTCATTCTTAAACTGTGACCTCTGGTTCTGGACTCCCCCAACATCGAGAACATTTTTCCAGCATCTAGCCTGTCCAATCCCTTAAGAATTTGACGTGTTTCTATAACACATCCTCTCATCCTTCTAAAATCCAGTGGATATAAGCCCAATTGATCCTCTTGAATGTACGGAGGACTCTTTTGAATATCCAGAGTATTTTACCCAGAGTAGGGGAATCAAAAACCAGAGGACATACGTCTAAGGTGAGAGGTTTAAGATTAGGAAACTGAGGGGCAACTTCTTCAGAGTGGTGGGTATATGGAATGAGCTGCCAGAGGATATAATTGAGGCTATAATATTATATAATTAAAATATATATAGCAAATAGATACAAAGTAGTGGAGTAACTCAGTGGGACAGGCAAAGTCTACAGTGAGAAGGAATGATGTTCCTTCTAGGGAGAAGGGTGATGATTCAGGTCAAGATCCTTCTTCAGACTGATGTCAGGGGAGAGGGAGATACATAGATAAGGAAGTGGAGTGTGAAAATAGGACAAAGGGAATGGAGATTAAGGAAAATGTAGAACAGATCATTGTTAGATGGGAGAATGTAACAACAAAACAAACAGATAAAATGTAGTGGGAGGCAGTAAGACTGGTTGGAGAACTAGGAAGAGGGAGGGATGGAGAGGGAGGGGAAGCAAGTGTTACTTGAAGTTAGAGAAGTCAATGTTCATACCACTGGGGTGTAAGCTGCCCAAGCGAAATATGATGTGCTGCTCCTCCAATTTGCGCTGGGCCTCACTCTGACAATGGAGGAGGTCCTGGACAGAAAGGTCAGCGTAGCAATGGGAGGGAGAGTTAAAGTGTTTAGTAACCGGGAGGTCAGGTAGGTTTAGGCAGCCTGAGCGGAGGTGTTCAGCGAAAGGTGTTCAGTGTTCGCTTCGTCTCACCGATGTAAGAGTCCACACCTGGAACAGCAGATACAGTAGATGAGGTTGGAGGAGGTGCAAGTGAACCTTCTGCCTCACCTGAAAAGACGTTGGGGTCCTTGGACTGAATCAAGAGGGGAGGTATAGGGATAGGTGTTGCATCTCCTGCGGTTGCAGTGGAAAGAACCTAGGTAGGGGGTGGTTTGGGTGGGAAGGGACAAGTTGACCAGGGAGTTGCAGAGGGAACGGTCTCTGCAGAAAGCGGAAAGGAGTGGAGATGGGGAGATGTGGCCAGTGGTGGGGTTCCGTTGGATGTGGCGAAAATGTTGGAGGAATATGTGCTATGTGTACGGCTGTTGGGGTGGAAGGTGAGGACTCTGTCCCTGTTACAACTGGGGAGAGGGGGAGCAAGAGCTGAGCTGCAGACTATCGAGGAGGTCTGAGTGAGGGCCTCATCTATGATGGGAGAGGGGAATCCCCGTTCCCTAAAGAATGAGGACATCTTGAATGGATATTATGGTGTTTATAGAGTACCATGTTAGTCCAATATATATATGTATGTATGTATAGGGTCGACACAAAATGCTGGAGTAACTCAGCGGGACAGGCAGCATCTCTGGAGAGAAGGGGTAGGTGACGTTTCAGGTCGAGTCCCTTCTTCAGACATACATATATACACACACATATATATGCAATGAGCTTTTTTAATTAAGGCCGTTTTTAAGGGGTTTATTGTTAATATATGTAAAATATATATATATATTTTATACACACACTGTCACACACCCGCGTGTATATTTGTTTATTGTGCTGTTCACAGAGTACTATGTTTATATATTTGTTGAGCTGCTGAAAATAAGAACTTCACTGTTCCGTTTCGGGACGTATGACAATAAAACACTTTTGCCTCTTTTTTTTGTAATCCAGCATCTACAGATCCTTGTTTCTACAATTGGACTGCAGCGTTGTGTTTTAGTGACAATAAATTCTCTTGAATCTTGAATCTAGTGCTGGGGAATTGCCGGTCGTTGCTCGCACACCCCCTTGGTTGTCTCCCCACAGAGCCACACCCGGAAGCAGCAGCGGCTATAAAGCGGAGCCGCCGCAATCCTTCCGCAGACGTTGAGTGTCCGTTCACGTACAGACTACCAGACGCCGCTGATTTTTTGCTGCGCCATCGGGCCATGGATCTTAACGTCAAGGTCTACCTGCTGGGCAAGGAAGATAGCAGCCGGGAGATCCGGCGCTTCAGCCTCGACCCCGCCGTGTCCTCCAGCTGCCGGCATCTCTACAACAAGGTGGCCGGCGTCTTCGATGGCCTGCGCTCCGAGAGCTTCCTCATGTACTACAAAGGTCAGGGGCTCTTCCCTCCCTCCGTCCCCTCTCCCTTCAATTCCCCTCTCCCGTCTCCCAATTCCTACTCTGCCCTCTCTCCCCGGATCTACCCCCCCAACCACATCTTTAAGGGTCTCTTCCTTTCCTCCATCATTACCCCTCCCTCTCCCTCTCCCTCTCTGGGTCAACAGGCCTTGCCCCCCAACTCTTGATGGTCGCCTCTCATCTCTCCCTTCGTCTTCCTCCCCGCAACTCCCTCTCCCTTCGTTAGACTCACCCGAAACGTCGTTTGTCCCTTCCCTCCACAGACACTGCCTCCAGCTGCTCGGGTTTGTTTTGCTCAACTTTCCAGCATCTGTAGTTCCTTGTGCCTGCATCATCTTGTTGAACGTTGGAGCTGTCTGAAAGTTCCCGACCATCTAGTCTGTGTCTCTTATTACCCGATCTCTTGTTTTATGTAAACGTCTCTCCTGTCCCTCGATTCCTTTAATATCCAGCAATCTATCGAGCTGTTTTGTAACTAGTCAACGTCAAGGCTTCCCGAGCAGTTGGACTGATCATGCCAAAGACTGATGAAGGGAGTGGTTGAGAGAGGGAATAACACGAAGTGAACTCGGGGAGTTGAACAGCCACCAATGGCAGAGCACTTCCAATCTGGGGATAATTAGGATGCCAGAGGTGCAGGAGACGATCGAAGAAAGAGGCAGATTCTAAATTAGGACGGTCATACTGGAACTAGAACAGACCATTCGGCCCAACTCGTCATGTTCCTCTAAACCTTTTCCATGCATGTACCTGACCAAATATTGTTTAAATGTTCTTGTACCTGCCTCAATTACCTCCTTGTTCCATGTACCCACCACCTTCTGAGTGACAATCTTTCCCCTCTCACCTTAAACCTAAATCCGCTGGTTGTTGATTGCGAAATGTTAAGAGTCATAGAGTCATTCAGCGTAGAAACAAGCCCTTTGGCCCAACTTGCCCATGCTGACCAACATGCCCCATCTATACTAGTCCCACCTGCCCGCGTTTGGCCCATATCCCTCGATTCCAACCATCTCCCCATCTAAGTGTTTCTTAAACGTTGCAATAGTACCTGCTATCTCCATTGTGGAAATATTCTCCGTTGTGTTTAATTTTCCCATGGAGGAAAATATTTTGAGTTGGATGCAAGTTTGATGCTACCGCACTGTTTGTTTGACCAATGTAGTGTTGTAGCCATGCTCTAAGGGTGACTTAGCTTTAAAATTGATGGTTTACGAGCTGGAGCTCAGATATTATTAGGTGTAGATTTTATCAGGTCATCTTCCAAGTGTAGTGGAATCAATGGATATGGGGAGAAGGCAGGCACGGGTTATTGATTGGGGCCGATCAGCCATGATCACAATGAATGGCGGTGCTGGCTCGAAGGGCCGAATGACCTCAGCCTGCACCTATTTTCTATTTCTATCTTAGTTTGAATGGAAAAGGGACTTTCCACTCTCAGCTGTTAGCAGATGTGAGTCTTGGCCCCCATCCAAATGGGTTAGTGTTTAAATTACGCAACGCAACAGAAAAAACAAACATCCAGAAACCTTTGACGAGTTGGCATTTTGCTGAAGGTCGAGTTCTTTACCTTAAACACTCTAATATTCCTTCCTCAATACATGGCCACTACTTTTTTTTCTAAATGCAAGGCATGTAGATTAAATTAAATTGCACATGCCATTTTTCCATTTGTGAATTTGACACCAAATCTCAGGTCCTGGGATAGACACCAAAAGCTCAGGTTTAAGAAACATCTAGAATGTGGCAAGTGGGAGGAGTTGCTGCCACATCACCAGAGACCCGAGTTCTGCCCTCGGGTGCTGTCTGTGTGTGGAGTTTGCATGTTCTCCCTGTGACCATGTGACTGCTGACATAAGGGACTACAGATGTTGGAGGGAATCAGTGGGCCAGGCCTGTGTAGAGAATGGGTAGACGCTCTTTCAGATCTTTCAGCCCTTGAGTTTTCAGTTTTAACAAGGTTGCCTCTATAATGTTTCTAAACCTGGAGGAATTTGGGTGTGTTCTGTTCTCTCCACACAGTAACCCTATTGTTACTTGAAATGAATCTGCTGACTATTGTTGTTATTTAAGACTGGCTGATCTTGGGCTAAACTCCAGGTTTGCTTTCATCAAACCATATAATTGATCACAACTTTTTTTCCACCAAGAATTCAATCTCCTTCCTCAAACAAGCAGCGTGCCAAATTGCCTGCTGGTAAATTGAAGGTTTGAGATGAGATTGCGGTGTAACGTATTCCGAAAAGCCACAGTGGAGTAACTCAGCAGGTCAGGCAGCATCTTTGGAGAACATGGATAGGTGGCGTTTCAGGTCAGAATCCTTCTGGTCCCTTTGGTAACCTTTTTCCTTTGATCTTTATTCAGACGAGGAAGGGGATATGGTCGCTTTCTCCACTGACGATGAGCTGTCCATGGCCCTGTCCTACCTTCAGGAAGGCACTTTTCGCGTCTACATTAAAGGTATGAATACCCATTGGGATCTTGGCAAGTGCTTTTCTTATTGTGGATGGGAACAAAGGTGGAGACTTCAACACAAATAAGATCCATAAAACATCAAAATATGATTAGCACTTGTAACAACCATCATGCTCTCGAACATTACACTAACCTCAGCAAATATGATCTTCTATGGACTGTGTCTTTGGTTGCACTATGGACTTTGGTTTAGAACTATTATGGCTACCTAGTAATACACTCAATTAATCTATTTTTGATTACACGTATCGGTTTAATGTATAGCTGTCTACAGCAGCCGCATGTGAAATGAATTTGTCAATTGTACACACCCTGGCTGCACCCTTGGTTTCAGAGCCTTTCTGGATTATCTGGTTTGCCGGACCAACAGAGGTCACGGCCGCCGAATGTAGTCACAGCGGTACTGGAATGGTCCGCCTAGGCCACGGGGGCGGGGGGGGCCAAGATACCGGCCTGCAAAGTCAGTTATGGGAGTGGATCTGCCAGCTCAAGCCAGGCTGGAGTTCCAGAGCCCCAGTTGTAGGGGGCTAATTCGACCCACCGATTGGCCGCAGAGGTCACGGTGGGCCGCCTCACCCGGCCTAGGAGCCACATTTTCAGGGGGACTTTGGGGGGGGGGGGGGGGTTTCAAGTGCACTCTCTTAATTTTGTCCAGATTAAGGAGGTGCTAGACCACCAGTGGTGGACCTGAATGTGTTCTTATTTGTCCCAAGTGGTCCAGTGAAGATTGTCAACATGTAAGCTATTTGCCACTTCACATTAAAGTTCTTGAGTGCAATTAACTAAACTTGGAATCTTTTTAGTGGCTATAACCTTTTTCATCAGTTTACCCTTTCAATAAATGTTTATTCTGTACTGTTTTTATTTAATCATTAGCCCAGGGAGAAAGCCTCAGAAAATGCATCGGTTAGTATCTGCTCTTAATCTTATGTCTGTATACAATCTGGAATGATGAACAGCTATGATCACTGTGTTGGGCTTACAGAAGGCTTGAAATGGTGTTTTGAAGTATTGAAACTGCGTGTTACGAGAAACTAAAACATCATTGCCTAATGATGGTACTGCAATGGAACTTTTTAATCTTTTGAAACCATTATTTAAAAAAAAAAAAAAATTATACTGAGGATCACTAGCAATTTTTATTCTCTGGTTGGAAGTGGTAAACTGCCTCAAGGTAGGCTGATCCAGAAGATTAAGATGGTTGGGATTCACAGTAACCTGGACATTTGGATCTAGAACTGACTGACTTGTAGAAGACAGAGCATTAAGGGCGGCACAGTGGCAAAGTGGTAGAGTTGCTGCCTTGCAGCACGAGAGACCTGGATTAGATCCTGGGTACTGGTGCTGTCTGTACAGAGTTTTCTCTGGGTGCTCCAGTTTCCTCCCTCACTCCAAAGTTGTGCATGTTTGTAAGTTAATTGGCTTCTGTAAAAATTGCAATTGTCCATGATGTGTAGAATAGTGTTAGTGTATGTGGTGATAGCTGTTGGCGTGGACTTGTTAGGCCAAAGGGCCTGTTTCCATGCTGTATCTCATGTCTAAAGGATGTACCTTTAGAAAGATGAGGATTACTTTTTTAGTCAGAAGGTGGTGAATTCATTGCCATGGAAGGCTGTGAAGACTGTCAATTGATATTTTTAAGGTGGAGATTGATAGATTCTTGATTAGTATGGGTTGTGGGGGTTATGGGCAGAAGGCAGGAGAATGGGGTTGAGAGGGAAAGACAGATTGAATGAACGATGGGCCGAATGGCAACATTCTGCTCCTATAATGCATGAAAAGTGGTGGAAGAGCTTTATCTGGCTGGAGGTCTGTGACCTGTGGTGTTCCACAAGGATCTATGCTCGGACCTCTGTTGTTTGTATATAAAAATGAAGGGCCTCGCTGTACTGTTCCATGTTGAATGAGGAACGGAGTCTTTTGACACAGCTCAGTAAATATTGGTGCAATTAGGTGCCAAAACATGTTTCAATAGGATCAAAGTCTTTGGAGAAGAATGGAGAATTTCTTTCCTGAATATTAGGAAACAAATTGGGATTTTCACAATTGCCTTTACTCTTTTCCCGACCTAGAAAAGAAGGAATACAAACACGGGCAGGACAAGGCCGGGGTGGTTCATCCAAACATTGTGTGTGACGCCTGCAATGGGCCGGTGGTGGGTGCTCGCTACAAGTGCTCCATGTGTCCGGACTACGATCTGTGCAGCGGCTGCAAGGGGAAGGGGTTCCACAAGGAACATGAGATGATACTCCTGCAGTCTCCGCAGTTCTTCCATCCATTTGAGGTAAAAAACATTTTTTTGTTTTGTGGAGTTAATAAATACATCCACTTGGAAGGCCACGTTTTGTGGGCTTTAGGGTGCTTCTGAGTCTTTTATTCACAGACCTACAAAACTCAAAACACAGTCCAGCTCATCCATGTCAACCAAGATGTTCCGTCCAAGCTAGTCCCATTTGTCTGCATTTGGCCCATATATCCTCCAACCTTTCCTATCCCTGTACCTGTCCAAATGTCTTTTAAATGCTGTTATAGTACCTGCCTCAACTATCTCCTTGGCAGTTTGTTCCATACACCCACCACCCTCTGTGTGGAAAAGTTGAGCCTCTGTTCCCTGTTAAATCTTTCCCCTCTCACCTTGAACCTTTGTCCTCTTGATTCCCCCACACTGGGTAAAATATGGCATTCACCCTTTCTATTGTCAACATCTCTGTGTGGAAAAGGTTTCCCCTGGTGTTCCCATGAGCGGGCCAACTCTTGTGTAGCATCAACGTCTAGAGCTGGTTACAAGTTTGATAATTTGGAGTAAATAAAGGTATTGGATAACACCAGCTGCTGGAGGCAGGAACAATTCAGGCTTTCAAAAGATTGGCCATGACCACTTGAGTGAGAGGCTCTGACAGCTCAAGTGTCCTTCACATTATAATGTTGCCCATCGATCACCGTTCACACTAGTTCTACTTTATTTCACTTTCTCATCCACTCCCTACACACGTTACAATTTACAGAGGGCCAATTAACCTGCAAGCACACATGTTTTTGGGATGCGGGAGGAATCTGGAGCACCCAGAGAAAACCCACGCGGTCATAAGGAGACCTGCAAACTCCACAGACAGCACCCGAGGTCAGGATCGAACCCGGGTCTCTGGCACTGTGAGGAAACGGCTACCAGCTGCGCAACTGACCTTTTTCTCCAGTAGTTAATCATGGTAATCTCTGCATTTGGTTCTTTTCACTTTTAAAAAACAATATTCCTCCTTTCTCTTGCCATGTGCAGCGGATTCCCAGAGGCATGTGGTTCCACAAGAAGAGGAACTCAGGAATGTGTCGCTGGGCAATGGGACAGCAAGATTCCACGGCCCAGGCTGCGACGTGCCCAGGCAGACAGCAGTCGCCAGCAACTGACGCAACCCCTACTGGGCAAGGTACATTAGTTCATGCTGAGAACATCAGCCCTTCCCACCTTGGCACCTCGCTGTAGCAGGCTCTGACTGTCAAACTTAAAACTGTCTGAGTTTGCAGATGACACCTAAAATAGGTGGTATCATAGTGAAGATTGTTGTCAAGAATTACAGTGGGATCGAGAATCAGAGCAGATGTGTTCAAGTGAGGGTGGGGGGGGGGGGGGGGGGGCAGGGGATTTAATAGGAACCCGAGGGGTTACTTGTTTTTACACAGGATGGTGGGTGTATGGAACGAGCTAGCGGAGGAGGTAGTTGAAGCAGGTACTATTGCACTGTTTAAGAAACATTTGGTCTGGTGGGATAAAGGGATAATGGCAAAAGCAGGCAGGTGGGACTAGTATAGATGGGGCATGTTAGTCAGCGTGGGCAAGTTAAGCCAAAGGGCCTGTTTCCACACTGTATGACTTTATGACTCCAATGGCAAATGGAGTTTAATTCAGATAAGTGGGTCCCACAAATTGGAAAGTCAAACCAGGACCTTCTCGGTGAACGGAGACAGGACCTGGGGAGTGTTGTGGAATAGAGAACTAGCAGTACAAGTACGTGGTTCCCTGAAAGCGGCGTCATAGGTAGATAGTGTGGGAAGAAGGCTTTTGGCACACTGGCCTTCGACAGCTTAGATGTTAGGACATTATGTCACAGTTCTATAGACGCTGGTGAGGCCGCACTTATCGAGCATTGTCTTGGGTTTTGCTCAATGGAAAGATGCCATTTAACTGGAAAGAGTGTAAAAAGATGTTGCTGGGACTTGAGGGCCTGAGTTATATGGACAGGTCCGACAGGCTAAGACTTTATTCCATGGAATGCAGAAGGCTTATATAGACTTATTTTATTTATATTTTCACCCTATCCTTCCCCCCCCCCCCCCCCCCATTTATATATTTGTGTTTGTATGTATGCATGCATATAAAGAAATAAATACAAGCGTCAATGTATGGTGTTTTTCCAAGTATAGAGGTAACAAGAACCAGAGGGCATAGGTTTAAGGGAAGAGGGAAAAGATGAGTTATGAACCTGAGACGGCACAGTGGCGCAGCGGGTAGAACTGTTGCCTCACACGGCCAGAGATCTGGTTTGGCCCTGACGTTCTCTCTGTAACAGTGTGGGCTTTCTCTAGTGTTCCGGTTTCCTCCCACACTCCAAAGGCGTACAGGTTTGGAGGTTAATTGGCCAGTAAAATTGTTAATTGTTCCCAGTGTGTAAGATAGTGCTAGTTTACGTTTGATTGTTGGTCAGCAGGGACCCGAGGCTGAAGGGCCTGTTTCTGCACTGTTTCTCTAAAGTAAAGATGCTTGGACAGGTGTGTGGATGGGAAAGGTTCAGGCACAGGATTGTGGAACTTGGTTGGCGTCGATGAGTTGGGGGAAGGGCCTGTTTCCATGCTGTGTAACTCCCTGAGGAATGTCCCCCACCTATTCTCTACAGGTGCATCATCTGAGAGCCAGAGGCAGGACAAGAACGTGAGCTACTTGCAGAGTGTGGGCCGAAATGTGGCTGCAATGCTCAGTCCCCTGGGTGAGTTTGAAAGGTCCCGGACCCTGGTCGCCTGTCGTAGCCTTTGCCCAACGGCACCCTGGTCCAACGCTGAGTCGACGGAGAGGGAGGAGGAGGATGAGCTTCTGAGAGGTGTGCACAGTCACTGCTGTGACCGCCAAGCTTAACACCATGCAAGGAGGTTGGGGGGTGGGGTGGGAGAAAAACTGCGAAGGACGCTGGAGGAGGAGGAGGGCAGATGAAAGCCTGGAAGGTTCTCCAGGGAAAGGCAATGTTTCAGGCCGGAACCTTCTGCAGACTTATTGCATGTGACGGGGGAACGGACTGTATAGGCAGATGGTGGGACAAAGCCCAGAGATGAAAAGACATGGTGTGAGAAAAAAGGATTGAAGAGTTGCAAATTATGAAGCTAGAAGAAGGAATGGATGGGGAGGGGAGAAATAGATGAGTAAGTGAAAGTCAAAGGGAAAAGTAGATGAGGGGGAGGGAGGGCGGGGGAGAAATAGGTGCAGGTGGGAAGGGGAAAGCATGTGTGAGATATACGTGAGAGGTGCAAACATGTGCCTGCTTTGGATTACAGGTATTGATGTAGACATTGATGTGGAACACAAGGGCCAGCGCTTTAAGGCAGCCGAGTGCTCGGTAAACAGCCAGCCTGAGTCTGCAGACAGCAGCAGCAGCCGCCCTGATTTACTCGTTGCCAACCAGAACCAGAAGACGCCAGGGGGATCTGCTGCCTCCAGCCTGCAGCAGAGTGAAGCTGACCTGATGGACGTGGAACAGTCTGCCCCCGGTCACAGCTCCTTGGTGGCTTTCAACCCAACAGACGGGGAGCCCAAGGTAGTGTTCCAGCAGCCAGTTTCGCTTTGCAGCAGAGACTACGTCTTTGAGCAGTTATTTCATAAATTATGAAATGAGGAACTGCAGATGCTGGTTTACAAAACAGAGAAACTGCTGGAGTACTTTAGTGAGTGAGGCAGCATCTCTGGAGAACATGGATTATGGATCCATTAGGGCAACACAGTGATAGAGCTGCTGCCTTATAGTGCTGGAGACCCGGTTTGATCCTGACTATGGGTGCTGCCTGTGTGGAGTTTGAACGTTTTCCCGGTGGCCCGTGGGTTTTCTCCGGGTTCTCCAGTTTCCTCCCACGCTCCAAAGATGTGCAGGATTGTTGGTTACTGGTTGGCGCGGAATCGGTGGGCCAAAGGGCCCGTTTCTGCGCTGTATTTTTAAGTTCTAACGGTGACGTTTCGATTCTGGCCACTTCTTCAGACTCAAAAAGGGACCTGGCCTGATCCATGTTCTCCAGAGATGCTGCCTGACCCGCTAAGTTATTCTAGCACTTTGTGATCAGATTATCTGTTTTTAGCAATGGAGTAACTCCGGGTCAGGGAGCATTTCTGGAGAACATGGATAGGCTGGTCTGAAGGAGAGTCCCAACCCGAAACGTCGCCTATTCATGTTTTCCAGTAATTCTGCCTGACCCGTTGAATTAGTCCAGCACTTTGTGTCCTTTTTTATTCAATAAATGGTGTCTGCTTGAGGGTTGCTACTTTTGTAATCTTTAAATCTGCTCATTTAATTTGTGACAGTCATGATCTTCCCAGATTTGTGTGCTAAATGTTTATAAAATTAATTGCCCCTCTCCTGCCTGACAGAGTCCCGGCGTTGACAGTGAGGAGGAATGGACTCACCTCTCACCAAAAGGAGTTGATCCATCCACAGGGGAACTGCAATCAATGCAACAACTTCACCTGCAAGACCCCGAGGGAGTGGCTTCCTCAAACCAGCCACAAGGCCCAGATTCCTATACCCAGGGACCAACTGGACTGAGAGAGGCAGCTGTGTATCCTCACCTCCCACAAGGTGAGCAAGGGTTTCATCCCCAGTTGTGTTGTTATTCACCTGACTAATTTACTCATGTTTTAAAGCTATTAACTGTACATAATGTTAAAAACACAATTGTGTTTTGTTAAAATTCCATTGACCAAACATTATCACTTGTTGCCATTTGACAGCAAAGAAACGGGCCTTTCGGCCCAACTCATCCATACTGACCAAGGTGCTCCATCTACACTTGTCTACCTGCCCGCATTTGACCCATGTCCCTCTAAACCTTACCAATCCATGTACCCGTCCAAATGTCTTTTATAGTAACTGCCCCCTCTGGCAGCTCATTCCATATCCCCACCATTCTCTCTGTGTGGGGGAATGAAGGAAAGTTCTACCCTGTCTGAGCCTCCCATCATTCTAGATACTTTTATCAGGTCTCCCCTCAACTTGTGGCATTCCAGAGAAATCAAATCGACCTCTCCCGATAGCTAATAGGGTTTAAGAACAGAGATTAGTCTCACCTTTGTTATGTGAAATGACCACCACCTGTTTTTTTGTTGCCTCTGGCCTTTGTCCAACCTTCTCTAAATCAAAACCCTCCCTCAATTGTATGCAGACTTTATCCTATCCCCACTTTCAGCTCCCCGCCCCCCCCCCCCCCCCCCCCCTCAGTCTGAAGAGTCCCAACGTCACCTATCCACTTGCTGAATTACTCCAGCACTTTGTCTATTTATATATTTGTACTGATAGGTCTGTTACTTACTGTATTTTCTTAGTCATACAGCACAGAAATGGGCCCAATTTGCCCACACTGACCAACATGCCCCATCTACACTAGTCCCACGTGCCTACATTTGGCTCATATACCCATTAAACCTATCTGATCCATGTACTTGTATAAATGTTTTATAAATATTATCTCACACCTTCTGCCTTTTCATCTCTGGCCCTTGTCCAACCATCACCTGTATCCACCTATCACTTGCCAGACTTTGTCTTACCCCAGCTTTCTTTCCCACTATTGGTGTGAAGGGTCCTGAACTGAAACATCACCTATCCATGTTCTCCATAGATGATGCCTGACCTGCTGAGTTACTCCAGCACTTTGAGTCTTTTTGTTTGGTAAATTAGCATCTGCAGCTCCTTGTCTCAATTCCTCCTCTGGTAACGTGCACTCTCTTGCAGATGCGGAGCCGCGGCTGATAGAAGCCCTGTCTCAGATGCTGTCCATGGGGTTCCACGACGACGAGGGGTGGCTGACGCGGCTGCTGCAGGCCAAGCAGGGAGACATTGGATCGGCGCTGGATGCAATGCAGCCGGCCAAGGGGCCAGCGCGCCAATGAAGCGCCGTGAGGGAGAGCACAGCCACCAGCAGCAACCTCTATGTAACCCGCTGCTGCAATATTCTTCAGCTGCTGCACTCTGTTAATGGGGCCTAACTGCACTCACTGTTAAACCATTCTGCTTTTGAGAATTTTGGGGCTGAGCAAGGAACCAGCAAACTATTTTAATTCGTAACCTGAGTTGATAAGTCTCACTGAGAGCACGATTAGATTTTCTTTTCTTTAGTTTAGGTCAAAATTATTCTAGATCGCCTAAACCCCCTTGTGTAGAAGATATTTACTTTGTTGATTTTGTAGTTTACATAATTTCACTTCATCTACACAATTTCAAAATATTGCCAGGCCAGTCAAGTCACTTTTCTTGCTGAGAAAGCTGGGACAAATTCAAGAGAATTAACAAACATCACGACCAAATTACTGAAAGCAGCCTTTTGCCATTAAACAACTGCTTGTTTGCCGGTGAAGCACAGACCCAGTGGAAGCAGTTGCTTGATAATGGGTGGTAAACTCTCATATGGGAATGTCTGTTTGGTTTGCATGTCCACTTGTTACTGCACAACAATCACTTTAGAATAAAGCGGGGACCAATTTCTGTTCTGTGTGGAGGAGAGAGTTGATGCTCAAATATTTGTTTTTGTCTGAAGCAAAGAATGGGGAACAGCAAGTTAAGAATCACTGAGCTCTTCCGAATGCTGGCAGGGTAAATATAGTTGTGGCTCTGCCCAATAGCAGTCAGGGGAGGGAGACTGTGTGCTCGGGTGCCAAGCTATTGAACAAAGTCTTCCTTTGGTAGAATGCTGGGGCTTCCCAAGCATCTTGGAGAACAGAGAAGATTGAGATAAGAATTTCACAGCTTGGGGTTTTAGCAACTGCAGTTGTCACCAGCATGGGTGAGTAAGAGGGAATATTATAGAACTGGAAGCGGCAAGACCAGGGGTGGTGTGAATTACAGTTTAGAGGCCAGGCACATCAGTGCAGCCCCATAACACTCGGGGCGGGCTGTCTGCACTCTTGGGGAGATGGTATACAAGGTGACATTGGCACTTCTCAGCTTAGGTGGCCTGAAACGACTTTAATTAATTTCCTTCTCTCCCACCAACCTCCTGTCATAGTTCCCCTCCTGCTCAGCCCTAGTAGGATTCTGTTTTAAAATTAATTCCGCATTTGAACCTTTGTATTTGTTACTCTATTCCTAGCAATAAAAAATGCATTTGAAAAAGCAAAATGGTGGAAAATTACTGAGTACACGCACACAACAAAGTGAAAATATGGCATTTTTCACACAGGAAAGCTCCAAGCGAGTATCAGTCAGTACTTAAACACTGAACAGCACAGGAACAGGCCCTTCAATCTACATTGGCTACGCCGAACATGACGGCAAATTAAACCCCGCAATCCCATCTCCAGGGAATGTCTTCTGGGCATTGCCACTGTAATGGACCAGCGCTAGTGAAACCAAATGGTCCAGAGAACGTGATCTCCAGTGTAGAAGACTTTTAGAAATCTCATTAGGCGACCAGCAATAACTGCACTGCTAATCCTGATGGTTTCATACTTTAATGAGGTCAGAAATATGAACACATTTAAATACTTTTTGAATATGATGCAAAACAAAGTGAAAAACATTAAAGAAATGAAACATTCCAAAATCTGACAACCTGCAGGATTGTTTCAATCAGGACCTGCACCAAGATTCTCTCTGATAATGACCTTAAACATCACGAAGTGGCTCTAGAAACTTCCTGTAGTCCCATAGTTTTACCTTTTTTTTGTAAAATCATTTCAGATTCACCTCGACACTGCAGTGTCATGGAGGATTGAGAGTAGTTTGTGAAATGTATGCACAGCCACACAGTACAACAGTAGAAACAAAAAACAGCAGATGCTGGATAATACAAAAAAGGACACAAAGCGTGGAGTGACTCAGCGGGTCACGGGGCATCTCTGGAAAACATGGATAGTTGACATTTCTGGTCCAGACCCAAAATATCACCTATCCAAAGGGGTACTCATCCTGCCAGTTAACCCTTTAAAATCCTCCAAGAAAACAAAATCACAGATCGAAGTCCTCGTCCGTCTGAAACATTGACACAAAGAGACAGGGGTGCTTGGAGGTTAATCCAGGAGCTGATTGTGGTGATTCTGGGGCCGATCGTTGATGGGGAGTAGACACCAGCAGGGACAAGGAAGTCCCTGGGTTGAGGGAGCTTGAAACTCTGGCAGCACGATAAACAGATACAGTGGATGCCACTTGTGCCTGGCAGTCCTTCCCTGTCCCACCAGCGTTGATGCTCACTCCTGTACAGTCACAAAGTCTAGATGAATCCATCACCTCACTGGCTCCCTCCACGTGTTCCACAGCGGCTGTCGTCACTGGCTGAGTCTCTATCTTCGCAGCTGTTTGTGTTGTGGACGACAGGCATGGCTCAGGATCAGCGGTCAGCAGCACACTGGCAGGAGCAGCAGAAACAGCCTCATCATCTTCATCTGCCAGGGGAAGGGGGAGGCGAGCGGTGACAGAGTGCTGCTCCCAGGCTGGCTGCCCACAGCTGACAGCCGCGTTGCTGAGAGGGAGGAACTTATCCCACTTCGAGGCTTCTGTCCGTTTGGGCAGCAAATCTTCATTACTTTGGCTTTTGTCAGCTAGCTGGACTGCCGAGTTGGACTGGTGTAAATTATCCCTCTCTTCTCCAGCATCGGAGCTCCATTTGCTGCCTTCAATCATTGAGGAATTCACGTGCTTCTGAAACACAGATTAATACTTGCATAGGAAGGAACTGCAGATGCTGGTTTACACCGAAGATAGATACAAAATACTGGAGTATCTCAGCAAGACAGGCAGCATCTCTGGATAGAAGGAAGGAGTGATGTTCAGACTGAAGAAGGGTGTCGACCTGAAACGTCACCCATTCCTTCTATCCAGAGATGCTGCCTGGCCCGCGGAGTTACTCTGCCTTTTATGTCCATCTTCGGGTTGATACCTGCATAAACTTATTCAAACAGTAAAGCACTCAGGTCAATGACAATAAAGCTGCCTGAGCTCACTGTAGTCGGTTTCTTCAGGCAAACACTCCCAAAGCTCAGCATTATTCATGGAGTCATACAGCGCATAAACAGGTCCTTCAGCCCAACTCGTCCATGCCAACCAAGATGCCTCGTTACGCTAGTCCCAAATGCCTGGTTGTGGCTCATGTCCCCCTAATCCTTTTCTATCCGTCTACCTGTCCAAGTGTCTTTTAAATGCATGGGCAGCGATTTGAATATTGATTTCCCTCTTTTCAGGTAGCCCCTGCATTTCCTCTCTCTGCCACTCCCCACCCTAGTCGTCCTGCTGGTTCCACTGTTCACATCCTGTTATCACCTCCTCCACAGCCAACAATGAACCATGGTGGGCTCCACCTTTCTTTGGTCATCGGTGCTGACTCTGATTTCTGAACCTTTTCATACGGCTTATTTCCCTCTCCCCTGAATCTCAGTCTAAAGAAGGGGCTCGACCCGAAACGTCACCTATTGCTTTTCTACAGAGATGCTGCCTGACCCGTTGAGTTCCTCCAGCATTTTGTGTCTATCTTCACGAGTGTTAGAACCATGGACAGAGGTGACACATTTCACCCTTGTACTGGCTTCATGTTTCAATAAATCGTAGCTGGCCTTTAACCTTGGCTGCACATTCCTGAACGTAGCAACGATTCCCTTAACACTGAACACAGGAACAGGCCTTTGGCCCATAATGTCCATGCCAAAGACACTTGGATGGTTTCACGGGTGGGAAAGATTTCGAGGGATATGTAAAATGCAGGCAAATGGGACTAGCCAGGATGGGGTATCTTGGTCAGCATGCACGAGCTGGGCCGAAGGGCCTGTTTCCACGGCTGTATGATGTTATAATAAAATGGGATTTTGAGTAGAATTAGAGTCAATGAGTAGTGGAAGGAGAGTTTGGACGATGGGCCGAAGAGCCTGATTCCCTGCTCTATTGCTCTGTGAGTCGATGACTCTATGCCTGGGGGATTACCACCTTTAATCCTGCCGTGTACCACAGGCTGAGTTGTGGCAGGAGGGGTCTGTGGCATTGTAGTTTTTAGTGTTTTTGTTTTAGAGATACAGCGTGGAAACAGGCCCTTCGGCCCACCGAGTCTATGCCAACCATCGATCACCCATTCAACACTAGTTCTATCCTACACACGAGGTACAATTTACAAAAGCCAATTAACCTACAAATGTGCTTGTCTTTGGGATGTGTGAGGTAACCGAAGCACCCAGAAAAAATCCACATGGTCACAGGGAGAACGTGCAAACTCTGCACAGACAGCAGCCGAGGTCAGGATGGAACCCGGGTCTCCGGTGCTGTGCGGCAGCAATGGTACCGTTGTGCCACTGTGCTGCCCCTGCTGCATTTGCAGGCAGATAAATTCTCGCCGGGGACTGTACCTTTTTCATTCCAGCAGTCTCCTTTGCATTGATATCAGTACGATCTCCATATGGACGCAGTTTCTCAGAGTCAAAGTGTGATCCTCTTTTACGTTTACTAAGAATAGAAAATATAAAGAATTCCAATACAGACGGCTTTCATTTTTAAAAAAAGTTATGAAATAAAGCAACTCTTCAGTAATTCCAGCACCCGCTTCCCAGGAACCAGTGTCTTACCCACATTCAGTCTTCTCTTGACATTACTAAGCTCCTCAATAGAACATATAACAGTACAACACAAGAACAAGCCCTTCAGCCCACAATGTCTGTGCCGAATACGATGCTACGATAAACTGACTCCTCCGCCTGCACGTGATCCATATCCCACCATTCCCTGCATATCCATGTGCCTATCTAAAAGCCTCTTAAACACCACTATCATATCTGCCATCACCACCATCCCTGGCAGCGCATTCTGTTAAAAAAAATGCCCCACACTTCTCCTTTAAACGTTGCCCCTCTACCTTAAAGCTGTGCCCTCTAATCCTGGGGAAAGGGTTCTGTCTACACTATCTCTGTTTAATATTAGGGCTTTCTAATTTGCTCTTAACTAGTTGCTTTATTCGGTGCAACGAGTCAATATCTGCAGCATCTTCACCACATCATGGTCAGAGAGTAAGATTGCCTGACCCACAGCAGATGATCTCAGATAGTCATAATGTACTTTGGTTAGACCGCATTTGGAGTACTGTGTGCAGTTCTGGTCGCTCCATTACAGGAAGGCTTTAAAGGGGGTGCAGAGGAGGTTTGCCTGAATGATAGACATAAATGCTGGAGTAACTCAGCAGGTCAGGCAGAATCTGTGGAGAAAAATAACAGGTGATGTTTCGGGTTGAAACCCCTTCTTCTGATTGTTCAAAATGATGCATAGATTAAGAGGTACTAGCTGTAGGGAGAGGTTGGACAGACTTGGAATGTTTTCCCCGGATCACTTGAAATTGAGGGGAGACCTAATAGAGTATATAAAATTATGAGAGGCATAGATAGAGTAGACAGTCAGAACCTCTTCCCCCGGATGGAAATGTCCAAGACTGGAGGGCCTAGCTTTACGGTGAAAGGGGCAATGTTTAAAGGAGATGAACAGGACAATTTTTTTTTACACAGGTGGTGGTCAGTGCCTGGAATGTGCTGCCAGGGGTGTTGGTGGAAGCTTTTGGATGGGCACATGAATATACAGGGAATGGAAGGATATGATCATGTGCAGGCAGATAACAGTTGGTCCTTCCTGAAACTTTAGGCTGTGCATGCCATACACAAGAAGAAGAAGAAGAAGAAGAGTTGGTCCTGGCATCATGTTGGGCACAGACATTGTGAACTGAAGGGCCTGTCCCTGTGCATTATTCTACGTAATACCAGAACTAGTTTCAGCTCTGACCTTCGACCTCTGCCAGCATTCTTCATGTCTGCCTGGAATCGTTGCCTGTCAGTGTACACAATCTCGTCATCTCCTCCTCCTCCTCCTCCTCCTTTTGTTTCTTCTACCGGCTTCTGGTCCAGATACACGTTCCAACGACTAGCTGCGTGGTTCTGTATCTATCAGGAAGCAATTTATAAAGTATACAATTAGAAGGGTGATATGAATTAAATGATTTTCACTTTAAAGCGTAATTTTAACAATCGCTGGCTTTAACCAATTTCATTTCAAAAAGCCGCTACTCTGAGGGAAACTGGTTGTTAATTAAAAATAGTAGTTATTCAGTATTCCAACAACAGCAGTGCCGACACAGTGGTGCAGCAGTAAAGTAGGTATGTTACAAAACTTACCTTCAGCGGTGCTGCAGTTCTGCCACTGGCCGTGTGCGCGACTTTGGCGCCTTTAAAGGGGGGGGCGGGGTTAAAATGCGGTTTTCCCTTGCCACCGGAATTATATTTTGTCGGAGTGCGAGCTATTTCTGGAGATTCGTACCGACTGCCGATAAGTTTTTTTTTTTAAATAGCCCGACTATTTCAGCTCTGCAGTAAAATAAAAATTAGCTCCTAATGCCGTGAATGCCAACAACGGGGACTGATTTTACGTAGGGGACAGGTAAGTGAAAGCTGTTTATTTTTTCATATAAACCTGCTTGTTTAGGGGACTAATCAATATTTCATGTTGCGAAACGGTGATTTATTCCCCATATGAACTGGCAGAATTTTTCCTGCTGATATTGGGTTTAAATTCACCGCAACCGCAACGTTCCAATACATCGCGTTCCAGAAAATCCCACTCGCAAGCTGTTTAAAATGCCCATTAATTTATGGGCATTAAACACTAAATTCCTTCAATTTGGCCTATAAATTCATGACAATGAGATTTAAAAATCATGTTATATTGTGAATTCTTGTGTGAATGTTATTTGGACACTTAGGCGTTAAAAAAAGTTAATATTTTCTTAAGAAATGGATAGATGTTTAGATCTAGTAATTGAATTTTGTAATTAGCTATGATTGGGTAACTAACTAATTATATGCTTTAATTTCAGGTCATCCAAGTAAGAATGTTTCATATTAGTTTCAGAATACTTCAATCTATAATAACTGAACATTTCTTTCAGTTCCCTTAATTTTTAAGAAAGTTATGGGCTTTTGACTGTCCTCAATCACAACTTTTGTGTTAAGTCAATGGAAAGGCAATGGGGAACAAGATGCTCATTTCCGAGTATGAAAATGGCCACAACTCTTTTAATACTGAAGATATGAAAGTGAATTAGGTGTCAAATTAAACTCCTTTGTATGCTTTATCTGATGGGATAAATTGCAGACTTGATTTTTAAAATCTCAAAATTTTGTAACATTGCTAAGTAAAGCTGCTGCATCACAGCGCCAGAGACCCGGGTTCTATCCTGACATCGGGCACTATCTGTATGAACTTTGCACGTTCCCCATGTGATCACGTGGGTTTCCTCCGGGTGCTCCAGTTTCTTCCCACATTTCAAAAATGTGCAGGTTTGTAGGTTAATTGGCCCTCTGTAAATTATCCCTAGTGTGTAGGGAGTGGATGAGAATGTTGGATAAAATAGAGTTAGCGTGAATGGTGATCGATGGTCGGCATGGGCCTGTTTGGCGCTGTATCTCTAAACTAAACTAAGGGTCTGAATCTGAAACATCACTGATTCCTTTCCTCCAGAGATGCTGTCTGATCCACTGAGTTACTCCAAACTTTTGTGTTGAAACTAAATAACTGTCTCCTGTTAGCCAACCAATTTTCTGTCCATAGCAATATGCTGCATCCTACACAATAATCTTTCTTTGCTTGAAATAAACCTTTGAGTTACCTTGAAGCTCAAATATCTTTTAAGGTGAGAGGGGCAAAGTTTAAAGGAGAAGTTCGCAACAAGTTTTTATTACACATAGAGTGGAGGGTTCCTGGAACGTGCTGCCAGGGGCGGTAGTGAAGGCAGATACAATGGTGGTGTTTAAGAGGCTTTTAGATAAGCATGTGGACATGTGGGAAATAGAGGGGTATGGATCATGTGCAGGCAGAGAAGATCAGTTTCAACTGGCATTGTTTGGCATGGACAATGTGGGCCAAAGGGCCTGATCCTGTGCTGGACTGTTCTCTGTTCCTATGCCTATCAAGAAGTTAAGGGGATTTGATAAGGTAGACAGAGAAACTATATGCCCATTCGATTTTTCCCTTTCACACATAGGTTAAAAATCTCTCACAATTATTGCTATGTTTTCTGACTCCTTCAACTGGCTTTGCATGTTAATCTTCCACTTTATCTCAGCCTTACTGTTTGTACATGTCAGGTACTCTTCAATACCCAGGAGCCAAATGTATGTTATCCTGGAGCAATCCCTTTCTAATGGGTTTCAAATCAGGTTGATTTGTGATCCTATAAGCCAGTTCGGTATTCCGACTGCGCATGCACGGGTCATAGGTTGCTCAGGCTAAACACTCATGGTGGCCGTGCCGCTGCATGGGTGCAGACCTGCGTCTTGTCCCTATCCAGCCGTCGCTGGGTCGTCCCGATCCCCTCCCGAGTGTCACGAACGGGAGTGGCGGAGCATGGGGGGGTGCTGGCTCCAGCTCGGCTCTGCCTGTCCCGGCGGGGCGCTGGCAGTGTCGGCCAGGCCCGCAGGCGGCGTGGAAAAGAAGCACCAACCCCAACTCAACCCCGCCCGTCCTGCCAGCAAGACAGGCAGCGTCGAGCTGGGGCCGGCGCCTCCCCTCCACGCTGCATACGGGCCTGGCCGACACTCCCGTCCGCAGAACTCTGTACAGAAGATCCTCCTTCAGACTTCCTACACATTAGACTGTCTCACCGTCTCTCCCTGTCTCCCACTCTCTCGCTGTTACACCCTGCTCTCCCCCGCTACCACGCACCCCGTTCGCTTTTTTAAATTCTCAAATGACCTTTGAAAAATCCCATGATTCCTTGCGTTTTTCGGAATACCGAACAGGCTTAGTAAGGCTCTCCAACCAGAGGTCTCTGTTTACCTTATGTCTTGCCCTTAACTTCTTGAAATATTTCACCAAATCACACGTTTTAAGTTCCATTCCAAGCAGAATTATCTCACACATTTCTACATTGAAGTTCAGGCATCATCCTAGTAAATATGATTCAAGGGGAATACATCACTCCTAAAGTATGCCTTTTATTTCAGCTGATATTAAAAGCACTGTAAACACAACATTAAGCCATGGTGATCTGATACAAAATCCCAACATCCAAATCGACGAGCAGTTGATATGTTCATGTGAAATAAAAACCGTAAATGTTGAAAATGCTGAGGAATGGCCAGAATATCTGGCATCTTTGCCTTTTGCTATTGGTAGTGGTTTATTATTGTCACATGTACCAAGACTCAGTGTGTCGGAAAGAACTGCAGATGCTGGTTTATACCAAAGAGAGACACAAAATGCTGGAATAATTCAGCAGGTCAGGCAGCGTCGCTGGAGTAAAGGGATATGTTATGTTTCGGGTCGATCCGAAACGTCACCTGGTCTTTCTCCAGAGATGCTGCCTGACCCGCTATGTTACTCTATTAAGACTAAGTGACTGTATGCTAACCAATACATACAACTGTGTAGAATCAAGCCATACACAAGTATGGTGGAGAGTAGAGAAAAATACCAGTGTACAGAATATAATTTTCAGCATAATAGCGTTACAGTTCCAGAGAAAGAACCCAATGTCCGCAATGAGGTAGGTTGGAATATCAGAATGGTATCCTAGCTTATGGAAGAACCATTTTCTATCACATACCGATGAGCAATTGACTTAACCTTTCAGTTCTTCTTACCTGTCCATTCCCCGCACTAGCCGTTTGAGGTTGGCAATCCTGGCTGGAATCTGCTGCTTCCTCAGTGGGCCTTATCAAAAACACAGTACCCACATTATAAACATATAGATAAAGTGAATGAACATATTAAACCTGGGAAAGCTGTGTGTGAGAATTCCCAGAATCTGGTCTTGGCAGAAGGTTCATACCGATTCCATGGAACTTATTAATGCTTAAATGCAACTAATTAATACTGATCTTGAAATAATGGAGTTATTTTTGCATTTTTGACTCAATACCAAGCCAATCGACCTCAATCACGAGGGGAGTAGATAGGGTGAAAACGCAGGGTTTATCCCAGGGTAGGGAAATCAAACACTAGATTATATAGGCTTAAGGTGAGAAGGAAAAGCTTTAATAGGAACCTGAGTGGAATAGCATAAAACTGGTGTGAAAAGGTGATCGATGGTTGGCGTGGACTTGATGGACTGAAGGGCCTGCTTCCACGTGTTATATTCAAGTAAACTTGTTTTCTCTGAAACGCCAGAGATTGCAAGGAGACCTGATAGAAGTACCGGTATATTAGATTATGTGAGGCATAGAAAGTTTAGACAATCAGAACCCTTATCCTAGGGTGGAAATATCAAATACCAGAAGGCATAGCTTTTTGGTGCGAAGGGCAAAGTTTAAAAGAGATGTGCAGGGCAAGTTGCTTTTACACAGAGGGTGGAGGGTACCTGGGAGGCAGATATGATAGTGGCATTTAAGAGGCTTCTAGATAAATACATGGGAATGGAGGGATATGGATTATGTGCAGGTAGGTAAGGGTTGGTCTTGGCATCGTGTTCAGCACAGACATTGTGGGCTGAAGGGCTGGTTCTTGTGCTGTACTGTTCTATGTTCTATGCAAACTAAACTAATGGAAAAGAATGAGGTTACCAGGTTGTGGCTTCCATCGCCTGCATCTTCAGTCCTTGCAGCATGTTTAGCCTCTGTACATGTTTTCTGCAATCAGCCCCCGAGCCCTGGCCATACACCTAACAAACCGTTAAACACAGGGGATGGGATCAGAGGAAGAAAACCTGTAACCTGCACAACCTTAGAACATCCCAACGCATAATAGTCATAGAGTGCAGAAGCAGGACCTTCGGCCACACTTGCCCACACCAACCAACATACCCCATCTACACTAGTCCCACCTGTTACAGTGCAATAAAACATTTTTAACATGGAATGCAGCTAATTTGCGTATAGCTAGCTCATTTGAGGCCGATATAATATTCCAGGAAATCAGGGAGAACCCTGTTCCTCTATAATCAAGCCAAAGGATCATTTACATCTTACTGAATGGGTAGTTGGGGTACTAACAGATTAGTTTACACAGACTCAAGGAAGCACAGATGCCAGACTCAAAGCTGGAACACAAAGGGCTGGAGTAACTCAGCAGGTCAGGCAGCATGTCAGACATGGAAAGGTGACAATTCGGATCAGGACCCTTCTGCAAACGCTCCGGCCCTGACACGAAACGTCACCTAGCAATATTCTCCAGAGATGTTGCCTGACCCATTGAGTTACTCCAGCACTTTGTGTTCCAGCTTAAATTACATGTTCATGGTTCTGACCTGGGACTTTAAAAGCCCTGTCTCACGGTGCGAGTCCAGCCATGAGTGACCCCAAGTGAAAGAAAAAAAAACACTCGTGGTTATGCACGAGATTCAAAGTTTATGTTCAAATGTTTAACCGAGTTCCCACGGGTATGTCATTTCTGCGATGTTCCAAGGTGCTCTCCCGAGTTACCAAGTTCCTCTCCCGTTACTCTTGAGCCAACCGTGAATGAAGATATGTATTAATAAGCAACAATGTTAAAGAAGACATCTCCATCCTGGGCCTTTGAGTTAAAGATAGAATTCAGCGCGGCCGCATCTATTGATATGACCTACAGAGGGAAAATGCGCACCGTCCAGTGCCAGAGCAGTTATACTTATGATTTGTTTGAAACACACATCACGTAGTTAGGAGACCAGCGGGCAAAGGTTTGTTATATTTGGAGGGGTAAGCAAAATATAATGCTGATAGGTCTGAGGTGTTGCACTTTAGGAGGGCTGAAAAATTAGGACATGTGCAATGAGTGGTAGCAACATTGGGAATATCGTATCAACAAGGAACATTGTTGTACAAGTCAAAGAAAATCGTTTGAAGGCAACATCGCAACTGGATAAAAGATAGACACAACGTGCTGGAGTAACTCAGCGGGTCAGGCAGCATCTGTGGAGAAAAAGGGTGGGTGTCGTTTCGTTAGAAGGGTCCCGATCCGAAACATCTCTCCAGAAACACTGCCTGATATAAACTCGCACCTGGATATAACCTCCGCTGCTATAAAGGCACTAAATGTAGCCGCCAAGGAACGTGTGGACTAAGGGACTGTGGTTGGTACACTGTGAAATCGTCAGAAGGATGTAGGGTTGGGTGTTTATGCGTGCTATTTTCATATTTCATATTTATTTTAGTTGTTTATCTTTTTTAATATTTTACCTTGTATGTATCGTTAGCTTTTATGGTTTGAATGTTGCACTGACTGGTTGACATTTTTAAATTTCGTTGTACATGGTTCATGTTGCAATGACAATAAAGAAACTATTCTATTCTGATCCGCGGAGTTACTCGGGCACTTTGTGTCTATCTTTGGTATAAACCAGCATCTGCAGTTATTTGTTTCTACTTAGCACAGCTAAATGTGGTGGTTAGGAAGATGGTGATACAAAAAGCTGCAACTGTTGTCATCTTGGGCAAAACACGAAGCACTGGAGGAACTCAGGGGGTCAGGCAGCTTCCGTGGAGGGAATGGAGGGGGACGTTTCCTATTGGGACCCTTCTTCAGGCCGATGGTGAAGAATGGTCATTCCGATGAAAGGTCACGGCCCGAAATGTCGAACTCCATTGCCTGACCCATCGACCTCTTATCCAACGAGCACTTGATGATTTGCTCAAGGTGGGTTGGAACATTTACGGAATCCTTGCTTTCATTAACCGAGGCTTAGAAGAGTCTATTGAACCCAAGAACTTTAGAGGGAGTGCGGGCATCAGAAGCAGGTGAGTTTGACGGGAGCGTGGGAGCCGCACGCAGCGAGTGGAATAGTGTTCGGGAAGCCGAACCCAGCGTGAGAGAACGAGCACGGGTATTGGGTCCCAACAGGAATCGGTTAAAGGCTTGAAGAGAAGATGGAGACAGAGACACTCACATTCAACAAGGACAGTAATTCTGCTATAACACGATCGTTGCTTTGCAAAGTAACCTCGTATTTTTAATAGAAAATCATGTTATAGAAACAATCGTAGCAATGGGGAAAAGGTGTTTCACGCTTGCAGTAATCAAGTTATTTTCCTGTGTGATTTTACAGACATGGTCTTTTGAATAACTATAAGTTTACTTATGTTACTGCAAGCTAAAATACTAAAGGTTGTGTGTTACATTGTTTAATAGTTTTGTTGTTCAAATATCAAAGTAAGCGATTGTTTGTCAATTTCTATGGTCGTTAAACCCATAGTTGGGCTCCGGTGATCGGGTTGATCATGAGATCATGTTGTGTCGTCACTGCTGGAAGGCTACATGAAAGCATTTTTGTCTGCTTGCTAATTTCCAAACTAACTGGAGTTCCCAACCTGAAGGGCCCGTTCTGTGCAGTATGAAGCAATAATGAAAACAGAACAGTACAGAAGAGCCAGGGTGTGTAGGAAGCACAGGCAGAACAGGGGCAGAGGGACAGGAGCAGAGGCTGTATATGTTGGGAACTAGTGGTACTTCCCCAACTCTACATCTCTTCGTCTCACCACACAGACCAATCTCCCCACCATTGACTACAAGTGCATTTCATGCTGCTTCGGGAAAGCAGCCAACTTAACTAAAGACCTTTCCTACCTGGGCCATTCCTTCCTCTCCCCGTTCCCATCGGAAGAAGAAACAGAAGCTTAAAAGCGCGCATCAGTAGAATCTGGAATGCATTCTTTCCCGGGACCGTCCGATTCTCCTCTACCTCATTGTGGCCATTGGACTTTGTCTTTGAAATTCAGCGCTAAAATATTGAGAACGACAAGATCTGCATTTTGTTTCTGTCCCGATCTATGTAGTTGAATTTAGTTTACTTCTATTTATGTATAGTATTATCTGATTTGACTGGATAGCATGCTGCTACTATTGGAGTCTGGCCTCGGGTAACTCCATTCCCACCTGGGAAATGAAAAGTTTCCATTGACGGTGCCACGGTAGACTCACGAGTCAATAAGGTAAACGCACGGGCCACTACGTTATTACAACGAGTTTAAATGTTTCAATTTTTATCTTGAACAGTAAATTTGACTCGTGGAAAATATCAAACATGTTTGAATTTTTTCACGAGTTAACAAGTTTCATGGGTACCTGCCATTAGCGCCACGAGTCGCTAAGTTGCTCGCGCGAGTTCCGACATTCCCGCTACGTTGATTGTATGGGATTACCGCGAGTGAAACTCGGGGTACCTCGTGGGACAACTCGCACAGTGAGACAGGCCTTTAACCCATGACTTTATGACTCAAGAGGTGAGATTGTCATCCAAGAATTGACGGTTATATATCTGCCAAGTAATGCCTGCGCTTCAGCTGATTTACAGTCTATGGATCCCACGACGAAAGACTGGGAGGGTACAGCAATGACTAAATACTGCAATGACCAGAGATTTACTTTTTCTTTCCTTTGCACCAATTAACAGGCGCGGGTGGAAGATTGCAACCTTCACGTGGTCCGCCCTGTTTGGACTAATGCAATCAACTCGACATGCAGAAATGGAAGATCAAATAGAACAAGTTGTCCAACAACTTTAGGCTGTGCACGCCACACGAAAGAGGAAGAAGAAGAAGAACAGGCTGAATGGAGAAATACCAAAGGATAATTATTCTCAGACTGAATTGTGCATTTGTTTCCTCTATCTTTAGTTTAGTTTAAAAATACAGTGTGGAATCAGTGCAAACTCCATACAGGCAGCAATCGTAGTCAGGATCTGGTGCTGGGAGGTAGTAACTCTACCACTGCATCACTGTGCCGCCCTTTCTAAGGGCCAGAAAGGGGTGGGAGATTGCAACCTTCATGTGGTCCGCCCTGTTGTGACTAATTTGATTTTGATTTGATTTGATTCAACTTTATTATCATTGTCCATAGTACAAGTACTTAGACAACGTAATGCTTTATCCCATGCAGCCATACGAATAAAAAAAATACAAGCACAGAACACGATAGTCCATAACACGAACATCTCCACAGCGTTACCAACGTTTCCCACTGTAAGGAACGGTTCCAAAGTTCAATCAACCTGCTCGTTGATGTTCCCCGATGTTCACCCGTGGTCGTGGCCTCCCGAGCCCCCCGCAGTCGCCTCTATGGGTGGCCCGATGTTCAGGCCCTCTCGCCGGGACGATGGAACTCCATTGTCGGAATGGAAGAACATCCTCAGCGGCTTGGACCTCCGAATCGGCCACTTCCTACCGGAGTCCGTGGCTCCCGAAGTCCACAGGCCGAGCTGGGTGGAGATTCAATGTTGGCGGCCCTTGACAAAGGGTCCCAGGACTCTGTGATGTTGGTCAGCGCCGACCGCGCTGGGAGCTCTACAAACCACGGCTCCGCGATGTTGATGCTGCAGGCCCAACACGCCGGAGCTTCAAACGGCGATTCATGTGAGGCATCGCCCGCTCCGGGATGTATCCAGCGCTGTGCCACCGCTGCTGAAGCTCTGGTCCAGTTACGGCAAGAAAGGCCGCGCCAATCCAGTTGGTAGGCCGCGAGGAGGGGGGCGAGGGCGCGACTCGGAAAATAGTCGCATCCTCGTCAGGAAGTAACTGAAAAACGGTTCCCCCCTTACCCTACCCCCCTCCCCCACACAAAATACTGAAACAAATCCTCCAAAACATACCCGAAACAAACCAAAAATTAAAAAAAGACAGAAAAACAAACAGACTGTAGGCAAAGGCAGCCATCATGCAGCACCCCCTGCTAATTCAATCAACCCGGCGTGAACAATCAAATAAGATCAAATAGAACAAGTTGTCCTACAACTTTAGGCTGTGCATGCCATACGAAGAAGAATGGCCAGAAAGTCCTTACTTCAGGCTGTGACCCAATGCCACTAACTCAACATTCTCACCTTCAGCACTGACTGTTTCTCTGCGCATAGTTTGCAGTTCCACTTCTTGCTCTTTTTGACCTAAAATAAACAAGACTAATTAAGTTTCATGAAAATGCAGATTAATGCAGCTGGTAGAGTCACTGGCTCACAGGGCCAGAGACCCGGGTTTGATTCTGACCTTGGATGCTGTCTGTGTAGCATTTACACATTCACTATGTGATGCCGTGAATTTCATCCAGGAGCTCCGGTTTCCTCGCACTTCCCAAAGATGTATGGATTTGTAGGCTATTGGCCCTAGTATGTAAGGAGTGAATGAGACAGTGGAATAACATAGTACTAGTGTGAACAGGTTGGCGTGGACTCAGTGGGTTGAAGGCCTGTTTCTGTGCTGTATCTCTAAACTAAACTAAATCCGAAAATGCAATGGAAACTGATTCACAAGTTTTCAAAAAGAAACTGGATAACTTTTAAAATAAAATGTTGCTGAGTCAAGAAGTAGACATGAGGATCTGCAGATCCTTCATAAAGGAGTTGAGGAGGATTTTTTTGTCAGAGGGTGGTGAATCTGTGGAATTCATTGCCACAGACAGTGGTGGAGGCATTGGGTATTTTTAAAGCAGAGATTTACAGGTTCTTGATTAGTACGGGTGTCAAGGGTTATGGGGAGAAGGAAGGAGAATGGGGTTGAGAGGGAAAGATGAATCAGCCATAATTGAATGTATAGGAAAGAACTGCAGATGCTGGTTTAAATTGAAGGTAGACACAAAATGCTGGAGCAACTCAGTAGGACAGGCAGCATCTCTGGCGAGAAGGAATGGGTGACGTTTCGGGTCGAGTTCCTTCTTCAGTCTGAAACTTGTAAAGTCTGAAGTCAGTGTACCATCGAAGTACTGAAGGTACTATCCTGTATAAAGGTAGACAAATCTCCTGGACTTGATCCGATATATCCGAGGATATTGTGGAAAACCAGAGAGGAAATTGCGGGAGCCCTGGTTGAAATTTACACGTCGTCCTTAAATACAGGATAGGTGCCAGAAGACTGGAGGGTGGAAAATGTTGTGCCTCTATTCAAGAAGGGCTGCAGGGAAAATGCAGGGAACTATAGGTCAGTGAGTTTAACATCTGTAATTGGAAAGTTACTGGAGAGTATTCTGAGGGATAGGTTATCGAGACATCTGGACCAGCAAGGACTGATTTGGGATAGTCAGCACGATTTTGTACGTGGGGGGTCGTGTCTCACAAATCCGATTGAGTTTTTTGAAATGGTCGATGAGGGTAGAGCTGTAGATGTTGTGTACATGGACTTTAGTAAGGCATTTGACAAGGTTCCGCATGGTAGGCTGCTCTGGAAGGTTAGATCGCATGGGATCCAAGGAGAGATAGCTGAATGGATAACAAATTGGCTACATGGAAGGCAGCAGAGGGTGATGGTGGAAGGTTGCTTCTCAGACTGGAGGCCTGTGACTAGTGGTGTGCCTCAGGGTACGGTGCTGGGCCTGTTACTGTTTGTCATCTACATCAATGATTTGAATGAGAACATACAGGGCAAGATTAGCAAGTTTGCTGATGATACAAAAGTGGGTGCTTTTGCAGATAGTGAAGATGGTTGTGAAAGATTGCTGCAGGATCTGGACCGATTGGCCAAGTGGACTGAGGAATGATTGATGGAATTTAATACAGAGAAGTGTGAGGAGTTGCATTTTGTGACGTCTAACAAGGGCAAGGACCTACACAGTGAATGGTAGGCATCTGGGTGGTGTTGTAGAGCAGAGGGATCTAGGAGTACAGGTGCATGGTTTCTTGAAGGTCAAGTTGCAGGTAGATAAGGTGGTCAAAAAGGCTTTTGGCACATTAGCCTTCATTAGTCAGAGTATAGAAATTGGGAGGTCATGTTGCAGTTGTATAAGACGTTGGTGAGGCCACATTTAGAATATTGTGTTCAGTCCTGGGCACCATGTTATAGGAAAGATATTGTCAATCTTGAAAGTGTTCAGAGAAGGTTTACGAGGATGTTGCCAGGACTAGAGGGTGTGAGCTATAGGGAGAGGTTGAGTAGGCTGGGTCTCTATTCCTTGGAGCGCAGGAGGATGAGGGGTGACCTTGTAGAGGTATACAAAATCATGAGAGAAATAGATCGGGTAGATGCACAGAGTCTTTTGCCCAGAGTAGGGGAATTGAGGACCAGAGGACATAGGTTCAAGGTGAAGGGGAAAAGATTTAATAGGAGTCTGAGGGGTATCTTGTTCACAGAAAGGGTGGCGGGTGTATGGAACAAGCTGTCAGATTAGGTAGTTGAGGCTGGGACTATCCCAACATTTAAGAAACAGTTGGCCGGTGTGGGCAAGTTGAGCCTGTTTCCACACTGTATCACTCTGTCTATCCAAGGGTCTCGACCCGAAACGTCACCCATTCCCTCTCTCTAGAGATGCTGCCACTGTTACGCCAGCATTTTGTGTCTAGCCATGATTGAATGGTGGAGTAGATTCGACGGGCCGAATGGCCCAATTCTGTTCCTATGACTTATGGACCCCAGGGACATTAACGCCGAGCCCCCGCCGTCCCCTGCGCCAGGCCCGCGGGCTCCCGCCGCTCTTCACCTGCTGGACCTGGAAGGTGGTGCAAAAGCAACACCTCAGCGCCTGGAACTGCTGCGCCATGGCCTGGGGCCTGGGGCCTGGGGCCACGGGCTCCACACGTCTCCACCAAAGTTACTAAAGGAGCGGCAGCTCGCAGGCGCACAATCAGGCGGCCGGCCGGCCGGTCGGCAGCGCCACCAAGCGGTGGGGATGGCCACACGCACCACCGTCCCCGTGCGCCAACTGTCGGTGGGAGGTCGGAGCCGTCGCCTTGCCGCAGGGAAATGCGCATTGCTCGGACAATCCGTAGCACCATCTAGCGGTGGGGATGGCCACACGCAGCAGCCCGGCGGAGCGCCGCCTGTCGCTCGATCATCTTTGGTCGCAGGGAGGTCCCCGCTGCAGCGGGGCGGAACCGCGGCCTCACACTTGTGTAAGGAGTTACTGAAAGGTGGGGATAACGACTAGTGTGACTGGGTAATAAGGTATAGGAGCCTGTAAAAGGTACGTCCATTTAGTTCTTCCCAACAACCATCACGCTATTGAATACTACGAACTTCAACTAAGCTCCAAACCAAAGATTATAGAGGCGCTCCTCTATAATCTTTGCTCCAAACTGCCCTCTTTGCACGTGACTTTGGGCGTTGTTTTGCACTGTATTGAGTTTATTATTTATTTTGTCTATTACATTATCTACTGAGTACTATGTTTACAAACCTGTTGTGTTGCTGCAGGCAAGAATTTCATTGTCCGTTTTGGTACATATGACAATTAAAGACTCGACTTGATGGTCAGTGCGGACTCAGGAGGCCGAAGGGCCTGTTTCCAAACAATAACTTGCAATCGATCAATAGGGTATGAAAAAGTAGTTTTAAAAGGAGTTTTAAAGATGAATTGGATGTTTGTTATTACCGAGGTGTATATCGTTATTCCCTTTATCCTGTATCTATCTGTACACTATGGATGGTTTGATTGTAATCATGTACACCTTTCTGCTGACTGGTTAGCCCACAACAAAAGCTTGTCACTGTACCTCAGTCAGTGATGGAAATGGGGAGGTACGCAGGGGGATGGCGTTCCCCTACTTTTCCGTTTCCAGTTTATGTCCAATTTCTGTACTAGAAGGGAGTCAGAGTTGTTAAATACGGATTTTTAAAAAATCACCATGGATAATCGTTACAGTGAGTCACCCTGCACCGGCCATGAGACGAAAACGATTTGTTAACTACCACTGTTAGCACTTGTTAGCAGCCAGTAGTTAACACGTAGTTATACAATGTGTCATCAATCCATCGATCCACATTCCTCAGTAAATGTAATTGTGTTTTGACCAAGTATTAATGACGCCACGTTCCTTTGAATAAAATTCACGGGAGAATTTCTTAACTCATGGTCATTGAGGGCTCCAGACCACGAGCATGGGCTTCTTCTGCTGTGCAGGTAAAGTCATTCACACACGTTATTTTATTATTCCCAGTTGTACAGGGTTTTGGTGAGGCCACACCTGGAGTATTGCGTACAGTTTTGGTCTCCAAATCTGAGGAAAGACATCCTTGCCATAGAGGGGGTACAGAGAAGATTCACCAGACTGATTCCTGGGATGTCAGGACTTTCATATGAGGAAAGATTGGATAGACTCGGTTTGTACTCGATGGAATTTAGAAGATTGAGGGGGGATCTTATAGAAACCTACAAAATTCTTAAGGGGTTGGACAAGCTAGATGCTGGAAGATTGTTCCCGATGTTGGGGGAGTCCAGAACAAGGGGTCACAGTCTAAGGATAAGGGGGAATTCCTTTAGGACCGAAATGAGGAAAACATTCTTTACACAGAGAGTGGTGAGTCTCTGGAATTCTCTGCCACAGAAGGTAGTTGAGGCCAGTTCATTGGCTATATTTAAGAGGGCGTTAGATGTGGCACTTGTGGCTAAAGGGATCAGGGGGTATGGAGAGAAGGCAGGTACAGGATACTGAGTTGGATGATCAGCCATGATCATATTGAATGGCGGTGCAGGCTCGAAGGGCCGAATGGCCTACTCCTGCACCTATTTTCTATGTTTCTATTCTCTCTCTCTCTCGCGCGCGCTCTCCCGCTCCCCATCTCGTCTCTCATTCCCCCTCTCTCGCCTCGGCATTCCCAAAATCATTTGGCGTTTTGCGGGGATAGCTGCATCTGCGGTTCCTTCCTGTTGGGGGGTGGGGAAGCCCTGGCCCGTGGCGGCTCCTGGTCCGTCCCTCCACGGGTGCCACCTGGCCCGTTGAGTTCCACCAGCACTCTGTGTTTTTTGTTTGGCTCTGGTTGAAGGTGGAAGCGGGGGGCTGGGGTAGCTCAGCGGGACGGGTGGAGGCTCTGGGGAATGGGTGGCATTTCGGGTCAAGACCTTTCTTCAGACAATCACAAGTACTCTTACCGACAAGAGTTCAGTTCAGTCTGAAGTGTATTCTCTCCAGAGTCGCTGCCTGTCCTGCTAAGTTACTCCAGCTTTATGGCTATCTTCAATTTCAGAGTTCAATAAAAAAACAGAGTGCTGGAGGAACTCAGTGAGCTAGGCGGCATCTGTGGAGGGAATGGATCAGGAGTTGTTTCCGGCCAGGGTTCTTCTTCAATCGGAAGGAATTGCAGATCAAAGATACTAGAGCGGATACTAGTATCTTTGCTGCAGATCAGGCAAGATATTCTTCCGATTTAAATCGGAATTCTGATTTTATTGTTTTCCTATTTGTCAATTTTTTGTACCCGATTATTTGGCGGCTAATCAGACAGTCTCCGAGGGGCGTTGTGACCAATCACCGACCAGCTTCCCTTAAAATTCCCGTCCGATCAACAAATCGGTCTCCTCCCGCCCAATGAGTCGCTGTCTCCAAGGAGAGAGATGCAAGAATGCAGCTATGGCATATAATACCCAATAAACTGTATTACAAATACACAATATACAAGTTATGCATTCTTGTACTCTTACATGGGTATGACCGCACATTAAAAAAATTACCCCCTTTCCTTCCCAACCTCAGCCCCATGGACCTTAGCGTATCCCTAGTTCCTAAAACCCATTTCCATCACCGACCTCAGTGCACGTGACAATAAACAAATGTGGGACACGCTGCCAGTAGAAGTGGTGGAGTCAGATACAATTAACACTTTAAGAGATATTCAGACAAGTCCAATATGCCACCTTGGCCAGAATGGAGATGGTGGGCAAAATGGCCTGTTCCTGTGCTATACAGATACATGATTCCTTTAAGTCGCATCTCCAAGCAAACAGGTATAAACCTGGCTCTTCCAAGTTGCAGGGAAAGACTTTGGAGATTACTTTGTGAAATCATGTTTTTATCTTTCTGGAATCCACAATCATTTCCTTGTTGCTTCCCAGCGTTCACTTTCTGCATCCTCAATAAGTGTATATACAAACAGCTGGATAATCTGGCCCAGTTACAACAAACCGGAGCACCCGGGAAAACCCAAGCAGTCATGGGAAGAACACACAAATTCCATACAGACAGCACCTGTGGTCAGGATCAAACCCTGGTCTCTGGCGCCATGAAGCAGCAACTCTACCGCTGCACCATCTGTCGGAGAGAAAGCTGGACGAGAGAGCACAGTGGCGCAGTGGTACAGTAGCTGCCATAGAGCGCTAGAGACCAGGTTAGAATCTGACTACGGGTGCTGTCTGTGTGGGGTTTTTATGTTCTCCCTGTGGCCGCAGGGGTTTCCTCCCACACTCTAAAAACATACAGGTTTGTAGGTAAATTGGCTTAAAAGAAATTGTAAATTGTCCCTAGTGTGTAAGATCGAGCCAGTGTACAGCGTGATCACTGGTCGGCATGGATTCGGTGGACCGAAGGGCCTGTTCCCATGAAGGTAAAGTAACTAAAAGTGAAGAGATGTGGGGCGGGTCAAAGCAAGGCAAGTGATAGATGGAAACGGGTGAATGTCAGAAGCGTGGAGTAAGTGACGACGACTAGAGGTGAAAAGGAGGCAAAAGGATGTCAGATAAGGCGAGGAGTGAAATGTAAAGCCAGAGGGAGGGATATGGGTTGAAGGAGAATAAAAGGGGAATGGAGGACTGGGATGGGAGATGTGTCTGGTGGAGGGGAAAGGAGCAGGGTGAAAGGGGTGGCAGATAGTAGGGAAAAATGTGTTGGTATTCGGGTGTGGGGCAAGGGAACGAGAGGGGGAAGGTGAGAGGCAATACTTAAAATAGAGAATGTCCATACCAAGCAACACAAGCAGAACACATGTTATGTAAGACACCAGTGGCTAAACTTGGCCAAGCTGACCATGCAACGTTGCAAGGACAACGGGCCTTCATGATCAGGTCAAGAAACTCAGCACCTACAACTGGGACTTGAGAATGGTGCCAAATCCGGAGACTCTTGTGTACTGTCTCAGTGTACTATTTCTATGCGCTTGCACTGTATCTAAGCTGACTTATGTAGAGTGATGCTTGTACTGAACTGTATGCAGGAAAGAATTTTACTGTACCTTAGTACACATGACAATAATGGACCATTCAACGTTCCTTTAATTCATCTACACTAGTGTTTACATCAAAGTGCAAGGAAGTATTTGACAATAAAACAAGGCTGGTCTTCGCTCTGCTGCAACGTGTATTCACAAGAGGTTTGACCGTCCTGAGGAGCGCAGGTGCTGAGTGGATGAAGGGTGACTGCACACAATCGGAGACAGTAGAGAGACGCGTCTTCTGAGCCGAAGTCCCCAACACCGGCCGTCAACTTCACAGGCACAAGTTCACGTCATAGGAGCAGAACCAGGCCATTTGGCCAATCGAGTCTACTCCGCCATTCTTTCATGGCTGATCTATTTTCCGCTCTCAATCCCATTCTCCTGCCTTCTTCTCAAACCTTTGACACCCGTACTACAACCTCCAAATAATCTCTGAACTACATAGACAGGGGCGTTGGTTTTGTCTTTTTATACTATTATTGATGTTTGTTTGCTTTTATGTGTATGTATGGGTTTTTTTTTAATTTATTATATTGTTTACAGAGTGCTATGTTTACATATGTTGTTCTGCGGCAAGTAAGAATTTCATTGTTCTGTCTGGGACATGACAATAAATCACTTGACTAATCAAGAACGTGTCAATTTCCGCTTTAAAAGTACCCAAGACGGCCTCCACAGCCGTCTGTGGCAATGAAATCCACAATTCACCACCCTTTGGCTAAATAAATTATTCTTCATCTCCTTTCTAAAGGTATGTCTAAGTGTGTCTTAGAATGTCTAAGTGTGGGAAGGTATGTGTGTGTGTGTGAGCATGCATGTGAGTGTCTGCATGCGTGTGCATGCGGTAAAGTGTCAAGTGCCAGAGAGAATGAACACAAGCACAGTACCTCACTAGGACACACTGACCCAGAGCATTCCCCTGTTCCCTGGCTCCCTTCACTGGGCACTTGCACATGAGCACCCCTCGCATCTGCCCATACAACTCTAACCCATCCCACATCAGTGAATCTCGTAAACTAATCCAAGGTTCTGCTCCATGAGGCAACAGATCCTCCCCACCGGCCCCTTGCACTCACTGAACTGTGATCCATCACAGGGGTAATAATCGTGGCTGGCTTGGAGTGTTCTGCCACCCTGACCCAAATCTCCATAACCTGCGGCCATATCACATGCTTGTCCCAGCAGTGCATTCATTCCAATGCTGCACAGTTAATACTGATCCCTTCACTCTCCACACACTCTTCTGGTCTTTCCTTGTAGAAACAAGGAACTGCAGATGCTAGTTTATGAAAAAAGGGTACAAAATGCAGGAGTAACTCAGCGGGTCAGGCGGCATATCCGGAAAGCATGGAAAGGTGGAGAGCAGCAAGAATCACAGAGGGGGATTAGTGAGAGGGGGTCTCACAGAACTCCTGCTGGAGAGGAGAATTTCTTAATTGTCGACACAACTGGGGGAGATTCCGCAGTGGAGCAGACAAAATGTAGAAACAAGGAATAGCAGATGCTACTTTACAGAAAAGGGCACAATGTGCTGGAGTAACTCAGTGGGTCAGGCAGCATCCCTGGAGAAAAAGGATGGGTGAAGGTTCCAGTCTGAAGAAGGGTCTCAACCTTAAACGTCACCTACCCATGTTCTCCAGTGATGCTGCCTGAGCCACTGAGTTTTGTGTCCTTTTTCTGGTCTTTCCTTCATTGTGTGTTGGACTGTGGACATTCAGCTAACGTGAAACATTTCCTCTTGTTCCAGAGGAGAATTTACTCGGGGTAATTCAACCCTGTGTCACACGCCTATTTGCAAACATCTGGTACACAGACCCATCGGACGCCACATTTACTGCAGAAAGAGCGATATATATAACTGCTCTCAGAAGACATGGTGACGCAGCGGTAGAGTTGCTGCCTTACAGCGTCAGAGACCAGGGTTCGATCGTGACCATGGGTGCTGTCTACATGGAGTTAATACATTCTCCCCGTGACCTGCGTGGGTTTTCTCCGGGATCTCCAGTTTTCACCTACACTCCAAAGACGTATAAGTTTGTAGGTTAATTGGCTTGATATAATTGTAAATTGTCCCTAGTGTTTAGGATTGTGTTAGTGTACGGGGATCGCTGGGAGGCACGAACCCGCTGGGCTGAAGGGCCTGCTTCCGCACTGCATCTCTAAATTAAACTAAGACAGCCATACTGGTTATAGGCAACAGGCAATTTCCAGGATCTACAAATACGTCAGCGGTTTGGGGAATTATATAAATAGATATAAAAATGTTCTCTTCAATTGTGTATAATGTGTCAAGACAATACTCTATTGTTATTAAAATCAGGAACCAGGACGCCTTGTGTCCTTCTCATCGATGGAGATCTCACCAGACAAAGGCCAAGATCAGGTCAATACTCGGTCGAGGACAATCACAAGTGTGTCTTCTGACTTACACCAAAGGTAGACACAAAGTGCTGGAGTAACTCAGCGGGTCAGGCTGCATCTCCGGAAAGGATGGGTGACATTTCGGGTCGGGACCCTTCCTCAGACAATTGGCAGGAATCAAGGCTACAAACCCAACAGTCCCGTGGAAATGGGTGAAAATCTCAGTGGGCAACTTCTCGAGGATATTCACTGTCCATGGTGGGACGTGGCTGTGGTGCGGATTTAATGCTCAAGGACGGTGGAGTTGTTAGGAAGCTCCTCCCGAACGTTGGTGTTGGACGGGCCGGGTTGAGTCAACTGGTGGACGGAGCAAACTCTTGCTCACTGGATGAGCTGACCTGCCGCTCCATCGCCCTCTGACCCTTGCAGGCGGCGATCTTCGAGGCTATATCCACCCGCCTCTCGAAAAAGCCGACCAGAACCGGTTCGGTCAGCACGGAGGCCAGGATCTGCTCGAAGGAGATGGACCACTCGGCTTCGGGGGGGCGCTGGGGAGCGGTGGGAATCCCCGGCAGCTCACAGCTGACCAGCACTGCCTCATCGGAGAGCTCCTCGCCAGGCAGCGAGCCCGAGCTGACCATGGAGTAGGAGGACATGGAAGTGTCATCCTGCCCCTCATCCTCCGACAGCGGGGTCTTCTCCAAGGCCAGCCCCTCCGTCCGATCCTTCAGCGCGTCGTTCAGGAGGTCCCTGGCCAGGTCCAGGGTCCCCCGGTCGCCCGCAGACAGACACGGTCGCTGGGTGGGCCGGGCAAACTGCTTGCCCACCTCGCCAATCTGCAGCAGCAGTGTGGCAACAGTGGCAATGGCCTGGTACAGCTCGCTCTCACCCGCTGCCTCGCTGAACAGGTTGTACATGGTCTTGCACAACTCAATGAACTGCTCCTGTGGAGGGGAGAAGGAGTTAGCAAATGTTGGAATCCTGAGCAAAACACACACACCTCCTTTCCCCCCCACCCCCACCCCCCCCCCCCGTACATGTACAGACTCACACCACCCCAATACATATACACACAGACACGCCCCCCCCATGCATACATACACACACACCACCCCAGTAATATACACAGACTGACACACCACCCAAATATATATATACGCGCGCAAATACACACCCCTCCCCCTGTACATATATATTATACTTACATATATGTAAACACACACTGACAGACACACGCACACAGGCACGCCCCCCATCCCCCCACCCTCCCCCAGTGTGTATATGGAATGAGTTGTATGTACAGGGGAGGGGTGTGTGTATATGTGTACAGGGGGAGGGGTGTGTGTAACAGGACATCGACCCAACAGCCATTTCCTTCTGGCGTCTGATGTGATATTTACCTGGTTCATTTTTGGCAACTCTTTAATGGTCTGCTTGGCGCCCTCTCTCTCGCGCGCCCACACCCTCAGGTGGTATCTGTAGTCCTGTGAATCGCTCTTCTCATCTGCACAGAGAGAAGACTGCTTAGTAATCTTTCCTGCGTCTGCTTCGAAGAAGTCCTCCACTCTCCAACGGGAGACCCGACATGAAACATCACCTACCCATGTTGCCCAGAAATGCTGCCTGATCCGTTGAGGTACCTACAGCTGACGACCCCTCCAGTTATGGAGCACTTTAGGACAACCACGGCAGTAGAAAGTTCTCCACAGATGCAAGTTTTTCCTGAACCTCGTGATGGATTATCGTACTGAGGCCTAGTTCATCCGAAACCCCCTTGATGGTGACCTCGATTTCATCCAGTCATACGTTTAAGACGCAAATTTATTAATTTACCCACTCCAAAATGTTCTGTGAACGTACGGAGTTGTCAGATAAACCCACCGTACCTGTCTCTGATCTCCCGTTGCCCGCTCCCTCTTGTATCTGTTGTCCACCAGGTTCCGCTCCATCTGGAAGAAATCAAGATCACTCCTCAGAACAAACATACCAAATAAAATAGGAAGATTAAATGAGAACTTACCAGTTCAAAGTTTGATCTCTATTTTATGAGGAGTTACGATGAGGGACTACGTGAAGACCCCATCCAGCACGCATGCGCGACATTCTTCAAAGCAGCGGTGTGGATTCACAGAAAAAACACAACGATTGAAATAAATATAGTAAAGAAATAATAAGAACTTAATTACCAGTTGATCTGTATAATAGAGGGTGGGAGCGGAGGCACGTAGTCCCTCATCGTAACTCCTCATAAAATACAGATCAAACTTCGAACTGGTAAGTTCTCATTTATTCTTACTATTTTATTTCGGAGTCACGCGAGTGACTACGTGAAGACTTCAAAGCTCTGTGATTCTGAACCGTGTACCAGCTCATGCTTCACTCACTGTCTGAAGACCTTTGAGGGAGGAAGTATGTTATCACGATCAACAATAACCTGTTTGTGAACAAAAAAGGTTTATTAATAACAACAAAAAACAGAGAGCTCCCCCGGGGCTTAAATTAAATATTATCTGCAGACTCTAAAATTCTGTCTGCAAACGTAGCAGGTTCCGCCAGCGGCTTATTATAAAACCTTTGGAAAGTTCTTTCCGAGGACCATCCTGCTTTGGCCAGAACGTGGTCCATAGGCACGTCCATTCGCCTAGCCGCCAACGTGGATGCAGCCCTGGTGGAGTGAGATTTGTAAACATTTGTGTTGACTCCCGCAGATTTAAGCACCTGCTTGCGCCACCTTGAAATGGTTTGGCTCGTCACCTGACCATGGGGCTTCTTGTGGCTTATCCATAAGGCTTTTTCTCTCCCTCTCAAGTTGTATGTTGTGTCTATGTATATGGCGAGATGGGTCTTGGCACACAGCCGTGGGTCAGATGAATATGCCCGGAATTCCATGACTGGAGGCGTGGTTCCTGGTCTAGTTTGTTTGACCAGACCCTGAATATGGAATGTGATACAGTCCAATGACTCTGTCATGCTGTCCAGCCTCAGAAGGTGGAGAGACTGTAGCCTTTGAGCTGACATTAGTGCCATGAGCATGACTGATTTCAGGGTAAGTTGTTCCAGCGTGAGTGACCTGGGTGGTGGCCATCCCCTAAGGTACGTCAGCACAATGCTGACATCCCAGATCTGAGTGTACCTCGGTCTGGGGGAATTAGTGTTAAAAATACCCCTCATGATTTTGACCTCGAGTGGATGGGACCCCAAAGCCTGTTGTCCTGCTGCTGGAACCAAATAAGCTGACAACGCACTCCTGGCTGTATTGGTGGTGCTGTAGCTGAGTCCATCCCGTTGTAATCCAACCAGGAACTCCACAACATTGGTAGCTGTTGCTGTTGTGTAGGTAGTTCCTGTTTTGGAGCAATATCGGAGCAATAATTTGGAGCACTGGGCCCAGGCCCAGTAGAGGTCTTTTTAGAATCTGCAAGCCAGAAGATTGACTCTGTCAGGGCACGGGTGACTAATGCCTGACACTGGGTGGATTAATAATACTGGACTGCTGTGGAATTCCAATGGTGTTTCGCCAACCATGTCAAGGGCCACTGGGAACCATGGCTGTGTAGCCCAGTCGGGTATTATCAAGATTCCTGAAGCGCAATCCAATTGAATCTTGCGTAATACCCGATTGATGAGGCAGAAAGGAGGAAAAGCATAGAAGAACATTTTCCCCCAATGCAGCGTGAATGCCTCATCTGCTGCTGCCTCAGGGTCTGGTTCCCAAGCGACATACGTTGGTACCTGGTGATTCAGCCTAGATGCAAATGGATCGATATCTGGTGTGCCATATTGCTTTGTAATTTCAGCAAAAACTTTGGGATTTAACATCCATTCAATGTTATCGTTAAATTTGCGTGACCTGGTGTCTGACACTGTATTTTGCTTACCTGGTAGGTAAGTTGCTGATAACCAAATATGTCTTTCGACACACCATTGCCAGATTAGGTTGACCAAATTGTCACATGATATCGACTTTACACCACCCATGTGGTTGATATAAGCCACCACCGTGGTATTATCTAATTGCAACCTGACATGTGCGTGATGCGTATTAGATGAATATGCTTTTAAACCATAAAACGCACCCAACATTTCTAAGTAGTTAATACCCCGTGTCTGTAGGCAAGATGATTCAAAATGAGTCCATCTGCCTCCTGTGCTGGATTGCATGTTAGTTGCTCCCCAGCCCAAAGCACTGGCATTCGTTTGAATGGTTAATACTGGGTTGGTGATTATTATGGGACTGGAACTAAGCCTAATGTTCCTTGTCCACCATTGTAACTCTGGAATGGATTCAGCAGTTAAATTCATAGCTCGGTCAAAGTGACCTGAGGTTTTCTTTAGTGCGTGCACTTTTGCTCTTCGTAAATTTTGATAGTGCAAAGGCCAAAATTGTACAGCTGGAAAGGCTGCTAGCATTTTCCCAATGACACTAGCTACCTGCTGTATGGTTGGCTGATGATTAACCATTAGTTCGTTGCATGATTGTGCCAACTCTGATGCTTTCCCCTTTGGCAGAGTTACAATCATGCGAATAGTGTCAATCGTAAATCCAAGATAGTCCATGGTTGTGGACGGTGTCAAATTAGATTTATCTGGATGTATGAGAAACCCCAAAGTTTCAAACAAACGTTTGGTGGCTGCTACTGCCAAAATGGCTGTCTCCAAGGTTTTCCCTACTATTAATATGTCGTCTAAGTATGCCATGACTATATGCTTTTGTTTCCTCAATAATGCCAAAGCAGGTTTTAAGATTTTTGTGAACAACCTTGGAGCTGAGGTTAGCCCATTTGGTAAGGCTTTAAATTGCCATAGCTGTTTCATCCAGATAAACTTTAGGTATTTACGATGCTCCTTGTGTATGGGTACTGAGTAGTAGGCATCTTTTAAATCAATGCTTGCCAGAAAGTACCCTCTAGAAATCAATTGTCTGGCTGTTTCAAAAGTTTCCATCTTTAAATGTATATAATTAACAGTTTTGTTTAAAGAAGTTAAGTCAATGATGATGCGACATCCACCATCTTTTTTAGTTTTAGTGAAAATGTTAGACACAAATTCCAAATGTTCATGTTTTGTTCTTTCAATGACACCTTTTGCTAGTAGCCTCATCAGTTCAGCTTGACCCTCTTGTTTCTCTTTCACTGAGAGGGTGAATATCCTTTGGGGTATATGCTGAACTGGCGGCATGTTTTCATGAACGAAGTCAATTTTATAGCCATGAATGCTGCTGAGTATATATTTGTCATTAGTGATAGACTCCCATGTATCCATAAACAAGTGCAATCTCCCCCCTGTTAGTATAAAGCCCCTACTACTCATATGCTGAGAGGAACCAGACCCACCTACCTCCATGGTTACTGGTGTTTATTCTGCCTCTTCGCTGGACGATGAGGTGTCTGCAGGGCTGTAGAGGGCTGCTGTTGATGTTGCTGTTGATGTTGATGTTCGGGGTGGAGCATTTTCCATGGGGTCCACTCTGGGCCCTGGCCTAAAAAAGGCTTACGGGGAATGGTTGCGGACCCCGAGCTTTCACCAGTCCCATATGGTAGTCGGTGACTGGTGGACGCCGTGGGGAACTGCCGCCTGGGTTTGTTAGGTCTGCTCGGTCCCAAACATGCCCTCACGAGACCAAAGGTCTTGGACTCTTCCTCCAGGTATTTAACCTTTTTTGGAAGGTCCTTTCCAAAGAGCAGAATTGGAGGTTCTGAACCCGGTGTTTTGCAAAGTCCTGCAAACTTAGGGTTGAGGGCAGGCTTGATGATTTCCTTCCGTAAATTGTTAATCTCATATTGAGTGGTGCACAGCAGAGCTAATGTATCTTGCTGATTTGTGGTGATGGACCGAGCATATGATGTTATTCCTGCTGTCAGGAGTTTTAGGGTTTTCTGGAGCTTCAACTCCAGGTTCCTGATGTTCTGCCCCAAATGTCCCCAAATTTGGTTGTTTACAGCTGGTACATTCAATGATGTACAATTTTCTGGGGCTGTATATAATTCAAGAGCCTCATTAACTACCCGTTCTTGTAGGGGTTTTGAGGACAGGTGGTCAATGCTGGCTGCAGGTTTCGGCTCTAAAGGCCGACCCACTCGTGGAATGGCCACGTAGTGGTTGACCACACCCAGCAGCTCTTCCTGATCCTGTACACCCTGCATACTCCGGACATCTTCAGCCAACGACCCCTCTTCTTGACCAGCCCAGACCGGTTTGCCAATGCTGCCTTCAATAGAAGGTGAAGCAATGATCAGTGCCGTAAAGGGCACTGCGGGAGTGCCTGAGCTCCCTTGGCGAGTCTGCTGCTGCTCTCTCAGCATATCTCGCTGGAGCAATTGCTCCATAAGCCGTTCCATTCGGCTTTGCCGCTCTCGAGCGGTGAGGCATCTTCACCCGAATCGTCGGATACTACCGCCCGGTTCTGGCTGCAGGTACCTCCAGCCCGCTGCTCAGGCTGCACTAGCGGTGCTGGGCTCGGTTCGGTAGTCAATCCTGCCGCCTCTTGCCCCCCCTCCAAAGAACGCTCCTCAACGGGAGACGAACGGGGGCGAGCTACACATTTCTTTCCTCTGGTCCTGCTCATTCTTCCTGGAACACAAAGCAGACCAGAGAAAATACTCACAGCCACGGTAAAAACACTTACCTGTCGGCCTGACTTTCAAACTATAGCGGGAGCGCCTTGAACTCCCTTTTGTCACGGGTGCACTGCATGAACGCTAATGTCGCGCATGCGTGCTGGACGGGGTCTTCACGTGACTCCGAAATAAAATTACTCAATTGGACCAATGAGTTCAAATCCCTGCAATGCTGAGAACTATATTCTGCACTCTGTATCTTCCCCTTTGTACTTGAGTTCGACTTAATTTCTCTATGTATAGTCATTGAGTCATACAGCACAGAAAGGTCATTCGGCCCAACATTCCCATGCCGATCAAAATGTCCCATTTACACTAGTCACACATACCTGCGTTTGGCCCATATCCGTCCAAACCTTTCCTATCCATGTACCATATTCCAGGAGCAACGGAGCTGGAGCTGCCGACTGTGAGGGAATCCCTGATTGCAACAGAGCTGGAGCTGCTGTCTGCAAGGGAATCCCCGTTTCAGCGCAGGTTCGCAGAAACAGCAGGTACAGTAAACACAGCACCTGGAAACCACGGAGTGGCCACCATTGTGTTCGGAAATGTGGCCGACAGGCAGGACTTCAGATTAGACTGAAGCGCAGGGGACTTCGACCCCCTCTCCCTACCATCCTACTGGCCCATGGTAGGTTTGTTTCCGTTGAAAACAAAGTGGAGGACTTAAGGGCAAGGCTGCTTTATCAAAGAGAGCTGAGGGAATGCTCTGTGATCTGTTTCACAGAGATATGGCTCACCCCCAGCTCCCCAGACTCAGCGGTCCAGCCTGAAGGTTTCTCCATCCATCGCATGGACCGTACGCAGGCATCGGGGAAAGGGAGAGGAGGGGGCGTCTGCCTCATGGTCAACTCTGCGTGGTGCTCAGACGTGGCAGTCCTGTCCAACTCCTGCTCTCCACACCTCGAACATCTGGCGGTGAAGTGCCGTCCCTTCTACCTCCCAAGAGAATTCACCTCCATCATCCTGACTGCGGTCTATATTCCACCCCAGGCTGATGTCCATCTGGCACTGGGGGAACTGCATGCTGTGGTCAACAAACACCAGACGTCTTACCCCGATTTTACCACCATAGCTGGGGACTACAACAAAGCCAACATGAAGAAATCGCTCCCTAACTTCCACCAACATGTTTCCTGCTGCACCAGAGGACCAAACACCCTCGACCACTGCTACACCACCATTAGGAATGCTATTCGCTCCATCCCTCGCCCTCACTTAGGTAAATCCGACCATACCTCGGTGCTGCTTCTTCCTGCCCAGAGGCAGCAATTGAAGAATTGGAGAGCGCACCCCCAAAGGTGAGGACTGTACAGAGCTGGTCTGGGGGTGAGGGGGGCAGAGGAACAACTCCAGGACTGTTTGGAGTCTGTAAACTGGGCAATGTTCAGGGACTCGGCAATGGACCTGAATGAATTCGCCACAGTCGTTACAGACTTAATAAAGAAATGTGTGGAGGACTGCATCCCAACAAAAACCTTCCATGTGTTTCCTAAACAGAAGCCTTGGATGAACCACGAGATCCGCACTCTTCTGAGATCCAGGTCTGGAGATGCAGTGGTCTACAAGAAGTCCAGATACGACTTGGTAAGGCCATCAAAAAGGCCAAAAGGGACTTCTGCTCCAAGCTGGAGGATGAGACGGATGTTCGACAACTGTGGCGGGGCCTGAATGCCATCATCTCCTACAAGGTGAAATCAGGAGGCAGCTCAGTTGTCAGCGAAGCATCACTCCCTGACGAGCTCAATGTGTTTTACGCACGCTTTGATAGAGAGAACACTGATGTGCCTTCCCGAGCCCCCATTCACTGTGACGGTATTTCAGTCACAGTCACAGAGGCCGACGTCAGAAGATCCTTCAGGGGGGTGAACCCTCGGAAAGCACTGGGACCTGATGGGATACCCGGCCGTGTTCTAAAAACCTGTGGGGACCAACTGGCTGGAGTTTTTACGGACATTTTCAACCGCTCACTTCTGAGGTCTGAGGTTCCCACCTGCTTTAAAAGGGTATCAATCATACCGGTGCCTAACAAGAGTAAGGTGACGTGCCTCAACGACTATCGACCAATGGCACTAACACCTGTGGTGATGAAGTGCTTTGAAAGGTTGATTACGGCGCATATCAACTCCTACCTCGACAAGAACCTCGACCCACTGCAGTTCGCTTACCGCCACAACAGATCAATGGTGGATGCGAACTCACTGGCTCTCCACTCCGCTAGGACCACTTAGACAACAGAAACTCATATGTCAGGCTGTTATTCATTGACTACAGCTCGACGTTTAACACCATCATCCCTTCCAAGCTGGTTACCAAGCTCTCAGATCTGGGTCTCTGCGCATCCCTCTGCAATTGGATCCTCGACGTCCTCATCCACAGACCACAGACTGTCCGTATTAGTGGGAATGTGTCATCCTCGATAACAATCAGCATAGGAGCACCTCAAGGCTGCGTGCTCAGCCCGCTGCTGTACTCACTCTATACTCATGACTGCGTAGCCAGTCATAGTGTGAACTCCATCATCAAGTCCGCTGACTACACCACTGTTGTGGGACGTATTACTGATGGTGACGAATCAGAGTATAGAAGTGAGATGGACCGATTGACCTAATGGTGCCGGCACAATAACCTGGCTCTTAACACCAGCAAAACCAAAGAACTGATTGTGCACTTTGTAAGTGGTAGGATAGGGACCCACAATCCCGTTCATATCAACGGGACGATGGTGGAAAGGGTCAAGAACTTCAAATTCCTGGGTGTGCATATTTCTGAAGATCTTTCCTGGTGCCAGCACACTGATGCAATTATAAATAAAGCACATCAGCGCCTCTACTTCATGAAGATTACGGAGAGTCGGTATGTCAAGGAGGACTCTACAGGTGCACAGTAGAGAGCATGCTGACCGGTTGCATCGTGGCCTGGTTCGGCAACTTGAGCGTCCAGGAGCGGAAAAGAATGCAGAAAGTGGTGACCACTGCCCAGCCCATCATCAGCTCTGAACTCCCCACCATCGAAGGGATCTATTGTAGTCGCTGCCTCAAAAAGGCTGCCAACATCATCAAGGACCCACACCATCCTGGCCGCGCATTAATCTCTCCGCTGCCATCAGGTAGAAGGTACAGGAGCCTGAAATCTGTTACATCCAGGTTCAGGAACAGCTTCTTCCCCACAGCCATCAGGCTAAAACTCGCCATCAAACAAACTCTGAACTATAACAGCCTATTGCACTTTATGTTTATTTATGTGTATATATGGTCTATGCTATATGGACACACTGAACTGTTCTGTATTTATGCTTACAATATTCTGTTGTGCTGCAGCAAGCAAGAATTTCATTGTCCTATCTGGGACATATGACAATAAACTCTCTTGACTTGACCTTAAATATCTGAAACGTTGTGATAGTACCTGCCTCAACTACCTCCTCTGGCAGCTCGTTCCATACACCCACTACCCTTTGTGTGAAAAAGTTACCCCTCAGGTTCCTATTAAATCATTCCTCCCTCACCTTAGAGCCAACTCCTCTGGTTCTTGATTCTCCTGTACATTTACCCAATCTATGCCCCTCATGATCTTGTACACGTAAGGCTTCTAGGGGAAGAGGAGGATGGTCAAACATAGAAACATAGAAACATAGAAAATAGGTGCAGGAGTAGGCCATTCGGCCCTTCGAGCCTGCACCACCATTCAATGTGATCATGGCTGATCATCCAACTCAGTATCCCGTACCTGCCTTCTCTCCATACCCCCTGATCCCTTTAGCCACAAGTGCCACATCTAACGCCCTCTTAAATATAGCCAATGAACTGGCCTCAACTACCTGTGGCAGAGAATTCCAGAGACTCACCACTCTCTGTGTCAAGAATGTTTTATTGCCGTATGTCCTGAAATACAACAGAAATTCTTACTTACAGCAGCACAACAGATATGTAAACATAGTGCTCTGTAAAACCCCATTATAAAGAACAAAAAAAATAGTTCAGTATATATAAGCAAAAACAAAGACAAATAAGGCCAATAGAGGTGGCAACAGTAGGAGAGTTTGTCTTGCACACCTACCGCAAGGCTTGTCCCTCGGAGTTTCTTCCGTGAAGTACCGAGTGGCTTCCAGCGCCGATTCCTCTTCCGGCCAAATAGCTGTGAAATAATGAGTTCCATTGTCAGTACAGATGGCAATTAAACACTGTGGAGTCTTGGGGGCTGGGCTCCCAAACAGCGGTGTACCGTGTGGCACTGTGGCAACGGAACCAGGAATGATCATCGCATCTCCCAGGGGAATAGCTTGCTTGGGAGTCCTGACTTTAACTGTTTCTCTCTCTGTACAGAGGCAGCAAGATGCAGCGGTTATTATATGAGCACTCCCCCCCCCCCCCCCCCCCCAACTTCATAACGCCAGAGACACAGGTTGGATCCTGACCTCGGACGCTGACTGTGTGTGTGTGTGTCGGTGCGGACAAAGTGTTGGGGTCTGCCCAGTGTCTGTGGAAGCAAAGCCCAACTTGAGTCAAGTCTCTCAAGTTTCAGGTGATCATCTTAGAGTTTCAGGTGATCATCACAGAGCCAGACAGCACAGAAACAGGCCCTTCGGCCCAACTGGCCCCATCTTCACTAGTCCCACTTGCCCGCGTTTGGTTAATATCCCTCTAATGTCTCTTAAATGTTGTTATGGGACCTGCCTGAACTATCTCCTCTGGCAGCTCGTTCCATACACCCACCACCCTCAGTGAAAAAGTTGTCCCTCAGGTTCCTATTAAATCTCCCCCCCCCCCGCCTCATAGTGCAGAAACAGGCTACCATGATGCCTCATCTACACTAGATCACCTGCCCGTAGATTGGGTATCTTGGTCGGCGTGGACCATTCCTATCTTGCACATGTAAAGCGAGGTGCAAAAGGGAGAGAGAGGGAGGTGGGTGGGGGAGCAGAGTGGGCGAGGGGGGTGGGGTACTCGTTCCTACCTGGCGGCAGGTGTAGTCTGTACAATACCTTCAGCTTGGCGGCCAGGTCCCCGTGGTACATCCCACCTGTGGGAAAGAGAGGGGTCACCACAGGGCAGTCACACACCCCGCTACCACCCGGTGACACGGGGAACCAAGACGGGCAAAGGGGTGGGGAGACTGGCGGGGTGGGGAGGGGGGAGACAATGGGGAAACGGGAGGGGGAGAGGGAAGGTGGAGTGAGGAAAGGGGAGAGGGAAAAGGGGGGGGGGGGAGGGGGAGGGCACGTACTCAGGCCGGTGACGAACTCTTTGAAGCCAATGAGCGAGTCTGTGCCGCAGTTGATCAGACGGAAGAGGCGTTGTGCCAGGATGGGGGAGTGGGGCCCACATGCCCAGGGCTTGAGGGCGGTGAAGAGCTGGCAGAACTGTGCGCTGTCGATGCGGTATTGCTCCAGGTAGGGCAGGCTGAGATCCCGCCGCTCCACCGTGTTGCCTCCGCCCCAGTAACAGCCGCTCATGTGCTGGGCCTGCGGGAGAGAGGCGGACATTACACATGGCGGGATCAGCGCGAGCGGTAAATCACCCTCCCCCACGACGGCCAGAAACCTCAACGCATGGCCCACCAGGCCGCAGAGCGGCAAACATAACCCCCCTTAGAGTTTAGAGACACCACGCAAAAACAGGCCGTTCGGCCCACCGAGTCCGCCAACCAGCGATCACCCCGTACACTAACATTATCCTACACACTAGGGACAATTTACAATTTTTACCAAAGCCAATTAACCTACAAACTTGCAAGTCTTTGGGATGTGGGAGGAAACCGGAGCACCCAGAGAAAACCCACGTGGTCACGGGGGAGAACGTGCAAAGTCCATACAGAGAGAACTTGTAGTCAGGATTGAACCCGGGTCTCTGCCTTTTCACCCAGGAAATTATCCCAAATCAATTCTAAGCTAATCACCTGCTAAAGGCGCCATTCATTAATAGTGTCCCAAGAGTGCGGCATGGTGGCGCAGTGCGTAGAGCTGCTGCCTCACGGTGTTAGTGACCTAGGTTCGATCCCGACCTCGGGTGCTGCCTGTGTGGAGTTTGCACGTTCTCCCTGTGACTGTGTGTGTTTTCTCTGGGTGCTCTGGTTTCTTCCCACATCCCAAAGACATATGGGTTTGGAGTTTGGGTTTGGCCCTCTGTAAATTGTTCCTAGTGTGTAGGGGATAAAAATGTGGGATAACGTAGAGGTGGTGTGAATGGGTGATTGAGAGTCAACATGGAGTGGCTGGGCTGAAGGGCCTATTTCCATGCTGTATCTTTCAATTAATCCACAGCTCTAACCTTGAATAGTACGTAGAGGTTCTCCAGCTCCTCAATGCTGAAGGCCGTGTCCGTCAGAATCGCACGCACCTGGAAATAAAAATCAATATGTCAGTCAGTGAAACAAGCTTTAGATTGAGGAAAGTTTCGACCCGAAGCGTCACGTATCCTTATTTTCCTGAGATGCTGCTTAACCTGCTGAGTTACTCCAGCACGTTGTGTCTATCTATGGTGTAAACCAGGTTCTGCAGTTATACCTTCTGCAGAGGGATATGGGCTAAACATGGGTAGGTGGGACTACAGGTGTCAGCGGTAAAAGGGAGAGGGCAGGAGAATGGGTTAGGATGGAGAGATAGATCAGCCATGATTGAATGGCGGAGTAGACTTGATGGGCGAAAGGGCCTAATTCTACTCCTATTCCTTATGACCTTAGTATAGATGGGGCATGTTGGTCGGTATGGGTGGGTTGGGCTGAAGGGCCTGCTCCCGTGCTGTATGACTCTCCCGTTCGAGCCCACGTGGTGAGCTTCCCTTACCACGCTCCTCTTGGCCGAATCTTCCAGTGTCTGTATCACCTTCAGTCGCTGCTTGAACCGCATCTGTTCGATGGCCCCCGCCTGGATTGCTCCAAATTTCTGCATGGACAAAGAAGAAAGCGGCCTCTGAGGGCAGTGATCTCAGCCCATGAACCCTGACCCTGTGGCCCCTCACCTCACCGACCTACAAGACCAGAGCTGGACGCCTTCGAGAATGGTGCCTGCCACTCGAAGGCAGGATTTTAGTTTAGTTAAATGTCCCGTGTACCAAGGCACAGTGAAAAGATTTTTCTTGCGTGCTGCAGTCAGCAGAAAACCATAAAAAGGATAGTGATCGACTTCAGGAAACAAAGCGGTACACACACCAGTGGTACATACATTGGAGGCACTGAAGTAGAGATGGTTGAAAGCTTCAAGTTCCTAGGAGTAAATATCACCCTAGACCAGATTTATTGAAGCAGTGGCCAAGAAAGCACACCAACGCCTCTACTTCCTGAGAAGGCTTTGGAGGTTCGGCAGGTCCCCAACAACCCTCACCAACTTCCACAGGTGTGCCGTAGAAAGCATTTTATCTGGATGCATCACTGCATGGTTTGAGAACAGCCCCATCCAAGACCGCAAGAAATTGTGGACGCAGCCAAGACCATCACACAAACCAACCTCCCTTCCATTGACTCCATCTACGCTTCACGCTGCCTTGGCAAGGCCACCAGCATAATCAAGGACCTGTCACTCCCTCTTCTCTCCTCTCCCATCAGGCAAGAGGTACAGAGCAGAGTGTGAAAACACACGCCTCCAGATTCAAGGACAGTTGCTTCCCAGCTGTTATCAGGCAATTGAACCATCCTATCACCAACTAGCGAGTGGTCCTGACCTCCCATCCACCTCATTGGAGACCCTCGGACTATCTTTAATCGGACTTCGCTGGACTTTATCTTGCACTAAACATTCTGTTTATCCTGTATCTGTACACGGCTTGATTGTAATCATATTTAGTTCTTCTGTTGACAGGTTAGCACACAACAAAAGCTTTTCACTGTACCTCTGTACACATGACAATAAACTAAACTCACATCGACCCCAACCCTCCCTCTCTGAACAAGTCGCCCAACAACAGAGGGTCAGTAACAGCAGTGCTTCTGGCACAAGCTGGCCAGTATAGACAAGATGGGCCAAAAGGCCCGATGCCATGGGGCTCCACTGCTCTACGATTCTGTTTAGGCAGCAGAACACAAAGTAGGTTATAAACAAGAGCAGTTTAGTTTAGTTTACTTTAGAGATGCTGCACTCTCAACCCCAACCTAAATACCTCCACTTCTTTGGTGTGTGGGAGGAAACCGGAGCAGCTGGAGAAAACCCACGCGGTCACAGGGGGAACGTACAAACAGCAACCAAGGTCAGGATCGAACCTGGGTCTCTGGCGCTGTGAGGCAGCAACTATATTGCTCTGGTGCCCAAAGTCGAGTGGGCCATTGGCTCCATCAGGCCTGGTCTACTGGTGGACGAGAGAAGGTCTGATGTTCCACGTCACCACTCACCTCGTACGACGCCTTGATCAGTTCAAAGATGTCGACCTGTGTCGGGGTGTCATCACCACAGGTGAGTAGGGCGTGGAGGTGCGGGATGGGAGGCGAGGCAGACTGCCGGTTGCAAATATTGTCCAGGTACCTGGGAAGAACCAACAGTCAACTTACTCCAAACAGCAGTCACTGCAAATAAGACCATAAAACTCTGACATAGGAGCAGAATGAATCCGTTCAGCCCATCGATTCTACTCCGCCATTCGATCATGGCTGATCTACGTTTCCCTCTCAACCCCATTCTCCTGGCTACTCCCCATAACCTTTGACGCCATTGCTAATCAAGAACCTATCAAGGCTGCCTATTTGGCCTGGATAGAGAGGATGTTTCCACTAATGGGAGAGTCTAAGACGAGAGTGTACAGCCTCAGAATAAAAAAGTCGTACCTTTAGAATCTGTGGAATTCATTGCCACAGACGGCTGTGGAGGCCGTCATAGGGTATTTGTAAGGCAGAGATTGACAGATACTTGGCTGATAAGGGTGTCAGGGGTTACAGGGAGAAGGCAGGAGATTGGGTTGAGAGGAAACGATAGAAGGGCCATGATTGAATGGTGGAGTTAGGTCAATGGACCAAATGTTCTACTTCTGCTCCAATGACTTATGAACTTATGAAATGAGTCAAATTCAAGAGTGATTGAAGGAGTCACATTCGACAGTCCAATGAACAGTTAACTTATTCCCAACTTCAGTCATCGCGAATATGCTGGAACAAATGCCTGATCACGGAAGAATGGTCCCAACCCGAAAAGTCGTCTGTCCATTCCCTCTACAGATGCTACCCGACCTGCTGATTTCCTCCAGTACTTTGTGTTTTGTGTGGGAACAAATGCTCAAAATTCTAAAAACAACCGCTAAAAGATATTCCAATATATGTACATCTATAGGAAGGTTTAGAGGGTAGTTGGCAGGAGAGTTGGAAGAAATCTTTTTTTTAAAGGAATAATGTAGGATCAGTGGTTGATGGTCAGACTGGATTAGATGGGCTAGAGGGCCTGTTCAAGAGCTGTATCTCCCTGCGAGAGTCAGTCATAGAGTCCAAGGAAACAGATCTTACGGCCCAACGTGGCCATGCCAACTAAGTTGGTTGGCACCAAAATGCTGGAATAACTCAAGGAGTCCGGCAGCATCTCTGGAGTAAAAGGATGGGTGATGTTTCGGGTCAGAACCCTTCTTGGTTGGCATTCTGGGCTAATCCCATTTGCCTGCATTTGCCCCATATTCCTCCAAACCCTCCCTGTCCACATATCTGTCCAAATGGATGAATGGGTGATAACGGAGGCACAAGGATCTGGTCGATTCATGAGCAAAACACAGCAGGAGCTCAGCGGCTCAGACAGCATCTGTGGAGGGGATGGACACACTGGGAGTGGGCTTTAGAGGGTGGACCTGATCCCAGCAACTTGCTGTATGGCAGTGAGTGCGGGGGGGGGGGGGGGGGCGAATTGAGGCCTGAATGCGGAGTGGACGTGCAGTGTATTTTACCTCAAGCAGGGGGATCGAGAAGCAGAGGGCACACTGTAGGTTTAAGATGTGAGGGGAAAGATTTAATAGAAACCTGAGGGGCAACTTTTTTCACACAGAGGGTGGTGGGTGTATGGAATGAGCTGCCAGAGGAGGTAGTTGAGGCAGGTATTTTAACAACATTTAAAAGACACTTGGACAAGTACATGGATAGAAAAGGTTTAGAGGAGCTGTATATCTCTATAAGAGTCAATGACTAAGGCAAGGCGTTGCCTGGTAGGCCCACTGCTGGCTAGGGAAGATGTGATCTTGAAGGGAACTGTGGTAAACGACTAGGGTGGAGGAAGGGGACAAGGTTGGAGGGAAAGAGAGTGCAAGTAGGAGTTACTTATAATCGAGAATTCTATGTTCATACTGTCAAAGGGCTGTCCCACTGCGGCGACCTAATCTGCGAGTTTAGAAGAGTTTGCCCTCGACTCAAACTCGCAGCATGATCGACACATGGTCCTAGGAGGTCACTGGAACGCTCCTTACTCCTTCTCCCCCCTTCTCTCCCCCCCCCGCGCACTCTCTAAAGGACTAACCATACACTGTGCAGCCGTCTTTTATCTTCCTCTTCATCGCGGGTGTGAATTTCAGACAGCGCTCCCCCGCTTTCCCTGGCCCCCACCTTTGCGATATGTTTGTGTGTGTGTATGTGCGGTCGGTCGATCGAGCTCGCCGTTTCATTGATGACGGCCGATCCAGCTCAAGGTTTTCCAGGCGAGTGCCCTCGCGCTTGAAGGTCGAAGACACTCTTCTGAACTCATGGATTAGGTCGCCGCAGTGAGACAGCCCCTTTAGTTTGTGAGCTAGCCAAGTAGAATATGAGGTGCTGTTCCTCCAGCTTGCGTGTGACAGTGGAGGAGGTCCAGGACAGAAAGGTCAGTGTGAGAACGGGAAGGGGAGTTACAGTTGTTAGCATCTGGGAGATCCGGAAGGCCTTGGCGGACCAAATGGTGAGATTTGGATCACGTGCAGAACGGGAATGGGAAGCGGAGTCAGTAGGGGCGAGAGAGCCAATGTCCGATTGGCTGGCTTGGGTTATTGTGCCGACGTAAACAACCAATCACCTGCCGAGGATGGTCATGGCTTCTCCCTCGTCGGAGCAGCTGAGCAGCGGGTCCAGGTTGGCGTCGAGCACGGCCAGGGACACCTGGAAAATGACCTTGATGCCCTCGTAGAAGAAGCAGTCAACCACCACCACGGCACTGTCGAAGGGCATGACGCTGAGGAAGAGGGTGAGGAACCAGGAGAGGGAGATGGTGCCGATGACTCCCAGCTCCTGCATCCACTCGTACAGGAGAGGAAGATGTTCCCTCGTCAGATCTTCAAACACCCCCTGATCCACCAGGGCACCTGTGATCCAACACCACAGCAACTCAATTTCCAGAAACGGGTACTACTTACAGCAAACCCTCACAATAACCAACCTTAGTTAACTTCCGTTCAGAGATACAGCACAAAAACAGTCCTGCGGTTTACTGAGTCTGCGACGACCAGCGATCCCCACACACTGACACTACCTTACACACTGGGGACAATTTATAATTTTACTGAAGCCAATTAACCTATAAACCTATACATCTTTGGAGTGTTGGAGGAAACCGGAGCACCCAGAGAAAACCCACACAGTCACAGGGAAAACGTACAAACTCCACACAGACTGCACCCGTAGTCAGGATCGAATCCAGGTCTCTGGCGCTGTAAGGCAGCGACTATACCGCTGCGCCACTGTGCCGCCCTTCTGTATAACGGAGATAGAAACAAATGCTGGAGTAACTCAGCGGGTCAGGCAGTATCTCTGGAGAACATGGATAGGTGACCATTGGGTCGGGACCCTGCTTCAGACTGGATAAGGGTACCAACAGAATCAAAGAGAGAGAGAGAGACTAGGAACTGCAGATGTTGGTTTACAAAAAAATACACAATTGTGGTAGGGTGGGGGGAAATAAATCAGGAAGAGAGGGGGCGACAGGACAGAGGCTGGCGAGTGATAGGTGGATACAGGTGAGGCGGGATACGTTAAAATTCTTACTCTATGGAGATACTGCCTAAACTACTGGATTACTCCAGGATTTGTGTCATTTTCCCCCTCTTGAATATGTCAGGAAGCATGCAGGACCACATTTGGAGTATTACGTACAATTCTGGTCATCCTAATGTCAAGGATTAGAGGGCAGAACTTTATTCATCCTATTCAGTCTTTGAATGTTATTATTGAATAGCTTACATCACCTTTCTGGCAAAGCACAGGGTATCACAAACAACATGGCAGAAGGTGGCACAGTGGAGCAGCGGGTAGAGCCACTGCCTTACAGTGCCAGGGTTGCAGGTTCGATCCTGACCTCGGGTGCTGTCTGTGGATGGAGTTTGCACATTCTCCCTGTGACTGTGTAGGTTTCTCCGGGCGCACCGGTTTCCTCACACATCCCAAAGACATGCAGGTTTGTAGGTTAATTGGCCCTCTATAAATTGTCCCTAGCGTGTAGGCTAGAGCTAGTGTAAGGGTGATCGCTGGTTAGCATGGAATAGGTGCGCCGAAGGGCCTGTTTCCACACTATGTCTCTAAACTGCCACCAGCATAATCAAGGACGAGTCTCACCGCGGTCACTCCCTCTTCTCCCCATTCCCATCAGGCAAGAGGTACAGAAGTGTGAAAACGCACCCATCCATATTCTGAGGAAATCTGAGGAAAGACATTCTTGCCATAGAGGGGGTTCAGAGAAGGTTCACCAGACTGATTCCTGGGATATCGGGACTTTCATATGAAGAAAGACTGGATAGACTCGACTTGTACTCACTGGAATTTAGAAGATTGAGGGGGGATCTTACAGAAACTTACAAAATTCTTAAGGGGTGGACAGGCTAGATGCAGGAAGATTGTTCCCGATGTTGGGGAGCTCCAGAACAAGGGGTCACAGTCTAAGGATAAGGAGGAATTCCTTTAGGACCGAGATGAGGAAAACATTCTTTACACAGAGAGTGGTGAGTCTCTGGAATTTCATTTCGGAGTCACGTGAGTGACTTCGTGAAGAGCCCGCCGGCGCGCATGCTCGACATATCGTCGTACCGCGTTGCTGCGACGGCTGGCGGTGGAGCGCGCTCCTCGCCAGCCCTTCACAAGGGGCCACGGAGGTAAGTATCTTACCTTAAGTTGGTGGTTCTTGCTATGCGATGTTTTCTTGCAGCAAGAACATGGATGGGAGATCGATGGACCGGAGGATGTTTGGAGAAGTCCCCGGTCAACAGTTCCGACTGCAGCGCAGGCCGGGACTCAGGCGGAGACTGGGGTAAGCCCTGTTTTACAGGTCCGGATCCGCCAGCACACCACAGCTCGGAGGAGTTCCAGAGGAGGAGTGTGGTGTGCCACCAGAGCAGGGGGACCCTGCCATGGCAGTCAGGTCGTCAGCGGGCTCGCTGGCGACCTGGAGCAGGGTGCGTGCGGCTGCACGGCCCGTTCCACTCAGCCCTCCGAGAAGGGGGAGGGCAGGAGCCCAGAAGCCTAACCCTGTTAGGGCTAAGGCATTGCCTGACACGGAGGAGCGGTCAGGTTCCAGGGCGAGACCCGGGGCGGCTGTGAGGTCCAGCCGGCACACCCCGACTCTCGACGCCGGTACGGGTCGGTTGAGTCGGGTCTCGTCACGGTCGCCGAGCCCCCCATGGATGGGTGGGCGAGACCATGCGCTGGCAAGGTCCACGATGTGGGCAGCCGGCAAGACTGCGCGGGCCCCAAGCAGCCATGCTTCGGCTGGTGCCGACACCACGCCGCAAGTGTCCTTAGTGGCAGCGGCTTCAGCTCCCGCTAAACGGAGGCGGTTGAACAGACCCGCGCAGGAATCGCGCAGTTCGCCTCGGCGGCTGTCAGCGACAACTACCGGCACCGGCAGGGCCTCGACGAGGTGCGGGCCGATGACAGGAGCCCGGTTTTCTTTTCAGAGCCGGAGGACTCCGACCACCTGAGTGTTCAGGGTGAAGGGCGTATTGACCGTATGGAGCGGCTGCTGGAGCTCCTGCTTCAACGTCAACAACAGCAGGGCAGCAACAGGCACAGGGCGTCTTCACCAACATCCACTATCAGCCTGGAGCAGCAGGACGAGGAGATTCTGGTGGATCCCGTACCACCTCCGTTGGAGGTGCCAGCGGAGCAACCCTTGGATGTGGCGACCAAATTCGCGGCTCCACATTCATCTGGACTTCCTCTAAATACAAAACTGGCAGCCATAGTGGACTTTCTTAATAATCAGGTGCTGCAGGAAGAAGTCCTCATCCACGCTATGAGCCGTCACAAGGCTCCATCACACTGCAACTCCCTCAACGTGCCTGTGGTCAATACGCCAATATGGGGCAACATCAGTGCGGCTATCCGTCAACAGGAGCTAAAATTGCAGCGGATCCTGAAACTCCTCACGGCCGGTATTACCGCCTTTGCGCGGTCGGTGGACGGGGACGAACTGAATTTGGACCAGGAAGATGCTCTGGCCCTTCTGTGCGCGACCCAGCACGAAATCAACGGGTTCCGCAAGAACAGCATCCGCCCAGCGCTCAACCCGAAGTTTGCAGGATTGTGCAAACCACCGCCGCCGCCGCCGCCCCGTCAGCTCTTTGGTGAGACCTCTCGAAGAGAGTCAAAGAGCTTGACGAACAAGCCAAGACGGTGGGGATCATGCGCTCTCAGAGTGCCCCACACCGTCAGGCTCAAAAGCTCCATACATTCGCTCATGAGGGTTTGCCAGTACCTCGAGGAGGACCCACCCTCTAGTTCCACAACGACAACTACACCAGACCAGCACCAAGGGTCTTTTTTAGGACAGGGTCGGCAGAGACCTTGGTGGGAAACGAAGACGCCGCGCCCTCAAGCCAACCCAGCACCTCCACGGCCACCCACACATGTCAAGGACCGCCGGTAACCACGGAGGTGAGGGGGTCTGGTTTTCTCTTTTCTCTTTGTTTAACTTCACATGTTGGTGGTCGCCTTCGGTTGTTTTTGGGTGCATGGGTAAATTTACTGGTGACGAGTGTGTGTTGCAGAATATTCAGGGGCATAAAATTGAGTTTATTAATGGCGACATTCCTCCATCCCAGCACATGCCCGGTCGAATGTTTAAATTATATGCTGCAGAACAGGTAGCAGGTTACAAGGAAATTTTAAGGATTGAGAAAATGGTGCATGAGCCAGTTGAATTTGTTTCGAAGATATTCACTAGACCTAAGGAGGATGGAGGCTGTCGTGTTATTATTGATCTAACCCGTTTGAATACGTTTGTAACATATACTCATTTTAAAATGGATACGTTTGAAACAGCCAAATCATTGGTTTCTCGTGGTTGCTTTATGGCATGCATCGATTTGAGGGATGCATATTATTCAGTATCCATCCAGAAATATGATAGAAGGTTTTTGAAATTTATCTGGATGGGGCAACTTTGGCAGTATAAGGCTTTGCCTAATGGGCTCACTACAGCCCCTAGATTGTTCACTAAATTGGTGAAGCCAATCATGGCTTATTTGAGACAACGACATCATATAGTAATGGCCTATTTAGATGATAGCTTTATTGTGGGCCACAGCCTGGAATTGGCTGAACAGGGTGTTGCAGCTGCTGTCAATATATTTCAACAATTGGGATTCATTGTCCATCCAGAGAAATCGAAGTTCTGTCCTGCCCAGGTAATTAATTACCTAGGGTTCACGGTGAACTCAATGAGCATGAGGGAAACCATACCAATTAACAAAATTGAGGAGGTCACTCAGGTGTGCAGAGATTTAATTGGCACCAATATACCATCGATTCGGCATACAGCCACAGTAATTGGCAAGCTAGTGGCTTTGTTTCCGGCAGCACGATATGGACCTTTGCATTATCAGAATTTGCAAAGAGCTAAAATTACTGCGTTAAAATGGAACGCTGGTCATTATGATCGATCAATGCAGCTGCCGTCCGAAGCAATAAATGAGTTGCAATGGTGGGTGTGTCACATTAGCAGCTCATTCAAGCCCATCAGGGAGGCTAATCCGGTGGTATATTTGCAGACTGATGCAAGCTCCAATGGCTGGGGAGCTACAGATAATTGCTCTCGTTGTGGGGGCAGATGGGACACCCTTGAGTCAACGATGTTCTTGACTCAAGGGTTTAACTATTTGGAGTTGCTGGCAGCATTCCACGGACTTCGTGTGTATTGTTCCAAGCTTGTTGGAGCACACGTCCGTTTCCAAATAGACAACATCACAGCTGTGGCATATTTAAACCATATGGGTGGTACCAGGTCAGTTTCATGTGACAAATTGGCTAACTCAATTTGGCTCTGGTGTATTCAAAGAGATTTTGGATTTCAGCTACCTATTTGCCAGGTGAGCTTAATACTGTGGCGGACACCAGGTCACGCAAATTCAATGACAATATTGAATGGATGTTGCATCCTGAAATTTTTGCTAAAGTCACAGCCAAATTTGGTAAACCGGACATTGACCTTTTGCGTCACGGTTGAACCATCAGGTATCAACATACGTTTCATGGGAACCAGATCCTGGGGCAATAGCGCTAGATGCATTCTCGCTGGACTGGGGGAATTGGTTTTTCTATGCATTCCCCTCGTTTTGCCTCATCAGTCGGGTACTGCGAAAGATTCAGGCAGATGCTGCCAAGGGCATCCTTATTATACCCGACTGGCCTACACGGCCTTGGTGTCCGGTGGTCTTTGACATGCTCAATCGAACCTTGGGTCCTTTTGAAGGGTTGCCCAGAATTGGTTACTCACCCTGTCTCAGGGGAGCCGCATCCCTGCTATGGCTATTTAATTTGTTGGCTTGCAGGTTCTGAACAGGCCGTTAGTCCAATACGGCCTCTCAACTCGGACCATTGGATACCATCAGGGCGTCATGTCGAGAGTCAACAAGGCGAAGATACCGCTCGCAGATTAAGAAGTGGGAGCCTACTGCAGCCGCTCTCGCATCACGTACGATGACGTGACAATAACTGACGTCCTGGAATTCCTCGCGGGGTTGTACCATGATCAACACTTAAGTTACAGTGCCATCAACAGCGCCAGGAGCGCGCTATCATTCTATCTCAAGATTGAGGTAGGATCCAACAGGCTAGTGTCCAGACTCATGCGGGGTATATTCAATATGAATCCGCCTACACCACGCTATGATATCACCTGGGATGTCAGGGACGTATTAAACCTGCTCAGGACGTGGTCTCCCATGGAAGGGATCCAACTGGACAAACTCATCATGAAACTGGTGATGTTACTAGCGCTGACTTCAGCAGAGGGTACAAACACTACACAAACGATGTGTTGACAGGATGATATCTACCCCTATGGAAGTAGTCTTCGTCGTTGATGAGCTACTAAAGGAGCATAGACCTGGGTGCACAGGGCTGCAGCTGAAGTTCCCGGCATACCCCGCAGATGCTAGGCTGTGTTCAGCCTCACGTATTCCTCACTATGTCAAGGTGACGGCACGCATCAGAGGAATGGAGAGATACCGGCTTGTCTCATCATCAAGTGACAGTCCAGACGATATCCAGGTGGCTTCGAGTCGTCTTGGGTAAGTCAGGTATCGACACTAATGTGTTCAAGTTTTACTCCACCAGGGCTGCATTGACATCAATGGCAAGGATTATGAAGGTGCCTATGGGCCAGATCCTCGCCATAGCAGGATGGGCTAATGAAGCTGTGTGTCAGCGATTTTATAACAAGCCTGTTGCTGCTCCTCTACAGTTCGCAGAAGCCGTGCTGAATGCAGGTCAAGAACGCGGAGATGTCCCCGCATGAGGGGATTTGATTTGTTATTAACAAATATGCTCTTGTTTTGCAGTATGATCTATTTGAGCAAGTTTGTTCCTCCCATCCATCCCTGGTAGTGGTGTGTCTGCATGGACGTGGTCCAGGGCGTGTAATCACAGAAGCTTTGAAGTCTTCACGAAGTCACTCACGTGACTCCGAAATGAAATAGTAAGATTGAACGAGAACTTACCAGTTCGAAGGTTGATCATTATTTCATGAGGAGTCGAAGTGAGGGATTTCGTGCCCTCCTCGCCCACCCTCAATCACCTTCATCTGGTAATCTTAGTCACTTCAATCTTACTATCCGAAGTCATTTCTTTTGTTGGTTTCTGTGATTCCACGCCGCTACTTTGAAGTATGTCGAGCATGCGCGCCGGCGGGCTCTTCACGAAATCCCTCACTTCGACTCCTCATGAAATAATGATCAACCTTCGAACTGGTAAGTTCTCGTTCAATCTTACTATTCTCTGCCACAGAAGGTCGTTGAGGCCAGTTCATTGGCTATATTCAAGAGGGAGTTAGATGTGGCTCTTGTGGCTAAAGGGATCAGGGGGCACGGAGAGAAGGCAGGTATGGGATACGGAGTTGGATGATCAGCCATGATCATATTGAATGGCGGTGCAGGCTCGAAGGGCCGAATGGCCTACTCCTGCACCTATTTTTCTATGTTTCTTCTATATTCAGGGACAGTTTCTTCCCCGCTGTTATCAGCCAACTGAACTGTCCTATCACCAACATGAGAGCGGTCCTGACCTTCCATCTACCTCATTGGGGACCCTTGGTCTTTAATCGGACTTTACTGGACTTTGTCTCGCATTAAACGCTATTCCATTTATCCTGTATCTATACACTGTGGACGACTTGATTGTAATCATGTATATTCTTTCCGCTGACTAGATAGTACGCAACAAAAAAGATTTTCACCGTACCTCGGTAAACGTGACTATAAACTAAACTAAACAGTTGCCTGTTCCCCCTCGATCCAGGACCTGCCCTTCAAGTCCTTGTACTTTGGTACATGTGACAATAAACTATACTAAGCCAAACTGGAGGTGAGGGGCCGATGGGCCTGTTACTGTGCTGTACGCCTGAGTTAGCAAGGACTCCTGATGAACAGTGTGCCATGCCACTGTGGGACTCACCGACAACTCGGGTGTTGTAGTAGTCGGGCAGCATCCTCTCACACAGCGCGATCAGGAGCCAGAAGGCCTCCTCTTCATTGCAGTAGAGCAGGAGCACTGAGGTCACTATGTTCATGGCCTGGGGGAGGGGGAAGAGGTCAGTGCCCAGTCCGACAGAGGAAAACCCCCCACCCTCGTACACAGCAGTTAATAGACGGTTAATGTGGGTTCTGGCAGCGTGCGGAGTGGAGGTTGGTGGGGTTGGGAGGAGGGAGCTGGCGCAGGGGAGGGGAGGGGTAGGGTTGCGTTGGGAGTGTGGGTGGGAGGGGGGAGGTGGAAGGGTGTGGTTCAGTAGGTGGCGTGGGGTCACACACTGACCTGGCAGTAGCCGATGGTGGGGTTGCGTGGGTGGGGGGGTAGGAGGATGTGGGGTGTGGGAAGGTGGGGTAGGGGTTGGGAAGGGTTGGGTGGGGGTGTCACTCACTGATCTGACAGTAGTCGATGGTGGGATTGGGTGGGTGGGGGGTAGGAGGGAGGGCTTATGGGGTGGGGGTGGGAGGGATAGGGTGGAGGGAGGGTGGGTGGGCGTATGTGTTTTAGTAGGTGGGGTGGGTGGGAGGGAGTAGGAAGGGTGGAGTTGGGTTGGTGGGGTGGGTGTAGCAAGGGTTGGGTGGCGGGGGTATCATACACTGACCTGACAGTAGCCGATGGTGGGGTTACGGAAGGCGTAGGCAGTCAGTACTCTACGCAACGCCGCGATGCCCAGCTCGTTCTGGAAGGCAGGGTGCTCGGGCATGGAGCGGTGCAGGTCTCTCTCGATCTCCTCGGTGGCCAAGCTCTCCTTGCCCATGGACTCCCGCACCAGCCCCGCATAATAGCCCGGGTGCATCTGCATCTCGTTCAGGGCGCCTGCCAGGAGCAGAGGGGTGAGCACGGGGCTGCGCAGCGGGTAGAGCTGATTACATCAATACTATCTGATCTTTGGGTTTGCTGGCGTTGGGTTGGAGGAGAAGGGGGCGAGCTGTGGATCAAACGAGATCAGAGCGGACGGCAGGACATCTTCAAGAGGCTGATCGAGGTTCCCTTCCCGTCCATTGGCGCTGGTGTTGAGTGAAGAATCTGCTCCATTGTAAAGGATATGGACTGGCCAGGGTGTCAGCTTGCCTGATGGCGTGGGCCCCTGATGAAGTGGGCCCCCTATATCAAGTGGGCCCCTGATGAAGTGGGGCCCCTATATCAAGTGGGCCCCCTTTGTCTCCTGGCAACCAATATTTTTAGACCCAGCCCGCCACTGGATATGGCCCCATTGAGGACAAGGTCGGGACACAAGGTGAACCCATGGATCCATCAACTCCATCTATACTTCACGTTGCCTCGGCAATGCCACCAGAATAATCATGGACCAGTCACTCCCTCTCCTGTACAGAAGTGTGAAAATGCACACCTGTGGATTCAGGGACAGTTTCTTCCCAGCTGTTATCAGGCAACTGAACGATCCTCTCACCAACTACAGAGGGGTCCTAGCCTCCCATTTACCTCATTGCAGACCCTACATGTACCGAGGTACAGGGAAAAGCTTTTGTTGTGTGCTATCCAGTCAGCAGAAAGACAATACATGATCACAATCGAGCCGAAGGCAGCATGTAGATGGAGTCAGTGGGGGGGGGGGGTTTGTGTGATAGTCTGGGTTAAGCCCATAATTCTCTACAGTCCTCGGTACACGTGACAATAAACTAAACGATATCGCTCGGACAGCTTACAACATTGATTTATTTCATATCAAATAAGCAATGTATTCCCTCTCTCTCCGTCCCTCCCCCATCCTAGTTGTCCTGTTATTTTCACTGTTCGGATCCCTTCGTTATCACCTATTCCACAGCAAACAATGGACCTTTATGGGCTCCACCTTTCCTTGGTCATCAGTGCCAGGAAATAGATTTGTTCTATACCGTTCTATGCCTCAGGTTTCCCTCTCCCCTGACTCTCAGTTTGAAGAAGGCTCTCGACCTGAAACATCACCTGTTCCTTTTCTCCAGAGATGTTGCCTGACCCGCTGAGTTACTCCAGCACCGTGTGTCTACCTTACACTGTGACCATGGTGTTGGTGCCAGGTTCCATGCGGAATGGGGCCGTTGGCTTGTAGCCACTCTGACTTACCTGAGAACAGTAGCCAGAGTTCCCCCCTCAGTGACTCGGGAAGACCCTTGAGCACGAGCTCTCTCGTCCGGGCCGTGCGGTACATGCACACCCCACGGCCAAACTCAAAGAAGTGAATGTTCCACGACTCCTCCTTCATCTTCTCTTTGGCCTGCACGGACAAACGGAGAGACAGTCGCTAATGCCAAGGCTCTTGATCAGTAAAGGCTATGGGGCGGGCAGGAGAATAGGGTTGAGGGGGAAAGATAGGTTGCAGGTCTGTTTGTGGAGTTTGTACGTTCTCTCTGTGACTATGTGGGTTTCATCCAAGTGCTCCGGTTTCCTCCCACATCCCCAAAACGTGCAGGTGTGTAGGCTAATTGGCTTCTGTAAATTGTCCCGAGCGTGTAGTATAGAACTAGTGTGAACGGGTGATTGCTGGTGGGCATGGACTCGATGGGCTGAAGGGCCTGTTTCCACGTTGTATCTCTAAATTGAACTGAACTAAATTAAACTCAGCTTCCTACATTCCAAAAAGTCCCAGTCTATCCAACCTCTCCCAGGAACTCAAGCCCTCAAGTCCTGGTAGACTTTAGAGATACGGTGTGGAAATAGGCTCATCGGCTGATTGAGTCCACGCCGACTTGCGATCACCCCGTACACTTGCACTATCCTACATTTTTTTCTGAAGCCAATTCACCTACAAACCTGTAAGTCTTGGGAGTGTGAGTGGGAACCGGAGCACCCGGAGAAAACCCACGCGGTCACAGGAAAAATGTACAAACTTTGTACAAACAGCAACCTTGGTCCGGATCGAACACAGGCGCTGTGAGGCAGCAACTCTACCACTGTGCCGCCGTGCCTCCTTGGTAACAAACTGGCTGCAGAACGTTCCGGAACTGCGTACCATCTTGGGGGTGAGCTCCTCGGGGGAGTCCCTGCGGAAGATGCACATCAGGGGTTGGGTGGCGGTGGGGGTGGTCTCGTCGCTGAAGAGGAGCGGATCGCTCTCAGTGGCAGAGTCTGGGCTCGGCGTCAGAGAGCACAGGGAGGGGGACAGCTCCGTCCCGGGCGAAACCTGTACACAGGACACACACAGGACGGTCAAAACCTCGGCTAAATACCCCACCCTCCTCCCTGCTCCCTCTAACCCACCCCCTCGTTCAACCCGCCCTCGCTGTTGCCCCCTGTCCACCCCCCCCCCATGCGGCTCCCACCCTTCCCTCTCCCCCCCCGTCCCTCCCTTCTCCGCCCCCCTTCTCTCCAACCCACCATTCCCCTCCCTGCTCCCTCCTCTCCCTCCCTCGCACCCATTACCTCCCTCCCCACAAACTCCCCTCAGACTCCACTTATCCGAGGTCAGGATTGAACCTGCGGCAGCCGCTGTGCTGCCTGAAGGAATGACTGGTTACCGGGGCGGTGGGGCTGAGGGGACTCCGGGCCAGTTTTCGGGATGGGGTGCGTTGTAGAAAGTCGGAGATTCGTTGCACCAGGAAGTCCCTGTCCTTCAGGTTGGCGAAGAGGAAGGTCATCTTGTTTTTGGTGCTGATGGAGAGAGGGCTGGGGAGGACACCGGAGCTGTCCGCCTTCTCCACGATGCTCACCTAAAGCGCATACAAAACCCAACATCAACGTCCACCAGCAGAATCAAGGACCAGTCTCACCCCGGTCACTCCCTCTTCTCCCCTCTCACATCACACACAAGAGGTACTAGTGTGAAAACGCACACCTTCAGATTCAGGGACAGTTTCTTCCCAGCTGTTATCAGGCAATTGAACCATCCTTTCACCAACTAGAGAGGGCAGTTCTGACCTCCCATCTAGAAGGGTCCCGACCCAAAACACCACCTATTCTTTTTCTCCAGAGTTACTCCAGCATGTTAGCATGCAACATAAAAGATTTTCACTGTACCTCAGTACATGTGATAATAATCTAAACTAACCTAAGTCCTGACCTCTCATCTACCTCATTGGGGACCCTCGGACTATCTTTAATCAGACTTTACCTTGCCCTAAACGTTATTCGCTTTATCTTGTATCTGTACACTGTGGACGGCTTGATTGTAATCATGTACAGTATAGTCTTCCCGCTGATTGCATAGCACCTCACAAAAAAAACTTTTCGCTGTACCTCAGTCCATGTGACAATAAACTAAACTATCCGGAGAAAGGCCACAGCTTCACATTCCTGGCCACGCTGATCTCTGCAATCACAAAGAAAGCTCAGCAACGCCTCTACATCTTGTGAAGATTGAGGAGATTTGATAAGTCGATGGACTTTGCTGGTGTACAGTAGAGAGCACACTGACTTGGTGAGCACGCCATCACGGCCTGGTTCAGCAACTCGAACGCCCAGGAACGAAGGAGGTTACACAGTGTGGTGGACAATGCCCGATCCACCGCGAGTACTGACCTCCCCACCATCGAAGGGATCCACAGAAGGCGCTGCCTTAAACAGGCAGCCTGTATCATCAGAGACCCACACCACCCTGGCCACACTGCTACAATTGGGAAGATGGTGAATCAGGTGCAGGCAGATGAGACCGGTGTATCTCAGCGATTGTATCGTGTTTGGCACGGACATTATGGGCCAAAAGAGCTGTTCCTGTGCTGTACTATGTTTTCATGAGGTGAAACTTTGCCTCTGCGTGATCCATATCCCTCCATTCCCTTCAATTCTTACCATCCCAAAGGGAGGAATAAGGAAATTCCTTAAATGCTGCAAACCCTTTGGATAAAATTCTGGGAACAGGTTACAAATGCCTCAGGTGCCAGCGATTGGAAAGTGGATTATCTGAGTCCTACTGAACTTACCAGGAAGCACCATTGGCAAAACTCTGGATCTATATCAAGAGATCTTCCTTTCAAGACAGGGAAAGTTTTATTTTGCAGAGGGCAGTGGACCACGCTGCCAGAGGTGGTGGTGGAGGCAGATACGATTGTAACGTTAAAGAGGCTTTTGGATAGGCACGTGGATGTGCACAGGGAAAGGAGGGATATGGATCATGTGCAGGCAGAGGAGATTAAAATACTTTAAAGATTAAAAGAGCGTCCTGGCCCAAAACGTCACCTATCCATGTTCTCCAGAGATGCTGCCTGACCCCGTTACTCCAGCACTGTGGGGTTTTTTAAAAGACGCTTAGACAAGTACATCAGCTAGAGAACGGTCCTGACCTCCCATCTTTCTCATTGGAGACATTTGAACTATCTTTATTTGGATTTTATTGAACTTGAATGCTTTATCTGTACACTAGATGTTGTACCTTTTAACCATGCACTATAGACGGATGGATTGTAACCATGTATAGTCTTTTCTTTGACTGGATAGCACGCAAATTAAAGCTTTTCACTGCACCTTGTGACACGTGACAATAAGAAACCAATCTAAACCACAAGGATAGGAAGGGTTTAGAGGTATATGGGCCAAACACGGGCAAGTGGGACTAGTGAAAAAGCTTTTCACTGCACCATGGTACACGGTTGATTATTAGGGCTGGATGTTACAATCCCTAAGATGTCACTACAATTGACATCCTTGGGTATGACCACCAGGTGAATTTTGCTAACAATCAGACACATCTTCAGTTGTGTACCTCAACATCACTGGGTGTTTCGGCCTTTTATCACAAGACACCCTCAGTCGAGGCAGGCCCATCGCAGGGTGATCAGACCTGGGTGTGTGTCTTACTGTTAGCCTCTAGATTGTCACGTGGCAACCCAGACAACATCTTTCCACTTCAGCCACAGCCAGTGACTGCTCCGTTCGGCGCCACTGGCAAGTTATTTTATTGCCCTCCTTTGTGCCTGCCCTTTGACTCCTACTTCCCTCAGGAGCCTTGCGGTGGAACTGGCTACAAAGCCCCTGCACCTAAATATAGTTTAAGTTGGCATGGCACTGGACAGGGCGTGCGGGCCATAGGGCCTGTTGCTGTTGCCGTGGTGATTGGCCTACCTCTCTCAGAGGGATGATCAGGTTGCAGCTCTCCTCCTCCCTGCTGGCGAAGCAGATGTAGTTGTTGGAGACAAACATCTGTCCAGAGATGTGCATCTTATTGAAGGGCGTCCACAGAGTGCACTCGGTGTGACCGTCCAGCCTCTCGTCCCGCGGCAGCTGGAAGGTGGAGCGGTAACGCTCGCTCTTCGCCCGAGCATCCAGGTCCCTGTGGCAACAACACATACTTGGTTTAGACCAGGCTTCTTGGTCAGCATGGACAAGTTGGACAGTATGACTACAAACCATGGTGGGATTTCAAATTCAGACGATAGACTTTAGAGACACAGCGTGGAAACAGGCACTTTAGCCCACCGAGTCCGCGTCGACCAGCGGTCACCCCATACACTAGCACTATCCTACGCACTAGGGACAATTTACAAATTTTAACAAAGCCAATTACCCTACCAACCCCGTCTTTGGAATGTGGGCGGAAAACGGAGCATCTGAGGGGAACCCATGCAGTCACAGAGAGAACGTGCAAACTCCACACACACAGCACTCGAGGTTAGGATCGAAGCTGCAATTCTGCCACGGTCTGTGTCTGCTGTCAGGTGGACACCAGAGATACAGAAGTTTCCCTACAAGGAACGTCACTAAGTGGAGACACTGGTGACCACAAGAAATCGCAGGGAGTTGTGCACGTAGTCCAGACCATCAAGCAAACCAACCTCCCTTCCATTGACTCCATCTACACTTCACGCTGCCTCGGCAAGGCCACCAGCATAATCAAGGACCGGTCTCACCCCGGTCACTCCCTCTTCTCCCCACTCCCATCAGAGGGTACAGAAGGTACAGAAGTGTGAAAACGCACATCTCAAGATTCAGTCCCAGTTTCTTCCCAGCTGTGATCAGGCAACTGACCCATCCTATTAACAACCAGAGTGCAGTCCTGATCTCCCATCTACGTCATTGGAGACCCTCGTACTATCTGTGAGCGGACTTACATTAAATAATATACCCTTCATCATGTAAAAATGTACACTGTAGACAGCTCGATTGTAATCATGGTGGCTGGTTGGCACGCAACAAAAGCTTTTCACAGTACACGTGACAAAAAACAAAATTAAAACTAAACAGGGAACTGCAGATGATGGAATCTTGCCTAGAACACAAAGTACTGGAGTAATTCAGTGGGTCAGGCAGCATCTCTGGAGAACACGGATGCGTGACGTTTTAGGTCATGATTATTCTTGTCTGAAGAAGGCACCCGACCCGAAACATCACCTATTCCTTCCCTCCAGAGATACTGCCGGACCCACTGAGTTACTCCAGCACTTTGTCTTTTTTTTTACCAGTGTCTTTTTTTGTAACCCAGCACCTGCAGTTCCTTGTGATCGCACACCATCTGCTGGAGCCTGTGATTGGCGATAGTTCCTACCCAGTGACTCACTATCCGAAGCACTTCACTAACCTTGTGACACCATGGAAGGTTCTGGAATGAATCAGCTTCCTTCCCCTTTTCCTTCCGAAGCACCCGAGAGCAGAAGTGGTCACACCCTCGCTCCCAACACCATCCACGAGAGCCTCAACACTCCGACACATTCCACAAGGCAATACGCTGGGGTGGGACCCATGGTGGGAAGAGTGTGGGAGCAGAGGGCACAGCCTCAGAATAAAAGGACATGCCTTTGTAAAGATAAGGAGGAATTTCTTTAGCCGGAGGATGGTGAATCTGTGGAATTCATTGTCACAGAAGGCTGTGGAGGCCAAGTCATTGGGTATTTTAAAAGTCAGGTTCCTGATTCGTACAGGCATCAGGGATTATGGGGAGAAGGCAGGAGAATGGGGTTGAGGGGGAAAGATAGACCAGCCATGATCGAATGGCGGAGTAGACTCGATGGCCGAACGGCCTAATTCTGTTCCTATGACTTATGGACCTATGACCGCCAACACACTTCAAGACTGTCTGTACAAGAGTCTCATCCTGAAAAGTCACCTATTCTTTTTCTCCAGAGATGCTGCCTGACCCGCTGAGTTACTCCAGCATTTTGTGTCTATCTTCAGTGTGAACCACCATCTGCAGTTCCTTCCTACAGACGGAACCATTATAGCCGTCATGGTCAGGGTCAGGGAAGGGAAGCAACATACCGTTTGAGTGCTGACGCGTGCTTCATGGCGTTGGTGGCTTTGGGCAGATCCTTGTCCTGGGAGAACCCCTGGTTGTCCAACAGTTGGCGCATGGCGATGTTGGCCAATTGCTCCATCAGTTTGAAGGTCTCGCCCACGTTGAGGAACATGGAGAAGTAGTGCTCCTGGTCCCTGGTGCTGACCTTGATGCACTCCGGGAGGAGTAGCGTGGCATTCTTCTCAAGTTGGGTCACGTCCACCCATCCCACCACCAGCCGCACTGAAACCACAGCAAACTCCATCAAACCCCAGGATCGGCTCACCCGCGCACTCCCTCATCCACCACCCCATCCCTCCTCTGCCCTTTCCCTCTCCTCCACCTCCACCACCTCCCCCTCCTCCCACCCCCACCATCACTCTCTCTCCCTCCTCCAGCTTTTCCATCCTCCATCGCCCCCTCCCTCCCTCCTCTACCCCCTACATTTCTCCTCCGCCCTCTCACACAATGGGCAACCGGGGGACATCCCACCCACAGCGATGCAGCGGTAGAGTTGCAGCCAGCGCCAGAGACCCGGGTTCGATCCTGCTTTAGACTTTAGTGATCCAGCGCAGAAACAGGCCCTTCGGCCCGCCGAGTCATCCCCTACACTAGCACTATCCGACACATGAGGGGCAATTTACCAAAGTCAATCAACCTACAAACCCGCCCATTTTTGGGATGCGGCAGGAGACTGGATCACCCGGAGAAAACCCACACGGTCACAGCGACGACGTACAAACTCTGTACGGACTGCACCCGTAGTCAGGTTCGAACCTGGGTCTCTGGCACTGTGAGGCAGAAACTCTATAGCAACACCACCGTCTCAGCTTCAAGGATCCCTTTCCCCCCCTGCCCTCCTCCCTCAACAAGGTGAGAGACCAGAATGCAGCTGCTTTGATGTTTTGGAAATCAAATTCCTATATATCTGTGGTAGGAATGAGATCTGACCCAAAACGTCGTTTGTCCATTCCCTCCACGGTTGCTGCCTGACCCACTGAGTTCCACTAGCTCTGTGTCTTTTTTTATCCAACTCAGAGCATGTCGTCTACGTTAAGATCATCATCCTTGTTTTCAAACACCTCACCCCACATAGTCATAGCATCATACAGCACGGAAACAGGCCCTTCAGCCCAGCTGGCCAATGCCGACACTTGTCCCATCCTGCCTACGTATGGCCCATATCCATCTTAACCTTTCCTGTCCAAACGTTGTGATAGTCCCTGCCACAACCAACTCCCGTGGCAGCTCGTTCCAAACACCCACCACCCTCCGTGTGAAAATATTGCCCTTCAGGTTCCTGTTAAACCTTTCCTCCTCACCTTAAATCTATGCCTTGTGATTTTTGATTCCCCGACTCTGTGCATTCATCCAATCTATTCCACTCATGGTTTAATACTCCTCTATTATCTGCACCGCTTTCAAGATCCAAGCACTTCCAATTCCAGGTTTTGGAATCTGTCTGCGACTCTGTGCCTTTACCTGTCCAAGCCCGTCTCTCATGGGTCTAAATCTTGGAACTCCCTCCCCAACAGCAGTGTGAAACTCCTTCAACAGAGGGATTCCAGAAGGTAGCTCACCCCAACCTTCTCAAGGGCCGTAATAGTGCCGCTCAGATCCCAAAACAAGAATAAACAAAAAAAAAGTCTCCCATCTGTCCAAACCACAGGTTTGTCAGTGACCATTTTACACCCAAAGTCCTTAACTTTACTCTCCATACAACAGGAAACATCTTTATGTTTACTTTAGGGCGGCATGGTGGCGCAGCGGTAGAGTTGCTACCTCACAGCACCAGAGAGCCGGGTTCCATCCTGACTACTGGTGCAACCTGCAAGGAGTTTGTACGTTCTCCCCGTGACCGTGTGGGTTTCCTCCTACACTCCAAAGACGTACAGGTTTGTAGGTTAATTGGCTGCTGCAAATTGTCCCTAGTGTGTAGGATAGTGCTTGCGAACGGGGTGATCGTTGATCGGCGTGGATTAGGTAGACCGAAGGGTCTGTTTCCGCATTGTATCTCTAAAATTCAAAAACTAAAACTCCTCCAAAACTTCTTCCATAATAAGCGAGTTCGGTATTCTGAAAAACGCAAGGAATCATGGGATTTGTCAAAGGTCAAAAGCTATAAAAAATCGCGGTGGCCGTGCCGCGGCATGGAAATAGACCTGCACCTCATCTGCAGCCAAGATCGATCCCGGGTCTCCGGTGTCCAGCTCAACTCTGCCTCTCCCGCCGGGTTAACCTACCAGCCCTACCTGGGCATACGGGAATGACGGCCCAAGCTTACATCCAGCACGGAGAAGCAGCGCTAACTCCACGGCTCTGGGCTGGTGTCCTGTCAGTCCAGGCAGGGCTGTAGGTTAACCCGGTGAGACAGGCAGAGTTAAGCTGGATTTAGCGTTGCTTCTCCGCGCTGCCTGTGGATGCCGCTCCCGTCTGACTCCCGTCGTCTCTGGCTGCCCCCGGACTGGGCGGGGGGGGCACTGGGGAGGGGACGGGAATGGTCCAGTGGCGATTCGGCAGTAATTGAGGCGTTGGAGACCCAGCAATCCAGATTCTGGCCGCAGATGAGGCGCAGGTCTATGTCAACTCCGTGGCAGGGCTGCTGAGAGAGTTTTCACTTGTGACCAAGGATCTGGGCATGCGCAGTCAGAATACCGAACTTGCTTATTCTCTTGCACAATTATTATTTCTCAAGTCAATTATATAACGGCGCCACTACAATGCTGTAGACACACGGAACATTACTTTAGACTTTAGAGATACAGCGTGGAAACAGGCCCTTCAGCCCACCACGTCCACACTGACCACCAATAACCCCACACACAATCACCATCCTACACACTAGGGACAATGTACAAATTTATTGGTCAATTAACTCCAAACCTGTACATCTTTGGAATGTGGGAGGAAACTGAGCACCCAGGGGAAAAGTACGCGGTCACAGGGAGAACGTGCAGACTGTGCAGCCAGCACCTAGAGTCAGGATCGAACCCGGGTCTCTGGCACTGTGAGGCAGCAGCTCTACCGCTCCTTGAAATACAAACATGCAGATGCTAGTTTATAAATAAAGACACAAAGTGCTGGAATAACTCGGCGGGTCAGGTAGCATCTCTGGAGAACGCAAGAACCTTCTTCAGTTTGACACCATGCTGAGGCGGGTTCCCTTGTACACCCAACAGGCCCAGGCGCGAGCGAACAGTCCTCACCTTCCTTGCCCAGCAGGAAGGAGTAGAAGCAGAGGTGGTTGACACCGAGGTAGGCCCATCCTTGCCAGGGCACCCGTCCCTTCCAGTAGCTGCAGGAATAATAATTCACCAGCTTCTCCTCCTCCGGCATCCCAAACAACTTCTGCATCTTCAACTCCGCTTCCTTGAACTTCCCCGAATCCTCATCCTCTTTGGCTTCCTTGTTTTTGTTTTCCTCGGCAAGGATTCCCTGAAACAGAGAGGTGGCGTTTGATGTCAGAGCAGGGCCTGTCTGAGTGCTGTCTATCCAACGCTGCTGGCCTTGCCCCACCCTGATTCTCCGTCTCCCTCTCAGGGGATGGATGTCCACAGATATCCACAGCAAGCCCACATCTACCGTTAAAAGATACTGCATGGAAACCGGCCCTTCAGCCCATTACTTCCATGCCGACCAACCCTACACTAACATACACACTCAGGAAAAATTAAAATTTTACGGAAGACAATTAACCTACAAACCTGCACGTCTTTGGAGTGTGGGAGGGAACCGGAGCAAACTCATGCGGTCAGAGAGAGAACGTATAAACACCGTACGGATGGCACCCATAGTCAGGACTGAACCTGGGTCTCTGGCACCAGAAGGCAGTAACTCTACCGCTGCCCCACCGGGCCACCCCTACCACTGACCTGGATCTTGCCCTTGACGAAGGTCGACACATCCTCTTCGTTCTCGAAAACGGACAGAGTCTGCAGGAGATTGGCTTCCAACCACTCCCAGTGCTTCGTGATCTCCTTCCTGGAGCCGCCTAAACAATCAGATCACACGGCAAGAAATCAAATCACGTTTCCGTGCTGCACCACTCCATCCAGGCTCCCATACACGAGGAGGAAACCGCCTTTCACACATCTACTTAAATCTTTTCATCTTTACAAAATCTACAAGGAATTACAGCTTAATTTACATGGATGTTGCCCGCTCTTGAGGGCCTGAGCTGCAGGGAGAGGTTGAGCAGGCTAGGACTTTATTCCTTGGAGTGCAGGAGGATGAGGGATGATCTCATATAGGGGAATCAAGAACCAGAGGACATAGGTTTAAGGTAAGGGGTAATGATTTAATACAAACCCAATGGGTAACTTTTTCACATAGAGGGTGGTGGCTATATGGAACCAGCTACCAGAGGAGGGAGTTGACGCAGGTACAAAAACAATATTTTAAAAGACATGGATACGAGAGGTTAGAGGGATATTGGCCAAATGTGGGCAGGTGGTACTAGTGTAGACGGGACATCTTGGTCGGCATGGACGAGTGGGCCGAAGGGCCTGTTTCTATGCTGTGCGACACTGCACTCCATGACTACATGTATCTGTCCAAGACCTGTGCCTCTCCAAGTACCTGTTTAAACGTTGCAACAGTACCAGACCCCGGGACCATTATCCATGGGTTTTATGTACCATTAATTATTCATCCGAGGAATTGACTGGTGTAGAGTTCTCTGGTGCACAGGGTGGGAGATTGGAGATAATTATCGGAGTCAGAGTCATACAGTGGAAACAGGCCCTTCAGCCCGACTTGCCCACACCAACCAGTCCGAGGTTCTCCAATGAGGTAGATGGGAGGTTAGGATGGCTCTCAAGTTGGTGATAGGTTGGTTCAATTGCCTGATAACAGCTGGTAAGCTGATCCAGTGGCCACATACAGGATAAAGGGAATAACATTTGGTATGAGATAGTGTCCAGTAAAGTCGGGCTGAAGGGCAGATTTGCACGCTGCATGACCCTTTCCTGTAGTTCACACGCTGCGCAGTCGGGGTGTGAGGAGCCGCTGTTTCCGCTTGATGCTCACCACAGGCGATGTTCCAGTACACCTGGGGCTCCTGTGTCTGGTGGATGATCCTGTAAGGGGCGACTCTTGCGCTCGAGTCCAACACAACGTCCAGCGTTCCCACCAGGAGTCCTGTCAACAGAAGCAAGGCAATGCGTGAGCCAGGAGGTGGGCATATTGTCCGGGATGGAGCGCCGTGGTTACTGGGAGAGATTGACCTGGCCAGGTTAGGCGTTACTTATTCCGAGGGGCGGGGCTGCACGGCGGTGCAGACGGTAGATCCGCTAACTCACAGCGCCAGAAACCTGGGTTCAATCCTGACCTCAGGTCATGTCTGTGTGAGGAGTTTATATGTTCTCCCTGTGACCGTAAGAGTTTCCTCCAGGTGTTCCAGCTTCCTCCCACATCCCTCAGACATGCGGGTCTGTAGGTTAATGTAAATTGCGCCTTGTGTGTAGGGGGTGGATGAGAACATGGGGTAGCATAGAACTAGTGTAACAGGTGATCGATGTTCGGTGTGGATTCAGTGGGCCAAAGTTTTCATGTTGTATCTCTAAAGTAGTTAGTTTAGTTTATTGTCACATGTACTGTGAAAAGCTTTTATTATGTGCTAGCTGGTCAGCGGAAAGACTACACATGATTACAATCAAGCCGTCTGAAGCTTAGGGTGACATGATCAAGGTTTATAAAACTAAGAAGGGAATAAAAGACACAAAGTGCTGGAGTAACTCAGCGGGTCAGGCACCACCACTGGAGAACATGGATAGGCGACATTTCAGATTGGGACGCCTCTCGAGTCTGCTGATGCTGACAAAATGTCATGAAGGGAGGCTGAGGCGTTTCAGAAGGGGATTCGAGAGGACAAAGGCCCCGATAGGTGGAGGGACATTGGTCATTGATGGGGTGATAGATCTCCATGTGTGAACACAGCCCAAACCATCACAAACCAACCTCCCTTCCATTAACACAATCTAGACTTCACACTGCCCCAGCAATGCCTTCAGCATGATCAAAGACCAGTCTCCCCTCTCCCATCAGGCAAGAGGTACAGAAGTGTGAAAACGCACACCTCCAGATTCAGGGACAGTTTCTTCCCAGCTGTTATCAGGCAACTGAACCATCCTATCACCAGCTAAAGAGTGGTCCTGAGCTACCATCTACCTCATTGGAGACAGTCGGACTATCTTTAATCAGACTTCGCTGGACTTTGTTCTGCATCTGTACATTGTCGACGGCTTGATTGTAATCATGTCCAGCTGCTCCTCGACCTACAATGGGGTTACGTTCCAATAAACCCATCGTAAATCGGGGAGCATCTGTATTGTCTTTCCGCTGACTGGATTGCACGCAACAAAAAAGCTTTTCCCTGTACCTCAGTACAGGTGACAATAATAAACTAAACTCAAGAAAATCCAAGAGGCTAGAATTGAAGCACGAACAGCTGGTGAATACTGGAGGGAGGCCCAGAGGGGGTGAAGGATATTAAGTTATAAAGAGCCCAAACGGAATCATCTGTCCATTCCCTTCCCACATGCTGCCTGACCCGCCGAGTTGCTCCAGCACTTTGCGCTTTGCTGTGAATTTTAAAGTCGAGGCGCTGATTAACCATGTCACAATACACCAGTGAGGGAGAGCTAGTTCAGTTAACCACAGGCAGCGACTTTGGTGGCATTGTTGCGGCACTCCCTCAGTGGAGCGCCTCTGTCACAGGGTTTAAACCAGAATTGTGGAGAAAGTGGAGCGGAGCACAGATGAATGTGCATACGTGGCCAGGCCGTACAGTATCGGGAGGCGGGCTGGACCAGGAAACAGTCCCGGGGCGGAGGTGGTGCTGGGAGATGGGGAGAGAAGGTACCGGAACACAAAGCGATGGGGGGCCGGGAACAGGACAGTCCGGGCGGAGCAAAGTCCGTAGACAACCTCATCGCTGGAAAACAGTCAAATGCAGGTATTAGCCATTGCAACACATTGCTGGCGGCTGTAGTGCGGTAGCGGGGCTGTATGAACGGCAGTCATTCATGCAGTCACAACTAGAGGAGCCGGGAGCTGCATCTACTGCAACCCTTCCTACGGCAGTGGCGCTGGGAGCTGCATTAAATGCAAACTTCCTGCAGCAACAGCGCCGGGAGCTGCATTAAATGCAACTTTTCATGCAGCTGCTAGAGGTGGGAGCTGCAATAAACACAATTGTCCTTGCAGCAGCACCGCCGAGAGCTGCATTAAATGCAAACTTCCTGCAGCAACAGTGCCAGGAGCTGCATTAAAGACAACCTTCCTTGCAGCAGGTAGAGCTGCATTAAACACCACCCTCCTTGCAGCAGGGAGAGCTGCATTAAACACAACCCTCCTTGCAGCAGGTGGAGCTGCATTAAACACAACCTCCCTTGCAGCAGGTAGAGCTGCATTAAACACAACCTCCCTTGCAGCAGGTAGAGCTGCATTAAACACAACCTCCCTTGCAGCAGGTAGAGCTGCGTTAAAGACAACCTTGCAGCAGGTAGAGCTGCATTAAAGACAACCTTGCAGCAGGTAGAGCTGCATTAAACACAATCTCCCTTGCAGCAGGGAGAGCTGCTTTAAACACAACATCACTTGCAGCAGGTAGAGCTGCATTAAACACAACCTCCCTTGCAGCAGGTAGAGCTGCATTAAACACAACCTCCCTTGCAGCAGGTAGAGCTGCGTTAAAGACAACCTTGCAGCAGGTAGAGCTGCATTAAAGACAACCTTGCAGCAGGTTGAGCTGCATTAAACGCAACATCACTTGCAGCAGGTAGAGCTGCATTAAACGCAACATCACTTGCAGCAGGTAGAGCTGCATTAAACGCAACATCACTTGCAGCAGGTAGAGCTGCATTAAACGCAACATCACTTGCAGCAGGTAGAGTTGCATTAAACACAACCTTGCAGCCGGTAGAGCTGCATTAAACACAACCTTGCAGCCGGTAGAGCTGCATTAAACACAACCTTGCAGCAGGTAGAGCTGCATTAAACGCAACTTTCCAGCAACAACCAGATACTGGCAACAACAATAATGACGAAGGTGTCGCAAACTGCGCTCCGGACCCGCCCCCGGGGCGCAGCCATTGGCCGGCGGCGCGGCCGGGCGCGCTGTGATTGGGCGGGGCGGCCGTCAGTCTAGCGGAGCGCTACAGCGGCCCGTCTGTTACGCGGTTCACCCACCGGCCAGGCCGCCGCCGCCGCCGTGACCCTTCCGCCGCTGCAGCACGAAGAACGGGTTTGCCCGCTCGCTCACCCACAGCGCGTTGGCCAGCGCCACCTCCCCGGGGCTCAGCCACATGGTGCCCGGGCAGCAGCAGCAGCAGCAGCAGCAGCGACGGCTGGGCCGGCTGGGCTGGGCTGGGCTGGACAGTCGGCAGCGGCTGCTGACACCCGGGGCGGGGCGGGGACTGGTAGCGTCAGCGCGCATGTCGCGCTATCCGGGAGGTGGGACAGACAGGGGCGGGATAGCACTGGGACAGGCCCTTCGGCCCACAGGCTCCGTGTTGTACACGGTGTCAAGCTAAACTCACCTCTCCTCCGGCTGACAGAATAATGAGAGGCATGGACATGATAAAGGACACAAAGTGCTGGAGTTACCCCGAGGGTTGGGCTGAGAATAGAATAGCACAGCTTGTGGGGATAGAGTCACGGGCTTGAGTTGATGGGAGTGTTCATAAGTGATAGGAGAAGAATTAGGCCATTAAGTCTACTCGGCCATTCAATCATGGCTGATCTATCTTTCCCTCTTAACCCATTTTCCTACCTTCTCCCCATAACCCCTGACACCCGCACTAACTCTACCTATTGTAGCGGGGCACACCAGGGCATTGGAAATGTCCTCAATCCCCACCCCGACTATAGATGAGGCTCTCACCAGGGTCTCTTCAATACCCCGCAACACTGCTCTCTCTCCCCATCCCCCCACTCGGAACAAGGGCAGAGTCCGCTTAGTCCTCACCTTCCACCCCACGAGCCGTCACATACCATAAATAGTCCTCCGTCATTTTTGCCACCTACAACGTGACCCCACCACTCGCCACATCTTCCCATCTCCCCCCCTGTCTGCTTTCTGCAAAGACCGCTCCCTCTGTAACTCCCTGGTCAATTCCTCCCTTCCCACCCGCACCACCCCCTCCCCGGGCACTTTCCCTTGCAACCGCAGGAGATGCTACACTTGTCGCTTTACCTCCCCCCTCGACTCCATTCAAGGACCCAAGCAGTTGTTCCAGGTGTGACAGAGGTTCACTTGCACCTCCTCCAACCTCATCTATTCCATCCGCTGCTCAAGATGTCAGCTGATCTACAAGTGTAGACCAAGTGTAGGCTTGCCGTTCATTTCGCCGAACACCAACGCTCGGCGCACATTAACCAACCTGATCTCCCTGTGGCTCAGCACTTCAACTCCCCCTCCCATTCTGAATCCGACCTCTCTGTCCTGGGCCTCCTCCAAGGCCAGAGTGAGCACCACCGGAAATTGGAGGAGCAGCACCACATATTCTGCTTGAGCAGTCTGCACCCCAGCAGCTTGAACATTGACCTCCAATTTCCGGTAGCCCTTGAAGTCACCTCCCCTTCCCAGCTCTCCCTCAGCCCTCTGGCTCCTCCTCTTCCTTCCTTCTACCCAATCCCACCACCACCCTGCATCAGTCTGAAGAAGGGTTTCGGCCCGAAACGTTGCCTATTTTCTTCGTTCCATAGATGCTGCCGCACCCGCTGAGTTTCTCCAGCACTTTTGTCTGCCTTCGATTTTCCTGCATCTGCAGTTCCTTCTTGAACTATTGTAGCGGCACCTAGTGGTGGCTTGGGGCAATGAGAACCCTCGCTATTGGTTGGTGCCATCACGCGATTGTGGGTGTGTTTTTCGCGGGCTTTTTATTCCTCAGTCGACAGCTCCTCCCGTGTAGCAGGAGCTGTTATATATTTGGCTGACCCAGCACGCGCTTTTCGTATACTTCTTTTGTTTGTCGTTTACAATTAAAGATTTACTTTACTCAACCTGCCTGCCTCGTGAAGTGGTGCACCCGCCGGTCTGATCGTGATTTCAGATCCTGACAATGAATGCTGCCCTCAAGGCGCTGCTGCCCCGCACTGTTGGGCTCAGTTGCCGCGATCGGGACCGCCCGCCTCCTGCATATGGACGGCCTCGGCGATCGTAAGCTGTCTGAGCTGATGTGCGAGATGCTCGACCTGATGCATGGCCACCAGCCCTGCCTGCTTTTCGAGCAGGCTTTTCTGGAGCAGATGCCCGACGACATCCGCCTGCTCCTCGCTGGGTCGGATTTCACCGACCCCCTGCAGCTCACCGAACGGGTCGATGAGCTGTGGGTCGCCAAGCAGCAGGACGGTGGGTCCATCAACCGGGTGTACGCGCCCTCCCACCAGCTGCTTTGCAGGCACGTCCAGCCCTCCGCTGCCATCGCCTCATCACAGCCGCCCACCGAAGACCGTAGTAAGCGCCAGTGGTGCTACTACCACCAATGCTGGGGTGCAGAGGCCCGTCGAAGCCGCGCCCCCCTGCTCGTTTCCGGGAAATGCCTCGGCCGATCACCTGTAGAGGCTATCGCGGTCTGGACAGAATCATCGCCTCTATGTCCGGGATTGCCGTTCCGGCCTTCACTTCCTCGTTGACTCCGGGGCTGTGCTGCGCATCCCACGCAGTTATGGTAAACTTGACTTCATCAACTGGGGCATTGAGTATAAAAATTGGGAAGTCAAGAGAGTTTTATTGTCATGTGTCCCAGATAGAACGATGAAATTCTTACTTACTGCAGCACAACAGAATATGTAATCATAATAAATAAAATAACAAAAACGCAGAAAAAAAACCCAAACAATAACAGTGCAATAATAATAATAGTCTATTGTAGTTCATAGCATGAGGTTGTAGTGTTCAATAGCCTGATGAGTGTGTGGCCAGGATGTTGTGGGTCTTTGATGATGTTGGCTGCCTTTTCGAGGCAACGACTACGATCGATCCCTTTGATGGTGGGGAGGTCAGAGCCAGTGATAAGTTGCGGGGAGGGCAGGAGCGTTGAGAAGGAAGGGGTTGAGGATCATGCCGGTAACCCACTACTCACCGCTGCCGCGGTGCTCCGGGTGCGGAGCCACCGCATTGTGGCCGGGGAGGGAGGTAGCTCGGGTGGCTGCGAGCGGTTGCCTGGACCTCAGCGCCTTCTGCCGGCCCGCTCACCTCTGGCAGTGCTCTCCGTCTGAACAATGAGGGGACCAGCTGAAGAGCAAAGGTCATAGAGCGGAGCGGGTCAGGGGGCGATGGATAACAGGACAGCGGGTGGTGGATCTTACACCTGTGTCAGCGCGAACAAGGGACCAATTGAGGTTACTCGCACTGACACACGGAGTAAGCTCCACCGCCCGCTGTCCTGTTATCCATCGCCCGCTGACCCGCTCTTGAGCTGGTTTCTGGCATGATCCCCAACCCCCTCCTTCTCAACGCTCCTGCCCTCTCTGCAACTTTACCCCTGGCCAGACTCCCCAAACGCTGTGAAAGGAACTCTCCCCCTACCCCCCCAGGCAGCGCTGTCTTTTACAGCCGCTCCCACTTTACAGCCGCTTCCCAGCAGCTGCTAGAAATGATGGATAGACTTGGCTATTCCCTCAGTACAGCAACATTGTTCTTGATGTTGCTGTACTGTGAGATAGCCAAGTCTATCTTTTTTGGCTAACAACCTAATCTTCGGCCTCCAAGATGCAGGTACATTTTCGTGCGTTATTTGTGGGTAAAAAATAGCATCTTCATTGCCGGGAAATACGGTATTTAAAAACATATAGCTCAAAGAAACTTACTTACCACATTATTTGGACACAAACTCCATTCTTCTCTCTTTGTTTCTCAAGATACTCTTCAGATAATGACAATCCATGTTTGAAAAACCCGCCAAGAAACCTGCGCTATGCGTGCACAATAGGCTGCTGCGCATGCACAGTACACAGTCCACGCTGCAAAGGCAGAATTTCAGCTGCCTTCGGCTCCCCTTGAAATTGACGGCTTGAAGCAGCGTCTACGGCACGTGGGCTGCACAGACTTTCACGTATTACATATACTGCAGATGAAAGGCACGGAGAATTATGCATACCTACGAGATCGGCCCTAACCCTCATATTCCGCTTGGGGAGTCTGCATCCTCTTGGCTTGAACATAGAATTTTCTCAATTCTGTTAACCCTTGCTGTCTCCTTCCTTTCCCACCTCTCCCTCAGCCCTCATGCTCCTCGGGATGTGGAGGCGTTAAAGAGGGTGCAAAGATGTTTCCCTCAATATTACCTGGATTAGAGGGTATTAGATACAAGGAGAGGCCAGGCAAACTTGATTTGTTTTCTTTGAAGTGTCAGGTTGAGGGGAGACTTTATACAATTATGAGAGGCATAAATAGGGTAGTCTGTCAGAATCTTTTTCCCAGATGGAAATCTCAAAGATTTGTGTGCATAGCTTTAAAGTGAGAGGGGAAAATCTGAGGGATGTTTTAGGTGGTGGTTGCCTGGGAATGTAGTGGTGGTAGATATGTTGGTGTTTGCTGAAGGGCCTGTTCCTGTGGATCCAGGTATAACATAACAGGGAAGATACCAGTGACCTACCTACATCTTCGAGTGCCTTGAGATATTCTACAGCCACCCGAGAATCCGCTGGGGTGTAACATTTCCCTCGGGGTGACCTTCTCAAGATGTTGTGGAACTATGGCCTCGGAACACACCTGGAATATCTGAAGGCTCAGTGGACCTCTGGAGATGTTAAATGTGAGGAGCAAGGGCGGCTAGGAGGGTGAACCGGGGTAATGCCTCCAGTTCCTTCAAGGTCAACTGCAGGAGGCACCCTCGGGACACAAAGATGGCCGGGTGAGGAGAGACATCGGTTCCTGAGCTGAGACAGTCGAAGGTGACAGAGGGAGGCCCTGCAGGAGCCTGGGGCTTACCTGGATCAGGAACCGCTCCAGTAAATCGGGCGGACTGGACTTTGGAAATGGTGCCTGCATGCGTAAATATGCAAAAAGGATTTCCCTGTCCAGTTGCACATGTGACAAATGAAGCTCCTTTGAACCATATTTCATCAGCAGGAGCATCCCTCTGTTACTGCCATTCCCTCAGATTTCACTGGAAAGTTAGTCTACATTTCAATGTTTGAAACAAACCTCACGTTTCCTACACACTGGGTCTCAGCCAACATCCCACATTACAATTGTTCACCGTGACTAGTTCAATGGGAACACAGATACTTACCTCCCCATCATCGAAGGGATCTACAGGAGGCGCTGCATCGAAAAGGCAGACAGCATCATCAAAGACCCACACCACCCTGGCCTGGCCAGGCTCGCATCTCACTGCTACCATCGGGAAGAAGGTACAGGAGTCTGAAAACCATCACCTCCAGCTTCTTCCCAGCAACCATCAAGCTCTTGAAAACTGCACGGGACTAATCTCAGCAACTGTGTTTTGGAGATACAACCTGGAAACAGCCCGTGCCAACCATCGATCCCCATACACTAGTACTAACCTGCATACTAGGAACAATTTACAATCTTTAACAATGCCAATTAACCTACAAATATGTATGTATATGGAGTGTGGGAGGAAACTGGAACACCCGGGGACAACCCACACAGTCAAAGGGAGAATGTATAAACCCAGGTCTCTGGCACTGTAAGGCAGCAAATCTTCTGATGAACCACCGTGCTGCCCGATTTTCTATGGACTGTCTTTGGTTGCACTACAGACGTTGGTTTTGCACTATTATGGTTACCCACTATTACTGTTAATTTATTGTTTTTATTATATATGTATCTGTGTGTTATTGCGTTTGCAGGCTTGTTAAGTTGCAACAATTAAGACTTCCATTGTTCCATTGTCAATACATATGACAAATAAACACTTTTTACTTGAATGTGAGGCTGGGAATTTTAGAACAAGCCTTTGCTTGGCACAGTCCATTTAATTCAGCAATCACAAGTTATTTGGGTAAAAATAAGTTGGGATATGGGAGGAAAAAAAGGGCAGAGTGCTGGAGTAACTCAGCGGGTCAGACAGCATCTCTAGAGAACTTACAGTGCCCTCCATAATGTTTGGGACAAAGACCCATCATTTATTTATTTGCCTCTGTACTCCACAATTTGAGATTTGTAATAGAAAAAAAATCACATGTGGTTAACGTGCACATTGTCAGATTTTAATAAAGGCCATTTTTTAACATTTTGGTTTTACCATGTGGAAATTACAGCAGTGTTTATACACAGTTCCCCCATTTCAGGGCACCATAATGTTTGGGACACAGTAATGTCATGTAAATGAAAGTAGTCATGTTTAGTATTTTGTTGCATATCCTTTGCATGCAATGACTGCTTGAAGTCTGCGATTCATGGACATCACCAGTTGCTGGGTGTCTTCTCTGATGATGCTCTGCCAGGCCTGTATTGCAGCCATCTTTAGCTTATGCTTGTTTTGGGGGCTAGTTCCCTTCAGTTTTCTCTTCAGCATATAAAAAGGATGCTCAATTGGGTTCAGATCGGGTGATTGACTTGGCCACTCAAGAATTTACAATTTTTTAGCTTTGAAAAACTCCTTTCTTGCTTTGGGATCAATGTCTTGCTGTAGAATGAACTACCGGCCAATGAGTTTTGAGGCATTTTTTTTAACTTAAGCAGATAGGATATGTCTATACACTTCACAATTCATTATGCTACTACCATCAGCGGTTGTATCATCAATGAAGATAAGTGAGTCAGTACCTTCAGCAGCCATACATGCCCAGGCCATAACACCCCCACCACCGTGTTTCACAGATGAGATGGTATGCTTTGGATCTTGGGCAGTTCCTTCTCACCTCCATACTTTGCTCTTGCCATCACTCTGATGTTAATCTTCACAAACATGATGTTAATCTGACAAACACCAACAAAGTTAATCTTCGTCTTATATGTCCACAAGACCTTTTTCCAGAACTGTGGTTGTTCTTTTAAGTACTTCTTGGCAACTGTAACCCGGACATCCTATTTTTGCTGCTAACCAGTGGTTTGCATCTTGCAGTGTAGCCTCTGTATTTCTGTTGAAGTCTTCTGCGTACAGTGGTCATTGACAAATCCACACCTGACTCCTGAAGAGTGTTTCTGATCTGTTGGACAGGTATTTAGGGTTTTTTCTTTATTATAGAGAGAATTCTTCTGTCATCAGCTGTGGAGATCTTCCTTGGCCTGCCAGTCCCTTTGTGACTAGTAAGCTCACCAGTGCTCTCTTTCTTCTTAATGATGTTCCAAAGAGTTGATTTTGGTTAGCCTAAGGTTTTGCTGATGTCTCTTAACAGTTTTATTCCTGTTTCTCAGTCTCATAATGGCTTCTTTGACTTTCATTGGCACAACTTTGGTCCTCATGTTGATAAACAGCAATAAAAGTTTCCAAAGGTGATGGGAAGACTGGAGGAAAGACTAGGTTCTGGTAGCTCTCTTATACATGCACTAAGGAGGCAATTAAACACACCTGAGCAATTGCAAACACCTGTGAAGCCATATGTCCCAAACATTATGGTGCCCTGAAATGGGGGGACCATGTGTAAACACAGCTGTAATTTCTACCAAAATTCCAACAACACTGCTTGACGAAGATCCTGAAGACTAGCTACAGAGACCACATCACAAATGAGGAGATCCACCGTGAAACTGCAGGAAAGCCTCAGCCAGGACATAGAGGTACGCAGGATGAAATTTGCAGGACATGGACTCAGACTGTCACCAGAACGTGCACCTAAGATGGCAATGACATGGCAACCTGACGGAAAAAGGAAAAAGGGCTGACCAAAACTCACATGGATGCGAACATTCCAGAAGGATTTAGAAGCCCGGGACGCAAGCCTAACGAGGGTGGAAGACATCGCACATAACTGAACAGAATGGCGACAGCTTGCTGCCCAGTGCACTCAACAGTGTGGGAGGAACTAAGTCTAAGTAAGAAACCAAAATGTATAAAAATACCCTTTAATAAAATCTGACAATGTGCACTTTAACCAAACCACAAGTGTTTTTTTTCTATTACAAATCTCAAATCGTGGAGTACAGAGGCAAATAAATAAATGGTGGGCCTTTGTCCCAAACAATATGGAGGGCACTGTGGATAGGTGACGTTTCGGGTCAGGACTCTTCATCAGATGGAAGATTCCCTAGAGGCATCAGGCTATTAAACACAAACTGCAAATAACCTCTGAACTACATAGACTTGGGGGCATTGGTTTTGTCTTTTGGCACTATTATTGTTTGTTTGTTTTATGTGCATGTTAGTGTGTGTGTGAACTTTTCCCCCTTTAATATATTGTTTACAGAGTACTATGTTTACATATTCTGTTGTGCTGCTGCAAGTAAGAATTTTATTGTCCCGTGAGAGGACATATGACAATAAAACACTCTTGACTCGACTCTTGAGATTAGTGCTGAGAAACAACAGAGCTTTGTGTATGCCACACCAGTGGTTGATTGAACGGTCAGCCAGAACCATCTCAATCGGTGCCTGAATCGGTCACAGTGTGACCACAAAACAACTGGATTGCAACCACTCCGTGCTACAGTGAGTGGCCGGAGTCCAATTTGTTAATTAGTGCTTCAGAATAAACCTGAACATTGACGTAGAAGTCCGGAAAACAACACAGGAAATGTCAGGCTGTATGAAAAGCATTAGAGGGAGATTTATTCGTAATAAATTCACCCATGAGCTTAGTTACTGGAACAGGATGTAATCTGATACAAGCACAAACAGTACATACAGGATTTGTAATGAACAATGAACAAATGTCTATGGTTGCCCTTGATATAGTTGGGAGAGATTGTCACATCAGTAGGAGCTTTAGTTGCCCAGTTTGTCACCAACTTACTACGCATCTGCATCACAAGATAAATGAACCACACACAGATTACTATTCATTATTACAGCATTTCGCATGAATTCATCAGTTGTCAGAGAGTGGGGATATGGAGTGTCCAGTCACATACATTAGCTTCTTTAAACCACCAGCGAGCTGCTTTTGAATCTGGATTTGTTGGATTAGTGTATAAAATCAATCTTCTGTTTGTTTTCAGTGAATCATCAACATTTAAGATGTACGAGTCCATTCGGCCCATTCTGTCCATGCTGGCTGAAAAAGACCCATCCAGCCACATCCCACTTCTCAGCTGCTGAACTGTTGATTTTTTTTCTGCACCATTTCACCAAACATTCCCTTAACCTTCTAACAATTAATGCCTCTACTTCCTCAGACGATCGAGGAGATTCGGTGTGTGGATGAACACTTTATCAAACTTTTCCAGGAGTATATTGAGTGCTTTGCAGCCAGGTCCGGCAACTCAAACGCTTGGGAACAAACATAGTGGTGGAAACTGCCCGGTCCATCACAGATACTGATCTCTCCACCATCGAAGGGATCTCCAGGAGGCGCCGCCTCTAAAGGGAAGCCAATATCATCAAAGACCCACATCACCCTAGCCACGCTCTCACCCGCTTACCATCAGGAAGAAGGTACAGGAGCCGGAGAACTGTGACCTCCAGGTTCAAGAATAGCCTCCCAGCAACCATCAGGCTCTTGAACACTGCACAATATTAATCTCAGCAACTATGATCTTCAACGGACTGTGTCTTTGTTTGCCCTACGGACTTTGGTTTTGCACTATTATGACTAGCTAGTATTATGGTTATTGCTTCATTTTATTTTTGATTACCGCCTATTTATTTATCTGTGTGGTATTGCATTTGTTGGGCGTGTTAAGCTGCAGCGAATAATAATTTCACTATTTCATTGCCGGTACAAATGACAATTAAACACTCAAGAAGAATTCCCTTTAACTGTTGATCATTTTACAAACCTCAAAGCTTTATTCCTTCATTGGCATAGATTGCTAAAATGTGGAATGAATTTTAACTTTAAATTTAGTGGGTTTGCGTTGGGAAGGACGTAGTTAAATTTAAATAAAATTCATGCCCACTTTTGGAGTGGAGATGACTACTCGCAGAAAGTAAGTCCCTCGATTTAAAGAAGGGTGCCAAGCCAAAACATCGTCTGTCCATTTCCCTTCTCAGATACTACATGACCCACTGGGTTCCTTTGTGTTTCCAGCATCTGCAGTCTCTCGTGTCTCCAGATTTGGCCCGGCTTGCAGCTCGGTTTCTCAATGCATTGTTCGAAGGAACCACGTCAAATGCACTTCATGAACCTGTCCTCAAGGCTGCTCTTGCCAATTTGATTAAAATTACGCCTGATTTTTTTATTCCTCATTATTTCTTGATTTATATTCTGACTTGCAATACAGCTGTTATTAGAGCCCTGTATGCAACTCCCACTGGAGGCTTCCTGCTCTTACCATGTCTCATCTCTGCTCAAACTGATTCAGTGTCTTTAACGGAATCATACAGCAGGCTAACAGGCCCTTCGGCCCAACTCGTCCATGCTGACCAAGATGCCCCATCTAAGCTAGTCCTTTACAATCCATATACCTGTTCAAGTGTCTTATAAATGTTATGATAGTACCTGCCTCAACTACCTCCCGTGGCAGTCTGAAGAAGGGTCCTAACCTGAAAAGTCACCTATTCATTTTATTCAGAGATACTGCCTGACCCGCTGAGTTACTCCAGCATCCTACCACCCTACCACAACCAGAGAGCAGTGCTGAACTACTATCTACTTCATTGGTGACCCTCGGACTATCCTTGATCAGACTTTACTGGCTTTACCTTGCACTAAACATTATTCCCTTACCATGTAAATTACTCGATTGTATACTCATGTATTGCTTTTCTGCTGACTGGATAGCACGCAACAAAAGCTTTTCACTACTTTGGTACACGTGACAATAAACTAAACTACTCCAGCATTTTGTATTTACCGTCAGTGGCAGTTCATTCCTTACACCCACCGCCCATTGTGTGAAAAAGTTGCCCTTTCTCATCGTTGAAACTCCCTCTGATCTGTGTAGCCTCTGAAATCATTTTGGCATCAATCACAATGTCTCTCCTTGTATGAAAGGAGATGGGGTGTGGCTACATGATTGGCAACTGAAGTGATCACGCCAAGGCAGTGTAAATGCCGGGACATAGCAGCTTTGTCCCAGTAATGCAAGGCAAAGGGGCATTTTACTTCGGAGTCACGTGAGTGACTACGTGAAGAAGACCCCGCCTGGCGCTGGAACGGCATTACGTCGACGCTATCGGCAGAGGAAGAGCTGCAGAGCGCAGCTCCAGCACAGCGGTAAGGAAACGGCCCGCAGGTAAGTAAAATTATTTTACTTCCAGGGCGTTTTTCTTAAAACTCCGTAGGCTGGTAGGAAACCAGCAGGAGTTTAAATAAAAATAAAAATAAAATGTTTAAAAAAAAAATAAAAAAAAATAAAAAATAAAAAATCGCGGGTAAAACGTGCGTCCCGGGGTGTAAAAAGTCGGGACAGCAGACTATTGCGGAGCCGGTTCCGATACCGGTGGCCGATTGAAATACCCGTTAGGGAGCCTTTAGTTGCTCCACAAACAACACTTGAAAACCCAGTGCCTAAAAGTAAAAAGAGGCTTGAAAGGCCTGAGGTTTCTAAAAGATCCTGTAAGGTAAGCCTAAAATTGGCTAAGTATGGATCTAATGGAGGAAATTCTCCAAATTATATCAACCAAGGGTCTAAGTACCCAGAATATTCCCAGGCAGCCCCTGAGGGGGTTCCATATCGTGAATATGGTGCCAATTCAAATTGGGAATTTGAAACCCCAGTGCCTGGGTATGGACTGGAGGAAGTCTCCTTGAACGAGTTTCAGGAGTACCAGGGCTGTATGTGACAGACCCTGAAAGTGGTGTTTGTGGTCAGAAGTACCCACCACAATGCAAATCCAGGTGTGTCTGAAGGGCACAAAGTTACTATACCTGGTGGAGGCGGTGAGGCCATGGAAGGAACCTGGCGGCCAATGTTAATTATATGGTCTCTCACCTGCCTCAAGAAGCTGTTATGGTTGAAACAGCAGATTTGCATTTAAACATGTGCTCGCTTCGGCAGCACATATACTAAAATTGGAATTATACAGAATTTAATGCATGAAGCATTCTTAAACACCTTTAAGAAGGTACCTGGTAAATCCGGGTTTTGGGCGCCAATGTCAGCAATTATGCGGGCGCAGGAATTACGATTAAAAGAATCCTCAAACTAATTGGCATCACTGTCTTTTAAGACAAGCTGGGAAGTTGTGGAATGACTAAAGTTCAGAATGAAACAAAATATGTTAGGTTTATTCTGCAAACTTATTTGAGTTAAATTATATAAATAAAAGATTGCCATTCGGCCTCTTTTACATCCAAAGATTTACAGGACAAGCAATGTTCAAACTCCTGGTTATTGATTCGGAGAAAATCTGTTTAAACAAATTAAGTATGGATGAAGGGGAAGAAACTGTTGGTCTTATGAAACCCTTTAGTTGGCCAGTAGGCTGGTCATATGGAAAAGGGATTTGATTTGAGCCGAGGCAGGAGTATGATAAGGAAGAATTTCCAGCCAGCAAATCGTTTCTCGGCTTTTTGGCTAAGATTAAGCATGGTATCTGTTCTTATCAGTTTAAATCTGATACGTCCCTTATCTAGGGACCATATATTAATAAAATAACGAATGTACACCCACATTTTTGGGTAAGGAGGTAATTTCGTCAAACAGTTGGGGAGGTACAAAACTTAATCCTATTTAAGAAGGATGTTTGGATGAACCTCAGATTGGTGGTAGACTCCAAATGTTGATAATGAAGAGGTATGGATCCATTGGGACACAATAACCTGATCATTCTTCATGTTATAGTCTTGGAATAATTCAAATTGACAAAGACGTGGGAATTTGTGTGAGAAAGAAGGTATTGAGAAACAGGAAAGGATCCACAACAATTGTATCAAATATTTTCCCCAGGCCATAGAAGATGGGGTTGTACAATCATGTTAGATCTCACACAATTAAATATATTGTCCAGTAAAAAAATTTTAAATGGACACATTCAACACTGCAATACAGCAGGTATCAACAGGTGGTTATGGCTGCAATAAATTGAAGAGATGCATTTTTCGGTCCCAATTCACCATAATTTCATAGGTAATTAAAGTTATGGATGAGACAGTTTGTGGTACTACAAGCTTTGCCTTTAAGGATTAAGCCAGCATTTGCACTGCCTTAGGCACAAAAGTACATCGTTATGGCTTATCTAGATGACATTTAATTGTCAATGCTAATCAGGAGCCAGGTGGAAAATTAGTCTCAGTAACTACAAGTTGTTTGAGAAGTTGGGTTCCTGATCCATCCAACAAATCTAAGATACAGCAATCCCAAACCATTGAATATCTGGGGTTTGAGATTAACTCAGTTACCAGGTTGGTAACTTTACCAATGGATAAGTGTTGGATTTGACAAATGTGTGTCAAGACTTGATTTACGAACCTTATCCCTCCATCCGAGAGGTTGCCAAAATTATTGGTAAATTGGCAGCAGCATTTCCAGACAGTAGAGTTTGGTCGTCTACATTACCAAAATCTTCAAAGGGCAAAAACTCAAGCGCTTATTCAGCGAGCAAGCCATTTGATAGGCCAATGCAATTGCCTAAGGAAGTTTTATCAGAATTACATTGATGGATTGAGAATGTTCCATAAGCTGCTTAGAACTTTTAGTTCATCAGCCAGTAGTGTTTTTGCAAAATGACGAAGTTCTCTCGGATGGGGGGGGGGGGGGTTCGGATAATGAGACCAGCTGTAGAGGCAGATGGGCTGTCCAAGAGGATTTATTGTTCCAAACATGGTATTAATTATTTGGAGCTCCTGGTAGCATTTTATGTATTAAAAGCTTATTGCCCTTCATTAAAGGATTTGCATGTCCAAGTACAAATAGATTATACCACAGCTGTGGCATATATTAATCACATGGGTGGTGTTAGATCAATATCATGTGATCATCTGGTAAACCAGATGTGCCAATGGTGTATGGCAAAAAATATTTGGCTTTCAGCTATTTATCTCTCGGGGAGAGACAATGTTGTGACAGATAAAGATCACAAATATTTGAAGACAATACAGAATGGATGTTAATCCACAAAATTTCAAAATATTGTCAGTCGCTATGGAGTGCCGGACATTGATCTGTTTGCATCTAGATTGAATCACCAATTGCCCAAATACGGGTCTTGGGGAACACGATCCAGCGGCAGTAGCGGTGGATGTTTTCTCGCTACACTGGGGAATTTGTTCTTTTATGATTTCCCCATTCTGTCTCATTGGGCAATGTCTCAATAAAAAGCGCAAGACGCTGTCGAATGCAATTTTTTGGTGGTGTCAGATTGGCCCACGCAGTCATGATTCCCATTGATGCTAATATGATTATTGAACCATGTATGACAATTCCCAGTTGCGACAATCTGTTGACACAACCAGTAACAAAAGGAATTCATCCATTGCATGATCATATGTATTTGTTAGTTACACAAAGAGCTGGAGAGGCTCAGCGGGTGCAGCAGCATCTGGGGAGTGAAGGAGATGGGCGACGTTTCGGGTCGAGACCCTTCTTCAACACATATGTATTTGTTAATCTGCAGGTTCTGACCAGACCATTGCAAGAGTTGTACTGTCGGACAGGACCATGGATGTTATAGTTGCAGCTTGGAGGAATAGCACTAAAACAATATAAGTCGCATATAAGGAAATGGGAAGTGTACACAGTCAAAGATATCTTATCATACTGCAAACATTTCAAATGTATTACAGTTCCTTGCTGGGTTACACTTGATGAGCATTTGAGTATAGTGCCATTAATTGTGCTCGTAGTGCATTGTCATCCTATTTAGGACAAATTTCAGATCGAGATTCATTGGGTCTCACCCATTAGTATCCCGACTCATGAAAGGAATTTCAATAAAATCATCCTAAGCCCATATATACAGGAATTTGGGATGTTAGCATTGTTCTCACTTTGTTTAAACAATGGACTCCAATTAATTCAATGTCTTTGCAGAAATTAACATTCAAGGTGGTAAAGTTAATGGCATTGGTATCAGCTCAAAGAGAGTACAAGCTTTGCAGTTGTACGGATGGATTGCATACATGTGACTGCAGATAACATTATGTTTTATGTTTATGACTTGATCAAACAAAGCAGACCAGGAAGAACTGGAATGAAGGTAATGTTTAAAGCATATCCTATTGATGAAACATTGTGTGTGGTTAAGCATTTAACTCAGTACATTGAGGTAACCAAAATCTCAGAGGTTCTGAGAAAGCGTTATTAATAACACACAAAAGCCACATACAAAAGGTTCAGTTCAAACCATTTCTGGATGGTTTGTGTCTAGCAAGAATAGACACTGATGTGTTTAAATCTCACTCCACTAGGGCGGCAGCTACGTCCGTGGCAAAGGTACAGGACGTGCCACTCGATAAAATTTTAGAGGCCGCAGGGTGGTCTAGAGAAGAGATTTTCAAAGTTCTAGAATAAACCTGTTGTCACAGTGCCAGGATTTAGACACACAGTAATGGGTTCTCTTTAATGCTTGCTTTGTTTTATATTATCGATTTATATTATCGATTTATGTTACCATTGACAACATTTATCAATTTATTTTGTAATTTTCCCCTAAGGTAGAGGGGTTATTATTAAAAAGTTGTTCTTTTTATGATTAAAGGACTTATTACATAAATTGTAACAATGTCCTAAAAATACTATTTACTCACTACTGTTTTGACTAAACAGAGAGTCGTATGAAATGAGTTTACGACATGAAAAACACAGAGCTTCAAAATCTTCACGTAGTCACTCACGTGACTCCGAAGTAAAATAGTGAGATTAAACGAGAACTTACCAGTTCGAAGTTTGATCTTTATTTTATGAGGAGTTACGATGAGGGATTACGTGCCCTCCACTCCCAACCCTCATAATGTAAATGATCATCTGGTAGTTCTAGTCTATTTTGAGCCTTACTATTTTACTTCGGCTATTGGTTTCTGTGTTTTTCATGCCGCTGCTTTGAAGTATGCCGTTCCAGCGCCAGGCGGGGTCTTCTTCACGTAATCCCTCATCGTAACTCCTCATAAAATAAAGATCAAACTTCGAACTGGTAAGTTCTCGTTTAATCTCACTATTAAAACCAATTCACAAGAAACATAGGATCAGGAATAGGCCACTCGGCCCTATGAACCTTCCCTGCCGTTCAATATGATCACAGTTAATCTCTGCTGTCCTCTCCTCTTCTGTACCAATTCCCCATGTCCTCCTATTTCTTGATCAGTCAAATATTTAGTTTAATTTAGTTTATAGTCACATATACCGAGGTACGGTAAAAAGCTTTTCGTTGTTGGCTCGAAGGGCCGAGTGGCCTCCTCCTACACCTATTTTCTATGTTTCTATGTTGCGTGCTATCCAGTCAGCGGAACAACTATACATGATTGCAATCATTCAATCCAAAGTGTACAGATACAGGATCAAGGGAATAATGTTTACTGCAAGAATGAACAATAAAATAAATAAAGAGAATAAAGTCCAAAAAAGTCTGATTGAAGATAGTCTGAAGGCCTCCAATGAGGTTGATAGTCATGTGTACTGCAAGAAGCTTTTGTTGCATTCTATCGAGCCAAAGAAAAGACCATACATGATTACAAGCAAGCCGTCCACAGTACAGATAAAGGATAAAAAGTACAACATTTAGTGCAAGATAAAATCCGACTAAAGATAATCCGAGGGTCTCCAATGAGATGGATGGGAGGTCAAGACTGTTCTCCAATTGGTGAGAGGATGGTTCAGTTGCTGATAACAGCTGGGAGGAAACTGTCCATGAATCTGGAGGTATGCATTTTCACACTTCTGTACCTCTTGCCTGATGGGAGGGCAGAGAAGAGGGAGTAACGGGTGAGACTTACACAGGGTGTGGGGGGTGCCTCGAACCTGCTGCCAGGGGTGATGGTGGTGGCAGATATGATGGTGATGTGTAAGAGGCTTTCAGATAGGCACATATATTCTGCTGCAAGATGAACGAGCCCACGGTGGATCCGCTGCACACCGGTGCAGTGAGGAGGGGAATTACCTGTACCTAGCATTCTTTCATCAAGTCCACAAGCATCAAGTTCAGGTCACAGTAGAATCATTTACTCAGCGGGTCAGGTAGCATCTCTGGAGAACATGATTGGGTGACCTTTCGGGTCATGACACTTCTTCAGACCTGACCTGAAACATCACCTTTCTATGTTCTCCATAGATGCTTCCTGAATCGCTGAGTTCCTTATTAAAATCACTTTAAGGAGAAGACACTGATCCAAAGTGCTGGATAGCTTGTCACACCTACATTCATTGGACTGGGGCTTTTAGATAGGCACATGGATATACAGGGAATGGAGGGATATGACTCATGTGCGGTAGAAGAGTTCCATTTAACTTGGCATCATGTTCGACACAGACCTTGTGGGCCGAAGGGCCTGTCCCTGTGCTGTCCTGTACTGTTCTATGTTATATGTTCTAACACTGCTACACGTTTATCTCTGAGAGCAATTTTTTACAGTGGATCCAATGAGACCTCAACCCCAAAATGCAACCAGAAGCACATTCAATCTAATTTCTAGGCATTTATTTACCACATCTTAAATTCATGAGCCAATTCCTTCAATACAACGAGGTAGCCAAAGTATAATACATTTTGATCGATTAAAACACCTTTTCACCGCCTAAAAAAGTGTTAAGTATTGGCAAATGATTTGCTCCCAGGAATGATGTAGTGAGGGAGGTGGATGCTTGAGACTGAATTGGCTAAACTCAGCACAGAACGAGCATCCCTGGAGCCGTGAAGCACAGTGCTGTAGGAAGCACTGATTCACTGAACACTCGCTACCTTGAAATATAAAACATGGAATTGCCTCCGTTTGCATTTCATGCTTTTAACTAATCAAAAAGGCATCCAAACCAATATAAATATGTAATTAATTGTCTGTTGTCAGAAGTGCTTATAAATTAACTTTCAATGACACCACATGAACAAGAACTGATGGTAATGCTTAAGTTTTTGAAACTTTACAAAAACATTAGATTTTAGTGGAAACAGGCCCTTCGGCCCTTCATCCGCGCTGACCAGTGATCACCCCGTACACTACACACGAGGGACAATTTACAATTTTTACCAAAGCCAATTAACCTATAGGCCTGTACATCTTTGGCGTGTGGGACGAAACTGGAGCACCAGCAGAGAACTCATGTGGTCACAGGGCAGCACGTACAAACTCCGTACAGGCAGCACCCGTAGTCAGGTTTCTAGGGCTCTGATGTAGCAACTTTACTATTGCGCCACTGTGCTGCCCTGACAGAATTGTTAATTCCAGAACAAAGTGCAGGAATAACTCAGTGGCTCAGGCAGCATCTCTGGATAACATGGACAGTGATGTTTTGAGTTGCGATCCTTCTTTGGACCTGACCCAAAACATCACTTTTGCATGTTCTCCAGAGATGCTGCCTGAACTGCTATGTTACCCCAGCACTTTGTTTCTTTTTTTTTTTGTAAACCAGCATCTGCAGTTCCTTGTTTTCACATCATTAGTTCCAGTACCGAGTGCCAGTAAGCAGATATGCTCTCAAAACCAGTGACACACGTTCCGGCTTTGGTCAGCTTCCTCTTTCAGTTCAGTTCAAAAAGTCGACGAAGGTTGTTTGAGATGAATACACATTGCATCCACACCAGAGGTTGCTTTGATGGTAGACTGTAGAGTATCAGTAAGTGCAGGGTGGAGGGATGGATTTAATATCACACAGGGGTGTGCTAGGGTAGCATGCAAGGAGAGAATAGCTACTGATGGTGTTCAGCAAAATACAATAGACAATTGTCTACTCTGATCCGTCTGAAGAAATGTCTCCACCCGAAACGTCATCTGTGGGGGAGAACACTGGAAAAGAGAGGTGGGGGCAAAGCTTGGCAAGCGATAGGTGGATACTGGTGAGGAGAGGATTGGCAGGTGGGTGAAGTGACAAAAGACTAGAGGTAAAGGAGACAAAAGGGCGTCAGATAAGGAGAAGGAAATGTAAAGTCTGAGGGAGGGATATGGGTGGAAGGGGACGGGGGGAGGGCAAAGAGGGGAATAAAAGGGAACGTTGAAGAAGGCCTACTCTACCAATAATGGTGCCGTCTATCTTTTGCTGCCATGTCTATTACACCGAATCCTGCGAGATGCATCTTGTCTACCTGTGGATTCAGTCAGTGACTGGCTGATTTAACGTGCATTGTTGCATTCCATTGTGATCTCAGCTGTGTCTACGCCTCTTAGAGTCAGAGAGCTGTAGAGCACAGAGACAGGCCCTTCGGCCCACCTTGTCCATCAAGTTGGCATAGCGGGCTAGTCCAGTGGTTCTTAACCTTTTTGGCATACGTACGCACATCCGTGAACAAAATACTGTATGTGGTATGTACCTTTGTTAGGCTCCTAACAATGGGCTCAGCAAATGGATATGTTATTTATGACCCCTTCATGTCCCGCGGTAAAGCCTCAAATGACCCCCCCCCCCCCCCATGGGGGTCCCGACCCCCAGGTTAAGAACCACTGTGCTAGTCCCATTTGCCTGCATTTGGTCCATAACTTCCTAATGTTCCTATCCATGTATTTGTCCAAATATGTTTAATCGGCATGTGTGCACCTTTCTGGGCCGCAATCGGGAGTGCTGGACCATGGATCATCCCCCTTCTTCCCTTGAGAACCACTGAGCTGCCGCTTCCACATTACTGGGGATAAAGCCTGCAGCTTACTCTTCAGTTGTAATACCAGTGCGGCCTCAATGTTTGCTGACCAGCCCTTGAAAATCCCACAATGAACGTTGCACTGGGAGCACTGGTCTAGCCCACAAAACCCTTATCCAACAAAACCTTATCGAACTCAAACCTGAAAGATCTACACAGCTGACTAGCATCCTCACTTCCTCTCAAAACTACTGCCTGCTTTTTTGGCAGCGAGATTAATACATATTTTCACATTCGTGAGAAGCTCTTCCTGTTTTCATAAAAATGCTAGTTTTTCTTTCACATCTGAAGCCATTCTTTCACACTCACAGTTGAGTGTAATCTCACTATGTCCCTTGTTCTGGGTGGTGTAGCAAAGCGGTCATCTTCTTTCTACCCTTTTTAATTTCTTTATCTGCATCAATCTGATTACTCACTATATTTCTAGATTCATGAAAACAAGGCAAGGTTGAAAACTTGCTCTTCTAGTTTAACCCTTTAAAGATTTATAGCGTTTAAATCCAGGGATATTCAATATTCAGGAGGGATAGACGAAAAGGAAAAGGAGGTGGGGTAACGTTGCTGGTGAGAGAGGAGATTAATGCAATAGAAAGGAAGGACATTAGCGTGGAGGATGTGGAATCGATATGGGTAGAGCTGCGAAACTCTAAGGGGCAGAAAACGCTAGTGGGAGCTGTGTACAGGCCACCTAACAGTAGTATTGGAGTTGGGGATGGCATCAAACAGGAAATTAGAAATGCGTGCAACAAGGGTAACACGGTTATAAGGGTGACTTCAATCTGCATGTAGATTGGGTGAATCAAATTGGCAGGGGTGCTGAGGAAGAGGATTTCCTGGAATGTATGCGGGATAGTTTTCTCAACCAACATGTGGAGGAACCAACGAGAGAGCAGGCTATTCTAGACTGGGTATTGAGTAATGAGGAAGGGTTAGTTAGCAGTCTTGTTGTGCGTGGCCCCTTGGGCAAGAGTGACCATAATATGGTTGAGTTCTTCATTAGGATGGAGAGTGACAAAATTAAGTCAAAAACAAGGGTTCTGAACTTGAACAAAGGTAACTTTGAAGGTATGAGATGTGAATTGGCCAAGATAGACTGGCAGGTGATTCTTAAAGGGTTGACAGTGGATGTGCAATGGAAGGTATTTAAAGACTGCATGGATGAAGTACAAAAGTTGTTCATACCAGTTTGGCAAAATAATAAATCGGGGAAGGTGGTGCATCCATGGATAACAAGGGAAATCAGGGATAGTATAAAAACAAAAGATGAGGCATACAAATTTGCCAGAAAAAGCAGCCTACCGGAGGACTGGGAGAAATTCAGAATCCAGCAGAGGAGGACAAAGGGCTTAATTAGGAAAGGGAAAATAGATTATGAAAGGAAACTGGCAGGGAACATAAAAACTGACTGCAAAAGTTTTTATAGATATGTGAAGAGAAAGAGACTAGTTAAAACAAATGTTGGCCCCTTGCAGTCAGAAACAGGTGAATTGATCATGGGGAACAAGGACATGGCAGACCAATTGAATAACTACTTTGGTTCTGTCTTCACTAAGGAAGACATAAATAATCTGCCGGAAATAGCAGTGGAACGGGGGTCAAATAAGATGGAGGAACTGAGTGAAATCCAGGTTAGCCGGGAGGTGGTGTTGGGTAAATTGAACGGATTGAAGGCCGATAAATCCCCAGGGCCAGATAGTCTGCATCCCAGAGTACTCAAGGAGGTAGCCACAGAAATAGTGGATGCATTAGTGATAATTTTTCAAAATTCCTTAGATTCTGGAGTAGTTCCTGAGGATTGGAGGGTAGCTAATGTAACCCCACTTTTTAAAAAAGGAGGGAGAGAGAAAGTGGGGAATTACAGACCAGTTAGTCTAACATCGGTAGTGGGGAAACTGCTAGAGTCAGTTATTAAAGATGGGAAATCTGATAGAATTTTTCGAGGATGTAACTAGTAGAGTGGATAAGGGAGAACCAGTGGATGTGTTATATCTAGACTTTCAGAAGGCTTTCGACAAGGTCCCGCATAAGAGATTAGCATACAAACTTAAAGCACACGGTATTGGGGGTTCAGTATTGATGTGGATAGAGAACTGGCTAGCAGACAGGAGGCAAAGGGTAGGAGTAAACGGGTCCTTTTCAGAATGGCAGGCAGTGATTAGTGGGGTGCCGCAAGGCTCAGTGCTGGGACTCCAGCTATTTACAATATATATTAATGATTTGGACGAGGGAATTCAATGCAACATCTCCAAATTTGCAGATGATACCAAGCTGGGGGGTATAGTTAGGTGTGAGGAGGATGCTTGGAGGCTGCAGGGTGATTTGGATAGGCTGAGTGAATGGGCAGGTGCAGTATAATGTGGATAAATGTGAGGTTATCCACTTTGGTGGCAAAAACATGAGGGTAGACTATTATCTGAATGGTGGCAGATTAGGAAAGGGAGAGATGCAACGAGACCTGGGTGTCATGGTACACCAGTCATTGAAAGTAGGCATGCAGGTGCAGCAGGCAGTGAAGAAAGCAAATGGTATGTTAGCATTCATAGCGAAAGGATTTGAGTATAGGAGCAGGGAGGTTCTACTGCAGTTATACAGGGTTTTGGTGAGGCCACACCTGGAGTATTGCGTACAGTTTTGGTCTCCAAATCTGAGGAAAGACATCCTTGCCATAGAGGGGGTACAGAGAAGATTCACCAGACTGATTCCTGGGATGTCAGGACTTTCATATGAGGAAAGGTTGGATAGACTCGGCTTGTACTCGCTGGAATTTAGAAGATTGAGGGGGGATCTTATAGAAACTTACAAAATTCTTAAGGGGTTGGACAAGCTAGATGCTGGAAGATTGTTCCCGATGTTGGGGGAGTCCAGAACAAGGGGTCACAGTCTAAGGATAAGGGGGAATTCCTTTAGGACCGAAATGAGGAAAACATTCTTTACACAGAGAGTGGTGAGTCTCTGGAATTCTCTGCCACAGAAGGTAGTTGAGGCCAGTTCATTGGCTATATTTAAGAGGCGTTAGATGTGGCACTTGTGGCTAAAGGGATCAGGGGGTATGGAGAGAAGGCAGGTACGGGATACTGAGTTGGATGATCAGCCATGATCACATTGAATGGCGGTGCAGGCTCGAAGGGCCGAATGGCCTACTCCTGCACCTATTTTCTATGTTTCTATATTTATTCTCCTTTGCTCTGTGTATTGAAACTGTTAGCTTAGGGTTCCAAAATCAACTTAGCATCATTCAGGAAATAAAATCTCTCTTGACCACACACAGCAGCAATTATGTCCTAATTTAAACATTTATCTTCTGCTATAATTCTGGTTTGGCAAGCCCAAGTACACTGTGAACACTCACATATAATGAAACTGTCAAAGACAGTAATAACAGCACCTGAGGAACCAGTTGCCCTTCCAGACACATATTCAACATAGGTTACTGCCCACAAAGTATTAGTACAGCTTGCTGGTGAAAGTCCATATTATTCTGCAGGCCATCCTCAGACAGTACATGCTGATTGAGATTCCTTATAGAGTCATACAGCGTAGAAACAGGCATGTTGACAATATCGACCAACATGTCCCATCTACACTAGTCCCACCTGCCTGGGTTTGGCTCATATCCCTCTAAACCTTTCCTATCCAAGTATCTGTGTAAATGTTTCTTAAATGTTGCAATAGTACCTCCTCTGGCATCTCGTTCTATACACCAACCACCCTTTGTGCAAGAAGTTACCCCTCAGGTTCCTTTTAAATCTTATCCCACTCACCTTAAACCTATGTCCTCTGGTTCTCGATTCCCCTACTCTGGGCAAGAGACACTGTGCATTAACCCGATCTATTCCTCTCATGATTTTGTACACCCCTATTAGATCAGGATGCTACATGAAATTAAACTTCAGATTGCTGTCAGGTGTCAGTATGAAGAGTCTTACAGCAGAAAGGGTATTTAATGCTGCTGAGAAGTGAGTTTTAATATCTCCAGTGCACAAGGGAAGAGAAATGGTAGCTGTTCAGGGGCTGTTAGTGGGATCATTCAGCCAGCATCTACTCAAGAGCAGACTTAAGGCAGATTTCCTTTTATAAGTTTGGTAAGTAATCTTGGTCGAATGAGGCAAATCTAATCCATTCATCCCATCATGATCATCTTTGTTTGGTGACATTGTGAAGAATGATAACATGAAAACTGATGTAAAGACAGGCAGCACGTGGTACTGTTCACTTCTACGTTTCCCAACATTGGTTCAGGATCCACAAGACGTGGTAAAGGTTTGCAGCTTCAAACTGTGCACAGAACGTTTAAGACTGGTTCGATGTCCAGCAGGGACAGAATCAAACTCATGCTTTGTCCTGGTCAGGGTGCTCGCTGGAAGGATGAATTTCAGTCAGCTTGATCTCGTACAATGTGGGCTGCTGCTGGCTGGACTCGCTGGTTTCAATCTGACCGCCTGGGGAAGACACAGAAACAACATGGTGGGCAGGGGCTTGAGACAGAGAGGTAGAACATAGAACGGTACAGCACAAGAACAGGCCATTCAGCCCACAATGTCTGTGCTGGCCATGATGCCTGGACCAACACTTATCTGTATGTGCATAATGAATATCGCTCCATTCCCTGCACATTCGTAAGTCTCTTAAACGCCGCTATTGTATCTGCAGCACCCTCCAGGCACATACCACCCTCTGTATGGAAAATAAACTTGCCCGCGCGTCTCCCTTAAGCTTTACCCCTCTTACTTTAAAACTATGATAGCATAAGCAATTGTTGCTTTCTTAAAAATAACACAATTTGCTCACGTTTTCACCAACAACCTCAAGCACATGATACATTTAAGGGGAAACTAGATAAATAGAATCAAAGTAGATCTACAACACATTTGGAGCATTATTATCTGTACTAGTCTGTGACACTCAAAGCTACGGCATGAAGGCCTAAGTTATAGAGAGAGTCTGAAGAAAGGTCCCAACCTGAAACGTCGCCTATCCATGTCCTCCAGAGATGTTACCTCACTCACTGAGTTTACGCAAGATTCCAGTATCTGTAGTACCTTATGTCTACCGTCTAGTTATAGGGAGACATTGGATAGGTTGGGACATTTATCTTTGGAGAGTAGGATGCTTAGAAGTGATCTTATTCAGGTGTTCAGGATCATGAGGGCTATGGAAAAAGATAAGGCTGACAGTCTTTTTCCCAGGGAGAGGAACTAGAGGCATAGGCTTAAGGTAACTAGAGGCATAGGCTTAAGGTAAGAAGGGAGAATTTTAAAAGGGACTTGCGGGGTGATTCTCTCACTCAGGATAGTCTGTATTTGCAATGAGCTGCCAGAGGAAGTTATAGAATCGATTACAATTATGACATTTAAATAACACTAAGTGGGACCCACTCACACATTGCCCCAACTGCGCAGGTGCAGCTCATTTCCCTCCATCCTCCACCTCCCCATATCCCCCCACTATCCCTCCTCACCCTCACTCCCCTCTCCTCTATTCCCCCTCCTTCCCCACACTCCCTCCTCACCTTTCCCACTTTGCCCCCTCTCCCACCCTACCCCCTCCTCTCCCCCAATCCCCCCACTCTCCCATCTCACCTCCCCAGGATCTCGAGGGTGCCGCTCCTTTCCCGCCTTGCGTGCCCGGAGGAGCAGCAGCCGTTGGCCTCAGAGCCTGACTCATCACCCAGGCCTTGAATCCTCGGCATGGCCTCTCCCTGCCTCGGAGCCGGCCGCCGCTGCCGCCCGCAGATGCAAATGCAGCCTCAGGGCAGCGGATCCCCACGATTGGCGCGGACTCTCCCCACCCCCGGAGCCGGCTGTCGAGCCCCAGCGCCAAGGTGGCAGATCCGCACGGGCACGGAGCAACAGTAAAGTGGAAATAATCTTACCCGTGTTGCAGTTGTGAAAAAAAAATGACGATCTGAATTCTGGAAAGGCCGCAACTGCGCAGGCACGGCCGTTTGTGACGCCAGTAAAGACACGCATGGGAGCCCTCCCCCTACTGCGCATGTGTGGTTGGGGGTGCTGCTATGTTAATTTAAGTTTTAAACGTTAATAACTTTTAAAATATTCCATCAATCTGAATAAAACTTGTTTCAGTTTCACCACAGGACAATTGTGAGTAAGGTGGGCCAAAGATTGTAGCGCTATCGTGTACCGCTTTTGCGTAAATAGAAGTACAACACAAAACCTGCAAACAAACAAACAAGATGAGAGTTTTAGTGATATATATATATATATATATAGATTTGGACAGATACATGATTATAAAGAGTTTAGAGGACAATGGGCCATATACAGGAAATGGCCAATATACAGGACTAGCCCAACTCGGACAAGGTAGGCTGAAGAACTGTGAACAGGTAATGGGCACTGCTATTTGTAGGATCTACTGACTCCCATGACAGAAGGCAAAGAACAAACAAGCTAGGTGTCTGGCTGAGCCAGACACCTAGCTTATTCCAGAAGCCACTTTTACATACATTCACACCAATCATAACCCGTGATAAGGCCAATCATAACCAGACTGATTCCTGGGATGTCTGGACTTTCATATGAGGACAGATTGGATAGACTCGGCTTGTACTCGCTGGAATTTAGAAGATTGAGGGGGGATCTTATAGAAACTTACAAAATTCTTAAGGGGTTGGACAAGCTGGATGCTGGAAGATTGTTCCCGATGTTGGGGGAGTCCAGAACAAGGGGTCACAGTCTAAGGATAAGGGGGAATTCCTTTAGGACCGAAATGAGGAAAACATTCTTTACACAGAGAGTGGTGAGTCTCTGGAATTCTCTGCCACAGAAGATAGTTGAGGCCAGTTCATTGGCTATATTTAAGAGGGCGTTAGATGTGGCACTTGTGGCTAAAGGGATCAGGGGGTATGGAGAGAAGGCAGGTACGGGATACTGAGTTGGATGATCAGCCATGATCACATTGAATGGCGGTGCAGGCTCGAAGGGCCGAATGGCCTACTCCTGCACTTATTTTTCTATGTTTCTATGTGTAGATAAGGCCAATTATTGGGTCTGACCTTGGAGTTGTTATTGAGCTCTTGTGGCTGGACCTTCTCGTGAGGCTGCTTGTGAGTCGCCATCGGTGACAGGCTGCATGCAAAACCAACGTGGGGGTGAAGGCGCCACAGCTCCCCCCTCAGCCACCGAGTCATATAAGGTGGTGACTGCCTGGCTTTGTCCTGCCACGTACCGGTCTGGCAGGTTGATTTTATGGCCTGATCTTGTTTGGCACTGCAGTGTGGGAGGTCTTTGACAGGTTCGGTGGGTGAGGTAGTTGGTTGGTTATCGATGTATGCTGGCTTTAACCGGTTGATGGTTAGGGTGTCAGTTTTATCGTCATACATTTTGTGAGTAAATGGAAGGTTGCATGTAGCAACGGGGTCACCAGTTGTAGGATCTACTGAATCCTACGACAGAAAGCAAAGAACAAACGACACTTAGCTGAACCAGACGCCAAGTGTCATGTTTATTCCGGAAACCCATTTTACTTACATTCTCACCAATCATAACCCATATGCAGATAAGGCTAATTAGTGGGTCTGACCTTGGAGTTGTTATTGAGCTCTTGTGGCTGGACCTTCTCGTGAGGCTGCTGGTGAGTCGCCAGCGGTGACAGGCTGCATGCAAAACCAACGTGGAAGTGAAGGAGCCTCATGTTCATGGGCGATCGCCCAGCACGCCTGCTTAGAGTGGAGAGTCACACGGACGGCCGGTAAGCAGACCGGTTGCGAGAGGGAGTGCACTGCCTCAATGGTGGTTTGGGCTGCTGAAGGCCCTGCAACAGCCTGGGGCTCGGCTCGTCAGGGCGCCGCTAAAAGAGGCCAAGCGCGTGGACCGAACGCGACCTGCAGTGGTGGAGGACACCACGGCAGTGCTTGACCAGGCCGACCCTGCAACGCCACTAGGACAACGCGCCGTCTTGGTCAGGTCAAGAGCCCTGTACGTACAACAACTGGGACGGGAAATGGTGCCAAAATGGCGAATTGTTTACTGTCTCGGTGTACAACTGTTATATACTTATACTGTATCTGAGATGCTTATATATGATGCAGTTCAGTGCTTATGTCTCGTGATACAAAAATAAACTTCACTGTACCTCAGTACATGTGGCAAATGTACCACTGAACCATTGACAAATGAATGACATTAACTGCCTTTGTTCCAATGCCTTCTTGTGTTTGACCAGGAAACCCACTCAGCATTAAATTTTCAATAGACTGCCAGCCTCAGATGCTTTTAGCTAGAGGAGAGGGAAGGGTGGGGTAAGGTGGGTAAAAGTGTACAAAATCATGAGAGGAATAGATTGGGTAAACACACAGTGTCTTTTGACCAGAGTAGGGTAATCGAGAACCAGAGGACTTAGCTTTAAGGTGAGGGAGTAAAGATTTAATGGGAATCTGAGGGGTGACTTTTTTTTACACACAAAGGGTGGTGGGTGTATGGAACAAGCTGCTGGGTGAGGTAGTTAAGGCAGGTACTATCGCAACGTTTTAAGTAACATTTAGACAGGTACATGGATTTAGAGGAATATGGGCCATAAGCAGGCAGCTGGGACTAGTGCAGATGGGGCATGTTTGTCGGTGTGGGCAAGCTGGGCCGAAGGGTCTGTTTCCACTCTGTATGACTATATGACACTCATTCCATATGTCCACTTGTCCATATGTCCTGGTTTCTGGCAGACACCTGAACCTCCTGGTGAAATTCAAAGTGGTTGATTATTTAAAATCGTAGAGTCATAGAGCATGGAAACAGGCTTTTTGGCCTATATACCCACCACTCTTTGTGTAAAAAAAGTTACCCTTCAGGTTCCCATTAAATCTTTCCCCCTCACCTTAATCTGTGTCCTCTGGTTCTCAAAGAGCATCCAACAGCACCATCCACTCTCAAAGCCCCACCATGTTCATCTAAACTCTAGCTTAATTAGCCCTCACAGTCCTGACTTCTGGTAGAGTTGCCGAATCTACAGAGCACCTTTCCCAGGCTCCAGATCTGGTGTAACACATCATCAAGTTTACTGGGCAACCACAATTCACACAGGGGTAATGAGAATTATCATTCCTTGCTGTTAATTCCTTACTGATGATAAGTCATGGACCAATTACATTGTGCAACAGCCAAGAAGACACACAAAAGCCTCTCCCCAATCCCATTCTGCAGAAGTTACAGAAGCTTGAAAACCCACACCACCAGACTCAGGAACAGTTTCTTCCCTTCTGTTATCTGGCTTCTGAACAGCCATTCCATAAGCTAAGGTACTGTCTGATTCACCTCTACCCCATTGCGGGATATTGGACTTTGTCTCTGACGTTGTTGCATTACATTGTATATTCTGCACTCTGTATCTTCCCCTTTGCTCTGCCTGGTGTACTTGAGTTTGACTTGATTGCATTTATGTATACTATTACCTGATCTATTTGGATGGCATGCTGAACAAAACTTTACACTGTACAGGGCAATAATAAATCTAAACCAAGGTACTCAAACCTTAAACATTGTTCTTGGTATGCTGGGCTCCTCCCTTTGCAGCTCCAAATGCTGATCTCCCAGAAATCGGGTCCTGATCTTTTACCAAGACACCAAGCATCATCATAAGCTCCTGAAGAATGAAGGGTTTGAAGAAGAGCCCCGAATCAAAACATCAAATATCCATCTTCTCCAGGGGTACTGCCTGACCTGCTGAGTTACTCCAGCGCCTTTGTATTCTTTGCTCCCAGTGTCCATCGATCAGTGCCAAGCTCACAGCCGTCGGTGCTGGGCTACAATATCCTCCAACCAAGAGCTCGGTCGTCAGAGCTAGGTCAGAGTTAATACCTTAATGACCACCCATCAATGCCAGGCTTACCATGCTGTACACAACTGAAATCTGTAGTCCAGGGGTGAGGGGGGGGGGGGGGGGGGGGGATAGGGTTGTCAGCAAACAGAAACATTATTGGTGCCACACTGCTACGTCCAACTCGGGGACCTGTTTGGATGAAACAAAATCTCTCGGCCATGATCACTGCTCAGCTTGCAAAAAAAAAAATCCAATTGAAATAATAACTAAATTAAATTCGAAAATTTAAGATCAGTTGAATGTTATCAATTATACTGCCTCCCTGGCACTAGCATTTATATTCTCGCTTGAAAATCCTCCATGGCTCAACGTGTTCTCTGCAGTATTTTGTTTTGTAAAGAAAAAGGTGCTGGTATGTACGATTAATAAAGTATATCTAATGTGGTCATAAAATAAGACATTGACATTTAAAATTCTAGAGTGTAAAATGTCAAATGTCATTATTCTGTTTCCTGGCCAAGTGGCCAATGTTTCTTAATTGTACATATTAATCAGCACCTCAGTGTTTAGAAATAAGCACTGCATAGAACACAAAGATAAGCCATGGAAAGTCTATTTGCAAGAATATAAATGCAGATGCCAGGAAGTCAGTTTATTGTTATTTGTGCCAATGCATAACAGAGAAAGCACTGATTCTAAGAATGCAATACAACTTAGTCAAGGAAACAGTCAGCGACCATCACAAATACATTGGCTCTTGCCTCCCCTCTGTGGGGAATGAAACATTTCTAGCTAATGAGGTATAACAGGAGTCTGACAGTACCTGTATGCAATGTAAAAAGCACATTCAGTGAATTGCAATGAATTTAGTTTTCAAAATCATCACTCCCCAGGAACATGAATGGTTAAGATTTCCTCAAGACTATTCAACTCACAACTGAGTAGAGATGAAGGGCTTTGACGAAATCTTAACCTGATTTGATTAACTTGATAAATAACGGCGTAAACAAATATAGTTCCATTTTTTTTATTGAAGGGCAATTCTAACAAAGCTTTCTTTAAGTGGAGAAGGTGAAAAAATAACATATAAAAAATAGATTTCGCTTCAGCAGAACTCCAAATTCAGCTCCAAGCGCTCTGTTGCTACTGCAGGACTGAATTCAACACGATAAAAGCCTGTGAAGAGAAGGAACATTTCATTACGTTGTGCTCTAAAAAGATTTTTCATTTTTATCATTTTCGCTGTTTAAAAAATTCATGTTTAGTTTACAAGAAATTATTACTAAACCGAGAACTTGCAACTAATTTTCATTTACAACTTGATGCAGTATATTACATATAACATTCCCAACAATTATTCCTCTTTCCATAATGTAGCGTCCATATGACATGTCATATCACGACACTAGTGTTACTCTGACATATGTGGTAAAGCCTCATCTCTGAAAGGGAAGCAGGGCCTGGAATTTGCTGAAGGGATAGGTTGAGTAAAGGATTTTGTTGAGGGCCAGAGGACACAAAGTGTGGATTAACTCAGCAAGTCAGGCAGCAACTCTAGAGACAAGGGATAGGCGATGGACTGTGTTGGGACCCTTCTTCAGACCCGAAATGTCACTTATCCATGTTCTCCAGATATGCTGCCTGACTTCATGAGTTACTCCAGCACTTTGTGTCCTTTTGTGTATTAACCAGCATCTGCAGTTCCTTGTTTCTAGATAGTTGAGGATTTCAGTGCACAGGGAAAAATTGACTCTTATTTATTAACTATAGATCTACCTCAATACCAAAATTCCAACCAAACATCTCCAAACTCCTGGACCTAAAAGTTAACAAACCCATCTGCAACTGCACCCTTGACTTCCTTACCCACAGATCACAATCCATTAGGATACGTGACAATACCTCCTCTATGATAATTCTCGACATCAGTGCCATGCAGTGAAGTGTTCGCAATGCCCAAGTACACTTTCTATTGACTCACAGTTGTGCATCCAAATTCTGCTCCAACTCCATTTACTAGTTTGCAGATGACACCATGGTACTGGGCCAGATGTCAGTTAATGTCAAGGTGCAGTATGGGAAAGAGAGAGAGAGAGAGTAACAAGTTGTCAAGATAACAACCTTTCAACATCAGCAAATGAAGGAGCCAGTCATCAACTTCAGTAAGCGGGATGGAGTACATGCTTCTGTCTGTATCATGGTGCTGATGTAGAGATGGTCGAAAGCTCCAAGTTTCTAGGTGCAAATATGACCAACAATTTGGCCTTGTTCAAGCACATTAAGGCTACAGCCAAAAGAGCACACTAACCCTTTCAGTTCCTAAAAAGACTCGAGAAATTCAATATCTCTTCAATCCCACATCCTACTTTGTCAGCACCAAAACGTGGCACCACCTGTGTACTGCCTAGGTGCTGTCTGCTATATGATTTTACCAGGTTGTATGCAAAACAAAGCATTTCACTTTACCTAGGCACATGTGACAATAAAGTATAATTGAAGCACTCACAGCTTAACTTCCTGGCCTTTGCTTGCCCAATGTAATCCAAACAAACAACATCTTATCTTTCATGTAGATGCACTGCAACCCTGGTGACCTACCGAATAGTGAAAGGCCTGGATAGAGTGAATATGGAGAAGATGTTTCCACTAGTGAGAAAGTCTAGGAACAGAGGCCATAGCCTCAGAATAAAAGAACGTACCTTTAGAAAGGAGATGAGGAGGAATTTCTTTAGTCAGAGGGTGGTGAATTTGTGCAATTCATTGCCACAGGCGGCTGTGGAGGCCAAAGTCAACAAATATTTTTTAGGCGGAGATTGACAGATTCTTGATTTGTAAGGGTGTCAGGGGTTATGGGGAGGAGAATATGGTTGAGAGGGAAAGATAGATCAGTCATGATTGAATGATGGAGTAGACTTGATGGGCCGAATGGCCTAATTCTGCTAGTAGAACCTATAAACTGATGACTCAAGACTGAATTCATTGATTTCAGATAACGAATCTTTCCTACTTGTATCAGAATCAGTCGCCTTTGATGCAAGATCCCTACCCTCTCACATTCATCCGCTTAGTCTTCTCCACCTATTTCACTCTCTGCAACTCATTACAAGTTTCTGTTTCTCACTTTCGCAGTGTTATAATAGATTACTGAAATAAAACAGTAACTCTGTTTCTTTCTCCGTTATACTGGGGGATTCACAGCGGCTGATAGAGCATCTACTGAAATAAAACATTTTCATTCTGTTTCTTTCTCCATAGATGCTTTCTGAGCTGCTGGGGATCCCTGGTGCATTCCACGGGGTTATAAACAGACAGTGCCCGTTGTTGGGATCGAACCCGGGTCTCCGGGTCTATAAGGTAGCAACTTTACCACTGCACTACCGCGAACTTCAGTGGAATGCTGCAACACATGTCCATATAGACACAAGATTAGTTATCATTCCACGTGTTAGTTGACAGGTTTTATTTGGGGTTTTCAGCACCTGCAGTTTTGTTATTACTTCTCAATTACATTTAAAATGAATAAGGTGGAGTCTCTTGGTAAAGTACTTACATGTACAATTATCTTCTTTCACTTCCATTCTTTCACCACTGTGCTGTCTGATTTTCATTTCTAAAATGGGAATCATACTATTTGTTTAACAAGCATTTTTAACTTCATTCAATGTGTTTTAGAACATTTTTTCCTTTGGAGCGCAGGAAGCTGAGGTGTGACCTTAATGAGGTGTGCAAGATCATGAGGGGCATGGATAAAGTGAATGCTCAGTCTATTTCCCAGGTTAGAGGTTTTCTAAAACTAGAAGGCATAGGCTTAAGGTGAGAGGAGAGAGGTTTAAGAGGGTCCTCAGGGGCAACTTTTTCACTCAGAAGGCAATCCATATCAAAGCTGCCAAAGGGAACTATAGAAGCAGATACAATTATAACATTTAAAGGACATTTGGACAGATATATGGATAGGAAAGGTTTGGAGGGTAATGAGTCACATGCTTGTAAATGGGACTAGCCAACTTGGCCATTGGCCAACTTGTTCGGCATGGACAAGGTGGGTCGAAGGTACTGTACAGCTCTACCTGATTGTATCATCAATCTGACGCGTGTTAGTATATAACACTTAAAAAATCCCACATCATGCAACGACAAACTCTTCAATGATCTGGAGGGTTAGGGTGCTTTAAGTAGTTGAGTGGCAACAATTTATTTCTGACAAGGCAACAATCTAAAATAAGCTGATCTTTCATTTATTCTATTAATGAGTAATTAGAACCTAGTTACATCTCCTTACTGTTCTGAGATAGATTCTGCTTGTTCCTCTCCCAGCCTATTTTAACATTACCACCATTAATCAAAGTTTTCAGAATTTGGGAAATAACATTTTTAATTTAAATAAATGATCTTTTAACTTTGGATGAAGAGTTCACGCCAACCAGATACAATCTTTAAGTCATAGTCTAGTGACATTAGGAAACATCTAGATTCTATGTATATGACAGTGAATGCTGAATTAATTATTTTGAATTGAGGTTAACAAAATTATAATATCCAATGGTGTTAAGTGATGAAGAACCAAGATGTGGATGGAGTTAAGATGCCAAGTCAAGAGAGTTTATTTAATAGAATGGCCCAACAGGTTTGAAGAGTTGATAATCAAGGGACTGAATGACTAACAATTGCTTCGCTCCTCCACTTCCAGTGCATAATGCTTGTCTGTTAGCGGAACAGTTTTATTGATGTTAATGCATTACAGTTATGGGGAGGGAATTAGCAGAGCTAATTATTAGTTAGTTATTCTTAAATATATTAAAACTAGTCGGTGGTTATTAATGCACACCAGTAAATCTATCGGTCATCCTACTCTAGAATCAAACAAAAACTCATCCAAGACAGAATACCAATATAGAAATAATTGAACTGGATGAGTTCCAAACAGGAGTTTGAAATCCAGGGAATCCAAACTGCATCTCAGGATACACCACAGAAACAAGTCATTTAGCCATCATGTCCATGCCAAACCTTTAGCTATTTACCCACATTAGGTTCATTTCCTTCTTTGCCTTATCGATGCAAGTATCGATCTAAATCTCTCTCAAACATGCTGAATGTATCTGATTCCACCTTCTCCTCCAGCAGCCAGTTTCAGTTATCAACTCATGCTTTGTGTGAAAATCTTTCCCCACAAATCTGCTTTAAAACTCCTTTCATCTTAAGTATATGGTTGCATGTTTTTGGTATAAAAAACATAGAACTGTATAGCACAAAAATAGGGCTTTTGCTCCATAATGTCTGTGCCGAATGTGACGCCAATACCATCTCTTGTCTACCTGCTGAATCCATATCTCTCCATTCCCTGCACATCCATGTGCCTATCCAAAAGTCTCTTAAACACCACTGTCGTATCTGCCTCCACCACCAACCCCGTTCCAGGTATTCACCACACTCTGTGTAAAAAAAGTTGCTGCGCACATCTCCTTTAAACTTTCCTCCTCTCACCTTAGGTCTTTAATTTTTCCAATCTGATACCGTTACCATGGGAAAAAATATTCTGATTATCCGCACCATCTAGTCCTCTTATAATTTTATACACCTCTATCATGACACCCCTCAGCTTTCTTCACTCATGGAGAAATAAGAGCAGTCTATCCGATCTCTGGAGTCAGGGGTTATCGGGAGAAGGCAGGTGAATGGGGTTGAGAGGTAAGGTTAGATCAGCAATGATTGAATGGCGGTGTAGACTTGATGGGCTGAATGGCCTAATTCTGCTCCTGCAACTTATGAACTCTCACTGTCACTACAGTCCTGTAATCGAAACAACATCCTCGGCACTCGCTCCAGCACCATGTCTTCCTATAGTATGGCAACCGGAACTGTGCACAATACTTCATTTTGTGGTCTAACAAGTGTTTTGTAATGTTACAACATAGCATTCTGACCTACGATGGCAAGCATGCTCTCTGCCTCAGCATCCTTCAATTGGTGTTGTCAATTTCAAGGACCTACAAGACCATAAATCATAGGAGCAGAATTAGGCCATTCGGCCCATCATCTTCTCCACCATGTGATCACGGCTGATCTATTTTTCCCTCTCAATCCCGTTCTCCTGCCTTCACCCAGTAACATTTGATGCAATTACTAATCGCAAACCTATCAATCTCTGCTTTTAAAATACCCAATGACGGCCTGCACAGCAGTCTGTGGCAATGAATTCTACAAATTCACCATCCTCTGGCTGAAGAAATTATTCCTCATCTCCATTCTAAAGGTACGTCCTTTTATTCTTCTGGTCCTAGACTCTGCCACTAGTGGAAACATCCTCTCCACATCCCTTGGTTCATCAACATTGCTTAGTACCCCACTATTTACTGTACTACCCCTATCTGTATTAATTTGCAGAGGAGGGGTAAGGAGATCCACCAGGATGTGATCCGGGATTGCAGGCTTCCAGTTATGAGGAGAGAGTGGAGGGACTCAGTATGTTCTTCCTGGAGTAGAGGAGTTTAGGAGGGCAATTGGCTGAGGTACATAAACACTTTTTGAAAAACAGCATATGTTAAATACATGTAGTTCTGAAGTCAGCGAATTTATTTCTTGTATAACTCACTGGGAGATCACTTTCAAATTGTTATACTTTGAAACATCAGCTGGAAAATACCATGATTTATGAAACAAAATTGAAAAACTCTAAATACTTACTCGTCTGCTGTTGTTGCTTTGATTATCATGTAGAAGAGAGTGAGAGCACTAAGCACGCCAAAACTTGCAATAATAAGCCATTCCTCTGTTAACAAAGGAAAGGTAAATCACTCCAGGAACTGCACATGAAAATGGTGAGATTCCTCTAGACAGAAGCAGTGGTGGCAGCAACAGAGACAGCATCCGGGATCATAGAGTGAAGCAGAATCAATGAGAGTGCAGTGTGAGGAAGTAGACAGCAAGATCATTAGGCTTCAAAATAAATCATACACCTAATGAAAATATTGGTCCCACTGTATAATGTATGAATAACATACTCGAACACCATCAAAGAGATTTAGAGGTGCTGTCTCGAAAAGGCAGGCAATATCAAAGACCCACACTACCCTAGCCATGCGCTCATCTCACTACTACCACCAGAAGGTTCAGATGTCTGAAACCAGTGACCTCCAGGTTCAAAAAAGCTTCTTCGCAGCACCATCAGGAAGTTTAACACGAGATTTAGTTTAGAGATTTGGCGTGGAAACAGGCCCTTCGGCCCACGCCGACCGGCGATCCCCATTCACTAGCACTATCCTGTGCACGAGGTACAATTTCGAATTTTTTCCAAAGCCAATTAACCTACAATCCTGTATGCCTTTGGAGTGTGGGAGGAAACCAGACCAGGGGAAATCTACGGGGTTATAAACGCCATACAGACAATACCCGTTGTTGGGATCGAGCCCGGATCTCTGGGTCTATAAGGTAGCAACTTTACCACTGCGCTACCGTGACCTTCAGTGGAATGCTACAACACATGTCCATATAGACACAAGATTAGTTATCATTCCACGTGTTAGTTGACAGGTTTAAAAGTGAAGATCATTAAAGTTCTCTAAACAATATTACTCGCTGTCATGCAACTGGGTTCCTTAAATTATATCTTCCCATTGTTGTCAAACTCTGGTGAAAGAAATACACACAAAGTCCGAAAAAAGTCCCAATCCGAAATGTCACCTATCCATGTTCTCCAGATATGCTGCCTGACCTGCTGAGTTTATCCATCACTTTTTTATACAAAGTTTATATTGCCCTACATTGGTAGGTACTTCCTCCCCCCCCCCCCTCCCCGGTGAATGCTGTGTACTTACCTTTCTGTTTTTCTACAGGCCGTGGCTGGGAACCAGGATTCAAGGGGTTAAGAGCTTCTGTACCCGATTGGCCAAGCTTTGTCAGGTGACTCATCGGGAGCTTAAAAGGCAGGAGCCCCCCCAGAATTCTCTCTTTCATGATAGATCCCTGGAGGAAGAGGTGCCGGTCTGAGCTGCAGGAGGCCTGGCCGCATGGCACAGCATTTTGTATATTTGTTGCATACTTTTGTAAAATAATATTGTATTGGGATGGAAGGGATGACCTGAGAGTTTTCGGGTATTTTGGTTGCAGAGTTAGGGCTATATAGGCAGTTTAGAGTCTTCAGTCCGACGGCCCACTGAGAGGCTGGCTGGAGCACACTTATATATTATTTGATAGCCGATTCTGGTCCCTGACCGTGTTCTTAAAAATCAGGTTCGGGTTTTGTTTTAGTGTTACAAAATTAAAGACTTCAAAAAAAATCTAAACTTGACCCTGGTTTTGATTTGTTACACGACTCTGAGGAACCAGCCTTCAGGAGTCGTAACAAAATGGGGGCTTGTCCTAAGCTTTGAGGACCCTAGACAGTTGGGGTTTTTTGGTAGGCTTCTGGTGACTGGGGAAGTCTGTGTTGTGAGGGGATTTTTTTTCCCCCTTCCATTTGTGGTGACATTTGTGCCCATGGGTTGGCTGGTGTTTTGGTCCTGACATTTGATATGGAGTTTAAATTGGATGACTTTATCGACGCTCCTAGTCAGGAGTTGTTTGACAAATGTACGAAGGAGAAGTTGTTAGTGCTGGCAGACAACTATAAGGTGCATGTTGATAAGCATTCGAGGAAACAGGCTATAAAGTCGGTGTTATGGTCTGAGTTGAAAAGGAGTGGGGTATTGCCTGCTGAGGAAGAGACTCCTCTAGCTTCTACACAGCCTGGTCAGGAAATGGGGGACCTCATTCGATTGAAGTTGTTAGCCTTAAGAGAGAAAGAGATCATGCTTGAGATGAAACAACTTGAGCTGCAGGAGAAGCAACTGAATGCCTCCCGAGTTCCTCCTGGGGAAAGGGAGTTTGATATGAGCAAGAACATCTGCCTGGTTCCCCCGTTTAATGAGAAGGATGTGGACAAGTATTTTGCAGTGTTTGAATGGGTGGCTTCGTCCTTGAAGTGGCCTAGGGACATGTGGGCCTTGCTCTTGCAGTGTGTCCTTGTGGGTAAAGCACGGGAAGTGTACTCGTCTTTATCTCTTGAAATCAGCCTGGATTATGAGTGTGTGAAGTCTACGGTATTAAGGGCTTATGAATTAGTTCCTGAGGCGTACCGGCAGAAGTTCCGGCGCTTTAGGAAGTTTGATAATCAGACTTATGTGGAGTTTGCTTGGTAGAAGGAGGCACTTTTTGACAGGTGGTGCGCTTCTCAAGGAGTGAAGGATTTTAAGCTGCTGCGGGCCTTGATGATTATGGAAGACTTTAAGAACTGTTTCCCTGTCTTACCTTAATGAGCAGAAGGTGACAGAGGTGTGTAAGGCTGCGGTGTTAGCAGATGAGTATGTATTGACTCATAAAACAGAGTTTGTTGGGCGATCCAATCGTTTTGGTGCACGGCCGGTTAATCGTGGTGGTGTCGCCGGTGCCAGTGTCAAAGCTGTTTCTGTGCCTGCAAGTGTCAGCGCAGTGATACAGGGGAAGTCCGAGCTGATAAGGTTGACGGAGGTCTCAGGACTAAGAAAGGTCCTGTGTGCTACTATTGTAAAGAGAGTGGGCACATCGTAAGGTCGTGTCCCGTCCTGCTCAAGAAAAATGCAAAGCCTGGGGTTTTGGTTGGTACACAAAAAGCACCTGTGGTTCCTGGGATGCCTGCGTCTGATGAGTGTAGTAATTATTCTGCATTCATCACAAAAGGTTTTGTTTCTCTAGAGGATGGGGGTCATAGAGTTCCAGTATCCATCTTGCGTATTACTGGTGCTACTAAGCCCTTTATATTGGATAGTGTAGTGCCGTTTTCTAGGGAGTCATCGGTTGGCTCCAGTGTCTCTGTGGTAGGATTCGGGTTGGAGGACATGGTAGTACTTTTGCATACCGTGAATCTCGAGTCCGAGTTGGTTTCAGGCCGGGTAACTGTTGGGTTACGGCCGTGTTTTCCCGTTGCGGGAGTTTCTGTGATTTTGGGGAATTACTTGGCAGGAGGTAGAGTTTTCATTACTCCTGACGTGACGGCTGTTCCGGTGGTGCAGAGTCCTGATAGATTGGTTATGCAGTATCCGAAGGTCTTCACAGCTTGTGCTGTCACGAGGGCTATGGCTAAGAGCCAGGCAAAGTTTGAAGATGTAGTGGACCTGAGTGAGAGCATTTTTGGGGATCATGATGATGGATCCTGTGCTATGAAAGGTGTTTCTACATCTCAAGATGGGGTCTTGTCTGAAAATGTGCCGGTGTTGCTGTCACATGACCAGCTGGTTGAGGAGCAAAAGAGTGATCCAGGTTTATCCGATCTGTTCGACTGCGCGGTACCTGAGGGGGATATGGATTCCACAGCAAAGGGGTATTTTCTAAGAAATGGCTTACCGATGCAAAAGTGGTCTCCCTTGGATATGTCAGGGCATGATGATTGGAGCGTGGTTGATCAGATTTTGATACCTCGTCGGTATAGGGACGAGATACTCAGTTTGGCTCATGATGGACCTCTGGTTGGGCATTTGGGGGTCAATAAGACGTATGACCGTGTCTTACGGAATTTCTTTTCGCCAGGGTTGAAAAAGGACGTGAAGCAGCACTGCAGGTGTTGTCACATTTACCAGGTGGCAGCAAAGCCGAACCAATCAATTGTTCCTGCGCTTTTGATTGTGTGGGTCCTCTACCTCGGACAAGGGTGGGCAACAAGTTTTTATTGACAATTATGTGTGCTTCTACATGCTTTCCAGAGGTGGTCCCTTTGCGTAACATTACTGCCCCTGCCATTGTGAAGTCTCTCACTAAGTTTTTTTCGTTGTTCGGTTTGCCCAAGGTTGTGCAGAGCGACCAAGGTTCCATCTTCATGTCAAAGGTTTTTGGTCAGGTAATGAAGTTGTTGGATATTGAGCATTGTCACTCCAGTGCGTATCATACTGAGAGCCAGGGAGTTCTCGAGTGGTTTCACCAGACTTTGAAATCTATGTTGAGGACTTACTGCCTGGAGTTTGAAAAAGACTGGGATGAGGGGGTTTATCTAGTTATGTTTGTGGTGCGTGAGGTCGTGCAGGAGTCTTTAGGGTTCAGTCCTGCTGACCTGGTGTTCGCGCATACGGTTCGTGGTCCGCTGAGGGTCCTGAAGGAGAAATGGTTGCAGGAGAATTCAAAACGTAGTATTTTAGACCACGTCTGTACTTTTAGGTCTAGACTGCGGAGGGCATGCGAACTGGCAATGGGTAATCTTGCTACTGCTCAGTCTAGGATGAAGGGCTGGTTCGACAGGAAGGCTTCAAGTAGGAATTTTTCTCCAGGTGACAAGGTCCTGGTGTTGTTGCCTATTCCTGGTTCCAGTCTACAGGCTTGGTATAGTGATCCCTATCGGGTGGTTAAGAAGGTTGGTGCAAGGGATTACGTTATTGGTACCTCTGATCGGAGGCGTAAGACTCAGCTCTGTCATGTCAACATGCTGAAGCAGTACCATGAGCAGAAGCATGTACATGTTGATGGGGAGGAGCTGTGTCCTTCGGTTTTGTCTGAGCCAGTTTTGGCTGTAGAAGTGCTGCCCCCTGACACGGGTGGTGATGTGGGTGAGGCACGGTTGTCTGTGGCAGTGACGCAGGGAAAGCTGTGCAACTCTGAAGCTTTGGAGTCGCTTCCCTTGCAGTTGTCTCATTTGTCTGAAAGTCAGCGGGATGATCCGCTTGTTTTGGTGGAGCCAGATACCCACGGAGTTCAGTCCTAGATGTTGGAACAAGAAATGCGTGGGTCACTGTTCTCGGATGTGCCTTCTCAGACGTCTGTGCTGCAGCATGACATTGACGTGGCCGGTGCTGCGCCAATCAAACAGCATCCGTATCGGGTCAATCCTTCCATTCAGACTATTATTTAAATGGTGGCCGATTAGGAAAAGGGGAGATGCAGCGAGACCTGGGTGTCACGGTACACCAGTCATTGAAAGTAGGCATGCAGGTGCAGCAGGCAGTGAAGAAAGCGAATGGTATGTTAGCTTTCATAGCAAAAGGATTTGAGTATAGGAGCAGGGAGGTTCTACTTCAGTTGTACAAGGTCTTGATGAGACTACACCTGGAGTATTGCGTACAGTTTTGGTCTCCAAATCTGAGGAAGGACATTATTGCCATAGAGGGAGTGCAGAGAAGGTTCACCAGACTGATTCCTGGGATGACAGGACTGTCTTATGAAGAAAGACTGGATAGACTCGGTTTATACTCTCTAGAATTTAGGAGATTGAGAGGGGATCTTATAGAAACTTACAAAATTCTTAAGGGGTTGGACAGGCTAGATGCAGGAAGATTGTTCCCGATGTTGGGGAAGTCCAGGACAAGGGGTCACAGCTTAAGGATAAGGGGGAAATCCTTTAAGACCGAGATGAGAAAGACTTTTTTCACACAGAGAGTGGTGAATCTCTGGAACTCTCTGCCACAGAGGGTAGTTGAGGCCAGTTCATTGGCTATATTTAAGAGGGAGTTAAATGTGGCCCTTGTGGCTAAGGGGATCAGAGGGTATGGAGAGAAGGCAGGTACGGGATACTGAGTTGGATGATCAGCCATGATCATATTGAATGGTGGTGCAGGCTCGAAGGGCTGAATGGCCTACTCTACCTAATTTCTATGTTTCTATGTTTAATCCTGACAAGCGTCAGTGCCTAAGAGGTCAGGTTGACTATATGCTGCAATTGCTGAACCTAGTTGTAGTCCGTGAAGTTCTCCGTGTCTACTGGCTACGAAGGCTAATGGGGAGGACAGGTTTTGCACGGACTTTTGGAAGGTGAATGCTGTAACTAAGCCGGATTGCTATCCTCTTCCACAGATGGAGGATTGCGTGGATCATGTGGGAAGTGCATCTTTTGTGTCTAAGTTGGACTTGCTAAAAGGGTATTGGCAAGTTCCTTTGACTAGGCGGGCGAGGGAAATCTCAGCGTACGTTACGCCTGATAACTTTCTTCAGTACACGGTGATGGCATTTGGAATGCGCAATGCGCCGGCAACCTTCCAACGGTTAGTGAACATGGTATTGTCTGGTTTGTCCTTCTGTGAAGCATACCTTGATGATTTGGTTGTGTGCTCCAGGTCTTGGATCGAACACATCGGTCATCTGAAGGAGGTATTTTGTCGTCTAGCGGAGGCAAACCTAACGATCAATCTGGGGAAATGTGAGTTTGGCCAGGCCACGGTGAAGTATCTGGGTAAGATGGTGGGCCGGGGTCAGGTTCGCGCTCTGGAGGACAAGGTGGGACTATTGTCGCATTTCTTGTTCCAACATCTAGGACTGAACTCCGTGGGTATCTGGCTATGGTTGGGTACTATAGGGGGTTCTGTCCAAACTTCTCTGCAGTGGCTGCTCCTTTGACGGATTTGCTGTCCGAAGGTAGCTTTTGTGTGGTCCGCTGAGTGTCAACAAGCCTTTGATCATACTAAAGGTCTTCTGGTGCGCGCACCTGTGCTGGCGGCACCTGATTTTGAGCGTCCATTTAAGCTGTCAGTGGATGCTAGTGATCGTGGGGTTGGTGGGGTTCTTATACAGGATGATTCAGATGGGGTGGGGCATCCAGTTTTGTATTTCTCTAAGAAGTTTAATCCCCATCAGAGGTGGTACTCCACCATTGAGAAAGAAACCCTTGCTGTGTTATTGTCTCTGAGTCATTTCGAGGTTTATGTGGGCTCCTCGAATGTCCCTGTCATCGTATTCACGGATCATAACCCTTTGGTTTTTTTGCAGAACATGAAGAATAAAAACCGGAGGTTAATGAGCTGGAGTTGGCAGCTCCAAGAATACAACCTGGAGTTCAGGCACATCAGGGGCAAGGATAATATCTTGGCTGACGTCTTGTCGCGCCAGTCGAGTTTTAGGACTGAATAATTTCAGTATCTTTGGGTGGGGGTGTTAGGTACTTCCTCCCCCTCCTGGTGAATGCTGTGTACTTACCTTTCTGTTTCTCTGCAGGCCATGGCTGGGAACTAGGATTCAAGGGGTTAAGAGCTTCTGTACCCGATTGGCCAAGCTACGTCAGGTGACTCATCGGGAGCTTAAAAGGCAGGAGCTCCCAGAATTCTCTCTCTCTTCATGATAGATCCCTGGAGGAAGAGGTGCCGGTCTGAGCTGCAGGAGGCCTGGCCACATGGCACAGCACTTTGCATATTTGTCGCATACTTTTGTAAAATAATGTTGTATTGGGACGGAAGGGATGACCTGAGAGTTTTCGGGTATTTTGGTTGCAGAGTTAGGGCTATATAGACAGTTTAGAGTCTTCAGTCCGACGGCCCATTGAGAGGCTGGCTGGGGCACACTTATATATTATTTGATAGCTGATTCTGGTCCCTGACCGTGTTTTTAAAAATCAGGTTCAGGTTTTGTTTTAGTGTTACAAAATTAAAGACTTTTTTTGTTATCTAAACTTGACCCTGGTTTTGATTTGTTACCCGACTCTGAGGAACCAGCCTTCGGGAGTCGTAACATACATAAACATCATGCTTATTTCTTTGCACTACTTCAGAAGAATGTTATTTTCACGATACTGTGGCAGCGGCACACCAAGTGTCACCAGGCCACCTCAGTCACCTTTCTCCAAGGTTTGCATGCAAGTTATTATCCCAATTTCTTTTAATGTTCACCTCTTCTCCTGGTGTGATGGACCATCTGATAACTGGTACACATTATTTAACTACAGCTCAGTGTTCATCACAATCATCCCCTCCAAAATTAATTACTAATCTCCAAGATCTGGGCCTCTGTGTCTCCCTCTGCAACCGGATCCTTGATTTCCTCATGGGGAGCCCTCAAAAAGTGAAGACCAATAACACTCCTCACCACCGACCATCAACACAGGTCCACCTCAAGGCCATGTTCTTAGCTCCCTGCTCCAGTTTCTGTACACCCATGACCGTGCAGTTACACACTGCTCCAATACATTCTATACATTTGCCTACGACACCACTGTTGTTGGTTGAATCATGAGTGAGGAAAGAGATGGAATAACTGGTTTAGTGGTGCCACAACAACAACCTCTCAATCATGTCATAAGTTATGTGATAGGAGTAGAATTAGGCCATTCGGCCCATCAAGTCTACTCCACCATTCAATCATGGCTGATCCATCTCTCTCTCCTAACCCCATTCTCCTGTCTTCTCCCCATAACCCCTGACACCTGTACTAATCTAGAATCTATCTATCTCTGCCTTAAAAAATATCCACTGACTTGGCCTCCACAACCTTCTATGGCACAGAATTCCACAGATTGACCACCCTCTGACTAAAGAACGTCAACAAGACCAAGGAACTGATCGTTGACTTCAGAAAGGGGAAGTGGGGAGCCCTTGTGCCAGTTTTAATTGGTGGGCTAGTGGTGGAGAGAGATAACACTATCGAATTCTGAAGAAGGGTTTTGGCCCGAAACGTTGCCTATTTCCTTTGCTCCATAGATGCTGCAGCACCCGCTGAGTTTCTCCAGCATTTTTGTCTACCTTCGATTTTCCAGCATCTGCAGTTCCTTCTTGAACGTTATTATCTCTAATGACTTTCCTGGGCCCAACATATGGATGTAACCACAAAGAAGGTGCATCTACTTTCTCAGATGTTTAAAGATATTCATCACTGAACAAACCTCTACAGGTGCCCTGAGAAAGTATCCTGACTGGCTGCATCATAGCCCCATTCTTGTACATTGGCAATTCCAACGTACAAGAATGCAAGCGGCTGCAGGGAATGGTGGGCTCAGCCCTGGTCATCACAGGTGCCTTTCCCACCATTTAAAACATGTACATGAGTCATTGCCTCAAGAAGGCAGTATACATCTTCAAAAATCCTCACCATCTGAGCCATATCCTCTTCTCGCTGTCACCGCCCGGCAGAAGGTACAGAAGCATGAAGTCCCACAACACCAGGTTCGAGGGCAGCTACTTTCCTGCAGATATCAGGTTCTTCAATGGACCCACACAAACCTAATCCTATCTTGATCACGGAACACTATAGACCACCGGTTGCATTCTCTGATTGTGTTTTGTAATAATGCCTTGTGTTTTTGCCCAGTTTCCTTTCTTTTAGAAATTTAATGTGAAATTTAAGTTTAAAGTATGTAAGATTTTTTTGTGCTTGTCTGAGTCTATGTGCCTGTGATTTTGTAAGCAAGGTTTTTAATTGTATCTGTACTTCACCATGTGCATGTGACACTAAACTCTACTTGACCTGACCTTAATGTAAAATCTCACGTAAAAAACTAAAATCAATTATAACTGATTATTTCAATCAAACATGGCCTCCTATTAACAGCCAAGAAACCACTATATGGGAGGAGTGAATCTGAAAAGCCGGCTTTCAGATTTGCATTAACTGAATTAATCTGTACAAGCAAATGTTAGAATTAATACCAGATAAGACTACTCATTTTAATTCAGTTGGTATAAATCAATAGTAATTTCTTGCTGTAGCTGAATTAAAACACATTTTCAAAAGCTGTGTTGTCTCACAACCACAGCTTAATTTTAGCTTCTAGTTCACATTTTATCTCCAATGCTCCAGTCGTCAAAGCTGCATTGGTTATCAGAAAATGAAATGTTTGCAATTAAAACTTTGATCTTTTGTCTTTAATTTGAAATTTCTTCTCAACTCAGAATGTAAACCTGAAGACATTTAACACAATAAAGAAATACACGTCTGCCTACAATATAGAAACACTGATGCGTGTGATGAATGTTTGAAGAAAATTAAAACTAGTGATATTGAGCAGAAAATTAAAACTACTGATATTGCACATTAAGACAGGTGGAAAAACAGATACCTCCAATTGAAACTACTTAATGGAAAAGCACCTTTGCATAACTTGGAAAACATTAGTAGCGCTGGCTGTCTATGCCTGCTCTTTGGAAGGCTCTCCACTGGCTTGCATGGCCTTTGCTATTTCCCTGCATCCAATTCCCTTTTGTAGATTGCCATTGAATCAGCTTCTGTAATCCTTTCAAGCAATAGATTCCAGATCACAACAAATCACTTTGTTAAAATCTTTCTTCAGTCTGAAGAAGGACCCCAACCTGAAACGTCATTTATCCACGCTCTCCAGAGATGCTGCCTGACTTGTGGGTTACTCTAGCACTTTGTATCTTTTTTTTTAAATACAGCAACTGCACTTCCCTTTTCTACCTCTTTCTTCTCCTCATTAACCTATGGCTTATTTTTTTGCTGTCACCTTAAATCTGATTATCAAAATATGAGGACATTAAGCCATTAGGCAACTTAGAGGAGCCAGATGTTCATTTATTTTGGAAGAAATACCCAATAGATCCCGCGTGTTTTGCCATTATTTTTCACGTTGTCATAGTGTACATAAAGCCTCAAGGCAATTTTGAAGATTTGATCAATAAAGCAAGTAAGATGTTCAGCTAAACAGGTATTATGTTAGAGCAGTGAGAAGGACGCCGAATAGGCAGTGTGGCACCAAAGCTCAGAAGCATGCTAGCATTATAACAGATTGTTTCAATGATTGATAAGCCATCAGAAAGTATTCTACAATTATTAAATCAATACATCTCAGTCTGATTGAAGATGTATGTTTCAAGGTAAACAGCTCCAGCATGCAATCCATAATTCCATCCACTAATCCATTCATTTTAAAAAGCATCACAAAATGCAGGAGAAAAGAGTTTAACATGACTGGTACAAGTGTAAAGGAAAGAAGACATTGGGAAATTGTAACCGTTGGCATGGTTCTTACTCATACTCATACTTACTTTATTAGCCAAGTATGTTTTGCAACATACGAGGAATTTGATTTGCCATACGGTCATACTGATAAAAAGCAACATAACACACAAAATACATTGTGTTACTCATTGCAACCTGATGTTTTTCTCTTAAAAATACTAAAATTTTCATAAAGTGAATGGATGAGCAATATTTTGAAGGGAGGGGTTGATTAGTGGGGAATGAAAGAAATGGGGATGAACTAAAATAAGTAAAAGAGAGTACGACTGGATGTGAAATACAACCTAACTCTGTGTCCACAACCAAGTGAGTTTAGAAGTGGCACAAATTGCTGGAGTAACTCAGTTAGACAGGCTTCTTCCGTCTCGGAAAGGCGATGTTTTTTTGGGATGGACCTATCTTCAGACTGATTGTAGTAAAATGAGGAAAGCTAGATAAAGAGGTGAAGGCAAGGCAAAGTCTGGCAATTGGCAAGTGAGGAGAAAGTTTGATTGCCAGATGGATGGACAAGGGGAAGAGATGGAAAGAAGACAAAAGGCTGAGATAAGGAGGAGTGAAATGTGAAGCTAGAGAAGGGACATAGGTGGAAAGGGATGAGGGGAGGGGGGGTTTAAGCAGGATAGTGGGAGAAATGGGTGTACGTCTAAGTGTGGCACTAGGAAAGAGACCGGGTGGAGGAAGTAGGAGTGAGAGGGGTGGTGGGGAGTTGGGATGTTACCTAAACTGGAGAATTAATTATTCATACTGATGGGTTGTAATCTACCTAAGTTTTAATGAGGTCAGAATTATTTTCTGCCACTTGGTGGCACCAATCTTCAAGGCAACCAGCATTTAAAGAAGGAAGCAGCTTTCAGTCATCCGGTCTCATACCAGCAGGCTACCAATAGTTAGATATGGCTCCCTCACAATTAGGTAAAAGTAATAGCTAGTAAAATTTTTCTTTTTTCCCTCTATATGACTTACCATTAAATTAACTTCATGTTAAATTCATGATATTCATTTATAAAGAGAAAGGTTGCTCACAGTACAACGGGATCAGCTACAATATAACTGGAGAACATGGATACGCGACATTTCGGATTGGGGTCTACAAAAAGGAGTCTAAAGTCTAAAACAAAAGGAGTCTAAAGTCTAAAACTCAAAAAAAGCTATTTGGAACTAGAAACAAACCAGAAGCGGTATAGACCATCTGAAGAAGGGTCTGAACTCAAAACATCACCTATCCATGTTCTCCAGGGATGCTGCCTGACCTGCGGATTCATTCCAACACTTCATCTTTTTTGGTAAAGCAGCATCTGCAATTCCTTGTGTATATCTCTGGCACATTGTTCATGTATACCTGCAGACATTTATGTTGATCAATCTATAAGGACAAGAAATACTTTTGAATGATGACATGAATGAAAGTCAGTTCCTTTGCAAGGGGGTGAGAAAATCATGGCTGTTTTCTGCTTCCATTTCTTGTTTTAACAATACTAACGACAGGATATCTTACTGGTTACGGTGACATTCATTTCCCTGGTTCGTGGTACAAATTCTTCTTCTTGACCCATCTGCGAACTCCCCAGAAATCGTAGTGGTTCGAGACTGATAGAGCCATCGCTGCTGACATCAGTAGGCATAGATATCTGATTGGCAAGTGATCCCCCGACCGCTCGATCCACATCAAGTGCTGAAGTCTCTGCACACTGCGAGTCTGGCTGCAAAGGATCGATCAATCATTGAGCTTTGCGAGTGCCTATCATTAACTAAATCACTTCAATGCATGTTATAGCCTGAGGTGTGAGCATCATCTCAATTCAAATATGTGAACACCTGGTCAGGACAAAATCACGAGGATAAACACACAGAGTGTTTTACCCAGATATGGGGAATCGAGAACCAGAGGAAATGGGTTTAAGGTGAGGGGGGGAAAGATTTAATAGGTAACTTTTTTTACACAAAGGGTGGTGGGTGTATGCCACAAGCTGCTGGAGGAGGTAGTTGAGGCAGGTACTACTTTAACTTTTAAGAAACATTTAGACAGGTATATGGATAGGGTAGATTTAGAGGGATATGGGCCAAATGCATGCAGGTGGGACTGGTGTACATGGGGCATGTTGGTTGGCGTCGGCAAGTTGGGCTGAAGGGCCTGTTTCCATGTTGTATGACTCTATAACTATGACTACGATACAGATGCCAGTATTTCCAATGGCAATGTCCTCTTAGGCAAACGGAGAAGTCAATTATAATAACAAAACTTCAAAAATCATCTCCAACTATAGAAGCCCCAGTTTCTTATTTTACAACCAATAGAATTTTATAACTGCATTTATCTTTAAAATTTAGATGTTCACAAGGATAGTCCCAGACAGAGTGTTTGGGGGGGAGGGGTGTTGTCCCAGGCAGGATCAGGCAGATTGTTAAAGGGGGGGGGGGGATATCTGGACAAGAGGAAGTAGAAAGATATAGACTTGTGTTCTATTTCCTTGGAACTGGGATTATGTTTCACAAGGTGTCATAGAATTTTCAACTAAACTTAATTCAATTAATGAATAAAACAGTTTTTTTTAATCAAATTACAAGAGCATGGTATTTATTTTGTTGACTGCATTCAATAGATTTCAGAGGATGACAATTCCCTAAAGAATTCACAATTATAGAACATCTTTTAGAAGCTATTTTAGTTACCTTCACTTAAAATTAATGAATTGTTGAAAGCAGCGTGGCACAAGGCTGTCCAATTGAATAGAAAATGTAAGCACATTATTTATTAAAAGTAGCAGTTTATTCTTACCAGGATTCCCATTGCTTTCAGTATATTTAGTTTGCAGATAGGGCAAGTACAGTGTTCATTTAACCAAGGATCAACACACTGTTTGTGGAAGACATGTCTGAAAAATTCACAATATAATGAATTAAAAAATTTGTCAACTACATTTGTACAAGTACCAGAATATAGACACACAACTATTTTAACTTCACTTCAAAGATGGTTAACAATGAGGCGAACAAATATTTTAACTGGGCAACCAGAACACCAAGTAATTCACATAGACACAGAAGAGACCACTGTGCCTAGATTCCAGAGCATAAAGCAAACTGCAGCATCTGTGTTGGGAAATAAATGTTTGACGTTTTAGCCTCCTTCATTCTACGGAAAACAAACCCCAGCCTTATACAGTCTCTTCCCATAACTAAAGTTCTCCAATTCAGTCAACATCATAGAACATAAAACAGCACAACACAGAAGCAGGGACTTAAGCCCACAATGTCTGTGCCAAACACAATGTCAAGATTAACTCTGATCATCCTGCACATGATCCCTATCCCATCACTCCCTGCATATCCATGTGTCTATCGAGAACTCTTTAAAACACCACTATCATATCTGTTTACTTGCTACCTTGCAGTCTTGGTGCCACTGATTAGAAGGCATATGATTAAGGTGAGGTTTGCTAGCGTTAATCAGGAGGGATTAAACTAGTGTGGTGGAGGAGTGGGAACTGGAGCAGTAAGTCAGCAGGTGGAGCGACTGAAGATAAGGCAGAGGTTCGATCAGATAGACCTAATGAACAGGTGGGACTGACTGTATTATGGGCAAAGCAGATGAGCTTAGAGCCTGGATTAGTACATGGAATTACAATGTGGTGGACATTACTAAACTTGGCTGAGAGAAGATGGACACAAAATGCTGGAGTAACTCAGTGGGTCAGGCAGCCTCTTTGGAGGACACGGATAGGCGACATTTCAGGAAGAAGGGTCCCAAACCAATATGTCACACTCCTTTTCTCCAAAGATGCTGCCTGACCCACTGAGCTACACCAGCATTTTGTGGCTGTCTTTGGTATAAACCAGCACTGCAGTTCCTTCCTACACATTTTGGCTGAAAGAAGGGCAGAACTGGCTACTCAATGTTCCAGGGTACAGATGTTTCATATGTGATAGAGAGGGATGGAAAAGAGGTGGGGAAGGTGCACCACTGATAAAGGAGAATGTCATAGTTTACTTAGAGAAGACATTTTGGAGGACTTATCTAGCGAGGCCATAGGGATAGAACTCAGGAATAACATAGATGCAATCACAATGACGGCAATATACCAGAGTCATCACAGGAACAGATATACAGGCAGATCATGGAAAAATATAAAAACAACGGAGTTGTGGTGTGTGATATCAACTCCTTTAACATTTACTGAGACTCTATGAGTGCCAGACGTTTAAATGGAGCAGAGTCTGCGAGGTGCATCTAGGAAGGCTTCTGAAAACAATACGTAGAATAAGTACCTTCAACTGGGAATCAGCCTGGACCGGCGATTGAAGTTTCAGTGTGGGAGCATTTTAGGAATAGTGATCATAATTCCATAAGTTTTAAGATAGCTATGGATAAAAATATGACTGGTCCTTGGGTGAAAGTACGACATTGGGGGCATGCTAATTACAACAGTAATGGTCAGGAAATGTGGGGGGTACATTAGAAGAGGCTGTTTGAAAGTAAATCTACATCTGACATGGGAGTTTTGTTTAAAGGCTAGTAGGTCAGAATTCAGGACCAGCATGCTCCTGTCAGGGTGAAAGATAAGGATGGCAAGGCGTGGGAACTTGGATGACAGGAGATGCCGTAAGTTTGGTTAAAAAGTAAAGTGAAACGTATGACATTCAGGAAGCTGAAAAAGGAAACGTGAAGCCCACCAACCACAATCAGTCTGAAGGAAGGTCCGGACTAGACACAAAGTGCCCAAGTGCATAGGTGACATTGGGTCTGAAGAAGAGTCCCAACCCACAGCACCTAACCATGTTCTCCAGAGATGCTGCCTGACCTGCCGAGTTACTCCTGCACTTTGTGTCTTTCTTAAACAAATTCCTAATGGATTTACGTTGATCTTACGTCCCAACAATATTTCATAACCCATTTTTGCCCTCCTAAATTCTTCATTTCTTACTTACATGGTGGTGGAGGCAGATACAATAGTGGCATTTAAGAGGCTTTTAGATATGCACATGGATATCTCAGGCAGATGCGATTAGTTTAGCTTGGCATCATGTTCGGCATGGATATTGTGGGCCGAAGGGCCTGTTCCTGTGCTGAATGTTCTATATTCTATCCCTCCATATTCATGTGCTATCTAAAAGATCCACAATCGGCACTCTCGTATCTGCTTCCGCCACACCTGGCAGAGCGTTCCACGCACCTTATTCGTGATCTTATCTTTGTTTACACTGCCTACATATTTAGCTTACTATATTTCCCGACCCACTTTTGTTTCTGTCTTTCTTATTTACTGTCGCAGAAAGAGGCCATTTAGACAATATGCCGGTTCAAAGCAGACCAATCCCATCAGTCCCATTCCTTTTTCTTTCTTCTCTGTAACCTTGCAATTTATTTTCACACATGCTTTTCAAATGCCCTTTTTAAAAAACGATTTACATGCAATAGCTGTATAAGATAAGAACGAGTATATATTTGGAGTCTTTTATGCAGTTTTGGTTGCCCTGATACAAAATGGAAAGGGTGCATACAAAGAGTACACCAGCATGTTACCAGGACTTGAGGGCTTCAATTATTAAGGAGAGGCTGGGACATTTTTTCCGCTGGGGCGTAGAAGACTGAGGGATGACACTGTACAAAATCAGGAGAGGCATAGAAAAGGTGAATTGTCACAATCCTTTTCCCAGGTTAGAGGGGACCAGAACTAGAGGGCATAAATTGAGAGTTGAAAGATTTAAAAGACACCTGAAGGGCAGTTTCTTCATGCAGAGGGTGGTGTATATATGGAATGAGCTGCCATACAGTACAATGGCAATGATTAACAGACATTTAGACAGATAATGGATAGGAAGGATTTGGAGGAATATGGGGCAAATGCAGGCAAATGGCATTAGTTATTAAATATGGTCAGAACGGACGATACGGCCGTAGCGCCTGCTTCAGCGCTATATGACTATGACCAAGGATTAATTTGCACTAGCCAATTAACCACCAGCATATCTTTGAGTTATGGGGTGACACTGGAGCAACTAGTGCACAAACGCACATGTTCATGGTGACAATGTGCAGACACCACAAACATAGCACCCAAGATCAGATCAAATCTAGTTCTTAAGAAATGGCGGCAGAGCTTCTTTTTCTTTAGGAAATAGAGAAAGCCATCCATAATTTAGTGCGTAGGCTCTGGTGTCTTCACTTTTTTGTGAGATTTCAAAACCAATGGATACGGAAGAAGGCTGGCACAGCGGTAGAGTTAAGAGTCAAGAGTGTTTTTTGTCATATGTCCCAGATAGGTAAATGAAATTCTTACTTGCTGCAGCACAACAGAATATGTAACCATAGTAATAACGGGAGAAAAAATGTTCAGTGTGTATATATATACACATGCACACATACTCCATAAATAAACAAATATAGTGCAATAATAATAATAGCCTGTTGTTTTTCAGAGCTTGTTTGTTGTCATGTTTAATAGCCTGATGGCTGTAGGGAAGAAGCTGTTCTTGAACCTGCACGTTACAGTTTTCAGGCTCCTGTATCTTCTTCCCGATGGCAATGATGAAATGAGTGTGTGGCCAGGATGGTGTGGGTCTTTGATGATGTTGGCTGCCTTTTTGAGGCAGCAACTTCGATGGTGGGAAGGTCAGAGCCGGTGATGGACTGGGCAGTGGTCTCAACTTTTTGCAGTCTTTTCCGCTCTGGGACATTTAAGTTGCCGAACCAGACCACAATGCAACCACTCAGTATGCTCTCTACTGTGCACCTGTAGAAGTTCAAGAGAATCCTATGTGACATACAGAATCTCTGTAATCTTCTCACCCTGAAGGATCTTCTGACGTCGGCCTCTGTGACTGTAATGCCATCAGGGTGAATGGGGGCTCGGGAAGGCACATCAGTGTTCTCCCTATCAAAGCGTGCATTGAACTCGTCAGGGAGTGATGCTTCGCTGTTGTTTGAGCTGCCTCCTGATTTTGCCTTGTAAGAGGTGATGGCATTCAAGCCATGCCACAGTTGCCGAACATCAGCCTCATCCTCCAGCTTAGAGCAGAAGTCCCCTTTGGCCTTTTTGACGGCCTTGTCAAGGTCGTATCTGGACCTCTTATAGACCTCTGCGTCACCGGACCTGAATGCCCGGGATCTGGACTTATGCAGAATGTGGATCTCATGGTTCATCCAAGGCTTCTGGTTAGGAAACACTCGGAAGATTTTTGTTGGAACACAGTCCTCCACACATTTCCTTATGAAGTCTGTAACAACTGTGGCAAATTAATTCAGGTCCATTGCCAAGTCCTTGAACATTGCCCAGTCTACAGACTCCAAGTAATCCTGTAGTTGTTCCTCTGCCTCCCAATGCAGCACCGGAGACTCGGGTTCAATCCCAAATACGGGTGCTGTCTGCACGGAGTTTGTACGTTCTCCCCGTGACCTGCGTAGGTTTTCTCCGAGATCTTCGGTTTCCTTTATTGGCTTGGTAAATGTAAAAATTGTCCCTAGTGTGTGTAAGATAATATTAATATGCGGGGATCGCTGGTTGGTGCGGACCCAGTGGGCTGAAGGGCCTGTTTCCGCCCTGTATCTCTAAACTAAACGATTGATGAAACAACAGTTAGTCTGCACTATATCTGGATAGGATGGTCTAGAGTGCTGCAAATATGCTCTTCGGTAGTTTTGCTGCTCAGTTCAACATTAGAGCAAGATGGAAATATGACAGGACAAAGGAAATAAAATAATAGCAAATGTTTTTTAGTAAAAGGGATCATTACCAATATTTAACCCCAGACACAAAATGCCTGAGTGACTCAGCAGGACAGGCAGCATCTCTGGAGAGAAGGAATAGGTGACGTTTCAGGTCAAGATCCTTCTTTAGACTGATGTCAGTCGAGAGAGATACATAGAGTAGGAATGCAAGGTGTGAAAACAGGACGAAGGGAAAGGAGATCAAGGAAAATGTAGAATAGATCATTGTTAGCTGGGAGAATGTAACAACAAAGCAAACGGAAATAAAATGTAGTCGGAGACAGTAAGACTTGTTGGAGAACTAGAAAGGGGGAGGATATGGAGAGAGAGGGAAAGCAAGGGTTACTTGAAGTTAGAGAAGTCGATGTTCATACCGCTGGGATGTAATCTGCCCAAGTGAAATATGAGGTGCTGTTCCTCCAAGTTACGCTGGGCCTCACTCTGACAATGGAGGAGGCCCAGGACAGAAAGGTCAGTGTTTGAATGAGAGGGGGGGTAAAGTGTTTAACAGCCTCTCTTTAATATATTTAACCTGTTATTATTTAAAATATATAACCCTTTCAGCCTACCCTTCAAGTTGCATCGTTAGATCTTTGATAAGGTAAAAAAAATCATCAGATAAATATGTAAACAATTTAGCTCTGACTGAACGATTGGTGTTACTTGATAGTGGAGGGAGATGTAGTTTGAATGAGATCACTTCCATCAACAACATGTAAATATATTTGAATTTGTAATACAATAAGGCTTTGAGAAAAGGTCATAATGCTGATAGAATTACTAAAACACAGGATGGATGCACATAAACATATTCATTCCCTGGAGGGAGAAAGACAATTCAACATTGATTTTTTTAACAATTTATTTTTGAAATTGAATTTTAGGAACTTGCTTATTTTTAATCAGGCCAATAAAAAAAACCCAGTAAACATGAAGTGTCTTATAATTCGAGTGAAATAAAAAATAAAGAATGGGCAGATGTGAAAAAACAATCACCATTCTCAGTTTTTTTATATTTTAGGGGTTCAATTGTACGGTATGATGCAGCAGCAGGTAGTGCTGGAACTTGGATTCAATTCTAATCTCACATGTGGAGTTTGCACATTCCGTAACCAGATAGGACTGTGCTGGGTTCTCCAGTTTCCTCCCACGTCACAAAGTTGTGCTGGTAGGATAATTGGCTGCTAATAATTAATTGGCTCTTAATTATAAGAGGCAAAAATGAATCAATTGGGGAAGATGTTGGTCGACATGCAATGGAGAATAAATATTAGGTTACATGAGAAAAGGAGGGAAGTGTACTCATAGGATTGTACTACTTGGAACCAGCATGGCATTGATGGGTGCAATGGGTGTTCCTTTTTGTGATGTGTATGTGATTTATTACAATTTTACGTCTACCATTTTCAGTGCCCGACCTCCTTCTTGAACTATAGACAGCACACACTACTCCAGCTGATAACCAGAGATTTGTAAATGCTTGGTTCTACATTTAATGGCCTTGTATGTTTTCTTAATTGCCACATGAACTTGTTTTGCCATCTAAAATTTATGAACACCAGTGCCCAGATCTCTCTGATATTGCACCACACACAATAGGCCTATTTATTTTAATACGCCATTCAAAGTGGGTCACTTCACCTTGATTAACGGTAACTTGCACCTGTCATGTCTGCTCATTTCACCCTGTCTCTGTTCACCAAGATGTGCAGTTACCCTGTTCACTACATTGCCAAGAATGATATTGTCAATAAACTTCAAGCCTGTATATCCCGTGCTCAAGTCTTGGTCACTTACGTATAATCACAGAAGTAATGATGCAAACACTGACCCAAGGCAAAGTCAATAAACATCCTTTCATCATTACTTTCTTATTCCCTAAACAATCTATCCTCTTCTATTTGGCAGCTCCCGTTTCAAGGATGACTTGCTTGCTCTCCAGTTCTGTGGGTCCGAGGTGATGAGGCAAATGTGAGATTCACATAATTTGTCACAGGCATGGTAGGATGTGCTTGACGGGCTGAGTGGGTAGAATGAAGGGTGCCGATCTCCTTCCATCATTTATGCTGGGCTTCTGTGCGTTCTACCACAAAGACTTGAAGTTTTCAGTAGACACAAGAAACTGCAGATGCTGGTTTACACAAAAAGTGCTGGAGGAACTCAGCGGGTCAGGCAGAATCCCTGGAGAACATGGACAGGTGACATTTTTCGGTCCTGAAGAAGGGACCCATCCCGGCCCCATTCCTGCGCCATAGCGTCTTTACTGGAGCTGAGAGACGCTGCATGTGGCCGGCGGAGGGCTCTAACTGGACGCAGTTTTAGGAGGAACTGGAAGCGGCCCGGCGCAGAGTCGGAGATGTCGCCAAACGGAAAACGGAGAGTCTGATCCCAGTGGAGGAGAGCGTCCAGCGCCCACTGTGAGTCCCAAACGCACCTCCTTCGCAACGCCCCCAGCTCCAGCCCCTTCCCCTCTGGCCCCCCTCGCTAGCTCCTGCCCCCTCCCCTGTGATACCCCACTCTCCCCCATGGCTCTTCCCGTCTTTTCTCCGAGCTCTCCCCCGCCCCCAACCCTACATCCCCCCCCACTCCCAAGTGGCCGTAGCTGCTGGTGCTTCTGGGCTGAGCTGAGGATCTGAGGCCTGGCTCTACGGGCGCCGACGGCTGATGCTCCACCGGGCACACAAGGGAGAGGAGCGGCAACCTCGAGATCCTGGGGAGGTGAGGAGGGAGTGTGGGGGAGGGGAGGGGATAGAGGGAGAGGAGGGGGGAGTAGAGGAGGTAGGGTATGGGGAATACAGGGGGAGGAGGGCAGTGGGGGAGGTGAGGAGGGATAGTGGGGGGGAGATAGTGGGAGATGAGGAGTGGGTGGTGAGGGATAGAGGGGTAGGAGGGGGATAGGGAGGGGAGAGGAGTTATGGAGGGAGGGAGGGAGTGCCTGAGGGTAGGGGAAAGGAGAGGGAGAGAGAGGTGAGGGAGAGATTGTGGAGGGGAAGGGAGGAGGAGAGGGGAAAGAAGATGGAGGGTGAAGAGGAGGGGGAGAGTGCTAGGGATGAGGGGAAATGAGCTCTGTCTGTGCAGTTGGGGACTATGGGAGAGTGGTGGAATATTGCATTGGGGGAATCAAATTGGGTGAATCAAATTGGCAGGGGTGCTGAGGAAGAGGATTTCTTGGAATGTATGCGGGATAGTTTTCTAAACCAACATGTAGAGGAACCAACAAGAGAGCAGGCTGTTCTGGACTGGGTATTGAGTAATGAGGTAGGGTTAGTTAGCAGTCTTGTTGTGCGTGGCCCCTTGGGCAAGAGTGACCAGAATATGGTTGAGTTCTTCATTAGGATGGAGAGTGACATTGTTAATTCACAAACAAGGGTTCTGAACTTAAAGAAAGGTAACTTTGAAGGTATGAGACGTGAATTGGCCAAGATAGACTGGCAATTGATTCTTAAAGAGTTGACAGTGGATGTGCAATGAAAGGCATTTAAAGACTGCATGGATGAACTACAACAATTGTTCAGCCCAGTTTGGCAAAATAATAAATCAGGGAAGGTAGTGCATCCGTGGATATCAAGGGAAATCAGGGATCGTATCAAAACAAAAGATGAAGCATACAAATTAGCCAGAAAAAACAACCTACCAGAGGACTGGGAGGAATTCAGAGTCCAGCAGAGGAGGACAAAGGGCTTAATTAGGAAAGGGAAAATAGATTATGAAAGAAAACTGGTAGGGAACATAAAAACTGACTGCAAAAGTTTTTATAGATATGTGAAGACAAAAAGATTAGTTAAAACAAATGTAGGTTCCTTGCAGTCAGAAACTGGTGAATTGATCATGGAGAACAAGGACACGGCAGACCAATTGAATAACTACTTTGGTCTGTCTTCACTAAGGAAGACATAAATAGTCTGCCGGAAATAGCAGGGGACCGGGGGTCAAATAAGATGGAGGAACTGAGTGAAATCCAGGTTAGCGGGAAGTGGTGTTGGGTAAATTTAATGGATTAAAGGCCGATAAATCCCCAGGGCCAGATAGGCTGCATCCCAGAGTACTCAAGGAAGTAGCCACAGAAATAGTGGATGCATTAGTGATAATTTTTCAAAACTCTTTAGATTCTGGAGAGTAGTTCCTGAGGATTGGAGGGTAGCTAATGTAACCCCACTTTTTAAAAAAGGAGGGAGAGAGAAAACGGGGAATTACAGACCAGTTAGTCTAACATCGGCAGTGGGGAAAATGCTAGAGTCAGTTATTAAAGATGGGATAGCAGCACATTTGGAAAGTGGTGAAATCATTGGACAAACTCAGCATGGATTTACGAAAGGTAAATCATGTCTGACGAATCTATAGAATTTTTCGAGGATGTAACTACTAGTGGATAAGGGAGAACCAGTGGATATGTTATATCTGGAATTTCAGAAGGCTTTTGACAAAGTCCCACATAAGAGATTAGTATACAAACTTAAATTGGGGGTTCAGTATTGATGTGGATAGAGAACTGGCTGGCAGACAGGAAGCAAAGGGTAGGAGTAAACGGGTCCTTTTCAGAATGGCAGGCAGTGACTAGTGGGGTACCGCAAGGCTCAGTGCTGGGACCCCAGCTATTTACAATATATATTAATGATTTGGACGAGGGAATTGCATGCAACATCTCCAAGTTTGCGGATGACACGAAGCTGGGGGGCAGTGTTAAGTGTGAGGAGGATGCTAGGAGGCTGCAAGGTGACTCGGATAGGCTGGGTGAGTGGGCAAATGCATGGCAGATGCAGTATAATGTGGATAAATGTGAGGTTATCCACTTTGGTGGCAAAAACAGGAGGGTAGACTATTATCTGAATGGTGGCTGATTTGGAAAAGGGGAGATGCAACGAGACCTGGGTGTCATAGTACACCAGTCATTGAAAGTAGGCATGCAGGTGCAGCAGGCAGTGAAGGAAGCGAATGGTATGTCAGCATTCAGAGCAGAAGGATTTGAGTATAGGAGCAGGGAGGTTCTACTGCAGTTGTACCTAGTTTCTATGTTTCTATGGGACCAAGCCTCCTATGTGACATGGACCCAGTGGGTCCCACTTGGTCTAATATATATATATATATTTATTCGGATGAGAATGTAGAGGATTGATTAGCAGGTTTACAAACAACACAAAAAATTGTGGAGTCATAGATAACTCAGAAGTTTGTTTAAAGATACAGAGGGACATAGATCAGCTGAAAGAACACAGACAAACAAAACATAATCCACACAAATACACGGCAATGCACTTTGAGATGCCAAATTCTGTTGCTACATGTAGGGTAAGTGGTAAGGACCTGAGGGGTACTAATGTACAATGAGTTGTTAGGGTGCAAGTAAACAAGCTGTCTGAAACTGGTGGACCAGGATGGATAGGGTCGTGATAGAGCATTTAATCTGCTTACTTTCACAGGCAGAGGCACTGAGTATAAGAGGTGGCATGTCATGTTGCAGCTGTACAAAACATTGGTTACACCACACTTGGGAGCACTGTGAACACTGTTACAGGAAGGATGTGGTAACTTAAAAATGCAGAAGATATTCACCAGGATGTTGGTTAGAACAGTGGGCTAGAGGAAAGACTAGATAAGCTGGGTGTATTCTTACTGGAACATACAGTAGGAGGTTAAGAGGTTGTTTTACAGAGGTTTATAAAATTAAAGGCAGTGTCTAGAATTTTACAGAGGTTTATAAACATTAGAAACAAAATCTAGAATTTAAATAACATCAGAGGCAGAGTCTAGAATTAGAGGGCACAGGTTTAAGGTGAGGACACGTGACGAGCCAGTGTTTCCACACAGAGGGTGGTGAATATTTGGTATGAGCTGCCAGAGTTTGTGGAGCACTCAGTAGACATTTGGACAGGTATTTTGATAGCAATGGGTTAGAGGGATAAAAGCCTATTGTAGGCAATTGGGATTAACACACGTAGTTATCACAGACGGTATGGACGATGATAAGTCCTGTGTCGTATGTTTTCATAATTCTACGATTTACCCAAGGTATCGTCCTCGGCTCAAAGATCTTCAGCTGCGTAATCAATGACCTTTGTTCTTCTTCTTCTTGCGTGTGGCATGCACAGCCTAAAGTTGTAGGACAACTTGTTCTATTTGATCTTAGTTGATTGTGCATTGATTAGTTTATTGCATTTTTCGAAACAGGACGGACCACGTGAAGGTTGCAATCTTCCACCCCAATGACCTTTGTTCCATCGAGCTCAGAAGCACACATTTTCCCTGATGATTGTACAATATTCACTATCACTTTAAGTATCTTATAAAATTAAATAGTTCATGTGTGGAGGCAGAAAGACCTGGACAGCATTCACGCCACACAAGGGCCATCCCATGACCGTCTCCAACATGACAGTTTCAAATCATCTACCCTTGACATTCAATGAAATTCCCATCATTGAGTTCTTGCAATAACACATTTTGGGTTGGGAGTGGGGAGATGGAGAAGAGAAAGAAGGAGGCTGGAGAGGAGTGTGAAATCACCACTGACCAGAAACGCAAGAGGAGCAGGCATATAAATACTCTAAAACTAACGCTTGTTAAAGGGGGGATACACCGCGATGTCAGACTTGTACCTGACTTCTCATAACCTTTCCACCAACTACAAGACACAGGTCAGGGGTCTGGATTAATTCAAGTGCAATTAAAAAACAAAGAGTTTAACAGTAACCAAGGTCAAGCAGGCAGCTTGACTGACTTCCATCCATCATCCTAAACATTCATTCCCCACCACCACAGGTAAACCATGGATGCAATATGTATATCATCTACAAAATGCATTGCAGTCACTTGCCTTGTTTCACAGGCATTGTCAGACTACCCATGTGACTGATCCCCCCTCCCCCCAGTGCACACACACCAGGCCCATCCCCTGTAGGTTGCCCTCTAAATCCCATTCCATTCAGATTTGGAAATATTTGGACAGTTGGGTCTAATGTCTTCCTCAACAACAATGTTCCCAGATTTCCTTCACAAGAAAGATTGCAACAGTTGAAAAGAAAGCAGCTTAGGCCAGGTTCTCTTGTAATTGGGGACAGTCAATAAATGTTGGCTTTGGCGATAATGCCCACATCCTAATAAATTAATATAACAAAATCCCAAAGAAGTTTGATGTCTCCACCCCCACTTCCAAAACAATCAAGAATGCATTGCATCAGAACCAAGTGACGTGCGATTCCAACATGAGTCACTCCCAGTCTACTTTTAGCTTAATCAATATCTCCACTACATGCTCCTCTGCAACACTCATTTCATCTTCCTCTTTTGTGAAGGGAAATGCAGTACCTCAATTAAGTTCTGTTTCACCATAATGTCCCTACTTTGGCCTATTGTTTATTTAATTGTCCTTTTTAATAAAAAATTCTGGGCCCTTTTTCAATTAGTTATTCTTCTTTTCTCATTTCATTCCTCGGTGTTTGTATCCTTTTTCATTCTCTCCCGCTGTGCTGTATTTTGCTTGGTTTTCAATTGTATTTTCTATCTAACATATTTTATAAAGATTTCAATTTTCCTCTAACCTCACTTGCCTCCCTCATTCAAGGAACGTTTGTTTTGGATGTCCCCTTTTCATTCTTTTGGGAATATGTGCAGTCTAGATATCAGCTGCAGCATTGTTTGGAATTGGAGAAGGTCACTCAGCCTCTGGAGCCTGTCCCACCATGACATCATAGCCGATCGGTGTCTCCATTCTATTTATCTCTCTTTGCAAAATATCCATCGATACTTTTAACAAAAAGGATCAACATCTTTCTTGAACAACTCTAATTCTCCTTAAACATCAACAATCTTCAGAGATCTCATATTTTTATTACCTATTGAATTACCTATTTCTCTGCATCTACTCTACTGAGGCCTTTAATTATTTTAATCAATTCAATCTTCAACCTCCTAAAGGAAATAGGAGTCAATGTTCTGTAATCTGTGTTTATAACTTAATCCTTTAAATTCTATTACTTGGGTGAATCTGCATTGTACTCCCTGCAAGGTTAATCCATCCTTCGTGGTGCAATGTTAGAAAGTTAATATAGTATTCGAGACGAGGGCTGACCAAAAATCCATTATTGAAACACATCCCGAGTTACACACAAACCAGAGAACCTTGAAAGAAACAAGGACACAAAATGAAATATTTCGCACCAGCAAACAAATATCTAGTTGTCCTCTTTCAATCTAATCTTTCTACAATGATGGAATGGTAAATAACTGAAAACAATGCCAGATTTGTTCTGGTTATTGAATAATCTTCCACTAAATGCATTACACGGATAGAAAAGGTTTAGAGGGATACAGGCCAAATAGAACCAGATAAGATAGGCATGCTGGTTGGCATGGAAGGGTTGGGTCTAAGCGCCTGTTTCTGTGTAATACAACTTTATAACTCAACACTCTCTCCACATGCTGATACTATGAGCTGGGACAAGTTTTGAAAACAACTGCATCCGGCAGTTCAGTACTTCTCCAGTTCCAGCAATTCCACAATTAGATGAAAATTTGAGGAGAGTAAATTACTGCCGATTACACAGCAGTAAATGTAATGTGACCAAAATAGTTTCACAACAGATTAAAAATATTGGAAAATCCTAGCTGATCAGGTAGCATCCGTGGAGAGGGAATTAGAGTTCTGATGTAAGGTAATTAACCTGAAATATTAATACCTAATTTTCCACTAATGTAACTTGACCTGCTTAGCATTTCCTATTTTTATTTCCAAATTCAGCATTCAAAGTATTTTGGTTCTGAAGTTTCACAATAATTTTAAAATGCTTGACCCATGGGTTTTTATTTCAGATTTCCAACATCTACAATATTTGCATTTCCCTTCCTTCTGTACAAATGGGAATTTTTAACTCTGGTCCAACAAAAGGATAAGGAATAGTCTACTGTACATCCCAACACAAACTGTAAACAGAGTTCCTATTACAGTCCTTCAATCAGTGACTTTCCACTTTAGAGATGCAGCACAAAACAGGCCCCTCGCCCACCAAGTCAGCGATTCCCATACACTAGCACTATCCTACACATTAGGGACAGTTTACAATGTTACCATAGCCAATTAACCTACACACATATTTGGAGTGTGGGTGGAAACTAGAGCAGGAACTGCAGATATATATTTACAAAAAAAAGACAAAGTAACACAGTGGGCCAGGCAGCATTTCTGGAGAACATGGACAGGTGACGTTTCGGGTCGGGACCCTTCTTCAGATTGTCTATATTGTTTCTGGTTTGTTTCTAGTTCCAAATAGTTTCTCTGAGTTTTAGATTCGATTAATCTGATTATCAAAAGGTATAATTCTAAAATATGCAATTATCATCATCAACGTTCACTTCATTACATCTTATTCCCATTAAAAGGTATTTTGACATATGAACATGCTATACAGTGATACAAGTGCATAGTGAAACTAACCATTATTACTGTTTGTATATTCAACTCCATAAATTCCATTTTACGAAAAAAATCAGTGGCTAATTCTGACTTCACCTTAAGCTCTCTTTTGTTTGCAAACACAATAGAGTGGATGTGGAAATGATGTTTCCACTGGTGAGGGGAGTCTAGGACCAGAGCCTCAGAATTAAAGGGCACTCTTTTAGAAAGGAGGTGAAGAGGAACTTCTTTAGTCAGAGGGTAGTTAATCTGTGGGTTAATCAGTAGATATTTTTAAGGCAGATAGACAAATACTTGATTAGAACGGGTGTCAAGGATTATGGGGAGAAAGCAGATATCAGCCGTGAATGAATGGTGGAGTTCACTCGAAGGGCCGAATGGCCTAATTCTACTCCTATAACTTGTGAACATATCTTCCGTCTTACCATAGATATTTTGAATGTGAAACATTTTGCACCTTTGCAGAATTCCATTTAGCCTTACACAATGTGAAATATGTGTCTTCTATAGGTCCTGCCTTTATGTACCAACTACCAGCAAATCTCTTCATTTTGTTTTCACCAGCACAGCCTCCATTCACCTTGGTGATACAACGCATAACTATTTTGAGTTAAAAAAATATTGGAGGAACTCAACAGTTCAGGCAGCATCTGTAGATCCAAATGGACAGATGACATGTTGGGTCTGGACCCTTCTTCAGATCCTCCAGCAGTTTAATTTGTCCTCAATTCAAGCATCTGCAATCTCTTGTGACTCCACATAACTATCCTGCTTTGGTCTCTATCTTGTTACTTCCGTCATCAAATTTCCTCCTAAACCTACTTCTTTAACCACACTTCAGGTGGCGTCTAACCACAATTAGAATGTTGCTTTTACTTCCATTGCTATTTGGGACAATTTTCACTTTAAAGAGGGTAAGTAATTGCCATTTTAAAACATATAATACGTTTGCAGTAATATAATTTGCAGTAATATAATTTATGCAAACGGTATTGATAAAATGTCCTTTAGATTCAAGATTCAATTTAATTGTTACATGTACCAATTAAGGTACAGTGCAATTTGAGTTACATATGTAAAATAAAGATGAAAGGCTTACTTGCATGGCAGAATCCTGATCACATCATTAGATTTGTATCCCTCAATACAGACTGCACAGTGATCGAATTCTGGATCCGTTTCCTGATAAATGCAATAAATATAATTCAGTTAGTACATCTACATTTTTTATTTAGGAAAGGGAATTCTGTCTTACAATAATTTCAATCTATATAATGATACACGAGGATAAAATATTACACGTTCCTGGTAGAACCCTGCAGATACGGAACAGCACAGAGGCGCAGCTGGTAGGGCCTCTGCCTCACAACGCCAGAGTCCTAGGTTCAAGCCTGACCTCGGATGTTGTCTGTGTGGAGTTTGCATGCTCTTCCTGTAAGCACATGGATTTCCTCCAGGTGCTCCGGTTTCCTTCTCATATCGCTAAGATGAGCAGGGTTGTAGGTTAATTGGCCCTCTGTAAATTGCATGTAGGGGGTGGATGGGAAAGTAGGATAACATAGAACTAGTGTGAACGGGTGGTTGATGGTCAATGTGGACTTGGTGGGCCGAAGGGCCTGTTTCCATGCTGTATCTCTCTAAACAAAACCAAATGCAATCTTCTCAGTAACCCTAGTTCATGCAGTTATCTTTTCAGTACAGGGAGCATACCTGTCAGTGCGAGTAATGACCATTGCAACTTAGTAGGTAAACAGCATTGGTGTAGAAACAGAGCGCAGGAAGCAGCACCAATACAATCATCAAAGTAATAGAAACAGTGGGTTACACAAAAAGCTGGAGAAACTCAGCGGGTGCAGCAGCATCTAAGGAGCGAAGGAGATAGGCGACGTTAAGGGTAGAGACCCTTCTTCAGACTGTGATCCAGTTCCTTCTAACAGCCCGTCTCCCTTAACAGGGTTCCATGGGCATGCTCTATCTCTAAACTAAACTGAAATACAAAACATAGCCCAAACTTATGCACTGCTTTCGGCATTTTTTTATTTTGTCAGCATCCATAGTTTTGCCAGCATCCATTGTTTTTGTAGTCCAGTACCCTGGTGGATTTGAGGGTAAATACATTACTAGGTGTGACATTACATTATTTAAGAATTCCAGACCTATACGATGGCAATTGATCCCAGATAAGCTGTCCTGCTTTCCAGGGAACAGAGTAGAAAAGAGAAAGGCTATCAAGCTCAATTGTGAAGTCTTCAGTGCTCTTCCTAAGTGATCCTCAAGTACAGGTGTTCAGCTATAACATAGTAGTCGTATTCCCAAGAATTCTAGCATTATAAAGATAATTGTATGAATGGGGGAAAAGAGGTTTTGGGGCAAGAATTTCAGACTTGCAATAACAAAGTTATTATTTCTGAAGGATTTTTAGAAATAACAGTCTTTTCAATAAAAATCTGTTTATTTTCATTACTGCAAGCAAAAACACAAATTGATTAGTAGGACTGGAAGTTACAATCCCTGAGGGCATGACATGAGAATTAAGGGACAGAAGTTTTGGGGTAACATGAGGGGGAAGTTCTTTACTCAGAGAATGGTGGCGTGTGGAATGAGCTTCCTGCAGAAGTGGTGGAGGCAGGATCGATTTTAACATTTAAAAGTGGATAGGTATATGGACAGGAAGGGAATGGAGGGGTACAGTCTGAGTGCAGGTAGATGGGACTAGGGGAAAATAAATGTTCGGCACAGACTGGAAGGGCCGAGAGGGCCTGTTTCCGTGCTGTAATTGTTATATGGTTATATATGGTTCTTCACCACAACTGACACCTGGCATTCTTGGGGGTGACCACTAGGTGATTTGCTACCAATCAGACACATCTTCAGTTGTGTACCTCAACATCACTGGGTGTTTTGGCCTTTTATCACAAGACACCCTCAGTCAAGGCAGGCCCACCACAGGGTGATCAGACCTGGGTGTGTGTCTTATGGTTAGCATCTAGATGGTCACGTGGCAGCCCAGACAGCATCTTTTCTCTTCAGCCACAGCCAGTGACTGCACCATTCAGCTTTTTTCCTTCCATTTTCCTCTCTACTGCTGACTGTGGCTGGTTGGTCTCTGTACTGGTGTCCGTTGGTGGGCCAGTACTTGGTTGAGCTTCGCCTGAGGTGCTGATACCCTGTGGACTGTGGTGGTTATCCTGCCACTGGGCTTCACTCGACTGATTTGGCCTACCTCTTAGAAAGTAATGGTCAATGCGAGGCCCCGCACCAAGCTCTCCCAGGCACTTTTCCCTACCCTGGTGGATCTTGAGACCCTTCTCTGATGTTATCTTTTCCCAGCCACAGATGCAGCTTCGTAGCTTATGTCCTGCCTCAGCTGCTGCTCTGTCAATTGCTGTGCTAGCTCTCTTATTCCTAGTCGAATAAGAGAGTAGCAATATAAGAAAGGATGTTTCTTACACTGTTTAATATAGTATGGTTGCACAAATGTCAATAAAAGTAAATACATCCGTGGCAAAGACCTTCCATGGTTATAGCAGATGTGTTCTTAAGAGACATCGATGTCTGATTACTGCGTGGAAATTACATGGAAACAGGCTTTTTGCCACCTAGACTGTTTAAATCCAAGGCAGCTTTCTTTCTGTTTGTCAATTTCCAAAGTAATTTTTAAATAGTTCTCTGGTTTCTGATCAAAATCGCATTATAACTCATTTGTTCTGCATAATGTAAATAGTGCTCCATGATTAATCTCTCCTGTTATATCCAATTTGTGTTAGGGTAAACCATGATATAGCTACCTGTCATGACCTGGTGAGATATATTGTGATATATCTTGTGATATATAATGGTTAAACTGATAATGTTTCACCATTAGGTTCTCAGCTATTTTAGACATGTCGGCCCTCCCCACCACACACCCCCTGCAGATTTCATTAACAACGGGGTAGTTCCAAGAGGCCTATCAATCTTCGCTGAGGGAGAACGAAGAAATAAAGGAAAAATAAAATTGTGACCAGGGTTGAAACTGATAGTGTGTTCCTTCTTAATCATGCTAGTTACTAATGCTAATTCCAATCTGAAATCCGAAGACAAGCAAAATACATGGGTGCTGGAATTCCGAATAATGATGGGAATCCCAGCAGATCAAAAAATCAAACAGAGTTAACATTTCAACTCATCAGCTATTCCAGTCCAAAATCAACTAATTAAATATTTTTCTTGATCCAGCCTGCCATTGAGAATTTCTAGCTATTTCATTTTGAGATGATTCAATGGCCTGGAAACATTTAAAAAGCATGAAAATACAGTGGACCGACTATGATCTATGATGGACTATATCATTGGCTCCGTTGTGGATTTTGGTTTTGCACTATTATAGTTGCCGACTGTTAGTTATTAGTTTATTGTGTTTTTGATTATGATATATTACCTGTCATGTATTATGTTTACAAGCCTGTTATTTTGATGCAAGTCAGAATTTCATTGTTCCGTTGTCGATACATATGACAATTACACACGCTTGTCTTGACTGTTGACATCTCATCACTCATCTTACGCTAAATTGTATTTAATTCATTCTTAGTTGATGGTTTTATTGGACTAAATAAATCACTCTCATGCAGGCAATAAACACTCTTGTCCTGTTTGAACAAGAAAATTATATACATTTTGTCAGCTCTAGTATGTAACCACATTGCCTCTACACTTCAAAAGCAATAACATGCTGTGAAGTGCAATGGCATTTGTAAGCAGGTGAAAAGTACCACAAATTAGGCTTCGAACAGTTACCATGGTGCCAGCCTTAACCCAGGAGCAGCAAAAACACATCAAAAAGTTGTGGGTTTACGTGCTGCTTTCAAAACAGGCACAGAACGCAGGTGACACAACACATTGCAATATTTTCAAGTGGACTGTTAAAGTAGGCTTTGTCTGCCATCTCATATAGTTGTAAATATTATAATGATAGTATTTAAAATAGTGCAAATATCCAAATGAACTAATATTTTTTTCACTCAAGCCAACACCCAAAACATATAATGGAGACAGAAGAAACCGTAGATGCTGGAATCTTGAGCAAAATACAAAGTGCTGGAAGTACTCGGTGGGTCAAACGTAAGCAGGTGGGATTAGTGTAGATGGCGGATCTTGGTCAGCATAAGCAAACCGGGACGAAGGGTTTGCTTCCATGATGTATGACTCCCTATGTCTCCATGATTGGGGATATATGCTCTTGAACATCACAACATAATGGGAACGGAGCATAGGGAGAAACATTGTTGGGAGAGGCTGTTGGGGAATATTCAAGGTTGTAGTTATGTGGATAAGGGATATTTATTAAAAGAGCCGATCTTCAAAATGGCCAAACAGCCTGCTCACAAGTTAACTTGTAAGGACATTTTGTCCAAAAGTCATATAGCACTGAAACAGGCCCTTTGGCCTACCGTGCCCATGCCGACCATCACTACCCATCTACTTGTTGTTTAAGCTTTTTTTTCAACTTTCCCTTCATGGAACGTAGAACATTTCCTGTTGCTACCACCCACAGTTTGTTGAGTGGGTCCCATCCCCACCCTCAATATCCAGCCCCTTGGCTGCAGTGTTCAACATCTGAACATTCACACCAGGTGTCCATCATCACCAGACCAAAATCTTGGAAATGCTAAATCCTGAACTTGTTGCTGACATTGATATGGGAAATAAATGTTGTTCTATCAAGATCATTGTTCCATAAACAAATACAACTAAATCTCAACTAATGAGATTGAAAATGAAACGAGAACCAGACCGAAAGAATCAAACATGATTCATCAGCTCAATAGTGCCAAAAAAGGAAAACTGTATAGAGAGAAGAATATGTAAAACCAGAAACCAACTCATAATAATTTACTATCTGCATGAATGGTTGACAGTGCAGGTAAAGTGGCACCTAATTGTTAGGTAACAGCAATTATTTTTGTGAAGAGTTAATTAAAGCACAAAAAGGAATTTCTCAAACATAGGGAGGTTGTGAAAAAAACTACTCTACCCATAAGTCTGAAGACAAGAAACTGTAAATACTGGAATCTTGGGAAAAACACAAAGTGCTGGAGGAACTCAGTAGGACAGGCAGCATTTGTGGAGGGAATGGACAGACAATGTTTCAGGTTGGGACCCTTCTTCAGACTTTACCTGAAACATGGTCTGTCCATTTCCCTCCACAGATATTCCATGACCTGCTACGTTTCTCCAGCACTTTGCTTTTTGGTTATTCAGAAGTCTACAGCTGAGCAGTGTAAATTCTCAGCACCTAGAGGCAATTTAAATTTCAATAGGTATCTGTTCCTTGCCACGTTGCTGCAAATGTGCACAACAATAAGGACATGCCAACAAAGATTGTTATTTCGACACCAAATTCTGCTTATTGAATTCCAATGAACTTGTGCATAATTTAACATGAGGCAACATAATGACTGATCACCATAACATATCCATAATTAAGCTGCTGATTACTCTGAGCGCGAACAATAATATAATCAATCCTTGGAGCCTGATGAAAAATCTTTCTCCGGATGTGGCCATTACTGATAAAGCATCACCCACTTTGTGGGATTAGTTATGTTTGCAGTGGTTTGATACAACCAAGCCATTTGCCGGGCCACTTCAAAGCGCAGTGGAAAAATCGCCACTGTGGTAGGACATTAATGCTGGATGACGACCATGGTGCGGTTTTTTCCACAAGTCAGATTACTTCAGATTGATTTCAGAGTTGATCTCATGAAGTCAAAAGAACATTTAAGAACGATTAAGTGCTGTAAGTATTGGCAGCAGAGACAAAAAGTATGGCTAAGACTTGATGAGCAGGTTCTTTGCATTTCAGGCTGCTTCCCAGTACTCCTAACTTGCTCAATAAATGTTTCCTATGTATAAAAACGCAACCTCATGTATATATTCTTTCAGAGCACAAAATTCAACTCTGTCAATCCAGTGCATTATGAAGAAAAAGGCACATCATTGGAGGCTGCAGAATCTGTAATCTGGATGGAGGGTCTTGACCCAAAATGTCAATCATCCCTCTGCTTCCACGGATGCCGTGTGACCCGCTGAGAATTCCTGTCGTTCATTTTATTGTATAGTTAGAGGCGCTGTATTTTGTTGAAACATTAAACCAGTGTCCTGTTGTTTTAAAGTATTGCAACAGATACCACAGCACTTGGAAGACACTTGGATGGGTACATGGATGGGAAACGTTTAGAGGGATATGGACCAAATGTGGGTAAATGGGACATGCTTAGATGGGCATCTTGGGCAGCATGGATGAGTTGGGTCGAAGGGCCTGGTTCCGTGCTGTATGACCTTTTTGAAAAGAGCTAGGACATCATCTCATATCCTAGCTACTATCTATCCTATAATCAACATCACCAAATGAAATTATTTGGCCATTATCACATTGCTGTTTGTTGTATTGGCTGTAAACAGCTTTGGGCATTTTGAAAGGAGCTAAACAGCATTTGATACATATATCGTCTTTATTATGCATAAATTAGGTTGTGGTACTATCTTTGAATTCTGATTTCCTTAAAAAGGACAAAATATTTTGCTGTCAGCACATCTTTGGCTAAAATTACCAATCCAAATTTCTGACTCAGCAGATAAAAATAGCTTGATGTCCTTAACACTCACTGGCACAATGGTGCATCTGGTAGAACTGCTGCATCACAGCGTTAAAGACCCAATTCAATCCTAACCTTGGGTGCTATATATGTGAAGTTTGAATGTTCTCCTTCTGACTCCCTCATCCCCAAGGTGTGTTTTTGTAGGTTAATTGGCTCTCTGCAAATTGCCCCTAGTCTGTAGGGAATGGATGAGTAAGTGGGATAATATAGAACAAGTGTGAACGGGTAGGGTCGATGATCCTTCTCTTCCCTCATTAAAATATATCAACTATGAGATCAATCAAGATGTACAAGTTTCAGAGTTTGTCCAGCCAGGCAAATATGTGACTTTTAAGTAGTACTAAATGTTTCTCCCCATATTCCAACTTGCAGTCATTAGCACTCAGTTTCCTCTTGTATGAACCAGAATTATACTATAGTTCTGCGATAACACATTAACACAAATTGGACTCTACTTCCTGAGAAGATTAAGGAGAGTCGGTTTGTCAAGGAGGACTCTCTCTAACTTCTACAGGTGCACAATAGAGAGCTTGCTGCCCGGTTGCATCGTGGCTTGGTTCGCAACTTGAACGCCCTGGAGAGGAAAAGACTACAAAAAGTAGTAAACACTGCCCAGTCCATCGTCGGCTCTGACCTTCCTTCCATCGAGGGGATTTACCGCAGTCGCTGCCTCAAAAAGGCTGGTAGCATCATCAAAGACCCACACCATCCTGGCCACACACTCATCTCCCTGCTACCTTCAGGTAGAAGGTACAGGAGCATGAAGACTGCAATGACCAGGTTCACGAATAGCCACTTCCCCACAGCCATCAGACTATTAAACCTGGCTCGGACAAAACTCTGATAACTAATAACCCATTATCTGTTATTTGCACTTTATTAGTTTATTTATTCATGTGTTTATATATTTATATATGGAATATGGACACACTGATCTGTTTTGTAGTAAATGCCTTTATGTTCTGTGATGCAAAGCAAGAATTTCATTGTCCTATCAGGGACACATGACAATAAACTCACTTGAACTTGAACTTGGATATAACGCAAAAGAAGAATCAGGGAACATTTTTTGGATTGCGCAGGGTGAACTGGTCACAACGCGATTTAGGTTGTGAATGAGAAAACTACTTAAAGGTTAATTTGGAAGTTGACAAGCAAAGTAAACCTGTCTTAGATTTAAACAGTATAGTGGAGAAAGAACATTTCCCCATGTAACCTAGTAATCAGGCACTATTTTATCTTAAGTACGCAGATGCTATGTTAACCAAGGGCAGTCATTACAATTGACAAGCAATTGTTTCTATTGACATATTCTTATTTGTTCATAAATTTTGCTGGCAGTAACAAAAATGGCCATTGCTATTGAAAAAAATATTTTTGTAACTCCTGCGAGAAAAATGGCTTTCTTATTGCAGGTCTGGAACCGTCCAGCCCCTAAACCCCTTTCATTAATTGCTACAATTGTTTTTATAACACGATTTTCTATAACACGATTTCTTTGGGACTTAATTATTTTACTTCGGAGTCACATGAGTGACTACGTGAAGAAGCCCCGCCAGGCGCATGTTCGGCATTACGTCGACGCATGTGGCACCGACAGGGTGGAGAGCTCAGCTCCCACCAGCAGTAAGTTTAACCTGCAGGTAAGTCAGTGTTGAACTTCTTGCGAGTGTTTTTTAAACTCTGTAAGCCAGCTAGAGTGTGTATGTATTTTGGAATTTTAAAAAAAAACTCTGTAAATCTGGCTTGAAAATATGGAGCCAGCTGGAGTATAAGTATTTTTAAACTGCGGTAATTGAATGGAACGCGCTGAAACCGCAGTTTCCGATTTAGATCGGATCGGGAGATAAGGCTGATTTAAAAGCCAGTTCCCGCTATTTACATCAGGTTTGGAGATAACGGCTGCGCTAAATGCCAGCTCCAAATAACCACAATTGTAAAATAAAGTCTGCTCTGTATATATGTTACCAGATGCAGTTTTCCTTTATGGAAATGTATATAATCCTGTGTGATACTGAGGTTAATACAAATGTTCCGCAAGCAGAATGTGCCTGTCAGAATTATATTTTTACACATATATGATTTATGCACAAATACAAAACATTAAAGAAAGTAACTCTCCTCCAAGGGAGGACAAGAATGAGGGGAAGGCTGGAAATGGAGAAAATGCTCCACACTTGACTTAGTCAAGGGTTCTAAGACCCATGTATGTCTTCCTGTAAGGCAAGCTCCAAAGGAGTTTCCATACGCTGAGTATGGCGCCTATGAAAATGGAATTCTGATTCTCCAGTACCTTGGTTAGGTCTGGATGATGTCCCTAGAGCAAGATAAAATGCTCAAAAATCAGTCAAGGGTTCTAAAGACCCATGAGATTCTAAGGCAGGCTCCGTGGGAGTTTCTATACACTAAGTATGGTGCCTATAAAGAATGAGAATCTCATTCACCAGTGCTTTGCATAGGTCCGGATGAAGTCTCCCTAGAGCAAGACTCGGGGGTACCAGGGCAGGATGAAACCGACCCTGAAGCTGGTGTCCCTACTTATGTGTATACACCAGAGCACAATAGAAATATGCCGGGTGTTCCCGATGTAGCACCAAGTTTCTATATCGGTATGGACTGGTGAGGCAATGGATGAACCTGGCGGCCAACATTATTTGGTTTCTCACCTACTCCAAGCTACTGTTATGACTGAAACAGCAAATAATATATAAAAATATATAAAACACCCGTCTATTGTGCCTCGCTCAGGGTGCCAACAGTAATTGGGCACTCATGAGTGTAGCGATGCGAGGACAGGAAACGTGTTCCAGCATGTCCTCTAGCTGATATTCAGTTGGCATCACTGCATTTGGGGAAGACATACATGGGTCGATTATATCCAATATTTTTAAGACATGCTTGCTTTACTCTGCAAAACATATTCAAACCCAATTGTATGATGAAAATTGCCATTGGCTAACATTATACCCAAACAATGCACGATTATGTGGGCAAGCTATAACCAGATTTATGATTGATGAATACAAACCCCTATATTAAGAGAAGGAGATCTTCTGGTTCATTTACGGAAGTACAGAAACGGCATTCCATTACACATGGAATTTCTGGGGAAACAACCTCTGGTTGGTTAAGATTACAATTGTTTTGTAATTCTGCATTAAATCTGATCAGCTTGGTGTTTGAATGTACCAGGAACTCGTCAGGTAGAGATAATATATCCCAGACACAAGTATGGGGGTTGCAGAGTCATTCTAGGACTCACAAAATTAAATTTATAGTTCAGTATGAACATTTAAAAAAGTACACTTCAGCATTATAATGAAGGTGTTATCACAAGGCTGCTATGTGGTTATTTTTTAGACTTAAAAAAGATGCCTTATTATTCAGGTACTTCAATTAATTGGATGGGTCAGCTGAAGGAATTACCTAATGGGTTAAATTCAGCCCTCAGATTGCTCACACAATTATTGAAACCAACACTGGTGTTAATGAGGGCTCAGAATCACATTGTAATGACTTATAGAGGATATGTTAAGTGTCAAGAGTCAAAGAGTCAAAAGAGTTTATTGTCCTGAGTCCCTGACAGGACAATGAAAATCTTTCTTTGCATAGCACAACAGAACATAGTAGGCATTGACTACAATTATATACGTAAATACACACATGAATTAATAAATTAATAAAGTGCAAATTGTATATGGGAGACAGCTGAAGAACTGAGTTCAGCAACCATAAGCTTATTGAAAGGCTAAGGTTCTGTACATCCAAACAACATGGAGGTTACAGGCATCCCAAACAATTGATTATTTTGGGTTTGTTTTTAATACAGTTGATATGTGAGTAACTTTATCAACAAATTAAGGTTGGGGATGTTACAAATGCCTGTATTTGTCTTGGTAAAAAACATTATCCCACCATCCAAGAAGTAGCTACGGTTACTGGTAAAGTGATAGCAGCATTCATGCTATCAAATTGGGACCTCTGCATGATCAAAGTCTGCAAAGGCCAGAGTATAAGAGTAAAAAGCGTGCAGGTTATTGATTAGGTCCATGCAGTTACCAACTAAAGGTTGAGCTGAATTCAATGATGGATTCTCAATGTTGCACAAGTTACTAGATGTAAAAATGTGCATGTTCAGAAGTCTTCAGTGTTATTACAGACTGATGAGAGTGCTCTCGGATGGGGAGCTTAGGACAGCGACACCAGTTGTGGTGGTCGATGGACTGTCCAAGACGATTAGTTCTCCAAATACATGGTTGAATTATTTGGAGTTATTGGGGGTGTTTTATGCATTGATAGCCGTTGTTCTACAATAAAGAACTTACATGTTCAATTACGAGTAGACAATACCACAACTGTGGGAGAAAACAATATTGTGGTAAGACAACAGATCACGAAAGTGCAATGACAATACAGAATGAATGTTAAAATTCAAAAAGTTTCAAAAAGATTGTCAGACAGTATGTGTACCAAATGTTGATCAGTTGTGTCTGGATTAAATCTCCAGTGGTCTAAATGTGTCTCGTGGGAGTCAGACCCAGGAGCATTAGCGGTGGATGCATTCTCGCTACATTGGGGAAGTATAGTCTTTTATGTTTTCCCCATTTTGTCTGATTAGACAATGTGTCACCAAAATAGAGCAAGTCTCCGCCGCAGGCGTTTGGTGGTTCCAAATTGGTATTGTTCTCGGCCTTTTGGCTAAGATGAAGTGTAGTACCTGTTCTTATCAGTTAATATCTGATACGTCCCTTATCTAGGGACCATTACTAAACAGCCATTCTTCCCATTGGTGCTTAGAATGATGATTCAGACATTCATGACAAATCCCAGGTGCAGTAATTGTTGGTACATCCAGTAACAGCAGAAGTCATCCATTACATGACCGTATTAATTGTTAATCTGCAGGTTCTGATGGAATGTCGGATAGGACCATGGATGTCATAACTGCAGCTTGGAGAGATAGCACTAAGAAACAATATATGTGTCATATAAGGAATTGGAAATCTTTTTGTATACAGTCAGATATATTTTATCATACTGCAAATATATTGGATGTATTAGAGTTCCTTGTTATGTTGCACCTGAGTAATAGTACCATGAATGGAGCTCGGAGTGTTTTGTCCTCCTATTTAGGACTATTTCAGAATCGACAACTATCGGGTCTCATCTGTTAATATCCCGATTTATGAGAGGAATTTTAATAAAATCCTACCAAACCCAGATATTCAGAAATCTGGGATGTCAGTATAGTTCTCACATTGCTTCGGCAATGGACTCCAATTACGACACTGTCTTTTCAGAAGTTAATATTTAAAGTGGTTATATTCATACCATTAATATCAGCACAATGAGTACAAACATTACAAATGTTGTGGTTAGATTGTATACAGTTGTCTGTAGATAAAATAAAGTTTTATGTCAATGATCTATGCAAGCAAAGCAAGCCAAGAAAGGCTGGACCAATGTAATCTTTAAGACATACGCTGTCAACTAAACACTGTGTGTGGTTAAGCATCTGAATTAATATATATTGAATTAAGAGTCTCCGAGATTGTGAGACACCAATGTTCATTACCCACAAGAAACATATAAAAGTGACAGTACAAACTATTTCTAGATGGATAAACAGGTTCTGGATTAACTGGAGTAGACACTGATGTGTATAAATCTCACTCCGCAAGGGCGGTATCAATGTCCGCGGCGAAGGTGCATGACGTGCCGCTCGACCTAATTCTGGAGACTGCAGGATGGTCTAAAAAAAAACTTTCCTAGTTTTATGATAAACCTGTTGTTACAGTGCCAGAGTTGCATATGCTGTGTTGGGTTCTGTTCAAAATTGTTTGCTTTGTTGCATAACATTTGTTGTTATTTCCCCTGGGATAGGGGGGTTATTATTTTTTGTTTTATTATTATTATTAAAAAAGGAAAAAAAAAGAAAAAAAGGGAAAAAAAGTAAATAAAATTTAAAAAATATATATATATATAAATATTTATTGCATAATTTCAAGCAATATATATTATTTATTCACTACTGGGTAAACTGAAGCAGTGTGTCGTATGGAATGATCTACGGCATGAAAATCACAGAGCTTTAAAATCTTCACATAGTCACTCACGTGATTCAGAAGCAAAATAGTAAGATTAAACGAGAACTTACCTGTTCGAAGTTTGTTCTTTATTTTATGAGGAGTTACGATGAGGGATTACGTGCCCTCCGCTCCCAACCCTCATAATATAAATGATCATCTGGTAGTTCTAATCTTTGTGAGCCTTACTATCTTACTCCGGCTATTGGTTCTGTGTTTTTCATGCCGCTGCTTTGAAGTATGCCAAACATGCGCCTGGTGGGGCTTCTTCACGTAATCCCTCATCGTAACTCCTCATAAATTAAAGATCAAACTTCAAACAGGTAAGTTCTCGTTTAATCTTACTATTACGTTGTACAACAACATCTACACGCCACTTGGGCCAACATAGCAAAGTGGCATGAGGTATTGACCCTCGGCTTAGAATAACATAACTGAAACAAAAAACAATTTAGCAGCAGGAGTATCAATATCACTTCTTACCTTATCATCCCTTTTAACTGTTCTTGTCGCTAGCTTCTTGATAGCTTTATTGGCAACATTTCCCAGTTGACGCTAGATTCATACAAGAGAGAAAATTAGTATTAAAATCATGTTTAATTTGAAAAGAAAATGCAAATGCTGAAATCAGATTACAGATTTTTAAAATATACCAGACGAAGTGGAACCCGTTGGGCCTCGTTACCCCAACGCAATATTCCACCACTCACCCGTTCCCCCAACGCAACCCATTTCCACCACTGACCCGTTCCCCCAGCGCAATATTCCACTACTCACCCATAGCCCCCAACTGCGCAGGCATTTTCCCTCATCCCTAACACTCTCTTGCCCTCCCTTCTTCTTCATCCTCCCTCTTCTCTCCCCTCTCCTCCTCCCCTCCCACCCTCCCCTTTCCCCCCTCTCCTTTCCCCTACCCTCAGTCACTCCCTCCCTCCATAACCCCTCTCCCCGCCTTACCCCCTCCTCTCCCTCTATCTCCCTACTCCCCCACTCCTCACCTCTCCCCTATCCCACTCCCCCACTAAACACAATGTTTGAATAATATTTCTCCTCCTCCACTCACCCCCTCTCCTTACAACAATGTAATAAATTTCTCATTGCACTGGGTGGAACACTGTTGATGTGCAATTTATGTAAATTAGATCCCATTGTGAGGTCATACGCTGCTTACTGTCAGTGGAACACTGGTGAGGGATAGTTTACAGATGTTCCATCCAAAGAGGAAGAAAGATTCCAAGAGGAGTAAGGGGAGTAAGGGGTGACCGTGGCTGACAAGGGAAGTCAGGGATAGTATAAAAATAAAAGAAGAACTACAACATAGCAAATATGAGCGGGAAGCAAGAGGATTGGGTAAAGTTTTTTTTTAATTTTTATTTTTTAATATTTTTATTTAATAGACGTAAATACATCACATATATATTGTTACTATCATTGTACCCCATCATTTTATGGCTTTTAAGGAAAAAGAATAGAAACAGAGAGAGTAAGGTAGATGAAAAGAGTTGTGAAAGTGAAAGAGCGTGCCAAAGGGGAGGAAAAAAAAACCCTTGGTCAAAGAATTAGAGAAAGGGGATTAAGAGATAGATCCTAGAAAAGAAAAAGAAAAAAGAGAGAGAGAAAAAGAAAAAAAACAGTTACTATATTATATATATCACAAAAGGAATCTACCAACTTGATTGTTTTTCACCCCCCCCCAACCAAGACCCGAGGTACTCTTGCACCCTATCTTTGTAGCAATTCTATAAATGCAGACCACGTCTGATAGAAACAATCTGATTTTCCTGCCAGGCGAAGTCTCATATCTTCCAGATGTAGAGTTTCAAACATAGTTGAAATCCACATATTTAATGTCTGAAGAAGGGTCTCGACCCGAAACGTCGCCTATATCCTTCGCTCCTCAGATGCTGCTGCACCCGCTGAGTTTCTCCATCCTTTTGTGTACCCTCCACATATTTAATGTTGGTATAGGAGCATTTTTCCAGAATTTTTAGATTAGCCTTTTTCCTATTATTAAGCCGTAATCAAATAGATTCTTTTGATACACATTTCATTCCGAACTGTCATTCCAAAAATAATCCATTCTGGCTTTGGTGTCATTTTTATTTTAAACAGTTTTGTGAAGATTTCAAAGATTTCAATCCAAAACCTTTGAATTTTTGTACAAAAGATGAATGAGTGCGCTGTAGCAGTTTCTTGAAACTGGCATTTATCACAAATTGGTGAGACGTTGGGGAAAAATGTATTTAATTTAGTTTTTGAGTAATATAATCTGTGTAAAATTTTAAATTGTATTAAAGTGTGTCTTACATTAATTGAGCATTTATGCGCATTTAATAAGTACTCTTTCCACCTTTCATTGGAAATTTTTATGCTTAATTTGTTTTCCCACTCACCTCTGATACCTTCCGTTGTTGGTATTACTGCATTTAGTATAATATTGTATATATATGAAATTAAATTTGCTGATTCCGCCTTTGTATTCATTGCTTCATCTAGTAAGTCTGATGGCATTTTGTGAAATTCTTGTGCATGATTTTTCAGAATATCACATAATATTCAAAATACTGATTGTTACCCAGATTGTATTTTAGTTGTAATTGTTTAAATGATAGTAGTTTTCCCGTTAGGATTGGGTAAAGTTTATAGAGCCACAGAAGATAACTAAAAATGCAATAAGTTGAGAAAAGATGATGTACAAAGGTATGTGAAGAGGAAAAATTTAGTTAGGACCAAAGTTGGACCCTTGAAGACTGAAAAAGGTGAATTTATTATGGGGAAAAAGGAGATGGCAGATGAGTTGAACAGATACTTTGGATCCGTCTTCACTAAGGAGGACACAAACAATCTTCCTGATGTACTAGTGGCCGGAGGAACTGAAGGAAATCCACATTAGGCAGGAAATGGTGTTGGGTAGACTGATGGGACTGAAGGCTGATAAATCCCCAAGGCCTGATGGTCTGCATCCCAGGGTACTTAAGGAAGTGGCTCTAGAAATCGTGGATGCATTGCTGATAATTTTCCAATGTTCTATAGATTCAGGATCAGTTCCTGTGGATTGGAGGGTAGCTAATGTTATCCCACTTTTTAAGAAAGGCGGGAGAGAGAAAACGGAATTATAGACCAGTTAGCCTGACATCGGTGGCGGGGAAAAAGCTGGAGTCAATCATAAAATATGAAATAGCAGCACATTTGGATAGCAGTGACAGGATCGGTCCAAGTCAGCATGGATTTACGAAAGGTAAATCATGCTTGACTAATCTTCTGGAATTTTTTGAGGATGTAACTAGAAAAATGGACAAGGGAGAGCCAGTGGATGTAGTGTACTTGGACTTTCAGAAAGCATTTGATAAGGTCCCACATAGGAGATTAGTGGGCAAACGTAGAGCACATGGTATTGGGGGTAGAGTGCTGACATGGATAAAAAATTGGTTGGCAGACAAGAAACAAAGAGTAGGGATTAACGGGTCCCTTTCAGAATGGCAGACAGTGACTAGTGAGGTACCGCATGGCTCGGTGCTGGGACCACAGCTATTTACAATAAACATCAATGATTTAGATGAAGGGATTCAAAGTAACATTAGCAAATTTGCAGATGACACAAAGTTGAGTGCCAGTGTGAACTGTGAGGAGGATGCTATGAGAATGGTGACTTGGACAGGTTGGCTGAGTGGGCAGATGCATGGCAGGTGCAGTTTAATGTGGATAAATGTGACGTTATCCACTTTGGTATCAAACACAGGAAGGCAGATTATTATCTAAATTGTGTCAAGGTGGGAAAAGGGGAAGTATAACGGGATCTGGGGGTCCTTGTTCATCAGTCAATGAAACTAAGCATGCAGGTACAGTAGGCAGTGAAGAAAGTGAATGGCATGTTGCCCTTCATAACAAGAGGAGTTGAGTATAGGAGCAAAGAGGTCCTTCTGCAGTTGTACAGGGCCCGAGTGAGACCACACCTGGAGTATTGTGTGCAGTTTTGGTCCCCGAATTTGAGGAAGGACATTCTTGCTATTGACGGAGTGCAGCGTAGGTTCATTATGCTAATTCCCAGGATGGCGGGACTGTCATTTTCTGAGAGAATGGAGCGGCTGGGCTTGTATACTCTGGAATTTAGAAAGATAAGAGGCAATCCTATTGAAACATAAGATTATTAAGGGTTTGGACACGCTTGAGGCAGGAAACATGTTCCCGATGTTGGGGGAGTCCAGAACCAGGGCCAAAGTCTAATAATTTGGGGTAAAGCATTTAGAATGGAGATGAGGAAACACTTTTTCACACAGAGAGTTGTGAGTCTGTGGAATTCTCTGCCTCAGAGGGCAATGGAGGCCGGTTCTGTGGATACTTTCAAGATAGGGCTCTTAAAGATAGCGGGGTCAGCAGATATGGGGAGAAGGCAGGAACGGGGTACTGATTGTGGATGATTAGCCATGATCACATTGAATGGCGGTGCTGGCTTGAAGGGCCGAATGGCTTACTCTTGCACCTATTGTCTATTGTCTATTTATGTAAATGAGATCCCATTGTGACGCAATAGCTGCTACCTGCCAGTGCAGAAGAAAGATTTTTCTCAAAGTGGGATTTTGTAAAGTTAAAAATGTGAATAACTTTAAAATACAACATCAATCTGAACAAAAGTTGATAAAAACACAAAAACCGTTTTGGCGTAGTTCCGGGAGCACGCATGCACACAGAATCACAAACAAGATGAGTTTCAGTAATATACTAGACTAAGTGGGACCCATTGGGTCCCAGCCACACAGGGTGCCTGGTCCCCCAATGCAACCCATTCCCCAACGCAATATTCCACCACTCACCCGTTCTCCCAACGCAACACGTTCCCCCAACACAATATTCCACCACTCACCCATAGCCCCTAACTGTGCAGGCGCGGCTCATTTCCCGTCATCCCCAAGCACTCCCTCCCCCTCCTCTTTGTGTATGGGAGGGGAGGGGGGAGGGAAGTGGTGTGTATGGCGAGGGGAGGGAAGTGGGGTGTGTGGCATGGGGGTGGGGTGCGTGGGGTGGGAGGGTAATGTGTGTGGGCGGGGAGGTGTAGGAGGGGGAGAGGGTGGGGTGGTGCGGGGTGGGAGGGGAGGTGTGTATGTGGGCGGAAGGGGTGTGGGAGAGGGGTGTGTGGGCGGGGGAGATTGTGGGGGGAGGAGTGTGTGAGCGGGAGAAGGGTTGTGTGGGGGCAGGGGGGTTGTGGAGGATGGAAGGGGCGTGTGTGTGGGTGTGAGGGTGGGTGTGCGTGGGGGGAGTTTGGGGGGAGGGGCGTGTTAGCGGGGAGGGGTTTGTAGAGGGGGATGGGTTTGTGGGGAGAGGGGTTGTGGGGGAGTGTGGCGTGTGGGTGGGGGAGCGTGGTGTGTGAGCGGGGGGAATGTGGTGTGTGGGCGGGGGGAGAGAGCTCGGAGAAAAGACGGAGAAGAGCCATGGGGCAGAGGGGGGGTATCACAGGGGAGGGGGGCAGGAACCAGCAAAAGGGACCAGAAGGATAGAGGCTGGAGCTGGCGGTGCTATGGGGACACACAGCGGCCGCTGGTCGTTCTCCTCCGCCGGGATCAGAGTCTCCGCTTTCCGTTTGGCGACTCCGCGCCGGGCCGCTTCCGGTCCTTCCAAAAATTGTGTCTGGTTGGAGACCTCCGCTGGCCATCCAGAGCGTCCCTCAGCTCCAGTAAAGACGGGATGGCGCAGGAAGGGGCGGACCATACGTGGGTGTGAAAGGAGAAGAGACTAATCCGCGCGGCGCTGACTGGCAGGAGAGGAGATCGATCTGCGCACATGTGGTTTTTAAGATTTTTAAACCTCACTAACTTTTACAACATTCAACCGATCGGAATGAAACTTGGTGCAATGGCAGCACAGGAGAACACCGAGCTGGCCAACAAAAAAATTGCTATCGCGCATCGTGCAAACCGGCAGATACCAAGATCAGAGTTTTAGTTATGTATAGATAGATAGATACCAGACTAAGTGGGAACCGTTGGGTCCCTGTCACACGGGAGGCCTGGTCCCCTAACGCGACCCGTTCCCCCAATGCAATATTCCACCGCTCACCCATGACCCCCAACTGCGCAGGTGCGACTCATTTCCCCTTATTCGCAGCCCTCACTCCCCCTCCCTCTTCATTCCCTCTCCTCCTCCCCTCCCCCAATCCGTCCCTCACTTCTCCCTCCCTCTCCTTTCCCCTACCCTCAGTCAATCCCTCCCTACCTCCCTCCATAACTCCTCTCTCCTCCCTACCCCCCTCCTATGCCTCTATCCCCCACCCCTCACACCCCCTATCCCCCCCACTATCCCTCCTCACCTCCCCCACTGCCCTCCTCTCCCTCTATTTCCCGCTCCCTACCACCCCCACTCCCCCTCCTCGCTCTTATTTCCCCTCTCCTCCTACCCTCCCCCAATCCATCCCTCACTCCCTCCCCCATAACTTCCCTCACCTCGTACCCTCCCCAATCCCTCCCTCACCTCTCCTTTCCCCAACCCTCAGTCACTCCCTCCCTCCATAACTCCTCTCCCCTCCCTAGCCCCCTCCTCTCCCTCTATCCCCCCCTCCTCCCCCACTCTCCCTCCATCTCCCCCACTTTCGCCTTCCTCTCCCTCCTCCTCTTCCTCAACCCCTCTCCAACTCCTTCCTCGCCTCCCCACTTTTCCCCCTCTCCCTCCCTACCCTCTCCTCTCCCTCAATTCCCCCACTCTCCCTCCTCACCTCCCCAGGAACTCGAGGTTGCCACTCCTCTGACCAGAGGTTGCATTGACTGGTGGCCACACCGACCGGAGTCCATTCCGGGCAACAGCAGGCAGGGGCGGGCGCCAACCGGAAGCCGCGCCAGGCACCGCCGGTGACTGACAGCGTACGTGGCCAATCAATGCGGTGATGGTGCAGGAAGGGGTGTCACCATCCCGGCGGTGATAGACAGGAGAGGAGACCAATCTGCGCATGCACGGTTTTTAAGATTTTTAAACCTTAATAACTTTTTCAATATACCATTGATTGGAACAAAAAATTGTTGCACTTGCAGCACAGGAGAATGGTAAGGTGTCGAGAAATCATAGCACGTGTTCCGTTTTTGCGCAAATTTAAAAACAACGCAAACCGGAAGATAAGAAGATAAAAGTTTTAGTTATGTATAATTAGATATAGATAGAAGATAGACTAGACCAAGTGCGGCCCATTGGGTCCCTGTCACACAGAAGGCCTGGTCCCCCAAAGCAACCCGTTCCCCCAAATGCAATATTCGACCACTCACCCATAGCCCCCACGGGAGGCCTGGTCCCCTAACCCAAACCGGTTCCCCATGCAATATTCCTCCACTCACCCCTTCCCCAACAAAACCCATTCCCCAACACAATTTTCCACCACTCACCCATAGCCCCCAACTGCGCAGGGGCTGCTCATTTCCCCTTATTCACCCACCCTCATTTTAAACTTTAAAAAAAAATGCAATTGCACTTGCTTGGGCTGGCAGGACTCAGTGTTATGCGATAGCAACATTGTAGCGAGCAGGGCTGCAATCCAATTGTGATGTCATAGATGCAAGTGCCAGTGCAGAGTGAAGACATTTTTCCCAAATTGGGGTTTTGTAAGTTTAGAAATGTGAATGACCTTTAAAATATAACATCAATCTGAACGAAACTTGATACACTACACCACAGGACAATTTAGAGTAAGGTGGTCCAAAAATTGTAGCGCAATCGTGTACCATTATGGCATCGTTCCGGGATCACATGGACACGCAGACAGACACACACACGCGTAGAAACAAACAAGATGAGAGTTTTAGTAATATACTAGACCTAGTGCAGACCCGTTATGTCTGCTCCCCCAACGCACCATAGCCCCCACAGGAGGCGTGGTCCTCCAACTCAACCCATTGGTGAAGGCAAGATTCGTGCACTCCTCAGCAAAGATCATTACTCGTGAGCCTCCCCAAGCACTGGAGATGAAAAAAAATCCCAATCCCCAATTGCAATACCAATTGACCCCCCCCCCTCCTGTCCTGCCAAGAGCTATGATGGCAACATTGTTGCAAATGTCGGGTGCACTTGCTGTGAGATGTCATTGAGCTGAAAAATTCAGTGTTCCTGTCTTGCAACTTTGTTTTAAAGTGTGTTGGAAGCTGGGAGGAATGATTTGAAAGTAAAACACATTTTAAATTCAAAGTATTTTTAACCATTTTCAGTCATAAGTCCGGAAATAAAGCCCAAAATTTTCAGATAAGTAGATTTTGGACTGCACGGGAAAAATCTCTACCGGAATATGTAAAAACTTTACCATTACCATGTCATTTTTTTGAGAAGATTTGATTATACACAAACAAACACACATACATGAACAGACACACACACACACGAACAAACACATCCACATCCAAGATCAGACTTTTAATAAGATAGATAGATAGATAGATAGATAGATAGATAGATAGATAGATAGATAGATAGATAGATAGATAGATAGATAGATAGATAGATAGATAGATAGATAGATAGATAGATAGATAGATAGATAGATAGATATCGTCTGATTTTCTCTTTCAGGTATCTTCAAGTTGGGATACCACAGACAACATTTGTATGATCATTTTCCACAGATACAAGCTGAGTTGAAACAGCCATCTTCATCAGGAAGGCATTACAGGTCCTTCAACCCTCCTGCCCTTTAGTTGGACAGAAGGCAATAGAATAGGACTCCTGTGCACCTGTTTGCAGCAGACACTGCTTAGTTGTGAAGCCCCTCATAAGGTAAGATTTTAATTATACATAGCAGGAAAGTTACATTTCCTGTAACTCAAGCTAATTCTAGACCACAACCAATACCATTATACTAAATGCAGGAAAAAGAAAATTTAAAAAATGTCTATCATTTCCAGATCAATAACATACTTGAATCTTATTTCCTTTTAGAATCTTTCCGGAGGAATAAAACAAAGTCCTAGGGTAACTTGGCAGGCAGGAAAATTTACAGAGCAGCTCGTTGGCAGTGCATCTTCTTCTTCTTTCCTGTGGCGTGCACAGCCGAAAGTTGTAGGACAACTTGTTCTATTTGATCTTCCGTTTGTGCACGTCGAGTTGATTGCATTAGTCGAAATAGGGCGAACCACGTGAAGGTTGCAATCTTCCACCCCGTTGGCAGTGCAGAGGTGATAGGACAGTTATGATAGAGGCTGGAGGAGGAAAGCCAATGAACCAAAGTTGTGGCTACCTAACTCAGCAGACATATCTGCAACTTCCATTCCTTCATAACATTTAAACTACAATTTTGCTTAGATTAAGTGTAAATCATTCTCTGATATCAAAAGGTACAAAGTTACAAAAGAGTAATATCTGAAATCTTATGTTAATCATATGCATTTATAAAATATTGTGTCACACATATATATGTAAATATATATACACATACACTGCATGCACAAAAAAACAATGCTGCACCATATGTAATGTATTAGGAGACTTTTCCAGAATGATACATGGATATGGTGATGATATGGTTCCCCTATTTCCTGGAAGAAACCTTTGACAACAGATGTGGTGGTGTCACATTGCTAAATGGACAGACTGGAGCTATTCCATACCATAAAGGGCATTATAGCTTTTCAGCACTGTGATTAAGTATCAATCCAGATAATAAAATGCAATCATAATAAACATTAAATTAACAAAACTTCTGAACTGAAGCAAGTAATCAACCCCATCATGCTTGCTTCCGTCCTGTTCCTTAGAGTTTCTTTGTTCTTGTTAGCTTACTTATACAGTTCAATTTTCATTTGGTATAAAAGTAAAAATTGAATATTTTTACTCACTTCAGTTAAATCTCTTGATTTTTTAATTATTATTCACCTTTATCTGAGGAATGAGTGATCTGTAGATTGCTCTGATGAAAAATCTGCTCCAACATTTCCAGCAGAGAAGGCACATAGTAGAAGGTAAGAATATGGAATGAGCGTATTTTCATTTCCTGTAACTCAAGCTAATTCTAGACCACAACCAATACTATTTTGCAGTAGGGCCAATAAATGGCATGCTGTGAAGCTATCTGCAGGATCTGATATTGACAATCAGCCATTTAATCTGAACAGTTGCTTAACTGCATAATACATTATACTTTGCATCTATCTATCCTGTAGTCAAGCTAATAAACATCCTAATGCCCACACTCTCCAATATACTGCTATGCGATATCAGTTCCACTTGCATCACAGAAGAGGACATATGCCATAACTAGGATACTTCCTGGTCGCTGCAATACAATCTTATGTTGGCAACAAATATCTCGCGAAGGTCCTTCTAGGGAATAATATTGGTATAAATATAATATTTGTGTTAAAGAAGGAACTGCAGATGCTGGAGAATCGAGGGTAACACAAAAAGCTGGAGAAACTCAGTGGGTGCAACAGCATCTAGGAGCGAAGGAGATAGGCGACGTTTCGGGTCGAGACCCTTCTTCAGACTGGTCAGGGATCAGGGAAACGAGAGATATAGACGGTGATGTGGAGAGATAAAGAACAATGAATGAAAGATATGCAAAAAAGTATCGATGATAAAGGAAACAGGCCATTGTAAGCTGTTTGTAGTGTGAAAATGAGAAGCTAGTGCGACTTGGGAGGGGGGAGATAGAGAGAGAAGGAATGCCAGGGCCCGAGGGCTGAGGGAGAGGTGGGAAGAGAAGGAGGCAGCCTGGGTTAACAGAATTGAGAAAATTCAATGTTTAAGCCCAGAGGATGCAGACTCCCCAAGCGGAATATGAGGTGCTGTTCCTCCAACTTGCTGTGTTGCTCACTCTGGCCGTGGAGGAGGCCCAGGACCGAGAGGTCGGATACGGAACGGGAGGGGGAGTTGAAGTGCTGAGCCACCGGGAGGTCGGGTTGGTTATTGCGGACCGAGCGGAGGTGTTTGGCGAAACGAACTCAGCCTCCGCTTGGTCTCACCGATGTAGATCAGCTGGCATCTGGAGCAACGGTTGCAGTAGATGAGGTTGGAGGAGGTGCAGGTGAACCCCTGTCGGACTTGGAAGGACTGCTTGGGTCCCTGAAAGGAGTGGATGGGGGAGGTGAAGGGACAAGTGTAGCATCTCTTGCGGTTGCAGTTGTTTGTGGTGATCCCATTTTCTTTCTTGCCTGGATCTTGGCCTACTTAAATGAATATAGATTTAAACATGGAGACACAAAAGAATGAAGGTACTAGATTATGGAGTGAAAGACAAGCTGCAACTGGTCAGGCAGCATCTGCGGGGGGCAATGGACAGGCCAAAGTCAGCATGGTTTTGTGAAGGGGAGACCTTGCCTGACAAATCGATTGGAATTCTTTTGAGGAAGTAAATAGCTAGATACACAAAGGAGATTCAGTGGATGTCGTTTACCTGAATTTTCAGAAGGCCTTTGTTATGGTGCCGCACGCAAGGCTGCTAAAGAAGATGAGAGCTCATGGTATTAAAGGGGAGATACTAGCATGGATAGAAGGTTGGCTGGATGGCAGAAGGTAAAGATTTGGAATAAAGGGGTATTTTTCTGTTTGGCTGCCAGTGAATAGTGGTGTTTCACAGGGGTCAGAGTTGGGGCTGCTACTCATCACGTTGCATATCAATGATTTGGAATGATGGAATTGCTGGCGTTGTGGCCAAATTTGCAGATGATTTGAAGATGGGTGGTGGGGAAGATAGTGCACAGGAAGTACGGAGTGGGCAGAAGGACTTGGACAGGTTGTGGGCAAAGAAATGACAGATGGAATATAGCATAGTGGCTTTGCACTCATGCAAAGGCGTAGACTATTTTCTAAATGGGGAGAGGATTCAGAAATCAGAAGTGCAAAGGGACTTGGAAGTGCTAGTGCAGGGTTCCCAAAAGGTTAATTTGGAAGTTGAATTGATAGTCGGAAGACAAATGCAATGGTAGCATTTATTTCAAGAGGACTAGAATATAAAAGCAGAGATGTAATGCTAAGGCTTTATAAGGTACTGGTCAGGCTGCATTTGGATTTTTGTGAGCAGTTTTTTTACATCTTCTCTTATTTACCACTGGTCTCACCATCCAAGGTTCCCTTAAGCCACTGTCCCACTTAGGAGACCTAAACAGCAACCTCTGGTGACCTTGCCCGCCACCCAAAAAAAAAATCAAGGTCGAGGTGACCTGCAACCTCCTACCACCTCCCACCCATATGTTGAAAACCTTCCTCGACTATGAAAAAAACGGCTTTGACTAGACCTGCGACTAAAAAATGATCCATTTTTAAAACGGCAACCTATTTTTAGTCGAGGCCGGTTTTGAACATGATAAAAAAATAGCAGCAACCTAGATGAAGCCTCGACCACGCAGAAACCACTTTCGACCATTAGGGAGAGTGACCAAAACCTCCGATGACCGCAAGGTCACCAGAGGTTGCTGTTTAGGTTTCCTAAGTGGGACAAGGGCTTCACATTGCCATAATTGTCCCTCCTCCTTACTGGAACATACCAGTCTTGAACTTTGATCAGCTGGTTATTAAATAACTCCTACATACAGTATCAGATGTGGACTTACCCAATCACAGTTGCGCCCCATTTTACTCTCCTTAGCTCCAGCCTAATAATGTTGCTATTTGCCTCCCCCCAAATTTATTACCTCCCCCAAGGTCCAGATTGATTATTATTCATAACAAACTTATCAGTTGAGTTGTGATCATTGTTCCTAAATGCTCTCCCACTGAAATGCCAGCCACCTGGCTAGGCTTGCTTCCCAATGCAAAGTCCAGTATGGTCCCTTCCCCAGCTGGACTATCCACATACTATTTCAAGAAACGATCATGGATGAACCAAATGAATTCCGCCCTGCCTCGGCCTCTTGCACTGTCCAAGTGTATATTGGGGAGGTTTAAGCCACCCAATACAACAACCCTGTTGCTTTTACATTTTTCCATAATCTGCCTACTTATTTGATCACCTATCGCTTACTTATTATTGGAGGCCTATGGTATAATCCCAGCAGAGAGATTGTACCCTTCTTACTTTTGACAGTGAAGAGGTTATCAAAGATAACAATAGGATCTTGATCTACTGGGCCCATAGGTTAACGAATAGTATCCTCCCTTCTACCCTCGATACATTGGGATCTTTTAAGATTTAAAAAAAGAGTAAAGAACAATACCTTACTGGAACAGAGCCAGAATGTTCATGCCGAACATGCCTAATTACACTGATCTCCTCTGCCTGCACGTAATCCATATCCATCTCTATCCATGTCCTTATCTAAAAGTCTCTTAAATGCCACTATTGAAACTGCCTCCACCACCACCATCACTGGCAGCACATTCCAGACACATACCCCACTCGGTGTAAAAACTCGTCCGCACGTCTCCTTTAAAAATACATGGGAGATTGATTATTAGGACTGGATGTTACAATCCCATTGGAAAAATGACTAATGATTAATGACATATCTGCTGGTAGACAAAAATGCTGGAGAAACTCAGCAGGTGCGGCAGCATCTATGGAGCGAAGGAAAAGGTGATGTTTCGGGTCGAGACCCTTCTTCAGACTGATGTGGGGGTGGGGAGGCGGGAAGAAGAAATGAAGAGGCGGAGACACTAGGCTATGGGCGAGCTGGGAAGGGGAGGGGAAGGAGGAAATTACATATCTGCTAATCATTATCCCTGGAATACTTGCTATTACTAAATTTAATGTCATGCATATACATCCATTGAACAGCTGCATATCACCGCGGACAGGAAAACCATTATTTTTTTTCCGAGCGGCACACACCAATATTTCACACGCTATATTTAATATTTCACACCTTAATTTCTCACTAAACAGATAAATGTATTCAAGAGAGAGTTATATATAGCTCTTAGAGCTAACAGAATCAATGGATCTGGGGAGAAAGCAGGAACGGGGTACTGATTTTGGATGATCAGCCATGATCATATTGAATGGCGGTACTGGTTCGAAGGGCCGAATGGCCTACTCCTGACCATGTTTCTATGTTTCTAAATCTCTCACTGTGATGGAGCAGAATGATTGACAACTTACTGCAGATATATTTAAATTGCACTAGCTTTAAAACAACGGCCGGCAAAAAGATGAAACATAATGTGCATAGATAACACTCATATCGCTTTAATTATGAAATTGCGTTGCAAGAACCCAATCTGCAAAAGGAACATTGGCAAAAAGAGAAAAACATGAAGAAATAGTTTTGAGGTTTTGGAAGCTTCTTATGAAAATGGCAAAATTAAAGTCAAATTAAAATGGCAAAATTGAAATAGACAATTTCAAGCAGAAATCATACGAGAGGAAAATGGTAACTGCTGTCGTATTTCAAATATAAACAATAAGATGGCAAGAAATTATGTAAAGTCCAACACCATCAAGATTACAATAAATGTGCGACCATTCTCCCTCCCCATGAGAGCTTATTGGTCTGAGCAGACCATATTCTAGACAAGTAGTCTTGAATATGTTTACTGAGCAGTGCAGCTTTCTCACATGTTTCTTTTAAGCTGCTACGTAGTTAGATAATATGTGTTTAAATGTCTATGAACCTTCTCGTTTCAACTTCCAGAAAAAGAAAAGATGCATGTACGATTGCTGATGGAGGAATAAAAATGGGGAAAAGTTCATGTTATGGGAGCAGAATTAGGCCATTTGGCCCATCCACTTTTCATCCACCATTCAATCATGGCGGACCTATCTTTCCCTCTCAAACCCATTCTCCTGCCTTCTCCCCATGTCCCGGATTTGGGAAAAGATAAACAGACTTCAAATAAGTTATCCATTGTATCTTGACCGATACACAACAGTCATTTAGTTTCATTGAACCTTCAAAATGCAACTGTGTTTCAGCTTAACCACTTAATCTAATAATATACTTATTTTGCAGCACTATAGGTTCAGCAAAAATGAGTTCAGCAATAAGGCCCCTGCCTCAAGAAACAAAATGTTCCTCTCTGTACCCAAATAAACCATTGACATTTCAGTTACTTTAATGCACAACCTTTGAAGAGATTCAGTTCATGCAAATTAAAAAAATGCATTTTTGAATGAAGACTGTGAAGCGGGGCTGCCAACATTGGGTGAGAGTTGGGAGTGAGAAATTGCGAGAGACCAAGCCCGAGGGAGCGTAGCGACCTGGGTGTGGGGGGGGGGGGGGGGGGGGGGTGGCTGTGGGAGGAGGACCTCCCACAGCCACCCCCTCCCATTGGTAAGTGTAATATTGTCCCCCCTCCCATTGGTACGGAACTTTTGCATGACATTTTTTGCTTGAAATTGTGCAATATGGTGCATACTGTAGCGAGTCTTTTAACTTACACTTGAATGCAATATATATGCTTTAAATTGGATTAGCTATGAATAAGGTTAGAGTAAATTACATTCCTAATTACATTCCACAGTGGAGCCCAGGCTCTGATCAACAGGCGCAGCACATGAATGACCTCAGTGTGTTAATGTATGGAAATCAGATTATAATCAAGCACTTGGCCCATGTTGACCAACACTGCACACCTGGTACTACTCCTGGCCCTGACTCCAGTTGCATACCTTCTCTCATTCCTGTCCCTGAGTCCAGCCTTACACCTGGCCCCCTATTCTACCCTGATCATAGCTGCTTACCTGCTTAGCTTCCCAGGGCTGAACACCTAGTACTATTCCAGACCTTGACTCTGGATGCAAACTTGGCCTTGCTCCTAGCCCCTTTGCACTGACAATATATCTGGCCCACACATGAAGCCCCATATCTGACCCCCTGGACTTAACCTATTACGTTCAAGTCCACAGGTGCTTATCTAATGCAGTAATCCTTTATGGGGCACTTCACAGACCAAATTATGGATAACAAAATTTGCTACATTCATTGGCTTCCTTGTTATCTAACATGCTAGTTACTTTGTCAAAGAAGTCATCAATTGGTTGAACACAATTCCGATCCATAAAATTATACTCACTCAGCTGTATAAGTATTCTGATACAATTTCTTTCATTTTCGTAACAAACTGTCCTGAAGTCATTTTCACCCCCAATGTTTTCAGTATTTTGCTGTCTTCCTCCCAGCTGGGACCTTTCCGAAATGCTAAGTCCAATAACTATATATTTAAGCAATATTATTCTATTAACTGTGATCTTGAGAGTACATAATATTTTCTGTGGTATTCATAACACAACAATGATAAAAAGATCTTTGATTTGATTGCACCTACCAAATGCAAACATTATTACATTACAGTTAATATGTACAGAGGGCAAATGTCTGTTCCAATGCTCCCCATTCCCAATTACTTTTACATTGAAGTGATTGAAATCCAAGTGAAGTTTAAATGGCATCATAAAAGTAAAACCTCCAGAATGGATGATATTCATTACGTTGTTGGTTGGGGTCAGTATCAGCACAATTACTATATTAAACTTTGAATCTTCAGATGTCCTGGTTCAAGCTAAAACTAAAGACAAATAATAATTTCCTCACACATTCCCCTGCAAGTATCTCTGTCACTGTTGAAATATGCCCTTTCTTTGAAAAAGCTCTTAAATATCGCATCTGAATCAGTTTCCATCTGATTACACTCCTTGAGGAAGTTCAATTAATCTACGTATTCAATTAATGAAACAACGAGATTGGGGACATTTCTATTCAACCTGTCAAAGGAATTGGGGGGGGTTTAGAAATAGTCAGTGAGGTAAACAAACATAATAATTGAGTGGCAAATGACAATAGTGCTACCTTCCCAATATTTTACTGAAGGAAATAATGGGTTATCAGGGCGGTATGTTGTGACAGACAGTCTGACACCTTGCATGTAATTTAATATTACACTTATCCCATCTCCTTGGATATTTCGGATTAATAAATTAAGGTTTTGTCAACTAATTACAAATCAATAACATTAGCCAACTCCGAAACACGAAGCGCTGAGCATTAGGATCCAGACATCACGGACAACTGGCCTCAGTTCCCCGCTCACATCTGGCAGTGTTCTCCGTCTGAACCAGGGGCTGCGGAGTGTTTCGAAAGTGGGGAGGCTGAGCGATCACTGATCACTGGCCTTAGTGAGGGGGTGGAGCAACCAAGTGGGTAGAGGGTGTGGAAGAAGGGTGTCCCCCCTCCCAGGATAGGAACGTTTTGAAATTTGATGCATTAAAATCATGTTTTAGTGCATTGTAGAAGTAGAAGTATGATTTCAATGTTTTTTGTATGAAGTATTTTTAAGAGGGAACTTTTTAAGTGGTAACATTATCCCCACAAAGGGTGGTGGGTGTATGGAACAAGCTGCCAGAGGAGGTAGTTGAAGCAGGGACCATCCCAACATTTAAGAAACAGATAGACTGATACATGGATAGGACAGGTTTGGAGGTATGGACCAAAAGCAGGTAGCGTAGCTGGGACATGTTGGCGGGTGTGGGCAAGTTGCGCCGAAGGGCTTGTTTTCACACTGTATCACTCTATGACTACATTATACCTCCACCATGCATGAATGCTTCAAAATCAAGTGATCGAGTTTTATTGCCATATACTCAAGCATAGAAACATAGAAAATAAGTGCAGGGCCATCGGCCCTTCGAGCCAGCACTGCCATTCAATATGATCATGGCTATTCATCTAAAATCAGTACCTTTCCTGTTTTTCCCCCCATATCCCTTGATTTAGTTAGCCCCAAGAACTAAATGTAACTCTCTCCTGAAAACATCCAGTGAATTGGTCTGCACTGCCTTCTGTGGCAGAGAATTCCACAGATTCACAACTCTCTGCGTGAAGAAAGTTGGTCTTCATCTCAGTCCTAACTGCTCCCCCCTTTATTCTTAAACTGTGACCCCTGGTTCTGAACTTCCCCAACATCTGGAACATTTTTCCTGCAGTTACAGTAAGTGAAAATCGAGCAGGCAAGCAGGATGCTTTCTCCAACCACCCCCATTTGAAGTCCACTATCTTCCACCGTTTCTACCCAGTGCTTGGTACTTACTTCCAGCAACCACAGGTTGTCCTCCAGGATGCACCGAGCCGCAGCCTGATCCATGCCGGTCACCTGGGTGAATTTCGCACAGAGACTCTCACGGCACCGGCGCTACGCTTCCGACGCCTTGCACTGAGGCTGCTCCATGGTCGGAGCTGTAGTGAACAACTCGGCAGCCAGGCAAACACTCGCCAGCCTCGCTCCCCGTCCGCATCTGTCCCCGTCGATGCTTCTGCTTCCAACTCCCATGGCCCATGCAATTGATATGAGTTTTTACATTTTCGTTGATCACAGAATTTCTCACGACAGAGCGTGAGAAATTTGTGATCAGCGTGAGAATTTGGCAAAATGCGTGATTCTCACGGTCAATGCATGGGAGTTGGCAGCCCTGCCCCTCTCTCCCCCTCTCTCTGCCCTCTCTCTCTCTCTCTCTCTCTCTCCCCCTGTCTCTCCACCTCTCTCTCCCCCTCTCTCTCACCCTCTCTGTCCCCCTCTCTCTCTCCTCTCTCTCTCTCCCACTCTCTCCCTCCCCTCTCTCTCCACCTCTCTCTCTCTCCACCTCTCTCTCTCCCCTCTGTCTCTCCTCTCTCTCCCTCTCTGTCTCTCCTCTAACCCCTTCTCTCTCCCCTCACTCTCTCCCTTCCCTCTCTTCCCCTCTCTCTCCCCCTCCCCTCTCTCTCACCATCTCTCTCTCTTCCCTCTCTCTCCCTTCCACCTTACTCTCCCCCTCTCTCGTCCCCTCTCTCCTCTTTCTCTCCCCCCTCTCCTCCTCTCTCCCCTCTCTTTCCCCTAACTCTCTCTCCACTCCCTTTCCCCTAACTCTCTCTCCCCCTCTCTCCCTCCCTCTTTTACCACCACTCTCTCTTCCCCTCTCTCCCATTCTCTCCTACCATCTCCTCCCTCTCCACCCACTCTCTCTCTTCCCTCTCACCCCTCTCTCTCTTCCCCCCCTCTCCCCCCTCTCTCCCCGTATCTCTCTCCCCTACCACTCTCTCCCCCTTCACTCCCTCTCTGTCTCTCCCCACTCTCTCCTCTCACCCCCTCTCTCCCCCGTCTCGTTCCCCTCTCTCTCTCCGTCTCCCTTTGAGCGTCGCTGTCCCTTCGGCACTGAGACTCTCACGGCAGCGATGCAACGCTTCCGACTCCTCTGACGGCCCGGGACTTGCACTGCGCCGTGGCCGGAGCTGCAGTGAGCGACTCGCAGGCCCCGGAAACACTCACCAGCCCCGCAAACGCTCGCCAGCCGCGTTCCCGGCATCTGTCCCCAGCAAACACTCGCCAGCCCCAGCTTCCCGCATCTGTCCCCGCCGCTGGTTCTGCTTCCATCCCTCCCTCAGCCCCGGCTCTCCGACACCCGCGGACCATGCAGTTTTTCTGAGTTTTGACATTTTCGATGATCACAGAATTTCTCACCACAGAGTGTGAGAAAATTCTGATCAGCGTGAGGGCGTGAGAGTTTCTTCAAATGCGTGATTCTCACGCTCAAAGCGTGAGAGTTGGCAGCCCTGTGTGAAGCCACTGTTGTTCCTTTGTAAGGGCAATAGGTATAATCCAGCATATTAAAAGGCCAGTGAGTTTTATCTCAGTGTTAGAGAAATTATTGGAGAAGAATTTTTGCGATAGTATTTACTTACATCTGCAAAAACCTGGGCTTATTTGGAAGAGTCAGCATAGCTTTTGTTGGGTAATTGTATCTTATGCCATTTTTTACATTAATTCAGGATGCTACCATGCTACGGCAAGTGGAGTGATTTGAACAGGGCCTTGGAGAAAGATGGGTATGGATTAAGAAAGTGTTGATTCAAATACTCTAAAGAGGAAAAAAAGGTTGGAGGAGGTCACATGTCTGCTCATTTGACATGTGTCTGGAATTCTGCTTCATCGTTCCTCTTTATTGATCACGTTTGAGATTTATTTATGTATTTATTTTTAAAAAAGATTTTTAATTAGAAGTAAATACTTTTAATACTTTTACTTTTAATTAGTAATAAAAAGCATTTTGTTCATTGTAGTCATACATTATCAATATTATTTATATTAACAATTGTATAGTAATTGTACTATATATTTTTTCAATTTTTATAAAGATAGAAAGTAATAGAGAGAGAGAAAAAAAAAAAGTTGAAGAAGAATGGAGTGTTCAACAGATTATGCATCGTTGGAGATATATCCGCGTCTTATAAAATGAAATTCTTCATCTATTCTTTGATTCAGGTTTCAGTCGGGTTCTCGTGCCGAACCAGTTTGCCCCTCCAAATATTCAATAAATGGGGACAATATTATTGTAAATAGTTCTTGTTTGTCCATTAAGACAAATCTTAGTCTTTCCAAATGTAGGGTCTCCAACATTTCCGTAGTCCACATTTTAATTGTGGGGGTTATAGGGCCTTTCCAAAATTTAATATTAATTTTTTCCCAATTATTAAACTATAATCGATAAAGGTTCTTTGATTCGTTGTAAATAATTGATTTTGTTCTATTATTCCTAATATTATTAATTTTGAATCAGGGACCAATTTGGTATTGACGACTTCCGAAATTATCTTAAACATTTCCGTCCAAAAATTATTAATTTTTATACAGCTTACAAATGTGTGCGTTAGATTAGCCTCTAAATGTTGACATTTATCACAAATAGGGGAAACGCATGGGAAGATTCTATTTAATTTGGTTTTTGAATAGTGCAATCTATGTAATACTTTAAATTGTATTAAAGAATGTCTAGCATTTAACGAACAGTGATGTATATGTTGTAAGCTTTCATCCCATATTTCTGGCCTTATTGTTTGACCTAATTTGTTTTCCCATGATTGCCTATATATTTCCGTCGTGGGTGCATCATTATCTAATAGAATATTATAAATATAAGATATCAATTTTTCTGTGTTTGGATGTTTATTCAAACATTCATCAAAAATTTCTGTCTTTCTAATTCTATAGTCCTGTATATTTGACTTAGCATAGTCTGTAATTTGTAGATATCTAAAGTAATCTTTTGAATGAAGCCCATAAATTTGTTGTAATTCCTGAAATGAGAGAAATGAACTTTTCCTATAGAGATCACCCATCTTTGTAATTCCATGATTTTTCCATTGTAAAAACATTTTATCCATCAATGAGGGTTTAAATGTAGCATTGTTTGTAATGGGAAGAGATAGTGGTAAATAATCCAATTTTAATGTCTTCTTTATTTGTTTCCAAATGCGTATTCCATTGTCTACTATAGGGTTTTCTTTATAGGTTTTTTTGCTTAATTTAGTAACAGCAAATAGAATCGACCCAATTTCAAAAGGTAAACAATCTTCCTTTTCCATTTTTAACCAATCTGGTTGTTTGTCCAGTTCTTCCAACCGAAAATTCATATTTTTGATATTAACTGCCCAGAAATAAAACATAACATTCGGTAATGCTAAACCTCCATTTATTTTTGATTTACATAAGTGTTTCTTATTTAATCTGTGGTTCTTATAATCCTAGATAAAATTGGTGACTATAGAGTCAACCATTTAAAAAAAAGTTTTTGGGAGATATATCGGGATTAATTGAAAGAGGTACAATAATTGCGGGAGAAAAATCATTTTTATCGCATTAATTCTACATTGAAATAGGTAATGATTTCCAATACAAAATATTCTTATGTAATTTGTTCAGTAAAGGCGAAAATTAGATTTAAATAAAGAAGTATATCTCTTCGTTACATAAATTCCAAGATATTTGAGTTTTTCATTTACTATTTTAAAAGGGAACTGTTGTAATATACGTGGGTTACTTTCCATTATTGGCATGATTTCACTTTTATTCCAATTAATTCTGTATCCTGAGTACGAGCCATATTGAGTTATTAAATTAATAATTTTGGGATACTAACTTCAGGTTTAGTAATGTAAATTAATACGTCGTCTGCGTATAAGGAGATTTTATTTTCAGTATCTTTGGTTTTATACCCATATATTTCAGGATGGGACGTCACGCTTTCTGCTAATGGTTCTATTAGTGCAAATAATAGTGGGGATAACGGACATCCTCTAGATAAGTTAAAGCCTCTAGATAAGTTAAATTTAGTTGATAACATTTGATTTGTTGATATTCTAGCTGTTGGATTAGTATATAAAAGTTTTACCCATGTACTAAACTTCTCGCCCAGTTGAAAAATTTTCATAACCGAAAATAAATAGGGCCATTCCACCTGGTCAAAAGCTTTCTCAGCATCTAATGAAATAATTGCTAGGTCTTTGTTAATATTTATTTTTGAGTATATTATATTGAATAATCGTCTCAGGTTATATGAAGAATACCGTTTTGGTATAAATCCTGTTTGATCCGGGTGTATTAATTTATTAATCACTGTACTTAATCTTTGTGCTAGGATTTTAGTTAATATTTTTTGATCAGTATTTAGAAGAGCTATAGCTCTATATGATCCTGGATCATCCAGATCCTTATCTATTTTTGGTATAAGTGTTATAATAGATTCATTTAGCGTTTCTGGTAATTTCTGTTGGGTATAGATATGTTTGTACAGTGTCTTTAAATGCGGGACAATCAGATCATAGAATGTTTTATAGAATTCCGAGCCAATGCCATCTGGTCCCGGGGATTTACCATTTTTCAGAGATCTGATAGACTCTTCAATTTCTTTTACTGTTATTTCAGCATCTAATAATTCTCTATCTTTCAAATCTAACCCTTTAAGATTGCATTTTTGTAAGAATGTTTCTATTCCTGTCCGGTGATCTATCGTTTTAGCAGAATAAAGATTTTGATAATATTGCAGAAATCTCTCATTAATATCCTTAGGTTGTACTAATGGTTCTCCTTTGTCTGATTTAATCCTATGAATTGTTTTTTCCCCATCCAGTTTCCGTAATTGACGAGCAAATAATTTTTGAGGTTTATCTCCAAATTCAAAATGTAATTGTTTAGTATATTGATAAAATTTTACAACTTGGTCTGAATATATTTTATTTAATTTATATTTAAATACTTCAATTTTATTGTGTTTTATTAAGGTTGGTGTAGCCGCATTCTCTATGTCTAATTGTTTAATTTCCCTTTCCAATGTCTGTTGTATCACACGATTCTTTTTATTATAAATTGCTTGGGAAGAAATCACGGCTCCCCGAGTAAATGCTTTAAATGTTTCCCATAGTAAGGAAGCAGACGTTTCAGGGTTATCATTTATTTCAAAGAATGTATTAATCTGTTTGGTAAGATATTCTTGAGATGCTTTTTCCTTTAAAATTTGTGGGTTAAGTCTCCATTGTACCTGTTTCTCTGTCCTTCCATTTATTTTAATCATAAATGTTAAAGGGGCATGATCCGAGATTATAATATTGTGGTATTTCAAATTATAAGTAAATGGAATAAGCTTAGAGTCCACCAAAAAATAATCTATTCTTGAATATGTTTTATGTACCGGTGAGTAAAATGAATATTCTCGTCCAGTTGGGTTTTCTATTCTCCAAACATCTTTGATATTACTAGTATCTATATATGCGTTTAATAAATCACTGGAGTGGGATTTTGTTTTCCGTTGTCTTGATGACCTATCTAAATAGAGATCTAATGTACAATTTAAGTCTCCTCCGATTATTAAATTGTGTTGTGCTAATTCCGGAATTGTATTAAATATTTTCTTAAAAAACAAAGGGCTGTCAAAATTTGGTCCATAAACATTAATAAGTATCAGTTTTTGTGCATATAATTCACCTCTTAATATAATATATCTACCATCACTGTCCATTATAGTTGATATATGTTTAAAAGGTATCTCTTTACGGATTAGTATTGCAACACCTCTGGATTTATGTGTGAATGAAGAATGATACGCTTTATCAATCCATTTAGCTTTCAATCTATGTTCTGCATCCTTTTTTAGGTGAGTTTCTTGGAGGAAAATTACATCTGTTTTAAGTGCTTTTAAATGTGCTAATACTTTACCTCTTTTAATTGGTTCGTTAATACCTTTAATGTTCCAGCTACAAAATGTTATTCCTTCACCCCCGATCTTCATATTTGAGTCTTGAATCTTTTGTTTGGGGAGGTCTATAAGAGAGCAGATGGTTCAGCTCGACAAGCCCTACATTACACCCGAAACTCAAATAGATGAATTTTAAATCCCATTGATCTTTCTCACGTATATATCTCCTTTGATAAAGCTCATAACTCCATTCAAACTTAAAATTATAATAAAGTATTATATAAGGAAAGGGATAGGTTAAGAGGTTAGTAAGGTGCAAAAAGAAAGAAAACACTACATCTATAAGTAGTGTAGTTAGTGATAGCCATACTAGCATGGCTAACCATCTACCGACTTCCGTAGTCGATGTAAAAAAAAACATAACTAGCTCCATGCTCTCTTTAAAATGACATTTCCATAGCGATATTTTACCGGGGGGGTGGGAAACATTATAGGTTCCAAAGTATTCAAATTCCATTAGTCAAATATATATATTTAAAAAATTACAACAAAAAAAAGGAATGAAAGAGAAGAAAAGTGAAATCAAACTTGAAATCCAACCGCACTCATAATTACCGTTTAGCTAATTCTAAATAATTCAATTGTAAGTAATTAGTGACCATTAGTAATAATTATTAATAGTACCGCACAGTGATATTAATATTTGTTAGTTATTTATGTTAATAATATTATAATGGTAGCTATGAGTGTAACACGTCCATGGAAAAGGCCTTATTCAGCATCCATCTCCAGTTTCGATTGTCCTTAGGTATAACAGGGCCTTAGAACCATCATATCTTACACAGTTACATTGTCCGTTGACGTCATTTATTTTGTATATAATGTTCAGTCATCAGGCAGAAGCATGGATTTTTTCATGGAGCTAGCTGGCGCTGGTCTCTAACCCTCCATAGCGCCACCGGAAGTCACGTTTGAGATTTATGTCCTTCGAAAATTATACCTTGTCACCTAGGTCCCAGTCAAAATGGATAGTAGTTCTGGTTGCCAGGGGTCACTATTGCACAAGTCCCTTTAACATAAAAACAATCATTTAACATTATTCTGATTCTATCATCCATTTTGTCATTGATTTCTCATAACAAACCTCCTTCATTCCTCCTTGCTTCTCCACTTTCACCAATATTAAAATGTGCTTAATCTCCAATTATTCCCAATCCACAGAAAATAACTGTTACAGCACAAAATGCTATTCCATCCACCCTCAGAGCAATAAAACCCCTGTTATTTTTCTAACTGTTTTTTAAAGTACTGATTGATTCTATTGCTGTGTTAGCTTTGTTTCTCTCTTTACTACTGCTGCTTGCACAGCCAAGTGTTTCTAGCATTTTCCATCTGTTGGCGGAATTCCAGCATCCATAATAGATCATAGAACAGCACAGCAAAAAGAAAATGAGAGCAGCTGGAAGAACTCAGCAGGTCAAGTTGCATCTCGAGATAGAAATAGACAGTCCATTTTTCGGGTCGAGATCCTCCATCTGAACTGAAAGAGCAGAGGTACAGAAGCCACAATAAAGCGGTCAGAGGAAATGTGGGGCAAAAGCTAGCAAGCTACAGAGAGAAAAAAGACACAAAGAGCTGGAGTAACTGAAGAAGGGTCCCGACCTGAAACATTACCTATCCACGTTTTCCCAGAGATGGTGCATGATGTACAGCAGGGGTCGGCAACCTAAGGCCCCCGGGCCGAATGCGGCCCTTAACCCGAATTCATCCGGCCCACAGTGGATTTTTTTCCTGGAATCATCTGGCCCGCCGAGCGCCTGGAGCAGCAGCGGCCAGGCGCCCCGAGCAGCGGCGCCCTGATCGCGGCTGAGCTCTGGCGGTACCGCATCCTGTGCAACTCCACTGGCTTGGCCGCGCATCTTCTGTGAACACGTTTAAGAAAGAGCTACAGATGCTGGAAAAATCGATGGTAGACAAAAATGCTGGAGAAACTCAGCGGGTGAGACATGCAAGGATTGCATGAGGCTGCCTCACCCGCTGAGTTTCGCCAGCATTTGTGTCTACCTGTGAACACGAGATTTGATGCCTGCCATCCGGGACAGGATGGGGGCGGGATCCATGTGTACACGTGATAGATGTGGCCCGCCATCCGCTCACAGACATGCGTTCTGTCCCCTATGGAGAACAAGGTTGCCGACCCCTGATGTACAGAGTTACTCCAGCACTTTGTGCCCTTTTTTCTAAACTAACATCTGCTGTTTATGTATCCACAAGCTACACGTGAGGATGGGATTGATAGGCAGAAAACGGTCAGGTGGGAGAGGAAAGGGTGGATATACAATGCCCTACATATTGTTTGGGATAAAAACCCATCATTTATTTATTTGCCTGTACTCCACAATTTGAGATTTGTAATAGAAATAAAATCACATGCGGTTAAAGTGCACATTGTCAGATTTTAATAAAAAAACATTTTTATACATTTTGGTTTTACCATGTAGAAATTACAGCAGTGTTTATACATAGTCCCCCCATTTCAGAGCACCATAATGTTTGGGACACAGCAATGTCATGTAAATGAAATATTTAGTATTTTGTTGCATATCAAGATAATAGATAATAGGTGCAGGAGTAGGCCATTCGGCCCTTCGAGCCAGCACCACCATTCAATGTGATCAGTAATCAGTACCCCGTTCCTGCCTTCTCCCTCGACTCTGCTATTTTTAAGAGCCCTATCTAGTTCTCCCTTGAAAGTATCCAGAGAACCTCCGAGGCAGAGAATTCCACAGACTCACAACTCGCATTCCACAGACTCATCTCTGTGTGAAAAAGTGTTTCCTCATCTCCGTTCTAAATGGCTTACCCCTTATTCTTAAACAGTGGCCCCTGGTTCTGGAATCCCCCAATATCGTAAACATGTTTCCTGCCTCTAGCGTGTCCAAACCCTTAATAATCTTTGTTAATATGTTTCAATAAGATCACCTCTCATCCTTCTAAACTCGAGAGTATGCAAGACCAGCCGCTCCATTCTCTCTGCATATGACAGTCCCGCCATCCTGGGAATTAACCTTGTAACCTTAACGCTGCACTCCCTCAATAGCAATAATGTCCTTCCTCAAATTAGGGGACCAAAACTGTACACAATACTCCAGGTGTGGTCTCACTAGGGCCCTATCCTATACTCAAGTCCTCTTGTTATGAAGGCCAACATGCCATTCGCTTTCTTCACTGCCTGTTGTACCTGCAAGCTTACTTTCATTGACTGATGAACAAGGACCCCCAGATCCCGTTGTACTTCCCCTTTTCCCAACTTGACACCCTTTAGATAATAATCTGCCTTCCTGTTTTTACTACCAAAGTGAATGTCCTCACATTTATCCACATTAATAGTAAGATTAAACGAGAACTTACCAGTTTGAAGTTTGATCTTTATTTTATGAGGAGTTACGATGAGGGATTACGTGAAGACCCCGCCAGCACGCATGCGCGACATTCTTCAAAGCAGTGGTGTGAAATCACAGAACAAAAAACAGTCTCAATGACTGACATAGTAAGAGAAAAAAGAGAACTTTCATACCAGGTGATCTTTATAATAGAGGGTTGGGAGCGGAGGGCACGTAATCCCTCATCGTAACTCCTCATAAAATAAAGATCAAACTTCAAACTGGTAAGTTCTCGTTTAATCTTACTATTTTACTTCGGAGTCACGTGAGTGACTACGTGAAGATTTCAAAGCTCTGTGATTTCATGCCCTGGAAGCTCCATGCTCACACACCGCTAAAGCTGGGATAAGAGGATGGACGTGATTCAGACAAGACACTGGCTGAAAAACAAAACAGGTATTTATTCATACCAAACACAATATTGTGTCCCAAAAGGGTTATTTAACTGGCAGCACTTAAGATCCTCCCTGCATAATTGTCAGGGGAGGTCACGGGTTTGTTATAAAAGCGGTGGAAGGTTCTCTCATTGTTCCAACCCGCTGTGGCCAGGATGTGATCCAGTGGTACCTCCATCCTTCTAGCCGCCGAGGTGGATGCTGCCCTGGTGGAGTGAGATTTATACACATTAGTATCCACCCCCGCCGCATCCAGTACCACCCTTAACCATCTGGAAATGGTTTGCACCGTGACCCTGTGATGAGGCTTCTTGTGACTGACAAGCAAAGCTGTTTCCGTGCCCCTTAGATCTTTAGTGACTGAAATGTATCGCAGAATCAATGTAACGATACAAAGACGAGTGTCCGCTGGGTAACCCAGGAACTCCAAAGTATGTCCAGACACTCCGGGTCGATCTTGCTTCAATAGTCCCTGCACCTGGAATGTGATTTTCCCACTGGTAATTGCCATGGCATCCAGACTGAGTTTGTGCAGGGACTGGACCCGTTGCGCCGTGATCAGTGCCATTATCATGACCATTTTGTAGGTTAATTTGGCCAAAGGGAGTCCCGTGTTCGGTGTCCATCCTCGCAGCATCGTCAATACCGTGCTGATGTCCCAGGTATGGCTATATCTGGGCCTGGGGGGATTAGAATTAAATATTCCCCGCATAAATTTGGATACCAGGGGATGTGACCCAATTCCCAATTGGTCACTCCCCTTGCCCAAGTAAGACGATAGGGCACTCCTGGCACAGTTAATGGCGCTGTAGCTTAAACCCTCATCGTAATGAAGGGTAGCCAGAAACTCCAGCACTTCCGTGATGGTGGCGGTTTCGTATGTAGTTTTAGTAGTCACGCAGAATCTTTCCCACTTCCTGATGTAGGTCAAGTACTGCTTCCTTGTGGACTCTCTGCAGGCTCCCGTGATAGTATCAATGGTCCTGTTGGAGAGTCCGAGTCCATGAAGTGGCCGTTTTAAAGTCTGCAAATTAACAAATCCATACGATCATGACATGGATGACTTTCTCCTGTAACAGGATGAACAAGCAGGCTTGGTCTTTTATTCACCCTGACACAGGGTTCTGTGGCCATCTTTTGTACCAGAGGGAACCATGGTTGAGTAGGCCAGTCGGGCACTACCAAGATACCCGATGCGGAGTCTTGCCTGATTTTTTGCAAGACCCGACTGATGAGGCAGAAAGGGGGGAAAGCGTAGAAAAACAAATCCCCCCAGTGTAGCGAGAAAGCATCCATCGCTACCGCCCCCGGGTCTGGCTCCCAAGCAACATACGTTGGTAGTTGGTGATTTAGCCTGGACGCTAAAAGGTCGATATCTGGTGTCCCATAACGTTCTACAATATCTGTAAACACTTTCCGATCCAACATCCATTCTATGTTGTCGTTGAATTTCCGTGATCTGGTGTCTGCCACTGTGTTTAGTTTACCTGGTAGGTAAGTTGCAGAGATCCAAATTCCTCTTTGCAGACACCAGTGCCAGATATTGTTGGCCAATTCATCACACGATATCGACTTTACACCGCCCATGTGGTTAATATAGGCTACCACCGTGGTGTTGTCAATCTGTAGTCTAACATGAACTTTGTGCATGTTAGTGCAGTATGCTTTAAGTCCATGAAATGCTGCGAGCATTTCTGAATAGTTAATCCCTAAGTTTTTAAATAGGGTTAACTCTGGTGCACTCCATCTACCTCCACAGCTAGAGGTAGTGTTAGTAGCTCCCCACCCTTTGACACTGGCATCCGTTTGTAAGGTGATCGAGGGATTGGCGATAGTCATGGGTTTGGAACAATTTTGGGCATTACCCATCCACCAATATAGTTCAGCTTTTGCCTTTTCTGGAATTTTCATGGGCCTATCAAAATGGCCAGCATGATTTTTGAGCGCCGTAATTTTTGCTCTTTGTAAATTTTGGTAATGTAAGGGCCCATATTGTGCTGCAGGAAATGCAGCTACTATCTTCCCAATCACCCTGGCCACCTGCCGAATGGATGGGACCTTAATGCCAAAGAGGCTCCTGCAAGCCTCTATCAGGTCTTCCACCTTGCTTGGTGGTAACGTGACAGACATTTGCACTGAGTCAATAATGAACCCCATATATTTCATGGTGGTAGAGGGTTCCAATATTGATTTATCTGGATGTATCGTAAACCCCAGTAACTGAAAAATATGTTTCGTGGCTGTGACTGCCAAAGTAGCCATTTCCAAATTCTCCCCCACTATGAGGATGTCATCAAGATATGCCATAACAGTATGATTCTGTTTCCTTAAATAGGCCAAAACTGGTTTCAATATCTTGGTAAACAATCTGGGTGCTGACGATAGCCCATTAGGCAAAGCTTTATATTGCCATAATTGTCCCATCCAGATAAATTTTAAGTATTTCCTATGATCCTTGTGTATGGGTACTGAATAGTATGCATCTTTGAGGTCAACGCATGCCATGTAGTACCTATTGGCTACAAGCTGAGTAGCAGTGTCGAAGGTGTCCATTTTAAAATGAATATACTGGACAGAAGTATTCAGGTCGGTCAAATCTATGATGATGCGGCACCCGCCATCTTTTTTGTTTTTAGTGAATATATTAGACACGAACTCCTGAGGTTCTTTAAAGGCCTTTTCAATTACCCCTTTTTCTATTAACCTCTGTAGTTCAGCATGCCCTGCTGCCTTATCTCTATGAGAAAGGACGAATTTCCGACTAGGCGCATGCTGTACCGGGGTAGGGAGTTCGTGAATAAATTCAATTTTGTAGCCCTGAATACTCCTGAGTATATAAGGATCAGAGGTAAAAGTGAGCCAATTCTCGAGGAACATGTGCAACCTGCCCCCTATGCAGAGTGAATTTAGGTCAGTAGTGTTCTTGGGGATCCCAGACCCACCTACCTCCATGGTTACTGCCGGTGTGGAGGTTTCTGCCCTTGCTTCCTCGGCTGGTTGTAGGTGTTCTGGGAGTGGCGCATCTTCCAAGGAGGCCGGCCTGGGCCTTGGCCTAAAAAAGACCGCTGTGCAGGTATGCCGGCCTTCGAGCTTTCACCACCGGCAGACCTGTTAGGGTAACTCTGCCCGGTGGGTGCGTAGGGGTGCGTTCTGTGTGGGTGATGAGGCTTAGTGTACCCAGGTACTTTAATAAGGCCCAAAGCCTTAGCCTCTTCGTCAAGATCTTTTACCTGTTTGGGGAGATCTTCCCCGAATAACAGGCTTGGAGGCTGCGTCTTCCCAGGCTTGCATAACCCCGCGAACTTGGGGTTAAGCGCCGGCTTTATAATGCTTTTCCTGAAATTGTTAATTTCATACTGTGTATTGCACAGTAAGGCCAAAGCATCTTGCAGCTCTTGCGGCATATCCACTCCCACTGCTGTTCTGGCTACTGCAGTAATCCCTGCGGTAAGGAGCTTCAGGATCTTCTGAAGTTTCATCTCCTGCCCTCTACTTGAGGGGCTCATGTTCCCCCATATCGGGTTGTTCACTGCGGGCACATTTAACGATTTGCAGTTTTCTGGCGCCAAATATTTATCTGCTGTGGCATTGATGGCCTGTTCCTGAAGTTGGTTGGTGGCCATATAATCAATGCTGGCAGCCAGCTTGGGGTGGATGGGTAGGCCCTTCTGGTGGGGCATGGCATGTTTGCTCACCACATCCATATAATCTTCACACACCCCTGACGCTGTAGGTGCTTCAGCCAACTCTCCCTCTTCTGGGTCAGCCCAGTTCTGACCCTCAATGCTCCCCTGTATAGAAGGGGATACATTGGGCAGTCCTCGAAAGGAACTTGCCGTGGGCCTACTAGGGGTCCCACTGTGATCCTGCCCCTGCTGTAACAGGTCACGTTGGAGCATCTGCTCCATCAGCCGCTCAATGCGGTCAAGGCGACCTCCGTCGCTACCAGCGAGCGGGGTGCCCTCGGGACCGGGCTCCGCTGAGTCCGCCCCGGCCGACTTCCGAGTAGTTTTCCCCGACCGTGGCGTACCAACGGTCTCAAAGTCCGAAAAGTCGGGAGCTGCAGGTGGAACCTGAAGCTCTGGAGAAGCGGTTCTCCGCTGGCTGCTGTCCTTAGCCGCTGATTTGGCCGCCGCTCTCTTACTCTTTCTCCCTTCCATTATGGTCGACTCACTCCTTCGGTGAGACTTACCTGGCGTGAGCTTTTTAAACTCACGCTGGAGGAGCCCCGCTCCTCCCGACCGTCGCTTCCGCATGCGTACGACGATATCGCGCATGCGTGCTGGCGGGGTCTTCACGTAGTCACTCACGTGACTCCGAAGTAAAATCTGCATCTGCCATGCATCTGCCCACTCACCCAACCTGTCCAAGTCTCCCTGCATTCTCATAGCATCCTCCTCACAGTTCACACTGCCACCCAGCTTTGTGTCATCTGCAAATTTGCTAATGTTACTTTGAATCCCTTCATCTGAATCATTGAGTATTGTAATTACAATTGATGTATAGTGTAAATAGCTTCGGTCCCAGCACCAAGACTTGCGGTACCCCACTGGTCACTGCTTGAAGTCTGAGATTCATGGACATCACCAGTTGCTGGGTGTCTTCTCTGGTGATGCTCTGCCAGGCCTGTATTGCAGCAATCTTTAGCTTATGCTTGTTTTGGGGGCTAGTCCCCTTCAGTTTTCTCTTCAACATATAAAAGGTATGCTCAATTGGGTTCAGGTCGGGTGATTGTTATGGCCACTCAAGAATTGACCATTTTGAAAAACTCCTTTGTTGCTTTAGCAGTATGTTTGGGATCATTGTCTTGCTGTAGAATGAACCGCCGACCAATGAGTTTTGAGGCATTTGTTTGAACTTGAGCAGATAGGATGTGTCTATACACTTTAGAATTCATTATGGTACTGCCATCAGCAGTGTATCATCAATGAAGATAAGTGAGCCAGTACCTTCAGCAGCCATACATGCCCAGGCCATACGATCCCCACCGCCGTGTTTCACAGATGAGGTGGTATGGTTTAGATCTTGGCCAGTTCCTTCTCTCCTCCCTACTTTACTCTTGTCATCACTCTGATATGTTATTTTTTGTCTCATCTGTCCACAAGACCTTTTTCCAGAACTGAGGTTGCTGTTTTAAGTACTTCTTGGCAAACTGTAACCTGGCCATCCTATTTTTGCGGCTAACCAGTGGTTTGCATCTTGCAGTGTAGCCTCTGTGTTTCTGTTCATGAAGTCTTCTGCGTACAGTGGTCATTGACAAATCCACACCTGACTCCCAAAGAGTGTTTCTGATCTGTCAGACGGGTGTTTGGGGGCTTTTTCTTTATTATGGAGAGAATTCTTCTGTCATCATCTGTGGAGATCTTCCTTGGCCTGCCAGTCCCATTGCGATTAGTAAGCTCAACAGTGCTCTCTTTCTTCTTAATGATGTTCCTAGATGTTCATTTTCGTAAGCCTAAGGTTTGGCTGATGTCTCTAACAGTTTTATTCTTGTTTCTCAGTCTCACGATGGCTTCTTTGCCTTTCATTGGCACAACTTTGGTCCTCATGTTGATAAACAGCAATAAAAGTTTCCAAAGGCGATGGAAAGACTGGAGGAAAGACTAGGTGCTGGGAGCTCTCTTATACCTGCACAAAGGAGGCATTTAAACACACCTGAGCAATTACAAACACCTGCAAAGCCATGTGTCCCAAACATTGTGCCCTGAAATGGGGAGGGGGGAAGACTATGTATAAACACAGCTGTCCTTTCTACTTGTGAAACCAAAATGTATTAAAATACCCTTTAATAAAATCTGACAATGTGCATTTTAACCACATGTGATTTTTTTCTATTATAAATCTCAAGTTGTGGAGTACAGAGGCAAATAAATAAATGAAGGGACTTTCTCCCAAACATTATGGAGGGCACTGTAGCAACAGAGGAGTACACCACATGAAGAGGCCTTTGGGCTCAATATGTCTGCGCTAACCACGGTGCCAATCTAACTAAACCCATATGCCTGGTAGAGAGAGAAAGAAAAAGGAAAAAAATCTGCTTCTCCCATCATCATCAAACTCTTTATTGCTTTGTAGCCATGGCAACCTACTCACGGGGTAGCTAGATGATGCGCCTTAGCGAACAAACACACAATGCAATTACCAATGCATTAGGATATGCACTGGAAAGCTCAAGACAGAACCATTAGCACCACTAAAACATCCGTCAAGTTGAAAACAACAAAACCTAGACGTTTGAACACAATGTTCTGAGTAAATTGCAAAGATTATTATTATTCTGTACTTTCCGTCATGCCTTGCTGGTAAACTGAATGTGACTGAAGGTGCAGAGCAAACCTAAACTAACAAGTTGTGCAACCCGTGAAATCAACTCTATAATCAGTATTGTCAACTAAAACACGAAATGGTCATTTAAAGAGGCCTCAGCATGCCATAAATAAGTCAAATACCAGTGATTTCTCAGCACATTAAATATTTATGAATTATGCACTTTGCCACATAAAATTATCATGTTGTTTATTTTAGACTAATATGAAAAAATAACAGTCCCTAGGATAGATTTTAACAACGACATTCTACCCAACATTTCAATTTTTAAAGTTTTGTCTTTTAAAATTGCATGTGTTTTTACAGATGTCATGTGTTTTTACAGGTGTCATTAAAAATAACACAACGATTAAAATTTTTACATCAGAACTTTAAATACTATTTTATATTGATTTTTACTGTCAATCATTTTGAATTGTGACAGAAAGATCAAAACTAAAACACATATATATAAATCAATCAAAATAGAAAATTGCACTTAATTTGCCAGTTAGAGAACACGGGCTTTAGAACCAAGAAATCAAAGGATCCCAGAAATGTAACAACAAAGACAAAAGCCATTCAACCTATCAATGGTTTGCTGACTTTTTACAATAGCAATCCAATTTGTTTGAGTCCTAAGCACTTTACATATACCCCTTCATTCTTTATATAATCAGATTCATTAAGTACAGAAGCAGGTCCTTCGGCCACCACGTCCGTGCTGACCATCAATACTTATCTCAACCAATCTTATCTACCAACATTTGCTCTGCAGCCTTCTCCACACTGGGGATTTAAATGTCCCAATACTTAGTATTGGTATTGGTTTATTATTGCCACATTTACCAAGATACCATGAACAGTGGTACAGTTTTTTGTGTTCTATCTAGCACACCCTACTATGCATGAATACATCAAGTAGTACAAAAGATTTTTAAAAAAATTATATATAATGTTACAGCCACAAAGAATGTGCAGATTAAAAGAAAGTGCGGTCCGTAATGAGGTAGATAGGAAAATGGGGAATTCATACCTAGAATGAAAGGTCTGTTCAAGAGTCTGATAACAACAGGGCAGCACGGTGGCGCAGCGGAAGAAATGCTGCCTGATAGCACTTGCACCGCCAGTGAGCCGGGTTCAATCCCAATTACGGTCGCTGTCTGTACGGAGTTTGTACGTTCTCCCCATGACCACGTGGGTTTTCTCCGAGATCTTCGGTTTCCTCCCACACTCCAAAGACGTACAGATATGTAGGTTCATTGGCTTGGTGTAAATGTAAATTGTCCCTAGTAGTAGGATAGTGTTAATGTTCGGGGATCGCTGGTCAGTGCGGACTCGGTGGGATGAAGGGCATGTTTCCGCGCTGTATCTCTAAACTGGTGCTTGAAAATACTTCAGCTGAAGGTTCCCTTCCAAGTCATTTACTAAACTAAAATGACAGTACAGTACTGTTCAAAATCCTGTGGAAATATTATCATCAAAGGCACAGCACTGATTCACCTATCACCAATGCCACATTTATAAATAAATATATCCACATATATATATATAATATATAAACTTTGAAAGCATCTCACCCATGGGACTTCTGAATATTGTGTTTTCTGCACCCTTTCCAAGGCCTCTGCATCTTTACTGATGTGAGGCAGACTTCAGTTGGGGCTGAATCAATGTAACCAATTTTATTTAAGCTCATCCCAACTTCCTTACTTTTGCCCAAATAAACATTGGAAACATTCTGCAGGTTAGGCAACAGCTGAGGATAGACAAACCGTCAATATTCAGGTCCAAGACCTTTCATCGGATGAAAGCTGTTTCTCTTTCTATACCATGTTCTGTTATTATTTCCAGCATTTGCAGCTTTCGATTTTCATGTATTTGCCCTTGCACTGTTTTTTTAAATCAGTGTGTTGTTTATTATGGTTTCTACAAAGTGCTATGTTGTACAGCTGTTGTGCTGCTGCAAGTAAGAATGTAATTGTTCCGCTTTTGGACATATATTAATAATACACTCTTGACTCATTCTGTTAGGTGCCACATAAGAAATTATTGCACAGAGTAGGAAATCAAAACAGGGTTTGATTGTGGACAGCAACGTGGGTAAATGGAACTTGAGGATGAAGCTACAGTGCCCTCCATGATGTTTGGGACAAAGACCCATCATTTATTTGTTTGCCTCTGTACGCCACACTTTGAGATTAGTAATAGAAAAAAAAATTCACATGTGGTTAAAGTGCACATTGTAAGATTTTAATAAAGCCATTTTTATACACTTTGGTTTCACCATGTAGAAATTACAGCAGTGTTTACAAGCAGGGTACCATAATGTTTGGGACACCGCAATGTCATGTAAATGAATGTAGTTATGTTTAGTATTTTGTTGCATATCCTTGGAATGCAATGACTGCTTGAAGTCTGTGATTCATGGACATCACCAGTTGCCCCCTTCTCCCCTCACCCCCCACTTCGCCCCTTGCCCTTCCCATTCCCCACGCACTCACTCCATCCCCCCTCAACCCCTCCCCCCCCCCCCCCTCCCCCCATCCATTCTTAGTGGCTCTCCGGCAGCGCAGCCATTCCCACCCATTGGGTTCCCATTGTGATGTAGAACTGCGGGTATTGCTGCGCAGGTGCAGCTGACAGGCATGGCAAGTGGAAAAGGGATTTATTAAAGCTTAAAATGTGAATAACTCTTAATATATAACAACTATTTAAAGGTTAAAGATGAGATTTATTCAGTCCATTATTTCTTGTTGTGTCTCTTGTTGCGTTCTGCAGCCAGGGGAGGGAGGGGGGAATCGGACTGCTTCAGGCGGGGGCTGTCGGGGGCCGGTGGGGGATGCGCCTGCAGTCGGGGGAGGGGCACTGCTTCAGGCGGGGGCTGTCGGGGGCCAGTGGGGAGGGGGAGCGCTGCCGTGGCCTACTGCTGTAGGACGCTCCACCCCCGGCCCCCCGGCCCCCTCCAGAAACCATCCCGCTCTCTCACAGCAGGACATTCCTCCCCCCCCCCCCCCCCCCCCCGGACCCCGCCTGAAGCCATCCCCATTCCCCAGCTCAGGGACCTGCAGCTGGGGACAGGGACGGCTTCGGGGGGGGGCCGGTGGGGAGCATCGTGCAGCTGGGGACGGGACTGCTTCAGGTGGGGGCTGGTGAGGGGGAGCGTTCTGCGGGGGAGGGGTACAGATTCAGAAAGGGGCTGTCGGGCACCGGGGGGGGGGAGAGCGTCCCACAGCCGATTGACAGGGCTTCAGGCGGGGACTGTCGGGGGCCGGTGGGGAGAAGGACGGCTTCAGGCAGTGTCTGTCGGGGGCCATGGGGGAGGGGGCTGCCGTGGCCTACCGCTGTAGGACGCTCCGCCCCCGCCTGAAGCCGTCCCGTTACCAGCTGCAGGATGTTTTTTCTCCCGCTCCCACCGGACCCCGCCTGAAGCCATCCCCATTCCCCAGCTCGGGGAAAGAGAGAGAGAACTTGCTCAGCTCGCTTGCCCCAGGTCTGGCTGTGACATCCAGGTCAGCTGCGTCCCCCACAAATGGCTGCAGTTCCCAGATCAGCTCGCTTGTTCCAAGTCTGGCTGTTGCGCCCAGGTCGGCTCACTTGCCCCAGGTCTGGCCGTAGTTGCCTGCGTGCCCCGGGGACTGGCTGCAGTTCCCAGGTCACGAAAACTTATTGAAAAAAAATTGCCTGCGGGCCGGATGAGTTCGGGTTACGGGCCGGATCCTGGCCGTAGGTTGCCAACCCCTGTGTTAAGCCCCATTGTGCCCCCCCATCCCCCCAATGTTTTCAAAGCGATTTGGCCCAAGTCTATCTTTCTTGGCTAACAAGCTAACCTTCGGCCTCCAAGAAGCAGGTACATTTTCGGGCCTTATTTTAGGGTAAAATATAGCGTCTTCATTGCCGGGAAATATGGGTGTTAAATAAAGTATCATTGATGTAATTGATTGATGTCCATTGAATTTCGTCTGAATTTGCTTTACCTGACTTTCCAGCTGATCTACATTGCCACTGTATCCTCAAAATATTTTACACTATCTATGACTTGACCAAATTATGCAGTGACAGCAGAATTTCAAACAAGACCATCTGCATTCTCATTCAAGTTATTTATATACATGTCACCAAACTACTTTTGGATCCAGTTTGCCAACACACCTGAGATCCCTTGTGCTTTGCACTTATAGACTGATCTAGCATGTGGGACCTTGCTAAAATCTATATATACCGCATTTACCACCATGTCTTCATCAAAATAAAAACGTTATTAGATTTGAGACCGGATTTCTCCTGCACAAAACCACGGCAACTCCCCCAAATCAGTACCCGCCTTTCCTCATAAATTACTTCACTTTGAATATTTACTGATAATTCCCATTCTATGGATGCAAGGCTCACCGGACTCTAGGTTCCTGGTTTACTCCAACTGCCCTTTGCAAGGGAGTAACAATCGCTATCACTTTAACCTTCAGTTACTTCTTCCAAGGTCAACAAAGATGCAAAAATCCCCGTCAGAACCGCAGTAACCTCCTCCGTGGCTTCCCATTACACCCTGGAACAGATCTCCCCAAGCACTGGGTATTTATACACCGAACAGATGCCAATGTCTTTAAAACTGCCTCCTTCTGGGCTCAAACATTTTTCAGAATATCAGCCTACTCATCCCCCAACTCTCCATCCTTCTCCCTGGTGAACACAGGTAAGTATTCATTTAGGACCTCAATATATTCTGGGGGGGGACTTAATCTTTTTCCTAGTTATCCTCTTACTTCTAATCTACATTTTCACTATTTTCTGTTTCTTTATTTCTGCTAACCAATTAATCTTTCCTCAAAGTTCTTTGCCGACATCTCCAAGAGTTTCATAAAATCTGTTGATGTTAACTTTTGTATTAAAAGAGAACAAACACTTTTAATCCTTCCAATCTGGTTTCCTGCATCTCCTCTGATACTCGTACTTTTCTCACCATTAAGGGCCTGTCCCACTTATGCGACTTTTCAGCAAACTGTCTGCGACCTTCAAGCTCGGGGGCACTCGTCTGAAAACCCGCGAGCTGGATTGGCCGTCAGTGATGAACACACACACATATCGCAAAGGCGGGGGCCAGGGAAAGCGGGGGAACGCTCTCTGAAATTCACACGGTGCAAAGCCAAGGTGATTCCCGCGATGAACAGGAAGGTTAAAGACTGCTGGCACAGTGTACAGTAAATCCTTTAAAAGAGCGGGAGGGGGGGGGAGGAGAAGGAGTGGAGACACTTTTAAGAAGCCCAACAACTTTTAATAAGCCAGAGATACACAGCTGTGAAGTTTAGCGGGCATTTAACATTACCGGTCATTTTTCCTTGGTTCTGAAAACTCATGCTTACGTTTTTGGGTTGGAAGATTGCAACCTTCACGTGGTCCGCCCTGTTACGACTAATGCAATCAACTCGACGTGCACAAACGGAAGATCAAATAGAACAAGTTGTCCAACAACTTTAGGCTGTGCACGCCACACGAAAGAAGAAGAAGTGCTTACGTTTTTTTTCCCCCAATGAGCCAATTAAAATGCCGGATCAGCAAAGGAAATTACTTACGGCTTCCTCGACTACCTACAATGACTTGGCGACCCAACTACCACTGCGCTACCCGTTCAAAAGTATCAATTTTCTCCATGCCGACCAATTTTTAATCGCAGAAAAATGTTCAGCGTGTTGAAAAATTTTCCTCGACCAAACTGAGGGCACGAGTAGTAACCCCAATGCGGGAACTCCTCTCAACCATGAAGGGGACTTACCAGTGACCACCTACGACCATGTGTCGACCATGCTGCGAGGTTGTGGTGAGTGCAAACTCTCCTAAACTCGCAAATAAGGATGCCATAGTGGGACAGGCCCTTTAGCCACTGTGGTATCAACCACATAGACCATAAATTCAAGAGCATTGAATCTAAATAATTTAATTTGAGACCTAATCTTCATTTTCCTTTCAAGCCAACACTTAAAATATATCCCTTAAAGTACAACACTACAAAATACATTGGCTTTTGATTATTCATTTTAATACTGTCACCTTTGGCTTGGAATCTTTTTAACGTTAATTATTACATAAATGCATGGTCCTGTGTCGATGAAATTCAATGAGGCAAACCAAGCTTATTGTCATCATACACTCTCTCTATGGCCCCATTATCTTCCACTAAATAAAATATTTAAACAATTTAACGGTTTTTCCCCAATAAGCACAAAGGACAGAACCACTCATAGCATCAAAATAATCCATGCTCAAGTTTCTCCTCAAACCACTCCTAATTCTCCATGAGGATAATGGATTAAAAGATAAAGAACAGAAACAGGCCCTGCAGCCCATCGATCTATACCGGCCGTTCACACTCATTCTATGCTATCCCCCTTTCTCACCCACTCCCGACACATTATGAGCAATTTACAGTGGGCCAACTAACCAATAAACTCAAGATAGACACAAAAAAGCGGGAGTAACTCAGCAGGACAGGCAGCATCTCTGGAGAGAAGTAATGGATGACGTTTTGGGTCAGACCCGAATGATCCCCCCCGGTCTGAAGACCTGAAACGTCACCCATTCCTTCTCTCCAGAGATGCTGCCTGCCCCGCTGAGTTACTCCTGCAGTTCCTTCCTACACCTAACCAATAAACTTCACGTCTTTGGGACACAGGAGGAAACCAGACAACCCGGAGCAAATTCACATGGTCACAGGGAGAACGTGCAAACTTTACACAGACAGTGCTCGAGGTCAGGATGGAACCCAGGCCTCCAGCATCAAGGTAGTAGCTCTACCAGCTATGCCACTGTGCCACCCCATTGATCATCTCTCAACACTGATCCTTTTGAGAGAAAATAATCCATCAACCTATCAAAATTGATCATAATTTTGAAAACAGTACTGCAATGGAAATGGCCCCTCTTGCTTTGCATTCACCTTTACAGATTAAATATTCACAGGCTAAACACGTTTCAAATATTTATTGAAAATTTTCTTTAAAAAAAAATTGAAACAATGTTCATTGCTTCGACTTAAACTATAATGATTTATTGTTAATGTTTTACTGTATGTCGTGTTGTTACTTGCCAGCACCAAGGCAAATTCCTTGTATGTGTACATACTTGGCCAACAAACGTATTCATTCGTTCATCATTCATTCATTTCCTGGGTAACTTTGTAATAATATTCACATTTTACTTGAGTGTAAAACACAAAGTGCTGAAATAACTCAGGTCAGGCAGCATTTGTAGAGGCAGCATTTTGTTCATATTAACACAATCTTATAGCATTTGATTGCTGAAAGGTATTAGGTTCAAGATAATTTGAACATTTTAAATAACTGTAATATTGAGATAGACTTGTAAATAACTTCAGTAATTTGGTCACTGAAGTTATGGAATGATACTGGAGAACTAAACAGGTAAACTCAACAAAATTACAGTAAGTGCAATTTAAATATGTCAAATCTTCCCCATCCTTCTCTATTCTTCCTTCAGTATCAAATATTTTTCATTATTTTCCTTTGTTCAATTTTAACCAAACACCCTTTACAGAAAGCTTCAAAGCATTTCTTTAAAACTTTGAAGTGTGTAATCTATTGGTCCTGATCAACATGCTTTAAATGTGCGTATCCAGTCGGTTTCCTACTTTTCAGGCCTTCCATTCCATTCATTCTTTAACTACAAACTACATTTCTTCCACCAGTGTTCAGCTCTTTACAATTTCACTTGCATTTGGCAGGTTCTACAAATGAATAAACTCCTGTAAATATTAAACACCATGTTCAAAATATACAATTATCCACTTTGCAGAACCAGTCATTTGACAAACATATTTTCAGAGTTTGCAAACTACAATCATACTTAGCATTTGCAACAGACCACGGCTCTGTAAATCTAAAACAAATGAATATTTTAAATAGCAAGTTACTGACCTGATTCCGCCCACGTAAGTTTGCATTTCTGAATTTCTGGATGAAATAAAAGATCAGCCACGCCAGTGAAATAATCATCAGTACAATAAATGATATGGAAACGAAGACCAGGGAGCCACGGCTAATCTTTGGAGAATGTGATGCTCCAACTGTGATGGACATCAACACAGTGAAGTTTCTTTCCATATAACTCAGAATCTCACGACCCCTCCGCTCAGAAATGATGATGGCAACTATGTCACCAGTTCCTGAAAGAAACAGAAATAATGCACTTAATCGCCAGAATTAACAGATTCTAAATCTCAAAATTGTTTGCAGATTGGGTATTTTAGCTTCTTTTCCATCCCCATTTTCTCCTGATATCATCAGACCTTGTTGACGTTTAGAAAAATAACTAATCAAAAACAAATGTCAGTAACATTATTCAGGAACAGTAACACAGTGCTGGAGTACTTCAGTGGGACAGACGGCATCTGTGGAAAACATAGGTGATATTTTAGGTCGAGACCCTTCAGTTTGATTGTAGTGGGGATGGAGAGAGTTGGTGGAAGGGACAAAGCCAGGCAAGTGATAGGTGGATACAGATGAGGGATGTTTTTGATTGGCAGATGGTTGGACAAAGGCAGGGGTGAAAAGACAAATAAATGTAAGATATGGGGAGAAGCATAAATGTGAAGCCCGAGGAAGGAAGACAAGAAGACGATAGAATAGGAGTGAAATGTGGAGGGGGGGGACAAACATTTCCTTTTCCCCTTCCCTGTGCCCCACCCGCATGTGCACCCATTTCTCCCTTTCCCTATGTTCCCCATCTTTCCACCTATGTTCCTTCCTCTGGCTTCACATTTCATACCTATTGACATATCTCACACATTGTCTTTTCATCTCAGGCCTTTGTCCAATCATCTACCAAATAAAAAACACCCCCCCCCCCCCCACCCCCAACCTGCCCACTAAAAGTCCGTAACCATTTCCATAGTTCACAAGGATGTATCCCTCTTGGAATCACACCGTCTCTAGACTACAGATGGCCTATTAGGGAAACTCCTGCCCGAGGTAATCTGTGGCTAAATCCAATTTTGTCCTGGTATCTTCTTGCTTCTGCCCCCGCCCTCCCCACCCATCTAATTGTGATGGGTGGAGAGGGCGGGGGAAGAAGCAAGAAAATATCTGGAGAAGGGTCCTGACCTGAAATGTCACCTATCCATATTCTCCAGAGATGCTGCCTGACCTGTTAAGTTACTCCAGCACATAGTGTCCATCCATAGTGTCCAGCCTTAGCCCCAGCCCCACCTCTTACAGCTTTTTCCTCCTCACTACAATCAGTCTGAAGGGTCCTGACCCACAAAAGTCACCTATACATGTTCTCCATTCATGTTTTCCGGAAATGCTGCTTGACCGGTTGTGCTACTAGAACTTTGTGTTGCAAGTGTCATCTTCTACGATGTTGTCTGCTGGGGTAACAACATCACTGATAAAAACAGCAAGAAGCCGAACAAGCTGGTGAAAAGAGCTGGCTCAGTGCTGCGGGGGAGAGTGGACTCTGGGGTGGCTGTGCTTGAGAGCAAAAGGATTTGCATAGGATTCATAGCAAAAGGATTTGAGTATAGGAGCAGGGAGGTTCTACTTCAGTTGTATAGGGTCTTGGTGAGGCCACACCTGGAGTATTGCGTACAGTTCTGGTCTCCAAATCTGAGGAAGGACATTATTGCCATAGAGGGAGTGCAGAGAAGGTTCACCAGACTGATTCCTGGGATGTCAGGACTGTCTTATGAACAAAGACTGCATAGACTCGGTTTATACTCTCTAGAATTTAGGAGATTGAGAGGGGATCTTATAGAAACGTACAAAATTCTTAAGGGGTTGGACAGGCTAGATGCAGGAAAATTGTTCCCGATGTTGGGGAGGTCCAGGACAAGGGGTCACAGCTTAAGGATAAGGGGGAAATCCTTTAGGAACGAGATGAGAAGGACTTTTTTCACACGGAGAGTGGTGGGTCTCTGGAACTCTCTGACATAGAGGGTAGTTGAGGCCAGTTCATTGGCTATATTTAAGAGGGAGTTAGATGTGGCCCTTGTGGCTAAGGGGATCAGAGGGTCTGGAGAGAAGGCAGGTACGGGATACTGAGTTGGATGATCAGCAATGATCATATTGAATGGCGGTGCAGGCTCGAAGGGCCGAATGGCCTTCTCCTGCACCTAATTTCTATGTTTCTATGTTTCTATGAGAGGTGTATGAGGAGCAAGGTGCAGGTCATCCTCAACAACTCCGGGCACCCTCTCCATGAAACTCTGGAGGGTCAGAGGAGCACATGGAACAACAACCGGTTCCTCTCCCTGCGCTGTAGAACAGAGCGGTTCAGGAGATCCTTCACCCCTGCAGCCATTAGATTTTATAATACTGACCGTTAAGCTGTATGGGGATGCTTTGCACTTTTAATAGTTATTTATTGGGTTATTTTTAAGTATTTATTGCTTTTATGTATTGTCCGTATTTTATGTATTGTCTGCTTTACGTTCTGAATGTGTTGGCTACTGGACATCTGAATTTCCATGAGGGGATTAATAAAGTATTTATCTACCTATCTATCTATGTTATATGTTGTCAGTCATCATTTGCAACTCCTTGTGTCCATATAGTACATTGGAGGACACATGAAGGACGAGATGGAATGGTCTTATCTACGCCTCCTGTGATAGAGCATTCTGTCCTCGTTCTCTGTGACCTTATTAATTTAATGATACAGGCATTTACCAAAGAATTAAGAAAACAGGATCGGGAGTTAGGCCACTTTGTCCCCAAGCCCACCCCACCACTCAATATAACGGCTGATCTGCCCAGGCTTCATCTCGTTTTATGAGTTAGGTGAAAGTATTAAATTGGAGTTGGGCAAATTGCAATATTTTAAATAGGAGCGAAGGAGAGTAAATTGGGAGCAGCTGTTATTTTGGCAAGTCCATAAGCATACAAATGTTCCTGCCAGATTTAAACAGATGAAATTTATGAAATGTGTTCAAATTTGATTTTGAATATGCATGCTTTAAGCAGAGCCAGCATAAATCCAACATCTCCTTTGAATTCAAACCTCCCAGTAAACTACTTTAAAAAATTCATTTTCAAAGAAAACTTTAGCTGAAACTGTAGCCTTAGCCAAAATATATGGATGGAAAGAAAAAGTCCTAACATATCACCTTTAAAAATGCAAAAACAGAAGTTCAAAAACAAAAACATGCAGTCCTCTCTTTATACAAGGGTGTCATGGCTGAGAACTGCCCTGAGGCCAATTTCTTGCTAACCAGAAACATGAGTTTTCATCAGCTACGTAAATTATATTCCTCATCATACAGTTGCTATAATTCTTTCATTACTGAATAATCACCCCAATATTACCAATAATTACACTAATGGAAGATATACGGTTTCTGGACAAAGGTTAATGCCATGAAACGTTATCATTAGTTTAAAAAAATGCTTTAAAAATGTATGGGAGAATTTGCACAAAATTGAATATCCATAGTCAGGTAATTTCAACCCAGGGTTCCCATGTATAATGAACAAAATGATAAATTAAAAGAGGGGATAAACCCCAGGTCAAAACAAATGCATTGTCAGATGTCAAAATATATGGTTTAGCCAACCATGGATTAATTTGTTTAGTGTGGTAAAAAGGCAAATAAATGTTTATTCAACAATGTTTAAGAAAACACACAATTACAAAAAATGTGGGGATAATGACAGATCCCCCGAAATGATGACACAATGCACTCTGTGACGCATTGGCGAACCAATTCTGTCAACATGTTGGATGACAGCAGAAGCCAACAGCGAGCTACACGTCATCTGACATACTACCGAACGAACAGAAAATGTAATAAAGAGTAAATGAAAGATCGCTCTGTGCATGAGCGATGTTTTATTAATTGCCTTGAAACAGTACACAAAACTATGAGGGTAAAACAGTAGCTGTAATATTTTCACAAAAAACTTTCTGGATAGTAAAGTCATGACCATGATTGGAGTTTAGGGAACCAGGAATAAGAAGAATAGATTAGATTAGATTAGTTTATTGTCATGTACACTAGAGTGTAATGAAATTCCTTGTTCACATGAAGCTCATAACGGTATACATACAATAATGATAAAATCAACAATAAATACAAGTACAATTAGTGCAATACAGCAGAATTATGCAATTGCCCTGCTTCAAGCAAAGCGAAAGAGGGCATTTATAATGGTTTAATGTTTTTTTTATTATCACATGTTCAGACATACAGTGAAATTCCTTTTTGCATACAGTTCAGTAGAGTAATGCCATACCTAAACACAATCATCAATTATTACAGGGGTTGCCAACCTTGTTCTGCATAGGGGCCAGGACCCATGTCTGTGAGCGGATGGCTGGCCACATCTATCGCCATAGTTAATAAATGGTGGTAATAATAAATACTAACTAAATTAGTAATAATACATACTGATAATACATACTAACTTGTGTGACACTAGGTGTTGTTTTTCACATTCGTTTTTAAGTATTTTTCAATTAGTTTTCTACAGTTCCCAGATCCCTCGCGACCCCCGAACAAGCTGCAGTTCCCAGGTCGCCTACGTGCCCCGGGACTGACTGTAGAGCTCAGGTCGCCTGCCCCAGTACTGGCTGTAGCGCCCAGGACGCCTGCGAGCCCCGGGTCTAGCTGCAGTTCCCAAGACGCCTGCGAACCCCGGGTCTAGCTGCAGTTCCCAGGTCACCTGCGAGCCCCGGGACTAGCTGCAGTTCCCAGGTCGCAAAAACGAATTGAAAAAAAGTCTGCTAGCTGGATTATTTCGGGTTACGTGGGCCGTAGGTTGCCGACCCCTGAATTAGTACATAGTGCATAGAAATAGTCCACTGAGACTGTGTGCAAGGGTTGTCCGATTTTGGCGTCATTTTCAAAGTCCGGTCTTCTGGAGCGGCACCCAATCCAGGTAAGCCCCAGGATGTTGCAGGGCTTCTAGCCGTCGCCGCTGACTGGATCATCCAGTGAACCATCGTCCCTCTCTTCACCCGGCCACCTTCAGCCATTGTGCCCCAGGGGCACCTCCCGCAGCTGACCTTGAGAGTGTGGAAGGCAAGACCACAATTCACTGGAAGAAGGGTCTCGACCCGAAACGTCGCCTATCTCCTTCGCTCCTTAGATGCTGCTGCACCCGCTGAGTTTCTCCAGCTTTTTGTGTAACCCTCGATTCTCCAGCATCTGCAGTTCCTTCTTTAACACTTGCTCTTACTTCCGCTGGTTCCCTTCATCCTCCGTTCCGGTTCTCCGGTCCTTGGGACCGGCAGGGATTAGGAACGGCAGCTTTCCTCCATGTGCCGCAGGTCCTTTCAACCTGCTATTTCAGAATAAGGTCAAGTATGTGACAGCATCTCAAGGAGGAAGTGTTAAAGAGGTGATTGGTTCAGGAGTCTGAAAACAATGGAGAAGCAGCTATACTTAAGTCTGGACAAACTAACTTCCACACTCCTGTACCTTTGCCCAGAAGGTAGAAGAGAGAAAAGTGAATGGCCAGATTTCCTTGATACAACTTCCAGTCTTCCCAATGCAACACAATCTAAACCAAATCTCGTTGCACTTATGTGTAATGACAATAAAATATATTATTATTATTATGTGAAGATGGATTGGATTGTGCTGGTGAGGCAAGCTTGTGACAGATGGGGCTGTATTCCCCTCTCTCTGCAGGTTCAGCCAGTCAAGAGCATACCAGGCTGAGATCTATCCCATCAAACTACGATGATGTGGGACATACATACAAGCTCCAACAGGAATTGTAGAAATACATCTAACATGATCAAAAAGTCACATCACTTCCTGGCTTAAACATAATTTCTATAACACATCATAACCAGAAACAATTAAATACAATCAAGCTGTCAAGTTAGTTGGCGCCATAAAGTTCGATAACTGAGACAGAGAAGCATTTCTGCACGAGCTGAACCAAATTTAAGCTGACTTTTTACAAAACACTGAGCAGGCATCAGTTTGAGTACCATCTGTATTTCAATACCACACTTGCATCCAGTATCCTTTAGACAACGTTTCTGAAGAAATTCATCAGAATGGTACCCTGTTGGGGCTGTAGTTGTTTCCCTTGCAGCAGTGGAAAGGGGATTGGTTGAAAGATATCCTCAAAATAATGACGTTTGCTTAAGGGCAAATAGGTTGAAACTGTTTTAATACAGAAAGATCTATAACCAGAAAACATATGTTCAAAAGAACAGACACAGAGGATTAATAAATTTACATATCCAGCTATATGGTAATGGAAAAATATACACCAAAAGTTGGAGTAACTCAGTAGGGTAGGCAGCATCTCTGGAGAGAAGGACTCAAGTCTGAAGAAGGGTCTCAACCCGAAATGTCATTCATTCCTTCTCTCCAGAGATGCACCTATCCAGCTTTTTTTTGTCTATCCTCGGTTTAAACCAGCATCAGCAGTTCCTTTCTACACATATGGTTATGGAATCCAGTTACATACTTACCTATTCACTAATTCATTGAAGGTGGGCATCACTGGCAAGACCAATAACTTTAGAGAAAACCTTGAAAACATGTGGCCACAGATTCATAAACAACTTCTTATCTGCTGTTATCAGACTACAGCACGGAACGCTCATATGGTAGGAATTAATTCCGGTGTCCTAATCTACCTGATCGGAGCCCTTTTTTTAAGCTGTAACATTATATTCAGAACTGGCTTATTTTCTCTTTTGCATTACTGGATGTACTTGTGTATGGTACAATCGGTCAGGATAAATCAAAGCAAAGTTTTACACTGTATCTCATTAGACAATATGGCAATAATAAACCAACACCGATTATTGTCCATCTCCAATTATCAATGAACCAAGTGATGAGCAGAGTTGCTACAGATCTGTATTCAACCACATTTGCTATGGATCTGGAGTCAATAGAAGTCAGATCAGGTAGGATGTCACATTTTCTTAATAATCAGACGGGTTTTTATTTAAAAAATCTGGTAGTTTCACAATCGTTTATGATGTAAGCTCCCTATTCTAGGTTTATTCCAGTAAAAACCATTATGCTTTTGTACCCAACCTCATTGCAACTGGGAATTAAATAATTACTCAAAGGAGGGAAAATGTACAGGGTAGTCAGAAAAGAGCAGGGAAGATAGAGATAATTTGAGAGCTCTTTCAAACAGGTTTCATTGTCATGATGCACCGAATGAACATCTTTTCTGTCGTACCATGCTACAAACTATAACGCAACAAAGAGACAATGCAAGTCTCGGGGAAAATCGTTCAAGTGATAGAGTGACATGGCGCAAAATAAAATGGTTACTTGAAATCAATCACTGCTGCAGGAAATTCTCAGGCCTTTAATTGGACCAATGGATCCTCCCAGATGCCCCTTCCTAAAATACCCCAAATCACTTTAATTCCCCTTCCCATTCCCACACTGATCATTCTGTCCTAGGCCTCCTTCATTGTTAAAGTGAGGTTAAACACAAATTGGAGGAACAGCATCTCATATTTCACTTGGGCAGCTTACAACCCAGTGGTATGAAAATTGATTTCTCCAACTTCAAGTAACCCTGTATTCCTTCTCTCTCCATCCCTCCCCCACTGAAGTCATACAAGCTTTTTCATTTCCACCCAGCAGCTAGCAATGGCCTGTTTCCTTTATCATTACCTTTTTTGCATATCTTTCATTTATGTTCTATATTTCTCTACATCATTGTCTATATCTCCCGTTTCCCTTTCATATGACTTTCAGTCTGAAGAAGGGTCTCGACCCGAAACATCACCCGTTCCTTCTCTCCAGAGAAGCTGCCCGTCCCGCTGAGTTACTCTAGCATTTTGTGTCTATCTTTGATTTAAACCGGAACCTGCAGTTCCTTCCTACCCAAAATCTAGAATTGCTTTTAAGGATTTATGGGTGTCCTAGGGATTCTCAGGAGCTGAATGAACGTATCTATGGCCAAAGCAACCAGCATACTAGATATATTTTACTTTTAAAAAAAACATGTAACTAAATTACTTCAGTTAATAATACTTTCTGTGTTCCATATAGTCATTGGTGCCAACCACCCAAGTTTTCTTGTGTGGGGGAGTGCTGGAATGTTCCTGATGTTATGAAACATTGTCCTAGGCACAACTACTTTCACTTGCTACAGCAATGATATCTCTATTGTATGTCAGAGTGAGGAACATTCGTTGCTGACAATGCAATGTTCAATTCCATTCATAACCCTTCTAACAGAAAGGATAAAAGAGAGAATTTAATCCACCTGACAATCATCTAAAAGTGCTGAAACAGGAGTATGAGTATAAATGGTCACATCTTTGAAAGTGACATCAGTTAATTAAGCTGGGATTCATAAATAGAATCAGATTACAATTGTAGGGAAGTTTTTATTCTCTCATTTCCCTTACAACATAGAAAGTGACCACCGAGTATGCCAGCTCTCAGAGCAATCCCATTATTTATTTTGTCTTCAAGAACCTCTCATACACCATCAACTTTAAGCATTCTTTAGGCCACAACGGAATGTTGCATCTAAAAGATTAAGATATTACTGACCATCACTCAAGAACACAAATAACAAGCATGAATGCAGATATGGCAAGAGGAGAACGGGAATTAAATATTTTTGATGCACAGTACAGTTCACAGGTCTTAAAAATATAAACTGAAATGCCTGTTTACTCCTAATATACAAATACAATTTGGAAGCACAGAAGTACAAATGTGAGAATCTGGAGCAACAAACAATCTTGCTAGATGAACTCAGCAGGTTAGGAAGCAACTTTTCAGAGGTCGATGCTTCAGATAGGGACCCCTTCACCTGGATGGAAAAGTAGAGGAGAGGTAACCAATATAAAGAGATGGGGAGGGATTGGGCAAGCGATGGATGGAGCAGGTTAAGGGTTGATTGGCAGCTGGAGTCTGGTACGGGAGGGTAAAATTAAAGAAGAGTTGAAATAGAGATGGGAGGTGATAGGTGGAGGCAACAAAGGGCTGTAGATGATGGAATTCGATAGGAAGGTAAGGTGTGGTTTGGAACGGAGATAGGTGGGAAAATGGAAACAGCAGGAGACAAGGGAACCCAGTGGGAGGGGTGTTTGAACAATGGATACATGGAGTGGATGCGGGAGGATACAGAAACAGGGTGAGGGTACACAAAAGGCTGGAGAAACTCAGCGGGTGCAGCAGCATCTAAGGAGCGAAGGAAATAGGCGACGCTTCGGGTCGAGACCCTTCTTCAGACTGGTTAGGGATCAGGGAAACGAGAGATATAGACGGTGATGTGGAGAGATAAAGAACAATGAATGAAAGATATGCAAAAAGGTATCGATGATAAAGGAAACAGGCCATTGTAAGCTGTTTGTAGTGTGAAAATGAGAAGCTAGTGCGACTTGGGTGGGGAGAGATAGAGAGAGAGGGAATGCCAGGGCCCGAGGGCTGAGGGAGAAGTGGGAAGGGGAGGAGGCAGCAAGGGTTAACAGAATTGAGAAAATTCAATGTATAAGCCCACAGGATGCAGACTCCCCAAGCGGAATATGAGGTGCTGTTCCTCCAACTTGCGGTGTTGCTCACTCTGGCCGTGGAGGAGGTCCAGGACCGAGAGGTCGGATACGGAATGGGAGGGGGAGTTGAAGTGCTGAGCCACCGGGAGGTCGGGTTGGTTATTGTGGACCGAGCGGAGGTGTTCAGCGAAACGATCGCCAAGCCTCCACTTGGTCTCACCGATATAGATCAGCTGGCATCTGGAGCAACGGATGCAGTAGATGAGGTTGGAGGAGGTGCAGGTGAACCTCTGTCGGACCTGGAAGGACTGCTTGGGTCCCTGAAAGGAGTGGAGGGGGGAGGTGAAGGGACAAGTGTAGCATCTCTTGCGGTTGCAAGGGAAAGTGCCCGGGGAAGGGGTGGAGCGGGAGGGAAGGGAAGAATTGACAAGGGATATGGACTAGGGGATAATGTTCAGAAGGGTGTGTGTGTGTGAGAGAACCAGAGTAGGTCAGATTAAGCCATCAGATTAAGACTATATCCCTCCACAGATGCGGCCTGATCTGCTGGGATCCTCCAGCTGGGATCAATCACATCAAAACTCAATCCGTGAAATTCAAATTAATGCAAATGCTGGAAAAAACACTTTAAAAAAAAACTGAACACAGAAAGTATTGACCATTCCTCTCTCCATAATAGTCACCTGGGCGAATCTTATCAACATTTATTCATACAGGAGAGATTAGTTTAACTTGGTATCATACTTGGTACCATGGACATTGTGGGCTGAAGGACCTGTCTCGCTGTACTCTACTATGTTCTATTTAAAATACATGTTGGCAACATTCCATGGATAATATTCATCTTCCTATAAGATGCTTTACAGTCTGGACTCAAATCTGACTTCTACAATTTCAGGTTAATCAGCACTTCCGGCATTTTTATTTTTTTATTTCCAGCATCTATTCCACTCTCATCTAGTAATTTCAGATCATTCAGCTCAAGTCACATGGGATCCATGGTGACCTTGTAAACTGGATACAAGATTTGGTCACAGAAGACGGAAGGAAATAGTAGAGGGTCCTTTTTCTGACTGGAGGTCTGTGACCAGTCGTGGGAAGTCATTTGTAAAAAAATGTTAATGATTTGGAACAAAACCCAACTGGTCAGCTTAATAAGCTAAGAGACAAAATGCTTGAGTAACTCAGCGGGACAGGCAGCATCTCTGGAGAGAATGAATTGGTGACGTTTCGGGTTGAGACCCTTCTTCAGATGGGTCAGATGACTAAATTACAGAATGGTCAGATTAGTAAATTTGCAGACATGAAACATAATGGATAGCATGAAAGCTTGTCAAAGAATACAGTAGGATATTTGGGCAGTGAAATAGCACATGGAGTTTAATCCAAACAATTGTGGGGTGATACATTTTGAGCCAAATGCAAGTTGAATGTTTACAATAGATGGTAGGACCCTTGGGAGCAGTGATGTACAAAGGGATCCTTGGGTGCTTGTCCAAAGCAGCTCCCTGAAAGTAGCAACACAAGTGGATAGGATGGTAAAAAAATAACAACATGCTTGCCTTCATCGGTCAGGGAACTGAATACAAAAGTTGGGAAGTCATGTTGCAGCTTTACAAAACTTGGCCACATTTGGAATACTCGATGCAGTTCTACTCGCCACACAATAGGAAGAATGTGGAAGTGTTAAAGGGGAAATAAAGAGATTCACCAAGATGCTGCCTTGGTTGGTGTATTAGCTATATGGACAGGTTTGACAAACCTTAATTGTTTTTTAGAGAGCATCAGAGAGGCAATCTGATTAATGTAGAAAAATTACAAGAGGCATAAACAAGGTAGATAGAATATTGAACCACATAGCACAGCCCCTTGGGCCTATAGTGCCAACTTTGATGCTAATTTAAACTAACCCCACTCCCCCAAATGGTCTGCACCACTCTATTCCTGCCACTTCATATAAATACCTCAAATGTTCTGATGGTATCCGTTTCCACCACCTACCCTCACATTGCACTTTGGACACCTACTTCTCTAGGCATGGAAAAACACTTCAGAAATTCCTTTAAACTTTTCCTCCTCTCTTCTTAAAGCCATGCCCTCTAATATTTGACATTTTCATCCTGAGGAAAAAAAGAAACTGACCATCTATCCTAACTATGCCTCATAATTTTACGCATTTCTATCAAACCACCTCTCAAATAGATATGGCATAAATTGAAACCTATTATGCCGCACTCTAGCTTTAGCATGGATTACAAACTCGAACCAGCTCAATTACATGTTCTGCTGTAGCTCAATTATATCTTCTGTTGTTCGACAGATCTCTATTTCAATGTTTAGAATGAGCATTGCAAGGATTAAAAAGTTATTTCCTTCTTGACAAAAAGGTGAATATTTTGGAAAATGTCATGTCAGTCACCTCATCAGTAGTAAGTGTGTAGGAAGGAATTTAGCATACAAGTGCCTTGTTCCCTGAAGGTAGCAACACAGGTAGGCAGACTGGTGAGGAAGGCACATAAAATGCTTATCTTCATCTGCCAAGTTATTGAGTACGTTACAGTTATACGGAATATTGGCTTCATGGGGTATGGTATTCAGTTCACTATAGAGAAGAGGTAGTTTATTTAGAAACGGGGCTGAAACATTAACAAGGATGTAGTTTGAATTGGAGGGCTTAATATATACAAAGAGATTGCATAGAAAGGGTCTGTTTTCTCTGGAACGAATTGTACATAAAGCACAACTTTACTTGCTGTTGGTGGGATGACTACACGGTCACAGCTGCACAAATCGACTATATGAAACAGAAAGAAAACCATCTGAGCCTAATCTATGAGCATATAGGTAGAGAATTTGTTTTATTCACTAATCAAGGATGTCGGACGTGGAGACATGGACGAATAATTTTGCAATGTCCTGAGAAACCTGTTAGATGAGTCACACTCAGAATATACTGACTTTATAATAATTTGGGGTCAACATAGGCAGCTTATCAAAAGTACAAAATGAAATGACCAAAGACATTAGAGACATACCAAAGATAGACACAAAAAACTGGAGTAACTCAGTGGGTCAAGAAGCATCTTTGGAGAGGAGTGCGTGACGTTTCAAGTCAAGACCCTTCTTCAGAAATGCTGCTTGTCCCACTGAGTTACTCCAGCATTTTGTGTCTACAGTTTAAACCAGCATCTGCAGTTCTCTCTGTTCCACCGAACTCCCCAGGGGCCTGCCATTCGCTATGTCCTGCCCTGGTTTATCTTCACAAAGTGCATCACTTCACATTGGTCTGAATTAAATTCAGTCTGAATGCTCTTCCCTTGCCCACTTTCACAGTTGATCAATATGCTTTATAACATTCAAACCTTTTTCACTGTCCACTGTACTGCCAATGTTGGTATCCTCTGTAAACTTACTAGTCATGCCACATACATTCTCATCCAAATTGATGATACCGATGACAAAGGACACAGTACCAATCCCTGTGGCACGTCACTAGTCACAGGCCTCCAATCTCAAAAAAGCATTCACTACCATCCTCTGCCTCCTATCACCAAGCCAATTTTTAAAATCCAATTTGTTAGCTCACACTGGATCCCATGTTCTCTCCTACCAGACAGCCTACCATGTGGGACCTTGTTGAAGGTCATGCTAAAGTCAATTTCAACAGAGTCTAATGTCCTATCGTCAATCTTTTTTTTTTAAAGACATTCGCAAGACAAGATTTGTGGTGCATGAAGCCATGCTGACTATCCCTAACCAGTCTTTGCCTTTTCAAATACAAATTCCTTAGAAACCCTTGTAATAACTGTTCATCACTGATGCAAGGCTCACTGGCCTGATGTTCCTTGGCTTGTCCTTTAAAACAAAGGCACAAAAATTAGCCATCTGACAATTTTCAGGTACCTCACCTTGTGGCTAACGAAGATACCAAAATCTCTGTCAAGACTCCTACAATCTCCTTTCTTGCTTCTCATAACATATTAGGGATTGCGAACCATAACACACCCGATTAGGCCCTGGGGATTTATCCACCCCCATGCATTTAAAGACATCCAAGTAACCTCCTTCATAATGATGATATGCTAATGTTTGGCCACCATAATGATGCAATGTATTTTCCCCATTTCCTTCAGTATTTGATATTGCCATTATTTTGTCAGAGTAGCTGAATTTCCAGAAAAATAGATATACTCATCATATACTCATTTGCTTTTGAATTGATACTTATTTGAATCGTCTATTAATTGAACAATATTGTATTTTTATTTCAAATTTTTGTACTTTACGTCTTTGCCTCTGGTAGTTGCTACACTTCAAATCTTTTTACTATCCTCTTCATAATTGTTATTCTTTTGGAGATGGAGGACATCTCGATCACAGAAGAGGAGTATGTGACAGAGGTCATCAGGGTCACTATAATTATAACCAAAGAAGAGAGACACTTCCACCTGCATTAAGAATCACAATGCTGTCTGTCCAGGGCAAGTCACCACCAGGGTCCTACTCAACATCCTTCTCAGTAGTTCAAATGTTTTTCGCTAAGTTGTTGCATAGATTCTGTTCATCTGGAAACACTGTGCACATGATTGTTACTACAGATCGTTACTACCAACTACTAAAAAAAAGGTCAGGAAATGAATCATATTTAGGTTGTCACAAACAGAGTTTGATACAATATTTAAAAGTAAAACATGTCCAAAGATAAATATACAAATAACATTTATACATTTCTTATGGTTAGAAATCTTATAAAAACAACAGTTAAACATAACCACGTCCATGCAATATGCACGCCGAAAAAAACTCAGACAAGGGCTGTCTAGCCTACTCTTACTCTCATATTGTGGTCTTGTATGCTAATTTTCATCGTATATCTACAAGGTTTGCAACAACATATGTAAAATCTGTAATGGGTGGGAAAAAGAAATATTCAGTTTATGCAAACCTTTTTGCAAAACAAGGTAAATGTGGAAAGTAGCATTCCTTTTCTTTAAAGCCTTCACAATAATGATTACCATAAAAGCAACACAATAGAGCATTCCAGATACTTTTCATATTATATAATTATCAGTTTATTTCTGATGTCACTGAGTCCAGTTAAGTCAATAACAGATCTCTCAATTATATTATAAAGCTGTTAAAAATAAGAAAGACAAAAGCCAATAATCTTCATTTGAAAAGACAAACTAGTCCCCTGTCTGAATTTTAAATATTAAATGAAACATTTCAATTTCTTGTGCATACACAAGAGCAGAGAGGAAAGCCCTTCCAAAATTATATATTAATGCATTTGGTAGCCAAATTACATGGTGCATAATTATGATGGAATGAGTGCTCTCGCTGCTCATAAGCCTTTCTGCTCTAGTTGCCAAGCCAGTTTAGTTTCCAACCTGGTCATGTAGAAATGTAAAATTCAAGTAACCCAAGATATTTGCAAAGAGATTAAAAGTTTTGCATCTGTACAGTGTGTTCACAAGAATGATGGTTGATACCTCTTTGTTAATCGCCATCTAATTTAACATATCAAATACTCAAACAAAATCTGTGATAGTCACTTTTGTCTTTCACAGTCGTGTTCAAACTGATGATACACTGTTCCACAAGTTATTTACTGTTTTTTAATTAAATTGAAGTATCTGATATAAGATATACAATCATTCTTAACCTTCAACACTGGCCAGAAAGCATACATTAATCATTGTTTTTTTTTTGTTTTATCATTAAGTGCTGGCGCCCTACCAGCCTGCCATCATCTTCAGATCTCAGGATGATGCAGTGAAACATGATATTTTGATATTCAGCTTCAGTGCTTCAATGAAAGCATAAGAGATGTGGGGGAGGGGGGAGAAACACAAATATCAAAACACCCCACTCCAAAATTGGAGCTCGATGAAGGGTATGAACACACGCTCAATTAGTGCATGATGCAACATTTAAAGAGAAAAATGTAACCTTAAAATGAAATTTCCACATAAATGATGGAATATTTTTGTGTGAATATAGCCAAAGGAGATTATAATATATTTTATGAGTAGTCACTAATACTACGGCAAATCAAAATGCTACCAGTCATATGCTAATTATGTGCAGTCAGAACATGCACCAGCATCAATGATACCATCTACAAATGTCTATTATAGGGACATTCTCGTGACATAAACTGACAGGAACATCATTAACATTTTCCTTTCTTTGTTCTGGGAAATTAAGTTTGTGCAAAACATTCCAAATGCTAGATGCTACTGGATGCAATTCAAACATTATTATTACTGTTTGAAACATAATCACTATTTAGGGGATTATATTGCACAATGATATGGCTGGTAGTTTGACAGCAGAGCAACAGTAACAACAGCTAAACAGGAATGATCTCTTCATCTCTCATTTCCCTTTACCTCACACACCAATACAATAGTCACTATTTGGGCGAGAAGATCAAATGTAACATTTCAAAGTTTGATGATGACACTAAATTTGGAGGATACAAAGAGTTTTCAAATGGATAGAAATAGATTGATTGAGCATGTAACATTATGGCAGAGAGATACAATGTGGAAAAATGTGAGTGTTTCCATGACAGTTTAAATGGTAAAAGACTGAAGTGTTGAGGGTTAAAGGAACCTGACTGTTATTATACAAAACTTAATTGTGCAAAAATCACTAAACATTATCATGCAGGTACAGCAGGTGGTTAGGAAGGTGAATCAATTGTAATTGGTGGAGAATTGGAATACATTCGTAAAGATGCCCGTATCCACACTTTGATACTGATTTGGTAAGAACAAACATGGAACGTTATTTACAATTCTCTAAAAGAAGACATACTTGTTATAGAGAGCACGCAAAAACTAACCAGATGGGTTTCTTTGATAACTATTGTACAGGTGTCAAAAAAAACATTGGTTTCAATTACAGCCTGGGAGGTTTCAAGAGTGTTTTATTGTCATTGGTACTGAAACAGAACAATGAAATTGTTACTTGCAGCAGCACAATGAAATTGTTACTTGCAGCAGCACAACAGGTTTGTAACACACAGTTCTCAATGGATAACTTAATAAAACAAACAAACAAAGTTCAATTAATAAAAACAATACGGTGCACAACAAAACAAGGCCCAAAGTCCCAGGTGAGTAGGATTTGATGAAGCTTTGAAGAGGAGGATGGTTTGAGTTGGAAACACTGCCTTAGAGGGAAGTAAATAGATACAGAGACTGTCACAACATACAAGGTGTATATAGAGGAGCAATTGAATTGCCAAGACCAAGCAGTCTACAAGCTGGAAAACTGAGCCACAAGACATTGTATGTGCTGGAAACTGGAGCATTAAACAATCTGCTGGAGGAACTTAATGGATCAGGTAATGACTGTACAGGGAAATAGACAGTTGATATTTCGGGTCGGGACCCTTCATTTGGACTGGCAGGAAAACAGGACTGGTAGCTTAATGGTAAGCATGGGTGAAAAGGGCCATTTCCTGCAGCATGACTACAAATCTGTGGTAAATCATTTCATATACAGTATGAGAACAGGTTAGGCCTCAGTTATTTTAATTTCAGGAGATTGAAATATACAAAATTCCTGGAGAGGGTCAATGTTGATAACGGAGCATTACTTCAAGGGGCTGAGAAGTCTGAGACTAGATGTCATAGTTCACAACCCTTAATGCCTAAAATAATCAAAACAAAATCGATCTATCTCAATTTCAAAAATACACCACTAGACTTCCACTGCCCTTTGTGATAGAGAATTACAAAGATTCACTAGGTTGAGGTTTTTGAATAAGAAATTTCTCCTAAATTTAATCTTATTTGACATTTCTTATTCCATAAACAAGTCATACAACACAAAGATTAAGACAAGTTTCTTCACAAAAACCCCAACCTATATCCTAGCAAGTCTTTTTAATTCTCTATACCAGAGGGCAGTAGAAGTCCAATGGTGTATTTTTATTTCAATTAAGATAGATTGATTTTGGAATGAAGACTTTACACATCAACGTATGATTCACATATTTTATAAACAATTGTTACTTCTAGAAATTTGATCAACTGATGATTTTCTTTCGACCTTACTTTCAAAGGTCGGTGCGTTTGGAATTGCTGGACAGGTTAACTTTTACCACAAAGGCAGTTGCATGACATGGATGTAAATGAGAACAGTAATTCACACTTTTAAGTTGCAGCACACCCAACCCTGGTGGTAGATGGCTTTGGGAACCACAGGAGCAATTTTCCCTATTTCTCCCAAGGATGTTCCGAGTCTGAAATAATTTGCAATAAGCCTTGCACTTCCTCCAATAGGCAAGACACAAACAGGTTACTCAGTGTCTAAATTATGGTACCAACTGAAGGCAAGCTCTACCAGCAGTGAAACCTTGCAAATGAGGCACAATAAAAAATCCTAATCTTAACCATCAATGAAAAACAGCATATATATTGCAACAATATACACTTCAATAGTGCAGCTATAATGATATTGCTTTTGCAATAGTGCAAGAACATTTGGTGTTATGTTTAAGACAGTTACACATAAAGTGAAATACATCAGCCGACCACTACTCCATTTATCTCAATTTCTCAATCTGGTGGTGTTCTGCTTGTAGCGGTTGGGTTTAAAAAAAATGTTGAATATCTCTATTAGAAACAAAATATAATCTGACTGGATAGCATGTAAAACAAGGTGTTTCACTGTACCTCAGTACACATGATAAAAATAAACCTAAACCAAAAACTTAGAGCAACACACATCACTCAGACATGTAAAATTGATTATAGATTATCCACTCGATGTAGAAAAATGCTGACTTTCTTTTAAAGGGCCCAGTTGGCTAACTGAAATGACTACAAAACATTTGTTTTTTACTACTAATATTCAAGGTGACAATACGGAGCTGTACATAGCAATTAAGCAAAAATAATGTAAACATTCCACTTTCAATGTACCAAATGGAGTATATTTCCTTTGTAAAAACTCATACAGACTGAAAATGCAAAAGAACAATGCCACTAAACTATAAGCAGCTAGTGATGTGCAGGATGGAAACGTACAAGGAATATACTTAAGATGTGAGGAAGTGTGCAGTCTAACGGTTTTAACCCATCTCTCTCTTCAAATGACGTTACGCATTTTGGTCTATTCTTTCAACATTTGAAACATTTCTCATCTCAGATGCTAGGAATAACACTCACAATTGACACATATTTCTATAAATGCTTCCTGTATGGGTCTTCCCCTTGACTCAGACCAAAGCCAATAACCGGCAACTCGCATCATGGTTTTCCCTTCACACACCCCCTCATTTCTCCACTCATTTCTTTACCATCGCCTTCAAGACAGGGTGCCCCACTCCTTTCCCCAACCCCCCCCCCCCCCAACTCTTCTCCTCACTTATGGCAGGATCATCACTCCACATACTTCCTTCCTAACTTGCGATCCACAGAAATTCTACTCCTCCCCATCTCCGCTACTTCAGCCCCTTCTCACTGCTGGCAGCATCATCCTCCACCCACCTCTTCATTTTCATTCCCTGCAACTCCTCCACCATTCGTTTCCTCCTCCTCACTCCCAATTGCATCTGCCACTGTCATACCGCAACCTTACTTCTGAGAAGATTTACGAGAATGCTTCCATGATTTGAGGGGCCGTGCAATAAGGAGAGGTTGGACAGGCTAGGATTTTATTCCTTGGAGTGCAGGAAGCCGAGAAGTGATCTTATACAGATGTATAGCATCATGGGGATAATAGAAGGGTGAATGCACAGTTTTTTACCCAGATTAGGGGGATCAAGTACTAGAGGACGTATGTTTATGGAGAGAGGGGAAAGATTTAATAAGAACCCGAGCGGCAACTTTTTCACACAGAGGGCGGTGGAACGAGCTGCCACAGTAGGTAGTTGAGGCAGGGTACGATGACTGTATTTAAAAGACATTTGGACAGGTACATGGATAGGAAATGTTTAGAGGGATAGGGGCTAAATGCGGGGACAATGGTATGAGTGTCGATGGGGCATCTTTGTCGGTATTTAGCCAAAGGGCTGGTTTCTGTGCTGTATGACTATGACTGCATCTACCGCCATCCTCATTCCTCCTGACTGAACCACACACTCTGCTCTCGTGTTCCTCCTCACTCCAGACAACACCCCCCACCCTCCTTTTCACTCCACACCACCCTGATTTTTCATCACTCGACACCATCCCTTATCCTCATTCCTCCTCAACATTCCCAACTGCACCCTCCTCCCTTTCTAATCCCGTTCCCTTCACCCTCACTCCCCCCTTCCTCCACCCTCACTACCCCTTCCCTCACCCCCTCCATCCACCGACACCCCCCTCTCCTCTACCCTCACCCCCTCCATCCCTCCACCCATCCGCCCCCACCCCTCACCTTTGTGTGCCATGTTGACCAGGCCCATGTCGCTCACGTTGTTGTAGATGACCACGGCGGTGGCCCGGCTCGCCACCGCGTTCATGATCTTCTCCTTGAAGGTGCAGTTGCCGCGGCGCAGCAGCGCGATCCAGCGCGGGGTGTTGGGCGGCACGGCGAAGCGGGTGTGCGGCTCGCAGCCCAGGCGGCTGCGGGCAGAGGCGGGCATCGGGGCGACCACCATGCCGTCCGCCACACCGGCTTTCGGCGAATCCAGACCGTAGCGGCCGTCCTCTGCGCGGCCCGGAACCGGCCGCAACCGCCCGCTGCCCGGATCAACATACGACATGTTCACCTCCGCCACCACCGGCTCGTCCTGGTCGTCGGAGAGCGCGGCGGCGGCGGTGGCGAGGCCGGCCACCCCCAGCAACAGCACCAGCCACAAGTAGATGGCCCACGGCGGCCGCCTCATCTTCCAGCAGCCTTTTCCCACTCTCCCCGATCAAAACACGACCCACTTTACTTCAGCTTTTACATTATTTTCGAGGGCGGGGGGTGTGTATGTGTGTGGAAGGTCGATCGCGAATCGCTCGCTGCGCGGTCAACTCCCGCCGCGTGTCCGTTAAAAACATCCGCTCCGCCTTTTGACAGCGGAGCTGGCCGCGCGGCCACGGTCGAGCATGCGCGGTGTGGCGCAGCCCCCGCCCCCTCCCCTCCCCCTCCCCTCCCCCTCCCCGCTCCCTCACCTTGCCAATACGCATGCGCATAGGGTCGTCGTCGTCGTCCTCCTCCTCATCCTCCCCTTCGCCAACACGCATGCGCATAGGGTCGTCGTCGTGGTCCTCATCCTCCCTCTTCCCCCCCCACCCCCCTGGCTACCGCGGACAGGTACGACGAAGAAGGGTCTCGACCCGAAACGTCGCCTATCTCCTTCGCTCCTTAGATGCTGCTGCACCCGCTGAGTTTCTCCAGCTTTTTGTGTAACCCTCGACTAAAACCCCTGTCTCACGGTGCGAGTTGGCCCACGAGTGACCCCGAGTTTTCACTCGTGGTGATCACGTAGCGGGAACGTATGAACTCGCACGAGCAACTTATCGACTCGTGGCGCTAACGGCAGGTACTCGGGAAACTTGTTAACTAGTGGAAAAAAATCTTTTTCCACAAGTCAAATTAACTCTTCAAGTTAAAAATGGAAACATTTAAACTCGTTGTAGTAACGTAGTGGCCCGTGCGTTTACCTTAGTGACTTCTAAAGGCCCTGTCTCACGGTGCGAGTTGACACACGAGTGACCCAGAGTGACAGACTCGTGGTTGTGTACGATATTCCAAGTTGATGTGCAAGTGTTTGAGGCGAGTTCCCACGGGTATGGTAATCTGCGATGTTCCGAGATCGTCTCCAGAGTTACCAAGTTCCCCTCCCGTTTGCTCTTGAGTTACCAAGTTCCTCTCCCGCTCAGGACGTGTGTTGTTGCCGCAGTCCGGGATTCGCATTTAAAGCACTCGGTTATCTTCAGCAGTTCAGGTGAGGACAGGTTTGGGGCGGGGGGGCGAGGGATGGTGGAATTGGGAGAAGGCAAAGACTGTGGGTGGGGAGGAGTGAGAGGGGGGCTAGGAACGGCATCTGCGAAACGGGTAGTCAACCTTTAGGGTCCCGGCCCGAAACATCCCTATACATTTTATGATTTCCCTCCAAAGATGCAGTCTCCCGTGGTTTGTTTGCACAACTCTCTCCCCTCTCTCTCCCAACATTGGGGGGGGGGGACGACGACAAGATAGTTTAAACGGACCTTACCACCACTTCATGCTTCTGTTGCGCATAATTCAGCAGTAAAACCTCTCTTCCCCTCACCCAGCGACGCCCGATTCCTCGCACCCCCACAAGTTCACATGGATGAGGGAAGAATGAGCGGGGAGTCTGAAGAAGGGTCCCGACCCGAAACATCACCCATTCCTTCTCTCCAGAGGCGATGCCTGTCCCGCTGAGTTACTCCAGCATGTTTGTGTCTATCGTCGGTGTAAACCAGCATCTGCAGTTCCTTCCTACACACGGACAGTGAAGTGCCTCGGCCAAATTAGGAACATTGGGATTCTCTGATGTGAAGGTAGTCTGGTTTGCGTTTCTTACACTTGATCATATCTGAAACTAAAGTATAGATGACACAAAATGCTGGAGTAACTCGGCGGGACAGGCCGCATCTCTGGAGAGAAGGAATGGGTGGCGTTTTGGGTAAGTCTGAAGAAGGGTCTCGACTCTATTCCTTCTCTCCAGAGATGCTGCCTGGTCCGCGAGTTACTCCAGCATTTTGTGTATATTAAGGAGTTCCCACGGTAGACGCACGAATCACTAAACTTAACGCACGGGCCACTACGATATAACTCTGAGTTTAAATGTTTCAATTTTAAACTTGACCACGAAATTTGACTCGTGGAAAAAGTCAAACATGTTTGACTTTTTTCACGAGTTCACAAGTTTCGCGGGTACCTGCCGTTAGCGCCACGAGTGGACAAGTTGATCGCGCGAGTTCCGACGTTCCCGCTACGTTGGCTGTACGTGATCACCACGAGTGAAAACTCGGGGTCACTCGTGGGCCAACTCGCACCGTGAGACAGGGGTTTAAGTCTACCGTGGGAACTTTCTTATAATCTGTTCGTTCGCTCGAGTAAAGATTGAACCAAAGATAGACACAAAATGCTGGAGTAACTCAGCGGACCAGGCAGCATCTCCGGAGAGAAGGAATGGAGTCGAGACCCTTCTTCAGACTTACCCGAAACGCCACCCATTCTTTCTCTCCAGAGATGCGGCCTGTCCCACTCCAGCATTTTGTGTCTATCTTCGGCCTTTCTGCGATGATCTGCCACTTGTCCTTTATTACTGAGGCACCTGCCCCGTGGCTTCGTATTCGTCACTGTCTCAATGAACGGCTTTAGGACGCGGTTAAAGACCTGCCGGAGGGGCAAGTCTGGGGCGGTGGGTGGGATGTGTCCACGTGTGATGCTCCATCCACCCCTCGGGGCTGAGAATGTGGGATTGAGAAGGAACTGCAGATGCTGGTTTACACCGAAGATAGACACACACAATGCTGGAGTAACACCGAGGGACAGGCAGCATCTCTGGGGAGACGGGATGGGTGAGATTTCGGGTCGAGACCCTACTTCAGACTTCTCCAGAGAACCCGCTGAGTTTACTCCAGTAGTTGGTGTCTATCCCGGTGGCGGGGAGCCGGGCTTGGCTGACCCGCCGCCTCTACTTGCCGGTCAGTCCGGTGATCATCGCCCTCCGCCCAGGATGCAGCGGAGTTTTGCACCCGGTGAGTTGTCCAGCGCTCACGGTGGACGAGGGAGGACAGCAACAGGCCAGGTAAATGAATAGCAGCACATAAATGAGTCAACCTTTAGCATTTCTTGATTTTATGTTTTAATTTACAATCCGCTTCACGCGAGGCAAGTTTTATTTTCAGTCCGAAGAAGAGTCCGAAACGTCACCCATTCAACGATAGACACAAACAAGCTGGAGTAACTCAGCGGGACAGGCCGCATCTCTGGAGGGAAGGAATGGGTGATGTTTAGATCCAAATGCTGGAGAATTTCAGCAGGTCGAGACCCTTCTGTCACCCATCCCTTCGCACCCGCTGAGTTTCTCCAGAATTTTGTGTACGCTCGATTTTCCTGCATCTGCAGTTCCTTCTTTAACACTGCTGGAGTAATTCAGCAGGTCGAGATCCTTCTTCAGAAGACGAGCCCTTATCCGAAACGTCACCTATCCACGTTCTCCAGAGATGTTACCTGGCCCGCGTTGTTACTCCAGCTTGTTGCGTCTGCCTTCCGTCTAAAGCCTTGGGATCGTCGGCGACATGAAGACGGTGCGAAGCTGGAGTTTAATGCTGATAAGTGGGATCATTGCCCTTTGTGTTGGCGTGGAGGGGGACGTGGAGGGAGACACAGCGGCTTTTGAGACTGGTGGGCAATCACTACCAAAGTGTCTGCCTGCAGTCAGCACACCTCTCCTACACATGTCTCCCGTACAAAGACCATCCCGCAGAGAATGATCCCAGCACCCAAGAGGCTTGCCTGTCAGCCCCCTCCCCCCCCCCACCACCCCCAACCCCCAACAACCTTCCACCTAAACTTACGCCTGGGCACCAAAGCAGCTCAAGAGGCGAACCCTGAGCTCCGTCTCCCAACAATCTGAACAGCGGCTGCGGCCGGCTGCCACCCGGCATGGACTTCTCATGCCCTCACACACTTACCTTCATTCACGGTTGGCTCAAGAGTAACGGGAGTGGAACTTGTTAACTCGGGAGAGTAAGTTGGAACATCGCAGCAATGACATACCCGTGGGAACTCGGTTAAACACTTGATCATAAACTTGAAATCTCGTACACAACCAAGAGTCTGTTTTTTTTCTTTCACTTGGGGTCACTCGTGGGATGACTCCCACCGTGAGACAGGGCCTTAACGCTGCGGTCAGTTCTTGCCGGAATTAGAGGGTGCATTTATATAGCACCTCCAACGGGTGCAGATGAATAGGGCTTTGGAGTAGAGTGTTAAAGTCATACATCACAGGCACTTTGGTCCACCATACCTATGCCCACCAACATGTCCCATCTACTCTAGACCTACCTGCCTGCCTTTTGGCCCATGTAGAATAGAATATAATGCATTTTATTGTCATTCAAACAGCTTGGTTTGAACGAAATTGCATTTTCTACAGTCTTACATTACAAAATAAAAACCACACACTTAACACAGTTTACACAAACATCCATCACAGTGAATCTCCAACACCTCCTCACTGTGATGGAAGGCAAAAGTCTTATCTCTTCCCTGTGTTCTTCTCCCGCGGTCCAGCAGTCCAACTGCAGTGTCGAGGCGACTGGGGCTCACGATATTAAAGCCCCCGGCGGACTATGGTAAGTCCCGCGGCTGTTTAAGCCGTGCCGGGCAATGTTAGGCCCCACTCCGCGTCCTTTAAACCCCGCGATTTCAGCGGGAGAAGTTGCCGTTGAGGGAGCTCCGAAAAGCGGTCTCCCACCAGGGACCTGCGAGCTCCCGATGTTCCTATCCACCGGGCCTGCGGCCGGAGCCTCGCGCCACCGCAGCTCTTCCCATTCGGAAGACGGCAAGCTCCACGATGGCAGGTCTGCAGGCTCTGCGACTGGAGCCCTCAGGTTGGTCCCGGCCTGAGGCCGCTGCCGGCTCCACGATGTTAGGCCCAATGACATCGGAGACCCGACAGGAAAAAGGTCGGGTCCCCTGTACAGGGATGAGACTAACGGTTTCCCCCACCCCCCACCCCCCACATATACACAGCTAAAGAAAAATAATAAAAACTAGAGTCAAGACATACATTTAACAAGACAAAAATTTAAAAATAGACAGACGGTCTATAGTCGAGCCGCTGCCGTTAGGTGCCACCACACTACTGATATCTGTCTAATCCAGATAGGAAACAAAGGGTAGGGATTAACGGCTCCCTTTCAGAATAGTGGGGCACCGCAAGGCTTCGTGCTAGGACCACAGCTATTTACAATATCCATCAATGATTTAGATGAAGGGATTCAAACTGACATTAGCAAATGTGCAGATGACACAAAGCTGGGTGGCAGTGTGAACTGTGAGGAGGATGCTATGAGAATGCAGGGTGACGTGGACAGGTTGGGTGAGTGAGCAGATGCATGGCAGATGCAGTTTAATGTGGATAAATGTGAGGTTATCCACTTTGGTAGCAAAAACAGGAAGGTAGATTATTATCTAAATTGTGTCAAGTTGGGAAAAGGGGAAGTACCACAGGATCTGGAGGTCCTTATTCATCAGTCAATGAAAATAAGCATGCAGGCATAGCAGGCAGTGAAGAAAGCGAATGGCATGTTGGCCTTCATAACAGGAGGAGTTGAGCATAGGAGCAAAGAGTTCCTGCAGTGGTACAGGGCCATAGTGAGACCACACCTGGAGTTACTGTGTGCAGTTTCGGTCCTCTAATTTGAGGAAAGACATTCTTGCTATTGAGGGAGTGCAGCGTAGGTTCACAAGGTTAATTCCATGGATGGCGGGACTGTCATATGCTGAGAGATTGGAGCGGCTGGGCTTGTACACTCTGGAATTTAGAAAGTTAAGAGGGGATCTTATTGAAACATATAAGATTACTAGCTACCTCATTGGAGACCCTCAGACTATTTTTGATTGGACGTTACTGGCTCTGTCTTGCACTAAACGTTATTCACGTTATTCCCCTTATCGTGTATCTGTACACTGTGTATGGCTCGATCGTAATCATGTATTGTCTTTCCACTGACTGGTTAGCATGCGACAAAAGCTTTTTACTCGGTACAAGTGACAATAAACTAAACTCAAACTCAAACTAAGAAGGCACAGAGATAGAAGGAACTGCAGATGTTGGAACCTTGAGCAAGCACATAGTGCTGGAGTAACTCAGCGGATCAGGCAGCATCTGTGGAGAGAATGGATAGGTGACATTTCGGGTCAGGACTCTTCCTCAGGTTGAAGCGTTTGGATCAATCTGAAGAAGGGTTCCATCCTGAAATGTCACCTGTCCATTCCCTCCACAGAAGCTGTCTGACCCGCTGTTCCTCCAGTACTCTATGTTTTGCTCAGGGCTGTGGAACCTGCAGTTCCTCCTGCCTCTTTTATTCCGGGACAAGGCACTTACAAAATGTCCTTATGCAGCATAAAAGTTGCAGCAGATGTGTACGTTACCTCAGAGCGAGAGAGGGGGTCGCATGTTTAAATACCTCAGGGCCGGTCGGGGAAGAACGGTGAAGATGTGGCAAGAGTTCTAGCTGGAGATGTGGTCAGGGATGGTTATGTAATCTGTCTGTTGAAGCAGAAGTGGCATTCAGAAATGGGAATTGAAATCACTATTCTCTCAGTTTGTCTTCTGTCTCCTTGCTGGATTAATCGCAAAGTCCGATTTGGTTTCAGACAACTTTACTTCACTAGAACATTGCATCATCTTTGTGCCTGGTTCAAACCCCACTGCCCACTGATACAGAGGCACGTACTTAGAAAGAGGAAGCCTTAGAGAGGTAGATGTTTGGGTTACTGTATTGTCACTTGTCCCAAGATTTGTTTTATAAGCTATTGGGGCCAATCATGCCATACATGAGTACATCTGGTATTACTTAAAAATAAATAAATAAGAAGTGTGCAGAATATATCTACAGAGAAAGAATCTGATTAACGAGGGGAAGAAGCTGTTTCTGAGTCTGGTGGTGCAAGTTTTCAAGCTTCTGTATCTTCTGCCGGACGGGAGCAGGGAGAAGAAAGAATGACCAGGGTGGGACAGGGACAGGGACAAGTCTTTGATTATGTCGGTGTCTTTCCTGAAGCAGCGTGAAGTGTAGATGGAGTCGATGGTGGGAAGTCTAGTCTGTGTGATGGACGGGGCTACATCCACAACTTTCTGCAATTTCTTGTGCTCTTGGGCAGAGCTGTTCCTGAACTAAACTGTGATGCATCCCAACACAATGGGGTGGTACGGTGGCGCAGCGGTAGAGTTACTGCCTCACGGCGCCAGAGACCAGGTTTGATCCTGACTATGGGTGCAGTCTACGGAATTTGTTCATTCTCCTTGTGACCAAGTATGTTCCTCCGGGTACTCCGGTTTCCTCCCTCACTCCAAAGACGTGCAGGTTTGTAGGTTAATTGGCTTCGGTAAAATTATAAATACTCCCTAGTGTGTAGGATAGTGCTGGTGTACGGGGTGATCGCTGGACAGCGCAGACCCGGTGGGCCGAAGGGCCTGTTTCCGCGGTGTATCTCTAAAGTCTAAAGTAAAAATTCTTAAGTCTGAAGCCAGTATGCGTTCTGCACTGCATCTTTGTACATTGGTACGAGTCGTCGGAGACACTCCTGAGGAAGTGCCTTCTTTGCCGTAGCATCAGTGTGGTTGGACCGGGACAGATTGGTGGTGATATTTACCAGCAGGATGGTGAAGATCTCCACCATCTCCACCAGCACCATCGATGCCAACACACCCTCCGAATTCTACCCACCCACAATTCTTTGCACTTTTTTGTGGTTTTGGAGCTGTTTCCAAACCAAGCTGTGATGCATCCCAATAAAATGCTTTCTCAGGCGCATCTGCAGAAGTTAGTGAGAGTTGTTGGGGACAAGATTCATTGCGGGTTCATCATAAGATCATAAGTGATAGGAGCAGAATTAGGCTGTTCGGCCTATCAAGTCTACTCTGCCATTCAATCATGAATGGGTGGGCACTGGGTAATGGGTAAGGGGATGGGGTGGGCACTAGGAGTGGGGATACTGGGCAGTGGGTGAGAGGAATGGGTGGGCACTGGGTAGTGGGTGGGGGATGGGGTGGGCACTGGGTAATGGGTGAGGGGATGGGGTGGGCACTGGGTAATGGGTGAGGGGATGGGGTGGGCAGTGGGTGAGGGGATGGGGTGGGCACACTGGCAGTGGGTAGGGGATGGGGTGGGCACTGGGTGAGGCCGCTAAATTCAAGTGCAGTTTCTTACCACTTCAAGCAGGGTGCAAGGCCACCAAATTCAAGTGCAGTTTCATACCATTTCAAACAGGGTGCAAGGCCACTAAAGACAGCGAGTTGTGACCTCTCCCTCCTCCATCTTGCATAGACCTAGCCACACCCACACTTCTGGGTTTTATAGTCCCTTTACCTCTCCCACCAGAAGGGGTGTGGCCTTCATGGCGTGATTGACAGTAGAGAGAATTTGAACATTTTTTAAACACTAATAACACTTTTATTTTTCATCGATGAGAAAAATCCTCGGCACCTGATGAGCGGAGGGGGACTCTGAATAAGATGGCCCAAAATCACAGCCGTACGTGTTAGCATTTTTTCTAAAATCAATATAAAGCATAAATGGGAAGTGGTCAAGATTAGACTTTTAATTATATTAAATATAATTAACAGCTTTAGCGTTTCCAAACCAAAGGCAACACAGCTTTAGCATTTCCATACCAAAGGCAACACAATTTAGCATTTCCAAACCAAAGGCAACATAGTTTTAGCATATCCAAACTATATTTTCAAACCACATTAAAGGCACTGACAGGTCAGTAAAATCACTCACAGTTTAGTAGACTTGTCTTCAGTGTTATTCACAGCTCAATTTGAGAGACGTGACCCTCTTGCTCCCTCATCTTGCAGAGACTGACTGAGGCACTCAACACTTACGGGTTTTATAGTCCCTCCGGAAGGGGCGTGGCCTTCAGGACAGAGAATCTCAACATTTTTTAAACACTAATAACTCTTTATTAGTTATTAGTGTTTAGGGGGACTCTGAGTATGATGGCCAAAAATCACAGCCGTAAGTGGCAGCGTTTTTTCAAAAATCAATATACAGAACAACAGGAAGTGGTCAAGATCAGACTTTTAGTAATATTGATTAAGGGTTTGGACATGTTAGATGTAGGAAACATGTTCCTGATGTTGGGGGCATCCAGAACCAGGGGCCACTGTTTAAGAATAAGGGGTAAGGCATTTAGAACGGAGATGAGGAAACACTTTCACACAAAGAGTTGTGAGTGTGGAATTCTCTTCCTCAGAGGGTGGAGGAGGCCAGTTCTCTGGATACTTTCAAGAGAGAGCTTGATAGGGCTCTTAAAGACAGCAGAGTCAGGGGATATGGGGAGAAGGCAGGAACAGGATACTGATTGGGGATGATCAGCCATGATCACATTGAATGGCCTACTCCTGCACCTATTATCTATTGTCTATAAACCTTTCCTATCCATGTACCTTGCCTGTGAAGAAGAAGAGAGCGGTCCTGAGCTACCATGTACCTCATTTGAGACGTTCGGACTATCTTTAATAGGACTTTACCTTGCACTAAACGTTATTCCCCTCATCCTGTATCTTGGCTCGATTGTAATCTTGTATAGTCTTTCTGCTGACTGGATAGCACACAACAAAAGTTTTTCATTGTACCCCAGTGCAACTGACAATAAACTAAACTGTTGAAGTGTATTTTGAATGTTGTGTTAGTACCTACCTCAATTACCTCCTCTGGCAGCTCGTTTCATGCACCCACCTCTGAGTGAGAAAGTTGCCCCTCAGGTTCCTGTTAAATGTTTCCCCTCTCACCTTAAGCCTATGTCCGCTGGTTATTGATTCCCCTGTTCTGGGTAAAATACTCTGTGCATTTACCCCATCTATCCCCCTCATGATTTTATGCACCTCTATAAGATTATCCAGATCAAGACACCATCCAAAATAATTCAGCACACAGAACAAACTTGCTGCATCCTGGGTGTGTTTTATATTTGGGATTCACATGTGTCACATCCAATCCTGCCGGGAGTGAGGAGGAGGAGAGAGGAGAGCATACGTTTGTGATTTAGACAGTGCAGCGTAGCTTCACGAGATTGATGCCTGGGATGGCGGGACTGTCATATGAGGAAAGATTGAAAAGACTAGGCTTGTATTCACTGGAGTTTAGAAGGATTAGAGCACATAGTATTGGGAGTGGGCGGTATTGACATGGATAGAGAATCGGTTGGCAGACAGGAAACAAAGAGTGGGAAAAAACAGGTCCCTGTCGGAATGGCAGGCAGTGGCGAGTGGAGAACCGCAAGGCACAGTGCTGGGGCCGCAACTATTTACACTATAAATTACAGATTTAGATGATGGAATTAAAAGTAACACTGGCAAATTTGCACATGACACAAAGCAGGGTGGCAGTGTGAACTGCGAAGTGGATGCTAGGAGGTTGCAGGGTAACTTGGACAGGTTGAGTGAGTGGGCAGATGCATAGCAGAAGCAGTATAATGTAGATACATGTGAAGTTTAGAAAGAAAAAGGGGCAAATTATTATCTCAATGGTGTCAGATTAGGAAAAAGGGAAGCACAACAAGACCTGGGTGTCCTTGTACACCAGTCACTGAAAGTAAACATGCAGGTACAGCGGACAGTGAAGTAAGCAAATGGCATGTTGGCCTAAATAATGAGAGGATTTGAGTGTAGGAGTAAAAAGGTCCTTCTGCTGTTGTACAGGGCCCTGTTGAGTCCACATCTGCAGTATTGTATGCAGTTTTGGTCTCCTAATTTGAGGAAGGACATCTTGCTATTGAAGGAGCGCAGCATAGGTTCACAAAGTTAATCCCCAGGATGGCGGGACTGTCATATGAGGAAAGACTGGGCTTGTATTCACTGGAATTTAGAAGGATGAGAGGGGATCTTATAGAAACATATAAAATTATAAAAGGACTGGACAAGCTAGATGTAGGAAAAATGTTCCCAGTGTTGGGCAAGTCCAGAACCAGGGGCCACAGTCTAAGAATAAAGGGGAGGCCATTTAAAACTGAGATGAGAAAAAACGTTTTCACCCAGTGAGTTGTGAATTTGTGTAATTCCCTGCCAAAGAGGGCAGTGGAGGCCAAATCACTGGATGAATTTAAAAGAGAGTTAGAGCTCTTGGGGCTAGTGGAATCAAGAGGTATGGGGTTACTGATTGTGGATGATCAACCATGATCACAATGAATGGCGGTGCTGGTTCGAAGGGCTGAATAACTTCGTCCTGCACCTATTTTCTATGTTTTTATGAGAGGGCAGGGAGTGAGATTTGCTTGGTTAGTCTTACATGCCAAATACTTCCTTCCGCTTCTGTTCTGTGAAGATACATCCAAGTACTTATTAAATGAATCAAGTATTTTGTCTAATATAATGACATCCTTTCCTGTTTATTTAGTTTGATGTAAAGGAAATTCATTGTCAATGCACACCAGTGTCAGGAAATTCAGTGTCAGACCTCGTCTTTTCACGCAACAATTAACACAATGATAGAATCATTGACCGATAGCATCCTGACAGTGTTCCCAGCAGTGAAACAGACCATTCAGCCCAAAGAGTCTGTGCTAGAGTATATGCCACCCCCCCCCCCCCCTGTTTTTTCAGCTTCCCCTTCATTCCATTTGCGCTGTTCCACTTTTTCCTGAACCCCATTATGGTTTTATTCGAGATGCAGCCTCAAATATTCCAAGGAGTTTAAAAGGAGCATATCTGCTTCCTGGTACAAAGTGCTGGAGTAACTTAGTGGGTCATGCAGCATCTCTGGAGAACATGGATAGACCTATCAATGTTTTCCAGAGATGCTGCCTGACCCGCTGAGTTACTCCTGTTCTTTGTGTCTTTTTTTTGTAAGGCAGCATCTGCAGTTCCTTGTGTCCTACCTGATTCCATGCTCCTTCATCCCTTTAAGACATTAGCCAACCATCAGGTGGTCTTCTTGTTTCCTCGTCTAAGATATCTCACACACATACTGATACTGAAATCGATTATCCTTGGTTCAAATGACTCCAATTGAAGGGCAGGTGAGAGAAAGTTTGCTGTCTGAGAGGGCAGTACTGAATGTGGTAGGGGCAGCACCGGGTGTGGTAGCTCCATATGCCCTCTCGAATAAATACAATATTCTGTGACACTCTGTCCCGGGCCAGTGTTTCTGCGCCTGTTGGCTCTAACACGATACTTCTGTGTTGTGCTCGCTGCTCCCTCTGGTGTTGAGCAGTGAAACTGCAGCATCCATGCACGGATATAAACGGTACGAACTTGGATTAACACATTTTCCCCAACCCCCCCCCCCCCCCCCCACCTTCTACCTACATTCCTTCCTCTAGCTTCACAGTTCATGCCTCTTCTATCATCCTTATATCACACATTTTGTCTTTTTATCTCTTGCCTTTGTGTCACAACATATATTGTCCCTTTGATAAAAACATTTTCCTTATATTTTTTTGTGGCTAATCAGAGCATTATGTATTTTGAGATACGTGATGGTTTCTAATTTAAAAAAACAATGTGAGCGCTTTATCAATGTGAGGAAATGTACTTCATTGAAGTTTCCCAGAATTGGACTTCATTTACGTTTTCTTTGTTAGAATGAATACAACACAAAGTGTCAGAGTAGCTCAGCGGGCAAGGCGGCATCTGTGGAGGGAATTGACAGATGACATTTCAGAAGATGGGTCCCAGCTCAAAATATTACCTGTCAATTTCCACCACAGAGGATACCTGATCTACTTAGTTCCTCCAGGACTTTGTGCTTTGCATCTGCATCTGCAGTTTCTTCTGACTCTGTTGAATGAATATGCTTTTTGAATCTGTTATCTGAGAAATAGACTGTGAACTCTCATGCTTCCAATCCCTTCTCATGTTCCCACACTAAATCAAAAATACAAGAAATAGAGAACCATTTATCGATTTTCAGCTTATTTTACTATTATAGTAAAACCTGAGATAGGAATCAATAGGGAACGTCTCGTTTTTTAAAAAGGCCTTCACAATTAACTGTAACTAAAGATTGAACAAAAGCCTGTCATTTACTTCATATATCATGTTATTAAGCAAATTGCTATTGATTGAAGATCACCAATTGAAAGATGTAATAAATCTTCCAGGAAACTGACACTGTCAACAAATACCAATTTGAAAAATGTGAAAATAATTAATTGATGAATGTAACTTACCATCTGCGAAGCTCAAGTGACACAAACACTTGTCAGTGAGTGGATCAATGGCAAGAGAAATATACACAGGGAACAAACCAGGAATTGGTAATTTATCACAGTAATTCGAATATACACCCCCCCCCCCCACCCACTGAATACTCCCCTCCCATAGATACTCTCCCCATCACCGCCTTCCCCCACCTACTGAATCTCCTCCACAGAAACTATGCTTTCCTGTAAGATAGACTGTGCCCACTCGAGTAATCACTGTGCCAAAATGTCTATTTTCAGAAGTTATCATTTGGAGGCCCCTGCCACAATCACATTATTTCTGAGCTGCTGTACCTCAGAATTATTTATTAGTACATATATTGCAATTCCTATACCCATTCATCCAAGTCCCACCCACACGTTGAGCACACCACAAAATGCTGGAGGAACTTAGCAGGTCAAACAGGTCTGTGGGGGGAACGGACAGACGACATTTCAGTCTGAAGAAAAGTCCCAACCCGAAATGTCTCTGTCAATTCCTTCCACAGATACTGCCTGACCCGCTGAGTTCCACCAGCACTTTGTTTTGTGCTTGAGATTCCAGCATCTGCAGTCTCTTGCATCTCCAACTTGTGTTTATCTTTTCTTAACGAGGTTTATACATCCCAAGACTGTATTTTCCCTCAATCTTTCCTAGATTTCCAGCTGGGAATGCAGGCAGATGCTGCAGGTATGGTCTATAGGAACACTGGATTATAATTTTCGTAGGAGGCAGGATGACCCCCCCCCCCCCCCCGGTTGAAGACAGGAGGTTCAGGATTGTCAGTCACCCCCTCAACCTATGGTGAAGAGAATGGATATATTATGGTGATGGCAGACATTTAAGGGGGATCTCAGGGGCAATCTTTTCACTCAGAGGGTAGTCCGTATCTAGAACGAGTTGCCAGAGCAAGCTATAGAAGTGAATACAATTACAACTTTCAAACATGTTGGCACAGATCTAAGTATATGAAAGGTTTAGAGGAATATGGGCCAAATACAGGCAGAGGGGACTAGCCCAGTACATCAACATGGACAAGTTGGGCCGAAGGAACTTCCATTGCTTTGAAGTCCTTTACTGAGTAAAGGGCCTGTCCTACCAGCATCCGACTCCATGCGATGAGCGCGATCAAACTAGAAGCGGGGGCCGCGCGGAGGTCGGGTGATCCCCTGTACAGGGCCGTTCCCATCAGCATGCACCTGCATGCGGCAAGCATGACCAAACCGGCAGCGAGGGCCACGCGGAGGTCGGGTGAGTGGCGCAACGCGGCGCAAAGTGATGCGAACTTGGAGCAAAGTCTTCAGGTAAGTTCGCCAGGACAGAGAGGGGCACACAGAGAGGGGCACAGAGGCACAGACACAGAGGGGCACAGAGACACACACACAGAGGGTCACGGAGCCACACACAGAGAGGGTCACGGAGGCACGACGTCGAGACGGTGTGTAATGCGTCGAAGCGACTGCAAGCCGTTGCCGTACGGAATTTTCGAACATAGTCAGTTTTTCGGAGCCCAAGCGCGATGTCGGGATGAACTCCGCACAATTCCGCACGGCACCGGCGATCGAAGTGGGACCTGCCCCGCGACGCCGGACAGCTCAAGCGACCACGTTAGGTCGCGCTCATCGCATGGCGTTGCATGCTTGTAGGACAGGCCCTTTAATCTCTCAGACTCTTTTCTGGAAACAAGTGTCCCAATGTAGAACAGTACAGGAACAGGCCCTTTGGCCCACAATATCCATGCTGAATATGACGCCAAATTAAACTAACCTCCTCTGCCTGCACGTGATCCATATCCCTCCATTCCCTGTGTATCCATGTGTCTGTCTAAAAGCCTCTCAAACATCACTATTGTATCTGCCTTCACCCCCACCCCTGGCAGTAAGTTCCAGGCACCCACCACCCTCTGTGCAAAGACCTTTGCATGCTGTGACCCTGTTATCTGGATGTTAGATTCCTGAGTGTGTAGTGACTGCCTGCTGAACATTCTTTACTTTAGAGTTTAGAGATGCAGCGGGGAAACAGGACCATTGGCCCACCAAGTCCGCACCGACCTGCAATTGCCCCGTACGAGTGGAGGAGGAAACCAGAGCACCCGGAGAAAACCCACGTGGTCACAGGGAGAGCGTACAAACTCCGTACAGACAGCACCCGTAGTCAGGATCGAACCGGGTCTCTGAGGCAGCAGTTCTACCGCTGCGCCACTGTGCTGCCCCCTGTTTTCCATTAGAAATGTCGCGGCTTGGCTGTAAGATACTTCAGGACGGTTGGACGTGTGAACGAGAGCCGCGCCAGCAAGGCAGCATGCTTTATTTTCTCTCTGTGTGGCTAAACGTCCAAGATGGAGAAGTTTGGCTGCTGTGGGAACTAATCAGGAGAGCCAGCTCCTCAGAGCTTCACAATCCAAAGACGTTTTTTATTTCCGTGTTATACATGCTTTGGAAACATCCCATATCCAGTTACCCACAATATGCTATGTACAATATACATCACACACACAGGAAAACGTTTATCATGCTGCAAATCGTTAAATGTAGATAACATCTTAGTGTAACTTTTAGCAATTCCTTCTATAAGTGAGATATCATTCCCCCTCCCACCCCGCCATATAAAATGATCTGTGAAGATTTTTCCCCGTTATTATTATGGAACTGTAAACAATCAGCGGCAGCGCCAATGGCTTTTTGCAGGATTCATTCTCAAACACGCGTGTCCCCACACCAAATAACACGTGAAACACAGTGGCAACAGACACAGATCCGCCACAGTGACAACATTTAGGAGACATTTGGATAGATACATGGAACGCAAGAGGCTGAGAGGTAACATTCGTGAAGGAAATAAAATTACGAGGGGCATGGATAAGGTGGATGGTCACAGACCTTTTTCCAGGGGTGGAGGAGTCCAAAACTAGAGGGCATAGATTTATGGCGAGAGGAGAAAGATTCAACATGTGCGGCAGGTTTTCGACACAAGGTGGTGGGTGTATGGAACGATCTGCCAGAGGAGGTGTTTTATTTTTATTTTCAGGGATACAGTGCAGAAACAAGCCCTTCGGCCCGCACCAATTAGCTATCCCCTTACACAAGCACTATCCTGCACACTAGAGACAATTTACAATTTTTACCAAAGCCAATTAACCTACAAACTTGTCCGTCTTTGGAATCTGGGAGGAAACCGGGAAAACCCACGTAGTCACGGGGACAACGTGCAAACTCCATACAGACAACACCCGTAGTCGGGATTGAACCCGGGTCTCTGGCACTGTAAGGCAGCAACTCTGCCGCTGTGCCACCGTGCCGCCTCAAAGATGGTGGAGGTGGGTACAATTACATTGTATACAAGATGCAAGGTCCATGGACAGGGAAGGTTTAGAGGGAAATATGGGCCAAACGCAGGCAAATGAGATTAGCTTAGATTGGTCATGTTGATCAACGTGGCTGACTTGGGTCTGTTTCTGTGCTGTACGACTCTGTGAGGACAATGCGGATGAGAGAGAGAGAGAGGAAGGAGAGTCACACACAGCAGCTCCGCTTGTGAATGTTACCTCTGTAGCTCCTTACAAACCTACACCTTTACTAGCTGCAGTGTACCCATTGGCAACAAACCCCTCCCCAGTTGCATTTCCAGTTTTGAGGCGGGGGTATGTGATAACAACCAGGAAACATAATTAAAGGAGTCAGCAGCAAATCCATGATCAAGGCGAACATTAGGCACTGTGAAATATCACTTGTTAAATCACAGGGGGCCTTAATATGGAGCTCAGAGCAGTGAACGGTGTCGGGCGTTATGGAGAGAAGGCAGGAGAATGGGGTTGAGGGGAAAAGACAGCTAGATTAGCCATGATTGAATGGCAGAGTAGACCCGATGGGCCGAATTGTCTCATTCTGCTCGTATGACTTATGAACATGAAACTAGGCACCAACTGTGGCCAATGAGTTCAGGACGCAGAGACACACTGGGGGACAGGTGGGGTGAGTGGGGCAATGGGGACTCGAGGTTAGTTATGGAGTTTTGCTAGATGTGATGAGGAGGATGAAGTTTTTGGATGGAACATTGACACTGGATAGTATTTTGGGCAATAGGGTGATTTATGGAGATGCAGCCCCTTCAGCCAACTAAGTCAATGCCGCCCAGCGATCACCTCTTACACAAGCACTATCCTACACACATATAGCCAATTTACAGGTTACAGAAACCAATTAACCTACTAACCTATATGTCTTTGGAGAGTGGGAGGAAACCAGAGCACCCGGAGAAAGCCCACGCAGTCATGAGGAAAACATACAAACTCTGTCCAGACTGTTCCCGAGGTCAGGATCGAACCCGGGTCTCTGGCGCTGTGAGGCAGCAACTCTACCACTGCACCACTGGCCGCCATTTTTGTGCACCTTGTCTGGTGACTCCATGGTTAGTTTTTGTTCGATAATCCCTCCCAATATAAGATGGGTTGGTTCATTTTATGACATTGAATGTAGTGTGGAAAGAGAACAGTGAATAATTAGTCCAGAGTATCACATACCTCCACTGGGCAAGGCACCTGCCCAGAATTGACAACAACAGTATTAGTTTCAAAGCATCAAAATAACTCGAGCTCAATCAGTAACATCATTAGAATTCCTCCAAATCCAAAAAGTGATCAAAAGATTGATTTAACACTTGTCAGAGTTAGTTGTCCTCTCCCCTCAAACCCACCAGTGATCTTCCACCCGAGTCAGTCTCCCCATCGAGCAACTGTCTAGGAAAGAGGAAAGTCTCCTGAACCAGGTCTGCTACAGCGATGAGGCTGGGCTTGACTGGAGGAGGGAGGGAGAGATCCCTGAAAAGATCGGATCTGCAGGAAGGAACCCTCATGAGCTTTCCCAGCAGGAGGTGACCTGACACAGACATTCCTCTTGGTAAAGCACTGACAATCTCACCACAGACCCCTCCACGAGAGGGACTGACTTATCCCACTCCCCAACTTGGTACAAAGGGGCACTCACAAAAAAAGTTCAATATTTCATAAAACATATTTTAAACACTCATGGATTCCGAGTAAGCGACTCGACTTTGTGACTGCAGATGAAGAAAGAAATGTGATTCGAATTAATCTTTCAGGAGGAGTCTTTGAACGATGAGATAATGGCCAGTCCGGATGGTTATTTAGCTAATATTCGACAGCACAGTGGAGTGGATCTGGGTGGTTGGTAGATGATTCCGGACCGCGCCAGGCTTGGAATTCTCCAGAGGTTCCGATCCGGAGCCACCGCGGCAGATCCAGAGCAATGTTCGAGCGTGAGTGAGGGGTTCGTTGGAGTGACGTCCGAGGATCATTGAGCCAGGATCCTGCGGCGTTTGCCCCTCAATGGGGGATGAGTCCTAGATGGGGGAGATGATGTTCAGGAGGCCGGGTTCTGAGGGCTGGACCCTCCGCTCCTCGCACTCCCCGCCCGCCTGCGAGAGGTGTCCACAGTCACCGCTGTGAACGCCGGGGCACCAGTCCGAACCAGGCCGGCACCGGTCAGCCTGCCCGCCGGTCAGCCGGCATGCCCTGGGCACCGATGCTGGACTTGAGGCTTTCCTGCCGGAGAGGAGAGAGCGGACGAGGGTTAGCATCACATGTCCACACTGGTGGTGGGGTGTTGGTTAGACGATGCTCCACCCGAACCTGAAGGCCAGATACTTTACCCAGGGTAGGGGAATCAACAACCAGGGGACAAAGGTTTAAGGTGTTGAAAGGAACTGCAGACACTAGTTTATACCAAAGATAGACACAAAGTGCTAAAGTCTCAGCGGGTCAGCAGCATCTCTGGAGAAAAGGGATGGGTGACGTTTCGGGTTGGGACCCATCTACAGACATTCTTCAGTGACTAGTGGGGTACCGCAAGGCTCAGTGCTGGGACCCCTGCTATTTACAATATATATTAATGATTTGGACGAGGGAATTCAATGCAACATCTCCAAATTTGCAGATGACACCAAGCTGGGGAGTATAGTTAGGTGTGAGGAGGATGCTTGGAGGTTACAGGGTGATTTGGATAGGCTGAGTGAATGGGCAGATGCAGTATAATGTGGATAAATGTGAGGTTATCCACTTTGGTGGCAAAAACATGAGGGTAGACTATTATCTGAATGGTGGCAGATTAGGGAAAGGGGAGATGCAACGACCTGGTGGTCATGGTACACCAGTTATTGAAAGTAGGCATGCAGGTGCAGCAGGCAGTGAAGAAAGCAAATGGTATGTTTGCATTCATAGCGAAAGGATTTGAGTATAGGAGCAGGGAGGTTCTACTGCAGTTGTACAGGGTTTTGGTGAGGCCACACCTGGAGTATTGCGTACAGTTTTGGTCTCCAAATCTGAGGAAAGACATTCTTGCCATAGAGGGGGTACAGAGAAGACTCACCAGACTGATTCCTGGGATGTCAGGATTTCATATGAGGAAAGACTGGATAGACTCGGCTTGTACTCACTGGAATTTAGAAGATTGAGGGGGGATCTTATAGAATCTTATAAAATTCTTAAGGGGTTGGACAAGCTAGATGCTGGAAGATTGTTCCCGATGTTGGGGGAGTCCAGAACAAGGGGTCACAGTTTAAGGATAAGGGGGAATCCCTTTAGGACCGAGATGAGGAAAACATTTTTTACACAGAGAGTGGTGAGTCTCTGGAATTCTCTGCCACAGAAGGTTGTTGAGGCCAGCTCATTGGCTATATTTAAGAGGGCGTTAGATGTGGCACTTGTGGCTAAAGGGATCAGGGGGTATGGAGAGAAGGCAGGTACGGGATACTGAGTTGGATGATCAGCCATGATCACATTGAATAGTGGTGCAGGCTCGAAGGGCCGAATGGCCTACTCCTGCACCTATTTTTCTATGTTTCTATGTTTCAGGGTTAAAGTGAGGGGGGACAGATTTATTAGGTACCCAAGGGGCAACTTTTTCCACACAAAGGATGGTGAGTATATGGAACGAGCTGCCAAAGGAGGTAACTGAGGCAGGTACTATCATATAATTTAAGAAACACTTGGACAGGTAGAGGGTAGGAAAGGTTTAGAGGACCAAAACTGGTCTGGTAGGACTAGTGTAGATATGGCATTTTGGTCAGCATGGCCAAATTGGGCCGAAGGGCCTGTTTCCATGCCCTATTGCTGACTTTGACATGTGTTCCCCCTGGACTTGATGCTGGACATGGGTTCTGTTTGGACTGGACGTTGGACTTGTGTTGTGTTTGGATTGAAGGTGAGACATGGGCTCCATCTGGAGCTGAAGATGAGACATGGGCTCTGTCCAAGGAAGACCAAGGAGCTGATCGTTGACTTCAGGAAGGGAAAGCCGAGTGCGCCGCCCACACCTTCTGTCTCACCTGAAGGCCAGTTGGTGTTCATGTGAGGCGTCCATCTTCTCAAGCTCCTCTGGTGCCAGCACCATCCCACTGTCCGTCTGATTGTCCTGGAAGGAAGGACGGAAGAGATTAGGAGCTAATTTTCCCTGTAGCTGTCACATGATTTTTAAATAATTTGGACCTTAAAGACACAGCAGGGAAACTGACCCTTCGGCCCACTGCATGCGTGCTGACCAGCGATCACCCGTACAGTAGTTCTATCCTACACACTAGAGACAATTTACAGAAGCCAATTAACCTGAAAACCCGCACATCTTTGGAATGTGGGAGGAAACCGGAGCACCCAGAGAAAACCCACGCGGTCACAGGGAGAACATGCTAACTCCATACAGACAGCACCTGTAGTCAGGATTGAACCCGGGCACTGTGAAGCAGCAACTCTACCACTGTGCCACTGTGTCCAGGCCTTGTATTCTGCAGACTCAATGGAATGCAGCTGCCAGACCCTTGATCCTGTAAACGTAATATTCATAGATAACATAATTTAAAAAATCAATAACTTAATAACCCCAATATTAGTACAAAATATCTCAAATCCTTAGTGCAAACAAAGACAGTTTATTGCTGAGATTAGCCCTGTGCAGTGTTCACGAGTATGCTCATTGCTGGGAAGAAGCTGTTCTTGAACCTGGAGATCATGGTTTTTAGGCATCTGTACCTTCCTCCTGATGGCAGGAGTGAAATGATGGTGTGGGTCTCTGATGTTACTGGCTACCTTTTCAGCTCGAGTGCCAGTAGGTCGTTTCTGTAGGCAATGCCCTGGTCTAACCTGTGAGCCGCATAAACCAGCTGGTGCTATCCTCCCAGCCCCTGCCTGGGACCCTGCAGAATGCAATTGCGGCCCTAATGCATCCTGACGGCAGACCTGGGCACCAAGACTAATTTTGGAGATGTGTATAACAAGAGAGAACTAGTTGCCATGCTACCAATGATGAATGGGTCATGTAGTTGCAGAGTCATACAGCACGGAAACAGGCCCTTTCCGAAGGGCCTGTTTTTGCTCTGCCCATCTAAAGACATTGTTGGCGAAGGATCACTCACATTCTGCATGGAGTTCCCAGCCTGCTCCATCGGGATATCTTCGAACGTTTTCACCCTTGTGGCAAACTTCATCTGATGTCCCTCGGCCGTGCGTCCCGGCAAAGAGAGACAGTTGTAGTATCTGTAGAGAAATAAGTTCCAGTGAGACGGAGGGATTCGCTCAACACGACCCACGTTGCAACACCAACTCAATGCGACTCACAACTAAATGTGAGGGGGATGAGGTGGGGACGGGGATGAGGTGGGGATGGGATGAGGTGGGGACGGGGATGAGGTGGGAATGGGATGAGGTGGGGATGGGGATGAGGTGGGGATGGGGATGAGGTGGGGATGGGGATGAGGTGGGATGGGGATGAGGTGGGGATGGGGATGAGGTGGGATGGGGATGAGGTGGGGATGGGGATGAGGTGGGGATGGGGATGAGGTGGGGATGGGGATGAGGTGGGATGGGGATGAGGTGGGGATGGGGATGAGGTGGGATGGGGATGAGGTGGGGATGGGGATGAGGTGGGAGGGGGATGAGGTGGGGAGGGGGATGAGGTGGGGATGGGGATGAGGTGGGGATGAGGTGGGGATGGGGATGAGGTGGGGATGGGGATGAGGTGGGAGGGGGATGAGGTGGGAGGGGGATGAGGTGGGAGGGGGATGAGGTGGGATGGGGATGAGGTGGGGATGGGGATGAGGTGGGGATGGGGATGAGGTGGGGATGAGGTGGGGATGGGGATGAGGTGGGGAGGGGGATGAGGTGGGGAGGGGGATGAGGTGGGGATGGGGATGAGGTGGGGATGGGGATGAGGTGGGATGGGGATGAGGTGGGGATGGGGATGAGGTGGGAGGGGGATGAGGTGGGGAGGGGGATGAGGTGGGGATGGGGATGAGGTGGGGATGAGGTGGGGATGGGGATGAGGTGGGGATGGGGATGAGGTGGGAGGGGGATGAGGTGGGAGGGGGATGAGGTGGGAGGGGGATGAGGTGGGATGGGGATGAGGTGGGGTTGGGGATGAGGTGGGGATGGGGATGAGGTGGGGATGAGGTGGGGATGGGGATGAGGTGGGGAGGGGGATGAGGTGGGGAGGGGGATGAGGTGGGGATGGGGATGAGGTGGAGATGAGGTGGGGATGGGGATGAGGTGGGGATGGGGATGAGGTGGGATGGGGATGAGGTGGGATGGGGATGAGGTGGGATGGGGATGAGGTGGGGATGGGGATGAGGTGGGGATGGGGATGAGGTGGGGATGAGGTGGGGATGGGGATGAGGTGGGGATGGGGATGAGGTGGGGATGGGGATGAGGTGGGGATGAGGTGGGGATGGGGATGAGGTGGGGATGGGGATGAGGTGGGAGGGGGATGAGGTGGGAGGGGGATGAGGTGGGATGGGGATGAGGTGGGATGGGGATGAGGTGGGAGGGGGATGAGGTGGGAGGGGGATGAGGTGGGGAGGGGGATGAGGTGGGGATGAGGTGGGGATGGGGATGAGGTGGGGATGGGGATGAGGTGGGGATGGGGATGAGGTGGGAGGGGGATGAGGTGGGGATGGGGATGAGGTGGGATGGGGATGAGGTGGGGATGGGGATGAGGTGGGATGGGGATGTGTGGGGATGGGGATGAGGTGGGAGGGGGATGAGGTGGGAGGGGGATGAGGTGGGGAGGGGGATGAGATGGGGATGAGGTGGGGATGGGGATGTGTGGGGATGGGGATGAGGTGGGGAGGGGGATGAGGTGGGGAGGGGGATGAGATGGGGATGAGGTGGGGATGGGGATGAGGTGGGGATGAGGGGACGGGGATGAGGTGGGGATGGGGATGAGGTGGGGATGGGGGTGAGGTGGGGAGGGGGATGAGGTGGGGAGGGGGATGAGGTGGGGAGGGGGATGAGGTGGGGAGGGGGCTGCGGTGGGATAGTTGTGGAGGAACAACCCAGTGGACAGTGGATTGGAATGTAATGGAAGTTGGATGGGGCTGATTTTGGGCATGTGTCTGACTCGGGTGGGAGCCTGATCCAACAGATTGCTTACCGCGGTCCTATACTGTCACATCGTATTCTCCACTCGGACATCTCGCCATCTCCACGAGCCAAGGACGTTTGGAAACGAGAAAGGGCCAGCTCTCCTTCCCTGGCCTGTAACATATTCAGGGGGATATAATCTTTCCCATCCTGAAAGGAAATAAAGCCTTGACTACACATGGCACAACTTACAAAGAGGACATCCCAAAACATTCATGCAAAGTTCTGGAGTAACATAGCGGGTGAGGCAACACCTCTGAGGAACATGGGGGTAGGGGCCATGAGGTGCAAGGGGGTAGGGGCGTGCGGCGTCCAGGGATGTGGTCAGATTGAGGACTGGAACTTGAACCGAGGACCATGGGGCAAAGGGCCGCTCGCCGGTCGCTGGTCACTGTGGGTCTGAGAACATCTGCAGAGACGGAGAGGTATGAAGCTGTTCCTCCCAAGTATGTCACTCTTCATACTCCCGTGCTGGGCCTTCTGTCCCTCGTTGGGGATTGGACAAGGCAGAGGGGCATTGGCTGGGGTCAAGAATGCCTTGGACTCCATGGTCAACTCTTTGTCTGCCTCCCAATGGTCAGAAATAGGTTTGGACACCATGGTGAATTCTCCCATGGGTTAGGAATGGGATGGACCCCATGGCCAACTCTTTGTCTGCCTCCCATGGGGCATGAATGGTTTTGGACTCAATGGTCAACTCTTCCACGGTTCAGGAAGCAGAATTTACAGGGGCAACCCCGTGTGAGAGCCGGTCCACTCGGGGAGATGAGGAAGGTGGATGAGTTTCCTGCCTCGGACTGATCTCAGAGTTCCAGGGAGCGGCACATCAGCCGACCATGACTGCAGGATTTGACAACTCTGTTGCCAAGTGTTGTGCTGACCCAGTAACACAGTTGCTGGAGGAAGTCTCACCTGCTCGACATTAGCTTGCAACAGGTCTCCGAGGATCTCCACCAGGTCTGAGAAGGTTGGTCTGTCTTTAGGTTCCCCTTGCCAACTGTTCAACATAATACGGTAGCTACCAGAATAAGCAGGTTACTGTTAGTCACTTGTGCACTGGAACTCATCAAGGTTAACAGCTCCCGCACTCCCAATTCTCCCATCTCTCCCTCAGCTGAGGAAATTATTCCCTCTGTCACATTGCGCCAGACATAGAGTGAAGCTCACTCCTCACTTCCCATCACACACTCTCACGGTCAGACACAGGGTGAAGCTTCCTCTACACTGTCTCAACACAGACGGCACAGGTATAATCTCATTTGGAAATAGTTGCCAGAAAATATGATGAGAACAGAAAGTAAATTGTATAAATTTAGGACAAGATTAATGCAGGAAGTGTGTGTGTGTGGGGAAGGGGGGGGGGGGGGGGGGAGAGGAGAGGGGGTCAGGAGAACTAATTGGAGATCTCTTTCAAAGACCTATCACAAGTACAACGGGTCTAATGGTCTCCCACTGTGCTGATTCTCTGAGCTCTGATAAATTCTCCCACTGCACCAGGGGGGCTCCAGGTGCCTTGGAAATTGGGGAGACTATTGTGAGTGGCACAGCGGGTAAACCAGCTGCCACACGGTGCCAGAGACCTGGGTTCAATAATGACCTTGGGTGCTGTCTGTGCGGAATTTATACCTTCTCCCTGTGACCACACGGGTTTCCTCTGGGTGCTCCGGTTTCCTCCCACATGCTACAGATGTGCGGATTTGTAGGTTAATTGGTGCTCTGAAAATTGTTCCCAGGGTGTAGGAAATGGATGAGAAAGTGGGATAACATCGAACTAGTTTGAATGGGTGATCGATGGTTGGCGTGTTCTTGGTGGGCCGAAGGGCCTGTTTCCATGCTAAACCGAACACAGTAATGTAACTGAGCCCTTTTGGCCATGGGATCATTTTCAACTCCAGATACGCGTCCTTACATTTCCTCCGTTGCGTACTCGGGAGCTCGCATCCTGGTACCCTCCCTCAATCGCTGGCAGAATTCCTCATTAATCTGGACCCCAGGATACGGAGAGACACCTGGAAAGAGACAGGAGTTCAGATTGGCATCAATGACGTCAGAGCAGGCACGGGCAGACCAGAACCAGCGTGAGTTTCCTCCTGATGCTCCGGTTTCCTCTCACACTCTAAAGACTTGCAGGTTTGTAAATCGCTTTTGTAAATGGTCGCTAGTGTGTAGGGTAGTGCGAGTGTACGGTTTGATCGCTGGTCGGCGCGGACACATTGGGACGAAGGGCCAATTTCCACACTATCTGTAAATTGTAAAATCAAAAAATATTGTGGGATAGCTACAGAGAATATTAGCTACTAATCCCTAGAACCATCGATCCAGACTATGGGTACGGTCTTTGTGGAATATGAACATTCTTCCTGTGACTGTGTGGGTTTTCTTTGGTTGCACCGGTGGCACAGCGGTAGAGTTGCTGTGAGTGCAGCGCCGGAGTCCTGGGTTCAATCCTGACTACAGGTGCTGTCTGTAAGGGGTTTGTACGTTCTCCCCGTGACCTGCATGGGTTTTCTCCGAGATCTTCGGTTTCCTCCCACACTCCAAAGAAGTACAGGTTAATTGTAGGTTAATTGGCTTAGTAAATGTTTTTAAAAAACCCTAGTGTGTGTAGGATAGTGTTAATGTGCGGGGATCGCTGGTCGGCACGGACCCGGTGGGCCTGTTTCCGCGCTGTATCTCTAAAACTAAATCTAAAACTAAGCGTCCTCACCTAGAGAGAAGATCTCCCAAAGCAGGACTCCATAGGACCAGACATCGCTCTGGGTTGTGTAGACTTTGTCAAAGATGCTCTCCGGAGCCATCCACTTGAGTGGGAGCCGAGCCTGTAAAACGGCAGGGAGAGTGGGTGTTACAACCCATCATACACTCCCGGGGCACACCCCCTCCAACGGGAAACAAACGCTCAAATGTCATTAAACTGGAGTGAGTGTAGCCAACTGAACCATACTACCAGCAGCTAGAGAGCAATCGAGCTAATATTTACCTCAGTGGAGGCCACGGCCGGATTTAGATGAAGAGAGGCCCTAGGCTATTCCACTTGTGAGGCCCTCCCAATCCCCTATGTAAGGCCCCTCCCAAACAGCCTATGAAGCCTATAAGTAAATCCGGCCCTGCTGAGGCCCCCCTAGATCTCGGGGCCAGAAGCTTAAGCTTGTGAAGCTTATACCTACAGAAAATCCAGCCCTGGTGGAGACCCTCGGACTATCTTTGATCTGACTTTATCTTGCACTAAACATGATTCATGTTGTTCACTTTATCCTGTATCTGTACACTGCAGACAGCTTGATTGTAAAGGACTTCTTCAAGTCAGAGAGAGGAGGAGAACTTCTTCAATGCCTCAAAAAGTCGCTGCCTCAAAAAAACTGCTAACATCATCAAAGACCAACACCATCCTGGCCACACACTCATCTCTCCATTGCCGTCGGGAAGAAGGTACAGGAGCTTGAAATCTGGAACATCCAGGTTCAGGAACAGCTTCTTCCCCACAGCCATCAGGCTATTCAACAGGCCATCAAACAAAGTCTGAACAATAACAGCCTATTGCACTTTATCTGATTTATTGTGTATATATATATAGTCTATGGTATATAGACACACTGAACTTTTATCTGCTGTTCTGTATTATGTTTAATAATAATAATAATAATAATAATATCTTTTATTGTCATTGCACAGAGGTACAAAGAGATTTGGAATGCAGCTTCCATCCGATGTAATAACTTAATTAGCTAAACATTTAGACACCCAGCGAAACAAAATTTTAAAATAAATCTTAAAAAAACAGTATAAAGTGCAAACAGGTCTGTGCCAGGTCGATGTGCGACGTGACCATCCGAGGGAGACAGTTCATGGGGGTGGGGGGCCAGTTCGGAGCAGCTATAGCTCTGGGGATGAAGCTGTTCCTAAGTCTGGAGGTGCGGGCATAGAAGGCCTTGTGACGTTTGCCGGATGGTAGAAGTTCGAACAGACTTTTGCAAGTGTGTGAGGAGTCTTTGTGAATGCTGATGGCCTTCCTGAGGCACTGTGTATTGTGGATGCTCTCCAAGGCTGGTAGCTGTGTCCCAATTATCTTCTTACATAATCCATTGTGCTGCAGCAAGCAAGAATTTCATTGTCCTATCTGGGACACACAACAATAAAACTCTCTTGACTCTTGAATCAGAGAGAGAAGAACTTGTTCAAAAGAAGTCTGAAACGTCACCCATTCCTTCTCTCCAGAGATGCTGCCTGTCCCGCTGAGTTACTCCAGCATCTTGTGTCTATCTCAGGCTTGATTGTAAACATGTAATGACTGGTTAGCACACACCAACAGCTTGGGCGGGCTGGGATTTTATTCCTTGGAGCACAGGAGGCAGAGGAGAAATCATACAGAGATGTATTAAATCATGAGGGGAATTGATAGGGTGAATATATCGGGTGAAGTGCTAGCCTGCCCAACCACTCCTTGTAGCTCAGGCCCTCAAGTCCTGGCAACATCCTCGTAAATCTCAGCACCCTTTCCAGCTTAATGGCACATGAGTGTTTGAGTCTTTTTTCCCCAGGGTAGGCATATCAAGAGACAGATGGAATAGATTTGTGAGGGGGGAAGAGTTTAATGGGCACTTGAGGAGTGACTTTCACACATAGGATGGTGGGTGTTTGGAACGAGCTGGCAGAGGAGGTAGTTGAGGCAGGTAATATCACAGCATTTTACAAGTACATGGAAAGGATAGTTTTGCAGGATATGGGACAAACAGGGACAAACAGGACTAGTGTAGATCGGGTATCTTGGTCAGCGAGAACAAGTTGGGCCGAAGGATCTGAGAAACATGACTCTACAACCCCAAGAGTAAATCCAGATGAAATTGCCTTCACAATGTCCCATCCTTCACTCTCAGGGCAAGTGTGAGCGGTTGCTACCACTTTTTGGTATTCGAAGGGGCTGCTCCTCAAGTTTCAGATGCACCACAGCCCCCTCTCCTGAGTCTTGGGATGGTGGTGAGCGAGGGGTGGTGAGCGAGTCTTTCAGGAGACCTCCTTGTAGGTTTGGGGACCTTAAAATAGCCAGTGTTGGAGGCAATTTCCCCAGATCGTTCTCTGGGATGGGTTATGTGTCACCTGAGGATGTATCAACAGAGGGAGGCTAACAGCCTATTGTAGATAGGGGAAGGAGTCAGCATGGATGGGGTGGGCCGAAAGGGGTGTTTCTGTGCCGGACTCAGTCGGTCGGTGTGTGAACACTCACGTTGCCCTTCCTCACGTAGTCAGGATCCTTGTAGATGTCCCTCGCCAGCCCAAAGTCACAGATCTTCACCACATTGTTGTCAGAGAGGAGGATGTTGCGGGCCGCCAGGTCTCTGTGGATACACTGCACACGCGTGTGCGGGTCAGTCTGTGGCACCGGCTCACCTCACCACCCAGGGAGGAGGGGGGGGTCCTCACCAGGAAACACCCCCCACGTCTCGTGCCACCACATCCCCAGCCACGCAACACATTGCCCACACACCACACACCCAGCCACCGCCATACCACCATCCCTCACACACACCACCCACCCACCTACACCTGTCCAGACCCTTCTTCAGACTGAGAGTCAGGGGGACATCTGCAGTTCCTTCCTGCATTAATTATTCCAGCAATCAGTGTATTCTGCACCCCCTCTGCAGTTCCCTGCAGGCAGCAGCAGGGAGCAGTGGGGAGTCGTGGCTGGACACAGACAGAGGGACACAGAGTGCGTGGAACACTCCCAGCACAAACAGGAAAGAAGAGAAAAGGAAGGAGAGCTTGGACGAAGGATTATCTCTCGCTCCTCAGGACCTCAGGACATCCCAAAGCACTTTACAGCCAGTGAGCTACTTTTTGAAGTGTAGTTTCAGTGGCAGGGGGAAACACATTTAACATCCTCTTCCTGTTTCAGGAACACTGCCTCAATCTTTCCTAGTGCCGGTGAATCCTCTGTGTCACTGAGCATTGCCCCAACCTCATTAAATCATTCTGCAGAGCTGGAAGAGGCCAATCAGCCCATCAAGTCTGTGCCATCTCTTGGAAAGATTGATCCCAGCCATTTCTCTTGCCACGCTTTATACTTGAGGTACACCGTGGAAACAGGCCCTTCAGCCCACCGAGTCCGCGTCGACCAGCGATCACCCCATAATCTAGCAATATCTTGCACTCTAGGGACAAATTTGACCAAAGCCAATGAACCTACAAATCTGTGCGTCTTTTGAGTGTGGTAGGAAACCGGAGCACCTGGAGAAAACCCACGCAGTCACAGCGAGAACATACAAACTCCGTACAGACAACACTTGGAGTCAGGATCAAACCCGGTTCTCTGGTGCTGTAAGGCAGCAACTCTATCACTGTGCCGTTTCATACCTCTGTCCCAAAAGGACACAGAGTGCTGGAGCAACTCAGCGGGTCAGGCAGCATCACTGGAGAACATGGGCAGGTGCATTTCAGTCTGAAAAAGGGTCCCGACCCGGAACGTCGCCTATCCATGATCTCCAGAGATGCTGCCTGACCCGCTGAGTTACTCCAGCACTTTGTGTCCTTTTGTGTATTGACCAGCATCTGCATTTCCTTGATTCTAATCTCTTCTATACTTCTGTCCCAGAAGCGTATTGAGTTCCCTATTGCCATTGTTGCCACTGCTCGTTCACAGAGCTGGACGACTGTCAGGATCTCAGGCATAAATGTCCCCAATACTTTGTCCAGGGCCAACCACATTGACGCTATGGTCAGGAAAGCAAACCAACGCCTCTACTTCCTCAGAAGTTCGGCAATTCTCCAACTCTTACCAACCAACACAAACACCATAGATGGCACCTTTAGATTTTAGAGATACAGGGCGGAAACAGGCCCTTCAGCCCATCGAGTCTGCGCTGACCAGCGATCACCCGTATACTAGTACTATCCTACATATCAGGAACAAGAACTCATAGTCAAGATCAAATCCGGCTTTCTGACACTGTAAGACCGCAATTCCACCGCTGTGCCACTGTGCCGCCCCTTTCCATCAGTCCATCACACAGACCAGACTCCCCACCATCCACTCCATCTATACTCCAGGCAGAAGATGCAATAGCATGAAAGCACAAACCACTAGATTCAGGGGGAAAATCCTCCCTGCTGTTTAGTTTTATTTTTACTTTAGTTTAGAGATACTTTATTTTCTGAATGGTGCTTTAGTTTAGTTTAGACAGCATGGAATAAGGCCATTCAGCCCACTGAGTCCACGCTGACCATCGATCACCCGTTCACACTCGTTCTACATTATCCCACTTTCTCATCCACTCCCTACACACTAGGGGCAATTTACAGAGGACCAATTCACCTAGAAACCCGCATTTCTTTGGGATGTGGGAGGAAACCGGATCACCGGGAGGAAACCCACGCGGTCACGGGGAGAACGTGCAAACTCCAAACGGACAGCACCCAGGATTAGGATCAAAGCTGGGTTTCTGGCACTGTGAGGCAGTAGCTCTTCCAGCTGCACCATTGTGCCACCCATTAACTGGAAGAAGATAAACAAGAAGAAGATTTACGAAAGATTTGAGGGCCTGAGCTATAGGGAGAGGTTGGGTAGACTAGGACTTTATTCCTTGGAGTGCAGGAGCCTGAAGCCTCTTATAGAGGCATATAAAATCACGAGTGGAATAGATAGGGTGAATGCTCTGTTTTATCCAGAGTGTGGGAATCAAGAACCAGGGGACATAGGTTTAAGGTGACAGGAGAAAGATTTAATAGGAATCTGAGGGGCAACTTTTTCACACAATAGGGTGGTGGGTGTATGGAACAAGCTGCCAGAGGATGTAGTTGAGGCAGGTACTATAACAACATTTAAAATACATTTAGACAGGTCCGTGGATAGGAGAGCGTCAGAGGGTGGCACAGTAGTGTAGCGGTAGAGCTGCTGCCTTAAGCCCCCGTCCCACTTTCCCGAGTTAATCACGGATTCTCCCGGGTTTTCCCCTTGATTCAAACTCGGAGATGCCAGCCGTAGGTACTCGGGACTATTTCTTTTACTCGTGGACATTTTTCAACATGCTGAAAAAACGTCCCGACTTACCTGATGCCCCGAGTACCTACGGCTGGCATCACGAACCGCTACAAAATATCTACGGCCTCCTACGGACTCGCTACAGACATTCTCCTAGTTTGAATCAAGGGGAAAACTCGGGAGAATTCGTTAGTAACTCGGGAAAGTGGGACAGGGGCTTTTCAGCGCCAAAGTCCCGTATTGGATCCTGACTATGGGTGTTGTCTGTGTTGAGTTTGTACATTCTCCCCATGACCACGTGTGTTTTCTATGGATGCTCCATTTTCCTCCCACACTCCAATGACATGCCGGTCTGTAGGTTAATTGGTTGTTTGGTAAAAATATTAATTGTCCCTGGTATGTTGGATAGTGCTAGCGTTCAGGGGTGACCACTTGCGGACTCAGTGGGCTGAAGGGCCTGTTTCCGTGCTGTATCTCTAAAGTCTATAAAGCTATAAGCCAAACGCAGATAAATATGACTAGCATAGATGAGGCTCGTTTTTAAGATGTTAGCTCGTTTTTATGGTCATATAAATCCTACCTGTGACAGATGTAACTCTGTAGTGGCCTCACTGACCCATATGTTTTGGTCCTGCCCACTTTTGGAAAAATATTGGAAAGACATTTTTGATACTATTTCTGTAGTTTTTGGTATTGATTTACAACCTCATCCTATTACTGCAATTTTTGGGCTACCAATGTTAGATTCTATTCATTTGTCCCGTTCCGCCCATCGGCTGATTGATTTTACCACATTTATCGCCAGAAGATCCATTTTATTTAAATGGAAATACTCTAACCCTCCGACCACACTCCATTGGTACTCTGAAACGATATCATGTTTAAATTTAGAAAAAATCAGGAGTGACATTGGTGAACCCTTGGTTAAATTTGATAGGACTTGGGGAAGATTTATTCAAGATTTTCACACATTAATTGCTCCATCTCTAACCGTTATAAAAATTATTTTACCTTTATATGGTGGAACGGACTTGACGCCAAACAGGGATTTACATTGTTGAAACTCTCAGCTCAGATTCTGTTTTGCTTTTTTTTCCTAGTCTAGGGGGGTTTTGTTTCTTCCTTTTTTCTCTTTTTCTTTTTCTTTTTTTTTAATATATAAGTTTTCTTTTAAACATTTAACTATATTTACATAGAGACCGGGAGGTCTATATTCAATGTGTATTTTGATACTGGACTCATATTTAGGTTACACCTGTTATTAATGTAATCCTGATCCCTATGGATCAATATCATTGTTATGTTTATCATTATTCTTTTTGTTTTGTTTTTGTTTTTGGAAAAAAAAGCTAATAAAAAGATTTAAAAAGAAAGAAAGATGGGGCATGCTGGTTGGCAGGGACAAGTTGAGCCGAAGGGCCTGTTTCCGTGCTGTATGACTCGATGACTTGACAATAATGTCAACAGCCACACTGCCTCCTCCGAGCTGCCTCTCGCCACCCCAGTCCGCGCCCACCCTGCCCGAGGTCTCACCTTCCTCGATGCCAGGAACTCCATTCCACGGGCCACTTGGAAGCTGTAACAGATGAGGTCGACCAGCGTGAGGGGGCACTGCCACAGGTCATCCACTGTTGGAAGGAAACATGGTTTGGGAACAGCTCCATCCAAAACCCCAAGAAATTGCAGAGAGTTGTGGATGTAGCCCAGACCTTAAAGCAAACCAACCTCCCTTCCATTGACTCCATCTATACCTCACACTGCCTTGGTAAGGCCACCTGCATAATCAAGGACCAATCACCTCGAGCACTCCCCTCTCCCATCAGGCAAGAGATGTAGAAGTGTGAAAACGCTTCCCTATTGCCACAATCCACATCCCTACTTACTGGTTATTATCCCTCACTATTACCCCATAGGACGCCTCCACATCTCTGCAACCCCAACCAACTCCCATTCACCCCAAACCCATAACCCCCCCCCCCCCCAACTTAACATCACCAACTTCCTATCCACCACATCTCCCCATCAGTCAATCCCACAGCCCGGACTGCTCCATCAGAGTGACCTCTTTCAGCCTCACACTGCCCTTCCCCCACCCCCTCCACCTCCCCTCCCCCATCTACCCTTCCTCCACCTCCCCACCCCCTCCATCCACCCTTCCCCACCCCCTTCGCCTGCCCTCCCACACTCTGCACCCCTCAGCTTCCAGTTTTCTAACCGGCTGATTACGCTGGGTTAGACACAGTGCTGGAGTAACTCAGCGGGTCAGGCAGCATCTCTGGAGATCATAGATAGGAGAGGTTTCAGGTCAGGACCCTTCCTCAGATTTGTGCAAGAAGGGCCTGACCCGAAACGTCGCCTATCCATGTTCTCCAGAGATGCTGCCTGACCCGCTGAGTTACTCCTGTACTTTGTGTCCTTTTGTGTAATCCAGCATCTGTAGTTCCTTGTTCCTACATCTACACTTAATTGTTTGACAACCCACTTCACTTTGTGTCCCTGTTTTTGTTGTCTCTCACCTTCCACCAGGTCCCTGGTGTGACTCAGCATCTTCTCCATGGCCGTTCGAATGCAGACCAGGCTTTCGCCGGAACTGACCCGGCCCCGGTTCTCCAGACCCTTCACCACCTCTACCATGGAGATCATCTGGCTCCTCACCATTGGCACCCGCTCCTGCCACACATAAACCAATCATCGCCACAGCCCTGGAGAGGAGATCCCTTTAAACCTTTCCTATCCATGTATCTGCCAAATGTCTGAAATGTTGTTATAGTACCTGCCTTAATGGAGGTGAGCAGGCCATGGTTATTTACGTAGAGAGTGGTGGGGTTTAGAGTGCAGTGCCAGGGGTGGTGGTGGAAGCAGATACAATAGTGGTGGTTTAAGAGGCTTTTAGATGGGCACTTAAAAGCCTCAAAAACCACAGCACATAGGTTTAAGGTGAGGGAGGGGAAATATTTAATAGGAACCCGAGGGCTAAATGGTGTGCACATGGAATGAGCTGCCAGAGGAGGTAGTTGTGGCAGAGACTATTGTAACATTTCCGAAACATTTAGACAGGTACATGGATAGGATAGGTTTAGAGGGGGGCAAATGCAGGCTGGTAGGGCTAGTGCAGATGGGAAATGTTGGTTGGTGTGGGCAAGTTGGGCCAATGGACCTGTTTCCATGCTGTATGACTCTGTGACACGTAGAAGTGCAGGGAGTAGAGGGACATGGATCATGTACAGGCAGATGAGATCAATTTGAATTGACATCATATTCAGTACAAACATTGTGAGCCGAAGGGCCCGTTCCTGTGCTATACCGTTGTGTGTTCTGCAAGCCTCAGACACAGCCAGCTCGCTGGCCTTTGCGTCAGGACTACTCAACAGGCTTCCCTTTCAATACTTGGCCTGGTTTGGACGTATTTGCTCAGCTGTGAAGCACTCAGAAGGTCCTGAGATTACAATAGCGGGTGATGGAAAGGTTCATGGTTTGTTATGATCCTTTGAGATGGTTCTGGAAAAGGGTCACCCTGGATTAGTGCAGGGGTTACTGGAGGCAGTTGGCTGTTGTTCAGTGCACTTTGGGCCACCAGATCTTCTGAAAACATTTCATTCTTGGCAGGAGTCCACCAACTGAGGGGATAGAGTTACCAGTTCACCATCAAAGGCCAAGCCCCCCCCAGGAAAACATAGCCAAGGAAACGAGCCAATCTAACGAGCCAAGCCTTGTGCTGCTTCATTTACATCGAGATGAATAATAATGAGTGCCGCTGAGGGAGGCAGCGAAGAGAGACTGCCTTTGATGGCAGGAAGGACGAGAGGGTCACAGAGCGGAGGAATATTTACGCAGTGTTTGCCATGATATGTGCCGTAGTAATGTAGCCAACTGGAACCTTGCAAAGAGAATTTGAGAGATTTCGGAAGGGAAAGGGTACAGAGTGGCGAAGGAAATTCTGGAGAGGAGGATGATTGAAGGACGTTTTTTGAAGAGTTAACATGGGCAATATTGGCTCTGCTTTACGATGCGATCCAACTACATCACGATGCAAATGTATCAAACGTTAATCAGGGCACATTTCGAGTATTGTGTGCATTTCTGGTCGCCCCATTACAGGAACGATGTGAAAGCTTTGGACAACGTGCAGAGGAGGTTTACCGGAACTATGCCTGGATTGGGGGGTATCGGCTACAGGGAGAGGTTGGACAAACTTGGATTGTTTTCTTTGGAGCTTTGGAAGTTGAGGGGAGACCTGATAGAAGTTTATAAAATTATGAGACACGTAGATAAGGTAGATGGTCAGAACCTTTTTTCTCCAGGAAACGTCAAGGTCAGAGGGCAAAGGTTTAATGGAGATGTGCAGGGCAAGTTCATTTACACAGAGCGTGGTGGGGCCCTGGCACACGCTGCCAGGGGTGATCTGTGGGAAGATACGATAGTGGTGCTTAAGCAGCTTTTATTAGGCACATGGAAATGCAGGGAATGGAGGGATCTGGATTATGTGCAGGCAGAGGAGATCAGTTTAATGACATCATGTTGGGCACGGACATTGTGGGCTGAAGGGCCAGTTCTTGTGCTATCAATACTTCTCGTAAAGAGAAGGGTGCCCCATTGGAAACAGGCCATTCGGCCCATCGAGTTAGTGCCGACGAACAATCACCCCGTGCACTAACACTATCCTACACACACTAGGGACAATCTACAATTTTACCAAGCCCATTAGCCTACAAATCTATACGTCTTTGGGATGTAGGTGGAAACCGGAGAAAACCCACGGGGTCACAGGGAGAACATACAAACTCCGTAGGGATAGCACCCGTAATCAGGATCGAGCCCAGGTCACTGACTCTGTAAGGCAGCAACTCTACCGCTGCGCCACTGTTCCTCCCAAGGGAATTGGGAAGTGTAAAGAGAGGATACATATTTTCAGCTGCTTTGAGACGTCGCTTTCCTCTTTGGTCCCAGGATCCGAGGTTGGGGATTTTGTGGAGAGGGTGGGCGATTTTTACAAAGCTGAGCTGATTCAATGTCTGAGCAAGGACAAGGACCACGAAGAGACCGGGCAGAGTGGCGAACCTTACCCTGCAGGGGATGAAATCTTCCCGCTTGTTCCTCAGGTAGTTGGAGAGGTTTCCGTATCTGCAATACTCGACGATCACCATCAGCGGACCTGTTGGGGAGCAGCGAGTGAAAACCAGGCCCATCGCAAGAGGAGGCTATGAGACAGCAGCTCTACCAGTCTGCCGGCAAAAACGGTTTCGGTTGGAGATACGGCGCGGAAACAGGCACTTTGGCCCACCGAGTCTGCAATCAGCAATCTCCGTACACCATCGCTATCCTACACTCAAGACAATTTATAATTTTTCTTTTCAAAGCCAATTAACCTACAAACTTGTACGTCTTTGGAGTGTGTGAGGAAACCGGAGCACCCAGGAAAAACCCACGTGGTCAAAGGGAGAACGTACAAACTCCATACAGACAGCAAACCATAGTTAAGATCGAACCCGGATCTCTGGCGCTGCAAGGCAGCAACTCTACCGCTGCGCCAGCTTTCCGCCCTCCTTACCATTTGCTTTGGTGCAGGCCCCCAGGAGGTTAACGACATTGAGATGGTTCCCGATGTGAATGAGAATCTTGAGTTCAGACATCAGTGCCTTGTGTTCATTGGCTGTGGCTCCATCTAAACAAGGGAAGTCAGCCTGTATCATAGTCATTGTCATAGAACACAGAAACAGGCCCTTTGGCAAAACTCGTCAACACCGACTGGCACGCCACAACTACACTAGCCCCAGCTGTTCACGTTTGGCCCACATCCCTGGAAACCTTTCCTATCTTAGGAAGTTCAGCACGTCCCCAACAACCCTCACCAACTTCTACAGGTGCGCCGTAGAATGCATTTTATCCGGATGCATCACAGCATGGTTTGGGACCAGCTCCATCAAAGACCACTGGAAATTGCAGAGAGTTGTGGACACAGCCCAGACCATCACACAAACCTTCCCTTCCATTGACCGAAGAAGAATCTGTCTTTTGTGTCTGTCAGACGTTTTGTTTGTTTAGTTTAGTTTAATTTAGTTTGGTTTAGAGAGATACAGTGCAGAAACAGGTAGAAATGTGAAAACTCACACCTCCAGATTCAGGGACAGTTTCTTCCCAGCTATTATCAGGCAACGGAACCATCCTATCTCCAACTAGAGACCATCCTATCACCATCTACCTCATTGGAGACTCATCTTTGATCGGACTTTACTGGCTTTGTCTTGCACTAAACATTATTCACAATATTCCCTTTATCATGTACGTGCACACTATGGACGGCTCGATTGTAATCATGTGTTGTCTTTCAGTTGACTGGATAGCATGCAACAAAAGCTTTTCACTGTACCTCATACATGTGACAATATACTAAACTCAAACGGAGTCCGGGCTGACCAGCAATCACCCCTGCACACCTACACCGACACACTAGGGACAACTTTACAATATATAGAAGCCTATTACAAATCCGCACGCCTTTGAAGTGTGGGAAGAAATCAAAGCACCCGGAGAAAACCCACGTGGTCACGGGGAGATTGTACAAACCCTGTACAAACAGCACCCTAAGTCAGAATCGAACCTGGGTCTCTGGCGTTGTAAGGCAGCAACTCTACCGCATGGTTACCTGTTACCCGTGCATTTAGATGACGGTGCTTTCAAGGATCAGGAGCACTGTAACACTGTTTAACACATTGGGGCGGCACAGTGGCAGTGTTAGCGGTAGTGTTGCTGCCTCGCGGCGCCAGAGATCTGGGTTCGATCCTGACTGTGGGTGCTGTCTGTACGGAGTTTGCACTCTCTCTCCCTGTTACCTTGTGGGCTTTCTCTGAGTTTGAGGAATAGATCGGGTGCACGCACAAAGACTCTTGCCGAGAGTAGGGGAATCGAGTCACAGAGGACATAGGTTTAAGGTGAGGGGGATAAAGTATGAGAGGAACCGAGCTGCCGGAGGAGGTAGTTGAGGCTTGGACTATCATATTGTTTAAGAAACATTTAGACAGGTATATGGATAGGAGAGGTTTGGAGGGATATGGGCCAAACGTAGGCAGGTAGGACTAGTGTAGATGGGACATGTTGGTCAGCTTGGGCAGGTTTGGCTGAAGGGCCTGTTTTAATGCTGCATGAATCTATAACTCCATAACTCTGCGCTCCGCTTTGCCTCCACACTCCAAAGTTGTACACGTTTGCAAGTTAATTGACTTCTGTAAAATTGTAAATTATTCCTAGTGTGTAGGATGCGGGGTGGTTGATGGTCAGCACGGTCTCGGATGGCCGAAGGGCCTGTTTCCATGTTGTATCTCTAAAGTAAAATCTGAAAGACATTTGGACAGGTACATGGTTTAGTTTAGTCTAACTTTAGTTTAGTTTATTGTCACGTGTATTTGGGATACAGTGAAAAGCTTTTTGATGCGTGCTATCCAGTCAGCGGAAAGACCACACATGATTATAATCAAATCGTCCTCAGTATACAGATAAAGGTCAACAAGGGTACACCATTTAGTGCAAAATAAAATCCAATAAAGTTTGATTGAAGATAGTTTGAAGGTCTAGAATGAGGGAGATATGGAGGTCAGGACCGCTCTCTAGTTGTACAGTTGCCTGATAACAGCTGGGAAGAAACTGTCCCTGAATCTGGAGGTGTGAGTTTTCACATTTCTACCTGTTTCTGCACTGTATCTCTAAACCGAACTAAATTAAACTAAACTAAATAAACAAAACGTCTGACAGACACAAAAGACAGATTCTTCTTCAGGACTCGACCTGAAACGTCACCTATTCCTTTTCTCCACAGTTGCTGCCAGACCCGCTGAGTTACTCTAGCTTTTTTGTGTCTGTCTTTAGTTTAAACCAGCATCTGCAATTCCTCCCTAAACTAAACCTCTGCTTCCCTTCCACCGTGACGTTGAGGTATGAATCATGAATCCTGGCTCAGCAATGAGGCTTGGGTCACCGTGGTTACACACCCACCTTTCAACATCTTCACTGCTACAGTCCTGCAGCTGCTGCTCTTGTCGATCCCGAATGCCGATGCTTCCACCACCTTCCCGAAGGCGCCGTGACCCAGGATCTTTCCTGAGGATGAACACACAGCATCCGGGTGTGAATGAGCCTCTGAACCGTCGGCTGGGCAATTGATGCTGTCAACGAGAGGGATGGGATGGGAATGGGATGGGATGGGAACTCACCCAGTCGCAGCCTGTCCCGAGGAAACTCCCACTTGGTGGAATCGTAGGGCAGGTATTCACTCTGCTCGTCCAAAGGGATCTCATCTGGGTCCACGATTATGGACAGGTATCCGGTTTTGATATCAGCTGGGCTGGTCTGGAACAGAGAGCATTGTTGGGCCCGGGTGTCAAAGGGCACAAGCGGGTTTGATGGTTCAGTTTAGTTCGGAAATACGGAACGGGAACAGGCCCTTTGGCCCACCAAGTCCGCGTCGATCAGTGATCACCCCGTACACCAACACTATCCTGCACACTAGGGACAATTTTCAATTTGACTGCAATCCTGCACATCTTTGGAATGTTGGAAGAAACCAGAGCACCCGGAGAGAACCCACACAGGTCACGCACAAACTCCATACAGACAGCACCCGTAGTCAGGATCGAACCCCGGTCTCTGGTGCTGTGAGGCAGCAGCACTACCGCTGCACCTCTATGTGGTCTTCATGGTCTTTGCCTTGGAGGTCTTGATCATAAGACCATATGACATAGGAGCAGTCTTCCAACATAAGGAACTTTGGGGTTTTTTTGCTCAAGATTCCAGCATCTATATCCTCTTGTCTGTAGAGTAAGAGAGCACTTTATTGAAACATTAAGATCCCAAGGGATGTTGGCAAGATGTGGCAAGAGAACGTTCTCTTTTGTTTAGAGATACAGTGCGGAAACAGGCCCTTCGGCCCACCGAGTCCACGCCGACCAGCGATCCCCGCACACCAACACAAGCCTACACGCACTAGGAACAATTTATACTTATACCAAGTATACAAACCCTGGCCAATTAACCTACAAACCTATACATTTTTGGAGTGTGGGAGGAAACCAAAGATCTCGAAGGAAACCTACGCGGTCACGGGGTGAACGTACAAACTCCGTACGGACAGCATCCGTAGTCGGGATCGAACCCGGGTCTCCGGCGCTGGAAGCGCTGGAAGGCAGCATCTCTACCGCTGAGCCACTGTGCCGCCCCTTCTGGGAGAATCTCTTCATAAGTCATAGGAGCACAATTAGACCATACGGCCTATTGAGTCTACTCTGCCAATCAATCATGGCTGATCTATCTTTCCCTCTCAACCTCATTCTCCCGCCTTCTCCCCATAACCCTGACATCCGTACTAGAGAAACTCCACTTTAAAAATACCCCATGACTTGGCCTCCCCAGCAATGAATTCCACAGATTCACCACTCTCTGCCTGAAGAAATTCCTCCTCATCTCCTTTCGATAGGTACGTCCTTTCATTCTGAGGCTGTGCCCTCTGGTCCTAGACTCTCCCACTAGAGGAAACATCCTCTCCACATCTACTCCATCCAGGCCTTTCATTATCAGGTATGTTTCAATGAGCGTCCGTTCCCCCCCCCCCCCCCCCCCCCCCACCCCATTCTTCTAAACTCTAGCGAGTACAGGCCCAGAGCCGTCAAACGCTACTCGTACGTTAACCCAGTCATCCCTGAGATCAAGGGCTTCACAACTGGGCCCTGCCCACCTTAAACCAAAGATCTCATAGCATCACTCGCATACAGAGGGTTCCACTGTTTCTTGGTACAGGTGACAATAAAAAAACAATTTACCGGTGCTAATATTTAACAGTCTGGAGAAATGAACATCCATTTAAATTGGATCAAATTGAGGAAAGGAGGTTTCTGAGACACTTACCCCCAGGAATCTCACTCGCTTGACGTTGCAGAAGATGAGAATGAGGAGAATCCAGAAGAAGATGGCAATCACGCCTGTCCCCACCAGGATCACCACTTCGATGTTCGATTTGTCGTCACCTCCTGTTGAAAGTGGGGCGGAATGAGGAATGGGCAGCAAATACTGCGGTGCCCACCAGATCGCTCAGTCAGCAGGACTGGGAACGCACCGGAAGGCTCATTAGTTGGTGGGGCCAGTAACCCACCCGAAGGCTCGTCAGACAGCGTAAGCGTGAGGGAAGTGGAGCCATCAGACACGAGAAGCAAGGTCCGGTACGAGAGTGCACCGGGGTAAAGCATCCAGTGCCTTCAAGGTCGGCAGCAGAATGCGCCCCTGGGACACAAAATGGCCGGGAGAGAAAAAGGGACTTTGTTTCAAAGTACATCGAGCGCGCGGGCCGACCGGACTTTTAGACTTTTAAATGCCCTTCGGCCCACCAAGTCCACACCAAACATCGATCACCCTTTCTCACTAGTTCTATGTTTTCCCATTTTCTCATCCACTCCCGACACACAAGGAGCAACAGAGGTCGATTAACCTTCAAACTTGCATGGCTGTGGGATGTGGGAGGAAACCAGATCACCCGGAGGATACCCATGCGGCCACAGGGAGAACGTGCAAACACCACGCAAGGACAGCACCCGAGGTCAGGATCGAACCCAGGTCACTGGCGATGTGAGGCAGCAACTTTACTGGGTTCTTGTTGGATGATACTGAGTTCAGTGTAGGAAGAAACTGCCGATGCTGTTTTACACCGAAGATAGACACAAAATGCTGGAGTAACTCAGCGGGTCAGTCAGCATTGCTGGAGTACCTCTAGTTTCCCTCTCCCCGACTCTCGGTCTGAAGAAGGGTTTTGACCTGAAACGTCACCTATTCCTTTTCTCCCGAGATGCTGCCTGACCCGCTGAGTAACTCCAGCATTTTGTGTGTATCTTTGCTACTGATTTGCTTCCTCCCCACACCCTTCCGCTGCACTCTCCGACCGGTGCTGTGATTGAATTGAGATGTAATGCTGAGGCTATAATGCGCTAGTCAGGCCGCATTTGGAGAACTGTGAGCAAACTTGGGCTCCATATCTGAGGAAGGATGTGCTGGCTCTGGAGGGGATCCAGAGGGATTTTACAAGAATGATTCCAGGAATGAGTAGGTGAACATATGATGAGCGTTTGACAGCACTGGGCCTCTACTCGCTGGAGTTTAGAAGGTTGAGGGTGGCCCTCATTGAAACTTACAGAATAATGAAAGGCATTGATAGAGTGGATGTGGAGAGGATGTTTCCACACGTGGGAGAGTCTAGGACCAGATGTCATAGCCTCAGAATTAAAGTCCGCTCTTTTAGAAAGGAGGTGAGGAGGAACTTTTTCAGCCAGAGGGTAGTGGAGGCCGCCAGTGGATATTTTTAAGGCAGGGATAGACAAATTCTTGATTAGAACGGGTGTCAAGGGTTATGGGGAGAAGGCAGGACAATGGGATTTGGAGGCGGAATTTGGCCATGATTGAATGGCGGAGTGGGCTCAATGGGCCGAAATTTGTGAACGTGAACAAGCAGCAAAGACGTACCTTCCACAGTGACGACGGCGCTGGAGTTGATGCATCCCTTGGAGTTGCATGCAATGCAGCGGTACACCCCCGCATCCTCCATCTGCACCCGCTGCACTGTCAGAGTCTGATTCTGCTCGCTGAAGACCACCCCTGCAGTCAAACGTACGGCCGTTAGATGGTGACGGGGGGAGTGCGTGGGGGGGAGAGTGGGTGGGGGGGGAGAGAGAGTGGGTGAGGGGAGAGAGAGTGGGTGAGGGGGGAGAGAGTGGGTGAGGGGGGAGAGAGTGGGTGACAGGGGCGGAGAGTGGGTGAGGGGGGGAAAGTGGGTGACGGGGGGAAAGTGCGTGACGGGGGGGGGAGTGGGTGACGGGGGGGAGAGTGGGTGACGGGGGGGAGAGTGGGTGACGGGGGGGAGAGTGGGTGACGGGGGGGAGAGTGGGTGACGGGGGGAGAGTGGGTGACGGGGGGGAGAGTGGGTGACGGGGGGGAGAGTGGGTGACGGGGGGGAGAGTGGGTGACGGGGGGAAGAGAGTGGGTGGGGGGGGAAGAGAGTGGGTGGGGGGAGAGAGTGGGTGGGGGGAGAGTGGGTGGGGGGGAGAGTTGGTGGGGGGAAGAGTTGGTGGGGGGGAGAGTGGGTGGGGGGAGAGCGGGTGACGGGGGGGAGAGTGGGTGGGGGGAAGAGTGGGTGGGGGGGAGAGTGGGTGGGGGGGAGAGTGGGTGACGGGGGGGAGAGTGGGTGACGGGGGGGAGAGTGGGTGACGGGGGGGAGAGTGAGTGGGGGGGAGAGTGGGTGGGGGGGGAGAGTGGGTGGGGGGGGAGAGTGGGTGGGGGGGAGAGTGGGTGGGGGGGGGGAAAGTGGGTGGCGGGGGGAGAGTGGGTGGGGGGGAGAGTGGGTGGGGGGGAAAGTGGGTGACGGGGGGGAGAGTGGGTGGGGGGGAGAGTGGGTGGGGGGGAGAGTGGGTGGGGGGGGAGAGTGGGTGGGAGGGAGAGTGGGTGGGGGGGAGAGTGGGTGGGGGGGAGAGTGGGTGGGGGGGAGAGTGGGTGGGGGGGAGAGTGGGTGACGGGGGGAGAGTGGGTGACGGGGGGAGAGTGGGTGGGGGGGAGAGTGGGTGGGGGGGAGAGTGGGTGGGGGGGGAGAGAGAGTGGGTGAGGGGAGAGAGAGTGGGTGAGGGGGGAGAGAGTGGGTGAGGGGGAGAGAGTGGGTGACAGGGGCGGAGAGTGGGTGAGGGGGGGAAAGTGGGTGACGGGGGGAAAGTGCGTGACGGGGGGGGGAGTGGGTGACGGGGGGGAGAGTGGGTGACGGGGGGGAGAGTGGGTGACGGGGGGGAGAGTGGGTGACGGGGGGAGAGTGGGTGACGGGGGGGAGAGTGGGTGACGGGGGGGAGAGTGGGTGACGGGGGGAAGAGAGTGGGTGGGGGGGGAAGAGAGTGGGTGGGGGGGAGAGAGTGGGTGGGGGGAGAGTGGGTGGGGGGGAGAGTTGGTGGGGGGAAGAGTTGGTGGGGGGGAGAGTGGGTGGGGGGAGAGCGGGTGACGGGGGGGGAGAGTGGGTGGGGGGAAGAGTGGGTGGGGGGGAGAGTGGGTGGGGGGGAGAGTGGGTGACGGGGGGGAGAGTGGGTGACGGGGGGGAGAGTGAGTGGGGGGGAGAGTGGGTGGGGGGGAGAGTGGGTGGGGGGGGAGAGTGGGTGGGGGGGGGAGAGTGGGTGGGGGGGGGGAAAGTGGGTGGCGGGGGGAGAGTGGGTGGGGGGGAGAGTGGGTGGGGGGGAAAGTGGGTGACGGGGGGGAGAGTGGGTGGGGGGGAGAGTGGGTGGGGGGGAGAGTGGGTGGGGGGGAGAGTGGGTGGGGGGGAGAGTGGGTGGGGGGAGAGTGGGTGGGGGGGAGAGTGGGTGACGGGGGGAGAGTGGGTGACGGGGGGAGAGTGGGTGACGGGGGGAGAGTGGGTGACGGGGGGAGAGTGGGTGGGGGGGAGAGTGGGTGGGGGGGAGAGTGGGTGGGGGGGAGAGTGGGTGGGGGGGAGAGTGGGTGACGGGGGGAGAGTGGGTGACGGGGGGAGAGTGGGTGACGGGGGGGAGAGTGGGTGGGGGGGAGAGTGGGTGGGGGGGAGAGTGGGTGACGGGGGGAGAGTGGGTGACGGGGGGGAGAGTGGGTAGGGGGGAGAGTGGGTGGGGGGGAGAGTGGGTGACGGGGGGAGAGTGGGTGGGGGGGAGAGTGGGTGGGGGGGAGAGTGGGTGGGGGGGGGGAAAGTGGGTGGCGGGGTGGGGACAGGAGCTACCTGAGATCTGGTGGAGTCTCTTGTCATCCTGGAACCAAGCGACGGAGGGGAGTGGAGAACCAGTGACCCGGCACCTCATCTCCATGGAGTCACTGACGTTGATGGAGAGGTCAGTGAGATTGTCCAGCAGTCCCGGCCTCTCCTGAGCTGTGGGAAGATTGGGATAAATTCTTACTTGGTCCACCGGCCAGGACTCTCTGACAGTAGGCACCCTCCCCCCCCTATGCTGGGAACCGTCAGGATGCTCAGCCCACTCGGCCTCCATGCTTTCCTGATTCCCAAACCAGGTGCGACAGTAGTCAGGATCAAAACTGGGTGTGTGGCTCTGTGAAGCAGCAACTGTATCGCTGCACCACTGTGCCGGCCCACTCTCTGCCATGAATATACCCAATGACCTGGCTGCTACAGCCGTCTGTGGCAATGAATTCCCCAGATTCACCACCTTGAGCATAGATATTCCTGCTCGTCTCCTTTCTACAGGTGCGCTCACCTCTCACCAGCAGGTATTTGCGGTGACAATGTTTCTCGCCGGTCTTGCGGTTCTGCACCTCACACACGTAGTCGCCCTCGTCGCTGTGGGCGATGCTGGCGATGTGTAGCTCCAACGCCAGTCCCCAGGCCCGTGGGTCGGTCGTCACCTGCGCCGGCAGCCTGCGTGCGTAGCGGTGCATGTTCCTGCACTCCAGCACGGGCGGGTCCCCCAGCTCACCCTCCAGTGCACTGGGCAGCAGCCGGTACCATTGCACGTTCTCATACGTGTAGTTGTCTGCACTGCACCGCAGCTGCACCCGCTGCCCCTCCACAGGAGCCTCCGACGGCTGCAGCTCGATGCCAAAGCCCTCCGGGATACCTGGTGGCACGGACACGCAGAGGTCACGGACACGCGGGGGTCACGGACACGCAGAGGTCACGGACACGCGGGGGTCACGGACACGCGGGGGTCACGGACACGCGGGGGTCACGGACACGCGGGGGTCACGGACACGCGGGGGTCACGGACACGCGGGGGTCACGGACACGCGGGGGTCACGGACACGCGGGGGTCACGGACACGCGGGGGTCACGGACACGCGGGGGTCATGGACACGCGGGGGTCACGGACACGCGGGGGTCATGGACACGTGCACGTCACGGGGTGGCATGGACACTGGAGGTAACGGACACGGACTGTCAAGGACACATGTGGTCGTGGGGCAGCACAGGGTTTTACGGCATGGGAGGTCACGGATACGGGGCAGTCACGGGCGGCAGGAACATGGGATGCCACAGACACTAGGTGGCACGGACACGGGAAGTCACAGACAGGGGTCACACAGCCTGACACACACACACACATACAGTCTGACACAAAGTCTCTTTCACACTCACACAGTCACACATGCTCACGCTCAGAAACACACATGCAGACAGACACACACACACACAGCACACACACACATACACACACAGTGAACACACACGCCCTCCCTAGGACACCGTGACACTCACTGGTCACATAGAAGTAGATGACTCGATCGTCGTGGCCGACCTTGTTGAACGCGGAACACTTGTACATGACGGAGATGTTGGCAGCGAGGATGACCAGCTTGCTGACTGTCTGTCGAGAGAGGAGAGAGTGACTGAAGCAGAGAGAGGGAGGGAGAGAGAGAGAGAGAGAGGAAGAAAGAAGGAGGAAGAGGGCAGAGAAGGAAGAGAGGGGGGGAAAGGGGGTGAGGAAGGGGGGGAAGGGGGGGGAAGGTGGGGGAAGAGAGGTGGAGAGAGAGAGGAGGCCAGAGCCCTAGCGCTGAACCACACCCACACTCTACAGGTTGACCAATGTTCTACCCTAAGTCCTTGAGGATTTGCAAGATAATGCTGCCCTGTTCGGCATGCTACATTGTGGGTGCTATACAAATGGGTCCTGACCCAGAATGTCACCTATCCGTGTTCTCCAGAGATGATGTCTGACCCGCTGAGTTACTCCAGCACTTTGTGTCCCTTTTGGGTAAACCAGCATCTGCAGTTCCTGGTTTCTACAATAAGACTTCCTTGATGTTAGAAGCAAAGAATTGCAAGTAAAATACGGGTGTAGGAAGGAACTGTAGATGCTGGTTTACACCAAAGATGGGCACAAAGTTGACATTGGTGCAATGGTGGAGTTGCTGCCTCGCAGCGCCAGAGACCTGGGTTCGATCCTGACTAGGGATGCTGTCTGAGCGGAGTTTGTACGTTCTCCCTGTGATTGCACGGGTTTTCCCCGGGTGCTCCAGTTTCTTCCCACACTCCAAAGATATGCAGGTTTGCAGGTTAATTGGCTTTGGTAAAATTGTAAATTGTCCCCAGTGTCTCGGACAGTACTTGTGAACGGGGTGATCACAGGTCAGCATGGACAGGGTGGACCGAAGGGCCTGCTTCCCCACTGTATCTCTAAAGCCTACAGATCACCCCTCAGCCCCGTTTTCCAAGGAATAAAATTCTAGACTACTAAACTAAACTAAAATGCCAGAATATTCCTTAGCTCTATTTATTCCAGAATTTTGTGTCTGTCTGTTTGAGTAACTCAGTGGGTCAGGTAGCAACTGTGGAGAATGTGGATGGGTGAAGCTTTGGGTCCTTGTGCAGGAGAGGGAGGAGAGGGGAGGGGATGGATGGGAGGGGATGGGGGTGGGGGGGGGGGGGGGGAAGGAGGCAGGGAGGGTCCTACCTTGTTCCTTCCCTCCAGCATTTCGGTGCTGGTCTCAATGCTCTCGATGTTGTTGACCATTCTCCCAGCCGAGATGTTTCTCCAGTCCTGGCAGTCGTGGGTTCGATCCTGGGCGTGGCGTGGCACTGTGTCCCGGCGACCCCTACACCGGGAGAACAAGGAAGACAAGGAGATGATTGTTGGGACTCGAGTCGGGGAAGGGAAGGGCTGGGAGGAGTCAGGACACTCGGAGACGAGGATCAATCTACAACTCCACCAACTGGTGGTCCGGCACCTCCTTTAATCCGGAAATTTAAAATTTTCGAGAGCGCACTTGGAACCCCCCCAATAAATCCACCCGAAAATGTGTCGCCCAGGATGGGTGAGGGTGTGGTACTGAGGGAGGGGCGTTGCTGAGGGAGTGCCACACTGTGGGAGGGGCAGTGAAGATGGAGTTATAGATGCACAGACAATTACAATTTTTTAATTTTGTTTTGTGTGTTTATTTTATTAGAAGTTAAAACAATACAGTGGCACCTAATTTTAGGCGCCAACTATGCATAACGTAATACATTCTATGTACAACCGCTAGTTTTATGTTTTTGAAAAGGAAATTTTAAAAAAGACAAGAAATAGAGAGAAGAAAAAGAGGAAAAATAGTAGAAAATAGTAAACCGTGAAGTGTGTATAAAAGAAAAGAAAAAGTAGAAAGCACAAATAGGAGAAAAAGACCCTTAAAAAATAAAATGTTCAAATCTTTGTTCGGAGATGTAATTCTACCCACAATTACAATTTTTAAACGGTATTTGGACAGATATATGATCGGGCGGGTTTAGGGGGAGATGCAGGCAGGTGGGATTTGTATAATGTGCTAACTTGGTCCGCAGGGACCAGGTGAGCTGAGGGCCTGTTTCCACGCTGTACAGCTCTGTGAGTAACTGACAGAATAGAAAGGCAGTTTTGCACAGGGAAGGAAGCAGCATGGCCACAAAGGGCTGAGCAACCTTTTTGTAAGCTTCCATGCTTCGACGAAACAAGAACTTAGGGCGGCACAGTGGCGCAGCAGGTAGAGCTGCTGCCTCACAGTGGCAGAGCCCCGGCGGGTTGGACCCTGACTATGGGCTCTCACGTATGGAGTTTGCACTGTCACCCTGTGACTGAGTGGGTTTTCTCCAGGCGCTCCGGTTAGCTCGCACACTCCAAAGATGTGCAGGTTTGCAGGTTAATTGGCTTCTGTAATTATATAGGATAATGCTAGCGTATGGGGTGATCACTGATCGGCATGGACTCGGTAGGCCGAAGGGCCTGTTTCCCGGTTGTACCTCTAAACTAAACTGAGATGTTTTGTGTTCAGTGATAGCATTCGCTGGCGAGATCTTGCCGACTCTGCAGATTGGTCCCAGTGCAGGGACAGGAGCGCTGAGCCACTCGCTCTGTTGTGTCTGCAGTGTTTGACAGCACAGGACGTGGCTGAGACAGATTCAGTGCGGTGAAGACCGAGCCTTGTCCAGAGGGACTCTCGAGGTGACACTCCGAGGCAGACATAGAAAAACAGGAAGGTGCCGGAAAGGACAGATCACTCCAGCATCCTCCCGCATGAAACAAACAGCAAGATATTGGCCGGATGCAGGGTGTGAAGGATTCATCGCCCTGTCTGTTTCCTGAAAATCTTGGCGTTTGACCGGTTATTTGGAGGTGCGGAATGTGAAGTGCTTACTCTTCCAAAAAAGCCCAGTGACACCTTCATTAACTACGACAAAATATATCGCCCAAAATAGAATGCGGCCTCGATTGTTTGTGTTCTCTGCCACTGGTGAAGCTCAGCTTTCCTGGTGTTTGTTGTGAGTTTTGTACAACGTCAGACTTTAACACCTTCCCTGGTTTCACGGTCACTTGATTGGTTTTGTTCAAATGGTTGACCCAAAAGTCGAGATCAACAGGAGGGGGCGGTACTGAGCAGAGGCAGGCTGGGCCGCGAGGGAAGGAGTGGAGGGGGAAAGGGGGATGGGTGGAGAGAGGGAGGGAGAAAGGGGATGGGTGGAGAGAGGGAGGGGGAGAGAGGGAGGGGGGAGAGAGTGAGGGGGAGGAGAGACGGTGGGGAGAAAGAGAGGGGGAGAGAGAGGGAAAGGGAGAGAGGGAAGGGAGGGGGAAGAGAGGGGGAGGAGAGAGGGAGGGGGGAAAGAGGGAGGGGGAGAGACGGAGGGGAGGAGAGAGGGAGGGTGAGACGGAGGGGAGGAGAGAGGGAGGGGGAGAGATGGAGGGGAGGAGAGATGGAGGGGGGGAGGAGCGAGCTGGGGGGAGGGGAAGGACCGAGGGAGGAGGGATGGGGGGGAGTGGTGGGGTGTTCAGGGACTGAGGTACTCACAGGCTGCGGTGGGACTCGAGCCCACACGGTCCCCAGGGTCTCCACTGCCACAACACCCGCGAGGGGGTGGGGACTCCATAGACGGTGCAGGTCAGGGTCTGGCGGCTTCCCTTGGGGTAGATGTTGGTGGGAGACGCCACCTCCTTCTCGTGGATCTGCGGTGGCACTGAGGGGGCAGAGAGAAGCAGAGAGTTGGAGTGGAGAGAGGCTCGGGGCTGCATGATCACCAGCCCGGCCAGGAACATACATCACCGACCGTCTGTGTCCACCATAACCCCGGCACACACCAGGAGCGGTCAGTGGCCGCACCGGAGGTCAACTGTGGCCACGTTAGATCACCTACACGCCTGAGGTCAACTATGCCCAGGTGAGGACATCACACCTGAGGCCTCCTCTGCCCCAGATAAAGTCACCTTAGTCCAGGTGAAGTCATCTTCATACCTGAGGTCACCTCCACACCTGAGATCTCCTTTGTCCAGGTGAGATCACCTCTGCGGCAGGAGAGGGTTTTTTTGTTTCTTTTCATTTCTTTTCAATTATTAGTATTATTAACCAAAGTAAACTTTATTCAGAATGAAGAATATATACAATAGAAGTAAACTATATACAATACAAGAACGGTGCAAAAATTCTTGACATTCTCTGTGGCCATACATACATACATTAATTCATGAGTGTTGTGTTTGGTAGTGTTCACGAGTTTCATTATCCACGGCACCCTTGCCATTCATGTGGCCCCCTGGTTTGTGGGGTGTCCCCACTGGACTCTGCCCCTCAAAGTCCAGCAGCGGAAGGACCCTAGACTGTGGTCTCCCCCACTGCGGCATGGAAGGATGTGGTCAACTTGGAAAGAGTACAGAGGAGGTTTACAAGGATGTTGGCAGGACTCGAGGGACTGATCTATAGGGAGAGATTGAGCAGGCTAGGCCTTTATTCATTGGAGTGCAGGAGGCTGAGCGGTGATCTTTGAGGTGTATAAAATCAAGAGGGGAATAGATAGGGTGAACACACAGAAACCTGAGGACATCAAGAACCTGAAGACATCAGTTTAAAAGACACTGACAGACAAAGTTTTTTCTCACCTCAGTCTTAAATGGCCTCCCCTTTATTCTAAGACTGTGGTCCAGAACCAAGGGCCACAGTCTTAGAATAAAGGAGAGGCCATTTAAGACTGAGGTGAGAAAAAACATTTTCACCCAGAGAGTTGTGAATTAGTGGAATTGCCTGCCACAGAGGGCAGTGGAGGCCAAATCATTGGATGGATTTAAGAGAGAGTTGGATAGAGCTTTAGGAGCTAGTGGAGTCAAGGAATATGGGGAGAAGGCAGGCACGGGTTATTGATTGGGGACGATCGGCCATGATCACAATGTATGGCTGTGCTGGCTCGAAGGGCTGAATGGCCTCCGCCTGCACCTATTTTCTACATATCTATGTATCTAAATGGTTAGGAAAGGTTTAGAGGGATATGGGATTATTTTCGATGCGGCAGAGGAGCCGGCATGGGAGGGATGGGCCGAAGGGCCTGTCCCTGTGCTGTGATGACTCACCATTGACAACGAGCCGTATCCGCAGCTCCTCCTGCAGGTGGTCCCGGGGGTTGCGGGCCAGCAGGGTGTAGACCCCAGCGGCCTGCTCCGTCACCTCACCGATATCCAAGCTCGGCTTCCCCAGCCCCCCGCTCCGCACCGGCTGCCCGTCCTTCAACCTGCACCAGGCACACCAACAGTGGAGGGGGGGGGGGGGGAGGTGGGAAGACAGTGGTAGGGGGGGCAGGGGGCATGGGGGGAGGGGTGAGGGGAGATGGAATGGCATGACAGGGGGAGGGGCACAGAGGGAAGGAGTGAGTGGAGGAGGGGGTGAAGAGGGAGGGGCGTGAGTGGGGTGATGGGTGGTCAGAAGGAGTTGGGGAGGGGTGAGGGGAAATGAGTGGGCAGGAGTGGTGGAGGGAGAGGGCGGAGGGATGAGGAAGGGGAGGAAAGAGTGAGTTGTGGGCTGGGGAAGAGGGGAGAGTGGGAGAGGTGGGGCAGAGGGAGGAGACATGGAGGGTAGGAGATAGGTACGGGGGAGAGGAGAGGCAGATGAGGAGGGAGGAGGAGAAGGGGAAGGAGAGAGGAGAGGTGGAGGAGGAGAGGAGAAGAGGGGTGAGGAGAGGAGAGGAGAGGAGAGGGGGAGAGGGAGGAGGAGAAGGGGAGGGGAGGGGGAGGAGAGAAGAGGTCGAGGAGGAGGAGAGGAGAGGGGGAGGGGAGGAGAGGTTGGGGGAGAGGAAAGGGGGAGGGAGGAGAGGAGAGAGAGGGGGAGGGAGGAGGAGAAGGGAAGGGGGAGGAGAAGGGGAGGGGGAGGACAGGAAAGGAGATAGAGGGGGAGGGGAAGGATGGCGACGGGTAGACTCACCACTGGAAGACTGCTGGAGGGTAGGCTCGAACACCTGCCCTCAGCACCAGGCCCCTCTGGCCCAGCTTGGCCTGCACCACCGGCCCACTGCTGTACTCGAGCACGATGAAGGGCTTCTCTGTGAGCAACAGGACAGAGCAGGTCAGAGCCGTCAGCATCCAAACCGACACCAGCACATCAAACAGTACAGCACAGGAAAGCAGCCATTCCTGCTTTGTTATATTTGAGTACAACACCAGTCTGTCTGAAGACAGGTCTCGACCTGAAACATCACCCATTCCTTCTCTCCAGAGATGCTGCCTGTCCCGCTGAGTTACTCCAGCATTTTGTGTCTAATATCAGTCTGTCTAATCTTTCCTCATTTGTAGAACATGGGAAAGTACAGCACAGGAACAGGCCCTTTAGCCCATAATGTTCGTGCCAACATGATGCCAAGTTAAACTAATCTCCCCCACCTTCACATAATCCATATCCCTCCATTCTCTGCATATTCATCCGTCTTTCGTGTAGTTTGGTGTAGTCTAGTGTATTTAGTTTAGTGTAGTTTACTTCACATTAGTTTATTTTTTGTCATGTGTACCAAGGTACCGCGATTAGCTTTTTTGTTGCCTGATCCATCACGGGTACTGACCTCCCCACCATCCCCAAGGGATCTATAGGAAGCGCTGCCTCATAATGGCAGCCAGCATCATCAAAGAGCCACACCACCATAACCCACACTCTCACGTCGCTGCTACCATCTGGAAGAAGGTACAGGCGCCTGAAAACCGTGACATTCAGGTTCAAGAGCAGCTTCCTCCCAGCATCCGTCATGCTCTTGAACACTGCAACAGTGTCTTTGGTCCCCTCTACATTGGGAACATGGGGCGGAGGGTACTGCAGCGAGGTGTTCCCTGCAACCTGCTTCTCTCGCGGTTCATAGACTCGCCAGCCGCTTGCCACTACTGCGGGCTGGAAGCGTCTGTGCACCACGTGTACATGGAGTGTGTGAGGCTGCAGCCCCTGTTCCAACATCTAAAGGGGCTGCTCCTTGCCTTCTGGCTGCACTTCACACCTACCATCCTCATCTTTGGACACCCTGTGTGTAGGGGAGAGGGCAGGGCTGAAGATGTCCTGGTTGGGTTGCTCTTGGCCTGGCCAAGCTGGCCATCCCCGAGTCACGGCTCCAGGCGGTGGAGGGCTGTACCAGAGCCGGCTGCCCGCTGCCCCTTTTCCGGGGTTACGTCCATGCCCGGGTGTGGTTAGAAAGGGAATACACCCTGTCCACGGGCACCCCGGGGGACTTCCGGGACCACTGGGCTCCTTGTGTGTAGAATGCATCCTTGACGAGGAGTGCAAGATAGCTGTATAGTAGGTTATTAAGGATATTTGTTTGTATTGTATTATGGTGGTGGGTTCTGGTTTGTTTTATTGTAGTGTCATATTATTTTTTTTATAATTGAATAAATTTTTTGAACTAAAAAAAAAGGAAAAAAATGTCTTTGGTTGCACTACGGACTTTGTTTTTTGCAACAGTATACATACCTAGTTTAGTTTATTATTGTCTCGTGTACCGAGGTGTAGTGAAAAGCTTTTTGCTGCCTGCTATCCAGTCGGCGGAAAGACTATACAGGATTACAATCGAGCCGTCCACAGTGTACAGATACAGGATAAAGGGAATAATGTTTACTGCAAGATAACGTCCAGTAAAGTCCCAATAAAGATAGTCTGAGGGTCTCCAATGAGGTAGATGGGAGGTCAAGACCGCTCTCTAGTTGGTTTAGTTTAGTTTATTGTCACGTGTACCGAGGTACAGTGTAAAGATTTTATTGCGAGCTAAGCAGTTAGCAGAAGTACTATACATGATTACAATCAAGCAGTCCACAGTGTATAGACTTGATGAAGGGAATAACGTTTAGTGGAAGGTAAAGTCCAGTAAAGTTTGATTAAAGAGAGTCCTAATTAGATGGTATACAATCTGAACTTTTTCTGCTGTTTATCATGTGTTTTACAGAGTCCTGTGTTTACAGAGTCTGAAGAAGGGTCTCGACCCGAAACGTTGCCTATTTCCTTTGCTCCATAGATGCTGCCTCACCCGCTGAGTTTCTCCAGCATTTTTGTCTACCTTCCATTTTCCAGCATCTGCAGTTCCTTCTTAAACGACGGGTTTACATATCTGTTGTGCTGCTGCAAGTAAGAATTTCAAGGTTCCGTTTTGGGACATACGACAACAAAACACTCTTGACTCCTCTCTTGACTGTACACACCCGCCAGTCTACGTTGACGGTGCTGAAGTCCCCCTCCCTCTCCTCCCCCCTCCGCTGTGCCGCGCGATGGTCTCACCGTGCACCACCACCTCTATGGTGCGCTCCTCCACGCCAAAGCTGTTGTCCACCTTACAGGTGTAAATGCCTCGGTCCGCCATGGACACGTTGTAGAGGGCCAGGCTGCTGCTCAACTCCACGCCAGTCTCCAGCTTCCGTTTGTGATTCCTTTTCACCACCGATGGGTCACCTTTGACAATCTGAAACAGGGGAGACCTCATTAGAGTGTCCCACCGACAGTCTCCCCTATCACCCACACTCCCCACCCATTGAACCCCCTCCCACACACACTCTCCGCCATCACCCAACACTACCCTGGGCTTGCGGCCTTGAGTTACAGGGAGAGGTTGATTAGACTGGGACTTTTTTCAGTGTGTGGGAGGCTGAGGGGTAGGGTTGCCAACTGCCCTGTATTAGCTGGGAATCCTAGATTGGTTTGTCCCGTACGGGACCGCCCTTGTCCCGTATTTGACTGCTACTACACGGGTCGAGGGGACTGTCGGGTCAGAGCGCCGCGTCCGGTCCCGCCTCACCCATCCCGATGTAGTACAGCCCATGGAGTGCAGCAGCAGCGCCTCGTGGCCCCGTCGGCCAGGTGTCCGACCTTTGGACCTCCGCTTACCACTGTCACCACCATCCCTCCTTCTCATGGCCGATCATCGGTTCATGAGTTGGATGGGGCGCTGGACTTTGCGCGCGATGTCGCGCCGCCCGGGCCAAAACTCCTCAGGGACACACAGAGGGACACACAGAGAGGGACACACAGAGAGGGACACACAGAGAGGGACACACAGAGAGGGACACACAGAGAGGGACACACAGAGAGGGACACACAGAGAGGGACACACAGAGAGGGACACACAGAGAGGGACACACAGAGAGGGACACACAGAGAGGGACACACAGAGAGGGACACAGAGGCAGAGAATCTTCCTGCCTTTTGGAGCTGGTACGAGCGGAGTGGACGATCAAAAGCAGCAGAGAGCCGGCCGATCAAGAGAGAGGGGGGAGAGAGAGAGGGGGGGAGAGGGAGAGGAGGGGAGAGAGAGAGAGGAGGGGAGAGAGGGGAGGGGGAGAAGGGAGGGGGGGCGGAAAAGGGAGGGGGGGCGGAGAAGGGAGGGGGGAAGAAGGAAGGGAGAAGAGGGGCCCAGCAGCTGAAGATCAGTGTGAGCCTCAGCTCCATAACCTCGCATCCTCAGCGCTTCAGACCCCCAGTACCGGGGGGGGGGGGGGGGAGGGGGGAGTGGGCGGGCATGATCCCGAGTGAGCCTGCGGGCCGGCAGCGAGGACAGCGAGAAGCAGCGTGGGGACCAGCCGATCTGTGGGTTCCGCCAGTGTGACAGAGCAAGGCCGGGGGTGATGGGGGGGTGAAATGGAGACGAGCCGGGTGGCAGCAGGCATTACCGTCGCGTGGGACGGGCGAGTCCAGCTGCGGGAGGTGCGGCGCGAGCGTACTTGGAGCGGGGAAGTGGAGGAAAGCTGGACTGTCAAATGAAGAGAGAGAGAGAAGCGGCTTGGTTTGGTCGGCATGTGGCCATTGTGACGTCAGCAGCTGTTTAGATTTTTAAAAAATGAGTTGTCTTTGAGTTTTGTGATCAATTGTACTGAAACTCTGGGAAAAGCCAAAATGGCATGGGCAGAAATCACACACACACACACACACACACACACACGCACACACACACACACACACACACACACACACACACACACACACACACACACACACACACACACACACACACACACACACACACACACACACACACACACACACACACACACACACACACACACACACACGCGTACACGTATATAGATTCTGACAGAGAAATGGATAGGATGGGTTTAGAGGGACATGGGCCAAATGGGACTAATAAAGAATGTCAACTTGGTCGGCATGGGCAAGGTGGGCCAAAACTCAAACTCAAAGTATCCTTTATTGCCATTCAGACCCTCCAGTCTGAACGGAATTACGCACCCTGCAGCCATAACACAGAATAAAATAACAAAATACACAATGAACACAGATTTAACATCCACCACAGTGAGTCTACCAGGCACCTCCTCACTGCGATGGAAGGCTAAAGTCTTAAAGTCCTTGTCTCTTCCCTCCTTATTCTCCCTCTGTGTTGAGGCGATCCAGGCTTGCGATGTTGTGACCCCTGCCGGGTGCTGGTAAGTCCCGCGGCCGAATCCAAGCTCCGCGAACGGGCCGGTTCAAACTCCGTGGCCCGGGGCGGTCGAAGCTGCCACCCTGAAGTCCAGCGGACGAAGCTGTTATTGCGGGAGCTCCGGAGAATCGGTCGCCAACAGGTGACCTGCGAGCTCCCGACGTAGTCGTCCACTGGGACCGCGGCCGAGTCCACTGGGCCTGCGGCCAAGACTCCGGTCGGGTCGCTGCCACTGCAACACCACCACAGCCCCGAAGTCGGCCAGCCCCGCGTTGGAAAGTCCTGGCTAAACCTCCGGAGCCTCGAGGTCGGCCCCAGTTGGAGGCCACCAGCTCCACGATTAGGCCTCAGCGCAGACGGAGATGGAGAAGAAAAGGTCGCACCTCCCCCCCCGAAGGAAGAGACTAAAAACAAGTTTCTCCCACCCCCCACACATACACAACTAAAATAAACTGAATAAACTAAAGCAACAGGACAGAAGAAAACAAAAACAAAAGACAAACGGACTGCAGGCGAGCCGCAGCTGCAAGGCAGCGCCGTCACGTCCGGAATTTGTGTCTCCAAATAACAAAGGCCCGAAGGGCCTGTCTCCATGCTATACAACTCTGTGACTCTCCCCACTCACTGACTCCCGCCATAAGAGCAGTAGATTTGCAGCCATTTCATGAGGGCTTGCAGTGAAGGGAACACAATCGCAAATCCCAGGGTTCCCAGCTGTTTCATGGTAAACCTGCAACGTCGCTGCTGCATTTATAACTGCACCCATGCAATAGCGGGCGCGCCCTGTGACTGGTGTTGGATAACCGGGATGTGGTCAGTGATGTGTGTGAAGGAACTGCAGATGCCGGTTTATACCGAAGATAGATACAAAGTGCTGAAGTAACTCAGTGTCTCTGGAGAAAAGGAATAGGTGACATTTTAGGTCACCTATTCCGGGATCTTTGTCAGTCTGAACCCTTCTTCAGACTGACAAAGTCTCCAAAGAGGTTTTCTCCAGAGATGCTGCCTGAGCTGCCGAGTTACTGCAGCATTTGGTGTCTATCTTCATGTGGTCAGTGAGGGGCAGAATGTGTGGGCTGTGGGGAACAGTTTCGGAGGGGGGGGGGGCAACAAAGCCCTTGTCTCATGGTCTTACCCCATCCCGCGGCATTGCCCAGTCAAAGTACACGGCCACGTTGAACTCCGCCTCCACAGTGCAGTTGAGGACCAGCCTTTCCCCGACGAGCAGGTGCGGCCGATCCACGGTCAGGGTGATGCTGTAGATCTTCTGTCCTTGGGAGGGAGGAACAAGGGGGGGGAAGACATTAGACTTCAGAGATACAGCACGGAGACAGGCCCTTCGGCTCACGGAGTCTGCGCCGACCAATGATCACCCCGTATACCAGCACTTTCCTACACCGTGTGTGGACGTGGCGCTGACGGACAAGAGGCCGAAGCAATGAAGTCAAAGCCAAAGAACCGAATGGAAACGAGGACGAAACGCCAATAAACCGAAAGATTACGAAAGATAAACCGAAACGCCTACTAACCGAAAGGATGGGACGCCTAAATGCCAACGAACCGAAAAGCTGCGTCGCCTAAAAGCAAACTTACCGAATGGCCGCTCTGTCGAAACGCCACCTACCCGAAAGGCGGCGTCACCTCCAGGCCAACGAACCGACTGCCGCTCAACAGAAACGTCCAATAACGGACTTGGTGTTGCCGGGGGCGGGACTTGTCAGCGATTGGTACAGACCCCCGCGTCCATTACATCACTGTGAAGGCATGAACGTTGTCCCACACCTCCGCTCCACCCGACCCGCAGAGTGTGGCCGTGGGAGAGTGGGGGCTGTCCCGAGCGATGCGCACCTTCAGCCGCTTTCAAATTGGTGCTTGGGTTCAGATTGCCCAGTCACCTATGGCTTGTGTGGGAAAATGAAGCCCACGCTCCCGTTCCCCCTTCTCTCTTCCCTCTTCTCTCCCTTCTCTCTCCTCTCTCTCCCCTCTTCTCTTTCTCCTCCTCTCTCTACACTCTTTTTTCCTCCTCTCTCCCCCCCCTCTCTCCTCTCTCCCCCCCTCTCTCCTCTCTCCCCTTCTCTCTTTCCCTTCCCTCTCTCCCTCTCCCCCTTCTCTCTCTCTCCTCCGTTTCCACCCACGGAAGCGTCCCTCAGTCAATGACCGCGATGCACCGCCATCGGACCCCAACCTCCACACCGGGTGATTCACCCTGGCCACGGTGACAGACGTTTTATTTATTACAGTCTCGGTGTTTGTGGAACGCACCCAAGCTCCCACGCACAAAACAGGCAGCATCTCTGGAGAGAAGGAATGGGTGACGTTCCGTGCCGAGACCATTCTTCAGAGTGCGTCTGAAAGGTCTCGACCCGAAACGCCACCCATTCCTTCTCTCCAGAGATGCTGCCCGGTGAGACTGCTGCCACACAGTGACCCAGCCGGTGAGACTGCTGTCACACAGTGACCCAGCCGGTGAGACTGCTGTCACACAGTGACCCAGCCGGTGGTACAATGTTCATGCCTTCACAGTGATGTGATGGACGCGGGGGCTGGACCAATCGCTGACAGGTCCTGCCCCCCAGCAACGTCATGTCCGTTATTGGATGTTTCTGTTGAGAGGCAGTCGGTTCGTTGGCCTGTAGGTGACGCCGCCTTTCGGGTAGGTGGCGTTTCGACAGAGCGGCCATTCAGTAAGTTTGCTTTTAGTCGACGCAGCTGTTCGGTTCGTTGGCTTTTAGGCGTCCCGCCCTTTCGGTTAGTTTGCATTTAGGCGTCCCATCCTTTCGGTTAGTAGGCGTTTCGTCTTCGGACTGTTTCGGTTTATTGGTGTTTCGGCCTCGTTTCCATTCGGTTCTATGGTTTCGACTTCTTTGCTTTGGCTTCTTGTCTGTATCACCACGTCCGGGTACCGTCCTACACACTAGGGACAATTTACAATTTACAGAAGCCAATTCATCTAAAACCTGCACATCTTTGGAGTGTTGGAGGAAACTGGAGCATGCGGAGAAAACCCACGCGGTGACAGAGGAGAACGTGTAAACTCCTCACAGACAGCACCTGTGGTCAGGATCGAACGAGTGTCTCTGGCGCTGTAATGCCCCTGTCCCACTTAGGCGATTTTTTAGGCAACTACAGGCGACTAGGCTGTCGCTACATGGTCGCCGGGTGTCGCCTGTATGGTCGTGAGTGTCTCCACAGTCGTCCAAAGAGTCATAGCGCTTTTCTGGTCGCTGCTGGATTTTGAAATGTTTAAAACTTTTCGGCGACAGATGGCTTGACGCCAATGAGCGTAGCTTGACTTCTCCTGACATAGCTGCTGTCAAGGTTATCAACGGATGATGTGGGTTGCCGCCGGTGCTGACCGGTAAATTCCATTGGCGACTACCTACGTCAACCTACGCCAACCGGCTTCAGGTACCGACGACTGAATTGTCTTACCTTGTCGTAGCTTGTCGTAGGTGGTCGTAGGTGGACGTCCTAATGGGTCGCTGGTTGTCTGTAGCTTGATTTTCGACTACATGGTGGGTTGTTGTAGACATTGTCGTAGACATTGTCATGGGGGGGTCCAGTCGCCGTTTTTTAGCGACCTGCTACGACTATGACAGTTGCCGGCTGTCACCGAAAAAAATCACCTAAGTGGGACAGGCCCATATGGCAGCAAGTCTACCACTGCACCACTGCGCCATCCCACGGGTGTTGTTAACGGGGTGAATATGGTGTGAAAGGGCAAGAGTGGATCCAAATACAAGCAAGGCGTGCGTGAATGGGAGCGTTCTCTCAGTCCCTGGAGCTCAAACGCCAATTAATCAGCTCATGGCTGATGTGGAGATCACCTCAACTCCGGTCTAATTCAGACACAATATGGAAAGTATCCAATTGCGATGCATCACACCTTGTTTTGGGAACAGCTCTGCCCACAGACAATGGACATTAGACAATAGGTGCAGGAGTAGGCCATTTGGCCCTTTGAGCCAGCACCGCCATTCAATGTGATCATGGATGATCATCCCCAATTAGTACCCCGTTCCTGCCTTCTCCCCATATCCCCTGACCGCTATTTTTAAGAGCCCTATCTAGCTCTCTCTTGAAAGAATCCAGAGAACTGACCTCCACCACCCTCTGAGGCAGAGAATTCCACAGACTCACCACTGTCTGTGAGAAAAAGTGTTTCCTCGTTTCCGTTCTAAATGGCTTACCCCTTATTCCTAAACTGTGGCCCCTGGTTCTGGACTCCCCCAAAATCGGGAATTAACCTTGTAACAGTCGTCGTCATAGACACATATTCACAGAGCCATAGAGCCACCAAGCCACATTCACAGAGCCATGGCCACTGAGCCATAGAGCAGAGAAACAGGCCAACCTGTTCCGTGGTCCATGGAACCCCACGCGGTCGCAGGGAGGACGTGCAAACTCCACACTCATAGACAGCACTTGAGGTCAGGATTAAACTCGGGTCTCTACCCGCTGCGCTACTGTGCCGTCCCATTGCAATGGAGGATATGATGTAGCCGGCAGATGAAAGCGCTTGAAAATCCATCATTGTACCTGTACCAAAGAATGCCTCCCCAGCCTGTCTGAATGGCTACCGTCCGGTGGCCCTCACCTCGGTAGTCATGAAATGCTTTGAGAGGCTGGGGAAGAAACACATCTGCGCCTTCCTCCCACGCACCATGGACCCGTTACAATTCGCATACCATCCGTACAGATCCACGGACGATGCGGTCTCCCAGGTTTTGCACACCGCTCTCTCTCATCTTGACAGCCAGAAGGGGGGCTACGTGAGGATGCTGTACATAGACCTCAGTTCAGCCTTCAACACGATAGTCCCCACCAGACTGGCCTAGAAGCTACTGGAATTAGGGATCAACACCCCCCTGTGTGCCTGGGCCCTGGACTTTCTCACCGCCAGGCCCCAGGTAGTCAAGATGGGAGGGAATACATCAAAGCCCCTCACCCTGAGCACAGGATCCCCCCAGGGTTGCGTCCTCAGCCCCCTACTGTACTCCCTGTACACACATGACTGTGTGGCTAGGTTCAGCTCCAACTCGATTATCAAGTTTGCTGATGACACCGTGGTGGTGGGCCTGATCTCAGACAACGATGAGAAGGCCTACCGGGAGGAGGTAGCTGATCTGGCACTCTGGTGCCAGGACAACAGCCTCCTCTTGAACATCAAAAAAACTAAGGAGCTGATCGTGATAGGAGGGCACATCATCCGAGGAAGTACACACCATTGAGGATAAATGGGGATACTGTGGATAGGGTGAACTGTTTTAAATACCTGGGAGTCCACATCTCTGAGGATATGACATGGACATCGCACGCTGCAGCACTCGTGAGTAAGGCAAGGCAGCGCCTTTACCACCTCAGGCAATTGAGGAAATTCAGAATGTCTCCGAGAATCCTCCAGCGCTTCTACTCTGCGGCTGTGGAAAGCATCTTGTCCGGAAAAATCACAATTCGGCTTGGGAACTGCTCTGCCCAGGACAGGAAGGCTCTGCAGAGAGTAGTACGTTCGGCCGAACGCACTATGGGAACTTCACTCGCCCCTCTGCAGGAACTATACATCAGGAGGTGCAACTCCAGAGCCAATAAGATAATGGGAGACCCCTCCCACCCCAGCAACAGACTGTTCCAGCTGCTACGGTCAGGCAAACGCCTCCGTTGCCATGCTGTGAGAACAGAGAGATTGAGAAGCAGTTTCTTCCCAGAGGCCATTAGGACTGTAAACTCCTATCTCACCAGGGACTAACTTTACTGTACCACAATACTGCCCACAATGTTTAATATGTAAAAGAACATGTGATTCTGTTCCATTATGTTTGTAGTTTGTTGTTTGTTTGTTTTTTTGCACAAGGTCCGCAGGCATCGCCACTTTTCATTTCATCGCACATCCCGTATGTGTACGTGACAAATAAACTTGACTTGACTTGATTACAACCCATTGGCAGGCTCCCAGACTGTGGGAGAGAGTCAGGGGGAGAGGATGAAGAGGTTGCGGTACATTGAAGCTTACCGACGGCTTGGATGATGTAAGGTGCAGATGAGAAGACTCTGGCACCAACGACAGTCTCACAGGTCACGAACAGCAGGTTCTCAAGCCTCTGCCTCGGAACGATCATCCCCCTCCTGTTGTCCCAGAAGACATTGACTCCATCGGGATAGATGACAGGTTTGAGCAGATCCTACAAGTGGGCAGAAGGAGAACGAATTAGAGAGTCTGGAGACACCAGGAACTGTGATGCTTGGGCCGAGAGCAAAACACAGTGGCGCAGCGGTAGTGTTGCTGCCTCACAGCGCCAGAGACCCAGGTTCCATTCTGACTACGGGTGCTGTCTGTGCGGAGTTTGCACGTAATCCTTGTGACCGCGTGGGTTTTCTCCAGGTGCTCTGTTTTCCTATCACACTCCAAAGACGAGCGGGTGTGTAGGTTCATTATCCCTCGATAAATTGCCCCGAGTGAGTAGGGAGTGGATGCGAAAGTGGTTTAAAGTAGAACTAGTGGGGCGGGTGATCGATGGTCAGCGCGGACTCGATGGGCCAAGTTTCTGTGCTGTATCTCCAGAGTCTAAAGTCTAAACCTGTGGTGATCACCACAATATACGTAAAAGAGTAGGAAAGAACTACAGATGCTGGTTTAAATCCAAGGTATACACAAAATGCTGGAGTAACTCAGTGGGACAGGCAGCATCTCTGGAGATGCTGCCTCTTCTCCAGGGATGCTGCCTGTCCCGCTGAGTTACTCCAGCATTTTGTGTCTACCAAGTTAAGGAGAATCCTGATTCTTTAGATCCAGGAATACTGTCCGGAGCGTTTGGTGGGATCTCCCACTGGGATGTGTAAAGCGCGGATATGCATTTTCACCACTGTTCTGGGATCCAGTGGTTTAGTTTCCTTTACTTTAGAGATGCAGCGTGGAAACAGGCCTTTCAGCCCACCAAGTCTGCGCCGACCATCGCCCTGCACACTAGATCTATCCTACCCACTAGGGACAATTTACAGAAGACCATTAACCTATAAACCCACACTTCTTCCAGTCTGTGGAATTCTCTGCCTCAGAGGGCGGTGGAGGCAGGTTCTCTGGATGCTTTCAAGAGAGAGCTAGATAGGGCTCTTAAAAATAGCGGAGTCAGGGGATATGGGGAGAAGGCAGGAACAGGGTACTGAGTGGGGATGATCAGCCATAATCACATTGAATGGCGGTGCTCGCTCGAAGGGCCGAAAGGCCTACTCCTGCACCTATTGTCTATGTCTATTGGGAGGAAACGGGAGCACCCGGAGAAAACTCACCAGTCACAGGGAGAACTTGCAAACTCCGTACAGACAGCATCTGTAGTCAGGATCGAACCCGGGTCCTCTGGCGCTGTTAGGCAGCGGCTCTACCCACTGCACCACCGTGGTGGTTCTGTGGGGCGGGGGCTTTGTGGGGGAGACAGGTTAGTGATTTCTCACCTCTCGCAGAGTGACGTTGAGGGATGGGATGGTCACCAAGCAGGGCACCGTGACCAGCGAGCTGTTCATAATCAGAACCTGAGGCTGTTGGGTGCCGTTGGGCGATGTGTTGAGGAACGGGGTCTGGAGATCTGAAATGAACACAAATACTTTAATGCAGCATCATCCCCTCCCCCCAGACAGAGGTCCCATGTCTTCTACACTCTGTACCTTCCCCTTTGCCCGACCTATAGGACTTGAGCTTGGCCTGATTGTAATTAGTATGGTATTATCTGATCTGATTGGATAGCAAGCAAAACAAAGCTTTATGCAGCAAATCACCTCAGAGTTGTGGGGTTGGTGGTGACCCCATGTTTTTTGAGGGGGGGTGTTATATGTTCGTAGGTGCATAGGTTATAGGAGCAGAATTAGGCCATTCGGCCCCTTAAGTCTATACCGCCAGTCAATCATGGCTGATCTATCTTTCCCTCTCAACTACATTCCCCTGACTCCCTATAACCCCTGACACCCTTACAAATCACCAACCTGTTAATCTCCGCCTTATAAAGTCCCATTGACGTAGTCTCCAATGCCGTCTGAAGCCCCTGTCCCACTTGGGAGACCTCCACCACGACCTCTGGCGACCTTAAGTGACTTTTTTTTTAAATCAAGGTCGCAATGACCAACGTACGACCTCCTACGACCTTCCACGACTATGTTGAAGACCTCCCTCGACTATGAAGAAGTCCTCCTTCGACCCCCTTCGACTATGTTGAAGACTGGCTTCGACCATGTACGTTTTACTCGAGGATGGTCTCTGGCAAATTGGTCCGTGATTGAGCACGACCCCCTTCCACCTCAGAGGACCACAACGAAAACCAACAACGACCAGTGACGAATGTCTACAGCTCAAATGATCACCTGATTAAATGATGTCATGTCTGTATTTTTTTCTCACTAAAACATGCCTCCCGGGTTTTTTCGAAATCATTCTGAACCATGCAAGCAAGGAAGGAACTAGTTTGGAGGATGTTAGTAAAAATACAACTGCTCTGTTTGCAGTAGCCCTTTTGCTGCAGCAGCCTTTTAAGAAAGGCAGAAGGGGAAGAGCAAGGGTGAAGAGGAAGCACAAGAAGAGGTCTCAATGGGTGAATGGAGATGATGTGATGGACTGTCCCAGTACACCAGATGACTGGACGAGAATGGCGCTGGGCTTTGACAAAAGATGGAACTTTAAGCACACATGTGGGGCAGTGGATGGCAAGCATGCCATTCTTGTCCCTGTCCCTGTACCCCTCATTTATCCTTATCGTACAGGATGGCATTCAGCTGGAACCATTCCTCAAGGACCCCCTCCTGCTGCCTGGTGAAGGTGTAGGGCATAACCTTCCTCCAGCCCTCCCTCACCACCAATGGGGCATCTGCCTCTGATGCTGTGTCAGACAGCAGAAAGGGCTGCTTTGCTGCCTTCAAATGAGGCAGTGAAGGATGGGGTGGTGGTGGAGATATGTACTACCACCCTGGTCTCCTCCAGGGGTCTCTCATGCAGGGCTACCTCCCGCTGGAATCACCTCCTGTGACATCACCTCCTGCCACTCCTCTTCCTGGGTGGGCAACGCCTGCATGGCAGGTTATTTTAGCTTTGTGCCCTTCCCCTGCGCTGCTGCCTTTTTGGTGCCATCTCTAAAACACAAGTCTCCTCTCCAAAAAACTCTCCAGCTATGAATTAACATGCTCTGGAGTGGCAGAGATCACATGCTGCTGTTTACATTATCTTTTTTTTAACTGACTTTTAACTGACTACCTACGACTAGCATCATGACCTACTACGACTTCGACTAAACCCGACCTATTTTTAGTCGCGGTCAATTTTTAACATTTTGAATACGCCGCGACCTAGCTGAAGCCTCGACTACACGGAGACCACTCTCAAGCATGAAGGAGAGTGACGAAGACCTCCTACGACCTCGTGACGACCTTGCCGTGACTATGGGCCGCAGGCAAACTCGCCAGAGGTCGCGGTGGAGGTCGCCCAAGTGGGACAGGGGCTTGAGTCTATGAATTCCACACATTCACTACCCTGTGGCTAAAGAAATTCCTCCTCATCTCCTTCCTATAGATGCGTTCTTTTATTCAGAGGCTGTGCCCTCTGGTCCTAGACTCTCCCACTAGTGGAAACATCCTCTCCACATCCACACTATCCATGAACTTTCACTATTTGGTAGGTTTCAATCAGGTCCCCGCTCATCCTTCTAAACGCCAGCGAGCACAGCCCCATTGCCGTCAAACGTTCACCATTCATTAACCCAATCATTCCTGGGTGAATAAACCAACCACAAGTCCTCTGCCTCAGCATGAAGGTACAAAACCGCAAGACAGTCGCCGGTCACAGGAGGACACAAGGCGTCAGATTCAGCTTTTCCAATGAGGTTGGGGAGTGCGGGACGAGCATGTCCCAGCACTGACGTTGAACCCTGGTCCCAGCACAGACCACCGTCCCATTTCCTCCTCCTTCTTTCTGTACCAGGTCCAAGCGGCAGCTCTGTAAACAAAGTGGGGAAGGAGGGTTTCCTGTCCGCGCTCCCATGGGACGCCCAGGAGCATACGGTCCCGGCCTGTGTGCAAACACACGGCACACACTTCCTGTCCCTGACACCACTCGCGTTCACAGCCTCAGCCCCCCACACGGCAGGGTAGAGCAGCCAGAAAAACAACCCTCAACTTGGCCTCCTCTCACCCACCGACATTTTACCCAAACCATCCCAGTGCAGCAACAGGCAACAGGCAACAGGCAACAGGCTCGCTGAGTGCTGGAGTAGCGCAGTGGGTCAGGCAGCCAGCCAGCGTCTATGGAGAACGTGGATAAGTAACGTTTCACAAAGTACTGGAGTAACTCAGCGGGTCAGGCAGCGTCTCTGTAGAATATGGGTAGGTGATGTTTCAGGTCGGGAGGAAGAAGTGCAAAGAAGGGTCTAGGCCTGAAACATCACCTATCCATGTCCTCCAGAGACACTGCCTGACCCGCTGAGTTACTCCAGCACTTTGTGTCCTTTTGTGTTATCCAGCATCTGCAGCTCCTTGTTTCTACATGGTTGCCACTTAACATGTTTTTGCAAAAGGTTTTGTTCATGGTAACCGCTAATCACCAATTAACTAGCGATCTCTCTCAGTAATGGTACGGACGTGGTCGGTGTAGCGAGCTAAAGCAATTGATAAAGCAGTCCTTAGTTTCTAGTTGACGACTAGCATAGATGGGGCATCTTGGTCAGCATGTATACTGATGGTATCTGTGGGCTGATGGTCCTGTTTCTGTGCTTTGGACCTTTCAACTTTAGAGCTACATCGTGGCAACAGGCCCTTCGGCCCACTGATTCCGTGCCGACCAGCGATAACCCCTTACACCAGCACTACCTTACACACTTGGGACAGTTTACAATTTACAGAAGCCAATTAACCTACAAACCTGCACGTCTTTGGAGTGTGAGAGAAAACCGGAGTACCACCACATGGTCACAGGGAGAACGTGCAAACTCCGTACAGGCAGCACCCATGGTCAGGATCGAACTCGGGACTGTGGCATTGTGAGGCAGCAGCTCTACCCACTGCGTCACTGTGCCGCTCCAGAGTAACAGTGGACATAGAGATGCCTGAGATGGGCTACGATCCCACGTGTTGGTGCTAGCTGCTTGAAGGGCTGAACAGCCTCCTGTCCATGCTCTCATCTCGCTGCCACCATCGGGAAGAAGGTACAGGGGCCTCTAAACCGTGACCTTCATCCCAGCAACCATCAGCCTCTTGCACACTACACCACACCTACAAGTTGCACTGCACCACTGTACACTCTGTGACCCTCAGAAACAGCTTCTGAGAAACCAGAGGAAACTCACGTGGTCACAGGGAGAACATGCAAACTCCGTACAGACAGTACCCGTCATCAGAATTGAACACGGGTGTTTGTGTGAGGCTGTGCCACTCTGCTACCTCTGCTTTTTTGCATATAGTTACGACACACATGCTTTGATGCCAGGGCTGGATCAACCATTAAGCAAAATAAGCACGTGCTTAGGGCATTAAGGGAAGGGGGGGGGGCACCACAGAAATGGTAAACGGTTTACGGCACAAAATAAATCACTTTAAACTTGCTAAAATAATATTCAAAGTGGTTTATATGATCGGAAATATAATTTCGAAGTGTTCATGGTGTCTTAGTGATGTCACATAAAATATTATTATTGTTTATATTTTGAATTACATATATATGGGGGCACCAAAATCTTTTAAGTGCTTAGGGCCTCTATGGGTCTTAATCCGGCCCTGCTTGAAGCCCAAAGAAAAGCCATCCACCCAGTAACTGATGCTGGCCTGGCCTGGCCTGGATGTCTACTCTTGATCTCCAACTTTAGGCTGTGCTCGCCGTATGCAAGAAGGAGAAGATACACATGCACAATCATACTCCAATACAAGAGTATAAGAATAGTGGATTAAGCTGTGGCAATACACAAGATAGATATACATGGATGTGCAACGTTTCAGTTTGGGACCCTTCTTCAGACTGATTGTAGTTGGGGGGGGGGGGGGGGGAACGGGAAGAGGCGAAAACTGGAAGAGGGGAGGGGCAGCACAAAGGGTGGTGAGTGATAGATACACATGTGAGGGGGGCTGATGGGCGGATGGTTGGACAAAGGCCGGAGATGACAATGCATTTGTTGTGTGTTGCTGTGTTTATGGGTGTGTAAAGCTGCAGCAGACCAGAGTTTTATTGTTCCTCTTGCTGGAGCGTTTGACAATTAAAACACTGCAGACGCACTCTTCACCCCTGGTGTGGTGTCTGCCCGTCTTTACCATCTGGACTCCCCACCCCCGGCAAAATGGAGCAGTCAACCGGCAAAATGCCACAAACGACCTCTCAACGCGACTCCCACAACAGGCCTGAGGAACACTGGGCAGAAAACCAACACCGCCCTTCGGACTTTCTCCATTCCCCTCCCAGTGATGCTCATAAACTCCCCTGCTTCCTGCCCTTGCTCAGATCCAGCCACCCATCCAACGCTCCCCTCTCCCACCAGCCCCAACTCACGTCAGGATCCTTCGCCTGCCATCCCTTGTGCCAAGATTGTGGAATGTGACCTCCAGTGAAGATCTGATGACTGTTGACTATGGAAAAGTATTATTGAGCAGACCAAGCCCCTGGCCTAAGATCACAATCCAGCATCAAAGCCCAACTTGGGTCTTGTCTCGATTCATTTCCGAGGAAGCCTGCGGGCTGTAATATCCTCCCTCGCTGCACCAATTAAGTTCCAATGACCGGTTTGTCTGCTCCCAATATAATCGTTGATTCTCAGAATCCTCTCCGCTGGGTGGGATGAGTCAGATTTAATCTTTAACATAGATCGGTTGGACTTGTGGGTTCAATGGTTCAATGGTACTTTATTGCCACCTGCACCTATGTAGAGTGAAATTCTTTGGTTGGCATTGTGGCAGCGGCAAATGGGAAAGCATGGAAGATTCCAGAGTGGAAGCCAAGTTCATACGTTTTGGAGCAGAATTAGGCCATTCAGCCCATCGAATCTACTCCGCCATATAATAGTAAGATTAAACGAGAACTTACCAGTTTGAAGTTTGATCTTTATTTTATGAGGAGTTACGATGAGGGATTACGTGGAGACCCCGCCAGCACGCATGCGCGACATTTCTTCAAAGCAGTGGTGTGAAATCACAGAAATATAGTCACAATGACTAATATAGTAAGATAAACAAGAGAACTTCCATACCAGGTGATCTTTATAATAGAGGGTTGGGAGCGGAGGGCACGTAATCCCTCATCGTAACTCCTCATAAAATAAAGATCAAACTTCAAACTGGTAAGCTCGTTTAATCTTACTATTTTACTTCGGAGTCACGTGAGTGACTACGTGAAGATTTCAAAGCTCTGTGATTTCATGCCCTGGAAGCTCCATGCTCACACACCGCTAAAGTTGGGATAAGAGGATGAACGTAATTCAGACAAGACACTGGCTGAAAAACAAAATCAGGTATTTATTCATACCAAACAAAAATAGTGTCCCCTAAGGGTAACTATCTGGCAGCACTTAAAATCCTCCCTGCATAAGTGTCAGGGGAGGTCACGGGTTTATAGTAAAAGCGGTGGAAGGTCTTTTCGTTACTCCAACCCGCTGTAGCCAGGATGTGATCCAATGGTACCTCCATCCTTCTAGCCGCCGAGGTGGATGCTGCCCTGGTGGAGTGAGATTTAAATTTGTTAGTATCCACCCCCGCTGCATCCAGTACCACCCTTAACCATCTGGAAATGGTTTGCACCGTGACTCTGTGATGGGGCTTCTTGTGACTAACAAGCAAAGCTGTTTCCGAGCCCCTAAGATTTTTAGTGACTGTAATGTATCATGATATCATAGAGACAATACAAAGACGAGGATCTGCTGGGTAAGCCAGAAGCTCCAAAGTATGTCCAGACACTCCGGGTCGATCTTGTTTCAGCAGTCCCTGCACATAGAAAGTGATTTTGTCACTGGTGATTGCCATATCATCCAGGTTAAGTTTGTGCAGGGACTGGACCCGTTGTGCCGTGATAAGTGCCATAATCATGACCATCTTATAGGTGAGTTTCGCCAAAGGGAGTCCCGTGTTAGGTGTCCATCCTCGCAGCATAGTCAAGACTGTGCTGATATCCCAAATATGGCTACATCTAGCCCTGGGGGGATTAGAATTGAATATTCCCCTCATAAATTTGGATACTAGAGGATGTGACCCAATTCCTAATTGGTCACTCCCCTTGCCCAAGTAGGACGATAGGGCACTCCTGGCACAGTTAATGGCACTGTAACTCAAACCCTCATCGAAATGAAGGGTAGCCAAAAATTCCAGCACTTCCGTTATGGTGGCGGTTTCATATGTTGTGTTGGCTGTGACGCAGTATCCTTCCCATTTCCTGATGTAGGTCAGGTACTGCTTTCTTGTGGACTCCCTGCAGGCTGCTGTGATGGTATCAATGGTCCTGTTGGAGAGTCCGAATCCGTGAAGTGGCCGTTTTAAAATCTGCAAATTAACAAGTCCATGCGGTCATGACATGGATGACATTCTCCTGTAACAGGATGAACGAGCAGGCTTGGTCTTTTGTTCACCCTGATACAGGGTTCTGTGGCCATCTTCTGTACCATAGGGAACCATGGTTGGGTAGGCCAGTCGGGCACCACCAAAATACCCGATGCTGAGTCTTGCTTTATTTTCTGCAAGACCCGACTGATGAGGCAGAAAGGAGGAAATGCGTAGCAAAATAGATCTCCCCAATGTAGCGAGAAGGCATCCATCGCTACTGCCCCCGGGTCTGGCTCCCAAGCAACATATGTTGGTAGTTGGTGATTTAGCCTGGACGCGAAAAGGTCGATATCTGGTGTTCCATAACGTTCTATAATATCTGAAAACACATTCCGATCCAACATCCATTCTATGTTGTCGTTGAATTTACGTGATCTGGTGTCTGCCACTGTATTTAGCTTACCTGGAAGGTAAGTAGCTGAAATCCAAATTTCTCTTTGCAGACACCAGTGCCAGATATTGTTAGCCAATTCATCACACGATATCGACTTTATACCGCCCATATGGTTAATATATGCTACCACCGTGGTGTTGTCAATTTGTATTCTTATATGAACTTTGTGCATATTAGTGCAGTATGCTTTAAGGCCGTGAAATGCTGCAAGCATTTCTGCATAGTTAATCCCCAAGTTTTTGAATAGGGTTAACTCTGGTGCACTCCATCTACCTCCACAACTAGAGGTAGTGTTAGTAGCTCCCCACCCTTTGGCACTGGCATCCGTTTGTAAGATGATCGAGGGATTGATGATATTGATAGGTTTAGAACAATTTTGGGCATTACCCATCCACCAATATAATTCGGCTTTTGCCTTTCCGGAAATTTTCATGGGCCTGTCGAAATGGCCAGCATGATTTTTGAGCGCTGTAATTTTGGTTCTTTGTAAGTTTTGGTAATGTAAGGGCCCAAATTGTGCTGCAGGAAATGCAGCTACTATCTTCCCAGTCACTCTGGCCACCTGCCGAATGGATGGGACCTTAATGCCAATGAGGCTCCTGCAAGCCTCTATCAGGTCTTCCACCTTGCTTGGTGGCAACGTGACAGACATTTGCACTGAGTCAATAATGAACCCCAGATATCTCATGGTGGTAGAAGGTTCCAATATTGATTTGTCTGGATGTATCATAAACCCCAGCTTCTGAAAAAGACGTTTCGTGGCTGTAACTGCCAAAGTAGCCATTTCCAAATTCTCCCCCACTATGAGGATGTCATCAAGATAGGCCATAACAGTATGTTTCTGTTTCCTTAAATAGGCCAAAGCTGGTTTTAATATCTTGGTAAATAATCTGGGTGCTGACGACAACCCATTGGGCAAAGCTTTGTATTGCCATAATTGTCCCATCCAGACAAATTTTAGGTATTTCCTATGATCCTTGTGTATGGGTACTGAATAATATGCATCCTTGAGGTCAATGCATGCCATGTAGTACCCATTGGCTATTAACTGTATTGCAGTATTAAAGGTGTCCATTTTAAAATGAATATACTGGACAGAAGTATTCAGATCGGTCAAATCTATAATGATGCGGCACCCGCCGTCTTTTTTATTTTTGGTGAATATATTAGACACGAACTCCTGAGGTTCTTTGATGGCTTTCTCAACTACCCCTTTTTCTATTAATCTTTGTAGTTCAGCATGCCCTGCTGCCCTTTCTTTTAGGGAAAGGACAAATTTCCGGCTAGGTGCATGCTGTACCGGGGTAGGGAGTTCATGAACAAATTCAATTTTATAGCCCTGGATACTTCTGAGTATATAAGGATCAGAGGTAAAAGTGAGCCAATTCTCGAAGAATATGTGCAACCTGCCCCCTACACAAAGTGAATTTAGACCAGATGTGTTCCTGGGGACCCCAGACCCACTTACCTCCATGGTTACTGCCGGTGTGGAGGTTTCTGTCCTTGCTTCCTTGGTTGGTTGTGGGTGTTCTGGGAGTGGCGCATCTTCCAAGAAGGCCGGCCTGGGCCTTGGCCTAAAAAAGACCGCTGTGCAGGAATGCCGGCCTTCGAGCTTTCACCACTGGCAGACCTGTTATGGTAACTCTGCCCGGTGGATGTGTAGGGGTGCTGTCTGTGTGGGTGTTGCGGCTTAGTGTAGCCAGGTTTTATAAGGCCCAAAGCCTTGGCCTCCTCGTCAAGGTCTTTAACCTGCTTTGGGAGATCTTCCCCGAACAGCAGGCTAGGAGGCTGAGTCTTCCCAGGCTTACACAACCCCGCAAATTTGGGGTTAAGCTCCGGCTTTATGATGTTCTTTCGAAAACTGTTAATCTCAAATTGAGTATTACAGAGTAGAGCCAAAGCATCCTGTAATTCTTCCGGCATATCCACACCCACTGCAGTTCTTGCTACTGCCGTAATCCCTGCGGTTAGGAGCTTCAGAATCCTCTGAAGTTTAATCTCCTGGCCTCTACTAGAGGGGCTCATGTTTCCCCAAATAGGGTTATTTACTGCAGGTACATTCAATGAGTTGCAGTTCTCAGGTGCCATATATTTGTCTGCTGTAGCATTAATGGCCTGTTCCTGCAACTGGTTAGTTGCCATATAGTTGATGCTGGCAGCCAGCTTAGGGTGGATAGGTAAGCCTTCTTTGTTAGGCATAGCATGCTTGCTTACCATATCCATGTAGTCTTCACACACCCCTGACACTTTCGGCAGTTCAACCAGCTCCCCTTCTTCTGGGTCAGCCCAGTTCTGACCCTCAACGCTCCCCTGTATAGAGGGGGAGACATTGGACAGTCCTCGATAGGAACTTGCCGTGGGCCTGCTAGGAGTCCCACTGTGACCCTGCCCCTGCATTAGCAGGTCACGTTGGAGCATTTGCTCCATCATCCGCTCCATGCGGTTTAGACGACCTCCGTCGCCATCCGCGAACGGGGTGTCCTCGGGACCAGACTCCGCTGAGTCGGCCCCGGCCGACTTCCGGGTGGTTTTCCCGCCCGACCGTGGCGTACCAACGGTCCCAAAGGGCGAAAAGTCGGGAGCTGCAGGTAAAACCTGTAACTCTGGAGAGGCGGCTCTCTGCTGGCTGCTCTCCTTGGCAGCTGCTTTGGCCGCTGTTCTCTTCGATTTTCTTTCCATTTCGCTGGTCGTCGACTCACTACCTCCGGTGAGACTTACCTGGCGTAAGCTATTTAAACTTGCGCTGGAGGAGCCCCGCTCCTCCCGACCGTCGCTTCCGCATGCGTACGACGATATGTCGCGCATGCGTGCTGGCGGGGTCTTCACGTAGTCACTCACGTGACCGAAGTAAAATCATGGCCGATCTATCTTTCCTTTCAACTCCATTCTCCTCCCTTCTCCCTGTGACCCCAGACACCCGTACTAATCAAGAACCTGTCAATCTCCGCTTTAAAAGTACCCAATGACTTGGCTTCCACAGCCGTCTGTGGCAATGAATTCCACAGATTCACCACCTTCTGGCTGAAGAAATTCTTCATCTCCTTTCTAATGGCACTTCCTTTTATTCTGAGGCTGTGCCCTCTGGTCCTAGACTCTCCCACTAGTGGAAACATCCTCTCCGCATCCACTCTATCCAGGCCTTTACCTATTCGGTCTGTTTCAATGAAGTCCCTCTTGTCCTTCCAAACACCAGCGAGTACAGGCCCTGTACTGTCAAACTCTCATCATAAGTTAAGACTCAGTAAAATTTCCAAAGACACATGGGAAAAATACCTCTTATATATACATAAATGTTCGATTAATGTTAGACACATTTTAATCCAATTCAAAATACTGCACAGACTCTACTACTCAAAGACTAAACGGAATATGATTTTTTCAAATGTGTCTCCTATTTGTGACTAATGTCTCCTCCAAGAAGCAACTATAACACACTCCTTTGCCTCTTGCATAAAACTCCATTACATTTGGAAAGGAATCTTCGAAACTTTCTCAAAAACATTAAAAACAAAACTGGACCCCCACACAGAATTGATTATTTTCGGAACAGCAGAAGCCTGCCCTGAGCTATCAATATTTGAAAGACATTCTTTAATTATGGCCTGATAATGGCGAAAGAACGTATACTTAAATTTTGAAAAAATACATCTGCCCCATCTCTTAAAATGTGGATTACAAACATGTCTGAGACGCTACATCTTGAAGATACGAGACTTGTCTTAGCAGGAAAATCAGAGCAATTTTCAAAGATATGGATTTCTTTCATTGATTCATTACAATGATAGTATGGTGCCACACAACTTTGGAATTAAACCGATTTACGGACTGGGTGATGGGTGGGGTGAGAATTGAAGTAGGTATATCAACACTTTTTGGGGTTTTTTCTTTTTTTTCTTTCTTTTTTCCGTTTTAGTCTTTTTATTTCTTTAAGTTTTACTTACTCACTCTTTGACTACACTCATTTGGTAGTTTAGGGGTTCTATTCTTACACATTCACTTTCTCTTCCACTTGCTTTTCCTCTCTTTTTCTATTTCATCTTTGCTGAAATTAAAATCGAAGCTGTACAATAAATGTACTATGTCATATGCCGCGGCTTATACTTTTGTACTCTGCTTCTAATAAAAATATAAATGAATAAAAAGAAAAAAGTTACGACTCAGTATACAGAAACAAAGAACTGCAGATGCCAGTTAAAACACAAAAAGCTCCCAATCCAAAGCATTACCTAGGCATGTTCTCCAGAGATGCCCCCTAACCCGCTACGTTACTCCAGCGCTTGCTGTCTTTTCCCAAGTTAAGACTCTGCATTTTTGGACAACTTTGAACTTGAAGGGTACAAGGTGGGGCCAGAAATGTGATGGCTCTTGTGGTCTGCCTCAGCTGAAGCGACTATTACACTCGTACTTGAATATGATTGCGCCTGTGTTTAGCAGGGCTGCCAACTCTCACGCTTTGAGCGTGAGACTCACGCATTTGAAGAGACTCTCACGCCCTCACGCTGATCAGAAATTTCTCACGTCCTGTGGTGAGAAATTCTGTGATCAACGAAAATTTCAAAACTTAGATATACTGCATGGTCCGCGGGTGTTGGTGAGCCGGGGCTGAGGGAGGGATGGAAGCAGAAGCAGCAGCGGGAACAGATGTGGACGGAAAGCCGGGGCTGGCGAGTGTTTGCCGGGGACAGATGCCGGGAACGGGGCTGCCGAGTGTTTGCAGGGCCTGCGAGTCGCTCGCTGCATCACTGGCCATGGAGCAGTGCAAGAGTCCCGGGCTGATCGGAGGCATCGGAAGCGTTGCGCCGCTGCCACGAGAGTCTCTGTGCCGAAGGGACAGAGACTCCAAAGGGAGGTGGAGAGAGAGAGGGGAAGGAGATGGGGGGGAGGGGCAGAAAGGGGGGCTGAGAGGAGAGAGAGAAGAGAGAGAGGGGGAGTGAATGGGGAGAGAGAAGAGGAAGGGAGAGAATGGGAGAGGGGGAAAAGAGAGAGAGGGAAAGGGGGAAAGAGAGGGAGATGGGGGGGCAAAGAGAAATAGGAGATAGAGACAGAGGAGAAAGGGAGAGGGGGAGAGAGAGCAAGGGGGAGAGTGAGGGGGAGAGAGAGGATGAGAGAAAGGATGAGTGAGGAGGAGAGAGAGGTTAGAGAGAGAGAGGAGAGAGAGAGAGGGGAGAGAGTGTGCGGAGAGGGAGGGAGAGGGTGAGTGAGGGGGAGATAGAGGTGGAGGGAGAAAGAGATAGAGAGGGGGGAGAGAGAGGGAGAGGGGAAGCGAGGGGGAGAGAGAGAGAGAGAAGAAGAGGCAGAGAGAGAGAGAGAGGGAGAGTGGGTGGAGAGAGAGTTAGGGGAAAGAGAGGGGATGGGGAAAGGGGAGAGAGGAGAGAGGGGACAAGAGAGAGGGGGAGGAGAGGGAGAGACAGAGAGGGAGGGGGAGGGGAGAGAGAGAGGAGGAGAGAGAGAGGGAGATAGAGAGAGGGATGAGAGTGAGGTGGGAGGGAGAGGGAGAGGGGAGAGAGAGGGGGACAGAGGAGAGAGTGGGGGAGAGAGAGAGGGGGAGAGAGTGGCAGGGCTGCAAACTCCCATGCATTGAGCGTGAGAATCACGCATTTCACCAAATTCTCACGCTGATCACGCTCTGTCGTGAGAAATTCTGTGATCAACGAAAATTTCAAAACACATATCAACTGCATGGGCCATGGGAGTTGGAAGCAGAAGCAGCGACGGGGACAGATGCAGATGGGGAGCGGGGCAGGCGAGTGTTTGCCGGGCTGGCGAGCCGCTCACTGCAGCTCCAACCATGGAGCAGCCTCAGTGCAAGGCATCGGAAACATTGCGCCGCTGCGGTGAGAGTCTCTGTGCGAAATTCGCCCAGGTGACCGGCATGGATAAGGCTGCGGCTCGGTGCATTCTGGAGGACAACCAGTGGCTGCTGGAAGTAAGTACCAGGCACTGGGTAGAAATGGTGGAAGATAGTGGACTTCAAATGGGGGTGTTTGGAGAAAGCATTCTGCTTGCCTGCTAGATTTTCACTTACTGTAACTGCAGGAAAAATGTTCCCGATGTTGGGGGAGTTCAGAACCAGGGGTCACAGTTTAAGAATCGAGGGGGGAGCAGTTAGGACTGAGATGAGGACAAACTTTCTTCAACAGAGAGTTGTGAATCTGTGGAATTCTCTGCCACGGAAGGCGGTGCAGGCCAATTCGCTGGATGTTTTCAAGAGAGAGTTACATTTAGTTCATGAAATCAAGGGATATGGGGAAAAAACAAGAAAGAGGTACTGATTCTAGATGAATAGCCATGATCATATTGAATGGCAGTGCTGGTTCGAAGGGCCGATGGCCTATTCCTGCACCTATTTTTGATGTTTCTATGCTTGAGTTTATGTCAGTAAAACTCGATCACTTGATTTTGAAGCATTCATGCATGGTGGAGGTACAATGTGGTCATAGAGTGATACAGTGTGAAAACAGGCCCTTCGGCCCAACTTGCCCACACCCGCCAACATGTCCCAGCTACGCCACCTGCTTTTGGTCCATACCTCCAAACCTGTCCTATCCATGTATCTGTCTAGCTGTTTCTTAAATGTTGGGATGGTCCCTGCCTCAACTACCTCCTCTGGCAGCTTGTTCCAAACACCCACCACCCTTTGTGTGCATAAAGTTACCCCTTAAAAAGTTACCTCTTAAAAATACTTCATACAAAAAACATTGAAATCATACTTCTACAATGCACTAAAACATGATTGTAATACATCAAATTTCAAAAAGTTCCTACCCTGGGAGGGGGGGACACCCTTCTTCCACACCCTCTCCCCACTCAGTTGCTCCACTCCCTCACCGGGTACCCCCTAAGGCCAGTGATCAGTGATCGCTCAGCCTCCCCACTTTCAAAAACGCTCCACGGCCCCTGGTTCAGATAGAGAACACTGCCAGATGTGAGCGGGGAACTGAGGCCAGTTGTCCATGATGTTTGGATCCCAATGCTCAGCGCTTCATGTTTCGGAGTTGGCTAATGTTATTGATTTGTAATTAACCTGATGACTTCAGGACAGTTTGTTACGAAAATGAAAGAAATGGTATCAGAATACTTATACAGCTGAGTGAGTATAATTTTATGGATGGGAATTGTGTTCAACCAATTGATGACTTCTTTGACAAAGTGACCAACATGTTAGATAACAAGGAAGCCAATGAATGTAGCAAATTTTGTTGTCCATAATTGGTCTGTGAAGTGCCCCATAAAGGGTTACCGTATTAGCTAAGCACCTGTGGACTTGAACGTAATAGGTTAAGTCCAGGGGGTCAGATATGGGGCTTTATGTGTGGGCCGGATATATTGTCAGTGCAAAGGGGCTAGGAGCAAGGCCAAGTGTGCATCCACAGTCAAGGTCTGGAATAGTACTTGGTGTTCAGTCAAAGCTGGGACCAGGAATGTGTTCAGCACTGGGAACCTAAGCAGGTAAGCAGCTACGATCAGGGTAGAATAGGGGGCCAGGTGTAAGGCTGGACTCAGGGTCAGGAATGAGAGAAGGTATGCAACTGGAGTCAGGGCCAGGAGTAGTACCAGGTGTGTAGTGAGACCCAGGTTGGTCAATATGGGCCAAGTGTTTGATTATAATCTGATTTCCATACATGAATATACTAAGATCATTCATGTGCTGCACGTATGGATCAGAGCCTGGGCTCCACTGTGGAATGTAATTAGGAATGTAATTTACTCTAACCTTATTCATAACTAATCTAATTTAAAGCATATATATTGCATTCAAGTGTAAGTTAAAAGACTCGTTACAGTATGCACCACATTACACAATTTCAAGCTGAAAAATGCAACAGTTCCATACCAATGGGAGGGGGGACACCCTCCTCCCACCCCATCCCCCCCCCACCCCCACCCCCGGTCGCTAGGCTCCCTCGGGCTTGGTCTCGCAATTTCTCACTCCCAACTCTCACCTAATGTTGGCAGCCCTGGTTTAGTAAGATATTTACAGGACTGTATGCAAAAAAAGAGTGTCGCAGCGGGTAAAGTTGCTGCCTTACACCGTCAGAGGCCCGGGTTCGATCCTGACTACAGCTGCTGTCTGTATGGAGTTTGCATGTTCTCCCTGTGACCGCATAGATTTTTCTCCGGGGGCTCCGGTTTACTCCCACATCCGAAAGACGTACGGGGTTGTAGGTTAATTGGCCCTAGTGTGTAGGGAGTGGATGAGAAAGTGGGATAACATAGAGGCGATTGATAGTCAGCATGGGCTCGGTGGACCGAAGGGCCTGTTTTTATACTGTATCTCTAAATTAAACTACAAAAAAAGGAATTTCCCTGTACCTAGGTACGGACATGTGACATTAAAGTACCACTGACCCATTGAGAGACGGAGGCAACTAGACACCATGTTAACAATGCATCATTAGCACACAGAGTCTTTTGCCCAGAGAAAGGGAATCGAGAAGACATAGATTTAAGGTGAGTGGGGAATGATTTAATACGAATTTGAGGGGTAACCTTTTCACACAAATGGTGGTGGGTGTATGGCACAAGCTGCCAGAGGAAGTACTTGAGGCTAGGACTACAGCACCATTCACAAAATAATTAGGTACATGGATAGGACAGTTTGGAGGGATACGGGCCAAGCACAGGCAGGTGGGGCTAGTGTAGATGGGAAATGTTGGTCGGTGTGGGCAAGGGGGCGATGGGCCTGTTTCCACACTTTTTGACTTTGTGACTCATTGATCCATTGCAATAATGCACCATTGCAATAATGCACCATTGCAATAATGCACCATTGCAGCAAGATGCCACTGAACCATTGCAACAAGCTGCCACTGATCAATTCAACCGTTGAACCCTTGAGGCATGACACCATTGCAGCAATGCACATCGAACCATCGCAACCAAGAGCCACTGAGCCATTGAGCTCCCCGCTCACATCTGCAGCAGCTGTTGCTGTGGGGAGTGAAGGACGGAGTTCGGAGAGTGAGGTTTCTCGGCCTATCCCCCGGTACGGCCTGGGCAGATGTCATCACGTCCTGGAGCTCCACCACAGGGCAAAGGTCTGGCTGGTTGTGAACCACCTTCTGGGTCTGGTCCCCATCTCACCTCCACCCCTGCCCCACCATCCCCACCTCATTCTGCAGTAGCACTAGGCTGGGGAGAGCTCGTCAGAGACTCCAACACCGGGGCTCCTTGCCTCAACCCTCTCCCCTCCCCCCCACCCTCTCCCTTCTCCACTCCCCTCTCCTCTGCTCCCCTCCCCATCCCCACTCTCTCCATTCCCTTCTCTCCCCTTCTCCTCTCCTCCTCCCTTCCCCTTCCTCTCCCTCTCCCTCCCTCTCAGAGTAGTGCACATGTAGAGTAAAGGGCCTGTCCTACCAGCATCCGACTCCATGCGATGAGCGCGATCAAACTAGAAGCGGGGGCCGCGCGGAGGTCGGGTGATCCCCTGTACAGGGCCGTTCCCAACAGCATGCGCCTGCATGCGGCAAGCGCGACCAAACCGGCAGAGAGGGCCGCGCGGAGGTCGGGTGAGTGGCGCAACGCGGCGCAAAGTGAGGCGAACTTGGAGCAAAGTCTTAAAGGTAAGTTCGCCAGGACAGAGAGGGGCGCACAGAGAGGGGCACAGAGTCACACACACAGAGGGCCACGGAGCCACACACATAGAGGGTCACGGAGGCACCTACAGAGAGGGTCACGGAGGCACGACGTTGAGATGGTGCGTAATGCGTCGAGGCGACTGCGAGCCAACAAGACGTTGCCGCGCGGAATTTTTGAACATAGTCAGTTTTTCGGAGCCCCGCGCGATGTCGGGACAAACTCCGAACAATTCGCACGGCTCAGGCGATCAAAGTGGGACCGGCCCCGCGACGCCGTACGGCTCAAGCGACCACGTTAGGTCGCGCTCATCGCATAGACTTGCATGCTGGTGGGACAGGCCCTTTAGTGTGGGCAGGATTACTATGTGGGTACCAGAGAGACATACAGCGCAGAAATTAGCCCTTTGGCCCTCCACATCCATGCTAGCCATTATCCACCCATTTATATTAACATAGAACAGTACAGCACAGGAGCAGCCCTTTCGGACCACAATATCTGTGCTAAACATGATGCCAAGACCACTTCTTATCTGCCTGTACATGATCCATATCCTTCCATTCCCTGCATATCCATGTACCCATCCAAAAGCTTCCACCACCAGCCCTGACATCACATTCCAGGCACTGACCACCATCTGCAACAAAACCTGCCCGCACATCTCCTTTAAACTTTCCCCTCCCTTCTTAAAAAACCTCGTCTTTTCCTTTCTCAACTTATTCTTTGGCATAACTAGTTCAGACAGATGTAGGATTATTCAATTTCTTCTAAATACAGACTGAACAAATACTTCACTTCCTCGTTATTCTCCATTCCCCTCACTCTTTCTCCCTCTCTGTCTGTCTCTCCCTCTCTGTCCCTGTCTATCTCTCTCCCTATCTCTCTGTCTTTTTCTCTCTCTCTGTTGCTCTTTCTCCATTACTCTCTGTCTCTCTCTCTCTCTCTCTCTCTCTCTCTCTCTACACCTGTCTCTCTCTCTATACCTGTCTCTCTCTCTCTCTCTCTGTCTCTTTCTCACTATCTCTCCGTCTCTCTCTCTGTCTCTCCATCTCCATCTCCTTGTCTCCCTCTCTCCGTCTCTCTCTCTCTCTCTGTCTCTCTCGCAGTGTCTCTCTCTCTCCATCTCTCTCCCTCCCTGTCTCTTCCTCCGTCTCTCCCTCCCTGTTTCTCCCTACGTATCTCTCCCTCTCTATCTCTCCCTCCCTGTCTCTCTCTCCCTCTCCCTCTCTCTCTGCCTCTCTCTCCATCTCTCTCCCTGTATCTCTCTCTCGCCCTCTCTCACCCCATATTTCCCTCTCCCTCCTATCTCTCTCTCTCCCTCTCTCTCTCTCTCTGTCATGTAATACTAAAGGAACTCAACATTTGCAAAACTTAAGCAGCATTTTAAAACAGTGCCTTCTTACTTCAAATCTGTTCAGTAACAAAAACATGGCTTATTCTTGAGGGTTAAACAGTTCAGTTTAAAACAGTTGTCACACTTCAAGGTTACTTGTCTAGTTTAAAGCCCTTAGACTAAGGGATGTGGTGAGGTGTGATGTGTGGGACCGTTTGCCAACATTCGCACATCTGAAGCTGTGCATAACGGCAGAGGCTGGAGAAGGGGTGACCAGGGCAGGCGCTGGATCCAGGGGGAACGGGCAACTGTTTAGTTTAATTTAGTTTAGTTTATTGTCACGTCTACCAAGGTACGGTGAAAATATTTTTTGTTCCGTGCTAACCAGATAGGGGAAAGGTTATACATGATTACAATCGAGCCACCCACAGTGTCCAGATACAGGATAAAGGGAATAATGTTTTGTGCAAAATAAAATCCAGTAAAGTCTGATTAAAGATAGTCCGAGGGTCTCCAATGAGGTAGATGGTAAGTCAGGACCGCTCTCTAGTTGGTTACAGGATTGTTCAGTTGCCTGATAACAGCTGGGAAGAAACTGGGCTACAAGGGGTGGCACGGTGGTGTAGCAGTAAGGGCATGTCCCACCAGCATGCGACTGCATGCGTCTCGCGCGACCCAACGTGGTCGCTTGAGGCGTACGGCCGCGCGGGGCCGGTTCCACTTCGATCCGCGGAGGCGGATGGAGTTGTGCGGGGCTGGTCCTGACATCATACTGACCAATCAGCTGGGCAGGAGGCGGGTCGACTGAATTTGGACGTCGCACAGCGTCGGGCGGTGACGACATCGCGTAGCGCCATGGGCCGACAGGCCGTTGGTGCACAGGATTTTCGGACAGTGCAAGATTTTTGGAGCCCCGCGCCATGTCGCGACCAGCCCTGCACAACCCCATACGCCTCCGCCGATCGAAGTGTGACCGGCCCCGCGAGGCCGTACGCCTCAAGCGACCACGTTTGGTCGCGCTAGACGCCTGCAATCGCACGCTGGTGGGACAGGCCCTTTAGAGTTGCTGCCTTACACTGCCAGAGACCCAGGTTCAATCCTGACCTCAGGTGCTGTGTCTGCGTATGTGGAGTTTGTACGGTCTCCCAGTGTGTAGTAAGTGGTTGAGAAAGTGAGATAACACAGAACTGGTGTGAACAGGTCGGCATGGACTCAGTGGGCCGAAGGGCCTGCCTCCGTGCTGTTTCGTTCAACCAATCAATCAATTCTGCTTTTCATTTAGTTTCCAACATCTGCAGGTTAGTTTGTTTTCCCGTTTCACTTTGAGATGGGATGTGTAAATTGAAACAGGCTGATGTCTATCAGGCAGCGATCTATCCCTCTGGACTTCTCCAACAAATCCCACAATCCAGGAATGGGGAATTATAATCCCAGGACAGAATAACGGCGGATATTGCCTGGGCTACACGCCAGCCAGTAATCCCAGTCAAAATTACACCTGCACTTGTCTGACCTCAACCGCGCTTCAGTATTCCCAAATCAACCGCTTGACTTCACTTTTAGTTTGGATCTTACTTTAGAGATACCGCGTGGAACACGTGCCAGCCAGCAATTACCCCGTACACTGGCCCCACACCACACACAGGGACAATCCACCTTTTATTCTACCGACGCCAATTAACCTACAAAACTGGTCGTCTTTGGAGCATGGGAGGAAAACGGAGCACACGGTGTAAACTTCTCAGGGAGAACGTACAAACTCCGTACAGACAGCAAACATAGTCAGGATCGAACCCGGGTCTCAACACTACCGCTGCGCTACGTGCTGCCCGCAACCGCTCCCCAATATCCGAAGGGCCGAATGGCCTACTCCTGCTCCTATTGTCTATTGTCTGTCCAGTTATCTGCTAAAAGGTCCCATGGATTGTGGTCATTCGGCATGCAGTGAGTTGACAGTCCCCTCCCATCCACCAGCCGTGACAGAGTCCTCCTTACCTTTCACAAAGACGTACACGCTGATCGCAGTCGCCCCGTCCTCTATCGGTCTGTCGAAGAGGTAATGGCAGCGGTAATACCCGGTGTCACTGGCTCTCGCCCCCCTTAGCACCAAGGTCTTGCAGTACTGCTGTGCCGGGGAGCCCTTGCAATCCTTGACACTCACGCTCCTCCCTCCCGCCTCCTCCGGCCTGAACAACGGCGACTTGCTGTCTTCTTCCACGTCCACCTGCCCCGGACACGACCAGCCCAGAGGGCTCTGACCCCTGAAACAAGCACACAGAAGGGTCCGTGGGAGATGGTGCCTGGACTAGAGGACGTCAGCTACAGGGAGAGGCTTGGATTGTTTTTCTCTGGAATGCCGGAGGTTGAGGGGAGACCTGATAGATGTTTATAAGATTACGAAAGGAATAGATAGGGTAGACAGTCAGAACCTTTTTTCCCCCCATGGTGGAAATGTCAAAGACTAGGTGGGAAGGGCAAAGCTTAAAGGAGATATGTGGGTCAGAGGGTGGTGGGATCCTGGAACGCGCTGCTGGGGGTGGTCCTGGAGGCTGATACAATAATGGCGTTTAAGAGACTTTTGGGTAAGCACATGGATATGCAGAGAATGGAAGGATATGGATCACGTGCAGTCCAAGATGATTAATTAGGAGGTTAATAAGAGTTGTTCTTGGCATCATGTTTGGTACAGACATTGTGGGCCGAAGGGCCTGTTGTTTCTGCTGTTAAGAGCAACTGTGTCAGGGGCGTTCAGAGAACCAGGGGCAACTGCATCCGTGATCAGGCGTGGGGAATGCTGGCATCCATGAGTAGATCAGTATATGGACAGGAGGGAGCTCAGCCGGACCAGGGGAACTGGCATTGCTTATGAAAGGACAAGCAGAATGGATAAACCGCAGAAAAAGTCACAAAGTGCTGGAGTAACTCAACAATAGTGTTAGTACATCTACACACACACACACACACTGAACATTTTGTTCTCATTTATTATATTGTTGACAGTGTGCTATGTTTACGTATTCTGTAGTGCTGCTGCAAGTGAGAAATTCATTGTTCTATCTGAGATCTAGGACAATAAAACATTCTTGACACTTGACTGCTGGTCGGCACGGATTATGTGGGCTGAAGGGCCTGTTTCCGCGTTGTATCTCTCAACTACACTAAACTAAAACTAAAGCCTCCCCTAAGCTGCGCAATTTCCTGCTTAATTCCTCCAGTCTGAAGAAGGGTCCCGACCTGAAACGTTATCTGCCCATTCCCTGGCTGACTCTAATTCCTCCTAAACCATGGCCAGAGGGAACTGCTGAGGATGAAGCATATTTTCCGGTGTTCTCTGGGCAAAGAGACACAAGGGACATAAACAGTATCCCTCAGAAGCTGTTTAATACACAAAAGGGCATGAAGTCGTTATGATTTGAACGTTGATTTCTCTAATTCCAAGTAACCCCTGCTTTCCCTCTCCTCACACCTCCCCCACTGTAGTCCTCACAGTTCCACTGTTCGCATCCCCCTGTCCCTTCATTATCACCTCTTCCCCAGCCAACAATGGGCCCTTATGGACTCCATCTTTCCTTGGTCATCTATTGCTGGTTTTGTCTTTTCTTACCTCCAGTTCCCTCCCCTATACTTTCAGTCTGAAGAAGGGCTCCAACCCAAAATGCTACCTATCTTTTTTCTCCAGACATGTTGCCTGACCTGCTGAGTGACTCCAGCACTTTGAGTCTGTCTTCGGTATAAATCCGAAGGCACAAAGTGCCGGAGTCAGGCAGCATCTGTGGGGAACATGTTCTGTGTGTTTCCAGAGACATTGCCCAACCTGATGAGTTACTCCAGCACTTTGTGTTCCAGTTTCCATTGCTGGTTTAGTGTTAGCCGTCCGATATGTAACGGTCGTGATTGACAAGGGCCGGATATAAGATATTGGGATATTAAAAAAATGAATTGCAGATGCTGGTTTATTCCAAAGATAGACACACATTGTTGGAGTAACTCAGCAGGTCAGGCAGCATGTGGAGAAAATGGATAGATGACTTTAGATTTTAGAGATGAAGCACGGAAACAGGCCCTTCAGTCCACACTGACCAGCGATCACCCCGTACACTAACCCTATCCTAGGGCCAATTTACAATTTAACCCAAGCCAATTAATCTAAAAGCCTGCATGTCTTTAGAGTGTGGGACGAAACTGGAGCAGCCGGAGAATACGCATGCGGTCACAGGTAGAATGTGTAAACTCCACACACAGACAGCACCTGAAGTCAGGATCGAACCCAGGTTCTGGTGATGTTGAGGCAGTGGCTCTACCACTGCACCACCGTGTCACCCTTGAATTCAGATTGTGTGTGACCCGAAACGTCACCTTTCCATGTTCGCCAGAAATACTCCCTGACCCACTGAGTTACTCCAGCACTCTGTGAAACGCCACCAATGCATGTTCTCCAGAGACACTGCCTGACCCGCTGAATTACTCCAGCACTCTGTGTCTATCACAATATACTGGGAAGCTGTTTTCTCTGGCTGTTACAGAGATATTGCCAATCTTGTAGAGATGGTCAGACAAGAGAAAAATACATTTCTCCTTAATCGCTCTCAGCTTGAGCAGGCTGCAGGCCAGAAACACACACAGAGGAAAGCCTTAACTTTTGCTGTTAATCCCAGTGCGTGGCTAAGGGGGGAGATGTGGGGGTCAGATAACCCAGGGGGAGGGGGGTACAGTGAGTTTAAAGCACGTTGCTTCGTTTGGTTTTAATTGACTCTGAGGTGAGCCGTTGGAAATATCAACATCATCTCAAACATCACCGGAGCTGAGCCGAAACATTAGACTTCAGCTGACCCAGATGTCTATCAGAGAGGCGCTGGGGATGAGGGGAGGGGGGGTGGTAGTAGGGCAAAGTATTCAATGGAGTGGGTTGGCACAGTGACGCAGCGGTAGAGCTGCTGTCTCATAGCGCCAGAGACCCTGGTTCGATCCTGATTACAGGTGCTGTCTGTACGGAGTTTGTAGGTGAATTGGCTTCCAGAAATTGTAAATTGCCCCTAGCGTGTAGGATAGTGCTAGTGTACGGGGAGATCGCTGGTAGGGTCGGCGTGGTGGGCCGAAGGGCCTGTTGCCGCACTGTATCTTTAACGTCTAAAGGAAAGTCTAAAGTCTAGAACATGGAAACATGAAGCTGGAGGGATGTTCGTTGGCAGAGATGGGGGGGGGGGGAAGAGGGCAAAGCTCGCCAGTGGGGGGTAGAAGACCAGGTGACCTCTGGCTGGGGAGAATAAGAGAGCAGGGGACTGGGACTGAGAGAGTAGATGAGTTTAGTTTAGAGATACAGTGTGGAAACAAACCCTTCGGTCCACTGAGCCTGCACCGACCATCGATCACCCGTACACACTAGTTCTGTTATCCTACTTTCATCCACTACCTGTCCACTTGGGGCAATTTACAAAAGCCAATTAACCTACAAACCCGCACATCTTTGTGACGTGGGAGGAAACCGAGGTACCCAGAGGAAACCCACAGCGGGTGTGCCAAGTGCAGGCAAATGGGACCAGTGTAGATGGGGCATCTTGGTTGGTATGGGCGAGTTAGGCCAAAGGGCTGTGAAACTCTACAAGTAGAGGGGCTGGATAACTAACGTCCGTAGTGGAGGTTGGATGCCCATTGCGAGAGTCGTAGTCATACAGCACAGAAACAGGCCATTTGGCCCAACTATCCCCTGCTGCCCCATCTCCACTAGTCCCACCGGCCTGCGTTTGGCCCATATCCTATCCATGTACCTGTCAAAATTTTTTTTTAACCGTTGCGATAGTACCTGCCTCAACTACTTCCTTTGGCACCTCGTTCCATTTACCCACCACCCTTTGTGTGAAAAGGTTACCCCCCCAGGTTCCTATTCATTCTTTCCCTCCCTCACCTTAAACCTATGTCCTCTGGTGCTTGATTTCTCTGCTCTGAGCAAAAGATTCTGCACATTTACCAAGTCTATTCCTCACGTGATTTTATAACCTCTATAAGATCACTTCTCACTACTACAAACAGTCTGAAGAAGGGTCCCGACCCGAAACGTCACGTATCCATGTTCTCCAGAGATGCGGCCTGACCCACTGAGTTATTCCAGAATTCTGTGTTTTTTTTCAAGATCCTAGCACCGTTCGTTCCATGACTCTAGTGGCTGTTTCCGCCAGGGTTGGGACGAGGAGAGATTGTGTTTGGGGGTCAGACGCAGGGAACTAGGCAGGATGGTAGCCTCACCAGTTGCCGCACTCACCTGCACGTGATGGAGAGAGCGCCCCCTGCAGTGATGGAGTACTCCGTCCCGGTGACGTTGACGATGGTGGGAGCTGTCATGGACAAACCTCTTATCAGACCTACCGAAAAACAGAGAGATTCAAATCTTCCAACTATTCGACAGTCTGCCAAAGCTGCACCTTTCCTGGAGTGGAATACAATATTGTTCAGAGCTCCCTGAAAACGGCAACACTTGAGTAGTGAGTGGGGTAAAGAAGGCGTACAGTACACTTGCCTTCATCAGTCAGGGCTTTGAGTACAACTATCATGAAATCATGATGCAGCTCTATAGGACTATAGATTAGGCTGCGTGCAGTTCTGGTCGCCCCATTTCAGGAAGGATGTGGAAGTTTTGGAGAGGGTGCAGAGGAAATTTACCAGTACGCTGTCTGGATGAGAAAGTATCAGCTATAAAGAGAAGTTGGACAGACTGGGATTGTTTTATCTGGAACATCAGAGGTTACGGGGGGATTTGATAGAGGTATATAAAATTATGAGTGGCATAGATAGGGTAGACAGTCAGAACCTTTACCCAGGGTGAAAATGTCCAACACTAGAGGGCATAGTTTTAAGGTGAGAGGTTAATGGAGACGTGTGGAGGACATATTTTTACAGAGAGGGTGGTGGGTGCAGGAACGTGCTGCCAGGGGTGGTCGAGGAGGCAGATAGTGGTGTTTGAGGCTTTTAGATAGGCACATGGATATGCGGGGATTGGAGGGATATGGATCATGGGAAGTCGGAGGAAATGACTTTAACTAGGCGTCATGTTGGGCATGGACATTGTGGGCCAAAGGGCACTTTCCTGTGCTGCACTGTTCTCTGTTCTATGAATAAGAAGAGATTACACAGACTGATCCTGTACTCAAATATAACACAGCAGGAATCGCTGGTAACACTCAGCAGGTCAGGAACCATCTGTGGAGAAAGAAACACAGTTAATATTGCAGCTCAATGACTCGTCATTAGAGCATACTTGTTCGAGTTCAGAAGCAAGAAAGGCGAGTGAACCAAAAGGCAGAAAGATCCTTTCATGGTTGGTGTTGTTTGTAGCATCTAGCAAGGACTTGGATGAGAATGGAGGGAGTATGATCAGTGAGTTTACGGATGACTCGGAAACTGGTGGGGTGGCGGAGAGTGAAGAGGGTGATGTCAAGATACAGCAGATCAGCCTGAAAGTTGGCCAGAGCCCCGACAGATGGAATGTAATTTGGACAAGTGCAAAGTCAAGTTTGTCCAATCTCTGGTTGCATCCACAGGCCTCTACTCCAGGCAACGACTGGTGAATCTCTTTGGCCCACTCTCTTATTAATGCTCGTGGACATGCCGAATCTTCACAAACACTGAAGTAGAAAAGCTGATGTGCTTTATTGATCATCGCATCAGTGTGAAGGGACCAGCTTAGGTTGCTGGTGATATGGAAGTTGAGAACGTGAAGCTGCCCACCTTCTCTACAGCAGCTCTGTTGATGAGGACAGGGTGTTCTCCCCCTTGCTTCCATTGGTCAACATCAAACGCTTCCATCCTGCTGACCTCATGGGTTAGACTATTTTGCTGACAACACTATTGTATCACAGACTGGTTCAGCAACCCGAACACCCAGGAACGAAGGAGATCGCAGAGAGTGGTAGACATCGCCTGGTCCATCCCCGGTACTGACCTCCCCACCATCAAATGGGTCTACAGGAGGTGCTGCCTCAAAATGGCAGCCAGCATCTTCAAAGACCCACAGCACCCTGGCCACACTATCATCTCATTGCTACCATCGGGAAAAAGGTACAGGAGACGGAAAATCGTGACCTCCACGTTCAAGAACAGCTTCTTCCCAGTAATCATCAAGCTCGTGAACACTGCACAATATCAACCTCAGCAATTATGATCTTCTATGGACATAACATGCTGGAGCAACTCAGCAGGTCAGGCAGCATCTCTGGAGAGCATGGGTAGGTGATGTTTCAGGTCAGGACCATTTTTTCATCTTGACATGCTACCTGGCCCTCTGAGTTACTCCAGCACTTTATGTCCTTTTGTGTATTAACCAGCATCTGCAGTTCTTTGCTTCTACATGATCTTATACGGACTGTGTCTTTGGTTGCACTATGGACTTTGGTTTTGCATATTTATGGTTTGTTTACCTACTATTACTGATTTTAAATTTATTGTATTTATTACCATATGCTATGTGTGTTATCGTTTCATGGTCTTGTGAAGCTGCAGTGAGTAAGAATTTAATTGTTCTGTTACCGGTGCACGTGACAATTGCACACACAGATTCCTGGACTAACACCTGGAATGGACAGGTTGTTTTACAAAGGGTTTGTATCTCCTCTCTGCAGAGGTTGTTCTCCTCCCCTCTCCGACGGGCGTTACGTGAGACCCTCTTACACTGCTCCCCCTTTCCGACACCCACTCCTCTCCTTCTGTTCAACTATGTTCTGACCCAGTAGGCCTGATGAAGGGTCCCGACCCACAATGTCACCTGTCCATTCCCTCCATAGACGCTGCCTGACCTGCTGAGTTCCTCCAGCACTTTGTGTTTTTTTGCTCAAGATTCCAGCATCTGCACTCTCTTGTCTCCAGAGTGAAAGAGGACGTGGTGAAAACGTTAAGATCCCGCGGGATGCTAGCAAGATGGCGCAAGAGAACGTTCCCTCTTGTGGAAGTATCTCTCCATAAGTTCAGAATTCATAGGAGCAGAATTAGGCCATTCGGCCCATCGAGTCTACTCCGCCATTTAATCATGGCTGATCTATCTTTCCCTTTCCAACCCATTCTCCTGCCTTCTCCCCATAATCCCTGACACCCGTACTAATCAAGAATCTGTCAATGTCCACTTTCAAAATACCGAATGACTTGACCTCCACCACCGTCTGTGGCAATAAATTCCACAGATTCACCACCCTCTGACTAAAGAAATTCCTCTTCATCTCTTTTCAAAAGGTACATCCCTTTATTCTGAGGCTGTGCCCTCTGGTCCTAGACTCTCCCACTAGTGGAAACTCCCTCTCCACATCCACCCTATCCGGGCCTTTCACTAGTCGGTAGGTTTCAATGAGGTCGCCCCTCATCCTTCTAAACTCCAGCGAGTACAGGCCCAGTGCCGCCATACTCTCATCATACATTAACCCAGTCATCCCCGGGATCATTCTTGTAAATCTCCTCTGGATCCTCACCAACGCCAGCACATCCCTCCTCAGATATGAACTATAGACTTTTGTTGCACAAAGGACTGGAGTTTTACATGGATGTTGCCAGGGCACGAGGGCCTGATCTATAGGGACAGGTTAGGCAGGTTAGGACTTTATTCCTTGAAGCACAGAAGGCTGTGGAGTGATCTTATAGATGTGTATAAGATCTTGAGGGGAATAGATAGGATGAATGCACAGAGTCTTTAACCCAGAGACGGGGAATCAAGAACCAGGGGACATAGGTTTAAGGGCAAGATTTAACAGGAACCTGAGGGGCAACATTGGCATACAGAGGGTGGTGGGTGTATGGAACGAGCTGCCAGAGCAGGTAGTTGAGGCAGGTCTTATAACAACATTTAAACCGCACAGACAGGTACATGGATAGGATAGGTTTAGAGGGACATGGGCCAAACGTGGATAGGTGGGACTAGTGTTGATGGGAGATGTTGGTCAGGGTGGACATGGGCTGAAGTTGGACATGTTTCCGTGCTGTGTGACTCTGGTTTACAGACGCCAATGTCCCTCCGTTACCGCTCTTTGCACTTTGTGATCTGACCTTCCCTCTGGCGCACCTCTCACTCACGGTACCGAGCGGTTTCACTCACTTTACAAACGCTGGCGACTCCGTCTTAAAGCTCACCTTTTATACTCACCCATTTCTTGCGCTTTATACTCAGGCAACTATTGCTCTTTATAAAAACAGAAAATGCCAGAAATACTCGGCGGGCCGGGCAGCGTCTGTGGAGAGAGAAACAGAGTTAATGTTTCGGGAGGATGGCTTCTTGTCAGAGCCGGGGAAAGTTGGAAATCAAACATGCTTGCACAGGAGGGGGAGGGGTGGAGGGGTCAGCGGGGGTGCGTGACGGGGTGGAGAGGTGGGGAGAGACTGAATGACCAGGCGGTGATTGCAGGGGGAGGGAGGCGAAGGCCAGCTGATCGCAGCGATCTCGTCGGGAGGAGCGTGAAACGGAAGGGCGTGAATGAAAATGGAAGGAGCGATGAAGGAGAGCAAACGACACTGTGGCGGCGAGACCATCCGGGCAGATCCTAGAAACCAGCAATAAAGCAGAAGCTACTGCAAATACTCCGGAAACATCCGTGAGGGAGGAACAGTGTTGGCATCGCAGGTCGGTCACCCTTAGTCGCAACTGGTCAGTTCTAGCACGAACTGGAAAGGCTGGTCTATCTGAAATGGCAGAATTCCAGGGCACATCTGCAGAGACGCAACTGAGGGATGGGGGGGGGGGGGGGGGGGGCGGTGAGCAGGGCTAACTTCGGCTTCGTTGGAGCCGTGCAAGGGGCCAAAGTCAGAGTGGGAAGATTGGGAGAGGGAGGGCGAGAAGGAGGGGGGGTTGGAGCGAGGAGAGACTGGCTGGTGGTGTCTCCCTGACTGTAGGAACAGAGGTGTCCCACTCAGCTGTCACACACATGGGTTTCTAATTTTGTGGTTGTCAAATGCAACGTACTAACTGTGCAAGTGTATCTCTGCCTCACCAGGAAGGACGGTTCTGGTGCAGTGCAGTGCAGTGTCCATGATGCGGTCTTGCCCACAGTTTGGGGAACCCAGACACAGCCTCAGCCAACCCCTCGATGTTTGGGCAAAGGTGACCGTGAGGTCACAGCCTTCTCCCACTTCCACTCATCCACTGGGAGATCTCCCCCCCCCCCCCCCCCCCCCCTTGCCCCGAAAAGAAGTCCAAGGAAGCCCAAAGCTGGTGGGAGGGAGGGGGAACATCTTGGCCTGGGCAAGTTGCAGCACTAGGGACGTAGTGAATGTTCATCAATTTCACCGAGGAGCCTTTCCAATTGGTGACCAAACTGACCAGTCTCGGGGACCAGCTGTAGATTGCGACTTGAACTCTGTCCCCAGCCACAGACATCCCTGAAGAGAAGTCCAGCGTTCTCCGCTTTATGTCACGTTTCTAACGTCTGCAGGCTCGGTATCTCACCGCCCCGATCTCGTTTGTCGCCCTCGTTCCTCCCCCTTCCATCATCCCCTTCCGTCCATCCTTGCACCCGACGTCACTCTGCCACCCAGCCTTCACCCCTGCCCGCCCGCACCACCACCTCCTGTGTCGCTCCACCTCTCCCCACCCCCTCCCCCTCTGTCACATCCGCCACCCCCTCCCCCGCCATGTTTGATCTGGAACTTTCCTCAGTTTACATGCAGAGTCATCAACCAGAAACATTACCTCTCATCATCTCTCCACAGATGGTGCCCAACCTCCTGAGTGTTTCCTGCAGTTTCTGTTCTTATTTCAAATTTTGGTCCCCACTTCCCAAACTTACAGACCCCTCCACTCTCCACTGGGGCGGCACAGTGGTGCAGCGGTAGAGTCCCTGCCTCACAACGCCGGAGACCCGGGTTCGATCCTGACTAGGGGCGCTGTCTGAAAGGAGTTTGTCTGTTCTCCCTGTGACCGCGTGGGCATTCACCGGGTGCTCCGGTTTCCTCCCACATTCCAAAGACATGCTGGTTGGTACGTAAATTTGCATCTGTAAATTGTAAATTGTCCCTAGTGTGTAGGATAGTGCAAGCGTTTCGGATGATCGCTTGCTGGCGCGGACTCAATGGGCGGTCTGTTTCCACACCACACCTCTAAAGTAAACTAAATTAAATCAAAGATTTTGTTTTACTTTTAGAGATACACAGTGCGGAAACAGGCTCTTCGGCTCACCGGGTCCACGCCGACCAGCAATCCCCGCATATTAACACTATCCTACACTATCCTCCAAGTTTTTCCAAGTGTGGGATGTGACCTGTAGATCCAGGCCCCAGTCATGGAGTCACAGAGTGTGGAAACAGACCCCTCGGCCCAACTTGCCCACACCAACCAACACGTCTCATCTACATTATTGCCACCTGCCCATGTAGGCCCATGTTCCTCTAAACCTTTCCTATCCATTCACCTGTCCAAATGTATTTTTAATCTTGTTATAATACCTGCCTCAACTGCCTCCTCTGGCAGCTCGTTCTATACACCCAGCTCCCTCTGAAAAAGTTAACCCTCGGGTTCTTATTAAATCATCCCCCCCTTCATCTTAAACGTTTTGCCTTCTGGTTCTTGATTTCCCTACTCTGGGCAAGAGACTCTGTGCGTCTACCCGATCTATTCCTCTCATGGTTTTATACACCTCTATAAGATCATCTCTCATCCTCCTGCGCTCCAGGGAATAAAGTCTTAGCCTGCTCAGCCTCTCCCTGTAGCCTAGGCCCGTAAATCTTCCTAAATCTTCTCTGCGCTCTTTCCAGCTTGACAAGAAGTAATTGAGTTGTTTTGCAGAGACAGCTGACAAACTCTCACGCCACAGATTCAGATTCAGATTCAATTTTCATTGTCAGTGTACAGTACAGAGACAACGAAATGCATTGTACAGAGACAACGAAATGCAAAAGACAACGATATACCCAACTCTTGGTTGTCGAGCATCATGCCAACTTGCAAACCATGGTAACAAAGCCCCCCTTTACTTCATGGCTTTAGTTTTGCTGAAAGGCAGATTATTTGGCACCTTATCATCATTTTTAGAAGCCCACATATACCACCTCCAACACAACTCCCTCATCCACCCCCTCTGTAATAACAGAAGAAATAACTAAGTTACTGAGACAAGAACTGCCTTTAACAAATCTCCTCGTTCATACAAAGTGATTATCTATTATCAACGATGATCATTCCCCAGGTCTTTGTGCTCAGATCTCCCACACTTTGGAGACAGTTATATTTCACACTCTATTGGGTGGCGCAGTGGTAGAGACCCAGATTACATCCTGATCTCGAGTGCTGTCCCGAGTGGAGTTTACAGGGTCTCCTTGTGAATGCATGGGTTTCCTCCCACATACCAAAGACGTGGGGGTTTGTTGGTTAATTAGCCCTCTGTAAATTGTCCCCAGTGTGTAGGGAGTGGGTGAGAAAGTGGGATAACATAGAACTTTAGTGTGAACGGGTGATCGATGGTCGTCATGGGCTTGGTGGGCCGAAGGGCCTGTTTCCACACTGTATCTCTAAACTAAAACCAAACTAAGCCAAACTATACAGAATGATGTCCAGTTCTCCGCGGACAAGAGTCGCCCGTGACCTGCGGTATTGTTCCCTGAACTGAGCAAATGCACACTCGTTATACTCACCTAACTCGCTCTTTAGAAAAAAACAGAAAATGCTGGAAATGCTCAGCAGGTCAGGCAGCATCTGTGGAGAGAGAAACAGAGTTAATATTTCAGGTCGATGACCTTCCATCATGGTTGAGGTGTTAGAAATTCGCCATGTGTCGTGTTGCCGAGCAGGGAGGGAGGTGGAGAGAACAAAGGGAATGTCCATGCAGGATGCGGACCAGGAGCGAGTGAATGACGCGAGAGGTGGCGGTGTTGGCCGGGCGAGCGGTGGCGCCTTGGTCCTCAGATCCGATCTGTCTGAGAGAGGTGTACGAACGTACTAGGCGAAGACTCAGGAGGGAGAGGTGAGGAACAAACGCAGACAACCGTCGCTGAAACTGTGGGCCACAAAACGTGTAGGAAGGAACTGCAGATGCTGGTTTGCACCGAAGATAGATACAAAATGCTGGAGTAACTCAGCGGGTCAGGCAGCATCTCTGGAAAAAAGGACGGGTGATGTTTCGGGTTGGAACCGATCTTCAGACTGAAGAATGGTTCAGACCTTCAGGGTCTGAAGAAGTGTCCGACTTGAAATGTCACCCATCCTGTTCTCCAGAGATGCTGCCTGAACCGCTGAGTTACTCCAGCACTTTGTGTCTATCTTTGGTTACAAAACGTTGCCGGTGCTGGTCAGTGGGTCAGGCAGCATCTTTGGTGGATATTGGATAGGTGACATTTGAGTCTGAAGAAGGGTCCAGACCCAAAATGCCCACCTAACAACGTTCTCCAGAGATGCTGCCTGACCTGCTGAGTTACTCCAGCACATTGTATTAACCAGCATCTGCAGTTCCATGCATCTAACATTCCTAGATGATGACTTTTCACCAGACCTGGTCAGATCTAGACAAACTGGAATTGTTAGCACAAAGTGTTGAATTCAGCATTATTCTGTGAGTGCAGTATCGTCTCTGGTTGGGAGGCAAGGACTTGTTCCGTGTTGGTCTCCCCTGTAACCGTGGAGGGCCAAATGCCGGGAGCTCACACAGGAAGTGGGAAATAGAATTAAACGTAGAAGCAACAGGAAGTTCCGGATCATTCTTGGAGACTGAACGCAAAGCGACACAGTGGCGCAGCGGTAGAGCTGCTGCCTCACAACGCCGGAGACCCGGGTTCGATCCTGACTACGGATACTGTCTATATGGAGTTTGTACATTCTACCTGTGACTGCATGGGTTTTCCCCGGGTGCTCTGGTTTGTAGGTTAATTGGTGTCTGTGAGTTGTTAATTGTCCATAGTGTGTAGGTTAGTGCTAGTGTGCGGGATGATCGCTGGTCTGTGCGGACTCGAAATTTCCGACTGGGTATTTTGAAGGCAGAGATTGACAGATTCTTATTAGTACGGGTGTCAAGGGTTATGGGGAGAAGGCAGGACAATGGGGTTGCGAGAGAAAGATAGATCAGCTATGGCAGAGTAGACTCAATGAGCCGAGTGGCATAATGCTGTACCAGTGACTTATGAAGCCTTGAAATGTTTAACACTGAATTCAACAAGTTTCAGATAGCCAGCTTTTCCAGTTTGTGAGAGAACCGGCCAATTCTAGTGGAAGGTGAAGATCTGCAAAGTTAGCTCTGCCCCTCTCCCTGGACTGCTGAGTGTTTGCACCCTTCTCCGTTTGTGATCACCAACTTGGGCAAGGCTTATGACTCCCACAGCCAACGTTCCTTGTTCCTCGAGTTCCTCTCCTCTCCCGCCTTCATATGTCCGTCGCGCCTCTGTGGACAGACCATCTCGGATGACCAGACCTCCCCGGCCCTGCCACCCCTCCCCCGCTGGTCACTCGCTCCATCGTGACCTCCACCCCCCAGGGACATTCGCTTCACCCCCCCTGCCGCCCCTCCCCCCCCAGGTCTCGGCAACAGTCAACATGTCAGACTTCCAACTTCTCCCAATTCCGATGAAAGGTCATCGACCTGAAATGTTAACTCTCTCTCTCTCTCTCTGTGTCTCTGTCTCCCCCCTCAGATGCTGGCCGGCCCACAGTGTGTTTCCAGCATTTTCCCCTCTTACTCCAGATGTTAGTCTATGTCTCCTCAATGACATCCCCGTGCTCAGACCCCCTCATTCACTCTCCACACGGACCCCTCACTCAAAGACTCCTCACACACCCCCACTCTCCACAATGAGACCCTCCACTTTCCACACACACACAGAGCCCCCCCTCCCCCATTGAGCACACAGACACCACACTACAGAGACCCCTGCTCCCTCTCCCCACTCAGAAACCCCACACTCTCCCCATATATAAAGATCCCCCTCACTCCCCACACACAGGCCCTCAGTCTCCACACTCAGCGGCCTCTCACTCTTCACTAGGGTTGCCAACTTTCTCACTGCCAAATAAGGGACAAAAGGTCAAAATAAGGGATAAATTCCCGATGGCAATTCGTTGACCGACTCGGCCGTGGCTGGGTGAATGATGAGTTGGCCCGGGTGCTGGACTGCACACAAAGCCCAGCTGGCGGGTCAGCTGAGGAGTTTTGTCGCGCGGAAAGTCCGGCGCCCCATCCAACTCATGAACCGATGATCGGACATGAGAAGGAGGGGGTGATGGTGACGGTGGTAAGCGGAGGTCCGAAGGTGGGACAGCTGGCTGGGCTGCCGACCGACGGGGGCCACGGGCGAGGCGCTGCTGCTGCACTCCATGGGCTGCACTACGTCGAGACGGGCGAGGCGGGGACAGACGCGACGCTCCGACCCAACAGTCCTCTCGACCAGAGTAGTAGCAGTCAAATACGGGACAAGGGCGGTCCCGTACGGGACAAACCAATTTAGCCCAATATATACGGGATGTCCCGGCTAATACGGGACAGTTGGCAACCCTACTCTTCACACAATCAGAAACCCCCACTCTAAGATCTCTCACACTCAAGAGGCACGAGGCAAGAGTGTTTTATTGTCATATGTTCCAGAGAGAACAATGAAATTCTTACTTGCTGCAGCACAACAGAATGTGTAAACATAGTACTCTGTAAACAATATAATGAACAAGAAACGTTCTGTGTGTGTGTGTGTATATATATATATATATATATATATATATATATATATATATATATATATATATATATATATACATACACATACATATTATATATATATATATATATATACACACACACACACACACACAAACGCATAGTATACACACACACATACGCATAGTAACACCAGCATCATCAAGGATCCACACCATCCTGGCCACTCACTCATCTCCACACTGCCTTCAGGTAGAAGGTACAGGAGCCTAAAATCTGCAACATCCAGGTTCAGGAACAGCCACTTCCCCACAGCCATCAGGCTATTAAACTCAACTCAAACAAAACTCTGAACATTAATAGCCTATTGCACTTTATCTGTTTATTTAATATATTCAATGGTATATGGACACACTGTTCTGTTCTGTATTTATTTACGCCTACTATATTCTGTTGTGTTGAAGCAAAACAAGAATTTCACCGTCCTATCTGGGACACATGACAATAAACTCTCTTGAATCTTAAATCACTTCTCACACACACAGACCCCTCTCTCTCCATCCTTTTTGCTACTCTGGCCATTTCCAGCTCTGTTTCCCCACTGGAATCTCTCCCTTTATCTTGTGTTATTTATACTCATCCCTGTATCCTGTGACCTCAAGTCTTTGACAATCAGTGACATTCCTCTCCTCTCCGTCACTCACCCGCCTTGCACCTCTCTCCTCTGTGCTCTCTTGCTGACAGATAATGTGTGCTGATCGGACCTTCTGTACAGACACCAACACTGCCGCCCAGTATCTCCTGCCTGCTCTGTCTTCATTCACCAGTAGTAATCTGCCACACTTTATACCCAACAATCTCCTGTCTACTGTCACCCTTTACAGCAACGGTCTCCTGCTCTTCTTAGGACGTAATCCTATCATAGAATATGGAATATACAGCACAGGAACAGGCCCTTCGGCCCACAATGTCTGTGCTGAAGATGATGCCCTGGCGAAAAAGGTTTTGACTGTCTACCCTATCTACGACTCGTAATTTTATAGACTTCAATCTGGAATTCCCTCAACCTCTGGCACTCCAAGGAAATCACCCAAGTTTGTCCAAAAAAGAGACAAAGTGCTGGACTCGAGTCGGGCAGCATCCTGACCCGCTGAGTTACCTTAGCAGTATTTTTTTCTAATTTTAAACTCTGGCCTTTATGCTTTAGATTTTAATGATACAGCGCGGAAACAGACCCTTCGGCCCACCGAGTCTGCGTCGACCAGCGAATACCCCATACACTACCAGCGCTATCCGACACACAGTAGGGACACATTACAATTTTTACAGAAGCCAACAAACCTGCAAGCCTTTGGAGTGTGGGAGGAAAGCAGAGCACCTGGAAAAACTCCACATGCACAGGGAGAACGTACAAACTCCATACAGACAGCACCCGGAGTCAGGATTGAACCCGGATCTCTTACGCTGTGAGGCAGCAACTCTACCGCTGCGCCACCGTGCCTTTGTTCCAACAATCTGCCGATCAAAACCCCTCACCTGTGCCCACCTATTACCTGTTTAAGAAGGAACTGCAGATGCTGGAAAATCGAAGGTAGGCAAAAATGGTGGAGAAATTCAGCGGGTGCAGCAGCATCTATGGAGCGAAGGAAATAGGCAACGTTTCAGGCCGAAACCCTTCTTCATGGCGAAGGAAATAGGCTTCCCATCTCCCATCAGACTGAAGAAGGGTTTTGGCCCGAAACGTTGCCTATTTATCTTCACTCCATAAATGCTGCTGCACCTGCTGAGTTTCTCCAGCATTTTTGTCTACCTTCCACCTATTACCTGTCTTTTTAACCTGCCCCACCTCTCTCCTAGCTTTACCCCCGTCCCCCTACACAATCAGTCTGAAGAAAGGTCCTGACCTGAAACCTCACCTATCCACGCTCTCCAGAGATGCTGCCTGACACGCTGTTACTCTAGCACGTGTGTCTTTTTCTGCAGTTTCTTGTGTCTCCAAGTCTGTACAACGTCTCATTGTAGCTAATGCCCTCTAATCCAGGCAGCATCCTGACAAACCTCTTCTCTACCCTTTCAAAATGTCACCCTCTCTATGATGTGTTTGTTCACTCTCTTAACTCTCACCCATTTTCCATTCAGAAATTCCCACTCCCTCCACTCCGCCTTCTCACCCTCTGCTAATTCACTCCACACCCAACATCCGCACACATCTAGTACTCAGCAAGTTCGCACCTTGTACACTGTGCTCAGTAATTGCACACTTCAAACTCATCAATTCACACTTTAAACTTTTATTCTGAACAATGTCACTCTTTTTATCTCGTAAAACTCTTTGAATCAGGAACTTGTCCTTGTGGACTCCTATACATCGGCGAGACCAAGCGCAGGCTCGGCGATCGTTTCGCTGAACACCTCCCTCCGCTCAGTCCGCGTAAACCTACCTGATCTCCCGGTTGTTAAACACTTTAACTCCCTCCCATTCCCGCACTGACCTTTCTGTCCAGGACCTCCTCCATTGTCAGAGTGAGGCCCAGCAGAAATTGGAGGAACGCACCTCATATTTCGCTTGGGTAGCTTACACCCCAGTGGTACGAACATTGACTTCCCGAACTTCATGTAGCCCTTGCCTTCCCACCCTCTCCATCCCTCCCCCCTTCCCAGTTCTCTGACCAGTCTGACTGTCCTCGTTTACATTTTATCTCTGTTTGCTTTGTTGTTAAATTATCCGGGCTAAAAATGATCTATTCTACATTGTCCTTGAGCTACATCCCCTTTGTTAACGTTTTCACACCTCACACTTGCTTATCTCTGTGTCCCCCTCTCCCACTAACTCAGTCGGAAGAAGGGTCTCAACCCGAAACATCACCCATTCCTTCTATCCAAAGATGCTGCCTCTTCCGCCAAATTATTCCAGTATTTTGTGTCTATTTTCACAAGTGCTGGCAGGTTTTCTGGGCTATTTCTACTAACACCCTAACAGGCTTGTAATCCTCTTTTTTTCCGATACTTCAACAACATTCCAATAAATGTTCCTGTGATCTGAGTGAGGGGCCTGATGAGTTTAAAGGGAGCGCAGGAAAGAGGCCCCTGGTGTTTAGACATAGTGGGAGAACCAAGTTCCCAGTGGGTTTCAGGGGAATATTGCCCAGCTTCTGTTCTGTTTACAGCAACTGTGGAAAATCATCCAATGAGTTCCAGTAGTTTACTTTAGTTTATGTTTCGATTATGTTGAATTTAATGCAAGTTTAGTTTCGGGCAATTTTAATTTAGTGCAAGTTTATTGTCATGTGCACCGAAGTACAGTGAAAAGCTTTTTTGGTGCGTGCTTACCAGTCAGTGGAAAGACTACACATCATTGCAATTTCTCAACTTTATCTTACACTAATTATTCTCTTTATCCTGTGTCTGTACACCGGATGGCTCGATTGTAATCATGTATAGTCTTTCTGCTGACTGGATAGCATACAAACAAAAAGCCTTTCATTGTTATTTTTTTAGTTTAGTTTATTGTCATGTGTACTGAGGTGCAGTGAAAAGTTTTTGTTGCGTGCTGTCCAGTCAACGGAACGACTATGCAAGATTACAACTAAGCTGTCAGTGTACAGATACAGGATAAAGGGAATAATGTTTTGTGCAAGATAAAGTCCAGTAAAGTCCGATTAAAGATAGTCAGCGATAGTCAAAGATAGTCAAAGATAGTCCAATGAGGTAGATGGGCGGGTCAGGACCGCTCTCTTGTTGGTGAGAGGACGGTTCAGTTGCCTGATAACAACTGGGGAGAAATGGTTCCTGAATCAGGAGGTGTGCTTTTTCACACTTCTGCACTGCTTGCCTGCCTGATATTGAACCAGAGATTCCTGAACAATCAGAAACCAGATGATCAGAGTTTTATTGAATTCAGAGGCCGCACAGTTTTAACTCAGTAAATGCACTTTCTACTCAGCAGGTGCACACTTTGTACATCTCAACTGTACACTACACTCAGTGGGAGATTGCAACCTTCACGTGGTCCGCCCTGTTTTGACGAATGCAATCAACCCGGCGTGCACAAACAAATAAGATCAAATAGAACAAGTTGTTCGCCAACTTTAGGCTGTGCACGCCATGCGCAAAAAGGAGGGGGAGAAGAAGAAGAAGTAATTTTACATTCTCAGCTATTGGGACCACACTGCGAGGTTTTGTGTGTGATGGTCACTAATTTCACACTGTTTGCACGCAAACACTTCACTCTGCATCCCCTGTAAGCTTGCACCCAATGCCCTGGTAATGCCACACTCTGCATGCAGTGCCCCAGTAATGCCACACTCTGTGCCCAATGCCCTGGTAATACCACACTCTGTACCCAATGCCCTGGTAATGCCACACTCTGAACCCAGTTCCCTGGTAATGCCACACTCTGCACATAATGCCCCGGTAATGCCACACTCTGCATGCAGTGATTTAACACTTTAAACACCAAAGTTCTGCGCTTTTCACAGCAGTGTCACTCTATTAGCCCTTATTCTGATCAAGTTTAACCCGAGCAGTTTAATACTTTGCACTTGGCCATTTCTCATGCAACGTTTCATACAATAATACAATCACCCTTCCCTTTATCCTCAGAAATCTCTCCCCACACTCGAAGATGTCACACCAGTCGCCGTGCGCAGTGGCCACTCTGGGCGGAGAAGTTACCCAGTCTAAAGTCAACAATCACACCTTCTTTACGTGGCACCTTCTCACACTGTGGAGAGATGGCTCAGCCTCAATACTTGACCATTTCACATCTTTACACTCAGAGATTCAACTCGATTTGAGCTGAGAACGGTTACAGCAGTCACACACTCTTGAAGTTTCGCATCGCTCTTTGTGCACAGCAAGTTTGCGAATGGTTCTCAGTGCTCGTGGTTCAATCTGTAATTTCACACTCGTCATCCACAGTCTTGAAACCTTTATTCCCGGGCGATTTCCCTTGTAATCGGTAATCAAACATTCGTAGAGCTGTTGCCTCACAACGCCAGAGAACCCGGTTCAATCCAGAGTGCCAATCTCCACCATAAAAATATCCCATGACTTGGCCTCCAAAGCTATCTGTGGCAATGAATTCCACAGATTCATCACTCTGTGTGTGTGCGTGTGTGTGTGGGTGTGTGACCGTGCCTCTGTCTGACACCGTGTGTGCGTGTTTGTGTGCTTGTGCGTGTGCATGTGTGTGCGTGTACATGCGCGTGTGACCATGCCTCTGACTGACACTGTGTGTGTGTGTGTGTGTGTGTGCGCGTTGGGTATATGCGTGAGCGTGTGTATGTGTGAGTGACCATTGTCTGACAATGTGTGTGTGCGTGTGTGTGTGTGTGTGTGACCGTGCCTCTGTCTGACACCGTGTGTGCGTGTTTGTGTGCTTGTGCGTGTGCATGTGTGTGCGTGTACATGCGTGTGTGACCATGCCTCTGACTGACACTGTGTGTGTGTGTGTGTGTGTGTGTGTGTGCATGCGTGTATATGCGTGTGCGTGTGTATGTGTGTGTGACCATGCCTCGGTCTGACACTGTGTGTGTGTGTGTGTGTGTGTGTGTGTGTGTGTGTGTGTGTGTGTGTGTGAGTGTGTGACCATGCCTCGGTCTGACACCGCATGTGCCTGTCTACATGTGATGTATGTCCCAGGTCTCTGTGTGTTTTGTGTTTTGCATTTCCCTTTTCCTGTTCTGGGGATAAATAGCCGGCGGATCTTCCCGGCCATCTGTGCTGTTTTCCGAGCTGGAAAGGGAGCGCTGCTGGATTGCTTCCTCCTGCGCTCTGACCGGCTGCTCTTCCAAGGAGAGCTGGAGTGTTTGTGTCAAGCCAGCTTGCATCCAGGCAGGTTACGTTCATCGGGGGCACCACTCAGCTGTAAACAGGGTCACTTAGCTCAGGCACCAACCCAGCATGGAAGGAAGCTGCCAAAGAAACCAATGAACCTTGGCCAACCAGCAGCAGAGGTCGGTTTGTAACCTTATGTACCGTTCCTGTCTCCAACCCTCGTCCCAATTTTCTGCCCAATCTGTCCCAGTGATTAGAGCACAGGGAGCGAGGAGCGGTGCATGGAATTGGTTTAGTTTAGTTTAGTGATACAGCGCAGAAACAGGTCCTTTGGTCCACCGAATCCATACCGAGCAGCGATCCCCGCACGCTCAAGTGCCTGCCCGGCACCTGTCATAGGTCGTTACAGGTCGCCGAAAATGGTCAACATGTTGAAAATCCAGCGGCGACCAGAACAAAGTACGACTCTTTGTGTGACTACTCACGGCCATACAGGCTTCATCCCGCGACATGTCGCCAGGGTGACGTCTGTATGGTCGTGAGTAGTCTCCTAGTCACCCAAAGTCGTAGCGTCTTTCTGGTCGCCGCTGAATTTTCAACATGTTGAACATTTTCGGCGACCTATGACGGGTGCCGGCAGTTGCCGAAAAAGTCGTGGAAGTGGGACAGGCCCTTCACACTAATCGACACACTTGGGACAATTTATAATTTTTACCAAAGCCAATTAACCTACAAATCTGCATGTCTTTGGAATATGGGAGGGAACTGGAGATCTTGGAGAAACGCCATGCAGGTCACAGAGAAATTACACAAACCCCTTACAGACTGCACCTGTAGTCGGGATTGAACCCGTGTCTCTGGCGCTATGAGACAGCAACTCTATGGCTGCACCACCGTGCTGCCCAGAGGGCTAGGAGTGGGAATACAATACAATGAATCAATGAACAGTTGGGCCGAAGGGCCTGTTTCCACACTGTGTAGCTCAATGACCATTGAGCTAAACACAAAGTGCTGGAGAAACTCAGTGGGTCAGGCAGCATCCCTGGAGGGAATGGACAGATGACGTTTCGGGTTGGGACCCATCATCAGACCGATCTATAATCGGGTACTGTTGATACACATTGGGATCTTTAGTTTCAGTTTAGTTTACATATACAGTGTGGAAACAAGCCCTTCGAACCCACTGTCCACGCCGACCATCGATCACCCGTTCACACTAGTTCTATGTTATCCCACTTTCTCACCCACTCCCCATGCAATAGGGCCAATTAACATTCAAACCAGCACGTCTTTGGGATGTGGGAGGAAACCGGAGCACCTGGAGGAAACCCACGCGGTCACAGGGAGAACGTGCAAACTCCACACAGACAGCACCTGTAACCCATGGTTCAGACAAACCCTGCTTTCTTCTATGTTTAGAGAAGCTGCCTCATTGCCTGGGCTGTCGCTTCCTTACTGATCGGCTTACGATGTGAAGCTTCCAGTGTGAAACCTGCAGCAGCAATCACCCCTATAGAGGCAGCTTCCTAAACCGTTCATTACTCACCGGCACTGTGGCTGTTCGGAAGCATCGTGCTGAACCTGATCATTTTGGCCGGGATGTTCAATTGTAAAGAGTTATAACGGCAAACAGAGTCATGCAGCACGGAAACAGGCCCTTCGGCCCAACTTGCCCATGTGGCCAACATGTCGCATCTACACTAGTCCCACCTGCCTGCGTTTGGCCCAGATCCCTCTAAACCTGTCCTATCCATGTACCTGTCCAAATGTCTTTTAAATGTTGTTATAGAACCTGCCTCAACTACCTCTGGCAGCTCGTTCCATACACCCACCACCCTCTGCATGAAAAAGTTGCCCCTCAGGTTCCTATTAAATCTTTCCCCTCTCACCTTAAAGCTGTGTCCTCTGGTTCTTGATTCCCCTACTCTGGGGAAAAGACTGCATTTACCCCATCTATTCCTCTCAGGAGTTAAACGGGTTTGATTTTCTTTCTCATAAGGAAACACCCTTTGAAATAGTGACAATGTTGGCTGCTGGCCAGAACGTTCTGCCAGGGACCTCATCAAACCATTGGTGCTATCATGTCAGTGTTTAATGGCCTCTGCTGTCGAGTGGCCAGGGTGGACACAGCCGCGTGATAAGGTGCGGAGACATTTCGGCATGCGGAGCCAGTGCGGGCACGGACGGCCTTAGTTGAATGCAACAAAGAACACCTTGTGTTTAGTATAGTTTAGTTTAGAGACACAGTGCAGAAACAGGACCTTTGGCCCACCGAGTCCCCACCGACCAGCGATCCCCGCACATTAACACTACTCCACGCATACTAGGGACAACTTTACACTTATACCAAGTATACACTCAGGCCAAATAACCTACAAACCTGCACCTCTTTGGAATGTGGGAGGAAACCGAAGATCTTGGAGAAAGCCCACGTAGGTCACGGGGAGAACGCATAAACTCAATGCAAACAGCACGTAAAGTCGGGATCGAACGTGCTTCTCTGGCGCTGCAAGCGCTGTAATGCAGCAACTCCACCGCTGCGCCACCGTGCCACCCTGTGTCATAGAGGTATACAGCATGGAAACAGGCCATTCGGCCCATCTACACTAGTTTCATCTGCCCATGTTTGGCCCATATCCCTCTAAACTTGTCCATTCCACATACCTGCCCAAATATTTCCAAAACTTTGCAATAGAACCTGCCTCAACTGCCTCCTCTGGCAGCTCGTTCCATACACCCACCACTCACTGTGTGAAAATGTTTGTCCTTGGGTTCCTATTATATCGATCCCCCCTCACCTTTAACCTTAGGCCTCTGGTTGTGGATTCCCCTACTCCAGGTAAAAGTCTTTGAATATTCACCTTTTCTATTCACCTCATGAATTTACACACCTCTATAAGATCACTCCTCATCCTCCTGCGCTCCAAGGAATAAAGTCCTAGCCTGCCCAACCTCTCTCTATAGTTCACACCCTCAAGTCCTCGTAAACCTTCTCTGTACTCTTGAAGAAACAGGGAACTGCAGATGCTGGTTTACACAAATGGACACAAAGTGCTGGAGTAATTCAGCTGGCCAGGCAGCTTCTCTAGAGAACATGGATAGGTGACCTTTCGGGTTAGGACCCTTCTCCAATCTGAAGAAGGGTCCGGACACAAAACGTGACCCATTCATGTTAAGCTTTCCAGCTGAACAATATCCTTCCTATAGCAGGGTGGCAAAACCTGAACATAATACTCCACATGTAGTCCCCCACCAACTAGGTTTAGGAATGTGAAACACACATGCACACACAGAGACAGGCATGCATGCACACACACTGGCAGGCACACATAGGCACGCACACAAACATACACACACAGGTATGTACACACGCGCACACACACACACATACCCACAAGCATGAGCACACACGCGTATACACACATTGTAGCTGTCAGCGTGATGGACCTGTGGGATTAGTTCAGACTGACACGGACATGTAACATGTCTGACAACATCTTTGGGAAGGGAAGCCATCTCAACATGTCGGGCCAATAATCTTTCATCGGTACAGGGCTGGAGCAGCACGCAGAGGGAGTGTGGCAGAGGCTGGGGATGGGGAGGTTACCGTCCTGCTCCGTGACCCTCTGCCCTACATACCATGTGCCAGTTGGCAAGGCTGTCACTGGCCAGCGTGCACAGACATCCATCCACACCTCCAGACCCAGCGCTCCCTCCTCACTGAGCCCCACCTTCACACTCAAATCCCTGCTGCTCTCGGCACTAGCTCCCAGCTTCCTTACCCCCCTTCCCCTCCCTCTTCACTGCCCCCGTCCTTGCTTTAAGCTAGTTTGGTCATTCTGACAGAAGATTTTAGTTTTTAGTTTTAATTTTAGAGATACATCGTGGAAACAGGCCCTTCGGCCCACCGTGTCAATGCCAACCAATCACCGTAATCACCATACACTCGCACTATCCTATACACGAGGAACGATTTACAATGTACAGACGCCAATTAACCTACAGACCTGTACGTCTTTCAGATGTGGGGGGAACTGGGGCACCACCCGGAGAAACTTCATGGGGGCACAGGGAGAACATACAAGCTCGTTACAGACAGCACCTGTGGTCAGGATCGAACCCGTGTCTCCGGCGTCGTAGCTGCCTTACTCTATCGCTGCGCCACCGTGTCGCCCACAAATGTTTCCGTCAGGAGGGAGAAGGGAATGGACTTGAAACGTTACCTTGGTTTCTGCAATTCACAGCTCAGTCCTGAATCTCCAGCACATCCTGTAGTCAGCATGTGAGCATAGAAACAGGCCCTTCAGCCCACAACATCAATGCTGGCCATCACGCCTACCTGCTTGCCTGCTTTAATGACATATCCCACTATTGAAATGCCTGTTTGGAGCAATATTAGGTAACTAACGTGATCTGAAGAAGGGTATCGACCTGAAACGTCACCTATCCATGTTCTCCAGAGATGCTGCCTGACCCGCTGAGTTACTCCAGAACTTTGTGTCCCTTTTTTGTAAACCAGCATCTGCAGTTCTTTGTTTCTCCACCTATCATTTGCCGGTCTTTGTCCTGCCCCCCCCCCCCCCCCCCCCCATCCCCATCCCCCCATCCAATCCGCGTAAAAAAGGGTCCCGACCTGAATCACCTATCCACATTCTGCAGAGATGCTTCCTGGCCTGCTGAGTTACTCCAGCACTTTGTGCTTCTTTTGGAACTAGCATCTGCAGTTCCATGTGCCTATGAGGAAGTGTTCTACTTGTTTGGCAGTGAGGGTGGGAATGGCAGCTTATTTAGTACAAGGGCTACAGTCTTAAAGCTATCACCAAGCCACTGAGCGGCAATGGATTAGCTGGGACTTATGTGGCCTTTGGTAACTCAGTTACCAAGTTAATGGAGTTAGCCGGAGCTGGTGAATGGTGAAGCAGCCTGAACTGTTTGCTAGTGTCAGGTGTACAGTTATGGAGTCACAGAATAAGGAAACAGGCCCTTCAGCCCAACTTGGCCACATCTGCCAACATGTCCCATTGACACTAGTCCCACCAGCCAGCATTTGGCCCATATCCCTCTAAACCTATCCTATCCATATATCTATCCAAATGTTTCTTAAACTTTGCAATAGTATCTGCCTCAACATTATGAAATGGTGTTAGGTAAACTGTTGGGACTGAATGTAACCCCACATTTTAAGGGCGAGAGAAATCAGGGAATTATAGAGCAGTTATCCTGACATCGGTAGTGGGGAAGATGCTCGAGTCAATTATTAAAGATGTAATCGCAGCGCATTTGGATAGCAGTGACAGGATCGGTCAACGTCAGCATGGATTTATGAAGGGGAAATCATGCTTGACTAATCTTCTGGAATGTTTTGAGGATGTAACAAGTAGAATAGATAAGGGAGAGCCAGTGGATGTGGTGTATCTGGACTTTCTAAAAGCTTTTGACAAAGTCCCACACGAGAGCTTAGTGTGCAAAATTAGAGCACATGGTATTGGGGATGGGGTATTGACATGGATAGAGAACTGGTTGGCAGACAGGAGGCAAAGAGTAGGAATTAAAGGGTTATTTTCAGAATGGCAGGCAGTGACTAGTGGGGTGCCGCAAGGCTCGGTGCTGGGACCCCAGTTATTTACAATACATAATAACAATTTCCACAAATGAATTAAATGTAACATCTCCAAGTTTGCGGATAACACAAAGCTGGGTGTCAGTGTGAGCTATGAGGAGGATGCTATGAGGCTGCAGGGTGACTTGGATAGGTTGGGTGAGTGGGCAGATGCATGGCAGGTGTAGTATAATGTGGATAAATGTGAGGTTATCCACTTTGGCAGCAAGAACAAGAAGGCAGATTATGATTGGAATGGTGTCAGATTAGGAAAAGGGGAGGTGCAATGAGACCTAGGTGTGCACCAGTCACTGAAAGTAAGCATGTAGGTACAGCAAGTAATGAAGAAAGCATGTTAATGGCCTTCATTGCTTCTATACTAAATCCTTTCGCAAAGAGGTCCTACTGCAGTTGTACTGGACCCTGGTGATACTGCACCTAGAATATTGTGTGCAGTTTTGGTCTCCTAATTTGAGGAAGGGCATTCTTGCTATTGAGGAAGTGCAGCATAGGTTCACCAGGTTAATTCCCGGGATGGCGAAACTGACATTTATGATGAAAGAACGGATCGACTGGGCTTATATTCACTGGAATGTAGAAAGATGAGAGGGAATCTTATACAAACATATAAAATGATTAAGGGATTGGACAGGCTAGATGCAGGAATGTTTTCCCCAATGTTGGGGGAGTCCAGAACCAGGAGTCACTGTTTAAGAATAAGGGGTAGGCCATTTAGGACTGAGATGAGGAAAAGCTTTTTCAGCCAGAGAGATGTGAATCTGTGAAATTCTCTGCCACAGAAGGCAGTGGAGGCCAATTCACTGGATGCATTCACGAGAGTTAAATATAGCTCTGAGGGCTAACTGAATCAAGGGATATGGGGAGAAAGCACGAATCTGGATGATCTGCCATGATCATATTGAATGGCTGTGCTGGCTCGAAGGGTCGAATGTCCTACTCCTGCACCTATTTTCTATGCTACATAACTATTGCCTTTGGCAGCTTATTCCATACACCCACCATCTTTTTGTAACATAGTTACCCATTAGGTTCATATTAAATCTTTCCCCCCTCACCATAAACCTATATCCTCCGGATCTCAATTCCCCTACTTTGAGAAAAGGACTCAACATGAGTGTGTCTACATGATCTATTCCTCTCATGATTTTGTACACCTCTATACGATCATCCCTCACCCTCCTACGCTCCAAGTTGCTCAGCTTTATTTACAAGGATGTTGCCAGAAATAGAGGGCTAGTCCTACCTTATTGTCACAGTGAAAATATTTGGTTGCGTTAACCTGTCAGTGGAAAGACTGTACGTGATTCCAATTGAGCCGTCGACAGTGCACAGACACAATAGGATGAGTTGGGGCGAAGGGCCTGTTTCCGTGCTGTATGACTCTCTACGTCTAAGTATCTTTGAGTGTCGTTCAAGCTGGTATGATCGCCCACTCTCCCCCTGCTGCCATGAAGCCAGACTCCTGGGGTCAATGGACCAAAGGTCCCATTGCATCCCAGTTCCTTCCTCTCCATGGAGGGCAAGGATGGAACTGTGAACAGGCTGTTCCTGTTGGAACCACTTCCTGTGTTAAAGATAGACACAATGGCAAAGTGTGTGTAAGGATCGCCACTGATGGAGATTGATGGATGAATTCCACCCGAGAGGCAAAGAATGTGTGTGTAATGGAGATCCCTCAGTCTCAAACTCACCCAGTGCGTGCAACAGTGCAAGTAGTTGCAGTGTTTCAGTGACTTGTGTGTGCAGTTGACGTTGGCTTGTTGGGGCTGCACAGTGGAGCAGCGGGTAGAGCTGCTGCCTCACAGTGCCAGACACCCAGACAAGGGGTGCTATCTGTATGGAGTTTGTATATTTATGTTATAGGAAGAGAATTAGGCCATTCGGCCCATCAGGTCTACTCTGCCATTATGTCATATGGGTGATTAACCTACCTTTGGTCCATTGACCCCAGCAGTCTGGCTTCATGGCAGCAGGGGGCGATCATACCAACCTGTTCCCTGAGGAACAACACACCCAGTGGCTGATCTATCGTTCCCTTTCAACCCCATCCTCTTGCCTCTCCCTAACACCCATGACACCCTTACTAATCAAGAACCTACCAAATTTCGCATTAAAAATACCCAATGTCTTGGCCTCCACAGCCATTTGTCGCAATGAATTCCACAGAATCACAATGCTCTGGCTGAAGAAATTCCTCCTCATCTCCTTTCTAAAGTTATGTTCTCCCTGTGACTGCAGGAGTTTTCACCGGCTGCTCCGATTTCCTCCCACACTCCAAAGAAGTGCGGGTTTGTAGGTTGATTAGTTTCTGTACAATTTGTCTCTAGTGTGCAGGATAGTGCTCGTGTGCGGGGTGATCACAGGTCGGTGTGGACGCGGTGGGGCGAAGGGCCTGTTTCCATGCTGTTTCTCTGACATCTAAAGGCAGGAATTTGTTCAGAATTCATGCAATTAATTTCATCATTCCTAAATCACGGTTCTTTCTCCTAGATTGGGCAAGATTGCTTTCTATTTGATAAATCTTCTTGATGGAGAAGGAGATAATGGTTGATCGAAAGATACAGTATGGAAACAGACCCTTCTGCCCACCCAGTCCATGCCGACCATCAATCACCCGTTCTCACTAGTTCTATGTTATCCCACTTTCTCATCCACTCCCTACATACTCGGGGCAATTTACAGAGGGCCAGTTGTGTCTCGACCCGAAACGTCACCTATTCTTTTCCTGTCCCGTTGAGTTACTCCAGCATTTTGTGTCTATCTTCGGTATAAGCCTGCATCTGCAGTTCCTTCCCGCACAACCTACAAACCTGCATGTCTTTGCATGTTGGAGGAAACCGGAGTGTGCGTGTGTGTGTGTATGCGTATGTGTACATACATGTGCATGTGTGTGCGCGTATGGCTATATGTCTGTGTCATGATGTGCGCGTGCGTCGGTATTCATGACCATGTGCGCATCTGTGTGTCCGTGTATGCGTGTGCGAGCGTGCCCGTGTGTCCCTGTCCGCCTGCGCCCGTGTCTCGAGCAGCAGGGTTTATGTGTGTCACTGTGTGACCAGGGCTGTCCGTCTAAATGGCCCGTGTTGTGGGGGCTAGCAGAGATGGCACAAAGGGCCTCGCCCTGCGACAGCCAGCTTGAACATCAGGCTGGGTGGGATCGATGGCTGCCAATGATAATTGTGGAGGAGGACCCTAGCCCTGGTTTCCACACTAACACCCATCGCCACACAGCTTGCCGCCACTTATCTGTGGCCGGCAGGCTGGACCGGACGGTTCCTTCCAGCCGGGCTATATAAAGCCGGGCCAGGAGCACGGGAGGAAGAGGATTTCCGCACCATCCTCCAGCCTTTCCTTTCCCATGCACTGCTGACCCCGGAGAGGAACCTGGAGCTGGCACCGGAGAGAGGGATGATCCCGGTGAGAGGGGTCGGCTTCCCGGCCTATCACTGCACTCAACACAACTCAACCCTCCACCCCCCGCCCGCCCCCCCCCCCCCCACACACTATGGCCCTCACCGGCCCCATCTCCCACCCCCCTCCCTCCCCCGCCCCTCGCCCCTCTCACCAGCCCTCCCTCCCCCTCCCCTCCCTCCCACGTCCCGCTTCCCGCCCTGGACCCTCCCTCCCTCCTCCGCCCTCCCCTCCTTGCTCCCTCCTCTAGTCCTCCCTCCTCAGAAAAAGGTTCTGACTGTCCACCCCATCTACACCTCTCATAACATTATACTGTACTTCTGTCAAATCTCCCGTCAACCTCTGACGTTCCAGAAAAAACAACCCAAGTCTGTCCAACCTCATTGGAGGTGGTCTTGGGGGGGGGAGGATGCTCCTCAAACTGCGGAGCATCCTGGACAATACCAGCTCACCCCCTCCGTGACACACTGGTCAACCTGAGGAGCACCTTCAGCAACAGACTGGTTCCACCAAGATGCAGTACAGAACGCCACAGGAGATCCTTTTCCCCCGAGGCTATCAAACTATACAACTCCTCGCCCTTCTGTCGTGGTGTAGACTGGCTCCCCTCCCCCCCTCCACCCCAGCCCCCCCACCCCAGCCCTACCCCAATCTTTGCACATCCCCAATCCTGGACTTTCCACTTGTCACTTTAATGTCATGTATCTTGTGTTTTATGACTGTTGGCAGACCAATTTTCCTCTGGGTATGTATAAAGCTCTGTGGAATCGTATTGTACTGTAATGGGGCGACCAGAACTGCAGATGTAGCTGGCCAGCGATGGGTGGATACAGGTGAGGGGGGTGATTAACAGAGTGGAGTAAGTGGCAAAGACTGGAGGCATGGAGGGGGGGGGGGGGGGGGGGTGGGGGGCATGGAGCATGTATTTCCCTGCCTGTGAAGCTGCTTGGAGCACACACGGTGGGCGTGGAGTAGGTCACGGAAACGCCTGATCCCTGTGCGTGTAGCTACAGGAAGGAGCCCTGTCCCGTCCCTGAGAACACGGCAGGAAACGGCACAAACAGCCCCCTCATCTTCACCTTCACCTCTCCCCAGCCACCGGATATTTCCGTAAACACCGCATGTTGAAACCTCGGGCGGTTCGTTCAGATCTGCCGCGGATCGCCACTCCCCGGCCTGGACACTGACCTTCAGCGGAACATCAAATATCCACTGACAACAAACGTCCCTCAGGTACAGACACATGAACCGCAGGTACTGGGTCCAAAAAAATCCTCACAGAGCGCTGGAGTAACTCAGCGGGTCAGGCAGCATCTCTGGAGAACATGGATAGGTGACGTTTCAGGTCGGGACCCATCTTCACACTGATTGTCTGACCGACCGGGCTGCAGAATGATCTCAACCTGAAATGTCGTCCATCCATTCCCTCCACAGATGCTGCCTGACCTGCTGAGTGCCTCCAGCACTTTGTGTTTAACCAGAATACCCCTGTTACACACCCCGGTGCCAAGACACACCACAAACTACCGTACAACATGCCTGAGACAACCCGGAGACACGCACACACACACACACACACACACAAGTGTGCACAGATATGCACACACAGACACACACTGAGACTCACAGACACTCACAGAGTCTCACAGACACACACAGACACGTGTACACAGATATGCACACACACAGATGCACACACACACAGACACACACAGACTCACAGACACTCACAAACACACACAGACACGTGTGCACAGATATGCAGATGCACAGACATACACAGAGACTCACATACATTGCCTCAATTAGCTACAGGAAGGATGTCCTTAAGTTGGAAAGGGTGCAGAAGAGATTCACCAGAATGTTACATGGGCGTGTGGGCTTGAGTTTGGATAAGCTAGGACCTCTTTCTTTGGTGTGTAGGAGACTGAGGGTGACCATATTGAGGTGTACAACATCTTGAGGTGCATGGATAAAGTGAACGCTCACAGTCTTTTTCCCCAGAGTAGAGGATTCTCAAAACTCGAGAGCACAGGCTTAAAGCGAGAGGGGAGAGATTTAAGAGGGTCCTGAGAGGGCAACTTTTTTATTCAGAGGGTGGTCCGTATCTGGAACGAGCTGCCACAGGACGCAAAAGAAGCGGTTACAATTATGATGTTTAAAAGACATTTGGACAGGTATGTGAACAGGAAAGGTTTAGAGAGATATGGGCCAAACGTGGGCAGGTGGGACTAGTGTAGACCGGGCATCTTGGTCAGTACGGACAAGTTGGGCCGAAGGGCCTGTTTCCTGCTGTATGACTCTATGAGAGGGTGAAAGATTTAATCGGAACCTGGGGGTCAACACCAGAGGGTGGTGGGTAGGTGGAACGAGCTGCCAATGGAGGCAGTCGAAGCAGGTACTATTAAAACTTTTAAAAGACATTTGTGCATGGATAGGAGAGGTTTAGAGGGATATGGGCCAAATGCAAGCAGGTGGGACTAGTGAGGATGGGGCATTTTGGTCAGCACCGACCAGGTGGCCAAAGGGCCTGTTTCCATGCTGTGCAGTCCTACCATTACACATTCATCTGCCACACTCTCCCCGGTACCTTACACACCTGTCGCACAGCTGGCAACCGCACATCTGCCCAAAACTGCTCACAGTTCCACAAGTCTCACAACTTAACGACTGGACAGTCAGGGTGGTGGGAAATGCTTTCAAGATTATTTTTCACCAAAATGAAACAAAGCGAGCACATGTTCGGTCTTCAGTGAAGACCCTGCTCTGGGGATTGCCGCCGCCTGTACTCCCACTCTCCCAGGAGGGTCTCACCGTTAAATACTTTCAGACTTTAGAGATACAGTGTGGAAACAGGCCCTTCGGCCCACCGAGTCCATGCCGACCAGCGATCACCCGTACACCAGCACTATCCTAGACACACCAGGGATAATTTCCAGTTTTTACCGAAGCCAATTAACCTACAAACCTGCACGTCTTGGGAGTGTGGGAGGAAACTGGAGCTCCCAGAGGAAGCCCCACGTGGTCACAGGGAGAACGTGCAAACACCGTGCAGACAGCACCCATAGTCAGGATCGAACCCGGGACTCTGGCGCTGTAAGGCAGCAACTCTACCGCTACCTCAACACACTGAGACTCCAGGCCCAAGGCCAGACTCCAGGCTGACTCTCTCAACGCATCTCGGCATCGTGGGAGGGGCAATGCAAAGGCAGGGATTACTCCTACACCACCCACCACACTCTCCCCCATCACCCACTCTCCCCACACACCGACACCACCCCCAGCGGAGAAATTGCACCATAACATATTGTTTTGGGATGTTGTCAAACTGGAACGGGTGCAGCGAAGACTTACGAGGATGTTGCCGGGACTAGAGGGTGTGAGCAATAGGGAGAGATTGAGTAGGCTGGGATTCTATTCCTTGGAGCACAGGAGGGTGAGGGGTGATCATATAGAGGTGTATCAAATCATGAGAGGAATAGATCAGGTAGCATAGAGTCTCTTGCCCAGAATAGTGGAATTAAGGACCAGAGGACGAAGGTTTAAGGTGAGAGGGGAAAGATTTAATAGGAATAATGGGGTAACACTTTCACACAGAAGTTGGTGGGTATATGGAGCAAGCTGCCAGAGGAGGTAGTTGAGGCAGGGACTATTGCACCATTTAAAATCAGGTACATGAATATGAAAGGTTTGGGATATGGGCCAAACACAGGCAGGTGGGACTTGTGTTGGTGTGGGCAGGTTGGGATGAAGGGCCTGTTTCACGTTGCATGACTCTGTGACTGTGAACCCAGCCACGGCTACAGGCCGGACTCTGTGAGGGTGGCCCTGACCCCAGCTGCTGACCTGTCCGTGTGTTGGTCTCATGGTGGACAGCAGAGTCATAGAAACATAGCAACATAGAAAATAGGTGCAGGAGTAGGACGTTTGGCCCTTCAAGCCAGCACCGCCATTCAATATGATCATGGCTGATCATCTAAAATCAGTACCCCGTTCCTGCTTTTTCCCTCATATCCCTTGATTCCTTTAATCCTAAGAGCTAAATCTAACGCTCTCTTGTGTGCAGTTATCTCCAGACCCTGTGTGTAGTTGCTGGGCGGGAGTGCCTGGGGACTCAGCGACGAAGCCTCTCACTAACTCACGCTCACCGCTGGCGCAGGGAGCGGAAAATCTGTATGAATCAGAACATTTCCCACTGCTGCCCTGTCGTTATGATTCACCCTGAGAGCAGCGGGTTCCTGTGTGAAACCAAACGTCAGCTCACAAACTGCTGCTTACAAGCATGAGCCCAGGAATGAGCAGGTTAACCTATGGTGAGCGATTGCCCGCACTGGGCCTGTACTCGCTGGAGCTTAGAAGAATGAGGGGGGACCTCATTGAAACATACAGAATTGGATAGAGTGGATGTGGAGAGGATGTTTCCACTAGTGGGAGAGTCTAGGAGCAGAGGTCCCGGCCTCAGAATTAAAGCATTTTTTTTAGGAAGGATAAATGTCATTAGTTAGAGGGTGGTGAATCTGTAGAATTCTTTGCCACAGAAGGCTATGGAGGCCAAGTCAATGGATATTTTTAAGGCATAGATAGATAGATTCTTGATTAGTACAGGTGTCAGAGGTTATGGGGAGAAGGTAGGAGAATGGGGTTAACAGGGAGAGATAGATCAGCCATGATTGAATGGTGGAGTAGGCTTGATGGGCCAATTGGCCTAATTCTACCCCATCACTTACGACCTTACGACAAATGGACACAGAGTGCTGGACTAACTCAGCAGGACAGTCAGCATCTATAGTTTAGTTTAGAGATACAGAGCGGAAACAGGCCCTTCATCCCTAGCAATCACTCCACACACGAGCACTATCCTACACACGAAGGACAATTTACGATTTTACCAAAGAAAATTAACTCACAAACTGCACGTCTTTGGGATGTGGAAGGAACCCAGAGGACCCGGAAAAAACCCCATACAGTCACAGGGAGAACGTACAAACTCTGTACAGACAGCACCCGCAGTCTGGATGGAACCTGGGTCTCTGGCGCTGTGAGGTAGCAACTCTACTGCTGCCCCACCGCGCTGCACAAAGTACTTTGGAGAACATGTCTGAAGAAGGGTCCTGACCCAAAACATCGCCTATCCATGTTCTCCAAAGATGCTGCCTGACCCGCTGAATTACTCCAGCACTTTATGTTCTTTGGTACATTAACCAGCATATGCAGTTCCTTGTTTCTACATCACACGTGGATGCAGCAGGAAAACCAGTTTCTCCATTCACGTTGCCTCAGCTAGGCCACCAGCATAATCAAGGAGCAGTCTCACCACGATCACTCCCTGTTCTGCCCCCTCCCATCAGCCAAGAGGTACAGAAGTGTCCAGATTCAGGGACAGTTTCTTCCCAGCTGTTATCAGGCAACTGAACCATTCTATCACTAACTAGAGAGCGGCCCTGACCTCCCAACTACCTAATTGGAGACTATGTTTAAATGGCCTTTACCTTACACTAAACATGATTCCCTTTATCCTGTATCTGTACACTGTGTAGGGGGGAACTGAGAGGTTGAGAACATAGAACATAGTACAGCGCGGGAACAGGCCCTTCGGCCCACAATGTCTGTGCCAAACATGACGTCAAGATAAACCAATTTTTGCCTGCACGTGATCCATAGCCGTGATCCATGTTATTTTAAAGTTCTTAAGCACCACTATCGCATCTGCCCCCACAACCCCCACCCCTGGCAGCACGTTCCAGGACCCCACCACCCTCCTTGGAAAAAAAATTCCTTCAAACTTTGCCTCTCTCACCTGAAAGCTAAGCTCTCTAGTCTTTAACATTTTCACCCTGGGGAAAAGGGTTCTGACTGCCTATCCTATCTATGGCTCTCGTAATGTTATGTACTTCTGTCAGGTCTATTAATATTAAAAACTTCTATCAAGTCTCCCCTCAACCTCCGCCGTTCCAGATAAAACTATCCAAGGCTGTCCAACCTCTCCCGGTAGCTGAAACCCTCTAATCCAGGCAGCATTCTGGTCAACCTCCTCTGTACCCTCTCCAGAGCCTCCACATCCTTCCAGTAATGGGGCGACCAGAACTGCACGCAATACCAAAGTCCTATAGAGCTGCAACGTTGCTCCCTGCTCTTGTACCCAATGCCCCGACCAATGAAGGCAAATGTACGCCTTCTTTACCACTCTATTTGTGTTGCCACTTTTAGGGACTTAGACCCCAAAATCCATCTGTAGGTGTACAGCCTGCAGCCACTTGATTACAATGGGCATAAACACACATCAAGGGCCAATGAGTCAATGGTTACAGTACATTGAACAACTATATAATAGAATATTGAATACAACAGGAAGGGGGGGGGGGGATGGGGTAAGGAGGGAGGGGAGAGGAGGAGGGAGGGAGGGGGATGTAGAGGGGAGAAGGTGGAAGGAGGTGGGGGGAGAAGGGGGGAGGTGGGGGGAGAAGGGGGGAGGGGAGGGAGAGGAGGGGTTGGTGAGGAGGGGGGGGGAGAGGAGGGGTGGGGGAAACGCCGCGCCTCTGCCCGTTGACCGGACCCCTGGGGCGAGGTGATGCCGACCCCCACCCAGGGAGCGGGACGGGACGGGACAAGACGAGACGCGGCTTTGACAGCACGGAGCCCGATTACTACCGAGCAGCCAACCGGCCCGACCCTACCCTGCCGCGGCGTGGGAACCCCCTCCCCCAGACCAAACCAAACCCTCAATCCCCAACCAATCTCCCCTCTCATCTCCCCCCCATCTCCCCTCTCTCTCAATCTCACACTCTCTCACCCCCCCTCCCTCTCTCTCTCTCTCTTTCCTTCCCCTCACCCCTGCTCTCTCTCCTCTCCATCCCTCTCCTCCCTCTCAACCCCCCCCCTCACTCTCTCTCACCCCCACTCAGTTTCATCTCCCTCTCCCTTAACCCCCTTCCTCTCATCTCCCCCCTCTCTCTCACTCCCCTTGCTCACTCTCTCATTCCGCTCTCACTTTATCTCTCATCTTTCTCTCCCTTCTTTCACTCCCCCCTAATTTCCAAATCCCCATCCCTCCTCTCCCTTCCTCCTCTCCCCTCCCCTCACTCCTCTCCCCTCCCCTCACTCCCCAGTGCCCTCTCCTCTCCCCTCACCCCTCTCTCCTATTCCCTCTCCACAGGTTGACAGAACTTCTACGCTCACCTGGTTGCCAGAGCGCTCCCACATAGATCCAGAGAGTAATCCCGAGCGCTCCCTTCATGTCTGGACGGCCGCTCTCGGGCGCTCGCTGCCCGGCTGTGGTTTGGGCTGCGCGGCTGTGGAGTGCAGCACCGGCGCCGGACGCCGAGCTCTGACTGGGGCAGGAAACGCAATGGAGCATCGGGCGGCGCCCCTTCCCCTCCCCTCGCCTCGCCTCTCCCACCCCTCTCCATCCCCTCCCCTCTCCACTCTTCCCTTCCCACTCCCCGTCAATGTAGCCCTGTCCCCGGCCAATACAGCCCCTCTGCCCCCTCGCCATAGAAAACTTCCAAACAAATCAGCCCCTAACAACAAACCACGATGGGGTGGTTCAATAGGAATCTGGGAGCCAACTCTTCCACACAGAGGGTGGTGGGTGTATGGAACAAGCTGCCAGAGGAGGTAGTTGAGGCAGGTACTATCACAACTTGTTGAAGACATTTGGACAGGTGCATGGATAAGATAGGTTTTGAGATATATGGGCCAAACCCTGGCATTGGGACTAGTGTAAATGGGGCATCTTGGTCGGCAAGGGCAAGTTGGGCCGAAGGGCCTGTTTCTGTGCTATATCGAAAAGACACAAAGTGACTTAACTTTAGACTTTGGATACACCGAGTCCATGCCAACAAATGATCACCCATTCACAATAGTTGTATATTATCCCACTTTTTAATCCACTCCCTACTCACTAGGGGCAATTTACCCAAACCAATTAACCTACAAACCCGCACGTCTTTGGGATGTGGGAGGAAACCAGAGTACCCAAAGAAAACCCACACGGTCACACACTCCACACCGACAGCACCCGAGGCCAGGATCGAACCTGCTACACTGCTGTCAAATTGCCAACTAGCTGTCTCCACGAATGCCGAGTACCCCCAGAGGATTCACAGGGAACTGCAGGCGCAGGAATATTGAGTAAAACACAAAGTGATGGAGGAACTCAGCGGGTCAGGCAGCAATTGTGGAGGAAATGGTCAGGAGACGACGTTTTGGGTGAGGATCCTTCATTGGGCTGATGGAGTGGGGGGGGGGGGGGGGGGGGGGGCAACCTGGAAGAGAGCGGAGGGAGCAAGATAAAACCTGGCAAGTGAGAGGTGGATACATGTAAGGTGATTTTGCAGTGGAGCAGTAAAATATAGACACTAGGAAGTACAAAAGACGTAAATGCTGGAGGAACTTAGTGGATCAGGCAGCATCTCTGGAGAATGTTTAAATGTTGTTTTACTACCTGCCTCAACTAGTTTAGTTTAGTTTATTGTCACATGTACCGAGGTACAGTGAAAAGCTTTTATATGCTAACCAGTCAGCAGAAAGACTACACATGATTACAATCAAGCTGTCCACATTGTACAGATACAGGATAAAGGGATTAACGTTTAGTGCATGATAAAGGCCAGTAAAATCCAATTAAAGATAGACTGAGGGTCTCCAATGAGGTAGCTAGTAGCTCAAGACCACTCTCTAGTCGGTGATAGGGTGGTTCAGTTGCCTGTTGGCAGCTGGGAAGAAACTGTCCCTGAATCTGGAGGTGTGCGTTTTCACACTTCTGTACCTCTTGCCTGATGGGAGAGGGGAGAAGAGAGTGGTGAGACTGGTCCTTGATTATGCTGGTGGCCTTGCTGAGACAGGGTGAAGTGTAGATTGAGTCAATGGAAGGGAGGTTGGTTTGTATCATCTATTCATGTTCTCTAGAAATGCTGCCTGATCTACTGAATTACTCCAGCACTTTGTATCTTTTTCTGTAAATCAGCATCTGCAGTTCCTTGTATCTACAATGCTCTCTTGCATGTCTACAGGGATACAGTAGAGATCACACTGACAGGTTTGGCAACTCGAATGCCCAGGATCGAAGGAGATCACAGAGAATGGTGAACACTGCCTCCATCATGAGTACTGACCTTCACACCACTGAACGGATCTACAGGAGGCGCTGCCTCAAAAAGCCAGCAAGTATCATCAGAGACCCCCGCCACCTTGGCCATGCTCTCATCTCGCCGCTGCCATCACGAAGAACCGTGTAACCATCACGAAGAGCCTGAGAACCGTGATATCCAGGTTCAAGAACAGTTTCTTCCCAACAACCACCAGGCTCTTGAACGCTGCACAACACTAACCTCAGCAACTATGATCTACAGACTGTGTCTTTGGTTGTACTGTGGACTTCGGGTTTGCACTAGTGTTGTGGTTATTAATGATTACATTTTGTTGTTGTTATGACTTTATGTGTTTAGTTTATTGCCACATGTATCGAGGTACAGTGAAAGGTTTTTGTTGCGTGCTATCCAGTCAGCGGAAAGAATGTACATGATTACAATCGAGTCGTCCACTGTGTACACATACGCGATAAAGGGAATAATGTGAATAACGTTTAGTGCAAGGTAATGTCCGCTCAAAGTAATTTTGTGCAGACTGAAAGGTCTGAATGACAATAAAGGTAGCTTCAAGATGGCCCAAGGGTCCCTAATGAGGTAGATAGTACGTATTTATCAGTGTGTTGTTGTGTTTACGGGCTGGTAAAGCTGCAGCAAGTAAGAATTGAATTGTTCCATTGCCGGTGCACATGATGATCAAACATTCTGGACTCTTTCTTGTGCAGATTTCAGTGACATCTCACCTGCAGATGGTGGAATCCAAAATAAGTTCAGGAATCTTTGTCAAGGGAGCTGTGGCCATTTACAAATAACCTGGTGGAGGTTGCGATGGATTATTGTTTAATAATCTGGAATTTAATATTTCAGTGAGGAGTTGTGCGGATTGATCCAACTCTTTACCTCTCTGCCATTCTGTGGTCACCACCGCCCTCTGCTGGGCTCCCCAGCACGGTGCAGACCACCGAACAGGCTGTCCTGGTCACAAAAGGCCGAATGGCCTGTGACCAGGCAAGAAATCTCTACCACTTGAAACCTAAATTAAACAAAACTTCCAGTATTGGTTTTGATACAGCTTGAGGGAGGCAAAATCATAACTCCTTCACAAAATGGAATCAAAATGGAACCATACGTTCTTCTGTTCTAGGAGCAGAATTAGACCATTTGGCCCATCAAGTCAACTCTGCCATTCAATCATGGCTGATCTATCTTTCCCTCTCAATCTCATTCTCCTGCATTCTCCCTATAACCTCTTACACCCATACAAATATGTTAATCCCCCTTATAAATACCCAATGACTTGGCCTCCACAGCCGATTGTGACAATGAATTCCACAGATTCACCACCCTCTGGCTAAAGACATTTCTCCTCCTCTCCTTTCTAAAGGTACGTCCTTCTATTCTGAGGCTGTGCCCTCTGGTCCTAGAATCTCCCACGAGTGGAAACATCTTCTCCACATCCACTCTATCTAGACCTTTCATTAATTGGGGCACTAGCACTACCCTCTACACACTAGAGACAATTTACAATTTTACCGAAGCCAATTAACCTACAAACCTGAATGTCTTTGGAGTGTGGGAGGAAACCGGAGCACCCGGATAAAACCCACGCGCTCACAGGGAGAATGTACAAACTCCGTATAGACAGCACCCGTAGGCAGGTCACTGGCGCAGTGAGGCAGCAGCTCTACCCGCTGTGCCACCGTGCCACCCAGTGGAGTTAACCCTTGGCTTCGGATGGGCGCTAGACAAATTCAGCGTTTGTTTCCAGTCACTGAAAAACCCCAACGTGACCAACAGGTGCAAATCAGATGGAAACAAGAGGAGTTAATTAATGTTTATTGAAACTAAAATTAAAAGTATTACAGTGAGGTTAAACTTTAGTTACCAGGTTTAATGTTTCTGGGTAACCGGGCAAAGCTAACAATCAAATGCTTCAGCTGGTTACACTGACTACATTAGTACCACTGCTGAGTGGGATCACTAGGTAACTGGTGATTAGTGGTTACCATGAACGAAATCTTTTGCTAAAACCATGTTAACGAGCAATTATATAGAAACAAGCAGCTGCAGATGCTGCTTTACACACAAGGAAGGCCACTTGGTCCAACATTACAGTGTCAACAACTGGTACTAATAGCACAATTCATGAGCATGAGGATTCCAGCCGTAAGATAAACCTCGTCTAAGCTGCCGTCAGTGGCTGATGAACCCCGGCCACAGGGTTAGTGAGGGGGGAGCGAGGGGTGGTATTAGGGCTACTGTTACCACACACGCTACCCTTCCCTGCAACAGATTCATGCATTAGAGCACCCCCTCCCTCCCTCCCTCCCCCTGATCCTCTCCCCACCTCTTTCCCTCCCTCCCCTTCCTCCCTTACCCGCCCCCCTTTCCCTCCCTCCCCTCCCTTACCCTCCCACCTTCCCTCTCGGCCTATCCCCTTTCCCCCCCTCCCACATATGTCCCCACCCCTGTGCCCGCCGGATGGGGTGGGTGTTGATCGTGGGGCATTGACGATGGAACAGTGTGGCTGCCCTGGGTTGGAGGGGGGGGGGGGGTAGAGTCTCTCTCTGTCCTGAGGGGTAGGATGTCCGGATGCCCTGGGGGGAGGGGTCTCTGGCTGACCCCCACCCCGGCCAGGCCTCACATCTTGCTGTAGGGGTTGATGAGCGGCAGGGTGTCGATGCCCGACCCACAGGTACTGTGAGTGGGTGACTGGCAGCAAGGAGAATCCTGGGGTTCTCTGTCTCCCTCATCCATGCCCTCGCCCAACAGGTTGGCATAGTCCTGCAGAGAGACACAGAGAGAGATGAGGCGGTTCATAAGTCATTGGAACAGAATTAGGCCATTCGGCCCATCAAATCTACTCCACCATTCAATCATGACTGATCTATCTTTCCCTCTCAACCCCATTCCCCTGCCTTGTCCCCATAATCCCTGACACCCGAACTGATCTTTAAGAAACATTTAGACAGGTACTTGGATAGGACAGGTTCAGAGGTATACGGGCCAAATGCAGGCAGATGGGACTGGTGTTGATGCGGCATGTTGGCCGGTGTGGACAAGTTGGGCCGAAAGCCCTGTTTCCTCGCTGTGTGGCTCTATAATCAAGAACCTGTCAATCTCCAAAGACTTGGCCTCCACCGCCATCCGCGGCAATTAATTCCACAGATTTCACCGATGTGTTAAAGGATGGGAACGTGAGGGGTAACATTATCACGCAGACCGGTGGGTGTATGGAATGATCTGCTAGAGGAGGTAGTTGAGGCAAGTACTATAACAGCATATTAAAGGCATTTGGACAGGTACAAGAAGAGGAAAAGCTAAGAGCAATATGGGCCGTACGCGGGCAGGTGTGGACGAGTGTAGATGGGATATGGTGGTCGGAATGGACGAGTTGGGTTAAAGGGCCTGTTTCCACGTTGTATGACTCTATGACTGAGATTAAAGAGTCACTTTGCGCTGGAATGCTGAGAATTACATTCTGTATCTCCCCCTTTGCTCTACTTATTGTACTTGCGTTTGACCTGATTGTATTCATATGGAGTATTAACTGATCTGACGATGCCATGCAAAACAAAGCCTTTCACTGTACCTCGGTACACATGACATAGACCACGCAACAGGCCAGCACCGGAACGGGCCCTTCGGCCCACAATGTCTGTGCTGAACATAATCCCAAGTGAAACTGATCTCCTCAGCCTGCATGTGATCCATATCCCTCCATTCCTGCAATATCCACGTCTAAAAGCCTCTTAAACGCCACTATCGTATCTGCCTCCATCACCACTTCAGCAGCGCGTCCCAGGTCCCCTCCACTTTCTGTGTAAAAAACCTGCCCTCACATCTCCTTTAAACTTTGTCCCTCTCACCTTAAATCTATGCCCACCTGTCATTAAACCCAAACCTGAACCCTCCCTTCCTGCTGCACTCCCTTGCTCCAAGCCACTCCCTCCCTCCTTCCCACCCTCCCTTCTTCCCTCCATCCTTCCCTCGCTCCCTGCCCCTCCCTCGCTCAATGATGCAATCCCCCCCCTCCCCCCCTCGATCCCGGCCCTTTCCCTCCCTCACTCCCTCCCCGCCGCTCTCCCTCGCCCTCTCCCTCGTTGAAGGCAGGGAGAGCTGTGACTCACCGGGTCGAAGGGCTGGTCCATCTGTTGCCCCAGCAGCTTCATCACCTGCTGGAAGGTTGGCCTTTGACTGGCCTCCAGCCTCCAGCACTGCCTCATGATCGCGTAGCTGAAACAGAGTGTACACGTCAGCCCTGTACGTCTCCGTGACCCCGACACTCCCCTCCTTCCTGCACCTGATCCATATCCCTCCATTCCCTGCATATCCATGTGTCTATCTAAAAGTCTCTTGAACACCACTATCACATATGCCTTCAGCACCGCCCCTGCCAGCACGTTGCAAGCCCCCACCACTGTGTAAAAAACCTGCCCGCGCATCTCCTCTAAACTTTGCCCCTCTCACCTTAAAACTAGTCCGCTAGTGTTGGACATTTCCACCCTGGGGGGAAAGGTTCTGACTGTCCACCCTATCTATGCCTCACAGTTTTATATATGTGTAGCAGGCCTCCCCTCAGCCTCCAATGTTCCAGATAAAATAATCCAAGTCTGCCCAACCTCTCCTGTGGTGACACCCTCCGATCCAGGGATCATCCTGGTGACCCCCCTCTGCCCCCCCCCCCCCCGTGCAAGGCTCCTGCACCCTGCTGGGGCGGGTGTATGTGCAGGAGCCCACTGACTCACATCTCCGGAGAGGCGGTGGCCGGCCTGTCCATGTGGAACCCAGCTCGCAGCTGCTTGTAGAACCTGGTGTCAACAGCGATCCCCGGGTACGGGCTGGAGCCTGCGGCAGAGATAGGCAGCGTTAGCAGAGTCCGGCCGACACACAGGCGGGTGCTGCCGCAGTGTGTGTGTGTGTATATGCAAGGGTGTGTGTGCACGATTCTGTGCACTTGAGTGAGCGTGTGTGCACAGTTGTATGTGCACGTGGAGTGTGCGTGTATATGTGAGTGTGAGAGAGTGTACGTACATATGTGTGTGAGGGCATGGGTGTGTGTGTATGCAAGGGTGTGCTTGCACTATTCTGTGCACACGAGTGAGTGTGTGTGCACGCTTCTGTGTTTGTGTGCAAGTGTGTGTCTGCATGAGTGTGCGTGTGTGAACGTGTGTGTGTGAGTGTGCGTGTGAGTGAGTTTGTGTGCGTGTGTGTGAGTGTGTGCGTGTGTGCGTGTGCGTGTGTGTGTGTGTGTGTGTGTGTGGTTACCCAGTGAGAAGATCTCCCAGAGCAGGATGCCGTAGGACCAGACGTCGCTCTGCACGGTGTAGATACAGTCAAAGATGCTCTCCGGGGCCATCCACTTCACCGGCAACCGGGCCTGGGGACAGGGAGATGTCACCGCACTGCATCCCACCCCACCCTACCCTACCACACCGCATCCCGCCCCACCCCACCCTACACTACCCCACCCCACAGCACTTCACCCCGCCCCACCGCACCCCACCCACCGCATCATACACCACTCCATCCCACCCCGCCCCACCCCACCCTACACTACCCCACCCTGCCCCACCCAACCCATCATACACCACCCCATCCCACCCCGACCCACCCCACTCTACACTACCCCACCCCGCCCCACCCAACCCATCATACACCACCCCATCCCACCCCGCCCCACCCCACCCTACACTACCCCACCCGGCCCCACCCAACCCAACATACACCATCCCATCCCACCCCACCCCACCCCGCCCCACCCCACCCTACACTACCCCACCCACCGCATCATACACCACCCCATCCCACCCCACCACAGTCCCTCCCACAGCATTGCATCGAGCCACGCACTACACTGTACCACACTGCACTGCACCGTCAGGAGGTGAGGAAGGGACAGAGAGACATTACCAAATGGCGGTTGTGGAATGGGGAGGCGAGGGGATGTGGACAGAGAGAAGCATCGCTGACGGCTGGGGCAGCGGGGAAGGTGATGGGGAGGGGATGGAAGAATGGAGGGGTGGGGTTGGGGAGGGGTCATCGAGTGCGAGGGGAGGGGGTTGGGCGGGGGTGGGGAGCGGAGGCGGTGGGTATGGATGGTGCGGGGAGCGGAGGCGGGGGTGGGGCGTGGAGGTGGGGGGTGGGAACGTGCGGGGGTGGGGAGCGAAGGCGGGGGGTATGGATGGTGCGGAGGCGGGGGGTATGGATGGTGCGGGGGTGGGGAGCGGAGGCGGGGGGTACGGATAGTGCGGGGGTGGAGAGCGGAGGCGGGGGGTATGGATAGTGCAGAGGCGGGGGGTGTGGATGGTGCGGGGGTGGGGAGCGGAGGCGGGGGGTACGGATAGTGCGGAGGCGGGGGGTATGGATGGTGTGGGGGTGGGGAGCGGAGGCGGGGGGTGGGGATGGTGCGGGGATGGGGAGCGGGTGCGGGGGGTATGGATGGTGCGGGGGTGGGGAGCGGGTGTGGGGGGTATGGATGGTGCGGGGGTGGGGAGCGGGTGTGGGGGGTATGGATGGTGCGGGGATGGGGAGCGGAGGCGGGGGGTATGGATGGTGCAGGGGTGGGGAGCGGGTGCGGGCGGTATGGATGGTGCGGGGGTGGGGAGCGGGTGTGGGGGATATGGATGGTGCGGGGGTGGGGAGCGGGTGCGGGGGGTATGGATGGTGCAGGGATGGGGAGCGGAGGCGGGGGGTGGGGATGGTGCGGGGATGGGGAGCGGGTGCGGGGGGTGGGGATGGTGCGGGGATGGGGAGCGGGTGCGGGGGGTGGGGATGGTGCGGGGATGGGGAGCGGAGGCGGGGGGTGGGGATGGTGCGGGGGTGGGGAGCGGGTGCGGGGGGTGGGGATGGTGCGGGGATGGGGAGCGGGTGCGGGGGGTGGGGATGGTGCGGGGATGGGGAGCGGAGGCGGGGGGTGGGGATGGTGCGGGGGTGGGGAGCGGGTGCGGGGGGTGGGGATGGTGCGGGGATGGGGAGCGGGTGCGGGGGGTATGGATGGTGCGGGGATGGGGAGCGGAGGCGGGGGGTGGGGATGGTGCGGGGGTGGGGAGCGGAGGCGGGGGGTGGGGATGGTGCGGGGATGGGGAGCGGAGGCGGGGGGTATGGATGGTGCGGGGGTGGGGAGCAGAGGCGGGGGGTACGGATGGTGCGGGGGTGGGGAGCGGAGGCGGGGGGTACGGATGGTGCGGAGGCGGGGGGTATGGGAGGTGCGGGGGTGGGGAGCGGAGGCGGGGGGTGGGGATGGTGCAGGGGTGGGGAGCGGAGGCGGGGGATGGGGATGGTGCGGGGGTGGGGAGCGGGTGCGGGGGGTATGGGAGGTGCGGGGGTGGGGAGCGGAGGCGGGGGGTGGGGAGCGGAGGCGGGGGGTGGGGAACGGGTGCGGGGGGTATGGATGGTGTGGGGGTGGGGGACTCACGTTGCCCTTGACCACGTAGTTGGTGTCGTTCATGATGTCCCTGGCCAGGCCAAAGTCACAGATCTTGGCCACACGGCCCCGGGTGAGCAGAATGTTCCGGGCTGCCAGGTCACGATGGATGCACTGCGGCAAAGGGCAGACAGTGAGCCAGGGCGGCGGACACCGGCGCGACGGGTATTCCACCCACGGTTACGGGAGGGCCATGGAACTGCCACAGTTGTGTGAGTGTAAGTATATATTTGTGAGTGTGTCAGTACATGAAGGTGTGTGTGTGTGTATATGTGTGTGCATGTTTGAATGAGCGCATGTGTGTGGATGAGTGTGACTGTGCACAAGTCTGCAAAGCAAATTTCAGCGTGAGGGTGATTGAATGTACATATCAGTGAGCGTGTGTGTGCGTGCAGGAGTGTCGGTGTGATTGAATGAATAAGTGTGTGTGAGTGTGTAAGTTTAATTAAGTGCATGTATCCGTGAGCATGAATGTGGATGTGAGGGCACGAGAGTGTTTGTGTGTATGAGTGTGTAAGTGTGAGAGTCTGTGTGTGTGTGTTTCTGAGTGTGCAAGTGCTCATGTTGTGTGAGTGTACGTGCATTCCTTGGGTGTGTGTAAGTGCTTTCTGGGATGCAGTGTGCAAATGTTCCTGTGGCATAAGTGTGGGTGTGAGTGTGCGAGTGTTCCCTGGGTGTTACTCACATTTTTGGAGGAGAGGAAGTCCATTCCCTGGGCCACCTGGTGAGCAAATCTCTGCAGGTCATCCACACTCACCGGCTCCTCGTCCCCTGTACACCAGAACCGTGTTAGTGACCGCTCTGCCCGTCTGTCCCTGCAACCCCATGCCGGCCACTCCGCCCACCTGTCCCTGCAACCCCACGCCGGCCACTCTGCTCACATGTCCCTGCTACCCTACGCCGGCCACTCTGCTCACATGTCCCTGCTACCCCATGGCGGCCACTCTGCCCATCTGTCCCTGCTACCCCATGGCGGCCACTCTGCCCACCTGTCCCTGCTACCCCACTGGCCACTCCGTCTGTTGCTCTCTACTACCCCATGTCGGCCACTCCACCCATCCCTCCTTGCTACCTCATGTCGGCCACTCCGCCCCTCCCTCCCTGCCACCTCACGCCGGCACAGGAGATTGTTCAGCCCATCAGGCCAATCCCATCACACATGAACAGGTCTCTCCACCCTCCTCTGCCTAACCCCTGCCCCCCACAACAGAATCCCTGGGGAGGCCTGTTCAAGTGGTTGTGGAGAGACACAGTGCAAGTCCACACTGGCCATTGATGAGGATGAGGGAGGAAACCGGAGCACCTTGAGAAAACCCACACGGGTCACCCAACTACACCTTGGTCCACCTCTCAGGGCACCCAAGGGTGGCACTGAAAGTTGGATGGCTTACCCACTGCCCAGGGCACCCAAGGGTGGCACTGAGTTGGGCCACTGCCCAGCGGTGATGGAGATGAACCCACTTACCCTGGGTGTCCGGGAGGGGGCTCTGGGCGTGGGTGGGAGCCTTGCTGTCCACACTGGGCTTCATGGCCAGGTATCCGTCCGAGCTGTGAGAGAAATGGAGGACAGGGCTGTCATCACTTGGCTGCTGCAGGACAGGGGATCCTCCCCACCTTCCGCTGCTGGGGGGTGGGTAATCTGGGTATGGGGGGGGGGGCATGGGGTACTGGAGGCCAATGGGGTGGACACGGGGGGTCTGGACATGGGGGGGCATGGGGTACGAGAGGGGGATGGTGGGTGGAGGGGTGGGCACGGCGGGTCTGGGCATGGGGTACGTGAGGGGGATGATAGGCACAGGGGGTCCGTACATGTCGAGCTGGGCCAGGACCTCTTACCCCCACACACTGCCATTAGTCACTGCACCCATCAATCACATACACACACAGCAAGACGCAGGAGTGGACCATTCTGCCGCTTGTGCCTGCTAGCCATTTAGCTTGTTTAGTTCAGAGACACAGCACGGAAACAGGCCCTTTAGCCCACGGAGTCCTCGCCAACCATCGACCACCCTTTCACACTAGTTCAATGCTATCCCACTTTCTCATCCACTCCCTACACACTCGGGGCAATTTACAGAGGGCCAATTAACCTACAGATCCGCACGTCTTTGGGAATTGGGAGAAAACAGGAGCACCCGGAGGAAACCCACCCGGTCACAAGGAGAATGTGCAAACTCCACACAGACAGCACCCGAGGTCAGGATGCTGCCTGAGGCCATTTGTGGCCGGCCCTGATTTGTCCTGGTTTTTTCTCACCTCCATCTCTTTCCCACTCATAACCCCTGACTTTCAGTCTGAAGAAGAGACCTGACCCGAAACGTCACCTATCCATGTTCTCCAGACATTCTGCCTGAGCCGCTGAGTTTCTCCGGCACTGTGTGACTATCTAGGGTATCTGAGGGGCCAGGTGTTGGGGGGAATGAGACGGGACCGAGTTAGGAAGGGGGCCGGGTCTCCCTCAGTCAGGGCGAGCTACTGCAGCCGGTCGGAGGGGCCCACGGAGCCAGCTCACTACCTCAGGATTTCCTTCAGCAGGGCCGTGTTCTTGTAGATGTTCGTGTGGTCACAGTCACTCAGGCTCTGGGCCTTCTGCTTCAGGAAGTTCAGCAGATCACCAAAGCAACAGTACTCGGTGATGACGAGGACGGGGCCTGTGGGCAGAGGCAGAGAGAGGTGTCCGTGAATGCAGCGTTCTGACAGTTACCCCGCCATCCACAACCAGAAACACTTGAGGGTCGCTGGTGGAGAGAGCCAACAACTTCAAGTTCCTGGGCGTGCATATCCTGGACCCAGCACACTGATGCAATCGCAAAGAAAGCCCAGCAACGCCTCTACTTCCTGAGACCATCGAGGGGCTTCGGTACGCCAACAGATATTCTATTCAACTTCTACAGGTGTACAGTAGAGAGCATGCTGACTAGTTGCATCACGGCCTGGATCGGCAACTCGAACGCCCAGGAATGAAGATGTTCGCAAGTCGGGAGTTTGCAGTCTCTCGACTCCAAACTCCCGACCCAAAATATCACCTATCCCCGAAACGTCATCGATCCATGTTCTCCAGATATGCTGCCCGACCAGCTGAGTTACTCCAGCACTTTGTGTGTATCTTCAGAATAAACCAGCATCTGCACTTCGTTGTTATTTCATAAGAACCCGGCAATGCTGGTTTACAAAAGTAGACTCTAAAGTGCTGGAGTAAGAGCGGGTCAGGCAGCATCTCTGGAGAACATGGACCAATGACGTTTCGGGGATCGACCTGAAATGTCACATATCCATGTTCTCCAGCGATGCTGGGTGTAGAGACTTCACTCAGGGGGTGCTCTGCCTTCCTCTGCCCGGAACCCCACCTTCCCAAACCTGGCTGCCCCAGCCCTCTGCGCACCCCCACCCACTCCCCCTTTGCCAGAACCCATCCTCCTCACCCCCACCCCCTGAGCCTGGCCCTGACCACCTCACCCCCATTCCCAGGCTGCTGGTGTCTGAGTGATCATCTTCCTGCAGCCGATCACGTGCTCCAGTCCCTGTTTCCCTTGACCCAGAGCCCCGCTGCATTGCCTTTTTCCCCTTCCTGCCCATTGCCCTCTTGACCCTTGCTTCCACCACCCTTCCCCCCCCCTCCCACCTGGTCCCCTGCCCCCTGCCATCCCTTGTCCATTGCTCTTCCTGCCCTGCTCCCTGACCCTTGCCCCCTGACCTCCGTGCGTGCAGGCCCCCAGCAGGTTGACCACGTTGGCGTGCTGCCCCAGGTGGCTGAGAATCTTCAGCTCCGACATCAGGGCTTCTCTCTCGATGGAGTGGGCACTGGCTGTGGGCAGAGAGGGGCACAGGGTCACACCGCACCCACACTGGCCCTTACATGGGGGTTTGTGTGTCTTTGCGTCTGTGCGTCACACTGTACATGAGTCTCCCTGTGTGTGTGTCGTGTGTCTTACTTATTGTGTATGTCAGTGTATGTGTGAGAGTGTGCGTACATGTGTGTGTGAGTGTTTGTACATGTGTGTGTGAGTGTGCGTACATGTGTGCATGCCTGCGTGCACGTGCATGCGTGGGCGCGTGTGTTTGTGCGTGCATGCGCGTGTGTGCGCATGTGCATTGCCTGTGTGTGTGCACGAGTGTGTGTGTGTGTGTGTGCGATGCCCCGGGGGATGTGTGTGAGCTCACGTTTCAGCATCTTGACGGCCACGGTGGTGACCTCCTGCCCGTCGGCCATTCCGTACGCCATCGCCTCCACAACCTTGCCAAAGGCCCCGGCACCCAGCACCTTCCCTGCAACACAGGGCCAGGGGTCAGGGGAGAGGGGCGGGGGGTCAGGGGGGAGGGGCGGGGGTAATGGGGGAAGGGGCGGTGGAGGGTTAGGGCCGAGGGTCTGGGGGTGAGGGGCTGGGGTCAGGGGTGGGTGAGGGCGTGGGTCAGAGGGTAGGTGCGAAGGAGGGGTGGGGGCGGGGGTCTGGATGTGGGTGGGAGAGAGGGGGGAGGGGCGGGGGTCTGTGTGTGAGGTTCGGGGGTCAGGAAGTGGTCGGAGGGTCGGGGGTCAGGGGGTGAGCGGAGGGCTGGGGGTCAGTAGGTGGGCGGAGGGCCGGGGGTCAGGGGGTGGGCGGAGGGCCGGGGGTCAGGGGGTGGGCGGAGGGCCGGGGAGGGGGTCATGGGGTGGGCGGAGGGCTGGGGGTCAGGGGTGGGCGGAGGGCTGGGGAGGGGGTCAGGGGGTGGGCGGAGGGCTGGGGCTCAGGGGGTGGGCGGAGGGCTGGGGGTCAGGGGGTGGGCGGAGGGCCGGGGAGGGGGTCAGGGGGTGGGCGGAGGGCTGGGGGTCAGGGGGTGGGCGTGAGGGCCGGGGAGGGGGTCAGGGGGTGGGCGGAGGGCCGGGGAGGGGGTCAGGGGTGGGCGGAGGGCCGGGGAGGGGGTCAGGGGTGGGCGGAGGGCCGGGGAGGGGGTCAGGGGTGGGCGGAGGGCCGGGGAGGGGGTCAGGGGTGGGCGGAGGGCCGGGGAGGGGGTCAGGGGGTGGGCGGTGGGCCGGGTCAGGGGTCAGGGGGTGGGCGGAGGGCTGGGGGTCAGGGGGTGGGCGGTGGGCCGGGGGTCAGGGGGTGGGCGGTGGGCCGGGGGTCAGGGGGTGGGCGGTGGGCCGGGGAGGAGGTCAGGGGGTGGGCCGGGGGTCAGGGGTGGGCGGAGGGTCGGGGAGGGGGTCAGGGGGTGGGCTGGGGATCAGGGGTGGGCGGTAGGCCGGGGAGGGGGTCAGGGGGTGGGCGGAGGGCCGGGGAGGGGGTCAGGGGGTGGGCGGAGGGCCGGGGGTCAGGGGGTGGGCGGTGGGCCGGGGAGGGGGTCAGGGGGTGGGTGGTGGGCTGGGGGCCAGGGGGTGGGCGGAGGGCTGGGGGTCAGGGGGTGGGCGGAGGGTCAGGGGTCAGGGGGTGGGCGGAGGGCTGGGGGTCAGGGGGTGGGCCAGGGGTCAGGGGGTGGGCGGAGGGTCAGGGGTCAGGGGATGGGCGGTGGGCCGGGGGTCAAGGGGTGGGCGGTGGGCCGGGGGTCAGTAGGTGGGTGGTGGGCCGGGGGTCAGTGGGTGGGCGGTGGGCCGGGGAGGGGGTCAGGGGTGGGCGGAGGGCTGGGGATCAGTAGGTGGGCGGAGGGTCGGGGAGGGGGTCAGGGGGTGGGCGGGAGAGATGGGGGGGATCCATACCCAGGCGCAGCCTTTCCCTGGGGAACTCCCACTTCTCGTTGTAGGGCAGCTGAGTGGGGTCGATGAAGGTGTAATCGTTCCCATTCACTGCCTCGATGATCTTCCAGCGAACCTCGTACTTTGGTTTCTGCAGGAACACATGGGTGGTGCCGAGATGAAAGTTAGTCGTAGAATCAGTTTGTAATCAGGCTTTTCGGCCCAACTCATCTGAATTGGCCCTACACTGTCCCACCCCCCCCCCCCCCCCCCCCACATTGGCCCATATCCCCCTAAACATTTCCAGTCCAATGTATTTTTAATGCTGTTATAGTACCTGCCCAAACTACCTTTGGGTTTGGGAACAGCTCCATCCAAGACCGCAAAAAATCGCAGAGTTGTGGACGCAGCCCAGACCATCACGCAAACCAACCTCCCTTCCATTGACTCCATCTACACTTCACGCTGCCTCAGCAAGGCCACCAGCATGATAAAGGATCAGTCTCACCCCGGTCACTCCCTCTTCTCCCCTCTCCCATCAAGCAAGAGGTACTGAAGTGTGAAAATTCAAGGACTTTCTTCCCAGCTGCTATCAGGCAACTGAACTGCCTATCACCATCTCCCTCATTGGAGACCTTCAGACGATCTTTAATCGGAGTGTATCAGACTTCAATGTTATATCGTGCACTAAATTCTGTTGCCGTTATCCTGTATCTGTACACTGTGGGCAGCTTGATTGTCATCATGTATTGTCTTTCCACTGCACCTCGGTACATGTAACAATAGTCAACTAAACTGATTTCCTCCCTCAGCTCGTAGAGTGAAAGGGAAGACACAGTAGGGGTTGTACGGAGGCGCACTTGGTAGAGCTGCTGCCTCACGGCGCCAGATACCCGGGTTCAATCCTGACCGGGTGCTGTCTATGTGGAGTTTGCAAGTTCTCCCTGTGACCACGTGGGTTTCCTTCGGGTGCTCCAGTTTCCTCCCACATTCCAAAGGAGTGTGGGTTTGTAGGTTAATTGGCTCTCTGTTAACTGTCCCTAGTGTGTGCGGAGCGGATGAGAAAGTGGGATAATATAGAAGTATTGTGAATGGGTGATTGATAGTCGGCATGGATTCAGTGGGCCGAAGGGCCTGTTTTGGTGCTGTATCACTAATCTAAACTACACAGAGTGCAGGATATCGTTGCAGATTTAAAAGTAGAAAAGAGATTTAAAGGTGGTATCATGTGAGAGTAGACTTTCCTTTAGACTTAAGAGATGCAGCATGCAAACTGGCCCTTCGGCCCACCGAGTCAACACTGACCAGCAATCACCCCGTACACTAGTTCTATCCTACACACTAGGGACTATTTACAATTATTAACAATGGCAATTAACCTGCAAACCAAAACATCTTTGGAGTGCGGGGAAAAAACCGGAGCACCCGGAGATAACCCACGCAGTCTCAGGGAAAACGTACAAACTCCGTATAGACAGCACGGTAGTCAGCCGGGGCTCTGGCGCTGTGAGGCAGCAGCTCGACCGCTGTGCAGCTGTGCTACCCATGCTGAGGGTAGATGGCCCTCTGGGGCTGGCGGGCAAGAGATGCTGGGCGGGAGTGACGGGAGGAGAGATGGTGGGGTCCAGCGCTGTGCAAGTGTCGGGGGGAGTGATGCTGGGGTCCAGCGCTGTCGCAGTATCTGGGGTTGAGATGCTGGGGTGCAGCCAGACACTCACCTGCTTGTACTTGTAGAAGAGTAGGACAACGAGGAGGATGAGAAGCAGGACAAGGGTCCCCGTGCTCCCCAACACCCACCTGAAGAGCCGGCTGATCCTGGGCAAGCCTGTGGAAACACAGCGAGAGGTCAGCTGGCACACAGCGCACGGGCCCTGCTGCGGCTGGGTCCCAGCCAGGGAGAGGGAGAAAGGTGCTCGTCACTATGCCTCAGTGCACGTGACATTAATAAACCCTAAATCAAGGCAACCAGAGACAGGGAGGTGAACAGACAAAATGTGTAGGAAGGAACAGCAGACAAATTGCTGGAGTAACTCAGCGGGACAGGCAGCATCTCTGGAGAGAAGGAATGGGTGACATTTCAGGTCGAGACACTGGAAAGGATCTCGAGTGTCTTGAGCAGCCTTGTGTGGAGAGGTATGGAGTCGATGGGCCGAGCGGCCTCAGTATGTAGGGATGGGGGGAACAGACTGGGAGAGAGGCCTGTCATGGACTCTAACAGTAATCTGTCTCTCCCTGACACGCATGTCGAGGAGGTTTACCAGAACACTGCCTGGATTACGGGGCATTAGCTGCAGGGGGAGGTTGGACAGACTTAGATTATTTTCTCTGTAGCATCGGAGGTTGAGGGGAGACCTGATAGAAAAACATAAAATTATTGGAGACATAGAGAGGGTAGACAGTCAGAACCTTTATCCAGGAATGGAAATGTCCAATCAGGACATAGCTTTATGGCGAGTAGGGCAAAGTTTAAAGGAGATGTACAGGCAATTGTTATGTTTACACAGAGGGTGGTGGGAATCTGGAACACACTGCCAGGGGTGGTGGTGGTGGAGGTAGATATGATAGTGGCATTTAAGAGCCTTTTGGATAGGCACATGGATATGGAGGGATATGGATTATGTACAGGCCGATAAGAGTTGGTCGACATCATGTTCAGCACGGACATTGTGGGCCGAAGAGCCTGTTGTTGTGCTGTACTGCTATGTTTCAGCCACTGTGGTGTTGGGACAAGGGGCGATGGGCGGTGAGTGGTGGGCGAGGGGCGGGGGCGATGGGCGGTGGGTGAGGGGCGAGGGTTTTCTGAGGCCGAGGATGAACGACTCACGATTGACGTGAAGGTGGAAGGTGAGGTTGGCGTTTGCGTGGCCATTGGAAGCGAGGAATGTGTAGGAGCCGCTCTCCGTGTCCCCCACACGCACCAGCAGCAACGAGCTCTCCAATCTGCAACGGAACAAGTGGCAGAGTCACCCCCTGCAGGGCGGAAACAGGCCCTTCGCCCCAACAGCTCCATGCTATACATGACCCATTTACCTGCCCACGCAAGGTTCACGTGACAAATGGCCATTTTCAAGATGGCCGCGGATAGACAAGAAGATCATAAGTTCATAAGGCGTCGTAGCAGAATTAGGCCACACTGTGGCGCAGCGGTAGAGTCACTGCCTCTCAGCACCAGAGACCCGGGTTCAATCCTGACAACGGGTGCTGTCTGTACGGAGTTTGAACAGACAGAAACATGGCGACTCTTTGTGTGCTGTCTCGGTGAATTACACTACAATTGTGCTCGTTTGTAGTGATCTATCATTGTGCTTACGGCATGATTTTACTGGATTGTATGGTAAACGTCACTGCACCTCGCTACACAGGTACGTGATAAGAATATATCATCATCATCATCCCTGCATCCCCCACCCTTCTCTTCCAAATCATCAATTGAGCTCTCCCTTCCTCTCCGGCTCCCCCACCCCTCGCGCCTCTATATATATATATCCAGTATATATAAATATATTTTATTTTTAAACAGACAATAGTGTAAAATTATAGCAAAACAAATCCCTAAAGTGTGTATGTGTGTATATATATATATATATATGTATATATTCTTACTTGCAGCAGCACAAGTGATATGTAAACAACAAAAATAGTTTTCTACAGGGGCACCGTAGAGAGTATTTTGACCAGCTGTATCTCTGTCTGGTTTGGGGACTGTAAAGCCTCTGACTGGAAGTCCGTGCAGAGAGTGGTGAGGACAGCGGAAAAAATCATCGGGACCTCTCTCCCCTCAATCGGGGATATTGCGACCAAACGTTGCGTGTCTAAGGCCAGCAGTATTATAAAAGACCCCACACATCTCCATCACGGGCTGTTCACTCTGCTGCCCTCGGGCAAAAGATATCGTAGCATAAGGAGCAGAACATCAAGGTTCTGCAACAGCTTCTTCCCACGAGCCATCAGACTCCTGAATGCCATGTAATGGGCTGCCACCATTGTCTATTTATCCTTTTTATCCATTTTATCCATGTTTATCCTTCTGTTAATTATCATGTTGCACAGGGAGCCAAATGCAACGGAATGTCGTTTGGAACCGCATATATCAATGTATTTCTAAATGACAATAAAGTTTGTTTGACTTTGACTTGACTTGACTAGTTCAGTTGTTCAGTATACGTATATATATATTTTTGTTGTTTACATATCACTTGTGCTGCTGCAAGTAAGAATTTGATTGTTCTGTTTGGGACACACAACAATAAAACTCTCTTGCCTCTATTGACCCACCAGTGCAGGATGCCTAATATTCTGGGCTTAGCTGTGTTGGGCCACTAGTGCAGGGTCCCTGTGGATATGGGTTTGGCTCTGTTGCCGACTAGTGTAGGGTCACTGTGGTTCTGGGCTAGGCTGTGTTGGCCCACGGGTGCCAGGGTACCTGTTCTCCTTGTTGATGGTTTCCTGGTGGTTGGTGCTGTTGCCCGTCCTGCGGCAGACCCAGCGGTGCTCCGTCAGACTGGGGAACGCCTCCACCTTCACCCTCAGCTGCACAGTCGCACCAAACTCCACCCGCAGATCCATCTTCTGCTCCGTGGAGATCTGCACATAGGGCTCATCTGTCGACACGCAAGAAGGCATGACATGAACCAGGAACATAAAACATCCTCACATGCCCCGGCTATTTAAAGGTCAGACTACAAGCCTAAGATAAACACAAAATGCTGGAGTAACAGGGGGTCAGGCAGCATCTCTGGAGAAAAGGAACAGAGACGTTTCGGGTCGAGGCCCATCTTCGGACTGAGAGTCAGGGGAGTGGGAAACTAGAGGTATGAAAGGTAAAGAACAAGGTGTTGCATTTCAGGAAGTCTAACCAGGGCAGCACCCACACAGTGAATGGCAGGGCTCTGGGAGTGTTTTAGAGCAGAGGGATCTAGGAGAGCAGGTACATAGTTCCCTGAAAGTGGCATCACAGGGTGGTCACAAAGGCTTTCGGCACATTGGCCTTCATTAGTCAGGGTATTGAGTATAGAACCTGGGAGGTCATGCTAAAGTTGTACAAGACATTGGTGAGGCCACATTTATGTGAGTATTGTGTTTAGTTTTGGTCATCCTGTTGTAGGAAATGTCCTTAATGCTAGAAAGGGTGCAGAGGTGGTTTACAAGGATGTTCCAGGACTCGTGGGCCCGAGCTATAGGGGCAGGTTGCGCAGGGTAGGACTTAATTCCTTGCAGCGCAGGAGGCTGAGGGGTGATCTTATAGAGATGTACAAAATAATTAGGGGAATAAGTCTAAAGCCTAGAGGAAGTGGCTATGAGCATGGCAAGTTACTCTAGGATGAGAGATTGAATGGCCTGGTGCTGCATTCACTGGAGTTTAGAAGGATAAGAATGAATCTCCATGACGCTGATCGAATTATTAAATAGTTTGTCGGGCTGGACTTGGAACGTTTCTCCGCACCAAAGTGCCCGGCAAAGAGGTGTCATGTTGAGAGGAAGGGGTGGCCGATGAGGATTGCGATGAGGATAAATGTCTTCGCTCAGAGGTTGATGAATAACCATATAACAATTACAGCACTGAAACAGGCCATCTAGGCCCTTCATGTCCGTGCCAAACAACTTTTTCCCCTTAGTCCCACCTGCCTGCACTCATACCATAACCCTCCATACCCTTCTCATCCATATGCCTATCCAATTTATTTTTAAATGATACCAACGAACCTGCCGCCACCACTTCCACTGGAAGCTCATTCCACACCGCTACCACTCTCTGAGTAAAGAAGTTCCCCCTCATGTTACCCCTTAACTTCTGTCCCTTAATTCTAAAGTCATGTCCTCTTGTTTGAATCTTCCCTATTCTCAAAGGGAAAAACTTGTCCACATCAACTCTGTCTATCCCTCTCATCATTTTAAAGACCTCTATCAAGTCCCCCCTTAACCTTCTGCGCTCCAGAGAATAAAGACCCTTATCTTCTCTGCTCCGAGGTGCAGTGGAAGCTGAGGCATGGAGATCAGAAAGGATCAACTTCTTATTCGCTTTAGTTTAAGGTACAGCATGGAAACAGGCCCTTCAGCCCACCGAGTCCACGACGACCATCGATCACCCCATACTCGCATTATCCTACATACTAGAGATAATTTACTGAAGCCAATTAACCAACAAACCTACACGTCTTTGGAGTGTGGGAGGAGACTGGAGCACCCGGAGAAAACCCACGCAGCCACGGAGAGAACGTGAAAACTCCGTTCAGTCAGCACCCGTGGTCAGGATTGAACTCGGCTCCCTGGCGCTGTGAGGCAGCAGCTCTACCGCTGTGCCACTGTGCCGCTCACCGTGGGTGTTAAGGAAATTATGGTGGATAGGGCTGGTGCAAGAAGGTGGGGTGAAGGTAGAAGATGTGTTTCAATCGCATTGAAAGGACGAGGGGACAAATGTGCTGCTCCGGTCGCTCGAGGTCTCACGCGGAAACTGCTGAAGACGTGTACAAAGAATTTGTGTCCGTCTTCACACGAGAAGAAACAAAAACAACTCCAGAAATAGTCGTGGGCTGCAGGCCTCTGAAAACAAGGAACTAAGGAAGGACATTGTTGGTAAAAATAGGCATTGGAGAAGTTGGCGCTTGTAACAGTTCGTGAATCCCATGGACCTTAGATTAGAGATACAGGCCCTTCAGCTGATCGAGTCCACTCTGACCAGCGATCACCCCTTCACTAGTTCTATGTCATCCCACCTTCTCATCCACTCCCTACAAACGAGGGGCGATTTACAGTGGGTCAAATAACTTATAAACCCGCACGTCTTTGGTGTGTGGGAGGAAACCGTAACTCCTGGAGGAAACCCACATGGTTACAGTGGGAACATGCAAACTCCACACAAAAAGGCAGCACCTGAGGTCAGGAACGAACCTGGGTCACCGGCGCTGTCAGGCAGTGGCTCCACCACCCTGCTGACCCACGGTCACTCCGGCCTTCACCACGCTGGCCAGGTAGCGAGCAGCTGCTTGACACGTTTACTTGGGAAAGGGCTGCACACCAGCAGTGGTCACTCTGGCCCCCCAGTGACCCCAGCCTAGCCCACCCCCCCCCACACACATCCATCGCTCTCCCAGCCCTGACCCCAGCTAGCAGCCCCACTCTAGAACCCCCCCCCCATTGCCTAGTGCCCACCCATTCCCCTCACCCACTACCCACCGGTCCAACTACAGACCACCCCCCACTTCCCAGTATCCTCACTCCCACTGCCCAGCCCCCTCCCACTGCTCCGTGGCCTCACCCCACCCCAATGCCGCACACTGCCCAGCCCCCCCCCCCCCCTCCCACTGCCCCATGGCACCCCTTACCCACGACCCGCAGTGTGGAAATGGCCTGCAGCCAGACGTTGCGTCCGTGTTGCCTGCCGGACATGGTGCAGATGAAGTTCCCAGTATGCTCGCTGCTCACGGCCGGGATGTGCAGACTCTCTCCCAGTCTTAAATACTTCCCGATCATACTCTTGGACGATTCCGCTGGGACAAGCTGTGGAGGGAACGAGCCGCTGCATCACTGTGTCCAACACGCAATCCAGGCTGTTCTGCCCATCAGTCCCACAATCCTAGCCCAATCCACAGACACTCTCTCCGGACTGTGACTCTCGCCACCCACTGAATCCCCTCCCACAGACACTCTCCCTCATCAGCTTACAGAAGGTTTACCCATTATCATCAAAGGTGTAGAACTGAGCCACCTGAAGCCACAGCGGTAGAGCTGCTGCCTTCAAGTGGGAGAGACCCGGGTTCGATCCTAACTACGGGTGCTGTCGGTATGGAGTTGCAAGCTCTCCCTCTGACCCTTGTGGGTTTTCTCCGGGTGCTCCGGGTTTCTCCCACCTCCTAAAGAAATGAGGCATTGACCAAAGTCTGGCCACAGGGGGTGTGGGTGAAGGAGAGGGAGAGGTGGGGAGACAGTTCCATAGCTCAGTGAGCAGTTAGAGCAGTCACGGCACTGGCTGTGAACAATTTATCCGCCGGTGATCAGAAGGCCCTTATTGGAAGGAGTGTGCAGACCTTGCTGAGTTACTGGCCTGGGAAAGGTTGCAGAGACAGGAGAGATGGAATCGATGATGGGAGCCCACCTCGCCTATATCCACCCATCACTCACCAGGATATGTCCGGCCTCACCTCTCTTCCAGCTTTCTCCCCCACCCCACTCAGCCTAATGAACGGTACTGACCTGAAAAGTCACGTATCCATGTTCTCCAGTGATGCTGCCTGACCCGCTGAGTTATTCCAGCACTAAGTGTCTTTGTTGAAGCAAAAGTAAGTGACTGACTCACCTCTCCATGTGGGGAATGCCACTTCACTCTGATCATCGGGCTGGTGCTGTGGACGATACAGTTGGCTGTGAACGGTTCTCCCCTCAGTAGAGTCTGCTCCTTGGGTTCCAGATCCATCCAGAACTCTGCAAGTGGACGAGAAGCTGCTGAGAGAAAGCCGGCGGAGTTCCTGGATCCCCGAGCACAAACTCCCAAACTCTGGGAATGTTTCACACAATTTTGCACTTTAAAGAAACAGCGCAGAAACAGGCCCTTCGGCCCACCGAGTATGAGACAACCAGCAATCTAACACTAACACTATCCTACACACCAGGGACAATTTAGAATTTTCCAGAAGTCGAGTAACCTACAAACCAGCAGGTCCTTGGAGTGTGGGAGGAAATACCCAGAGAAAACCCATGCATTCACAGGGAGAACGTACGACCTCTGTACAGACAGCACCTGTAGTCAGGATCGAACCCTGGTCTCTGGAGCTGTAAGGCAGCAACTCTACCGCTGCACCACTGCGCTGTGCTCAAACCTGGGTGTACTAAGTTCAGTTTTGGGCAGCCTGCTGCAGAAAATATCTCATTAAGCTAGAAAGTGTGCAGAGAAGACTTACAAGGATGTTGCCAGGACTCGAGGGTCTGAGCTATAGGGAGAGGTTGAGCAGACTAGGACTTGATTCCTTGGAGCGCAGGAGGCTGAGGGGTGATCTTATAAAGGTGTACAAAATCAGGGGGGGGGATAGATAGGGTGAACATGCAGAGTAGGGGATTCAAGAACCAGAGGACATAGGTTTAAGATGAGAGGAGAAAGATTTAATAGGAACCGGAGTAGCAACGTTTTCACAGAAGGTGAAACCCTGAAACGTCACCTATCCATGTTGTCCTGAGATGCTGTCTGACCCACTGAGTTACTCTAGCACTTTATGTCTTTTTTTGTAAACAGGCATCTGCAGTTCTTTGTGTCGATATTTAGAAGACACTTGGACAGGTGCATGGATAGGAAAAGTCAAGCAGGATAATGACCTAACGCAGGGAGGTGGGATTGACATAGATGGGGCAACTTGGAAGGCATAGACAAACTGGGCCGAATGGCCTATTGCCATGCTGTATGACCCCCGTGATATTGACTAATAGAGACGGCAGTTTCTATCAAATCCGTGTGTTCCCACTCTTTGCTTTCTGTCTGTAAACCACTGGTCTGGCCACATCAGAGCGGGGCCCTGGTTCCACACACTCTAACCACAGTGACCACCTCCAGTAAAGGACTGCAGCTAAAGCCTCTGCAGATCCCACACACCCCACCCATCGGTTCCCCCTCATCTCATCTGCTCATCACATCCTCAAGGAACAGCAGCTGATTACTCAGATGAAATGTTTTGGTCTGGGGAGAATGGCGTTTGGAGGCAGCCATGATTGAATGGCAGAGTAGACTTGATGGGCCGAACAGCCTAATTCTGCTCCTATCACTTATCATCTTATGATGAACCCGCAATGAATCTTGTCCCCAACAACTCTCACTAGCTTCTGCAGATGCGCCTGAGAAAGCATTTTATTGGGATGCATCACAGCTTGGTTTGGAAACAGCTCCAAAACCACAAAAAAAGTGCAAAGAATTGTGGGTGGGTAGAATTCGGAGGGTGTGTTGGCATCGATGGTGCTGGTGGAGATGGTGGAGATCTTCACCATCCTGCTGGTAAATATCACCACCAATCTGTCCCGGTCCAACCACACTGACGCTACGGCAAAGAAGGCACTTCCTCAGGAGTGTCTCCGACGACTCGTACCAATGTACAAAGATGCAGTGCAGAACGCATACTGGCTTCAGACTTAAGACTTTTTACTTTAGACTTTAGAGATATACCACGGAAACAGTCCCTTCGGCCCACCGGGTCTGCGCCGTCCAGTGATCACCCTGTACACCAGCACTATCCTACACACTAGGGACTATTTATAATTTTACCGAAGCCAATTAACCTACAAACCTGCACGTCTTTGGAGTGAGGGAGGAAACCGGAGTACCCGGAGGAACATACTTGGTCACAAGGAGAATGAACAAATTCCGTAGACAGCACCCATAGTCAGGATCAAACCTGGTCTCTGGCACTGTGAGGCAGTAACTCTACCGCTGCGCCACCGTACCACCCCATTGTGTTGGGATGCATCACAGTTTAGTTTGGGAACAGCTCTGCCCAAGAGCACAAGAAATTGCAGAAAGTTGTGGATGTAGCCCCGTCCATCACACAGACCAGACTTCCTACCATCGACTCCATCTACACTTAACCCTGCCTCAGGAAAGACACCGACATAATCAAAGACTTGTCCCTGTCCCTGTCCCACGCTGGTCATTCTTTCTTCTCCCTGCTCCCGTCCGGCAGAAGATACAGAAGCTTGAAAACTTGTACCACCAGACTCAGAAACAGCTTCTTCCCCTTCGTAATCAGATTCTTTCTCTGTAGATATATTCTGCACACTTCTTATTTATTTATTTTTAAGTAATACCAGATGTACTCATGTATGGCATGATTGGCCCCAATAGCTTATAAAACAAATCTTGGGACAAGTGACAATACAGTAACCCAAACATCTACCTCTCTAAGGCTTCCTCTTTCTAAGTCCGTGCCTCTGTATCAGAGGGCAGTGGGGTTTGAACCAGGCACAAAGATGACGCAATGTTCTAATGAAGTAAAGTTGTCTGAAACCAAATCGGACTTTGCGATTAATCCAGCAAGGAGACAGAAGACAAACTGAGAGAGTAGTGATTTCAATTCCCATTTTTCTGAATCCCACTTCTGCTTCAGCAGATAGATTACGTAACCATCCCTGACCACATCTCCAGCTAGAACTCTTGCCACATCTTCACCGTTCTTCCCCGACCGGCCCTGAGGTATTTAAAGATGCGACCCCCTCTCTCGCTCTGAGGTAACGTGCACATCTGCTGCAACTTTTATGCTGCATAAGGACATTTTGTAAGTGGCTTGTCCCGGAATAAAAGAGGCAGGAGGAACTGCAGGTTCCACAGCCCTGAGCAAAACATAGAGTACTGGAGGAACAGCGGGTCAGACAGCTTCTGTGGAGGGAATGGACAGGTGACATTTTAGGTTGGGACCCTTCTTCAGATTGATCCAAACGCTTCAACCTGAGGAAGAGTCCTGACCCGAAATGTCACCTATCCATTCTCTCCACAGATGCTGCCTGATCCACTGAGTTACTCCAGCACTTTGTGCTTGCTCAAGGTTTCAGCATCTGCAGTTCCTTCTATCTCTGTGCCTTCTTAGTTTGAGTTTGAGTTTAGTTTATTGTCACTTGTACCGTACTTGTACCGTCACTTGTACTGTACCGAGGTACAGTAAAAAGCTTTTGTCGCATGCTAACTAGTCAGTGGAAAGACAATACATGATTATGGTCGCGCCATACACAGTGTAAAGATACTTGATAAGGGGAATAACGTAAATAACGTTTAGTGCAAGATAGAGCCAGTAACGTCCAATCAAAAATAATTTGAGGGTCTCCAATGAGGTAGCTAATAGTTTACGACTGCTCTCTAGTTGTTGGTAGGATGGTTCAGTTGCCCGATCACAGCTCCCCGCGCTGGGCGATCGGACTCCCGAATCGGGTCTGAAGAAGTTTCTCGACCCGAAAGGTCCCCCATTCATTCTATCCAGAGATGCTGCCTTTCCCTGCTGAGCTACTCCAGCATTTTGTGTCTATCAATGGAAGGGAGGTTGGTCTGTGTGATGGTCTGGGCTGCATCCACAATTCTTTGCATTTTCTTGCAGTCTTCGAGCTGTTTCCAAACCAAGCTGTGATGCATCCCAATAAAAGGCTTTCTAAGGCACATCTGTAGATGTTGGTGAGAGTTGTCGGGGACATGCCAAACTTCCTAAGCCTGCCAAGGAGGTAGAGTTGTTGGTGTGGTTTTTTGGTCATTGCTGGAATATGGATGAAGAACTTGTTGGGGATATTTACTCCTAGGAATTTGAAGTTTCAACCATCTCTACTTCAGTGCTGTCAATGCAAACCAGGGTATGTGCACCACTTCACTTCCTGAAGTAGATCACTACCTCCTTTGTCTTGAGAGATAGGTTGTTGTCTCAACACCAGGACACGAGGTTCTCAATCTCTTTCCTGCACTCCGACTCATCATTATTTGATATGAGGCCCACAATGGTGGTGTCCTCTACGAATTTGAAAATTGAATTAGATTTATGCAGCTACACAGTCGTGGTTGTACAAGGAGTAAAGAAGGGGGCTGAGGACACATCCTTGTGGCCACCCGTGTTGAAGATTATTGTAGAGGATGATTTGTCCCCTATCCTCACTGATTAGGGTTCTGTTGGTCAGGAAGTCGAGGATCCAGTTGCAGAGATGAGTGCATATTCCAAGTCCCGTGAATTTGGTGATAAGCTTGGATGGTGGAACGGTATTAAAGGCAGAGCTGTAGTCTCTGAAGCAGGTGTCTCTCTTATAAAGGTGTTCTAGGGATGAGTGTAGGGCTATGCCGATGGCATTGTCCGTAGACCTGTTGTGGCGGTGGGTGAACTGCGGTGGGTCAAGGCCACTGGGTAGACTGGATTTAATGCATTCCATAACTAGCCTCTCAAAGCATTTCATGATGGTGCCTATCAAGGCTACTAGACAGTGGTCGTTTAGGCATGAGGTCTTGCTTTTCTTCGGCACTGGGATGATGGTGGTTTTCTTGAAGCAGGTGGGTTCCTCATATCAGAATAGGGAGAGATTAAAGATGTTCGTGAATACTCCCACTAGCTGGTCCACGCAGCTACTAGGGACACGGCCAGGAACTGTCTGGGCCACTTGCTGTCCGTAGGTTCACCCTCAGGAAGTTCTTGGTGTTTTGGGAAAGTGTTAAAACGCACAGCGCCGGATTCACAGGGAACAGTTGCTCCCTCGCTGTTATCGGGCAACTGAACTGTCCTATCACCAACTAGAGAGCGGTCCTGACCTCCCATCTACCTCATTGGAGACCCTCAGACTATCTTTAATCGGACTTGACTGGACTTTATCTTGCACTGAACATTATTCCCTTTATGCTGTATCTTTACACTGTGGACGGCTCGATTGTAATCCTGTGTAGTATTTCTGCTGACTGGATAGCTACAGCAAAAAGCTTTTTACTGCACCTCGGTACACGAGACAATAATAAACTAAACGAGGTATGTATACTATTGCAAAAACCAAAGTCTGTTGTGCAACCAAAGACACACCGAAGCAGTATTCAAGAGCATGACGGTTGCTGGGAGGAAGCTGGTCTTGAACCTGAATGTCACGGTTTTCAGGCGCCTGTACCTTCTTCCTGATGGTAGCAGCGATGTGAGATTATGGCTATGGTGTGTGGGTCTTTGATGATGCTGGCTGCTTTTATGAGGCAGCGCTTTATAGATCCCTTAGATGGTGGGGAGGTCAGTACCCGTGATGGATCAGGTGGTGTCCACCGCTCTCTGTGATCTCTGTGAGATATAATTGATATTCTATTTGGAAACTGGACTTTGAGCAGATATCAGTCGCCTGGGAGTGGAGCGATGGGACCTTCTCTATCATGTCCGTTCCTTGTTCTGGCTTCCTATTTCTAATTTAATTCTCTGTGGCAATTTGTAATTCCGTTCGTAATTCTGTTTGTGTTAATACGGAATAAAAGGATATGGAGAGAAAGCAGGAACGGGGTAATGATTTTGGATGATCAGCCTTCTGGATGATAACTTCTGAATTCTCTGGGGTGGAACCCTCTCCAAGACAGACGTGAAGCTCACCGTTTGACCTGTTTTTATAAAATGTTAAATGGCCAGCTTGACATAGATTACAAGACCTACACCAAACCCAAACCAATTAGGAGCAGACGAGGGCATTCGATCCAATTTGTGATTCCAGCTACCATTACAGATGTGTACAGCAATTCGTTCTTCCCCCGCACAATTAAAGCATGGAATAGACTTCACCCTACCATAGTTACCCAACCAGATGCAACTAAATTTAAGGTAGCTCTTTCTTCCCAAAAACCCTTTCTGGCTTAAGTCCTCCCTCCACCACCTCCAGTTTAAATTCCATTTGGAATATTTTGGAGGACCAAGAAACCAAGAACCAAGCCTGGATCATATTGAATGGCGGTGCTGGCTCGAAGGGCCGACTGGCCTACTCCTGCACCTATCTTCTATGTTTCTTTGTTTCTAATTCTGTTTGTGCTTTTTGGAACAGGTGTGGAAAGAGGCCATGGTTTTGTCATGTTTTTAAACTGTCGGTTAAAGTTAAGCCAGATCTTTACAAATCACAACATACTCAATCACAACTCAAAGTGCTGGAGGAACTCAGCGGGTCAGGCAGCATCTGTGGAGGAAATGGACAGGTGAGGTTTCAGGTTGGGTCCCTACTTCAGACTGATGGAGTAGAAATGGAGTAGATGGGGGGAGAGAGAAAGCTGGAAGAGAAGTGGGGATGGGACAAAGCCTGGCAAGTGATAGGTGGATACGAGGTGGGGGGTGATTGACTGATGAGTTCATTATAAAGGCTGGAGGTGAAAAGGAGATAAAGGTGTCAGATAAGGAGAGAAGAGGATGAGTGAAATGTAAAGTCAGAGTGAGGGAGGTGGATTGAAGGTGGCGGGGGAGTGGAAAGTGGGGGACAGGAAAGAAGGAGGAGGGGATAGAGCGGGGAGAGGTGGTGACTTGATAGAAGCGTGCATAGACAGGGCAGACAGTCAGAACCTTTTTTCCTTGGTGGAAATGCCAGGGAGGACATAGCCAGAAGGTGAACGGAGCAGAGTTTAAAGGCGATGTGCGGGGCAAGTTTTTTTACGCAGAGGGTGGTGGGGGCCTGGAACACACTGCTGGGGGCGGTGATGGAGGCAGATACAATAGTGGTGTTTAAGAGGCTTTTAGATAGGTACGTGAATATGCAGGGAATGGAGGGATATGGATCATGTGCAGGTAGATGAAATTAGTTCTCTGCCACAGAAGGCAGTGGAGGTCAATTCTCTGGATGCTTTCAAGAGAGAGTTAGATACTACTCTTAAAGATAGCGGAGTCAGCGAGCAGGCAGGAACGGGGTACTGATTGTGGATGATCAGCCATGATCATATTGATGGCGGTGCTGGCTTGAAGGGCCGAATGGCCTACTCCTGCACCTATTGTCTATAGTTTAACTTGTCATCATGTTGGGCACAGACCCAAGTAAAAAGATTCAGGCTGTAGGTTGAGCAAGCTGTGAGATGATGGCCTTTTCATTCACAAATGACATCTCTGCAACAAGTTGACACACTGTCTGTTCCTCCAGTGATGTTGCTGGACTCGGCAGAGTAGGAACAGGCTCTGCAGTGCTTGGCTCAGAGATCCCCCCCCCCCCCCCTGCTCAACCCCCTTCACTGAGCGCTAAAGGCTCGTGGGCAAAACGGCGGGGGCTCTGTGGAAAAATCATGCACCATACCCACTCCGCTCTCACCCACACTGACTGCACCAGCATCACACCACAGCACAGTGGTGTAGAGGTAGATTTGCAGGTTCGATCCTGACTATGGGTGTTATCTGCACGGAGTTTGTATGTTCTCCCCGTGACCACGTGGGTAATTCTGGGTGCTCCGGTTTCCTCCCCGCAGCATACAGCGTGGAAAACTTCCCCTTCAGCCCAACCCGACCCAGATGCCCTCTCTCAGCTAGTCCCAGATTCTTTTGCCCAGAGTAGGGGAATCAAGAACCAGAGGACATAGCTTTAAGGTCAGAATGGAAAGATTTATTAGGAAACTGAGGGGCAATTTTTTTCACATAGAGGGTGGTGGGTGTATGGAACGAGTTGACAGAGGAGGTAGTTGAGGCAAGTACCATGACAACACTGAACATTCTGAGCAGAGGTTCGCAAGAGCTGAAGTAATCTCTTTGCTTGTAAACTTACACAATTGCACAAACTGTGCTGCTCGTTCCCGGCAGTGGTCACTACCCACTGCTTTGTGACGCGCAGTTTCAACAAGCTCTACTCCATAGTCGCAACACAAACAGAAGATGAAATCTCACTGAGTCTTTGATGGTATTATGTAGAAACAAGGGGCTGCAGGTGCTGGTTAACACACAGAACGACGCAAAGTGTTGGAGTAACTCAGTGGGTCGGGCAGTATCTCTGGAGAACATGGATAGGTGACATTTTGTGTCACTGGGGACAATTTACAATTTACAGAAGCCAATTAACCTACAAATCCACACGTCTTTGAAGTGTGGGAGGAAGCCAGAGCACCCGGAGGAAAGGTGCTCTGGCCGAGGGAGAACATAAAACAGAACGTACAGGCAGCACCCGTGGTCAGGATCAAAGCCAGGTCTCTGGCGCTGTGAGGGAGCTGCTCTACCGCTGCATCACTGTGCTGCCCAAACATCATCCCTCAAGACCATAATGCACACCGTGTGTGTAAAGCGGTGGGACATACCACCTACTGCGCCCAGCTCCTGGCTCATTAACAAGGTGCCCCAACAACCTCCCCGCAGCACACAGCTGTGCCCACTTGTTCCGTTACGATGCCTATGACAGTTAAACACCCTTGACTTCCACAACGTCCCATGAACCAGTACAATTTGCTCCAAATGTTCGTTCAGGCATCAGCTCCAAGATTACGGCAACTCTGAGTGAAAACTATCCTCCTCCCTGCTCCATCTGCTGATCCCCGTCACTTTAAGGACCAGCCCTCCTTTCTCTCGGCATTGTCCCTCTAAGCACCCCCTAACTGAGGAACCCCCCCAAACCCCGACCCCGATAATCCCCGGAGGGGCTGCCCAGCCTTGCTGCACTTTGTGCAGGGGCAGAGAGGGGGGGGGGAGGATGTGCCAGGGAGAGGTGGGACGGGGAGGAGGAGAGGTGGTCTTACCTGCCCAGGTGAGAGGCAGTGAGAGGAGGGTCAGCCACAGGTACATGGTCCTGGTGTGTCCAGGGCGACGGGCGGCAGCAGCTCAGGACAGTCCTTGCTGGTCGCTGCGCTGAAGTGAATCTCTGAGTGTCAGCACAATCTGCAGCCCAACTTCTCCTTTACTGTTCTGCTCTGACACATCGTCTTCACTGACACCAGAACTGCCTAAAATAACTCCCCACAGCAGGGCCACTTCATCGAAACGTGAACATGTCCTGCACTGAAGGAGGCCATTCAGCCCATTGTGTCCTGCTGATAAGAGAGGGACATTACGTTGAACCCTCTTCCATCACATGAGTCGACACAAAGTGCTGGAGTAACTCAGTGGATCAGGCAGCATCTCTGGAGAAAAAGAATAGGGTGATGTTTCAGGTTGGAACCCTTCTTCACGCTGAGAGTTAGGGGAGAGGGAAACTAGAGGTATAAAAGGGTACAGAACAAATCAGAGCCAAGCAACGAAAACTGTGAAAAGATTTTGTTGCATGCTATCCAGTCAGCAGAAAGACAATACATGATTACAATCGAACCATTGACTGTGTATAAATACATGATAACGTTTAGTGCAAGGTAACTAGCAAAGTCCGATCAAGGATAGCCCAAGGCTCATCAAAGTGGTAGATCATAGTTCAGCACTGCTCTCTGGTCGTGGTAGGATGATTCGGTTGCCTGATTACAGCTGGGAGGAAACTGTCCCTGAATCTAGTGGTGTGCATTTTCACACTTCTATACTTTTTGCCTGATGGGAGATGGGAGAAGAGAGAGTGGCCAGGGTGCAACTCATCCTTGATTTGTACTTCATTATGCTGCAGCCTGTGGAATAAATATAGTCAATAGAAGAGAGGTTGGTTTGTGTGATGACCTGGGCTGCGTCCACAATTCGCTGCAATTTCTTGCGGTCTTGGATGGAGCTGTTCCCAAACCAAGCTGGGATGCATCCTGATATCATGCTTTCCATGGTGCATCTGTAGAAGTTGGTGAGAGTTGTAGAGAAGTTGTACGTGCCGAACTTCCAAAACCTTTTAAGGAAGTAGAGGCGTTGGTGTGCTTTCTTGGTCGTTGTTTCAATATGGATGGTCCATATTTTGGTTGTTGGTGATATTGACTCCTAGGAATTTGATGTTTTCAACCGGCTATGCTTCGTGCAGTCGATCACTGTCTGCTTTGTCTTGCTGACGTTGAGAGAAAGGTTGTTGGCTTGACACCAGGACCTGTGGTTCTCTATGCCCTTCCCACACTCCGTCTTATCTTTATTTGATATCCAGCCCAGAATGGCAAAGAGTAAAGGGGCTGAGAACGCATCCTTGCAAGCCGCCTTATTGAGGCTTATCGTAGAGGATGATTTGTCCCCTATCCTCACTGATAGGGGTCTGTTGGTCAGGAAGTCGAGGATCCAGTAAGTTTGGTGATAAGCTTGTATGGTATAACAGTATTAAAAGCAGATCCGTAGTCTATGAAAAGGGTAGAGGTGAATTGGACAGTACCCTACCTTATGGAGGGACTGTTCAGAAGTCTGATAACAGAGGGGAAAACCCTGGTCCTGAGGAACCAGTGAAAGATAGGGTAGTGAGGATGGAGCTTAGCTTGCTTGCTTTCAGGGACAGGGCAATGAGTACGAGAGCCAGGACAGTATGTAGACACAAAGTGCTGGAGTAGCTCAGCGGGTCAGGCAGCATCTCTGGAGAACATACAGTGGCTTGCAAAAGTTTTCATACCCCTTGAACTTTTCCACATTTTGTCACGTTACAACCACAAACGTAAATGTATTTTATTGGGATTTTATGTGATAGACCAACACAAAGTGATGCATAATTGTGAAGTGGAAGGAAAATGATACATGGTTTTCACATTTTTTTACAAATAAAAAACTGAAAAGTGTGGCGGCAAAAGTAATCAGCCCCCTTTACTCTGATACCCCTAAATAAAATCCAGTGCAACCAATTGCCTTCAGAAGTCACCTAATTAGTAAATAGAGTCCACTTGTGTGTAATCTAATCTCTGTATAAATACAGCTGTTCTGTGAAGGCCTCAGAGGTTTGTTAGAGAACGTTAGTGAACAAACAACATCATGAAGCCCAATAACACACCAGACAGGTCAGGGATAAAGTTGTGGGGAAGTTTAAAGCAGGGTTAGGTTATAAAAAAAATATCCCAAGCTTTGAACATCTCACAGAGCACTGTTCAATCCATCTTCCGAAAATGGAAAGAGTATGGCACAACTGCAAACCTACCAAGACATGGCCGTCCACCTAAACTGGCAGGCCAGGCAAGGAGAGCATTGATCAGAGAAGCAGCCAAGAGGCCCATGGTAACTCTGGAGGAGCTGCAGAGATCCACAGCTCAGGTGGGAGAATATGTCCACAGGACAACTATTAGTCGTGCACTCCACAAATCGGGCCTTTATGGAAGAGTGGCAAGAAGAAAGCCATTGTTGAAACAAAGCCATAAGACATCCCGTTTGCAGTTTGCCATAAGCCATGCCGGGGACACAGCAAACATGTGGAGGAAGGTGCTCTGGTCTGATGAGACCAAGATTTAGGTTTTTGCCCTAAATGCAAAACGCTATGTGTGGCAGAAAACTAACACTGCACATCACCCTGAACACACCATCCCCACTGTGAAACATGGTGGTGGCAGCATCATGCTGTGGGGATGCATTTCTTCAGCAGGGACAGGGAAGCTGGTCAGAGTTGATGGGAAGATGGATGGAGCCAAATACAGGGCAATCTTGGAAGAAAACCTGTTAGAGTCTGCAAAAGACTTGAGACTGGGGCGGAGGTTCACCATCCAGCAGGACAACAACCCTAAACATACAGCCAGAGCTACAATGGAATGGTTTAGATCAAAGCATATCCATGTGTTAGAATGGCCCAGTCAAAGTCCAGACCTAAATCCAAATGCGAATCTCTGACAAGACTTGAAAATTGCTGTTCACAGACGCTCTCCATCCAATCTGACTGAGCTTGAGCTATTTTGGAAAGAAGAATGGGCAAAAATTTCAGTCTCTAGATGTGCAAATCTGGTAGAGACATATCCCAAAAGACTTGCAGCTGTAATTGCAGCGAAAGGTGGTTCTACAAAGTATTGACTCAGGGGGGCAGAATATTTTGCACGCCACACTTTTCCATATTTTATTTGTAATAAAATTTGGAAACCATGTATCATTTTCCTTCCACTTCACAATTATGCATCACTTTGTGTTGGTCTATCACATAAAATCCCAATAAAATACATTTACGTTTGTGGTTGTATCGTGACAAAATTTCAAGGGGTATGAAAACTTTTGCAAGCCCCTGTAGATAGGTGACGTTTTAGGTCGGGACCCTTCTTCAGACCGAATGTAAGGTTGGGAGTAGGTGAAGAGCTGGAGGTGAGAAAAGACCAGGACCAATCAGGGCGGGCCACAAATGGCCTCTGGCAGGGCGGTGCCTGGTAGGTCCATTGTTGGCTGGGAAAGGTGTGGTTTCAAGAGAAACAATGTGGTGAACTGTGGTGTGATCTCAAGAGAAGCAATGTGGCTAAACGACTAGGTGGAGGAATGGGGTAAGGGAGGAGTGGAGTGCAAGTAGAAATTGGAGAATTCAACATTTTACTGCTGGGTTGTAAACTATTTGTAAGAAATATGAGCTGTCCTTCCAATTTGTGTGTGGCCTTCCTCTGACAGTGGTGGAGGCCCAGGACAGAAAGATCAGTGTGGGAATGGGAAGTGGAGTTGAAATGGTTAGCAACCGGGAGATCATGTAGGCCGAGGTGGACTGAGCATAAGTGCTCAACGAAATAGTTGCTGAGTCTACGTTTGGTTGTAGCTGTACAGGATGCTGGTGGGGCCACTCTAGCGGTGTTCTGTTCTGGTCATCACACAACAGGAAGGATGTGGCGACACTGGGAAGGGTGCAGAACAAGCTGCCTGAAATGCTTATTTACAATATCAACATTTAAGAGACATTTAGAGATACTCTATCCCCTCCTCTCATAATTCCTCCTCTAGATAGTAGCTCGGGACCGCTCTCTAGATGTGGATAGTCAATTGGACCATCCTCTCCCCAACTAGAGAGCGGTCCCAACCTTCCATTTACCTCTATGGAGACCCTAGCACTGCAACAAGAAGCTTTTCACTGTACTTTGGTACATGTGACAATAAACTAAACTAAACCCTGGAACATCGAGCAGCCTATTTGACTTCCTGCAAAAGATACAGTTCCAGTAACAGCACACATCCAAGCCTTGAGTTCCTCTGCCTTTACTGTCATTAAATTGCATTAAAATGGTGAACTGTGGTGTGATCTCAAGAGAAGCAATGTGGCGGAAGTGTGGAGGTGCCTCAGTTCTCTGCAAGATGGGGGAGCAAGAGGGTCACGTCTGTCAATCTTAGCTGTGAATAACACTGAACACATGTCTACTAAACTGTGAGTAGTTTTACTTACCTGTCAGTACCCTTAATGTGGTTTGAAAATATAGTTTGAAAATGTTAAAGTTGTGTTCCCTTTGGTTTGGAAATGCTAAAGCTGTGTTCCATTTGGTTTGGAAATGCTAAAGCGGTGTTGCCTTTGGTTTGGAAATGCTAAAGCTGTGTTGCTTTTGTTTGGAAATGCTAAAGCTGTGTTGCATTTGGTTTGGAAATGCTAAAGCTGTGTTGCCTTTGGTTTGGAAAAGTTAAAGCTGTGTTGCCTTTGGTTTGGAAATGCTAAAGCTATGTTGCCTAATTAAAGTTGCCTTGCCTAATTAAAGTTGCATTGCCTTCTATATAATTGTAAGTCTAATCTTGACCACTTCCTGTTTGCACTTTATATTGATTTTAGAAAAAGCGCTACCACGTACGGCTGTGATTTTTGGCCATCTTACTCAAAGTCCCCCTCCGCTCATCAGGTGCTGAGGATTTTACCCATCGATGAAAAATAAAAGAGGTATTAGTGTTTAAAAAATGTTGAGATTCTCTCTCCTGTCAATCACGCCATGAAGGCCATGCCCCTTTTGGTGGGAGGGACTATAAAACCCAGAAGTGTGGGCGTGCCTCAATCTCTGCAAGATGGATGAGGAAGGGGTCACGACTCGCTGTCTTTAGCACTTTCAAAACCATAGGCAAGGCAGCTCGCTTTGGCACTTTCAAAACCAAAGGCAAGGCAGCCGCTTTAGCAATTTCAAAATCAAAGGCAAGGCAGCTCGCTTTAGCAATTTCAAAGCCAAAGGCAACACAGCTTTAGCATTTTCAAAACCAAAGGCAACACAGCTTCAGCACTTTCAAACCAAAACACACTTTTGCATTTTCAAACTACATTTTCAAACCACATTAAGGGCACTGACATGTCAGTAAAACCACTCACAGTTTAGTAGACATGTGTTCAGTGTTATTCGCAGCTCAGACTGAGAATTGTGACCTCTCGCTCCCCATCTTGCAGAGAACTTAGGCACCTCGTCACTTCTGGGTTTTATAGTCCCTCCGGAAGGGGCGTGGCCTTCAGGAGAGAGAATCTCAACATTTTTTAAACACTAATAACTCGATGGGAAAAATCCTCGGCAGCTGATGAGCGGTGGGGGACTCTGTGTAAGATGGCCAAACATCACAGCCGTGCATGGTAGCATTTTTTCTAAAATCAATATAAAACGCAAACAGGAAGTGGTCAAGATTAGACTTTTAATTATATAGGAGGCAAGGCAGCTTTAATTGGGCAAGGCAGCTCTAATTAGGCAAGGCAGCTCACTTAAGCATTTTCAAAACCAAAGGCAAGGCTGCTTGCTTTAGCACTTTCAAAACCAAAGGCAACACAGCTTGCTTCAGCACTGTCAAAACCAAAGGCAACACAGCTTTAGCACTTTCAAACCAAAACACACTTTTGCATTTTCAAACTATATTTTCAAAACAACATTAAGGACACTGACATGTCAGTAAACATGTGTTCGGTGTTATTCACAGCTCAGACTAAGAATTGCTCTCGCTCAACCATCTTGCAGATAACTAACGCACCTCCACACTTCCGGGTTTCATAGTCCGTCCGGAAGGGGCGTAGCCTTCAGGAGAGAGAATCTCAACATTTTTTAAACACTAGTAACTTTTATTTTTTAAACATTAGTAACTTTTATTTTTCATCGATGGGAAAAATCCTCTTGTCCTGTGCAGCGGAGAGGGACTCTGAGTAAGATGGCCAAAAATCACAGCTGTAAGTGGCAGCTAAAATCAATATACAGAATAGTAACTAGTCAAGATCAGACTTTTAGTAATATAGATTTTACAAGTTATTAACATTTTTAACGACAAAATCCCACTTTGAGAAGGATTTCTTCAAAACTGCACTTGCAGTTCCCAGCTATGATGTCATAATGGGATTGTAGTCCTGCCTGCTGTATTGTTGCTAACCCAGGACACTCGAGTCCTTACCAGCAAATGTCTTTCAGGGGAAGAATCTGCCATCCTAACCCAGCACGTATGTAATTGCAAAGCCTTTTAATTGCCGTCTAAATTAAAAGTTTAATGATTAGATTTGGATAACAAAAAGATGGCCTTGTCGGTGGCACCTACATCACATTAAAGAATGAAAACATGTCAGTGCAATTGCATTTTTTTAGTTTAAAATTAGGGAGGATGCAAAAATGAGCCAACCTGCACAGTTGGGGGCTATGGGTGAGTGGTGGAATATTGCATTGGGGGAACGGGTTGCGTTGGGGGAACGGGTGAGGGGTGGAATCTTATGATGGGGAATGGGTTGTGTTGGGGACAAGGCCTCCTGTGGGGGCTATGGGTGAGTGGTTAAATATTGCGTTGGGGGAACGGGTTGCATTGGGGGACCAGACCTCCCATGTGACAGGGACCCAACGGGTCCCACTTGGTCCAGTATATTACTAACATGTTTGCACCGCCTTACTCACAATTGTCCTGTGGTGGTTTATGTCAAGTTTTGTTCAGAGTGATGTTATATTTTACAAGTTATTAACATTTTTAGCTTGACAAAATCCCACTTTGAAAAGGATTTCTTCAAATCTGTACTGGCAGTTCCCAGCTATGGCGTCACAATGGGATTGTTGTCCTACCCGCTACATTGTTGTTAACCCAGGACACTGATGTTATATTGATGTTATAAATCATAAGTTATTGACATTTAAAACTTGACAAAACCCAACTTTCAGAAAATGCTGTGGCAGTTACTGGCAGATTCTGGCAGTTTGCAGCTATGACGTCACAAAGGGATCTCTTTACGTAAGTTGCCATGAACAGTGCTCCACCCGACAATTACATCACAATGGAATCTCATTTACATAAGCTGCCAATCAACAGTGTTCCAGCCAGTGCAATGAGAGGTTTGTTACATTGTTGTAAGGAGAGGGAGAGAGTGGAAGAGAAAATGTTATTTAAACATTGTGTTTAGTAGGGGAGTACAATGGGGAGAGGTGAGGGAGTGACTGAGGGTATGGAAGAGGAGAGGGAGGGAGAGGTGAGGGAGGGAGGGGAGGAGAGGGAAAAGAAGAGGGAGGGTGAAGAGGAGGGGAGGGAGTGTATGAGCCATGCCTGCGTAGTTGTGGGCTATGGGTGAGTGGTGGAATATTGCGTTGGGGAACGGGTTGCATTGCGGGAACGGGTGAATGGTGGAAATGGGTTGCGTTGGGGAAACGGGTGAGTGGTGGAATATTGCGTAGTGGGAACGGGGCCCCTACGGGTCCCACTTGGTCAAGTATATATTACTAAAACTCTCATCTTGGTTGTTTGGATGTCTGTGAGTGTGAGATCCTGAAATTACGCTAAAACGGTACACGATAGCGCTACAATTTTTGCACCACCTTACTCACAATTGTCCTGTGGTGTGTTTTCAACAAGTTTTGTGCAGATAGATGTTATATTTTACAGGGTACACAAAAGGCTGGAGAAACTCAGCGGGTGTAGCAGCATCTAAGGAGCGAAGGAGATAGGCGACGTTTCAGGTCGAGACCCTTCTTCAGACTGGTTAGGGATCAGGGAAACAAGAGATATAGACGATAATGTGGAGAGATAAAGAACAATGAATAAAAAATATGCAAAAAAGTATCGATGATAAAGGAAACAGGCCATTGTAAGCTGTTTGTCATGTGAAAATGAGAAGCTAGTGCGACTTGGGTGGGGGAGAGATAGAGAGAGAGGGAATGCCAGGGCCCGAGGGCTGAGGGAAAGGTGGGAAGGGGAGGAGACAGCAAGGGTTAACAGAATTGAGAAAATTCAATGTTTAAGCCCAGAGGATGCAGACTCCCCAAGCGGAATATGAGGTGCTGTTCCTCCAACTTGCGGTGTTGCTCACTCTGGCAGTGGAGGAGGCCCAGGACCGAGAGGTTGGATAAGGAATGGGAGGGGGAGTTGAAGTGCTGAGCCACCGGGAGGTCGGGTTTGTTATTGCGGACCAAGCGGAGGTGTTCGGCGAAACGATCGCCAAGCCTCCGCTTGGTCTCACCGATGTAGATCAGCTGGCATCTGGAGCAACGGATGCAGTAGATGAGGTTGGAGGAGGTGCAAGTGAACCTCTGTCGGGCCTGGCAGGTCCCTGAAAGGAGTGGGGGGGGGGGGGGGGGGGGGGAGGTGAAGGGACAAGTGTAGCATCTCTTGCGGTTGCAAGGGAAAGTGCCCGGGGAATGGGTGGAGCGGGAGGGAAGGGAAGAATTGACAAGGAGGGAGGGAGCGGTCTTTGCGGAAGGCAGACAGGGGCGGAGATGGGAAGATGTGGAGAGTGGAGGGATCACGTTGGAGGTGGCGAAACTGGCGGAGGACTATGTGTTGTATGTGCCGGCTGGTGGGGTGAAAGGTGAGGATCAGGGGGACTCGGCCTTTGTTGTGAGTGGGGGAATGGGGAGAGGGCAGTGTTGCGGGGTATGGAGGAGACCCTGGTGCGAGCCTCATCTATAGTGGAGGAGGGGAATCCCCGTTCTCTGAAGAATGAGGACATTTGTGATGACCTAGTGTGGAACACCTCATCCTGGGAGCAGATGCGGCGTAGACGGAGGAATTGGGAATAGGGGATGGAGGCCTTACAGGAAGCAGTGTGGGAGGAAGAGTAGTCCAGGTAGCTGTGTGAGTCAATTGGTTTGTAGTGGATGTCGGTCAGGAGTGTATCACCTGCAATAGAGATGGTGAGGTCAAGGAATGGTAGGGAAATGTCGGAAATGGTCCAAGTGTATTTGAGTGCCGGATGGAAGTTGGTGGTGAAATGGATGAAGTCAGTACGTCAATATGTTATATTTTACAGGTTATTCACATTTTTAGCTTTACAAAATCCAGTATAAATCGAGATTTTTATTGTGAGGGTGGGATGGGGGTGGGGGGGGGAAGTGAGCAGTGCCGCCCCCCCCCAACTTGGGGGTTTTCAATGTGGGGTGGTGGTATAGGGGAGAGGTTTAATTTACAAAAATAAATTCCAGAACTTTCCTTGTGGGGGGTAGGTGGGATGGGAAGGAGGTGAGTGGCGACGCCGCCTCCTCCCCCCCCTCATGTGGGGACGATTGATTGGCTCCATGGAGCGCCGACTGAGGGTAGGAGAAAGGGGAGGGAGGGAGTGGGGAAGGGGAGGAGAAATGTTATTTAAACATTTTGTTCAGTGGGGGAGTGAAAGGGAAGGGGAGAGGAGTGGGGGAGCAGGCAGATAGATGTAGAGGAGGGGATAGGGAGGGGAGAGGGGTTATGGAGGGAGGGCAGGAGTGAGGGAAAGGAGGGAGGGAGAGGTGAGGGAGGGAGTGGACGAGGGGAGCTGAGGAGGGTGAAGAGGTGGGGGATGGAGTGTTGGGGGATGAGGGAAAATGAGCCATGCCTTCACAGTTGGGGGCTATGGGTGAGTGATGGAATATTGCGTTTGGGGAACGGGCCCAACGGGTCCCACTTGGTCTAGTATATTACTAAAACTCTCATCTTGCGTGCATGATGCCAAAACGGTACACAATAGCGCTACAATTTTTGACCCACCGTACTCACCATTGTTCTGGGGAGTCCGTTCGCCAAGTTTCATTCAGATTGATGTTATATTTTGTCATTGACATTTTAAACTTTACAAAAAACACTTTTACAACACTTTTCCAATTGCCCTGCCCTTCAGCCATTTCATGATGATGTCATAATTGGATCCCTTTACATATAAAATCGCGATTTAAAAAAAAAACATTTAAATCAAATTCTTCCGATTTCATTAACAGCTGACATTGTGTTTCGATTTTTTTTAAAGTAAAAACACGATTTACATTGAGGGGAGAAAGCAGAGGAGGGTTGATGGATGATTCAGATTCAATATTATTGTCATTGCTCTATTGCAGCACAACAAAATGGTTTAGCCTTGTAGTCCTAACATAGAATAAATAACAGAACACACACTCAACACAGTCCACCAGGCACCTCCTCCTCACTGTGATGAAAGGCAAAAGTCCCAAAGTCCATGTCTCTTCCCTCCTTGCTCCCCCTCTGTGCTGAGGCGATCCAGGCCTCCGATGTTGTGACCCCACCGGGTGATGGTAAGCAAGTCCTGCGGCTGAATCCGAGCTCCGCGAATGGGCCAGTTCAAACTCCAAGGCCCAGGGCGGTCGAAGCTGCCACCCTCCAATCCAGCGGACAAAGCTGTTGTTGCAGGAGCTCCGGAAAAACACGTCACCAACCTGGATCCTGCGAGCTCCCGACGATGTCGTCTACTGGCCTGCAGCCGAGACCACAGGGCCCGCCGCCGGGCCTTCGCGGCTCCGATGTCGGGTCGGATGTGGGGTTGCAACGCCACCACAGCCCCGAAGTCGGCCTCGAGGTCGGTCCCGAGGTCAGTCCCAGTTGGAGGCCGCCAGCCCTGCAATAGGCGTCAGCGCAGACGGAGACAGGGGATACGGCAAGAAAGGTCGCATCCCCCCCAAGGAAGAGTCAAAACACATGTTTCTCCCACCCCCCCACACATACACAACTAAAATAAACCAAAATAAACTGTTACAACGGGACAAAAGAAAACAAAATAGGAAAAGACAAATGGACTGCAGGCGAGCTGCAGCTGCAGGGCAGTGCCGCCACTTCCGGATGGGGAGAGGGAGGATAATGGAGGAGGGGAATAAGGGACTGAAGAGAGAGAATGGGATGCATTCACATTGATCTTATATTTTACAAGTTATTGCCATTTTAAACTTTAAAAATGTCAACCGCACCTGCGCAGTTGGGCGCTATGGGTGAGTGGTGGAATATTGCGTTAGGGGAACAGGACCCAACGGGTCCATACTTGGTCTAGTATATAATAAATTCAAAAAACTCTTATGTATTTTCTGAACATTTATTTTCCTGTTTACAGAGTACTAGGTTTACATATCTGTTGTGCTACTGTAAGAAAGAATTTCATTGTTCTGCGTAGGAAGGAACTTCATATGTTGGTTTACACCGAAGAAAGACACAAAATGCTGGAGTAACTCAGGCAGCATCTCTGGAGAGAAGGAATGAGTGACCCTTCTTCAGCCATATGGCAATAAAACAACAAGTCTGTAAATAGAGTACTCAATTAATAATATAATAAAGATCATTTAAAAAGTAAAGTAAAGTAAAAACACCCCAATCTAGTTGAAGAAAAGGCCGGACGGATCGGGATGCCTTTAGTGCGCCCCCTCGGGCCGGGTTGAGGGCGGTGCGGCGCCTGGCACAACGCCCCATCCCGGCAGCGGAGCAATGGCGATGGCGATGGCGAAGGCGGCGCGGCCCGCAGGCGAGGCCGAGGCTGAGGCTGGGGCTTGTGGCCTGTGCTCGGCCGCCGCCGCCCGCTACACCTGTCCCCGCTGCAACCGGCCCTACTGCTCGCTGGCCTGTTACCGCGGCGGCCCGCACCGGGCCTGCGCCGAGCTCTTCTACAGGGACGCGGTGCTGGCCGAGCTGCGGCCCGGGGCTGATGCCGGGCGGCGGGACCTGTGCCCCGGCATGAGGAGCCTGCAGGAGGCCGAGGCCCAGCGCCCGGAGCCGGAGGGCCTGAGCCTGGAGCCGGACGCCCCGGCCCCCCGGCTCTGGGCCGCGCTCAGCCCCGGCCAGCGCGCCGACTTCGAGCGGCGGGTGTCGGGCGGGGAGGCGGCGGCCTGGATCCCCCCCTGGCGGCCCTGGTGGCGGCGGCAGCGGCGGCAGCAGCGGCGGCCGGTGAGAGACAGCGACCCCCTCTCCCGGCCAGTATGTGGGGGGAGTGGGAGCAGTGAGGGGATGAAGACGCAGCAGAAGGGGGGAGTGGGGAGAGTAGTGGACGGTGGGGAGAGTGAGATGGTTGTGCGGGAGAGGATAGGAGGGAGGGTGGATGGAGTAGAGGGAAGGAGGGAAGGGGCAGTGGTGGGGAGAGTAGGGGAGGGGATGGTGGGAATTAGGGAGAGGGGTAGGAGAGTAAGATGGTGGTGAGGGAGAGGATAGGAGGGAGGGTGGATGGAGAGGGGGCAGGAGTGGAGGGGGAAGAGGGGAAGAGGTAAAGGAGGTGTGAGTGGCAGGGTCGAGAGGGTTTGGGAACGGGTGGGGGGTTGTGGGAGCACTGGGCTGGGTGCCCAAGGGTGACACTGGACGAGTTCCTTCAAAAAGTGAGCGGTAGAAACCTGGGTTTGACCCTGACTGTGGGTGCTGTCTGTACGGAGTTTGCATGGTCTCCTTGTGACAACAAAGGTTTTCTCCAGGTGCTCCGGTTTCCTCCCACACTCCAAAGACGTGCAAGTTTTTCGGTGATTTGGCTTCATAACAATAGTGCTCATGTACGGCGTTGATCGCTGGTCAGCGCAGGTTTCTGCACCGTATCTCTAAAGTCTAAAGTGAGTCCCTCTGTCACTGCTTTGCCCGCAGGTGGTGGAGGAAGTTGTGGCAAGTGAAGAAATGCGGGAGGAACAGCGTGTGGCCGGAGACGGCGAGAGCTCGGGGGAGGAGGATGCAGACAAGGAGACGGCTCCAGCCAGTGTCTGGGACACAGACGACTCCATGCCCGCTGTCTGCACCAACATTGCTCCCTTGGCAACCCTGACTGCCTGCCCGTCGCCTCTGGTGGCCTTCAGCCTGGTCAATGTTCTATACGCCTACGCCTTCTCCCTGCGGCTGGTGAACGGGGATGTGCGGGGGGCGATGAGGGACGAGTTCATCGAGGCGGTGTTGGCTATCTCCCAGACGCTGAATGGCAGCCGTGTTTACAGCTCCACGGGAGAGGCTCTGCAGGCCGCAGTGGAAAGCATTCGCTCAGGCCCCCACCTCTCCACCCCCCTGCTGCTGGCCAGGGCGATGGAAGATGTGTCTGCCCTCCTAGCCGGGGGCGACGAGGCTCCAGGCAGTGATTACACTCTCGCCGCCATCTCCCACCTCGACTGCATCCTGGCCAAAGGCAGGCAGTGCCGGGGCAAAGAGGGGAAGACGGGCAGAGCGGCCAGATACAGGGCAGGCAAGAAGTGTGCCTTCCTCCTGTCCTGGGCGAGGGAACACCAACACATCCTCGCCACCCTCTCCGCCGAGGCTCGGCTCGAGTTCACTGCCTCCCTCCAGCAACTCCTGCAAGTCGAGAAGGATAAATCCACCCTAGAGAAGGCCTGGGGAGCAAAGAGGCCACCGGCGCAGAGAGTGCTGATTGAGGAACTCAATCCCTGAGCCGCCCCTCGATTGCAAAAATTGATTGTAAAGACCTTTGAGGAGAGTTGATGCTGAGTTAAATAATTCTGCCCAGAACAGTCCGTGGAGTTTGTGGAGATCCCACAAATGAGGGACAGTAACTTTTAAAGAAAGCAACCAAACACTTCTTTATTGCCATCCCCTGCCACAGCGCTCCCTCTGTACCGCTCCTCCCACAATGCGGCACTGAGTTACCACGGCACTTTTTTTTTGTAAACCAGCACCTGCAGGTCCTTGGTTATAAGAATAAACTAATTATTGACAAAGAGTGTATGGTTTACCTTTCAAATACTTTGCAAATGTGGTGCAAGGAGGTGTAGGGGAACACCGTCACCCACAGCTCCTCGCTCCCCATCCCACACCTTCCTAACCGAGAGATATATCGCTGCTCCTTTACTGTCACGGTGTCAACATCCTGGTACTAGCCAGCTCTGGGACAGACTTAGGGGCGGCATATCGGTAAAGTTGCTGCCTCACAGTGCCAGGGTTCGATCTGGACTACGGGTGATGCCTGTTCAGAGTTCGTATATTCTCCCTGTTTTCTCTGGGTGCTTCGGTTTCACTTGCGGGGTGATCGCTGGTGGGCTTGGTTTTGGTGGGCCGAATGGCCTGTTTCCACACTGTATCTCCAAAGTTTTCCAATCAGCAATCCCTCCCATGGTGGATTTACAGAGGGCCGTGTGTAAATGGAACGAGCTGCCAGAGGAGGTAGTTGAGGCATGGACTATAACAACATTCGGACAGTTACATGGATAGGAAAGGTTTGGAGGGATATGGGCCAAATGCGGACAGTTGGACTAATGTAGATGTGGCATCTTTATCGGCATGGAGGTTGGGGTTAAGGGTCTGTTCCCTTGAGCTGCAACCTTTGATGTTCCCATTTTCAAATATTTTAATGTATAATGAGCATTTGAAGGCACGGCCTGTAATCACAGGGGTGTAGAAGGATGAGGGAGGACCTCATTGAAACTTACCGAACAATTAAAGGCCTGGATAGAGTGGATGTTGAGAGGATGCTTCCACTAGTGGGAGAGTCTAGGACCAGAGAGCACAGCCTCAGAATAAAAGGACGTACCTTTAGAAAGATGAGGAGGAATGACTTTAGCCAGAGGGTGGTGTATCTGAAATTCATTGCCACAGACGGCAGTGGAGGCCAATTCATTGGGTATTTTTAAGGCAGAGATTGAGAGATTCTTGATTATTAAGGGTGTCGGTTTATGGGGAGAAGGCAGGAGAATGGGGTTGAGGGGATCAGCCAGACTAGACTCAAAGGGCCGAATACTGCTCCTGTGTCCTATACCTGATGAACTTACTTGCGCAAATAACGCAAGCAAAGAAGTTACACAAAACAAGTTACAAAAAGCGTTTTAATGTGAAATGTTCTAAAAAAGCAGATCGTGCTTCTGTACATGAACCGGATAGTGAGACGGATGCCCCAGTGAGGGTGGTGGTGTAGTTTGGTCACACCATACTGACCACTGTACGGGCCATGCGTATAACACACCCACCTCACTGCCGCAATACCTGTAGCGGGCAACAATGCAGCTCTGGCAGACTGGCATCTGTCGCTGCAATCGAGACATGTCGGATGCACTAGGGACGATGCATTCTTTGTTGCATCGTCCCCCACACTGTGACTAAATCCCCAGCCACTGTACTGCATCATTATCTGTCCAAACTCCATCCGCGCACACACTCCCCCTGAACTGTGGCTGCTCCTCGTCATTAATCCTGATCACATCCTTCATAGTTCACAGCCTGCCCACAGGCCCAGCTGTGAGAGTTGTGGAGCACAGCAATCCCACAGCCCCAATGACCATTCCTGAGAGCAACTAGTGGGAGCCCTTCAGGAGTGGGTAGGGTGAGAGAGGGGGGGCAGGAAGAGAGAGGGGGGGCAGGAAGAGAGAGGGGGGGGAGGAAGAGAGGGGGGGGCAGGAAGAGAGGGGCGGGGCAGGAAGAGAGGGGGGGGCAGGAAGAGAGGGGGAGCAGGAGGAGAGGGGGGGGCAGGAGGAGAGGGGGGACAAGGGGAGAGGGGGGACAAGGGGAGAGGGGGGACAAGGGGAGAGGGGGGACAAGGGGAGAGGGGGGACAAGGGGAGAGGGGGGGCATGGAGAGGGGGGGCAGTGAGAGGGGGGGCAGTGAGAGGGGGGGCAGTGAGAGGGGGGACAGAGAGGGGGACAGAGAGAGGGGGGACAGAGAGAGGGGGGACAGAGAGGGGTGTGGAGAAACAGGTGTGGAGAGAGGGGAGAGGGAGGTGGGGGAAAGGGGGTTGGGGAGATAGGGAGTGGGGCGAGGAGAGAGAAGTGGGGCACGGAAGAGTAACAGCGATATTCCAGATATGCTACTGCACAAAGGACAGATTTAATGTAAACTATAAAAATACTGTAGACACAAAATGCTGGAGTAACTGAGCCGGTCAGGCGGCATCTCTGGAGACCATGGGTGGGTGAGGTTTCGGGTCGGGACCTTTCTTCAGACTGTCAACAAACAATGAGACTGGAGGGTGGCTAAAATTGACGATTCATTGATACAGGGGAGGGTAACATTGATCACGTGAGCGAGAACAGCCCCCGTCTGGGGAACTGCGTTAGACAGGCCATTATCCTGGGCCTCCCAGAGGCAGGGTCCGAGGGAGAGGGAACCATGGAGTTTGTGGCTCGTTCACCCTCCGCTGCTACTCAGGGGCGATGTTCCCGTGCTGTCTCTCCCCCTCACCTCCCTGAACCCCCTGATGCCCGGTTTGGGCTGTTACCTGGGTGGCTGTCGGAGACAGCGGCTCCCTGCCCCATTCGGCAGCCGATGAATCCAACCAATAACCCGTCCGCACATCACATCGCACCGCATCCAGAACCAAACACTAAACTCAGGGGGTGCAGCGTGAAGAATCGTCACTCCGGTCCCGGGACTGGGAAGCCCCCTGCCCCACGACGTGCCACCGGCTGGTGGACACGGACCCCCCCTCATATCTCCACGTCACTCTCCTTGTCGTTGTCATGGTCACCATCGTAAAACTCGTTCCCCGCGTCGGGCCTGAGGGGAGGCAGAGGGAGTTCACGCAGTCAGTGTATAAAATCATCAGAGGAATAGATCACACAAACACATGGAGTCTTTTAACCAGGGTCGGGGAATCGAGAACCAGAGGGAATAGGTTTAAGGTTTAATAGGTGTGAGGGGAAAGATTTAACACGAACCTGAGGGCAACGTTTTCACACAGAAAGTGTTCGGTGTATGGAACGAGCTGCCAGAGGAGGTAGTTGAGGCAGGTACGAGAATAACATTTAAGAAACATTTGGAAACGTAAATGGATAGGACAGGTTTAGAGAGATATGGGCCAAATGCAGACAGATGGGGCTAGTGCAGACAGGGCATGTTGGTCAGCGTGGAGAAGTTGTGCCAAACAGCCTGCTTCCACGCTGTAGGACTATGACTCTCACAAAACAGCAAAGAGATAGGCCCTTCAGCCCACTCTGCACATGCCACACATGGATCCCCCCTCCCGGTTCCCACTCCTTCTGACCCTCACCATGTCCCTTGCTCCCACACTTAATGGAGCGTGGATCATATCAGGGACAACTAACCCCAGAGACCTCGGCCATTGGTGGCCAGTCAGTTTGGCCATCGGTGGCCAGTGAGTGCAGCCATCAGTAGGCAGTGAGTGTGTGGCCAGTGTGGGTGAGCAGTCAGTTTGGTGGGTGAGTGGCCGGTGCTGGTGAGCGGTCAGTGTGGTGAGCAAGTGCGGCTGGTGCCAGACCCACCTGCTGTAGTTATCCTCGGACCCTCGCTCCTCAGGGTCGGGGTCGTCCGGCCGTTCGTAGGTCAGGAGGTCAGAGGGCACATCATGGATCTGTACACTGGGCGCGTGGCTCAGCATCTTCAGGTTCTCAAAGATGGTCTGTCTGATTTGGTCCAGGTACTGGGGGTGGAAACAGGGATCTCAGTCACCCTCACAGACACATCCCCCCGCATACCCTCCTAACCCTCAGTGACCCAGCCCAACAAACCCCCTCCTTCACACAGTACACCCATCATGGGGGTTCCCACATCTAACATGACATCTGTGGGTATTTGGGAGAGGGGAGGACGGGAAGGGGTAGGGGATAGGAGAGGGAGAGATGGAGGAAATGGGGGCGAGAGGACACGGGGAAGAGAGGGAGAAGGACACAGAGAGACATGGGGGAGAGAGAGGTTGCATGGGGAGGGAGGGGGAAGGAGACAGAGGAAGAGAAGGAGGCACAGGGAGGGGGAAGTGGGGGAGGGGGAGATCTCGAGGAGGGGGGTCTCAGGGGTCCCAGACTGACCTGCCGGGTGTTCTGGTTCTCGATCCTGGTGCTGACATCAGGGTGTAGGGTGAAGTCGGGAGCAAAGTACTCAAAGTATTCTGTGGGAGAGAGATCTTGGGTCACTGCTTCTGTTCGAGATCCCAGCCCTTCCTGCCTCCAGCGCCATCCCCGGCAGCGTATTCCAAGCCCCCACCACCCTCTATCAGCCCCACCTATCTTTATACATAAAACTCTGATCTTGGATGTGTATTTATTAGTGTGATGCTCGTGTGCGTTTCACATCTCCTCAAAAACGCGATGCGCTAACGATTAAATTTTTACATATTCCGATAAAGATTTACGCCATGATGTCAAAAATCGCCTTATCTGAAAATTTCATGCATTATTTCTTGAGTTATTTATGAAAATGTTCACAAATGTGCAGAAACGCAGAAAAAATAACTGCTTTTTCCCTGTGCTTACAGCTGTGACATCACAATGGGGTTGCAGCCCTGCTCGCAACATTGTTGCTATCTAAGTACACCGAGTCCTAGCCCTAGCAAGTGCAAATGCATTTTTTTTAAGTTTAAAAATGAGGTAGGGTGCATAAGGCAAAATGAGCAACCCCTGCGCAGTTATCAGCTATGAGTGAGTGGTGGAATATTGCGTTGGGGAACGGGTTGCGTTGCGGGACCAGGCCTCCTGTGGGGGCTATGGGTGAGTGGTGGAATATTGCGTTGGGGAACGGGTTGCGTTGTGGGACCAGGCCACCCGTGTGACAGGGACCCAACGGGTCCCACGGTCTAGTCTCCTTTAAACTTTGCCCCTTAAATCTATGCCCTCTAGTACAGGTCCACCGCTGATTATCCGACACCCTTGGTTCCAGAGCCTTTCTGGGTTATCCATTTTTGTCAGACCGACAGAGGTCACGGCTGCCGAAAGGTGTCCAACGATACCGGAATGGTGAGCCTAGGCCGCCGGGGGGGAGGAGGGGGCGAGATACTGGCCTGCAAAGTCAGCCGTGGAAAGGACGGCTTGGCTTTAGCAACAAATCTGTCGGCTCCAGCCAGGGTGGAGTTTCAGAGACCTGGCCACAGGGAGCATATTCTACCCGACGCTTGGCCACAGAACTCCAGATGAGGTTAAGATTGGCTGCCCTACCCGGCCTAGGTTCCTGGGGGGGGGGGTGTGAAATTGTGGACTTCCCTGACACAGAGGGCAGTGGAGGCCAAATCACTGGATGGATTTAAGGGAGAGTTAGATAGAGCTCTAGGTACTAGTAGAATCAAGGAATTTGGTGAGAAGGCAGGCACGGGTTATTGATTGGGTACGATGAGCCATGATCACACAGAATGGCGGTGCTGGCTCGAAGGGCCTCCTCCTGCACCTATTTTGTATGTTTCTATGTCTATCTACCCTATCTGTGGTCTCTCATCATTTTATATCTATCGGATCTCCCCTCAACCTTTGGTATTCCAGAGAAAATAATCAATGTCTGTCTAACCTTTCCCTGTGGCGAATACAACCTAATCCAGGCAGCCTCTGGTAAAGTTTCAGAAGGGATACGAGGCGGAATTTCTTTAGACAGAGTGTGGTGATTCCGTGGAATTCATTGCCACAGATGGCGGTGGAGGTCAATTCACTGGGTATTTTAAAGGCGGAGATGGCCAGATTCTTGATTAGTAAGGGTGTAATGGGTTAAGGGGAGAAGGCACAGGAATGGAGTTAAGACAGATAGATTGAATGGCAGAGAAGACTGCTCCTCGAACTTATGAATAGACCTTCACTACACCAGCAATTTGTATCGATCATACAAATTTCAGGACGTATGATAATAAAACACTCTCATCTCTGGGAGTTGTTTGAGCTACGTTGGTGCTCCCGGTATCCCACTTTATCTGACCAATATTACAATGGTGTTGTAACATGCGCTTTGAGCTGGCGAGGGAGTTCCCCACCTCTGATGCCCAGTAGCTTACCGTTGTACGGCAGTTCATCACTTATCTCTTCGTCCACAAGTAGCGAGGTTTCAAAGGTCCTGGGGGAGACACCCACAGTGAGCGAAGAGTTGCCCCCAACATCCCCGATCCCACCGCCAACCTGCCACTCCCCCCCGTGCTCCTTCCCTCTCTGCCGCCTCACCAGGAGTCGCACAGCGCAAGAGACCCGGATTTGATCCCGACTATGGGTGCTGTTTGTACGTTCTCCCTGCGACCGTGTGGGTTTTCTTGGGGTGCTCCGGTTTCCTCCCACACTCCAAAGACGTACAGGTTTGTAGGTTAATTTGGCGTCGGTAAAAATTGTAAATTGTCCCTAGTGTGTAGGATAGTGCTAGTGTATGGGGTGATCTGAAGCTTCTGTTTCCGTTCCGTATCTCTAAACTGACCAGTACCGTGCCCGCGGTCTGGTCCCGGTAGGAGTCAGTAACGTGCATGCGATGGGCTCACCCATCTCCATAACCCTTCTCCTTCCACGATTAACCCAGTGAATTCTTAAGCTTTTTGTTAACTAACCTATAAACAACCCGCCCTCCCCACCACCCCCCCCCCCCCCCACCGTGCCCCACCTGGATTCATCCCCCCCCTTCCATGTATATTCCTTCCTGTAGCTTTACTATTCGTAACTCTTCCCCGACTCCCGATGTTGTCGGGCTCCGGCAACTCACCAGCACCGGGCGACGTTGCGGACGGTGTAGCCGCCACCGCCCATCACCAGCAGAGGGATGTTGAAGCTCTTCACAAACTCCACACAGTCCCTGCAAACAGAGCCAGCAGAGTGAATGTGTGAGCCAGTGACCGCGCGGGGGATGGGGGGGGGGGGGGGGGGAAGCAGGGCGGGGACAGGTTGGGTGACGGGCGATGTGGACTAGGAGAGGGGATGTTACCCATGCCCTTTGATACTGTCTTTGGGGGGGGGGGGGGGGGGGGACATGGGGCAGAGGGGCGGGACTTGGGGCGGGGAGCATGGAGCGGGACCAGCGGAGGTGGATGCTACCCATGCCCTTTGATACGGAGAGGGGGTAGGGTAGAGATGGGGCGGGGTTGTGTAGAGATGGGGGGGGGGGGTTGAATGGAGATGGGGTGAGGTTGAGTTGAGATGGGGGAGAGATAGGGGGGGTTCGGGGAACGGGTGGGACGTGGGTGGGGGGTAGGCGAGAAGGCAGAGACAGGGCGGGGAGCAGGGTCAGGGGTGGATGTTAACCGTGCCCTGTGATACTGACAGGTGGTGGGGCAGAGACGGGGTGGGGGGGGGGGGGGAGGGGGTCGACAGAGGTGGACGTTACCCGTGTCCTTTGATGCTGAGGTTGAAGCAGCCGAGACGATCGCACCCTAGCGAGTCCGCGCCGCACTGAAACGAGGAGAGACCAACGTTAGCCAGAGGTAGACACTAAATGCTGGAGTAACTCAGTGGGGCAGGCAGCATCGCTGGAGAGAAGGAATGGGTGACGTTTCGGGTCGAGACCCTTCTTCAGACTGTGGGCCTGGGTAAAGATGTGGTCATAGAGTCGGAGGGAGGGAAGAATCACAGAGGAGGAGCAGTGAGAGAGGATGTTGCTGAACTATCATTGGAGAGGAGGAGAACTTCTTCAAAGTAGACATACCTTGTGTAGGAAATGTGTAGGAAAGAACTGCAGATGCTGCTTTAAATTGAAGGTAGACACAGAATGCTGGAGTAACTCTGCGGGGCAGGCAGCATCTCTGGAGAGAAGGAATTGGTGCCGTTTCAGGTCCCGCTGAGTTACTCCGGCATTTTGTGTCTCACGTCTGCCAGAGTTTGGGAATCCCCTGGCCCCGGGAACTCACCCCCTTCCCCAACCCTGACCACTAACTCCCCCACCACCCCATCCACACACCTCCTCCATTACCCTACTTCTCCCCCCCTTCTCCGCACTCATCTCCCATCCCCGTCCCACATTTCCCTTTCATTGCCCCCCCTTCCCCTTCCCCCTCCACATTCCAGCTAAATCCCTCCCTCCCTCCAGCTTTACAGTTCACTCCCTCTCTTCTATCCTTATGGATTGGAACGGTTTTGAAGAATATAGGCCAAACGCGGGCAGGTGGGACTAGTGTAGATGGGACATGTTGGTCGGCATGGACAAGTTGGGCTGAAGGGCCTGTTTCCGTGCTCTATGAATCTGATACCCTATTGTGTCCTTGCCACCTCCAGCTTTTGTCACTTACCCTCCGTCACCCCCATTCGCCTATCACTTGCCAGGCTTTGTCCGGCCCCCACCTCCCTTTTCCAGCTTGCTCCCCACTATTCCATCAGTCTGAAGAATAATCCCCGCCCGAAACGCTGTCTATCCATTCGCTCCACAAATGCTGCCTGACCCGCTGTGTGCCTCCAGCAATTTGTGTTTTGAACCCAGCCTCTCCCCCTTATCCGTATCCGACACACCAAACTTTGGCAAAGCAGAGAGAAGGCGGTGTGGGGCTAGTACTTCCACCACACTCCTCTAATGATCCCGCCTCCCGGTGTCGTTTTAGGGAACATGGATTTGGGGGGGGGGGGGGGGGGGGGGGGGGCAACAGTTGCACAACGGTAGAGTTGCTGCCTTACAGCGCCAGAGACCCGGGTTCGATCCTGATGGGTGCTGTCTGTACGGAGTTGGTACATTCTCCCTGTGGCTGCATGGGTTTCCTCCGGGTGCTCCGGTTTCCTTTCTCACTCAAAAGATGTGCAGGTCTGTAGGCGAATTGGCTTTGGTAAAATTGTAATTTGTCCCTAGTGTGTAGGATAGTGTTAGTGTACAGGTTGATAATTGGTCGGCAGAGTCAGTGGGGCGAAGGGCCTGTTGCCGCGCTGCTAAAGTCTAATGTGTGAAAGAGGCAGTATGCTGGGATAGGTCGGGCCCCCGTTACCCCCTCGACACCGCCCTCCCCACGGCCCACGGATGGATATGGGGATTGACCGGCCATCTGGAGACTCACCTGGAGCACGATGCAGGTGGGCTGGTAGAAGTCCACAACCTGTTTGATGACTGGCTGGAACAGCAACCTGTAGCCTGCAACACCAAGAGAATCAGCATCACAATCACACAGCAGGGAACAGGCCATTCGGGGAACATCTCCAACTCATCCATGCCGACCAAGATGCCTAATCTAGATTTGTTCTACCTGCCCGCGTTTGCTCCATGTCCCTCTAAATCTTTCCTATCCATGTGCCTGTCCAAATGTCTTTTAGATGTTGTTATGGTACCTCCCTCAACTACCATCTCTGCAGCTTGTTCCATACACCCACCACCCTTGCTGTGAAAAGGTTTCTCCTGAAGTTCCTATTAAATCTTTCCCCGCTCACCTTAAACCTATGTCCTCTGGTTCTTGATTTTCTTACCCTGGGTAAAAGACAGCGCATTTACCCTATCTAGTCCCCATGTGATTTCATCTACCTTTATAAGATCACCCTCATCCTCCTGCACTCCAAGATAAAAAGTCCTAGCATGCCCAACCTCTCCCTGCAGCTCGAGTCCCGGAAACAATCGGACTTTACTAGATTTTATCTTGCATTAAACATTATTCCTATATCGTGGACGGCTTGATTGTAATCGTGCGTCGTTGACTGTATAGCGCACGACAAAAGCTTTTCACTGTACCTCGGTACATGTTGACAATAAGCTAAACAACCTCGTAAATTTTCTCTGCGCCCTTTTCAGCTCAGCAACTTCCTTCTGATAGCAAGGTGACCAAAACTGAACACAGTACTCCAAATGTGGCCTCTCCAACGTCTTGTACAACTGTAACATAACGCCCCCAACTTCTATACTCAATCCTTGGACTGATGAAGGTCTAAGTCTTCGTTACCGCGTTACACCCGTCATTCTGTGTGGGACCAGTATTGCCCGATACCTGCTCTCAACAAGGAACAGCGTTGGGAGAAGCAGATAGTTTTTGTGGCGATTGAGAACTTCCTCCTTACTTTGGTCATCGATTCCATCGCGGAGAGGAACATTGAGGCAGTAATACCGTCCGCTCTCAGCTCCAACTTCGTACATGTCACCTGCAGAGAGATTCGCAACTCAGCAGTCGTCCCAGATACACAACAGTAGAAAGCATCTTATCGGGATGCATCACAGCACAGTTTGGGAACAGCTCCATCGAAGACCGCAAAATGAGTTGTGGACGCAGCCCAGACCATCACACAAACCAACCTCCCTTCCGTTGACTCCATCTACACTTCACGCTGACTTGGCAAGGCCACCAGCATAATCAAGGACCAGACTCACCCCGGTCACTCCCTCTTCAACCCTCTCCCATCAGGCAAGAGGCACAGAAGTGTAAAAACGAATACCTCCAGGGACAGTTTCTTCCCAGCATTTACCAGCCAACCGGAACATCCTATCACCAACTAGTCCTGATCTCCCATCTACCTCATTGAAGACCCTCAGACTATCTTTAATCGGACTTTACTGGACTTTATCTTGCACTAGATGTTATTCCCTTTATCATGTACCTGTACACTGTGGACGGCTTGATTGCAATCATGTATAGTTCTTGGTTACTTGGTTACTTGGTCCTCCAAAATATTCCAACTGGAATTTAAACTGGAGGTGGTGAAGGGAGGGGTTAAGCCAGAGGTTATTCTTTCCGTTGACTGGATAGCATGCAACAAAAAGCTTTTCACTGCACCTCGATACACATGGCAATAAACTAAACTAGGAGGTTAAAACCTCCTTCAGTGCAGTACCAAAGAAAAGTAATATGACCTGTCTAAATGACTGTTGCCCCAGTCGCACCGACATGCACGAGAATGAAGTGCTTTGACAGACTGGTGGTGCCCCACATCTGTGCCAGTTTCCTGGACCCTTGCAATCTGCACCTCTTCATGCCACCACTGTTGTTGGCCAGATCAAAAATATCATCAACAATTCCTGCTACCCTGATGAATGAACGTCACTAGGTTTAAAGTGCCCCACCCCCTTCCATTACGGCCGAAGGCTGTGGAGGCCGTCAATTGATATTTTGAAGCCAAATATAGATAGATAGATGCTTGATTAGAACAGGTGTCAGGACTAATGGGGAGAAAGGCAGGAGAATGGGGTTAGAAGGGAGAGATAGATCATGCTTGAATTGCGGAGTAGACTAGATGGGCCAAATGGCCTAATTCTTCTCCTATCACTTATGACCTTATGAGCTCCGACTTTAGAAATTCACCCGTACAGAATTTACAAATCATCACCCAAAAGTTGAGATACGGAATAAAAATCCACTCTTACATCGTTTATGTACAACTGAAAGGTCTCACCTGTCCCAGGAAAGAAGTAGTTCCCGTACTTGTGGAAGGATACGGTCATGACTCTGTCAGTCAGGTAAAAGGCTTCCTGCACCCCATCACCGTGATGGATATCGATGTCGATGTACAGCACCCGAGGGTGATACCTGGTGGATAATGACACCAGGTCAGAGATCGGTTAGTAGAAACAGGGAACTGCAGATGCCGTTTTACAACGAAAAACACAAAATGCTGGAGTAACTCAGCGGGTTAGGCGGCATCTCTGTAGAACAAACATGAATAGGTGACGATTCGGGTCGAGACCCTTCCTCAGAGATCACCACCCGTCCACAAGCGGCAAACACTAAAAGCACACAAGCCACAGCCTTTGACAGATTTAAAGACTTAGAACATAGGGCAGTCCAGCACAGGGCCCTTGATTGTCCATGATTAGTTTAGTTCAGAGATGTAGTGTGGGAACAGGCCCTTCCGCCCACCGAGTACGTACCAACCAATGATCACCCGTACACTAGTACTATCCTACACACTAGAGGCAATTTGCAGAAGCCAATTAACCTACAAACCTGTACATCTTTGGTATGTGACAATAAACTAAACTAACCAAATGTGTGGGGAAACTGGAGCATCCAGAGAAAACCCGCGCAGTCAAAGCGAGAACATATAAAGTCTGTGCAGACAGTTTCCGTTGTCAGGGTTGTACACAAGTCTCTGGCGCTGTGAGGCAGCAGCTCTACCGCTGCGTCACTGTGCCGCCTCCAGAGAGAATTGCATGATCATGGTGCTGAGTCTCCTCTGCTTGCACGTGATCCATATCCCCCCATTCCCATGTACCTATCTAAAAGCCACAAACATCGTTATTCTAATTGTAAATGTATCTTACTTTAGCAATTCGAGGATTCCAATGACAATATCGTTCACGTAACAGAACCCAGAGGCCTGAGGAAAGAAGAATTGAGGTTTATTATTATCACATGTACCAAGGTACAGTGAAAAGCTTGGTTTTGCATGCTATCCAATCAGACCAGACATAAATACAATGAAGTCAAACTTAAGTACAATAGGTAGAGCAAAGGGGAAGATACAGAGTGCAGAATATAGTTCCCATCATTGTAGCGCATCAGTTCCAGAGACAAAGTCCAATGTCCACAATGGGGTAGAGGTGAATCGGAGAGTACCCTAGCTTATGGAAGGACCATTCAGAAGCCTGATAACAGAGGGGAAGAAGCTGTTCCTGAGTCTGGTGGTGCGCGCTTTCAAGCTTCTGTACCTTTTGCCGGATGGAAGCGGGGAGAAGGAATGACCGGGGTGGGACGTCATGGAATATGTTGGCTGCTTTCCCGAGGCAGCGTGAAGTATTAATAACATCGATGTGGGGTGCCTGGTCTGTGTGATGGACTGTGATGCAATACAATTTCTTGCGGAACGAAACGGAGACCCTAGCTTATGGAAGAACTGTTTGGATGCCTGCTAACAGTGGGGAAGAAGCTGTTCCCGGGTCTGGTGATGGGCACTTACAAGCTTCGGCACTTTCTGCCGAATGGGAGCAGGGAGGAGAAGAAACGACCGGGTATATTTTAGGCCTCGTGCGCGTGTGGTGTGTATAACCAGTTCTGTTCATCCCAAGGTGCAGTACCTCAAATTTCTTGGCGTGGTGAAGGCCTCCTGCCCAGTTAATGGCAATGTCACACACCTAAAAACACAAGGACACATGTCAACGGCTGAGCAAAATCCCAATGCCAGCAGTGGCCGAGTGAACACCATCTGCATTAGGTTAGTTTATCGTCACCTGTAACGAGGTAAAGTGAAAAGCTTATGTTTGCTTGCTATCCAGTCAGTGGAAAGACTACACAATTACAGTCAAGCTGCCCTGTGTACAGATACAGGTTAAAGGGAATAAGAGATGGGATGGGATGAGCATAGGGGGTGTGGTGGCGTGACGGGGGCGAGAGGAGGGTGGGGGAGGGACGAGAGGAGGGTGGGGGGGGGGAGAGAGAGGGGTGGGGAGAGCAAGAGGAGGGAGAGGGAGGCATGTGGGGAGTGAGAGGGTGCGTGGGGTGTGAGGGAGGTTGAGAAGGGGGTGGGGAAGAGCAAGAGGAGGAAGAGGGCGAGTGGGGAGTGAGAAGGGGGCGGGGGACATGCAGCCTGCAAGCCGGAGCAATAGATGTGAGCCCAGAGGCAGGGGAGACTGCATCACTGAGTGGGGTACAGGGCTGTCCACATGCACACCGCTGACCCCCTCCGCCTACCATGCACTCAAACCCGACGCCAGGTCCCGTCCGTCGCGCCCTGTTACCTTGTTGTTGAGCTGCGTGGCTCCCTGCAGAGACGCCCCGGTGTAGCGGGAACAGAACTCAAACAACCCTGGGAAGACGGGGCTGCAAAAACAAACAGGGTGCAGTCAGCCTGGAGCTGGGAGCCTGCGCTCCTGGTGTGGGCTCAGGCCACTGAGGCAGCCTCACACCCCTCCTTATATCAAGTAAACGCTCACACATATTGGCCACCTCAATCACAGCTCTGTGACACTCAGCCACGTTGACCAATGCATGGCACGTCCATTATTCGTTGGGAAATAGAAAGAAGCAGCGGGGAGAACCACTACGTCGGCGCCAGAAACCAGGGTTCGATCCTGACCTCCGGTGCCGTCTGTGTGGAGTTTCCACGTTCTCCCTGTGTCTGCTCCGGTTTCCTCCCACATGCCAAAGACATGCTGGTTTGAAAGTTAATTGGCTTCTGTAAATTGCCCCCCTAGTGGATGAGAAAGTGCAATAACTTAGAACTAGTCTGAAAGAGTCATCGTTGGTCGGCGGGGACTCGGTTTCCACGCTGTAACTCATAAAGTAAAGAGTGCAGAGATTTACAAGCAGATCGACAGGAATGATTGGGCGGGTTTGTGCAGTTTTCTTTCGAATAAACAGGCCAGTTGTGAGACTGTTGTGTCGGGCACCACAATGGCGCAGCAGTAGAGCTGCTGCCTTACAGTGCCAGAGACCCGGGTTCAATCCTGACTGCGGGTGCTGTCTGTGTAGCGCAGGGGTCGGCAACCTGCAGCCCGTAACCCAAAATCATCATGCCCGCAGGCGGATATTTTCCCCGTAATCATCCGGCCCGCCGGGCACCCTCCCCGAGCACAGCCGAGCTCTGGCTGTACCGCATCCTGGCAAAGCCACCGGCACCTTCTGTGAACGTTTAAGAAAGGTAGAAACATCGAAGGTAGACAAAAGTGCTGGAGAAACTCAGCGGATGAGACATGCAAGGATTGCATGAGGCCGCCTCACCCGCTGAGTTTCCTCTGCATTTTTGTCTACCTTCTGTGAACACGTGATTTGATGCCTGCTATCCGGGGCGGGATGGGGTCGGGATCCATGTGTACACGTGATAGATGTGGCCAGCCATCCGCTCACAGACATGCGTCTTGGCCCCAATGCAGAACACAGTTGCCGACCCCTGGTGCAGGGTTCGTACATTCTCCCTGTGACCGCATGGGTTTTTTCCGGGTGCTCCGGTTTCCTCCCACATCCCAAAGACGTGCAGGTTTGTAGGTTAATTGGGTTCTGTAAATTGCCCCTAGTGTGTAAGGAGTGGACGAGAAGGTGAGATAACATAGAACTAGTGTGAATGGGTGATCGATGGTTGGCATGGACTTGGTGGGCGGCAGGGACACTATCGGACGATGCCTCCTCACCAGTCGTCGCCCACGTTGAAGGTGTTGAGGCTCTTGGTGAACCCCTGCATGTTGTTGGGGCTGACGCGCTGTAGGAAGTCGATGTAATCCTCCGAGTGGAAGCGACACATGTCGTGCTGCGAGGCCTGGTACGGTTTGAAGACCTGTGGAGAGGGGAAGAGTCGTCAGGACTAACCTCCCTCTACCTGCTCCTGATCCATATCCCTCCACTCCCCACATATCCGTGCCCATCAGACAGCCTCTTAAACACCCCGTATCGTACCTGCCCCCACCACCACCCCCAGCTGCGCTTTTCAGGCCCCCACCACCCTCTGTGCAAGTGCACATCTCTCACATCAGGGTGGCACAGTGGTGCAGCGGTAGAGCTGCTACTTCACACCGCCAGAGACCTGGGTTTGATCCTAACCGGGTGCTGTCTGTGCGGAGTTTGTACGTTATCCCTGTGCGTTCCCCATGTGCTAGACACAAAGTGCTGGAGTAACTCAGCGAGTCAAGCAGCATCTCTGCAGAAAAGGAATAGGTGATGTTTCTGCCGGTTTCCTCCCACATCCCAAACACGTGTGGGTTTGCAGGTTAATTAGCGCTCTGTAAATTGCCCCTGGTGTGTAGGGAGTGGATGGGAAAGCGGAATAACATAGAAATAGTGTGAACAGTGATCGATGGTCAGTGGTCTCGATGGGTCAAAGGGCCTGTTTCCATGCTGTACCTTTCAAACCAATTCAATTTTTAAAAATCTCCTTTTGTCCCCTCTCACCTTAACCTCATGCCCTCTCGTCTTAGACATTTCCACCCTGGGAAATAGTTTAATATTGTATTTTCCGACTTAAGGTCAAAATTGACTTAAGGATGTCTAAAGACGGAACCCGTTCGCTATCCCAGGGACGGTCTATATTAATTAAATGGCGATTAAGATCTTTAAAGAAAGGAAGGCTAAAGGCACGCAGGAGAATTAACGGGAGTTTGGGAGGGCGAGAACTATCCACAGATGGTTTGTGTCGCCTGTTGTGTGAGTGGATCCTGTGCAATAAATATCTGTTGTATCACAGCAGGGCAGCACAGTGGCGCAGCGGTACAGTTGCTGCCTCACGACGCCAGAGACCCGGGTTCAATCCTGACTACAGGTGTTATTTGTACGGACTTTGTACGTTCTCCCCCATGACGGTGTGGGTTTTCTCCGGCTACTCCGGTTTCCTCCAACAATCCAAAATTGTGCAAGTTTGTACGTTTATTGGCTTCTGTAAATTGTCCCTAGTGTGTAAGATTGTGCTAGTGTACGGGGTGATGGTTGGTCAGCGTGGGCTCGGTGGGCAGAAGGCGTTATTCTCTAAGGACACAAACCATCATCTTCTTGTAGAGTCCATAGTGAAGAACCAAGCTGTGCGTGAGGGACAGGCGATGTGGCTTCATGGGGTGCCCGGCACCTAAACAACACAAACAGAACTCAGTGTGATACAGAAACAGCAAGACACCATAGAGAGCAACACACGGGATAGAACATGGACAGGAAAGAACAGGAAAGGTTGAGCGCGATGGCTCCAAACCACCAGCATTACCACCGGCAGCAAGGGGGACCAAATACTTAATTTGCATTTTATTTCATGCATTAATCTTGCTTCCAATGATTTTATTTGATTTTCATGCTATGCTTTAATTTTGTGAATAATAAGCTGCAAAGCCAAAAAATAAATAATTTATCAATTCATTTATCTTGTTTTCTTATAATACAGGGCCATTAGGCCATTGGCGACACGAATAACTGCAAATGCTGCGGTACAAGAAAAGACTGGAGTAAACAGTGCTGGATTACATCAGCTTCCTATAGCAGCATCTCTAGAGAACATGGATAGGTGACGTTTCAGGTTGGGACCCTTCTTCAGATGTATGGGAGGGATGGTGTTGGGGTGAAAGCTGGAAGAGAGGAAGGGAGGGACAAAGCCAGGCAAGTGATTGGGGTTTTTGATAGATAGATCACTCGCCAGGCTTTTTCCTGTCCCTCCTTGCGTCCAGCAGCCCCCACCTTCCACCACAATCAGTCGGAACTTGAACAAATTCATACACCTTGAACCACCTGGTCCTTCACGATCCAAATCCATACCCCCTAAACCCACTGCCCCATAATCCCACACCACTTAAACCCACATCCCATTCCCTGAACCCACACCCTTTATACCCCAAACCCACGCCCTGAACCCATATCCTGAAGCCCCTGACCCTGCACGTCCCACAACTCCTGACCATGCACTCCTATGCCCACACCTTGCTCCCCAGGAAAACATCCCGCTCTCGCGCCCCCATAATCCTGACCCAGCACCATGCATCGCCACAGTACCCTGACCCCACAGCCCCTGACCCACACACCCTGCCCCCCACACTGCCAGCACTCACCACACCTGGTCCATAGTCTACACCAAAGATAATAGAAGGGCTCTTGCTCTAGTATCTTTGGTCTACACCCTCCCTCCCTCTCACGACCCCCCACGACCCCCGATCCATGCTCTACACCCTTTCATCTGCATCCTCCCCGACCCTGACCCCTCCCTCTCCCTGACCGGCACCCTCACTCACCATAGTGGAAGTTGCCCACATCTGGGTCATAGAAGTAGGACACCTTCCTGGCCATGGCTGGCCGAGCCTCCCGCCGCGGCACCTCACGTCACACGTCGCTGCGTCACTGCCAGCAATGCGTCCTTGCGTCACACCACACTGCCAGTACTACGTCCTTGCGTCACACCACGCTGCCAGTACTACGTCCTTGCGTCACACCACGCTGCGCAGTACTACGTCCTTGCGTCACACCACACTGCCAGTACCACGTCCTTGCGTCACACCACACTGCCAGTACCACATCCTTACGTCACACCACACTGCCAGCACTGCGTCCATCCAGCAGCCACCTGACGTCATCACGCCCTGCGGGGGGGGGGCGGAGATGGGGGGGGGGGAGAGATGGGTGGGGAAGGGAGATGGGTGGGGGGGGGGGGGAGATGGGGAGCAACACAGGAACAGTGTATATGTTGACCACAGAACATTGAACCGTGCAGTGCCAGGAGGAACTGCAGATGCTGATAGATACAAAGTGCTGGAGTAACTTGTTAAAGAAGGAACTGCAGATGCTGGAGAATCGAGGGTTACACAAAAAGCTGGAGAAACTCAGCGGGTGCAGCAGCATCTAAGGAGTGAAGGAGATAGGCGACGTTTCGGGTCGAGACCCTTCTTCAGACTGGTCAGGGATCAGGGAAATGAGAGATATAAACAGTGATATGGAGAGATAAAGCAAGAACAATGAGTGAAAGATATGCAAAAAAGTATTGGTGATAAGGAAAGCAGGCCATTGTAAGCTGTTTCTGGTGTGAAAATGAGAAGCTAGTGCGACTTGGGGGGGGAGGGGGGGGAGATGGAGAAGGAATGTCAGGGCCCGAGGGCTGAGGGCTGGAGTAACTTAGCAGGTCAAGCAGCATTTCGGAAGAACATGTTTCTGGTCGGGACCCTTCTTCAGACGATCACCCATAAACACTAGTTCCATGTTACCCCACATTCCCATCCACTCCCCACACACTAGGGGCAATTTACAGAGGGCCGATTAACCTACACGTCTTTGGGATGTGGGAGGAATCCGGACTATCCCAGAGAAAACCCACTTGGTCACAGGGAGTACATGGAAACTCCACACAGACAGCACCCGAGGTTAGGATCGAACCCGGGTCTGGCGCTGTGTGCCAGTGGCTCTACTCACTGTGCCACTCGGCTGCCGGGATGAGGCAGAAGGAAGACGTTGTTTTAGGACTGAGATACAAAACCTGTGGTTGTCGAGATTGTGAAGTGAAAGAGATGTGTGGAAATACCCAACGATGACTGTGGTGAGAGGACAGGCTAGTGTCGCCAGCGCAGGGAGAGAGTTCAGAAACACCGATGTAGAGGATGTTGTTTGTCACTGTGACATTGACCCGTTTCTCCTTCAGATCCACTTGCGTCCCAGGTCAAAGCAGTGTCTACAGGAGCCCGCAGGAGGCCAGGCCAGGACATGCCTGCCTCTGTGGGATATGTTGAGCGCGTCTTGTTTCACTCCTGCTCATTGAGTGCGACAGAGAGGAGACGGTTGCCCATCTCTTCCCAGAGTGTGCATTTGCAAAGAGGGTCTGGTGAATGATGCAAGGGTCAGTTCATCCCGGTTTTCATTTTAGAGATACAGTGTGGAACTAGGCCGAGTCCACACCGACCCGTGATCACCCCACACACTAGCTCTATCCTACACACTAGGGACAATTTATCTTTTACAGAAGCGAAATAATCTACAAAACTTCACGTCTTTGTTCCCGATGTTGGGGGAGTTCAGAACAAGGGGTCACAGTCTAAGGATAAGGGGGAATTCCTTTAGGACCGAGATGAGGAAAACATTCTTTACACAGTGAGTGGTGAGTCTCTGGAATTCTCTGCCACCAAAGGTAGTTGAGGCCAGTTCATTGGCTATATTTAAGAGGGCGTTAGATGTGGCACTTGTGGCTAAAGGGATCAGGGGGTATGGAGAGAAGGCAGGTACGGGATACTGAGTTGGATGATCAGCCATGATCACATTGAATGGCGGTGCAGGCTCGAAGGGCCGAATGGCTTACTCCTGCACCTATTTTTCTATATTTCTATGTTTCTATGTCTTTGAAATGTGGGAGGAAACTGGAGCACCCAGAGAAAACCCAGGCAGTCACAGGGAGAACGTACAATCTCCGTACAGACAGCACTCGTTGTCAGGATCAAACCTGAACTCTGTCGCTGTAAGGCAGCGGCTCTACCGCTGTGCCACTGTGCCAGTTTGATACAGACGGGTACATTTCAGCTGTGCCACTGTGCCAGTTACGAGAATCCCAGGGATGGTTGGGTTAAGGAGCATTTAACGCCCCTGGGCCTGCACTTGCTGGAGTTTAGAAGGATGAGGGAGGACCTCATAGACACTTACCAAATAGTGAAAGGCCTCGGTAGGGTCAAAGTCAAAGTCAAAAGAGTTTATTGTCATGTGTCCCTGACAGGACAATGAAAATCTTTCTTTGCATAGCACAACAGAACATAGAAGGCATTGACTACAATTCTATACATAAATACACCCATGACTTAATAAATTAATAAAGTGCAAATAACAGATGGAGGGATATTAATGTTCGGAGTTCCGAGCCAGGTTTAATAGCCTGATGGCTGTGGGGAAGTAGCTATTCCTAAACCGGGTTGTTGCAGTCTTCAGGCTCCTGTACCTTCTACCCGAAGGTAGCAGGGAGAAGAGTGTGTGGCTAGGGTGGTGTGGGTCCTTGATGATGCTGCCAGCCTTTTTGAGGCAGCGACTGCGGTAAGTCCCCTCGATGGAAGGAAGGTCAGAGCCGATGATGGACTGGGCAGTGTTTACTACTTTTTGGAGCCTTTTCCTCTCCAGGGCGCTCAAGTTGCCGAACCAAGCCACGATGCAACCAGTCAGCAAGCTCTCTACTGTACACCTGTAGAAGTTAGAGAGAGTCCTCCTTGACAGTCCAACTCTCCGTAATCTTCTCAGGAAGTAGAGGCGCTGATGAGCTTTCTTAATGATTGCATCTGTGTTCTCGGACCAGGAAAGATCTTCACAGATGTGCACGCCCAGGAATTTGAAGCTCTTGACCCTTTCAACCATCGACCCGTTGATGTAAACAGGACTGTGTGTCCCTATCCTACTCTTTCCAAAGTCCACAATCAGTTCCTTGGTTTTGCTGGTGTTGAGGGCCAGGTTGTTGTGCTGGCACCATATGGACAGTCGCTCGATCTCTCTCCTATACTCGGACTCATCCCCATCAGTGATACGTCCCACAACAGTGGTGTCGTCAGCGAACTTGATGATGGAGTTCGCGCTATGACCGGCTACGCAGTCATGAGTATAGAGTGAGTACAGCAGGGGGCTGAGCACGCAGCCCTGAGGTGCTCCCGTGCTGATTGTTATCGAGTCTGACACATTTCCACCAATACGAACAGACTGTGGTCTGTGGATGAGGAAGTCGAGGATCCAATTGCAGAGGGATGCGCAAAGACCCAGTTCTGCGAGTTTGGTAACCAGCTTGGACGGGACGATTGTGTTAAATGCCGAGCTGTAGTCAATAAATAGCAGCCTGACATATGAGTTTTTGTTGTCCAAGTGGCCCAGAGCGGAGTGGAGGGCCAGCGAGATCGCGTCCACCGTTGATCTGTTGTGGCGGTAAGCGAACTGCAGTGGGTCCAGGTTTTGGTGGATGTGGAGAGGATGTTTCTACTAGTGGGAGACTCTAGGACAAGAGAACACAGCCTCAGAATAAAAGGACATACTGTAACTTTAGAAAGGAGATGATTAGGAATTTATTTAGCCATAGGGTGTTGAACCTGTGGGATTCATTACAACAGATGATGGTGTCATAGAGTCATATTGCACAGAAACAGGCTCTTCTGCTCAACTTGTAGGAAGGAACTGCTGATGCTGGTTTATACCAAAGATAGACACAAAATGCTGGAGTAACTCAGCGGGACAGGTAGCATCTCTGGTCTGGACTGGAAACATCAACCATTCCTATCCAGAAATGCTGTCTATCCCGTTGAGTTACTCCAGTATGTTGTGTTTCCCTTCAGCCCATGCCAGCCAAGATGCCCATCTACACTAGTCCCACCTGCCCGCGTTTGGCCCATATCCCTCTAACCCTTTCCTATCCATGTACCTGTCCAAATGTCTTTAAATATTGTTATAGTAACTGCCTCATCTACCTCCTCTGGCAGTTCGTTCCTCACACCCACCCTTTGTGTGGAAATGTTGCACTCAGGTTCCTATTAAATCTTAATGTGTAAGAAGGAACCACAGATGCTGGTTTAAACCGAAGATAGACACAAAAAGCTGCAGTTACTCAGCAGGACAGGCAGCATCTTTTCCCTCTCACCTTAAACCTATGACCTCTGCTTCTTGACTCCCCTACCCTGGGGGTAAACGACTGTGTTTACCCTGAAGGAGAGGAGTAGTGGGGAGAGGGAGACGTTCTGCAGGGTACATCACTGCCTGGGCTGTTTTCCCCTCTCTGCCCCGCACAGCTGCAACAGTCAGAAGGTAGACAACACTGGTGGAGAAACTCAGGGGCTGCGGCAGCATCTATGGAGCAGCAGTTCAGATGCGACCACCCCTTACCTGCAGCCCACTTTCCGCAGTGCATTAAATGCAAGGGGGGGGGGGGGGGGGGAGCGGCAGCAGGTACAGTCAGCTGCTGCAGCTTGTCCCGCTGCGATGATGCAGACAAGGTTTGCAGCGGTTGTGAAGGGGAAGAGAGACAGAGAAGGTTAATGGGGCAGGGAGAGGGACGCTGAGGCTGGGTTTCAGATGTCTGGGAGGAGCGGTGATAGGGAGAGGATTAACATCACCTCTCTGTTCTCCGGGGGGGGGGGGGGGGGTGGGATCAGTGTTCTGACGTCAACACACAGACACGAAGGATGCAGCGTGATGCTGACACTCAGACCTTCACACCAAGTCAAGGTTGGTGCTGTAAACAGATACCTCTGGCACGTCGGCTCGGCTGCAATAGATTTGCATCTGTGTTGCGGGGACAGTGAGATGTCCTTGACTGCTGCTGCTTCAGTGCATGGTCCCCGGCTGCGGTCTCCCCCCTACCCTCACATGCGGCGGCACGCACACTGCTCCCCGCTTGAACACACCGACACACAGAGCCGCGTCGTACAGGTGAGAGTGCGGCGGAGGAGAGGTGTGTGTGGGGGGGGGTCGGGGGGGGGGGGGGGGGTCGGGGGTTAGAGCTCTGTGCATGATACTCACCCGTGGAATACTGCTCCCAATGACGGGAGGGATTAACCTGTTCGTTTAACCCCCGAGGTGTCGCACTTTGGGAGGTCGGATGTAAATGGAAAGTCTACAGTTTTCGTAGAGTCACAGACTCGTAGAAATATCCCTCCGACCCCTTGCTATTCACGTAATGGCATGACCATTAACAGCACCGATGGACAGAGGGATCTCGGGATCCATGTCCACAGCTCCCCAAAAGTGGCAACGCAAGTAGATGGAGTGGTAAAGATGGAAGGAACTGCAGATGCTGGCTTACATCGAAGAAAGTTACAATATGCTGGAGCAACTCAGCGGGTCAGGCAGCATTGCTGGATAAAAGAAATAGGTGACGTTTTGGGTCAAGACCCTTCTTCACCTATTCCTTTTCTCCAGAGATGCTGCCTGACCCGCTGAGTTACTCCAGCATTTTGTGTCCAACTCAGGTGTACATTATGTTTGCCTTCATCGTTCGGGGCATTAAGAGTCAAGTAGTCATGTTGCCACTTTATTTTTTAAAAAAGGTTGCATTTGGAGTATTGTGTGCAGTTCTGGTCGGCCCATTGCAGGAAGGATGTGGAGGCTTTGGCGAGGGCGAGGAGGAGGTTTGCCAGATTGCTGCCTGATATCAACTACAGGGAGGGGTTGGACAAACTTGGATTATTTTCTCTGGAGAATCAGAGACTGTGGATAGAGCTGATAGAAGTTTATAAAATTATGAGAGGCACAGATAGGATAGACAGTCAGAACCTTTTACCCAGAGTGGAAATGTCAAAGAGTCGAGGGCATTAGTTAATGGAGAGTTTAAAGGAGATGTGTGGGGTAAGTTGTTTGCACAGAGGATGACAGCAGACATCTCCCGAAGTTAGGATCAAACGCAGGTCTCAGGTGCTATCAGGCTGCAGCTCTCCCCATTGCACAACTCTGTGTAACCCTAATATGTTTTTTTAGCACATTGGCCTTCGTCAGTCAGAGAATTGAGTATAGAAGTAGGGAGATCATGTTGCAGTTGTATAAGACATTGATGAGGCCACATTTAGAGTATTGTGTTCAGTTTTGGGCACTGTGTTATAGGAAAGAAAGATGTTGTCAAACTGGAAAGGGTGCAGAGAGGTTTTATGAGGATGTTGTCAGCACTCGAGGGCCTGAGCTACAGGGAGAGGTTGGGCATGCTAGGACTTTATTCCTTGGAGCGCAGGAGGTTGAAGGGTGATCGGTCTGTGTTAGCATGGATTTACGAAGGGGAAATCATGCTTGACTAATCTTCTGGAATTTTTTGAGGATGTAACTAGGAAAATGGACAAGGGAGAGCCAGTGGATGTAGTGTACCTGGACTTTCAGAAAGCATTTGATAAGGTCCCACATAGGAGATTAGTGGGCAAACTTAGGACACATGGTATTGGGGGTAGAGTGCTGACATGGATAGAACATTGGTTGGCAGACTGGAAACAAGGAGTAGGGATTAACGAACGGGTAGACAAAAATGCTGGAGAAACTCAGCGCGTGCGGCAGCATCTATGGAGCGAAGGAAATAGGCAACATTTTGGGCCGAAACGTTGCCTATTTCCTTCGCTCCATAGATGCTGCCTCACCCGCTGAGTTTCTCCAGCATTTTTGTCTACCTTTGATTTTCCAGCATCTGCAGTTCCTTCTTGAACATTAACGAACGGGTCCTTTTCAGATTGGCAGGCAGTGACTAGTGGGGTACCGCAAGGCTCGGTGCTGGGACCGCAGCTATTTACAATACACATCAATGATTTAGATGAAGGGATTCAAAGTAACATTAGCAAATTTGCAGATGACACAAAGCTGGGTGGAGGTGTGAAGGGTGACTTGGACAGGTTGGGTAAATGGGCAGATGCATGGCAGATGCAGTTTAATGTAGATAAATGTGAGGTTATCCACTTTGGTGGCAAAAACAGGAAGGCAGATTATTATCTAAATGGTGTCAAGTTGGGAAAAGGGGAAGTACAACGGGATCTGGGGGTCCTTGTTCATCAGTCAATGAAAGTAAGCATGCAGGTACAGCAGGCAATGAAGAAAGCGAATGGCATGTTGGCCTTCATAACAAGAAGATTTGAGTATAGGAGCAAAGAGGTCCTTCTGTAGTTGTACAGGGCCGTAGTGAGACCACACCTACAGTGGCTTGCAAAAGTTTTCATACCCCTTGAACTTTTCCACATTTTGTCACATTACAACCACAAACGTAAATGTATTTTATTGGGATTTTATGTGATAGACCAACACAAAGTGGTGCATAATTGTGAAGTGGAAGGAAAATGATACATGGTTTCCAAATTTTATTACAAATAAAAAAACTGAAAAGTGTGGCGTGCAAAAGTATTCAGCCCCCCTGAGTCAATACTTTGTAGAACCACCTTTCGCTGCAATTACAGCTGCAAGTCTTTTGGGGTATGTCTCTACCAGCTTTGCACATCTAGAGACTGAAATTTTTGCCCATTCTTCTTTCCAAAATAGCTCAAGCTCAGTCAGATTGGATGGAGAACATCTGTGAACAGCAATTTTCAAGTCTTGCCAGAGATTCTCATTTGGATTTAGGTCTGGACTTTGACTGGGCCATACTAACACATGGATATGCTTTGATCTAAATCATTCCATTGTAGCTCTGGCTGTATGTTTAGGGTCGTTGTCCTGCTGGAAGGTGAACCTCCGCCCCAGTCTCAAGTCTTTTGTGGACTCTAACAGGTTTTCTTCCAAGATTGCCCTGTATTTGGCTCCATCAATGTTGGTCTCATCAGACCAGAGCACCTTACTCCACATGTTTGCTGTGTCCCCCACATGGCTTGTGACAAACAGTACTTCTTATGGCTTTGTTTCAACAATGGCTTTCTTCTTGCCACTCTTCCATAAAGGCCCGATTTGTGGAGTGCACGACTAATAGTTGTCCTGTGGACAGATTCTCCCACCTGAGCTGTGGATCTCTGCAGCTCCCCAGAGTTACCATGGGCCTCTTGGCTGCTTCTCTGATCAATGCTCTCCTTGCCCGGCCTGTCAGTTTAGGTGGACGGCCGTGTCTTGGTAGGTTTGCAGTTGTGCCATAGTCTTTCCATTTCGGTTGATGGATTGAACAGTGCTCCATGAGATGTTCAAAGCTTGGGATAATTTTTTATAACCTAACCCTGCTTTAAACTTCTCCACAACTTTATCCCTGGCCTGCCTGGTGTGTTCCTTGGGCTTCATGATGCTGTTTGTTCATTAATGTTCTCTAACAAACCTCTGAGGCCTTCACAGAACAGCTGTATTTATACTGAGATTAGATTACACACAAGTGGACTCTATTTACTAATTAGGTGACTTCTGAAGGCAATTGGTTGCACTGGATTTTATTTAGGGGTATCAGAGTAAAGGGGGCTGAATACTTTTGCACACCACACTTTTCAGTTTTTTATTTGTAAAAAAATTTGAAAACCATGTATCATTTTCCTTTTGCTTCACAATTATGCGCCACTTTGTGTTGGTCTATCACATAAAATCCCAATAAAATACATTTACGTTTGTGGTTTTAACGTGACAAAATGTGGAAAAGTTCAAGGGGTATGAAAACTTTTGCAAGCCACTGTATAGAATATTGTGTGCAGTTTTAGTCTCCAAATTTGAGGAAGGACATTCTTGCTATTGAGGGAGTGCAACGTAGGTTCACAAGGTTAATTTCCGAGATGGCGGGAATGAATATGCTGAGAGAATGGAGCGGCTGGGCTTGTATATTCTGGAATTTAGAAGGATGAGAGGGGATCTTATTGAAACATATAAGATTATTAAGGGTTTGGACATGCTAGAGGCAGGAAACATATTCCCAATGTTGGGGGAGTCCAGAACCAGGGGCCAGTTCAAGAATAAGGGGCAAGCCATTTAGATGGAGATGAGGAAGCACTTTTTCCACACAGAATTGGGTCTATGGAATTCTCTGCCTCAGAGGGTGTTGGAGGCCAGTTCTCTGGATACATTTAAGAGCGAGCTAGATAGGGCTCTTAAAGATAGTGGGGTCGGGGGATATGGGGAGAAGGCATGAACGGGGCACTGATTGTGGATGATCAGCCATGATCACATTGAATGGCAGTGCTGGCTCGAAGGGCTGAATGGCCTATTGCTGCAAATATTGTCTATTGTCTATCTTATTGAGGTGTACAAAATCATGATAGATAGGGTGAATGCAGAGGATTTATCCCAGAATAGGGGAATCACGAACCAGAGGACATAGATTTAAGGTGAGTGGGGAAATATTTAATAGGAACCAAAGGGGCAATATTTTCACAGAGGGTGGTGGGTATGTGGAATGAGCTGCCAGAGGAGGTACTTGAAGCAGGTACTATAACAACATTTTAAAATACAGTTGGTCAAGTACATGGATAGGAAAGGTTTATGAGGATAGACACTGAGTACTGGAGTAATTCACCTTGTCAGGCAGCATCTCTGGAGAAAAAAGGATATGTGATGCTTTAGTTTGGAATCCTTCTTCAGACCCTGAAGAACAGTAGTCAAACTATCTGAAGAAGGGTCTGGACCCGAAATGTCACTCATCATTTTTCTCCAGGGAAGGCTGAGAGTTAAATGGGCCATACATGGGCAGGTGGGACCAGTGTAAATGGGGCATGTTGGATGAGCTGGGCTGACAGGTGAGTCTGTGACTCCCGAGGTAACGGCCACACTACAAAGGGCCGCACTGATTGAGGGATCTTTCTGCTTTCAGACGAGTGTGGAGGATGGAGAATGAGGGAAGTGAAGAGGATACTCGGCCTCAGGGCCTCTACACCATCTTCGCTGCCATCCTGGTGTTCTTCCTGATGGGGCTGCTGGGCATCCTGCTGTGCCGCCTCCTGCAGGAGAGAGGCTACCGGTGCCACACGTCCCGGCAGCTGGACTCGGAGTGGGAGGCCGGGCCAAAGGACGAGGGTCAGTGTCCACTGTGACCAGGGCCACACCACACCGGTCCAGTCACACCACTCTACACCACAGCACCCGCTACCCCACAAACCCCACAAACCCCACCCCAGCCCAGCACACCCCACCCCACAAACCCCACCCCAGCCCAGCACACCCCAGCCCAGCACACCCCAGCCCAGCACACCCTACCCCAGCACACCCTACCCCAGCACACCCTACCCCAGCACACCCCACCTCAGCACACCCCACCCCAGCACACCCCACCCCAGCACACCCCACCCCAGCACACCCCACCCCAGCACACCCCACCCCAGCACACCCCACCCCAGCACACCCCACCCCAGCACACCCCACCCCAGTACACCCCACCCCAGCACACCCCAGCACACCCCAGCACACCCCACCCCACCCCACCCCACCCCAGCACACCCCACCCCACCCCATCCCACCCCACCCCAGCACACCCCACCCCACCCCACCCCAGCACACCCCACCCCAGCACACCCCACCCCAGCACACCCCACCCCAGCACACCCCACCCCAGCACACCCCAGCCCAGCACACCCCAGCCCAGCACACCCCACCCCAGCACTCCCACCCCAGCACTCCCACCCCAGCACTCCCACCCCACCCCAGCCCAGCATACCCCAGCCCAGCACACCCCAGCCCAGCACACCCCAGCCCAGCACACCCCAGCCCAGCACACCCCAGCCCAGCACACCCCAGCCCAGCACACCCCAGCCCAGCACACCCCAGCCCAGCACACCCCACCCCAGCACACCCCACCCCAGCACACCCCACCCCAGCACACCCCACCCCAGCACACCCCACCCCAGCACACCCCACCCCAGCACACCCCACCCCACCCCAGCACACCCCACCCCACCCCAGCACACCCCACCCCACCCCAGCACACCCCACCCCAGCACACCCCACCCCAGCACACCCCACCCCAGCACACCCCACCCCAGCACACCCCACCCCACCCCAGCACACCCCACCCCACCCCAGCACACCCCACCCCACCCCACCCCAGCACACCCCACCCCACCCCACCCCACCCCACCCCACCCCACCCCAACACACCCCACCCCACCCCACCCCAGCACACCCCACCCCACCCCACCCCACCCCACTCCAGCACACCCCACCCCAGCACACCCCACCCCACCCCAGCACACCCCACCCCACCCCACCCCACCCCACCCCAGCACACCCCACCCCACCCCACCCCACCCCACCCCAGCACACCCCACCCCACTCCAGCACACCCCACTCCAGCACACCCCACTCCAGCACACCCCACTCCAGCACACCCCACCCCAGCACACCCCACCCCAGCACACCCCACCCCAGCACACCCCACCCCAGCACACCCCACCCCAACACACCCCACCCCAGCACACCCCACCCCAGCACACCCCACCCCAGCACACCCCAGCCCAGCACACCCCAGCCCAGCACACCCCAGCCCAGCACACCCCAGCCCAGCACACCCCAGCCCAGCACACCCCAGCCCAGCACACCCCAGCCCAGCACACCCCAGCCCAGCACACCCCAGCCCAGCACACCCCAGCCCAGCACACCCCAGCCCAGCACACCCCAGCCCAGCACACCCCAGCCCAGCACACCCCAGCCCAGCACACCCCACCCCAGCACACCCCACCCCAGCACACCCCACCCCAGCACACCCCACCCCACCCCAGCACACCCCACCCCACCCCACCCCACCCCAGCACACCCCACCCCACCCCAGCACACCCCACCCCACCCCAGCACACCCCACCCCACCCCAGCACACCCCACCCCACCCCAGCACACCCCACCCCACCCCACCCCAGCACACCCCACCCCAGCACACCCCACCCCACCCCAGCACACCCCACCCCAGCACACCCCACCCCAGCCCAGCACACCCCACCCCACCCCAACCCACCCCACCCCAGCACACCCCACCCCACCCCAGCACACCCCACCCCAGCACACCCCACCCCAGCACACCCCACCCCAGCACACCCCACCCCAGCACACCCCACCCCAGCACACCCCACCCCAGCACACCCCACCCCAGCACACCCCACCCCACCCCAGCACACCCCACCCCAGCACACCCCACCCCAGCACACCCCACCCCAGCACACCCCACCCCAACACACCCCACCCCAGCCCACCCCAGCACACCCCACCCCAGCACACCCCACCCCAGCACACCCCACCCCAGCACACCCCACCCCAGCACACCCCACCCCAGCACACCCCACCCCAGCACACCCCACCCCAGCACACCCCACCCCACCCCACCCCAGCACACCCCACCCCAGCACACCCCACCCCACCCCACCCCACCCCAGCACACCCCACCCCAGCACATCCCAGCCCACCCCACCCCACCCCAGCACACCCCACCCCAGCGCACCCCACCCCAGCGCACCCCACCCCAGCGCACCCCACCCCAGCGCACCCCACCTCAGCGCACCCCACCCCACCCCAGCACACCCCACCCCAGCACACCCCACCCCACCCCACCCCACCCCACCCCACCCCACCCCACCCCACCCCACCCCAGCACACCCCACCCCAGCACACCCCACCCCAGCACACCCCACCCCAGCACACCCCACCCCAGCACACCCCACCCCAGCACACCCCACCCCAGCACACCCCACCCCAGCACACCCCACCCCAGCACACCCCACCCCAGCACACCCCAGCCCACCCCAGCCCACCCCAGCCCAGCCCACCCCAGCCCAGCACACCCCACCCCAGCACACCCCACCCCAGCACACCCCACCCCAGCACACCCCACCCCAGCACACCCCACCCCAGCACACCCCACCCCAGCACACCCCACCCCAGCACACCCCACCCCAGCACACCCCACCCCAGCACACCCTACCCCAGCACACCCTACCCCAGCACACCCCACCCCAGCACACCCCACCCCAGCACACCCCACCCCACCCCAGCACACCCCACCCCAGCACACCCCACCCCAGCACACCCCACCCCAGCACACCCCACCCCAGCACACCCCACCCCAGCACACCCCACCCCAGCACACCCCACCCCAGCACACCCCACCCCACCCCACCCCAGCACACCCCACCCCACCCCACCCCACCCCAGCACACCCCACCCCACCCTACCATACGTGCAAGAGGATGGGCTAGAGGCCGAGAGTCAGTGTCCACTGTGACCAGGATCACACTGCACCACATATGGCCAGAGGCCAAGGGTCAGTGTCCACCCCATCCCGAACATTCACTGTAGTCAAGGCCTGACCACACGAGCCTGAGCAGACTTACACTTGGCCTACACGATCTCCCGATTGCCAAACATTTTAACTCCCCTTCCCATTCCCACACTGGTGGCCTCAACAGGTCCAGCATGGAAACAGGGCCTTCGGCCCACAATATACTAAAGTCACAGTCATACAGCACGGAAACAGACCATGCAGCCCAACTTGCCCCACCGACTCAAAAATGCCCCATTTACAATCGTCCCATCTGTCCGCGTTTGTCACATATGTCTCTAAACATTTCCTGTCCATTTATCTGTCTAAGTGTCTTTTAAATGCTGTTTTAGTACCTGCCTCAACTACCTCCTCCGGCAGCTTGTTTAATATACCCACCACCCTCTGCGTAACAAATGTTGCCTTTCAAATTTCTATTAAATCTTTCCCCTTTCAACTTAAACCTACATCCTCTCATTCTTGATTCCAAATACTCTTGGTAAAAGAGTAGGCATTCAACTTATCCATGCTTCTCAAGATTCTGTGTATTTACCTTATCTGTTCCCCTCATGATTTTATACACCTCTATAAGATCTCCCCTCATCCTCCAGCGCTCCTAGGAATAAAGTCCTAGCCTGCCTAGCCTCTCAGGGTCTCCAGGTCTGGTAACATCCTTGTAAATCTATTCACTCTTTCCAGCTTAACTACATCCATGTCCCTGAACTACAGCAGGGCAACCATAACTGAACACAATACTCCAGGTGCAGCCTCGCCAATGTCCTGCACAACTGTAGCCTAACGCCACAGCTTCTATACTCAATACTTGTCCCTCTCCCTGTGCTTACCTTCCCCTGTAGATGTTCACGATACAAACCAGGACACGCTTGGGCAGATTGTGCAGTGTATCCTCAACAACAAAGGTGAGATCCTTCGGCGGGGCAAAGAGGGGTCTCTGACGTGCTGCTGTCTCTGCACCGTCCCATCAAACACACCATGGACAGAGCGGCACTGGCCTCACTTTACTGTTTAGTTTAGATGAGAGCGACAGTGCGGAAACACTTCAGCCCACCGAGTCCGCACCGACCAGCGATCACCCTGTACGCTAATTCTATCCCATGCGCTAGGGACAATTTACAATTATCCTAAGACAATTTTACTTCGGAGTCACGTGAGTGACTACGTGAAGACCCCGCCAGCACGCATGCGCGACATATCGTCGTTCGCATGCGGAAGCGACAGTCGGGAGGAGCGGGGCTCCTCCAGCGTAAGTTAAAAAGCTTACGCCAGGTAAGTTTCACCGAAGGAGTGAACGTCGACGAAGGATCATTTACAAACATGGAATCACGGAAATCAAAGAGAGCAGCGGCGAGAGCAGCTGCTATGGAGAGCAGCCGGCAGCGTGCCGCTTCTCCCGAGTTACAGGTTTTACCTGCAGCTCCCGACTTCTCGCCCATGAGGGCCGTTGGTACACCACGGTCGGGCGGCAAATCCACCCGGAAGTCGGACGGGGCCGCCGACTCAGCTGGGTCCGGATCCGAGGACACCCCGTTCGCAGATAGCGACGGAGGTCGTCTAGCCCGCATGGAGCGGATGGTGGAGCAGTTGCTCCAACGTGACCTGCTAATGCAGGGGCAGAGTCACAGTGGGCCTCTTCGCAGGCCCACGGCAGGTTCCTACCATGGACTGCCTAATGTCTCGCCCTCTTCGCAGGGGAGCATTGAGGGTCAGAACTGGGCTGACCCAGAAGAAGGGGAGCTAGCTGAACAACCATCAGTGTCAGGGGTGTGTGAAGAATACCTGGATATGGTAAATAAACATGCAGTGCCTATACAGAAAGGTCTACCAATCCACCCTAAGCTGGCAGCCAGCATTAATTACATGGCTACTAACCAGCTACAGGAGCAGGCTATTAATTCTACAGCCGATAAATATATGGCTCCTGAGAATTGCAAGTCGCTGAATGTCCCCGCGGTGAACAACCCTATTTGGGGGAACATGAGCCCCATGAGCAGAGGGCAAGAAATTAAACTACAGAGGATCCTGAAGCTCTTAACCGCCGGGATCACAGCAGTGGCCAGAACTGCAGTGGGGATAGAGTTGCCGGAAGAACTGCAAGATGCCCTGGTTCTACTGTGTAATACACAGTATGAGATAAACAACTTCAGGAAGAGCATCATTAAGCCGGCACTCAACCCCAAGTTTGCGGGTTTGTGCAAGCCTGGGAACGCTCAGCCTCCAAACCTGCTGTTCGGGGATAACCTTCCCAAGCAGGTAAAAGACCTTGACGAGGAGGCCAAGGCCTTGGGCCTGATCAAGGTACCCGGCTCTACGAAAACTCATTATCCTCAGCGACAGCACCCCTACACACCCACCGGACAGAGATATCATTACAGATCTGCCGGTGGTGAAAGCTCGAAGGCCGGCCAACCTGCACAGCGGTCTTTTTTAGGCCATGGCCCAGCCCGGCCTTCTTGGAAGATGCGCCACTCCTACAACACGTCGAACCAACAGAAGAAACAAGGACAGAGACCGCAACACCGGCATTAACCATGGAGGTAGGTGGGTCTGGCTTCCCCAGGAACACATCTTGCCTAAATTCACTTTATGTAGGGGGCCGGTTGCACATGTTCTATGAAATTTGGCGCACTTTTACCTCTGATCCTTTCATACTCAGAAGTATTCAGGGCTACAAAATTGAATTTATTCACGAACTCCCCACCCCGGTCCAGCATTCACCTAGCTGAAAATTCATCCTCTCTCAAAAAGAGAAGGCAGCAGGGCATGCTGAACTATACAGGTTAATTGAAAAAGGGATAATTGAGAAAACCATCAGAGAACCTCAGGAGTTCGTATCTAATATATTCACCAAAAATAAAAAAGATGGCGGTTGCCGCATTATCATAGATCTGACCGAACTGAATACTTCTGTTCAGTATGTTCATTTCAAAATGGACACCTTTGACACTGCTATACAGTTAATAGCTAATGGGTACTACATGGCATGCATTGACCTCAAAGATGCATACTATTCAGTACCAATACACAAGGATCATAGGAAATACTTAAAATTTATCTGGATGGGACAGTTATGGCAATACAAAGCCTTGCCTAATGGGTTATCATCAGCACCCAGATTGTTTACCAAGATATTAAAACCAGCCTTGGCCTACTTAAGAAAACAGAATCATACTGTAATGGCCTATCTTGATGATATCCTCATTGTTGGGGAGAGTTTGGAAACGGCTACATTGGCAGTTTCAGCCACGAAACATCTTTTTCAGAAGCTGGGGTTCATTATACATCCAGATAAATCAAAATTAGAGCCGTCTACCACCATGAACTACTTGGGGTTTTTTATCGACTCAGTGCAAATGTCTATCACGTTGCCACCAAACAAAGTGGTGGACTTGATAGAGGCTTGTAGGAGCCTTACTGGCATCAAGGACCCATCCATTCGACAGGTGGCCAGGGTGATTGGGAAGATAGTGGCTGCTTTTCCCGCAGCACAATTTGGGCCTTTACATTATCAAAACCTACAAAGAGCTAAAATTATAGCTCTCAAAAGTCATGCAGGCCATTTCGACAGGCCTATGAAAATACCAGAGAAGGCAAAAGCCGAATTAAATTGGTGGATGGTTAATGCCCAATATTGTTCCAAACCCATCACTATCATCAATCCCTCGATCATCTTACAAACGGATGCCAGTGCCAAAGGTTGGGGAGCAACTAATACTACCACTAGTTGTGGAGGTAGATGGAGTGCACAAGAGTTAACCCTATTCAAAACTTTGGGGATTAACTATTCAGAAATGCTGGCAGCATTTCACGGCCTAAGGGCATACTGCACAGACATGCACAAAGTACATGTTAGGATACAAATTGACAATACCACGGTGGTGGCTTATATTAACCACATGGGCGGAATAAAGTCGATATCGTGTGATGAATTGGCCAACAATATCTGGCACTGGTGTCTGCAAAGGGAAATTTGGATTTCAGCCACTTACCTCCCAGGTAAGCTAAATACGGTGGCAGACACCAGGTCACGCAAATTTAACGACAACATAGAATGGATGTTGGATCGAAAAGTGTTCACAGATATTGTAGAACGTTATGGGACACCGGATATCGACCTATTTGCGTCCAGATTAAATCACCAACTACCAACATATGTTGCTTGGGAACCAGACCCAGGGGCAGTAGCGATGGACGCTTTCACGCTACATTGGGGGGATTTGTTCTGTTATGCATTCCCCCCCTTCTGCCTCATCAGTCGGGTCTTGCAGAAAATCAAACAAGACTCCGCTTCGGGTATTTTGGTTGTGCCCGACTGGCCTACCCAACCATGGTTCCCAGCGGTACAGAAGATGGCCACAGAACCTTGCATTCGGGTCAATAAACGACCTAGTCTGCTCATACATCCTGTCACAGGACAACACCACCCATGTCATGACCGCATGGACCTGTTAATTTGCAGATTCTAAAACGGCCTCTTCTGAGATACGGACTCACCAGCAGAACCATAGACACCATCTCAGCAGCATGCAGGGAGTCCACCAGGAAGCAGTACCTGACCTACATCAGGAAGTGGGAAGGATTCTGCGCTACTACCAACACTACATATGAATCCGCTACTATTACAGGTGCTGGAATTCTTGGCTGCCCTTCACTTTGATGAGGGACTGAGCTACAGTGCCATAAACAGTGCCAGGAGTGCCCTATCGTCCTACTTGGGCCAGGGGAGTGACCAATTGGGCATTGGATCACATCCATTGGTATCTAAACTAATGAGAGGAATATTTAATTCCAATCCCCCCAGGCCCAGATACAACCACACGTGGGATATCAGCATAGTTTTAACTATGCTGCGAGGATGGACACCTAACTCGGAGCTCACTTTGGCAAAGCTCACCTACAAAATGGTAATGATCATGGCACTAATCACGGCACAACGGGTCCAGTCCCTGCACAAACTTAATCTGGATGCCATGACTATCACCAACGACAAAATCACTTTTTATGTGCAGGGACTGTTAAAACAAGATCGACCCGGAGCGTCTGGACATACCTTGGAGTTTCTGGCATATCCAGCAGATACTCGACTTTGCATCGTCACGTTAATTTCACGATATATTTCAGTCACCAAAAGTCTCAGGGGCACGGAGACAGCATTGCTTATAAGTCACAAAAAGCCCCATCACAAAGTCACGGTGCAAACCATTTCTAGATGGTTAAGGGTGGTACTGGATGCGGCGGGGGTGGACACTAATATATTCAAATCCCACTCCACCAGGGCGGCATCCACCTCGGCGGCTAGGATGATGGAAGTACCCTTGGACCACATCCTGGCCACAGCGGGTTGGAGTAATGAGAAGACATTTCATCGCTTCTACAATAAACCCGTGGCCTCTCCTGACTCTTATGCAGGAAGGATTTTGAGTTCTGCCAAATAATTTACCCTTATGGGATATATATATATTTGTTTTGGTATGAATAAATACCTATTTTTGTTTTTCAGCCAGTGTCATGTCTGAATTACGTTCATCCTCTTATCCCAGCATAGCGGTGTGTGAGCATGGAGCTTCCAGGGCATGAAATCACAGAGCTTTGAAATCTTCACGTAGTCACTCACGTGACTCCGAAGTAAAATAGTAAGATTAAACGAGAACTTACCAGTTTGAAGTTTGATCTTTATTTTATGAGGAGTTACGATGAGGGATTACGTGCCCTCCGCTCCCAACCCTCTATTATAAAGATCAACTGGTATGAAAGTTCTCTCTTATCTTACTATGTTAGTCTACGTGACTATCTGTGATTTCACACCACTGCTTTGAAGAATGTCGCGCATGCGTGCTGGCGGGGTCTTCACGTAATCCCTCATCGTAACTCCTCATAAAATAAAGATCAAACTTCAAACTGGTAAGTTCTCGTTTAATCTTACTATTAACCAACAAACTGTAAGTCTTTGGAGTGCAGGAGGAAACTGGAGCACCCGGTGAAAAATCCGCACAAACAACACCCGTAGTCGGGATCGAACCTGGGTCTCTGGCGCTGTGAGGCAGCGGCTCTGCTGCTGCATCCTATTCTTCTCTAAATTTTAAATTAAATCTTAGAGGGAAGAGTGTTTAATAATGTGTGGGAAGGAACTGCAGATGCTGGTTTGTACCGGAGATAGACACAAAATGCGGTAAAAGTCAGGTGGTCAGGCAACACCAGTCTGAAGAAAAGTCCCAACTCGAATGGTCACCCATTCCTTATCTCCAGTGTCTAATTATTGTGTAATGAAAAGGGAACATTGAAATTCTTACTTGCTGCAGCTTAACAGGCCTGTAAACACAATAACACAGATAAATATTTACAAATCAATAATGCAATTAATTAATAATCATTATACCAGGTAACCATCACAATGCAAAGCTGACGTCCCTAGTTTAGCGCAGGCTGTTTGTAGTTTGGGGTTTAGTTGGAGTTCGTAGCGTTCACGAGCCTGATGGTTGTTGGGATGAATCTGTTACTGAAAAAGACACAAAGTGCTGGAGTAACTCAGCGGGTCAGGCAGCATCTCCGGAGAACACGGATAGGTGACTTTTCAGATCGGCAATTTTCTTCAGACTGATTGTCGGGGGGAGGGGATGAATGTATGAATGTTGGTGGTGATGACCCCCCCTCTTTGTGTGCCCCCCTCCCTTCACCAGCTAATGCGGAGGCTCTGCAGGAGATGCTGAAGGAGCATGAAAAGATGAAGCCGCCAGAGCACAGGTGAGGGATGCGGAGCGCCGGGCCGCGTGGGACCGGTGACGCAGCCTGACCCACCCCTGTCACCATCCGCCATCCCACTGCGACCCTGTCCCTCCCGCACCATTACCCTCGCCATCACGGACCGCCCGGTGGCGCAGAGGTAGGGCCTCTGTAAATTGTCCTAGTGTGTAGGGAGTGGATGAGAAAGTGGGATAATATACAACTAGTGTGAATGGGTGATCAATGGTTGCCGTGGTCTTTATCGGGCTGAAGGACCCATTTCCATGCAGTATCTTTCAGAAAAAAACTTCAACCTGTATAAAACCTGCCAAGACAGGATTAATTAGGGCTGATCAGCATGGTTTTGGACGCGGGAGATGGTGTCTCACAAATTTGATTCAACTATTTGAAGAAGTAAACAAGAATTCCCTCCCCCAGCTTCTGAAGGCAGGCAAGGCCATTCACTCCCTCAACCTATCCTCGGGTGTTGCTACTTTTAGGAACGATGGACTTGGATCCCAAGGTCCCTCTGTTCATCAACATTCCTTAATGGCCTAAATTTACCTTAATTTACTGGAAGATAGACACAAAATGCTGGAGTAACTCAGCGGGACAGGCAGCATCTCTGGAGAGAAGGAATGGGTGATGTTTCGGATCCTAAGCTGGCTATACCATACCCTTATTTGTCTGCATTTCAATTACCTGGATGTCATAGGACTCTGTGTCTGACCCTATTTTTTTTACAAACAAACAGTATTCAAATTAAAATATTGACAACTTTATCAACAATACACTCGCCCCCCCCCCGTGGCGACGAGCATTTACGGAAGGCCTCCAGAGTCCCTGTGGACACGGTCTGCTCCCTCTCCAGGGATATGCGGGCATGGATGTAAGCTTGGAAGGAGGGCAGACAGTGGACAAGCAAAACCCTCGACTGTCCACTGCCTGGAGCAGTGAATAGCCATCTTGGCCAGGCCCAGGGGAAAACTGACAGGGAGAACACCCCCCCCCCCCCCCACCCCTCTGTACTGGGTGACCAAATATCAGGAGTGTGGTGCTAAAGTGCAGCCAAAACTTGAGGAGCAGCCCCTTCAGACGGTTGTACAGGGGCTGCAACCTCTCACTCCATATACATATGGAACATGGTCTCTTCCTCACCGCAGAAGTGACAGGCAGCTGGCGAGTCCGTGAGCCGACTTACATATGTATTATATGCTACAGCTCTGTGCAACCCTGTCCACCTCAGGTCCCCGATGTAAAGAGGGAGGACTCCCTTATAGAGAGATCTCCACTGGGGACCGCTCCTGCCGCCAGGGCGTGTCCGGACGGAAGACGAGGGTGAGGAAGTGTAGAGTGTGCAGGAGCAGCCCGTACAGTACGGCACGCTGGGGATCTCGGAAAGGCGGCTCATGTTGCGTGGGGATGGCTCTCGGGAAAGAACCCGGGCCTTGGGTCCTATGAGCAATTCCGACGGAGCGGGGGTAAGCTTGGTCGGAATCGCTCCACGCACACGCCTCACCTTGGCACCCACTGTGACACGGTGAGGACCGGCCTCTCTCGCAGCTACAACACCCCCCACCCACCGTGGAGCAACGCGCTGGCTGAACGTAACCAAATTCCTAACCCTGAGTAAATTGCGGCAAAAGCCAGGCAACTCCTGCATAGCGTGTCGACTGATGCCCGCTACCGGGAGCCGTGTGCCCTCCTAAAAGCAGTGCCCCAGGCGCAAAACGTACATCGCCACCGCGTGCCATCTAGGAAGGCACTCAGAATGCATATACCTCCGCAGGGTCCTGAGATGGAGAGCCGCCACCTGGGTACGGACGCAGATCACCGACTGACCGCCTTCCTCCAACTCGAGACTCAGAACCCTAGCAGAGACCCAGTGATTCCTATCTCCCCAGAAGAAGTTCACCAACCCCTGGATCAAGGTGACAAAGATAGAAGACAGGACCAGAGTGGCCAGCTGGTACCACAATATAGAGGCCACCACCTGATTTATGACCAGCGCTCTGGTAAGGGAGCACCCCAAGGAGGCCTGACCAGCGCCCTTTCATCTCCAGTTCCTCCAGATCTCCGGCCAGGCCCCCGCAGTGGGACTCAGGTAGACCCCCAGGTAGAGGAGGTGCGTGGTGCTCCACGCATAAGGTGTCATCTCCTCCAGCTGGAAGTCCACCTCCCAGTGACCCACAAAGAGTCTGGAACACTTTTCCCAGTTGATCCTGGCGGATTATGCAACCAAGAAAACCTGCTGGCACTCGCACATCCTCCGCAGGTCAACAGGGTCGGTGAACATAAGGAGCATGTCATCGGCATGGACCGAGAGAACCACCTCCACCCCCGGTCCTGGCAAAGCCAGGCCTGTCAACCTCCTCCGAATAAGGCACAGGAATGGCTCCACATAGACCGAGTACAGCTGGCCAGACATGCGTGAATGGGGGCCAACAAACAAACGTTAGCCTTAGCGAGGCGATCTGCTGCAGCGTACAAAATCCGGATCCCGGCATCAAAACGCGGTCCAAGTCTAAACGCTTGCAGAGTCCCAAGAAGGTAGTTGTGAGTGATGGGATGATGTAGAGGGAGCTTCACGCTGTGTCTGACCTGTGCCCGTTTATTGTTGCAGCCCGCTGTTCCCGGAGTCGCTGACCACACTCTCCGCTGCTCCGACCTCTCACCACCACACGGTGCACGGGGGTGGGACTGGGGTTCCCCGCGCGGTGTGTCTGTACTGTAGCCAGCACGGGATGTCAGCAGGTCAGGCACGGAGCCACCCACCGCGGGGCAAGGTCTGTGGCCCCAGGGGCGAGGTGACTGTCTTCTCTGTGGGCAGGTAATCCCCCCCCCCCCCCCCCCCGTGTGTGTGTGTGTGTGTGTGTGTGTGTGTGTGTGAGAGAGAGCGCAGCGCCAGAAACCCGGGTTCAATTCTGACCGCTGCTGTTGTCTGTGTGGAGTTTGCATGCACTCCCTGAGTGTCTGGGTTTCCTCCGGGTGCTCCAGTTTTCTCCCACATCCATAAGATGCACGGGTTTGTAGGTTAATTGTCCCTCTGTAAATTTCCCCCACTGTTCATAAATTCTAGGAGTTGAATCAGGCCATTCGGCCCATTAAAGCATACTCTACCATTGATTCATGGCTGACCTGTCTTTCCCTCTCAACCCCATTCTTCGGCCTTCTCCCCATCACCCCTGACACCCTTACTGATCAAAAAATGTGTTGGGAGTGGATGAGAAAGTGGGATAACATAGAACTAGTATGAATGGGTGAATGATGGTCGGCGTGCACCAAGTCTGGGATTGTCTGCTGGTTTCTGTCTGAGCTGGGATTGTCTGCTGGTCTCTCACCCTCTCTTCTTGCGCCAGGTTTAGGGTCACCCACATCGAACGGTTTAGGACGGGGAAGGAGCCAAACCCGCCACCCATAGAGGAGTCACACGTCCAGGCACACGGGCTGGTCAAGGACACGGCCACGGACACGGATCGGGGGGACGGGAGCGCGGAGTCGGCGATCACCGATACTTTGGCGTCGGAGCCCAGACCAGCGGTGAGCCCATCCCCAGGAGAGAGTTCCCCCATTCCCCTTCACCCCTCCACCTCCTCCATGCCTTCCCTCCCTCCTCCAACCCTCCCTCCTCACCTCCTCCCTCCCCTCTCCTCGCCGCTTTCTCCCACCCTCCCTTCCTTATTTTCTCCTCCCCTCTTTCCCTCCTCCCCATCTTCTCCCCTCCCTCCTCCCCTCCCGCCCTTTCCCCCCCTCTCTCCTCCCCACTCGTCTTTGCTGCCTTCTCCTCCCTCCCACCCTTTCCCCATCTTCTCCCCTTGCTCCCTCCTCCTCATCCCCTCCCTCACCTCCATCCAAGCATGTCTATCTGTGTGTCTGTGTCTGCTTGCGTGTGTGTGTGTGTGTGTGTGTGCGCGCGCAGGGCTGCCAACATTGGGTGAGAGTTGAGAGTGAGAAATTGCGAGGGAGCGTAGCGACTAGGGGGGTGGGGGGAGGGTATGGAGCTTTTACATTTTTCAGCTTGAAATTGTGCAATATGGTGCATACTGTAGCGAGTCTTTTAACTTACAGTTGGATGCAACATTTATGCTTTAAATTGGATTAGGTATGAATAAGGTTAGGCTAAATTACATTCCTAATTACATTCCACAATAGAGCCAGAGAGAGAGTAAAGAGTCAGAGAAACAAAGCAAAAGCCGGACTTCCATCACTGCATAAATACATAAATCAACCTTGTTCAAGAAGGAACTGCAGATGCTGGAGAATCGAAGGTAGACAAAATTGCTAGAGAAACTCAGCGGGTGCGGCAGCATCTATGGAGCGAAGGAAATAGGCAACGTTTCGGGCCGAAACCCTTCTTCAGACGGTTTCAACCTTACCCTTTGAATATAGAAACAAGACGAAAATAATGCCACATATTCAATCATATATGGTTCAATGAAATTAAGATGTATATGTAAAAATATATATGGAAACAGGCCCTTCCTTATGGCTGGTTTTCAACCTCTTCAGGCTGAAGGTCTCGACTCGAAACATCACCCATTCTTTTTCTCCAGAGATGCTACCTGTCCTGCTGAGTATTTCTAGTTTTTAGTGTCTATCTTCAGTTTAAACCAGCATCTGCAATTCCTTCCTAAACTATTTGTTAAGCAAAACGGGTCCTATTCTCATTATATAATTTTGTGATCGGCGTGAGAGCATGAGAATTTTGTGAAATGCGCGAGTCTCACGCTCAATGCGTGAGAGTTGGCAGCCTTGCTAATAATTCAAACATTTTATGTAAGTTCCAATTGTTTGGACAAAAATCACTTATTACTGCTTTATAACAGTTAAGTTACTTTAAGACCATTTCAGAAATTATGGCAGTCAACAAAAAATCAACGAATTAAAGCAAACTAAAAAAATATAGCGTGTTCCCTTTCCTGACTCTACCTCATAAGTACTTTAACGCTGTTAACAGAGCAAAGGGATATTAATCTCAAGAATCAAAATTTGGAAAGTGAGGGCAACTTTGCTTAAATGGCCATTCTAAGCCCATTCAGATCTGCATAGAGTCAGTTATACAACATGTACATGGCTGGCCCAATGTGTCCATACTGATCAAGTTGGCATTCTGCGTGTCCCGGGACTGGCTGCCGTTCCCAGGTCAGCTAGCGTCCCAGGGACTGGCCGCAGGACTAGGGTCGGCCCGCGAAAACAAATTGAAAAATAAAACGCGGTTTTTCAGGTTACGAGCCTCATTGTGGTCATAGTCGCCCCCCCCCTATGTTTGACAACTGATTCACCTGGTTAGTTCCATCTCCGGATGCTTCATGTTGCCGGCAGCTGCACGTTCGACCAAAGAGAAGAGAAAAGACGCGATGTCACTCACAGCTGTCAACTGACGCGCTTCCCCAGACCGCACAGATCGCTGGCAAAGGGACAAACTGCGCAGGGACTGAACTCAGCGTGAGAACTCGGCCGTGAGCGTGAGAATTTGCTCCAAGGCGTGATTCTCACGCTGAAAGCGTGAGAGTTGGCAGTGTGTGTGTGTGTGTGTGTGTGTGTGTCCATGTGTGTCTGTATCTGTGTGTGTATGTGTCCATGTGTGTGTCTCTGTATATCTGTGTATAACTGTGTGTGTGTGCCCCTCTCTGTATATCTGTGTGTGTGTGACTAACCGGTGCTGCTCTCTGTCCTGCCCCAGGAGCCCCTGGCCCCGCTGCGGCCAGGCTGCCCGTTGTTGACGGTGATGACGGGAGGAAGCGAGGCCCATGACCGGTGACGCAGAGCCATAAGGCCGCCCATGATGGAGGGGAGAGTCTACGCGGCACCCCACACCCCCCTCCCGGTGGCACGGCGGCCCCCGCAGCCCCGGGAATCCAGGCAGAGGCGGTGGGGCCGGAGCGCAGGGTACGGAGGGATACGGGGGTGGGGGCAGGAAAAGGACCCCCACTCCAGACCCTGCCCGCCAGGCTGTGACCGCACGTGGGAAGCGGGGGTCACCGTCTGTATTAGCGGCGCCGCGGGAGATGGGAGAGAGTATCGATCCTGGCCGTAAACATCACCACCAAGCACACCAACACCTCCACTTCCTTAGGGCGTTGCGGAAGCTCACCAAGTCTCCAGAACTCTCACCAACTCCTACAGATGCACCCTAGAAAGCACACCGTCAGCTTGCTTATTTTGGGAACAGCTCTGCCCAAGACTGTGAGAGATTGCAGAGAGTTGTGGATGTAGCTCAGACCATCACACAGACTAGACACCCCACCATTGACACCATCTATGCCACGCTGCCTCAGGAAAGCAGCTGGCCTAATCAAAGACCTGTTCCTGTCCCACCCCGTCATTCCTTCTTCTCCCCACTCCCATCTGGCAGAAAACACGGAAGCTTGAAAGGGCGCACCACCAGACTCAGAAACAGCTTCTTCCCCTCAGAAGTTATCAGGTTTCTGAACGGTACTTCCATAAGCTAGGGTGGCCGATCTTCCAACCTACCTCATTGAGAACATTGCACTTTTTCTCCGTAACTGTAATACCATAATGCTGTAGCACCATAACACTTCTGCACTCTGGTATTCTTCTCTTTGCACTACTTGTGTATGGCTTGATTGTATTTATGTCTAGTATTATCTGATCCGTTTGAATAGCACACAAACAATTTTCACTGTATCTGGATACATGTGACAACAATAAACCAATACTAATGAATGTGTTCAATTGTCACACACACACACACACACACACACACACACACACACACACACACACACACACACACACACACACACACACACACACACCACCCCCCCCCCCCCACCCCCCCCCCCCACCCCCACACACCCCTCCCTCCCCCTCCCCCTCCCTTCCCACCCCACCACTCCGGCTCCTGATTTTGGAGCCAGCGTTACTCCCCACTAGGAATGATCTTCAGTTCTCCGAAGTTAGAGGATTCTTAAACTAGAGCGCACTGCTTAAGAAGAGAGGGGAGTGATTTAAGTGGGACCACAGGGGGCAACATTTTCACTCAAAGGGCAGTCTGTATCTGTAACAAGCTGCCAGCGGATACAATTACGGCTTTTAAAAGAAAAGCCTGAAGAAGGTTCCCAATCCGAAACATCATCTTCCCATGTTCTCCAGAGATGCTGCCTGACCCGCTGAGTTACTCCAGCACTTTGTGTCCCTTTGAATTTTAAAGCACGTTTGGACAGACATACAGCACAGAAACAGGCCCTTTGGCCCAACTTGCCCATGCCGACCAAGCTACCCGATCTACACTCGTCCCATTTGCACGCATTTGGACCATATCCCTCAAAACCTTTCCTATCCATGTTACTGTTAAATTGTCTTTTAAATGTTGTTATAGTACCTGCCTCAACTTCCTCCTCTGGCAGCTCATTCCAAATACCAACCACCCTCTGTGTGGAAAAGTTGGCACTCAGGTTCCTATTAAATCTTTCCTCTTTCACCTTAAACCTATGTTAAGGTTTCTGGTTCTTGACTCCCATGCTCTGGGTAAAAGATCTGTACATTATGGTTAGGACGGGTTTAGAGGGATATGGGCTGAGTACAAGCAAGTGCGACTAGCCCAGGATGCCAACTTGGTCAGCATGGACAAAGTGGGCCGAAGGGTCTGTTTTCATACTGTGCGGCTCCGTAACAGTGCACAGCTCCGACCATCTACCCTGTGGTGTCTCTGAGGAAGACAATCCTCCACTCTCTCCCCCATGAGGATTTAGCCAAATTTCCTTTTATAGTAGCACACAAAGTGCTGGAGTAACTCAGCAGCATCTTTATTTTGGAGATACAGCATGGAAGCAGGCCCTTTGGCGCACCATATCTGCACTGTCCAGCGATCACCCCGTACACATACACTATCCTACACTCTAGGGACAATTTACACAAGCCAATTAATCTACAAACCTGTACGTCTTTGGTGTGTGGGAAGAACCGGAACACCAAAAGAAAAAAACCCACGCTGTCACAGAAAGAATGCACAATCTCCATGTAGACATCACCGACAGTTAGGATCGAACCCGGGTCTCTGATGCTGCACCGATGCGTTATGGTGCTGCCCACCTCTGAGGAACGTGGATAGGTGAGGCTTTGGGTCAGGTCCCTTCTTCTGTCCTTTGAAATCTTCTGTGGTCCGCTGATTCACATCAATGGCAAAGATGAAAAATGGAACAGGCCCTTTGGAGAGGTGACCCAAGGGACACCCATCTCATATCCGGGATGAGCTGAACAATCCCGGACTCAGGCCCAGGGTCTGACTCCATCAGCTCCAAGGAGTCTTCATTTTACAGTGTGCATGGTGGACAGAGACCACTTGTCCCTCTAGTCTGTGCTATGTCTGCTCCACACCAACCTCCTGTCCCCTCTCCATCTTCATCCCCCCACCCCCCACATCATCATTCCTGTTCCTTCCTTTAGTTTAGTTTACTTTAGAGATACAGAAATCATATCCACTCCCGACACACTAGGGGCAATTTACAGAACCCATAAACCCACACGTCTTTGGGATGTGGGAAGAAACGCGGAGAAACCCCACGCAATCACAGGGAGAATGTACAAACTCCATACAGACAGCACCTGTAGTCAGGATTGAACCCTTGTCTCTGGCACTGTGAGGCTGCAACTCTGCAACTGTGCCACCCAATACAGTTGGTCCACTCTTTGCACTGCCTGCTCAACTTTGGTTTGTTCTCTCTGGAACACCGGATGTTGCGGGGAGGCCAGATATAAGTATATAAAATTATGAGAGGCATAGATAGGGTAGACAATGGAAACCTTTTTCCCAGGACGGAAATGTCCAACACCAGAGGACATAGATTTCACATGAGATGGGCAAAGTTTAAACGAGATGTGCGGGGCAGGTTTTTATACACAGAGGGTGGTCAGTGCCTAAAATGCACTGTCAAGGGGGGCAGCGAAGGCAGATGCGATACTGGTGTTTAAGAGGCTCTCTCCCGTAACTCTCCCGGGCTCCTGTCACTCAGCGTCTGCTCATTGTGGTCTCCCCTCGCCTGTGAACCCTGCTCACAGCGGCTGCCTTTTATCACCGCAGTTGCGTGAAACTTATTGTTTGCAATAAAAGGCAGAAAATACTGGAGTGTAGACCCAAAATGCTGGGTGATGTGTCGACTCGACCCGAAACGTCATCAGTTTCGCAGGTGACAATCTTCAAAAGTCAAAGTCAAAAGTCAAACAAACTTTATTGTCATTTAGAAATCCATCGATATATGCAGTTCCAAACGAAATTCCGTTGCATTGCGTTGCATCTTAAACCAAGACCAATAAAAGTTCACGGTGAGACGCTGAATAAGCTTGCCCACTTCCCTTCACTCTCTGTGTAACTGTGTCCGTGCAATGGGGTGGAGGGCCGGGGCTGATGCTGGTGGAGAGGTCGGGGCTGATGCTGGTGGAGAGGTCGGGGCTGATGCTGGTGGAGAGGCCGGAGCTGGGATCGAACCCGCGCCCCGGGGCCATGTCTCCGCTCGCCGAAGAGGGCGCTGGTCCCGCGGCACCCACTGCGCGTGCCTGGGGTGGAGTGGCAGCGCGGCTGTCCAATGGGAGGCGCGGACCAGACGCCGCTTTTCCCGGGCTGGGCCAATGGGCGCGAGTCGGGGGCGGGGCGAGGCCGCGGTGAGTCGAGGCCCGAGGCCCGGTGGTGGTGGCGGAGGCGGCGGCGAGGAGGAGGAGGTGGGCAAAAGGGAAGGGTGAGGGGCAATGGGGAAAGGTGGGGAGAGAGATGGAGGGGAGGGAGGAGGCATGGGGGTCGAGAGGTGGCCAGGGAGGGATGTGGGAGGAGGAGAGGGTAGAGGGAGTAAGGGGAAGGTAAAGGGGGAGTGGGCTGGGAGGGGGAGCATCATACAGCACAGAAATAGGCCCTTCGGCCCAACTTGCCCGTGCTGACCAACTACACTAGTCCCACCTGCCCGCGTTCAGCCCATATACCTCGAAACCCTCTCCATATACCCATCTAAATTATTGTACCTGCCTCAACTACTCCTCTGGTAGCTTGTTCCATTTACTAGCAATGTTACAACATTTTGAGATTTTAAAAATCAAGTCTGCAATTTATCCCATCAGATAATGCATAAAAAGAAGTTTAATTTGACACCTAATTCACTTTCATATCTTCAGTATTAAGAAAGTTATGACCATTTTCATACTCGGAAATTAGCATCTTGTCTTTAGCCTTTCAATTGACTTAACTCAAAAGCTGTGATCTAGGACAGTTAAAAGCCCATAACTTTCTTAAAAATTAAGAGAACTCAAAGAAATTTTCAGTTATTATAGATTGAAGCATTCTGAAACAAATATGAAACAATCTTACTTGGATGACCTGAAATTAAAGCATATAATTAGTTAGTTATCTAATTGTAGCTAATTACAAAATTCAATGAGTAGATCTAACATCTATCCATTTCTTAAGAAAAGATAAACTTTTTTAAAATTGCCTAAGTGTCCAAATAACATTCACACAATAATCCACAATATAACATAATTTTTAAATCTCATTTTCATTAATTTCTAGGCCAAATGGAAGGAATTTAGTGTGTAATGCCTGTAAATTAATGGCCATTTAAATCAACTAGCGAGTGTGTTTTAGTGGAATGCGGTGGATTAGAACGTTGCGGTTTGCGGTGAAGTCGGTATGAAAAATACAGCCGGTTCATACTTTTTTTTTGTCCCCTTTTCGCAACATGAAAATGTGATTAAAGCCTTCCTAAAAACCAAGTTTTTATGTAAAAATAAACTGTGTAGCTTCTTTTATCACCTAACTTAGGTCCGTTCCGCTGTCACCGTTCAGAGCTTTAGAATATGATTTTTAAACTATAGTTGATAAATAATCTAGCGTAGTTTAAAAATACCTTTATGAATGAAATGTCAGAGCGATTTCTCTTTAGTGACGAAATCGCCCAACATGGATTGATTTGGACTGCCTAGAAAAAAAATCGTCATTTTAAACACGCCCCCCTCTGAAAGGTGCCAAAGTCGCGCACATGGGGAGCGGCAGAACTGCAGCGCTGCTAGACGTAGGTATTGTAACATACCTACATATACCCATCAGCCTCTATGTGAGAAAAAGTTGCCCTCCAGATTCTTACCTATGTCCTGTGGTTCTCCATTCCCCCATTCTGGGTAAAAGACTGTGTATTCACTCTGTCTATTTCCCTCATGGTCCTATACACCTTTTTAAGATCACCCCCTATCCTCCTGCATTCTAAGCAATTACATCCCAGCCTCCTCAACCTCTCACTATATCTCAGGCCCTCGAGTCCAGGCAACATCCTCACAAATCTTCTCTGAACTAAACTCAAACTAAACGACATCCAGCCTATTGCAGGGTGACTAAAACTGAACACAATGCTCCTAGTGCGGCCTCACCAATGCCTTGTACAGCTGTAACATATCCTCAACTTCTATACTCAAGCATACTGTCTGTCAGAATATTTTACGGATGCAGTTCATAGAATAGACTAGAGATGAAGGTGCGGATCTGGACGGTTTGAGCTTTAAGGAATTGGATCATTTCCCCTGGTGTCGGAGGCTAGTGGCTCAGTGGCCATTTCTTACTGTAGCACTTTGTCATCAACGAATTCTTGGTCAGTGACAGTTATGACTCCTGTTTAAGTGTTAATTGCTCCTAGAAATGATTTGGTGTCTCAGATTTTCTACAGAGGTATTTATACAGCAGATTTAAACTTGGAGGCACATCCCAAGGGAGAGTATTCTAGACCTGCAGTCTCATGGCACCAAAGATTCCGATTTGATCCTGACCTTGGGTGCTATTGGTGTGGAGTTTGCACGTTCTCCCTGTGACCGTGTGGGTTTTCTTCTGTTTCTCTGGTTTTCTCCCACATCCCAAGGACGTTCAAGCTTGTAGGTTAATTGGTCTTTGTAAATTGCATCTAATGCATCAGAAGTGGATGCGAAAGTGGAATAGCATAGAACTTGTGTGTACAGAAACAAAGAACAACAGATGCTTGTTTATACCAAAGTTGGATACAAAGTGATGGAGTAATTCAGCAGGTCAGTCAGCATCTCTAAAGAAAAATAATGAGTAACAGACATTTAAAGTCTGAAGAAGGGTCCCAAAGTCAGCTATCCTTTTTCTCCAGAGATGATGCCTGACCCGCTGAGTTACTCCAACGTTTTGCGTCTATCTGTGTCAGGAAGCATCTCTGGAAAGAAAGAAAGGGTGACGTTTCAGGTCGGAATCCTTTTTCAGACTGATGTCTACTTGAGTACACGTGACGATAAAGTGTTATTGACTGTTTAACGAACGTATTGCTCTCCCTTTCAGGACAACTGAGATCAGGCACCATGGGTGAGCCTCAGCAGGTGAGTGCTTTACCCCTCCCTCCAGCCCAGTACTACAAGGAGTACACGGATGAGAACGTGCGCAAGGGCTTTGCCCCCAAGCCCCCGCCACCCATCCGGGACAACTACACCATGTTTGGCAACCAGTTCCAGTGTGACGATCTGATCATCCGGCCGCTGGAGGGGCAGGGTATCGAGAGGCTGCACCCTCCGCAGTTCGACCACAAGAAGGAGCTGAAGAAACTCAACATGTCCATCCTGGTGAACTTCCTGGACATGCTGGACATCCTGATCAAGAGTCCGGGCAGCATCAAGCGGGAGGAGAAGCTGGAGGACCTCAAGCTGCTCTTTGTTCACATGCACCACCTGATCAACGAGTACCGTCCGCACCAGGCCCGCGAGACACTGAGGGTCATGATGGAGGTGCAGAAACGGCAGCGGCTGGAGACCGCCGAGCGCTTCCAGAAGCACCTGGATCGGGTGCTGGAGCTGATCCAGGGGAGCCTGTCCTCGCTGCCCGATGACCTGTCCGCGACCCCCCACCTGCGGCCCAAGTCCGAGCCCATGGACATGGAGGAGGGAGGCACCTGTGTCCAGCCGGGCGCAGAGGCTGAAGCTTTGGTGAAGGAGGAGGAGGTCAGCGACATGGACCTGGCCATGTGCTCCATCATCGATGACATGACGTAGAGCGAGCCGCGCCCGCCCTGTGTGCCAGGCTGTTGCAGAGGCCGAACACACGGGTAGGGTTTGTGATGTTAGTTAGTGCTGTAGGAGAGCCTGCCCTGACGTGTGGTGGGGAGTGAGGGCTCGGACAGTCTGTGCTGAGAGGGGAGACTGCATACCGCGGATTCTCACAGCAGACGTGCCCTGCTGAGGCCAGGCAGCCTCGGCCACCCTTGGAACATCCCCAAAGGATCAGCGTGCTGGAGTAACTCAGCATGGCAGGCAGCATCCCTTGAGAACAGAGAAAGGTGACCTTTCAGGTTGGGACCCTTCGTCAGCCTTGACTTGAAACGTCATCTATCCACGTTTTCCAGAGATGTTGTCTGACCCACTGAGTTACTCCAGCACTTTGAGTACTTTTCATAAGTTATAGGAGCAGAATTAGGCCATTTGGCCCATCAATTCTACTACAACATTCAATCATGGCTGATCTATCTATCGCTCTGAACCCCATTCTCTTGCCTTCTCCCCATAACCACTGATACATGTCGCGACAGCATGGGTGACACCCGTGGCACAGTGCGGCACGGTGGTGCAGTGGTAGAGTTGCTGTCTTGCAAGGCCAGAGATCCAGGTTACACTACGGGTGCTGTCTGTACGGAGTTTGGACGTTCTCCCCGTGACCTGTGTGGGTTTTCTCCGAGATCTTTGGTTTCCTCCTACACTCCAAAGCCGTGTAGGTTTGTAGGTTAATTGGCTTGGTATAAATGTAAATTGTCCCTAGTGTGTATCATAGTGTGTATCATAGTGGTTTGGTGCAGGGATTGCTGGGCAGTGCAGACTTTGTGAGCCGAAGGCCCTGGTTAGACGCTGTATCTCTAAACTAAACTAATGAAGAATCTGTCAATCTCTGCCTACCCAGCATCTGCACTTCCTTGTTTCCATGTTGGGACGTCCCAGGAGGTTCACCAGTGAAGTGTTGAGAATCCCAGATGGTACTTTCTCCTGCAGTGTTAGAGCCCATTCCTTGCCCTTCATTTCACAAACCCACCATTGTTGGATCTCGGTGAACCTACGTCCAATACCATTCTCCTTCTACGCTGAGTGGCGCCTACTGTCTCTCGTGAGGTGATTGGGCTGAGCATTGGTCGGAGGTTCGGCCGGGCGTAGGGGTTGGGATTGTGACCACGTGATGCCATTGCCATCCCTTCCATCCCTCCCCCCTTCTTGCACCTACCCCAACCAATGGCAGTACCTCGAGGGAAGGTGTTGCTCAGATTGTGGGCCACTGTTGTACCCTGTCCTCGGTTACCCGGCTCTGTGAAGCCAGACACAGCGACACAGTAACACTCCAGGTCCTGTCACAGCCAGCGGAGACCTGGATCAGCACCTAGGAGGTAGTATGCGTGACCCGGGGGCAACAAGTGTGGCCAGTGCACATCACTCTATGTACATGCAACTGTGGGCATCTCGAACTATGTAGGGTACTGGATCTGTGCGTTTCACTTCTGAGGTAATTGCACACCCTTGCCTCACTGTACCGAATGTTAGTCTCATGTATGTCTTCAATTAAAATCTCTTTTCATAGATGCGTATACCTGGTCCTTGTGTGAATCTTTGGTTTATTGCTGACATGTGTGCCGAGATATTGTGGAAAACTTTTTTTAATCTGAGAGGGTGCAGGGTTAAAGAGTGCAGGTAACTGCCTGGGGCGCTGGGTTCACAGGTACCCAGGACCACAAACCAGTGACTTTAATCCAAGAGACACAATGAACTGCAGATGCTGGAATTTTGGAACAAATCACAGAGTGCTGGAGGAACAGGTCGGGGAACATCTGTGGAGGGAATGCACATTTCAGGTCAGGACCCCTCTTCAGACTGAAGGGGGGGGGGTGGGGGAGGAAGCCTGGAAAGAGAGATTGAGGTGGGACAATGGTGAGAAGGAGACAACATTTCTGCAGTTGACAAACGAGGAACTACAGATGCCATTTACAAGAACAAACACAAGTTTGGAGGAACTCAACGGGTCAGATAGCATCTGTGGAGGGAATGGACAGACCACGTTTTCACTCCGGGGGTGTGTGTGGGGGGGCTTCATACTGCCTAATGAAAGCTTCATTCAATCCGTGATAAACAGGACTTGCAGTGTGGATGGAGGGCGGTGAGGTGACGTGGTGAGGTTTGATGTTGGGAGGGTTTGGAGTTGGTGCTCAGTCATGGAGCGATGCTGCACAGAAACAGCTGTTTCAGCCTGGGTGGCATGCACAGCAGGCACCTCTGTGTGGCACTGATCACTGGCATGGCTGATGCTTTTCTTTTACTAATCTCTACAATCTACCAAACCCCTGGCCATCCAACAGTCCAACCACCTCACATAACCACACAGCACGGAAACAAGCAATTCAGCCCAACTTGCACTGAAAGAGGGGTTGAGAGTGAAAGATATATGTTCATCAGGTCTAGGAGCAAAAGTAGGCCATTTGACCATCAAGTCTACTCCACTATTCAATCATGGCTGATCTATCTTTCCCTCTCAACCTCATTCTCCTGCTTTCTCCTCATAACCCCTGACACCTGTACTAATCAAGAATCTGTTACACTCCACCTTAAAAATACCCAATGACTTGGCCTCCACAACCTTCTATGGCAATATATTACACAGATTCACCACCCTTGGGCTAGAGAAATTCCCCTTCATCTACCAGCCATAATCGATGGGCTGAATGGCCTAATTGTGCTGCTATGTCTTGTGGACGTATGGACATTGTGTTTTGCCCCAAATCTCAGCGTCTGCCGGTGCTACAGAGGAACCGGTGATTCACGGGGTGGGTTCCAGCCTGCCGAGGTGTGGCTGGAGATGTCGGCACCTTTAGCTGGTTCAGCTGTGAGATCCCATGCAACACTTCATTATGTTCCACAGTGGCTCACAGCCCACACACCATCCTGCAATGGTCTCTAACACTAGGTGGGGAAACAGAACTGACAACTCACGCACAAAATCCCCCACGCTGTACGCTCCAGACAAGGGTAGCCTACATCAAAGACCCACACAACATCCTTTTAAAAAAAATTTTAATTAATATTTTTATTAGAAGCAGTGTACAGTACTATAAACCGCGGCACATGACAAAATACATTTATTGTACATCTTCCATTTTAATTTTGACAAAAATGAAAAAGAAAGCAAGAAAGAGAGAAAGTGAAAGAGATAGTGAATGTGTAAAAATAGAACCCCTAAAACTACCAAAGAGCGTAGTCACAAAGTGAGTAAGTAAAAAAATAAAAAGACAAAAACGAAAAATAATTTAAAAAAAAGACCAAAATGTGTTGATATACCTGCTTCATTTCTCACCACACCCATTACCCAGTCCGTAAATCGGTTTAATTCCAAAGTTGTGTTGCACCATACTATCCTTGTAATGAATCAATGAAAGGAGACCATATCTTTGAAAATTGCTGTTTTTCCTGCTAAGACAAGTCTCATATCTTCAAGATGTAGCGTCTCAGACATGCTTGTGATCCACATTTTAAGAGTTGGGGTAGATGCATTTTTCCAAAATTTAAGTATAAGTTTTTTCGCCATTATCGGGCCATAGTTAAGGAAACGTCTTTGAAATATTGATAACTAAGAGCAGGCTCCTGCTATTCTGAAAATAATCAATTCTGTGTGGGGGACCAGTTTTGTTTTTAATAATTTTGAGAACATTTCAAAGATTTATTTCCAAAATTTCTGGAGTTTTATGCAAGAGGCAAAGGAGTGTGTTATAGTTGCTTGTTGAGAGAGACATTTGTCGCAAATGGGAGATACATTTGGAAAAATCTTATTCAGTTTAGTTTTTGAGTAATATAGTCTGTGTAGTATTTTGAAGTGGATTAGAATGTGTCTAACATTAGTCGAACAATTATGTATATATAGGAGATATTTTTCCCATCTGTCTTTGGAGGTTTTTAGGCCTAATTCCTCTTCCCATTGTTTTCTAAGTGCGTGTGATGATGGAATTTCTATATTTAGAAGGATATTGTATGTATGATATTAGATTCTTTGACTCTGCATTTCTATTCACACCTTTGTATAATATATCTGGCAACAGTTTGGTACTTGTGGTTATACGTTTTCAAATAATCTCGAATTTGAAGATATCTAAAATATTGATTACCTTTCAGACTGTATTTCGACTGTAGTTTCTGGAACGATAGGTTTCCCATTTTATACAAATCTGCAACCTTTTTAATTCCTAGTCTTTCCCAATAAATAAACGTTTTATCTATAATGGATGATTTGAAAGACGGGTTATTAGCTATTGGAGAAAGAAGAGATAGATTTCTTAATTTTAAAAGTAAATTTTACTTGTCTCCAAACTCGTAAAGTGCTATGAATAATCGGATTTTTCTCGTATATTGTGTTCTTCAACTCACACACCATCCTGACCGCACTCTTATCCCACCGCAGTGGGTGAGAGGGGGGGACTTCAGGAGCCTGAGAACCATTACCTCATGGTTAAGAACATCAGGCTCCTGAATCACACAACGCAACCTTAACCACACGCCTACCTCAGCACCGAACTTCGCTGGGCTTTGTAGATGTACTTGCCCGTTTGCACTATTGTGGCCTGTTTACCGCGTTTAACTAACGAGTGAGAGTCAAGAGTCTTTTATTGTCATATGTCCTGAAACGGAACAATGAAGTCCTTACTTGCAGCAGCACCACAGATATATAAAGGTAATGCTGAATGGATTAAAAAATAATTAGTGGCATTCATAAGGTAGGCTGTTTGGGACCTTTTTCGTAAGTTAATAAGTCATCGGGGTCAAGGAAAGAGCGTTCACGTCGCGGCACTGTTTCCGCCAATCTTTCCACCACCGCACACAAGAAGCGACAAGACAGACACCTTTGTATGCAGATGCCGCGCAGTGTGTTCAGCTCCGGCTGAACAACTTCGAATCTTGTGTGTGGACTCGATAAGAAGAATAAGTCATAGGAGCAAAATTAGGCCCATCGCGTCTACTTCATCATTCAATCATGGCTGATCTATCTTTCCCTCTCAACCCTGCCTCCTGCTTTCTCCCTGTAACCTTGGACACCCTTACTAATCAAGTAAATCTCCACCTTAAAAATGCCCAAAGTGGAAATGTTGAACACTAGAGGGCATAGCTATAACGTGAGATTATGAAAGTTTAAAGGAAATGTGCAGGGGCAAGATTTTTACACAGGGTAGAGGAGGCCTGGAATGCGCTGCCGGAGATGGTGGTGGAGGCAGATATGATAGTGGCAATAGAGCAAAGGGGAAGATACAGACTACAGAATATGTGGCATTCTCTGCCACAGAAAGTGCAGGCCAATTCACTGGATGTTTTCAAGAGAGAGTTAGATTTATCTCTTTGAGCTAAGGCAGGGGTGGGGAACCTGCGGCCTTCTAGGCGATTAAGTGTGGCCTTTTGAATGAATCCAAATTTTGCAGAACAAATCCTTTTTTTATTAATATGTTTTTGTTCATCTTTTATTATTTTTATTTTAATCTTAAAATAAACGTATTAAAAATACCATTGTAAAAGAAGATTCAACTAAATTAGCATTTTTTAGCATTCAAATTAGCATTTCAGCCTCACCTAGTTGATGTCTCCAAGGCTCCTAAAGAATTACAGATGGAATTGATTGAACTCTCAGAAGATGACATTTGAAAGTCCTTATTTGACGCTAAGAAAGATCCAATTGAAATACGGAAAAATGCAATAGAATACCCACGTCTTCGGCAACATGCACGAAAAATGCTTTCTTGCTTTTCAACCACTTATTGCTGCCGAATCTGCGTTCTCCTACCTAACCCAAATCAAGACGCCCTTAAGGTCACAAATGACGGATACCCATCTAGAGGATCAGCTGAAACTGCGTACCTCCATGTTACAACCAAATATTCAAATGCTTTCCCACAAAAAACAGTCACAAAGTCAATAAAAGGTTAGTTAACTATAGAATTAACAATTGTTTTTCATTTTCTTGAAGTTAGCACATAGTAGTTAGATTTTTACAAAATAATGTACATTTTGAAGTGTATCTAATTGAAGTTTCTTGGATGCGGCCTTATTAGATTACAGCTAACTTAATGCGGCATTCCAACATGAAAAGGTTCCCCACCCCTGGAAGGGATGTGGGGAAAAGGCAGGAACGGGGTACTGAAATGATCAGCCATGATCATATTGAATGGTGTTGCTGGCTCGAAGGGCCGAATGGCCTACTCCTGCACCTATTTTTCTATGTTTCTAATATAGTTCTTAGTGTTGTAGCATATCAGTTCCAGATACAAAGTCCTCAATGGGGTAGAGACAGTGATGGAAATGGGGGGGTACGCAGGGGGACGGCGTTCCCCTACTTTTCAGTTTCCAGTTTCCATCCTGTGCGTGAATTCGCAGCTTTATCCTGCGCTACTTAATCCAAGGGCAAACGAACGCGTGGGCAGACGGACGAAAGCAACAATCATAGAATGGATAGATGACATTTCGGGTCGAGAACCTTCTTCAGACTGAGTCAGGGGAAAGAGGAGCAAGAGATATATATGGTACTAAGGACAAATGAATGCAAGATATGCCTATATCTCCCGTTTCCATTTCCCTTGACTGTCAGTCTGAAGAAGGGTCTCCGCCCGAAATGTCACCTATTCGGCTCTTTGATATTTGCTTCTGTCCGTCTGTCCACGTGTTCGCTCGCTCTTGGTGCCGGCGCTACTCCTGTCAGACTCTGCCAAACAAACACAGACACACAGCATGTCCGGCAGATCAGTGTGGGCCGAGACCAGGAGCAGGGCGAAGGATGACATCAAACAGGTCATGGCAGCTATCGAAAAAGTGCGGAAATGGTAAGGGGGAATTTTTTTTTTAAACACCCAAAGGAAATAGATGTTCAACAAAAAAAAGGAGGGGGGCGGGCGCTCCGTGTCTGTGTGGGGGGGGGGGGGGGGGGGAATGGCTCGAGTGGGTGCAGGATTTTCTGGAACTCCTTCCTAATGGCGATATTTTGTACTGGACTAAGTGGGACCCGTTGGGTCCCATGTTCACACGGGAGGGTTGGTCCCCCAACGCAATATTCCACCTCTACACCAATTCCAATATTGGTGGCCAGTGGGAGGGGGCTTTATGGAGCGCTAGTATGGGTGTTGTTGGGCGAAGGGACTGGTTTCCAGAGGGCTATTATGGGGGGGGGGGGGGCTGAGGTGGCTCAGCGGGACGGGCGGTGGCTCTGGGGAGTGGGTGGCATTTCGGGTCGAGACCGCTCTGCAGACAATCACCGACGAGAGTTCAGTTCAGTCTGAAGAAGGGTCTTCTCCCCAGAGTCGCTGCCTGTCCCGCTGAGTTATTCCAGTTTTATGTCTAACTTCAATTTCAAGAGTTAAATAAAAAACAGTGCTGGAGGAAACATAGAAACATAGAAAATAGGTGCATGAGTATGCCATTCGGCCCTTCGAGCCTGCACCGCCATTCAATATGATCATGGCTGATCATCCAACTCAGTATCCTGTACCTGCCTTCTCTCCATACCCTCTGATCCCTTTAGCCACAAGGGCCACATCTAACTTCCTCTTTAATATAGCCAACGAACTGGCCTCAACTACCTTCTGTGGCAGAGAATTTACTCAGATTCACCACTCTATGTGAAAAATGTTTTTATCATCTCGGTCCTAAAAGACTTTCCCCTTATCCTTAAACTGTGACCCCTTGTTCTGGAATTCCCCAACATCGGGAACAATCTTCCTGCATCTAGCCTGTCCAACCCCTTAAGAATTTTGTAAGTTTCTATAAGATCCCCCTCAATCTTCTAAATTCTAGCGAGTACAAGCAGAGTCTATCCAGTTTCTTCATATGAAAGTCCTGCCATCCCAGGAATCAGTCTGGTGAACCTTCTCTGTACTCCCTCTATGGCAAGGATGTCTTTCCTCAGATTAGGAGACCAAAACTGTACACAATACTGCAGGTGTGGTGTCACCAAGGCCCTGTACAACTGCAGTAGAACCTCCCTGCTCCTATACTCAAATGCTTTTGCTCTGAATGCTAACATACCATTCGCTTTCTTCACTGCCTGCTGCACCTGCATGCCTACTGGTGTACCATGACACCCAGGTCTTGTTGCATCTCCCCTTTTCCTAATCGGCCACCAATCAGATAATAGTCTACTTTCCTGTTCTTGCCACCAAAGTGGATAACCTCACATTTATCCACATTATACTGCATCTGCCATGCATTTGCCCACTCACCCAACCTATCCAAGTCACCTTGCAGCCTCCTCGCATTATCCTCACAGCTAACACTGCCCCCCAGCTTCGTGTCATCCGCAAACTTGGAGATGTTGCATTCAATTCCCTCGTCCAAATCATTAATATATTTTGTAAATAGTTGGGTTCCCAGCACTGAGTCTTGCGGTACCCCACTAGTCACTGCCTGCCATTCTGAAAAGGACCTGTTTACTCCTACCCTTTGCTTCCTGTCTGCCAGCCAGTTCTCTATCCACATCAATACTGAACCCCCAATACCGTGTGCTTTAAGTTTGTATACTAATCTCTTATGTGGGACCTTGTCGAAAGCCTTCTGAAAGTCCAGATGTAACACATCCACTGGTTCCCCATTATCCACTCTACTGGTTACATCCTCGAAAAATTCTATGATTCGTCAGACATGATTTACCTTTCATAAATCCATGCTGACTTGTCCAATAATTTCACCACTTTCCAAATGCTGCTATCCCATCTTTAATAACTGACTAGCATTTTCCCCACTACCAATGTTAGACTAACTGGTCTGTAATTCCCCATTTTCTCTCTCCCTCCCTTTTTAAAGTTACATTAGCTACCCTCCAATCCTCAGGAACTACTCCAGAATCTAAAGAGTTTTGAAAAATTATCACTAATACATCCACTATTTCTGGGGCTACTTCCTTAAGCACTCTGGGATGCAGCCTATCTGGCCCTGGGGATTTATCGACCTTTAATCCATTCAATTTGCCTAACACTACTTCCCGACTAACCTGAATTTCACTCAGTTCCTCCCTCATTTGACCCCCGGTCCCCTGCTATTTCCAGCAGATTATTTATGTCTTCCTTAGTGAAGACAGAACCAAAGTAGTTATTCAATTGGTCTGCCATGTCCTTGTTCCCCATGATCTATTCACCTGTTTCTGACTGCAAGGGACCTACATTTGTTTTAACTAATCTTTTTCTCTTCACATATCTATAAAAAGTTTTGCAGTCAGTTTTTATGTTCCCTGCCAGTTTTCTTTCATAATCTATTTTCCCTTTCCTAAGTAAGCCCTTTGTCCTCTTCTGCTGGAGTCTGTCAGGAATTTCTCCCAGTCCTCTGGTAGGCTGCTTTTTTTTGGCTAATTTGTATGCTTCATCTTTTGTTTTGATACTATCCCTGATTTCCCTTGTTATCCACGGATGCACTACCTTCCCTGATTTATTCTTTTGCCAAGCTGGTATGAACAATTGTTGTAGTTCATCCATGCAGTCTTTAAATGCCTTCCATTGCATATCCACCATCAGCCCTTTAAGAATCAATTGCCAGTCTATCTTGGCCAATTCACGTCTCATACCCTCAAAGTTACCTTTCTTTAAGTTCAGAACCCTTGTTTCTGAATTAATTATGTCACTCTCCATCCTAATGAAGAACTCAACTATATTATGGTCACTCTTGCCCAAGGGGCCACGCACAACAAGACTGCTGACTAACCCTCCTCATTACTCAATACCCAGTCTCGAATAGCCTGCTCTCTCGTTGGTTCCTCTACATGTTGGTTTAGAAAACTATCCCACATACATTCCAAGAAATCTTCTTCCTCAGCACCCCTGCCAATTTGATTCACACAATCTATATGTAGATTGAAGTCACCCATTATAACGGTTTTACCTTTGTTGCACGCATTTCTAATTTCCTGTTTGATGCCATCCCCAACTCCACTACTACTGTTAGGTGGCATGTACACAACTCCCACTAGCTTTTTCTGCCCCTTAGTGTTTCGCAGCTCTACTCGTATCGATTCCACATCCTCCAAGCTAATGTCCTTCCTTTCTATTGCGTTAATCTGCTCTCTAACCAGTAAAGGGCCTGTCCTACCAGCATGCGACTCCATGCGGTGAGCGCGACCTAACGTAGTCGCTTGAGCCGTCCGGCCTCGCGGGGCTGGTCCCACTTCCATCGCCGGAGCCGTGCGGAGTTGGTCCCGACATCGCCCGGGGCTCCGAAAAACTGACTGTGTTAAAAATTTCCGCGCGGCAACGGTCTGTCGGCCCGCAGTCGCCTCGATGCATTACGCACCGCCTCGACGTCGTGCCTCCGTGACCCTCTCTATACGTGCCTCCGTGACCCTCTCTGTGTGTGCCTCTGTGGCCCTCTCTCTGTGTGCCTCCGTGCCCCTCTCTGTGTGTCCCTCTCTGTCCTTGAGAACTTACCTTGCGGACTTTGCTCCAACTTTGCGCCGCTTCGCGCCACTCACCCGACTTCCGCACAGCCCTCGCTGCCGGTTTAGTTGCGCTCGCTGCATGCAGGCGCATGCTGGTGGGATCGGCCCTGTACAGGGATCATCCGACCTCCGCGCGGCCCCCGCTTCCAGTTTGGTCGCGCTCACCACATGGAGTCGGATGCTGGTAGGACAGGCCCTTAACGCTACCCCACCTCCTTTTCCTTTCTGTCTATCCCTCATGAATATTGAATATCCCTGGATGTTCAGCTCCCAGCCTTGGTCACCCTGGAGCCATGCCTCTGATACTATATCATATTCATTAATAACTATCTGCACATTCAACTCATCCACCTTATTACGAATGCTCCTTGCATTGAGACACACAGCCTTCAGGCTTGTTTTTACAACACTCTTACCCCTTATACAATTATGTTGAAAAGTGGTCCTTTTTGATTTTTGTTCTGGATTTGTCTGCCTGCCACTTTTACTTTTCACCTTATTCCTATTGCTTCTACCCTCATTTTACACCCCTCTGTCTCTCTGCTCATGCTCCTATCCCCCTGCCACATTAGTTTAAATCCTCCCCGGCAGCACTAGCAAACACTCCCCCAAGGACATTGGTTCCATTCCAGCCCAGGTGCAGAGCGTCCTGTTTGCACTGGTCCCACCTCCCCCAGAACTGGTTCCAATGCCCTGGAAATTTCAATCCCTCCTTGTGCACCATTTTTCAAGCCACGTATTCATCTGCAATATCCTCCTATTTTTACTCTGACTCTGAGGGGCCTTTTGATCAATCACCGACCTATTATGCATTCTTGTACTCTTACATGGGTATGACCGCACATTAAACAATTCCCATCCCCCCCCTTCCTTCCCAACCTCAGCCTCACGGACCTTAGAGTACCCCTAGTTCCTAAACCCATTTCCATCACTGGGTAGAGGTGAATCGGACAGTGCCCTAGATGATGGAAAGTCCATTCAGAAGCCTCATGAGCAGAAGAAGCTGTTATGAGCCTCTGTTATGAGCGGAAGAAGCTGTTCCCGAGTCTGGTGGAGCCCATTTTAGGCTCCAAGTAGTCAACGAGCTGGATTTGCACAGTTCCTGCTGCCAGCAATGTCAGACTTTGAGGCTGGACCTGTACTCTCTTATGGCCAGCGGTGTGATTTCCAACTGCCAGCGCGTGCACACAGTGGCGCAGCAGGTATCGCTGCTGCCTTACAGTGCCAGAGACCTGGCTTCGATCCTGACCGGGTGCTGTCTGTATGGAGTTTGCACGTTCTGCCTCTGACCACGTGGGTTTCCTCCGGGTGCCCTGGTTTCCTCCAACGCCGTGCTGGTTTGTAGGTCAATTGGCTTCTGTAAATCGTAAAATTGTCCCTAGTGTGTGGGATAGTGCTAGTGTACGAGTGAGTGATGGTTCATGTGGGGCTGAAGGGCCTATTTCCATGCTCGATCCCTAGACTAAACTGGGTGGAAGGGCTCCAACTCCAAGCAGGGCCACTCCTAGCACGGGTGACGAACATCCCTAACATTGACTGGCAGTTCCTTTATGCAAGAGGCTTCGAGGTGGCTGAAATAGGAATCTCCCAGAGTATGAGAAGCAGTTTAACTGGAGCCAGTGTGAAGGAGGTCAAATATGAGGGGAAAGTGCAGTGGGGTGCTGGTCGGCCCCATTGCTGGAAGGATGTGGAGCATTTGTAGAAGGTGCAGAGCCGGTTTACATTTCTGTCAACATGTTGGACGACGACAGAAGCCAACCGCTCGTCCAACACACGAACGAACTAGGATGCTGCCTGGACTACGGGGTGTTAACTTTAATGAGAGATTGAAACAAACAAACAATGATTGTTTTCTCTGCTGAGAGTCTGGAACTTTGTTGCTGTCGACCGGGCCCTCGTCCCGCACCACCGGGTGTCAGGGAGGCTCGAACGTGTGAAGTACTTGCGGCTGGGCAAACTCCCGCTCAGCTGGACGTACCCGTCGAACCCAGGCGCCGTAATCCTTCCTGGAAGCCGGTCCCACACAACATGAGGGGCCTTTCCTCGACAGGGAGGCGTCTCCTGTACGGGCTCCTCCTCCACACCCTGCACTTCCTCGCCATGGTCCATCTACGCAGGGATTCTCCCCCTGTACATCGGGAATCTGGGGTGGAGGGTACTGCACCGAGGAGTCCCGTGCAACCTGTTTCTCTCACGTTTCGCAGACTCGCCAGCCGCCTGCCTCTTTTGTGTTCCATGTTTACATGGAGTGTGTGAGGCTGCAGCCCCTGTTCCAACATCTAAAGGGGCTGCTCCTTGCCTTCTGGCTGCACTTCACACCCACCATCCTCATCTTTGGACACCCTGTGCGTAGGGGAGAGGGTAGGGCCGAGGATGTCCTGGTTGGGTTGCTCCTGGGCCTGGCCAAGCTGGCCATCCCCGAGTCACGGAGCCAGGCGGGAGAGGGCTCTGCCCGAGCCGGCTGCCCGCTGCCCCTTTTCCGGGGATACGTTCGCACCCAGGTGGGGTTAGAGAGGGACAACACCCTGTCCCCGGGCACCCTAGGGGATTTCCAGGACCGTTGGGCTCCGCGGGGGGTGGAATGCATCCTTGACGTGGATTGTAATATACTTTTTTATGAATGCATTTGCCATTTAAGAATTTTTGTTCAGATGACTGGGTGATTTTGTATTATGGTGGTGGGTTTTGTTTTGAATTATTTTGAATTATACATATTATTGTAAATGATTGAATAAATTATTTTTGGTTAAAAAAAATCAGGTAGGTGGAGCGGGAATTTGAACTGGCAAACCGTACAGGCCGCCGCTCTTGTTCACAGCATTTTGCAGAGGCTGATCCAAAGGAAGTGGTTTCTGGGTTTGTGTTTTATCAGAGACTGAACCCTGTGTAGAACGCGTTGCTGCTGCAGAGTGTGAGATCACAGCAGGCTTCGCCCACGCTCCTGTACCTCGGCGGCCAACACTCACCCTCCACCCCTCGCCCCTCAACGCTCTCCATGGGGTGGGCCAGTTGCCACTAGCATGGATCCCAGCCCCATCCTGGAGGAGTTCCTCATCAAACGCTCTCAGCAGAAGCGACGGACCTCTCCTTCCAACTACAAGGAGCGATACTTCATCCTCACCACCTCCCGCCTCGCCTACTATGAGTGTCGCCCTGGGGTAGGTCCCTCACTCCAATCCTCCCCTTACCCCCTCCCTGGCTTCCCCCACTCCTCCCTTGCCCTCCCTCACTCCCCTCTCGCTCTCCCCCTCTGCTCGTTCCCCCCTCACTCTCCCTCACTCACCTTCCTCCCCCTGCTCCCCCTCTCACACCCTCTTCCTCCCCGCTCCCTCCCCCCCCGCTCCCACCTCTCCTCTCTCCATCCCCTTTCTCCCTCTCTTGCTCCTTTCCTTCTCGCTCTCTCACCCCCCCTTCACCCCCTCTCTTCTTGCCTCTGAGCTGCCTGCCTTGGTGTGAGTTTTGAAGGTATGGTCCAGAGTAGAGATGTTACAGGGATTCTGCCATTGCTGCTTGAGAATGTGAGAAGTAGAGTGGAGAGGAGGCCATTGCGGCCCGCGTCCCTCTGCTGTAACCACGCCTGATCTTATACCTCAGTGCCACTCGCCTGCACTAAGGCCACATGGCTTGTTTGCTTAATTGTAACATTTTGGAGAGGATGGACAAACTTGGAAGGTTTTTTCTGGAACGCCGATGTTGAGGGGACACCTGATAGAAGTATATACAATTATGAGAGGCACAGACAGGGTAGAGAGGGTAGAGAGTCTGAACCTCTCCCGCAGTGGGTAAATGTCAAAGACCAGAGGGCACAGCTTTAAGGTGAGCTGGGCAACGTTTAAATGAGATGTGCGGGGCAGGTTTATTACACAGAGGGTGGTGGGAGCCTGGAACGTGCGTGGCGGGGGCAGATACGATAAGAGGGTTTAGAGGCTTTTAGACAGGCACGTGGATATGCAGGTATATGGATCTTGTGCAGGCAGATAAGTTTGTCTCGGTATCATGTTCGGCACGTACATTGTGGGCCAACGGGCCTGATTCTCTGTTGTACTGTTCTATGTTCTATGTTTCTCAGTATTGATTATTTTCAAATGTAGCAAGGTACAGTGTAAATCTTTATTTGTGTGCTATCCAGTCAAACGTTGAGTACAATCAGACCACACATCAGTACAACAGGTAGTGCAAAGAGAAAACAAGCAGAGTGCAGAATGTGATGTTACCACTGCAGGGAAAATGCAGATTAAAAAAAGGTGCACGTGCCGCAACAAGGTAGATTGGAAGATCGGGAATTATGAGGGGTTCGTTCAAGACTCGTCCAGAAGGGGAAGAAGCTGTTCCTGAGTCTGGTGGTGCGCACTTTCACGCTACTGTAACCTTCTGCCGGATGGGAGCGGGGAGAATAAGGAATGACCGGGATGAGACAAGTCTTTGATTAAGGACACAAAAAGCTGGAGTAGCTCAGTCAGTCGGGCAGCTTCTCTGCAGAAAAGCAATAGGTGACATTCCAGGTCGAGACCCTCTTCAGACGGTCTTTGATAATGTCAGCTCCTTTCCTGAGGCAGCGTAAAGTGTAGATGGTGGGGAATGTGGTCTGTGCGATGGACTGGGCCACATCCACAACTCTCCGTGATTGCTTGCTGACTTGGGCAGAGCTCTTCCCAAACCAAACCGTGATGCATCCCAACGCATTACATTTGCCAGGCCGGGAAACCAGACAAATTTTTGTTGTAGTCTGTAAACGACCTACATAGACACTAACTGCTGCGGCTCTGGACTCTGGACCTCCCTCCCTGCACCACTGCCTCTGTCATCTTTGAGAATAGTCAGAAATACCCTGTGATGAGCCTCAGGTAATCAGCTACTGACTGTGCTGGCGCATATATGTCTGCATGTACATGTGGTATATGTGTGCATGTAGGTGTGTGTGTGTATATGTGTGTACGTTTGTATGTGTACATACATGTGTAAGGACGTGTATGAGTGTGTTTGTATGAGTAGGTCTTTGTGTGTCTATACGTGTGTGTGTGTGCGCACATGAATGAAAGAGTGGTGCAAGAGAGAGCGTGTGTGTAACAGAGATAGTGATGTGTAAGAGGCTGTGTGTGGGTCAGTGCGTGAAAGGGAGAGGCTGTATGTGTGAGAGTGCGCGTATAAGATAGTGTGTGTGTGTGTCAGTGTGTATATGTGTGCGCACATGTGTGTTTGCGCGTATGTGTCTGTGTTTGTGCGTGGTTACGTATCTGTGTGTGTGCTTGAGTGCATGAGTGTGTACGTATCTGCGTGTGTGTGTGTGTATGTACATGTGTATGTGTGTGTGAGTGAGTGTGCCCAGAGGCAGTGTTTTCTCTGCCCCGCCCCGTCAGCCTGTGGTTATTAAGGGGGGTTTGAGGACGATGGAGTTGTGTGAAGTAGCTGCCAATCTGATACTCTAGCTGCACCAGGCCAGGTGAGAGAATCTATCGTTAACGCCGCCACTCCATGACCCGCTGGGGAAACAGGCTGTTGTGTCTGAGGGTCTGTCAGTCTGTCGGACCCGCATAGTTCCCTGATGCTGGGGCCTGGCCCAGTGTAGGCCTGTGACGAGGGCAAGTTGCACTCCTGCATGTGATTTATCTCGAGCTTCATCTGAAATTGTTACGAGTGAGAGGGGGGGAGGAAGATGCAAAGCGAGGAGCACATACAGTGAGAGGGAGGAGGTGGTTGGGGTGCAGAGATGATTTACGAGGATGCTGCCAGAACTCGAGGGCCAGAGCCATATGGAGAGGTTGGGCAGACTAGCATCGTGGGAAGATGATCCTATAAGGATGTATAAAAGGGAATAGACAGTGTAAAGTGCTACTCGGCCCAACCTCCCCCTATGTCTTCTTGTTCTTGATTCCCGACTGGGTAAAAGACTGCATTCACCCTATCCATTCCCTTCATGATCTATACACCTCTATAAGATCACTCCTCAACCTTCTGCGCTCCAAGGAATAGAGTCCTAACCTGCACAACCTCTCACTATAGCTCAGGCCCTGGAATATCCGCACAAATCTCCTCTGTACACCTTCCAGCTTGACAACATCTTACCTATAACATGGTGATCAAAACTAAACATAATACTCTAAATGTGGCCTCAGCAACGTTTTGGAGAACTGTAACATGACCTCTAACTTCTATACTCAATACTCTGCCGGATGAAAGCCTTATTGACCACCATATCTACCTGTGATGCCACTTTCAAGGAATTGTGTACCTGCACGCCTAGATCCCTCTGCTCCACAACACTCCCTGTCCACCTGTGACGCCATTTTCAAGGAAATGTGTACCTCCCCAAGGTCTGTCAATAACCATGCCTTAAAGCCCTGTCCCACAGTACAAGTTCATTCAAGTGCTCTCCCGAGTTTTAAAAAAAATCTAACTCGTGGTACGCACGGAGAATGAATGTAGCGGGTACGTCGGAGCTCGGGGACGTCTCCTAGCGGCTCGTAACGCTAACGGCAGGTACTCGGGAAGACCCACTAACGGCAGGTAAGCACGGGAAGACTCGTGAAGATTTTTCAACACGTTGAAAAATGTCCACGAGAGCCCCGAGTACCGACGAGTGGCCATTACCGTAAAACTCAGGAGAACTCTTGGAATGAACTCGTACCGTGGGACAGGGCTATTAGGCTCCCTTCTCCCATGATCTCCCTGCCTCTGAAAGAGAAGAGTGTTTTATTGTCATTTGTCCTGAAACGAAACAATGTAATTCTTGCTTGCAGTAGCTCAACAGATATGGAAACATCGTACTATGTAAAACACATAATAAACTCCCCAAAAGGTTCAACAAACAAATAATAACAGTGTGTGGCCAGGGTGGTGCGGGTCTTTAATGATACTGACGGACTTTTTAAGGCAGTTACTCCTCTAGATCCCCTTTGATATTGGGAAGGTCAGACTGGGCAGTGTCCACCATTCTCTGTGATCTCCTTCGTTGCTGGCCGTTCGAGTTGCTGACCCAGCAGTGATGCTCTCTACTGTACACCTGTATAGGTTCAAGAGCATTCATTAATATGGTGGTGGAGTTGTTGCCTCACAGTGCCAGGGACCCAGGTTCGATGGTGACTACGGGTTCTGTCTGTACAGAGTTTGTATGTTCTCCTTGTGACCACGCGGGTTTTCTCTGGGATCTCCAGTTTCCTCACACACTCAAAAGACGTACAGCTTTGTAGGTTAATTGGCTTTGTTAAAATTGTAATGTGTCCCTAGTGTCCGCAAGATAGTGTTAATGTGCAGGGATTGTTGTCGGCGTGGACTTGGTGGGCCGAAGGACCTGTTTCCCCGCTGTATCTCTGAACTAAACCAAATTAAACTAAACTCGACATACTGGATCTCCTCAGCTTCTTGTTGAAGTTGATATTGATGAGCTTTCTTTGTGATTGTGTCCTGCAGAAGAAGTACGTGCTGAAGGGATCGATCGAGGTGTCGAGGATCAAGTGCGTGGAGATCGTGCTGACCGACATGAGTCTGCCGTGTAACTACAAATACCCCTTCCAGGTCAGTGCGCGCCTCCCAGCCAGGGCCAGAGTGCGACAGAGGCTCAAGGAATGCAGGTGCTGGGTTACTAAAGAACGCACAGTGCTGGAGTAACTCAGCGGGTTAGGCAGTATCTCTGGAGAACATGGAGACATTACAGGCCATGACCCTTCTTCAGACTGATTGTGGGGAGGGGGAAATGAAGGCTCGAAGAGTGGGATAGAGTATGGTGAGTGATAGGTGGATGCAGGTGAGTGGGGGCTTGATAGACAGATGGTTGGATGAAGACCACCACATCCCACCACAACCAGAAGCCACAGTGCTGAACTACTATCTACCTCTTTGATATCCCTCTGACTGTCCTTGATGTCCCTCGTACTATCCTTGATCGGACTTTGCAGGCTTTACCTCACACTAAACGTTATTCCCTTATCATTAGAGCCAGGGTTTTGCCAAAAGTGCCATGTGCCTTTTCATGTTCAAGAAGAAACTGCAGATGCTGGAAAATCGAAGTTAGACAAACTCGGACTGGAGAAACTCAGCGGGTGAGGTGGCATCTATGGAGCAAAGGAAAAGGGCAACGTTTCGGGTCGAAACCCTTCTTCAGACTGTGTCTTTCCATGCCTTTTTTGATGATTTCAGCAAGTTACTGCCTTTTTCACATTGAGTGCCTAAATCAGCCTTTTTTTGTCGTGTTAACGTAACTTATAAGAAAATTTCCACAACTGGGGCGAAGCCGGGGGCGCCACCATCGGTCGTTCATTCATGGGTATTGGACAAGCCCCCAGTCTTTTGCAGTCAGGCTGTAAGTGCGTGTTAATTGGTGTTTATAGAGGGGTGGGTGAGAAAGGGTCCAATCTTTGCAGACTGAAGTCATGCTTTAAGTAGGTGTGAGGTGGTGATTGGGGAGGAATAGGTGGGGAAGGGTCCAGTCTTTTTAAACTGGAGTCATGCTGTGAGTAGGTGTGAAGTGTTGGTTGAGGAGAGGGGGTGTGGGGGGTACCAGGGTTAAGTATCTGTTTGTCAAACCTGCAGTAGAACTCGTTCAGGTCTTTGGGCAGCTGACGATTGTCCAAGGAGCGAGTTGTTTCCTCTTGTAGCTGGTGATTTCTTGCAAGCCCTTCCACACTGAAGAAGAGTCATTAGGTGAGAACTTCCTCCTCAACGTCTCAGAGTACCTTTCCTTGGCAGCTCTGATCCCTCTTCTCAGCTTGTAGTTAACCTGTCTATAGAGGTCTGCATCCCCGCTCCTGTAGGATCTACCCCTGCAAGCGTCAAAATGCCTGAAGTCAAGTCAACGCCTTGTAAAAAACGGAACGATTTGGTGAGAGTGTTTAGGAGTGATATATTCCCGACAGCCAACTGTGTGCTGCTTTTCAAAGCATGTGAGAAAGCAGTGAATCATGAGAAGAAATATTTTGTCTCCAGTATGTACAGACAGCTAAACACGGCGGCAGAGAAACTGAAGGTGGGAAATATGCAAGCTTGTCTCCTCACTACATTTACTGCCGACTCCAGTTGCAAATCTGAGTTTTCATGCGATCTATGCAAGGCATTCATTGATGCTGGAATTCCACTGTGGAAATTGGAAAACAAATCTCTCAGAGGTTTTTTAGAGAAATACAGAGAAAAACATGTACCGAGCGAGACATCATTACGGAAAAATTATGTTGACTGCAACTTCAACATTGTTGCGCAGAAAATTAGAGATGAAGTTGCACGCAAGAAAATATGGATCTCAATAAATAAGACAACCAATGCTGTGGGGAGATATGTTGTCAATGTGGTCATCTGTACACTGGAGGCAGGTCAACCATCAAAGGAGTATTTGTTGACATCGGAAGTATTGGAGAAATCAAACAGCTCAACTGTTGCTCAGTTGTTTACATCTTCACTTGCTGTACTTTGGCCAGAAGGTATAAAACACGAGAATGTTCTTCTGTTTGTGACTGATGCAGCTCCGTACATGAAAATAGCTGCTCGTGCTCTTAAAGTTATTATTCCCCAAAATATTGCATTTGACATGCTTAGCTCACGGACTCCATAGAATTGCCGAGCACATGCGTAGCTTGTTTCCAAATGTCGATTGCCTAGTTTCCAATGTCAAGAAAATCTTCCTCAAAAGCACTGTCACGTGTGCAGTTGCTCCAGGAAATGGCACCCGAGATTCCGCTACCTCCTCAGCCCGTTTTGACTAGATGGGGTACATGGCTCTCTGCTGTACTCTACTATGCTGCAAATTTTGAAAAGATAAAATAAATCGTCAACTGTTTTGAAGAAGAAGAATCTGCTGTAGTCAGGATCATCAGTGAAATTATGCAGAAAAAGTCCATCCACCGTGATCTTGTGTTTATTGCTTCCAATTTTGCAAACGTCACACATGCTATCACTTCCCTTGAGAAACGTGGCGAAACATTAGTGAATAACGTGCAGGGTTTCAACAATGTAACTGATGATATTCATGAAGTTCCTGGCGATGTCGGTAAAGATATACAAGTGTGTGAGAGTGTGATTTTAGCTAACAAAGATCTTGAAGAAATACAAAACATAGCTAAACTTCTCAAAGGTAGTTGTAATGCACAAAATATTGACATGAATATAGAGTCTGTAGCTTGTTTCTGGTATGCACCAGTGGCCTCAACTGGGGTAGAAAGAAGTTTTTCACAACTGAAACATATTGTGTCTGACAGACGGCAAAGTTTAACACCAGATAATTTGAAAAAAATGCTAGTAATTATGTGCAACCAGGCAACTTTGGTCATTTAATGTAGTATACCTTAAAATTATCATTTGTAACCATACGGTGGTGGTGGAAATACATGCCTTTTATAGATTTTCTTGTCAATAAATGCCATTTTCGTGCCTTTTTTGTAATTTTATTATGCCTATTTGCCTGCCTATTTCAGAGATTTTTAGTGCCTAAACATCCTTGCTCTACAACCCTGTGTCTAGACACCGTGAATGGATTGATTGTAATCATGTATTGTCTTTCTGCTGACTGGTTCGCACAGGAGAAAAAGCTGTTCACACTTCTGTACCTCGGTACATGTAAACTAAACTGAACTGAACTGAGGTTGGAGATGAAATGACTAAAAGTGCGAGGTAAGGGTAGTAGAGGTGTGAATTATGGAGCCAGAGGAAGGAATTGTAGAGTTGTGGTTGTGGCCCAGTCCATCACATAGATCAGACTTCCCACCAACAACTCTATCTACACTTTATGCTGCCTCGCGAAAGCAGCCGACATAATCAAAGATTTGTCCCTCCCCAGTCATTCATTACTTTAGACTTTAGAGATACAGCGTCGGAAATCTGTGGGTGCTGTCCATACAGAGTTTGTATGTTCTCCCCGTGACCTGTGTGGGTTTTTTCCGAGATCTTGCCTGATTATGCTGGTGGCCTTGCCGAGGCAGCGTGAAGTGTAGATGGAGTCAATGGAAGGGAGGTTGGTTTGTGTGATGGTGTGGGCTATGTCCACGACTCCCTGCGATTTCTTGAATGGAGCTGTTCCTAAACAATGCTGTGATGCATCCTAACAACATGCTTTCTACGGTGGTTCAGCCACTTGTGTGGAAAGGTGCTCAGTTTACTCCGACCAGTGTCAGCTTTGGAGATGGTACGGAAGTCATTCACTCAAATGATTCCAGGGATTGGAAATAAACTAGAATATAAAAACAGGGGAGGCTTTACAAGGCATTGATCAGAACACATTTGGAGTATTGTGAGCAGTTTTGGACCCCATATCTGAGGAGGGATGTGCTGGCGTTGGAGAGGGTCCAGAGGAGGTTTCGCAATGATCCCGGGGATGACTGGGTTAACGTATGATGAGTGATTGATAGCTCTGGGCCTGTACTCACTGGGGTTTAGAAGGATGAGGGGAAACCTAATTGAAACCTACTGAATAGTGAAAGGCCTGGATAGAGTGGTTGTGTTTTAATCTCTGGCATTTGTCACAGCAATCTGCCTATCAAATTCCCCCTCACATTTATCCACCTGTTATCTGCCACGCTTTGTCCTGTCTCTCGTCTCTCCCAGCTTTCTTTCCGCCCTCCCGCCCGCACGCTACAATCAGTCTGAAGAAGGGTCCCGAATCGAAACGTTACCCGTCCTTGTTCTCCAGAAATGCTGCCTGACCCGCTGAGTTACTCCAGCACTTTGTGTCCCTTTTGCGTAAGCAGCAACTGTAGTTCCTTGAGTCTGCATGGATAGGTGACTTTACTTTAGACCTTAGAGTCCACTCTGACCAGTGATCATCCTGTACACTAGCACTACCGTACACACTAGGACAATTTATAATTTGCGATGTGGGAGGAAACCCGAGCACCCAGAGGAAACCAACATGGTCACGGGGAGAACGTACAAACTCCATACAGACATAGTCATAGTCGGGACCGTACCCGGGTCTCTGGCACTGGGGCCACATTTTAAACCTCCCTTCTCTCTCTCTCTCTCTCACACAGGTTTTTCATGAGAATTATTATCTGTACGTGTTTGCCCCGAACAAAGAGAGTCGACATAAGTGGGTGACAGCGCTGAAGGAAGGTGAGCGGGTAACGTGTAACACAGCACAGAAGAAGGGTCTCGACCTGAAACATCATCCATTCATCTCTCCATAGATGCTGCCGGTCCCGCTGAGTTACTCCGGCACTTTGTGTCCACAGCACAGTGCGGCCCATAATGTGAAAGACCTGGACAGCTTGGATGTGTAGACCATATTTTCACTAGTGGGAGAATCTAGGACCCAAGTTCATAGGCTCAGAATAAAAGGCCGTATCTTTAGAAGGGAGATGAGGAATGTCTTTAGCCAGAGGGTGATGAATCTGTGGAATTCATTGCCACAGAAGGCAGTGGGGATCAAGTCAACGGGTGTTTTTAAGGCGGAGATTGACAGATTCTTGATTAGTAAGGATGCCAGAGGTTACGGGGAGAAGGCAGGAGAAAGGGGTTGAGGGGGAAAGATAGATTGAATGGCGGAGTAGACTTGATGGGCCGAATGGCTTAATTCTATCTTGCCCACACTGATCAACATGTCCCATCTACACTAGTCCCACCTGCCTTCGTTTGATCCATATCCCTCTAAACCCGTCCTATCCATGTACTTTTCTAAATTTCTTAAATGTTGCGATAGTCCCTGCATCAACTACCTCCCCTGGCAGCTCGTTCCATACACCCACCACCCTCTGTGTGAAAAGGTTACCCCTCAGGTACCTAGTAGATCTTTCTCCACTCATCTTAAACCCATGTCCCCCTAGTTCTCGATTCCCCTACTCTGGGCGGAAGGCACTGTGCATTTAAATAGAAACATAGAAAATAGGTGCAGGAGTAGGCCATTCGGCCCTTCGAGCCTGCACTGCCATTCAATATGATCATGGCTGATCATCCAACTCAGTATCCTGTACCTGCCTTCTCCCCATACCCCCTGATCTCATTAGCCACAAGGGCCACATCTAACTCCCTCTTAAATATAGCCAACGAACTGGCCTCAACTACCTTCTGTGGCAGAGAATTCCTCAGATTCACCACTCTCTGTGTGAAAAATGATTTTCTCATCTCGGTCCTAAAAGACTTCCCCCTTATCCTTAAACAGTGACCCCTTGTCCTGGACTTCCCCAACATCGGGAACAATCTTCCTGCATCTAGCCTGTCCAACCCCTTAAGAATTATGTAAGTCTCTATGAGATCCCCCCTCAATCTTCGAAATTCCAGCGAGTAAAAGCCGAGTCTATCCAGTCTTTCTTCATTTGGAAGTCCTGCCATCCCAGGAATCAGTCTGGTGAACCTTCTCTGCACTCCCTCTATGGCAAGAATGTCTTTCCTCAGATTAGGAGACCAAAACTGTACGCAATACTCCAGGTGTGGCCTCACCAAGACCCTGTACAACTGCAGTAGAACCTCCCTGCTCTTGTACTCAAATCCGTTTGCTATGAATGCTAACATACCATTCGCTTTCTTAACAGCCTGCTGCACCTGCATGCCTACTTTCAATGACTGGTGTACCATGACACCCAGGTCTCGTTGCATCTCCCCTTTTCCTAATCGGTCACCATTCAAATAATAGTCTACTTTCCTGTTTTTGCCACCAAAGTGGATAACCTCACATTTATCCACATTATACTGCATCTGCCATGCATTTGCCCACTCACCCAGCCTATTCAAGTCACCTTGCAGCCTCCTAGCATCCTCGTCACAGCTAACACTGCACCCCAGCTTCGTGTCATCCGCAAAAAAAAAGATGTTGCATTTAATTCCCTCGTCCAAATCATTAATATATATTGTACTGGGGAGATTTACCTTATCTATTCGTCTCATGATTTTATACACCTCTATAAGATCAGCCCTCATCCAACCGCGCTCCAAGGAATAAAATTCCTAGCCTGCCCAACCTCTTCCAATAGCTCACGTCCTCGAGTCTTGGCAACATCGTAAATCTTCTCTGCAGCCATTCCAGCTTGACAACGTCTTTCCTCCGATCACGGTGATAGTGTTGGTGGGCTGATCGGTAAGTATGCAAATGGCAGGCCAACTGATGGAGCTGTGAGAGTGAGGAAGGTTGTCAAGGGTGCTGCAGGACATGTGTATGAGTGTCTTTTGAGTTTTAGAATCAGGAAGTCATGTTGCAGCTATATAAAACTTTGGTCGAGCCGCATTTGGAGGATTGCATGCAATTCTGGGCGCCCCCAGTACAGGAAGGATGTGGAGGCTTTGGGGAGAGAGCAGAAAAGGTTTACCAGAATGATGACAGGCACATGGTGCTGGAGTAACAGCGGGTCAGGCAGCAGCTCTGGAGAACATGGATAGGTGACTTTTATGGTTGGAACCCTTCTTCAGACTTTACCAGAATTAGAGAGTATTAGCCATGAGAGGTTGGGCAGAATTGGATAGTTTTCGCTGGAGCGTTGGAGGCTGTGGGGTGTCTAATACAGGTTTATAAAGAGAGATAGTCTTTTTCCCAGCCTCACAGAGGCCACAGTTTTAAGGTGAGAGGGGGAAGTTTAAAAAAATGCTTGGGGCAGGTTTTTTACACAGATTAGGGCGGTGAGGACCTGGAACGAGCGGCCAAGGATAGTTGTGGAGGCAGATCTGATAGTGGCGTTTAACAGACTTTGACACAGGCACGTGGATGTGCAGGGATATGGATCACGTGCAGGCACAGGAGATTTGTTTAACTTGGGTATCATGTTCGACACAGACATTGTGGGCTGAAGGGCCTGTTCCTGTGCTGGATTCAGGGATGCTGAGACTGGGGTAGAGATGGCGGGGAGAGGATGTGGGGTATCAGGGTAGAGGTGTGTGAGGGGGAGAGATGGGGTGAAGGTGGGGCATGGGGAAGAGAGGGGGGGTGGGAGGTGTGGCGGGGTGGGAGATGGGAGGGTGGGGATGTGGAGCTGGGAGGGGCGGTGGGAGGACTGGGGGGGAGGGAGGGGGGTTGGGGAGAGCATGGGGGGGAGGGGAGGTGATTTGCGATGGTGGAGTGGGTGGGGTTGGAGGAGAGGGTGAAGAAGAGGTGGGGGAGGGGTTTTAGGGTGGGGATGCAGGACGAGGGGGGTTGCAACACCTGCGTCCGTGTGATCCACCAGCCGGCATGAGGTCCAGATGTGGCCTGACCATCTGCTCCAGATGATTGGGTTGGATACAGATTCAGGGTCTCGGGGGTTGGAGAGCTCTCCAGCAGGAGGGTGTGAGGGGGGTGGGGGGATTTCTGTGTCCAATCGCCCCTCACCCTCCCCTCCTTCCTTTTGTCTTACAGAGTCCAAGAACAACAACATCCTGACCAACAAGTTCCACCCCAACTTCTGGGCTGAAGGCCACTGGCTCTGCTGTGCTCAGCTCGACAAGCTGGCCATGGGCTGCCAGTTCTACGACCCCAACCGTGACTGTATGTAGGAAGCCCCCCCCCTCCGCTGCCGGGCAACTCGACACCTTGGGGGGGGGGGGGCTTGGATTGGTGGGTGGGGAGAGTTGCTGAAGGGAGAGAGTATCAAACTGTGGGACAAGTGCTGGAGGAACTCAGCGGCTCAGGCAGCATCCGTGGAGAACCAATGTGTTGCGTCGGGGCCCAACATTTATTGGTGCGCAGTTCTGGTCGTCCCATTGCAGGAAGGATGTGGAGGCTTTGGAGTGGGTGCAGAGGAGGTTTCCCAGAATGCTGCCTGGATTAGGGAGTTTCGGCTACAGGGAGTAGTTGGACAGACTTGGATTGTTTTCTCTGGAACGTCGGAAGTTGAGGGGAGACTTGATTGAAGTTTATAATATTATAATGCATAGATAGGGTAGACAGTCAGAACGTTTTTTCCAGGGTGCAAATGTCAAAGTCTAGAGGACGTAGCTTTGAGGTGAGAGGAGCAAAGTTTAAAGCAGATGTGCGGGACAAGACTCTTTTTACACAGAGGGTGGTGGGGGCCTGGAATGCGCTGCCGGGTGTGGAGGTGGAGGCAGATACGATAGTGGCGTTTAAGAGGATTTTGGATAGGCACATGGATATGCAGGGAAAGGAGGAATATTGATCACGTGCAGACAGAGGAGACCAGTTTAACTTGGGGCACTATATTGGGCACAGATATTGTGGGCTGAAGGGCCTTTTCCAGTGCTGTATTGTTCCATGTTCTTAGTGAATAACTCGTGCATCTGTCTGCCAACCTTGCAGCTCAGACTCCTTGAATCTCAGCGTGTAGATTCCTTGCAATGTCCTCGACTGCGCAGCTGCTTAAAGTTCTTCCTTCTGTCCTCTGCAGCTAAGAAACCGCTTCCACCCACTCCGGTACATAACAAGGTGAGTCTGCCCATGTCCCCCTGCCCAGGCTCCTTAGAGTTTAGCTTTGTTTATTGCACGGAGGTACAGGGAAAAGCTTTTATGCTGCGTGCTATCCAGTCGGCGGAACGACTGTACGTGATTACAATCAAGCTGTCTACAGTGTACAGATAAAGGATAAAGGGAATAACGTTTAGTGCAAGATAAAGTCCAGTAAAGTCTGATTAAAGATGGTCTGAGGGTCTCCAATGAGGTCGATAGGGGATCAGGACCGCTCTCTAGTTGGTTTAATTGCGGGATAACGGTTGGGATGAAACTGTTCCTGAATCTGGAGATGTGCGTTTTCACACTTCTGTACCTCTTGCTTGATGGGAGAGGGGAGAAGGAGGAGTGACCGGGGTGAGACTGGTCCTTGATTGTGCTGGTGTCCTTGCTGAGGCAGTGTGAAGTGTAGATGGAGTCATGGAAGGGAGGTTGGTTTGCATGATGGTCTGGGCTGGGTCCACAACTCTTGCCCTCCCACCCCCGCGGTTTAACCCTGACGTTGTGACCTTTGCCCCCAGACGAAGCCCCTCCCCCCGGAGCCGGCGGAGCTGGAACTTGTGGTGGTGGCGCTGTACGACTTCCAGGGTCAGAGCGCGCGTGACCTGTCGTTGATCAGGAACGAGGAGTACGTCATCGTCAGCAAGGACGACCCCAACTGGTGGCAGGCACGGGACAGGCACGGGTATGGAGCTCCTGCCTAGGCCACTCGGCCCCTCTCAACATACTGGCCACCTGCTGCTCAAGTCCAGAGTGCCTTATTGTCATAGGTCCCGAAACGCAACAATGAAATTTGCCAGCTTGCTCCTCCCACCCACCGTCTCCATCCTCTCTCCCTCCATCCCTCCATCCCTCCATCCCTCCCTCCCTCCATTCCTCCATCCCTCCATCCCTCCCTCCCTCCCTCCCTCCATCCCTCCATCCCTCCATCCCTCCATCCCTCCCTCCCTCCCTTCCTTCCTCTCTCCCTCATCAGTTTGAAGAAGGGTCAAGATCTGAAACATCACCTATCCACGTTCCCCAGAGATGCTGCCTGACCCGCCGAGTTACTCCAGCACTTTGTCTTCCACAGTAGTTCAGAGGTGCAGAGATAGTGGTTGATATTGGTTAGCATTGGATACTGTTGATTACTGTTGATTACTGTTGATTACTGTTGATTACTGTTGGTTAGTGCTGGTTAGTGCTGGTTAGTGTTGGTTAGTGCTGTGCACTGAATGAGTATTCAAGGCTAACAATGCCTGTAATTGTATCTCTCATCACTGCTGCTTGTTTTCTGTCGGGTTAGTATAACAACATTTGCACTGACCAGAGGGCTTTGTGCTGGGCCACGGGACACGAACAGCCTCTGTCATTGTCTTTACACAGCCCGACACACGTTAGTGGCCCCGGCAGCAGTTAGTGCCGCTTGCCACAGCTGGATCACAGCCAGCCAGATGTGGGACGCTGTGGATGTGCAGGAGAGACGGGGTCAGACGTGCAGGACCCACCTGGGTCTGTCCAGGGATGAAATCCGGAAATGGGAATGTCAGTAGTCTGGGGCACAAAGTACTGCAGATGCTGTAATCCAGAGTGTAAAACAAAGTGTTGGAGGAACTCAGCGGGTCAGGCTGTTGCTTCAAAGTAACATTAGCAAATTTGCAGATGGCACAAAGCTGGTTGGCAGTGTGAACTGTGAGGATGCTATGAGAATGCAGGGTAACTTGGACAGGTTGGGTAGATGCATGGCAGATGCAATTTAATGTGGATAAATGTGAGGTTATCCACTTTGGTATCAAAAACAGGAAGGCAGATTACTATCTAAATGGCATCGTTGAGGAAAGGGGAAGTATAACGGGGTCTGGGGGTCCTTGTTCATCAGTCTATGAAAGTAAGCATGCAGGTACAGCAGGCAGTGAAGAAAGCAAATGGCATGTTGGCCTTTATAACAAGAGGAGTCGAGTATAGGAGCAAAGAGGTCCTTCTGCAGTTATATAGAGCCCTAGTGAGACCACACCTGGAGTATTGTGTGCAGTTTTGGACCCCTAATTTGCAGAAGGACATTCTTGCTATTGAGGGAGTGCAGCGTAGGTTTACAATGTTAATTCCCAGGATGGCGGGACTGTCATATGCTGAGAGAATGGAGCGGCTGGGCTTGTACATTCTGGAGTTTAGAAGGATTAGAGGGGATCTTATTGAAACGTATAAGATTGTTAAGGGTTTGGACACACTAGAGGCAGGAAACATGTTCCCGATGTTGGGGGAGTCCAGAACCAGGAGCCACAGTTTAAGAATAAGGGGTAAGCCATTTAGAACAGAGATGAGGAAACACTTTTTCTCACAGAGAGTTGTGAGTGTGGAATTCTCTGCCTCAGAGGGCGGGGGAGGCCGGTTCTCGGGATACTTTCAAGAGAGAGCTAGATAGGGCTCTTAAAGATAGTGGAGTCAGGGGATATGGGGAGAAGGCAGGAACGGGGTACTGATTGGGGATGATCAGCCATGATCACATTGAATGGCAATGCTGGCTTGAAGGGTCGAATGGACTACTCCTGCACCTATTGTCCATTGTCCATTGGCAGCATCTGTAGAGGGAATGGCCAGTATCACAAGCAGAGGGGAGACCTGATATAAGCTTATAAAACTACTATGAGAGGCATAGATAGGGTAGACAGTCAGAACTTTTCTTCCCTGAGGATGGAAATGTCAAAGACGAAAGGACATAGCTTTAAAGTGAGAGGGGCAAAGTTTAAAGGAGATGTGCGGGGCACATTTTGTGGGGAGACCTGGAACACGCTGCCAAGTGTGGCGGTGGAGGCAGATACAATAGTGGTGTTTAAGATGCTTTTAAATAGGCATATGGATATTGCAAGGAATGGAGGGATATGGATCATATGGACAGGCAGGCAGAGGAGACTAGTTCAACTTGGTGAAGGACATAAAGTGCTGGAGTAACTCTGCCGGTCGGGCAGCATCTCTGGAGAACCCCAGCTTCGAATCATCGACAAACTCCCCATTGTGGCTTTCACCTTTCACATTGACCCAGTTGCAGGACTGATGCCTCTCTCTGTCTCCCTCTTCCCACAGACTCACGGGCTACTTCCCCAGCAGCTACGTGGTGGAGAAGAGTGCTGACAATCTGCAGGCCTACGAGTGAGACCCTAGGGGGAGGGGATGGGGGTGCAGGAGATGGGAAGGGTCAGAGGATGGGGGGAAGGGGGGGGATGGAGAGTGGGAGGGGGGAGTGCGGCAGGAGATGGCGTGCGGCAAAGGGAAGCAGGTAGCGGGTGGGGTGTGGGGAGAAGGGAGGTGTTGAGGGAAGGGGAGGTGGTGAGGAGAAGACATGGTGGTAGGGTTGAGGGACGGGGACGAGGCAGGAGGGAGGGGGAAGAGGAGGAGGGGAGTTGTTGGTGGCAGAGCGAGAAGGGGGGAGGGGGAGGAATTGAGGGGCAGCGGGAGAGCGAGAGGGAGGAGGTGTGAGGGAAGGGGTGTGAAGAAGGCTGGTAAGGATAGGGGACATGGGAGTGGGGGGGAGGGAGAGGCTGGGGGAGGGGGCAAAGGTGGGGGTGGGTGGTAGATGGCGGGGCAATGCTGCTGCTGCTGACATTCCCCCTGCCCCCTCCCCCCTGCCCCCTCCCCCACAGGTGGTACAACAAGAACATCACGCGTCACAAAGCAGAGCAGCTGCTGCAGAAGGAGGTGAGTGGGAGGGGGGGGGGTGTTGGGGGAGGAGGTGGGGGCGCGAGAGGCCACTCTGTCTGAGGCAGCCTCTCCTATCCCAGAGCCAGGGGGTCAGGAAACACAGTTCCCCCTGCTTTGTGGTGGAGATTTTAGACACAGAGCAGAAACACAGGCCCTTTGGCCCACTGACTCCATGCTGACCACCGATCACCAGCACTAGAACCACCCTACGCACTGGGGACAATTTACCAAAACCTGTACGTCTTTGGAATGTGGGAGGAAACCAGAGCACCCGGAGAAACCCCATGTGGTCACGGGGAGAACGTGCAAACTCCGTACAGACAGCACCCGGAGTCAGGATCGAACCCGGCTCTCGGGTGCTGTGAGGCAGCAGCTCTACCCGCTGCACCACCGTGCCGCCCACTGTGTTACTGCAGCTCACTGTGTCTGTCGTTCTCTCTCCCTGTTGCTGTTGTAGGGCCAGGCCTGGGTGAGTGTGTGAGTCTGTGTTCATTGTTGTCGGCTCTGTTTCAGGATAGACAAGGAGCGTTCATGGTGCGGGACTCCAGGCAGGCGGGTACCTACACCGTCTCCGTCTTCACCAAAGCCACCAGGTGAGGCTACGTGTTACCGGGCGTGGGGGGGCATGTAACCCCCACTGCCCCGAGTGAGAGGGAATGGCCACTCCAGGGGCAACAGGAGTAGGGGGAGAGAACGGGAGCTCAGTATAGATGCTGGCAGGTCATGTTGCAGTTGAACAAGTCATTGGTGAGATTTAAAAGGAACACAGAGGGTGGTGGGTATATGGAATGATCTGCTGGAGGAGGTAGTTGAGGTAGGTGCTATCGCAACATTTAGAGTATTGTTCAAGAAGGAACTGCAGATGCTGGAAAATTGAAGGTAGACAAAAGTGCTGGAGAAACTCAGCGGGTGCAGCAGCATCTATGGAGCAAAGGAAATAGGCAACGTTTCAGGCCAAAACCCTTCTTCAGACTTAGAGTATTGTTTTCAGTCTCGGCCACCATGTTTTAGGAAAGATATTGTCAAGCTGGCAAAGGGTGCAGAGAAGATAGACAGAAAAAGCTGGATTAACTCAGCAGGGCAGGCAGCATCTCTGGAGAGAAAGAATGGGTGACGTGAACCAGAAACGTCACCCATTCCTTCCCTCCAGAGATGCTGCCTGTCCCGCTGAGTTACCAGCTTTTTCTGTCTGTCTTCGGTTTAAAGCAGCATCTGCAGTTCCTTCTTACACAAGGGTGCAGAGAAGATTTACAAGGATGTTGCCAGAGCTACAAGGAGAGGTTGAGCAGGCTGGGTCTTTATTCCTTGGAGTGCAGCAGTGGAGGGTCTTATAAAGGTGTACAATAGATAGGGAGAATAACCAAAGTCTTTTACCCAGAGCAGGGGAATCAAGAACCTAGGTTTAAGTTGAGAGGGGAAAGATTTAATAGGAACCTGAGGGACAACTATTTTTACACAAATGGTGGTGGATAAATGGAAGGAGCTGCCAGAGGAGGTAGTTGTGGCAGGTACTACCACAATGTATAAAAAACATTTGGACAGGTACATGGATAGTACAGGGTTGGAGGGATATGGGCCAAATGTGGGCAGGTGGGACCGGTGTAGATGGGGCATAGTGGTGGGCATGGATGAGTTGGGCCGAAGGGCCTGTTTCCGTGCTGCGTGACTGTATAACTCTATGCCCGGGGGAATACCTGCTGCTCCACCCTCAGCTTACACGTTGTCTCTGACAGTGAATATGGAGCCATGGTCAAACATTACCACATCAGGGAGTTCATGGACATCCACAGACGCTACTACCTGGCAGAGAAACACATCTTCGACTCCATTCCAGAGCTCATCACCTACCACCAACACAACGCAGCTGGTAAGTCCAGCAACATATCTACTCGAGCCCCCCCCCCACTCCCTTGCTCCTCACTACACTCACCCCTCGACCCCCCTCGTTCTCCACTTTCCGATCACTCGCCTTCAACCCACTCCCCACTAATGGATGCATTAGTGATAATTTTTCAAAATTCCTTAGATTCTGGAGTAGTTCCTGAGGATTGGAGGGTAGCTAATGTAACCCCACTTTTTAAAAAAGGAGGGAGAGAGAAAGCGGGGAATTACAGACCAGTTAGTCTAACATCGGTAGTGGGGAAACTGCTAGAGTCAGTTATTAAAGATGGGATAGCAGCGCATTTGGAAAGTGGTGAAATCATTGGACAAAGTCAGCATGGATTTACGAAAGGTAAATCATGTCTGACAAATCTGATAGAATTTTTCGAGGATGTAACTAGTAGAGTGGATAAGGGAGAACCAGTGGATGTGTTATATCTAGACTTTCAGAAGGCTTTCGACAAGGTCCCGCATAAGAGATTAGCATACAAACTTAAAGCACACGGTATTGCGGGTTCAGTATTGATGTGGATAGAGAACTGGCTAGCAGACAGGAGGCAAAGGGTAGGAGTAAACGGGTCCTTTTCAGAATGGCAGGCAGTGACTAGTGGGGTGCCGCAAGGCTCAGTGCTGGGACCCCAGCTATTTACAATATATATTAATGATTTGGACGAGGGAATTCAATGCAACATCTCCAAATTTGCAGATGATACCAAGCTGGGGGGTATAGTTAGGTGTGAGGAGGATGCTTGGAGGCTGCAGGGTGATTTGGATAGGCTGAGTGAATGGGCAGATGCATGGCAGATGCAGTACAATGTGGATAAATGTGAGGTTATCCACTTTGGTGGCAAAAACATGAGGGTAGACTATTATCTGAATGGTGGCAGATTAGGTAAGGGGGAGATGCAACGAGACCTGGGTGTCATGGTACACCAGTCATTGAAAGTAGGCATGCAGGTGCAGCAGGCAGTGAAGAAAGCAAATGGTATGTTAGCATTCATAGCGAAAGGATTTGAGTTTAGGAGCAGGGAGATTCTACTGCAGTTGTACAGGGTTTTGGTGAGGCCACACCTGGAGTACTGCGTACAGTTTTGGTCTCCAAATCTGAGGAAAGACATCCTTGCCATAGAGGGGGTACAGAGAAGATTCACCAGACTGATTCCTGGGATGTCAGGACTTTCATATGAGGAAAGATTGGATAGACTCGGTTTGTACTCGATGGAATTTAGAAGATTGAGGGGGGATCTTATAGAAACCTACAAAATTCTTAAGGGGTTGGACAAGCTAGATGCTGGGAGATTGTTCCCGATGTTGGGGGAGTCCAGAACAAGGGGTCACAGTCTAAGGATAAGGGGGAATTCCTTTAGGACCGAAATGAGGAAAACATTCTTTACACAGAGAGTGGTGAGTCTCTGGAATTCTCTGCCACAGAAGGTAGTTGAGGCCAGTTCATTGGCTATATTTAAGAGGGCGTTAGATGTGGCACTTGTGGCTAAAGGGATCAGGGGGTATGGAGAGAAGGCAGGTACGGGATACTGAGTTGGATGATCAGCCATGATCACATTGAATGGCGGTGCAGGCTCGAAGGGCCGAATGGCCTACTCCTGCACCTATTTTCTATGTTTCTATGTTTCTATGTTTCCCTCACTCCCCCCCTCCCCTCACTCCCCCCCTCACTCCCCCCCTCACTCCCCATCTTCATCCCCCCCTCACTCCCCACTTCACTCCCCCCCCTCACTCCCCCCTTCACTCCCCCCCTCGCTGTTCCCATATTGGAGTTTTATATTTATTGAACTTTTAGTGTGTTTATTATATTATCAATTGAGTACAGTGGTTACAAATCTTTAGTGCTGCGGCTGCTGCGGTGAAGAATTTTATTCTTGTGTTGCATGTATGACAATAAACGCTCTTTGTAAGTTCACCAATTCAGAAGTTATAGGAGAAGAATTGGGCCATTTGGTCCATCAAGTCTACTCTGCCATTCAGTCATGGCTGACCTATCTTCCCCTCTCACCCCCATTCTCCTGCCATCTATTTTGTCAACAAAATAGAGAGGGTACAGAGGAGATTTACTAGAATGTTGCCTGGGTTTCAACAGCTAAGTTACAGAGATAGGTTGAATAAGTTAGGTCTTTATTCTCTGGAGCGCAGAAGGTTAAGGGGGGACTTGATAGAGGTCTTTAAAATGATGAGAGGGATAGACAGAGTTAATGTGGACAAGCTTTTCCCTTTGAGAATAGGGAAGATTCAAACAAGAGGACATGACTTTTAAATTAAGGGACAGAGATTTAGGGGTAACATGAGGGGGAACTTCTTTACTCAGAGAGTGGTAGCGGTGTGGAATGAGCTTCCAGTGGAAGTGGTGGCGGCAGGTTCGTTGGTATCATTTAAAAATAAATTGGATAGGCATATGGATGAGAAGGGTATGGAGGGTTATGGTATGAGTGCAGGCAGGTGGGACTAAGGGAAAAAAGTTGTTCGGCACGGACTTGAAGGGCCGAGATGGCCTGTTCCGTGCTGTAATTGTTATATGGTTATATGATTATCTCCCCATAAACCCAGGACACCCGTACTAATGTTGCCTCTTGACTGTGTGTTGCAGGTCTGGTTACTCGACTGAGATACCCTGTGTGTTCCTGGAGAGAGACGGCCCCTACAACGGCAGGATTTAGTTACGGTAAACCGGTCTGCATCCTTGGGGGAAGTATTACTGGTTGTTATATGGTAGAGAGGTGGCCCGTCAAACCAGAGAACACAGAAACAGCAGGTCAAGCAGCATCTGTAGAGAGAGAATCAGTGTTGAAGTAGAAACAAGAAACTGCAGGTTCTGCTTTACAAAAAAAGATACTCAGTGCTGGAGTAACTCAGTGGGTCAAGCAACATCTCTAGTGAACATGGATAAGTAATGTGTTGTGTCTGGACTCGTCTGCAGAGATGCTGTCTGACCCGCTGAGTTAATCCAGCACTTTGTGTCCTTTTGTGTAAACCAGGATCTGCAGTTCATCATTTCTACATCTTTGGCGATCATGGTCTCCAGAAAGTGTTTCATTGTACCTCAGTACATGTGACGATAAACTAAACTCTAAGCAGTAATCATCATCACAATAATAATCGTAACGTATTAGCCAAGTATGTTTTGCAACATACGAGGAATTTGATTTGCCATACAGTCAAACCAAAAGACACAACTAAATCAAAATTTGACATAAACATCCACCACACCGGCTCCTCCACATTCCCCACAGTTGGAGCTCTGAGGTCGATCCCTGGCAAGCTCCACGATGTTAAGTCCGCAGGCTCCCACAGTTGGAGCTCCCAAGGTCCCAGCAAGAGGCTGCCAGCTCCACGATGTTAGGCCGCTGTGCAGACGGAGATACGACATCGAAAAGTCCATCGGGGAAAGAGATTAAAAATGTTTCCCCCACCTCCCCCCACATAACACAAAACTAAAGATAAACTAAAATATACATTTTACAACAAACTAAAAACACAAAGAAGGAAAAAAACGAGACAGACCATTGGCGAGGCAGCCATGGTGCGGAGCTCAGGATTGGAGGTGAGCAGGGGTTGTTTGAGAGAGTGTGATGGGGAGGTCAGAGGGGAGAGAGTGGGGAATGAAGTGGTGAGATCCAGAGGGAGGGGTGGGGAGCACAGTGAACGGGCACCATATTGGCGCAGCAGGTAGAGCTGCTGCACCCGGGTTCGATCCTAACTACGGGTGCTATCTGCACGGAGTTTGTACGTTTTCTCTGTGACCCGGTGGGTTTTCTCCGGGTGCTCCGGTTTCCTCCCACAACCCAAAGATGTGCGGGTTTGTATTTTAATTGGCTTCTGTAAATTGCCCCGACTGTGTAGGGAGCGGATGAGAAAGTGGGATAACATAGAACTAGTGTGAACGGGTGATCGATGGTTGGCGTGGACTCGGTGGGCCGAAGGGCCTGTTTCCATACTAGGAATGAATGAGTGAAGCTGTTGGTGTGTGTTGTACAGGGGCGTGGGAAATCGCAGCCACAGCCCTGACCTTCCAGGAGGAGGTTGGCAGTGGCCAGTTTGGAGTGGTCCACATGGGGTACTGGAACAACACGTACAAGGTGGCCATCAAGATGATTCGGGAGGGAGCCATGTCTGAGGAGGACTTCATCGAGGAGGCACAGGTCATGATGTGAGTCACCGAGCGCCCGTGGCCCTCCCTCTTTAACCAGGGTCTGTGGACCTCCCTCGCTACTGAGGCTCCGTGTACCTCCCTAATTAACGGGTTCCTGGGGCTTCCATAATTAACCAGGGGCCGTGGCCCTCCATCGTTAACCATGATCCATGGGTCCATCGTTAACCAGAGCCCATGAACCTCCCTCGCTACTGAGGCTCCATGTACCTCCCTCATTAACATGTCCCTGGGGCTTACATCGCTAACCAGGGTCCGTGGTTCTCCCTCGTTAACCAAGGCCCGGGCGTTGGGCCGGGAGCAATGGAGGGGGGAGAGGACATGCCGTCGTCAGGGAAACGCCGGCCATCCTTCTGAAACAGGACAGGGCCACCTGGAGACACCTGGCCCAACTTACCCACACTGACCAACACGGCAATAGTCTACACTAGTCCCACCTGCCCACATTTGGCCCATATTACTAAACCTGCCTTATCCATGACCCAATTCAATGCTCAGTGGTGCTTTATTGCCATGTGGGCAAATGCACAGTGAAATTATTTTCTTCCATGCAGTCCAGTAGTGCTGCCATACCTAAGCACATCCCCGATTAGCAAGTGTACAGAAATAGTCCACTGGTCCTGCATGCAGGAGGTGCCAGATTATGGTCCAGTCCACGCTCTGGGTATGATGAGTGGTACCTGATCCTGGCTATTGAGGGCCTCCAGCCGTCACCTTCCCTTGAACGTGTGGATCCACCAGTGAACTGACGTCCCTTTCCCCGCCCGTCCACCTTTGTTCCCCAGGGTAGCTCCGTAGCCAACCTCGAGGGTGTGGTAGGCCAGACCCCGATTCCCTCTCCTCTCCCACCAGCCCCACTCCTCACCCATTGTATCCGTCGTCGCCGGCTGCATTCTTACGGCCTCTGGTCTTCAGGGGACGAGCAGTGGCCGGCTCAGCAGCCTCCCCCCTCTCTCCAGCTACTGACTCTCTGCATGTCTCTTTGCAGGAAGCTGTCCCATGAGAAGCTGGTGCAACTGTACGGGGTCTGCACCCAGGGCAACCCCATCTACCTGGTCTTCGAGTTCATGGAGTTCGGCTGCCTCTCCAACTACCTGCAGGCAAAGCGGGCATCCTTCACCCACCAAGCCCTGCTCACCATGTGCTCGGACGTGTGTGAGGGCATGCGCTACCTGGAGAGCAACAACTTCATCCACAGGGACCTGGTAATACACCTCCATCTCCCACACCCACCACCTGTCCCCCCCACCTGTCCCCCCCCACCTGTCCCCCCCCCACCTGTCCCCCCCCCACCTGTCCCCCCCCCACCTGTCCCCCCCCCACCTGTCCCCCCCCCACCTGTCCCCCCCCCACCTGTCCCCCCCCACCTGTCCCCCCCCACCTGTCCCCCCCCACCTGTCCCCCCCCATGTCCCCCCCACCTGTCCCCCCCACCTCTCCCCCCCACCTCTCCCCCCCACCTCTCCCCCTCCCCCCCCCACCACTATCTCCCCATATCCCCCTCCCACCTAATCCCCCCTCATCCAGTGTTACCTGGTGAGCAATAACTTCATCCTCAGGGACCTGGTAACCACCCCCCTTCCCCCCACCTCTCCTCCTCTTCATTCGCCCTAAACCCCCTAACCCCCCCCCCTCCCCTCCTCTCCTCCTTGGCCCCCTTCCCCGAACCACCCCTGCCAGCTCTACCACTGTTTCACTGTGTCTGTGTTCCCCTCCTGTGTGTGGGGTGCTGGGTGGGGCGCTGGGTGGGGCGCTGGGTGGGGCGCTGGGTGGGGCGCTGGGGGTTGTGGAGTTACACGGAACTGTAACCTCTCTCTGCCGTCTCTCACAGGCAGCACGCAACTGTCTGATCGGAGACTCGCTCATCATCAAAGTGTCCGACTTTGGAATGACCAGGTAATTGGGTTGGGTTAACATATGATCAGCGTTTGACGGCACTGGGGCTTTACCCGCTGGAGTTTAGAAGGATGAGGGGGAAACTCACTGAATAGGATAGAATGGATGTGGAGAGGATGTTTCCACTAGTGGGGGAGTGTAGGATCAGAGTGCACAGCCTCAGAATAAAAGGACGTACCTTTAAAAAGGAGATGATAAGGAATTTCTTTATTCAGTGAAATGTAAATCAGTGGAATTCATTGCCACAGATGGCTGCGGAGGCCAAAACATTTTGGTTTAGTTTATTGGCACGTTTATAGAGGTAAGTGAAAACTGTTTTTGTTGCGTGCTATCCAGTGAGCGGAAAGACTATACATGATAACAATCAAACCGTCCACAGTGTACAGATACAGGATAAAGGCAATAACGTTTACTACAAGATAAAGTCCAGTAAAGTTCAGATAAAGGGAGAGGTTTGTGAACACTGGATTAGGGGGGAGATTGGGGGAGGGGCTATAATGGGTCCCAGATAAGACTCTCCTGTGTCCTAGCGGCTTCTACAGGGAAGTACAGAGAAGGTTCACCAGACTGATTCCTGGGATGGCAGGACTTTCATATGAAGAAAGACCCTTGTGGCCCTTGTGGCTAAAGGATTCAGTGGGTATGGAGAGAAGGCAGGTACAGGATACTGAGTTGGATGATCAGCCATGATCATATTGAATGGCGGTGCAGGCTCGAAGGGCCGAATGGCCTACTCCGGCACCTATTTTCTATGTTTCTATCCCTGGCCCAACCCTCTCTCTCTTTAGGGTGGCCCAGTGGTGCAGCGGTAGAGCCGCAGTCTCACAGTGCCAGAGACCCGGCTTTGATCCCGACTGAGTTTGCACGTTCTCCCTGTGGCCGCGTGGGTTTCCTCTGGGTGCTCGGATTTCTCACGGATGCTCCGGTTTCCTCCCGGGTTTGCATGTTAATTAACCCCTTAAAATCAGCCCTAGTGCACAGGGAGTGGATGAGCAATGTAGAAATAGTGTGAACAGGTGATCGATGGTTGTCGTGGATTCAGTTGCTGGGGCCTGTTTCCATGCTGTGGCTCTAACGAAACCTAACATTCTCTCTCCCTCCCCCCTCTCCTCCACCCCCTCTCCTGCCCCTCTCTCTCCCCCTCTCTCCTGCCCCCCGCCCTTCTCCCCTCATTCCTCACTCCCCCCACTATCCTCCCCTTCCTCCCCTCTCTGCCCCCCTCTCTCCCCAGGTTTGTCCTCGATGACCAGTACACCAGTTCCTCTGGATCTAAGTTTCCTGTCAAATGGTCGGCTCCCGAGGTTTTCCGATATTCCAAGTTCAGCAGCAAGTCAGACGTCTGGTCCTTTGGTGAGAACATGTCCTGTCCCTGGGTGAGGCAGGGGAGGCGGGGGGGGGGGGGGGGGGGGAAGGGCGAGGGGGACAGGACAGGGCGGGGGATGGTGGAGGAACTCAGTGGGTCCTGCAGCATCCATGGGAGAGGAACCGTCCATCTGTAATGCTGCCCCCCATAACCCTGCCCCAAGAACAAGCTGGGGGCCGAGCGATGTGGAGTGTCAGTGGTTGTGTGGTGGGAGAGGGGGGGGTTGGGGACAGGTGGGGGGGGGCTGGTGGTGGAGAGGGGGGGTCGGTGGGATGGGGGGTCGGTGGGGGAAGGGGATCAGTGGGGAAGGGGGGGCTGGAGGGGGGAGTCGGTGGGGGTTCAGTGGGGGTGGGGTGGGGGGGGGGAGGGGGCCGGTGGGAGAGGGGGGTCAATGGGGGAGGGGGCCGGTGGGTAGTGGCAAGGGGGTGTCTCCACAGTGGGGAGAGCAGTAATGAGCCGTTCCTGCCCTCTTCCCCCCCCCCCAGGAGTGCTAATGTGGGAGGTGTTCTCTGAGGGCAGGATGCCCTATGATGATTGCTCCAACACGGAGGTCGTGGAAGAGATCGAGGCCGGCTTCCGGCTTCAGAAACCAAAGCTGGCCTCCGGTCCGGTCTATCGGCTGATGGGTCGCTGCTGGCAGGAGGTGAGTGTGGCCGAACGCTCTCTCTCCTTCCCTGGGGACCGGCTGTTGTACGCTGGGCTGTCTGCACCCCAGGGCTGTTCCAGGGAGACCGCACTTACTGGGTCAAAGGGTCAGTGGTTCAATTGGCCAATGGTTCTGTCTAAGACCGCAAGAAATTGCAGAGTTGAGGACGTAGCCCAGACCCTCACACGGTCCAGACTCCCAACCATCCGCTCCATCTACACCAAAGCAACGAACATAATCGAAGACTTATCTCTGTCCCATAGATAGTGTGCAAAACAAAGGTTTTCACTGTACCTCGGTACACGTGACAATAACAAACCTGAACTATTGTCTACGGCAGGGACACGATGGGCTGAATGGCCTCTGTCTCTGGTCTGAGGGCATTTCTCTGCCTTTCTCACTGGGCTAGAGGGGCTGATGTTTATCAGCCGCCCAGAGGCCCAGCGCCCGTCCTCCACTCTCCCCTAACCCCAGCAGATTGGCAACCAACAGAGATGATGCAGCAATGATGCAGCCTGCTCTGTGCAGTGGGAGGCTGCAGGAGTGTCATGCAAGCTGAGATGCAAGGCTACGTGGGTGCGATGCCTGGGTTTGCTCTTTGCACTCAGACTTCCTGTGGTTAGGTGTTGTGTTGACAGCGAGCAGTGTTACAGCGGAAACCCCCTTGGTGGAAAGCCCCAGGGAGCAGGCAGATCAGGGCAGAGCAGTGCAGGTATGGTATGCCATGTGGTCCAGCGCAGTGAGGTACAGCAGTGAGGTACAGCGCGGTGGGGTACAGTGCAGTGAGGTGCAGTGGGGTCCAGTGCAGTGGGGTCCAGTGCAGTGGGGTCCAGTGCAGTGGGGTTCAGTGCAGTGGGATCCAGTGCAGTGAGGTGTAGTGCAGTGAGATACAGCGCAGTGAGATACAGCGCAGTGAGATCCAGCACAGTGGGGTACAGCACAGTGGGATACAGCGCAGTGGGATACAGCGCAGTGGGGTACAGCGCAGTGGGGTACAGCGCAGTGGGGTACAGCGCAGTGGGGTACAGCGCAGTGGGGTACAGCGCAGTGGGGTACAGCGCAGTGGGGTGCAGAGCAGTGAGGTGCAGAGCAGTGAGGTGCAGAAGAGTGAGGTGCAGAGCAGTGGGGTACGGGGCAGTGGGGTAATGGGAGGTACGGGGCAGTGGGATACGGGGCATGGGGTACAGGATGGTACGGGGTGGTGATGAGTGGGGCGGTGGGGTACGGGGCACAGCAGGTTGGGCAGCCTCCATGGAGACAGATGCAGTGTTAACATTACACACCCGTCTAAACCTTTCCTATCCATGTGGCTTCAAATGACGTTGTAGTTCTTTCCTCTCTCACCTTAAATCTACGATTCCTCCACACTGGGTAAAAGAGCATTCTCCCTACCTATTCCCCTCATGATTTATTTTATTTATTTATTTATTTATTTTTTAAAATTAGAAGTAATGTACATTACTAGTATAAGACAAAATAGCATAATACATTTAATGTACCACTTCTTGTTATAAACTTTAAGAAGAAGAAAAATAGAGAAAGTTAGATAAAATAGTAAGTGCATGAAAAAGTAAAAAGGAAGAACCCGTAGAGACGTAGAACACGAAAAAGAATTTTTAATTTTTTTTAAAAAGGAAAGAGAAAAATAGAAAAAAAAAATAAGATTAGATAAAAGGGATGTGCCTACTTTGTATCTTTACACACCCCTCACCAGGACCTGAAACCGTTTATTTTCAAAGTTATGTTGCACCCTCTGCATGTAATAAGTTTATAAATGGAGACCAAATCTTTTTGAATTGTTCTGATTTGCCTGCTAGGACAAATCTCATATCTTCAAGGTGTAACATTTCGGACATATTTGAAATCCACATTTTTGCCGTTGGTGTGGGAGCGTTTGTCCAGAATTTAAGTATGAGTTTGTTTGCCATTATTAAGCCATAATTAAAGAAACTCTTTTGTAACGAAGTCAGCTCAAAGCCGACTTCCGTGGTTCCAAAAATAATTAATCTGCGTTTGGTTTCAATTTTATTTTAAATAAATATGTAAAAATTTCAATGATTTCATTCCAAAATTTTTGGATTTTTAGGCAAAAAACAAAGGAATTTGCTATAGTACTTCTTGGGATAGACATTTATCACAAATGGGGGAAACATTTGGGAAGATTTTACTTATTTTAGTTTTCGAATAATATAATCTGTGTAGGATTTTAAATTGGATAAGAATATGTCTTACATTAATTGAGCATTTATGCACATGTAGCAAGTGTTTATCCCAACTCTCTTTCAAGATCCCCCTCATGATTTTATACATCTCTCTAAGATTTTCTTTGTAAGGGCTACTTCTTGAGAAGTATATAAAATGATGGGGCATCGATAGGGTAGACAGTCAGAACTTATTTGCCCAGGTGGAAATGTCCAACACTAGAGGGCACAGCCGTAATGTGAGTGGGGCATATTTTAAAGGAGATGTGTGGGACAAGTTTTTTTACAGAGAGGGTGATGAATGCCTAGAATGCACTGCCAGGGGTGGTGGTGGAGGCAGATATGAAAGCAGTGTTTAAGAGGCTTTTGGATAGACACATGGGAATGAATCGCGTGCAGGCAGAGGAGATCAGTTTAACTTGGCATCATGTTAAGCAGAGACATGGAGTAATACAGCATGGAAACAGGCCCTTTTGCCCAACTCGTCCATACTGACCAAGATGCCCTATCCAAACCCGTATTCGGTCCATATCCCTCTAATCCTTTCCTCTCCATGTAGCTATCATTGTGGGCCGAATGGCCTGTTCCTGTGCTGTATTATCCTACAGCCTCCTCTGGCCCAGGGTATAAGCCCCGACACATCCACAACCCCCCCCCCCCCCCCGGATTGGGTCAGTTATTGCCCCCGGTTGTGGAATGTTCACCCATTGTCGCTTCGTTAGAAAGTAACAACAATGCTCTCTCTCTCTCTCTCTCTTTGCCCAGAGACCCGAGGACCGGCCTTCGTTTTATGAGCTGCTGAATGATATCAGCGAGCTTTCCGAGTGCGAGGAACCCTGAGCAGACTGTGGGACCGCTGTGCTTTCACACGGAGCGACGTACTCTACACACACGAACACTCCCAATACTGGGCAACCTTCTTAAATATTTATTTATTACATTACTGACGTGATTTTGTTCTCCTGGGGAACTGGAATCCTCCGGAGATGTTGGGCATGTCCTGCGGAATCTTCATTGGTGTGACTGGGTGTAGATGAAGGGGGAATCCTGCCCGTTATCAACCCGCAGTCACAGAAACTCACACCCCTCGACATGTATGATGAGCGTTTGACGGCCCTGAGCCTGTACTCGCTGGAGTTCAGAAAGATGAGGGGGGACCATATTGAAACTTACCGAATAGAGAAAGGCCTGGATTGAGTGGATGGGGAGAGGATGTTTCCACTAGAGGGAAAGTCTAGGACCAGAGGGTACAGCCACAGAATAAAACAATGCACCTATAGGAGATGAGGAATTTATTTAGCCAAAGGGTGGTGAATCTGTGTAATATATTGCCGTAGAAGGTTGTGGAGGCCAAGTCATTGGGTATTTTTAAGGTGGAGATGGACAGATTCTTGATTAGTATGGGTGTCAGGGGTTATGGGGAGAAGGCAGGAAAATGGGATTGAGAGGGAAAGATAGATCAGCCATGGTCAAATGGTGGAGCAGACTTGATGGGCCGAATGGCCTAATTCTGCTCCTGTCTTATGACCTTATGAACTCAAGGGAACCCTCACCCCTTCACCCTCTCCCCTTCACCCCCACCCCTTCACCATCTCTCCACCCCCTCCCCTTCACCCCCACCCACTCCCACTCCCCTCCACACTCACCATCCCCAGGACCAGCCACACTTCACGAGGTTCCCTGGGACGATGGGGCCCTATGTGGGTAAGATGGAACCTGAAACCACCCCTCACCCCTCTTACTGACCATGGAATCACTCCCTTTCTCTCCCCCTCCCTCCTTTCACCCCACTATCATCCAATCACCCAGTTCAGTGGCAGAGCTGCTGCCTCACAGTGCCAGAGACACCAGTTTGAAACTGATCCCTGGTGCTGTTTGTGTGGAGTTTGCACGTTCTCTCTGTGACCGTGGGTTTTCTCCGAGTGCTCCAGTTTCCTCCCACACACCAAAGCAATATGGGTTGGTAGATTAATTGGCTTCTGTAAATTCCCATTAGTGTGTAGGGAGTGAATGAGAAAATGGGATAACATGGAGCTAATATGACCAGGTGATCGATGGTCGGCGTGGGCTGAAGGGCCTGTTTCTACACTGTATCTTTAAACTGAATTAAATGAATAAGCACTCAGGACTGTGCTGTTGTGAACATTCACTCTTATTGTACAATGTAAATAAAATAAACAAGCTCTCGGGGGTTAACACGCTGTGTGAACAGAGAAGCTCCAGGTACAGAACCATTCTCCTGTGAATTAGTGGGTATCGTTTATTATTGTCACGTGTCCCCACATATGGTGAGGAGCTTTGTCTGTGTGTTGTCCAGTTAAATCATACCACACATGAGAACAATCAACCCCCACACAATACAACAGGTAGTGCAAAAGGGAAAAGACCAGAGTGAAGAATATAGTGTTACAGCGTAATAGTGTTACAGTTACAGAGAACATGTCCTAGATTTGCTGTGATGTAGGTGGGAGATAGAGACAGTACCCTGGCTAGGGGAAGGACCGTTCAGACACCTGATAACAGAGGGGAAGAATCTGTTCCTGAGTCTGGTGATGCATGCACTTTCAAGCTTCTGTATCTTCTGCCGGACGGGAACGGGGAGAAGGAATGACCGGGGTTGGTCTGGGACAAGTCTTTAATTACTGTATATTGGCTGCTTTCCCAAGGCGGGGTGAAGTGTAGATGGACCGGGTTACATCCACAACTCTGCGATTTCACACAGTCGTGGGTACAGCAGACTATCTTGGGCGAATGCAGACTTCGCTAATCTGCTGCAGCTAATTCTGATGTTTAAATCTGGATTATATTTTTAATTTCAATCCTATTTTTAACTCGACAATTCAGATTTTAATGCAGAGGGTGTGCAGAACTGTGAACAGGTTTCCCTGCCCGTCAGTGCAGTTAACTTGAGTGAGTGGGTTTTATCTATCGCTGGGGAGAGGACAGGACATATTTGGGCAAAGCTGACCCGACTCAGTGATGTCGCCGACACTAAGCTGCTCTGCAGTAAATCCCAGCTTTACTCCACAAAGTGACCTGCTGTTCAAGGTCACACAAACCAACCCCTGAGGAAGGGTCCTGACCCAAAACATCACCTGTTCCATTTCTCCAGAGATGCTGCACACCCTCTGAGTTACTCCAGCACTTTGTGTCTTTTTTTTGGTAAACCAGCTTCTGCAGTTCCTTGTGTCTCCACCTATCACTCACCAGGCTTTGTCCCACTCCCACCTATCTTCCAGCTTTCTTCCCCCTTTTCAATAAAATCACATTGAATAAGGGTCCCGACCCAAAATGTTACCTATCCAATTTTTCCGGGGATGCTGCCCGACCCTCTGAGTTACTCCAGCACTTTGTGTCTATCTTTGGTATAAACCTGCATCTGCAGTTCTCTGTTTCTCCATTCTCTCTTCCATTGACTCAATCTACACCATGATGTCTGGGCAAGGCTACCAGCATCAAGGACTAGTCTCACCCCGTCACTCCCTGTTCTCCCCTCTCCCAGAGGTACAGAAGTGTAAAACACACACCTCCAGATTCAGGGACAGTTTCTTCCCAGCTGTTATCAGGCAACTGAACCATCCTCTCACCAACTAGAGAACCTGACCTCCCATCTACCTCATTGGAGACCCTAGGATTATCTTTAATCGGACTTTACTGGACTTCATCTTGCACTAAACATTATTCCCTTTATCCTGTATCTGTACGCTATGGAAGGCTTGATTGTAATCATGTATAGCCTTTCTGCTGACCGCAACAAAAGTTTTTCACTGTACCCTAATACAGATGAAAACTGTGTTGCAGCGGGTGAGCTGCTGCCTCACAGCGTCAGTGACCCGGGTTCGATCCTGACCTCCGGTGCTGTCTGTGTGGAGTTTGTACGTTCTCCCTGTGACCGCGTGGGTTTGCACCGGGTGCTCCAGTTTCCTCCCACACTCCAAGGACGGACAGGTTTGTGGGTTAATCGCCCCTGGTGTGTTGGGATAGATGTCCCTGGATGTGAACGTGGGATAACGGGAACTAATGCGTGAGTGAGGGGAAGAACCTGGGGGAGTTGAAGATGATGTGATGGACCCAGAATCCCCACCCCCTCCCCCACACAGTGCGGCGCTCCCTCACCCCCCCCCCCCCCCACACACACAGTGCGGCGCTCCCTCACCCCCCCCCCCCCACACACACAGTGCGGCGCTCCCTCACCCCCCCCCCACACACACACAGTGCGGCGCTCCCTCACCCCCCCCCCACACACACAGTGCGGCGCTCCCTCACCCCCCCCCCACACACAGTGCGGCGCTCCCTCACCCCCCCCCCCCACACACACACAGTGCGGCGCTCCCTCACCCCCCCCAAAAAAATGCGGCGCTCCCTCACCCCCCCCACATACACAGTGCGGCGCTCCCTCACCCCCCCCACACAATGCGGCGCTCCCTCACCCCCCCCCCACATACACAGTGCGGCGCTCCCTCACCCCCCCCACACAATGCGGCGCTCCCTCACCCCCCCCCCCACATACACAGTGCGGCGCTCCCTCACCCCCCCCACACAATGCGGCGCTCCCTCACCCCCCCCCCACACAATGCGGCGCTCCCTCACTGCCCCTCCCACAGTGCGGCGCTCCCTCACTGCCCCCCCCACACACACACAGTGCGGCGCTCCCTCACTGCCCCTCCCCCCACACAGTGCGGCGCTCCCTCTCCCCCCCCACACAGTGCGGCGCTCCCTCACCCCCCCCACACACACACACAGTGCGGCGCTCCCTCACTGCCCCTCCCCCCACACAGTGCGGCGCTCCCTCACCCCCCCTCCCCCACACAATGCGGCGCTCCCTCACTGCCCCTCCCACAGTGCGGCGCTCCCTCGGTGGGGAGGGGAGGGGAGGGGTCGGGCTGCGGTGCGGCCATCTTTGGCTTTGTGTCGGAGCGGCGGATCTGCGGGAAGGAGGTGAGTCCCAGCCCCGACCCCCCTCCCCCCTCCCTCCTCCCTCCTCCCTCCTGCACCCGCTCCCGGTCCCGCACCCGCTCCCGGGGACCCCCCACCCACCCCAGCCCGGCCCCGCCCCGCCCCGCAGCGCATCCGCAACCTGCTGCTCCCGGAGCCGCAGCGCATCCGCATCAGCGAGTCTCTGCAACCCAGATCTATGCCGATCCGCATCCCCATCCCCTCTGCACCTGTATCCGCAATCCCCGCAGCTGAATCCGCAACCCCGCACCTGTATCCGCAATCCCCGCTCCTGTATCCCATCCGCGTCAGGGACCCGCACCGCGTCCGCATCCCGGCACCGGGTCCGCAGCGCAGACTGTAACCCCCCCCCCCCCCCCTCCTCCCTCCCCCCCCAGCCCGGTATCGCCGCAGTCAGCCGTGCTTACAGGGACAGGATTACCTATGGGGAGGTGGTGGTGGTGGGGATTACAGACGGGGAGGGGGTTACAGAGATAGGGAGGGAGGGGTATAGGGCGTTACAGAGACGGGGAGTGGGGTGCCAAGGCTACAGAGATATGGAACCAGCTGTGAAGGTTGGTGATCACCTGGACAGGGAGGAGGTGAAAGTGGAAGGATGGAGTCCCTCCCCCAGGGCCAGCGCTGGTTATTTCTGTTCATTAAACTCGGAATGATTTCCATCGGAGTGTGTGGTGACCGTTCCCTCCCCCAGGGTCAGTGCGAGCTCTGTCCTGTTCGCAGGCCATTGTCCTGTGGTCAGTGCGAGCTCTGTCCACGTCGCTGTCACTGGCCGGATCCCGCAGCTCACCGACGTCCAGTCACATGCAGACCCTCCACCCCGGGCAAAGCGGGCAAAGCTGGCCGCTGGATCAGCCCCCCCCCCCGCCGCTCACTCAATGGTGAATCAGTGGAATTCTTTGCCACAGAAGGATGTGGAGGCCAAGTCAGTGGGTATATTTAAGGCAGAGATAGATAGATTCTTGAGTAGTACAGGTGATAGAGGGTATGGGGAGAAGGCAGGAGAATGGGGTTAGGAGGGAGAGATAGATCAGCCATGATTGAGCCACTACCACTGACCTTTCTGTCCTGGGCCTCCTCCTTTGACAGAGTGAGGCCACACGCAAACTTGAGAAACAGCTCCTCATATTTTGCTTGGGCAGCTTACGACCCAACGGTAAAAACAATTAATTATCCAATAGTAGGTAACTAACCAGCCCCTTCTTTCCCCTCTCTCCCCTGTGACCCAAATGGATGCCCACACATTTCTCCCAAAATCCTGCCCCCATTCCCCTCTCCCCAAACCTTTCCTCCCCTTCCCCCCCACACCTATTCCCCCACTTCAACCTTTATCCCCTCCTGCCTTCACATTTCCTGCCTCTTCTCTCCTTATCTCACAACCTTTTATCTTTTCATCTCTGGCCTTTGTCGACCAGTCTGCTAATCCCCTTCATCTGTATCCACCAATCACTCACCAAGCTTTGTCCTGCATTATCCCCCTTTCCTTCCTTCTCCCCCCCTGTCATTCTCTCCCCCCCCCCCCCACAATGAGCCTGAAGAAGGGTCCTGACCTGAAACGTCACCCACCCATGTTCTCCAGAGATGCTGCCTGACCTGCTGAGTTACTCCAGCACTTAGTGTCTGTCTTAAGACATATTTCGCTGTGGCTTTGTCAATTTAATTTATTGCCTCCTCAAAAATCTCCATCAAATAGTTGCACTATGATTTCCCACACACAAAGCTCTCCTAACCGGCATTTCCAGCAGTCGTGTGTGGTAACTTATCGAGAAGGGCCACGCAACTAAATTCACCGCAGGCAATGCTTCCCTTATCTAGTCTGCCAGCTACAACCACCAAATTAAACTGGCCATCTGTCAAAGTGACTTCCTCCCACCGTTTCCCGTCCCCTCACTGGCACTTCTTGTTTGCCCTGTTCTTCTTTTATGCATAAGTTGATAAGTCACAGCAGCAGAATAAGCCCATGAAGTCTACCCCACCATTCAATCATGGCTGATCTATCATTCCTTCTCAACCCCATTCTCCTGTCTTCCCCCCATAAACCCCTGACATCCGTCCATCAAGAATCTGCCCCCCCGCCCCCGATGTTAAGTAGTTATGGGTTTGAGGAAGGGTCTCAACCCGAAACATCACCTATCCAAGTTCTCCAGAGATGCTACTGACCCGCTGAGTTACAGTCACCGAGCACCAAAACAAGCCCTCTAGCCCAACTTGCCTATTCCAACCAAGCTGCCGCATCTACACTAGTCCCACCTGCCCGTGTTTGGCCCATATCCCTCTGAACACCACTAAAGGGGGATGTGGGAGAGACAGGGAGGGGGTGGCATGTGGGGTGATTAGCTGCGAGCCTAAAGTGGTATGGCCCAGTGCCAGCAGTGTATTTAGATCAGGTTTATTATGATCTGCTCCAGTACAGTGAAGTACAGGTACAGTGAGAGCTTTGCTTGCAGCAGCATAGACACAGACAGCACATAGACACATCATACAAGAATCACGTGTAAATCACACTTAAATCATGCAGGAATCTTGCATAAATCACACATCAATATGTATAAATCAAGCATAAATTATTTGTAAAAATGTTTTAAAGATTTCTAAAAGACTGAAGACTGCAAAAAGACATTTGTGCAAACACAATTAGCGAACAAGACAGTGCAAGAGGTGGCCCCTCGTGATCCGTGGCTGAGGTAGGATTGGGGTTGTCGGGCCAGTTCAAGAATCTGATGGTTGTAGGAAAGGAGCTGTTCCTGAAACTGGTGGTGTGGGACTTCATGAATCTGGATCTCCTGCCCTTCCCCTCTGCAATCAGGTCCTTCCACAAGCTAGGATGCTGTCCGATTCACCTCTAGCCCATTGTGCACATTGGACTTTGTCCCTGGAACTGGTGCGCTACAATGCTGAGAAAATTATTCTGCATTCTGTAACTTCCCCTTTGCTCTGCCTATTGTTCTTGAGTTTGGTTTGATTATATTATGTATAGTATATATGATCTGATTACATATTAATGATTTAGTTGAGAAAATTGAATGCTTTGTGGCCAGGTCTGGGGATGGTACGAAGATAAGTGGAGGGGCAGGAGGGCAGGGACTCTGCAGAAGGACTTTGAGTGGTTGGCAGATTGGGAAAGGAAGTGGGAAAGGAAGATGGAATAAAGGTGTAGAGTATTTTCAACTTTCAATGTTCGGAGGTGCAAACGGGCTTGGGAGTGCTCATGTTAGATTCTCAAAAAGCTAATTTACAAGTTGAATCGGTGGAATCGAAGGAAAATCCAATGTTAGTATTTATTTCAAGAGGAGTAGACTTTAAAAACAGGGATGTAATGCTGAGGCATAAAGCCTTATAAACAGTGGTCAGACTGCATTTTGAGTATCGTGAGCAGTTTTGGGCCCCATATCTGAGAAAGGATGTGCTGGCGTTGGAGAGGGTCCAGAGGAGCTTTACTACAATGATCCTGGGAATTGCTGGAGTTTAGAAGGATGAGGGGGGACCTCATTGAAACTAACCGAATAGTGATAGGCCTGGATGGAGTGAATGGGGAGAGTATGTTTCCAGTAGTGGGAGAGTCTAGGACCAAAGGGCACAGCCCCAGAATAAAAGGACATATCTTTAGAAAGGAGATGAGGAGGAATTTCTTTAGTCAAAGGGCGTTGAATCAGTGGAATTCATTGCCACAGACGGTGGTGGAGTCCAAGTCATTGGGTACTTTTAAAGTGGAGATTGACAGGATTAGTACGGGTGTCAAGGGTTATGGGGAGAATGGGGTTGAGAGGGACAGATAGACCAGCCATGGTTGAATGACGAAGTAGACTTGACTGGCTGAATTCAAATCTTACTGTATGACTTGGAACAGGATTGGGCAGCGTGCAAAACAAAGCTCTTTGCTATACCTCGGTTAAATGTGACCGTAATAAACCTAAACCAGTGGCAGTGAGAAGAGGGCCCGGCCTAGATGGTGGGGATCCTCGTTAGGTCCAGGGGATGATATTTATCCCTCGGAATCAAGAGTTGCGAGTGTTTATGAAACGCAACGACCAGACTGCTGTGAGGCAGGTTTTCCGGTCTCTAACGTGCCGTTGTCGGTGTGATCGTGCTGTGCGTGGATTGGCTGTGTTGTTTCCTGTGCTGCGGTGTGCTTTGGGGAGGGGGGGGTGAGGGGTGGCTGTGGGTGGGGTCGTGCCGGTGCAAGGCTGAAGGCTGGGTGTGTGACTGAGAGCGGCCAGTTGACAGTGAGGAGTGGGAACGATTCGATTGTGGTGAGTCTGACAGGGAGGGGAAGGGGAAGTCAGTGCGGATGTGTTCTCAACACAACAACCTGCAATTATTGCACTTTGTTAAACGTTGGATGTTTCCCGGGTAACTTGGTGTTGGACCGATATCGCTGCTGACCACGCCTTCCCTGCCGTCAGTGACTGCTCTGGCCCGGTCTCAGGCCAGCATCCGTGTTGCCCAGAGGGCGGACGTTCAAGGTGAGAGGGGAAAGATTAAATAGAAACATGGGGGGTAACATTTTTACACAGAGGGAGGTGGGTGTATGGAACGAGCTGCCAGAGGAGGTGGTGGAGGCAGGTACTATCGCAACGTTTACGAAACATTTAGACAGGAATATGGATAGGACAGGTTTAGAGCGATAAGGGACCAAATGCGGGCAGATGGGACAAATGTAGATGAGGCATGTTGGTCGGTGCGGGCGAGTTGGGCCGAAGGGCCTGTTTCTGTGCTGTGTGACTCTGACCCCCCTCCCTGCTGTCACTGTGAGCTCTGCCCACCTCTTTGTCCGCTCTCAGGCTCAGAGCAGAGCTGAGGCCGTTCGGTCCACTTGCTCATGCCAACCGAGATGCTCTATCTACACTAGTCCCACCTGCCTGCGTTTGGTCCATATCCCTCTAAACCTTTCCTGTCCATGTAGGTGTCCAAATGTATTATAAAAGTTATTGTACCTGCCTCAACTGCCTCCTCCGGCAGCTGGTTCCATACACCCACCTCACCGTGTATAAAAATGTTACCCCACATGTTTCTATTAAATCTTTCCCTCTCTCACCTTAAACCTCCGTCCTCTGGACAGCACGGATGCTGGCCTGAAAATGTTGCCCCTCGGGTCCCTATTAAATCGTTCCCCTCTCACCTTCAGCCTATGTCCTCTGGTTCTTGATTCCCCTACCCTGGGGAAAAGACATGTGCATTCACTCTACCTACTGTACAATGACAAAGAACAATGAATCAGTCTTGCATGTTGAGGAGGTGGAGAGGGCAGAGTCCACGGTGAGCGGGTCTGCTGCTTGTGTGGCTGGGAGGTTATCGACCACTCTGGCCATTGGCCGGCTACTGGCCAGTCATTTGTTGACCTGCAGGATCTGTGGCTTTAACTCGTTAACTGCCTGCAGTCACTCGTGCCTCTCAAGGGTGAGGTGTGGGTGAAGTGACCTCTCCCGGTCCACAGGCTTGACCGGGCGGAGGGAGGAAGGTCAGTGGAGTCGGGCCAGCCTCCACCCCTGGGTGTGCGGTTACTCTGGCCCCCTCTGCTGCTGGACACACCTTGGGTCAGTGTTAAGTCCGTGAGCAGACGTATGCCGGTGTGGGTAATGGGAGCGAGGGAGAGAGACTGGACAGAGTCATGAAGTTGATGTCTGGGTTGTGTTCAGTTGCTTGCGAGGCTAATGCTGAGGCTTTATAAGGGGCTGGTCAGACTGCATTTGGAATATTGTGAGCAGTTTTGTGCCCCATGTCTGAGGAGAGATGTGCTGGCGTTGGAGAGGGCCCAGAGGAGGTTTACGAGAATCAGCCTGGGAAGGATTGGGTTAACGTATTAAAGAAGGAACTGCAGATGCTGGAGAATCGAGGGTTACACAAAAAGCTGGAGAAACTCAGCGGGTGCAGCAGACTGGAGTCTGAAGAAGGGTCTCGACCTGAAACGTCGCCTATCTCCTTCGCCCCTTAGATGCTGCTGCACCCGCTGAGTTTCTCCAGCTTTTTGTGTAACCCTTGGGTTAACGTATGATGAGCGTTTGATGGCACTAGGCCTGTCCTCACTGAGGTTTAGAACGATGAGGGGGAACCTCATTGAAACTTACCGAATAGTGGAAAGCCTGGATAGAGTGGATGTGGAGAGGATTTTTCCAATAGTGGAAGAGATGTAGGGCCAGAGGGTTCAGCCTCAGAATAAAACGATGTTGCTTTAAAAAGAGGAGGAATTTCTTTAGCCAGAGCGTGGTGAATCTGTGGAATTGAGTGTCACAGACAGCTGTGGAGGCCGTCACAGGGTATTTTTAAGTAGAGATATTGATAGGTTCAAAGGATTGCAAAAGTTATGGGGAGAAGGCAGGAGAATGGGGTTGAGAGGGAGAGATAGATCAGCCATGATTGAATAGTGGAGTAGACTTGATAGGCGGAATAGCCTAGTTCTGCTCCTATGACTTGCGGTCTTTCCTCTTGAGCCTTGGCATCCTTTGTACTTGGCTCAGAGGCAAGGAAAGGGGGGGGGGGTGAGAAGGGGGAACATCTCACACCCAGAGGGGCCCTTGGATTAGCCGAGGGGCCGGACACGGGTGAGTGAGGTCCCCCGCACACCGGGGGGCGGGGGGGGGGGGGTGAGGGAGGAAGTCGCTACCTCCGAGTGCTGCAGTAAGCGTGTGTTCTTGGCGATGATCTGCCTTTGTCCTGAATGAACATGGAACAGCACAGGAAGTGGCCCTTCGGCCCACAATGTCCGAGCTTAACATGTTCCTCCATTCACTGAATATCCATGTGCCTATGTCAAACACCACTATCATATCTGCTTCCACCACCATCCCTGGCAGCGCATTCCAGGTACCCACCACCCTCTGGGTAAAAAACATCTGCCCCGCGTATCTCCTTTAAACTTTTCCCCTCCGGATTAAAGCTCTGTCCTCTAGTCACAGAGTTGTACAGCACAGAAACAGGCCCTTCGGCCCAACTCGTTCGTGCCGACCAAGGCCCCACCTGCCCACGTTAGGCCCATATCTTTCCAAACGTTTCCTATCCATGTACTGGGTGCACATGTACCATGTAACTGCTGTTATCGTACCTGCCTTAACTACCTACTCAGGCCACTGGTTCCTTACACCCACCACCCTCTGTCTGAAAACGTTGTCCCTCAGGTTCCTATTAAATAGTTCCCCTCTGATCATAAACCCATTTCCTCTGGTTCTTGATTCCCCTACCCTGTACTTTCACCCCATCTATCCCCCGCATGATTTAATACACCACTACAAGATCACCCCTCACCTCCTGCACCATGGAATAAAGTTCCAGCCAGCTTGTCTCTGAGCTACGCCAACGCTGACACTTCCTCTGTGGTCCAGGCTCCTGCACTACAATGGATTTCTGCCTCACACCCTCCTCATTCTCTCTCTCCTCACTCTCTCCCTCCAGATCGTTGCCCTCCTCCCCCTCCCTTCCTCCCCCTCGAGACTTGTGCTTGTGGTTCTGTCTCAAGTTGAACTTGGGGGTTGTGGGGAGATGGGGGGAGTGTGGGGAGACTGGGAGCAAGGGGAGATGGGGGGGGGGGGGGCGGGTGATGAGGGGAGACGGGGAGTGAGGGGAGACTGCGCGAGGAGTGTGAGCAGCTTCCCTCCTCTCTCCCCCCCCCCCCCCTTCACCGATTGCTTCCTGTCCTCATTTCTGTTCTGCTTTCCGTGCGTCTGTGTGTTTGAGCATCGAGAGTATGTCCGGCTCTCCCCTCTTTACCCTCCCTCCCCTTCCCCCTCGCACGGTCAGACTCTGCCCCGGGGGAGAGTGGTGGTTTGTGGGGGGCTGTTGCCTGGGGAACTGGACTGCCTGTCTCTCATGGGGGGGAGGGGTCAAGGCAATCTCAGTGTCTGGGAGTGAGGGGCTGGGGGGAGGATCAGGGAGGTGGAGGTGGATGGACAAAGCGGGGGGGTGGAGCAGGACCACCAGGCCTGGTTCTGTGGCTATGCTTGAGTGGGGCTGTTACATCATGGGGGAGGGGGGGCAAGTGGACATGTGAGAGGGTGGGAGGAGGATAGTAGCGGGGGAAAGGGGGAGGGAGAGGCAAGGGCGAGAGTTGGGTGGATGAGAGAGGGGTGGGGGAGAGAGCCAGTCCTATCTGTCCCTGGGTGGAGAAAGGACAGAGGGGTGGGGTGGGGATGGGGGGGGGGGGGGGCGTGGGATAGAAGGAGAATGGGTGGGTGTGGGGAAGGGGAGGGTGTTTATGTGGTGGGTGGAGCAATAACAGTGGCCTTTACCCCCTCCCTCTCTCTAGCTCCTCTCCTTACACTCCGTGTGCCTGGAACTCCTCTGGCCCGAACACCTCCCCCACTGACAGTGAAGGGTTTACCTTCGGTGACTATCCCCCCCTCCACCCAGTGGCCTGTGTCTCCCTCGGGGGGGGGGGGAGGGGGGGGAAGAATCTCTGCCCTGCAGGCCGTGAGCCCAGCTGGGGCGGGGTCCTGGGGCAGGAGAGGCCAGGATGGAGGGGGAGGGGGAGCAGACTGGTCAGTGTTCCTCAGGGAATCTCTCTCCGGCCACACTGACCCCACCCTCTCTCTGGCCACACTGACCCCACCCTCTCTCCGGCCACACTGACCCCCCCTCTCCCCGTGTGCTCCCCAGGGTGAACCCGACCGGACGCCGTCGCCATGACAACCCACGTGACGCTGGAGGACGCTCTGTCCAACGTGGACCTGCTGGAGGAGCTGCCGCTGCCTGACCAGCAGCCATGCATCGAGCCGCCCCCCTCCTCCATCATGTACCAGGTAGCAATGTTACAAAATTTTGAGATTTAAAAAATCAAGTCTGCAATTAATCCCATCAGATAAAGCATAAAAAGAAGTTTAATTTGACACCTAATTTACTTTCATATCTTCAGTATTAAGAAAGTTATGGCCATTTTCATACTCGGAAATTAGCATCTTGCTCCCCATTGCCTTTCAATTGACTTAACTCAAAAGTTGTGATCTGGAAAAGTTAAAAGCCCATAACTTTCTTAAAAATTAAGAGAACGCAATGAAATTTTCAGTTATTATAGATTGAAGCATTCTGAAACAAATATGAAACCATCTTACTTGGATGACCTGAAATTAAAGCATATAATTAGTTAGTTATCTAATTGTAGCTAATTACAAAATTCAATGAGTAGATCTAAACATCTATCCATTTCTTAAGAAAAGATAAACTTTTTTTAAATTGCCTAAGTGTCCAAATAACATTCACACAATAATCCACAATATAACATAATTTTTAAATCTCATTTTCATGAATTTCTGGGCCAAATGGAAGGAATTTAGTGTTTGATTCCTGTAAATTAATGGCCATTTAAATCAACTAGCGAGTGGGTTTTAGTGGAATGCGGTGGATTGGAACGCTGCGGTTAGCGGTGAAGTCGGGGGGAAAAATACTGTTTGTTCATAGATTTTTTGGGACCCCATTTCGCAACATAAAAATATTATTAAAGCCTCCCGAAAAACCAACTTTTAATATAAAAATAAACTATTTACCTTTTCTTCTCCCCTACGCAAAATCCTTCCGGTTGTCAGTTCTCACGGCTTTTGAAGGTGATTTTTAAATTACTCTAGTTAACAAATAATTTAGAGTAATTTAAAAATACCTTCATTCATGAAATGTCGGAGCGATTTTTCTTCCGCAACCAAATCGCCCGACATTCATCGATTTGTCCTGCCTGTTGAAAAACGGCACTTTAAGCCCGTCCCCCTCTGAAAGGCGCCAAAGTCGCGCACATGGGGAGCGGCAGAAGTGCAGCGCTGCTCAAGGTAAGTTTCGCAACATACCTATACCAGGTAGGTAGGTCCGGCCGTCCGCAGGTACCGGTCAGTGCTCCTCTGAGTACTGGTCCGTCTACAGCTCCCCGTGTCTCCCTATCCCAGTCTGCGGTGGGATCCCAGACACGGGGTGGATTTCCCTTTGACCCGCCGATCCCAGGTGTGACAGACGGGTGAAGCAGGTTCATCAGTGAGGGACGGAGAAGGGGGTGGCATGCTGAAGCAGCGGGTTGAACCACTGCCTTTAAGCATCAGGGACCTAGTTCAACCCTAGCCTCGGGTGCTGAGTGCGTGTGGCGTTTGCACGTTCTCCCCGTGACTGCGTTGGTTTCCTCCAGGAGCTCCAGTTTCCTCCCACATCACAAAGACATGCGGATTGTAGGTTATTTGACTCACTGAAAATTGTTCCCAGTGGTTAGGGAGTGGATGAGAAAGTGGGATAACATGGAACTAGTATGAATGGGTGATCGATGGTCGGCATGGACTAGATGGGCCGAAGGGCCCGGCCCATGTTGCATCTCTGAACTGGGGAGTGAATCATCGATGGGAAGGGTGGGGAGACAGTCACAAGCCAGACTGCGATGGGTACAAGTCTTTCCGGAAGCTTCTCACCTCTGCTTTCCTCCCAGGCTAATTTTGACACCAACTTCGAGGACAGGAATGCGTTTGTTACGGGGATCGCCCGGTACATCGAGCAGGCCACGGTGCACTCCAGCATGGTGAGTATCCCCCCCCCCCTCCACAGCCCCCAATTCCAGCCCACACCCCAGCCCAGACCCTGACACACACCCACCGGCCCACAGACAACCCCCGGCCCCAGGTACATCGAGCAGGCCACGGTGCACTCCAGCATGGTGAGTATCCTCCCTCCTCCACAGCCCCACACCCCAGCCCACACCCCCCCTTCTCCAGCCCACAACCCCTTTCTCCAGCCAAACCCCCACACCCTGGCCCAGACCCCCACACATACCCACCAGCCCACAAACATCCCCCGGCCCCAGGTACATCAAGTAGGCCACGGTGCACTCTTTATGGTGAGTCTATCAGAGACCATCACCCCCTCCCCTCTCATCGACACCATCCACCCCGTGACCAAAGATACCCCTAGACTGACCTCCCCCAACTCGCCCCTCTCACCCTGAACCCTCACCGACCCCTCAATGCCTGACCTCCCCCCTCTTGTGGTTGCAGAACGAGATGCTGGAGGAGGGTCATGAATATGCGGTGATGCTGTACACATGGAGGAGCTGCTCGCGGGCCATCCCACAGGTAAGCCATCAAGGATGCAGAGAGACAATACTGAGACAAACCGGAGTCCCAGTGTAATCACTCGGACACACGGACTATGTGGCGCAGTCTGAATAAGATAACTGGCGGCAAAGCAAGGTCAGGCAACATCGTTGGTGATCGTGCTGCCTGGCCTGATGAGCTGAATGCTTCCTGTGCTCCCTTCGAGCAGAAGGCCATCAGGGCGGTGACTCCTGGCCCTTCAAACTCCAGTGTGCCTTTCCCCAGGGTGACTGGGGCTGAGGTGAGATCGGCCTTCCTGAGGGTAAACTCACTTAAAGCAAGTGGCCCAGACGGAGTTCCTGGCAGTGTCCTTAGTAGCTGTGTGGACCAGCTAGTGGGAGTATTTGCGGACATCTTTAATCTCTCCCTACTCTGATCTGAGGTACACACCTGCTTCAAGAAGACCACCATCATCCCAGTGCAAGACCTCATGCCTAAACGACCACTGTCTAGTAGCCTTGACATGTACAATCATGAAATGCTTTGAGAGGCTTGTTATGGAATGCATTAATCCCAGTCTACCCAGCGGCCTTGACCCACTGCAGTTCACCTACTGCCACAACAGGTCCAATGCCGTCGGCATAGCCCTACACTCATCCCTAGAACACCTGGATAAGAGAGACACCTGCTTCAGACTCCTATTCCTAGACTACAGCTCTGCCTTTAATACCGTTACACCATCCAAGCTTATCACCAAATTCACGGGACTTGGAATCTGCACTCATCTCTGCAACTGGATCCTCGACGTCCTGACCAACAGAACCCTAATCAGTGAGGATAGGGGCCAAATCATTCTCTACAATAATCTTCAACACGGGTGGCCACAAGGATGTGTCCTCAGCCCCCTTCTTTACTCCTTGTGTACCCTTGATAGTGCAGCCATGGACAAATCTAATGCAATTTTCAAATTCGCAGACGTACCACCATTGTGGGCCTCATATCAAATAATGATGAGACGGAGTACAGGAAGGAGATTGAGAACCTCATGTCCAGGCGTTGAGACACCAACCTTTCTCTCAATTACAGCAACACAAAGGTGATAGCGATCAGGAAGCAAAGTGATACACATACCCCAGTTTGCATTGATGGCGCTGAAGTAGAAATGGTTGAAAAGTTTCTAGGAGTCAATTTCATCAACAATTTTCCTGGACCACATATATTGAAGCAATGACCAAGAAAGAGCACCAATGCCTTTGCTTCATTAGAAGACCAAGGAAGTTTGGTACGTTCCCTACAACTGTCACCAACTTCTACAGATACACCATAGAAATCATTTTATCAGGATGCATCACAGTTTCGTTTGGGAACAGCTCCATCCAAGACCACAAGATCACGGTGGCACAGCAGTAGAGTTGCTGCCTTAGAGAAAATGCAGCGCCGGAGACCCGGGTTCGATCCCAACTACGGGTGCTGTCTGCATGGAGTTTGTACGTTCTCCCCGTGACCTGCGTGGGTTTTCTCTGAGATCTTCGGTTTCCTCCCACAGTCCAAAGACGTACAGGTTTTTAGGTTAATTGGCTTGGTAAATGTAAAAATTGTCCCTAGTGGGTGTAGGAAAGTGTTATTGCGCGGCGATTGCTGGTCGGCGTGGACCCGGTGGGCTGAAAGGCTTGTTTCCGTGCTGTATCTCTAAACTCAACTAAACTAAAATTGCAACAAATTATGGACGAAGCCCAGACCATAACACAAACCAACCTCCCTTCCATTTATACCTCACGATGCCTCTGCAAGGCCAACAGCATAATCAAGGATGAGTCGCACCCTGGCCACTCCATCTTCTCCCCACTCCCATCAGGTAAAAGGTAAAGTGTGAAAACACACACCTCCAGATTCAGGGACAGTTTCTTCCCAGCTGTTATCAGGCAACTGAATCATCCTACCACAACCAGAGAGCAGTGCTGAACTACTATCTACCTCTTTGGTGACCCTCAGACTACCCTTGATAGGTCTTTGCTGGCTCTACCTGGCACTAAACGTTATTCCCTTATCATGTATCTAGACACTGTAAATGGATCGATTGTAATCATGTGATCTTGTTCTTCTGACAAAATCTTTTCATTGTGACGCCATTGTGACGCAGTGACAATAAACAAAACTGAACTGATAACCCCACACTCTCCATCCCCCTCCTCCGTGTACACCTGGAGATGCTCATGAGCCAGCCCACATCACCCGCCCACATCACCCTTCCTGCACCCCACCCCCACCATAACCTCTAAATCGTAATTACAGCACCGAGATAAGCAGGGCCAGTTTCTGGTCTGGTTTTCCTTGGTCCAGGTCATGCTTCGGGGTGCTAACATCCCACCCTCTGTTCCTCCCCTCCCCTCCTCCTCCAGGTCAAATGTAACGAGCAGCCCAACCGGGTGGAGATCTATGAGAAGACGGTGGAGGTGCTGGAGCCTGAGGTCACCAAGCTGATGAAGTTCATGTACTTCCAGGTAACGGCCTCGAGTCGCCCCCCCTCCCCCATCCCCCAATCGCACACCCCCCCACCCCATCCCCCAATCGCACACCCCCCCTAACCCAGCATGTTATTACCAGACCTCGATTGCAGAACGTCGGTGGTCTACAACACTGCTCCCAGGGTCTTCCCACCCCTCCCACAGTATCAGCCCTCCCTCAGTATCGCCCCTCCCACAGCGCGGCGCTCATTCACCGCCCCACCCTCAGTACCGCCCCTCCCATAGTATCGTTCCTCTCACAGTGCGGCGCTCCCCCTGTACCGCCCCGTCCAGCCGTGCCCGTCCAGCCGTGCCCATCCAGCTGTGCCCGTCCAGCTGTGCCCAGCTGCTGTGCCCGTCGAGCCGTGCCCACCAGCTGTGCCTGTCCAGCTGTGCCCATCCAGCTGTGCCCGTCCAGCTGTGCCCGTCCAGCTGTGCCCATCTAGCTGTGCCCACCAGTGGTTTGACTGCCTTGTGCCCGCCCTAGCGCAAGGCGATCGAGCGTTTCTGTGGCGAGGTGAAGCGGCTGTGCCACGCCGAGCGGCGCAAGGACTTTGTGTCGGAGGCCTATCTACTGACCCTGGGCAAATTCATCAACATGTTCGCCGTGCTCGATGAGCTGAAGAACATGAAGTGCAGCGTCAAGAACGACCACTCTGCCTACAAACGGTGAGCACCGACCACGGCAGGCCACTCGGCCCATCTCAGGGCCCACAGGGATAGGAGCAGGCCACGCGGCCCATCCCACGGCACTCCAGGATAGGCTCAATGTCTCTGGGATATGTGGAGAACATTCAAGCGGAAGGGTGATCTTATGGAGGTGTATCGGACCATGAGGGGAATAGATAGGGTGATAGGGTGATAGGGTCTTTTATCCAGAGTAGGGGAACCAAGAAACAGAGGGCATAGGTTTAGGGTGAGAGGGAAAATATTTAACGAGATATAGTGCGGAAACTGGCCCTTCGGCCCACCAAGACCGCTGTGAACAGTAATCACCGTACACTAGCACTATCCTACAATTTTACAATGACAATTTTACCAAAGCCAATTAGCCTACAAACGCGCACGTCTTTGGAGTGTGAGAGTGAACCCGTAACCAATGTGGTCACAGGAAGAACATACAAACTCCGTACAGGCAGCACCCATAGTTGGAAGTGAACCCTGGTCTCTGGCGCTGTAAGGCAGCAGCTCTACCGCTGCACCACTGTGCCATTCCAAACCAGAGTGGCGGAGCTAAGGGTTCAGTGAGCCAAGGGTTCAGTGAGCTAAGGGTACAGTGCTTTTTAGCAAAGGTTAGTTTAAAGGATTAAGATTTTTATAGTGTGAGTTGATTTAATTTGGGGGCAAGCCTTGTCAGTTGAGATTGGTCCCATGGTTTGCTCATCCTGCAACATGTGGGAGATCAGGGATATGGTCGGTGTACCTGGTGACTACGTGTGCAGGAAGTGTGTCCAGCTGCAGCTCCTGGCAGACCGCATTGAATGAATGGAGCTGCGGTTGGATTTATACTGGAGCATCCACGATGCTGAGTAACTCATGGATAGCACGTACAGTGAGTCGTAAAAGTCAAGCAGACAGAATAGGAACGGGTGTCCATTTTCCAGCGTAGCAGTAGTGCAGGAGTCCCCTGCGGACATCTCAAATGGGATGAGGTCCTACAAGGCGATTTTAGGGAGCTAGGAGATAAACTTAAAAGTAGGACCTCAAAGGTAATAATCTCTGGATTATTACCAGTGCCACGTGCTAGTCAGAGTAGAAATAGGAGGATATTGCAGATGAATACGTGGCTTGAAAAATGGTGCAAGGGGGAGGGATTCAAATTTCTCGGGCATTGGAACCAGTTCTGGGGGAGGTGGGACCAGTACAAACAGGACGGTCTGCACCTGGGCTGGAATGGAACCTATGTCCTTGGGGGAGAGTTTGCTAGTGCCGTCAGGGAGGATTTAAACTAATGTGGCAGGGGGATAGGAGCATGAGCAGAGAGACAGAGGGGTGTAAAATGAGGGTAGATGAGGTAGCAAGGTGAAAAGTTAAAGTGGCAGGCAGAAAAATCCAGGGCAAAAATAAAAACAGCCATTTTTCAACATAATTTTATAAAGGGTAAGAGTGTTGTAAAAACAAGCCTGAAGGCTTTGTGTCTCAATGCAAGGAGCATTCGTAATAAGGTGGATGAGTTGAATGTGCAGATAGTTATTAATGAATATGATATAGTTGGGATCACGGAGACATGGCTCCAGGGTGACCAAGGCTGGGAGCTGAACATCCAGGGATATTCAATATTCAGGAGGGATAGACAGAAAGGAAAAGGGGGTTGAGTAGCATTGCTGGTTAGAGAGGAGATTAAGGCAATAGAAAGGAAGGACATTAGCTTGGAGGATGTGGAATCGATATGAGTAGAGCTGCGAAACACTAAGGGGCAGGAACGCTTGTGGGAGTTGTGTACAGGCCACCTAACAGTAGTTGGGGATGGCATCAAACAGGAAATTAGAAATGCGTGCAACAAAGGTAAAACATTTATAATGGGTGACTTCAATCTACATATAGATTTGGTGAATCAAATTGGCAGGGGTGCTGAGGAAGAAGACTTCTTGGAATGTATGCGGGATAGTTTTCTAAACCGACATGTTGAGGAACCAACGAGAGAGCAGGCTATTCTAGATTGGGTATTGAGTAATGAGGAAGGGTTAGTTAGCAGTCTTGTTGTGCGTGGCCCCTTGGGCAAGAGTGATCATAATATGGTTGAGTTCTTCATTAGGATGGAGAATGACATTGTTAATTCAGAAACAAGGGTTCTGAACTTAAAGAAAGGTAACTTTGAGGGTATGAGACGTGAATTGGCCAAGATAGACTGGCAAATGATTCTAAAGGGTTGACGGTGAATATGCAATGGAAGGCATTTAAAGACTGCATGGATGAACTACAACAATTGTTCATCCCAGTTTGGCAAAAGAATAAATCAGGGAAGGTAGTGCATCCGTGGATAACAAGGGAAATCAGGGATAGTATCAAAACAAAATATGAAGCATACAAATTAGCCAGAAAAAGTAACCTACCAGAGGACTGGGAGAAATTCAGAGTCCAGCAGAAGAGGACAAAGGGCTTAATTAGGAAAGGGAAAATAGATTATGAAAGAAAACTGGCAGGGAACATAAAAATTAACTGCAAAACTTTTTATAGATATGTGAAGAGAAAAAGGTTAGTTAAAACAAATGTAGGTCCCTTGCAGTCAGAAACTGGTGAATTGATCATGGGGAACAAGGACATGGCAGACCAATTGAATAACTACTTTGGTTCTGTCTTCACTAAGGAAGACATAAATAATCTGCCGGAAATAGCAGAGGACCGGGGATCAAATGAGATGGAGGTACTGAGTGAAATCCAGGTTAGCCGGGAAATTGTGTTAGGTAAATTAAATGGATTAAAGGCCGATAAATCCCCAGGGCCAGATAGGCTCCATCCCAGAGTACTTAAGGAAGTAACGCCAGAAATAGTGGATGCATTAGTGATAATTTTTCAAAACTCTTTAGATTCTGGAGTAGTTCCTGAGGATTGGAGGATAGTTAATGTAACCCCACTTTTTAAAAAGGGAGGGAGAGAGAAAGTGGGGTATTACAGATCAGTTAGTCTAACATCGGTAGTGGGGAAAATGCTAGTCAGTTATTAAAGATGGGATAGCAGCACATTTGGAAAGTGGTGAAATCATTGGACAAAGTCAGCATGGATTTACGAAAGGTAAATCATGTCTGACGAATCCTATGGAATTTTTCGAGGATGTAACTAGTAGAGTGGATAAGAGAGAACCAGTGGATGTGTTATATCTGGACTTTCAGAAGGCTTTCGACAAGGTCCCACATAAGAGATTAGTATACAAACTTAAAGCACACGGTATTGGGGGTTCAGTATTGATGTGGATAGAGAACTGGGTGGCAGACAGGAATCAAAGAGTAGGAGTAAACGGGTCGTTTTCAGAATGGCAGGCAGTGACTAGTGGGGTACCGCAATGCTCATTGCTGGGACCACAGCTATTTACAATATATATTAATGATCTGGATGAGGGAATTGAATGCAACATCTCCAAGTTTGCGGAATACACGAAGCTGGGGGGCAGTGTTAGCTGTGAGGAGGATGCTAGGAGGCTGCAACGTGACTTGGATAGGTTTTGGGAGTGGGCAAATGCATGGCAGATGCAGTATAATGTGGATAAATGTGAGGTTATCCACTTTGGTGGCAAAAAAAGGAAAGTAGACTATTATCTAAATGGAGGCCGATTAGGTAAAGGGGAGATGCAACGAAACCTGGGTGTCATGGGACGCCAGTCATTGAAAGTAGGCATGCAGGTGCAGCAGGCAGTGAAGAAAACAAATGGTATGTTGGCATTAATAGCAAATGGAGTTGAGTACAAGAGCAGGGAGGTTCTACTGCAGTTGTACAGGGTCTTGGTGAGGCCACACCTGGAGTATTGTGTACAGTTTAGAGAATATGGACCAAATGCGGGCAGGTGGGACTAGTGTTGATGGGGCATCTTGGTGGCATGGGCGAGCTGGGCCGCAGGACCTGTTCCATACTGTGACTCTTGATTTTGTCGATGTACAGGAGGTCTCATCGGGAATACCGGCTGCAGTAAGTGAGGTTAGAGGAGGTGCACATCAACCTCTGTCTCACCTGGAAGGACAGTCGAATATTGGAGCAAAGAGGTCCTTCTGCAGTTGTACAGGGCCAGAGTGGGACCACACCTGGAGTATTGTGTGCAGTTTTGGTCCCCTATTTTCAGGAAGGACATTCTTGCTATTGAGTGAGTGCAGAGTAGGTTTACAAGGTTGATTCCCGGGATGGTGGGACTGTCATATGCTGAGAGAATGGAGCGGCTGGGCTTGTACACTCTGGAGTTTAGAAGGATGAGAGGGGATCTCATTGAAACATATAAGATTGCTAAGGGTTTGGACATGCTAGAGGCCGGAAACATCTAGCTGTTGAGAGGTCAGATGTTGGGAGAGGTCAGAACCAGGGGCCACAGTTTAAGAATAAGGAGTAAGCCTTTTAGAATGGAGACGAGGAAACACTTTTTCACCCAGAGAGTGGCGAGTCTGTGGAGTTCTCTGCCTCCGAGGGCGGTGGATGCAGGCTCTCTGGATGCTTTCTTCAAAGAGCTAGATGGGGCTCTTAAAAATAGTGGAGTCAGGGGATATGGGGAAAAGGCAGGAAGGGGGTACTAATTGGGGATGATCAGCCATGATCATATTAAATGGCAGTGCTGCCTCGAAGGGCTGAATGGCCTACTCCTGCACCTATTGTCGATTGACTGCTGGGGTTGCAGGATGGAGGTGAGGGAGGACATATAGGGACAGGTGCTATAGATCGTACAGCGGCATGGAAAGTACCTGTGGTGAGGGGGGTGGGTTGGAAGGTATGAGTGAAGGTATGGTATCAGCCCAACTCATCCATGCCGACCAAGATTCCCCATCTAAATTCATCGTATTGGCATGCCTTGGACTACAGGGTGGGATATGGCCAATGGGGAGGCAGGTTGGAACTAGCTTAGATGAGGCGTGTTGGCTAGCATGGGTAGGTTGGGCCAAATGGCCTGTTCCTGTTCCTGTGCTGTACCACCCGTTGACCATCCCTCTCTCCGTCCTTGTCCAGAGCCGCCCAGTTCCTCCGGAAAATGGCCGATCCCCAATCCATCCAAGAGTCCCAGAACCTCTCCATGTTCCTGGCCAATCATAACCGCATCACCCAGGTGAGGGGGGATTGGGGGTGGGTGGGAGGGAGGAGTGAGATGGGATGGGGAGGGGGATGGGGTGGGGGAGAGACAGGGTGGGGGAGAGATGGGATGGGGAAGGGGGATGGGGTGGGGGAGAGACCGGGTGGTGGAGAGATGGGATGGGGGAGGGGGATAGGGTGGGGGAGAGACCGGGTGGTGGAGAGATGGGGTGGGGGAGGGAGACAAATGGGGTTTGGGGAGTGGGAGGGAGGCAGGGCGTGGGAGGGGGTCAGAGATACGGCTTGGGAGGGGAGGAGGGCCAGGGTCTGTGGATGGGGCCGTCAGTGTTGGAGTTGGTGGGAGGGGGGAGGTTGGTGGAGGAGGTGTATGTGGGGGTGGGGGTGTGATTGGGGGGTAGAGGGTGAGGGTCGGGTGGAGGGTGGGCGGGAATGAGGGAAGTGAGCAAGGATGTTTGAGGGGAGTGCGTGTGTCAGGCTGCTGCCCTGCGCCCTCTGACCTGTGCCCCCCCCGCCAACAGTGCCTGCACCAGCAGCTGGAGGTGATTGCGGGCTACGAGGAGCTGTTAGCTGACATCGTCAACATCTGCGTGGATTACTACGAGAACCGCATGTACCTCACTCCCAGCGAGCGCCACATGCTGCTCAAGGTGAGGGGGCGATGGGGGGGGGGGGGGGGGGGGGGTTCCATATACCTCACCCAGTGCGCGGCAGGTGCTGCTCAAGGTGGGGCCTGGGGGGAGGGAGGTGAGGGGGAGGTGATGGAGCCTTGCACTGTGGGAGGGGCGCCACTGATGGCGCGGTGAGCACGGGGTGAGGGGAGGTGCGGAGCCGGTGTGACCCTCTTCCCCCTGCAGGTGATGGGCTTCGGTCTGTACCTGATGGATGGGAACGTCAGCAACATCTACAAACTGGACGCCAAGCGCCGCATCAACCTGGGCAAGATCGACAAGTTCTTCCGGGTAAGCAGGGGGGATGTGGGCAGGGGGGATGTGGGCAGTGGTGCAATGGGACGAGTGGACACTTGGACAGTGGGTCAGGGGAGAGTAGTTAGTGGATCAGTGGTTAATGGGGCAGTGGGAGAGGTGCGGGAGGGGAAGGGCAATGTGGGCATGGTTGTGGTGTGGTCTTCCCTCCCCTCTCTCTTCCTCCTCTCTTTCTCCATCTGTCTATCTCCTCTCTCTCTCCGCTCTTCCCACTCTCTCTTTCTCCCTCTCCCATCTCTCTCCCACCCGCATCTCTCCCCCGTCCCCCATCGTTTCCGCCCCTCTCTCCCCATCTCTCCCTCCCCCCCTCCCCACCCCCCCCCTCCCCCTCTCTGCCTGCACTCACCCCCCTCTCTCCCCTGCAGCAGCTACAAGTGGTGCCCTTGTTTGGCGACATGCAGATAGAGCTGGCGCGCTACATTAAGACCAGTGCTCACTTTGAGGAGAACAAGTCCAAGTGAGTTCAAGTCGTAATGTTCCCGTTGCCACTGGCAGCGCGGGGGGGAGAGTGGATCTGGTCGGGGAGACAGCCCCCTGGCAGTATCCGCTCTCCGATCTTCCCACCTCATCACCATTCCCGGTGGGAAGCTCCTGGAGCGGGTCTCCCCCGGAGTGACTGTCTCCCCCGGCCGGGAGGGTCCAGCCCCCACCCTCCCCCCCACCACGGAGACGGCGGATACAGGTACGGGGGGGGGGTGTTGGGGGGGGGGGGGGTCTTCAACAGGGGGAAGGAGGGTCATCGCTACTGGTCTCTCCCTCTGTCGCCAACTCTCCCCACACACGGACACTCCCCCAGCACCCACTCTCCCCACGGACACTACCCCATAATTTGCATTTGACAACGTTCCACAAGGTAGACTGCTCCGGAAGATTATATCCCATTGGATCCAGGGAGAGATATTCGACTGGATAAAATATTGGCTTCATGGAAGGAAGCAGAGGGTGATGGTGGAAGGTTGTTTTTCTGACTGTCTCCCCTGCGGTGATTAGCGGCGTGCCTCAGGGTTGGGCCCATTTCCATTTGTCATCCACATCAATGAGTTGGATGAGAATATACATGGCATGTTAAGCAAGTTTACAGATACCACAATAGTGGGTGGCATTGTAGATAGTGAAGATGGCTGTCAAAATTTGCAGCAGGATCTAGATCGGTTGGGCAGGGTGGGCCGACGAATGGTTGATCGAATTTAGTACAGAGAAGTGTGAGGTTGAATTTTGTCTGATATGGGCAGAACCTACACAGTGAATGGTAGGGCTCTGGGGAGTGTTGTTGAGCAGAGGGATCTAGGAGTGCAGGTACATGGTTCCTTGAAAGTAGCGTCACAGGTAGATAGGGTGGCCAAGAAGGCTTTTAGCACATTGGCCTTCATTGCTTAGAGTATTGAGTATAGAAGTTGGGAGGTCATTTTGCAGTGATATAAGACATGGGTAAGGGCCCATTTAGAGTAACGTGTACAGTTTTGGTCACCATGTTGTAGGAAAGATGTTGTCAAGCTGGAAAGAGTAGATAAGATTTACTAGGAAATTGCCAGGACTCGAGGGCCTGTTCTACAGAGAAAGGTTGACTAGGACTATTCCTTGGAACGCAGGAGGATGAGGGGTGATCCTATAGAGATGTATAAAATCATGAGGAGAATAGATGGGGTAAATACCCCAGAGTAGGGGTATCAAGAACCAGAGGACATAGGTTTAAGGTGAGAGGGGAAAGATTTAATAGGAACCTGAGGGGCAACTTTTTCCACACAGTGGGTGGTGGGTGTATGGAACAGGCTGCCAGATGAGGTTTTCGAGGTTGGTTGCATTTAAAATTCATTTGGACAGGTACATGGATAGGAAAGGTTTTGAGGGATATGGGCCAAGTACTAGTGTAGACGAGGCATCTTGGTCGGCGTGGGTGAGTTGGGCCGCAGGGCCTGTTTCCGTGCTGTATCTCACAACTCTGATCCGCTCCCTCACTGATATGGGTGAGAATCCACCAGGACTGGGGGTGCTCCGTTATCTGTCCCCCCCCCTCCCGAAGTAGTGACGTGGATGGAGGAGGGTCAGTAGTGGGGCACGAGGGGGGTAATGGGGAGGAGGTGAACCCCGTTGTGGGCCGACTAACACACCCCCCCCCACCCTCACGTGCCCCTCTCCCCACGCCGACCCCCCCCCCCCACGCATGATGCTATCTCCCCCACAGGTGGACGTGCACACAGAGCAGCAGCAGCCCCCAGTACAACATCTGTGAACAGATGGTGCACATACGTGACGACCACATCCGCTTCATCTCCGAGCTGGCCCGCTACAGCAACAGCGAGGTGTGTGACCTGACCCCCCACCCCTGACCCCCCTCAACCCCCTGACCCCCCACACCTGACCCCCCCACACCTGACCCTCCCACCCTGACCCCCCACCCCTGACCCCCCTCAACCCCCTGACCCCCCATACCTGACCCTCCCACCCTGACCCCCTCACCCCTGATCCCTCACTGCTGACCCCCTGACCCCCCCACCCCTGATCCCCCCTCAACCCCCTACCCCGACCTCCCACCCTGACCCCCTCACCCCTGATCCCTTACCCCTGACCCCCAACCCCTGACGCCCCACTCCTGACCCCCTGACTCACGCGGCTCTCCCGACCCCCCACCCCTCACCCCTCACCCCTGATCTCCCTTCACCCCTCACTCCTGATCCCCTTCCCAAACCCGCCTCGACCCCATCAAACCCTGATATCCCCGACCCTTGACCACCCCCCCCCCTCCCTGGACCCTTGGCCCTATCGGACCCCTGCCCAACCCCACCCCAGCCGTGCTCTTGCCCGCCTCCTACTCCCACTCTCTGCACGGATGCCATCCTTTCCCTTCGTCGTCCCCCCATCCTCCCTGAGGACTGCTCGCCCCGCCCCCTCCCCCATCCTCCCCACCCTCACTGACCCCCTGCTCCCTGACCGCCTGCTCTCTCCCCACAGGTAGTGACGGGCTCGGGGCTGGACAGCCAGAAGTCTGATGAGGAGTCCCGTGAGCTCTTTGACCTGGCGTTGCGCGGCCTGCAGCTGCTGTCCAAGTGGAGCACGCACGTCATGGAGGTGGTGAGTGGCCTGGCTGCAGTGGCCGGCTGGGGAGACACTGACCTCTGAACCCAGGGTCAGGCCGTGGCCGAGAGAGACATGCTGACCTCTGACCCTTTGGCTGTGCCGGGTGACACAGTGACCGTTGGCCACTGATCCACTAATCAGCCGGGGCGGGGTGTGGGGGGTGGGGTGTGGGGCGGGTGAGGTAGGTGGGAGAGGGTTGGGGGCAGAGTGGATGCTGTCTCCACCCTCTACGTCCCCAGTACTTGTGGAAGCTGCTGCACCCCTTGGACAAACTGGACTGGGCTGGGGGGTGGGGGATGGGAGAGTGGGGGTGGTTTGGAGAGGGGGGGGGGGGGGTGGGTGAGGATGGTGCCTATACTTTGTCTCTCTGCCCTTAGTACTCGTGGAAGCTGGTGCACCCCACGGACAAGTTCTGCAACAAGGACTGCCCAGGGACGGCGGAGGAGTACGAGCGCGCCACCCGCTACAACTACACCAGCGAGGAGAAGTTCGCCCTGGTCGAGGTAACCGGGGACGGGAGCTGAGCGGCAGGGGGCGGGGAATGGGTTGCGGGGGCGGCTGGGGACGTGGGGGCAGGGATAACGGACGGGGCTCAGGACGACAAGAAGGGGGGCTCGTCCCGTCCACCGTGGGCTGAGTTGCCCCTCCCTCTGCCCCCCCCTCCCCCACCCTAACCCTGCCCACCCTCCCCCACAGGTGATCGCGATGATCAAGGGGCTGCAGGTGTTGATGGGCCGAATGGAGAGCGTGTTTAACCAGGCCGTGCGCAACACCATCTACGCAGCGCTGCAGGACTTCGCCCAGGTCACCCTCCGGGAGCCCCTGAGGCAGGCCACCCGCAAGAAGAAGAACGTGCTCGTCAGGTACCGGGAGGGGGAAGGTGTCCAGGGGGAGAGGGGAGACTCGGGGGGTGTGGGAAGGGGAGGGGAGGGGAGACTGGGGGCGGAGAGGAAGGAAGGGGGAAAGGGGAGACTGGGAGGAACGAGATATGGGAGACGGGGGGGGGGGGGGGTACAAGGCAGGGGGAGGGAGAAGTGATGGGGAGACTGGGGGGGGGGGGGTGGAATGAGACTGAGCTGGGCCACCTGCAAGAAGAAGAACATCCTTGTCAGGTACTGGGGGAGGTCAGGAAGGGGGTAGGGGTTGGGATGGGGACCAGGGGAAGGGGAGAAGAGCGGAAGGCGGGGAGTGCAGGATACAGAGTGCGGGGAGGGGAACGCGTGGAGTGGGTGAAGGGGTACAAGGGCCAGCGAGGGGGGCCTGAGCGACAGTGAGCACTGCAGGGGGTGCGGGGTGGGGTTATGGGGGTTGGGGTGAGGGTGAGGGGGGTGGGGGTGAGGTGAGGGGGGTGGGGTGGTGGGTGAGAGGGGTGGGTGAGGTGAGGTGAGTGAGTGCTGGGGGCTGGGGGAAGTTTTTGTGGGTCATCACTGACCAGAGCTGACTCCCCCCGTTTCTCTTCCCCCCCCCCCCCACCCCCAGTGTTCTGCAGGCCATCAGGAAGACCATCTGCGACTGGGAGAACGGCCGTGAGCCCCCCAACGACCCCTGCCTGAAGGGGGAGAAAGACCCCAAGGGCGGGTTCGACATCAAGGTGCCCAGGCGGGCGGTGGGGCCCTCCAGCACCCAGGTCAGCGATCACCCGTTCGTACTAGTTCTATGATATCCCACTTTCTCATCCACTCCCTGCACGACTGGGGACATTTTACAGGGCCAATTAACCTACGAAACTGCACATCTTTGGGATGTGGAAGGAAGCCGGAGCACCCAGAGGAAACCCACGTTGTCACAGGGGGAATGTGCAAACTCCGCACAGACAGGCAGCACCTAAAGTCAGGATGGAGTCCGGGTGAGACAGCGGCTCTAATCACTGCACCACAGTGCCACAGAATGTACGGGAAAAGTCAATATTGAAGAGTTATACAGCATAGAAATATCCCCCTAAACCTTTCCTGTCCATGTAATGGCATCACCACTGCACAGAGGGATCTTGGAGTCCAAGTTCATAATTGACTAACACCGGGAGAAAGAGTGTTAAAGCAGGCACATGATATGTTTGCCTTCGTTGGTCGGGGCTTTGAGGACAAGAGTCACAAAGTCATGATGCAGCTCTATAGGACTCTGGTCAGGCCACATTTAGGCGAGGAGGCTTGAATGGATCATAAATGGCAGCAGAGGCCGATGGGCCTAATGGCTTCTATACTGACCGCTGCCACACTGACCACTCCTACACTGACTGACACGGACTGGCATGGCACTGACCGGCATGGCACTGACTGGCATGGCACTGACCAGCAGACACTGACCGCTGCCACACTGACCGCTGCCACACTGACCAGCAGGCACTGACTGCCCTCTCCCCCCACAGCTGTACATGGTGCGCACCATGCTGGAGTCTCTCATCGCTGACAAGAGCGGCTCCAAGAAGACTCTGCGCAGCAGCCTGGATGGCCCCATTGTCACCGCCATCGAGGACTTCCACAAACAGTCCTTCTTCCACACCCACCTCCTCAACTTCAGCGGTACGGGGCGCCCCGCCACCTGACGGTTGACGGGAAGGGGGTGGGGGCAGAGGAGGGGGGGGGGTCCTCAACAGAGGGGCTGAACCATGCCATGAGGCCAGGGCACCCTGCCTCATACAAGGGTGGGCACCCTTCAATTCCTCCACCAATCCCCCCCCCCATCCTCCCCCTCCCCCTCCCCCTCCCTCCGGGAATGTCCATGGGAGGGGTGCGGTGTGGGAGGAGGGTGATTGAGGGGGGGGGGCAGTCTCGGTGGGAGTGGGTGATGGGGAGGAGTAGGTGGGGTGGGTGATGGGGAGGAGTAGGTGGGGTGGGTGAGTGGGTGATAGGGGGGAGTGTGGGTGGGGTGTGGTGGGGGGAGTGGGTGATGGGGGGAGTGTGGGTGGGGTATGGTTGGGGGAGTGGGTGATGGGGGGAGTGTGGGTGGGGTATGGTTGGGGGAGTGGGTGATGGGGGGATTGTGTCAGTGGGAGGGATGCGGTGGTGTTGGGGGGGGGGTGGAGTGTGGGTGGGAGGGGTGCGTTGGTTTGTGAGTCGGTGGGGCAGGTGAGCAGTGGGTGATTCGGTGCGTTGCCTGTGTGGTGCTGTGACCATTCCTGATGCACTGCTGTACCTGCAGAGTCCCTCCAGCAGTGCTGTGACCTGTCCCAGCTCTGGTTCCGAGAGTTCTTCCTGGAGTTGACCATGGGCCGCCGCATACAGTTCCCCATCGAGATGTCCATGCCTTGGATCCTGACCGACCACATCCTGGAGACCAAGGAACCCTCCATGATGGAGTAAGTTGGGTGGTCATGTTACGTTTGTACAAGGCATAGATGAGGCCACATTTAGAGTATTGTGTTCAGATTTGGTCACCATGGTATAGGAAACATGTTGTCAAGCTGGAAAGAGTGCAGAGGCGATTTGCAAGGATGTTGCCGGGACTCAAGGGCCTGAGCTATCGGGAATGTTGAGCAGCCTAGAACTTTATTCTTTGGAACTCAGGATGAGCGGTAATCTTATCGAGGAGTATAAAATTATGAGAAGAATAAATTGGGTGAATGCAGTCTTTTACCCAGTGTAGGGGAATCAGGATCCAGAGGACAGAGGTTTAAGGAGAGAGGGGAAAGATTTAATAGGAACCCGAGGGGCAACTTTTTACATAGAGGCGGTGGGTGTATGGATTGAGCTGCCAGAGGAGGTAGTTGAGGTAGTAGTTGAACTATAACAGTATTTAAAAGATAGACACAAAGTGCTGGAGAAACTTAACGGGTCAGGCAACATCTCTGGAGAACATGCATTGGTGTTGTTTCAAGTCGGGACCCTTCTTCTCACCGTATTGCATTTGTATAGATTTATATTAAACATTATAGCATTTAAAAGATACTTAGATTCATACATGGATAGGAAAGGTTTAGAGCAATAACGGCCCAGGTGGAACTAGTGGAGTTGGGGCATCATGGTTGGCCTGGATGTGATGGTCCAAAGGGCCTGTTTCTGAGCTGTGTGGGCTGAGGTAGTCACACAGCACAGACACAGGCCCTTCGGCCCATCGCATCTAACCTGACCAAGATCCACCGCAGACACCATGTTGAGCCTTTGGTGTGTTGTGGTTTTCAGATACGTGCTGTACCCACTGGACCTGTACAACGACAGTGCTTACTACACCCTGACCAAGTTCAAGAAGCAGTTCCTGTACGATGAGATTGAAGCGGAGGTGAGAGATCTCCCCGTGCGGGTCCCTGGGAGATGGCAGGGAGAGAGAGGGCAGACGTGACCAGCCGACCATCACCACTCCCTCACCCCATCAGCTAGCCTGGAAGTCGTGGGGACATCATAATGCAGGAGGCAACTAGTCAGCTTGCCCTCTCTCTCCAGGGGCAGCTCAGCACTGACTCCTCTCCAAGCTGGGACATCCCGGGCTGGTCCTGCTATCTCTGGACCAAGGTGGAACTCAATGTGGGGAACCTCAGCAGCAATTTGCTGTTGGGATGTCCTGCCTTGAAGCCTTGGGAGCAAAGTGGACATCAGATGGCAGTAATCTTACTGATCTGAAATGAATTTTGCTGTACTTTGGTGCACATGATAATAAAGAAGCATTGAACCATCAACCATCTCTGGGGTAGTTCTGAGGGGCAACAGCGGGGACTAGATCCCTAGGGTAATGGTGAGGGGCCACGGGGAAGACCAGACCTCTGGGGTAACAGTGCGGGTTCACGGGAGACTGAGCTGCCCTTGCTCCCTGTGAAGGTGGGCGTGGGGTGGCGGCAGCAGATGCGCCTGGTCCTGATCCTCTTGCTTTGTGCCCTAGGTGAACCTGTGCTTTGATCAGTTTGTTTACAAGTTGGCCGATCAGATCTTCGCTTACTACAAGGCTATGGCCGGCAGGTGGGTGTCCCAGATCTGCAGCGTCCAACCCCGTCAACAACCTCCATGAAAACGGGAGCATCATCTCTAGAGACAACTTGTCCCACTGGGACTGTGCCGGCTCCTCAGCTCACATGGTGGCACAGCACAAAAACAGGCTATTCAGCCCGCCAGATCCATGTTGACCATTTGCCTACTGCTCAGCATGCTGCCAGGGGTGGTGGTGGAGGCAGATATATTAGCGGTGTTTTAGAGACTTTTGGATAAGTATATGGATATGCAGGGAATGGAGGGATATGGTTCATGTACAGGCAGATAAGAGTTGGTCTTGGCTCGGAACAGACATTTTGGGCTGAATATGTTAGAAACATAGAAACATAGAAATTAGGTGCAGGAGTAGGCCATTCGGCCCTTCGACCCTGCACCTCCATTCAATATGATCATGGCTGATCATCCAACTCAGTATCCCGTACCTGCCTTCTCTCCATACCCTCTGATCCCCTTAGCCACAAGGGCCACATCTAACTCCCTCTTAAATATAGCCAATGAACTGGCCTCAACTACCCTCTGTGGCAGAGAATTCCACAGATTCACCACTCTCTGTGTGAAAAATGATTTTCTCATCTCGGTCCTAAAAGACTTCCCCCTTATCCTTAAATAGTGACCCCTTGTCCTGGACTTCCCCAACATCGGGAACAATCTTCCTGCATCTAGCCTGTCCAACCCCTTAAGAACATGTTGAGTTTAGTTTAGAGATGAAGCGCGGAAGCAGGCCCTTCAGCCCACTGAGTCCGTGCTGACCAGCGATTCCCGTACACTAACATTATACTACACACTAGAAACAATTATATTTGCAATTATACCAAGACAATTAACCTACAAACCTGTACGTCTTTGGAGTGTGTGTGGAAACCAGAGATCCCGGAGAAAACCCACGCAGGTCACAGAGAGAACGTACAAACTCCGTACAGACAGCAACCGTAGTCAGGATCGAACCTGGTGTCTGGCACTGTGAGGGAGCAGCACGACTGCTGAAACACTGTGCTGCCTGTTCCTGGGCAGTACTGTTCTATGTCTCTACCTTTGTGTTGTTGCTCAAGGGTGCGGCTAGTTTCAGGTTCAAGGTCTGGTTTATTGTCATCTGCATGAGTGCAGTGAAGTACAGGTACAGTGAGAGCTTTGCTTGCAGCAGCAGCATCACACACACATAGACACAGACAGACACATCAATTGTACGTGAATCACACATAGATCGCATGTCATTTCTAAAAGAATGAAGATGGTAAAAACACAATTCAAAATTCATGCAGGTCCCCAGGAGTGCAAGAGGTGGTCTGTAGTGGTCCATTGCTGAGGTAGGATTAGAGTTGTGCGGGTCGGTTCCTGAACCTGGTGGTGTGTGACATCAGGCTTCTGTACCTTCTGCCCGGTGGTAGCAGTGAGAAGAGGGTGCGGCCCAGATGGTGGGGATCCTTGATGATAGATGCCGCCATGAGGCAGCGCCTGGTGTAGATGTTTGGATGGAGGGGTGGGTGGACCTGTGAAGGACCGGGCAGAGTCCACCTCTCTCTGCAGCCTCTTGCGTTCCTGTGCGTTAGAATTGCCGTACCGGGCTCTGGTGCAACGTCAGGATGCTTCCTAGAGGGCATCTGTTGGAGATGGAGGTGAAGTCGGGAGCAAGGTGCAAATCTAGTGTAGATGGGACTGGTGTAGATGGGACTGGTGCAGATGGGACTGGTGCAGATGGGACTGGTGGAGATGGGACTGGTGTAGATGGGACTGGTGTGGATGGGACTGGTGTAGATGGGACTGGTGTAGATGGGACTGGTGTAGATGGGACTGGTGTAGATGGGACTGGTGTAGATGGGACTGGTGTAGATGGGACTGGTGTGGATGGGACTGGTGTAGATGGGACTAGTGTAGATGGGACAATTGAAAATGGGACTGGTGTAGATGGGACTAGTGCAGATGGGATTGGTGTGGATGGGACTGGTGTAGATGGGACAATTGAAAATGGGACTGGTGTAGATGGGACTGGTGTAGATGGGACTGGTCCAGATGGGACTGGTGTAGTTGGGACTGGTGTAGTTGGGACTGGTGTAGATGGGACTGGTGTAGATGGGACTAGTGCAGATGGGACTGGTGTAGATGGGACTGGTGTAGATGGGACTGGTGTAGATGGGACTAGTGCAGATGGGACTAGTGCAGATGGGCCTAGTGTAGATGGGACTAGTGTAGATGGGACTGGTTTAGATGGGACTGGTGTAGATGGGACTGGTTTAGATGGGACTGGTGTAGATGGGACTGGTTTAGATGGGACTGGTGTAGATGGGACTGGTTTAGATGGGACTGGTGGAGATGGGACTGGTTTAGATGGGACTAGTGTAGATGGAGACCGGTGTAGATGGGACTAGTGTACATGGGACTAGTGTACATGGGCCTAGTGTAGATGGGACTGGTGTAGATGGGACTAGTGTAGATGGGACTAGTGTAGATGGGCCTAGTGTAGATGGGACTAGTGCAGATGGGACTGGTGTAGATGGGACAATTGAAAATGGGACTGGTGCAGATGGGACTGGTGTAGATGGGACTAGTGTAGATGGGACTAGTGTAGATGGGACTGGTGTAGATGGGACTAGTGTAGATGGGACTAGTGTAGATGGGACTGGTGTAGATGGGACTGGTGTAGATGGGACTGGTGTAGATGGGACTGGTGTAGATGGGACTAGTGTAGATGGGACTGGTGCAGATGGGACTGGTGTAGATGGGACTGGTGTAGGTGGGCCTAGTGTAGATGGGACTGGTGTAGATGGGACTAGTGCAGATGGGACTAGTGCAGATGGGCCTAGTGTAGATGGGACTAGTGTAGATGGGACTGGTTTAGATGGGACTGGTGTAGATGGGACTGGTTTAGATGGGACTGGTGTAGATGGGACTGGTGTAGATGGGACTGGTTTAGATGGGACTGGTGTAGATGGGACTGGTTTAGATGGGACTGGTGGAGATGGGACTGGTTTAGATGGGACTAGTGTAGATGGAGACCGGTGTAGATGGGACTAGTGTACATGGGACTAGTGTACATGGGCCTAGTGTAGATGGGACTGGTGTAGATGGGACTAGTGTAGATGGGACTAGTGTAGATGGGCCTAGTGTAGATGGGACTAGTGCAGATGGGACTGGTGTAGATGGGACAATTGAAAATGGGACTGGTGCAGATGGGACTGGTGTAGATGGGACTAGTGTAGATGGGACTGGTGTAGATGGGACTGGTGTAGATGGGACTAGTGTAGATGGGACTGGTGTAGATGGGACTGGTGTAGATGGGACTGGTGTAGATGGGACTGGTGTAGATGGGACTGGTGTAGATGGGACTAGTGTAGATGGGACTGGTGCAGATGGGACTGGTGTAGATGGGACTGGTGTAGGTGGGCCTAGTGTAGATGGGACTGGTGTAGATGGGACTAGTGTAGATGGGACTGGTGCAGATGGGACTGGTGCAGATGGGACTGGTGTAGATGGGACTAGTGTAGATGGGACTGGTGTAGATGGGACTGGTGTAGATGGGACTGGTGTAGATGGGACTAGTGTAGGTGGGCCTAGTGTAGATGGGAGACACAAAATACTGGAGTAACTCAGCGGGTGACGCAACATCTCTGGAGAGAAGGAATGGACGATGTTTCGGGTCGAGACCCTTCTTTAGACGGGTAGACTAGTGTAGATGGGGCTTGTTGGTTGGTGCGGGTGCGTTGGGCCACAAGGCCGGCTCAGTCTCGGACTCAATGACAGCATCTCCCTCTCTGCAGCGTGCTGTTGGATAAAAGGTTCCGGGCCGAGTGCAAGAACTACGGAGTGATCATCCCCTACCCCCCCTCCAACCGCTACGAGACCCTGCTGAAGCAACGGCACGTACAGGTGCGGGCAAAGGGAGGGGTGAGGAGGGAAGGATAGGGTATAGGGGTGAGGGCAAGGGGTCAGGCCAAGTTGCTGAGAGTGTGGGGCAAGGGGTGGGGGCCAGGCTGCCGCAGGGCAAGGGGTGGGGTGGGGGGTTTGGAGGATAATGGGGAGGGGTGGGTGAGGGATAGGGGCCAGGGGTGAGTGGGCGAGGGGGAGGGTTGGAGCGGTGGGGGACAGAGAGGAGAGGAACCCAGAGTGGGTGAGGGTCTGGGGTTGATCTGCCGCTGTCTCTCTGCAGCTCCTGGGCCGGTCCATCGACCTGAACCGCTTGATCACGCAGCGTATCTCAGCCGCCATGTACAAGTCCCTGGATCACGCCATCAGTCGCTTCGAGAGTGAAGACCTCACCTCCGTGGTGGTAAGGAGTCGGGATCCTTACCCTCGTGCCACTGACTGACCGCAGTTCCAGCCGATAAAGTACCCCTCACAGTGCGGAACGTGGTCACACGGCACAGCTAACGGGAGTTGGGCCAACCTGCTGACGCCAACCAAGATGCCCCATCTGCACTAGTCCCACCTGCCCACGTTTGGCCCATATCCGTCTACATCTATCCTATCATCCATGTTCCTGTCCAAAGTCTTTTAAATGCAGTTTTAGCACCTGAGTCAACGACCTCCTTTGGCAGTTTGTTCCATACACCCACCGCCTACTGTGTATTAGATTTAACGGCTAACATGAGTTGATGGCTTGTCAATCGGAGGGATTCACAAGCATAGATAAACACCGTGTGTGAGCCGCTGCCTCACAGCTCCAGAGTCCCGGGTTCTCGGGTCCTGATCTCGGGTGCTGTCTGTGTGTAGTTTGCACGTTTTCCCTGTGACCGCGTGGGTTTCCTCTAGGTCTAATGGTCATTTCCTCCCACGTCCCATAGACATGAGGGTTTGTAGGTTAATTGACCCTCTGTAAAGTGCACCAAATGGGCGATTGATGGTAGGTGTGGACTCAGTGTGCCGAAGGGCCTGTTTCCATGCTGTGCGCTTCAATTCCATTTACTCAATTGTTCAAGCAGATAGGCCGTGGGGAAAGATCAGAAGGGGAGGGAGCGGGGTGGGGGTGTGATGGGAGGGATTGGGGGGGGGTGGGAGAGGCGGGGTAGGAACGGGGTGGGGAGGGAGCAGGAGGGGAGGGAGTGGTGGGTCGGGTTTGGGGGGGAGGCAGGGAGTGTTGGGTTGAGGGGGAGGGAGTGGTGGGTGGGGTTGGGGAGGAGGGAGGCAGGGAATGTTGGGTTGAGGGGGAGGGAGTGGTGGGTGGGGTTTGGGGGGGAGGCAGGGAGTGTTGGGTTGAGGGGGAGGGAGTGGTGGGTGGGGTTTGGGGGGGGAGTGTTGGGTTGAGGGGGAGGGAGCGGTGGGTGGGGTTTGGGGAGGGACGCAGGGAGTGTTGGGGCGGGGATTGTGAGGTACGGCTGCTGTAACTCTGTACCCCCACAGGAGCTGGAGTGGCTGTTTGAGGTGAACCGCCTGACCCACCGCCTGCTCTCCAAACACATGACGCTGGACAGCTTTGACGCCATGTTCCGCGAGGCCAATCACAACGTCTCCGCTCCCTACGGACGAATCACACTCCACGTCTTCTGGGAACTCAACTTCGATTTCCTTCCCAATTACTGTTACAACGGCTCCACCAACCGGTCAGTGCCCCAGTCTGTCCCTGCCCTGCCCTGCCCCTGGAATGTGTGACGGGGCGGAGGGAGCTGCACTCTGTCCCTGACCACCTTTTTTATTTTATTTTTTTTATTATACAAATACGCTTATTCAGAAAACAAAAACAAACATACAAAAGGGTAACATGATCAAAACTGCCTCATCTGGCAGTTTACAACAGTCATTAATTTAAAAATAGTCATTCTCATTAGTTGTACACTCGGCCTCCCGCGGCGACCAGCATTCACGGAAGGTCTCCAAAGTGCCTGTAGACACTGCGTGTTCTCTCTCCAGAGACACGTGGGCATGGACGTAGGCCCGGAAGGGGTCAAGCAGTCTATTAGGCAGCACCCTCGACTGTCCGCTGCCTGGACCCGAGAATGGTCACCAAGGCCAAGTCCAGGAACAAACCGACAGGGAAAATCTTCCCTCAGCAAGCGTCCCCCCCGTACCATGACCAAATATCAACAGCGGCTCATCAGAAGTTAACAATATTGTATAAATCAAAATCTTTCTACTGTTGCTGTGAATCACCACATCCCAGTGGTTAGTCAGTTTACACAATCACAGTTACAAAGTACTGGAATGGACCAATACTGCCAATTAGCAGTTTGCAAACATTCACAAGTGTCAGGCTGAAATGCAGCCACAACTTGAGGAGCAGCCTCCTTGAACTACCACCTGTTCAGATTTTACTATGAAAACTATGACTTCCCACTGACCTTCAAGGCTACAATGGCCTCCAAAGTGAGGTTATTTTGTAAATTTGTTATAACTCCATATTTACTCCTCATCAACTTAATCAATGGTGGAGGCTCAGGAGCTGCGTAGCTCTGAGTGGTCGCCATCTTTGAGCAGTGGCTCGATAAATGTTATTAAATCAAAATCCTACTGCTGTTGCTCCAACATTTAATGAACGGTCTAATTAAGGAGTGTCCAGAAAAACAACAAAAGCAGTATTCTCCAGATGAACAAGGAATGTTCGTGTCCATCTTCCCCGTTGAACTTGCAGCTTCTGAAGGCTTCTTTGCCAGGTCCAGCGCTTTGTAACTGTGATTGCCTCCAGCTTCACCGGGAATCCAAAATGCAGCCGACCTGGGCTGGGTAAATCGATATGGGAGGGAAGTTTTCAATGTAAACAACCACAACATTGATCCAAATCACAGCTCCCACGTTTCCTTGGCAATCCGCCAGCCACTACCGCTCCTATGACCCTCAACAAACTCAAATTACTCACAAATTAAAGCCATTTAAAAAAAAAAGAAAGTCTCTGAAGTCCGGTGACCCCGGGAGTGTACGATGGGAAGATGTAGGGGCAGCTTCACTCTGTGCCTGATCCCCTCGAGTGTGTGACATTAACCCTGTGATTCCCCTCTCTCTCTCTCTCTCTCTCTCTCTCTCTCTCTGCTGGTGATCACGGATCTCGTTGCTGTCATGTGTGTGGCCAGGTTTGTCCGCACTGCCATTCCCTTCACGGATGAGCCACAGCGGGACAAGCCGGCCAGCGTCCAGCCCTACTACCTGTACGGCTCCAAGGTGAGTCGAGGGCACAGGGTGTCAGTGAGGCTGGCGTCCTGTTAACCTGTCATTGTCCAACACATGTCCCAACACTGATTGTTCATCAGAACATTAGGTGTGTGGCGGGCAACACAGAGGGACATGCACTTCCCCCAGGGGTGGGGAGACCCGTGGCCCAGCAGTGGTCTTCTGGGACCTCCATCCTGTGTCAGTGTGGCCTGTGTCAGGGACATAGAGTGGTAGAAGGATCATAGAGTGGTGGGATAGGAACCTGGCAACTGTGATTAGTGTATGTCCGGATAGGTTAGCATGGAAACAGCAGGCCAAAGGGCCTGTTTGTGTGCTATATGTCTACACCGGGTGGCACAGCGGTAGAGTTGCTGCCTCACAGCACCACACACCCGGCTTCAGTCCTGACTACGGGTGTTGTCTGTACAAGGTTTGTACGTTCTCTCACTGTGAGCGTGTCCGTTTCTTCTGGATGCTCCGGTTTCCTCCCACACTTCAAAGATATACAAGTTTGTAGGTTAATTGGCTTCTGCAAGTTATAGGTTGTCCCTAGTGTGTAGGATAGTGCTAGTATACAGGTGGACTCGGTAGGCGGAAGGGCCTGTTTCCATGCTGTATCTCTAAAGCGACAGGAAACATCTGCCGATGATGTTCCTGAGCCAGAGGAGACCCTCTCTCTCTCTCTGCACCCTCCCCCCCCTCCCTGTGATTCCTGTTGCCAAAATCAATTGGTGAAGGGTCTTGACCTGAAATGTCACATGTCCATGTTCTCCAGAGATGCCGCCTGACCCGCTGAGTTACTCCAGTACTCTGTGTGTGGCAGTGTTGTGTGTCTCTGGGTGCCAGGTCAGGTTACTCCTCCCGCTGACCCCTGACCTTGCCCCCGCAGCCCCTCAACATCGCCTTCACCCATATCTACAGCGTCTTCCGCAACTTTGTGGGCCCCCCCCACTTCAAGACCATCTGTCGGCTTCTGGGGTACCAGGGTATCGCTGTGGTCATGGAGGAGCTGCTGAAGATCGTCAAGAGCCTGGTACGTAATGCGGAAGGAAAGTATGGAGCAAGTGGGGTCACAGTGGTCACAGGGGGATTGGGGGGGGGGGGGGGGGGGAGACGTAGAGGGTGGTGGTGAGGGTGTAACTGTGGGGCAATGTTGGGGGGAGGGGGCGATCAGGTGGGTCAAGGGAGGTGGTCAGGAAGTGGTGGAGACACAGGAAACACCGATGCTGGTTTACATGTAAAAAGACAAAGCATTGGGTGGCGGGAGCCTGAGGAGGAGGGGGCTTGGGGATGGGGGTAGTGGCGGGGGAAGGAGGGAGGTACGGGCCGGTCTGATGCCTCTGGAGGTGGGGGGGGGGGAGGATCGGGTAGCGAGGGGGGGAGGGGGCGAGGCGAGGGGGGTAGGGGGCGAGGGGGGGGGAGGGGGCGAGGGGGTGAGGGGGGTAGGGTTAGTGCTGACTCTCTGCCCATCGCACAGCTCCAGGGAACCATCCTGCAGTACGTGAAGACCTTGATCGAGGTGATGCCGAAGATCTGCCGTCTGCCTCGCCACGAGTACGGCTCGCCAGGTCAGTGCGAGCGGCCGGGGTGTGGGTGGGTCCGCACCTGGCCCTTCAGCCCTTCCCCACCTGCCCTCTCCCTACATCCACACTACATAGACCAGTGCAGCACAGGAACGGGCCCTACAGACCACAGTCTGTGCCAAGCATGATGGCAAGACCAGCTCTTATCTCTTTGTGATCCATATCCCTCCACTGCCTGCATATCTATGTGCCTATGTACAAGCCTCATAAACACTACTATCATATCTGTGTCCACCCATTCATGGCAGTATGGAATAACCCATTTCAGGCTCCCACCACCATCTGTAAAAATAACTTGCCTCAATCTTTAAACTCTGCCCCTCTCATCTTAAAGCTATGCCCTCTAGCATTTGATATTTCTTACCGTACGCTTCTGACTGTGTACCCTATCTATGCCTCTCATAATTTTATATACGTCCCTTCAGTCTCTGACACTCCAGAGAAAACAATAAAAGTCTGTCGAACCTCTTTATAGCCAATACCCTCTAATCCAGGCTGCATTCTGGTAAACCTCCTCTGCACCCTCTCCAAAGCCTCCACATCCTTCCTCTTATGGGGCCACCAGAACTGCACACAATACTCTGAATGCAGCCAAACATCTTATGGAGTTGCAACATGATTTCCTGACTCTAATGCTCAAAGTACGATATGATACGATACGATCGAACTTTATTTATCTCAGGAGGGAAATTGATCTGCCAACAGTCATAACACACATGATACATGAAATTAAAGTGACGAGTGGAAAGGATTGTGGATGTTCAAAGATTTGGGGGTGGGGGTTGGAGGGGAGTCAGTCTACCCCACGACAGAAGGGGGAGGAGTTGTACAGTTGTACAATGACAGTTTGTCCCAACAGATGAAGGCAAGCATAATGCATGCCTTCTTTATCGCTCTGTCTACTTGTGTTGCCGCTTTCAGGGAGTTAAGGACTTGGACTTCAAGATCCCTCTGTACATCAATGATTTTAGGGGTCGTCACTAATTCCCCAATTACATTCAACCTCCCTCACTCAGATTAAACTCCATCTGCCATTTCTCTGCCCGGTCCTGTAGTTGATCCATACCCACTCTATAATCTGATCGTCGTCCCCGCTGGCCCCTCTGAACTCTCCACAGCAACATCTCCCAGGCCCGGCCAGGAGGCACCTGGTCCCCTTGTTGGGTGGATCAGTGCCCTCCTATCCCCCTGCCTCGGGAATGGCCTCAACATGGATCAGCCCCAGTGTGGCTAGTGTCCTCGCTTTATTCCAACATAGTGACAGGAGCTCACAAACAGGCAGTTCGGCCCAACTCGCCCACACCATCCAAAATGCCCCAAGATGCCCCACCTACACCATCCCATCTGCCTGTATTTGGCCAATATCCCTCTAAATATTTCCTATCCACGTACCAGCCCAAATGTGTTAGTTTTAGGTTTATTATTGTCACGTATACCAAGATACAGTGAAAAGCTTTGTTTTGCATGCTTTCCATTCCTATCAGATAATACCTTGCATAAATACAAGCAATACAAGTACAATAGGTAGAGCAAAGGGGAAGATACAGAGTGCAGAATATAGTTCTCAGCATTGTAGCACGTCAGTTCCAGACACAAATTCCAATGTCCGCAATGGGGTAGAGGTGAATCGGACAGTACCCTAGCTTATGGAAGGACCATTCAGAAGTTCCTCAACTGCCTCCTCTGGCAGCTCGTTCCAGATACCCATCTCCCTTTGTGTGAAAATATTGCCACTCAGGTTCCTATTACATCTTTCCCACATCACTTTACACCTATGTCCTCTGGTTCTTGATTTCCCTACTTTGGGCAAAAGACTGTGCATTTACCCAATCTATTCCTCTCATGATTTTGTACATCTCTATAAGACCACCCCTCATCCTCCTGTGCTCCAAATAATAAAGTCCTAGCCTGCCCAACCTCACCCTGTAGCTCAGTCCCTCGAGCAGGGTGGTGAATCTGTGGCATTAATTGCCACAGAAAGTTAAGGTGGAGATTGAGATGTTCTTGATTCTTGATGGGCCGAATGGCCTAATTCTGCTCTGAGAACTTATGAAATTATGAACGTCCTTATGAATGACTCCATGAGAAAAGAAAGGATCATGGGTTGGTGTGGGATGCACAGACTATCAGGGGTGATGGGGTGGTAGAATGTCAGAGGTCAGTGTGATGGGTCGGGGGACAGTTGGGAAAGTGATCGGTGTGAGGGGTGGTGACCTCTGTCCTCTGTGCAGGGATCCTGGAGTTCTTCCACCACCAACTGAAGGACATCATTGAGTACGCGGAGCTGAAAACAGACGTGTTTCAGAGTCTGAGGGAGGTGGGCAACGCCATCCTCTTCTGCCTGCTCATTGAGCAGGCCTTGGTAAGGGCCTGGTTCCAGGCTGTATCTCCAAAGTCTAAAAGTGTAAATCTATTGGCCAGTTTGCTGCTGACCCTGGCCAAGCTGGCCATGTGTGGGTCTTGGCAGCATGCAGTCGGTGTTTGCGCTGTGATTTTGTATCCGTAAATAACTTTATTTAAATTGTAAAGAAAAGTGCAGTCTGACCAGAGTTATGTGCAGTTGTAACGTGACATCCATTTGTCTCGTTCACAGTCTCAAGAGGAAGTTTGTGATCTTCTGCATGCGGCCCCCTTCCAGAATATTCTACCAAGGGTCTACATCAAAGGTCAGCTGTTTGCTATCGACCTCACCATGGGTAGCGTGTGCCGGGAGCATGTGTGGAAGTGTGTGTGGGAGCATGTGCGTAGGTCTGTGCTCATGTCTGCGGCACTGTGTGGCTCTGAGTGTGTGTACATGTGTACGTACGCACCGGTGGCACCGCGTGTGTGCGTGTGTATGTGTTTGCATGTGCATGCGTTTGCACGTGCATATGTGGAGACGCAAGGAACCGGAGAGACTAGCTACAACAAAACACAAGTATTGGAGTAACCCCGTCTGAATCCAGACCAGAAACGTTGTCCAGGTATTCTTCCTGACCCACTGAGAGACTCCAGCAGTTTGTGGGGTTTTGTGTGTGTGTGTGTGTGTGTGCGTGTGTGTGTGTGTGCGTGTGTCTGTATGTGCAGACACTAAAAGCTGGAGTAACTCAGCGGGTCCGACAGCATCTCTGGAGAAAAATAATAGGTGAGACCCTTCTTTAGACTGAGGGGAAAGAGAAATTAGAGATATAGACTGTGATGTGGAGTGATAGAGAACAAATGAATGAAAGATATGGGAAAAAGTTACAATGAAACAGGTGAGAATGAGTGCAGACAATGAGACTCAACAAGGCAAGTTTGGAACTGGTACGACGGATTGGGGTGGGGTCGAGGGAGAAAATGGAGGGGTTACTGGAAGTCAGATCAATCAATATTCATACCACTGGGCTGAAAGCTGCCCAAGCGAAATATGAGATGCTGTTCCTCCAATTTGTGTTTAGCCTCACTCTTACAATGGAGGAGGCCCAGGACAGAAAGATCAGTGTGGAGATGGGGAAGGGGAATTAAAGTGTTTTTACTGGGAGATCAGGTAGGTCCAAGCAGACTGAGCCAAGGTACTTTCAGTGAAACGATCGCCCAGTCTACGTTTGGTCTCGCAGATCTTGGAGAGTCCACATCTTGAACAACGGATACAGTGGATGAGGTTGGAGGAGGTGCAAGTGAACATCTACCTGTGGGTGTGAAAGAGTTCACACTCCTGTCAAACGAGCTTTCTCCATATAACTGATGATTTCTGCACCAACAACATCCCATCCCCCTCTCTCCAGGTGTACATGGAGTTGGTGGTGGGAGTCTGGTCTGTGATAAACTGGGGGTAGAGACGGGGATCTTGGCAGGTGGGCGGTTCAACTGTGCCTGGGTCTGGGAGGAGAGTGAAGGCTGAGGGACCCCCAAGGAGCAGGGATGTGGTGGTGGGGAGCAGATTCCTGGGGAGGGGTGGGGTTGTTGGTGTGGGTGATGCTGGGGCCTCACCCTGTGTCTCGTCCGCAGAGGGGGAGCGGCTGGAGGTGAGGATGAAGCGGCTGGAGGCAAAGTACGCCCCCCTGCACCTCGTGCCCCTCATCGAGAGGCTAGGGACACCTCAGGTAAGGGAGGCACCTTCCGGCTGCACCCCTCCCCATCCCAGCTGCACCCCACTGCCTCCCTGCTGTACTCATCCCCCCCCGCTGCATTCCTCCCCCTGCACCGTGCCCCCTCCCGTTGCACCCCTCCCAGCTGCACCTCCCACAACAACCTCTTCCCCATCCCCATTCTGGCCACCTGCTTCCCGCTGGCCTCTCCCTCCCTCTGCCCCCACATCTCATGGCTGCACTCCCCACCCTCTGACCTCCCTCCCCTCTATCACCTTCATCTCCTCCCTCCCTGCTCCCATCCTCCCTTCCCCCTGCTGACCCCCTTTGCCACTACCCCCCCCCTCTCCTGCTTCCCCTCCCCCCCCCTCCTGTTTCCCTCCTCTCCCTCTCTGGGACTCACTCCCCCTCTGCTCCCACCCACCTCACACTGGCCAGCCTCCATGCCCGCCCCCTCCCTCAATCCCCTTCTTCCCACTCCTGGCCACACCTCCCCTCCCTCCCCTCCTCCATGGCCACTGGCCACCTTCCCATCCCTCCTCTCCCCTCTCAACCCCACCCACCTCCTCCCCCGATTAATCGCTGGCGGTAGCCACGGTAACCGGCCCTCGCTCAACCTGCTCACCCCCCTCCTCTGCCTGTCCCCCAGCCCCTGCCCATCCCACAGCCATACCAATCCCCAGGGCATGTGCTTGAGATGAACCTTTATACTGCAAAACATCCCACACACCTACTGACCCCCCCACTGGGTCTCACACACACACACACACACACACACAAACACACAGACCCTCACTGGAGGACAGTCCCACACACACCCCTCACACCGATCTGTCCGGTACTAGATCGGACACTCTGGACTTTGACAACCGTATCTTCAGCTGCCTTGATTTCCCTCCTTCCACTTCCCAGCTCCTACCCATCCTCTCACACCTCCTCCCGCTCACTCCCCCTCTAATTTGCTCCTCGAAGCCCCCCACCCCTCTGTGACGGGGCTCTGGCCCCCCTCACACCTTGATCCGTGTGACCGCGTGCGGTGATCGTTCGGGAGGGGGTGGAGGGAGGTCACTTTGGGATGTTGATGCTGCTGTGTAAAGGCAAGTTGTTGTTGTAGCCCCAGCGTGAGGCAGGTCTGGGGGAGGGGTGGCGGTATGGGGGAAGTTGCCATGATGACCCTTCTCCCCAAGCTCGGACACAGCTTGCCCCTGACCCTTGACCCATGGCCGGACGGTTGCCAGAGCCACTTGGCCAGCGGAGGGGTGACTCTGAAGAGCTTGCCTCCTAAATAAAGCCTGTTTTACACCCCCAGAACCTCTCACAGCCATGGGAAGACTGCCTGCCAGTCAGTGTAAGTAAATCCATCACTTCAGCCCACTCACCAAGACTACCTCCATGCTGGCTGGGCAAGGACTGAGTGCCTCTTCCCCGGGGAGGGGGGGGGGGGGGGGGGCAGTGGGTATGCGTGTGGATTTGTCCCCTACTGTGTTGGGGGGAGGGGGGGAATCCATCCCACAGTGAGTGTGTGTGTGTGTGTGTGTGTGTGTGTGTGTGTGTGTGTGTGTGTGTGTGTGTGTGTGTGTGTGTGTGTGTGTGTGTGTGTGTGTGTGGTGGGGGGGGGGGGGAAGACCATCCCCCAATGAGGGTTTGTGTGTGTGACCTGTCCCCCAGTGAGGGTCTGTGCATTTGGGGGGGGGGGGATACCCATCCCCTAGTGAGGATGTGTGTGTGTGTGTGTGACATGTCCCCCAGTGAGGGTCTGTGTGTGTGACCCATCCCCCAATGAGGGTCTGTGTGTGTGACCCTATCCCCCAATGAGGGTCTGTGTGGGGTGGGGGGGGGGAGGACCCATTCCCCAGTGAGGGTCTGTGTGTGTGACCTGTACCCCAGTGAGGGTGTGTGTGCAGGGCTGCCAACTCTCACGCATTGAGCGTGAGACTAATACATGTGAGGAAATTCTCACGCTCTCAGCTGATGACAGAAGTTCTCACGCTCAAAAATATGAATAAATAAATAAAGCCTCACTCCTCCACACTTACCAATGAGAATAGTTTTTTTGTCGGCGGGTTCCCCGTAAAGAACGAGCAATTTAATTGGCTTAAGCCCATCGCACACTATTTAAAATGGTAATGTAGACAACAATGCTGGAGAAACTCAGTGGGTGCGGCAGCATCTATGTCTGAGTTTGACCCCTCTTCAGACTCAAGCATTTCTCCAGCATTTTTGTCCACCGCTCAATAGATGCTGCCTCACCCGCATTCACATTCCCGTGCAGATGGTGTGAGAGGTGAGACGTGGCGGTGGTCCCAGCACCGCTCCCCCACCCCCCCTGGCACTGCTCACACCTGCCCGACCCCCGGGCCACTGTCCCTCACATCCGCCGGACCCCCGGGTCACTGACCCTCACCTCCTCCGGCCCCAGCTGGACTCAGAGCATCTAGGCCGGCCCGCATTACCGGGGGGGGGGGGGGGGGGGGGGAGAGGGAAATGCTCCCTGGACATCGCCAAGTCTCCGCTCACTCCGGGTGTTGTCGCCGCTTCACTGACACGTAGAAATCATGAAATCAAGCAAATATTGGGGTTTTTGTTATGCATGGGTTTATGAGAGTATTCTGAAAATCACACTCACGCACAACCTACACACACTCTCACACACAACGTAACACACGCACTTACACCCCAACAAGGTTTAAAGGGATATGGGCCAAATGCAGATAAATGGGACTAGTTTAGATGGGGCACCTTGATCTGCATGGACAAGTTGGGATGAAGGGCCTGTTTCCATGCTGTAAGACTGTGACACACTGTAGAAAGGGAGCAATTGCTTTGGAGAGGATCCAGGGGCGATTTATGAACATATTGGCAGGGCTGGAATTTTTTATTCACTTTGAAAAAAGATTTGATAACTGGGATTGTATTCTCTGTAGCAACGGAGGTGAAGAAAATACTTAGTTGAGGTGAATAATATTATGAGAATAGGACCTGTTTTGCTTAACAAAGACTGTAGGAAGGAACTGCAGATGGTGGTTTAAACTGAAGATAGACACTAAAAGCTGGAATAACGCAGCAGGACATGCGGAATCTCTGGAGGGAAAGAATAGGTGATGTTTTGGGTCGAGACCTTCAGACTGAAGAGGTTGAAAACCAGCCATAAAACACAATGACTGGAGATGTGTATAATCCAACTAAGGGCAGAAATTATAATCATGTGATCATCTTTATTGACGTGACACCATAATAAATATATTAGAAAAAATAATGTAATGGGGTGGCACGGTGGCGCAGTGGTAGAGTTGCTGTCTTGCAGCACCACAGACCCAGATTTGATCCTGACTACGGGTGCTGTCTGTACAGTATTTGTACATTCTCCTTATGACCACATGGTCTTCTGTCGATATTCCGGTTTCTCACACATCCGAAAGAAGTGCATGTTTCTAGGCTAATTGGCTTTTGTAAATTGTCCGTGGCATGTAGGATACAACTGGTGTAAGGTAGACTTGGTGGGCCAAAGAGCCTGTTTCCATATGTATATTTTACATATATATCTTAATTTCATTGAACCGTATACGGTTGAATATGTGGCATTATTTTCGTCTTGTTTCTATAGTCAAAGGGTAAGTTTGATTGATTTATTTGTGCAGAACAGTGATGGAAGTTCAACTCCTCTTGCCTTGTTCCTAAGTTTTTTTTAATATATATATATATATATATATATATATATATGCATAGCAGCATGAATTATAATCTGATTTCCATACATGAATATACTAGTGTCATTCATGTGCTGCACCTGTTGAGCAGAGCCTGGCTCTACTGTGGAATGTAGTTAGGAATGTAATTTAGCCTAACCTTATTCATACCTAATCCAATTTGAAGCATAAATGTTGCATTCAAGTGTAAGTTAAAAGACTCGCTACAATATGCACCAGAACCACAATTTCAAGCTGAAAAATGCAAAAGCTCCCAAACAACTCCCCCCCCCCCCCCCTCCACGCACGGTCGCTACACCCCTCGCAATTTCTCACTCTTAACTCTCACCCAATGTTGGCAGCCCTGTGTGTGTGTGACCTGTCCCCCAGTGAGGGTCTGCGTGTGGGGTCACTAGGGGAGTGTTTTGTATTGAGGGTGCGGGTTGTAGAGAAGGATGTGTAGTAATGGCCACCTGGCTTTGTGGGTGAGGGTGGGGGCTGCAGCAGTGGTGTTGGGGGGGGGGGATTAGGGGGTGTTGCTGCCAGTGTATGGGATGTTGAAGGGGAGGGGAAGGAATTGACCGGAGGTCCTGGCCCGCCCTCGAGAGGGTGCACTGGCCAGTGTGCGTGTGTCCACCCTGGCGGCCCCTGCCCCAGCCAGCCAGCCGCCCAGTCACCACTCCTGTCTCCCTGCAGCAAATCGCCATTGCCCGGGAGGGCGACCTGCTGACCAAGGAGCGCCTGTGCTGCGGCCTCTCCATGTTCGAGGTGATCCTGACACGCGTGCGCACATACCTGCAGGACCCCGTGTGGAAGGGGCCGCCCGCCACTAACGGCGTCATGCATGTGGATGAGTGCCTGGAGTTTCACCGTCTCTGGAGCGCCATGCAGTTTGTGTACTGCATCCCTGTGGGCACTCACGAGTTCACCGCAGAGTGAGTAACAGTGGGGTGAGAGGGTGGGAGTGGGGCGAGAGAGGGGGAGGGAAAGACAGTAGGTGCAGGAGTAGGCCTTTCGGCTCTTTGAGCCAGCACCGCCATTCACTGTGATCATGGCTGATCATCCACAATCAGTACCCCGTTCCTGCCTTCTCCCCATATCCCTTGACTCCGCTATCTTTAAGAACTCTATCTAACTCTCTCTTGAAAGCATCCAGAGAATTGGCCTCCACTGCCTTCTGAGGCAGAGAATTCCACAGATTCACAACTCTCTGGGTGAAAAAGTTTTTCCTCATCTCCGTTCTAAATGGCCTACCCCTTATTCTTAAACTGTGGCCTCTGGTTCTGGACTCCCCCAACATCGGGAACATGTTTCCTGCCTCTAGCGTGTCCACTCCATTAATAATCTTATATGTTTCAATAAGATCCGCTATCATCCTTCTAAACTCCAGTGAATACAAGCCCAGTCGCACATTTCTTTCAACATATGACAGTCCCGCCATCCCGGGAATTAACCTTGTGAACCTACGCTGCTCTCCCTCAATAGCAAGAATGTCCTTCCTCAAATTTGGAAACCAAATTTGCACACAATACTCCAGGTGTGGTATCACTAGGGCCCTGTACAACTGCAGAAGGATTTATTTGCTCTTATACTCAACTCTTCTTGTTATGATGGCCAACATGCCATTAGCTTTCTTCACTGCCTGCTCTACCTGCACGCTTACTTTCAGTGACTGATGAACAAGTACACCCAGATCTCATTGAACTTCCCAACTTGACATCATTCAGATAATAATCTGCCTTCCTGTTCTTGCCACCAAAGTGGATAACCTCACATTTATCCACATTAAACTGCATCTGCCATGACATCTGCCCACTCACCCAACCTGTCCAAGTCACCCTGTATCCTCATAGCATCCTCCTCACAGTTCACACTCCACCCTGCTTGGTGTAATCTGCAAATTTGCTAATGTTACTTTTAATCCCTTCATCTAAATCATTAATGTATATTGTAAATAGCTGCAGTCCCGGCACCGAGCCTTGCGGTAGCCCACAAGCCACTACCTAGTCACTAGTACCCCACTAGTCACTAGTTCTGAAAGGGACCTGTTAATCTCTACTCTTTGTTTCCTGTCTGCCAATTAATTTTCTATCCATATCAGTCCCCTACCCCCAATACCATGTGCTCTAATTTTGCACACTAATCCACTATGTGGGACCTTATTAAAGGCTTTTTGAAAGTCCAGGTACACTATACCCACTGGCTCTCCCTTGTCCATTTTCCTAGTTACAGGAAATGTAACTTACATCCTCAAAAACTTCCAGAAGATTAGTCAAGCATGATTTCCCCTTTGGAAATCCATGCTGACTCGGGCCGATACTGCTACTGCTATCCAAATGTGCCACTATTTCATCTTTTATAATTGACTGCAGCATCTTCCCCACCACCGATGTCAGGCTAACTGGTCTATAATTCATTTTTTTCTCTCTGCCGCCCTTCTTAAACAGTGGGATAACATTATCTATCCTCCAATCCACAGGCACTGATCCTGAATCTATAGAACATTGGAAAATGGTCACTAATGCGTCCACAATTTCTAGAGCCACTTCCTCAAGTACCCTGACCAGACCATAAGGCTCTGGGGATTTATCAGCCTTCAGTCCCATCAGTCTACCCAATACCATTTCCTGCCTAATGTGAATTTCCTTCATATCCTCCATTACCCTAGGTCCTCTGGCCACTAGTACATATGGGAGATTGTTTGTGTCTTCCTTCGTGAAGACAGATCCAAAGTACCTGTTCAACTCGTCTGCCATTTCCTTGTTCCCCATCATAAATTCACCTGTTTCTGACTTCAAGGGTCCAACTTTGGTCTTAACTAATGTTTTCCTCTTCACATACCTAAAGCAGCTTTTACTTTCTTCTTTATAATCTTGGTTAGCTTACCTTCGTACCTCATCTTTTCTCCCTGATTGGCCTTTTTAGTTATCTTCTGTTGCTCTTCAAAAGTTTGCCAATTCTCCAGCTTCTCGCTCATCTTTGCTACGTTATACGTCTTCTCTTTTATTTTTATACTGTCCTTGACTTCCCTTGTCAGCCACGGTCGCCTCTTACTCCCCTTGGAATCTTATTTTCTCTTTGGAATCCTGCACCTTCTGTAGTATTCCCAGAAATACCTGCCATTGTTGTTCCACTGTCATCCCATACTAGGGTCTGTTTCCAGTCAACTTTGCCCAGCTCCTCCTTCATGGCCCCATGCTCAACTGTAATACTCTCACTTCTGATTCTCCCTTCTCCCTCTCAAATTGTAGATTAATACTTATCATATTATGGTCATTACCTCCTAATGGCACCTTTACCTCGAATTCCCTTATCAAATTCAGTTCATTATTCAACACTAAATCCAGATTTGCCTGCTCCCTGGTAGGCTCCAGTACAAGCTGCTCTAAGAATGCATCTCAGAGGCAATCCACAAGCTCCCTTTCTTGGGGTCCAGTACCAACCTGATTTTCCCAGTTTACCTGCATGTTGAAATTGCCCATAACCACTGTAGCATTACCTTTGCCACATGCCAATTTTAACTCTTGATTCAACTTGCACCCTATATCCAGGCTACTGTTTGGGGGCCTGTAGATAATTCCCATTCAGGTCTTTTTACCCTTACAGTTCCTGAGTTCTATCCATACTGACTCTACATCTCCTGATTCTATGTTACCCCTCGCAAGGGACTGAATTTCATTCCTTACAAACAGAGCTACCCTACCCCCTCTGCCCACCTGTCTGTCTTTTCGATAGGACGCATACCCCTGAATATTCAGTTCTAGTTCTCTTGCAGCCATGTCTTTGTAATTCCCATAATATCATACTTGCCAATTTCTAACTGAGCTTCAAGCTCATCCACTTTATTCCTTATACTTCATGCATTCATATGTAATACTTTTAATCCATTACTCTCCTCACCTTTCACATCGATTCCTATTTCACTTGGCCATACGCTCTCATCCCTTCGTGAGCTTTCTGCCCCGTTAATTCTGGTGTCTTTCTTAACTTTTCCTATACTCTCTTTCCCTTTAACTCCATCCTTGTATTTCCAATTTGTCTCCTCCCCGCCACTATTTAGTTTAAAGTAAACTAAACTATGAAAGAGATGGTGGGGGAGGGGGAATGATGGGAGAGGGGTGGGAGCAGCGAGGGTCCGAGACAGGATCTTGCTTGCAAGGCCAACGTCTACTTGCTGCTTCTCACGGTCCCAGAGTCACGGAGCAGCATAGCTTCGGCCCTCCTTGTCCATGCCGACCCAGTTGGCATTCTGGGTGAGTCCCACGTGCTTGGCTCACATCTCCCTAAAACCTTTCCTACCCATGCACCTGTCAAATGTCTTTTAAATGTTGTGATGGTGCCTGCCTCAACTACCTCCCCCTCCCCCTCTGTCCCACAGGCAGTGTTTCGGGGACGGCCTGAACTGGGCGGGCTGCTCCATCATGGTGTTACTGGGGCAGCAGCGGCGCTTCGACCTCTTTGACTTTTGCTATCACCTGCTCAAGGTGCAGCGGCAGGACGGCAAGGATGAGATGATCAAGAATGTGGTAAACGCCGGCTCATGGGGTGTGGGTGGGTGGGTGGGTGGAGGATGGGACGTCTATTTCCCTCATGATTTTACACACCTCTATAAGATCGCCCCTCCAGCTCCTGGGGTCCAAGGAATAAAGTCTTAAAGTAGACACAGTGCGGGTGTAACTCAGCGGGCTAGGCAGCGTCTGTGGAGAACATGGATAGCTGACTTGTCGGGTCAGGACATCTTCTTCAGATAAGGTCAGGGTGGAGGGTGAGAGTGGAGGGGCGAGGGACGGAGGGTGGAGTGAGGGGTGAGGGGAGGGTGGAGTGGGGGCAGATTGCGGGCTCTGACCGTTGATTCACTCTCCCCACAGTCCCTGAAGAAGATGGCAGATCGCATCAGGAAGTACCAGATCCTCAACAACGAGATCTTCGCCATGCTCAACAAGTACCTCAAGTCGGTGGAGAACGAGAGCTCGACGGTGGAGCACGTCCGCTGTTTCCAGCCGCCCATCCACCAGTCGCTGGCGACCACCTGCTGAGCGGCGCTCCCTCACTGCCCCCCCTCCCTCCCTCACTGCCCCCCACACCCACAGTGCGGCGCTCCCTCACTGCCCCCCCTCCCTCCCTCACTGCCCCCCCCTCCCTCCCTCACTGCCCCCCCTCCCTCCCTCACTGCCCCCCTCCCCCACAGTGCGGCGTTCCCTCACTGCCCCCCCACACCCACAGTGCGGCGCTCCCTCACTGCCCCCCCTCCCCCACAGAGCGGCGCTCCCTCGGGCGCTTTAAAGAGAAACGTCTCAAACAGATGATAATATATAATTTATCGAGCGCAACCAGAAAATATCGAGGGTTGCGCTGTAAAAGCGAGAGATTTAACGAGTTAATTAATGTGTGAAATGTGAGCTTATAATTTAAAACGTGATGTTATAGTTGCGGCTCGGCTCCTGTCTTTGCTCTGAGTGGTGCCGGGGTCAGGGGTGTTGTTCGCCCAGCCCGCAGCCGGCGGTGGGCGAGGGTTCGCGGCCTGGCCCAGCCCATATGTCAATGTTCGCCATGTGCTGTCCAACCCGCGCTGCTGGTAAACGCGTTATAACTACTGGACCACTGAGTTTATGTGTCCTTTTTTTGTAACCATCTTCTGCAGTTCCCCGTGTCGGCATTCAAATTGGCTTCAGCGCCAACCCCTGCTGCGGTGTGAACGAGTACGGCTCCCAGTACGGGAACTGCCAGCGGGCTCGCAGCCGTGCAGCTCCCATGCAGCAGCACCCAGCCCGAGTACGGTGCAATGCAGCCGTGCAGCTCCCATGCAGCAGCACCCAGCCCGAGCACGGTGCAATGCAGCCGTGCAGCTCCCATGCAGCAGCACCCAGCCCGAGCACGGTGCAATGCAGCTGTACAGCTCCCATGCAGCAGCACCCAGCCTGAGCACAGTGCAATGCAGCCGTGCAGCTCCCATGCAGCAGCACCCAGTCTGAGCACAGTGCAATGCAGCTCCCATGCAGCAGCACCCAGCCCGTGCACAGTGCAATGCAGCCGTGCAGCTCCCATGCAGCAGCACCCAGCCCGAGCACAGAGCAGTGCAGCTCCCAATGAAGCAGCACCCAGCCCGTGCACAGTGCAATGCAGCCCCCATGCAGCTGCACCCAGTCCCTGCACAGTGCAATACAACCATGCAGTTCCCATGCAGCAGCACCCAGCCCGCGCACAGTGCAATGCAGCCGTGCAGCACAATGCAGTCCTGGCAACATCCTCGTAAACCTTCTCTGCACCCTCCCTAACTTCATGGCATGTTGAATGATGAGGAGGTGGTTGGAGATGAAGGTGTCCACGGTGAGACGTTGGGAGCCATAAGTGGACGCTGAGTGAAGCTGAGGAACAGACCAGACCAGGAAAAGCAGCGGTGCGTGTTTACTGCTCTCCTCACCTGTGCAGTCTGCTCCAACGTTAGTTACTAGGCTGTGGCCCAGCTCTGTGCCAGCTGAGTGCAGCCATACATTGTTTACACCCAGCCTGCTTTGGAAAGTCCCACGGCTGCCCCAGGGAAAGTTCCTGGAGCTACGGTAACTACATAGAAACATAGAAAATAGGTGCAATAGGAGGCCATTCGGCCCTTCAAGCCAGCACCACCATTCATTGTGATCATGGCTAATCGTCCCCTATCAATAACCCGTGCCTGCCTTCTCCCGATATCCCTTGACTCCACCAGCCCCTAGAGCTCTATCCAACTCTCTCTTAAATCCATTCAGTGATTTGGCCTCCACTGCCCTCTGTGGCAGGGAATTCCATGAATTCACAACTCTCTGGGTACAAAAGTTTTTCTCACCTCAGTCTTAAATGACCTCCCCTTCATTCTAAGACTGTGCCCCCTGCTTCTGGACTCACCCACACTTTCAGACCATCTCTTTCATTGGGGTGGAGTGGGGGGGGGGGGGGGGTCTATTGGTCATCAGCAGTGGTACTGCCCCTCCCACAGTGCAGCACCTCACTATAGCTCATAGACAACTTAGTCAACATAGCCTAGTTGGGCCGAACGGTCTATATCGTGGCATATGATTATGTATTTTAAACACCCGGAACTCCCAAGTATCCTCTGCACAGTTGCCGATGGTGTGGGGGGGGGGGGGGGGGGGGAGGGGGGGCAGTTTGGGAGAGGTCACAAAGTAATGGAGTTATTCAGCGGGCCAGACAGCATCTCAAAGTCCCCTCCCCAAGCCCCGGGGATTTCCATACAACCAGTTCTCCAGTCACCGCGGACAGAGTGCATCTCCTGCGGTTGTGCCTGGAGGGCAGGGTGGGTTGGGTGAGAAGGGGTGAGTGAACCAAGGCGTCACCACTCTATGTTCGCCAGAGATTCTGCCTTATCTGCTGAGTTACTCCAGCATTTTCGTGTCTTGTTTTGTACACCGGCACCTGCAGTTCCTTGAGTCTACAGTTTGGGAAAGGCGTTGGCTGGCAGAGGATTGCTGTGTTTGGTGAATGTAATCTCCACGGTTGGGTCACCTGCTTCACCCACGGATCCCGGGAGGATTCGAGCTCAGAGTGACTCAGCACAAATGGCGACCATTCGGCCCATTATTCCAGTGCTTTTACAGCCCCACTGTTCCAACACTTAACTATTTTCCTTCCAGAATGTGCACTCTCCCATGTACAACCTTTCTCCTCCTTCCAGACTGCCCAGGGAAGGACAGCCTCTGTTGGGAATCCCTACCTCTCACCCTCTGGGGATGTACCATCACTACCCCTTCATCCCCTCATACCTCCATCCCATCTCCAACCCCCACCCTAATCCCCACAACACCTCCCACCCTCCCTGTAAGACACCAACTCTCCCCCCACCCTTTCCCAACCGACCACCTCCCACCCCCTTCATCCTCTAATCGATCTGCCATATTATCCACATGGAAACAGGCCCTTCGGCCCACCTTGTCCGTGCTGACAAGTTGTTATACTTTGGTCCTCTGAACCCTTTCTCTCCACTATCTGTTCAAATGCCTTTTAGAAGTGGTGATTGTATCCACTTCTATCATTCAGCAGAGCGAGGGGAAGAGTTGCAGAACGAGTTGTGGAAGATCGGACACCACGTAGGCTGATGTGGATGGGGGATGGGGCGGTGGAGGAACACGATGCATCAGAGGGTGGGTCCCAGCGTCTAGTGGGCGGGAGTGAGGCGGGACATCGCTCAGGTAGCCGGATAAAACGCCAGCCAGGTGGGCGGGTCCAGCCAGGGACAGGTGCTGGTCTGGCCTGGGTCCCACACACACGCTCCCGGAGCCGCGACCACGTTTGTCCGTACACAGGCCGGCTGCTGGCGGCAGCAGCAGCAGCGCCGGGTCACCGCTCCGCTCGGTGCTTGAGGCGGCCATGGCGCGGTACAACTGCTCGGAAGGTGAGTGAGTCCGGCGGGACGGGGTCTGGTTATCCCTGTGGGATTTTCTGGAACTTTGAGGCGGTGAGTGGGGAAAGTCTTTGTGCGGCTGGAATTCACCGGGACCCCCCAGTTCAAGCGCTACATCCGACCCACCGCCGTTGAAACATTTCACCGGTCTCTCCGGAGGAGGTGGTATGAGCGCGATGGGGGAGAGAGGGGCAGACAGATGGGGGGCAGAGAGATTGGGGGAGAGGAGGGCAGAGAGGAGGGGGTGGGAGGAGGAGGCGAGATAGAGGGGAGGTCCCCATATCTCGGCAGCTGGTACACGGGTGTTCGGTGCTGTGACCATTCGGGACGGAGTGGACAGTCCCAGTCGGTCCGGGACATGGTGGGGCTGACACACCGTGCCTCCACGGGTCAGGCGGTGTCCCTGTACACTGGTCCTCTGATGGCCGGCGGGGACACGGTTACCCTCGCCGGGCTGTGGACCAGGGGCTGGGCAGCGAGGGCAGGGGTAGGTGCAGCGGGGCGTGGCTTCTGCCCCACCAGTAGCTGGGTTTTCTGGGCTACTCTGCCGTTGTACACCCGTGGCGATGGAGATGTGAGTGAGCTCACAGGCACTTGGAGATCAGCCTTGGAATGTGGGCGGCACAGGAACGGGACCTTCGGCCCACATTGTCCGTTCCGCACATCTATTGCCTCTCTCATCTTAAAACGAGTTCCCCTTGTCTTTGCCATTACTGCCCCAATTACCACCTCTAGTTCGTTCCTATTAAATCGTCCCCCCTTCGTGTCTTCTGGCTCTCGATTCTCCTACTCTGCATTTATCTCAGCTATTCCTTTTATGATTTTTTTACACCTCTATAAAATTACCCTTCATCCCCCAACTTTTTCCTGTACATCCTCGTAAATCTTTTCACCTCTTCCAGCATAACAACATATCTCCTATCACAAGGTGACCAAAACAATTGTCTACAATGGAGCAGCCTCTCAATATTATATACTTGTATTGGGTCTCCCCTAAACCTCCAGGGAAACCAACCAAGTTTGTCCAACCTCTCCTTGTTGCTCTAAATTAGACAGCATCCTGGCAAACCATCTCTGCATCCCATCCAAAGCCTCCACACCCTTCCTGTAATGGGGCAATCAGACTTCACTCAGTATTCCAAACGTGGCCTAATCAAATTCCTATACAGATTCGTCATTTTCTTATTCTTATACTTAATGTTCCGATTGATGAGGTCTGGTATGTTATACGCTTTCTTTACCACTTTGTCTACTTCTGTTGCCACTCTGGGGGCTATAGACTTGGAGCCCAAGATCCCTCTGTCTATAAATGCAGGTGTGGGATGTAGTGTAAATAGGTATGATGGTCGGTATAGATGTGGTGGATTGAAGAGCTGTGACTATATTCATAGTTATACAGCGTGAAAACGGGCCCTTCAGCCCAACTTGTCCACACTGACCAACATGCCAAATCTACACTAGTCCTACCTACGTGCCTGCATTTGGCCCATATCCCTCTATACCTAACATATTGTGATAGTACCTGCAACTGTACAACTCTATAACACGTACATTTCTCAGCCTATTTCACTCACACACAAATGTCAGTCTGTAGTCTAAAACCATCCCTTACAATGACTGGAATGTGGAACACTGCCTGAGGTGGTAGTGGAGGCAGGGAGTCTCACAACATGTATCTGAACAAGTACTCGAATCAAGGCAAAGAAGGCTACAGATTGCATGCTAGTAAATGGGACTAGTCTGAAGAAGAGTTTCGACCTGAAACGTTGCCTATTTCCTTTGTTCCCTAGATGCTGCCACGCACTGAGTTTTTCCAGCATTTTTGTCTACCTAGTATAGATGGATATTTGATGGTCAGCATGGATGCAAAGGGCCTGATTTTGTGCAGTGTGTCTTCATGATTTCTGTGAGCCAAGTCTTGATCTCAACAGTTATTTAATGCTGAAGACAAACACAACATGCTGGAGTAACTCAGTGGGTCAGGCAGCATCTCTGGAGAAAAGCAGGTGACATTTTGGGGCGGAACCCACCTTAATTTAATGCTATTGCTTTGGGCATTGTTAAATTGGTTGCCCACATCCTGCATAATAATGACAACCACACCAGAAAGCATTTGGAGATAACAGCAATCTGTGAAATGTGCAGTATTGAAGGACATTCCTTTCTTCTTATCCAGTCATTCCTCACTTCATTGCTGCATCAGGTGTAGGTGGCTCGGTGCTGCCACCTTCAGGGATCCATGGATGCACTCAAGGCCTATCTGTTTTTAGGGTACGCCCTATGCTGATTAATCCTCCTGCTGTGCATCACCTCACACTTATCAGGATGAAGTTCCATCTGCTCTTGCTCGGCCCACCCTACCGTATGATCAACATCAACCTGTAGCCCAGGATTATCTCGTCATTGTCAACAACTCCACGCATTTCCATGTCATTTGCAAAACTACTAATCGCATCCCCTGCAGGGCATATCCATGTTTAGTTTGGAGACAGAGCACGGAAACGGGCCTTTCGGCCCACTGAGTCCATGCTCACCCGCACACGAGTTCTATGTCTTACACACGAGGGGCAATTTACAGAGGCCAATAAACCTGCATGCTTTGAGGTGTGGGAAGAAACTGGAGCACCCGAGAACCAAGCCTTATGATCCGTCACTGGCCACAGACCTAGCTTAGGAGAACAATCCTCCATGATCACCTTCTGCCGTCTGATACCAGGCCAGTTTAGACCAGTGTGCCTTGGCTCTAACTGGTCAGACAGGCTATTTCCCAAAACAAAGCCTTGACAACTATTTTTCATTAATCTCTGTCCTTGCAAGAGTAGATTAATCTTGTCTTTCAGGTTTTTTCCCACCAACTTCCTTACCACTGAAGGTACACAAAAATGCTGGAGAAACTCAGTGGGTGCGGCAGCATCTATGGAGCGAAGGAAATAGGCAACGTTTCAGGCTGAAACGTTGCCTATTTCCTTCGCTCCATAGATGCTGCCGCACACACTGAGTTTCTCCAGCATTTTTGTGTACCTTCGATTTTCCAGCATCTGCAGTTCCTTCTTAAATTCCTCACCACTGACGTTAGACTGGCCTGCTGTTTCCTGGCTTCCCCCTGCTATCCTTCTTGAATGAAGGAGCCATATTTGCTGCCCTCCAGCCATCTGGTGCCCCGCCTGTGGCTGGTGAAGGATTGAAAATCTCCTCCCACTGCAGCCTGGGATCCATCCACTGAGGATTTATTTGCCTTGAAACCTACTAAATCGTCTAATACCGCCTTTTTAATCTGATACTTTAGAATTTCGCAGTCCGTCTCCTTGAATTCTCCAACCAGAATGATTTTAGCCTTAGTGAATGCAATGAGAAGTATTAATTCATGTATCCCCTCGTTTCTCCCCCCCGCCCTACCAATTGTCCTCTAGCTCCATACATCAATTGTCCCTTTCGTTCCATTCTTTCCATGGCTACCCTCTGCTTTTAATATACTCACAAAGGTTTTGTTGTTTCCTTACTGCACCACCCCTACTCTCAGGTCCTATCTTATGTCTCCTCTTTGCGCTCTTCATTTCCTTAAATACCCTCCTACACATTCTCTAGAATGGGTTCCTGTGTTCTCCCACTACCCAGCCCACAACATACTTGGATGTCTGTAGCAATGCTGATCCTTGGCTCTTCTTGGCCCTACCTCCAGGCAGGCACTCTCAGTGAATGCTTATCAGAAAAAGACACAAAGTGCTGGAGTAACTCAGCGGATCAGATGGCTGGAGAACGTGGTTAGGTGACATTTCGGATTGGTTTTGTCCGAATGTTCCAGGCCAAAGCTATGACCATAGGCAGATCCAAAGCAGATACGGTAGTGTGGGAAGAAACTGCAGATGCTGGTTTAAACCGAAGATAGACACAAAATGCTGGAGCAACTCTGCGGGACAGTCAGCATCTCTGGAGAGAAGAAATGGGTGATGTTTCAGGTCGAGACCCATCTTCAGACAGATCAAAGGCAATACAATAGTGGTGTTTAAAATAATATTGGGTAGGCTCATGGATATGGGTTATATAGGTAGATAGCAGATGGTCTTGGCATCATGTTTAGCACAGACATTGTGGGCCAAAGGTCCTATTTCTGTGCTGTATTTGATTTGATTTTATTACTTGTCATTCGAACCTCAGAGAGGCTTGAACGAAACTCCGTTTCTACAAGCCATACAACAGAACAATTCATAAAAAAATACACAGACAATTCAATTCACACAAACATCCATCACAGTGAATCTCCTCCTCACTGTGATGGAAGGCAAAGTCTTCTCTCTCCCCCGCACCATTTCTCTCCCGAGGTCGAAGCCCCAGGCGGGCGATATTAAGTCCCACGGCCATTGAGGCCGTGCCGGGCGATTTACGGCCCCGCTCTAGGCCCAAAAGTCACAACGTTGGAGCCCCCGGCGGGCGCTGGAATGTCCTGCGGCCATGAAAGCCGCGCCGGGCGATGTATGGCCCCACGCCAGGTCGCTCCAACCCCGCGACACGGGCCGGAGAAGCTGTGTTGTGGGAGCTCCGGAAAGCGAGCTCCCGATATCCCGACAGTCCACCAGTCTGCAGCTGGAGCTCCGGAGTCGGGCCGCAGCAGCGAGCCACCACCGCTCCCCACACTCCGAGGCCAGCCAGCCCCACGATGGTAAGTCCGCAGCTCCGCAGGCTCCGTGACTGGAGCCCCCAGCTCGTCCCAGTCGGAGACCGCTCCACGGTGCTAGGCCCCAACGACAACGGAGACCCGACAGGGAAAAGGTCGGGTCTCCCGTGCAGGGAAGAGATTTAAAAGTTCCCCCACCAACCCCACATATACACAGTTACAAACAATACAAAAAAAAACAGGAACAACTACATTTAACTAGACAAAAAATAAAAAAAAGACAGACAGGCTGTAGGGGCCGCTGCAACATGAGTCGCGCCCGCCCACTTTATAGGTGGGTGCACTCATTGTTCTATCTATTGTTATTGTTCTATCTATGTCCTCAGAACCTGAGGAGCAACATTTTCGCAGAGAGGATGATGGATGTATAGAATAAGCTGCAAGAGGAGGTAGTTGAGGCAGGTACTGTGACAACATTTTAATGACATTGGACAGGTACATGGGTAGGAAAGATTTGGATATGGGCCAAATCTGGGGTGGTGGGACTAGTGTAGAGGTGGTATCTTGGTTTGGAAGCGCAAGTTGTGTTGAAGGGCCCGTTTTATTGTTATATGACTGTGATTTGTACACATCTGCACCTTCGTGTCTTACTGACTGTTAGGAGGGCTATACTATATCCACAGCAAAGCGATTCTTCCTCATAACTGCATTTAATTTTCTTTTATCAACATTAATCATTCCCGAGGATTCCATAGCATGAAAAGTTGTAGGGTCATCCAGTGTACAACATGGAAGCAGGCCCTTTGGCCCAACTGAACGCATTTGACAAATTCCATCCCGTCTAAGCCCTTGGCACTATGGCAGTCCCAGTCTGCATAGGGAAAGTTAAAATTCCCTATCATGTGAACCCTATTTCTTGCGAAGATAGACACAAAATGCTGGAGTAACTCAGCGGGACAGGCAGCATCTCTGGAGAGAAGGAATGGGTGGCATTTCGGGCCGAGACCCTTTTTCAGACTGATGTCAGGGGAGATGGGGATACATCGAGAAGGAAGTGTGAGGTGTGAAAGCAGTACAAAGAGATCATGGAACATGTAGAATAGATCATTGTTAGCTGGGAGAAGGCAACAACAAAGCAAACAGATAAAATATAGTCGGAGACAGTAAGACTGGTTCAGAGAACTGTGAAGGGAGAGAGAGGGAAAGCAAGGGTTATTGATGTTAGAGGTCAATGTTCATACCGCTGGGGCCCAATCGACATATGGGGTGCTGTTCTTCCAATTTGTGCTGGGCCTCACTCTGACAATGGAGGAGGCCCAGGACAGAAAGATCAGTGTGGGAATGGGAGGGGGAGTTAAAGTCTTTAGCAACCAAGGGATCCGGTAGGTTTAGACTGACTGAGCGGAGGTGTTCTGCAAAACGAGCGCTGAGCCTGCGCTTGGTCTCTATTTGTGCATTTTGTGTCTATCGTCAGTTTATATCAGCATCTGCAGTTCCTTCCTGTCCAATTTCTTGCAGCTGCCCGCATTCTCCTGGCATATTTATTCTCTAATTCCTGTTGAAAATTTACGGGCCTCTAGCAGGGGCCGTCGAGTGTTTTTGAAAGTTGGGGGGGGGGGCGCTGAGCGATCACTGGCCTTGAGGGTACCCGGTGAGCGAACGGCAGGGCTGGATCAACCGTTAAGCAAAATAAGCACATGCTGAGGTCATCAAGGGAAGGGGGGCACCACAGAGATGGTAGGAGAAAACCTTTCAAATATAAATAAAGTGGAAGTATACAAAAATAAACATTATTTTCCTTCTTACTGTTAGTTTTGTTTCATTTTGAAAAATAAAAAAATATTTTAAGGTTTATTATTGTTTATATTTTGAATTGCATATATATGAGGGCACCAAAAATATTTAAGTGCTTAGGGCCTCTGGGTCTTAATCCGGCCCTGGGGAGCGGAATGACCAAGTGGGGGGGGAGGGTGTGGGACTTTTTGTAATTTCATGTATTAAAATCATGTTTTAGTGCATTGTAGAAGTATGATTTCAATGTTTTTTGTTTGATGTATTTTTAAGATAATGTCGGGCCTACATGAGAGATGGGAGCAGGTGATTTATTTTTGTTATTGCTTGACCTCCAAAAACTGGGGGATAATAATACAGGCCATCCCTCACTTCAAAAAGTGGGGGGATATATCCCCCATCTCTACCCCCCCCCCGCCAGGTTCGATGCCAGAGCCTTCCATAGCACAGAAAATTTGACAACAACTTTTGAATGTGTTATAATTTCAAGTGCCTTTTTTTTGTTTGTAGTTGCAAAAAGGGACAAGAAATAATCATAACATTTCCTCATTTTGCAAAGTCACACAAGTTATGTTTTGCTCAGGTTAAAAATCTGAGTATTTTGAAAGTGTGTTTTCTCCTTTTGACATGTATTTCATTTTGATTTGAGTTTAGAATCATCAAACCATGACATTAATAAAGGAGGTATATGTTTGTGGAAACGTTGCATTTTTTTAAAAGTAAGACTTTCGAGAAATCTAAAATACATTAGAAATATACATTTCAATGCACTGAGTCTCTTGCCCAGAGTAGGTGAATCAAGGACCAGAGAACAGATTGAAGGTGAAGGGGAAAAGATTTCATAGGAATCTGAGGGGTGACTTTTTCCACACAAAGGGTGGTGGGTGTATGGAACAAGCTGCCAGAGAAGGTAGTTGAGGGAGGGACTATCCCAACATTTAAGAAACAGTTAGACTGATACATGGATAGGACAGGTTTGGAGGGATATGGACCAAAAGCAGGTAGTGTAGCAGGTGTTGGCAAGTTGGGCAGAAGGGCCTGTTGGCGGGTGTGGGCAAGTTGGGCCGAAGGGCCTGTTTTCACACTGTATCACTCTATGACTGTATTATACCTCCACCATGCATGAATGCTTCAAAATCAAGTGGTCAAGTTTTATTGCCATATACTCAAGCATAGAAACATTGAAAATAGGTGCAGGAATAGGCCATTCTGCCCTTCGAGCCAGCACTGTCATTCAATATGATCATGGCTATTCATCTAAAATCAGGACCCCTTTCCTGTTTTTCCCCCATATCCCTTGATTTTGCTAGACCAAGACCTAAATGTAACTCTTGAAAACATCCAGTGAATTGGCCTCCACTGCCTTCTGTGGCAGAGAATTCCACAGATTCACAACTCTGGGTGAATGAAGTTTGCCCTCATTTCAGTCCTAAATGGCCTACTCCTTTATTCTTAAATTGTGATCCCTGGTTCTGGACTCCCCCAACATCGGGAACATTTTTCCTGCTGTTACATTAGTGAAAATCTAACAGGCACGCAAGATGCTTTCTCCAATCACCCCATTTGAAGGCCACTATCTTCCGCCGCTTCTACCCTGTGCTTGGTACCTACTTCCAGCGGCCACTGGTTGTCGTCCAGGATGCACTGAGCCGCAGCCTGGTCCATGCCGGTTACCACGGTGAATTCGGCACAGAGACTCTCACGGCAGAGATACAATGCTTCCTCTTCGCCTTCGACCCGAGGCCCGGCCGCCTCCGATGGTCCGGGACTCTTGCACTGAGGCTGCTCCATGGAAACCCTCGCCCCGCAAACACTCGCCAGCCCCGGCTCCCCGTCCGCATCTGCCCCCGCCGCTGCTTCTGCTTCCATCCCTCCTTCCGCCCCGGCTCTCCAACACCCACGACCAGGTTGCTCAGAGCACAGCAACGTGTCTAGCCAAAAAAGTGGGGGGCTGTAGCGCCCCCCCCCCCCCCCCCCCCCCCCACGGTTCCGCGACCCATGTCTAGTGCATTCCCACAAAAACATCAGTAATGTTGAGTTGCCAGTCTTGCCCTTTATTTCAACGACATCTCTATATTGACAACAGTACCATATTCTAATGAACATAGAACAGTACAACACAGGAACGGGCTTCATTCCACAATGTTTGTATCGGACATGATGCCTGACTGAACTGATCTCATCTGCCTGCAAGTGATCCATATCCCTCCATTCCCTGCAACTCCATGTGTCTATCTAAATGCTTCTTAAGCACCAGTAATGTATCTGCCTCCACCACCACCCCAGTAATGTGTTCTAGGCCCCCACTATCTATGCAAAAAAAACATATAATTCCCCACACATCTCAATTATATTTTACCCCTGTTGTGTTATAGCTATGCACTCAATTTCCATCCTGGGGTGAAAAGGGTTCTGACTGTCTATCCTATCTACTATCCCTTTCATAATTTTATAAGCTGATCACGTTCCAAGTTCGACTGCTTTAGACTCCTTGCGTTAAAGCTGATGCAAATTACGCTTGCACTCCACCCAAGTGCTCTCATGCCCAAGTCACTGACAGGCTTGGTTTGCCTTCTACATGTGACCGCATCTCTCACCAAATGTATATCTGCTCTATTGGCCTTTCCCCCAGAAAATTAGTTTGAACCCCTCCTGAAAGAATGAGTAACCCTTCCCACACTGCTGTTGAACCAGTTCCAGTGCAACTATTGCACAGACTGACAAAAGACTTCTGTTGTGTGTGGGAAGAGTGGTCCTGGGGAGGACAGATTGGTTGTGCTGCGTTGGGAATAGTTCATAAATCCTAGGAGCAGAATTAGGCTATTCGGCTCATTCAATCATGGCGGATCTATCTTTCCATCAACCCCATTCTCCTGCCCCCCCCAATAACCTTCGACGCCATTACTAATTACGAATAGCTGAAGGAATTGTCATTGGCAAGGGAACGTTTGTGGCTGGCTATCAGAAATTCTGAAATAAGTGTTTGCACCTGTCCCGTCCTGCTTCCTGAACCAGCTGTGCTCTCTCCGAAGGTTTATATGTGACCTTGGTGTGCTCAGCGGATTCGTGTGATGAGCTGTGCCACATTGTCCAGGTGAACGATCTAAATGCAACCCTGACTCTGCAGCCCTCGTGGAGATCTGCTGACTTTTACATCGGCCTTGCCCTGGCCACCTTCTCCAGCTTCCTCATCGGGATCAGTGTCATCCTGAAGAAGAAGGGGCTGCTGCGGTTAGCTGAAGTAGGCAATGTCAGAGCAGGTAAGATGGTCTCCATTCTCCAATAATCTCCCCACCCCACGACCCTCAGAGGTGGGGGCAGTGGTTTGTCAGTCTGAGATGAAAAGGGTGTACTACCAGAGAGTCATATATTGTCCTGAGGACCCTGGGTTGCAGAACTATCTGGGAATCACTCACATAGGCTCCCTAGCGCCCTGGTCCATAGAACTACCTGGGAATCACTGACACTGGCTCCCTAGGGCCCTGGTCCACAGTAATCTCCCCTTTCCTGAGCCACAGCTCCAACATGCCCAGAAGAGATTCATGGCCAGTGGGGTCTCAGCAAGGAGCGATGTAATGATGGGAGTCTGTCATTGTGCGAGACATTGACCCAGGGCCTCTTCCTTCAGCTGGACTCAGTAGACAGCCCCTCGGCCCCTTCCATGCCTACACACACCCTAATCCAGACCCTAGCTCCCCGCTCACACCCCCAGTCCAACACGCCCCTCTCCCAAGGGTCTCTCGCTAACCCTAACAGTAACTCTCTCTGGATATTCCTTCCTCAGCTCTAGTAGCGGAGGTGGGTTAAACTCAATGCGTTGACTGTGTTTGTTGTGTGTTGCAGGGGATGGTGGCCATGGCTACCTGAAGGATTGGATGTGGTGGGCTGGCCTGTTGACCAGTAAGTAGTAATTCTTTTACATGACGAAGTCTGTTGGCTGTGTTTGCTGAAACTAGAGATGGCCTGATTCTCTTTGAGAACAGGAAGTGGAGAATATTCAAAACAATGACTATATCAGCTGTATATCCCCTGAGGACACACGCGGTGCTATATAAATAAAGGCCCTCTTTTCATCTAAAGGCTGATTTAATAATGGTGTTCATAATCTCTAATAGTATTCATTGAATGTGTCCGAGAAGCACGCTGTTTCCTGGTGATTAAACTAGCAGCATGATCTATGCATTGTTCAAGAATGTAGAATGCAGGGATGAAGGAGGAGATCCAGCATTCAGAGCAGCATCTCAGGAACGAGCAGTGGCCTCAGCATCCTTCTGGGCTGTGTGACACCCAGCCCATGACATTTATTCATCTTAAATTTACTGAATTATTCAAAAAACATGATGGTCACAGAAGATAACATTACAACTCACCTCTGCAACACTGCAGTTTATTTTCTTTCATCGGAGATATGTGGTCTCTTGATTAAAACTGAGGCAACAAACCTATATGACACTTCTTTTGCAAGTATGTTTTTAAGCTGGAAAGAGCATACAGATTTACGGGGATGTTGCTTGGACATGAGGGCTTGTATAACAAGAGGTTGGGCAGGTTAGGACTTTTTTCCTTGGAGTGCAGAAGACTGAGGGGTGATTTTATGAGATTATAAGGGGAATATAGGATGAATGCACAGTCTTTTACCCAAAGTAGGGGAATCATGAACCAGAGCACATAGGCTTGAAGTGAGAGGAGAAAGATTTAATAGGAACCTGAGGGGGAAACCTTTTCACACAGGGGATGGTGGGTATATTGAACAAGTTGACGGAGATACAATAATATTTAAAATACACTTCAACAGGTACATGGATAGGAAAGGTTTAGGAATGATGAAACGTGGGTAAATGGGACTAACTTAGATGTGGCATCTTGGTCACCCATGGACAAGTTGGGTCCAATGGCCTGTTTCTGCACTGTCTGATTCAATGACTCTTGTGCAGCTGTGATTTGCTTCACAGTTGTGCTTCTATGCACCAAAGGATATGGGAGAAGTGGTAGAATATGGTGTAGATGCTGGTTTACACTGAAGATAAACACAAAATGCTGGAACAGGGTGTTGAGAATGAGGGATCAGCCATGATCCTATCAAATGCAGCACATGAAGGACTGAATGGCCTCTGTTTGTTCCTTGTGTTTTTTGTCAGCACACATTGTTTGCTGTGTTTGAGATTAAGGCTTTAATGCAAGTGCACTCCCAGCACATCACTACTATTTCCACAATGCCTGGATCACCATTACCAAACTTATGAGGCGGATGAAACCTTGGCTGTAGCTGAAACACGGTGACACATTCTGCAGCCCAAATCCAAGCTGGAGTGGCTCCCAGATGCCAGTGGCTGCTATGATTAAGTCAGTGACAGGATGGGATAGATCAGGGTGGGGCATCGGATCATGAAACTAAATCTCATTATGCTTCGCAACAGAACAGAGGTCACTCAACCGCCCAAACTTGTTTCGACATTCACTGAAATTAAAGCTGATTTGTGATGTAATTCTAAGTGTCTCCTAGCCTACAATGATTATACTCAAGGAACCTGTTGTTGCTTTTGAAGTGATTTAAATGTTTTAAGTGTACCATTGTAATGGAAATGTAACACCAGACGGAAGGCTCTGTTTATTAACACAGCGTGGAAACAGGCCCTTCGGCCCACTGAGTCCGTGCCGACCATCAATCCCCTGACACTGGAACGATCCGACACACTTAGGACAATTTTTACATAAGCCAATTAAGCTACAAACTTGCTAGTCTTTGGGATGTGGGTGGAAACGGGAGCACCCGGAGGAAACCCACACGTATCCCCACGGAGAACGTACAAACTCCATACAGACAGCACATGTAGTCAAGATGGAACCCGGGTCTTTGGCGCTGTAAGGCAGCAACTCTACCACTGCGTCACCGTGCTGCTCATACACTCTGTTACTGGTCGCGTGTGTCCTGCAGTTATGAATTCAGTGTGATGATGGCCACAACAGCCTCTGTCTTTCAAGAGTAATGCTGGGGCTTCAGCAGCAGATGAGGGGCTGAGTATTCCTCTGTCGGTGACTCGCCTCTTGCCTCTCGAGCCTTTCCACTGTCTAGGACAAGAGTGTAACCGGTTATGTTCTAAATGCTTGAAGTGTACAGCTTCACTGAATGCCTAGGGTGGCACAACAGTAGAGCTGCTGCCTCACAACACCAGGGACTGTGGTTTAATACTGACCCCAGTTGCTGTCTGTGTGGAGTTTGCATGTTCTCCCTGTGCCAGAGTGGGTTTCCTCCAGGTGCGGCCGATTCCTCTCGCAAAGAAATGCAGTTTTGTAGGTTAATTGGCTTCTGTAAATGTTCCCTAGTGTGTAGGATGTGAAACTGGGATAGCAGAAAACTAGTGTACAGGTGATCGATGGTCGGCGTGGACTTGGGCCAAAGGGCCTGTTTCTATCTATATCTTTAAACTAAACAAGTTGTTACAGCCAAGCAGATCATTAGATTGGCCCCCATCCACCATTCCCTTTACCACGTAGTGTGTGACAACCAGTGGTAGTTGACCATTGCAATGTCCAGCTACATAATGACTGGCAGTGAATTGGCTAGCCTCCTACAGGGCCACCAACACGGCCCAGGGTAGCAGGTGTATAGGAAGAGCCCGCCTCCTGCGGGATCCCCTCCAAGACATGCACCCCCTAATGGGAAATATACCAAATATACCACCCTTCCTTCACTGTATGCTGGGTGTCAACCCATGAGCTCCCACTGTCAGAGCTCCTTCACCAGGAGCGCCATGTTTGACCAAGGTGCCACCATCACCATCTCAGGACAAGCCAGCGATGTTCGCATTCAGGAAGATTTCCTTTAGAAAGGTGCAAACTCGGGATACTAAATCCGGCCCTAACTCCAGGTCTGGTCTCTTCCAGTGGGCGGTGGAGAAGCGATGAACTTTGCTGCGTACGCCTTCGCTCCTGCAACAGTCGTCACTCCTCTCGGAGCACTTAGTGTCCTCATCAGGTACTGGAACGCACACTCCTGGCTGGCTCCTCAAACACTGATCCATGGCGCATCCTCATCATGAAACCATCAACTGACCGACGGCACCATCCTTATCATTAAACCATCGACCAACCAGCTGCACACCCTCATCATTAAACCACTGACCGACTGGCCACACATCCCCATCCTTAAACCATCATCTGACCAACCGCACATCCCTATCAATAAACTACCGACCAGCCAGCGCCACATCCCCGTCAATAAACCATCGACTAGCCACAGCACATCCCCATCAATAAATCATTAAATGGGCCAGCTGATATTTGTGTTGAAAATCTTGCTCAGCTTACTCTTTTCTCCATTTCTCCCTCCCAACTGCAGTGCCATCCTGTCTTCCTACCTCCTACAGGAGTGCCTCAACCTGCTGGGAAAGCTGGGATGTGTGCTCTGCATCCTGGGCTCAACAGTGATGGTGATTCACGCACCGCAGGAGGAGAAAGTGAAGACCCTGGAAGAAATGGCGCAGAAACTCAAAGATCCAGGTCAGTTTGGGAGCAGACAATGGTGTCACTTGTTTGGTAAACTATTCATTCGTTGGGAAATGGCCAACATTGCTTATCCAGCCTTCACCATGCTGAGAGCAAGCACCACAAACTGCTGTGGACTATCAGTCTGAAGAGGGGTCTCAACTCGAAACGCCATCTGTCCATTCCCTCCCCATATGTTGCCTGACTTGCTGAGTTCCTCCAGCACTTTGTGTTTTGCTGGGAGCTGTGCCCCAAGTGTGTCACTGGCTCTCTACAGAGGGCAGCTGTCAGCCTCTCACCCTGATGTGGTTCTGGAATCGCAGGACTGGCAGACATTGAGGAAGGTCTGGTTTCCTTCTGTAAATGTTATCATTGAACCAACTGGTTTTATATCACAGTCTGACAACTTTACAGACACTGATACTGAAACCTAATTTAATTCAAGATTTTATGAAAACTGAATTTGATTCCAAGCCCAACACAGCTCCTGTGGTGGGCGCTGAACTAATTTTTCCTGGATGATTCATCCAATAATGAACCACACTCTATCCACACAAATCTACTTGTTGCATGTTCTCCGGAGCCGGTGAAGATTCAGCACTGAAAATTGAAAGACCTGTATCATCTACTTGGGAAAGGGTGAAGAAAAATGTGGGGCTGGTGTGGAGGGCTGTCATCGGGCAGGTTTTACAGTGCTCCATACAATTGATGTTGTTTTTGTGCCGCAGGGTTCCTGGTGTTTGCGTGCCTCTTACTGATGGCCGTGCTGCTCCTCATCTTCTACGCTGCTCCCAGACACGGACACGCCAACGTCCTGGTCTATATCGCTATCTGCTCCCTCATTGGTGCTTTCTCCGTCTCCTCTGTGAAAGGGATTGACATTGCCATCAGAGGGTGTTTTGATAACCTGCCAGTGTACAGACACCCACTAACGTGGATTCTCATCCTCTCCCTGCTGGCCTCCATCATCACCCAGGTCAACTACTTGAACAAGTCCCTGGACACTTTCAACACATCAGTCGTCTACCCCATTTATTATGTGTTCTTCACCACAGTGGTTATCACCACCTCTGTCATCCTGTTCAAAGAGTGGTACAGCATGTCTGCAGTGGACATTGTGGGCACCATTGCTGGCTTTGGAACCATTGTTCTTGGTGTCTTCATGCTTCATGTCTTCAAAGACCTAAACTTCAGTCTCAAGAACCTGCCGCAAGCCCTTAAGCCACAGGTGTGTGTGACTCCCATGCGAAAACTGGATGACAAACACATCCTAATAGAAAGCACAGACAATGCCGTGTTCACCGAAGATAGGTCTCGGGTCTTTGTAATTTATGGGTGAAAGAGGTTTAAGTGCATCTATGAAAGCCAGACTGGAGTGGACTGGGAAACTACCTAATGATTTGATGCTGCAGCTCTGTGTAAACAAGCAGGATTATTTCCTGCGATGAATAGCCCAGGGTTTCACGGATCAAACATCAGACCAGCCCACGGGACCGCATTCAGTGTCCAACCAAAGCCTGTGTTGCATTTGGAAGCCGCTGATCCAGCCCAGACCAGGTCTGACCCAAAACATCCCCAACAGAACAACCACAATCTGCACAAAGGCACAATCCATGTTGAGTGGGCTTTCAATTAGTTTATTGCTGGAGCTTAACTCCAGATCAGCTCTTCTCTGGTCAGAATTGCCAACATATCCAGTTATACAGTCAGGCCTGTGGCCAACTGGCAGTAACCAGGGCACTCTAAACGTTATAACTTAACAGCTCTCTATCCTGGATGAAAATGCTCTGCTGCACAAGATGCAATTTATCAAATTTACCAGTCTCTTCCCATTTACACAAAGCTGATGTGACCAGACCCTCTGACTGCTTGCAGGTTTAGAATTGTTTGCCTGTTTGTCCATCTGTTTTGCAGCTCTGTGTAAACAAGCAGGATTATTTCCTGCGATGAATAGCCCAGGGTTTCACGGATCAAACATCAGACCAGCCCACGGGACCGCATTCAGTGTCCAACCAAAGCCTGTGTTGCATTTGGAACAAGTGGTTTGCTTCAAATTCTGTGGGAGTGAGGGGGAAGGGAGAATAGACTAAAGGGAGAATGGGATTGCTCGATGAACTGGCATAGCTTTGATGGGCTGAAATAACTGCCTTCTATGTTGCGAGGAAATATGGAAAATATGTTCAGGGAGAATTGGCACACATTTTGCTCCTGAACTTGTGTGAATCTGTGAGGGAGTGCCATGTGACTGAGTTGTGCCATGTGTCTCAGCCCAGAGAGTTGTGCTGCCTGTGATTAACAAGTTCACTGGTGCTTATTCTTCACTAATCTGTGAGGCTCCGGGTGTTACACCCTGGCTCGTGACACTCTGACACCCAGGTACAAGGGGCCCCAGATGCTATTCCCAAGCCCAGAGACTGACGTCCACAAGATGCTGGATGTTACTCTTGTTTCAGTGGGCCGCCAGTTATCTCTAGTTCTGTAGGGCTCCAGATGTTGTTCTCGATTCTGTGAGTCTCCAGTTGTCACCCTTACTTCTGTGGGGTGACAACTGGGGTTTTGTGGGGCTCCACACCCTGAGTGCTGCCCGCAAGATGCTGGATGTTACCCCGGGTTTTGTGGGTCTCCAGTTATTATCCTACATTCTGTGGCGTGCCAGTTGTTACCCTTGGCGGTTTTCCGAATGTTTCTCCCAAGCCCCGAGGCTGAGGCTCTGGGTGTCACTCCTGCATCTGTGGGCTCTGGATGTGTTCCTGCTGATTAAGGGTTCTACCAGTTCCAGCAAGCTGGATCTGTGTTTGTAAACTGAGGCGGAGAGAGATGTTTAATCACTAGTAAGTGACAGCACTGGGAGGAGCCACCACATTGGGACAGTCACCCGGTTTGTATTTTTCTATTTCAAATGTATTTTTATAATATCTTTTTACTGATTTTATTTTGTGAAAATGAATTCCATGTCTCTGTTAACACACAATGATCACTTAAGTGCTGAGTGCATTTAACATTTGACTCTGTTGAACAGAAGCATGCTCTGAATGGAGCAGCAGCAATGAATGTCTCTGACAGGATGTAATTAAAATTTTTGACGGCTTAAAAACCTATCCTGCTGTATTATTACCTTAAAATGTATTGCTTTGTCTTCTGGAGTCACCCAGCAAGTTGCTCCTAGATGTTTGAAGGTTGTCCTGTGCTGAAACATAGAAAATGGGTGCAGGAGGAGGCCATTTGGCCCTTCAAGCCAGCACCGCCATTCATTGTGATCATGGCTGATCGTCCCCAATCAATAACCCGTGCCTGCCTTCTCCCCATATCCCTTGACTCCACTAGCCCCTAGAGCTCTATCTAACTCTCTCTTAAATCCATCCAGTGACTTGGCCTCCACTGCCCTCTGTGGCAGGGAATTCCATAAATTCACAACTCTCTGGGTGAAAACGTTTTTTCTCACCTCAGTCTTAAATGACCTCCCCTTTATTCTAAGACTGTGGCCTCTCGTTCTTGACTCGCCCAACATTGGGAACATTTTTCCTGCATCTACCTTATCCAGTCCTTTTATAATGTTATGTTTCTATAAGATTCCCCCTCATCCTTCTAAACTCAAGTGAATACAAGCCTAATCTTTTCAATCTTTCCTCGTATGACAGTCCCGCCATCCCAGGGATCAATCTCGTGAACCTACGCTGCACTGCCTCAATCACAAGGATGTCCTTCCTCAAATTAGGAGACCAAAACTGTGCACAATACTCCAGATGCGGTCTCACCAGAGCCCTATACAACTGCAGAAGAACCTCTTTACTCCTATACTGAAATCCTCTTGTTATGAAGGCCAACATTCAATTCGCTTTCTTCACTGCCTGCTGTACCTGTAAGCCAACTTTCAGTGACCGGTGTACAAGGACGGCCAGGTCTCGTTGCACCTCCCCCTTACCTAACCTAACCCCATTGAGATAATAATGTGCCCCCTTGTTTTTGCCGCCAAAGTGGATAACCTCACATTTATCTATTATACTGCATCTGCCACGCATCTGCCCACTCACTCAACCTGTCCAGGTCCCCCTGCAACCTCCTAACATCCTCTTCACAGTTCACACTGCCAACCAGCTTTGTGTCATCTGCAAACTTGCTAGTGTTGCTCCTAATTCCCTCTTCCAAATCATTAATATATATGGTAAACAGCTGCGGCCCCAACACCGAGCCTTGCGCTACTCCACTCACCACTGCCTGCCATTCTGAAAATTGTTGAACTCTGATACAGAGCCTATTGGATACAGCACACGATCTGCAGTGCCTGGGTTTTGCATACACCTGTTGTTTGCTCACTCTGCAGCACCACCAATGCAGGGTTCTCTGAGGCTAGTGTCAGGCGTGTGGAAAGATAGGCAAGAATGTTTGGGGAGAAGGTGGGTGGGTGAGGATGTAGCCATAGGGAGAGAAGTGAAAGAGAGAGCATCAGTGAAGTTGGGATAATGGGCGTAAGGTGGGTTGGTGAAGGTTAGGTGATAAGGAGTCAAGGTAGAAGATGTAGATGAGAGGTATGTTAGCTGGGTGGGCTGTGGAGATAAGGAAGGTGAGTTACTGAGGACACGGATATGGTAGCTATGTGGGATAGGTTTGCTCGTGTGCAATGAGCCTTCCGATGGCTGTTTACAATTGTTCCACTATATGAAAGTTTTTCCAGTTTGTCCTCTGTGTGTGCTGTACTCTGTGTACTGAAAGCACTACCTCTCCTGGGGCTGTATGACACGCAAAGAGCAGCAGTACTCGACACACAACAAACAACAATCTGCTCCCATTCAATCCCCACAGGACAAAGTGATTATATTGTTTCCATATTTAAAAAAATCCCACTTAAATAAACTTGTACACTTAGTCAATCCATTGTGAAAAAGAGGTCCACTTACAACTCAGCGGAAAGGGTTGATTTGGCCGAACACAATCTCCGTACTACCTGATGCAGAATTAATATACCTTTCAATTACTGAATTGATTGTTAAATCGTGACTGACAAGTGATGGATTTCACATTCTCTGCCATTGCATCTTACTGTCACTGAAGTGCAGGTGGGGGAAGCTCAATTCATTTTCAGTGGGACCCAATGTTTGAACAGCATGCCTGTTACACATTGCACTGAACAAAATCCAAACTGCTGGTGAAACTCGGCCGGCCAGGCAGCATCTGTGGTTGCACAGGGATGGTCGACCTGTTGGGGTCAAGGCCCTGTAATAACCATCTCTCTGCCTAACCCGCTGGGTTCTTTCAGCACTTTTTAATTTGCTCCAAATCGCCAGCATCTGTAATTGTCTCAATATTCCCTGCAGTGTTTCGATACCCTGCCAACTATGCACTCCGAAGGTTACAGTTATTCAGAACTCTTAGCTCCAGATCACTTACTGCCCCAGCTATTACAAATCCGTCAGTTACAAGTTTAAAATAATTATGCTGACTAGTTTAAATTCAGTACCACATGTCAAAAGAAGATGCAGACGGGCATATTAAAGGCGAAGATGGTGCATTAAATGATTGGAGGTACAGTTAACTAAAACCACAAGATGCTATAGAGACATGAGGAAGAATAGATGATAACGAGAGAAGCAGAATTAGGCTATTCAGCCCATCGATTCTTACTCCGCCTTTCAACCATGGCTGAACTATCTTTCCCTCTCAACCCCATTCTCCTGCCATCGCCTTGTAACTTTTCACACCTTACAGGGTGTCAAATGGGAGTCAAGGACAGAGTTAAAGGGAAAGAGACTAAAGGGATAGTTAATGACCCCAGAATTAATGAGAAAGAAAGCTCACAAAGGGATAGGAGAGTATGGCCAAGTGTAATAGGGATCGATCTGAAAGGTGAGATGCATAAGGAATTAAAAGTATTGTATATGAATGTGCGAAGTATAAGAAGTAAGGTGGATGAGCTTGAGGCTCAGAGGTTGGTAGATATGACATTGTGGGGATTACTGAAATGTGGCTGCAGGAGGATCAGACCTGGGAACTTAATATTCAAGGTTATACATCCTATAGAAAGGACAGGCAGGTGGGCAGAGGAGGGGGTGGGGTAGCTCTGCTGGTGAGGAATGGAATTCAGTCCCTTGCGAGGGAAGACAAAGGGACTGACGAGGTAGAGTCACTGTGGATTGAGTTGAGGAATTGTAAAGGCAAGAAGACCCTAATTGGTATTATCTACAGACCCCCAAATAGTAGCCGGGATGTAGGGTGTAAGTTGCAGCAGATGTTAAAACTGGCATGTAACAAAGGTAATGCCACTGTGGTGATGAGGGATTTCAATATGCAGGTAGAGTGGGAAATTCAGGTTGGTTCAGGACCCCAAGAAAGAGAGTTTGTAGAGTGCCTCCGACATGGATTCTTAGAGCAGCTTGTAATGGAGCCGACCAGAGAAAAGGCAATTCTGGATTTAGTGTTGTCCAATGAACCAGATATGATAAGAGAACTCGAGGTAAAGGAACCGCTTGGAGGTGGTGATCATAATATGATTAGTTTGAATCTGCAATTTGAGAAGGAGAAGGTTAAATCGGAAATGTCAGTGATGCAGTTGAACAAAGGGGACTACGAAGGCATGAGAGAGGAGCTGGCCAAGGTCGACTGGAAAGGGATCCTAGCAGGAAGGACAGTGGAACAGTAATGGCAAGAATTTCTGGGCATAATCCGGAAGACGCAGGATCATTTCATTCCAAAAAGGAAGAAAGATTCTAAGGGGAGTAGGAGGCGACTGTGGCTGACAAGAGAAGTTGGGGATAGAATAAAACTAAACGAAAAGATGTATAACACAGCAAAGAGTAGCCGGAAGCCAGAGGATTGGGAAACATTCATAGGACAACAGAAGGAAACAAAACGGGCAATACGGGCTGAAAAAAATGAAGTACGAAGGAAAGCTGGCTAGAAATATAAAGAAGGACAGTAAAAGCTTCTTTAGATATGTTAAGGAAAAAAGAGTCAAATGTGGGTCCCTTGAAGGCAGACACGGGTGAAATTATTATGGGTAACAAGGAAATGGCAGAAGAGTTGAACAAGTACTTCGGATCTGTCTTCACTAAGGAAGACACAAACAATCTCCCGGATGTACTGGAGGACAGAGGGTCAAAGGGGGTAGAGGAACTGAAATAAATTTTCATTAGGCGAGAAATAGTATTGGGTAGGCTAATGGGACTGAAGGATGATAAACCCCCTGGGCCTGATGGTCTGCATCCCAGGGTCCTCAGGGAGGTGGCTCTGGAAATAGTGGACGCATTGGTGATTATTTTCCAATGTTTGATCGATTCAGGATCAGTTCCTGTGGATTGGAGGATAGCTAACGTTATCCCACTTTTCAAGAAAGGAGTGAGAGGGAAAACGGGAAATTACAGACCAGTTAGCCTGACTTCGGTGGTGGGAAAGATGCTGGAGTCAATTATTAAAGAGGTAATAATGGGGCATTTGGATAGCAGTAAAATGATTAGTCCAAGTCAACATGGATTTATGAAAGAGAAATCATGCTTAACTAATCTTCTGGGATTTTTTGAGGATGTGACAAAGTAAAATGGATGAAGGGGTGCCAATGGATGTAGTGTATCTAGACTTTCAGAAAGCCTTTGATAAGGTCCCGCACGGGAGACTGGTGACTAAAATTAGAGCACATGGTATTGTAGGGTGTTGACATGAATAGAAAATTGGTTGGCAGACAGGAAGCAAAGAGTAGAATGGGTCCTTTTCAGAATGGCAGGCAGTGGCGAGTGGAGTGCCGCAAGTCTCGGTGTTGGGGCCGTAACTGTTTACCATATATATTAATGATTTGGAAGAGGGAATTAGGAGCAACACTAGCAAGTTTGCGGATGACACAAAGCTGGGTGGCAGTGTGAACTGTGAAGAGGATATTAGGAGGTTGCAGGGTGACCTGGACAGGTTGAGTGAATGGGCAGATACGTGGCAGATGCAGTATAATATAGATAAATGTGAGGTTATCCACTTTGGCGTCAAAAACAAGGGGGCAGATTATTATCTCAATGGGGTTAGGTTAGGCAAGGGGGAGGTGCAGCGAGACCTGGGTTTATTGTAGACCAGTCACTGAAAGTTGGCGTGCAGGTACAGCAGGCAGTGAAGAAAGCTAATGGAATATTGGCCTTCATAACAAGAGGATTTCAGTATAGGTGTCTTCTTCCTCGTGTCTGGCCATCTTCTATATCACATCTTTCCGGTCGGTCAGTAACAGTTGACGGTCGGTGGTTGCAGAATTGGCTACTTCAGTCAGTCAACGTGGTACAGTTTCTGTCATCAGCATTGCCCGGGATGCACCACGTGGAGGCTTCTGCTTGCATCCCAGTATAGGAGTAAAGAGGTTCTTCTGCCGTTGTATAGGGCTCTGGTGAGACCACATCTGGAGTATTATGTCCAGTTTTGGTTTCCTAATTTCAGGAAGGACATCCTTGTGATTGAGGCAGTGCAGCGTAGATTTACGAGATTGATCCCTGGGATGGCGGGACTGTCATATGAGGAAAGATCGAAAAGACCAGGCTTGTATTCACTGGACTGTAGAAGGATGAGGGAATAATCTTATAGAAACATACAATTATAAAAGGACTGGACAAGCTAGATGCAGGAAAAATGTTCCCAATGTTGGGTGAGTCCAGAACCAGGGGCCACAGTCTTAGAATAAAGGGGAAGCCATTTAAGACTGAGGTGAGAAAAAGCTTTTTCACCCAGAGAGTTGTGAATTTGTGGAATTCCCTACCACAGAGGGCAGTGGAGGCCAAGTCACTGGATGGATTTAAGAGAGAGTTAGATAGAGCTCTAGGGGCTAGTGGAATCAAGGGATATGGGGAGAAGGCAGGCAAGGGTTATTGATTGGGGGCGATCAGCCATGATCACAATGAATGGCGGTGCTGGCTTGAAGGGCCAAATGGCCTCCTCCTGCACCTATTTTCTATGTATCTATGTTATCAAGAACCTGTCAATCTGCAATTTAAAAATACCTGATGACTTGGCCATCTGGCAATGTAATCCACAGATTCCCTCTGACTAAAGAAATTCCACCATCTCCTTTTTAAAAGTATGTCCTTTTATTCTGAGGCTGTGCCCTCTGGTCCTAGACTCCCACTAGTGGAACATCCTCTCCACATCCACTATCCAGGCCTTTCATTTATCAAAAACTTTTTATTTACCTGGAATGGGAGGCGGAGGGTGTGGAGACAATGAATTTCATGAACAATGCAAGTATTCAAATGATTACGGTTTTAGTGTGTGTAAATGTATATAAATGATAAAGCTCAGATCAATTGCACTCCACACTTTTAAACAAAAAGGAAACAAAACTTGCACAGTGCAAGGCACAGGAAGGTACACTGCCCAAACAGACACAATTTTTCAAAGGAAAACTGATCCTACCCTAGGGAACATTCGATTCCAGATTCAGTGATGCGCTCAGTTCAAGGGCAATTGGAATAGCAATGAATGATGGCCTCAGCATCCTGTGGGTGAATAAAACACAGCACTCTGGACACAGTCCAACCACATCTCTCCTCAGCTGTAGCAATCCTTTGCTTCCAGCAGTCTACTTACAAATGCTAATATTCCATTTGTCTTTACAATTATTTGTATTTATTCATTGCTGAATATGATTATTCAGTGGTTAGCTTTATCAGATTCAGATTCAATTTTAATTGTCATTGTCAGTGTACAGTACAGAGACAACGAAATGCATTTAGCATCTCCCTGGAAGAGCGACACAGCAAATGATTTGAATAAATAACAATAAGTGTCCGGGGGGGTGATTGGCAGTCACCGAGGTACGTTGTTGAGTAGCGTGACAGCCGCCGGAAAGAAGCTGTTCCTGGACCTGCTGGTTCGGCAACGGAGAGACCTGTAGCGCCTCCCGGATGGTAGGAGGGTAAACAGTCCATGGTTGGGGTGAGAGAGGTCCTTGGCGATGCTGAGCGCCCTCCGCAGACAACGCTTGCTTTGGACAGACTCAATGGAGGGGAGCGAGGAACCGGTGATGCGTTGGGCAATTTTCACCACCCTCTGCAATGCCTTCCGGTCGGAGACAGAGCAGTTGCCATACCAAACTGTGATGCAGTTGGTAAGGATGCTCTCGATGGTGCAGCGGTAGAAGTTCACCAGGATCTGAGGAGACAGATGGACCTTCTTCAGTCTTATGCCATCTTCTTATGCCACCTTCTTATGCCATTTAAATCAAACTGCCTGCGCTGAGTCCAAATCAGATGACCCTGACGATTACCTGTATTGAAAACTATCTAGCTATATTTCACGTGCACTTCATCCACCAATTACTGTAACTTCACTCTCCTGTTCACATTGACTACACCACTAACTTTTGTGTCAATGCCAGCTTAGATATATGCTTTTTAAAATTCATCCCTCATTGCTGAATAAGACCAGAACATCCAGTCTAAATTGCGACATGTACAGAGATGGCTGATTACACCAATACTGGCTGGAAGGTTCCTTCACACAGTTGATAGGGATTCTTGTGTTTAAGAAGGAACTGCAGATGCTGGAAAATCGAAGGTACACAAAAAAGCTGGAAAAACTCAGCTGGTGCAGCAGCATCTATGGAGCGAAGGAGATTTAAGGATAAGGGGGAAGTCTTTTAGGACCCAGATGAGAAAAACATTTTTCACACAGAGAGTGGTGAATCTCAGGAATTCTCTGCCACAGAAGGTAGTTGAGGCCAGTTTATTGGCTATATTTAAGAGGGGGTTAGATGTGGCTCTTGTGGCTAAAGGGATCAGGGGGTATGGAGAGAAGGCAGGTACGGGATACTGAGTTGGATGATTCAACCATGATCATATTGAATGGCGTGCAGGCTCGAAGGGCGAATGGCCTACTCCTGCACCCATTTTCTATGAGATAGGCAACGTTTCGGGCCGAAACCCTTCTTCTTGGTTTCTTGGTCCTCCAAAATATTCCAAATGGAATTTAAACTGGATGCTACAGCATCAGTGCTTCTTGGTTTTTGGATTTCCTTCGCATCCTCTAATCTAGCCTCCTCGTCTGAACAGGCACCACTGTTGTGGGCAAAGATACCAGAGGATCTTTGGTTGTGGGTAAGTTGGGCCGAAGGGCCTGTTTCCACACTGTGTGTGTGTGTGTGTGTGTATGCGTGTACGTGTGTGTGCGGGGGGGAGGTGTCTCCGCCTCTAGAGGGGCGGGGCCAGTAAAAGCACGTGATCTCCACAGGCGCCCCTGGGTGGACGGTTGTACCACGTGAGCGGAATTCAAACAGACGGCGGTTGGAGAAGTGAGCAACGGCCCTGCAGCGGCATCACCGGTGGTGTCAACGTCGCACCGACCCGAGAGCCGGCACCAGCGGCGTCGCACCGACCCGAGAGCCGGCACCAGCACCAGCGGCGTCGCACCGACCCGAGAGCCGGCACCAGCGGCGTCGCACCGACCCGAGAGCCGGCAACAGCACCAGCGGCGTCGCACCGACCCGAGAGCCGGCACCAGGCACCATGTCCTTCCCCAGGGCGCCGCTGAAACGTTTCAACGAGAGAATGGGTGAGGCTCGAGGTCGTCGCTCCCTTAACTCCGACCCCCCTCCTCACGCTGGTTCTAACCCCGGTGCGACCCCCTGACCTTGCACGCTGCTACTTACGCCTGCACGCACCACGGTTACTTATTTGTTTGACGCAACTCTGATGTTTCTTTTCCCCCCTTTTCAGGTTGTGCCCCTGCACCGGGCCATTATGACATTAAACAGGCGGAGGGGTCCAAGGGTCCAGTATCCTTTGAGAAAGCAAACCGATTTAGAAAACAAAAAGGTGCGTATTCAGTACTGGGTTGTTGAGTTATCATGAGTGTGTCAACTGTTGGGAAGGGAGACCTGCATTCATGAGGCTGAAGAAGGGTCTCGACCCGAACGTCGCCTATCTCCTTCACTCCTTCGATGCTGCTGCACCCGCTGAGTTTCTCCAGCTTTTTGTGTAACCTTCATGAGGCATAGTTGTGACGGTACGAACACCAACACGGTAAGAGGGTATACGATACGATAGAACTTTATCCCAGGAGGGACATTGGTCTGCCAACAGTCAAACACAACAAGATAAATGAAATTGAAGTGACCAGTGGAAAGTGGAGTGCGAAGTCTTTATTTATCTAAATATTTATACATCAGAATAGATCTGTTTAAATGCGAAAATGTTAAAACTAATCTAAACAGTAACCCCAAATCCCATTTGAATTAACTGAAAGTATGAAAAATAAATAAAATAATAAGAAGCAAATATACTTTTTAATGAATGTTAGTGACCCCATTTGAATATCTTGCATAATGTTGAGTGACTGGATGGAATGAATCAAAGTGTACCCATGCAGGACAAAAGGAAAACGTACAAACACCATACAAACAACACCTGTGGTCAGAATCGAACCGGGTCTGGGCAGTAATGCAGCAACTCTACTGCTGCGCCACTGTGCCGCCCCAATTGTTGCATTCTTGTCAGTACAGATTATATCCCTACACAAATTGGAGTTAAATCAAGTTATTATCTGACACTACTCTTGTGGAGTCGAGGAGAGATACCGCACAGAAACAGGCTCACCAAGTCTGTGCCAACCATCGACCAACCATTTACACTAATTCATTTTTAATGACATCAATTGCATGAACTGAGCTTTCTATCAGATTTGGGATTGCAGTGTCCAGAATCTACTGCTGTATGTTCTCTTGGGGATCTATTTTTAGCTCAGTTTAGCTTATTGTCATCTGTTCTGAGGTACAGTGGAAAGCTTTATTACATGTTAATCAGCTAACGGAAAGACAATACATGATTACAATTGAGCCATTTACAGTGTCCAGAAACCAGATAAGGGAATATCATTTAGTGCAAGGTAAAGCCGATAAAGTCCAATCAAAGGTTGTCCGAGGGTCCCCGATGAGGTTGATGGTAGTTCAGGACTGCTCTCTGGTTGCGGTAGTTTTAGTTCTTTTACTTTTAGAGAGGCCCTTTGGCCCACTGAATCCATACCGACCAGCGATCCCCGCACATTAACACAACCCTACACACACTAGAGACAATTTACACTTATTCCAAGCCAATGTACCTACATACCTGTACCTTTTTGGAGTGTGGGATGAAACCGAAGAACTCAGAGTAAAACCTACGTAGGTCACGGGGAAAACGTATAAACTCTGTACAGACAGTAGCCGTAGACTGGATCGAACCCGTGTGTCCGGTCCTGCTCGCGATGTAAGGCAGCAACTCTACCGCTGTGCCGCCATGGTGGGATGGTTCAGTTGCCTGATAACAGCTTGGAAGAAACTCTGGAGGTGTGTGTTTTCACATTTTTATACCATTTACCTGATGGGAGAGAGGGAGTGGCCAGGATATAACTCGTCCTTGATAATACCGCTGGCCGAGTTGGGTTTAAGGCCACTTGGATATGGTCTGTCAGTACCAGTGTGTGAATAGAAATATCCTTGCACAACCATCATACAATAGTATCTATGAGCGATGGCAGGCATGATAAATCTTTCCTAATCAATGAAATAGGAAAATAAATGTGACTTCATCAAAAAATTGGTGTTGCATTTCCCTAAAGTATTATTCTGACTGGTTTTCATCGCTGTTTCTAGATACAGGAGACCAAGTTGATCATGACGTTGAGAAAGGACTGATATCACCAGCAAACTCCAGGAAAAATCCCAACGGTTCTGCAGTTAGTAAAATGGTTTTATTTGACTTAAATTTAGACGGCTTTCTAGCCTTGTATGTCACTTTTTTGTATTTTTGAACATGATATTTATTGAGTATAGAAGCTGGGATGTAATGTTAAAATTGTACAAGGCATTGGTGACACCAAATCTGTAGTATAGTGTACAATTTTGGTCACCCAATTATAGGAAGGATGTCAACAAAATAGAGAGGGTACAGAGGAGATTTACTAGAATGTTGCCTGGGTTTCAACAGCTAAGTTACAGAGATAGGTTGAATAAGTTAGGTCTTTATTCTCTGGAGCGCAGACGGTTAAGGGGGGACTTGATAGAGGTCTTTAAAATGATGAGAGGGATAGACAGAGTTGATGCGGACAAGCTTTTCCCTTTGAGAATAGGGAATATTCAAACAAGAGGACATGACTTTAGAATTAAGGGACAGGAGTTTAGGGGGAACTTCTTTACTCAGAGAGTGGTAGCGGTGTGGAGTGAGCTTCCAGTGGAAGTGGTGGCGGCAGGTTCGTTGGTATCATTTAAAAATAAATTGGATAGGCATATGGATGAGCAGGGTATGGAGGGTTATGGTATGAGTGCAGGCAGGTGGGACTAAGGGAAAAAAGTTGTTCGGCACGGACTTGAAGGGCCGAGATGGCCTGTTTCCGTGCTGTAATTGTTATATGGTTATATGACCATCAGATTTTTAAACAAAATGCCCTTTTTTTCCATTTTCTAGAATCTTTCATTTAAAATGATCATACAGTGCTGTTCTCGTTGCTGCACCTCTGCTGCCTTAATGCTTTTATCTTGTGGAGAATGTGCTGCCAGATGATTGTTTTCTATTCCGTTTGGCTTGAAGAACAATGAGCTTTGTGGTCCAAATGAACACTTTGGCAGTGTTGCTCAAAAAACCTTCAACCAACAGTTGATGTTGTTGCCTGAGAAGGAAGAGATTATAATGATGAGTTGCGTCATCTGTGTAGGCTTTAGTTGACATTGGGATAGGTGAAATGAGTGATATCTCCTCGTGTGATTGAGAAAGTGTCAAGATAGCCAGCTCACTGTGGTGGCATGTAGCTAGAGGTCACTGGATAGGTTATTCATGCAAATGTCATTGCTGGATAACTACAATCACCCATTGCTACTGCTTCTCCATTTCTTCAAGATTTGTACTCATCATGTTGGAGCTGTATCAAGACAGCACTAATGCTCCTAATGTAGGTTAATGCCAGAAGATCCTTGATGGGATCGATGATGAGATTTTTGCTTCCAGTAATGAAAAGCTTCAAGGCCCTTCACTATGCCTCCTGAAGAGTTTGGTATAAGGATCTTCTGCCTAGGAGTTGGAGATGTTTATCTTGTCTATGTGTGGGTGGGCGGGTGTTGTGCTGGTCTCCTGATTTTGAGTCGCTTTTAATAATCCTACTGCTTTTTAAATTCCGTCTAGCCCGTTGGTCAAATGGATGCAACGTTGGCTCTAGAACACAAGAAGCAGAAAATGTTGGAACAAGAGGCAAGTAGACCTTTGCACAGTTTTGTAACTTCTTGGAAGGGTTAGTTATTTCCGTTGCATGGGTTGAAGCTGTTTGGTGGCTGCGTTGTCGGTTTATGAAATTGAATTGCGGTTAAATGTTAAATCATTGTAACGGATGTTAAAGCTTGAGAATTTATTCTATATTATAAAATTTAACAGAAAGATTTATCGTGAAGGCTGAAAATCTGAAACTAACTGCTGAAAATGTTCACAGGTCAGATGCATCTGTGAAGAGAATGGGGTTAATGTTTCAGGTCTATAATCTTTTGTCGAATGCCTTGACCTGGGTATTTGCAGATATTTCCTTTGTCTTTAGAACGCTGCAGTGGGTGCTATGCTTCAAGTGCCTTCCCTTCTTCTCCCCAGAAGCTGGGGCTGGGCATCTCTTGCAGTTACTACATTGGGTGGAAGATCAGCTCCAAGTCGGGTTGTACTTTTTTTTGTTCAATTGTTTGCTTAGCTTACTGGGAGTTGTCAAGAGAGCTGATGATTTAACTTTGGTGTAATAAATATTCTTCCCACTGTTTTGTTCTCTCATAATCAGAGTTTGGAAGTCTTTTTCAGTCTGTAAAAGGCTATTCCAGTAAGTGGATAAGAAATGTATTGTATCTAAAAATAAACATGAATGCAGTGCCTTTTAATACAATATAACTCTTAGTAATTAAACTCGTCCAATGCAGATCCGGGGCTTGCTGCAACATCGCGGGGAACAGGATAAAAGGCTTCACGCCCTGGAAGAAGAGCTGAAAAAGGTTGAAAGCAAACTGGCTGCAGCTGTGAGGGAGAAATCGTCCCTGACATCAAATATTGCTAGCTTGGAAAGACAGCTTTTGGAGTTCCATAAAGCCAATGAGTTACTCAAGGCAAAGGTATTGTTGGTAGCATCATTGATTCTTTCTCTAGACTGGACTTAAATTTGATACTGACTCTCTTAGCTCTTGCACTCCCATTCATGAGATGATGACTACTCTATGTACTGGTTATCTAGAGTTCATTTTACTTTCATGTTCAGTTGTGGTTCAGCACTAAGATTGCTCGATATGCAACATATGAGAAAGCTCCACACAGCTTGCTTATGAAAGGTTTTATGTTGTAGCAATGTTGAGATTTAAAAAATTAAGTCTGCAATTTATCCCATCGGATAAAGCATAAAAAGAAGTTTAATTTGACACCTAATTCACTTTCATATCTTCAGTATTAAAAAAGTTATGGCCATTTTCATACTCGGAAATTAGCATCTTGTTCCCTATTGCTTTTCTATTGACTTAACACAAAAGTTGTGATCGAGGACAGTGAAAAGCCCATAACTTAAAAATTAAGAGAACTGAAATAAATTTTCAGTTATTATAGATTGAAGTATTCTGAAACAAATGAAACAAACAATCTTACTTGGATGACCTGAAATGAAAGCATATAATTAGTTAGTTACCCAATTGTAACTAATTACAAAATTCAATTACTAGATCTAAACATCTATCCATTTCATAAGAAAAAAAATTAAACAAATTTTAAAGCCTAAGTGTCCAATTAACATCAATAATTCACAATATAACATGATTCACAATAATTCACAATATAACATGATTATTAAATTTAACTGTCATTAATTTATAGGCCAAATTGAAGGAATTCAGTGTTTAATGCCCATAAATTAATGGGCATTTTAAACAGCTTGCGAGTGGGATTTTCTGGAACGCGATGGATTAGAACGTTGCGGTTGCGGTGAATTTAAACCCCATATCAGCAGGAAAAATTCTGCCGGTTCGTATGGGGTCTAAATCACCGTTTCGCAACATGAAATATTGATTAAAGTCATCTAAAAAAGCAGGTTTATATGTAAAAATAAACAGCTTTCACTTGCCGGTCCCCTACGTAAAATCGGTCCCCGTTGTCGGCGTTCACGGCATTAGGAGCTAATTTTAATTTTACTGCAGCGATGAAATAGCCGGGCTATTTATTTAAAAGAAATAACTTACCGGCAGTCGGAACGAATCTCCAGAAATAGATCGTACTCCGAGAAAAGAAAGCTCTGGATGGCAAGGGGAAAACCGCATTTTAACCCTGCACCCCCCCCAAAGGCGCCAAAGTCGCGCACACGGCCAGTGACAGAACTGCAGCACGGGTATAGGTAAGTTTTGTAACATACCTATATGTAGTGATCCATCTGCAATTGTAAACATATTTTTGGTCCCAGGTAGGGCTGAACCTTAAACCTAGCTACTTGTCACTACTGGTAAATTATTAAATGTAGTTGTTTTTGATATCGGTATTTTACACCTCAGTTGCAACTATTCAAAGGGAGACGTACACAAATGGAGTACAGTGGAGTTGATCAATGCTGCTTATTTAATGTGCATGACCAGTGATGACTAGTTGACATTGCTGTATATGTTTTTGTTGTAAGCACAGCTGTGTAAGCACAGCTAGGGTAAATGTTTTCTTTTCTTTCAGTGTTCTGATGATAGTAAGAAGAAGAAGATTAATGCCCTGTGCTTGGAGTTGATTGAAGTGAAGAACAAGACTGATGCTAAGGATAAGGTATTGCCACTTTATTTGCTCTGGAGGAATGAAATCAAAAATACTTTGCACCAAGGAAATGGGAGTATTTTTTTCTATTGTCGTAAGGAATAGGGGTAGAATTAGGCCAATTGGCCCATCAAGTCTACTCCGCCATTCAATTATGGCCCCATTCTCCTGACTTCTCCCCATAACCTCTGACACCTGTACTAATCAAGAATCTTTGTATCTCTGCCTTAAATATATCCACTGACTTGGCCTCCACAACCTTTCATGGCAAAGAATTCCACAGATTCACCACCCGCTAAAGAAATTTCTCTTCATCTCCTTCATAAAATGATGCCCTTTAATTCTGAGGCTATGACCTCTAGTCCTAGAATCTCCCACTAGTGGAAACATCGTCTCCACATCCACTCGATCCAAGCCTTTCACTATTCTGTATGTTTCAATGAGGTCCCCATCATTCTTCTCAACTCCCAACGAGTACAGGCCCAGTGTCGACAAATGCTCATCATAGGTTATCCTGCTCATTCCTGGAATATTTTCCTACACTTGAGGCACAAAACAGCCATTAGCTGGCATGTACAGCAGGCACAATAATGTACTGTTCCTTTGAAGGAGCTGCCTGTGCTTCTCTTCACCCCCTTTTTTTTCATTATGATATATTTAATTGTTGATGGATGCGAGTGAGCTGTCACTGAAGCTCATTTCCTCACCTCTGGATGGCTACTTCTGCATTGAATGAGCTGATCCGCTGGCCCTTTTATCCCACAAACCCCCTCAAAATTCTTACTGAATTCAGAAGGCAGCTAGTGCATTGAACTCTTACAAGGCATGACGAAGTCTAATACATCTTTTGTAAATCTGTTTTCTAATTCTTCAGGAGGAAGAAGTACTGAAGGTATGATTTATCTGGGAACATACTAACACCACTCACAAATTATCGAAAATTTATTTCACTTGGCTTTAAAGGGCATCGGTGAACTTTTCTGCAGTTAAAATACCCCATGAGACAGATTTATTATATTTTCTTTCCATCCCTTTTACCTTACCTGTGTTGTTTTTATCAAATTAATGACTGAGCCCAAGATCAGTTGTAGGTTGGAAAAAAAATTAAAGATTTAGATGTAACTCAGAATTGTTAAGTAATATGAAGAAGATTTTTGTCCATTGTGTCTGCCTGTTCCAAGCTGAAAGTCAAATGTCCAATTCTCCTGCTTCATCCCGAGTCCTGCAAATTCATTCTTGAGTGTCATTAGCTGTGAAATCATTCTTTCCCTACATTGTACCCAATGTGTTGATGAGGGAATGCCATGCAATGACAATAACCAAAAATCCAACATCCGACTGTGCAACCTGATACGCCTGGACTTTCTGGAATAATAAGCAACAACTCACATTTCATAGCTCGATTTGTTTTTAAACTGCATAAAACTTTCAGATTTTTATTCACCGATTCGCTCACTTCACATTTTGTACATTGACTAGATTGAAGCTTGGATTAATTGAAGTTTGTTTTTTGGCTGTAAGGTGAGCGACAAAATAAGATGAGAGGGCAGAAAAACTTTGCCTCAAATGGTCGGAGTTTGCAGGAAAAGGACGGAAGTAGAAATCAGTCACCACATTTTTATAAAAAATACTTGAGCTGCTGATTTTAGCCATCATTTGCAGTTTCCATTTTTTTTGCTTTAGCTATATAAATCAGTGCAGTTGACTTTCTGAGATCCTTTTTCTCTCAAAAGTAATGTATTGTAGATTGTTTAATTGATTAGTAAAATTGTGATTAATAGATGTATTGGGCAAACACTCATTTTGAATAGATCATAACAAAATTGGGTGTTTCTTATTGGGTTACCTGTCCCAGCACGGAGGCGTAACAATGCACAATTTCTCCACATCTTTGGAATGCTCTACCCTTCCCTGTTTGATGTTCCAGCTATTGTTCTATTACTTGTGGTTTCTGTGAAGTGATGTATCATGTGATATAAACTTTGCTGTGTTATACCTGCTCAAATCCAATGCTACAGGAGATTAACTACCTTCAGATTAGTTTGGAAAGTCAAGTGAAACTCTTGCAAGCTGACCAGGAAGCTTCCAAAGCCACAGTGGCTGCATTGCAAGAAAGAAACCGATCATTAGGCAAGTACTCAATCATGTATAATTTTACATTGTTTGATATATGTAAAGTTTGTTCTTTAGTGGCAAGGACTTGTAAGGACCCGTGGATTCTTGCGCCATTGTAAAGAACCTTCAGCTGGAATTTTGAACTGATCTTCCTTATCATAGGCAGACTTAAAATTGCAAAGTCATTGTCCACACACCTCAAACTGATTTTAGAAATTGAACTGTTTTGGAATGGGGACAAATTGCCTTTGGAAATCAAAAGGAATGCAAGGGAAGTTTGATTGGTGTAGTCAAGGCATCCTTGGCTTTGACAGCAATTGCATCCATTCCTGTAAATAAGGGAAGAACAGGTTTGATACTGTGATTAAAATCTTAGTTCCTAGTTTTATCATAATTCTGCATGTTCCTGTTGATTAAGTATATATTGTTCCAACAGAAGAGATGCACCAGGCAACAAAATTCCATAATGAAGATCTGGAAAAGGAAATGGACAAGTTCCATGGTAAATGATTGAGAAACATTGCTGATTCAAACGGCCTTAAGCAAGGCATTTTACTTTGCCAGTTTGATGTATGAAAAGTTATATACTTGCACTAAATTGAAAAGAAACTAAATATTTTCTCTGTTGTTTTTTGCTGAAGAGGTTAGACTAGCTTTTATGGGCCATTTTAATTTACTTTTGTGCAAATACACTAGGCAAATGATGATCACCTTGAAATGTTGCATTTCTCTTTTTTACATCTATCTGTTGCACTTAACCATCTGCCTAGACAGCTTGCAATGCAGGTCTTTAACTCTACCTTAATACACATGACAAACAAATACAAATCATGTGCAGGCAGAACGGCTTAGTTTAACTTGGCATCATGTTCTACAAATTGTGGACTGACTGGCCTGCTCCTGTGCTGTTCTGTTCTATGTCTATATTAAAAAGATGGTGGTGGTGGGTCCCTTGGTGGGGGGGGGGGGGGGCATTAAGGCCGCTTAAATGGTCTGATTAATATGACAACCCAAAAGATGGGGAGTTGTGAATAGGAAAGAAGGTTGTCAAGAATATAGCAAAATATAGATATATTGGGAAACGTGGATGGACAAATGTCGTTAAGTACACACGTGGAAGGTCAAATGCAAGAGCAACGTATATAATTGATGGCAGGACTTTTGGGAGCGTTGATGTACAGAAGGATGTTGGGGTGCAAGTCCATAACTGCCAGAAAATGATAATACAAGTGTAAAGATAGCAATGAAGGCATAAGGAATGTTTGGGACTTTATAAAAGTTGCCAAGTCATATTACAGTTGTGTAAAATTGTTGTTAGCCCGCATTTGGAGTATCATGACCATTACAAGAAGGATATTGAGGCTTTGGAGAGAGTGTTGAAGAGATTCACTACAAAATGTTGACCAGTGTAAATCTGATACAAGGAGGGTTTGGATTGTTTTCTATGGAGTGTTGGAGGGTACGGTGGCAACATGAGAATATATAAAACCTATGCGAGTAACCTCATAAGGTTACTCAGTATTTATCCCAGAGTGTAAATGACACATACGAAAGGACATGGGTTTAAGGTGAGACAGGAAAAGTTAAAACATTTGTGAGGCATTTATTATTTCGAGGTGGCTGGTGCCTGAAATGTGCTGCCAGTGGGAGCGGTGGAAGCAGATACATCGCAATGTTCTAAATTAGCATCATGCAGATTTGGTGGTACGGTTTCCATGTTGTACGGTTCCAAGCCTGTTTCCATGTTGTACGGTTATGTGCTTTCTTTTTGTACAGCTCTAACTGAGGAATTGCGTCAAGAGAATACAGTCCTGCAAGATTATTTGGAGAAAGCCAATGAAAAAATTCAGGTAATTCTGCAAAGCTTGAAAAACTTTTGTACATGCTCATGGATAGGAGAGGTTTATGGCTACAAGCAGACACATTGGACTAGCTTTGATAGATACTTTGGTTGTTATTGGAGGAATTGGACCAAAGGGCCTGCTTTCAAGTTGCATAACTGTTTGCCTCTATTTTCTTATAATGTAACTGCTTTGAATGGAAACTGAGTTGGTAATATTCATGATGTAATGTCAGTAGTGACAGTGGAAATCAATCGGCTATAAGTTGTGCATTGTCTTGGAGTTGTCTGTGTGTTTCATGTATGTAGCTGTCGGGGTCACTATTTAGCAGTTGCGTTTGAACTGGAGATAGCCTGTTGGTTTGTTTGAGGGATGGTTTATCTATCCCCCTGGACCGTACTCTCCATCAGTGCTTTATTGAATCAACACAATCATGAGTGTTGCAAACCACTGGTCATAGAATGAAGGCAATTAGCAAAAAATCCAAAATGGAGAAAATCTTTCAGCGCATGATTATTGTAGCATTCAAAAGGGAATGGTTACCGGAGGGGGTTAGCAAGCTTTCTTTTGCATTGTTAATACTTTGCGTTCCTGATGACAGCCATTTTGTGATTCTGTGATCTCCTTGTAGGATCTTCAACTAAAATTGAGCTCTAACGTGAGTGAATATGAGCATAAATTACAGCTGATGTCCACTGACATGGAAGAAAAATGTGTGGTAAGATTTGATAACTATAGTTGTCCTATTCAAGGGTTAGATAGCATATGGCTTATGAGGATCCTGTAACTGAGAAAGTAACTAAGTAAACTCTTGCTGTAATGACCACATCAGCCCACAGCCGTATAAGGCTTTGGGTGTCTTGGCGAAATTCCCTGGAAGGTGGAATTGCAGACAGCCATCTGAAGTTATTAAAATTCTCTTATCCGTACTGCCTTGTGCCCAATTTCATTGGCCAAATTTAAACTGCGTCCTTTGCTTTGGTTGTGAACTCCATTGACTCCCATGTTCAAAAGCAGGAGGACAAAGCAACTGTAGTTTAACATCTTAGTTCACTGATCAAGCGCTGTATCTGACCGATTATGGCCATTCTGCAGCAGGATTAAGTTAATTTCTATTGTATGCTTGATCAGAAAATCTTGGCCGTTTACTACTTGTTAATAGCAATGCTAACTTGTTAATAACTTCAATTTCAGGCTTCAACAGTCAAGCAACAACAGGCTGAGAAAGACCTAGGGGCCATGCAGGATCTTCTGAAGCAATCCACAGACGACATTACTGGTCTTCAGGAAAAGCTGTATGTACATAGAGATGTTTTATATGGAAGCTACCTGATCACTGACAGTGATCTGTTGTATTCATGCCTGTCTTTTACTCTGTGTCTTGATGGCCTTGTATGAAGGCTGAACATACAGAATGCTACTGGTTTGCTCTCCAAGCAGTCCTAACTTGAATTGGACAGTTCAGCGCCCAGTTTGCTTTTATTTTCCGTTGAAGCATCAGCAAAGGCTCTTGCTATTCCTTATCTGTTACCTGATATTCACATTAGGGAATGGAGATGGGATTATGCAGGATTGTAATGCCATTGGTGGAATGGTCAAATAATTATTGAAGTCTGTGCACTTAATCCAATAGAATGGGTGCCATTGGGGAAAGTCCATGGTGAGCGTAGTCATGGAATCGTAGAGCACCACAGTTTCCTTGCAGTTTAAACTAAAAGGTGTGAAATTTGCATTGCTCGTCTTACGGAAGAATGAATCGCCACAGTTTTTGTTGTGTGTTTGACTTGACTTGTCGATATGGCTTGGTTTTAACTACTGTTGTATTACTTTAACATTGCCCAGATCTTTAATTGAACAACACAAATTGAAACTGGAGGAAGCCAAAATTGAAACTGAACTGAGACTCTCCTGCTGTTTGGAAGAACTCAGGTACTTGGGTATTGGGGCATGTTCAAGCGGATGTGAATTTTGATTATTTTGTACTGGGATCGGAAATCTATGTTAAATTATAATTCTTGATAAACTAAAAGCAATTTATAATTAAGGTGCACATATCAATGGTATTATTTGATGGCATAATTTTTCATCCTCCTTTCATCCAACAGACCTAAGATTGGTATTGGATTATTGTCACAAAGAATTAACAAAAGCCTAAAATTTCTGTTTATTATTTTCAATTGTATCCTAACACTTGTGTGGAAGTATCTGCCAAGGCACATATAAATTGAGCTTTATGAGCAGATTTGGGTTATTCTGTCGACAGTTCCTATGTACTCGACCTTCAGCTAGTCAGTGAGAGAGCAACATTTCAGATAGTAATTGACCAATGACCATAATAAGGATTGACATTATCCATCTCACATTTAATGTATGTACTTGCGAGTGGAGGTGTGGGTGTTTTATCACAATGTTAAGAGAAATTGCAGGTCTATAGATCTACATTTGACGTCACAGATACTACCCCTCCGATTCTTGTCTTTGTGCCTTAGTTTTCTAACAGAATACATTGCACTTTGAAATACCTCAAGCAAATTAAATTTGAAATATTATTTTCAACTCCCTATATGCCAAAGTGTAATTTTTTTATAAATCCATTTTGGAATTGGTTTATTTTGACGTGGATTTCGCAATTTGGTATGAAATAATTTTAATTTAGATGGAGTGTAGCTGCAGTGTAGAGTGTATATAAAACAAAATTTATCTTTCAGCCAAATAAAGATACAGTTTGAAGGTGCTAAAGAAGAAATCGACCTGTCAGCAGAGCAGCTTGTTGAAAAGGAAAGGGAAACCATAAACCTCCAAAACTGTCTAAAGGAGAGGGAGGCGATTCACTGTGAGCAGATACAAGAAATAAATACAAAGTGTCAGCTTCTTGAACAGGAGAAAGGTATGTCTGGGCATTGAGAGTTAACAGTCCTAGTCAGCATGGTTCCATTTCTAATTGTGTCTAATGTGTTACTGGTGAGCACTAACATACAGAAGAAGTCACCCCATTGAGAAATCTGACAATTCTCTTGCAATGAAAACTTGACAAGTGGCCCCTTAAGTAATGATTGGTTAGTGGCATTAAAAAAAAGCTTGTATCTATTAAAATTGAATTTATTTTGTACTTAAGATTATTTTTCTGGAAATTTATAATAAAAGGAATCATTCCATTTATGTTTTGATCATAGAAGTTTGTGTTGCACAGTTTAATAGTGATGTGTATATATTGATGAATGAACTTGGTTGTCTGTTGTCTTGAGGACTGCTTGGTGTTATTATTAATGCTGCATATGAATTCTTTGATTGGTGAGACATTTCATTCTACTTGCCACTTTACACATGGCGACAGAAGTGGTCAAAAGATGTTTGGCCCAATGATGGCCAACACTGCGACTGGATGGGTACTGCTTCAAGCATGAGCCAATAGTTTGTCTTAAGATAGGACCAGGCATGATTCCATAGATGTTGTTGCAGCTGGTCTGTATCTACTGTTAATTGCTGTCTACATATTAATGTTAGAGGGTGGTGGGTACATTGAACAAGCTACCAGAGGAGGTAGTTGATATATACACTAACAGTTTTTAAAAGACTTGGACAGGTACATGGACAGGAAAGATTTAGGGGGATGGGGGCAAATGGGACTAGCTTGGCTCGGGGCAACTTGGTTGGTATGGACGACTTGGGCCAAACGGCCTGTTTCTGTGTTGTATGACTATGACTGAATCTATTAGGTGAACACGTTTTTGCAAAGGATTTAAACTTAAGAATATGGCAACTTTACAATTAACTTTTGTTCCTTGCAGAAAGAGTAGAGGCAGCATGCCGTGAGCTGGAGCAAAGTTTAACGAGAGAACTGGCTCTACTGAAGGAAAAGCTGGACAAAACGGAGCAAGATCTGCAGCAGACACAAGATCAAATTTTGTCCATCACACAAGAAAAGGTATAAAACTAAAAATTATATCTACTTATGAAATTTACCACTGTAGTTTGTTTTCATTGTTTATTCTGAAATACTGCAGTCAGAATTATATTTGGCACTGTTTTCTTTTAATCAGTGTATCTGTTGCTTTGTACAGGATACTGAGGAAAGTGTGTGCCAGCCAGGAGGTCTTGCTCATTGATGGCAATGACTCCATGGGGAAGGGTGGATGGGATGGACCAACATCTTGAATAGTGTGAAGGCAGGTTAACTGGCTAATTATTTGTGATTGGATTAGCTGTGGGGAAAGATTTTTTTATTTCTTGTTCCTGGAATGGTGTTATTTTTCACATGAGTTCTCCCTTTGCTGTAAAATGAATATGAGTTAAAAAGAACCATTGGTGTTTTGTTAGGGAGGTTTTCCCTGTTGGAACGTGTGGCTTTGACCATTTACCTGGTTTATCATGGAACATTGGGTAGAGCATTGGCTCGTGGAATTTAATTTAAGTTCAATGTACAAATATACAATAAATGAATGGTAGACTGCTGGTAATGGTGAATAGTGAGGGAGGTTCAAATCCATATGGACGAACCTCCAAGGTTCCTCTATTCACTCACCATTCCTAGCGCAACATGGGTTGCAGTACAAGTGCCAACACGGGTTGATAGAATGGTGATGAGGCAAGTGGCATGCTTGCTATCAGAAGCATTGTTTTTTTGTCTGGACCTAATTTAAAATAATATAGAGGGTTGTAAAAGTTGAGAATTTATGTTTGCACTGATTAAGCTCCAGACCTTGCTACTTGAAAGGTTTGTGGATAAATACTCCAGGTATTTAAAACCATTGGAGAAGTATCATAGGTGTCATATCCTACAGGTCATCGCTGTCTGCCATGGAAACAGCAGCCACATTCTCTGGTACCAAACTTCTGGTCCTATATCTCCTATTGTTGCTTTGTAAATCTCGGATGGTCATCTTGCCCTGATTACTTTGTAAATGAACATTGACTTGACCCTTGTACTTTGTTCTGCAGGAATTTTCAGTTTCCATACATCAGCAACTTTATGCCATCCATGAGGATATGAGTAAGGAGAAACTGGTGTTGGAGGAAGAGCTGGAAGGTGCATTGGATGAACTGGAACTGTTGCAGCTGAAGGAGGTGGAGGTAGAGAAGTTGGCTGGACAGCTGGAGGAAGAGAATGAAATGAAAACAAGGCAGCTGGATAAATTGCAGGAAGAGTTGGATGGGTCAGTATGCTTCCTATGTGCCATTCTTTGCTGAATGAAGGGAAACGCTAAAGGGCCAAGCCACTATATTACTATAGGTACAAAGCTCTTGTCCAGTGCAAGGGAGAGGGTCTGAGGGTTTATTTTGGTTAGGTGAGTTAATTGAAATACAATTCCTGTAAAACCATTATAAATCATATATTTCCACTGATTGTACTACTTCCTAAAGCCAAGATGATGTACTTGTAGGTAGTTCTTGTAACGCCAAAATTCCTTGCAACCGACAATCTCCTATATTGACTGTAAATCCTGACTTTAGCACATTGTATCTAAACCGCCCCAGCTTCCTTTGGTTGTAGTTTGATTGTGTTCCTGTCAATTTGGAGTTTACCGTATAGTTTGAGTTTTTCTTTGCTTTCCATAGGAAAATTGCAGAACTGGGGAAGATCAATGAGATTCACAACAAAGCGGTCAATGAGTTACGAGAGGAACAGAGAAAATCACTGCGGAAATTGGGAGATGTTGAAGCGCAATTTGAAAGGTACGCTTGATAATGTGTAAATAATAGATCAACTAAATGTGTTCATGGTCTGAAATAACCCAATGTGACAGCACACCTCATGGGGTTTGCTCTTTTGCACCATGACATTAGTTCCATACATAAATATTGGTTGTGACTCCCGAAGGCCCAGAAGGATCTGACTGTTAGAGAGAGAGAGAGAGAGAGAAAGGAATATATTTCAGGGTGATAACCTTTGATTTTAAACTTCAGAGTTCTCTACACGGATGCTACCTGATTATTTGAGGATTTCCAATGTTTGTAGTATGTTTCCAGCATTTGTATGCTTCCAGTGTGAATTGTAAATTGCTGTTGTATGATTTAAACCCCTTTCCTCCCAATGTCATAAATGTTTTTTGTCTGTTTGGAGGTGTGCATCCTCTACTACTAATTTGAAGAGTATGTCCCAAAGTTGCAGTCCTCCCTCTGCAAACATGTTAATTGTCTAAAACTGCTTTAGTTACAGACTCTCTGTAACTGTGGAGCTGAAATCTCGACAGGAGAGTAACACAACATTGGCCATGGAGCTTGCGGACTTCCAGAACCAGATCAAGGAACAGCAGCAGCAGCTGGCAGAGAGTCAACTCTCTAAAGACAAGGCAAAAGAGGAATATGCAAGGTATGTCGATGGCTGTTGCCCACATTGTATTGATACAGCTCCCTGAAAGGGTTTCGCATTACACCAATTTAGCACTAGTCCATTAATAGTAAATAGTTTCTACAAATTCTGATATCAGTTTATAATTTGTGGCAATAACCTCACATGAACGTCATTGAACCAATTTTATCTTGACCAGCCATTTCAGCACTTAATTGAAATAGTGTCATGTAAATCCAGGAGGAAGTCTGAAATTCATTGCAAAGCTTGTTTTTCAGGAAGGGGTATGGAACAAAATGCAAAAGAAACATCCTAATGTGTAGGAATTCTCCAGTGATGTCAATGCACTTTACAAGTTTAAATCTCCACAAGATCCCACAAGGATTTCCTGTCAGTGGGCCAGAATCCCTATCAAAGCACTACTTAATTCCCTCACTATTCCTTCTCCACTCAACCACTCCCGAACTACCCTAAAGTCAAAATATTAAAAAATTACAACTGAACTGGGTATGAGCTTCTCAGAGGATGGCCAATCCCTGGAATTCTCTACCCAAAGCGTTGTGAAGATTAAATTGTTGCAGGTTAAGGAGAAAGAATGAGGCTATCATAGCGGAGAACTGCGGTCTGATGGTGGAGCAGGCATGAGGGGTCTACTTGTTCTCATTTGAATTATGTTGGTCTAAGGGATTTGCAGTTAATGTTTATCAACTGTTTTACAAGCGACTCCACAATACAGTGATAAATATTAATAGTAAATTAAACTTGCTCCAAATTTGTGCTTTACTTTTGTATTCATTAAATAATTAAAGGCCCAACTTTTTTTGAGATTCTTCTCTGACCTAACCTCAATCATGAATGGAATTGTGTTCTTCCTCACTCATTGCATAGAATGCTGCTGGAAGTACAGATGAAGTTGGCTCAGAAGAAACCTGAACTTAAAAAGTTGGAGGAAACTTACAACCTGAAAGTAAATGAGTTGGAAAGAAAGCTGGAACAGGCTCTGGCATGTCAAGTCGAGAAACAAAGGTAAAGATTGCTCGTGTTTTGTAATGTGCTGGTATTGGTGACATGAAAGGAATTGCTTTGTTTTATCTGCTTATGATTCCAATGTGAATGGTTCACTGGTTAGTCTAGGCTTGACTAATTTACTGCAAGACAGAGTGCTGGAGGAACTCAGTGGGTCACCGAACAGCTGTGGAGGGAAATGGACAGATGGGACTCTTCAGACTGGAGAAGGGTCCCAACCCAAGATTTTGTTTGTTCATTTCTCTCCACAGATGCTGGCTGGATAATTTTATTAGCTCCTTTCTTATTAGGAATTAAGATCAGAAGGCAATGGATTAGTGAAGGTATGAAGTTGGCTTTACTTATGCGTGGTCACCAACAAACTTCTCCTGCACCACCCATATTGAAGCATTGACCAATAAAGCACACCAACGCCTTTACTTCCTTAGAAGGCTTAGGAAGTTCGGCATGTCCCCAACAACTCACATCAACTTCTACAAAAACACCATAGAAAGCATTTTATCAGGATGCATCACAGCTTGGTTTGGGAACAGCTCCAGCCAAGACCACAAGAAATTGCAGTGAATTGCCCAGACAATCACAGAAACCAATCTCCCTTCTATTGACTCCATTTATACTTCACACTGCCTCGGCAAGGCCAGCAGCATAATCATGGACGAATCACACCCTAGCTACTCCCTCTTCTCCTGTCTTCTATCAGACGAAAGGTATAGATGTGTGAAAACGCACACCTCCAGATTCAGGGACAGTTTCTTCCCAGCTGTTATCGGGCAACTGAATCATCCTATCACAACCAGCAAGCAGCAGAACACTAAATTAGTGACAACCCCTGATTGGTAGTTTGTGTTTAAACTAATGAAACCACAGCATCTATTCTTCAGGCAATTTTGTGACTATATCATTAATTTATTTGAGTCGGGACCCTTGTTCAGACTGATGACGGGGATAAAGCTGGTCAGCTTGCTGAAAATTCCAACATCTGCACTCTCCTCATGTCTCCATTTTGTACTCCCTGTCCTTGTAATAGTTACTATTAGCTCCAAGTAAAGCTAATTTCATCAGTTCAGTTTTGTTTATTGTCACAAGTACCGAGGTACGGTGAAAAGCTTTTGTTGTGTGCTATCCAGTCAGAAGAAAGACAATACATGATTGCAATCAAGCCATTTCCAGTGTATGGATATATAAGGGAATAACCTTTAGTGCAAGGTAAAGCCAGCAAAGTCCAATCAAGGATAGTCGGAGGGTCACCAAAGAGGTAGAGAGTAGTTCACTGGTTGTGATAGGATGATTCAGTTGCCTGATAACAGCTGGGAAGAAACTGTCCCTGAATAGATGCTGTGGTTTCATTAGTTTAAACACAAACTACCAATCAGGGGTTGTCACTAATTTAGTGTTCTGCTACTTGCTAGTTTTGCAATCAATGATTCAGTGATTATCAACAATGCAATATTTGTGGCTTCTCATTTTGTTTTCCTTATGACACAAGGATGTTGCTTTGCCCATTGGATCTATGCTATCTGTGTAATATCCCACACCACACTCAGGCACTTACTTCCCTGAAACTCACTTCTCTATAATGCCCATTAACCTGTTGATTCTCCTACCCCCACAAGCACTAGCAGCTAATTTGCCAACCATCCAGCACATCTTGCTATCTCTAAATGAACTATCTCTAATCGGACTTATCTTGTACTAAATGTTGTACCCTTTATCTGCATTGTGGATGGCTTAATAACTATAATAATGTATAGTCTTGTCTTTGACTGGATAGCATGCAAACAAAAGCTTTTTGCTGCACCTCGGTACACGTGACGATATTAAACTAAACTAACCGTTGGCGTGAGGGTGGAAACTGGAGCACCCGAGGAAAGCCCATGACGGATAACACTGGAAGTCAGGAGTTGTATGGCAGCAGCACTACTCTGTTATTCCTCCAAATAATGGAGTCCTTTTGTATAGTAGAGAAAATTGAGTTCCTTTTCCAAAATATGGTTCTTGTTGCAGGGGTGTAGCTGTGGAGGAGCATGTTCTTGCAGAACTAAAAACTGAAGTACAGAAGTGGCAAGCTCTTTATGAAGAATTACACAACAAGGTCAAACCTTTCCAGGTACATGATCATCATCAAATTCTAATCCTGGCAAACAACTTATGGCTAAAGTTGAACTAACTTCCTTGTTTTTCTCTGGTACGTCCAGAAGCTGAAGGGAGATCTAATAGAAGTTTATAACATGAAAGGCGTAGAAAAGGTAGACAGTCAGTATCTTTCTGATGAAAATGTTCTAGTATCTAGAAGGATGAAAATGTTAATTACTAGAGGGGAGATTAAACTAGATTAAACATTAGGGTTAATTAAACTCGGAGGGGAAAAGTTTGAAATAAATGTGTAGGGCAAGTTTTTTTTCCACACAATGCATTACCAGGAATGGTAGTGGAAGCAGATGTAATAGTAGTTTTTGGGAGGCTCTTAGAAGGGCACATGGATATGCAGGCAATGGAGGGATATGGATCATGTGAAGCCTGAAGGGATTACTTTAGATTGGTATCATTGTCAGTGGTGGTTCTTGTGCTGTGCTGTTCTCTTCCATCAGGAGGCGATCATTGCACATTGTTTTGGTTTCTGTTGCTACATGTGTGGCATCTATAGCTTGATCACACATAACATGGAGTCTGAGATATACAGTGCATTCAGGAAGTATTCAGACCCCTTCACTTTTTCCACATTTTGTTACGTTACAGCCTTATTTTAAAATGGATTTTTAAAAAAATGTTAATCATCAATCTACCATACCCCAGAATGAAGAAGTAAAAACGGGTGTTTAGAAATGTTTGCTAAGTAATTAAAAAGAAATAACTGAAATATCACATTTACATAAGTATTCAGACCCTTTAATCAGTACTTTGTTGAGGCACCTTTGGCAGCTATTACAGCCTCTAGTCTTCTTGGGAATGATGCTACAAGCTTGGCTCACCTGTATTTGGGTAATTTCTCCCATTTTTCTCTGCAGATCCTCTCGAGCTCTGTCAGGTTAGATGGGGAGCGTCAATGCACAGCTATTTTCAGGTCCCTCCAAAGATATTCGATTGGGTTCAAGTCCGGGCTCTGGCTGGGCCACTCAAGGACATTCACAGACTTGTCACAAAGCCACTCCTGCGTTATCTTGGCTGTGTGCTTAGAGTCGTTGTCCTGTTGGGAGGTGAACCTCCTCCGCCCCAGTTAGGTCCAGAATGCTCTGGAGCAGGTTTTCATCAAGGATATCTCTGTACTTAGCTCCGTTCATCTTTCCCTCGATCCTGACTAGTCTCCCAGTTCCTGTTGCTGATAAACATCCCCACGGCATGATGCTGCCACCACCATGCTTCACCGTAGGTATGATATTGGCCAGGTGATGAGCGGTGCCTGGTTTCCTCCAGACGTGACGCTTCGCATTCAGGCCAAAGAGTTCAATTTTGGTTTCATCAGACCAGAGAATCTTGTTTCTCATGGTCTGAGAGTCCTTTAGGTACCTTTTGGCTTTTACTGAGGAGTGGCGTCTGTCTGGCCACTCTACCATAAAGGCCTGATTGGTGGACTGCTGCAGATATAGTTGTCCTTCTGGAAGGTTCTCCCATCTCTACAGAGGAACTGTGGAGCTCTGTTAGTGTGACCATCGGGTTCTTGGTCACCTCCCTGACCAAGGCCCTTCTCCCCCCCGATTGCTCAGTTTGGCCGGGCGGCCAGCTCCATGAAGAGTCCTGGTGGTTCCAAAGTTCTTCCAGTTAAGAATGACGGAAGCCACTGTGCTCTTCGGGACCTGCAATGCTACAGAAATTGTTTTATATGCTCCCCCAGATCTGTGTCCCGACACAATCCTGTCTCGGAGGTCTACGGAAAATTCCTTTGTCTTCATGGCTTGGTTTTTGCTCTGATGTGCACTGTCAACTGTGGGATCATATATTGACAGGTGTGTGCCTTTCCAAATCATGTCCCATCAATTTAATTAACCACTGGTGGACTCCAATCAAGTTGTAGAAACAAGGATAATCAATGGAAATAGGATCAACCTAAGCTCAATTTTGAGTGTCATAGCAAAGGGTCTGAATATTTATGTAAATGTGATATTTCAGTTTATTTTTAATTACTTTGCAAACATTTCGAAACACCTGTTTTCGCTTCTTCATTCTGGGGTATTGTGTGTAGACTGATGATTAAAAAAATAAAAAATTAATCCATTTTAAAATAAGGTTGTAACGTAACAAAATGTGGGAAAAGTGAAGGGGTCTGAATACTTTCTGAATGCACTGTACCACAAGATGTATCACTGACTGGTTGTGTTTACATCTTAAAAGGACACTTAGTTGATATAATTAACAACTGTAAAGACTAATGACATTCAATGTGAGCAGGACCAACTGGACTCGTTTGAAAGGGAGAAGAATGCCCTCCTGAGTGAGCATGGGGCAGCCCAGGAAGAGCTGAATAAACTGAGCTCAGATTATGCCAAGCTGCTGGGCCATCAAAACCAGAAACAAAAGATAAAGCACGTGATGAAGCTGAAGCAGGAGAACGCGCAGCTAAAGCAGGTAACTGCTGAATCGTGGTCAGCTTTCCTTTAAATCATCTTGGAGGGGTCTTCTGATTCAGAGGGCCAGTTGAACCAAAATATTTCTCGTACTAAACATAGTTGCTTTTTGATTTTGCGGCATTGTAGAGGGATTGGGGTCTGAACCTTGGCAGGCCTTAACCCTTGTGCTAATGTTGTCTGGGCCAGAGTAGCATCATTCTGAAGATGTTTGACTGAGGGGGTCCAAGCCAAATCAAATCTGACTATGGGTGAGAATAAAAGTGCTGAAACTCATTTCTTCAGCTGCGACAAGCTAACCCAACACAAAGCTGCAGTCTAGTTCTCTGATCTGACCATCTAAGCGGGAGTAAGTTACTTGAATCAAAGTAGCTGTTGGCTTGTACTTCTCACTCGATAGAGCCCATGGCATCACTAGTCCTAGTGGAAGCAGTCTGCCCGACTTCAGAACCAGACGAACAGCAAAGCTGGTAGATCTGCCTCGCAGCGGCAGAGACACGGAGTGCAATCCTGACCTCGGGTGCTCTGTGGAGTTTGCACGTCCTCCCTGTGACCGCTGACTGGCTCTGTACAATTTTGCAGAGGCCAATTAACCTACAAACCTGAATGTCTTTGGGATGTGGTAGGAACCAGCGCACCTAGAGGAAACCCGCGCTGTCGCAGGGAGATCGTGCAGTGTCCTTTTGCTGCACTGTAGAGGTATGGGGTCTGAAGCCTTGGCAAGCCTTCACCCTAGTACTATTCTTGTCTAGGCCTGAGTACAAACCCTCACAATCCTGATCTCTACCTGAAAGCTAACTGCAGGTACTACAATACCACTTTAGCCACATTCATTCTCGCAGCAGTGTATTTATTAACTGATGCAATTATTCCTGGGTCTGATAAATACACTAGTGCACTGACCTGGCTATGGTTTCCTCCCTTTCCTGGAAATTTTGCACGTTTCCTGTATGGAAGTCCTGGATGGTATTTTAGTGGTGTTAACGTTATGTATATATATTTAATGGGAAAAGGTGCAGAGCCTGGGCATTAATGTTTGCTCTGGTCACGTACAGGAGATGACTAAATTACGAAGCCAACTATCCAGGGAGAAGGCTGAGAAGAAAAACCAAGAACTGCATGGCCAAGACATCAAGGGCTTCGATCCAGCTAAAGCTTTCAAACATACTGCAAAGGAAAATCTGGTTCCAACCACGCCACTGAGAGAAGGTAACTCACTTTTGGGTGTTTCTACAGTGTTGATGAATTTGATTGCACTTTACTTTCCTGAATCATGGAGCATTTATGTACCAATTCTGCAGACCCGTGATCAGGGCTGTGTTTCAGGTGATCGTTTGCAGAAGTTCCTGAGGGATAGCTAGTTGAAATTATTTTTGGGGGCAGCTATTGAAAGCTGGCAGATTGGTATGGGTAAAACACAATGTTGGAGTAATTTAGCAGGTCAGGCCGCATCTGTGGAGGACATGGATGGGTGATGTTTCAGGTCTGGATTCTTCAGACTGAAGAAGACCTGGAACAATAGCAATCCAAGTCCTCCAGAGATGCTGCCAGACCCGCTGAGTTACTCCTGTACTTTGTGTTCTATATGCAAGATTCAGCACCTGCAGTTCCTTGTGTCTGATGGGTATGGGGATTGTGAGAGTATGTGGGTTCTGGCACTGTGGGAAGCAAAGATCTTTGAGCAGAGCAAGATGGTTCACTCCTGCGAAAGACAATGGACTGGCGTGTAGTATGCACTGGAGTGTAACTTCCACCATTTCAGTAAACCACTCCTGTGAAATACAATGGACTGATGTGTAGTACGCACTGGAGCGTAACTTCCCCCATTTCAGTAAACCCCTTTCAGTTATGCCTCTCGCAGTGTAATGAGTGTGGCGGCCAAACAGTTTATGTTTTTTTTTGTTTTTGTTTTTGTTAGAAGTAAGTACAATAGTGTGGTACTTGAGTACCTCATACATACATATTTCCATTCTTGTACATCTTCGTATTTTTGATTTAATAATAAAAGAACAGTGGGAGAAAAAAGAAATAAAGAGTGTCGGAATAGATAGACAAGCGAGTAGAAACAGATAGCAAAAGAAATAAAGGACATAGAAAAGAAGCTGAAAAGATTGAAATAGAAAGAGAAAGTAAAGAAAAGAGAGATTAGGAGAGATCTACCTATTTCGTATTTTTGCCCGTCCGTCACCCGGTTCTAAACCATTAAATTTCTACGGTTATGTTATGTTGCACAATATGCTTGTAAAAAGTTGATAAAAGGAGACCAAGTCTTTGAGAATTGGTCTACTGCCTAGTAGGAGAAATCTCATTTCTTCAAGATGAAGCGTTTCAGACATATTTGAAATCCACATTTTGAATGTTGGCGTGGTTGCGTTTTTCCAAAATTTGAGTATAAGTTTTTTTGCTGTTATTAGACCGTAATTAAGAAAAGCTTCTTGGTATATAGTTAGTTTACTTCCCTCTTCCATTGATCCAAAGATAATCAGTTCTGTATTGGGGTTCAATTTTGTGTTATAGTTTTGTAAAAATTCCAAAATTTTAATTCCAAAATTTATACAGTTTTATACAAGAGACAAAGGAATGTGCTATAGTGGCATTTTGAGTTAGACATTTGTCGCAGATGGGGGAAACATTTGAGAATATTTTATTCAGTCTAGTTTTAGAATAATATAATCTATGTAAAATTTTTAATTGAATTAGGTTATGTCTTGCATTAATTGAACATTTATTTACATATTTTTTTTCCCATCTATCATTAGGAATTTTTATCAATAACTCTTGTTCCCAGTCCCTTCTAATTGCCTCTGTCGTTGGCGTTTCTATATTTAAAATTATATTATATGTAAGATATTAAATTGCTTGATTCTGCCTTTCTATTCATTCCTTCCTCCAATAAATCTGGGGTTAGGCATTTGATATCCTTGTATATATTTCTTCAAATAATCTTGAATTTGAAGATATTTGAAATATTGATTATTTTTCAAATTATATTTTAGTTGTAATTGTTGGAATGATAAAAGTTTTCCCATATCATACATATCTCCCATTGTTTTAATTCCTAATCTTTCCCAATGGATAAACGTTTTATCAATAATGGATGGTTTGAATGAGGGATTATTAGTTATTGGAGAAAGAAGCGATAATTTTCTTAATTTTAAAGTTAATTTTATTTGATTCCAAATTCGTATTATACTGTGAATAATTGGATTCTTCTTATATTATATTGTTCAGTTTCATCGGGGAAAGAAGGATCGCTCCTATATTATAAGGGGAACAATCCTCTTTCTCCATTCTTATCCACTCTACCTGTTGGGCAGAACTGTCCAACCAATAGATATTTTTAATATTCACTGCCCAATAGTAATACAATAAGTTAGGGAGTGTCAGTCCCCCTGATTCTTTAGATTTACACAAGTGTTTTTTCTTAATTCTTTGTGATTTATAATCCCATATGAAGTTTATAATATCAGAATCTAATTTAAAAAAAAAATTTTAGGTAAGTATATTGGTATTGATTGAAATGGGTACAGTATTTGTGGTAAGAAGATCATTTTTATCGCGTTTATTCTGCCTATCAAGGACATCGGCAGTGTTTTCCAGAATTTAATCAACCCATTTAATTTAGTTATTAAAGGCATATAGTTTGCATTGAGTAATGATTTATATTTCTTAGTAATTTGGGTACCCAAATACTTAAATTTTTCTGTTGCAATTCTAAAGGGGAATTTCAACAGATGTAACGGCTCTTGAGGTTTTATCGTCATAATTTCGCTTTTGTTCCAGTTTATTCTATATAGAAACATAGAAATTAGGTGCAGGAGTAGGCCATTCGGCCCTTCGAGCCTGCACCGCCATTCAATATGATCATGGCTGATCATCCAACTCAGTATCCCGCACCTGCCTTCTCTCCATACCCTCTGATCCCCTTAGCCACAAGGGCCACATCTAACTCCCTCTTAAATATAGCCAATTAACTGGCCACAACTACCCTCTGTGGCAGAGAGTTCCAGAGACCCGCCACTCTCTGTGTGAAAAAATTCCTTCTCATCTCGGTCCTAAAGGATTTCCCCCTTATCCTTAAGCTGTGACCCCTTGTCCTGGACCTCCCCAACATCGGGAACAATCTTCCTGCATCTAGCCTGTCCAACCCCTTAAGAATTTTGTAAGTTTCTATAAGATCCCCTCTCAATCTCCTAAATTCTAGAGAGTATAAACCGAGTCTATGCAGTCTTTGTTCATAAGACAGTCCTGACATCCCAGGAATCAGTCTGGTGAACCTTCTCTGCACTCCCTCTATAACAATAATGTCCTTCCTCAGATTTGGAGACCAGAACTGTACGCAATACTCCAGGTGTGGCCTCACCAAGACCCTATACAACTGAAGTAGAACCTCCCTGCTCCTATACTCAAATCCTTTTGCTATGAAAGCTAACATACCATTCGCTTTCTTCACTGCCTGCTGTACCTGCATACCTACTTTCAATGACTGGTGTACTATGACACCCAGGTCGCGCTGTATCTCCCCTTTTCCTAATCGGCCTCCATTTAGATAATACTCTGTTTTCCTATTTTTGCCACCAAAGTGGATAACCTCACATTTATCCACATTATACTGCATCTGCCAAACATTTGCCCACTCACCCAGCCCATCCAAGTCACCTTGCAGTCTCCTAGCATCCTTCTCACAGCTAACACTGCCCCCCAGCTTAGTGTCATCCGCAAACTTGGAGATATTGCCTTCAATTCCCTCATCCAGATCATTTATGTATATTGTAAAAAGCTGGGGTCCCAGCACTGAGCCTTGCGGTACCCCACTAATCACTGCCTGCCATTGTGAAAACGACCCGTTTACTCCTACTCTTTGCTTCCTGTTTGCCAGCCAGTTCTCGATCTACATCAATACTGAACCCCCAATGCCATATGCTTTAAGTTTATATACTAATCTCTTATCTGGGACCTTGTCGAAAGCCTTATGGAAGTCCAGATACACCACATCCACTGATTCTCCCCTATCCACGCTACTAGTTACATCCTCGAAAAATTCCACAAGATTCGTCAGACATGATTTACCTTTCGTAAATCCATGCTGACTTTGTCCAATGATTTCACCACTTTCCAAATATCCTGAAAAAGAACCAAATTCCTCTGTTAAATTTAGTATATTTGGTATGCTAATTTGCAAATTTGTAATATATAATAATATGTTGTCTGCATATAATGAAATTTTATTATTTGAGTGTTTGGTATTGTATCCATGAATATTCGGATGACTTCTACTTTTTGCTAAAGGCTCTATCACTAGTGCAAATAGCAGTGGCGATAGTATGCACCCCTGCCTATTGCCCCTTGCCAATCGGAATTTCAGGGATAATATATTATTAGTCAGTATTCTAGCCATCGGCTTATCATATAATAATTTTACCCATGAGATAAAGTTATCTCCCATGTTAAATTTTTGCAATACTTTGAATAAGTCTTCTTCAGTATTATGTGAGTACATTATATTAGACAGCCATCTCAAATTGTAAAATGAGTATCTCTTTGGTATAAAACCAGTTTGATCCGGGTTTATTAGTTTGCTAACATATTTACTCCATATTCTCGCTAGTGTCTTTGCTAATATTTTTTGATCTGTATTTAGGAGTGCAATAGCTCTATATGAGCCTGGGTCTTCTAGATCTTTATCCTTTTTTGGTACAAGTGTAATAGTTGACTCAGTGTTTCTGGTAGTTTTTCTTTAAAAGCATATATATATATATATATATATATATATATAAATCTTGCAAGCGTGGAGAAATTATCTCATGGAATCTTTTATAGAATTCATTACTAAAGCCGTCTGGTCCTGGCGTTTTGCCATTCTTCAACAAACTTATTGTTTCTTCTGGGGTTACACAAAAAGCTGGAGAAACTCAGCGGGTGCAGCAGCATCTAAGGAGCGAAGGAGATGGGCGACGTTTCGGGTCGAGACCCTTCTTCAGACTGGTCAGGGATCAGGGAAACGAGAGATATAAACAGTGATGTGGAGAGATAAGGAACAATGAGTGAAAGATATGCAAAAAAGTATTGGTGACAAAGGAAGCAGGCCATTGTAAGCTGTTTGTGGTGTGAAAATGAGAAGCTAGTGCGACTGGGGAGGGGGGGGGGGAGATGGAGAAGGAATGTCAGGGCCAGAGGGCTGAGGGAGAGGTGGGGGGGGAGGCAGTCTGGGTTAACAGAATTGAGAAAATTCAATGTTTAAGCCCAGAGGATGCAGACTCCCCAAGCGGAATATGAGGTGCTGTTCCTCCAACTTGCGGTGTTGCTCACTCTGGCCGTGGAGGAGGCCCAGGACCGAGAGGTCGGATACGGAATGGGAGGGGGAGTTGAAGTGCTGAGCCACCGGGAGGTCGGGTTGGTTATTGCGGACCGAGCGGAGGTGTTCGGCGAAACGATCGCCCAGCCTCCGCTTGGTCTCACCGATGTAGATCAGCTGGCATCTGGAGCAACGGATGCAGTAGATGAGGTTGGAGGAGGTGCAGGTGAACCTCTGTCGGACTTGGAATGACTGCTTGGGTCCCTGAAAGGAGTGGATGGGGGAGGTGAAGGGACAAGTGTAGCATCTCTTGCGGTTGCAAGGGAAAGTGCCCGGGGAAGGAGTGGAGCGGGAGGGAAGGGAAGAATTGACGAGGGAGTTGCGGAGGGAGCGGTCTTTGCGGAAGGCAGACGGGGGGAGATGGGAAGATGTGGCGAGTGGAGGGGTCACGTTGGAGGTGACGAAACTGGCGGAGGACTATCTGTTGTATGCGCTGGCTGGTGGGGTGAAAGGTGAGGACCAGGGGGACTCGGCCCTTGTTGTGAGTGGGGGAATGGGGAGAGAGGGCAGTGTTGCGGGGTATGGAGGAGACCCTGGTGCGAGCCTCATCTATAGTGGGGGAGGGGAAACCCCGTTCTCTGAAGAACGAGGACATTTGCGATGACCTGGTGTGGAACACGTCATCCTGGGAGCAGATGCGGCGTAGACGGAGGAATTGGGAATAGGGGATGGAGTCCTTACAGGAAGCAGGGTGGGAGGAAGAGTAGTCCAGGTAGCTGTGGGAGTCAGTTGGTTTGTAGTGGATGTCAGTCAGGAGTGTATCACCTGCAATAGAGATGGTGAGGTCAAGGAATGGTAGGGAAATGTCGGAAATGGTCCAAGTATATTTGAGTGCCGGATGGAAGTTGGTGGTGAAATGGATGAAGTCAGTCAGTTCTGCGTGGGTGCAGGAGGTGACACCAAAGCAGTCGTCAATGTAACGGAGGTAAAGGTCGGGGGTGGGGCCCTGGTACGCCGAGAACAAAGATTGTTCGACGTGCCCGACAAAGAGGCAGGCGTAGCTAGGGCCCATGCGTGTGCCCATAGCTACGCCTTGTGTTTGGAGGAAATGGGAGGAGTCAAAAGAAAAGTTGTTGAGGGTAAGGACCAACTCTGCTAGGCGGAGGAGGGTGTCAGTGGATGGGTATGGGTTGCTCCTCTGGTCGAGGAAGTACCGGAGGGCTTTGAGACCATCCTGGTGGGGGATGCAGGTGTATAGTGACTGGACGTCCATGGTGAAGATGAGAGGATGGGGGCCTGGACAACGGAATGTGCGGAGCCGACGGAGAGTGTCTGAGGTGTCTTGAACATAGGTGGGGAGGGATTTAACAAAGGGGGATAGGATGGAGTCGAGGTATGTGGAAATGTGTTCGGTGGGGCACGAACAGGCAGAGACAATGGGTCTGCCGGGGCAGTCGGGTTTGTGGATTTTGGGGAGAAGGTAAAATCGGGCTGTGCAGGGCTGGGGAACGATGAGGTTGGAGGCTCGGGGGGGTAGGGAGCCGGAGTTTTTTTGTTCTTCTATTTCCTGAAGTGTAATCTGAGCTCCTAATCCCTCTTGTTCCACCATATTTAATTTTGGAAGACTACAATTGTCTAAGAAATTTGTAATTTGAGTGTTATTTGCAGAGGTTTTCGATGTATATAAATTTTGATAATATTGAGCAAATCTTTTATTTATATCTTTAGGTAGTGTTAGTAATTCCCCTTTGTCTGATTTAATTTTAGTAATTGTATTTTCTGTTTCCTGTTTTTTCAGTTGGCGTGCTAAGAGTTTATGTGGTTTATCACCAAATTCAAAATTTTCTTGTTTTGTAATTTGAAATAATCTTATTATTCTGGCCGATAAAATTTTATTTAATTTATATTTTAGTATTGTTATCTTATTGTGTTTATCTATAGTTGGTTCTTTAGCATTTTCTAAATCTAATTGTCTAATTTCTTGTTCTAGCTGTAATTGTTCAGTATTATTCTTTTTATTTTGGAAAGCTTGATATGAAATTATAGTTCCTCTTATAAATGCCTTAAAAGTTTCCCATAATAATGAGGGTGAAATATCTGGTGTATCATTTGTCTCAAAGAAGAATTTCATCTGCTCTTTTAAATATGTACAACCTTGTGAGTTGTTTAAGATTTGGGGGTTAAACCTCTAAAACGATTTTTTTGTCAGGCATTCCTTCTAATTTTAAAGAGAAAGTTAATGGGGAATGATCAGAAATAATACTATTGTGATATTTAGCATTATATGTGTATGAAATTAATTTTGTGTCCACTAAGAAATAATCAATACGCGAGTATGTTTTATGTACCGTTGAATAAAATGAATATTTTCTACCTACTGGGTTAGCGATCCTCCATACATCTGTCATATTGGTATTTTTCATGTATGTATTTAGGAGTTCACTTGTTTTAGATTTTATGTTAATCCTTTTTTGTTTTGCAGATTTATCCAAATATGGATCTAAAACACAATTCAAATCTCCCCCTATTACCACATTTTGATAGTTAAGTTCTGAAATTGTATCCAGAATTTTACTAAAAAATTGAGGGTTGTCAAAATTAGGAGCATAAATATTTATCAAAGTAAGTGGAGTAGAATAAATTTCTCCCGTGACTATGACGTACCTCCCCTCTTTATCTGCTATGGTATTTTTTAATTTAAATGGTATACCTTTATGAATGATAATGGCCGTGCCTCTAGGTTTAGAAGTAAATGAAGAGTAGTATGTTTGCCCTATCCAATTTGCCTTCAGTCTTATCTGTGTTTGATATTTCAGATGCGTCTCTTGTAAGAAAATGACATCACTATTTAAAGCTTTTAATTGGGCAAAGATCTTACCCCTTTTAATTGGTTCATTAGCGCCCCTTATATTCCAACTGCAGAACGTGATTCCTCCAGTTTTCGTTTGTTTATCGTCTTGCATTATGGATCATGTTAATACCTTTACTTCATATGGTGCAACCAAGAACCTCATTACTCTAGGTGAGGGATGTTCATTCCCAGCTATTAAATTTTGTTGGCATCTCCCCTTCAGAATAGACCTTGAAAAAGACCAGAAAGTGTAGATTCGTGAAAAGATAATTAACAAACAAAAAGTGATATTATAATATCCAAAAATAAAGATATTATAATTAAAAACAAACCACCAACAGGTGGTAGAAAAATTCTTATCGACTTCTGTAGATGTTTTTATGTTTTGCTCTGCCCCCTTGACCAATTATTATTAATTGGAAGAGAGAGCGATACAAAGTTAAAAAATATATATATAAAATAAAACGCACTCCGATAGATAGATTAGAAATGTATCTTCAAAGAGGAAAAACAAAATAAAAGAGAATTTCCAACATTAAGCATATACTTAGATATAACAGTGATTATGTTAATTATATATCCATATCTATCGATATGCCAAGATCTATTACAATTAAGTCTCAAACGTTTGTATCAGACAACAGCAGGCCCCAAGCGGTTAACCTTGGAACATGCTGCTGTCCGACACAAAATCCCGGATAACTTTCAAGTACCCTTGGATAACTTCCTGTATCTGAGTCTCCTCCCCTTCCGCGTGCAATTTAAACTAATTCTACTATATCCATAAAATTTGTTAGTATCTTAATACTTATCAATCATATTTAACTCGTTATTCTTATATTTAGCAAGTAATTAACATCATGAAATAAACAACAGCCATTGTTACGCTATGCCTTAATATTACACAATTTTATTAATTATATTTTATGTTAGTATATAATTGTGTGTTTCTTAAATCATAAGTTTCTATATACAAGTCCACTGATAATATTTTTCCATATTCTCAAGTTATTTTCCCCGCCACAGTTTTTTTCTTTTCCAATCCTTTGTTGAAATGAAACTTAAAATCCGACCTTGAATTAACATTCCAAAGATAAGATGTCTGGACAACACCTCGATGAAAATTCGCCATCTTAACCAGAGCAGTCTTTTTTGTGTGTTAAAAAAAAAAGGGGGAAACACAATCCTTCTGTGTTATTATGGGAGACCAACTCCTAATTATCAGTAGGCCTCCTGTGTGATACTTTGTGCATATTTAAATGCCTCTTCTGAATCCGTGAATGCACATTCAACAGAGTTATAAGTAATTCTCAATTTTGCGGGATATACTATCCCATATCTTACTCCCTTGATCTCCTTCAGTAGCCTTCTCGTGTTTGTAAACTTGTTCCTCTTATATACAGAATATATACAGAATAATCTTATATACAGAATAATCTGTCTTGGGGGGGGGGGGGCATTTGAGCTTGCTTGAGCCTTACGTCGGACCCGGTGAACCGTATCTATTCTCTGGGCTTCAGGCAGCTTAAGTACTTGTTTGAGTAAGTTGGCAGCAAACTCCAGAAAGTTCTGTCCACTCTCCTTTCCTTCTTTTACACCAACTATCCTCAGGTTTTGCCTCCTCGATCTTGCTTCCAAGCCCATACATTTATACTTCATTTTAGCAAGCTCCCTCCCAGTACTTTCTTGTTCCTTTTTTAGTCTCTTTATCTCCTTAGCCATCTCAGTTAACGAATTATCCATTCCTTCCATAGTCGCTTCAGTGGACTTTGACATTGCGTCCAGCTTTTTATTACAGTTCTTATCAACCTGCTTAATTTTATTGTTTAAATCCTCCTCAATCTCGACCACACATTTGGCTAAGTCGTCAATTTTCCCCATCAGCGTATCATTACCTTGTTTAATTTTTTCAGAATTTGTCCAGCGCGACATTCCCCTCTCATATCACTTTAGAGATGTTTTCAGTGACTGAAGCTGTTACTGACTTTTCCAGTGTTTCCATTTGTTCCCATTGTTCCTCCATTGAAGTCATTTCTGTAGAAGGATTTCGAAAGTCAGCTTCTTCTTCTGAGCTTCCAGCTGATGCTTGAGGGGATTGAGGAGTCTTTCCAGGTTTTTTCAGATAAGCTCTTGTAGCAGGTCTGGCAGCAGCTTTCGCAGGCTTCTGGCAAGTTTTCGCCTTTTTCATTTAAAACAGCCGTTATTTCATTTAAAACAGTGTGTTATCAGCAGGACTTCTGATAACACACAATTAAATAACAGCTCCGGATGTTATTTTTAGAACTCCCCCGTCTTCCAACTCGTATTTTAGCTCATTAAAACATTCTTTGGGAGCAGAGCAAAACAGCAGCGTCTCTCACCCCACCATTGACGCCACCGGAAGTCCCAGTTTATGTGTTTTTAAATGTTATAAATGTTTTTTTAATTTTCTTTTTAAACGGCACATACCTTGTACAGGGATGAAACGGCAGATGCTGGTTTAAACCGAAGACAGACAAAAAAGGCTGGAGTAAATCAGCAGATCAGGCAGCATCTCTGGAGAGGAATAGGTGATATTTTTCGGGTCGACTTTTTCGATAGCTGCCATTACCCGTTTGATGTCATCCTTCGCCCTGCTCCTGGTCTTCGCCCGCACCGACCCGCCGGACATGGTGTGCGCGTGTGTGTATGTTTGTTTGGCGGAGTCTGAGGGGAGAAGCGCCGGCACCAAGAGCAAGCGGACAGACGGACGAAAGCAATGATCATAGAGCGGAATAGGTGACATTTTGGGTCGAGACCAGGAGCAGGGCGAAGGATGACATCAAACAAGTCATGGCAGCTATCGAAAAAGTACGGAAATGGAAAGGGGGAAATAAAAAAAACACCCGAAGGAAATCGCTCCATGTCCGTGTCGGAAGGGAGGGGGAGGATGGTTTGAGTTCCTCTTTCCCTGACTCAGTGTGAAGACGGGTCTTGACCCGAAATGTCACCTATTCCTTTTGTCCAGAAATGCCGTCCGACCCGCTGCATTTTGTGTCTATTCTTTAATCTCTCAGCCTGATATAGCAGAATCTCCCTGAATTAGCTTGACGCCATGACGGATGCCGGTTACGGAAATGGCGCTGAAGATTACCCATGACCCTACTACTGCTTTTTTAGCGGAGTGGACCATCTTGCCTCCGTTATAAGATCTTTGGTGGGTAGAGCCTGAAGCTGACTACTGTGGTCTATTGTGGAGGCTCACCGTCAATTCATAGGCTATTGGGGATGGTAATAAATGTTGGCAAAATGCCATCAACATGTATTAACCCTTTATTTGTAAAGTTTCAAGATGAATACTTGGATAACTGAACAGAATCTAATGCATGGATTTTGATTTTGTAGGGAACATAAATGTACATTGAACACTGCACATCTGATGACCTGAGATCTGATTCCAAGTATTCAGGCTGAGGATTCTGGTGGACTGAGATGCTGGTAATGGCTTGTGTTGAAGGAGACCACAAATGGATCATTATGCACCACAGGAAAAGATTTGCTCCCCAGATTTATTTTTCCATACGAGTTGAGCCTTGAATTTTAACTACATATTTAGTTATAAATTCCCTTTGGATTACATTAATTCAGAATTAACTTTATTATTATAGTAATCGTACTCTGGTTTGCAAAAGACCGAATGTAGGTGTGATGTATTGTAAATATTTCTGTAGGGCTTCTGGTCAGTTGTCAATTAATGTCTGGGGAAAAATATTGGTTCTGGTTTTGCAAAATATTTCTAAGGAATTACTTGAAAAATACTGTTGACAAAGATAGCAGCTGATTTAAAATTTAGAAGTTATTTCTATCGTCTCTCATGGTTCATAAGTACTTGTACAAAGGATTCATCTAAATAATTTAAAACTAAGCTGGATTGGGGTTGAATCCTAATTTGTAAACCTAACCATTTAGCAGTTCTGAGATGGTGTGGTAAATGCCTCATTTCTTCAGAACGGTCAAGTGAATAACATTGATGCACAGACGGAGGCATCCAGTCTATGTGCACACTTCACCTATTGAAGTCCAAGATCTGTACTCAACTGTCAGCAAGATGTTGGTCCTTTCGCAATCCTATATTGTGCGAGGAAAACCTTTTGTGTTGAGGCTTGGAGTGGGTACTTGCGTGAAGCACTTGCTCTTGTATGTTATTCTCAATCGTGTTCAAGTATCAACATTTTCAAGAAAGCTCCTCTGGATTTTTATTGGAAATATTCACTCTTTTGATGATTTACTGTGAATATGTAACATATGTAACATTACTATGTGCCAGTAATCAGAATGGTACTCTGTACAAAAGGGTAGTTTAATTGAAGGTTCCTGCTGGACATTTTCTCCGTGGAGATATATATACGTTTCTTTACAAGAATTACTTCAAAACCTTGTAGTACTAATAAACTAATATAATTAATTAGCAACACTGATGACTAAAATCAAGGCTTAAAACATGAATAAAGATGCTTTTATGTATGTTAAAGGTGTTTGATAATTTCAGATAGAGCTCCTGATTTTCTTTTCATCATGCTGTAGGTTCCGCTATAATATAACTGGATGACTGACTACCTTGCCTGAACACTGGGCATGAGCATTGAGATTGTGTGATGCATTTGTCATTTTCAGTTTCTGAGGAAAAATGCGCACTAGGGTAACCATTTCTGGCCAAGTTTTACAGGTCTGTGAACTGACTACATGTCCTCTTGGAGCGATGTGTCAGTGTGGTTCTGTTGCTGTGCTAAAACGCTGGACTATGGGCATTGAATGGGCTCTGACAGGAGTGTTTGGGGGTAAATATCTTTATTGGGATCTGGCATTGTTGGTAAGGGTGGTATTTATGGGTGGGAGGTAAATTGCTGCCTTGAACTACTTCATCCTACTGGTGCAGGTGGCCCATGCTGTTGAGAGGGAGGTACAGGACAATGAAAGAATGGCAGTTGAACCAGGATAGTGTGTGACTGGATTCTTAAAGATGTGCATTGAGAAAGGAATATAAACATGGGGAATGGGGAGTAACATTTTACCGGAAGTTGGAGAATTTGGTGATCATTCCAGAGTTGCAAAGCTACAATAAGATGTGGCTCCCCTGATCTACCTTGGGTCTCATTATTGACTCTGGAGGAGGCTGCAGGCAGGTGAGAATGAGGATGGGATTGAGAATTAAAGTGGTGGTAGACTGAGCACAGCTACTCAACGCCCTGACCATCCAACCTCAAAATAATTATTTGATAATGCTCAGCACTAGTGTTCCTTGTCACCTGGTTTATTCCACAGACGCTGTTTATTTGCAGGGAGATGAGGGTTGGTGTTCGTGTCATGTTTGGCATTGTGGGCTGAAGGGTCTATTCCTGTGCGATACTGTTCTAGGTCCTTTACATGATTAGCTAAGCTTTTACAGCAGTTCTATTTGTTTTAATGTTATTCCAAGGATTCTGTTCTCTTGTACTCTGTCCTGCTAAAAATGGCTAGTATCCTGTGTGTTTGTACTGCCACCTTCAGGAATCCTTGGACTTATCCCTCTATTCCTCCTTGGGCACTCCCAGAATGTTGCTCAGTTCTAAGCTGTCGATGGTCATTAATTATCATAGGAAATTGTTACAACTGTAAGTATATTCTTGGTCTATTTGGCTATCTTTTTACACTGAATACACAACAGATTATTTGTTTTAGAAGTACAATGAGGCCTTGGCGGTAAGGATTTTTTGTGGAAAGGATTTCTGTCCACTCCTTTGTGACCCACCACGGTTGGTTGATGGGCAAATAAATACCCATGAGAGAAAGCACTGAAATCCATGGGGAACTGGGAGGAGTATTTTTGTAAATTGTGGTGGTTCCTGTATTGCTGATATTATCCATGCAGGTGTATGAACGGGAACTTGGCCTAACAAGACTATATTTACTTGCATCAGAAGGAAGAGGAGGCTGTGATGAAGCTGGTAAAGCTGCTGCCTCACGGCACCAAAGACCCAGGCTCAAGCCTGACCTTGGGGTGTTGTCTGAGTGGAGTTTGCATGTTCCTCATGTATCTGCATTTCCTCCCACATTCCAAAAACATGCAGGTTTGTAAATTGGCCTCAGTGATGTCCTTAGTGTGTAGGGAGTGGGATAATGGTTGGCATGGACTTGGTGGCCTGTGTGTTGTCATTCCCCTGACGGGATAGCACACAACAAAAGCTTTTCACTGTACCTCGGTACATGTGACAATAAACTAATCTCACACCATGGCTAAACCAAACCAAAGGGTTTGTGTGTCTAGAAAATTCCCCATCTTCTTATAGACACTGCCTCCAAGGGCTTTGCGCAAGGGTTGCTGGCTAGCCTGGCATTTATCCTTGGCCGTTTCGATATATATGGACATTTAAACAGTCTCGATTGTCTCTTGGGTCTAGCGCGGATGGGGCATCTCTTCGCAGGGACGAGTCGCACCGAAGGGCCACTTTCCGTGCTCTATGACTTTATTGAAAAACATTTAAAAAATATCAGGCTTCCACTGCCCATCATATCCCTCCACAGCCGGACGCAGCCGTGGGCAACTGAGTCGTGGCTCCCCGCCACGCACTCCATCCTGACACAGGTTCCCGGCCGCCACAGCGCCCAGCCCAGCCTCCTGCCCGGTTTCCCGCAGCAGCAGTGAATCTTCCGCAAACAGGCTTCCGGCAGGCGGTGCAAGGCTGCGGAGAGCGAGCTGATTGGTGGAGCGTCCGTCATTCACGTCCGGAGGGCGGGGCTATAGCGCGATGTCAATCTGACGTAATTCAGAAGGCGAGAACCTGTCGTGTCCGTTGATGTGATTGGCAGGCCCATCGCCAAGGTGACGATCATGGGCGAATAGGAAGAGGCGGCTGGCAATGCGAGTATTTGATTGGTGCGAAGCAACGTCACTCAGCGGAGGGAGGCTGGCTGACCGAGCCGTCAATCAGGGCGCGAGGGGGCGGGCCGAGCCGAGCGGCAGCAGCGGGTCCCGGCCATGGTGGGCAAGGAGAAGGAGCTGACCATTCACTTCAGCCCGGGCTCGGTGCGGCTGGTCGAGGTACGCCATGCCCCGTCCCCGGACCCCGGCCTTCGGCCTCCGCAGCGGTGGGCCCCGATCCCCAGCCCCGGCGGCCCTGACACCGCCTTAGGACGGCCCCGCCCTGGGGTTAGGCCGGGAGGGCAGATCCGTCGTGAGGAAGCGCCGCACCGTGGGAGGGGCAGTGAGGGAGCGCCGCACCGTGGGAGGGGCAGTGAGGGAGCGCCGCACTGTGGGAGGGGCAGTGAGGGAGCGCCGCACCGTGGGAGGGGCAGTGAGGGAGCGCCGCACTGTGGGAGGGGCAGTGAGGGAGCGCCGCACTGTGGGAGGGGCAGTGAGGGAGCGCCGCACTGTGTGGGGGGGGGGTGAGGGAGCGCCGCACTGTGTGGGGGAGGGGCAGTGAGGGAGAGCCGGAGTGGGAGGGGCAGTGAGGGAGCGCCGCACTGTGGGAGGGGCAGTGAGGGAGCGCCGCACTGTGTGGGGGGGGGGGGTGAGGGAGCGCCGGACTGTGTGGGGGAGGGGCAGTGAGGGAGGGCCGGACTGTGGGTGGGGCAGTGAGGGAGCGCCGCACTGTGGGAGGGGCAGTGAGGGAGCGCCGGACTGTGTGGGGGAGGGGCAGTGAGGGAGCGCCGCACTGTGGGAGGGGCAGTGAGGGAGCGCCGCACTGTGGGAGGGGTAGTGAGGGAGCGCCGCACTGTGGGAGGGGTAGTGAGGGAGCGCCGCACTGTGGGAGGGGTGGTACTGTGGGTGCGCCACACTGTCGTTGAGGCGGCACGGTGAAGTAGTTTGGCTGTTAAGGTATGGAAACTTTGCCCATATGGAAGCTTTGCCCATTGCCACCACTCCCATAGCTCAACTCTCACCGTACTCCCAACCTCTGCATTTCACTTCAAGAGGGTCAGGACCTCACTGTCTGCCAGGAATGGGCACATTGAAGTACCTCACACAAGTAGTCACTGTATCAGACGAGTGGCAAGCAGTTTACTCTCACACACATCTGATAATCTGTTTACATACAGTTCCAGACACTTGGGTTTTATCCTGATTACCGTGTTTGTACGTTCTCCCTGTGACCGTGTGGGGTTTCTCCGTGTGCTCCCGTTTCCTCCCACAACCCAAAGACATGCAGGTTTGTAGGTTTATTGCCTTTGGTGACTTTTAAATTGTCCCTAGTGTGTAGCATAGTATTAATGTATGGGTTGCTCGCTGGTCGGCACAGACATGGTGGGCTGAAGATTATCTCTAAAATCTAAAGAGTAGTCACTGTATTAGATGTGTCACGTAATTTACTGGCACCCACTGCAGCATCTGGTAATGTTTACCATTGATGGCGACAGATTGAAATGTAAATATTTTACCGAAAATGCTCAGCCTCTGGAACGTATGTCCAGCTCTGCCTCTGGCTCAGGGATAGCTTGTTTTTGCCACTGGAGTGTGGCAGAGTCTCACTCTGCATCATGGAGCAGCGGTGAATGTGCTGGGTGGGACTGGTTATTTTGCAATTACTTTAACGTTGAGACCTGCTTGTGTATTGTTGACACCAAAGACTGTAGTATCTTTGGTTGGCACTGCTCTCCTCCTCTGGGACGAGTAATGTTTCCTGCCTCTAGCGAGTCCAAACCCTTAGTAATTTTTTATGTTTCAATAAGATCTCCTCTCATCCTTCTAAATTCCAGAGTATACAAGCCTAGCCACTCCATTCTATCAACATATGACAGTCCCGCCATCCCGGGAATTAACCTGGTGAACCTACGCTGCACTCCCTCAATAACAAGAATGTCCTTACTATATATGGACTTATAAGCATAAGCCATTCAACAAGGTTCCACATGGTAATCTGCTCTGGCAGGTTAAATCGCATGGGATCCAAGGAGAGTTAACTAAATGGATAGAAAATTGGCTTAATGGAAGGAAGCAGAGGGTGATGGCGGAAGGTCTCTTTTTGGACAGGAGACCTGTGACTAGCGGTGTGCCTCTGTTCCGTATTGGACCTGTTGCTGTTTGTCATCTATATTAATGATTTGGATGAGAATGTACATGGCAAGATTAGCACATTTGTAGATGATACAAAAGTGAGTTGCATTGCAGGTAGTGAAGATGGTTGTGAAAAATTGAATCTGGATCGTGATCGGTTGGGCAGGTGGGCTGGGGAATGGTTGATGGAATTTAATACAGAGAAATGTGAGGTGTTGCATTTTCGGAAGTCTATACGGTGAATGATAAGGCTCTGGGGAGTGTTGCAGAGCAGAGGGATCTAGGAGTGCAGGTACATAGTTCCTTGAAGATGGAGTTGCAGGTTGATAGGGTGGCCAGAAAGGTTTTTGACACATTAGCCTTCATCAATCAGAGTACTGAGTATAGAAGTTGGGAGGTCATATTGCAGTTATACAAGACGTTGGTGAAGCCGCATTTAGAGTATGGTGTTCAGTTCTAGGCACCATGTTATAGGAAAGACGTTGCCAAGCTGGAAAGGGTATAAGGATGTTGCCAGGACTCGAAGGTCTGAGCTATAGGGAGAAGTTGAGTAGGCTGGGACTCTTCCTTGACTTGATTTGATTCAATTTTATTGTCATTGTCTTCAAGTAAGAGACAACGAAATGCTATTTCCCATACAGTCATACGAATAATAAAAAAAACCAAGAACACAGAACACAATAGGCCACAACACAAACATCCACACAGCGGCACCAAAGTTCCCCACTGTGAGGGAAGGAACCAAAGTCCCGTCAACCTCCTCGGTGATGTTCCCCGATGTTCACCCGTGGTCGTAGCGTCCCGAGCACCCTGTAGTCGCCTCTATGGGCGGCCCGATGTTCAGGCCCTCTCGCCAGGAACGATGGAACCCCGACATCGGGCGGAAGAACATCCTCTGTGGCTTGGAGCTCTGAATCGGCAACCTCCCACCGGAGTCCGTAGCTCCCGAAGTCCACAGGCCGAGCTGGGCGGAGATTTAACGCTGGCGGCCCCCGGCAAAGGGTCCCAGGAGTCCGCGATGTTGGTCAGCGCCGCCCGCGTTGAGAGCTCCGCGAACCACAGCTCCGCGATGTGGATGCAGCAGGCCCAACACGCCGGAGCCTCAAATGGCGATCCCAGGTGAGACATTGCCCGCTCCGGGATGTATCCAGCGCTGCGCCGCCGCTGCTGAAGCTCTGGTCCAGTCCCGGCAGGAAAGGCCGCGCCAATCCAGTTGGTAGGGTGCGAGGAGGGGGGGGCGAGGTCACGACTCGGATAATAATCGCATCCTCGCCAGGAAGTGACTGAAGGACGGTTTCCCCCTTATCTTACCCCCCTCCCCCACATTAAATACAAAAAAAAAACCAAAACACTTTAAACATACTAAAAATAAAAAAAGATAAAAAGATAAACTGCAGGCGGAGGCAGCCATCAACAGCGCCACCGGATGTCCCAAAATTGGAGCGCAGTGAGATGATGGGTGATCTTATAGAGGTGTATAAAATCATGAGAGGAATAGATCAGGTAAATAGAAACATAGAAATTAGGTGCAGGAGTAGGTCATTCGGCCCTTCGAGCCTGCACCACCATTCAATATGATCATGGCTGATCATCCAACTCAGTATCCCGTACCTGCCTTCTCTCCATACCCTCTGATCCCCGTAGCCACAAGGGCCACATCTAACTCCCTCTTACACAGAATCTCTTGCATGGAATAGGGGAATCGAGGACCAGAGGACATAGGTTTAAGGTGTAGAGGAAATTATTCAATAGGAATCTGAGGGGTAACTGTCTCAAACAAAGGGTGGTAGGTGTATGGAACGAGCTGCCAGCGAAAGTAGATGAGGTAGGGACAATCGTAACATTTAAGAAACAGTTAGACAGGTACATCGATAGTACACGTTTGGAGGGATATGGGCCATATGCGGACAGGTGGGACTAGTGACATGTTGGCCATTGTGGGCAAGTTGGACCAAAGGGCCTGTTTGCACACTGTATTACTCTATGACTCTTGTTATGTTTGATAGCACTGGGCCTGTACCTGCTGGTGTTTAGAAGGATGACATCTATCAAATAATGAAAGGGCTGGATAGACTGGATATGGAAAGGATGTTTCTACCAGCGGGAGAGTCTAGGACCATATGGGGATATACCTTCAGAAAGGAGATAAGGAATTTTTTTAGCCAGATGGTGGTGAATATGTGGATTTAATTGTCACAGACGTCGGTGGAGTCAAGTCACTGGGTATTTTTAAAGTGGAGATTGATAGGTTCTTAATTAGTAAGGCACCAAAGGTTATGGGGAGAAGGCAGGAGAATGGGGTAGAGAGGGAAAGATAGATCAGCCACGATGGAATGGCTGAGCAGACTCGATGGGCTGAATTCTGCTTCTATGTCGTATGATCATGTATACAGACTATTTGAAATCTAGTGTGCGCACCCTTGTGAGAATATGTTTGCTAGGGGTGGATCTCGCTGGTGGGGACTGGGGAGGGGGGGGGTTTACTGCTGGCGACAGCACCCCTGCCCTTTGTTTGCAGCCGGGACTGATCTTTGTAGTCTTGTTTCGAAGGAGGATGTATCCGTTCCCGACCGACGGGTACTGGTCACCGGAGCCTCTGGACTACTGGGCCGGGCCGTGCACAAGGAGTTCCAGGAGAACGACTGGGATGCAGTGGGCTGTGCGTACAGGAGGGCTCGGCCCCGGTTCGAGACAGTGAACCTGCTGGACCCAGGGGCCGTGCGGAGGATCATCCAAGACGTTAAGGTGCGGGGCCTAGAGGTTCTACTGGCTGCTGGGTATCCTGAGGACAGAGGTGCATGGGGCTGATGGAGGGAAGGCCCCTGCTGTGTGTGGGCTCAGGAGAAGGAAGGGGGCACAAAGAAACATAGAAAATAGGTGCAGGAGTAGGCCATTTGGCCCTTCGAGCCTGCACCGCCATTCAATATGATCATGGCTGATCATCCAACTCAGTATCCCGTACCTGCCTTCTCTCCATACCCCCTGATCCTCTTAGCCACAAGGGCCACATCTAACTCCCTCCAATCAACTGGCCTCAACTACCTTCTGTGGCAGAGAATTCCAGAGATTTACCACTCTCTGTGTGAAAAATGTTTTTCTCATTTGGGTCCTAAAAGACTTCCCCCATCCTTAAACTGTGACCCCTTGTTCTGGACTTTCCCAACATCGGGAACAATCTTCCTGCATCTAGCCTGTCCAACCCTTTAAGAATTTAATAAGTTTCTATAAGATCCCCCGTCAATCTTCTAAATTCCAGCGAGTACAAGCCGGGTCTATCCAGTCTTTCTTCTTATGGAAGTCCTGCCATCCCAGGAATCAGTCTGGTGAACCTTCTCTGTACTCCCTCTATGGCAAGAATGTCTTTCCTCAGATTAGGAAACCAAAACTGTACGCAATACTCCAGATGTGGCCTCACCAAGACCCTGTACAACTGCAGTAGAACCTCTCTGCTCTTGTACTCAAATCCTTTTGCTATGAATGCCAACATACCATTTGCTTTATTTACTGTCTGCTGCACCTGCATGCCTACTTTCAATGACTGGTGTACCATGACACCCAGGTCTTGTTGCATCTCCCCTTTTCCTAATCGGCCACCATTCAGATAATAGTCTACTTTCCTGTTTTTGCCACCAAAGTGGATAACCTCACATTTATCCAAATTATACTGCATCTGCCATGCATTTGCCCACTCACCCAACCTATCCAAGTCACGTTGCAGCCTTCTAGCATCCTCCTCACAGCTAACACTGCCCCCCAGCTTCGTGTGATCCGCAAACTTGGAGATGTTGCATTCAATTCCCTCATCCAGATCATTAATATATATTGTAAATGGCTGGGGTCCCAGCACTGAGCCTTGCGGTACCCCACTAGTCACGGCCTGACATTCTGAAAAGGACCCGTTTACTCCTACTCGTTGCTTCCTGTCTGCCAGCCAGTTCTCTATCCACATCAATACTGAACCCCCAATACCATGTGCTTTAAGTTTGTATACTAATCTCTTATGTGGGACCTTGTCGAAAGCCTTCTGAAAGTCCAGATATAACACATCCACTGGTTCTCCCTTATCCACTCTACTAGTTACATCCTCGAAAAATTCTATAAGATTCGTCTGGGCCGGGGATGGGTGGACATTGTTTGGGATGGGGGGGGGGGGCGAGTTGCAGAGTGAGAAGGTCAGAGGCTGTTGTGGATGGTGGGATAGCCCACGTCATGTGCAGAACTTGCAAGTACAGACCATGGCTGTGCATTGCACTGGTCTGTTCCTGCAATGCTCCTGGTGTGTGATCAGGGGATGTGCCTGCGCTCTCAGCTCATGGAGAGGGGTGTGTTTCTGCAGAGCATTTCACATAAGAAAGCACGTCTGGGCCAGTTGTAGATTGGAGAAGGCTGTGACCAATTTGCCCACAGTTCCCACCAGCAAGCATAATGGCAGTGACGCAGAAACAAGGAACTCCAGATGCTGGTTTATGCCAATGATAGACACAAAGTGCTGGAGTAACTCAGTGGGTCAGGCAGCATCTCTGAAGAAAAAGGATGGGTTGGGACACTTCAGACTGTGATGGTTTGTAGCTGTTATCAGGCAACTGAACCATCCTATCGCCAACTAGAGAGCGGTCCTGACCTCCCGTCTACCTCATTGGAGCTCCTCGGACTATCTTTAATTGGACTTTACTGGACTTTATCTGTATCTGTACACTGGATGGCTTGATTATTGCCATGTATAGTCTTTTTGTTGACTGGATAGCACGCAAGAACAAAGCTTTTCACTGTGCCTCAGTACGTGAATATAATAAACTAAACATCGAGGAGGAGCCTACCTGCTTCTCCCAAATAGTGTGATCGGAAATTTACTGTTGTGATTTTCAAATAAAAGCCAGTCCATCTGGCAGTGTATGATGGGATAGTGCAGAGAGTGTTTCACTCTGTGTCTGAGCCCGGAACTGTGTGATGGGACGGTGTAGAGAGAGCTTCATACTGTGTCTGACCCTGGGAGTGTGTGATGGGATGGTGTCTGGAGAGCTCCATTCTTTTTTTTTTTAACCAAGTTAAATTTATTGAATTATTTGCAATAGTATTTACACATTTTAGCTATAACAAATTGCTCACCACCATAATATTCCTTACAATTAAACATCAGTTTACTATATTACAATCCTGATCCAGATTACAATCAATCCCCTGTGGTGCCCCGTGGTCCTGGAAACCTCCCATGGTGCCCGTGGATACCATGTGTTCTTTTCCATGGACACCCAGGCACGGACGTAACTCCAGAAAAGGGGCAGGCAGTTGGCTCGGTTGGAGTCCTCTTCTGCCTGGTGCCGTGACGCATGAATGGCCAACTTGGCCAGGGCCAGGCCCAGGAGCAAACCTGGCACCATGACCCACGAACGGCCAGCTTGTATCATAACCTCCCGGCTCCTGGATTGTGTGCCTAGACTACTGGGCAAGTCTCTTGAATATAGATGCTAGTTTACCAATAAAGACACAAAGTGCAGGAATGACTCAGCGGGTCAGGCAGCATCTCTGGAGAATGGATAGGTGATGTTTTGCGTTGGGACCCTCTTCATTCACTTGAATACCTGAAGAATAAAATGGGGTTAAACATGAAGGTCACCTTCAGGGGGTATACGAGGGACAGTCTGGACACTGACCTGGCCTCTTGTGTTGATCGGTTCCAGCCGCAGGTTGTCGTTCACTGCGCAGCAGAGCGAAGACCAGACGTGGTGGAAAACCGGCCCGATTACGCCAGGCAGCTGAACGTCAGCAGCTCGGGATGCCTCGCCAGGGAAGCAGGTAGTACAGCTCGTGCCCTCGGCTACTTCACGCTGACTGGTCAGCCGCTGACCGACTGGGCAACTCGTTCTGATGATGTACAAATTATCATCTGGCGGTGCCAGTCCACAGCTCCCTGAAAGTGGCAACAACAGTAGACAGTATGCTTATCTTCATTGGTCGGGGCATTGAATATAAGAGTCAGGAAGTCATGATGCAACTTTATGGGACTTTGATTAGGCTGCATTTGGAGTATTGTGTGTAGTTCAGGTTACCCCACTACAGGATGTGGAGGTTTTGGAAAATTATGCCTGCATTTGAGGGTATTAGCTACAAGGAGTGGTTTGACAAACTTGAGCGCAGATCTGATAGATGTATATAAAATATGAAAGGCGTAGATAAGGGAGAGAGTTCGTCTTTTCCTTGGATGAAGTTGTCAAATACCGGAGAGTAGAGAGTATAGGTGAAAGGTGGCAAGTTTATAAGTGATTTACAAAGCAAGATTTTTGTTACATAGAGGGTAGTGGATGCCTTAAGTGCAAGGAGTGGATGGGAAAGTGGAATAAGATAGAACGTGTGTGAACGGGTGATCGATGGTCGACGTGGACACGGTGGGAGGGATTATATGGCTGCACTCCCTACGCAACATGAACTACAGATGAATTAGACTCTGACTCTAAAACCAAATGTTTATGTTAATAGAACCAATTAGTCAAAAATAGTTACTTTAACTAAAGCATATTTCTGGTCCCTTCAGCTGAAATCGGAGCCTTCATGATATACCTGAGCACAGATTATATATTCGATGGATCGCACCCTCCCTACCGGGAAGGCGACACTCCGAACCCTCTCAACCTCTACGGCAAAACCAAGCTGGAAGGGGAGAAGCAGGTTTTGCACAATCACCCCGGTGAGGCAGGAGCAGAGCTGTCTTGAGCAGTGGTCACCGTTAGCACTCGGCACCGCTCACTGCTGTGGAGGTGGTGTGGGGGTGCGAGTGGGAGCAGTTGTGGGAGGGAGGTTGTGGTGGGATGGTGAGGGCAGTGAAGGGGGGGATGGGGTGAGTGGAATGTCTTGTGCAGTGTTCATCATTATCTGACAGACCTGTGCGGGGAGGGGTGGGGGTGCAGGAGGGGGATGGGGGAGGAGTGCATGCAATAGAAGGGGGGCCTTATGCAGTGTTCATCATTAACTGAGGGTCATGGGCCCCGCCACCGATGTGCAGTGTGGAGAGGGTGGCAAGCACACGATATGGGAGTGCCTTATGCAGTACTATCGTTAGCAGAGGGTCCTGACCCCCAGGACCGCCTTGGCAGGAGGGGTTATGGTTGGGTTGCCATGACGGGAGTGCTGTGAGGGGGGTGCGTGGGTCTGGGGAGATTGTGGGGTACGTGTGTCAGGGAGTGTGTTGCCCGTCCGCAGGTGCAGTAGTGCTGTGATTCCCGGTGCTGGGCAGGCTGGCAGAGAAGCTGGGAGAGACCTGGGGGTCAGTGGGCGTGGGGTAGGTGAGCCCGAGGGGTCCCAACCTCGGCCTGACAGTGTTGCAGGTGCCAGTGGCGGAGCTGGGGGAGAGTGCGGGGCGCCTGGGTCTCGGGGAAACTGTGGGGTGCGTTCCCCTGAGGTTCACTGCCGTTCTCCCTGCCACAGGTGCGGCGGTGCTGCGAGTGCCAGTGCTGTACGGGCCGGTGGAGGAGCTGGGCGAGAGTGCGGTGACCGTCCTCTTCGGGCCAGTGCAGGGGTGCGAGCGGATGGCCAGCGTAGACCACTGGCAGCAGCGTTACCCCACCCACGTGGCCGATGTGGCCCTGGTGTGCCGGCAGCTGTCCGAGCGACGGCTACAGGTCAGTGCCCCCCTCTCCATCGCTCGCACACCCCCCTCGCGGTCACTCACCTCCCCTCCCCATACCATCATTCACCCCCACCCCATCACTCAACCCCCACCCACGTGTGTCGGCAGCTGTCTGAGCACCACCTGTGGGTGAGTAGAGCCCAAACCCCCTATCCCCTCCCTCACCCCCACCCGGGAGACAGGGAGGGGAGGAGGGTGGGAATGGGGAAGCGAGAGAGGGGGGGGGGGAGGGAGAAGGGGTAGAGGGAGAAGGGAGGGAGGGGGGTAGAGGGAGAAGAGTTGGCTGTAAACTATTACAGCTGGAATCTTGCTTTGCTTGACTGTGCGGTCCCTCTGCTGATGTGGAATACCTCCCTACAGGACTCCTCTGTCAGTGGGGTTTTCCACTGGTCTGGCAATGAGCAGATGACCAAGTACCAGATGGCTTGCACCATGGCAGACGTCTTCAGACTCCCCAATGCCCACCTGCGCCCGGTAAGTGTGTGTGGGTGTTGTTTGCCGCTGCATCCTGCAGTGTTCCAGTGAAACCTTGCTGTGTTGCACCGTGCAGTGCCGTGATGTGTCATAACACAGCACCGAAACAGGCCCAACATGCCCACACCGCCCAACATGCCCCATTTACACTAGTCCCACCTGCCCGTGTTTGGCCCATATCCCTTTCCTATCCATGTACCTGTGTTATGGAATTGCACAGCGTAGAATCAGGTCTTTCAGCCCATCTCCTCCATGCTAACCAAGATGCCCCATCTACCCTAGTCCCAAATGCCTGCGTTTGGCCTGTATCCCGTTAAACCTCAGATAGACACAAAATGCTGGAGTAACTCAGCGGGTCAGGCAGTATCTCTGGAGAACATGGATAGGCGACGTTTCGGGTCGGAACCCTTCAACAGACATTCTCCAGAGATGCAGCCTGAGCCGCTGAGTTACTCCAGCATTTTGTATGTATCTTTGTTATCAACCAGCATCTGCAGTTTCTTGTTATTGCATTCCCTCGTAACCATTCCTGTCTATGTACCTGTCCAAATGTCTTTTAAATGTTGTTATAGTACCTGCCTCAACTACCACCTCTGGCAGCTCGTTCCATACACCCACCACCCTCGCAATGAAAACGTTGTCCCTCAGGTCTCTATTATATCTTCTCCCACCCCCCCCCCCCCCCCCCCCCCCCTCACCCTAGACCTACCCATCTAGCTTTAGACTTCGCTACACGTGGGGGAAAAGACTAGCTATGAACCTTAAGTCCATAAGTTATAGGAGCAGAATTAGGCCATTTGGCCTATCAAGTCAATCACAGCTGATCTATCTTTCCCTCCCAACCCCATTCTCCTGCCTTCTCCCCATCTATTCCCATATTGATTTTATATACTTCGATAAGAACACCTCAATCTCCTGGGCTCCAGGGCAAAAGGATCCCAGCCCCTGCATCCTCTCTTTACGTCTGAAAGCCTCCAAACCCGATAACATCCTTGTTCATCTCCTTTCCAGTTTAGAATGGTTTGGGATATGGAAAAGGTGCGTGGGGCACATGTTTGAAGAAAGTATTGTCAATTGTCCCGAACATGAATGAGGTGTGTAGGAAGGAACCGCAGAGGCAGGTTTATACCGAAGATAGACACAAAGTGCTAGAGTAACTTAGCGGATTAGGCAGCATCTCTGGAGAAAGGAATAGGTGACGTTTCTTCAGACAGTGTCTAAAGAAGGGTTCCGACCTGAAACGTCACCTATTCCTTTTTTCCAGAGATGCTGCCTGACCCGCTGAGTTACTCCAGTTTTTATGTGTCTATATTCGGTTTAATGCAGCATCTGCAGTTTCTTCCCACACTAATTCCTTCCGTCTTTCCTTTCGGTTGCAACACTTGCTTTATGGGTTGTGTTGTGGTGGTTTTAGGAAGGAGTGGGGTGGTGACATCCCACCCTCACCCCAGTGTCGCGCGATACTGAGCCGTTGACTGACGCTTTCATCTCTGATGGGCCATTCATCTCACCTCTGCCCCCCCTCCCTTCTCTCCCCCCTCAACATACCCCTCTCCTTCCCTCCTTACACCTCTCTCCTTACCTCTCCCCCCTTGCCGCCCCCAGGTGTCAGAGCCCCCAGCCCAGGGCACGGTGCGGCCGTGGGATTGCCGCCTGGACTGCTCGCGTCTGGAGAGGATGGGGCTGGGGCAGAGGACGCCGTTCCGGGCGGGTGTGAGGCGCTGCCTCTGGCCCTTCCTGCGGGACAAGCAGTGGCAGCAGACGCTCTTTCACTGACCAGTGGGGCGGCGCGGTGGCCGGAGGGGCTGCACCAGCTACTCACTGCCACACCATGTATATGGCAGGTCTGGGTCACACATACACAGACAGACACAGACGTTCATACACAGACAGATAGACACGCAAACACACGGACAGGCACAGACAGACACAAGAAAACACAGACAGACAGACATGCAAACACATACACAGACATACAGGCACAGACGCACATGCACAGACAGACCCGCAAACACATAGTCAAGACAGGCACAGATGCACATACACAGACAGACACACTCACACATACACAGATGCACAGACAGACACAAACACATACACAGACAGACAGACTCGCAAACACATACATAGGTGTACAGACACACACGGACTGACAGAGACACACACACACACCTCTCGCCCCAGGGACAGTCGGAGCTCCCTGCCCTCTCGCCCCCTTGCAGGTCAGGGTTTATTGGCGCGCTTCTGACTGCCGTCCGCAGTGAGAGAGAGAGAGTGTGCGCCCACTCTGTTGCCCCTCTGCTGCCCTGTGCAGTGGTCAGCACTCTCCTCCCCCCCCCCCCCCCCCTCCCCCCCTCCCCCCCTCCGGGCGCCAGAATTATGGCTTTGGCAATGGCTGCTTCGGCTGCTTGTGTAAGTGAGGAGCAGATGGTCCCGCCCTCTCTGTCTGCCTCAGTCTCCCCTCAGTGCCACCCTCTGACCTCGCTTCAATCCCCGTCTATGTCCTCATTCCAACTAATGCAGCGCGCCTAAATCTATTGGGGGGGGGGTGTGAGATGTGAATGTTTCTCCGTGTCTCCCCTCGCAGTCCCAAACCTCCGGTCGGGGTTCCTCTCGCCAGCCTGTAGCCAGCCCGCTCGGCAGTCAGACTACACCATCGATCTCTCCCATGTGCGCGGTCCGTCCATTTGGCCCCCACCCTCGGCCGCGGCGCCACTCCTCAGCGCCCAGCTGATAGTCCACCCTCTCGGATGTTCCGCAGTGCCGAGCTCCAGCCCTATGGGGAGCAGGTTGGAGACTCGAATGGTTCATGAAGAAAATTCTCCACAAGTCAGCCGAGAACGACTGGGCGGTGTCCTGCCAAACGTCTCGTCCTTGGTCCCTCTCAGAATCCAGTCCCCTCGCCTTTCCCTACCACTCTTGTCCCAGGTGCCGGGGCCGGACTTCCCTAGATACGGACGCGGGAGCCGCTGGCATTCCCGGGCGTGGTGTGGCACTGCGACCTGCCCTCCCTCAGTACGGACCCGTCCTGTCTATTGCACTGCCTGCGTGGCCAACAGCAACACATTGCCGCTTCTCACTGTTGACTTTGCTGCTGCTTGTATTTCCCCCATCATACTAACTCCTGCCGTCAGCACCAGGCTCCAGTTGCTTGTCTGTAGTTTGAGGAACTCGGAGATTCCACACTTTGATTTACCGTGGTCCACTTTGTGACAACCCCCTCTGATGTTCTCAACTCTTCTTACAGTCATTGAATAAAACTGTTTTTATAGCCATGCTTCACTTCTGATATCACCACGAGCACCTCGGTGGCGGGCGACTGTGGACGTCTTTACCTCACTGTGGGAGCTGAGTACAAAACCGGGGAGTGCTCTTGTTGGTTCGAGTGGCGGATTGTCTGTCACCGTGGACGTCAATATATTCCTGAACATTGAGGGGATCGAGAGATGGTGGACGGTGCGGGGAAGGGTGTGTGTGTGGTGGTGGTGGCCGGGTGGCCTCTGGCATCCCGCTTCCAATGCTCTGATACCGGGATCTGAAAAGGATTTGCCTTTAGAATTCTTTTAGCCAGAGGGTGTTGAATCTGTGGATTGTCCGTGCTGACCAACGATCACACCATACACTAGCACTATCCTACACACTAGGGGCAATTTAACAATTTTACCAAAGCCAATCAATTTACAAATCTGCACGTCTTTGGAGTGTGGGAGGAAACCGGAGCCCCCCGGAGAAAACCCACGTGGTCACAGGGAGAACATACAAACGAAAGATCGTAGATCTGCTCTATGATCTTTGGTACAAACTCTGTACAGGCAGCACCCGAGTTCAGGGCATAGTATCCTCCACACTGTCCTCCATGTCCTTTGCCTTGGTGAAAACAGGTGCAAAATACTCTTAGTACCTTGCCTACATCTCCAGACTTGAAACACAATTTCCCTTCTTCATCATTGAGCAGTCCTACCTTCTCTCTGGTATCCTCTTATTTATAATATAAAATGCTTTGGGATTTTCTTTCCGCTGAATTGCCAAAGCCAATTTGTGGCCCGTTTTGACACTTTTAATTGCATGCTTGAGTTCTTTCCTTTCTATTCCTCAAAGGCCGTGTCTGATTTCAACCTCACAACCTGCATGCACTTCCTTTTTCTTTTCGACCAAATTTACAACCTCTTTGGTCACCCAAGCTTCCCTTACTTTGTCATTCTGATCGCTCCTCCTTACTGGAGCATTGCCAGTTCTGAACATTGATCAACTGGCCTTCAAGCGAGTCCCATATGTCCGATGTGGACTTATCCAATAACAATTGCTCCCAGTGTATCCCCCGAGCTCCTGCCTCATAACATTGTAGTTTCCATGACTCCAATTTAGCAACTTTCCAGAAGTTTGTCTTCTCCCTATTCAAACAATCTTAAAACTTATAGAGTTATGATTACTATCCCCAAAATGCTCTTCCACTGAAACACCAGTCACCTGGCCGGGCTCATTTCCCAACACAAGGTTCAGTATGTTGTTACAGAATGAACTGCAGATGCTGGAGAATCGAGGGTTACACAAAAAGCTGGAGAAACTCAGCGGGTGCAGCAGCATCTAAGGAGCGAAGGAGATAGGCGACGTTTCGGGTCGAGACCCTTCTTCAGACTGGTCAGGGATCAGGGAAACGAGAGATATAAACAGTGATATGGAGAGATAAAGCAAGAACAATGAGTGAAAGATATGCAAAAAAGTATTGGTGATAAGGGAAGCAAGCCATTGTAAGCTGTTTCTGGTGTGAAAATGAGAAGCTAGTGCGACTTGGGGGGGGGGGGGGGGAAAGATGGAGAAGGAATTTCAGGGCCCGAGGGCTGAGGGAGAGGTGGGGGGGGGGGGGGGGGGAGGGAGCAGTCTGGGTTAACAGAATTGAGAAAATTCAATGTTTAAGCCCAGAGGATGCAGACTCCCCAAGCGGAATATGAGATGTTGTTCCTCAAACTTGCGGTGTTGTTCACTCTGGCCATGGAGGAGGCCCAGGACCGAGAGGTCGGATACGGAGTGGGAGGGGGAGTTGAAGTGCTGAGCCACCGGGAGGTCGGGTTGGTTATTGCGGACCGAGCGGAGGTGTTCGGCGAAACGATCGCCTAGCCTCCGCTTGGTCTCACCGATGTAGATTAGCTGGCATCTGGAGCAACGGATGCAGTAGACGAGGTTGGAGGAGGTGCAGGTGAACCTCTGTCGGACTTGGAATGACTGCTTGGGTCCCTGAAAGGAGTGGATGGGGGAGGTGAAGGGACAAGTGTAGCATCTCTTGCGGTTGCAAGGGAAAGTGCCCAGGGAAGGAGCGGGAGGGAAGGGAAGAATTGACGAGGGAGTTGCGGAGGGAGCGGTCTTTGCGGAAGGCAGACAGGGGGGGAGATGGGAAGATGTGGCGAGTGGAGGGGTCACGTTGGAGGTGGCGAAACTGGCGGAGGACTATCTGTTGTATGCGCTGGCTGGTGGGGTGAAAGGTGAGGACCAGGGGGACTCTGCCCTTGTTGTGAGTGGGGGAATGGGGAGAGAGGGCAGTGTTGCGGGGTATGGAGGAGACCCTGGTGCGAGCCTCATCGATAGTGGGGGAGGGGAAACCCCGTTCTCTGAAGAACGAGGACATTTGCGATGACCTGGTGTGGAACACGTCATCCTGGGAGCAGATGCGGCGTAGTCGGAGGAATTGGGAATAGGGGATGGAGTCCTTACAGGAAGCAGGGTGGGAGGAAGAGTAGTCCAGGTAGCTGTGGGAGTCAGTTGGTTTGTAGTGGATGTCAGTCAGGAGTGTGTCACCTGCAATAGAGATGGTGAGGTCAAGGAATGGTAGGGAAATGTCGGAAATGGTCCAAGTATATTTGAGTGCCGGATGGAAGTTGGTGGTGAAATGGATAAAGTCAGTCAGTTCTGCGTGGGTGCAGGAGGTGACACCAAAGCAGTCGTCAATGTAACGGAGGTAAAGGTCGGGGGTGGGGCCCTGGTACACCGAGAACAAAGATTGTTCGACGACCCGACAAAGAGGCAGGCGTAGCTAGGGCCCATGCGTGTGCCCATAGCTACGCCTTGTGTTTGGAGGAAATGGGAGGAGTCAAAAGAGAAGTTGTTTAGGGTAAGGACCAACTCCGCTAGGCGGAGGAGGGTGTCAGTGGATGGGTATGGGTTGCTCCTCTGGTCGAGGAAGTACCGGAGGGCTTTGAGACCATCCTGGTGGGGGATGCAGGTGTATAGTGACTGGACGTCCATGGTGAAGATGAGAGGATGGGGGCCTGGACAACGGAATGTGCGGAGCCGACGGAGAGTGTCTGAGGTGTCTTGAACATAGGTGGGGAGGGATTTAACAAAGGGGGATAGGATGGAGTCAAGGTATGTGGAAATGTGTTCGGTGGGGCACGAAGAGACAATGGGTCTGCCGGGGCAGTCGGGTTTGTGGATTTTGGGGAGAAGGTAAAATCGGGCTGTGCGGGGCTGTGAAACGATGAGGTTGGAGGCTCGGGGGGGTAGGGAGCTGGAGTTAATGAAGTCAGTTATGGTGCTCGAGATGGTGGCCTGGTGCTCGTCAGTGGGGTCATGGTCCAGGGGTAAGTAGGAGGAGGTGTCCGAGAGTTGGCGCGTGGCCTCTGCTTTGTAGAGATCGACGCGCCAGACTACCACGGCACCTCCCTTGTCGGCGGGTTTGATAACCCAGTCTGGGTTGTTGCGGAGTGAGTCGATGGCAGTACGTTCGGAGGGGGAGAGATTGGAGTGAGACAGGGGAGTGGAGAAGTCGAGGCGGTTGATGTCCCGACGGCAGTTTTGTATAAATGGTTCTAAAGCTGGAGGGCCACGAGGGGGGGTCCACGAGGAGGGGGTACGTGGGAGACAGGAAAAGGGATCATCAGTGGGGGGCGAGGACTTGTTCCCGTGGAAAAACGCTGTGAGGCGGAGGCGACGGTAGAAAAGCTCCAAGTCGTGGTGGGCGCGGAACGCATTGAGGTGGGGACGCAGGGGGACAAAGGTAAGACCTCTGCTGAGGACCGACCTTTCGGTGTCGGAGAGGGGGAGGTCCGGGGGGATGGTGAACACACGGAGATTCCTTCTCCATCTCCCCCCCCCCCCCCCCCCCCCAAGTCGCACTAGCTTCTCATTTTCACACCAGAAACAGCTTACAATGGCTTGCTTCCGTTATCACCAATACTTTTTTGCATATCTTTCACTCATTGTTCTTGCTTTATCTCTCCGTATCACTGTTTATATCTCTCGTTTCCCTGATCCCTGACCAGTCTGAAGAAGGGTCTCGACCCGAAACGTCGCCTATCTCCTTCGCTCCTTAGATGCTGCTGCACCCGCTGAGTTTCTCCAGCTTTTTGTGTAACCCACAAGGTTCAGTATGTTCCCTTTCACATTGCCCTATCCACATAATGTTTCAGGAAACCCTCTTGGATATTCTGCCCTGTCTAAGTCTTCGTCACTGAGCAAGTCCCAGTTAATATTGGGAAAGTAAAAATCACTATTAAGACAACCTTGTTGCTTTGGTATACTTCAGTAATGGGTCCACTTACAGCATCTGTTGCTTTGTATATCTCATGTGCCATTAGGGGGCCTATAGTACAAAACCATTTGAGTGCTTGCATCTTCACCCACACTGCCTTCAGTATGTCCTCTCTGATTGCCGCCATGACAGTGTCCCTGGACAATAACACAACTCCTCCATTTCTTTTGCCCCCCTGTCGATCGTGTCTGAAACATTGTAACCCCAGAATATTGAGCTGCCAGTCACGTCCGTCCCGCAACTATGTTTCTGCAATGGTCATAACGTCAAAGTTCCAAGCTAATCCAGGCTCTGTTCGTCTGCTTTCTCCACAATATTCCTTGCATTGAAATAAACACCTCAGCCCATCAGCAGCAGCATCATCATCATCATATTCTTTCACCTCTCCTTGCCTGTCCCTCCCCTTTGATACTAACTTGTCCCAATGTCCCCCTTCCCATCATTCCTTCCAATTCTGATCTACTCTGTTTCCCAACCTCACGCCTCTCTAGGTTAAACATGCCGCAGTAACATTAGTGAGCCTCCATGCAAGGACACTGGTCCCCCTTCAGTTCAAATGCAAATTATCCCTCTTACACAAATCAATGGACAATAGACAATAGGTGCAGGAGTAGGCCATTAGGCCCTTCGAGCCAGCACCGCCATTCAATGTGATCATGGATGATCACCCCCAATCAGTACCCTGTTCCTACCTTCTTCCCATGTCCCACTGACTCCGTTATTTTTAAGAGCCCTATCTAGCTCTCTCTTGAAAGCACCCAGAGAACCTGCCTCCACCGCCCTCCGAGGCAGAGAATTCCAAAGACTCACCACTCTCTGTGAGAAAAAGTGTTTCCTCATCTCCGTTCTAAATGGCTTACTCATTTTTAAACTGTGGCCCCTGGTTCTGGACCCCCAACTTCGGGAACATGTTTCCTGCCTCTACTGTGTCCAAGCCCTTAACAATCTTATTTGTTTCAATGAGATCCTCTAACCTTCTAAACTCCAGAGTGTACAAGCCCAGCTGCTCCATTATCTCAGCATATGACAGTCTCGCCATCCCGGGAACTAATCTTGTAAACCTACGCTGCACTCCCTCAATAGCAAGAATGTCTTTCCTCACATTAGGGGACAAAAACTGCACACAGTACTCCAGGTGTGGTCTCACTAGGGCTCTGTACAACTGCAGAAGGACCTCTTTGCTCCTGTATTCGATTCATCTTGTTATAGAGGCCAACATGCCATTCGCTTTCTTCACTGCCTGCTGTACCTGCATGCTTACTTTCATAGACTGACCCCCAGATCCCGTTGTACTTCCCCTTTTCCCAACTTGACGTAATTTAGATAACCTCACATTTATCTGCATTAAACTTCATCTGTCATGCATCTGCCCACTCCCCCAACCTGTCCAAGTCACCCTGCATTCTCATAGCATCCTCCTCACAGTTCACACTGCCACCCAGCTTTGTGTCATCTGCAAATTTGCTAATGTTACTTTGAATCCCTTCATCCAAATCATTGATGTATATTGTAAATAGCTGCGGTCCCAGCACCGAGCCTTGCGGTACCCCACTAGTCACTGCCTGCCATTCTGAAAGGTACCCTCATTGTTTCCTGTCTGCCAACCACTTCTCTATCCATGTCAGCACTCTACCCCCAATAAAATGTGCCCTAATTTTGCCCACTAATCTCCTATGTGGGACCTTATCAAATGCTTTCTGAAAGTCCAGGTACACTACATCTACTGGCTCTCCCTTGTCCATTTCCCTAGTTACATCTTTAAAAAATTCCAGAAGATTGGTCAAGCATGATTTCCCCTTCGTAAATCCATGCTGACCCGGACCGATCCTGTTACTGCTATCCAAATGTGCGGCTATCTCATCTTTTATAATTGACTCCAGCATCTTCCACCCCACCGATGTCAGGCTAACTGGTCTATAATTCCCCGTTTTCTCTCTCCCGCCTTTCTTAAAAAGTGGGATAACATTAGCTACCTTCCAATCCACAGGAACTGATCCTGACTCTATAGAACATTGAAAAATTATCACCAATGCATCCACGATTTCTAGAGCCACTTCCTTAAGTAGGATGTGGGATGCAGACCATTAGGCCCTGGGGATTTATCAGCCTTCAGTCCCATCAGTCTATCCAACACCATTTCCTGCCTAATATGGATTTCCTTCAGTTCCTCCGTCACCCCAGATCCTCTGGCCACTACTATATCAGGCAGATTGTTTGTGTCCTCCTTAGTGAAGACAGATCCAAAGTACTTGTTCAACTCATCTGCCATTTCCTTGTTCCCCATAATAAATTCATCTTTTTCGGTCTTCAAGGGTCCAACTTTGGTCTTAATTAATTTTTTCCTCTTCACATACCTAAAGAAGCTTTTACTGTCCTGCTTTATATTCTTGGCTAGCTTGCCTTTGTATCTCATCTTTTCTCCCCGTATTGTCTTTTTGGTTATCTTCTGTTCTTTAAACATTACCCAATTCTCATGCTTCCTGCTCATCTTTGCTACGTTGTACTTCGTCACTTTAATTTTTATACTGTCCCTGACGTCCCTTGTCAGCTATGGTCATCCATTGGAATCTTTCTTCCTCCTAGGAATGAACCTCTGACCCAGAAGAGATCTCAATGGTCTAAAAATTGGAATCCTTGCTCCCCGCATCAACTTCTGAGCCAAGCATTCATCTGTCCTATCTTTCTATATCTACCACACTAGCAGAAGGCATCCGGTAATCCAGAGATATCTACCCTCAGGGTTCTGCTTTTTAATCTGCCTAACTCCCTATATTCGCTTTTCAGGACCTCATCCCTTTTCCTACCTATGTAATTTGTGCCAATATGCACAATGACTTCCGGCTGCTCGCCCTCCCCCTTGAGAATGTTGTGCAACAGCTGAGAGATATCCTGGACCCTGACACCAGGGAGGCAACACACCATTCCACACTGAGCACAAGCCAAGAAGAAAACATCATGCATAATCATTATCTGTGTACACAGTCTTCTTAGAACAAATCTCAGGATAATGATTGACATTGAGAATTATTCACCACACTTCCGGGATGGATTAAAACAATTCTGGCACGTTTTTGGGTTTGATCGGTTCTGTCATCTCAGCTAGATGAGCGTGTAAAAAAACTTAGATTGCTTGCTAGTTTATGGGTACCAAGGGAAGGGAAAAAAGTCATGTTTCCAGCCTCTGATCAAGACCCGGTATCGTCTGTTTGGTTCATATTAACTCTTTGGATGGACATGTCTGTGTAGAATGAGGAGTTCATCCATATTCTGGCTGCATGTCTTAGCTAGACAAAATAGTTCAAGGAAAGATATAATGGAAGACAAAAAGAGAGTAAAAGTAAATCAAGTAGGAGCTGTGTTAATTGAAACATTACATTTTCAAGGTAATCGGTCATGAGTAATTAAGACAATTCCCAGCAGATGGCAGACTAGGTCTGATAATGAGATTCCAATTGTCTTGCTCTCTCTTATGACAGGAAATTTTACTGGCTAAAAATGGTACATTTTTCTCAGCTATTTCCCAATTTAAGCTGTTTTTCAGTTCAAGGATGTGAAAGGAATTATGCAGTTTTGTAGTTGGGAGAATGGACCTGGGTGCTTCACATTTCTTCCAAAGCTTACCTTTATAATTTTTCATATAATGTGCCTGTTGAGAGGACCACTGCAACCAACACTGTACTTTGACAATTCTTCTCCTGTCCCAATACTCTCACAACTTTGGAGACATGTGAAACTGCAAATGCTGGAATGTTGAACAAAACACAAAGTGCTGGAGGAACTCAACACGTGAAGCAGCATCTCTGGAGGGAATGGACTGAATATTTCAGGTCAGGACCCATCCTGATGGGGTCGGGCGGAGACACCTGGAAAAGAGAGTTGGAGGTGCTGTAGTGTCTGGCAAATGGTAGGTCGATCCAACTGAGGGGGGTGATTGGCAGATGCAGTTCCCCCTTTCCTGTCCCCTTCCACCCATATCCATCCTTCTGGCTTTACATTTCAATGATCTTCTTTCTTTATCTGGCACCCGTAGAAACATACAGAAGCGGAACAGGCCTTTCAGCCCAACTTGGCTATGCTGACCAAGATGGTCCATCTACACTAGTCCTACCTGCCCGTGTTTGGCTCTTATCCCTCTAAACCTTTCATGTCTACATACTTGTTCCAATGTATTTTAAATGCTGTTATTATATCTGGCTCAACTACCTCTTCTGGCAGCTCATTCCATATACCCAACATCCTCTCTGCGGGAAAATTGCTTCTCATATTCCTATTAAATATTTTCACTCGCATTAAACCTCTGTCCTCTGATTCTTGATACCCCTCCTCTTTTATTGTCCTCATAATCTTACACATTTCTTTAAGATTATCTCTCATCTTCATGTGCTCCAAGGAATAAAGTCATACCCAGCCCAACCTCTCCCAATAGCTCAGGCTCTCAATTCCTGGCAATATCCTCGTAAATCTTTTCTGCACTCTTTCCAGCTTAACAATATCATTCCTATAGCAAGATTACTAAAACTGAACACAATATGCCAAATGTGGCCTCAACATGTTATAAATGGTAATATTAACATCCCAACTTTACTCAATACCCTGACTGATGAAGGCGAATATGCCAAAAGCCTTCCTAACTACCTATTTACCTGAGACACCACTTTCAACGAACTATGTACCTGCAGTCATAAATCACTATGCTCTACACTCCAGAGCCCTGCCATTCCCTATGAAGATCCTGCCCTGGTTTGACTGCCCAAAATCTTTGATAGCCATCTTTACTATCTACAATACCACCCACTTTAGTGTCATTTGCAAATTTAATTATCCTGATTTGTACATTCTCATCCAAATTGTTGATATAAACCACAAACAGCAAAGGCTGTTTGGATGCTTGAGATGCATCCATTGTCGCAGGCCTCTAGTTCGAAAATCATCCTTACACTATCACCCTCTGGTACCTTCCACGAAGCCAATTTTCTATCACAGGATTCAAGGTGATCTAACTTTTCAGAGCAGCCTACCATGGGGAATATAATTAAATGCCTCGCTGAAAGCTGTACAATCAATGTCTACAGCTCTGCCCTCATCAACCTGTTTGTTTACATCTTCAAAAATACCAATCAAACTTGTGATATCCCAGGTACAAAACCATGCTGACTATTCCTAATCAGCCACTGATTAACAAGCTGTATATGTATCTTATCCCTCAGAATACCAGGGCAGGATTTACGTATAAGCTTCATAAGCTTAAGCTTAGGGCCTCGAGATCTAGGGGGGCCTCGGCCTCGCTCCACCAAGGTGTATAAAACCTCTGACATAGTGGCGTTGTTACAAAACCTACCATCGGTGGCGCTGTGCTTGCGATTCTGGAGGCTTTGGTGGTGTGGGGGGGGGTCGGGATTAAAATGCAAGTGAGGTTTATATTTGTTGTTGGAGAGGAATTTGCTCCAAAGATCCTTGGATCTTTGACCTCACCGCCGCACTAGGGCCCACTCACCTCGCCGCCTCACTGGGCCCGCCGAACATTGCCGCTGCACTGTGGCCCACCGAACCTCCCCGCCGCACCAGGATCTACTCACCTCGCCGTCTCACCAGGCCCACCGAGCCTCACCGCCTCACCGACCATCCGCCCACCGGGACCTCCCACATTTCGCCCGCTCACCCAGACTCCACTCCCCGTGGTCTTCCACCATTAACTCCACCGACCCTCGCCACTCCACCGCCCCCCAGCACACTGCAGCCGTCTCCTTACCTGAATCATGGACTCAGCACCGGGCCTGAAGTTTCCACGCTGCAGACTCCAATTCCCCTGGGTTTGACTGCGCTGGATGCTAGTGCCAGTCCCCCAAACCCTGGTAACATCAGTGGCTGTTCCACTGGGTCTTCTCCATCCCCCTCAAACCATATGCCCCCGGCTCCTCCACACCCACACTACAGTCATACCCCCCCCCCCTCCCACGACCACCCACCAACCCCCCCCCCCCCCCCCTCCCCAGGAGACATTGCCTCGGCCTCAGTCCACTCACCTGCCTTCCTCCGGCCCCAACCCCCATCCTTGCCGTGTGTTCACCATTCCCCCCTGACCTCCCCTCTCAGATACCGAACGGTCTGTCCTCAGCAGAGGCCTCACCTTTGTCCCCCTCCGTACCCACCTCAATGTCCTGGGCGGAGATTCATGCTGCCGGCCCTCGGAAAAGGGATCCCAGGGCTCCACGAAGTTGAAATCAGCGCGGCCCGAGGCTGGGAGCTCCGCAAACCACAGCTCTGATGTTGAAGCAGTAGGCCCAACAGTCCGAAGCTTCAAACGGCGATCCAGGTAAGGCATCGACCGCTCCACGGTGAATCCAATATGTATTTTAAAACCAACTTTTTAATGACAACATACAGTAGGATCTAAAAGTGTCACACTGTCACTGTCGGGTAGTCATGGCCCTCTAGACGTGGGCGTGGGGGATTGGGAGGGGGGGGGCTCACAAGTGAAATAGTCTAGGGTCTCTCTTCATCTAAATCTGGCCCTGCAGAATACCCTCAGCAACCTGCCCACACAGATGTTAGGCTCACTGGTCTATAGTTACCAGAGTTGGCCTTGCAGCACAATAGCACATACATTAGCCACCTTCCAGTCTTCCAGCACCTCATCAGTATTTAATGATGAATTCATATATCTCAGCCAGGACCCCTGTAAATTCTTCTCATAGCGTCCTTGGATATATCTGATCAGGTCTGGGAGATTTGCCTAACTATATACGCCTTTGTCCATTCAGCACCTCTATGACTGTGATACTGACTGTCCTCAAGACACTTCCATTGACTAGCCCAAGTTCCCCAGTCTTCATGTCTTTCAGCACAGTAGAACATACCCATCTCTTTTGGCTCCACACAAGGATGACTGCTTTGGTTTCTGTGGGACATGATTTTCTCTCTAGTTACCCTCTATTCCTTCATGTACATAAAGCTCTGAATGTTCCCCAAAATCATCTGCCAGAGCTATATCCTGTCCCCTTTTTGCCCTCCTGATTTCCATCTTACGTATGCTCCTCAGTTCCCGAAACTCCTCCAGGCATACACTTGCTCCCAGCTGCCTATACCTGTCGCAGGCCTCTTTTCTTTTCCTGACCAGTCTCAATTTCTCTCTTCATCCAAGCTTCTTTACATTCAACTGCTTGCCCTTTACTCTATCAGGAACATGCATGCCCTGAACTCAACCCTCACACTTTTAAAAGCATTCCACTTTCCAGAGGTTCCATTGCCTGCAAACAACCTACTCAAATCAATTTGCCCGAGTTCCTGTCTAATACCATCGAATGGAACAGTGGATACATGGAACAATCGGTACATGGATAGGAAGGATTCAAAGGATATGGGCCAAATGCAGGCAGGTGGGACTAGAGTAGATGGGGCATCTCAGTCGCCGTGGACAATTTAGGCCCAAGGGCCTGTTTCCATGTTGTTTGACTCTCCCAAAAGGCTCACCCACAAACACATCAGTCACTTGTCCTTCCCTATTTCCCGAGAATAGATCAAGAGGTCCCATGTAGTGCCCTCTGCATATTACCTGAGCAAACTTCCTGGACACATGTGACAAATTCCACCCTTTTACACAATGATAATGGCAGTCTATAACCCTATCAACTCTCAACAGTCATGAAACCTTCTGTGAGTTATAATCACCATTCAGTAGAACTTACCATCCCGAGTACCTGATCATCAACAGATTTTTAATGCTTCAGCTGTTGCCTCCAACAATTATGCTTCGTTCTCCTAGCTGCAATAGTTTTCCTGTGTATTCCTGTTCAAAAGATATTAAATCCTGTCTATGTCATGGCTGAACTGGGTTTCAGAATATGTCCAATATGTTCATTATTGACTTGTAGTGGCGCAGCAGTAGAGTTGCCGCCTCACAACACCTGAGACCCGGATTCGATCCTGACTACGGATGATGTCTTTACGGAGTTTGTTTGTTGCCTCTGTGACAACGTGGTTTTCTCCAGGAGCTCTGGTTTCCTCCAACATCCCAAAGATGTACAGGTTTGTAGGTTAATTGTCTTCAGTAAAATTGTAAATTGTCCTTGTGTGCAGGATAGCGTTAATGTATGGGGTACACAAAAGGCTGGAGAAACTCAGCGGGTGCAGCAGCATCTAAGGAACAAAGGAGATAGGCGACATTTCGGGTCGAGATCCTTCTTAGTGTATGGGGTGATCACTGGTCGGCATGAACTGAAGGGCCTGTTTCTGCTCTGTATCTCTAAAGTCTAAAGTAAAGTCTGAAGTAAAAGGATTATTGGACCAATTTACTGTTGCTTCAGCTTCCATTCTTTTCCAATATCCAGTGGCATATACTAACAACAGAGATTGCTAAGTAATTATCAACAGTTGAGTATTCCCCTTCCTAACTCATAACTTGAAGACAAAAAGCTGGAGTAACTGAATGGATCAGGCAGCATCTTTGGGGGAAAAGGAATAGGTGACATTTTAGGTCCCTTTTTCAGAATGAGAGACAGGGGAAATAGAAACGTGAGATATAGACTGCACATCGAACAAATGAATGAAAGATATGCAGAAAGCAATGGTGACTAAGGAAAGGTGGAGCCCACAATGGCCCATTGTTGGCTGTGGTGTAAATGATAATGAATTATACTGACAGTAAAACCCAACAGAATGTCAGTGAAACTAGTGCCACGATTAGGGTGGGGAAGGGGTATTTGAAGTTAGAGTAATCAATATCATGCCGCTGGTTTGTCAGCTGCCCAAGCCAAATATGAGGTGCTGTTCCTCCAATTTGCATTTGGTCTCGCTCTAAGAATGGAGGAGGCACAGGACAGAAAGGCGAGTATGGGAAAGGAAAAGCGTTGAAGTGTTTGGCAACCAGGAGATCATGTAGGCCAAGATACTGAATGAAGGTGTTCAGCGAAACCATCGCCCAGATTGTGCTATGTCACACCAATATTAATTGATATGTAGACAAATGTGCTGGAGAAACTCAACGGGTGCGGCAGCATCTATGGAGCGAAGGAAATAGGCAACGTTTCGGGCCGAAACCCTTCTTCAGATATGTACTGCCTTCAAAAATCCATTTTTTAATTTCTAATCTCAGAATCTATTATTCCAAGTCACTCTGGTATCTGCAAACTAGTCTTAATTTGACTCATTCTGGTCTCTTTAATGTTTTCTTCATCTTCCTGAACAAAATGCTAGGATTCCCTTGAATAAGTGCCTCCCTGCTGCTGATCACTATTTGGGCCCCGCAATCCCATGTGAACCTGGCAGGAGAGGGATTGTCCGGGTGACCGAGTAAGATTACAGTCTTGTAGACTCCCTCTGTCTACTTCCCCTAAATTCCCAGGTATTTAATTAATACCTAACATGCTGGCTTTATATCAGCCATTGTCCAAATCATCAATTAACATTCATTACTTTTGCCTCCAGCAATTAATTACAAGCAAAGAGCTGTGGTCTGCTGAAAGAAAGCATTATGTGGGGTTTAGTGGTTGGACTTTGCAAGAAAATAAAGGCGAACAGAGGCTGTGTGCAGTTAAAAGTAATTATTTCCCCTTGTATGAGCAAAGCTTCACAGAACTAACTGTCTTTTAGTCTCTGTACAAAGAGGACACCTCAGATAGCTATTACTGAGACCCTTGGCGGCAAGAAGCCATGGAGAAGGAGATTACAGGAGTTACGGGATCTGTAACTGGCACATAAATGAGAACAACTGGCAAGAATTTTCTCATTAACCCCTTCCAGCGTCTGTTTGCACAGCATATTTGGAACGCTGGAGACGAACGCACTTGGCAGATAGCGTGTTATAAATTAGCCCACCTCTGAAGATGTGTGTATCACTAGCACATATGCCATTTCACCCAGAGAGGTTTGGTAGTGGGATTGGAGTCATGCATGAGTTGGATGGTAAAGTCAGCATTTGTTCTTCCCAACTGGGTCTTAGCAATTACACAGGTTTGTGGTTTTTAAACTGAATCCAGAGTTAATTTTATTTCCAGGTTACATATTCTCAATCTACTGCAAGACCATAACCAAGACAGGGATTTTGTAAGGATCGGTTCATTGTAACTGATCTAACGGGTGATTGATGGTCGGCATGGACTCGGTGGGCCAAAGGGCCTGTTTCTGCACTGTATCTCTAACCTTTAAATGAAACTATCAGGCATCAGGTGTAGTGTGAATCACTCTTATCGATTTAATGATTGAGTAAATTAAGTGGAAACTTTCCTGGTGGTTTATTTCTCAATAACTCCTGCTCTTTGTCACATTTCAAAGACATGTGATACATTCTGGATTCCTTCTTTTTTAAATTTGGCCCACTTACCTGGCCGTTCAATATCCCGCTGTAATTCTTGAGAACCATCTTCACTGTGTTACCGCCTATTTTAGTATAATCTGCAAATTTACAGGTCTTGATCATTTTCATCCAAATAGTTGATTTAGATGCCAAGTGTAATAGTCCCAGCATGTTCCCTGAAGCACAGCACTAGTCACAGGCCTACAGACCGAAAAGCAAACATCCATCACCGCCACAAAACTATGCTGACAATCTCTAATCATGTATATCTTATCCCTCAGAATACTCTCCAGTAACTTTCCTACTGCAGATGATAAGGCACGACAATAACCACCCTCCAGTCTGCTGGCACTTCACTTGATTCATGTATCTCAGCCAGGGCCTTTGCAATTTTGTCTCCAGCTTCCCGCATTGTCCTTGGATACATCTGAACAAGCCCTGGAAATGTATCTAACCTCATATGTCTTTGTACCTCAGTGCCCACAAGGCAACTCCATTAACTGTTGCATGTTATTTCATCTTCATATCGCTCTCTGCAGTTAACACAGAGGACAAATATTAATTGAGGACCTTGACCATCACCTGTGGCTCCAAACACAGATGACCACTTTGTTTCCTGAGATGCCCTGTTCTCTCTCTAGTTACCCTTCTGCTCTTTGGATTCTCCTTAATCTTATCTGCCAGAACTATTTCACGTCCCTTTTTTGCCCTCCTAATTTCCTTCTTAAATCTGCTTCTCAATCCCCTATATCTATCTAGGGATACACTTGATCCCAGCTCTATATCTGATCCATACTTCATTCGTTTTCCTGACAACAGCCAGGTTTCATTTCATCCATCTGCCACTAACAGGAACGTTCCTGTCTTGAACTCTCACTATCACACTTTTAGAAGTATCCCACTTTCTGGATGTTCCTTAACCCCCGAACTACCTATTCCAATCAACGTTTTCAAATGGCTATATAATACCATCAAAGTAGTTTGATGTAATTCTAAACACCAATTTAGAATTTTAACTTGCGACCCTTATCCATAACTATTTTAAAGCTAGTAGTACTGTATCACTAGTTGAATCATTCTTGCCTAACTGATACTTCAGTTAATGCCCTGTCCAATTCCTTAAAAGCAGGACAAACGTTGCCCTATCATTTATAGCACTCTTTACATATTGCCTGAAGAAACATTCCTGAACACATTTGACAATTCTCCCCAATCTAAGCCATGTTTTTCAAAGATGCTGCCGGATCCGTTGAGATACTTCAGCACTTTGTGTCCTGCCTTGGCTTGGCAGAACAAATTGCAACACCTCACACTTGTCAGAATTAAATTCCATTCCCAATCCACCTTCCTAACTGATCTAGATTCTCTTATAAACTTACATAACCTTCCTCACTGTCTACTATTGCCACCTATTTTAGTATAATTTGCAAAGTTACTAACTATGTCAACTACATTGTTATGCAAATTGTTAATGTGTGTAATAACAGCCGTGGACCCAGCACTGACTGTTGTGGCATTCCAGTGGACAGAGGCCTCAAATCCTAAAAAACAACCCTTCACCTCCTCAACTGCCTTTTTGCTACTTCCAAGGCAATTTTGAATTCAATTGGATAGTTCACCTTGAATTCTATGTGATCAATTTTCCAGAGTGGCCTACCATCCAGGACTTTGTCAAAGGCCTTACTAAAGTCCTGACCACCCGGAATACCCAACGCTGCTTCCCAACTCTCACAGTGCACTGAGCACAATCACCTTCCTCACGGAGCAACCAATGCTGTGCTCCAACTCCTTGGCCAGACCAACAGCAGCCATCCTCTAAGGAAACGGAGGAGACATGCTGGACTGAAGGTGAGACTGCAACAGTAAGTTTGCAAGTCCACCAGCCCAGTCCACTGCTGACAAGTGTTCAAGCTATTGAAAACAAACTGGTTGGAGCTAGACTCACCTATCTCGGAGAGCTGAGGGAATGCTTGTGCTCTGCTGTACAGAGATATGGCTCATTTCCTGCCTCATCTGAATATTCCATAAAGCTATGAGTTTCTTGCTACACCGATGGGCAGCAAAGGTCAGGCAAAGCAAAGGGCAAAGGGGTCTGTTTCCTTATTAACTCTGCATGGTGCTTGGACGTGGCAGTCGTGAAGATTCCTGCTCGCCAGAACTGGAATATCTTACAGTGAAGTGTCACCCCCACTACCTGCCACAGAATTCACTTCAGCTATCCTGGCAGCAGTCTACATAGAAACATAGAAAATAGGTGTAGGAGTCGGCCATTCGATCCTTCGAGCCTGCACCGCCATTCAATATGATCATGGCTGATCATTCAACTCAGTATCCCGTACCTGCCTTCTCTTCATACCCACTGATCCCCTTAGCCACAAGGGCCACATCTAACTCCCTCTCAAATATAGCCAGTGAACTGGCCTCAACTATCTTCTGTGGCACATAATTCCAGAGATTCACCACTCGTTCTGGACTTCCCCAACATCGGGAACAATCTTCCTGCATCTAGTCTGTCCAACCCCTTAAGAATTTTGTAAGTTTCTATAAGATCCCCCCTCAATCTTCTAAATTCTAGTGAGTACATGCCGAGTCTATCCAGTCTTTCTTCATATGAAAATCCCGACATTCCTGGAATCAGTCTGGTGAACCTTCTCTGTACTCTCTCAATGGCAAGAATGTCTTTCCTCAGATTAGGATACGAAAACTGTACGCAATACTCCAGGTGTGGTTTCACCAAGACCCTGTACAACTGCAGTAGAACCTCCCTGCACCTATACTCAAATCTTTTTGCTATGAATGCTAACATACCATTCGCATTCTTCACTTCCTGCTGCAACTGCATGCCTACTTTCAATGACTGGTGTACCATGACACCCAGGTCTTGTTGCATGTCCCCTTTTCCTAATCGGCCACCATTCAAATAATAGTCTACTTTCCTGTTTTTGCCACCAAAGTGGGTAACCTCACATTTATCCACATTATACTGCATCTGCCATGCATTTGCCCACTCACCCAACCTATCCAAGTCACCTTGCAGTCTCCTAGCATCCTCCTCACAGCTAACACTGTCCCCCAGCTTCTTGTCATCCGCAAACTTGTTACATTCAATTCCCTCATCCAAATAATTAATCTATATTGTAAATAGCTGGGGTCCCAGCACCGAGCCTTGCGGTACCCGACTCGTCACTGCCTGCCATTCTGAAAAGGACCCGTTTACTCCTACTCTTTGCTTCCTGTCTGCCAGCCAGTTCTCTATCCACATCAATACTGAACCCCCAATACCATGTGCTTTAAGTTTGCATACTAATCTCTTATGTGGGACCTTGTCGAAAACCTTCTGAAAGTCCAGATATAACACATCCACTGGTTCTCCCTTATCCACTCCACTAGTTACATCCTCAAAAAATTCTATAAGATTCGACAGACATGATTTACCTTTCATAAAGGTCCAATGATTTCACCATTTTCCAAATGTGCTGCTATTCCATCTTTAATAACTGACTAGCAGTTTCCCCACTATCGATGTTAGACTAACAGATCTGTAATTCCCCGTTTTCTCCCTCCCTCCCTTTTTAAAAAGTGTGGTTACATTAGCTACCCTCCAATCCTCAGGAACTACTCCAGAATATAAAGAGTTTTGAAAAATTATCACTAATGCATCCACTATTTCTGGGGCTACTTCCTTAAGTACTCTGGGATGCAGCCTATCTGGCTCTGGGGATTAATCGGCCTTTAATCCATTCAATTTACCTAACACCACTTCCCGGCTAACCTGGATTTCACTCAGTTCCATCTCATTTGACCCCCGGTCCCCTGCTATTTCCGGCAGATATTTTATGTCTTCCTTAGTGAAGACAGAACCAAAGTAGTTATTCAATTGGTCTGCCATGTCCTTGTTCCCCATGATCAATTCACCTGTTTCTGACTGCAAGGGACCTACATTTGTTTTAACTAATCTTTTTATCTTCACATATCTATAAAACTTTTGCAGTCAGTTTTTATGTTCCCTGCCAATTTTCTTTCATAATCTATTTTCCCTTTCCTAATTAATCACTTTGTCCTCCTCTGCTGGACTCTGAATTTCTCCCAGTCCTCTGGTAGGCTGCTTTTTCTGGCTAATTTGTATGCTTCCTCTTTTGTTTTGATACTATCCCTGATTTCCATTGTTATCCACGGATGTACTACCTTCCCTGATTTATTATTTTGCCAAACTGGGATGAACAATTTTTGTAGTTCATCCATGCAGTCTTTAAATGCCTTCCAATGCCTATCCACCGTCAACCCTTTAAGAATCGATTGCCAGTCTATCATGGCCAAGATCCCACCCTTGCTGATGTTAAGTTTGCACTTGAGAAACTACACACCATTACCAATAGCCTTTAAACTAAGTAACTAGAAACCTTATTCATAATAGATGGTGACTTCAATCAGACCAATCTCAAGAACGTTCTACCAGATAATCACATGTCCAACCAGAACCAAACAACCTCAACCACTACTACACAACCATCGAAGATGCCTACCCATAAATCCCTCAAATGCACTTTATCTGCCACCTGGCTGTGTTTCTGTTCCCTGTGCAGAAGCAGAAACTGCAGCAGGAGGATCCAGTTCAGAAAGTAATACAATGCTGGTCTAAGGAAACAGGTAAGACCCTACTTTGAGTTGATGGACTGGTCCATATTCAAAGATTCTGTAGCTACCCTAGATGAATAAGCCACTGCTGTTCACACACTTCATCAATGAGCGTGTAGAGGACTGTGGACCAAAGAGGATGGTACATGTGTTCCCAAACCAGAAAACATGGATGAACTGTGAGGTCCACTCCCAGATGAAGTCCAAGTCTGCAACGTTCAAGTCAATTGAAGTGGTACCTGCGATCTTTGCAGGCCCAGTAAAGATTCCAAGAGAGAATTCTGGACCAAGGTGGAGTTCAGAGCGAATGACAGAGATATCTGCAAATTATGGCAAGGCTACAAAGCGAAGGCAGACAGTATCGATTGCAACAACAATCCCTCCCAGATAAGCTCAGTGCATTCCACACACATTTGAAAGGTTGGTGGACGAATGTCACCCTCCAAGTCAGTCTCAATACCAAAGGTTACTATTGCAGACATAAGATCTACCTTCCTGAGAGTGAATCCTCGGAAGAAAACTGTATGGAGCCCCCAGCTGGATCCTCAGGACCTGTATGGACCAACTGGCACAGGTATTTGTGGACCTTACGACTCCATTCCGCAATCCCCACTTGCTATCAGACCACTTCCATCCCGGTGCCACAGTAGAGTAATCCAGTATCTTCAACATCCAACATCCACCATCATGAAGTGTTTTGAGAGACTGGTGATGGCGCATATCGACTCCAGCCTCCTGGACAGCCTTGATCCACTTCAGTTTGCCTATTGCCCGAACAAGTCCACAGCAGATGCCATCTCTCTGGACCTAAACTCATCTCTGTAACCCACAGACAACAAGGACAACAATGTCAGATTCTCATTTGTCGACTACAGAGCGTCCAACACTGTAATCCCATCCAAAGTCATCTCCAAACTCCTGAATTTAGGGGGTCTGTACCCCTGTGCCACTAGATCCTTGACTCTCTAAATCACAGACCAAAATCAACGTGGGTATGTATTAACACCTCCTCCACAGTAACGCTCAACATCGGTGCCCCACAAGGATGTGGTATTAGTCCCCCACTATACTCCCAATACTCTCAAGACACTGCAGCCAAATTCAGATGAAACTCCATCAATAAGGTTTCAGATCATGAACAATGATGAGACGCAGTACAGGAAGGAATTAGAGAACTAATTGGTAACATAGTGTCAAGACAACAACATCAGTTTCAGCAAGATTACTTCAGGAAGTGTGATGAAGATGCTCAAACAGATCAATGATGCCCAAGTGGAAATGTTTGAGAACTTCATGAGAAGAGTCAATGTTTGGGAGCTTTGGCATAAATATTACCAACAATCTGTTGTGGTGCAACCACATTGAAGCAAGAGTCAAGCATGTGGACCAGCACCTCTACTTCCTCAGGAGACTGCAGATGTTGGACTCTTGTCCAAATAACAAACTTGTGCGGTAACACAGCAGACCTGTTAGGCAGCATCTGTGGAAGAAAATGAATAGACTATGTTTTGAGTTAGGACCTTCTTTGGACTAGAGGTTGTGTTTTCACATGTAGGATGAAGTTTCATGGGATAGTTTAGTCATACAGCATGGAAATTGGCCCTTCAACCCACAGAGTCCATGCTGACCCATTCTCAACAGCTCTACGTTGTCCCACTTTTGCATTCACTCCCAACACTCTAGGGGCAATTTGCAGAGGCCAATTAACTTACAAACCCACATGGGATGAAACTGGAGTACCCGAAGGATGCCCACACTGTCACAAGGGGAACATGCAAACTCTGCACAGACTGCACCCGAGGGCAGGATTGAACCTCAGTGTCTGGCGCTGTGAGGTAGTGGCTCTACCAGCTGTGCTTCCCATCTCTTCACTTTTTGAGAAAGAAGTAAAGTAGAATGAACATTGAATTGATAAACTAAAACAGTAAGGCTGAGCATAAATCAACAATAACAAAGAATATTAATTGTAAAGAAAGATAGATACAGAGAACCACTAAAAATGGTAAAATATAGTTTGTGGGCAGCATGGTGGTGCAGCGGTAAGGTTGCTACTTTACAGTGCCAGAGACCCGGGTTCGATCTTGACTACGGGTGCTGTCTGTATGGAGTTTGTATGTTCTCCCCATGACCATGTGGGTTTTCCCCAGTTGATCAGGTTTCCTCCCACACTTCAAAGACAGGTTTGTAGGTTAATTGGCTTTGGTAAAAATTGTCCCTAGTGTGCAGGGTAGTGTTAGTGTATGGGGGTTGGGGGGTTGGTTGGTTGGTTGGCGTGGACACGGTGGTCTGTATCACTAAACTCAACTAAACTAAACAAAAAAGAAGGGGAGGTAACAATAGGTAGGAACACGGAAAATTTTGGTAATAAACTCTTGTGGAAATACTTTCCAACTCAAGTAATGAGATGTTTGAAAACTTTTATGAGATGCTTTGCCTGTTTGATGTTGTATTGTTGAATCTCTGATAATAACCGACCTCATTAGTTAAAAGCTGAAATTCAGTACAGCATGTCCTCCTACTCACAAATGATTAAAGAAATTTCAAACAGCAGCCAGCTTTCACACCTTTAATCTGATTCTTGAGAAATGTGATAATTTCGCTGTAATGAGAAAAGATTGCATATGAATGTGTCGTTGACTCACACAGAGACACCAATGCAATGTTCCCAATCATTGCACTGCTGTGATTTCACCTCCCCATTAACATTTAAAGCTAATCGAGAAAATGAAGAGTTTGGTTTTATAATGGTGCAATAAATTGAAATGAAATTGCAACACAAGTAGATATTACCGAGATAACTGCCAAGGATGTATATCTGCTGCACTATTGGGGGTGAAGGGCGGGTTATCAAATGTGGAGAAATTCTTGCCTTCCCTTAAACCTACCCCCTCCTAGTATTACAGTTTCAAGAAATGTTGGAATTGAAGGAGTTCTGATGATTGCAGGCATCTTTGAATAGTTTAAACAAAAATAAATCACCCTAAGATTAATTATTCAGTCATGTTATGAAAGATGATTTCTGAGTGAGAATTATAGGCTTTAATTCATTTGCACTTGAGTCTCTCATGCACGAGAGGTATAAAAGGAAGGCTATCCGGTTACAGCATGGTGCTCTCTAAAATGTAGTTCATTTCTCAAAAGGAAGGCAGTCCGATTACAGCATGGTGCTCTCTAAAATGTAGTTGGTCAGCAAGTATAGCTACACACACACACATTTAGATGAAGTTATCTTACACACAGAAACTCCAGCTGTGTCCATGAATATGCTTATGATCCCAAATCATGGGACTGTCCGTTTGTAACCAAACTTGCTGGGTAAATATGTCCCTTGCAAGTAGGTTGCAGGTATTTTCAATAGTGTGATCTGCAGCATTGAAACATGATGAAGGGCATCCTCAAGTGTCAAGTATCCTCAAGTATAAAACAACATTTGTACAATCTAGGCAATCTACTTACAGGTCAAAATAAAGACTGACAAAAATTATTAAAACAGTCATTTTCAATTTAAGTTAATTGATCAAAATATGATGTGACAAATGCAGATAAACAATGACTGCATGACAAACAGACATTCTTGGCAATATAAATAATGTTCAAAAGGCTAAAGATTTCAATCTATCAAGACAATTCCAACCAAATATGATCAAGGCTAATATTCTCTATATCCTATTTTATGGGGCTAGAAATGAAATCACACATTTTTATAGAGAAATGTAGAAACATGGAAGTGCAGATGTTGGTTTACAAAAAAAAAAGTTTTTAAAAATCACATTTTTATTCCTGACATATTGAAAGTAATTGATATTACTCTGAATTTTTCTCATAATGTGTGGAATGTAAGTAATTGTTGATTTCCTGTACAGGGAATGAAAAGGAAATTATAGGCCACGTCTTTTTTTTAACAGTCTGTGGGAATTATGACATTTCCTGCTAATTAGGTAGAAAACAGTGATGTTACTAGTACTTTTGATACAAGTGATATCATTCTTGAAATTGACCAGTAACAAATATTTGTTATTGGTACAGCATATAAATTCTCATGACATCGTTCAAGAATAATTAATTTAAAAAAAATAATTCTGTGGTATTGTAAGAGATAGAGGTGGGGAACATGGAACATAAAACATTAAACATAGAACAATACAGTACCAGAAATGTGCCCTTCAGCCCACAATGTTTGTGCCAAACATGATGCCAAGTTAAGCTGATCTCATTTGCTTGTACTTGATGAATATTCCTCTATTCGCTGCACATCCATGTGTCTATCTAAAACCCACTTAAGCTTCACTATTGTACCAGCCTCCACCACTACCGCTGGCAATGTGTTCCAGGCCCTCACTATTTGTGGAATAAACTTGCCCCGCACATCTCCATTAAACTGCCACACCCCCCCACACACACCTCATAGCTATGTGTTCTAGTATTGGACATTTCCACCCTGAGTGAACGGTTCTGAGTCTACCCTATATATGCCTCTCATAATTTCACATAGTTCTATCGAGTCTTCCCTCAACCTCCGAGAATACAGAGAAAAACATCTCAGACTAAACAACCTCTACCTGCAGCTGAAATGCTCTAACTCAGGTAACATTCTGGTAAACCTCCTCTGCACCCTTCCCAAAGCATCCACATCTTTCCTGTAATGGGGCGACGAGAGCTGCACGCAATACTCCAAATGCTGCCTAACCAAAGTCCTATAGAGATACATCATGACTTCCTGACTCATGTTCAATGCCTAGCAATGCCCAGCTTACCATATTCCTCCTTTACCACCCTATTCACGTTAAGTAAGTTATGAACTTGGACACCAAAATCCCTCTACACATCAATGCTGTTGAGAGTCTTGCCATTAATTGTATGCTCTCTCCTCACTTTCAACCTCCCAAAGTGCAACACTTCACTTTCTCGGGTTAAACTGATCTATATCCCGCTGTATCTCTGACATCATTCCTCACTGACTGCAACTCGTCCTGTTTTGGTGTCGTCCGTAAACTTACTCGCCATCCCATCTACATTTGCGTCTCGGTCATTTAACAGACAGCAGAGGTCCTAGCACAGAAGCTTGCAGAACTCCACTGGTCATAGACCTCCAGCCAGACTGTCTATCTTCAACCACAAAACCGCTGTCTTCTATGAATAACCCAGTCCTGAATCCAGATGACCAAGTCATCATGAATCCTGTACATCTTAATCTTCTGGATCAGCATACCATGAGCAATCTTATCAAGTGCCTTACTATGATACATGTATACAACATCCACTCCCTCACCTTCATCAATATCCGTTGCCACCTCCTAAAAAAAAATCAATCAAATTAGTGAGACATGAACTGGCCATGTACAAAGCCGTGCTGGCTATCCCTAATTAGCCCATCCACATCCGTGGACGTAAATCCTATCTCGAAGAATTATCTCCAATAGTTTCCCGAACATTGACATAAGGCTTACCAGCTCTCCTTCCCTTCTTAAACAAAGGAACAACATTGGCCGCTCTCCAGTCCTCCAGGACCCCCCCTGTTGCTGGAGAAGAAACAAAGATCTTCGTCAGGGGCCCCGCAATCTCCACCCTTGCCTCCCTCAATAACCTGTGATAGATCCCATCAGGTCCTGGGGACATCCATTTTAAGGCTCTTCAAGAGCCTCAGCATCACCTCCTTGATCTCAAACAACCCTAGCTTTTTTGTAATCTCCACACTGGTCTTGTTGACATCCTAGTCAGTCTCCTTGGTGAATACAGATGCAAAGTGCTAATTTCCTACCTTACCCACATCCTCCTACTCCAAGCATGACTTCCCTCCTTTATATTTGAGGGATCCTACCTTCTCCCTGGTCACCCTCTAGATGTTAACACATGTATTTTCCTTAATCCTTCTCACCGTTTACATTCTATGGCCCCTTTTGCCCCTTCTAATGGCCCGCTTGAGTTCTCTCCTACACGCTTTATATTCCATGCGATAAGTAGTTTCCAACATAGAAAGAAAAACTCGTTTGCAATCATTTCACCCCTTTGTGGTAATCTTACTATTAACAATAAACGGACCGTTTATATGTGATTTCATCAGCCCATAATGAATTACTTTGCAGTGTCTGGGCTTTTCTAATGTGGCCAAAACGGACCTCGGCGTCCCAGTTGCAAACCTATCACATCGCCGATATTTATTACTTAAAGCATTAGAACCAGAACCGAATAAATAAAAACGTAAAACTTTGGCAGAATGCAGTGAAACATTTCAATTTTCAAATCGCAGCCATCCCAGCTTGATAGATATTAAGATTTACTAAAACTAATTTAAATACAGGTCTAAAATGGGTCCTTGTCTGTAAAGATTACAATTTGTTAAACTCAAAAATCCGTATAAAAGTCAATGTAAAATTAATATAAGGTTTTCACACGCAAGATCGCGAAGTACAATAGGAAACTACACACCGAGTCCAAACTGTTGTTTGAAATGTGATTACTGAGTGTGCAGCTTCCGATGTCAATTAGGCGTTGCGAACACAGGAATGAAACATATATAATACACATAATGTCTTTTATTTTCATAAAAGTAGCCACATTTTTAACTAATTTATTCAGTTCGACACTTGTGTAGATGTTCAAATAACAAGAGTTGCGATGTTTGTTCGCGGTAATTAAATAAAGAAGAATTTGGATAAAAATGATGCTTTTTTTCGGATGATGGGAGAGGGGCGTTAGTGCAAGCAGAATCCCACAAATATCTAATCGCAAAACACTGTTTACCTGCAGTTGTGGATGGGTTTGCAATTAAACATCTTAAGGTATCAATTTGTTTGTAGTTTAGTGGTACTATACGAAACAGCTGAAGCATAATAACAAATCTTTAGTCATTGGGTGGCGAATCTGTGGAATTCTTTGCCACAGATGGCCGTGGAGGCAAAGTCGGTGGGTAAATGTAAGGCAGCGATAGAAGGGTCTCGACCCGAAACGTCGCCTATCTCCTTCGCTCCTTAGATGCTGCTGCACCCGCTGAGTTTCTCCAGCCTTTTGTGTGCCATAGGTAGATTCTTGATTATTACAGGTGTCAGAGGTTATGGGGAGAAGGCAAGAGAATGGGGTTTGGAGGGGTATATAGATCAGCCATGATTGAATGGCGGAGTAGACTTGATGGGCGCTTATGAGCTTATGATTATTGAGCAAACATGAAACATCAACTCACTTAGATTGTGAATATATTAATGTATGAAGTGCCAAACAAGGACAGCTGCTACCGAAAACGAAACTTGTTTGGAAATTCACTGCCCACAATAGTGTGCAGTTTGTTGGTGCCGTCTCGGAGCCCTGGTGTTATCACTGGCGTTTTTCACTCAGCTGCTCCTTTGAAGATCTGCGAGTGTGTCAGCGGCAGGGCTGCCCACAAAATGTCATGTGCTTGCATTTGACAGCCCATCTGAACATTTAACGCACTTCGAAGGGAGAATCGATGCCATGCTAGAACCCCCACCTGGAAGGAAATAGATTCATTCAAAGAGAAGCGCAGGCAAATGTTTCAATATTTCATTGAGATGAAAGTGCAGTTTAATTACAATAGTGTTCCGGTAAGACAAAAACACAGTTAGCTATGGCGAGGAAGATCATAGAATCGTACAGCGTGGAGACAGCCCCAATGCCCATGCCGACCGACATGCCTCATCACTAGTCCCACCTGCCTGCCTTCTGTCATTATCCTTCTAAACCTCTCCTATCCATGTACCCGTCCAAATATATTTTAAATATTGTTATAGTACCTGCCTCAACTACCTCCTTTAGCAGCTCGTTCCATAAACCCGCCCAATTTCCTATTAAATTGACCCCCCTCACCTTAAACTCATGTTCTTGATTCCCCTACTCAGGGTAAAAGACACCATCTATTTCTCATGATCTTAGACAAGAATCATCCCCATCATCCTCTACAGCCCCTCTACAAGATCACCCCCATCATCCTCCTGCGCTCCAAGTAAAGACCTAGCCTGCTCATCCACTCCTATGGCTTAGGCCCTCGAGTCCTGGCAACATCTTCACTTATTGGCCATGATGTTTCACAGGGAGGAAATTCTGGTTACGTGTGATTATACTTAGTTGTGTGGACGCGCAATTGTCTACAGCAATGTTCAAAGGCGAGAAGTGGATTCTCCCGCCTTTCTTATTTATGTACAAAGGCAAAGTAGTTCCTTCCTGTGTGAATTCACGCATATGAATTCCACTTTCACTTTAGTGTGAAAACTGATAGCAAAAATTGGATATGTAAAAAATTACTCCTTGTCACCAAATATCTAAATTCGCGACAGAAAATAATTAACTCTGGGCTGTTTGAAGGGTGGAAATATTATAAACGAAATAGAACGCGGGAGAGTTTCCATCTCCACAGTCGGGATGAAATTGGGGATGTAACTATATGTTTCAGACCCTGGCCTGCTTCGGTGCAAATTCCTTGAAATTCATTTCCATTGAGGGGTGAAATGCGTACCGAGCACCAAGACGGTCGCTCGGGTTAACAGTGCAAATGGTACTTCCTTGAAAACCAGGCATAGTCCCAGCAATTAGTAATGGCACCGCGGGAAAAAAAACACAGTATTTCGTATTAATTTGTGCAACAGTGGATTACAATTATTAATAGGATATCAACAACTCAAATATTTTAAAGTAAAATTCTTATCAGTAGCGGAATAGTAACCATTTTTTAAGTAACAATCTTTTCGTACAGAACAATTCTTAAAGAAGCAACAACCGTGCCCGTAGCGAACCAGAATGTCACTGATTAAGAGACACAAAATGCCGGAGTAACTCAGCGGGACAGGCGGGAATGGGTGCCCATTCCTTTTCTCCAGAGATGCTGCATGACCTGCTGAGTTACCCCAGCATTTCGTGTCTATCTTTGGTGTAAACCAACGTCTCCAGTTCCTTCCTACACATTTCGCCTGTCGCTGATTAATGCCGCAGCTGTAAAGATAGAGGGAAGCTAACAAAAAAGTTTTGATTTGTTTCCGTCATCCTTTAATTTCAATGCTAGCCGGCAAAGTGTGCACAAATGTCCAGCAGGAGGTGTCAAAGGGTTAAATTGCACGCGCCTAGATTCAACCCCTCCGTGGGCTCTCGGATCAGTGTTGATTCACCTGCAAGAATTGCTTCCATCCTTGCGAGATGTCTCAATTCTTTCCGTCAGCTTTTTTACCCCGTCTGCAGATACTTCAGGCGTTTGTTTCACGTAGTTTTCCAATGGGGCGGAAGCTCTCCGCGCGGTTCGACACGGTCTTACAAACCCGAAACGCATGGATGCTTTAACCAGTCTCGGCGAAGCCTATAGCAGGTGAGAATAACCTGCACTTCAGAGTATTGTCAACAGTGCGTGCGGTAAGCCAGGGCTGGGCCAAGTTACGAATGGATGAATGATAGACGGGGTAAAAAACAAATATACGCAAATGTTAGGGGGTCGATATAACAAGTGCAAGAACTATACTATAACTAGAAAGATGTAAAGGGTACAGGTATAGATGGAAAACAAAACATATCACTTAAGGCTTCGGCGTTGGATAAATCAAGGCAGATATTATATTGCAAAAATACAGTGATTTTTTTCAGATAAGAGTTGTTACTGTATTTATTTCAAGACGAAAAGACTATAATCATTCTGATTATAAAGGCGAATGGGTCTGGTGAATTTGATTGAGACTGGAGGAGTTGGTGCTTTTCCAGGGGTATTTCATCCTCTGTTATTATTCTACGCACAGCCGGGTGGGTTTTGGCTTCTCGGTTCTGTTTGAATAGGATAGACCTTATTTTCCTTCGCATTCTGCGCATGTCCACCACGCCTGTAAATGACACGAATAGCAAGGCAGGTAAATGGAGCCAATCGGTGAGAAACTGCTGGCATTCGAGGGTTGTTTAGTGTCAGCCCCCTTTTAATTAGATCATCCAGCTCCAAATCGGCAATACAAGTTTCCTAAACCGAATCGCACGTCGCCAGGTGCGCATATGGATTGTTTTATAGATTAAAGTCCACATTGGATCCAAGGAATTGTGCCTACTGGGTGGGGAAAATAAACTTACTTCGACTCTCTTTTGGACTTCCCTAAATTTTGATCTTCGCCGCCAGGGCCAACGCATTTGGCGAAAGCCATGTTCCAGCCTCCGGCCAAGAGATGCTTCACCATCGAGGCTCTGGTAGGCAAAGACAACGCGTCCACTCTAGGGGATGAACCGCTCCGACCGACAGCTCTGAGATACGCCGACTCGCTGCACGCCTCCCACTTCGGAAGTGGCTTTCAGAACGCCGGCAGGACTCTCTACAGCAGCCCCGAGCTCTTGTTCCCCGACCCGGTCACCCACGCGGCCAGCCCCGCTCTCTCAATTCACCCAGGCAACGCACATCATCTGTCCGCACAGTCTTTCTTTGCGCCCCAGCAGAGAGAAGCACTGAGTTTTTACCCATGGGTTTTAAGGAACAGATACCTGGGTCACAGATTTCAAGGTAAATGAACGCGATTGTAACGAATAACAATTTCCAATTATTGCGCCAATAAATATGTCGTGCAATGCAATTTAACTCTGTATTGACGTAACATCAGTTATCTTACACCTGATAGCTTGATGGAAAGGTTATGTCTTAAATACCTGGTGTTTGCTATTCCTGACACAAGACGGTCTTGTATTTTGTCCGTCTATTTTTAGACTTTTGCTTTAAACGAGTAAATCCATAGGAAACGATTTCTTCTAATTAACTAAACGTTGCTCCAGCGAGGCGCAGGCCATACACGCTGGTAAACCGGACTGCAACAGAAAGTAAAACTAGGTCAGCTCATATGGAAATCAAGTTAAAACATGCAAGCGATGTGCGGAGTGTAAAGAGGCTACGATCGTTTAAAAATAATCATAATCAGTAGGACACAAGATGCTGGAGTAACTCAGCCGGACAGGCAGCATCTCCGGAGAGAAGGAATGGGTTGACGTGACGTGACGCTCGCAAACCTTCTTCAGACTCGAGTCCTTCTCTCCAGAGATGCTGCCTGTCCCACTGAGTCACCCCAGCATTTTGTATCTATCTTAGGTTTAAACCAACATCTGCAGTTCCTTCCTACACAATAGTCAGTAAGAACCAGGCTCTATCAAGAATAGTGCACCCAACCCCGTCAGCTCACGGCGGGTCTCAGTCGACATGGAAGATTCCCGGCGAGGTTTTGAATTCACGGCAGTATTAAGACAGGCGCAGGGCTTTGTGGACTTCAAGATCGTGCTCTGCGTTCTCGATGTGGATATAATTTAGGTTTATAGAGAGAACAACCACTAAAGTATTTGATAATGTTCTCATCAGCGCCCCGACTCTAGTTTGAAAGTTGATGGTCTGGTTTCAAGTTTATCAACCGCTCAAATCGCGGTCTGCCTTGAATTCACTGGGGAATGGGGAAGAAAGCAGGCTGGTGCTTTGTCTGTCGGATGGTTACCTTGCACACTTTACCGGCGGTGATAATAACACCGCTGGGTTAGGTGCGCGATGTCACCCCGTATCTAGTTTGTAGTTCAGCTTATCCGAAAGTTCGAGGTCTCTGTAACTGCAAACAACGTGCTAACTGATAAGATGGAATGCTGCGCGGCCCAGTCATAAGCCACCGACATCTCAACACAAATCAAATAATTCACATTGATTTTGCTCAATCGTTATGAACATTCACGCTTTAAAAAAGTATATGCTATGAATGTTCAAAATGATGCCCTTTGTTACATATTTTTAATGTATTCTCTCTTTACTATTAATATCCGACTAATGCTTCAATGCGCAGATTTTTAATACAAACTTCTTCAAGTATGGAGATGTATTGCTGTACATGCAGACGGTGCAATGCGGTATTTTTGCACGAGCTTTTAAGTAAATAAATTAAAAACAAGTTACAAGAGTGCGCAATTTGTGCACCTAATAGTTTTGCACAAATGTTGCACGACAATGCCACATGATGTTTGGAGTGCAAATATATGGTTCTTAGTAACAGTTTATCTGCCTTAGCGTTTAAAGAATTATCGTTGTAAGATTATATAATTAAATCAAATGGTCAATATATGGAATAATCAGTTTATATCATTAGTGGAAATACGTTCGAAAATATCAACTTTAACGTAAAATGACCAATATTTCCGGCCTTTGGGCGTGAAAGACGCTACTCATTTGAACAGTTAATGGGATTGTACTAAATTTACTAGAATTAAACTGGATAGATTAAAAGGACAAATGCAAAATATACAGAAATCAACATTGTGAATGTGAATGAGCATTTAACACACGAACAGTAACACAGAACGACGGTCCTTTAAACTTTGAAAAAATGTTTCCAAAACGGGAAGGACGGAGAAACCTTCCCTCGGCTATGGATCCTGGCGAGGTCTGAGTTTAGGGCTGTGGATCATGTGCAGACAGGTTAGATTAATTTATCGCGGCATCATGTTCGGCACAGACATTGCGGGCCGAATGGCTTGTTAATATGCTGTACTTTCCTGTTCTGTTCTAGCCTTAAATTCAAACAATTCTGAAGGACAGTAGTTGGATTAAGAGAAAGAGGAAGGATAGGGTGAAATTGGATATTGCGGCTGAATTAGAGAGGTGAAGAGCAGGGGGTGAGGTTTTAGGATAGGGGATAGGTGGGACGCTGGCGCATGTATATATATAATATATTGAATATTTTTGTTGTTTATTGTGGTTTTTACATAATACTGTATCTGAAGAAGGGCCTCCACCTGAAACGTCACCTACTCCTTTTCTCCAGAGATGCTGCCTGACCCGCTGAGTTACTCCAGTTTTTTGTGTCTGTCTTCGGTTGAAACCAGCATCGGCAGTTCCTTCCTAAACATGTTTACATATCTGTTGTTTTGCTGCAATGCCTGTCCATTGCATTGTTTTGTTCCGGGACATGTGACAATAAAACTCTCTTGACCATTGTTTAGAAAAATACAAAAATACATTGACACGTTGGTTCGAATAACCACAAATGATCTGATTAGAGAAAGGAGATTGTGCGTAATTTGAGGAAAGTTTGTGTTTACACGCGACCTGTAAATGTAAACCAAGTGTCGCAACCGAAATGAAAGACGGACGAAATGAGTGTAGGAATAAACTGCAGATGCTGCTTTAAACCGAAGACACAAAAAAGCTGGAGTAACTCAGCGGGTCAGGCAGCATCTTTGGAGAAAGGTAATAGGTGACGTTTCGGGTCGGGATGACCCGCTGAGTTACTCCAGCTTTTTATGTCGATCGACGGAGTGAATTGGCTCTGGAACATTATGTTGTGACTTCAGATGCAAATGTAAACGTTAAGATTAACTTCATCATCAGCACTACGCAAAATAAAACAACAAAATGGGTCAAAATACTTGTCCATATTGTACAACACGGGAACTTGAATATTTATGGAGCAAGGCGACTTTACTGTGGAACCCGGTGACTTGTCCTACACTGCCTTCTGCAAGCTTACAATCTGCGAAGTAGTGTATGCACACATCATAGCACAAGTGTGCATATTTCAGAGTATGCTTCATAAGAAAAAATATAACGCATTTTGCACACTATGTCAAATGTGTGAAACGTGTCATATTTATACAAAAAAAGTCAAATTACTTGTTTATTCGCCGGAGATGAGACAAGAATTCCCATCGCCCTGTGAAGCTGGGGTGTTTAAATTGGAGTAATTAAATAAATCTGGGGGAGATGGAAAATACAAAACTAATGGGTCGAATTAAAAAAGAACATTTGTTTTATTAATATCTTTCAGCGGAGGATATATATCATCCTGTAGTGATACCAATGCGGTTGATACTTAACTTCATTCTCTGTTCACGGGAACATTGATTTGGACGATAACAACGCCAGTGTTGACCACAACCTCCAAACTCAAATAACAAGACGATCACAGACAGAAAAAAAAGCGTTGAACGGATGCCAAACGAAACTGGTGCTTACGGCATACATTATCGATGGCCTTTTTAAATGGAGTGTGTACATTGAATCAGACCTTGCCTACTAAATACCAAGTGCAATCCCAACGATCAGAGAAGGTTGGAGACAAGAAAAAATACTGTCATATGACTAGGACAATCTAAAATGAGGACCTTGTAATTAGGCCAAAGTCAAATCAGAGGCATGAACTGTAAACACTTCAAAATGGCTAAACCGTCAATAATGAGTATATATATATATATCTATATTATATTTAATCACGATAACAAAACATCGTCCAAAAGCATTTCCGAGGAACATGTTCAGGCAAATTTTACTTAGAACAACAATGAGGGCAAGTGTCAAACGCTAGACCAATTAATCATCTATGGTAGAAAGGCTCAGGATGGGAATTCCAAATTTTGGGGACAGTGGCAGAAGCTGCTACTGTCAAAGGAAAAACAATCAGGCATGATCTCAGCACCAGAACAGAGACCGTGGCGATTTGTGGTGATGGAGAAGATGACAAAGATATATAAAGGCAAAACTTATTGTTCTATGATTGACGGTACAACCTAAATTATTATTTAAATTTGAAAAATATTATGAATGCTAGAAACCTTAAATAGTATTAGTTTTTAGATTTAAGTTTCAGAGATACAGCATGGAAACAGGGCGTTTGGCTCACCAGGCCCACGCCAACCATTGATCACTCTTTCATTCTAGTTGTCCATTATTCCATCTTCTCATCCACTGCCTACACACTAGAGGCAATTTTTAGAGGTCAAATAACCTGAGGCGCTAGCTCTAGCAGCTGTGCCATGGTTGTGCCACCTTTACAAGTACAGAAATAAGTACAGAAAATGCTGCAAATGCAAGTCAAGTATCATCTACGGAGTGATACATTAAATTCATTATGTATGTTGCTGACCTTTGATTACAACACATCTTTCTGATAAAAGATCAATGATCTGGGATATTGACTGTTCCTCTCTCCACAGATGACTGGATGAGCTATTGATCATATTAGTGCCCGCAAATTTTATCCCCTATGTCAAATTTATATACATGTGTGTAAGATGTAGGTGTGGACTCAACTCTCCAACATCAAATTATTTAATACCTGAAACTCTAATTATATGAGTGTGTTTTAACAATGTGAGTTATCACTGTTGTTCATCATTTAGTCGCTAATTCTTGAAAATAATTCTGAAAGTTGGAACACAGAAGTCATTCTGAGTTATTGTTTAACATTTGTGGTGTGGTTTTGTTTGGGCAGTTAACTCGTAACCAGTTTTGCAATTTTTTCCAGTTAGTAAATATGAGAACATTTATTGAAGAATTGAGGTTCTTAAATTGGCAGTGACTTCATTGTTGCTTGCCTGCTGACATGTTAAGCCAAACTATTCAACGTTCTCACCAGCATGAATGCTGGACCATGAAACAATAACGTAGAAGAAATGTACAAAGAGATTTCATGGGATCAATATCAGGAAAAATTGTATGTTCAATATCATAACAGGGTAATAAAGGACACAGTGCCTGAGTAACTCAGCGGGTGAGGCAAGATCTCTGGAGATCATGGATAGGTGCTATTTTGGGTTGGGATACTTCTTCAGGCTGCTTGTAGTGGGGGGGGGGGGGGGGGGGGGTGAAAGGTGGGAGATAGGAGAGGCAGGACAAAGCGTGGCAGGTTGGCACAGGTGAGGAATTGTTTGCTATGCAGATGGTTGGAACAAAGGCCAAAGAATAAAACTGAAGGTGCGAGTCAAAAGTTTGGTTTAGAAATATAGCTTAAAAACAGGCCTTTCAGCCCACCGAATCCACACTGACCAGCGATCGATCACTCGTGCAGTAGTTCTATCCTACACACTAGGGACAATTTACAGAAGTCAATTAACCTACAAACCTGCACATCTTAGGAATGTGGGATGAAACCAGAGCACCTGGAGAAAACTCACCATGGTCATAGGAAGAACAAACAAAGTCCATACAGACAGCACCCGCAGCCAGAATCAAAACCGGGTCTCTGGCGCTGTAAGGCAGCAACCCTATTGGTAGCCACTATGCCAAAGGATTGAAGAATTGTGAATTACGAAGCCCTCTGCCCACATTTCTTCATCTGGCTTCACAATTTCAACTCTTTAATCTTTTTTTCTCAGATCTTCTATTTTAATATTCGGCCTTTGTTCTAACAATCAGCCTATAACCCCCCCCCCCCCCCCCCCCCCCCTCATCTGTGTCTACTTATCATCTGTCATCTCCTCTGCCTATCCTCTCTCCCGTCACTTATCCATGTTCTGCGGAGATGCTGCCTGACCCACGGAGTTGCTCCAGCATTTTGTGTTCGTTTTGTAAGCCTGCATCTGCAGTTACTTGTTTGAACATAGTAGGACAGTTGACCAAACGCTTGGTAACAGAGAATGGTGCTTCTCGGGTGCCTCTGTTAAAGATATAAATTAGAAGGTTCATCTTCAAGGATTCAAGTGAGATAGAGAGACAGGAAATTGCAATGGTTAGAGCAGACAGCTGAAGTCATGGAAACTGTGGCCACCACAGGTGGAATGGTTAAATCTGGAAATGTTGAAGAATCATAGGACTGTGTTTCTTGGAGAATTATAGGGCTTGAGGAAATTATGGTGATATGGAGTGATTTGAACAATGATCAGAAATGGAATTGCTTCCCCAGGTCAGTAAGTGTGGGGACAACCGGTGAATAAAACTTGGTGTGAGTTGGGTCATGAGGAGCAGAGTTTTGCATGACCTCAGATTTATGGATGGTTGAAGAAGGCATGCCTGAGAGGAGTATGTGTAAAACCAATAACAAAGGCATCACAAGTGGTTCAGCAGAATGTAAATTGAAACAAGGCCAGAAATGGATGATGTCTTCACTTCCAAAGATATACAGATTTGTAGGTTAATTGGCTTTGATAAATTTGTAAATTGTCCCTGTGTGTAGGATAGCGTTAATGTGCAGGGTTGGCATGGGCCCGGTGGGCCAAAGGGACTGTTTCCACCATGTGTCTCGAAACTCTAAACTCTGAACTTTAAATAAAAAGAGGTCATCTTGATGATGACATGGATATGTTGCTGAGGGAAAACATATTTGACACCGTTGCTTAGGTTTTTGTATCTCCAGGTCAAGAGTTAAGATAGAGTCACGAGTGTTTAATTGTCATACATACTAGGATAGGAATAATGAAATTCTAACTTACTATAGCTTTGCAATCCTATTAGCAGAACACAATAATCCATAATACAATAAATGAACAAAGAGTAATGTGAGGTATCCAGAACATAATAGTACAAAACCAAAGTAGGGAGTGCAACAAAAACATATTCCAGAGTAGATCATTGCTGGGCTAGTGTTGTGGTCAGGGTTGTGCTGTTCTTGACCCTGGCATTTTCTTCCTGATGGTACAGGCCAGCATGTCAGGTAATGTGGATCTCTGATGACAATAACTACCTTTTTGAGGCAGCAGCACCTTCTGTAAATCCTTTTGTGTTGGGGATTTCAATACCCATGATGGACCACACAATGACCATCACTTTCTGCATCCTTCTTCATTCCTGGGCGTATAAGTCTGAACAAGGCCTTGGTGCACCATTCAGTGTGCTGTCTACTGTACACCTGCAGACGTTTGATAGCATATTTGTGACACACCAAATCTCCTCAGCATTCAAAGGAAGTAGAGGCATTGATGAGCTGGAATGATACCGTATGGCTTTTTAAAAAATCACCAATCAGCCACATATACAATGGTTAAGAAAATTAAATTCTCATGCAACTTCCATTAATATTTCTTCCTATTATTTTTTATTATAATCATTCTTTTAGCATAAATGTTCAATATCATGGAAATGCTTTCTCTAAAAGTGTTGCAAACATTAGGAGTTCTTGACAATTGCTGTTCCTGTCTGAAGCTTTCATATTAAAGAATAATTATAGCAAGGGCATAAGACCAAGGGAATATAGAGAAGAGATTCACTTGGGTGATACAAAAGGTGACAAACTATTGTTATGATTTGAAATTCTAGATACTACTGTATACTGGGGTTATCGCAGTGGAGAAGGATATGAGAAGGATTTGTTTGAATATATTTAAAATATATTTAACAGTTAAGTACAGTTTCCATTAGTGCGTCAGAAATGCATGGTTATCAATTGAAAATGAGACATAAAGAGATAGGCAGGAGAAATACTTTAACACTTTAACACTTTTTCGAGATTTGCCTTTGGTAAAAATTCAAACAAAAATTTATTAGATACAATTTTTAAAGCCAACATTTGGGGAGAGTGGAACATCTGGATTATTGTAGTAAAATCAATGATGTTTTATAGCAACATGTAATCCTGTTAAAATTGATTTTTTAACAGTTATTTGAAACTATATACTTTTATATAAAAACATGTTGTGGACTTTACTCCCAATAGCGTGAGCTATTAAAGAAAATAATTATCTTTCTTTGAGACTGTATGAAGATAATTTAAGGAATAATCATTCCTCTTGAAACTGAGGGTTTGTTTATGAAATATGAGTTAGGATGTGACAAACTGCACAGATTCTCAAGGGTGCATTTATTGAACAGTCATATCCCTTAAACAAACATTTCCACTCCAATTTGTTTCTGGAGGGTGCCTGAGTAAAGTGGTAGTCACTTCACTTTGTATACATTTGAGGCTAGCACCATGCATTCATTCCTAGTTCCCAAGATTTTGAATTGATCAAATCTTGTCCCAGGTCCTAATCACATCAACAAAGCAACACTCTTACTGCCATGTCTGCTAACTGAATAATCTGTTGCCTGTTATTTCTGGTACTAATAAACGTCCAGCTCCCTTTTCCCTTCTGTTGTTTTTGGAATAACATTTGCGTCAGATGCTTGTTATGAAATCACAGGGCCACTTATAAAGTGCATACATCAATTGAAAGTAAATTCCACGATGCAATTTCTGCGAATGTACTCAATGAGTATAAATATTGAACATATAGCTTTAACTTGATAAATCATCGGTGAAACTATTCTTCCTATTCCTATAGTGAATTGAACAGTGAGGTACCACAGAGTAAAGTTCAATTGCTTTAATGAGCTAAGTTAATGAGCAAATCTGAGATAAATGGGAATGGATGCTCATTGATTCTCCACTATAAAAAGATATTTGTGCTATTGCAGAGACTCACTGGATTTATACTGCTCCTATTCTGTAATGAAATAATGATGGTACAGAGAAAATGTCTAACGGAGAAATTAAATTGTTTCCCTAACTGAATGCAGACAGAATATGTAGCTGTGCAGAGGTTCACCAGCACAACTCAACTTGAGCCGACAATGCTGTTGTGCCAAGCAGGGAGAACATTTACAAAGATATAAAGTGACAGTGATGAACCTCATTCATTGTCTCTAGATATTAAAATCTCAGGCTACATGCTCCGCATGTTTTGATATGCATTAAGAGCAGGTTAGGCTCCCTGTTAACCCTGATACTTGTATCATCTCCACCAGCAGATAATAGGTAAAGTCAAGAAATTTCCAGATTCAGGCTCAATTTTAAGATTCAATTCAAAGGTGTCATTTTAAGGAATTGAATAAGTCTTAGTATTGTTACATTAATGAAAACAAATGTGGCTAGATTTTTCACTTCTGAAGTCTGACTGATCAAATATTGCGTGAGATGAGAACGAGACTTGGGCACGATGCCTTCTGCAGTTTGGAACTATTTGTTACAAAATTCCAGATTAAACTGTGATTAATCTGTACCAGACAGAGAAGGATATACTATTCCAATATGAAGGCTGGGTGGGAGGGCATTGAGGGGTGGGGGGTGGGTGGACGGGATAGGGTGGTAGAGAGTAGAACATTAATAATAGGCAACAAATTATTCAGGTAGCAGGCATGTCAATAGGTGTGATTAATTTGGAATTAGGATTATTGCTTGTCAGTCAGTGTTGTTTGGATAAGGTTGTATGAATCAAATAGAATATTATTTTAAGAGCAACATATATCTTCAGTGGAAAATAAAACTATAGCCCATAGTTAGACTGGAGACAAACATTGTGTTCATCAGACAGTCACAATAGATATAATGATGTGTACTACTATATGTAAAAAGCACTTGTAGAGTAATGGTCACTTCATTGTTCTCATATAACAATTTTTTTAATGTTATGCATAGTAGTTTTACAAATAAATATGTTGTTTTACATGTTCGCAATTTGGTATTTATGTGAATAATAAACAATATTAGATTCCGCATTTATTAGTTGAATTGAAGTGAGTATATCACTTCAGCATTGACCCGAATGTGTTATCAACCTGCTATGGCAGAAGTCAAAGGCAACCATGTATTTTATTTTGTCAATGTTGTGTTTGCCGTTGGCTATTATGACACAGAGAACAAAATGAAAATGAGGAGCAATACTATGTTACAGAGGATTCACTGTGAATATCAACCCATTCTGGAAGCTTAGACCATTGCGTTCCTGATCAGGTCAGAGACCCACAATATCCAGAGGCTCTGAATTGGAGCTAACAATTTAAATGTTGCTACCTGCACCGTTGGTCACCCGTGACATATTGTGAAAGTCAGCATTGGTTTCCAAAGCCCCCCAATGTTATTATATTATTCATATTTTGGGATTTGGACATCACCGACAGGTCAGAAAATTATTGGATATCCATCCATATTTGCCATTTAGAAGTAGTGGTGAACCACTGTAATCCTTCTGGTGAAAATAACCCAAGATGTTGCACGGAAAGGAAATATAGGACTTGAACCCAGCAATGATGAAAGATTGGCAACTTGATTCCAAGTCAGATTAATGTGTCACTTCAAAGGAAACTTGTAGGATGCCGATGTTCCTAGGCACCTGTTGCTCGAGTTCATCCTGGTAATGAAACGTGGGTTTGGCGGTGCGGTTAGTGGAGCCGAGGTGAGTAACTGAGGTACTGACGGGCCTGATTCCATGCTGTATAGTTCTATGACTCAATGAGTATTTGGTCAACTTATCCTTGACAACCAAGTTGGCATTCTGGGCTACGTGCATGTGGTCCACATCTCGTGAAGCACTTCTGGTCCATGTAGGTGTACAAATGCTTTTTGTAAGTTGTAACTTTTTCACTTCTAATACTTCCTCGGACAGTTTGTTTAAGATATAGACTACCCTCTAAGTGAAAGCATTGATTTCTGATTTCAGATTTCAGATTTCAGATTACCTTTATTGTCATTCAGACCTTTCGGTCTGAACGAAATTTCGTGCCTGCAGTCATACATATATTAAAAGTAACAAAAACACACAATAAACACAAATTTAACATCCACCACAGTCAGTTCACCAAACACCTCCTCACTGTGATGGAAGGCAAAAGTCTTAGTCTTTTTCTCTTCCCTCCTTGTTCTCCCTCTGCGCTGAGGCGATCCAGGCCTCTGATGTTGTGACCCCGCCGGGTGTTGGTAAGTGAGTCAGTCCCGCGGCTGAATCCAGCTCCGCGAACGGGCTGATTCAAACGCCGCGGCCCGGGGCGGTCAAAGCTGCCGAAGCTGCCGCCCTCCAGTCCAGCGGACGCAGGTGTTGTTGCGGGAGCTCCAGAAAACAGGTCACCAACCTGTGACCTGCTAGCTCCCGACGATGTCGTCCACTGGGCCCGCAGCCTGGCCTCGAAGGCCGCGCCGCCACCGCCGCCAGAACACCAGAACACCGCCACAGCTCCAAAGTCAGGCCAAACCTTCAAGTCGGGCCACCGCCGCTACCGGAACGCCGGAGTGCCGCCACAGCTCCAAGTCGGGCCGCTGCTGCTGCCAGGTCGGGCCAGTCGGGCCACTGCCGCTGCCAGAACTGCCGCTGCCACGAACACCGCCCGAGGCCATCAGCACCGAGGCCCCGAGGCCGTCAAGTCCGCCATTAGGCCTCAGCGCAGACGGAGACAGGGGACACGACAGGAAAAGGTCGTATCCCCCCGAAAGAAGAGACTAAAACATGTTTCTCCCACCCCCCCCACACTTACACAATCTAATAAACTAACTAAACTAAACTAAACTAAAACAGACATAAGCAAAACAACAACAAAAAGAAAAAACAGACAGACTGCAGGCGAGCCGCAGCTGCCAGGCAGCGCCGCCACTTCCGGCCTGAGGTCCATAAATTCTCTCTCCTCTCACCTTAAGTCTATGGCCTCTTCTTATAGAATACTTTTCTCACGATCCATGGGGTCAAGGAAAGAGAGTTCACGTTGCGGCCCTGTTTCCGCCAATCTTTCCACCACCACGCACAAGAAGCACAAGAAGCACAAGAAGCACAAGACACTACTGTGTGCAGATTCAGCTCTGGCTGAACAATTTCTAATCTTGTGGTGGGGACTCGATAAGAAGAGGACGTCTTGATCCATGCCACATGACATCCATTTCTTCTAGCTCTCTCCTCATTTGTGCCGAGTGGGTGACAGATATTCTTTAAGGTTTTCAGAGGTTAATCACTAACTCAAGGATACCCAACCTCTTATCTACTCCTGTATATGTATGGTCCACTTGAGTTTCAAATTGTTGGCCATCCAGGATGTTTATGGTAGTTGATTCAATGACAGTAATGGCACTAAATGTCAAAGCTGTATGATTATACCTCTCCCATTTTGGAGATGATCACTTTTAGGGCGACATGGTGGTGCAGTGGAAAAGCTGCTGCATTACTGTGCCAGAGACCCGGGTTCAATCCCGACTATGGGTGTTGCCTGTATGGAATTTGTACATTCTCCCTGTGAGCATGTGGGTTTTCCCCAGGTACTCTGGTTTCCTCCGACACTCCAATGACGTAAAGGTTTGTAGCTTTGGTAACAATCAACAATTGTCCATGGAGTGTAGGTCCCTAGTGTTATTGTACAGGGATCGCTGGTTGGTGTGGACTCGGTGGGCCGAAGGGCCTGTGTCACCGCTGTATCTCAAAACTGAACTGTATCTCTAAAGTAAACTTTTGTGTAATTAATATTATTACATTATAACATTATTTGCCACGTCCTGTCCAGGTTTAGTGTTGTATAGACTTTGCAGCTGCTTAATTTGCTGAGGAGTAGTGAATGGAATTGAACATTGTAGAGTCATCAGCAAACATTCTCAACTCTGAAATTATAGTAGCAGGAAGATCACCAATGAAACTTTCAAACATGGCTGAGCCTCGGACATTGCCCTGAGGAACAACCTAAAATGTCCTTCTGGACTAAAATGATTAATTGGCATAAAAAACAATCATTTTCCAATTTGAATGGTGTGTCTCGAATGATAGAACTGTTTTCTCCTTGATATGCTCTGAATAGTCATGTGCTGCCTTGATGTCCATGCCAGATGCTAGAGTCTATCCCTTTGGGCTATGTTGGATAAGATATGTGCTTGATAGCACTGTTGATTACATTGCAGATAGTTGAAAATAGACTGATTTGGTGATAATTAATCTTTTTGGATTTTCCCTGGTTCATCCAGGCACTTGTCTATGCCATTTTCCAAATTGTTGGGTGTACCATTGAATGAGAACAGCTAAGAAAGAGGCATGGCTCTTTTTTGGAAATCTTCTGTTCTATTGCCAAGATATTGTTTGTTCTGTAGCCCTTCCTGTATCCAGGTCCCTCAACTTTTTCTTGATACCATGTGAATCAAATTGGCTGTCGTCTGTTTTTTGGGGGATCTCAAGAGGAAGAAAAGAGGGATCATTCACATGGGATATTAGGCTGAACTTAGTTGTGAAAACTGCATCATGTCTTTAGCATTTGTGTGCAGGGTCCCACCATCGCTGAGACTGGGGACATTTATTCCCATTGGCACAATAGGAGTGCCACACAAAATGATGGAATGTATCCTCAGTATGAAGATTATATTTTGACTCCACATGACTATGTGCTGGTTACTCCTACCAGTGCCGCCATCAAGCACATTTGCAACTACCATCGGGTGATTTGCATAAAACTAAAAGTGAAGGCATATAACATTGCAAAGATTAGTGTGAAGCTGGAAGATTGGGGAGCTTTTAAAAAACAACATTAGGTAACTAAAAGGCAATACGGGGAGAAAAGATGAAATACGAAAGTAAGCTAGCCAAAAGGTTTACAAAAGTTTCTTCAGGTATATAAAGAGTAAGAAAGAGGCAAAAGTGGACGTTGGACCATTGGGAAATGATGCAGGAGAAGTGATAATGGGGGATAAAGAAATGAATATGTTTTTTGCATCAGTCTTCACAGTGGAAGACACCAGCAACGTGCCAAAAATTCAAGAGAGTCAAGGGGTGGAAGTTAATGGAGTGGCTATCACTAAAGACAAGGTGCTTGGGAGCTGAAAGGTCTGAAGGTGGATAAGTCACTTTGACAGGAAGGGCTGCACCCCAGGGTTCTGAAAGAGTTAGCTTTAGAGATTGTGGAAGCAGTGGTTGCAACTTTCAAGAATCACTGGAGGTTGGGGTGGTTCCAGATGACAGGAAATTTGCAAATATTATTCAGCTGTTCAAGAAGGGAGTGAGGCAGAAGAGTGGAAACTATTGGCCAGTTAGCCTGACTTCAGTGGTTGGTAAGATTAGAGTCCATTATAAAAGATTAGGTTTCTGAGCACTTAGAATCACATGATAAAATAGGATGAGGTCAACAGGGTTTTGTTAAAGGGAGATATTGCCTGATGTACAGGTTGGAATTCTTTGAGGAAGTAAATAGCAGCATAGACATAGGAGAGTCAGTGGATGTGGTTTCCCTGGATTGTCAGAAGACTTTTGATAAGGTGCCGCACATGAGGCTGCTAAAGAAGATAAGAGCCATTGTATCAGAGGGAATATATTAACATAGAAAGCAGGTTGGCTGGATAGTAGAAGGCAGAGAGTGACAATAAAGGTTTTATTTTCTGGTTGGCTGCAGGGGTCGGTGCTGGGACCGCTACTCTTCATGGTGTATGTAAAAGATTTGAATGAGGGAATTGAGGCTTTGTGGCATGTTTTGCAGATGATACGAAGATAGGTGTAGGGGGAGGTAGTGTAGTGAAAGCAGGGACTCTGCAGAAGGACTTGGACAGGTTGGGAGAGTGGGCTGAGAAGTGGCAGATGGAATACAGTGCAGCAAAGTGTGGAGTCACACATTTTGATAGTAGGAAAAAAGGCATAGACTATTTTCTGAATGGGGAGAGAATTCAGAAATCGGCGATGCAAAGGGACTTGGGAGTACTGATGCCAGATTCCCAAAAAGTTAATTTGCAAGTTGAATTGGTAAGGAAGGCGAATACAATGCTAGCATCTATTTCAAGAGGGTTACCATATACAAACAGTGACGTAATGCTGAGGCTTTATAAGGCACTGGTCAGACCACATTTGGAATATTGTCAGCAGTTTTGGGCCCCAAGGATGTGCTGGCAATGGAGAGGGTCCAGAAGAGGTTTATGAGAATGATTCCAAGAATGATTGGGTTAACGTACGATGAGCATTTGAAGGTGCTAGGCCTGTTCTCGCTGGAGTATAGAAGGATGAGGAGGACCTCATTGAACTTATCGAATAGTGAAAGGCCTGGAAGGAAGGATTGTATAGAAGATGTTTCCAGTAGTGGGAGAGTCTTAAACCAGAGGCCATAGCCTCAGAATAAAAGGAAGTACCCTTAGAAAGGAGATGAGAAGGAATATCTTCAGTCAGAGGGTGGTGAATCTGAGAGTCTTAGTCTACCTCATGACAGTGGGGAGAGGAGTTGTACAGTTTGATAGCCACAGGGAAGAAGGATCTCCTGTGGCATTCTGCCCTGCATCGTGGTGGAACCAGTCTGTTGCTGCAGCTACCTCTCAGGTTGACCAAAGGTTCAAAGGTTCAAAGGTCTGTTTATTGTCACGTGTACCAATTAAGGTACAGTGAAACTCGATTACTAGGTAAAGATTTTAAAGGAATCCAAGGTGCAACGTTTTCACACAGAGTGGATACATGGAATGGGCTGCCGGAGAAGGTGGTTGGTGCGGGACAATTACTTTAAAATCGGCCTTTAAAAATAACTTGGATAGATCCATAGATATGAAAGTGTTGGAGGGATATGGGACAGGTATAGGCAAGATGGACTATTATGCAACTTGTTGGCATGGATGAGTTGGACTTGTTTCCATGCAGCATAGCTGTATGACTCTACAACTGTTACTTTATTTACCACACATCTAATTAACTATAGATGGCAAAAGCAGAGAAAAACAGATTTTTTTTGCAAATATTCTAATTTAGAGTACTTGTACACAAAATGCTGGTATGTAGGTGCAAAACCAAGAATGATATACAGGGCCATTCAGAGTGTCTGGATGAGTGATCAATCTTATAGTTCCTGGATGAGTGGCAGGCCCTTACTTTGGTGGATTGCTCAGTGCTTTTGACAGGTCGTGCCTACTGGTACAGAACTATACAATATGTTTAGCTTACAACCCAGTGGTATGAATATTGATTTATCTAACTTCAAGTAACCCTTGCATCCCTCTCTGTCTGTCCCTCCCCCAACACCCATTGTACTAGTTTCACTGGCATCCTGGTGAGTTTCATTGTCTGTATAACTCGTTTTCACTTAGCCCACAGCTAACAATGGACTGTTTCCTTGATGATTGTAATTTTTTTTGCATATCTTTCATTTCTGTGTTCTATATCTATCTATATCACTGTCGATATCTCCCATTTTCCTTTCCCCTGACTCTCAGTCTGAAGAAGTGTCTCGACCCGAAACGTCACCCATCCTTTCTCTCCAGAGATGTTCCCTGTCCTGCTGCGTTACTCCAGCATTTTGTGTCTATCTTCAGTGTAAACCAGCATCTGCAGATCCTTCCTATACAATATGTTTGTTCTGAGAACAAAACAATCATTTAAAAATATTCCTCCTGTGTATCTCCTGAACTCCACCTTATTTTGTTCACCATCATGTATGGCATATAATGTTGCAAATCCATAAAGCAATGATATTTCTCAGTATGTCTTCTCTGAATATATGCTTGAAAGGAAACCATTCATTGTGAGTAAGCTTTCAATATAATACGCAACGAAATGTTTCATTTCACATTGCAGTGGTTCAGCATTAGAGTATGTCCACAGAATGTTCCCCATACAGCCGAGTAAGATCTTCAGTTTAAAGCAGCATCTGCAGTTCCTTCTTACACATACGATGGGCACCATTCTAGATCAGCTGAATGTATTTAAACTGTAACATGCTTTCCATGTTGAATTGTCCCTTGCCCCTTCTCTCATTGTCTATTGCACTTATGCTGATGTTGGATGTGTTCAGATGATGGATGCTATTTAATTGACAAGAGAGCAACTGGGTTATTCTTACTCTGCAAAAACATCTGCCATAGAAACAGCAAATAGAAAAAATAGATGAAAAAAACCCCACAAAGTCCTGGAGTAACTCAGCGGGTCAAGTAGTTCTCTGGAGAACATGGAGAGGTGACAATTCAGGCCAGATTCTTCTTCAATCTGAGTTACTCCAGCACTTTGTACCTCTTTTTGTAAACAAGCATCTGCAGTTCCATGTATCAAATCTCTCTGTTATTTTCAGTATCATATTATTATTAAATATACAAGCTCTGAAGTAGTAACAAGAGTTCAATGCATAAATATTCAGATAGCATGCTTTGGGCCACAAGGCATGATTAGTAAGTCAAGACTTGATTAGTAAGCTTGCAGATGACAGGTGGTATCGTAAACAGAGAAGAAGGTTTAGTGAGAGGGTCAAGATTTAGGTTTAGGTATGAGTTTATTTTTACCATGTGTGCTGAGGGACTGTGAAAAGCTTTGTTTTGGATGCTATCCAAACAGAATAGATAATACGATACATAAATATAATCAATTCTAACATAAGTGCAATATATAAAGCAAAGGACGTGATACAGACTGCAGAATGTAGTTGTCAGCATTGAATCCGTTCCAGAGACAAAGTCCAATGTCTGCAATGGGGTAGAGGTGAATCAGACAGTACCCTAGCTTATGGGAGGACTGTTCAGAAGCCTGATAACTGAGGAGAAGAAGTTGTTTCTGAGACTAGTGTGCATATATTCAAACTTATGTACCTTCTGCCAGACAGGCACAGGGAGAATAAAAAATGACCAAGGTGGGACAAGTCTTTGCTTATGTTGGTTGCTTTTCCAAGGCACCGTGAAGTGCAGATGGAGTCAATAGTGGTAAGTCTGATCTGTGTGTTGGACTGGGCTACATCTACAGCTGTGCAATTTCTTTGTGTCTTGGGCAGAGCTGTTCCCAAATCAACCTATGATGCTACCCAACAGTATGATTTTTATAGTGCATCTGTAGATGTTTGTAAGAGTCATTGGACACACGCTGAATTTCTTCAGTCTGTGGAGGAAGTGTTGCCAAGTGCCTACTTTGCTGCCAGGTCAATGTGGTTGGTCCACAATAGATCATTGGTAATTTTAACACCAAGAAATTTGAAGCTCTCAACCATTTCCACGTTTGATGCTGATTGGGGCATGTACTCCACCATGCTTCATGAAGTCCATGATGGGCACCTTCATGATCTTGACATTGATTGAGCGATTACTGTCCTGAAACCATGTGACTAAATTCACTATTTCCCTCCTGTAATTGGTCTAGTCATCGTTAGTGACCCGGCCCACTACCGTGCTGTCATTTGCAGACTTGTAGATGGAGTTAGAGGCGAATTTGGACGTACATCCCTTAGTGCAAGGTAGTATAGTCGGGGACTGAGAACGCATCTTAGGTATTTGAGGGGCACTTTTTGACTAGGAGAGTGGATGGTATATGGAACGAGCCAACAGATGAAGATGTTGAGGCAGTAACTATAACATCACTTAATAGACACTTGGACAGGTACACGGATAGGAAATATTTAGTGGAATATGAGCCAAACGGGGATGGGGGTGAGACCACCTTAATGATGAGATTATATTTTCTTCGGTATGGACGAGTTGGAACGGCCAGTTGCCGTGTTCTATGGTTCTAAGTCCTGAGATGGTGAAAACAATATACTGCGTGCTGGAGTAACTCAGCAGGTCAGGCAGCATCTCTGGAGAACATGGATGAATTACGTTTCGGGTCGAGACCATTTCACCAGACTGAGGATTTAGATGATGTATTGTCTTCCAAAATCACTTCTGAACAGATACACTTTCCCCCTCCCCTAGGTGCGAGCTGATTTACGTTTCTGTGTTCAGTTTGATCCATGCGGCGATTTCTGGCACTAATAACAGTAACAACTCGTGAAACAAAGTCTTTTGACCCACGGTAGTTTCTCCTTGCCGAGCTTTCTCTCTCACTCCAGGTATATATGTAGACGGTAATAGTGAAACTCTCGCTATTTCATTCCTATATCCATGCTAATATTTCTCCATGGCTGTACATATCAGCCATACATTTCTGGTGACCTTAACATTTTCGGCTGACCAACACAATCATCATGCTCTTTTTTCACCCCCCTCCCCTCCAATCACCGGAACAAAAGCTTGCATTTCTTCACAATGTAATTTACCACGATTCCGGATTCTGGTTGAAATTACAGATTTAGACACAAAATGCTGGAGTAACTCAGCGGCCGAGGCGTGGCACCTCTGGAGAGAAGGAATGGGTGACGTTTCGGGTCGAGACCTTTCTTCAAATACTGAATGTCGCTCCTGGTGTCATCGTCGGCAGAAACTGGACTGCGAACCAACATTTCCAGGAAGCTTGTTTGGGTTAAGCATTTGCAAAACTAACCGAGAAGCTATTCGTGAGCTTTATATTCCCGTTGACCGAGAGTCTCTGGTCGATGTAATTAACGAAAGACTCGCGTGTCTTCTGTTCGTTGTATGAAATGGACATGGATTCCGAGCGTAGATCTTGTAATAAACTTTAATGGTCCCATCTACAATGCTTCTCGCTTGTTTAAGTAAATAGGAGGGGGTTGGCACACAGATCTAAGCGTTATCTTTGGATGCCGTGCCTGTGAATTAATGCGCACGGTTCTGTGCCTAAACTTAACTGTGCGGAACAAAACATACCTAAAAGAAAACGTGTAGGGCATTTGTGTTGATGGCTTTTTGTATTTGGGCTGTGTAGTATGTGGATTAGGGTGTTGATTAATTAACGGTTGAACGATGAAAACATCATAAATACAAGAAGTATAAGAAAATGATAGGTCGAAGAGTAAATATTAAATGAAAAGTCTAAAATACTTTTTTTAAAGCCATAGACATCCAAACTTGGGTTCTTCTGCAAGGCTGACTTTCGACGTGAAGGTAAAGGCTATCCGGCACAATGGCCGCCCAACATTAGCCGCAAAGGGTTTCCAAGTCAGAACCACACTATGCCTCACTTCACCTCACCAAAGCTGACAATCGTTCTGAGTATCAGATTACCCCACGAAGCTCGCGCAAATCGCCGTCCCATTTTTGTTTGCAAAAGCAGTAATGATTTTCTGCTGGCTGTATAAATTAGCGAGTTGTCGAATTATTCGAGTGTGTGGGGAGCAAAGGATGACAACTTCCTTCAGTGACAGATATCATTTCAACACCAAGATAAAGTGATCCATCATGAAAAAACATCGGTTCCCAGTCTATCATTGTGTTGTTGAGTTTAACAATCGTGCCGTTACTGTTAATCTTAAACCGAGAGCGAACTTCAAGTCTATTACGACAGCCTGATACGCCTTTAAAAATCAAGCCCAGCTCCTTACATCTAAATCTAAATCGCTAACCAATGTTTCAAAAAAACATCTATTTCTAACCCTTAATTATATCATATTGTTAACTAAATACTAAACCCCAATCCTTACATAACATACTCATCTAAAAAGACCTGGATCTAATTCTAATATTGAATTTAATTCTCAACAAAAAACACTTTCTGCAATCCCTAAACCAAGGGCTAACAAATTCGAAATTCTTGTGTCTCCATTTTGCTCAAACCTCCAAACAAGATGGTCACTTCTGCTTAAACTCAATAAAATAGCCTTTTCCTTTCCTTCACTACAGTTATCATGATTGTTATAATACAATCATACCGACCCCACCCCCTTCATAAACCTAGCCGAAATAACTGTAAACTCAAAAAGGTAAGGTCATTTACATTAATCCTCAACCGATTCTTCACCATATATTGAACAAAAGATTGCGAATCTAATTAAGTTAGTCCCAAAATAAATCTTTGCTGAATCTACTCTAATGGTGATGTTGTTGACTGAATGGGAATTGTGCCAACATCAGTGTTCTTTTTCTTTTCCTTTTAAAGTGTGAATTTTGTTGGCAAATTGCAGAATAATAGTGTTTAATTGCACTGTGCATACCTAATTTATAACACATTCTTACATTTACAGCGATCACACAGATACTAATAACTGCAAAGTAATATGTATTCTTTACCACTGCAAATTGCTTTATTACAAAATAATGTTAGTTGGACTCATTTCATTTCTATTTGATGGATAGGACAGCTAAGTACATTGAATAAACATAATTGGTTTAAAGTTCATAGCTACATTTGACATCAGGCATATTATTTAGATAGCTACCATGTGTTGCCTCTAAGATTCCAGTGATACAGCAACAGAACCGCCTAAATTCGCGAATACGTCCACTAGACATTGAGCAAAGAAATGAAGGACAACATTGTCCTTCAAAATGTGCTTTGTAATTGGAGAGAGTATTTAAAACTGTACATCGCGGGGGTGATGTATTGCTGTTAACAGGTTTATCATTAGGACGGCTATGGAACAATTTGAAGTGATAAATTAAAAGTATCACGAGTATTGGCACGGAGAAAAAACATATTGGCTAAAGTGCGATTGTTGCTGCTATACAGCTACCAATATGTTGAAGTGTAGTAACAGCCGTGCGTGTATAATTACAACCATCGATAGCTAAAGAACCCATTATATAAAATCGTTATACTTCATCATATATTCTAAGCAAACAAATCAAATCTCATGCTACAGCATTGGGACATTAACCAGAAATGTATTCTTCTGAATAAGTGTGCGGATGTTTTCTATTTCTAGGTGGCGAGGGAGGACCGGAGAGCCTGCTTCTCCACGGCCCTTTCACCAGGAAGCCTAAGCGGATTCGAACAGCGTTCTCTCCGTCCCAGCTCCTTAGACTAGAGAGAGCTTTCGAGAAAAACCACTACGTGGTGGGCGCCGAGCGAAAACAATTAGCAAGCAGCTTATGTCTCACGGAAACCCAGGTAGGAATATGGAACTACATGGACCATGGTGGGGATACCTGGAGCTGGCAAAGGAAACGAGAGCAGGGTGGGAGAGGATAAGCGGGTGATGAGAAAACGGTTTTTATGCAACGATTTGGAATGACGTAGAAGCAGTAATTACCGAGGAGAATAGATGCCTGCTTGACAATGAAATGCTTGCGGACCTGTGAGAAAAGAGCGGGAGAGTGGGATTAATTAAATAACTCTTTCGATTTGCGGGAGACTCAAATGGCCGATCGACCTCATTCTCCGCTGCACGCACGCACAATGCCTTTAGGGTCCCTGCATTTGTCGGAAGGGAAATATTTGGTGGACAATTGAGTAAAGGTTCACCTGTTTTCCCGTCTGCTTACAAATAGCAATCATTCTTTGTACATGTGAATACCTAAGCTATCATTTAATGAATTGAGCAATTAAAACAAAAGTAATATCAACCAATTTAATTTTGCATGCAGTGGGGTGGGGGAGGGCTACAATGATGAAACATCTGGGAAATACACCGAGCGGTAATGCTTGGTGAAGAAACAGATCGGGGCACTAAACCGTCTTTGAATCTGACAATGTTTTGACAAGATGCCATCTTATTGTTTCACTGGGGTTCCGGGACCGTCCGGATTATGGTATGAATTGAGCATAAAGAAAATGCACGGAATACCTTTAGTTCCCTGAGATAAAGACATCTCGGGTTGAAATGAAAGACGGGACGGTGAACTACGTTACTCCGCGGGCATTGTTGTCTTCCTGAACCAGAAAGGCAAATGACAAGGAGCTGGTAATAAATGGAACCTTCTGTCGGCACACACAAGTGTTGCTGTAGAATGGGTTTCTTGTGATTATTGTGCCATCTCCATAAACAGTCTGGTGTAAAATGGAAAGTATCACCTTTTACTAATGTAACAGGTCACATGTTCCAAAATAAGAACATTAAAACCAAAAATGAACAAGCAGGGATACTCGCTTACTGGGAACAAATTATCAGAACTTTAAAAATGAAAGGGTATTCTAAAGAGGTGCAGTTAGATGGAGTCTCTTAGAATTATACAGTGTTGACAAATGCAATGTTAGTCATTGTCAGTTGGCTTGGCGTTCGGACAGGCTGCATATGAACAAATACATGTGTTAGGATGTACTCCTCAGTCTGTGTCATGTGCGATCCCGCATTGAGGTCTGAATTATGCTCGTACTGACTGTGTTAAAATGGTGTCGAGAAGGCTAGGCTACAGAGGTGCAAATGCTTATATTTGATCGACATAAATGTTTGAATAAAGCGGCCAGTTCCTAGACAACAGCAGTCTGTGAGGACAACAGTCGCCAGTGCGCTGGGAATTGTAAGCAGAAAGAATCAGAACATGTGTTTGCACACAGAACATTTTTAAACATTTTGTCAACAGAAGTGGATACGATAAATGTATTGGAATTTAATACACAAACCGAATTTGTCCAGAAATTCTGCTTTATACAATTCTGCATCAGGAATCTGTTTAATCAAACTGTGAATCATATTGACACACTGGTTGCCTACGTATGGAGTGAACGAAACTGATAATTAATCAAATCTTATGATCGTTGAATTGTAATACAAATCTGTGCCTGACACACTGATATTTTTTTCTTTCACAACTCCTGTGAGATAAGTAGGTCGAATCGCAGTGAAATTGTAATTCAGGTGAAGAATATAATTTCTGTCGCCCTACATACTGCCCTTTAAAATCAACTCATAAGACGCAACTCATTTAGACTTTAGAAATACAGCGCGGAAACAGGCCCTTCGGCCCACCGAGTCCGTGCGATCACCCGTACACTAACACTGTGCTACACACTAGGGTCCGTTTAGTCTTTGGAGTGTGGGAGGAAGCCAGTGGATCTAACGTGTGGGAGGAAATCAAAGCACCCAGAGAAAACCCACGCGGTCACAGGGAGAACGTACAAACTCGGTACAGACAGCACCCGTAGTCAGGATCGGACCCGGGTCTCTGTCGCTGCGGCATTGTGCCTGACTAAACGTTTAGAGATAAAGTATACAGCCACAACTCAAGGTCGGCTGAGCAAAGCGAGAAGACATAATTTTGTTAGCAAAACAGAAAATTCTGGAGCAGAAATTCTCATCAGGTTATTAGACGGTGTCTGTGGCGAAAGAAAGAGTTAAAATTACCTGTAATCAGATGTCAGTTTACAAAGGTTTACAAATATTGTTTTGTTTTCCACATAACAAAACAAATATTTGCATATAGTTATCCGAACGAAGGGCCGTGTAACACGTACTAGCAAACACATTCAGATCCTTTAGTTCGAACACGAATACGTACGGGAACAGAATACGAATTCACATGCACATACAGTTAGATATATAGAAATACTCTAGCACACATACACGTACAAAACAACGGAGGCATAAGATCAGCACAAGTAGATTTAAACACATACGCACAAAGAGGCGCACGTATACACACACACACAGGCGCATACATAGATACACGCATACACACAGGCGCATACCTACACACACACACATACAGGCGCATACACACATACATACACGAACAAGCATGCAACCTCACTCCCTCCTTTGCAATGAAGAGAGAGAGAAAGAGAGGGGAGGAGATTATGGTTTGTTCTCAAGTGGGACACTAAATCTAATCACTTTAGTCTCGAATCTTTATTTTGAGGGGAATCAATGTGTAACGTGCAGTCTTCAGATTAGTTAATTTCCTTTCAATACATTAAAACAAAAAATCAGTGTGAGCCAGGCCTTTAATTGCAGAACATGAATTCGAGTTGTTTTATGTTGAAGGGTGCTGGTTTAAACTGAAGATAGACACAAAAAGCTGGAGTAACTCAGCGGGCAAGGCAGCAACTCTGGAGAGAAGGAATGGTTGACGTTTCGGGTCGAAAGCTTTCCCATGACTTTCAGCCTGAAGAAGGGTCTCGACCCGAAAAGTCACCCATTCCTTCTCTCCAGAGATGCTGCCTGTCCCGCTGAGTTACTCCAGCTTTTTGTATCTGTCATCTGTTTTATGTGGAATATCGGTTCAGCAATTCGTCAACCTCCCGCCATGCCTTCTCTCAGAGGATATTTATTAGACTGTAGGCCCATTTCCCCCATTTTCATAAAAAGAGGCTGAATACTAAATAATCAATCTTCATTTTCCCGTGGACAAGAAAAGAAGGAACGTGGCTTCCGGCTCATTCCTACTAATTGGAAGACTATCAAACCCAGGCCCCAAACCCCTGCCAGTTAACGCGCATTCCTTCTTTCCATAGCTAAAGAAGTTTCCATAGCTAAAGAAATTTGCAGCCACCAGAGTTGCAAATTTAATTATTTATCAATACCTGCTTACAGATTTTTGCGATTAACTGTAATAATTTTCCATTGACTTACTGTCAAGTTTAATAAATTGATCAACATTGCAACACTGATCGTTTAGAAAAGAATGAAGGAAATCTGATCTGACAGTTCTTTTATGACTATTTTGTACGAGCGCAAGGAATTATTGAAGTGCTTATTGTACATTGACATATGGAGTCCGGTACCGCTCGGAGCATTGAAGAAGCTGGCGTGCGTCCTATTGTTGACAGAATAATGCACTGGACTCTCCCGTGAATCATATTCGATTTTGGTCACATAAGTAATGCGTAGGAAGGAACTGCAGATACTGCTTTAAACCGAAGATAGACACAACATGCTGGATTAACTCAGCGGGACAGGCAGCATCTCTGGATAGAAGGAATGGGTGACTTTTCGGGTCGTGGTGCTTCTTTAGACTGCAAATGCAAGTAATGCATTTGTTACTGAAATGTAAAACAATTCTCCTTCGGGCACAATATTCGCATTGGCACCCGAACTGTCCAGAATAAATGTCAAAACTATAAAGCTCTACTAAAATATTGATGAAGCAACATTATATTCAAATTTATCTTAATGATAATGAACTTCCAGGCTGTCACCAACGCCGCTGGCTCAAGAGTTAAGGGGAATGTGCATAGCTATTGTTACTCAATGATGAAAAAGAGCGAGTGCCTTCGTGTACATTTCATTCATTATCTGTTGTTAGATTAAAAATAATGGATATTTTTTAGTTTTGTTTTAAGCGAATTAAGCTCCTAATCTTTAATATTGTTTGGGCGTGTTATAGCATCGGCGGTTACAAGCCTGGCCTGTTCTCCTCAAGTATTTACTTAGCACATCTCCTAATCCCTTTAACTGGATCGCTGCCATGTATGTACAGCCGCTGTTTCAAACACTAGTCCCACAATCTATTCGAGAAATGTAAAGATGCAAAAGAAAAGATATTTCCCCCGGTGGCCAAAATTCGTTCAGCTTTTTATTCATCGTAGTCAATTATTTTATGTGTGCTATCCTTTCACGGAATCGACAGAACAGGACTGTTGAGAACTCAAAAAAAAAACATACTTTCAATTTCCCAGACTGTATAATCACACCGTATTAAGACGGATTCGAATTCATTGGTTTTAAAGGACACCACGATAAAGTTGTCTTTCAACATCAATTCCAGGTTGTCAGTAGATTATCCACGTTAGGTTGAAGATGGATACAAAAACTCAGCGGGACAGGCAGCATTTTTGGAGAGAAGGAATGGGTGACGTTTCGGGCTATCGACCCTTCTTCAGACCTTCTTCGTGTTAGGTTATACATTGTACACCGCAGAATATATCTCAAATACTGTCCTAGTCGAAATAGAACTGGATATTGCATTTATTGAGTGAGGAAAATATATTTTATTTCTGGTTATCAAACCTGTATTCTGACGCAAGCATTTTTTTTTCTAAACAGCTTGAATATTTTCTGAAACGTTTCGAGTTAATGGACAGGTATTTACGTCACTTAATAATGATTCAACCCCAATGTAAAGAGCAGAAGGAACTGGACATGCCCCTTCACGACTATGAGATTTCATGACACTAGATTTCATGACAAGTGTGCTGACAAACACTTCACACTTGTGCTGATTCTGACTACTAAGGGCCTTTACATTTCATTTGTTCCACGCTCGTGTAATTTCAGGCACACCCTGAGCAAAATGAGCCACCGATGTGCCGTGGATTTGAATAATTCTGGGGGCCAGGAGGCCGTTCAAATTTTAGAACAACAAAAAAAGTTAGTGGGCTGCGCATGAACGCCGGGGATTCAAAGAGCTTCTCGACGCAGTGTGTGAAATGAAAGTAAAACGGGGATGTGGCTAATCCCCTCCACTATTCATTCGAGTTAATGGTAATGTGGCCTTCTTCAAATAAAACGCAAGGATCCCCGACAGTTCCATTTCTTTAGAACACGGGCACTAAAGAGAGAGGTAGGAGGAGAGACCCAATGAATGAATGGGATGAGGAAAGTTAAAAGGCATCGAAATGGGGTAATGTATTTTGAGTTAGGATTAATAGAAAATCGTCCAATAAATGTATTGGGTCATAAAGAATATTTGATAGAAAAGGTTTAAAGTTGACCGAATTAAGTTAAAGCGCCAGTGTCAAATCTTCAGCAACTGCTTATTTTGCTGCTTTCTATATTTTTTCCACTTTTCTCTGGGTTTCCATAACATTGCTTGCCCCAGTCTATAATTTACCACCATCCCCAGACCCCTGGAGTAGGACGGAAAGTTGGTTATGGTTAAATTACACCCTGTACCTGTGCGAAAATCAATCACCTCCCAAAATGAAGCAATCCAGGGTATTTGTATCGGTTTGGAATTTCTTGATGATCAAACATTTGATGCGAACAAGGATATCATTTTAAATTAGATGGAAAATTTTGTTGCAAGGAGAAATGTACATAAATATATTTATAAAATGCCTTCAACATAGCTTGCGAAAGTTACAAAGCTCTTTATATATTATGAGCTCGAAATGCTTCACTTAAGTGGCACAGTCGTTGTCGGTAGTACAAAGCAAAAGTCTTTTATAATTGTATAAATACTTCACGAAAGGTTCTGCGGGTCCTTCTCATGTAACCCATCTTCTCAAAAACACACCGCACGGTTATTTGAGAACATTAGAAAAAATGTGTTGGTCGCACGCAGCCGCCCTACTCGCAGATTGCTGACTTCTCCCAACTTGTCTGAAAGTTTTAAACGCTAAAGGTAAAAGTGAGCGGGCTAACTAGGGTCTGAATTCACGTCGAAACACTGTCATGTTGCGCCTGAAGGCAGCGATCAACCGATGGCCAGGTTGTCCAAACTCACATTGTTCATGTCAGTAAATTGACATAAATATTTTAAACCAAAGCAACCTTTGATTTAGACGTCTATTAATCCAGATTGAATACATTTGGTATTCTCGACGTGTTAAACCTTGTCCCGGTAAACATTCTCGGCACATTTCCTGCATCCACCTTAATTCCGCTTTAATTCATTCAGTGCCATATTATTACTGAATGGCATTTTTGCAAGGACGTTTCGTTATGATAAGGAACTTAGCTGGTTTGCAGAGTCCGTGTTTAATCAGTGGAAATGCCGATTAGATCATGCTCTGATCTCAGGGATTTATGCATTATACGTAAAATCGATGATAAGATTTAGCGTGCCTTTTCTCCACTGTTATTGTGTAATGGAATCCATAGGCTCCTTATAACATTGGATAGATACAACACACACACATATACACACACATATATATATATATATATATATATAACATATATAACATATATAAAATATATTAAAAAATATATATATAACATAACATAATATATTGCACAAATAATGCCAACCTGTTCAGTTACTATCATTGTCAACCAGAGAATAGGGAGAAATTCGTTGCACGGAGACTGAATACATGTATTAGATTTTTTTCGTGTTGGAAAAAATAAATACGTTTTTCCCTCGGCATCCCTCTGCGACACTGGGCAATCCATAACCCAGATTACCTTTTTCTGAGTTTATCGAAACTGCAAATGTTTCGTGCAAATTAGGCAGTAAACCTGTCTGTTTTCTATTTAAAAAATCAACGCCCCCTTCCTATAGTTAAAATTCACACTTTCACTTGCGGACGAGGACGAATAATACATTTACTTTGCAGAATTTGAACAGACAAAAATCCGGTTATATTAATCATTAGACTAAAGAAGAAATTATATTTGGATTCTCCTTTGAATACGGCGCCACAGAAGAAGTTAGGTCAAAAGCGGTGCAACGGTGAGACAATTCTAGAGACAGACAAGTGAAGCTATGCGAGAAGAACGGGGGGGGGGGGGGGGGGGGCATGTTGCATTTGTTTAATAGTGATTTGTAAATCAAAACTTGAGAGATGATTGAAGGACGAAACGATAGGACTCCCCTCGCCAATCCCACCGCATACCACAATGACACCATCCTCCACTGAACTCCTTCCTTCACCTTGTACTGTAGACACTCTGGAAGGAGAGTCGTGGATCGATCGCCCCCCACGCCCCACCCACCAACCCATGTAGCTAATGGTTTAGTTTAGTTTAGCGATACAGCGCGTAAACAGACGCTTCGGCCCACCGAGTCCGCGCTGATCAGCGATCCCCGCGCACAGACGCCAGTGCTGCTCGCCTTATCATTAATATCCACTGGCTTCACTTGTGTGGAATTAATTTACGTGTCCAGCTATTAACTCATCTGTTAAACACATTGTAAAATAGATGTTCTGGTAAGTCTGGAACATAAACATTGCTATTCTTTCTATAGTTTACGTTGTAAAACTTAGTATACGTAATATATTTTGGCAAGCATTAAGAGTTAAATGTGAAGAATTAGGTTATGTTTAATGTAAACGAGGACCACATGACATAGGTTTAAGTTTAAGGGAGGTGGGGGTGGGAAGAGATTTAATAGGAACCTGAGGGATAACTTTTTCACGCAAAGGGTGGTAGGTGCCGGAGAAGATAGTTGAGGCAGGATGTAGTTATCGCAACGTTTAAGAAACATTTAGACAGGTACATAGATAGGACAGGTTTAGTGGGATGTGAGCCAAATGCAGGCCGGTGGGACCAGTGTCGATGGGACATGCTGGTCGGTGTGGTTAAATTGGGCCGAAGGTCCTGTTTCCACGACTCTATGACTCTAATAACGCTGACTTGATTGCATGACCAAGTTACCCCTCGGGTTCCTATTTAATTTCAACACAATTCACGTTCAATTTTATTCTCGTTATAAAGATTTCATCATGCCGTGTTCCAAAATCGTAAATATGAAAATGTTTCTCATTCCCATCATGTAGGTAATATTTGATTACATCGGATCCTTCTGCGCATAAACGGACTGACACAACCCTTTTGCGGCACAGTGGCCCCGGAGCGCCAGAGATCTGGGTTCGATTTTGACCTGTGTGCTGTCCGTTCTCTCTGTGATCGCGAGGGGTTCCTCCGGGTGCTCTGGTTTCCTCGCACATCCCAAAGACGTGGGTTTGCAGGTTAACTAGCACTCTGTAAAATGCCCTCGTTTTATTGTTCTGCTTCCAAGGAAACTCACACCAAGGTTCTCGAGAACCTTAAAATTGTGTCATACATTTAGAAATTCATCGTGGGTACAATAAGAGCTTTATATAATAAACTACCCGGGCTAAGGGACTGCGCGCATAATTTATCTGTCCTCAAAACAAATATACCACGTGTTGTTTCTCGTGTGCCGTTGGAGAAGTCTAGTTTTCACGTGGCCAATTGGGAGAAGAGAAAATATACTTTCCTTGTTTAAAAGGGGAACTGGGAGGTGTGGGAGGAAATCTGGGCTGAGGCCGAGTGGGTCGAAAAATTTCACATAAATACTGCGGTGATTCAAGGCATAACAAATCAAAATCAAGGCCTTTGGATAACTGGGAAAATATGAACTGACTGTTAGGAGATACAATTGATTCACTGAAGGCAGCAAAAGGCAACATTAACAGATTTCTGTAAATCTTCTCAAAATCCCATTCTCAAAGGTGCAGTCTCTTTGCAGAATAGCTCAAGAAAACAAACAATATTATAAGCACAAAAAGATAAAAAGCCTGGAGGATTTCAGCGGATCAGACAGCATTGGTAGAGGGAATGGACAGACCACGTTTCGGGTCAGCATTCTTATTCAGTCTGGATACTGACCCATCATATTCTGTTTCTTCTGTCTATTCCTTTCACAGCTGCCGCCTGACCCTCAAATGTAAGGGGAAAATATACAATTATTGGCATGACCCTCATCAGCATTAATGTCCACAGGGAACATGGTGGTCCAACATCATAGGTCCCTGAAAGTGGCAACACAAGTGACTAGAGTGGTAAAGAAGGCATTGAGTATAAGAGTCAGGCTATCATGATGCAGCTTTATAGGACTCAAGTTAGGTAATGCCTGGAATGTTGCATGCTGTTCTGATCGCCCCATTGGAGGAGGGATGTGGAGGCTTTGAAAAAAAATGGTGCAGAGGAGGTTTAGCAGAATGTTGCCTGGATTAGGGGGATATGAGCTCAGGGCAGAAGTTGGACAGACTTAGACTGTGCTTTTCTGGAACGCCGGAGGTTTCGGGGAATCCAGATATAAGTATATACACATGCGAGGCATTGATAGGGTAGCCAATCAGAACCTTTTTCCCAGGAAGGGAAAAAACAACCAAGAGGGTATAGCTTTGAGTTGAGAAGAACAAAGTTAAAGGGAGATGTGCGGGGCAATCTTTTTTTACACAGAGGGTGTGAGTGCCTCGAATCTTCTGCCAGGGGTGGTAGTTGAGGTAGAAATGACGGTGTATTTTAAGAGGCTTTTGGTTAGGCATTTGGACATGCAAGGATCGGAGGAATATGGATTAGGCGCAGGTGGACAAGAGATGGTCTTGGCATAATGTTCGGCACCCATATTGCAAGCCGAAGGTCCTGCTCATGCTATTCTGTTCTATGATCCGCTGAGTTCCTCCAGTCTTTCGTCTTTGTTTTAGATGTCAGCATCTGCAGTTTCTAATCCCTGTTATGTTCAGATACACTGATGGAAGCTGAGAACAAGATGTGTATCTATCTGTGTAAGAAGGAACTGCAGATGTTGGTTTAAACCGGACAGAGACACAAAATGCTGGAGTAACTCAGCGGGGACAGGCAGCATCTATGGGGAGAAGGAATGGGTGACGTTTCAGGTCAATTTTCATTATTAGAAATGTTTTATTTTCGGGGTGGGTGGAAATATCGAAACAGATCGGCACATTTTATTGGTCAACTTGGTATCTTGGGATCAACGTTATCTTCTCAATTAGAACATCAATATAGAATAAGACATGGAAATAAGAAAACATCGGACCATTTCTGAAGAGCATAATCTGTGCAATGATATATCGCATACCATCTCGAATAGTATGCGTTTGAAATCATGTTCAGTACAAACATTGTGGGCCTCGGGGCCCGTTCATGTGCTGTACTGTTCTATGTTCTATGTAAATATCCCCGGGAGAAGACAAACAAGAAGTGGAAAAGTATGGACCGAGGATGACCTTGGAACAGGATTGATGGTCAAGACATGATTAAGTTTCTTCTCATTTTTTTCTTAAAATATGCTTTCCATGTCGTATCTCAGCAAACATCAACAAAACAAATGATCTGGCCATTTATCTCATTAGACGCGTCATGAAAAGGTGCGGACGTGGAACTAACTAGATTGCTCTTGTGGCGCGGACTTGACCCATGAATGACTTCTTCCACACTTCTGAGATTCTACCAGTTTGACCTTTTGTACCCAAATCGATTATCATGGAAGTGCAAATTTCCTTGTGTAATTGCAAGTCAATTGACAATACAATGACCCCGGATCACACAACCGCCAGGTAAATGACAATATTTAGAATTGAAGGAAACCCTTCTAAACAGAATGTTCACCCGGTCTCCGAATGTGAACTAAATGTACCAGAGGCAGTTAATATGATGAAACCTTGTGTATGGTCTGCAAAACAAAGAATCTCACCGCGCCATGTGATTACAAAGTATCAATTAATCAAGCAATCAGTTAAAAACGTGAAGAGAGAAATCAGGGAAATTAGATTTTGTGAGGAGTTAGAGGAGAAATAAATAATTAGTTAGAGGAGAAATAAAAACATATTATCCTCTAACGCCTTCAAAAATTTAAATTCCCTGGTTTCTCTCTTCACATTTTTGATTGATTGCTTGATACGGAACCGACAGAAAGATCACAGGTTTAATGGGTGCACATTATTGACCACGAAAAGAAAATGGGAGTGATAATGGAGAAATGCATCAAACTAGTGTAACTCGGAATGATGACCCCGTCTCCGTGGAAAGCAGTGAATTGCGTACAGTTCTGGAAATTCTGCTGAGCTAGAAAATACAAAAAGTTACTTAAATACTCCGGGGAGAAAAGGAACTGGGGCTTGTAGCTAGAGAAAGGACAGGAGGGGGTTGGTTTATTTGGGAATTCCAAATTAATGCGGCTGTTGTGTGTACTGACAGGGTCAGTGGAGCTCGTAGCGGCTTGCACGTAGTTGAGACAATGGGAGGTTTTCAGCATAGTTCACCACAGATCATGTCCTCGTACAAATGAACAAGGACCTTGGGGAGGAGTCCGGAACGCAAGGAAATTGAGTGCCGCGAAATGTTGGTAGACGGAGTAAGAGAGAGGTAAACCCAGAGAAGGCGAATTTAACACCAAAAGCTCCCCATCCACGTACACACCTTCTGCATTATTTCGGGACTTGGTTCTTTCAAACCATTCCTGTTACCCCCCCCCCCCCCCATATTTCTGAGCAATATTATTTCACCACGAAATGGAAACAGAAGGACTCACATTTTCATGCTTTTCCCTTCAGGTAAAGGTCTGGTTTCAGAACAGAAGGACCAAGTACAAGCGACAGAAGCTGGAGGAGGAGAGCCCCGATACGCAGCAGAAGAGGAAAGGGACACAACATGTGAGCAGGTGGAGAATGGCCACCAGGCAGACCAGCCCGGAGGACATTGATGTGATTTCAGAAGATTAGAGGTCGCCTGGATTAAGACATAACCATTCCAATGTTTCAGTATAATTCGTGCAATGATGACTGCGAACAGCCAGATAGATGGCTTGAGGTTATTAAATATTCAACATGTTTAATAATACTGGCCCATCATGGAATTCCCGATTCCACTTCTGATCAAGTCACACGACACAAAGGTGGACTAAAAACACTTCAACCGTGTGATTATAGTTTAATTAAAAAGAATCTTTGTTAAGAAAACAGTGTGAGTGCAGCAAGTGGAAGACGGAGCGTTCTCGCTAGAGGTTGGTAGGCTGGCCGTGGGTGGAGCCCACCTGGGCTCACGTCCTTCATTGAGCATTGAATTGGTTTCAGGTGGATTTGGTAGCATTCGGCGTCCTCGCAGTTAATGCCACGGGGATTGTGTTTTCTTTTCACGTTTTAGGTTGGAGGATTAAACAATAAATATAAATGAACGCAAGGCCCGGCGTAGCCCTTGCGCGCAGCCTGAACACAAGGAGATTTATGTGAATGAGAACAAAAAAAAGTTCATTTGCAAGTTTCTACGGGTTTAAAACTGAGGAAGGGACGGTCTTAAGGAGGTTAGCGCCGAAGACCTCGTGTCCGTGAATGGCACTGTGTGATTCCCGTTACTTGATGTTATGTCTCATCTCACCCCCTCCGCATAGATCTGTTTTATAATGGTCTTTTTGGTCGATTGTAAATAAACGTGTCACCAATGATATGCCCCATACCACAAAATAATAAGGAAATATTTTTTCCACAATAAAATATATTGCAAAAAAAACCCATGTTTAGTAAAGGCTACATATGGCAAATTAATTCGTTCAATATCCACGCGGAGAAGTGCGTGGGCAGGGAGTGTCTGCTATACTGGGTCGGCCGGGACCGTGCGCGTTTGCAACATTATAATGGAACTGCAGATGCTAGAATGTTGATTTAAAAAACAAAACGGAGTGCGGGAGGAGCTCAGCGGGTCAGCCGGCAACTATGGCAATGGACAGACAATTAACCGATGGGGACTGTTCTTCTGACTGACTGAGTGGGGAGGGAAAGCTAGCAAAAAGAGAAGTAGGGGTGGAGCAAACGCTGGCAAATGATTTGTGGGTATTGGTGAAAGGTGGATGCGGGAAATTGGCAGATGGGTGGAGATAGTGAGACCTTCTTCAAAGTAAGCATGCTTTGAGGAGATTTTGCCTTGGGACAGTAGAACGAAGACACGAGAGAGAGAGAGTGGACTAGGGAATTTTGAGAAAACAAAGAGAAAGTGTTGGGGGAACTCAGCAGGCCAGACAGCATCTGTGGAGTGAAGTTGATAGATGACGTTTTGGGTCTGGATCAGACTGATGGATTGAGGGGAGAAAGCTGGATATGCAAAGGTGGTGCAAAGAGTGGCAAGTGATAAGTTGGTACAGGTGACGAGAGTGATTGGCAGATAGAGCATTGAACAGCACAGCAACGGTGCCAAACATGATGCCAAGACCATCTCTTATCTACCTGCATATAAACCATGACTCTCCATTCTCTGCAAAAGAAAATGCCTTTCCAGAAGTCTCTTAAATGCTACCATATTTGCTCAACCACAATTCCTGGCAGCTTGTTCCAGGCACTTGCCACCCTCTGGGTATAAAACTTGCCTCCCACATCTCCCTTAACTGTTGCCCCATCTCACCTTCAAATTAACTCCTATTATTTGATTTTACCATTCTGGGGAAAAAAAGGTTCTGACTGTCTACCCTATCTATGGTGATAAGTGATAGGAGCAGAATTAGGCCATTTGACCCATTAAGTCTTGGCAAAGATTTCCACAGATTCACCATTCTCATAATTTTATATTCAACTATCAGGTCTTCCTGCCTGCCTCTGACATTCCTGGCTAACGGGTTAAGTCTGTACAAGCACTCCCTATACATAATAGCCCATAATCCAGCCATCTAATGGGTGGGAATAGTGAGGATTTCTTCAAAGTAATATTTGAAGAAGATTTTGAGAAGATTTGTGGAGCAGCAAAATGACACAGGAGACTGCAGACTGGAATCTTTAAAAATATTCACCGTGTCCATCTCCCTCCAAGGTTTCTGTCTGTGTGGAACTCATTGAACTCCTCCACATGAACACAAATGACACACCACAGTTGTGGATAATTTGGGAAATCATCAATATCTACAGATTGGGGCTACTGATTTAGATAGCACGCGGTAATAACTTGAAATTTACGGATGCATATGAGATTGAAAATTTGACTTACAGAAAGAAACAGCAGATTAGTGAATTATTCGCTATGGATTTCCCTAATCAATACACATGAACAACTCAAAAACAATCCTTACAGTTGATGGTCAACACAAGGAAGAAGAGCCAGTTATCCCATCCTAGTTCATTCATCCTGGATATCTCCAAAGTGCCATTATGTATGTTTTCATTTGATGCACAAATGATGACGGACTTTGGATAAATCAAATCAAAATTACAAATCAAAATTAATCATTATAGTACTTTAAATGTCGCAAAAAATCCCACATGTTAGAACATGATCAGAAAAAGGTTGTCATCGAGGGTCCAAAAAGGATATAAAAAGACCCTGAAGGGAGTTACATACAGGCCTCCGAACAGTAGTCAGGATGTAGGACATCAGGATGTACAATCTGTATGTAAGAATGCCAATGTTACAGAGATCATGGAGGATTTCAATCTGCAGGTAGACTGGCAAAATCACATTGGTACTTGATCCCTGGAGAAGGAATTTGTGGGGTGCTTATGAGGTAGCTTCCTAGAGCAGCATGTGGTCAAGTCTATAAGGGAAAGGGCAATTCCAGATTTGGTGCACGTAATGAACCTGATTTGATTAGGTAACTCAATAACCCAAATGAGGTTGTGACCATAATATAATAAAATTTAACCTGCAGTTTGAGATGGAGAAGATGAAATCAGATGTGTCGGTAATAGTGTTGGGTAAAGGTAACTAGAGAGGAATGAGGAGGGAACTGGCTAATGATGATTGGAAAGGGAACCTAGCAAGAATGACAGTGGAGCAGCAATGGCAAGAATTTCTGGGAGTAATTCAAAAGATGCAGCATCCTTTCATCTCAAAGAGGAAGACAAATTCTAAGGGGAAAGTAAGGCAGACTAAGGAAGTCAAAGACGGCGAGTCTGAAGAAAGATTTCGGCCCTATTTCCTTCGCTCCATAGATGCTGCCTCACCCGCTGAGTTTCTCCAGCATTTTTGTCTACCTATAAAATTATAAGAGAAGGCTTATAATATTGAAAAGATAACCATAAAGCTGGAGGATAGCGCAGCTTTGAATAATGAACAGCAGGCAACTAAAAAGGCAATAGGGGAGAAAAGATAAAATATGAAGGTAGGCTGGCCAATGATATAAAAAAGTATACCAAACATTTCTTCAGATATATAAAGAAAAAAGAAAGGCAATGGTGGACATTAGACGGCTGGAAAATGATGCTGGGAAACTAGTTATGGGGAATAAAGAAATGGCCGACAAATTGAATATTTTTTTGTGTTAGTCTTCACAGTGGAACACACCAACAATATGCCAGAAATTCAAGAGAATCATGGGTCAGAAGTTAGTGGAGTTGCTATTACTAAAGGGAAGGTACTCGGGAAGCTGAGAGAACTAAAGGTGGATGTCATCTGGACCAGATAGACTACACCCTAGGGTTCTGAAAGAGGTAGCTTTAGAGATTGTGGAGGAATTAGCAGTGATCTTTCAAGAATCATTAGAGTTAGGAGTGGTCCCGAAGGACGGGTAAATTTAAATGGTACTGCACTGTTCCTGAAAGGAGCAAGACAAAAGAGGGGAAACTACATGCCAGTTAGCCTAACCTCAGTGGGTGATCAGATTTTAGCGCCCATTATTAGGGATGAGGTTTCCAAGTAATTAGCAGCACATGATAAAATAGGTATGGTTTTGTGAAGGAGAGAACTTGACTGACAAATCTGTTGCAATTCTGGATAGACAAAGGAGTGTTCGTGAAGTGGGGGGGGGGGGGGGGGGGTTACACAAAAAGCTGGAGAAACTCAGCGGGTGCAGCAGCAGCTAAGGAGCGAAGGAGATAGGTGACGTTTCGGGTCGAGACCCTTATTGAATGTTGTTTGCCCTTTGATAAAGTGTTGCATGTGACCCCATTGTATTAGACAGAAGATATTAGCATGGAATGAAGATTGGTTGAATAGCAGAAGGGAAAGAGTGGGAGTAAAGTGGACTTTTTCTGGTTGGCTGCAAGTGACTTGTGGTGTTCCATGGGGGTTGGAGTTTGGTCTGTTACTTTGCACATTGTATATCAATGATTTGGATGATGGAATTGATGGCTTTGTGGCCAAGTTTGCAGATGATATGAAGATAGGTGGAGAGGCAGGTAATGCACAGGAAGCAGGGAGTCTGCAGAAGAGCAGGTTGGGAGAGTGGGCAAAGAATTGGTAGATGGAATGGAGAGTAGCAAAGTGTGCTGTTATGTACTTTGGTAGTAGGAATAAAGGTGTAGATAATTTTCTAAATGTGGAAAGGAATCAGAAATGGGAGGTGCAAAGGGACGCGGGAGTGCTGGTGCAGGATTCCCAAAAGACTAATTATCGGGTTGAATCGGTAGTAAGTAAGGCAAATGCAATGTTAGCATTCATTTCGAGAGGACTAGAATATAAATGCAGGGATATAATGTCGAGGCTTTAGAAGACACTGGTCAGTCCATATTTGGAGTATTGCGAAGAGTTTTGGGCCCCATATTTTAGGAGGGATGTGCTGGCATTGGAGAGGAAGTTTAAGAGAATAACTCCAGGGATGATTAGGTTATTCATGATTGGGTATGATGAGTGTTTGATGGCTCTGGGCCTGTACTTGCTGGAATTTAGTAGGTTGAGGGGAGACCTACCAAATAATGAGACTTACCAAATAATGAAAGGTCAGTGGTAGAATTGCTGCCTTACAGCGCCAGGGCCCGGGTTCGATCCCGACTATGAGTCAAGTCAAGTCAAAAGTCAAGTCATTGAGTGCTGTCTGTATGGAGTTTGTACATTCTCTATGTGACCACATAAGTTTTCTTTGGGTGCTCTGGTTTCCTCCCACACTCCAAAGAAGCACAGGTTTGCAGATTAATTGGCTTCGGTAATTTGGAAATTGTTTCCAAATGTTTAAGATAGTGCTAGTGTACAGGAATCGTTGGTCGGCGCGGACACGGTGGGCTGAAGGGCCTGCATCCACCTTGTACCCTTAAAGTCTAAAGCCCAGATGGAATTGATGTGGAGAGGATGTTTCTGCTAATGGAAGAGTCTAGGATCAGAGGGGACAGCCTCAGAATAAAAGGATGTATCCTTAGAAACGGGATGAGGAGGAATTTCTTTAGACAGAGGGTGGAGATTCTGTGGAATTCATTGCCACAGATGGCAGCAGAGGTAAAACCTTTGGGTATTTTTAAAGATGAGATTGACAGGTTCTTGAGTGGTATGGGTGTCAAAGGTTATGGGGAGAAGGCAGAAGAATGGTGTTGAGAGGGAAGGATAGATCAGCCACGAATGGCAGAGTAGCGTCAATGGGCCGAATTTTGCTCCTATGACATGAACCCAGGAGATTTATCTACCTTCACATATTTTAAGACTTCCCCAAACTCCTAGAATGTAATATGGACTGTCCTCAAGACATCGCCATTAAGTTCCCAAATTCCCTCATCTTCATGACTTTTTCTATCGTAAACACAGTAGAGAAATATTCATTGAGGATTCGCCCATCTTCTGCAGCTGTACACTTAGATGACCAGTTTTATTTCTAAGGGGCCCTATTCTCTCTCCAATTACTTTTTCCCCTCAATATACATACAACTCTTTGGATTCTCCTTATCTCCACCCAGATATCTCCCATGCCTCCTTCTTTTTCCTGAACAGTCTCAATTTCTCTTGTCATCCAGATTCCTTACCCTTCACCGGTGCCGCATTCTACAAGGAGCGTGTATACCTTAAACTCTCACTATCCTCAAAATGCTGCTCTAAAAGCTTTGGCATGCCTTACTTTATCAAAGGCATTTTGGAAATACAAGTTGGTTTTGTACAGCACAGGAATAGGCTCATTGGAGCACAATGTTTGCGCTGAACATGATGCCAAGTTAACCTGATCTCATCTGGCTGTACCTGATCTATATTACTCAGTTCCTGTACTTCCATGTGCCTATCTTAAAGTTTCTTAAATGCCACTATTGTATCTGCCACCACCACAATTCCTCGTATTATGATCCAGACCCCCACCCGCTCTGTGTAAAAAACAGTTGCCTTGAACATCTCTATTCAACTTCCTGCATCTCATTTTATAGCTATGTCCTCTAATATTGGACTTTTCCACTCAGGAAAAAAAAGGTCTAACTGTCTATCCTATCTATGCTTCTCGTAATTTTATATACTTCTATTACATCTCCTCTCCACCTGACGTTTCATCCTCTCAAAAGCCTCCATATCCTTCCTGTATTGGGGCAACCAGAACTGCACACATTACCTCAAATGTGTAGGAAGGAACAGCAGATGCTGGTTTATACTGAAGATAGGCATAAAATGCTGGAGGAAATTCAGCAGGTCAGACAGCATCTCTGGTGAAAAGGAGTAGGTGATGATTTGGGTCAGAACCCTTCTTCAGACTGGTCTTGAACTCGTAGTTGATGACCCGAAACGTCACCGGTTCCTTTTCACCAGAGATGCTGCCAGACCCGCTGAATTATGGCCCATGCCAACCAAGATGCTTCATCTACACTCATCCCGCCTGCCTGTGTTTGGCCCATATTCCTCTAAACCTTTCCTATGCATGTATATATCCAAATATCTTAAATGTTGTTATAGTACCTGCCTAAACTACCCCCTCTTGCAGGTTATTCTGTATACCCACCAACCACTGCATGAAAATGTTGCTCCTCAGGTTCCTATTAATCCTTTCCCTCTCACTTTAAACCTATGTCTTCTTGTTCTTGATTCCCCGGCTCCGAGTAAAAGACTCTATGCGTGTCTACCCCAACTATTTCCCTCATGCCTTCCATATTTCTATAATATCATATACCTGCACTCTAAGGAATGAATCTTAGCCTGTCCAACCTCTCTCTATAACAATTTTTTGATAACCATCTTCTCCATCTACAATACTATCTACTTTAGTCACATCTGCAAACTTATTAATCATGTCTTGTACATTCTCATCCAAGTCATTGATACAAACCACAAAAAACAATGGGCCTGGCACTGACCCCTGAGACACACCATTGGTCACCGTCCTCCAGTCCAAAACTAACCTTCCACCAACACTCTCTGCTTCCTTCCATGAACCAATTTTCTCTCCAGACCACTAGCTCTCCTTGGATTGCATGCAGTCTAACCTTCCAGAGCAGCCTACCATGCAGAACCTTATCAAATGCATTGCTGATTGCCTTTAGACATTTGAGACAGTGCGGGAACAGGCCCTTTAGCCCACTGAATCCACACTAACCAGTACTCACCTCTTACACTGGCACCTACACACTGGGGACCATTCACAATTTTACTGAACCCAATTAACCTACAAGCCTGTGGGTCTTTGGAGTGTGGTAGGACACCCACATGGTCACATTGAGAATGTACAAACTTTGTGCAGACAGCACCCGTAGTCAGGATCTAACTCGAGTCTCTAGCGCTGTATGGCAGTAACTTCACCGCTGCACCACTGTGCTACTCTGCCTTTGCTCAGCTTTTAAATCCTTACTGACTTAAAAATGTAATACTCTTCCAGTTTATTTCTAAAGTCTTAGTGCTCTTCCTATCTATGTATTCTACCTTCAAAGCTTCCTTTTCTTTTTTTGAGGTGTTTCTCCTGTCTATCTCCAACACTCCCAAATGGTCACTCTAAACGCAGAAAAGATTTACTGGGATAGCAACAGTGCAGTTAAGTGCCAGTTGGCAAATGCTTCTAACATTTACTATCTATAGTTAAATTACAGAAAATCCCGTGAAGATTAAATGAATGATGTTATAATTGATGTTAAATGATAAGTGTGGCACTAAACACATTAATCATTGCTTGCACTATACACATGCATTTTATTGGCAATTGGTTCTTATTAGACTGATACCTCTGTTTATATAAAAGCTACTCATTTTTAATTTCCATTTCCTTAATACTTAATTATGACATTCTAGCTCGATGAGTTTCCTGTATATTCTGCTCCTTATATGGCCTCCAGCCAGAATAGTTATCGTTTAACATTTTTGTTCATATTCCAAGAGATTCCTTTGCTATTGCTGAAAGCACATATTTGCTGTTAATCTGTGGGTTGCTACAACAAATGCGCCACAAAATCTGTTTCAAAAAAGCAATGCTTTTCAATTATTTCATGGCAAGTCTTCGTATTGCACTGCAGTTGAAAGAAGCAATTAGGAGGAAGTCAAATGATTTCAGAAGATAGACACAAAATGCTGGAGTTATGGGCCCGTCCCACTTAGGTGACTATGCGGTCGCCACATGGTTACCACATGTTCGCGGGTGGTTGCCGGGGAGTCGCCTTCGTGGTCGTGAGGAGTTCCAGCATTCTGGGAACTAGTCGCAGCCTCATTATGGTCGCCGTAAATTTTTCCACGTTGAAACATTTGCGGCAACCAGAATGAAGCCGCCATGGAGAGTAGCGAGAATTCTTGTGCCGCAGGTGCAGTGGTAATGGGTTTCCAGGACTTCGAAGGTTGTCATAGGTTCTCGTAGGTTGTTGGTGCTGACTGGAGAATTTAAATGGCTCATTGGGAAAAAAAAACGTAAGCAGTAGTTTTCAGAACCAAGGATAACCGACCGTAATGTTAATGTCCGCCGAGCTTCACAGTCGTGTATCTCTGGCTTCTTAAAAGTTGTCTCCACTCCTTCCCCCCACTTCTCCCCCCTCTCCCCCCCTCTTTTAAAGGACTTATGTGAACCTTCCCGTACACTGTGCTTTCACCGTCTTAGTTACAGCGCCAACCTTCCTGTTCATCGTGATGTGTTTCTGTATCACATTGGCTTTGCACCGTGTGAATTTAACTCAGACAGCGTTCTCCCCACTTGCCCTGTCCCCTGCCTGCATAACGGGCTGGTGAAGGAAGCGATGTGTGTGTGTGTTCCACTCTGACAGTCGCCGTTCCAGTCGCCGGTTTTTAAGGCGACTTGACAGTCGTTGGCAATCGCCTGAAAAGTCGCCTAAGTGGGACATGCCCATAACTCAGAGGGCCAGGCATAATTTCTGGAGAGAAAGAATGGGTGACGTATTGAGTCGAGACCCTTCTTCAGTCTTGACCCAAAATGGGTCACCTATTCCTTTTCTCCAGAGATGCTGCTTGTCCCGCTGAGTTACTCTAGCATTTTGTATCTATCTTCGGTTTAAACCAGCATCTGCAGTTCCTTCCTACACAAATGATTTCAGAATCTACATAACCATTGTCATTGTTTTTTTGTAGTTGTAATTGTAATTAATTTATTAGTCCATGGGCTATCCCCATGGAGCCACGTACCCGCAAAACACCGAGATCGTTGCACTCACAGCACTCCCTCCGAGTCCTCACCAGTGCAGGCAGCACGTCGATCTTGTTTTTCGGCGACCTCGACTTCCCCACCTTAATGGAAGGCAAATAACTTATACCTTCTTTCCTCCTTTTCTCCCACGGTCGGGGCAATCGAAACTTCCACAGTCGGGGCGATCGAAGCTCCCGCAGTCGACGATCGGGACGATCGAAACTCCTGCGGTTGGAGCTCCCGCAGTTGATCCCTAACAAGGGGACACTAGCTCCACAATACTCTTGATGTAGATTGATAATCACAGGAATTAAAGGAATTAAAAAACAAATGGAAATAATTTATTTGTATTGTGCCTCAAAGTCCCCGAATGCCTTAAAGCCCTGTCCCACTGTACGAGTTCATTCAAAGAGTTCTCCCGAGTTTGCCCTGATTCGAACTCAGAGATTTACGCTAATGGCCGCTCCTCGGTACGCGGGGCTCTCGTGGACATTTTTCAACATGTTGAAAAACCTTTGTGAGTCTTCCCGAGCTTACCGCGTTTCCCGAGTACCTGCCGTTAACATTACGAGCTGCTAAGAGACGTCCCCGAGCTCTGACGTACCCGCTACGTTCATTCTACGTACTTACCACGAGTTTTATTTTATTTTTAAACTTGGGGAGCACTTGAATGAACTCGTACAGTGGACAGGGCCATTACAACTAATAATTAATTGAAGTTTCACAGCCAATTTGCACACAAAAAGGTTACAGCAATAATAATGAATTGCATCACTGAATCACCTTTTTTAAAGAAGTGCGGCAAAAATTATTTGCTGGGATGCTGGAAAAACAGTTTTTCTCTTTTCCAAAATAGTGCCATGGGATCTTCTCCCTGTACAATAGAGGGCACATCGTTTCTCGCTGATTGCACCACATCCTCATTACTGAAAGGAATATTGATCTGGATTCAGGTCTTCAGTGAAGTCCTTTAAATGAGAGTCCAGAGGAGACATCGATATAAAACCTTTTCCAAAATATGACTGCATTATCAGCCAAGATGATGCATTTACTTTGAAGTGTGGGATCTGAACCCATACATTTTTTAGAATAAGAGATGAGTCTGCTCAAGACATGAAGGTTGACATTCAACAAGCAACAAAGCTCAATATACAGCAGTCAATACCACGTTGTATTTTCATGCCCTTTGATAGCGTTAAAGGGAAGGAAAAACTGAAAGCTAAAACAAAGCCCATTTTCTAATAAAATGGGCATATAATTGATGATTATGTGCATGATGTCGAGGCCTGACCCGACTGATAGATCATCCTCATGGACTGCCCACCACCGCTGCCCAACTCCAGGATATAGACCTGAACCTAGCCCGACCACCTACTTTATCGAGCAGCCCATCGCACACTCCAACTCTTGGAGATCAGGTGCAGCCATCCACTCAGGAAATTTATAAACATGGGAGGTGGACTGCAGGTGAAACTGAAACTGTGTGGTTTCAAGACCCCCTCCCCAGCTTACTGTTGGCAAACGTTCAAGTTATTGAAAACAAAATAGATGAACATAAAGCAAGACTCACCTACCTCAAAGAACCTAGAGCCTGCAACATGGAGAACAGCCTCCATGTTGCAGGCTCCAGGACTCAGCTCCAGGCTCACAGCCTCCATTCTGCACACTCCTCCACCACAGGCTCTGACTCTCCTGGGTCCTACTGCTTCCCCCCTTCTCCTACAGGAAACAGTAATTATCCCACTGGGTCTTCCTCTTCCCACTCTTTAATCAGGTTACCCCAACTACCCCCCACTCATACATGAACCCTCACGCCCCCCTGCTCTCTGAACAGCCACCATCCCCCTCAGGATTTTGCTCCAAACTCCGTCCACCCCCCTTGGATTTTCACTATCCCCCCTGACTCCCTATCCGATACTGAATGGTCTGTCCTTAACAAAGGCCTCATCTCCCCCATCTCAATTATTTCCAGGTCTGTCATAACTTTTCTTCTGTTGTCTCTGCCTCGGTGCCTTTTTCAATGGGAAAGAGTCCTCACCACCCAGTGATGACCCCTTCTCCCATCTCCACCGGTCCCCCTCCTCTTGGACTCCCCCGGATGACCTTCTACCCACTTTAGATCTTTTCATTTCTAACTGCTGGCATGACATCAACCATCTTAACGTTTCCACACCCCTTACCTACTCTAACCTCAAGCCCTATGAACGTACAGCCCTCCACTCACTCTGCAACAATCCAGACATTATCATCAAGCCTGCAGACAAGGGAGGTGCCGTTTTAGTGACCTCTACTGGGTTGAGGCCAGGTGCCAGCTCTCAGACCCCTCCTCTTGGACCATGACCCCACAGGTGAGCACCAGGCCATTATCTCACAGAACATCTCTGATTCCATCACTTCTGGCCATCAGCCCTCCACAGCCTCCAACCTTATGGAACTGCCAATGCAGACCCATTGTTTCTGCCTGCTTCTGCCCACAGAAATCATTTCCATGAACCTTGACTCCATCCTAACTCTCCAGGTCCAATCCCTCCCGACCTATGTCCAAGATACCTCACACATCCTTCATCTCTTTAATGACTTCTGTTTCCCAGGCCCCCGTTCCCTCATCTTTACTATGAACATTCAGTCACTCTACACCTCTATTCCCCACCAGGAAGATCAAAAAGCTTCTTCCTCGACTGCAGAACCTGCCAATTTCCCTCTATGAACACTCTCCACCACCTCACTCTCAATAACTTCTCAGTCGACCCCTCCCACTTCCTCCAAATCCAAGACGTTGCTACGGGGAATTGCACGGGCCCTAGCTATGCCTGCATCTTTGTAGGGTACATTGAACAATCCCTATTCTAGGCGTACACTGGCTCAATTCTCGAACTTTATCTCCACTACATTGACGACTATATTGGGGATAGCTCCTGCACCCATGCAGAACTCATGGACTTCAATAACGCCACTACCAGTTTCCATCCTGTGCTCAAATTCACAGGTCATCTTTGACACCTCCCTCCCCTTTCTTGATCTCACCTAGCAATGTTACAAAATTTTGAGATATTAAAAATCAAGTCTGCAATTGATCCCATCAGATAAAGCATAAAAAGAAGTTTAATTTGACACCTAATTCACTTTCATATCTTCAGTATTAAAAAAGTTATGGCCATTTCCATACTCAGAAATTAGCATCTTGTTCCCTATTGCTTTTGCATTGACTTAACACAAAAGCTGTGATCGAGGACAGTCAAAAGCCCATAACTTTCTTAAAAATTAAGAGAACTGAATGACATTTTCAGTTATTATAGATTGAAGCATTCTGAAAAATATAAAACATCTTACTTGGATGACCTGAAATTAAAGCATATAATTAGTTAATTACCTAATTGTAGTCAATTACAAAATTGACCGATGTGACGGAAATAGTAATAAACACCCAGATTGCCTTGAAAATTCAAAAATGTGATGTTCTCAAGATCAGAACTTTAATATCATTGTATTATATGTTGTAAGTCCGTAACAGATAGGTAAATAAATTACAATTTCTAGCAATAGACCAAGTCTTTATGGAGAAGATCAGTTGCTAGCTGCTACATTGGCATATCATAATCTGTAGCATCATCATACTCCTCAGATTGTAAGCAATAAGCAACTCTGTACACCTTGTTTTTCCTCAACTTTTCAATTTTGGCATTGCAAACTACAAGTTTTTGCTCTTCAAACCAAGCATGACATGCCTTTCTGCCCACTACATTCCCATTAAGAATGTCCTGTAGATTCCATTTCTTAAGTAAAGGATTAAAAAAAAACAGCCTAAGTATCCAAATAACAAACTAATCCCATTCACACAAGAATTCACAATGTAACATGATTTTTAAATCTCACTGTCATGAATTCATATGCCAGATGGAAGGAATTTGATGTTTAATTCCCACAAATTAATCTAGAAACATCCACTCAATATAATCAAAATCTTTATTTTTTTGCACAATACATGGGACTGATATTTAGTATAAAAATATTGACTATGGGTAGACAATAACACAAAATATAGACGATTTAGATGCTCTTATGACACGATTGTCCAAAAAAAAAGAGCATTTAAATCATCTTGCGAGTGGGTTTTTCTGGAACCCGATCGATTGGAACGTTGCATTTGCGGTGAATTTGAACCCCATATCGGCTGGAAAAACTGCTGGTTCGTATGAGGCCCAAATCACAATTTTGCAACGTAAAATTAGATTAAAGTGATCCCAAGAAGCAAGTGTATTTTATATGTAAAATACACGACTTACCCTTTGTTTTGTCCCGTTCTTGCGATCCGTCACATTGTAGGCATTGAGGGCGTTCAAAGTCGCTTTTTATTTTAATCAAATTATTAAATTGTCTCGCGATAAAAATAAAAAAAAATTTGGAATGTAAGTCGGATCGATTATTCTTCAGCAACTAGCAGCCCGAGGAAATCCGCCTTGGACAGGCGGTATAAAACTGGATTTTAATCCCCCCCCCCCCCCTCAAAGGCGCCAAAGTCGTGCACACAGCCAGTGGCAGAACTGCAGCCCCGCTGAAGGTAAGTTTTGTAACATCGCTATCTCGCCATCTCCATCACAGGAGATAGATTATCCACTGACATCTATTACAAACCTACTGACTCCCACAGCTATTTAGACTATTACATATTCTGTTGTGCTGCAGCAAGTAAGAATTTCATTGTTCTGTCTGGGACATATGACAAGAAAACGCTTTTGACTCTTGACTCTCTCTTGACGACGCTTGACTACATTTCTTTCACCCTTCCTCCTGCAAAGACTCAATCCACTATTCCCAATTCCTCCGTCTCCACCGCATCCACGTCCAAGATGAGGTGTTCCATACCACAACATCCGAGATATGCTCATTCTTTAGGGAACAGGATTTTCCCTCATCTGTCATAGATGATGCCCTCACATGTGTCTTCTTGGTATCCCGTAGCTCCGCTCTTGCTTCCCTTCCTCCCCAGTTGCAACATGGACGGAGTCCCCCCTTGTCCTCACCTTCACCCCATCAGCCGTCGCATATAGCACATATTTCTCTGAAGGTTTCACTACCCCACTGGGATCCTACCACTAGTCACATCTTCCCATCTCCACCCCTTTCTGATTCCCGCAAAGAACATCCCCTCTGCAACTAGCTGGTTAACTCATCCCTTCTCACACAAACCACCCCTTCCCCAGGTACCTTCTCCTGCAACCGCAGGAGATGTAACATCTGTCCCTATACCTCCTCCCTCAACTCCATCCAGGGACCCCAACAGTCCTTTCAGATGAGGCAGAGGTTCACTTTCACCTCTTCCAACCTCATCTACTGTATCCGTTATTCTCGGTGTGGACTCCTATATATCGGTGAGACCAAGCACAGACTGGGCGATTGATTCGCGGAACACCTCCGCTCAGTCTGTCTTGGCCTACCGGTTGCCAAACATTTTAACTGTCCTTCCCATTCCCACACTGACTTTTCTGTCCTGGGGCCCCTCCACTGTCTGAATGAGGCCACACACAAAGTGGAGGAACAGCACCTCATGTTTCATTTAGGCAGCTTACAATCTAGAGGTATGAACATTGATTTCTCTAATTCCAATTAGCCCTTGCATTCTCTCTCCCTCCGTCCCTCACCCACTCTAGCCGTCTTGCTAGTTTTATAGTTTGTATCGCCTCTTCCACAACCAACAATGGACCATTGTGGGCTCTTTGGTCATCGGTGCTGGCTCTGATCTGTTCTGTACCTTTTCATATCTCTAGTTTCCCTCTCCCATGACACTCAGTCTGAAGAAGGGTCTCCACCCGAAACGTCACCTATTCCTTTTCTCCAGAGATGCTGCCCAACTCGCTGAGTTACTCCAGCCTTTTGAGTCTATCTTCAAAGAACTGAGGGACTGATGTGTGCTTTGTTTTACAGTCTTGGTTCTCTCTTGCCTCATCTGACTGTACCATGTAACGTGAAGGCTTCTCACGACACCTGATGGACTAAACAACGTCCCCAAGCAAGGTAATGGGCAGAGGGCAGATAGCAGAAGGCAGAGGGGTCTGTCTCCTAATTAACTCTTCAGAATGCTCAGAAGTAACGGCCCTGGCAAGCTCCTACTGCCCAGACCTGGAATATTTTATGAGCATTGTCGTTCCCTGCTGCCTGCTGAATTCACCACAGCTATCCTGACAGCATCTCCTGTTCAACCAGAGGTCCAAACACCGTAGACCACGCTACTCAACCATCGCTGAGACGCATATCACTCCATCCCTGATCGCCCTTTGGTAAATCTGACCATCTGCCTGTTCTTGTACTCCCTGCTCACAACCAGAAAATTAAGCGGGCGGATCCAGAATAGAAACTTGTATTGTGCTGTTCTATTACCCCATTTAGGATATCAACTGACGTGTCGAATAAAAGAGTCCAAACCAAGGATTAGTACAACTTAATCTATATTAACATTCAAGTTACCTAAAGCATGCATGCAAACCACTGACTTGTAATAAGTTCTCATTTGCTTTACTATTTTACTTTATCACTTTTTACAGTAAATGACGGACTCAGATATTTCCCATATGAATGCATTTGCCAGCTGCACTCTAATCTCTGAGCTTCGAGCTTGGCTCCCTCCTTCTTGCGATTGTTGTTCTGGGTTGTCACTGCCGATGTGTCAGGCTGCCCTTCTTTTACACTATTTTGTCCTTCATTTTTTAAAGGAAGCCTTTGTTCTATCCTAAGGCTCTTGTGACTCAGAGGTCAATCATTTTAAGTTGTCACGCATCCAAGAAGAGAATAAACAAAACAAAACAGGCCAAAGAACTATTAGTTATGTTGACTGTTCCTTTTTCCTCCTCATCAAATTGACCCTTTGCAAAACGGCCATTCTCTGACACTTTATCTTCTCAAGCCCACACTACATAGCCATGAAGTTACCTTCAGCTATGCTCTCACTGGATGTTTAGTTTATTTGAGTTTAGAGATATGGCGTGGAAACAGGCCCTTCAGCCCACTGAGTCGGCGCCGACCAGCGATCCCCGCACACTAACACTATCCCACTCACACACTAGGGACACATTACAATTTTACCAAAGCCAAATAGTCCGCAAACCTGTTCGTCTTTGGAGTGTGGGAGGAAACTGGAGCTTCCCGGAAAAAACCCATGCAGGTCACAGAGAGAACGTACAAACTCTGTACAGACAGCACCCGTAGTCAGGATCGAACCTGGATCTCTGGCACTGTAAGGCAGCAACTCTACCGCTGCGTCACCGTGCTACCCAACGATGTCACTCGCGTGACCGTTTTCACAGTATCTTTTGTTTACGTGGTCCCAGTACTTCTCTCTCTCTCTCTCTCTCTCTCTCTCTCTCTCTCTCTATAACTAGCAATATCCTCCCAAAGCCTGTTGGAGTACTTGACATACAGTTTCCGGCTACATACATCCCACCTTTGATCCATTAAGGGTTTAGCACATTGGATCACTGGCCATATTTCTGCTCATACAACGTAGCTATATAAGGATACGCCATGTTACAATTTTCTACAAAGCATACGCATGCAAATAGAAATTAAAACTATTATGCTACTCTGAAAGCATCAATTCCCTTAACATTTACCATATCGGTACATGTTTTAAATGCTATTTGCTGCCTCTATAACTTACATAGCAGTTATTATTCGTTCCTCTTTAACATTTCACGTTTCTGATCTTAGATCACGCATTTGCAGGTACAGTTCTGTGTTTAGCTTTCTCTCCATTCCAACTTTCCAACGTTTAAACATCATTAATGTATACATTTCATATATCAAAATAAAAGCCATTACAATGATAGCACTATGGGATATAATCATTCCCCGTGGGTGAATTTGTTGATTTGTAGCTCAGTTCCAAATATCATCCCACCAGCTGGTTTCTTTAATTTCATGAATATCCTTCTCAATCTCTCCAGTGTGCTGGATGACCTTAATGAATGTACCGTGAGCATTAATTAGCTGTTTCTTAATCCATTTTAAGTCCTCAGGCAGAAGCCTAAATTCAGTTATATACTTTAAAGTATTAGCCTAAATCTCTTGTTATTCCCTCAGTAACTTCCATAGTGATTTCATTGTGTTCATGGATATCAATCAACTGGATTTTACATATTCTGGCAGGTATTTGTGGGTTAGTACACAAGGTAGTATTGGTAATAAGACATGTCTGAACACAGTACTGACATTCCTGTAAAGAAGTGGTGATCCAGTATTTATATTTCCCTTTATATGCCACCTTGGTGATATCAACCCTGAGTGTCCTAGCTTCCATAGTACAATTTAAGTTTTGTTTTGTCTCAAATCCACACAAATCTTGATCATTAGCGTATATAGTGTATGGACAGACACCAATCTTTCAGGGTTTTTGGCATTTAGTTGAGGCTGTACCTACAAATCCTTCATGCTTTTCATAAGGTAGAATGTCTTCATGTCCAAGCTGTATGCCTTCTCTAATAAAGCCTATATTTTCTATCTGGTAAAGATCCATCCTGTTTGTCCTAAGGAATGATTGGAATTCTCAGAATCATTCCAATGGCTTTCTAGAAACTCCACCACAATCTTCCTTACCCCAGACTTTAATTAATCGGCAGAACTGAAACCTTGGTATCCCTGGATGTAGTTTTTTATTTGTCAAATTTCCCAATTGTTCATGGCTAATCCAAGAGGGGAGTCTTCTTTGGTCGTCCTGCTTAAGATTTTCTCTCAGTTGTTCTAGCGTCCAATTCCCATAGATATTACACAGGGCCTTGGTTTGCTGGAGCTCATAAACTTTTATCTTCTTTATGTTCTAATTCATTGTTTTTGCATGGCCTTCTAGAATTGTGACCGCTGGTCCTTCTGCCCAATTTCCCTGCATATTTGTGCCTAGCTTCTTATTATTATTATTCAATTTTGCCAGAAGTTGTTTGATTTTGCCATTTAGTATTTCCCGATAGAGGGCATTGTCACTACATGTTGTAACACTAAAGGCTGAGCCTACATCATTAATTATACCTCTTCTCATATGGCTCTTCGTTTTGAGCCCCCCTCCCCCCCTGTTCCCAACTTCTTGCTGTGGTTGTGAGAGGAAGCATAAAACAGATAAGCCACTTGTCTGCCAGGTTGTCCAGGCCTCTTGTTAGTGCTGCACATTTCCTGTTCCCTGGGTAAGCCTATTACACTGAGGCCCGAACTCCCCTTTAAAGGATACCCCAGGCATTCTGGGGTTTCCTGGTCCACAATAAGTGATCCTACAATTGGGATTCCAATCTTCCTTCCATTATCCACTTCCCAACTTTGGACTATTTGCACATTGGATTCTGTCTTCTTTAGTGTATTTACCACATAACGTATATATACCACAATATGCTAAAATTGCACAAGATCAGAGTTTTAGTTACGGAGAGATAGATAGATAGACGGATGGACGGATGGATGGGTAGATGGATGGATGGATAGATAGATGGATAGATAGATAGATGGATAGATAGATAGATGAATAGATGGATGGATGGATGGATAGATAGATGGATAGATAGATGGATAGACAGACAGATGGACAGATAGATGGATGGATGGATGGATGGATAGATGGATGGACAGCTAGACAGGTGGATGGATGAATGGATAGATGGATGGATGGATAGATAGATAGATAGATAGATAGATAGATAGATAGATAGATAGATAGATAGATAGATAGATAGATAGATAGATAGATAGATAGATAGATAGATAGATAGATAGATAGATAGATAGATAGATAGATAGACAGACAGATAGATAGATAGATAGATAGATAGATGAATGGACGGATGGATGGATGCTGTCAGGTTGCATCACAGCTTGCTTTGGGATCAGTTCTGTTCAAGACTGCAAGAAATTGCAGAGAGTTGTGGATGTAGCCCTGTTCATCACACAGCCCAGACTCCTCACCATTGGCTCTATCTGCACTTCACGCTACCTTGAGAAAGCAATGAACATTATCAAATACTTTTTCCACGCCAGTCTTTCATTCTTCTTTAGAGAAACCTGAAACTGTGTGCCACCACTCAGAAACAGTTTTTTTCCTTACGTTTTCAGGCTTCTGAACGGTTCTTCCATAAGCTAGGGTGCAATCTAATTTTCTACCTCATTGAGGACATTGGACCTTGTCTCTGGAACTGATGCACTACAATGTTGAGAACTATATACTGAATTCTGTATCTTTCCCTTTGCTCGACCAATTGTACTTGAGTTTGGCTTGATTGCATTAATGTTTAGTATTAATGACTTGATTGGATAGCATACAAATCAAAGCTTTTCACTGTACCTTAGTACACACGACAGTAATAAACCTAATCTGCAACATTAATATACACGTAGTAAATATCTACTTCTGAAAGTGCATGGGCTGCAGATACTGCTCTCAAACAGGCATTAATGGAGTGGCAAGTCTTGGAAGTCTTGATTAATGCTGCTCGAGTCATTTCAAGGTAGGTCACATTAGACCAAGTGATGAAAGAATTTATGAACATACTTCCACTCCCTGAAAGGCAACTTATTAATGTTAGGAGATTATGACAGAGCAGCAGACTCCCACAAATGTTACATTGGAATCCTGATGTAGAAAGGCTTCAAGAGGTCTGATACATTCCACCTTGCCACTGATGAAATATGCTTTAGTGTTCTTGAAGTGAACTTGCCAATCTGACATATTTATGTACAGAGTTATACAGTAACTTTCACAGTCAAAACTACTTTGCATTGAATGTGACACTATAACTGCGTCTTAAATTGCTCATCATATACAACAGCTTCAAAAGTTGCAGCTACTTAGATTTTATGTTTGCATCAGCTTTTTTCAATTGATATAATTAGTTTTCTTTAATTAATACTTAGAATGTAATGAGAAAATCAGCCGTTTCCTGGACAACATTAGCACTTTGATGCAGAGTGTTGTTCATATCGTACTTTGTACGCACTTGCAATGTGTATTTTGAAAAAAGCGCTAATTATATGTACTATATAAATTTCTCCCCACATGTGCATTCCTGGAGTCTGTATTTATATTTCACTGTATTTATGCATAGATATGAATTTTGTCCAGGAATTCTAGTTATAATAGCTGTTCAAATCAAATTTCCAATACTTTCCAAGTAACAATATGTTTTACGAGCAGCATAACATTTAAATTATGTAAAACATTAGACGTATAGTTTAACAATTTCTAAAAATATATCTTCTCACAGCATTCTGTTAGTGGACATGATAAATGTCCATAATTCAATCAGCAAAGTTGTTTCGAATACATGAGAAAATCATTAATGGTTTCAATTGGTTGCTGGAAGGTATTGTTATTTGTCTCAGCAATGTAGTATTAGGCCCCCTCGGTCATGACTGACATTGGGTGGTGCATCCTAGTTTGCAGGTGATGTGTGGTCGGATGCAAGCCTGGGCGATGTCAAATGGAGGACAGGCTGTTGCCCATGCAGCACATTCCCCCTCTCCATGTCGCTGATCGATCCAAAGGAACAGCAGGGCCATTACAGTTTGGTACCAGCGCCATCGCAGGAGCTGCCAGAGCGGGGTTGTAGACAACGACGAACTGCCTTAGGGGCTCCGACTCCGGATTTTCTGGAGGTTTACTCCTGGAGCCTTTTCCATGACTGGATATGGCCACAAGGCAGTGGAGGTTTTAACTCAGAGTTTTCCCTCTCCTAGATGGACTGCCTTCCCAGGCGGACTAGCCCCATCTGCCCGAGACTCGTGAGGGCTGGAGCAGGTCTTCCCGTGCAGGTCTATAGCATCTGCCCATTGCCCTAATGGATGCAACAGGAAAATAACTAACTGAAAACTGAGAAGCTTGAGAACAATGTTTGAGATCCAAATATGACATGAATTTTAGTTCATAACAAACATTTCAACTACACATTTCCGTATTTTTGTTGTAATGGTCCACTGCAGGCATGGCGGTGATTTTCTTTTTATGAACAATGGGATGAATGCTTTGGTCAAAATAGCAGGCATTCAGACAGTGTTCAATACCAAAGAAAGTCCTGGAGTTCCTCACAAGAACTGGGAAACAAAGTATGAGACTTGCAGACTGATTTTAACGAGCAGATCACTAAGTTATGAATACACATTGAGTGCAATGATGGAGCCCAGTCTTCTCTGAGGCCTCTGCTGTGGAATTGCCACTTGTGGCCTCCGTCAGGTCACACCTGTTCATTTTAATGGCAATTACTAGATTAAGACATTGGAGCCAAAAGAAAGTTACATATGTCACTGAATATTTTAAAGTGGATATCATTTTCCATCTGTTTTTAATTAAATTTATTTTCTAAAATATTGAATTGTTAAATAATTTATACGTTTCTAAACCTATAGACTCTCTGCATCCAGCCTATTTTACTGGGGGGGGGGGGGGGGGGGGGGTGGATTTTGCAACATAGAGTTTAAGTGGGGAGACTGGGCCAGCCTGACCTAGGCCGCTGCTCTTGGGCATGTTTCTGTTTCCTGTGCTACTTTAGCTGCTGTTACCAGCCCATCGCCAGCTCATTCCTAGTTACTTTCCCAATCCAATGGTACTGCCAGTCCAATTTTACTTTGGAGTCACGTAAGTGACTACGTGAAGAAGCCCCGCCAGGCGCATGCGCGTCATTACGTCCGACGCATGGCGCACTGACGGGCTGGAGAGCGCAGCTCCACCAGCGGTAAGTAGTAAACCCGCAGGTAAGTCAATTTCAAACTTTTCCTGCGAGTATTTAAACAACGTGAGTCTGGCTCGGGAGCCAGCGGGAGTTGGAGGTATGGAGCGTGTAGAAAAGAAAAGTGTCCGTAGTAGGAGCGTAATGCGCCGACCCGCGGTTACTGCTCGCAGATCGGGTCGGAAGATACTGGCTGCAGTAACGCCGGCTCCGATACCGGCTGCTGTTCTACAGGCAGCTCAACTGCCTCCATCAGTTCCAGTGCTTCAAGGCACTGAGGCCACTCCACCAGGGAGGAAGGCCAAGAGAAAATCTCTCAGGCCCGTTTTATCTGACGGGTCTGACGATGAGGAAGACTCCCCTCCTACGAATAAGAAGGAATGGGGACGGCTCGACCAGATGGAGAAGATGCTACAAACTCTAATGAGCCATGACATTTTTCAATCGGAGTCGAATGCCTCTAGGATTCCCCAGACAGCCTCACATAGAGGCCCATACAGTGAAGACTACACTGCTTACGAATACCAGTGGGAATCACCCTCTCCAACACCTTGTTTAGGGCTGGAAGAGACCTCCCTGGAGCAAGACTCGGGAGAGCTAGGGCAGGAGGAGTCTGACCCTGAAGTTGGTGTCACTGCTTTTGAGCACACACCAAAGCTCATGAGCCATGCTCCAGGTTTCCCGGATGTAGCAAGGAACTTTGTTATTCCGGAAGGTACTGGTGAAGCCATGGAGGAAAACCTGGCGGCCAACATCAATTACATGGCCTCTCACCAGCTACAAGATACAATAATGGAACAAACAGCCACCAGATACAAAACACTTGTGAATTGTGCGTCGCTCAAAGTGCCCACTGTGAACTCCGTTATCTGGGCACAAATGAGTGCAACGATGCATGGACAAGAAATCCATTTCCAGCGGGTCCTCAAATTGGTGGGAGCAGGCATCACGGCTTTTGGCAAAATGGTCCGAGGGGCACCGATGTCCGGCACAGAGCAGGATATGTTGGCCCTGCTGTGTAATGCATATTTCAAAGTGAATTGCATCCGGAAAATAGCCATAAAACCTACACTAAACCCGCGATTTGCATCTTTATGCAGGTCCACCAATATTCAAGAGCCAGATTATTTATTTGGGGAGGACCTGCTCAAACAAGTCAAAGACCTGGAGGAAGAGGCCAAGACAATGGGCCTCATGAAGACGTACGTCCCTTCCGCCAGGATGCCACCTCGCAGGTCGTCTTCGACACGAAGGGGGTCAGATCCGGGGGAAGGGCCAAGCAGAGTGGGGCCAGTGGGACGGCAGTATTACCACCTGTATACCCCAACTACAACCCCAGTATGACGAAAAGGACAAGAACTCCAAGGTCGACTGTGGAGGTACAGGTGATTCATTCAATCCAGGATAAATCTTCTGGGAAACAACCTCCGGTTGGGGGTAGGTTGCAGTTATTTTATGATGAATGGTGCTGCATAACATCTGATCTGTTTATATCCAAGGTCGACTGTGGAGGTACAGGTGATTCATTCAATCCAGGATAAATCTTCTGGGAAACAACCTCCGGTTGGGGGTAGGTTGCAGTTATTTTATGATGAATGGTGCTGCATAACATCTGATCTGTTTATATTGGACACTGTCTCAGGGTCTCGAATAGAGTTTATGTCAGGAATTCATCCACCTGCACAAAATATGCCTAGTCGGGTATTGTTTTTTTCTGGACCAGAAACTCAGCAGATAATTGAAGAAATTGTGGTTTTGTTCCAAAAAGGGGTAATTCAGAGGATGACATACCATCCTCAACAATTTGTGTCCAATATATTCCCCAGACAGAAAAAAGATGGTGGATGTAGAGTCATTCTGGATTCCTATGTCCAGTATAGGCATTTTAAAATGGACACCTTCAATACTGCTAAACAGCTGTTATTAGAAGGTTGTTATATGGCAACCATAGATCTGAAAGATGCATATTATTCAGTACCAATTCATCATCACTACCGAAGATACTTGAAATTTAGTTGGATGGGACAGCTGTGGCAATTTAAAGCATTACCCAATGGGTTAACCTCAGCTCCTAGGTTGTTCACAAAATTGTTGAAACCAGTGTTGGCGCTACTTCGTGCCCAGAATCACATTGTAATGGCTTATCTAGATTATATTTTAATCATAAGCAACACTCAGGAGACAGCTGAGGAGTCCGTTTCAGCAACCAAACACCTGTTTGAAATGTTAGGGTTTCTGGTCCATCCAACAAAATCCAAGTTAGAGCCATCCCAAAAAATTGATTATTTGGGGGTTGTCATTGATTCAGTTGATAGCTCAGTGACTTTGCCTACAGCCAAGGTTGTGGAAATCAGGGAGGTCTGTACTAGTCTCACTGAAATACAACACCCCTCCATCCGGGAAGCAGCCAGTGTTATTGGCAAATTGGTGGTGGCTTTCCCTGCAGTGGAGCTTCGACCCCTGCACTATCAAAGTCTGCAACGAGCTAGAGAACAGGCACTTAAAGAACATGCAGGTCATTTTGATAGACCTATGCAGTTGCCAGCCAGAGCCATCGCTGAATTACAATGGTGGATTATCAATATTGTACAAACTACCAAAAACATTTTGGTTCAGCAACCTTCAGTGGTTTTACAAACAGATGTGAGTGCTTTGGGATGGAGAGCCACGGACAGCGAGTCTAGCTGTGATGGTAGATGGAGTGTGCAAGAGGATTTCATCCTGCACAGGCATGGTATAAATTACTTAGAATTGCTGGGTGCATTCTATGGATTAAAAGCTTATTGTTCAGCAATGAATAATTTACATGTCCAGCTCCAAATTGACAATACCACGGGTGTTGCCTATATCAATCACATGGGAGGAATAAGGTCAGTATCATGTGATAATCTGGCTAACCTCATTTGGGACTAGTGTATTTCCAGAAACATCTGGGTCTCAGCTATCTACCTACCAGGTAGAGATCATGTGGTGGCAGACAACAGGTCACGGAAATTTAATGACAACATAGAATGGATGCTAAATCCTGATGTTTTTAAAATGATTGTCAGCCGCTATGGCTTGCCAGATATTGATCTGTTTGCATCCAGGCTAAATCACCAGTTGCCTAAATACGTTTAGTGGGAACCAGATCCAGGAGCAGTAGCGGTGGATGCATTCTCGCTACATTGGGGACGTACATTCTTTTACGTTTTTCCCCCATTCTGCCTCATTAGGCAATGCCTCACCAAAATAGAGCAGGACTCCGCCTCAGGCGTTTTGGTGGTTCCGGACTGGCCTACACAGCCATGGTTCCAATTGGTGCTGAGAATGATGACTCAGCCATTCATGGCTGTCCCCAACTGCAGTAATTTGTTGGTGCATCCAGTAACAGGAGAAAGTCATCCGTTACATGATCGTATTAATTTGTTAATCTGCAGGTTCTGTCCAGACCGTTCCAAGGGCTTGGACTGTCGAGTAGGACCATGGATGTGATGGCTGCAGCTTGGAGAGACAGCACTAAAAAACAATATGTGTTTCATATTAAGAAATGGGAGATGTTTTGCTTGCAGTCAGATATATCTTAGCATACTACAAGCATACCGGATGTATTGGAGTTCCTTGCTACATTGCATTTTGATGAAAACTTGAGCTATAGTGCCATTAATAGTGCTCGGAGTGCTTTGTCCTCCTATTTAGGGCAGTTTTCAGAAAAACAATCTATCAGGTCTCATCCGTTAGTATCCCGATTCATGAGAGGAATTTTTAACAAGAACCCTCCTAAGCCTGGATATACAGAAATCTGGGATGTCAGTATAGTTCTCACACTGCTTCGGCAATGGGCTCCAATTACATCACTGTCTTTTCAGAAGTTAACACTTAAGGTGGTTATGCTCATGGCACTAGTATCAGCGCAACGAGTGCAAACATTGAAAAAATTATGACTAGATAGCATGTATTCTTCTGCAGATAACATTACGTTTTATGTGTATGATTTAATAAAACAAAGCAGGCCAGGAATGACCGGAACCAAAGTAAGCTTTAAAGCATACCCCATTGACCAAACGTTATGTGTAGTTAAGCGCCTGAGGCAATATATGGAGGTAACTGAGTCTCAGAGGCTCTGAAACAGCAATGCTCATCAACCACAAAAAACCTCATAAAAAGGTGTCAGTACAAACTATTTCTAGATGGTTAAAACAAGTTTTGGATTGTGCTGGAGTAGACACTCATCTGTTTAAATCTCACTCCGCCAGGGCGGCATCAACATCCGCAGCGAAGGCGCAAGACGTGCCTCTAGACCAAATCCTCGGGGCTGCAGGATGGTCTAAGAAGGCAACCTAGAAGGAGGGAGAAAGAGTGGAGACAACTGTTAAGAAGCCAGACAACATTTAAGAAGCCAGAGATACACGGCTGTGAGGTTCGGCGGACATTTAACATTACCGGTCGGTTATCCTTGGTTCTGAAAACTACTGGTTACATTTTTTTCCCCCAGTGAGCCAATGGAATTCATCGGTCAGCACCGGTTACAACCTACGAGAACCTAAGAGAAACTTCGACCTCCTGGCAACCCACTAGGACCTCCTGGCAACCCACCTACGGCTCGAGAATTCTCGCTACTCATGTTGAAAAATTCTCGGTGACCATTATGAGGCCGCGACTAGTTCCCAGAATGTGGGAACTCCTCACGACCATGAAGGCGACTCCCTGGCAACTACCTGCGAACAACTGCGACCATGTGGCGACTGCAAATCCTCCTGCAGTCGCCTAAAAGGTCACCTAAGTGGGACAGGCCCATTAGGATGACAATGTAGTTAATATTGTTAACAAATTTGCAGATGACACCAAAATTGGTGGTGTAAACCTATGCTCTCTAGGTCTTGATTCCCTGAGAATAAGACAATGTGCATTCAGTATTATCTATTCCCCTCAACATTTCATAATTGCAAAAGATCATGGCTCAGCCTTCTGCACTCCACGTAATAAAATCCGAAAATGCCAAACCTCTCTGTATAGCACATGTCCAGGATCGGGTGTTAGTTCTCTGGTGCCAAGGTCCTTAATGCCTCGGAGTGGCTGAAAGATATTTTCAAAGGGGATGGTGAACATGCAGTGGTTGTTGTGCACATCAGTACATAGGTAGGATGAGATCCTGTGGGGTGAATCCAAGTATTAAGAGGTTAATATCAGGACCATGAGGCTGGCAAACTCTGGATTACTCCAAGTGCCACTTGCTGCTGAGGGCAGGAACAGAAGGAAAAGACAGATGAAAGTGAATGGGTTTCAGGTTTTTAGATTATTTGGATCTCTTTTGGGGCAGAGGTGACCTGTACAAGAGGGAGATGCACCTGAATTGAAGTGGGACCAATATCCTAGGAACGAGATTTGCTAGCGCTATTCAGATGGGTTAAACAAGATTGGTAGGGGGTAGGATCACAGGGCAGAAAGGAGGCACATGAGAAGTTGGGAACAAATGCGATAGTCCAAGAGGAAGCTCAGCATACAGAGCAGGCAGGTATATCAAAGATCTAGCACAGAGATCTAGAAACTTAGTAAATGAGGCAGACAATCTATGAGAGCAGGGCAGAACTGGCAGCAGAATGTACATTGCCTTTTTGATCTGGGTGTTCATAACTACAGTGCTTAGAGAGGAATGCCCAGTGAAGCTATATGGGAAAGATATCACCACTTTGAGGTATCCAGGTCAGGTCGGGGGGGGGAGGGGAGGGGGAGATGGAATTTGGATGGGATGGAATTTATTAAATGATTCCAATAAAGCTTTTTAAATCAATAAATAAAGAGAGCCCTACTAGATGTGCAATACTGAACATTCTCTCTCGGAAGGAGGTATGACGTGACTGAAGTGCCAGTGGGAGAGTGCTTAGGGATCAGTGGCCATAATTCCATTAGTTTTAAAGTATTAAAAGTCAGAGTCAGGTAAGGGGGAGCTCCCCCCCCCCCCCCCCACGGGTACCATGTAATCCTGTGCTACCTGCTCCATGGTCGGATAGTTGGCAACTAAATAAACCGTCTCCTCCGTCTGCTTTGCCAGGGGAGGAGCTGGGCTGTGGACCCCCAGCAGGACCAAAAACAAGACCTGTCAAAGGGCACATGAGCTCCTAGCCAGCCAACGGCTATCCACACTTCAGTAGAAGTTGCGATCACTGTCGTACATAGCATTGTAAGGCACCAAGCCCGTTGATGTTTTCAACAATGATGATGATTTAAAGTATTAATAGAGAAGAATAGAACTAGTCCAGTCTGAAGAAGGGGTCCGACCTGAAACGTCACCCATCCTTTTCTCCAGAGATGATGCCTGACCCGCTAAGTTACTCCAGCACTTTGTGTCTATCTTTGTTCCAAGTCATGGTGCTACATTGCGACAAGACCGATTTTGCAGACATTAGGCAGGTAAGAGGATGGCTGGGAAATGTAGCGTTTCCAAACATGAGATAATAAGATACGGAGGCAGCATGTTCCTGTTGGAGTTAAGGATAAGGCATGCAGTTTGAGGCAAGCCTGTTTGATGGGAGATGTTGGGGATCTGATCAGGAAAAAACAGGCATGTATCAGATATAACTGGTCAGGATCAGTCAAATCTCTCCTCGAGTATGTATAGGAATTCACAAAAAGGCAATTGGGAGAGCAAAAAGAGAACATGAAATGGATCTGGCAAGCAAGATAAAGGGACAGAGAGTCATAGACTATATAACATGTGAACAGGCCCTTCGGCCCAACTAGCTGGTGTCGACCAAAATGCCCCATCTACACCAGTTGGGCCCATATCCTCCAAAATCTTTCCTTTCCATGTACCTGTCCAAATGTCTTTAACATTTTTGTTATAGAACCTGCCTCAACTATTTCCTTTGACAGCTCATTCCATATACCCACCACCCTGTGAAATAAATACTGCCCCATTTCCTTTCGGAGGAAATCTTTCCCCCCTCCCCTTAAACCTATGTCCTCTGGTTCTTGATTCCCCTACTCTGGGTAAATGTCTTGACGCATCTAGTCTATCTATTCCCCTCATAATCTTCTACAGGAATAAAGCCCTAGCCTGTTCAACCTCTCTATAGCTCAGGCCCTCGAGTCCTGGAAATATCCTCGTAAAAACTTCTCTGCACTCTTTCCAGCTTAACAACATCTTTCCTATAGCAGGCTGACCAAAACTGAACATAAATACTTAAAGAAGGGTTTCGGCCCAAAACGGTGCCTATTTCCTTCGCTCCATAGATGCTGCCTCACCCGCTGAGTTTCTCTAGCATTTTTGTCTACCTATAAATACTCCAAATGTGGCTTCACCAATGTCTTGTACATCTGTAACATAACATCCCAACTTCTATACTCATTACCCTCGCTGATGAAGAACAATGTTGACCACTCTATTTACCTGTGATGCAACTTTCAAGGAACTATGTACCTGCACTCCTAGATCCCTCTGCTCAATAACATTCCACAGAGGCCTGCCATTTACTGTGAAGAACCTGCCTTGCTTTGGCACCCCACTATGCACCACCTTCACTTATCTGCATTGAACATCTTTAACCATTCCTTAGCCCACTTGCCAAACTGATCAAGATCCTGCCGTAAGTTTTGACAACATCTTATCTATCTACCATACCGCTCACTTTACTGTCATCTGAAAACTTGCTAATCATGCCTTGTTGGCAAAATCGTTGGTATAAACCACAAACAGCAATGGGGACCAACACCGATCCCTGAGGCACACCACTGGTCACTGGCCTCCAGTCCAAAAAACAACCTTTCACTGTCAACCTCTGCTTCTTTCTGTGAAGCCAGTTTTCTATACAGTTGGCCAGCTCTCCTTGGATCCCATGTGGTCTAACACTCCAGAGTAGTTCACCATGTCGAACCTTATCAAATGCCTTGTTGAAATCCATATACAGTAAACCCTTGTAATAACAGACTATAGGGGGAGGGAAAAGGTGTCCATTATTGTCGATTCTCCGCTATAACTGAGTATTATCATTGTATAAGTGGTAGAAACAAACAACTGCAGTTGCCGGTTAAAACAAAATATTGCAATGAATAGCACTCTGGTACAGCGGTAGAGTTGCTGCCCTACAGTGCCAGCGCCCTGGGTTCGATCCTGACCAATGGGGGCTGTCTGTACGGAATTTATATGTTCTCCCTGTGGCTACATGGGTTTTCTCCGGGTGCTCCAGTTTCCTCCCCCACTGCAAAGGCGTACAAGTTTGTACGTGAATTGGCTTTAGTGAAATTGTAAATTGTCCCTAGTGTGTAGGATAGTGCTAGTGTACGGGATGATCGCTGGTCGGCGAGGACTCGGTGGTCCGAAGGGCCTCATTCCGCACTGTATCTCCAAAGTCAAAAGTCTCAAAGTATTACATTCCATCCTCTATTAGATTCCATGAACTCAATTTTAATGTCTTGCTTGCTGTAGCAAAATAGAACATTTTGGATAAGTTGAAAGCAGATTTATATTTTGAAACTTATCTAAAAAGACTCCTCAACTGTGATAGTAATGTTACGTCTTTACAAAAATAAAATCTGTGTTTAATGTACTGTTTTCAGCTGTAATCCATCAAAGGAATTCCAAAGAGCCAATTTGTTTTGATGTCACTTGTGCAGCAGTGGTTTGTAGGTGTATGGAGATATTCTGGCAGTGTTTTGATCAGGTGCTGTGTTCCTCCCAGCCACTCATGCATATCTTTGCTATTCGCATTGAATTTTTAAACAATGGAGAAAATAGCAGGAGAGTGAAGTTAAAAAAGTGGCAAATGGGTTGAAGTCAAGGGAGATTTCCTTTCTCTGCTCTAATTCTGCCTTTAGCAGTTATGACACTGAGTGTTTGACCAGAGGTTGGGGAACTCACTGCAAAGAAAAGCTTTGGATCCCTGATTATGACAAGAATTTGAGCTGAGGAAACGGTACACCAGAACTTCACACCTGTTTGCAGATTGAATGTCACTTACAACACAAAACATTTTCCACTCTTGCCTTTTAGTTTTTTTTTCCTGAAAACTTCAGGATTTTTAGTTTTGTTTTGTTGTGAGAACCATCAGTCATAGATACTTTTAGTTGTGAGGAAGAAAGGGGGAACTAAAGCATTTTATTTACAGGAAGGCCTGAGCAGTTATAACTGATAGATCTCAACCGCTGCAGCACTTGTTCAATCCACCTGTTTACATCTGGTAGACCATCAATGCATAGGAAAGGTTGCTCTTCAAACACTCTGTATATTTTGGCTTATTCTCAGGTTTACAGGAAAAAGAATAGTAAAGAGTTTCAAGCAATTAATGGACTAGACCATCAATAGAGCAAATCTTGTTGCTGACATCCCAAGCTGTTCTTGTCTTTCTATAGGGAGCTGCATTTGCTCCAAATTGCAACTTAAAAACTATCTTTCTCTGACAACACATCTCATTGAAGGTGGCAAGTGTAGAAACTTTGGTGAGTTATTGGGGAATGTCCACCTTTGCAGTTTATTTGCAGTATCCTTCAGAACATATCAGGTCCACCTTCTTAATATCTTAACGGCCTGTCCCACTTGGCAGTCATTTGCGTCTCATTTGCGCGACATATGTAAAATAGGTTGACGCGTCGCGATGCACAACGTCGCGCGTAAATCACGCGTCACCACAGCTGTCTGGTGCGCGTGACGTCATTAGAATACCCTGCGGCGCACGGCGACGCACGGTTACGGACGTCAGCACACGGTGACGTAACCATGCGTCACCACATGATACACGTGAGACGTCGGGACGCCAGCGTGCGACGCCAATGCATCAGCGTGCGTAGCCAATGCGTCAGCGTGCGTACGCAATACTTCACGCAGGTGGCGCGCGAGGATTTCGTTACACTACCAAATGATGGAGCGCCGCGTGATACCGCGCGCCACCGCATGCGATTCCACGTTTCACCATGCGCAATGTGTGCATTACCCATGCGCACCCCACGCGTCACGATGCGTCAACCTTTTTTACATATGACGTGTAAATGAGGCGCAAATGACGGCTCTTTAGATTGCACACAAAAAATGGCACATTTTCTTGTAATCTCACTTTCTTTCTCTTCCACAACTTTAACGTTTAATTTATTAAATTCCAAAGAATAATCAATAAATAAAGTAGAATCATTACGCCCATTATGCTCTCAAAAAACCTGAGCATTCAGTTTAAATTACTTTTGTTTATTAGTGTCACATATACCAAGGTCCAATGAAAAACTTTCTGTTGTGTGCTGTCAATGAAAATATTATACATGTTTACAATCAAGCCACCCAGTGTGCAGATATAGGATAAACAGTATAACATTCAGTGCAAGAAAAATTCCATCAAAGATGGTACATACGTCTCCAATGAGGTGGATGGGAGGTCAGGAACGCACTCTAGCTGGTGAGAGAACAGTTCAGTTGACCGATTACAGCTGGGAAGAAACTGTCCCTGAATCTGGAAATATGTGTTTTCAAAGTTCTGTATCTGTTGCCTGATGGGAGAGGGGAGAAGAGGGAGTGACCGGGGTGAGACTGGTCCTTGATTATGCTGGTGGCCTTGTCGAGGTGGCATGAAGTGTAGCTAGTGTCCATGGAAGGGGGGGTTGGTGTGCATGATGGTCTGGGCATTTACACTTGATGCAGTGGCAGACTGCTTCTACTTTGATTGGATTGGGGGTTATGAATGGTAAAGTGTTGATTTCAACTGACTTTGTCGCCATTACTTTGTTTATGTATGGTAGATGAGCGCTGATTTTAGAGTGCACTGTCTGCAATACAAAGATTTACACAACATTTAATTGACTCAAAATGAAACTGTAAGCCAAAGTTTGGAACAGTGACAGAGCTATTGAAGCAACTGTTGATGAAGTGCTTTGAGAGGTTGGTTACAGCGTATATTAATTCCTACCTCAACAGGAAACTGGACCCACTACAATTTGCCTACTGCCATAACAGGTCAACGAAGATCTGGCTACCAAGCTCACGGAACTGGATGCATCCCTCTGCAACTGGATCTTTGACTTCCTCATCAACAGACCACCATCTTGGCAGCAACACTTCTTCCTCGATTTACCATCAGCACAGGAGCCCATCAAGGCTGCATGCTCAGCCCCCTGCTCTACCTACTCTATACTCATGACTGTGTAGCCAGATACAATTCCAACTCCATCTTCAAATTCGCTGATGACACCACTGTTGTTGGACAAATTACAGATAACGATGAATCAGAATATAGGAGGGAGATTGATTGACTGATCGAATGGTGCCAGATAACAACCTCGCTCTCCATGTTAGTAAAATTCAGTAACTCTTTGCAGACTTTGGATCAAGAAGGTCAAGGATCCACAAACCTGTCTTTATCAACGGGATGGTGGTGGAGTCAAAAACTTCAAATTACTGGGCTTGCATATCTCTGAAGATTTTTAGGTCCTCCCCATGTTGGACTTCCCAAAATGCAATTCCTCACACTTCTCTGTATATAAATCTATCAACTATTTCTCAGCCCATGTGCCCAACCAATAAAGATTCTGCTGCAGTTTTTGACAACCATCTTCACAATCTACAATGACACCCAATCTGCAAACTTGCTAATCATGCCATGTACATTCTCATCCAAATCATTGATATAGATGAAAAACAGCAATGGACCCAGCGCCGAACCATGAGGCACGCCACTAGTCACAGGCCTCCAGTTTGAAAAGCAACCTTTGTCCATCTCCCTCTGCATCCTTCCATGAAGCTAATTTTCTATCCATTCAGTTATTTCTCCCTGGCTGGATCCCACGTGATGTAACCTTCCAGAGCAGCCTACCTTGCGGAACATTGTCAAAGGCCTTGCTGAAACCCATATATACTACACCTCTGCCTTCATCAACCTTTTTGGTCAGGTCCTCAAAAAACTCCTTCATATCCGTGAGACACCGCCTCCAATGTACAAAACGATGCTGATGATCCCGAATCAGTCCTTGTTCATCTAAGTGCACGTACATCCTATCCCTCACAATACTCTCTACGGACTTTCAGACCACAGATTTTAGGCTCACTGGCCTGTAGTTCCCAGGTTTTTCCCTGCAGCCCTTCTTGAATAGAGACACAACATTGACCACCCTCCAGCCTTCGGCACCTCATCTGTATTTAATGACGACTCGTAAAGCCAGAGCATCTGCAATTTCCTCTCTAACTTCCCACAGTGTCCTCCAATATACCTGATCAAGCCTGGGAGATTTGTCCGCCATCATACGCATCAGGGCATTCAGCACCTCTTCGACTGTAATACTGACTGCTCTCAAGGCACTTCCATTGACTGCCCCAGTTTTCCCGGTCCTCACGTCTTTCTCCACGGTAAAAACAGAGGAGAAATATTAATTGAGGACCTTACTCATCTTCTGTGGCTCCATGGGAGCTGACTGCTTTGATTTCTGAGGGGTCCCACTTTCTCTCTGGCTACCCTTTCTCCCTTTAGATCTATTGGGATTATCCTTAATGCTATCTGCCGGAGCTATCTCCTATCCCTTATTTGCTTTTTTAGCTTGCTCTTTAGAACGTCCAGGGATACACTTAATCCCAGCTGATTATACCTTCCCCGTGCCTCCCCCATTCCCCCATGATGGGAAAGATTTCGAAGAATATGAGCTAAATGCAGCCAAATAGTATTAGCTTAGATGGGCATCTTGGTCGGCATGGACAAAATGGGCCAAAGGTCCTGCTTCCCTGCTGTCTCACTCTAACTTTATGAATTTGTATATCACTCTACCTATTTGTGTAGTTAATTTCAGGGACCTCCGGTCTTGGACCCCAAGAATTCTCTGTAATCAGTGCTGCAAAATGGAGCTTTCTGTGAGTTTCTGCCAAAGATACTTGCATGTTTAATGACTGTAAATCTGTTGCTGTTAAGTGAAGATCCAAATAATCTTGGCAACTTCAATGTTTTTTAAGTACATTCAATCTTTGGGTAGAGGATTTTGGGCTCAGGATCAAAGTATTTTAATTATTATACACTTTTGTCATGCACCTTCTGAGATTTCTGATTTTATTAATGTGGAACTGATTGACCAATTAACAGATAGAAGTTAGAATCATATATTTCAAGAGTTGCTGCCAGTGGCTGCTCCAAAATTCAAAGTCATTTAATTTGATGGCTGCAGTGAATTTTCTTGCTACAACCTGAGATTATAACTAAATGCAACCTTATGAATTATTGTTGTCAAGAGTGTTTCACCAATTCCATGGGGTGGGAGATTGCAACCTTCACGTGGTTCACCCTGTTTCAACGAATGCAATCAACCTGGCGTGCACAATCAAATGAGATCAAATAGAACAAGTTGTCCTACAACTTTAGGCTGTGCATGCATACGCAAGAAGAAGAAGAAGACCAATTCCATCAGTAGGTGATCGTGAACTAATTTGTGCTGGTTTGTGCTCACACTGTGGATGATCCTGACACTCTTGTGGGAAAGGACAGGGAGGAAGGAGATCTGAATACAGTTGTTCATTACAATATAGACTCTCATCTACAAACTTGTTTTAAAACATTGACTAATTCAAAACAATTGCTTTTTTTGGAGAAAAAAACAGCCTGAATTTGGTTTTAAAACAAAAACCCACAATTATAACCCTGGAACCAGAGTCTGGCCGACCGCATCCTCGAGGTTGGCTGCGGGAGGCCCCCCGGGGAACAAAGTAGAAGGGATTATCATCACCGCGCAGTGTCAGAAGTCTCCCGGGATGTGCCATGGAGCCGAACGACCAGTGGGCCGCAGAGACCAACCCCGCGGAAGGGCTGCCGAGAGCAAAGAGGTTCCCAGTGGGAGGGCTGCTGAGAACAGAGAGAGACATGGCGGGGGCCTCTGGGGACAAAGAGGGACATGGCGGGGGCCTCCAAGAGCAACGCAACAGAAGGGCCGTCAAGAGCAAAGAGGGACCTGGCGGGGAGCCGCTGAGAACACAAAGGGACCTGGTGGGGGCAGCCATGAACTAAGAGGGACCTGGCCGGCCACTTACAGCCACGTGCGGCGGCAGGCCTGGTTCACTGCTGCGAGAAGATAAGGCTGTACTAAGAACTTTTACAGTCGCCACCAGAAACGTGGGACCTCTTTGTGTACTGCCTCGGTGAAGTCTGCTGTACGATTTTACCAGATTGTATGCAAAAACAAAGAATTTCACTGTACCTAGGTACGTGACAATAAAGTGAGCGATGGGGAACCAAGAACCAGAGGACATGGGTTTAAGGTGAGAGGGGTAAGGTTTAGGTGGGGTAAGGTTTAATAGGTGGGGTAAGGTTTAAAGGGGCAACCTTTTCACACACAGTGAGTGGGTATATGGAATGAGCTGCCAGAGAGGTAGTTGAGGCAGAAAATATAACAACATTTGGACAGGTACATTGACAGTAAATGTTTAGACAGATATGGATCAAATGAGGCAGGTGGGACCAGTGTAGATGGGGCAGATTGGTCAGCATGGGCAAGTTGGACTGAAGAGCCTGTTTCCCTGTTGTATGACCCTATGGCTAAATATTTTGTACATCTTCCAGGTAAAAGACTGTAAAAGTATCACAAGACTAGAAAATACAGGGATGAAGGAACTTAAAATAATGATAATCGCCAGAGAAAAAGTACTGTGCAAATCAATGCGATGAAAGGCTAATATATTCCCTGGAGCTGATGGCTGCAACATTGGGTCTCAAAGGAAATGTCTGCAGAAATAGAGGATGCATTGGTTGTGACCTTGTAAAATAACCTTGAAAGTTCCCTGTGGATGGGAAAACTGCAAATATGAATGTCCTTATATAATTGAATCATTGTGATTCAATTTTTTGTTGCTGTTTTTTTTTAATTAATATTTTTATTAGAAGCCATACACATTGCTAATAATATAACAGTTTTTCAAATACACATTTTACATGTTTCCAAAGTTATACAAGTATTACAGAGTAATATATATAAGCTTCTATTTTTTTTAAGAGTGAAAAGAGTTTATAGAGATAATAGATGTTTAATCAAAAAAGTGTGATTAAATAATATTGATTATGATTATGATTATATATGAGAAAAAAAAGGAAAAAATATATTAAAAAATTTAAAAAAGAAATTAAAAAACACAATTAAATTTTTTTTTTTAAATTAAAAAAAATAAAAATAATAAAAATAAAAAATAATACTAGCAAACAATTATTATACTTAAAAAAGAAAAATTGAAGTATACATCTTAACAATGAATGGAACAATTTCAAATAACAATATATATAGAGACGAGTATACAAGTCTCAGATTAGATCTTTTCATCTGATCCTACCACCGGGTATTTATTGAGCTACAATGCTGAACCCAGCTACCCCTTCATATAGTCAGTGAATGGAGACCATATTTGTTCAAAAAGTTCATATTTGTCCATTAGGATAAACCTAATTCTCTCCAATTGCAACGTCTCCAACATTTCCACTGTCCACATTTTAATTGTAGGGGATAAGGATTTTAATATTAATTTTGTGATTCAATTGTGATTGAGAAAATGCTAGAATTAATTCAGATTTAGAGATACAGTGCAGAAACAGGCCCTTCGGCCCACTGAGTCCGCACCGACCAGCGATCCCTGCATATTAACACTATCCTACATACACTTATACAAACCTAAGCCAATTAACCTATAAACATGTACATCTTTGGAGTATGGGAGGAGACCGAAGATCTCGGAGAAAGCCCATGCGGTCACGGAGAGAATGTTCAAACTCCGTACAGACAGCACCCATAGTCAGGATCAAACATGCGTCGCTGATGCTATAAGGCATCAATTCTACCGCTGTGCTACCGTGCTGCCAAAGATTCACAAAGATGTTGCCAGGATTGAAAGGCCTGATCTATAGGTCTGCTGTGTGCTCTGTTTTACAGAGACATGGGTCACCCCTGCCTCACCCGACTGTGCCATTCAACCTGACAGCTTCTCACTACACCTGAAGCACCATACGCAATCCTTGGGTAAGGTTAAGGGCAGAATGAGGTGTTTTCCAATTAACTCTGCATGGAGCTCAGACATGGTTGGCCTGACAAGTTCATGTTCCCCAAAACTGGAGAACTGGAACAACTTACATTGAAGTGTTGTCCCTACTACCTGCTGAGGGAATTCACTTTGGCTTGCCTGACTACAGTCTACGTCCAACCACAGGCCAATGCGAATCTTGCACTTGAGGAACTACACTAAATCACCAATAGCCTTGAAACAAAATACTCGGAGGCCTTCTTCATAATATTCATTGGACTTCAATCAGGCCAACCTCAAGAATGGTTGGCCAAATACTATCAACACGTTTCCTGCCCAATGAAGGTCAAAACATCCTTGACTACTCCGACACAACAATCAAAATTGTGTACAGCTCTATTTCCAGACTGCACTTTGGTAAATTTCTACACCTTGTTTGGAAGCAGAACATGAAGCTTGAGGATCTGGTACAGAAAGATGTGCCATGCTGGCCCAAGGAAACAGATGACACCCTTCGTGTCTGCTTTGAGTCAGTGAACTAGTCTGTAATGAAGGAATCTGCAACTAACCCAGGTGGATATGTCACTACCGTCACAGACTTTATCAGCAAGCGTGTAGAGGACTGTGTTCCAAAGAAGACAATGCGTGCATTCCTCAACCAGCAAGCTCTACTCCCAGGTGAAGTGTAGTCTGTAGCATTCAAGTCAAATGATCCCAAGAAATGGTACAAGAAATGTATTTATGACCTTTGCAGTGCTATTAGGAATGGCAAGAGGGAATTCTGAATGAAGCTGGAGTCTCGAGGCAATGACATGTATACCTGTACATTGTGGGAAGACTTGCACACTATTACGAGCTACAAAGCGAATGCATGCATGATCGCTGGCAACAATGGGTCCCTCCCCAATGAATTCATTGCAATCGACGCCCACTTTGAACAGAAGGTTGGTGGTGGAATGCCATCCGCCCAGTCAGTCGCGGGAGCGCTTGTGCCAATGGTTACTGAGGCAGATGTACAATCGGTTTACCTGAGAACAACTAGTCTGGATGGAGCCTGTGCAGATCAGCTGGCAGGACTATTTACGGAAATCTTTAACCTCTCACTATTCCATTCTGAGGTAACCAGCTGCTTTAATAAGACCACTATCACCTGAGCCGAAGAAAAATAAGGTAGCACGCCTTAATGACTACCATCTAGTGACTCTGAGATCCACCATCAAGAAATTCTTCAAGAGACTGGTGATGGTGCACATTAACTTCAGCCTTCCAGCCATCCACTGCAGTTCACTTACCACCGCGACACATCTACAGCAAACTCCATCTCCCAGGCTCTAAACTCATCTTGCAAACACCTGGATCAAGTTGGGCTGAAGGGCTTATTTCCATGCTGTATCACTCCATGACTCTATGACTCCAGAGGCCAGTATCTCAAATATCCATTATGCAAGGCTGTTGGCTATTCTGAAAGCCAAGTGCAGATTTGCAAACACTTTAAATTAGAGCCATCTGCTATTAGAAAGAGTGAACCACAGCAGAAAAAAAGTTTAATTCACCATCTTCCTTTAATCAAACTATTGAAAATGGGCAGCAATAAACTCATCAGGCAACTTTCTATACACTTGTTCCACTGAAAGGCTCGTCTTATAAAATCTGAAGCAGGACTATTGCCAAATAGGCGAAAATGACTCTAAAAAGCAATAATTTTGTGTATTCTCTTTGCCCTGTAGCAAAAATATAAAGAAGTGAAACAGGTGTGACAACTGGGTTGCATCTGAGCAGCGCAATGCATCAATAAACGAGAGATGACAAGAGCTTATTAAATTGAACAATGCTATAAATCATGCCTTCAAGAAGGACCTAATGCCATATGGCCTCTGAACAAGTGAGGTAATTGAACTTCCAGTACAACTTGTGGTATTTACATGTTATGTTAAAAAGTATCACCCCTCAGACTGGTGCAGGATTAACCCATGAGCACCCATGCATATGGGGAAAAGTGGCTGTTCAACTAGTATATCCAATCAGATTACCTCAACTTTATCCTTGAAAGCAGTCATACTATCAGTATTTGTAAATTACTTGCCTACATCAAATATGATCATATCCTGAATACATATACAACCACTGGGAGACAGGTACAAATATCTACAATAAGTCCTCTTACAGGAAAGTGCACAAATATCTTTCCCAATACCCTAATGCAGAATGACGCATCTGAGTGCAGAGCAGCACACCACAGGTCTGCATGTGAACACTTGTACTAGGTCTTGTTCTTACTAATCTCAGTTCACTTACTAATTTGTTTTCATATATCACTGAAGGGGGATAAGTGATTAGTGAGTCTGGAATTTCTGTGGATTCCCCTATCGATAATGAAGATTGATAGATTTTAGACGTCGGACTTCTATTGTGCTGCTGCTCCCTGACATTGTGACTGCTTTCAGCAAGGGCCTGTAGTTACCAAAGCCATCCTTTGCTTAATCTCTCAGGTACTTGCCAAAATAGACTAAGTGGTCTGTCAAAAATGAACAATAGAGGATAGAAGAGACTTTAACTGGGGAGGAAGAAGGAAAAGAGGAAGAAATTATATATTGTCATAGAGTCATGCAGCACGGAAACTAGCCCTTCAGCCCAACCTGCCCGTGCCGATCAAGATACCCCATCTATACTATGACCTGCCTGTGTTTGGCCTATATCTTTCTAAACCTATCCTATCCATGTACTTGTCCAAATGTCTTTTAAATGTTGTTATAATACCTGTCTCAACTACCTCCTCTGGCAGGACATTCCATATACTCATTGCCTCTCAGGTTCATATTAAATCTTTCCCCTCTCAATTTAAACATGTTGTCTGGCTCTTGATTCCCCTATTCTGGTTAAAAGATTCAGTTCATTCACCCTATCTATACCCCTCATGAATATACATCTCTATAAGATCACCCCACATCCTCCAGCGCTCCAAGGAATAAAGTCCTAGCCTGCCCAACATCTCCTTATAGCGCAGGCCCCTTAGGTCCTGGCAACATCTTTGCTGCAATCTTTCCAGCTTAACGGCAGCATCCCTATAGCCGGGTGACCAAAGGAGAACATAATACTCTAAGTGCGGCTTCACCAATGCCTTGTACAATTATAACATAACATCCCAGCTTCTATAATTGAATCACATATTCACATTTATCACATAAATATATAGTGTCCACATCCTTGGCAAGGTGTGGTAGTATTAGCTAGAATAGTGAGATGAACTGCAGAAAGGCAGACAAGATTAACCAACTAAGCATAGCAGAAGGATTGTACTTAGGACCCCACTAGTCAGCAAAGGCCCAGTACCATGTTCCATTTAAGGGACAGAATGATTTGGGAATCTGCAGAATGCAGTATTTTATCCAGGCATAAGTGTAGAAAGGTTTCACTTCAGTTTGGACTGGGATTATAGTTATAATCAGAGGAAGTTGTTTATCTACATTTGGGGAGTAAACTGTCATTCAAAGAATGACTCCAGGGTTTCTTGCATTTCACTATAATGTGCAGTTTAAACGGCTGATAGAAACTATCTCCTGTTTCTCAACATGCCAGTATTATCCCTCCTCTTCGCCTCAGGCTCAACAGTGCTGTACAGAGAATAGTAAGGAATTATCGCCAAAGGGGGAGGTTGGTGGGAAAATCACCACCTTTGTTGTCATGGATACATCACAAGGAAAGAGATAAATGCTCCATAAATTGCAGCAATATTCTTGCTCTAATCAGTGTCAGAGAAAACAACATACTGAGAACTTGCAGCATCCTTCTGCTTGTTTGGACTGCAAACAATTATACTAATCCATCCCGCTGAAAGGCTGACACCAGGGATTAACCCTTTGTTTTGTTACCTGTACCAGAACCTTTTTTCACGTTTTGTTGCTCTGTTTTTGAGGCAAAAATCTGCAATACTTTTGGTCTGTTTGTTTCTCACCTATTTTGATTCCATCAAGCACTTTAAAAATCTTTCTCGCTTAGCAAAAGCTTCCAAAAACCAAAGCGAAGCAAGACAGCAATCTTACCTGTGGCAATACAAAGAATACTTGCCCATTCTGAGCCAACCATGCTGATGATTTTGAACGATGTGAATTAATCCAAAAACAAGGCAGGATAGGTATTCCATTCCTCCATGAGGAGAGATACACATCCCACCAATAAAGCAGATCAGAAAAATTGGGGGCATATATGCTGGTTAGGAGGACAGTTTAAAAAAAATTTGCAGAATCGAATAAATGATGCGATGTAATGGGTAGACAATAAAGAACATAGAACATAGAACAGTACAGCACAGGAACGGGACTTCTTTCAAAGTGGCGTCACAGGTAGATAGGGTAGTCAAAAGGCTTTTGGCACATTGGCCATCATCAGTCAGTAGCAATGTTACAAAATTTTGAGATTTAAAAAATCAAGTCTGCAATTTATCCCATCAGATAAAGCATAAAAATAAGTTTAATTTGACACCTAATTCACTTTCATATCTTCAGTATTAAGAAGGTTATGACCATTTTCATACTCGGAAATTAGCATCTTGTTCCCCATTGCCTTTCAATTGACATAACTCAAAAGCTGTGATCTAGAACAGTCAAAAGCCCATAAGTTTCTTAAAAATTAAGAGAACTCAATGAAATTTTCAGTTATTATAGCTTGACGCATTCTGAAACAAATATTAAACAATCTTACTTGGATGACCTGAAATTAAAGCATATAATTAGTTAGTTATCTAATTGTAGCTAATTACAAAATTCAATGAGTAGATCTAAACATCTATCCATTTCTTAAGAAAAGATAAACTTGTTTTAAATTGCCTAAGTGTCCAAATAACATTCACACAGTAATCCACAATATAACATAATTTTTAAATCTAATTTTCATGAATTTATAGGCCAAATGGAATGAATTTAGTGTTTAATGCCTGTAAATTAATGGCCATCAACTAGCGAGTGGGTTTTAGTGGAATGCGATGGTTTGGAACGTTGCGGTTTGCGGTGAAGTCAGTATGAAAAATACAGCCGGTTCATACATTTTTTTTGTCCCCTTTTCGCAACATGAAAATGTGATTAAAGCCTTCCTAAAAACCAAGTTTTTATGTAAAAACAAACTGTGTAGCTTCTTTTATCGCCTACCTTAGGTCCGTTCCGCTGTCACCATTCAGAGCTTTAGAAGATGATTTTTAAACTACTCTAGTTAATAAATAATCTAGCGTAGTTTAAAAATACCTTTATGAATGAAATGTCGGAGCGATTTCTCTTTAGCGACGAAATCGCCCGACATGGATCGACTTGGGCTGCCTAGAAAAAAATCGACATTTTAAACCCGCCCCCCTCTGAAAGGCGCCAAAGTCGCGCACACGGGGAGCGGCAGAACTGCAGTGCTACTAAAGGTATTGTAACATACCTACAGTCAGAGTATTCAGTATAGAAGTTGGGAGGTCTTGCAGTCATGTTGACATTGGTGAAGCCAAATGTAGAGTATTGTGTTCAGTTTTGGGCACCATGTTATAGGAAAGATGTTGTCAAGCTGGAACACCTGGAGAAAACCCACATGGTCACAGGGAGAATGTACAAACTCCATACAGACAGGACTCTTGGTCAGGATCGAACATGGACCTCTGCAGCTGTAAGGCAGCAACTCTATTGCTGTCTTTACTGCTGTTCCGCAGTGCTACTCAGATTTATATTAAATCTTTTCCCTCTTACCCTAAACCTGTGCCCTCAAGTTCTTGATTACCCGACTCTAGGAAAATGACTGCGCATTCACCCTATCTTTCCCCTCAAGATTTTATACAGCTCTATAAGATCACCCCTCATCCTTTTGCACTTCTAAGAAATAACGCTAAGAGATAAGTGCGCCAAATCTCTTCCTAAAGCTTAGACTCACAAGCCCTGGAACATCCATGTAAATCTTCTCTGCATAACTTCCAACTTAAAGGCATAATTCCTATAGCAAGATGACCCATACTGAACACAATACTCCACGTGTAGCCTCACCAAGCTTTGTGCAACTGTAGCAATAACCTCTAATGTTGGTACTTCATTCCCTGACTGATGAAGCCAAGTGTGCCAAATGTCTTCTTCATCAACCTGTCTACTGGTGACTCCACTTTCAGAGAGTTGTCTGAGACATTTAAAAGTCATTTCGACAGGTAGATGGATTGGAAAGGTTTAGAGGGATATAGGCCACCCACTGGCAAAGGGGACTAGTTTAGAAGATGAATCTTGATCAGCATGGATGAGTAGGACTGAAAGGCCTGTTTCTATTCTCTGATTCTATGACTCTAAATCTTTCTCCTCTCAACTGAATCCTCTGCCCTCTCAATTCCCCAACCCCAGGAAGAAAACTAGGTGCATGCCCCTCGTGATGTTATACATCTCTATAAGATTATTCTTCAGTCTCCCAAGCTCCAAGGAATAAAGTCCTCACCTGTATAACTCTCCCTATAACTCAGTCCATCGAGTCCTGGCAACATCCTCATAAATGTTCTTTGCATTCTTGCCAGAGAAATGGCATCGTCCCTATATCAGGGTGACTAGAAATGAACACAATACTTCAAGTATTGTTTACGAAGGAACTGCAGATGCTGGAAAAATCAAAGGAAGACAAAAATGCTGGAGAAACTCAGTGGGTGAGGCAGCATCTATGGAGCGAAGGAGTAGGATCGTCACCTATTTCTTCACACAATACTTCAAGTATAACTTCACCAATGCCTTGTATAATTGCAACACAATGTCCCAACTACTAAACTCAATGTCCTTAGTGATGAAGGCCAGAGTGCCAAAAGCCTTTAATACCCAGTCACTTTAGTTTGGTGTAGAGATACAGCATGGAAACAGTCTCTTCAACCCATCGATTCCACGCCAACCATCGATCACCCGTTCACACTAGTTTAAGGTTATTGTGCGTTCTCTTCCACTCCCGACCTATAGGGGCAGTTTACAGATGCCAATTAATTTATAAACCTTCGTGTCTCTGGGTTGTATGAGGGAATCAGAGCACCTGGAGGAAACCCACATGGTCACAGTGAGAAAGTGTAAACTCCACACCTTATGTCAGGATGTGAGGCAGCAACTCTACCAGCTCCGCCATTATACTGTCCACATGTGATGCCACCTTTATTGGATTATGTGCTTGTGGCCCTGGGTCCCTCTCTTCTACAAGCCCCTACTAGTCACTAAATGCCTACACTGGTTTAAAGTCATAACATGCAACACCTCACACTTCAGTTTAGTTTGTAGATACAGTACGGAAACAGGCCCTTTGGCCCACCATGCTCATGCTGACCATCTAGTTCTGTGTTAAATCTGTATCACATCAGTTCTGTGTTATCCCACTTCATCATCCATTCTCTCCACCTCCGTTAATTGCATATAGCAATCTACAGAAACCAATTAACCTACAAACCTGCATGTCCTTGGGAAGTGGAAGAAAGCCGGAGCATCTGGAGAAATTCCATATGGTCACAGTAAGAATGTACAAACTGCACACTGAGAACACCTGAGGTCAGGATCAAACTTGGGTCTTTGCAGCTGTGAGGCAGCATCTCTACCAGCTGTGCCACCGTGCTGCCTGAATTAAACATCTGAATGAAACTACATTTGCCATTCCTTGGCACACTTCCCCAGCTGATCAAGATCCCACTGCAAATCTTGGTAACTTTCTTCACTGTCTATGAAATCACCTATTGTAGTGTCATCTGCAAACATACTGATCATTCATATCCAAATCATTTATATAGATGACAAAAAACAGTGGGCCTAAACCACTCCCTGAGACACATCACTAGTTATGAGCCCCCAGTTGGAGAATTCTCCTTCCACCATCACCCTCTGCTTCCTACTAACAAGTTAATGATGTATCTAGCTAGCTAACTGTTTGGATCCCACGCAATCTAAACTTCCAGAGCAGCCTACCATGTGGACCTTCTCAAAGGTCTTGCTGACGTCCATGTAGACCACATTTACTAACCTGCCTTCATCCACTTTCTTGGTTACTTCCTCAAAACAATCAAATTCATGACATTTCCCACGCATAGCGCCATGCTCACTTAGAATCCCCTTCAGTAACTTACCTACAAAGATGACAGGGTTATTGTACTAAACCACTTCCTACATTTTATCCATAAATAAGATACTGGGGTCTGGATGTTAATCTCCTCAGCCACCTCCATACATGCCTATGCATTAACAGGTTTCTTTCTCCCATTGTTGGGGAAAAGTATGTCCCTACTGTTCCTGGCTGTAGCCATCAGCAATTTATGAGAAATATCATATCACCTGGGTGATACCAAATATCACCTGGGTGTTGATTTAGCTCTTTGTAAATCCATGTTAAACATGTTGCAGCTACTCTGTTATATTTTTAATTGGTCCTTCAAATAGTCATCATGATCATATCTTGATTGTGCTTTTTGGAGAGCTGCTTCTTAAAAGCTTGGTAAATTTTGTCTTCTATGTTCTTCCCCTTTTTTAGGCTTACACTCTCCCTGCATGAAACCCAACTTGGCATTAATATAGAGCTAAGGCTCAAAGTTATACAGCCATGGAATCGAGATGGTCTTGTTCTTTGTATGTCAAGATGTGGTCTCAATGGAGAATACAAATATTCACTGTCTGTCAGTCTGTAATGGTCTTGCCCAGTGCAGTGGTTTACAACATGCTATTCAGTTCTCATTAACATCATTCTAAACATTATAGTCTCCAACAGAAGCTGAAACCTCTGCACTAAGTGGGGTTTCCACATTCCATTATTGCTATAAATCTCTTGCCTTTTGCAATAATTGTCAGTGCCATTTACTGTAATTAGCAACTATTACATTTGTAGTTGGTTCCGCAATCCCTTCCCCCCCTAAGCACATGATACTGCCTGACATTTTGAAATATTACTCTTTCTGTCAATTTGAGGTCATTACTCAAACATAGAATATGCTCAACAATATGTTTTTGCTGCCAGTACTAGGGCAGCACACAGGTGAAGCTGATACAGCTGCCGTCTCACAGCGAGGGAGACTGGGATTCAGTATCTTAGGCACTGCCTCTGTGGAGTTTGCATGTTGCACTCCCTGTAACTGCCTGGTTTTCTCCCACAGCCCAAAGGTGTGCGTGTCTGTAGATTAATTGGCTTCTCTAAAAAGAATTGCCTCGTGAGAGAAATAGATAGACAGAATGAATTTCCTAGGGTATTATAGGCAATTAAGTCATAGTGTCGTACAGGCCCTTCAGCCCAACTCATCCATGCCGATCAAGATGCCTCATCTAAGTTAGGCCCTTTTGTCCGCATCTGGCTAATATAGAACAACAAACATAGAACAGCACAGAAACGGGCCCTTCAGCCCACAATGTTTGCGCTGAACATTATGCCAAATTAAACTGATCTCATCTGCCTATACATGATCCATATCCCTTTATTCCTGGCACTTCCATGTGCCTATCTAAAGCCTCTTCAATGCCATTATTATATTTGAATCCACCATCATCCCTGGCAAGGCATTCCAGGTTCCCACTCCTCTCTGTGTAAAAGACATGCCCTACACACATCCATTTAACTTCCCCCTCTCACCTAATAACTATGCCCTCTAGTGTTGGACTTTACAAGCTGGGAAAAATAGTCTGATTGTCTATGCTATCTATGCCTCTCATAAATTTATAAGCTTCTATCACGTCTCCCCTCAACCTTGGATGTTCCAGAGAAAACAATCCAAGTTAATCTAACCTCTCCTTGTAGCTGAAATCCTCTAATCTAGGCAGCATTCTGGTAAACCTCCTCTGCACCATCTCCAAAACATCCCCATCCTTCTGTATGGGCAGCTAGAACTGCATGCAGTACTACAAATGCAGCCTAACCAAAGTCTCATTGAGCTGCATCATGACTTGTTGCCTCTTATACACAATGCCTCTAGCAATGAAGGCAAGCATACCACACGCATTTTTACCACCCTATCTACTTGTGCCGCCACCTTCAGTGAGCTATAAACTTGAATTCCAACTATGAACTCAATACTTCTATCAGATCTACCTGCAGCCTCCCACAATGCGAAGAAAACAAATCAAGTCCGTCCAACCTCTTCCTGTAGCAAATGCCCCCTAATACAGGCAACATTCTAGTAAATCTCCTCTACACCCTTTCCAAAGCCTCCACATCCTTCCTGTAATGGGGTGACCAGAACTGCATGGAATATTCCATTTGTGGCCAAAGTCCTATAAAGCTTCACCATGACATCCTTACACTCAATGCCCTGTCTTATGAAGGCAAGCATACCATACGCCTTCTTTCCCACTTTATCTACTTGTTTTGTCACATTTAGGGAGCTATGTATGGACTTGAATCCCAAGGTGTACATCATGTACATCAATGCTGTTGAGGGTCATTCCATGAATTGTATATTTCCACTTTACATTTGACTTTTGAATGTGCAACACTTCACACTTGCTCGGATTAAACTCTATCTACCATTTCTCTGCCAGGTTCTGTAGCTGATCTATATCCCGCTGTATATTTTGACAACGCTCTTCACAGTCTGTGACCCCAGCAATCTTGGTGTCATCTGCAAACTTACTAACCAAGTTGTGTACGTTTATGTCCAAGTCATTTATATACATCCGAAACAGCAGAGGTGCCAGCACATATTCCTGCAGAACTCCACTGATCACAGTCCTCCAGAATATTGTCCTTCCATCACAACACTCTGTCTTCTATCAGTAAGCCAGTCCGGAATCCATATGACCTAGTCACTGTTAATCCCTTGCATCTAAATTTTCTGGATCAGCTAAACTGGGAGACTTTATCAGATGCCTTACTAAAATCTATGTAGATGACATCAATACCCACATTGATTACCTTTGTCACCCCTTCAAAAAACTTGATCAAGTTGGTAAGATATGATTTGCCGTGTACAAAGCCATGCTGACTGTTCTTAACTAACCCATTAGTCATAGAATCATAACATCATTGGAATAGTTATCTAGATTTCATTATTCCACAACTGAGGCTGGGAATTGGGGGTGGTCAAGTCTTGAAGGTGCTATTCTGTGGTTTTATGCCTCGGAGGGAAAACAGAGAGCGGTCGTGTTAAACCTAATCAGATATTAATCTGTCAAGACTTTGTGGTGGGAACGTATATATTCAGTTTTGTCAACAACCAAAATTGCTCAAAGAATGAATCAGACCTGACAGATCATGACTATAAGAGATAATTAATATGTTTGAACATCCAACCGGTTTTTCACATCACAATTTTCTGTTTTATCCTTAGGGGCTCTGCCAATTAATCATTATTTAATTCTCTTACTACCATTTTATTTTTGCAGCTTTACAAATAGAGGTGAGTATTTGAAACTGAAACTCTTCTGTGGCAACTAGATGAATGCTGATGGGATAAATCTCTCCCTTAAAATGTAAATATTTGGCTTGTTTTGAGCAAGCTAGATCGTATCCATGAAATATAGCATTCTGTATAGATCGTATCTTATTCGATATTAACAAATATACTTGAAAAGTGTTGAATTTAGAAAAACAGTTCTGAGGATTGTAAAGTCATGAACATAATTATTTATTGAAAAGGAGTTAATATATAAATCTGGACCTGACTGTAATTTTTTTTATGATGAGCTTTGGAAGCAGTGCTGTGATATCCTGTGAATCTGCATGGTAGGCTGCTCTGGAAGGTTAGATTGCATGGGATCCAAGGACAGCTCGTGGACTGGATAGAAAATTGCTTTCATGGAAGGAAGCAGAGGGTGATGGTGGAAGGTTGTTTTTCAGACTGGAGGCCTGTGACTAGTGGTAAGCCTCAGGGTACGGTGCTTGGACCTTTGCTGTTTGTCATCTCAATCAATGATTTGGATGAGAACATAGAAGGCATGATTAGTAAGTTTGCAGCTGGCACTAAGGTGGGTGGTGTTGTAGATAGCAAAGATGGTTGTCCAAAATTGCAGTAAGGTCCTGATCAGTTGGGCAGGTGGGCTGAGGAATTAATACAGATAAGTGCGAGGTATTTTATTTTGGGAAGTCAAACCAGGACAGGACCTACACGGTAAATGGCAGAGCTCTGGGGAGTGTTGTAGAACAGAGGGATCGAGGAGTGCTGGTACATGATTCCTTGAAAGTGGCGCCACCTATTTATTTAAAGGAATCTAGAGATCTGGATAAAATACTAGGAAATTCATCGAATTGGTCAATTTAAGTGAGTGCAAAAAGCGATTTGTTGGTGTTTTGGAATGAAGGCTAGATGAGGAGTGACGTGCAGCTGATCTGTGGAAAGGTTGAAAGGTCTGTTGGCCTTTTTCCAAAAAAGATCAACATTATCATCTCTGGTACTTTGGTAGTTATGTGAGCTTAATGGGGCTGGAGGGATTTTCTTCAACCCTAAAATAAACCAAGCACCATAAACATAAACCTATCATAAACCTATCATGAACCTATCAGGAAAGCACAGCACAGTACAGGTACATTGTCCAGGATTGCAACAGCATACAGTCTGACTCGGACATGACCAATGTATTAAGCATTTTATCTTGAACAAATCAGCACTTAGTTAGCACCAAGCTATTCTATTTCTGAAGAAGAGTCCTGATCTGCAATGTTGCCTATCCATTCCCTCCACTGATGCTGTCTAACCCGCTGAGTTGAACCAGTACTTTGAGTTTTGTAGTTCCAGAAATACTATTTCTTAACTGTGTTATGAATCCAAAATATTGACTCCATATCCAGATTCTGTCAACAACCTAGTCCAAAACTCCCAATGTATGAACCACAGACAAAATTACATGCCTTTTGGATAGGCACATGAAAGTGCAGGGAATAGAGGGATATGGATCATGTACAGACAAATAAGATTAGTTTAACTTGGCATCATGTTTGGCAGTCATGAAGGGCCCATTCCTGCAATGTACTAATCCATGTTCTGTGTTCAAGGTACTGTAAAGCACTAACTTTAGAATTATAGTTCTTGGCTCTGCTATGGTGATACTGGGAATTGAACGTTAGATGTAATTATCTTGATTAATTAGTTCATCCTGAGCTATTTAATCTTCATTAGATATTGAGTGTTGACAGCGTGGGTTCTTCCAATCACAGTGCGAAAGCATTTGTGAGGATGTCCTCTTTACATCAATTTAGTGAAATGCTTGGCATGTTTAAAATAATAAGTCTTTAACTACTTGAAATGCTCGAAGAAAGCTTCATAACATTAACCTTGCTGTTACAGACGGCCAGAATTTACTTATCTTCAGATGACAATTCCTTAGAAAACCACTGGTTCATTGCTACACTGTGGTCAACTTGTTCCTGATTTCCACATCTGCACGTTTCAACATGGATTTCGGAGTCAAAAGAGTCAGAGCTTTTTATTGTTTCCCGATATGGACCAATGAATATCTTACTTGCAGCAGGGCAACAGGTATGTAAACATAGCACTCAGTAAATACCATAATAAACAACAAAAATAAATCCAACATATAAAAAATTAGTTGTACAGTATATCAAACTGGAGATCAGGTTACCTCTCATTTAGCCACTGGCCTCAGCACTTATTCAGCTTTACATCATGAATGGCTGGAATAGCAGCGCCCATTCATTTGAATATGCTCCCTGACTTTAATTGAAAAGTTAATTCAGAGAGTCATACAGCACGTTAATAGGCACTTCCACCCAACCTGCCCAATGTCAACCAAGATGCCTCTGCTACACTAGCCCCACCAGGCAAGCACCCGTAGTCAGGATCGAAGCTGGGTCTCGGCCGCTGTAAGGCAGCAACTCTACCGCTACGCCACCGTGCCTCCCTTCTTGCATTGTTTTCCCCCTTTTATCTGAAAAGGGTTATGAGAGATGTACAAGTACAGCATTTGGACAGCCCACAGCACACCCAGCAGACAAGATGACCCTGTTACTTTAGACCCATATCGCCGCAGGGAATTGGGACAGACTCATAATCATAAAGGTGTAGACTATTCAATAAATGGCAAAAGGATTTGGAAATCGGAGGTGCAAAGGACTTGGGAGTGCTAGTGCAGGATTCCCAAAAGGTCAATCTGTGGATTGAGTGGGTGGTAAGGAAGGTAATGCACAGGCCAGGCCACATTTAAAATTTTATGAGCAGTTTTGGGCCCGTTATCTGAGGAAGTAAGAGCTGCCGTTGGAGAGGGTCCATATAACCATATATAACCATATAACAATTACAGCACGGAAACAGGCTCTCTCGGCCCTTCCAGTCCGTGCCGACCATTTATTTTCCCCTAGTTCCATCTACCTGCACTCAGACCATACCCCTCCATTCCCTTCCCGTCCATATACGTATCCGCTTTACTTTTAAATGTTAAAATCGATCCTGTCTCCACCACTTCTGCTGGAAGATCATTCCACACAGCCACCACTCTCTGATAAAGAAGATCCCCCTCATGTTACCCATAAACTTCTGTCCCTTAATTCTCTTGTCAAGCCCTCTTGTTTGAATCTTCCCCACCCTCAATGGGAAAAGCTTATCCACGTCAACTCTGTCTATCGCTTTCATCATTTTAAAGACCTCAATCAAGTTCCCCCTTAACCTTCTGCGCTCCAAAGAATAAAGACCTAACTTGTTCAACCTATCTCTGTAACTTAGTTGCTGGAACCCAGGCAACATTCTAGTAAATCTCCTCTGTATTCTCTCTATTTTGTTGAATCCTTCCTATAATTAGGCAACCAAAATTGTACACCATACTCCAGAATTGGTCTTACCAATGCCTTGTACAATTTTAACATTACTTCCCTACTCCTATATTCAATGCTCTGATTTATAAAGGCCAGCACACCAAAAGCTTTCTTTACCATCCTATCTACATGCGATTCCACCTTCAGGGAACTATGCACAGTTATTCCTAGATCCCTCTGTTCCACAGCATTCCTCAACTCTCTACCATTTACCATGTACGTCCTATTTTGATTTGTCCTGCCAAGATGTAGCACTTCACACTTATCAGCATTAAACTCCATCTGCCATCTTTCAGTCCACTTTTCCAAATGGCCCAAATCTCTCTGTAGACTTTGAAAATCTACTTCATCATCCACAACACCACCTATCTTAGTATCATCTGCATACTTACTTATCCATTTTTCCACCCCATCATCCAGATCATTGATGTACATGATAAACAACAGTGGACCCAACACATATCCCTGAGGCACCCCACTGGTCACCGGATTCCAACCTGACAAACAGCCATCCGCTATTACTCTCTGACATCTCCCATTCAGCCACTGTTGAATCCATCTTGCTACTCCGCCATTAACATCCAAATATTGAACCTTCTTAATCAACCTTCCATGGGGAACCTTGTCAAAGGCCTTACTGAAATCCATATAGACAACATCCACTGCTTTACCCTCATCAATTTCCCTAGTAACCTCTTCAAAAAATTCAAGAAGGTTTGTCAAACATGACCTTCCAGGCACAAATCCATGTTGACTGTTCCCGATCAGACCCTGTTTATCCAGATGCTTATATATATTATCTCTAAGTATCCTTTCGTTTAATTTGCCCACCACTAACGTCAAACTAACAGGTCTATAATTGCTAGGTTTATTCTTTGAACCCTTTTTAAACAATGGAACAACATGCGCAGTACGCCAATCCTCCGGCACTATTCCCGTTTCTAATGACATTTGAAATATTTCTGTCATAGCCCCTGCTATTTCTACACTAACTTCCAGAGGAGGTTTATGAGAATAATGCCAGGGATGATTGGGTTAACATGAGGAATATTTAATCGTTCTGGGCCTGTACTCACAGGAGTTTCATCGGAGGTTTACACAAAAAGCTGGAGAAACTCAGCGGGTGCAGCAGCATCTAAGGAGCAAAGGAGATAGGCGACGTTTTGGGTCGAGACCCTTCTTCAGACTGGTCAGGGATCAGGGAAACGAGAGATATAGACAGTGATGTGGAGAGATAAAGAACAATGAATGAAAGATATGCAAAAAAGTATTGATGATAAAGGAAACAGGCCATTGTAAGCTGTTTGTAGTGTGAAAATGAGAAGCTAGTGCGACTTGGGTGGGGGGGGGGGGGAGATGGAGAAGGAATGTCAGGGCCCGAGGGCTGAGGGAGAGGTGGGGAGGGGGAGGAGGCAGTCTGGGTTAACAGAATTGAGAAAATTCAATGTTTAAGCCCAGAGGATGCAGACTCCCCAAGCGGAATATGAGGTGCTGTTCCTCCAACTTGCGGTGTTGCTCACTCTGGCCGTGGAGGAGGCCCAGGACCGAGAGGTCGGATACGGAATGGGAGGGGGAGTTGAAGTGCTGAGCCACCGGGAGGTCGGGTTGGTTATTGCGGACCGAGCGGAGGTGTTCGGCGAAACGATCGCCCAGCCTCCGCTTGGTCTCACCGATGTAGATCAGCTGGCATCTGGAGCAACGGATGCAGTAGATGAGGTTGGAGGAGGTGCAGGCGAACCTCTGTCGGACTTGGAAGGACTGCTTGGGTCCCTGAAAGGAGTGGAGGGGGGAGGTGAAGGGACAAGTGCAGTATCTCTTGCAGTTGCAAGGGAAAGTGCCCGGGGAAGGGGTGGAGCGGGAGGGAAGGGAAGAATTGACAAGGGAGTTGCGGAGGGAGCGGTCTTTGCGGAAGGCAGACAGGGGGGGAGATGGGAAAATGTGGCAAGTGGAGGGGTCACGCTGGAGGTGGTGAAACTGGCGGAGGACTATCTGTTGTATGCGCTGGCTGGTGGGGTGAAAGGTGAGGACCTGGGGGACTCGGCCCTTGTTGTGAGTGGGGGAATGGGGAGAGAGGGCAGTGTTGCGGGGTATGGAGGAGACCCTGGTGCGAGACTCATCTATAGTGGGGGAGGGGAAACCCCGTTCTCTGAAGAACGAGGGTCTCGACCCGAAACGTCGCCTAGCTCCTTCGCTCCTTAGATGCTGCTGCACCCGCTGAGTTTCTCCAGCTTTTTGTGTAACCCTCGATTCTCCAGCATCTGCAGTTCCTTCTTTAACACAGAGTTTCATCGGATGAGGGGGAATCTCATCGAAACCTACCGAATAATGAAAGGCCTAAATAGAGTGGATGTGAAAAGGACATTTCCAGTAGTTGGAGAGATGGCACAGCCTCAGAATAAAAGAACAAATAAATATGAAATATTACCCTCCTATTTTCTTTGGGTGGGCATTTCATATACCTGGCCTGTTCTAATGCTTCAATGTTGCACTATTGACTGGTACACAGTTGACTTATGCAGATTTCCGTAGCGAATACTTCAATGCAGTGCTCTGGTTTCCCCCCACATTCCAAAGACATGTAGGTTTGTTGGTTAATTGTCTTCTGTAAATTGTCCCTAGTGTCTAGGATGTAAAACTGGGATAAAATGTTGTTGGTCGCCATGGACTCGGTGGGCTGAATGGCCTGTTTCCATGCTGCATCTGTACACTAAACTAAACTAAACTAAACTTTCCACTCCCTACACACTAGGGGCAATTTACAGAGCCCAATTAAGCTAGAAATCAGCGTGTTTTGGGTATATGGGAGGAAACCAGAGCACCCAGTGGAGATTGTGTAAACTCCACACAATCAGCACCCGAGGTCACGATCAGGCCCGGGTCTTTGGCGCTGTGGGACAGCAGCTCTTCCAGTTGCACCGCAGTGTTGCCCCGGGTGCTGCTGTATTAGGGTTGTAATGGGAGCAGTCTTGGTTTACACAGTCATAGTTGGAGCTTCGAATAAAGGCTGCCTACTGCTATTGAGATCATACGTTTGAATCATGGCAGCACAATTGAGCCCAGACATGTGCTGATTGAGTTGTCACAACTTGCAGACTAAAAATTAATAAGCTTCCAGCATTAAACAAAAGCCTGTGCATAGGTGGTGCTGAACTCCTCTATGTCCTTCCCAACTTCAGAAGCATGTGCATTCCCATCCAACTATAGCATGGTACAGAAATGAAACAGGTCCTTAAGACCTGACAGTTCAAGTGGAGAGGGTGGGGAAGAGGGTGATTGGCACACTTGCCTTTATTGGGAAGGGTATTGTGTACAAACGTTGGGACGTCATGACACAGTTGTATGAATTGTTCATGAGATCATTCTGGGAGTAATTAATACTTCCAGCTGTAGGATGATTCTCATTCAGTAGGAAAAGCTGCAGGAAAGATTCACCAGGCTGTCACCTGGATTGAGTAATTGGTGCAGGGTTAGAGTCGCTGCCTCGGTTTCGATCTCACTATGGGTGCTGTCTGTACAGAGTTTGTATGTTCTCCCTGTGATGACGTTCCTGAGAAAACAATCCACGTTAATCCAACCTCTCCCAGTAGCAGAAACCCTCTAATCTAAGCAATATTTTGGTAAACCTCCTCTGCACCCTCTCCAAAACCTCTGCATCTTTCCTGTAATGGGATAACCACAACTACATGCAATGCTCCAATTGCAGCCTAATCAAAGTCCTATAGAGCTGCATCATGACTTTCGGACTCAATAATATTCAATGCCCCTACCATATGCCTTCTTTACCACCCCATCTACTTGTGCTGTCACCTTTAGTGAGCTATGAACATGGATTCCAAGATCCTTATGCTCATCAATGCTGTTAAATTCCAACTGCCATTTCTCTGCCCATATCTGCAGCTGATCTATATCTTGCTGTATCTTCTGACAATATTCCTCACTGTCTGAAACTTCTCCAATTTTGGTATCATCAGCAAAATAACTCACCAACCCATCTACATTTACATCTAGGTTATTTTTATATGTGTATAATGTTTTATATATATATATTGATATATATCTATTATATGATCATGTCAGTGAACAGGTATGGCTGTATGTCCTGAAACACCCATGGGAAACAACATTTATCTTCATTGGAACAGCCGTTGCTGAGTACACACCTACCAGGAGAAAGAGAAAATGTAAGGATAGATAGTGACAGGATCTTCACAACTGATCTTTCATCTCACTTCATCCTCTTCACTCCTTCAAACAGTTCTAAAATAAAAGCTGTGGATGTGCAAGCATGCAGACATTGTTAGATCATGTCTCCCCACCACAAAAATAGACCCACTTGCCTTTCCCCTTTCGTAAACATGCTCACAAACACCAGTCCAAATGCTACCTTTGAGCATGATGAATGTAATGAATCACCTGGGGGAAGGTGATGAGGGTGGCGGGTGATGCATTTAGTTGAGCTGTTGTTGCAGTTCCAGTGACTCAGGTTTAGTCTTGACATTTGGTTGCTGTCTCCATAGAGATTACACATTCTCCCAGTGAAAATATAAGTTTCCTGCAGGTGCTCTGGTTTCCTCCCACATCCCAAGAATGGGCAGAGTTGGCAGGTCATTTGGCTGCTAAAAGATGTCCCCGGTGTGCAGAGTTGGCACGGTGGCAGAGCGGTAGGCCCGGGTTTGATCGTGACTATGGGTGCTGTCAGTATGGAGCTTGCATGTTCTCCCCGTGACCACATGGGTTTTCTCCAGTGCTCAGGTTTCATCCCACACTCCAAAGATGTATCGGTTTGTAGGTTAATTGGCGTTGGTAAAATAAATTGTTAATTTTGAGTCATGGATAGTGTTAGTGTATGGGAATTGCTGGTCGGCGGGGCCTCGGTCGGCCTGTTCCTGTGCTGTATCTTGAAGCAAACTAAACTAAACTAAACTAAGATGTACGGTAGAATCGAGAAGGGTTGATGTAAATGTGGGAAGAATGGGATGAGTGAATAATCAGTGTAATTGAAGATAGACAATGTAATTGGATGCTTGAGGGTGGCATGGTGTCACGATCACTGAGTCAGTGCGATAAAGTTTGGTAACAGTCTCTATAACTCTGTGACTCTAAACTTGGATTGTTTTCCCTGGAGTGTTGGAGGCTGGGGGGAAAACTGATAGCAATTTACAAAGTTATGAAAATGATGATAGGATAGATAGGATCCCGGAGTGGAAATGTCAAATGGACATAGCTATCAGGTCAGAGTGAAAAAGTTTAAAGGCAATTTAGTTTCAATTAGTTTTGAGATGAAGCACAGAAATCGGCCCTTCACCATAACCAGTCCATGCTGACCAGCGATCCCCACACACTAACAGTATCCTACACACAGTAGGAACAATTTATAATTACACCAAGCCAATTAGCATACTAACCTATATGTCTTTGGAGTGCGGGAGGAAACCCGAGATCCCGGAAGAGCTGACACACGTCACTGAGAGAACATACAAACTCCATGCAGACGGCACCCTTAGCCAGGATCGAACCCGGGTCTCTGGCATTGTAAGGCAGCTGCTCTACCGCTGTGCCACCATGCTGCCCTATGATGTTGTGCAGAACACTTTTTTTACACCAGGGGTGGTGGTGGAGGCAAAAACATAGGTACATTTAAGAGGCTTTTTGATGCACATAAGAATATGCAAAAAAATGGAGGGATATGGAACATGTGAGGCAGATGAGATTAGTTTTATAAGCACAGGCATTATGGCCTGCTCTTGTGCTGTTTAGTATTCTATGTTCATAGATGCGATAAACACCTTTGCTCCAAGTTGAAATGTCAAAAACTAGAGGGCATAGCTTTAGGTGAGAGGGGGAAAGCTGATGGGAGATGCTTAGGGAGAGTTTATTTTCGAAAAGGACAGTGGGTGCCTGGAACGTACTGTCGGGAGTGATCGTGGAAGCAGATATGATTGTGGTATCTAGAAGGTTTATAGATAGGCACATGAATATGGAGGGATATGGATCATGTACAGGCTGGAAGGGTTAGTTTAACTGGGCATCATTTCATGTACTATACTGTTATAATGTATATCCTATGTTCAATTAATTATCAAGTAGCATGAGGTTGGTAAGCTATTATAATGGTTGCCTGGGTTCATCTGTTTTGTCCTTTCCTTGGACAGTTTTCAATTTTTCACTTCCACCTTTCCCCAGTGAGCTCAGGAGGCGAGAGAAGAATTGAGTAATGGCGGTCGTCATATCTCAGGAATGCAGCGATCATGAAGAGAAATCTGCCGTGTGCCTGCCCAACCCTTGAGGCAGCTAGAGAAGGGAGTGGTATTTTTACTGACATTTTATTTGGTGCTATTCAGTCTGGCTGTAACCAACTATATAATGTTTTCGTATTGCAATGCTCAACCTTCAGCTATTTCAGTTAAACAAACAGATTCCTGTCGTTGATCTCACAATCACAACCTCAGCAATCTCGGCACATACATTGTGGTCTGAGTAGCCTATTTTTGTGTTGGACTGCTGCACCTTCTATGTTCTATTATTTTAGTCTGCCACTTTCCACCCCTGTCCATGTTATCATGATGATCAGATCTGATTTTTACTCATTCATTGCTGATTTTCCTCAGTCAGGTGAGGATTTGATTCCTGCCAGTGGTCTGTTTGTGAAAAGTAGCAAGATAAAGCACAATTTTGATCCACTGTGCATCTCCAGTTCAAGTAAATATCATCGTAATATTATCATAATCATAATGAAAATTGAACTTTAAGCTACATTTTCCTGTGTTATATGTTAACATCTTAATCACAATTACACTGAGTTCCAAAAACTACAAGTACCATAATATCCCTTCATACCATATTGGCTGATCATACCACAATAACTAATAATGAATCATAGCTCGTTGGTTTAGTTTAGTTTGGTTCAGTTTAAAGATACAATGTGGAAACAGGCCCTTTGGCCCACCAAATCCACGCTGACCAGCACTCTCCATACACTAGCTCTATCCTGCAGACTAGGGACAATTTACAGAAGCCAATTAACCTACAAACCAGCAGGTTTTCAATGTGGGAGGAAACCGGTGCACCCGGAGAAAACCCACGCGGTCACAGGGAGAATGTACAAACTCTGAACAGACAAGCACCCGTAGTCAGGATCGAACCCAGTTCTCTGCTGCACCACTGTGACACCCGTTTAAGCTGCAGCTTTTGTAAACCGTAGTAAAATGTTGCGATGACAGTTTTACGTCAATTATGGAAGACAGGTATTAAAGGACAAGTATAAAAGGGAATTTGCTTCACCCACGCATAACATTTAATGACACCAGTAGTATTTGGCCTCTTTAACAATATAGTTCCAATTTAATTATTGAGTTTCTTCTCGGCCTTCAAAGAGGATTGTTGTGTGTATAATTAAGTGCCAATGTTGTGTAAATTACATTTATGATATGCAAATTAAATTTATAATCTAAAGTCAATTTTCAACAAAAATTAATATCTCATCAAAAAGCAAGGCACATCATATCAAATAATCAAATTCATTGTCTTTAATATATTCCCTGGTACAGCGAGAACAGATTAATTCTGAGAAATCAATGATTTAACTAATGAAAAAGGTAAAGCATTAAGTTTTTAAAAAATGGAAATGCACTCTAAGTGGTTAAGAATGATGTTGAATCAATTTGGCTTTCTTCCTTAGAGTCATAGTCATAGAGTAATACGGTGTGGACACAGGCCCTTCGGCCCAACCTGCCCACACCGGCCTTATAACTGTGGCATTTGTCAATGTGGAAGGCATGAATTCCTGTCCCTCTGGTGATGGAAAGGAGTTCCTGCTCCAACAAAAGTGGTTGAAGCACATCCCCAGCACAGCCTGCCCATTATCAGCCTCCCGAGTCCTGACCTGAGTGATCTTCAACAACAGACCATGTTCCGATGTGACAAAGTGCAACTCTCAGCCTGTTTGATAAACAGAATTTAGAGGGAATTTGTTATGATATGGGGCATGTTTTAGTTGTGGTGGAAATGACAGAATATTTGTTTTAGTCAGCAGAATACAAAAAGATCGTGAAGTACAGCAGTGGGACTTCAGAGTACAAGTACATAGTTCTCTGAAACTGCCATTCCAGATAGTCAAGAAGGTTGTTGGTACATTGACCTTAATCAGTCAGGGTATTAAGTATAGAAGTTGGGATATTATGCAGCAGTTGTACTACATGTTGTTGAGGCTGTATTTGGAGTATTGTGTTCAGTTTTATTCACAATGTTATTGGAAGGATGTCATTAAGCTGGAAAGGCCACAGAGAAGATTCACAAAGATGTTTCCAGGACTCGAGGGCCTGAGCTATGTGGAGAGTTTGTGCGGGCTAGGACTTTATTCCTTGGAGCACATGAGGCTGAGGTGTTTGCAGAGGTGTTTAAAATCATGGGGGGAATAGATAGGGTGAATGCTCAGAGTTTATACCCAGAGTGGTGGAATCAAAAACCAGAGGACATAGGTTTCAGGTGAGCTTGATTGATTGATTCAAAGATACAGCATTGAAACAGGCCCTTTGCCCAGTGAGTCAACATTGATGATCCCTTGTTCCACGTTATCCCGTACGCTTCCACTCCCTACGCACCTGGGGCAATTAATAGAGGCCAATTAACCTACAAACCCGCATGTCTTTGGGATGTGGGAGAAACCGGATCACCTGTACGAAACCCTTGTGGTCACAGGGAGAACATACAAACTCAACACAGACAGCATCCGAGGTCAGGATTGAACCAAGGACTCTGGCATTGTTAGGCAGCGGCATTACCAGCTACGTCACTGTGCCAGGAGAGAAGAATTCATAGGAATCTGAGGCGCAATTTATTCATACTGAGGGTGGCAGAGGAGGTAAGCTGCCAGAGGAGGTAAATGAGCTAGGCAGCATAGCAAGTAGCTTGACTATTTTATGAATTCTGTTTAATTATGAAATTGACATAAATATATTATAAATCACGCTATTTGTCAATAGCTTTTCCCCAACAATTAATTATCATCTATATAGACTGCATGACTTCAGTGTGCACTCGAATAATTCTTTCAGATTAAAAGAAATTAGAGATCCCAGACTGTCTCCCACTTCTCTTGATTAAAAGGCATTCCAACTTAATGTAGAATCTCAAAAAAATCTTCATTCTCAATTACAGCTTAATTAAAATCTGTAGCCTCATTATGTGTCATTAGAAAGATGTTTAATTAAAAGGACTTCTTCTCTGAACTATTATTGTGCATGCACCATGCAGTGGCACCTACATTAAGCGTTCCCCCTGGGGTATACTGTATTGGCTGGAGATTGTTCCTTGGTTTACAGGCTGGTGACAATTACAAAATCTCTTGGATGCAACATCAGCAGGCTCAGGCAGTGAAAGGCAAGAAGTAACATGATCAGACAACTTCCTGAGTAATGCCAATGAAATGATGAGCCGGTCACAGGACAAACAACTATATTGAGTGATATAACTTAGTGCAAATCACAATACAATAAAACTCCCTACCTTCGAGTCATGCTAACGTATTGAATATCCAAAGCTTCAGTGGTAATATATTAAGGAGGGGATGAAATATTCAACCACTGTTGTAGATTTTTTAATTTGATTTTTATTTCCATTTCTGGGATTGTTAAATTGAACTTTTAATGTGAAAATGTCATGATATTATAATATATTATAATATTATAAAAATATTATAATATTTTTGTTGGAATGTGGGTACAGGGACTGACATGGAAAAGAACTGTACCACTTTATGTCATGCACCAGCCAGTACCGGCAATAGTCAGTAGTCCAGGTGACATCTGTGAAGAGAGAAAGATAAACAGAATCATGATACACCTTGATGACCGTACATCTGAACTGACCAGTTCTGAGACAAACTGGAAACACAGATTTTCAGAAATATTTGAAATAAATCTTGAGTCCAGTTGGTTGTAGTTACCTTACTTGTTCCAATTATGATATCCAAGGAATAAAGTGCTCATACAGTTATATATTAAAAACATTTCAGGGGATTCTCTGAAATCATTCATTCGTCAGAATTTAGATATACAGCGTGGAAACAGACCCTTTGGCCCACTGCGCAGACCAGCGATCACCCCGTAGACAACACTATCCTGCACACGATGGACAATTTACAATTTTACCAAAGTCAATTAACCTACAAACCTGTATGTCTTTGGAGTGTGGGAAGAAACCAGGGCACCCAGAGGAAACCCACATGGTCACAAGAATGTACAAACTCCATATAGACAGCACCCATAGACAGGACCGAATCTCTGGCGCTATAAGGCAGCAGGCCTCCTGCTGTCCCACTGTGCCGTTCCTTTCTGTTGTAAATATCTCTGAGTAGTTTCATCATGATTGCATGGTAAGGGAGAAGTTACTCTACTATTAAGCAAGTCCCAACACTCGTTGAATACCTGTCACATCTATCACCACTAGTATGAATAACATCATTTTTACTTTGGTTAGATGTGTGAAAAGGTTTTTGGCCTGCAGCAATAAATGAATTAAAAGTAATTGCTTTCCAATGACATTTCATTTTATCTTTATTTTGCACAACTTTGCATGTTTGGATAGATGCATCTGAACATTTTACTACACATGATTTTGAATAGCTTCTTCCAGGGAGTAAAGGGCTTGTCCTACAAGCATGCAACTCTATGCGACGAACAAGATCAAACTAGAAGCGGGGGCCGCGCGGAGGTCGGGTGATCCCCTGTACAGGGCCGTTCCCACCAGCATGCGCGGCAAGCGCAACCAAACCGGCAGTAGGGGCCGCGCGGAGGTCGGGTGAGTGGCGCAACGCGGTGCAAAGTGAGGCGAACTTGGAGCGAAGTCTAAGGTAAGTTCGCCAGGACAGAGAGGGGCACACAGAGAGGGGCACAGAGGCACACACACACAAAGGGCCACGGAGCCACACACATAGAGGGTCACGGAGGCACCTACAGATAGGTTCACGGAGGCACGATGTCGGGGCGGTGTGTAATGCGTCGAGGCGACTGCGAGCCGACAAGCCGTTGCCGTGCGGAATTTTTGGACATAGTCAGTTTTTCGGAGCCCCGCGTGGTGTCGGGACGAACTCGGGACGAACTCCGCACAATTCCGCACGGCTCTGGCGATCGAAGTGGGACCGGCCCCGCGACACCGGACGGCTCAAGTGACCACGTTAGGTCGCGCTAATCGCATAGAGTTGCATGCTGGTGGGACAGGCCCTTAAGCTGCCAACAATGACCTCCAGTTTAGTTTAGAGAGAGATACAACGTGGAAACAGGCCCTTTGGCCCACTGAGTCAGTGCCAACCACCAATTACCTCGAACACAAATTCTATCCTACACACAGGGAACAATTTTTACAGACACTAGTTAACCTGCACTCCTGCACGTCTTTGGAATGTGGGAGGAAACCGAAGCACCCGGAGCAAACTCACGCAGGCACAGGCCAAATGGACAAACTCCCTACAGATAGAGCCCGTAGTCAGGATCAAACATGAGTCTCAGGCACTGTAAGGCCACAACCTGTGTGCCACTGTGCCACCCCATTTTCTTAAATGCTTCCACCAACTCATGCACATTGCACTGGAAAACCTATGAAATAGATCTGATCCCAAATGGGATACACCCCCAACACTTTCCACCAAAAGGTGCATAGAATGTAGTAAAACCAAATAACTATTCATCGATATTGAGGTGTCAAAATCTGATCTGGTCCCATCATTATTAGAACCAGGATATCTGGTCTGACTGGACTAACCAGTTTTTTCTTTCAGCTTATCCCTTAAAAACCACTGATAACATATCAGGTAGACAAAAATGCTGGAGAAACTCAGCAGGTGAGGCAGCATCTATGGAGCGAAGGAAATAGGTAAGTACAATGTTTCAGGCCGAAACCCTTCTTCAGACTGATGTGAGGGTGGGGGGGAGGGAAGAAGAAAGGAAGAGGTGGAGCCAGAGGCCTGAGGGAGAGCTGAGAAGGGGAGGAGATAGTAAGGTATTATTTCATCAGCTAATTTGGTTCTCTGAGTTATCCAATGCCATTACTGAATGAAGATATTTCTATGTTAAACACACCTTGGTCATTGGATTACGGTCTTTTAATGTATTTAACATGAGCACAGAGTATGGTATTTCATTAATGGCATAATTACATGAAAATATCTGTGCTCAACCATGCCTTTCTATTATAGTCATGGAGCTGTACAGCTTGGAAATGGGCTATTTGGCCCACCTTGTTGACCAAGTTGGCAAACTGGGATAGTCCTGCTTACTTGCAATTAGCTCAAATCCCTCTAAAGCCTTCCTTCCATAAATCTGTCCTAATGCTTTTGAAAGCAAGTACCACCAGATTCAAGGACAGCTTCTTCTCCACTGTTATCAGACTCTAGAACAGACTTCTTAAAAGGTATTACCGATCCCATAATTTGCTTCAGGGCGGCCCTTGCACTCTTTCTTTTACCTTCATGTTCTCTGGAGCTGTTACATTATATTCGACATAGTTATGATTGTATTCATGAATGAATGTTTTATCTGGGTAGCACGCAAAAAAAAGAATTTAACTATATTTCCATACACGTGACGATAATATACATTGTTATACATTTAACTATATCTCCATCAAATATACATTTAACTATAACGCTGTACAAGTGACAGTAATATCTGTCACAAGATCTTGCTACAGCGCCCCCTCTCTTGGATGCCGCTTTGATCCTTATCACTGGCTGACAGGCCACAAGAGACCAATATCCAACATCATTGTCAGCCTACTTCCTATAAAAGCCAGGCATTCTAGCCAGAGGGGAGAAGGTGAGAGAAGAAGCAGTAGGAGAAAAAAGAGAAGGAGGAGGAAGAGAGAGGAAGGGTAAGAAAGTTGGGTGACTCCCTGCTAGCTGTGTTCTCCTGTTGCAGGAAGACTGAGTCACTGGGACAAATCGAAGACCACCAGCATGACCATGTGGTCAAGACTGGACTGCCACGATGAAGCCCTAGTCAGCCAGCGCCTCCACGAAGACTAGGTCTGTGTGGCTGGGACAAGCCTGAAATGCCAGTGTCTCATCCTGTCCACGGACAACAAGGCACTGCGCCCACACACAGAGGCAACGAGTGGTAGCCAGGATAACCTAGAGACTCCAGCGCTGCCTCTTTATGCCCCAAAACTGAGCGAGCAGGATAAGTTTCCTCATTCGGGCAACCTATAATGTCCTTCCTAGCCCAAAAAATCTCAACCGATGGATGGGTGAAGATCCATCATGCCCCTTGTGTTCAACACCAGCCACACTTAGGCACATCCTCACTGGGTGTAAAGTAAGCCTCTCCAAAGGACAGTACTTCTGGAGACATAATCAAGTGCTCAAATGCCTGGAAGCGACTGGAACGCAGGAGAACTACCAACAATGCCCTGCCGCCCAGAACAACCAACCCAGTTAAGACAATTGCCTTTGTTCGGGGGGGGGGGGGGGTGAGAGACAAAGGCAATGGAAAATTCCACCAAGGGCCAGGTTTGGACAGCTGGAGGCACCCCGGGATTGGCAGATGCTGGTGGATGTGGACCAATGGCATATAGTTCCATCAGAGATAGCCATCACCAGCTTTGGCCTGATCTTGTGCTCTGGTCGAACTCTCAGCGCATGGTGTATTTTGTGGAGCTCACAGTCCCTTGGGAGGATGTTGTGCAGGAAGCCTTCGAAAGAAAGAAACTGCGATATACAGAGCTTGCAGCGGAGGCAGAACAGCGGGGCTGGAGAGCTAAGATCTGCCCGGTAGAAGTTGGATGTCGAGGATTCGTGGCAACATCTACCTTAAGACTGATGAAGGACCTGGGGATCAGCGGACAAGCCCTACGCCAGGCCATCAAAGAAACATCATGGGTGGCAGAGCGAGTGGCTCTGGCTGAAGAGGAAAGACCCCATTTGGTCTTCCAAATAACCAACAAGACAGATGCAGAATGGGGTGGTTCTGGGACGCCAGAATGCACCGCTGAGCCTACTGGAGACGTCGTGGGTTCAATCAGCGAAATGTCGATGAAAGTAGGTGCCCACTTGATAACCCCAAGGAAGAAGGGTCTCGACCCAAAACGTCGCCTATCTCCTTCGCTCCTTAGATGCTGCTGCACCCACTGAGTTTCTCCAGCTTTTTGTGTAATCCTCGATTCTCCAGCATCTGCAGTTCCTTCTTTAACATGACGTGTCTGCCTAGCCTTTCTCAACATCGGAGGAACATAGGTGAGTGCAGAAGGCTCCCATCACCATCGGGAGTAAATTGATATTTGGCACTTTGGACTTTTAACATCTAGTCCTGTGTATTTGTAAACATTGAATATGTTTTGTTAACTAGTAGGGAAGGTCAATAGAATTGCTTATGTCTGTGAGACAGAAATTCTAATTTCTAACAGATTAGAAAAGGCAGACTAGAAGTACACCAATTTAGTTTTGCAACTTTACCAGGGTACTGATTCTTTAATTCATGTCTATCTGTCTGATCTCGCACTTCTACGTACACTATCTTTTTATTTGTCTCTCACCCAAGCAAGGTGAATAGAGAGAAAATTGACATTTACAGTTGCTGGATATTTGTAACGTCTATAATCTTGAAATTGAAGAGAAAAAGTGAAGGAAAAGTGCTGGAGCTCTGGAATTATGAAACGCTAATGCAAAAGCTATTATCAAGATCAAGATTGCAGTATGTGTAAGAAGAAAGTGCAGATGCTGGTTTAAACCAAAGATAGACACAAAGAACTGGAGTGGCTCAGCGGGACGGGCGGCATCACTGGAGAGGGGGAGTGGGTGGTGTTTCGGGTCGAGTTCGTACTTCAGTCTGAGGAGGAGTCTTGACCCGAGGCGTCACCCATTCCTTCTCTCCAGGGATGCTGAGTTGCTCCAGCCTTTTGTGTCTATCTTCAGGATTGCAGTACATGGCAAGGTATTAGGGATAGGTGTCTGAAATTCGGTGTTAACACCTTCAGTTTCATGCTTGCTCAGTCAGTAATAGAAGAGGATTGGCCCCATGCGTGATGTGATCTCTGGTTCAATCCATCTGAGAAACCAATTTATTCCGCAAACTCCCAACGATTCCATACAGAGATCTTTCTAAAGTTGTACATTTGCAAATAACTTTGTTAACTTCTAATACCTTTGTGCCCTACTTCATCATTTGCCTTGGTATGAAGCTATTTCGTCTTTTTTGGTTATTTTTAGTGTGTTTAAAAGGTTTATATAAATGTTCTCCAGTTTGTTTTATGGGTGGAGGGGGAGGAGGGAGGGGGACACTTTTATTTCAGTCTCTTTGCCGGAGATGCGATTGTTTTCCAGATCGTATCTCCGGTCGCTCTGCGGCCTAACATCGTGGAGCTGGAGGCCTCCTCGGACTGACTTTGAATCCCACCGGGGGGAGTGGACTTAACATCGGAGTTGATCCGTTGCCTAGGATCGCTCCAACCGCGGCCTGCGGACTTTACATCGAGAGCTCGCAGTCTCGGAGAGGCCGAGTTGGGAGCTGCAACGATACAGAGGTTCGACGCCCCGATCGTTCGGCGCGTGGGAACTGACATCCACCCGATGCGGCAGCTGATTGCCCCACGTCGAGGGCCCCAACCCCACTGGCTACAGGAGTCAACATCATCCCGTCAACGGAAGGCTCGAGGCTGCCGACCGCGGAGAACAAAGAAGGGAAGCGATTGAACTTTCTTTTTGCCTTCCATCACATTGGGGAATGTGGAGGAGTCACTGTGGTGGATGGTTATGTTAAAATGTATTTTGTGAGTTCTGTTGCTTTTTATTTGTTTGACTGTATTGGCAAATGAAATTCCTCGTATGTTGTAAAGCATACTTGGCTAATAAAGTATTATTGTATTGTATTGTATTGTATATGTATCTATATACAGCATCACCACTATAATCATGGACCATTTTCAACCCGATCATTCTATCTTCTCCCCTCTCCTTTCAGGCAGAGGATACAAAAGCTTGAAACCACATACTACCAGATTCAGGAACAACTTCTTCCATGCTGACTATTGAATGGTCCTCGCACTAGCCAAGGGTAAAATCCCAATCTTCCAGCCTACCTCATTACACTTTTTTAAAATCTGCATTTTCTAGTAGCTGCAACACAATAACGCTGTAACACTATATTCTGTACACTGGTATTTTTTCTTTGCAGTACCAGTTGTACTTTATGGCCTGATTGCCCTCAAGTATAGTATGATTTGGCTGGATAGCATGCAATGTTTCTCATTGTATCACAGTACACATGACAATAGTTAACTAATACCAATACCAACATCAAATTATGTACTTTCTATTGTCCTGCAGGCATGTTATGTACAATAGTTTCAATAACCTCCATTTTAACTAGATCTATATAAGCAAAGCTGGCATCCATATTGCACTAATTTTAAAGACAGAATTGAGATGAAAGTGTTGTAATCTTTCCAGGGAAGTGCTGATTGGGTAAGGAGTATTAACAAACACCAAAACATGGTCCATGTCCATCCATCCCATACCTGTTCATATGCCTGCCATTAAATGTTGTTATTATAACTGCTTCTACCACATCTGCTGGTAGCAAGCTCTGGGCAACTACCATTCTCTGTGTAGAAAAACTTGTCTCACACATCTTCATTGACCTTTCCCCCTATCACTCTAAGCCTATTACCACTATCAATTGACAATTCCACCTATAGAAAAGTCTCTGACCATCTATCTATGTTTTTCATAATTATATAGACTTCCATCAAATCAACCTTCTGCCTCCCACACTCAGAGAAAATAACTTATGTTTGTACAAACTATGACTAATTAGGGAACTTGGGACAGTATGGTGGTGCAGTGTTAGATTTGTTACATTACAGTACCAGGGACCCCAGTTCGATCCTGACTATGGGTGCTGTCGATACGTAATTTGTATGTTCTGTCCATAACCTGTGTGGGTTTTCTCCGGGAGCTTTGATTTCCTCCCACTTTCCAAAGACATACAGGTTTGTAGGTTAATTGGCTTTGGTCTACATACACTTGTTCCTAGTTTATGTAGGATAGTGTTAATGTGCGGGGATTACTGGTTGGCACAGACTCAGTGGGACAAAGAGCCTGTTTCCAAGCTGTATCTGTAAACTAAACTAAACTCAATCCATCAGGTAATTGGGCATCCGGAACTGCACACAATACCCCTAATGCAGCCTAACCAAAGCCCTATAAAGTTGTATAAATCATTATGAACCTTAAATAGGTCCATAGATGTGCAGGAAATGGAGGGATATGGATCACGTGAAGGCAGCGGTGATTCGTTTAACTTGGTGCATCAGGTGGTGTACTGTCCTATGCTCTAAATTATTTAGTTTGTTGAATGGTATGTTTTTTTAACAGACGGTTTGAATCTTGCTGAATCCTGTCTCAAGCCTTCTGCTTCTGATGTGGAGAATCCACATTTTCTACAGTTTTGTAGATCTATTGTACTTGTATTGTGTATGTTTGGTAATTACATTACTATTTTATAATTGATCGTTAATATGCTTCAGATACTTGAAAGGAAATGTTATTGATGTCATATATGAACACTTCTTCCTTCAATAGTTGAACATGAATCATGAAATCAAAAACAGAAAAAATAATTCTGTCAACTACTATCCTGAATAAATTGAAATTAAGGAGTGTAATACAAAAAATAATTGCTTGAAAACTAGGAAATTAAATTAAACCTTTGAATTCCCTTATTATTATATCTCAGTTGCATTGTGGAAGGATATGGCTGTCAGTGTGACTCTGGAACCAGCAGGCTCTAAATACAAATAAAAGGACGGTTTTAAGAGGCCTAACCCTGCTATCAACAAGTAAGATTTACAAGTAACCATTGGCCTGGAGGAGATCAATTAACAGTTCAGGAATTTTACAAAACTTTGGGGTGAAACTCTTTGATGAAGAGCTTGGAGCCTTATTCAAGCATCTGGTTCTCCTCAAATGGAATGTGAGTGCAGGAGGTGATGGACATGTCTTTTGAGGTAATAGAAATCTATATCTTCCCAGCCTCTGAGCATTGATCCCAAATAAGCTTTCAGGAGCTTTTTAAAACAATCCTCCAAACCTATCCCAAATACATTTCCCATCGTTCTAAATTCTATGAAAATAATGGGAGTGATACTGAAAACGAAATCTTGTTATTATGATCATATTCCTCTCAATGAAACAAGTGCACATTTTGTAGTTGCTTGTTTAGATGAGATTCTTCTTTACCACATTCACTTTGATTTATTGGCCTCATAAATCATGCAAGTACAGAGTGAAATGTTGTGGGAGCATCCTTCGATGCAGAGACACTCCTTGATTGTCTGTAATGATTATAGATATATTGAAACCATTAGAAATGTGTCACTTAGTTGTGTACAAAAGATAAACATCCCTGTTGTCAATACAACTCGCAGCATTTCTACTGGAATCAATAAATGTACATTCAGTTTTTGTAGCTTCGTTTTGTGTTTGAAGGGAGCACAGGTCTGTTCAGAAGTTTATCAAGCTATAGTTTTATCTCTGACCTATGCTACTTTAAATTTTCCATCCCATCAGTCCTTCTCAGTTTCTGAGGTAATTACATCTGCCTTTAAAATTTGAGGAACATAATCACAGCTATCTCCTGCATTCAATTGGGAGTCAGTTTAACTATAATGTACCAATTAAGAGTTTATAATCATGCAGTGATTTTCTGAAATATTTGGAGAGCTGTTAGCGTGGGAATTGCTTTATTTACAAGCTTAATTATGGTTTTCTACTAAAGATGAAATAGATACAAGCTTAGAATATAATGAATCAAACACACCCTAATTTGTTTTGATAGTACAGAAATTCAATCTATAATAGTGCAGAACTTTAGTCTATAATGTCTGTCGAAAATGATGCCACTTTAAACTAATTTTCTCTGTCTGCATGTGATCATATCCCTCCATTCCCTGCATATTCATGTGTCCACCTAAAAGCCTCTTAAACACCACAATCATATCGCCTTCAACCACCACTCCAGTGCATTCCAGGCAACTACCTCTCTCTCTCTGTAAAAAAAACTTGCTCCACACATCTCCTTTAATCTTCCCCCATCTGATTTTAATTCTATGCTTGCTTAGCACTAGCTTTTGACATTTCCACCTAAGGAGATTGGTTAAGTTGGCATCATGTTTGGCAAAGTTATTGAGACCTATAAAGGGTATTTCAGTGCTGTTCTATGTACTATAGAAAAAAGATTAAAGTGTGTTTCAACATAGAACATTAAACATTACAGCACAAGAACAGGCCCTTCAGCCCCACAATGTCTATGCTGAACATGATGCCAAGACCACTCATTTACTTGTACACTACCCATATCCCTCCACTCCCTGAATGTCCATATGTATCCAAAAATATTTTAAATACCACTTATGTACCTGCTTCAATCACCACCCTGGCAGCACATTGCAGGTGCTCACCACTGTCTGTGTAAAAATATTGCATCACACATCTCCTTTAAACTTTTCCGTTCTTACCTTAAAGCTATGCCCTGTAGTATTTGATGTTTCCATCCCATGAGAACAATTCTGATTATCTAAGATAGACACAAAATGCTGGAGTAACTCAGCGGGACGGGCAGCATCTTTGGATAGAAGGAATGGGCAACTATATAGTAAGTAAGTAAGTAAGTAATTTTTATTTATTAGCACTTTTAAATCAAATCATGTTGAAGCCAAAGTGCTTTACAGAGAACAAAAATTAGATTACCATACATCCATATAAAATAAAAAAAGAAGAAAATAGACACAATACACCATAGGATTCAACATGAACATCCCCCCACAGCAGAATCAACAATTTCCACAGTCGTCCTCCTCCTCCTCCTAGACGACCCAAGGTTCAGGGCCTATTTGAGGCCTCCGCAGCCAGTCGCCGCAACGGCGGCCCGATGTTGTAGGCCCGCCTGCCGTGAAGATAGAACACCGGCGTCAGGTGAAAAGTCCTCAGCGGCTTGGAAATGTCTGGAGCGGCCGCTTCCTCCCCGGACACCGCGGCACCCAAAGTCCTCATGGCCACGCTGGTTTGGAGCTCCGACTCTGGCGATCTCGAATCCCAGGCTCCGCGGTGTTTTAAATCCATTGCCGCCCACGGCCACAGCTCCTCGATGTTGGAGTCGGTGGTCACAGCACTCCGGAGCTTACCGCACGGCGACCCGTTAAGGCATCGCCCGCTCCGTGTTGGTATCCCAGCGCTGTGTCGCCGCCGAAGCTGTAGTCCCGGCCTGTCCCGGCAGGAAACGCCGCTCCAGTCCGATGGTAGGCTGCACGGAGAGGACGAAGATGCGATTCGGAGGAGAACCGCAGAAATAAAGTTTCCCCCTTCCCCTCCCCCACCCACCACATAAAAGAAGACCTACAATAAATATTTGGACCTAACAGGACTGAAATAAAAATAAAAAAGGGTGAAAGGGTGGACTGCAGGCAGAGCTGCCATACACAACAGCGCCCCACTCCTGCAGTCCCCATCTTGTATATATATCCTTCATATATATATATTATATATATATATATAATATAATATTATATTATATATATATAATGTGTGTGTGTATATATATATGTGTGTGTGTGTATATATATATATATATAATGTGTGTGTGTATGTATATATGTCTGTGTGTGTATATATATATAATGTGTGTATATATATATATATATATATATATATACACAAATATACTATTATATCCAATCAGATCACTCTGCAACCTCTGGCCTTCCAGATAAAATGGTCAAACTCTGTCCAAATTCTCCCTGTAGTTTATACCCCTAATCTAAGCATCATTCTGATAAACCTCCTCTGCATCTTTTCCAAAGCCTTCACATCCTTCCTGTAATGGGGTGACCAGAATTGCACGCAATACCACAGATATGGTCTAATCAAAGTCCTATAAGCATACAATGATTCTACATTGTATGCTTATAAAATAGTACATCACAGGAATGGGCCCTTTAGCCCATAATGTTTGTGCCGAACATGATGCAAGTTAAACTGATTTCACCTGCTTATACATGATTCATATCCCTTTTATTCCTTGCACTTCCATGTGCCTATCTAACAGATTCTTAAATGCGACTATCATATCTGCCTCCACCACCACCCCAGGCAATGTGTTACAGGCCCCCACCGCCCTCTGTGTAAAGAACTTGCCCCGCACACGTCCATTAAACTTTCGCCCTCTCACCTTATAGCAATGGTCTCTAGTGTTGAACATTTCCACTCGAGGAAAAACGTTCTGATTGTCTACCCTATCTATGCCTCCCATAATTTTATATACTTCTATCAAGTTTTCCCCCAACCTCCAATGTCCCAAAGCTGCATCATGAATTTCGCGAACTATGAAAGCAAGCATATCATTTGCCTCCTTACCACTCTATCTACTTGTGTTGCATTTACGTTTATGTCCAAGGCTTTTATATATGTGTATATATATATATATATTCATATATATGACATCTACCATCTGTCACAGACCAGCCTGAATATTGTCCTTCTACCCTCTGCCTTCTATCAGTCTGTTTTTAAGATCTTGTTTCATTTAAATTCTATGTTAGTGTCTGATTGCCTACCCTATATGCCGATCATAATTTAATATACTTCTACCAGGTCTATCCTTAACCTTGCAATTAATCAAATGTTTTACTAAAATCCATGTAGACTATATTCATTCCTGCCCTTATCAATCAACTTTGTCACCTCCACGCTACCTCATCCTTTATCAGGATGCATCCCAGCTTGGTTTGGGAACAGCCCCATCAAAGACCGCAAGAAATTACAGCGAATTGTGGACGCAGCCCAGGCCATCACACAAACCAACCTTTCTTCCATTTACTCCATTTATACCTCACGCTGCCTCGGCAAGACCAGCAGCATAATCAAGGGCGAGTCTCACCCTGGGCCACTCCCTCTTCTCCCCTCTCACATCAGGCAAAAGGTATAGGTGTGAAAACGCACACCTCCAGATTCAGGGGCAGTTTCTTCCCAGCTGCTATCAGGCAACTGAATCATCCTACCACAACCAGAGAGCTGTCCTGAGTATTATCTACCTCATTGGTGACCCTCAGACTATCCTTGATTGGGCTTTGCTGGCTTTACCTTGCACTAAACACCATTCCCTTATCATGTATCTGTACACTGTAAATGGCTCAATTGTAACCATGTTTTGTCTTTCTGTTGGCTGGATAGCACTCAAGACATGTAGGTTTTTTTAGGTTAATCGACTTCTGTAAATTGTCACTAGTGTGTAGGATCGAACCAACGTACATGTGATTATTGATCGACGCAGACACAGTGGGCCGAAGGGCCTGTTTCTACACTGTATGTCTAAAAACTAAAACTAAAAATGGTTTGAATTGGATATCATAGAATGAATTTGGATGGATATTAATATAGTGGAAAGTCTGTATATGGTGCTACATTTTCTATTTTTTAATCAAATGAAGAAGCCATGACTTTAACCTCTAAAGTTTATCCAAGTACAGATTTATTTTGCGTGGCTAAATCTACAAGCAGTTCACTGGGTGAGCTCCCTATTTAATGCACAGAACATGTCTTTGGTGCAGACAGCATGTGTGACTTTTGCAAGTGCAAAACAATTATTGCAGGACTGAAGTCTTGACATTCAGGTATCTAACAATTAGATAATTCACACAGAATGTAGCATATTTGATCCATATCTATCCGGACATCTGAATGAATCTTTACATCTTTACTTTCAAGTGATTTCCATGACAGATGCCCATCAAGTAAAGCAATTCTGAGGAAAAGTGTGGACATTCTTCCAGGGTGAAGTTGGTACTTCTATTACTTACTTTCACCCTTGATATACCAGCCCTTCACTTACTAGTATTTCTCCAAGTACACCCCACCCTCTCATGCTCAACGTTGATCTTCAGTCAGCTACATTGCTACATTATCCCATCCCTAGCAACCTGATGTCTGGCCAGCCTCCATGTCCACTTTATCATGCACATGACTCCCCAATTCCTGTCTCAATCTTAGTCGTAGAGCTATACACCATGAAACATAGAAAATAGGTGCAGGAGTAGGTCATTCAGCCCTTCGAGCCAGCAACGCCATTCAATATGATCATAGCTGATCATCCAGAATCAGTACCCTGTTCCTGCTTTCTCCTTATATCCCTTGATTCCATTGAAAACAGGACTTTCAGCCCAACATGTCCTTGTCAACCAAGTTGGCATTCTGGGCTAGTCCGATTTGTTTGTAAAACCCTTTCAATACAAATATTTATCCAAATATCATTTGAATATGATAATTAAATCCACTTCCATAGCTCCCCTTGGCAGATACTGACTAACTTCTGAATGAACAAGTTATCCTTGAGGTCTCTCTTAAACCCCCCCACCCTTCACCTTAAACCAAAGCCCTCTTTTATTAGAAACTTCTATTCTGAGTTTTGGATTCAGCACTGTGGTGGTTCAGTGGCGTCCAAGGTCTATGCCATCTATTAAGGATGAGCTTGTAAAGATGTATTCCTGCTTTCATTAAGATCTCCTATTTCCGCATGGTGATGTGCTTGATACTACATTACCTTAATTCATTTCACAAGTTCACACGTTATAGGAGTAGAATTAGGCCATTCAGCCCTTCGAGTCTACTCCGCCATTCAAACATGGCTGATCTCTGCCTCCTAATCCCATTTTCCTGCCTTCTCCCCTTAACCCTTGACACCCGTTCTAATCAAGAATTTGTCTATCTCTGCCTTAAAAATATCCACTGACTTGCTGATGGCCTCATCCATTCCATCTGTTATCAGCTCTGGACATGATTCTTCCAAACCCCTCCTGGCCATCTCTCTCACTCTACATAAAGTTGAACTAATTCAAACCCTTTTGCTTGTGCTCTAGCACACTAAGGCCTGATCTCCTATTGCCCTTGCTAACCGGGCTGATTTGGTTTTAAAATGTTCATCCTTGCTTTCTGATTACTCAAGATTCTCACCCTACCCTATCAGCGTTCCTTTGGTTCTCACCCCTTCAACCTCCTGAATTGTCAATGAATCGGCAGATATCTTTTCAAATGGCACAGCTGCAAGCTCTGGAATTCCTACCACAGCTCTATCATCCTCCCCACCTCTCTTTCCTTTCTCACTTGTTTCACAACATTTGTAGTCATCTTCCCCAATGCATTGTAAGGTGATTTGGCATCGATCAAACATAACAACCCTCCTTCAAAATGTTTGGCTTGGCTACATTCAAATTGTTATTGTCAACAGTACACGTTGGCTACCACAGAAACAAGCATGATGGATTGAGCTTCGAGCTAATAGAATTATTAAAAATATATATTCAATGAATGTTGTTTTTATTGAAAAGGATAGAAACTTACAGGTGAAGCAAAAATGGAGTTTGACATTGGACTAGAATACATGCTTATGCTCAAAATCACGGCCGAATAAATCATAACAGATTAGTTCCACGCAGCAACTGTGTGGAAAGTGTTCTCATGTTCATATGCAGACACATTTGAAAGCAATTTTCTCTTTGAACAAATATGCCATTGACAAAGATGGCACTGCCACCTGGATGGCTGCTAATGTGGTATGTGTAAAATGTGTTGCCATGGAAATGTTGGAACCCCAGGAGAGAGATTCTTTGAAATCTATAGTTGATTTACATTGCAGCAGCATTGATCTCCTGCTGGCACACAACTACCATCCTCAGAGACCGTTGCTCATACAAATAGTTTAGAGTTTGATAAAGTTTGCATCAAGGGCACCGACACGGAATCTATAAATACCATTGTTATGGTGGCGGTTGTGATGGGGGTTGAGATGTGTTCTGTTACTAGGGGAGAGTAAGCCGGTATGGACTAACATAATGTACTGGTTAGAAAATGGCAAATGTAATTGTTACAAATAGATTAATTTTGCATAATTATTGATACACCTACAATGGTCAGGAATTTGAATTACTTTCACTCTGGTCTGCCTGTACTAACAAGAAGCTCAACTTCCAAATACGATTAAAAGAACCTTAAAATAATAATTTGCTTATTATTTGGATGGCAAGGTAAGGGAACAATGGATGACCAAGGAAGTTACAAAATTAATCAGGAAGGAAAAAAAAGAGCATGCTAGGTTTAAGAAGATGGCATCAGATAGGGCTTATGGGGAATATTGAGCGAGTAGGAAAGAACTCAAATGGGCGATTAAAAGGGCCAAAAAGGGTCTTGAAATGTCACTGGCACGTCAGATTAAGGAAAATGCCAAGGTTGTTTAAAGCAAGAAAGTAACCAGGGAGAAGGCTCATGGATAAAGTACGGTATCTATACTTCCAGTCAGAGGATGTAGGTGAGGAGCCAAATGAATACTTTGCATCTGTATTCACTGAGGAGAAGGACTTGGAGGACAGCGAGCTCACCGTGGAGAATAGAAATTTGCTAGGGCAGTTTAAGATTGAGAAGGAGGTGGTGCTGAGGCTCTTGAAGTACATTAAGGTGGGTAAGCTTGAGTGTCTATCTTCGGTGAAAACCAAAGATCATACAGTGGAGCAAGATAGTCCACTCTAAAGATCATAGAGCGGACACCATGACCAAAGATAATAGATTTGAGCGGAGACGGAAGCCGGTTACGGAAATGGCGCTGAAGATTACCCATGACCTACAACGGCCTTTTCGACGAGTGGACTATCTTGCTCCGCTCTACGATCTTTGGACTGGACTGTGGCCATTGTTTCTTTATGAAGAAGGGGAGTAGAGAGAATCCTGGGAATTATAGGCCAGTGAGCCTCATGTCACTGGTAGGGAAACTATTGGAGATAATTCTTTGCAGTAGGATTTACTCCCATTTGGAAGAGAATGGACTAATTAGGGATAGCCAGCCTTGAAACAAGAGAATAGTGATGAAAAAAGTTTTTGGCATGCTGAGCTTCATAGAGTTCTATCGGGTGGCACCATTGGGTGTGGCTGTCTGTCCTTTCACCCTTTTTGTTATTTTTAGTGTCTAAATGTATGTTTTTAAAGGTTTCTAAGCCTTTTTTTATGTGGGGGAAGCAGGGGGGTGGAGGGGGAAACCGTTTCCCAGTTACTTCTTGATCGGAGATGTGTCTTTTCTTCAAGTCACATCTTCGCCCCCCCCCCCTCCCTCGCGGCATACCATCTGGATTGGCGCGGCCTTTCCTGCCGGAGACCATCCAGAGCTTCAGCAGCGGCGCTGCACTGGATTCTCTCGCGAAGCGGTTGATGCCTTACTGGGGATCGGCGTGTTGGAGCTCCGGAGTGTTGGGGCTGCTGACTTTAACACCGTGGAGCTGTGGTTTGCGGAGCTTCCAGCTGCAGGCAGTGCTGACTTTAACATCGCGGAGTCCTGGGATCTTTTGCCACGGGTCGCCAGTGTTGAATCTCCGCCCAGCTCGGACTGTGGACTTCGGATGCCGCGGTCTCCAGTAAGAAATGGCCGATTCGGAAACTCCAAGCCGCTGAGTGTGTTCTTCCGTTTTGATGCCTGAGCTCCGATCATCCCGGCGAGAGGGCCTGAACATCGGGCCGCCATAGCGGCGACTGCGGAGGGCTCAAAGGCTCCTACAAGGGGTGAACAAAGAGGACGATGACTGAACTTTATTGCCTTCCCTCACAGTGGGAAACGGTGATTCCGCTGTGTGGAGATGTTCATGTTAAATTCTATCGTGTATTGTGTTCTTTTTATTCGTATGGCTGTATGGTAACTCAAATGTCACAGTACCAATTGGTGCTTGCGACAATGAATGTAACTTGAACTTGAACTTATCATCTTAGAGGTGTATAGAATTAAGAGGGCAATAGATATGGAGAATGCAAGAGCCGAAATCTTGAGCAAAGTACAAAGTGATTATGGAATACCACAATCAGACAGCATTTGTGCAGTGAATGGACAGGTGACATTCCTGGTTGGGACCCTTCTTCTGATTGCTTGAGCGAGGTCAATTGGGAATTGGGCCTGAATTCTGAGGCCTGGGAAAAGAGCTGGTGGCCACGTGAGACAAGTTGGCAGGATACTCAATTTCTGAGGAAAGACGAGTCGGAGTCAAAACTGCAATCCGAAGAAGGGTCCAGACCAGAAACCATCATCTGTCCTTTCCTTCCACAGAGTTAACCCTTGATCTACATTTCTAAATTACACAGTGAGGAACTGAACCTTTAGGCATAAGTATGCAATTCTGTACTGGTATCACCTTACACACTGGCGCACTACACTCTATGCAATTGCCATATACATAGTGAAGGTATACATTTAAACAAACCGTGTAGCAGGACCCTTAATTGCTGGAGGATGTTGGAGTCCATGTTCATAGCTCACTAAAGATAGGGTAGTAAAGAAGGTATCTGGTATGCTTGCCTTCATTGTTAGGGGCATTGAATATCAGACTCAGGACATCACGATGCAGTTCTATAGGACTTTGGTTAGGCACATTTGAAGTATTGCGTGCAGTGCTGATTGCCCCATTACAGGAAGGATGTGGAGGCTTTGGAGGGTGTAGAGGAGGTTTACCAGAATGCTGTCTGGATTGGTACAGTATTACAGCACAGTATCAATGAAAATCAGAAATACAAACCAAAAGGAGATGCCCCACATTAAGAAACAGTACTTAATAACTAGGGTAACCAGTAAAACTGTTGCTCCACACTTAGAGCGAGGTAGGTTCAATCGCAACATCCAGGGGAGTTTACATTTTTTCCCAGTTATCACGTGGGTTTGCCTTGGTTATCTCCCATATCCAGAAGGGTTGGTAGGATAACGGGCAAATGTAAACGGCCCTAATGTATAGGCAAATGGGAAAATTTGAATGGTTTAATAGGGATGAGGGGAGAATAGATAACAGGGAAAATTGATGGGAGAATGTGATTGTTCTCAGGTCAACATAAACTTGCTAGGCCAAAATATCCTTCGTGGATCTGCTAAGTATCTTCAGTACTTTTGGCTTTTATTCCATCATCTGCATGCCTTAGATTTTAGAGAACAAATTGCTATAGGATCGTAATGTGCAATGAACTAAATTTAGATAACAGTTTTGTCCTTAACATACTGGGTTAATGGATGAGGATGATGGATGAAAGCACTATCAAGTAATGGGTGATATTCAAAAATAATTTAATGTGGTACAGGTTGTATCCCAATTGAGAAAGAACACTGGTTAGCAAAGAAACAGCCATGAAGGAATAAAGAGATCTAGGACATCTTATAGTTAAATGACAACAACATATAAAAAAGTGAAAACACGCATCATGGCAAGAATTACTAAATATAACAAAAGATAGGAAATTGAAAGATCTGCAATGGAAGAGAATAGAAACTGGTTTGGGATAACAAAATCACATGGAAACTGTTCAGAATTATTCTTTAAAAAAATATATATTTTTTTAGAAGCAATGCATGTTGCTCATGATATAACAGTTTTTCAAATACACATTTAACTTGTTTCAAAAGTTATACAAATATTACGAAATGATTTATATAAGCTATTTTTTTTAGAAAGTAAAGAAGTAAAAGAATAGGTGTATAATCAATGAAGATGGTGATTAAATAATATTGATTATGATTATATAAGAAAAATTTAAAAAAATAAATAAATAAATAAAATAAAATTAAAATAAAAAAAATAATACAAGCAAGCAATTATTATATAATTTAAAAAAAATTGAAGTATACGTCTTAACAATGAATGGAACAATTTCACATAACAATATCTATAGAGACGTGTATACAAATCTCAAAATAGATCATTTCATCTAATCCTACAACTGGGTATTTATTGAGTTACAATGCTGAGCTCAGCTACCCCTTCAGATAGTCAGTGAATGGAGACCATATTTGTTCAAAAAGTTCATATTTGTCCATCAGGACAAACCTGATTCTCTCCAAATGCAACGTCTCCAACATTTCCACTGTCCACATTTTAATTGTGGGGGATAATGTTCCCATCCAGAATTTTAATATTAATTTTTTTCCAATTATCAAACAGTAATCAAGAAAATTTCTTTGATTTACTGTTAATATTAGGTTTGAATCTGAAACTCCTAATATTATTAGTTTTGGGTCAGGATCCAATTTAATTTTAAAAACTACAGAAATGATTTTAAAAATTTCAGTCCAATAACTATTAAGTTTTATACATGTTACAAAACTATGCGTTAAATTAGCTTCTGAATTCTGACATTTATCGCAAATAGAGGAGATGTTAGGAAAAATTCTATTTAATTTCTTTTTTGAGTAATGTAATCTATGTAATACTTTGAATTGTATCAAGGTATGTCTGGCATTTAACGAATATCGGTGTATACGTTGTAGACTTTCTTCCCAAGTGTCTTTTATTATAGATAAGCTGTTTCATTTTCCCATATTTGTTGGTATGATTCTGTTGTAGGGATTTCCCTATCCAAAAGAGTATTATATATATATATGCTATTAGTTTTTATGTATTTGAGTGCTTGTTGAGCAATTCATCCAATAATCCTAGTTCTCTATTTTTATAATCTTGCATGTTTGACTTAATATAGTCTCTAATTTGTAAATACCTAAACAGGTTATTTGGATGCAATCCATAGATATCTTTTAACTCTTGAAATGAGAGAAATGTTCCTTTCCTGTAAAGGTGTTCTATCCTTATAATTCCTAAATTTTTCCATTGTCTAAACCCCTTATCCAATATAGAAGGTTTAAATGAAGGATTATTCATAATTGGTAAACAAAGCGACATATTATCCAAATGTAGAGTCTTAATTACTATTCCCAATTCCTCCCACCCTGCTTCCTGTAAGGACTCCATCCCCTATTCCCAATTCCTCCGACTACGCCGCATCTGCTCCCAGGATGACTTGTTCCACACCAGGTCATCGCAAATGTCCTCGTTCTTCAGAGAACGGGGTTTCCCCTCCCCCACTATCGATGAGGCTCGCACCAGGGTCTCCTCCATACCCCGCAACACTGCCCTCTCTCCCCATTCCCCCACTCACAACAAGGGCCGAGTCCCCCTGGTCCTCACCTTTCACCCCACCAGCCAGCGCATACAACAGATAGTCCTCCGCCAGTTTCGCCACCTCCAACGTGACCCCTCCACTCGCCACATCTTCCCATCTCCCCCCCTGTCTGCCTTCCGCAAAGACCGCTCCCTCCGCAACTCCCTCGTCAATTCTTCCCTTCCCTCCCGCTCCACTCCTTCCCCGGGCACTTTCCCTTGCAACCGCAAGAGATGCTACACTTGTCCCTTCACCTCCCCCATCCACTCCTTTCAGGGACCCAAGCAGTCATTCCAAGTCCGACAGAGGTTCACCTGCACCTCCTCCAACCTCGTCTACTGCATCCGTTGCTCCAGATGCCAGCTAATCTACATTGGTGAGACCAAGCGGAGGCTAGGCGATCGTTTCGCCGAACACCTCCGCTCGGTCCGCAATAACCAACCCGACCTCCCGGTGGCTCAGCACTTCAACTCCCCCTCCCACTCCGTATCCGATCTCTCGGTCCTGGGCCTCCTCCATGGCCAGAGTGAACAACACCGCAAGTTTGAGGAACAACATCTCATATTCCGCTTGGGGAGTTTGCATCCTCTGGGCTTAAACATTGAATTTTCTCAATTCTGTTAACCCAGACTGCTCCCTTCCCCCCCCCCCCCCCCCACCTCTCCCTCAGCCCTCGGGCCCTGACATTCCTTCTCCATCTCCCCCCCCCCCCCCCAAGTCGCACTAGCTTCTCATTTTCACACCAGAAACAGCTTACAATGGCTTGCTTCCCTTATCACCAATACTTTTTTGCATATCTTTCACTCATTGTTCTTGCTTTATCTCTCCATATCACTGTTTATATCTCTCGTTTCCCTGATCCCTGACCAGTCTGAAGAAGGGTCTCGACCCGAAACGTCGCCTATCTCCTTCGCTCCTTAGATGCTGCTGCACCCGCTGAGTTTCTCCAGCTTTTTGTGTAACCCTAGAGTCTTAACTATTTGTTTCCAAATACGTCTATTGCTATAGATTATAGGATTTTCCCTATAAATTTTTTTTTGTTCAGAATTATTCTAGGATAAAGTGAGTGATCAAGAAAATATGTATGTGTGATATTTTAAATTAAGTAAGAAAATCGTGCATCTTTAATAATTTATTTGTACTAGTATTTACACAAAAGATAACATCTCAGACTTCTTCTGAAGATGAATAATATATAACACAAGTTATGTAATGATGGTAAACAAAACAAAAGTAGAGAAAAAATGCTGGAAAAAGTCAGCGGGTGAGGCAGCATCTATGGAGAAAAGGAGTAGGCAATGTATCGGGTCGAGACCCTTTTTCAGACTTCAGTAAACAAAACAAAGTCACTAAAGAGAGACAAATATCCAGAACCAGTTGGTTTGCATTCCAGGATATTTAAAACATTTTAAGAAAATGGATTGCAGGTTAATTATTAGGTTATTGGCCTCTATAAATTGCTCCTAGCATGTTAGGAATGTATGTGAAAGTGGGGTAACAAACAATTAGTGTGACTGGGTGATCAATGGTCGGTGTGGACTCGGTGGGCCAAAGGGCCTGTTTCCATTCTGTACCTCTAACCTCTCTCTAAAAGGGTTACACAAAAAGCTGGAGAAACTCAGCGGGTGCAGCAGCATCTAAGGAGCGAAGGAGATAGGCGACGTTTCGGGTCGAGACCCTTCTTCAGACTGGTCAGGGATCAGGGAAACGAGAGATATAGACAGTGATGTGGAGAGATAAAGAACAATGAATGAAAGATATGCAAAAAGTCTCTCTAAAAGGGGTGGGAGATTGCAACCTTCACGTGGTCCACCCTGTTTCGACGAATGCAATCAGCCTAGAGTGTACAATCAAATAAGATCAAATAGAAATAGTTGTCCTACAACTTTAGGCTGTGCACGCCATACGCAAGAAGAAGAACTCTTTCTAAAAGAAAATAACTTTCTAAACTTCCCTTAATTTTCCCTTAATATGGGTCTGTCTTTCAGAATGGAAAATTGTACTTGTCTCTTTTCTGTTTAAAATAGATGTAAGAAAAAAATAATAATGATTACCAATTGCTTTGTGTAACATCTATTGTTAGGAAATTACTAAGGCCTACAATTAAGGATTAATTGAACATCTGGAAAATGTTCAGCTAATTTGAATGTGTAAACAATAGGTTCTGTTTGACAAAGTAAATAAAGTACTAAACATGTGAATATAATTGGTAAGCTTTGTGGATGTTATTTCTATAAATTTCAATTAAGCACGCTAAATTCCTTCATAAAATAATGTTTGTTTGGATTTGAAGCTCACGGATTGAAGACAAGTTTATAACCTGGCTGGGATACTGGCTATGCAGAAAGAGTTTGAGAGTAGGTGACTCGTAGGATTCTGTATTGACTATTCACTATTTTTGATGAGATAAGAAGCTATATGTCCACGTTTGCCAATGGCCCATATATATGCACTGTGAATGGAAAACATAAAATTACAAGATATATTAATATATTGGGAGAATGGACAAATGTGTGAAGAAATGTCAAATTAATCTCCCAAAACTGATAAAGAATAGAAAATAATACTTTCCAAAATCTTTCTAGCTTTTCTGGAGACACAGTGGAAGTGCAGAAAGATTAAGGGTTTCATAAAATATCAACATGTTATGGATAGCAGTCAAAATAATCACATAGGCAAATGAATTGTGGTTTTTATATTGCGAGGACTGGATTACAAGAAAGTAGAAATTATGCGGTAGCAATATTATACTTTGATTGTATCTGAACTACTATAAACACAGAAATTAATAGTTGGTCAACTATTATAATAGGTATTAATGTGTATGTGGAATAGGTGATTTTATGGAGTTAGGTCACAGATCAGCATTGGTTGTATTGAATACTAAAAAGGGCTCAGGCTTAATTGGGCAACTCTTGGTGTCACATAGCTTTTTTCTTGAGTGGTAAGTAAAATTCACATAGCATAATTGCTGGTTGTGACCATCTTCAAGTGGAGAGGATCTAACAACTCACTATAGACATTCCAACGGCATTGTCATTACTCAGCGCCCTCAATGATATGCATGTGACCAGAAATGTAACTGGATTAACCCCGTCAATGCTGTAGTTATAAAATCAGGTTAGAATCTGGGATTTACCTGCTGAGTCCCCAGAGCCTTTCCACCATCCATAGAGTGCAAGTCAGGAGTATGTTAGATGCTCTCCATGTTCCTGGAAAACTTCATCTTCAACGGCACCCAAGAAGTTCAACATTGTTCAGGACAACGAGGCTTATTAGATTTCAGCATCACAATTCTAAACTATCACTCACACTTGCTAATTGCAGGCTGCACCAGTAACAAAACTGCAGCAAAGATTCATGGCATCTTCTTAAACTGTGACCTCCACAATGAAGAGCAGCAACAGGAGGAGAGAGCTCCACCACCTGGAAGCTGCACTCCAGGTCAAAGACTAATCTGACTTGGAAATAAATTACATTCCTTTAATGATGCTGGATGTAACTGACGGAGCTCATAACACAACAACAATACAGGAAATCTTTCAACACATTGATAGCAATAGCAAATTAAGCAGTTCATCACCATCTCCCCAGGCACTTTTAGGCATGGACAATAAATGCTGGTCTTGCTGACAATGTCCACATCCTGTTGCTAAAGTTAAAAAATATGAACATGCATACAACCAGTTCTTGAAAATCTTCAATACCTTAATACCAATATCTTACTAAGCTTCAATACCTACAGTGTATAACTGAATATATTTCAGTACTAAATGGTGTTGGGCTAGACCCAAACATGCTAGGGAAATCAATGAAAATATATATTCTCCCGGAAATAATAGTCCAGCCCGTGTTTTTTGTGGCACCAAATATCACTTAACAGGGTGCAATGTAACATAACCCTCACCACATGTACATAATGAGGCTCTGGCGTTTTGCTTGATCAAATGGTTTTGTTTAGACAAGGTGAGTAATTCTGTTAGTATGTGGAAACCCATCTTTGTGACATGTTATAACAGCTTCTTTGCCACATTAGGATTGCTTGCACACACATTAAGTCCATTCACCTATGATTTACTGTGTGTTGATTTTGCTTAAAATGTGCAGTTAGTGATATTTCTCTTAAGCAGAAATGTTGCCTTGAGGTATTCCATAAATGCCATTTATTTTTCAATTGTGAAATTTGAAAAAACATACAAACTATAAGAGTCAGGTCTGACATATGACACCCTGTGCACACTGGTAAGATTTTTGTTTCTGTACTGACTGAAACTTGAGAAATTACAAGATGAATAGGGCTAAATTCTCAGTGCTGCACGTGTGAGATGAGATGCCACCACACAACTATGAAAAAGCCCTTCAACGCATACACACACAACGGGTAAATGTTAGAAATAATTATGTAAATAAGGTAGTTTTAAACACACAATGTAAAGGAATGTCACTGGGAGAATACTGTTTAAATATTAAGCTGAAAGTAGCACTTTTAATAAATTCTCAGCACATTACCGTCCAAGGATAGTAGTTTTTAAGCAGGCTTACTGGTCATTGATTATATGGGGGCAATAGCTGAACATGGAGATATGACAAAAGTTATTAAAGATGAACACCATCATTAACTCCACATTTGGATTTTAATGTGCTGCACCATTATAATTATTAGCAGTTTATATTTTAATAATTTTATAAATAAAACTTATTTTCTTAAATAAATTGGAAAACTCTGGGAATCTGTGTGAGAGAACATAAGAAATAGGAATAGGACTAGACTAAATGACTATTTGACCCTTGCCCACAATTTAATATGATTATGCCTGATCTGAAAGTCACTTTGTTACCCATGGAAGCAGAATAGGAAATATTAACACTTGAACTGCCATCAATCAGGCTGAAATGTAATTTGAGATGTTAATTATCTATTATATTAATCTAAAACTGTGTGAAGTATGCTGAGAAATTATAGTTACCAAATGGGTTATAATCATGCACAAACAAAATCACATTCATAATAAGGATAATCCCGACATAAAAAGTACATAAAGGGAAAAAGGGTAGAGACTGGGACCTGTCAGGAGCAGCCCGCCCCCCTTCCCAACAACATTCAGCCTGATTTACATGTTCTCCCTGTGCTGCAAGGGTTTACTTGGGGTGCTCCGGTTTCCTCCCACATCTCAAAGACATGTGTGTTTGTAGATAGATTTGTCTCTGTAACTTGTTCCTAGTGTGTACGAAGTGGGATAACATAGAACTAGTGTGAACATAGTATGGATGATCAATGGTCAGCATAGACTGCGTGGGTCAAAGGGTCTGTTTCCATGCTGTATCTCTAAACTCAACTCAACTAACCTAAACTAAACTAAATAAAACTCTAAATAATGAAGGAGTATGATTGATACTCAGTTCAGGATCTTTTAATGATTTGAAGGTGTCCACCAGACAAACAAGTCCTTTTCACTTCCTTTGAGGAAGCATTGGGCAGATGAGAGATGGATTTCTCAGCCTGACAATCCAGTGCTAATCAGACAAATTAAAATGATTTTTAATTTAGAAAGAAAGAAATAGCAGCTTTCAGCCACAGAGGATATCCTTATCCTTAAAATAGCTTGTTCTCCTAGGGATGCCTCTGATATAACTGACAGGAGTTGAGAGGGAATAACATTGCTCTTCTGATTAACACAGATATTAAAATAGATGTTGTTTTTAATCAAAAACAAAAAATAACCTTTGCTTTTAGGTAAGCTATGAATTACAAAGGCTTGGTGACCTGAGGAAAGTTACTCAAATTGAAAGGGACAGAAAGTTGCTGGCGTAAAGATTCTAGTGCATCCTAATTGTGGTATGAGGTGGTTGTGCCAGTGATTTACAAACAATGATGGAAATAATGAACAGCAGTAAGTGATAGAGTTGCAGCCTTACTGTGTCAGAGACCCGTGTTCGATCTTGACTGCGGGTGTTGTCTGTATGAACTTTTATGTTCAACCTGTGGGTTTTCTTTGGGTGCTCCGGTTTCCTCCCATGTGCTAAAGGTGCGCAGGTTTGTAGGTTAATTGGCTTCTGTAAATAGTGTGTTGCACAGAACTAATGTAAGGATGGCTGTTTGTACGCGTGGACTCCGTGGGCCGAAGGACCTGTTTCTATACTGTATCTTTAAAACTAAAACATAGCAGTAAAGTTTAGCAAAGCTTTATGATGATGTGAGAAAATCATAGAAACCGATGAAATGACGGGGGCAGTATGGTTAAAATGTTACCTCTACCCTAAAGGGCCTGTCCCAATGTATGAGATAAGTCGAGAGTTCTCCCGAGCTTCCCCTGATTCGAACTCGGAGAATTACGGTAATAGCCATTCGTAGGTACTCGGGGCTCCGTGGCCATTTTTCACAGTGCTGAAAAAACTTCACGAGCTTACCGCGTTTCCCGAGTAACTGCCGTTAGCGTTACAAGCTGCGAAAAGACGTCCCGAGCTCCGACGTACCCGCTACATACATTCTATGTACTTACCACGAGTTTGATTTTTTTTTTAACTTGGGAGAGCTCTTGGGTAAACTCGTATAGTGGGACAGGCACTTAATGCTTCCTGTATGTGAGGAGGTTTCTTTCTGCATGGACTTGAAAAGTTTTGATGTAGGACAGTTAAGTAGGACATACTCCCTTACATTTGGCTGATGCATACGAAACAAGTCATAGTCATGTCATAGACAGCTTGCCTGTTTGGAACGGTGTCCTTTTAATTTCAAACTTTCAAAGTGCATTATGACAGTTTTTCTGAACACGGGTTTTTGTTTGAATTAATAGCTGCCTATTCCACTTAATTTTATGACTTCTGAATAATCCCTAACATATCTCCTTCTTGATCCCGAGACAGAATGCCCCCTGGGAAGCCAAATATTAAATAATCCTTACTACTTAGGACAGCAACAAAACTCTTCACTAAATATTCTCTCCCCAAGTGGACATGGTCTAAAGTATCAGCCCTACCAGGCTATCTGCAAGATTCTGGTAGTGATTGCAATAAAATGTTATCCTAGGCATCTGATCATATCCTCTTCTTGGATACATTCATCCTCACGATGATTTCAATCAGTGTTTATAGAAGTGTCTGTTGTTCATGGCACTCTGCTTGGTGTCTCCTTTCCTGCTGGCCCAGTGTAATATATTGTGCATCCTATCTTCACCCATTTAGATTGTGTGACTCTGAAACTATCAGACTTGGCTGTCAGTAGTTGCTGTGTGGGCAAGAGTGAAACACCAGCTGGGTAAGTTAATTTTGTTTCAGGTTCACAGGCAACAGTTAATGATCTCTACCACGGCATAAGTTTATTCAGGTCAGAATAATAATGTCTTGCCGTGAGTCTCTTTGATGCTTCTACAGAAGAGTTTGTTGCAATCTATATTTGAAAGACTTTAGATACGTCACCCCAATGGCACCCCCTCCTGGTATGTTCTTTCACTAGGTGGCCCGACCACTGAATGTCACCAGTTCATTTGGTGGTTGTTCCCATCCAGACAGAAGTGACTGTTTTCTGACATTCTGTGCATATTTATTATTTCTCCTTGGTCTGCAAAACTGTTGAACCTTGTGTCTGTGCCGGAACTCGGACTCTTCCCCATCTATTTTCCTGAATCTTTTCTAGTCTGATCTATCCCACTGAACATCTAATTCTCAGAACTGGCCTTCATTACAAAATACAATTACACCTCTATCCTTCCATCATGGTTTATTGATGTGCATTCTCCATGTCTTCAGCAATTGCATTCCTGTTCCTCTTCATTTGTACGGCTGCTTCTATCAGGAGTTCTCTGTAATGAGATTGATAGTGGGTGAACCTTTTCCCTCAAGTCCCCCCTTGTGGGCGAGAAGTGGGCAAGTCATAATGTTTAACCTGATTCCAGTATTTCCACTAGATACCTCGCTGGGTCTGCACACAGACACGTGTGTCATTTGTCAGTTGCACCACTTGCAGCTCTATCCGCCCTAAGAAGGGTCTTGACCTGAAACGCCACCCATTCCTTTACTCCAGAGGTGCTGCTTGACCCTTTGGGTTATTCCAGCTTTTTGTGTCTATCTCCAAAAGTACTGCTTGCTACATGATATCCTAAACACTGATTAAGTGGTGAAATTCTGTGAAGGGTTAGTTTGAGGATTTTGGAAATTGTTTGAACAGATTGCTGTCAGCTCGAGAGATGCTTTAAGAAGGATCATGATGTCTTAAAGTTATCCTTGAAATGAAGTCTACTTGAAGAATTGTAGGTGCTCCATGCTTGTATTGTGAACATTAAGACCAATGGTTTCCTGGTGCTGGGCCCCAGTTTATCTCAAAAACAGTTGAAACATACATCACTATGTAGAATGCTAAACCTTAAAATAGATTTTGATTGGTACTACCCAGTTCTATTTCACGACTGAAGCAATTTCAATTGAACCATCATTAGTGCAATTTACTCCAGGACAATTTGATTTTTGATCACATAGCAGTGAAAAAAGATTTACATTATGGGATCTAATTTCTAGTTCATCCCTCAGATATCCAATACGCCCTTTCATTGAAACTGAATACCATAGTGCAGCAAAGAGTGCAATCAAATTTATAGATGTTTGCATCAGGATGAGTTCATTATGTTTGCCTTAACAAATGTCATCACCTTCCATCTGAAAGCGATTGGCTTGTTGAAAGTGATGGGCATTGTGGTCATAACTGGAATGGTATAACCATATAACCATATAACAATTACAGCACGGAAACAGGCCATCTCGGCCCTTCAAGTCCATGCCGAACAACTTTTTTCCCTTAGTCCCACCTGCCTGCACTCATACCATAACCCTCCATACCCTTCTCATCCATATGCCTATCCAATTTATTTTTAAATGATACCAACAAACCTGCCGCCACCACTTCCACTGGAAGCTCATTCCACACCGCTACCACACTCTGAGTAAAGAAGTTCCCCCACATGTTACCCCTAAGCCTCTGACCCTTAATTCTAAAGTCACGTCCTCTTGTTTGAATCTTCCCTATTCTCATAGGGAAAAGCTTGTCCACATCAACTCTGTCTATCCCTCTCATCATTTTAAAGACCTCTATCAAGTCCCCCCTTAACCTTCTGCGCTCCAGAGAATAAAGACCTAACTTGTTCAACCTATCTCTGTAACTTAGCTGTTGAAACCCAGGCAACATTCTAGTAAATCTCCTCTGTACCCTCTCTATTTTGTCGACATCCTTCCTATAATTGGGCGACCAAAACTGTACACCATACTCCAGATTTGGTCTCACCAATGCCTTGTACAATTTTAACATTACATCCTTGCTTCTATACTCAATGCTCTGATTTATAAAGGCCAGCATACCAAAAGCTTTCTTTACCACCCTATCTATATGAGATTCCACCTTCAAGGAACTATGCACGGTTATTCCCAGATCCCTCTGTTCAACTGTATTCTTCAATTCCCTACCGTTTACCATGTACATCCTATTTTGATTTGTCCTGCCAAGGTGTAGCACCTCACATTTATCAGCATTAAACTCCATCTGCCATCTTTCAGCCCATTTTTCCAACTGGCCTAAATCACTCTGTAGACTTTGGAAATCCTCTTCATTATCCACAACACTCCCTATCTTGGTATCATCTGCATACTTACTAATCCAATTTACCACCCCTTCATCCAGATCATTGATGTACATGACAAACAACAAAGGACACAACACAGATCCCTGAGGCACCCCACTAGTCACCTGCCTCCAACCCGACAAACAGCCATCCACCATTACCCTCTAGCTTCTCCCATTCAGCCACTGTTGAATCCATCTTGCTATTCCTGCATTTATACCCAACAGTTGAACCTTCTTAACCAACCTTCCATGAGGAACCTTGTCAAAGGCCTTACTGAAGTCCATATAGACAACATCCACTGCTTTACCCTCGTCAATTTCCCTAGTAACCTCTTCAAAAAATTCAAGAAGATTAGTCAAACATGACCTTCCAGGCATAAATCCATGTTGACTGTTCCTAATTAGACCCTCTTTATCCAGACACTTATATATATATTATCTCTAAGTATCTTTTCCATTAATTTGCCCACCACTGAAGTCAAACTAACCGGTCTATAATTGCTAGGTTTACTTTTAGAACTTTTTTTAAACAATGGAACAACATGCGCAGTATGCCAATCCTCGGGGACTATTCCCGTTTCTAATGACATTTGAAATATTTCTGTCATAGCCCCGGCTATTTCTACACTAACTTCCCTCAATGTCCTAGGGAATATCCTGTCAGGACCTGGAGACTTATCCATTTTTATATTTTTCAAAAATGTTAGTACTTCTTTTACTTTGAAACTCATAGTATCCATAGCTACTCTACTAGTTTCCCTTACCTCACATAATTCAATATCCTTCTCCTTGGTGAATACCGAAGAAAAGAAATTGTTCAATATCTCCCCCATCTCTTTTGGCTCTGCAGATAGCTGTCCACTCGGTCTCTCCAATGGACCAATTTTATCCCTTGTTATCCTTTTGCTATTAATATAGCTGTAGAGACCCTTTGGATTTACTTTCACCTTACTTGCCAAAGCAACCTCATATCTTCTTTTAGCTTTTCTAATTTCTTTCTTAAGGTTCTTTTTACATTCCTTATACTCCTCAAGCACCTCATTTACTTCATGCTGCCTATAATTATTGTAGATCTCCCTCTTTTTCCGAAAAACAAGATGTCCAATTTCCCTTGAAAACCAGGGCTCTTTCCAATTTTTACTGGTTCCTTTCAACCGAACAGGAACATAAAGATTCTGTACTCTTAAAATTTCCCCTTTAAATGTCCTCCATTTCTCCTCTACATCTTTCCCATAAAACAAAATGTCCCAGTTCACTCCTTTTAAATCATCTTGCATCTCGTTAAAGTTAGCCTTTCTCCAATCAAAAATCTCAACCCTAGGCCCAGTTCTGTCCTTCTCCATAATTATATTGAAACTAATGGTATTGTGATCACTGGACCTGAAGTGCTCCCCAAAGCTTACCTCCGCCACCTGTCCCGTCTCATTTCCTAACAGGAGGTCCAGCACTGCCCCTCCTCTAGTAGGCACCTCTATGTATTGCTGCAAAAAACTATCCTGCACACATTTTACAAACTCCAAACCATCCAGCCCATTTACAGAATGTGTTTCCCAGTCTATGTGTGGAAAGTTGAAATCTCCCACAATCACTACCTTGTGCTTACTACTAATATCTGCTATCTCTTTACATATTTGCTCTTCCAATTCTCGTTCCCCATTTGGCGGTCTATAATATACCCTATAAGTGTTGCTACACCTTTCCCACTTCTCAGTTCCACCCAAATAGCCTCCCTAGATGAGCCCTCCAATCTATCCTGCCAAAGCACTGCTGTAATATCTTCCCTGACTAGCAATGCAACACCTCCACCTCTTGCCCCTCCAATTCTATCACACCTGAAGCAACGAAATCCTGGAATATTTAGTTTCCAATCACAGCCCTCCTGCAACCATGTTTCACTGATCGCCACAACATCATACTTCCAGGTGTCTATCCAGACTCTAAGCTCATCCACCTTTCTTACAATGCTCCTAGCATTAAAATATGCACATTTAAGAAACCCCCCCATCTCTTATTCTCTGTTTATTACCTTTTTTTTCTTTCTCCTCTTGTGTCTGAGTGCTTTCCTTTTCTGCTTCCTGCCTCCCATTCTGTCTACTAGCTTTTGCTATTTGTATCCCTTGCCCCAACCATTCTAGTTTAAAGTCTCCCCAGTGGCCTTTGCAAATTTTCCCGCCAGGATATTGGTCCCCCTCGGGTTCAAGTGCAACCCATCCTTTCTGTACAGGTCCCACCTACCCCAAAAGAAGTCCCAATGATCCAGAAACTTGAATCCCTGCCCTCTGCACCAGTCTTTCAGCCAAGCATTTATCCTCCACCTTGCTCCATTTCTACTCTCACTGTCACGTGGCACAGGCAGTAATCCTGAGATTGTTACCTTTTTGGTCCTTTTCCTCAACTCTCCTCCCAAGTCCTTAAATCCTCCCTTCAGGACCTCTTCCCTTTTTTTACCTATGTCATTGGTACCTATATGTACCACAACCTCAGGCTCCTCTCTCTCTGATTTGAGGATATCTTGGACACGTCTAGACACGTCCAAGACCTTGGCACCAGGGAGGCAGACCATCATCCTGGTCTCCCGACTGCGTCTACAGAATCGCCTATCCGACCCCCTAACAATAGAGTCCCCAATTACTATTGCCCTCTGTTTTTCCCTACCTTTCGGAGCAATAGGGCCGGTCTCTGTGCTGAAGGCCCGTCCGCTGTCGCTACCCCTGGGTAGGCTGTCACCCCCATCCGTACTCAAACAGGAGTACTTATTTGCCAGGTGTACTGACATTGGAGTACTCACTCGTTCATGCCTCTGCCCCTTGCCCTTCCTTAGCGTGACCCACATGTTTCTCTCCTGTGGTTTTGGAGTAACCACCTCCCTATAACTCTCCTCTATCACCTTTTCACTCTCCCTGACCAGGCAGAGGTCATCGAGCTGCTGCTCCAGGATCCTAATACGGTCCCTTAGGAGCCCCATCTCTCTGCACCTGATGCAGATGTGGACGTCAAGAGGGCCATCCGACACCATGACCTCCCACATCTGACATGCTGTACAGTACACTGCTCTGGCTGACATTCTCTCGCTATGTAGATGAAAAACTCTATGATGCAGGCATGTTTTGGAAGCACAAGCTGGTAAGCGAGTACTTTTCACTTTTCATCATTTCATCTCGCTTTCAGCTTAGCTCTCAATTAGCAGTCTGTGCCCTTCTCAGCATGAGACTATATAAAGCATAGAAACGGAAAACCTGCTGATGACGATGTAGGCCAACTGGAACCAATTAAAGATGTGTCTGGCAGGAAGGTACTAAGAGGTCAAGAAGCAGGGCCAAAGAGAAGGACATGGATATTGTGAAAGTGAAGCTAAAAAGGTACTTGGTGATTCTTACCATCATTAAGTTCATCCCAGCCAAAGGGAAATGCTCAATCATTTTAAACATCAACATCCAAGCAGCAATGAACACTTTGAATCGAACTAGAGCTTAACTTACTGCAGATTTGTTGAATTTATGTTTTATTATTCTAACAAAACCTCATATAATTTGTGAGTACAATTTTCTTCAGGGAATGAATGTACCTTTCTCAAAGGTTTATTTCTGCTTCAAAACGCGTATGGCTCACATCTGTAACAGAAAAGGCTTGAATGTGACAATATCCATTTAATGCATAGGTTTAAAATGGTTAACTTATTACAAAACTGTTTAAATCTTTTAAGAGCAGCGTCCTTTGAGAGGCACGCAAACTAGGGCTGTGAGGCTAATAAAGGATCATAGTGAAATATTTGAGTAACTCAGCGGGACAGGCAGAAGTTCTGGAGAGAAGGAATGTGTGCCATTTCAGGTCTCGACCCGAAACATCATCCACTCCTTCTCTCCAGAGGTGCTGCCTGTCCCGCTGAGTTACTCCAGCAATTTGTGTCTACTTTCGATTTAAACCAACATCTGCAGTTCCTTCCTACACATAGTGAAATATTTATTGGAGACACAAGAAAGTGCAGACACTACAATTTTGAGTAAAAAACAAAATGTAGGGGGATCTCACTGGGCCAGGTAGCATCTTTTGTGGGAAATGGGTAGGTGACATTTTGGTTTGGGAACGTGCTTTTTCATGGCTCAACTCCCATCTCTTCCAATTCCGGGTCACCCATTTTCCTACCCCATCCACCCAACATTCCTCCCTCGATCTCTACTTTTCACTCCCTATCTTCTTTCCTTATCAGGTTCTACCATCTGTCCACTTATCACCTCCAGCCTTGGTTATTATCTCCACCCATCTCTCCCCCACCTGAATCATTTGCCAATCAACTCCTCTTCGCCCAAATCCACCTATCACTTCGTAGTTCTTGCTCCACACCTTCACCTCATCTTGCCTACTAGCTTCTCCTCCACCAGCATGAGGACAGGTCATGATCTGAAATGTTGGTGGTCCCACCACAAATACTGCCTGACTACCTGAGTTCCTCAAGCATTTTGTTTTGTTTTACTTTGAAACGTTTATTGGCTGGATCTGGACAAGGGTGCATTGGTTTCAAATTATATATTGGCCTTGAATTTGATCAATTTTTGAAATTGTTATTTAACTCCTATTGAATGATGGAGTGCATGTGGCTTCACCATATTTACATTTTTGGTTTGTTGAGAATTAATTATGAAAGGAATTATGTTTATGTGAACTGACAATTGCACAAGGGATGGTGCTGAACAGAGTTGCTTCACTGGAAATTCAAACCATCCTGAAAAGTACGAGAAAGAGTTTACAAGGTTAATTCCGGATTCTTAGCAATTGAAAGCATGCATTTATTTAAAAATGTGTATTAATCTGCGAGTTAAGAAACAACTGCTGTCAAAGATATCAAAGAGTGAGGAGCAAATGGAAAATCTAATTTTTAATGTTGCTTTTCTTTAGGAATAGTAGTAGGTAATTAATACATCATAATAACATTTTACATAATTGTAAAACACCACCTTGATTATTAAAATGTACATTTTCTGTATGTGATACTTGATTGCCTGAGAATTCCCAAGAGTTTCTTAATGTGAAGACATTGCCATTGCCTAATTACACCAATTAGTTCAGAAAGTGGATTACTAAAATGAATCCCTCAGTCACAATCCAATTACAATAAATGATCCAAAAAAATTCAAGGATCACCTAATACATAACCAATCGCCAACACATTTTCTATTGCCCCTCTTAACCCACTCTTATTTGTGTTTAAAGATTTTTTTTGTTCAAATAATTATTGGCAGCACAGTGTGATGAATCTGATTTCTAGCATAGTGTGATGATCCCATAGTGTCTTGTTGTATCATTTGAGCAATCAGTTAAGAGTCAACCACATTTCTATGGGCCTGGATGTACATATAGCCAGTCCTTGTCAGAATAGTATATTTGTTTTGTTGAAGAACCCCAATATCCAAATTACATGGACCACTACCGGTGGTTTCATAGCCGTCACTATTCATCCTATCTTTTTACTCCAGATTTTGTGTTTAGTTTACTGAGGTTAATTTCATCAACTGATGTGTGACGTGATATTTTGCCTCTGGAGTATCAGTTCAGCTCTCAGCATTACAAAAAACATTACCACTAATGTTACTCTGTTAATTTAATTTTGCCTTACGTGAACAGTAACTCTGAAGAAACAAGGAAGTGCAGATGCTGCTTTACAAAAAAACCCACTATAGGAGTAACTGCGCATCAGGCTGCATCTCTGGAGAACTTGGAGAGTTGATGATTCGGGTCAGGACCCTTCTTCGGACTGGCTACCCTGTCTATGTCTCTCATAATTTTATATACTCCTATCAAGTCTCCTCCCAAAATCAAATGATGATCTTAAAGAGAGAGAGGTAGGAACAAAGAGATGTCGAGGATCTGAAGAAGGGTTCCGACCCAAAACGTCACCTATCCATTTTGTCTCGGAATGCTGCATGGCCCGCTTAGTTACTCCAGCACTTTGTGTCTTTTAGAGAAAAAGAGAGGCTTTGGAAGAAATTACATAGTTTAGGGCAGTGACAGTTTAAGACAGGGCCACAAATGGTGGAATTATTATATTCAGGGATGTGCAAAAGGCTAGAAATGAACTAGCACATTACACAAACCATAATGGTTCCGAAGTTAGTGGCCCAAATTAACTTTGCTACAATTAGGGAGAAAACTGAGAGCTAAAAAATAGATAGGCTGGAGAAGAAAGAGAAAGCTGGAAAAGGGTATTAGAATAAATGAATAACAAGAAAATTAGAAAGTCAGTGAAGCAAAGTGAAGGGGTGTGAGAAAAAGCCTCTCTTTAATAGTGAAAAAGAGAATAAAAATTATCTTTATTTACTGTTTTACTTCGGACAGTGACTACGTGAAGACCCCACCAGCACGCATGCGCGACATATCGTCGAACACATTGTGGAAGCGACAGTCGGGAGGAGCGCCGCAACATAGGGCACTCCGTGCACAATTAATGGCACTGTAACTCAATCCTTCATCGAAATGAAGGGTGGCCAGAAACTCCAGCACTTCAGTGATGGTGGCTGAGTCATATGAAGTGTTCGTCCTGGTGCAGAACACTTCCCATTTTCTGACATATGTCAGGTACTGTCTTCTGGTGGACTCCCTGCACGACGCTGTGATGACATTGATCGTCCTGTCGGAGAGTCCGTAGTCCAGAAATGGCCTGTTCAGAATCTGCAAATCAATAGGTTCATTCGATCATGGCACGAATGACTTTCCCCTGTCACGAGATGTACCAACAAACTCGGCTGTTTGTTGATCCGAATGCAGGGTTCTGCGGCCATCTTTAGTACTGCTGGGAACCATGGTTGGGTAGGCCAGTCGGGAACAACCAAAATACCCGTTGCGGAGTCTAGTTTAATTTTTTGTAAGACCCGACTGATGAGGCAGAAGGGGGGGAAATGCATAGCAAAACAAATCCCCCCAACGCAGCGAGAAAGCATCCATCGCTGCTGCCCCCGGGTCTGGTTCCCAAGCAACATTTGTTGGTAGTTGGTGATTTAATCTGGATGCAAAAAGGTCGATATCTGGTGTCTCATATCGTTCTATAATATCTGTAAACACTTTCCGATCCAACATCCATTCAATGTTGTCATTGAATTTACGTGACCTGGTGTCCGCTACTGTATTTAGTTTACCTGGAAGGTAAGTGGCTGAGTTCCAAATCTCTCTATCCAGACACCTGTGCCAGATATTATTAGCCAATTCATCACATGATATCGACTTTATTCCACCCATATGATTAATATAGGCCACCACTGTGGTATTATCAATTTGTACCGTACATGCAACTAGTGCAGATCTGAGCAGTAGGCCCCGAGCAGAAATGCTCCCAGCATTTCAAAATAATTAATCCCTAGTGCTTTGAACAGGGTTAATTCTTGTGCACTCCATCTGCCACCACAACTTGTGGTGGTATTAGTTGCTCCCCAACCTTTAGCATTGGCATCAGTCTGTAATGTAATCGAGGTATTCATGATAGTGATGGGGTTACAACAATGCTGAGCATTTTCTATCCACCAATTTAATTCTAATTTAGCTTTCCCTGGTAGTTTCATAGGCCTATCGAAATGGCCTGCATGATTTTTGAGAGCTAGATTTTTTGCAGGTTTTGGTAATGGAGTGGTCCAAATTGTGCTGCTGGAAATGCAGCCACTAGTTTCCCAATCACTCTGGCTACTTGCCGAATGGATGGTTCCCTGATGCCAGTGAGGCTTTTACATGCTTCCGTCAAGCCTGTCACTTTGTTTGGTGGCAAGGTGATAGACATTTGAACAGAATCGATAGTGAACCCCAAATAATCCATGGTAGTGGAGTGTTTCAATTTTGATTTATCTGGATGTATGATAAATCCCAGCTTTTGAAAAAGATGTTTTGTGGCTGATACTGCCAATGTAGCCATCTCCAAATTCTCACCCACAATGAGAATATCATCAAGGTAAGCCATGACAATATGGTTATGTTTCCTTAAGTATGCTAAAGCTGGTTTGAACAATTTTGTAAACAGCCTGGTGCCGATGGTAACCCATTGGGTAAGGCCTTATACTGCCAAAGCTGTCCCATCCAGACAAATTTTAGGTATTTACGATGAGCCTTGTGTATTGGTACTGAATAGTATGCATCTTTTAGATTGATGCAAGCCATGAAGTAACTATCAGAAATTAGCTGTTTGGCTGTGACAAACGTGTCCATTTTAAAATGGGCATACTGAACGGAAGTATTTAGTTCGGTCAAATCTATAATGATGCGGCTCCCGCCATCTTTTTTGTTTTTTGTAAATATATTTGATACGAGCTCTTGAGATTCTCTGATTGTCTTCTCAATTACCCCTTTTGCGTTTAGTCTTAACAGTTCAGCATGGCCTGCTGTTCTCTCTTTTTGTGAAAGTATGAACTTCCGGCTGGGTGTATGCTGGGATGGGGAGTTCATATACAAATTCAATTTTGTAACCTTTAATACTTCCGAGTATGTAAGGATCAGAGGTAAAAGTGCTCCACACATGATGAAACAAGTGCAAACGTCCACCAACCCTTGATGAATCAAGGCATGCAATGTTTTTGAGGCAACCATACCCACCTACCTCCATGGTTACCGCCGGTGCTGTGTTGGTCGTCTCTGTCCTTGTTTCCTGTGGTATTGTGTTGCTGCGTTGTGGGGTTGGCGCATTTTCCAAGAAGGCCGGGCTGGACCATGGTCTAAAAAAGACCGCTGTGCAGGTGGGCCAGCCTTCGAGCTTTCACCACCAGATGGTCTTTCGTTGTAGCAATGTTTGGTGGATGTGTAGGGGTGCTGCCGCTGCTGATAATGGGTTTTGGAGGTGTTTTGCACCTTGATCAGACCTATAGCCTAGGCCTCCTCATCCAGGTCTTTTACCTGCTTCGGGAGGTTGTCCCCAAACAGCAAAGTAGGCGGCTGTGTGCTGCTAGTCCTGCATAATCCCGCAAAGTTGGGATTAAGTGCAGGCTTGATGATGCTCTTCCTGTAGCTGCTAATTTCAAATTGAGTATTACACAGGAGTGCTAGAGCATCTTGTAGCTCTTCAGGCATCTCAACTCCATTGACTGTTCTGGCTACTGCTGTGATACCAGCAGCCAGCAGTTTAAGAATTCTCTGGAGTTTCACCTCCTGGTTCCTTATAGTGGGCTCATGTTGCCCCAGATGGGGTTGTTGACTGCAGGCACATTTAGAGATATGCAGTTCTCTGGAACAAGGTATTTTTCTGCAGTGTTGTTTATGGCTTGCTCCTGCAGCTGGTTGGTAGCCATGTAATTAATACTGGCTGCCAGCTTTGGATGTATAGGCAGTCCTTTCTGGGTTGGTACAGCATGTTTATTAACCATGCCCAACAACTCTTCTGGCGCCATTGACACAGATGACTCTTCAGCCATTGCCCCTTCTTCAGAGTCAGCCCAGTTCTGACCCCTAATGCTCCCCTGCGAAGAGGGTGAGACATTTGGCAGTCCTTGATAGGATACTGCCGTGGGTCTGCGAGGAGACCCACCGTGACTCTGCCCTGCCTAAGCAGGTCACGCTGGAGCAATTGCTCCACCATCCGCTCCATGCGGGAAAGACGTCCGCCGTCGCTATCTGCGAACGGGGTGTCTTCAGGTCCGGACCCAGCCGAGTCAACGGACCTGTCCGACTTCCGGGTAGTTTTACCGGCGGACCACGGTGCACCTGTGGTCTGCTGCGGCGAGAAGATTTAACTCTAATCCCCACAGGCCCAGATACACCCATACGTGGGACATAGGCATAGTATTAACTATGCTTCGAGGATGGACACCTATATCGGGGCTCACTCTGGACAACCTAACATATAAAATGGTTATGATAATGGCACTTGTAACAGCACAACGGGTCCAGTCCTTACATAAGTTAAGTATGGACGCCATGCATATAACTAATGGCAAGATAACCTTTCTGATACAGGGGTTACTTAAACAAGATTGACCCGGATCCTCTGGCCAAAAATTAGAATTTCTGGCCTATCCTGCTGATAGTCGGCTCTGCATTGTGACATATATTTTACGATATATAGAAGTCACCAAGAGTCTAAGGGGCATGAAGAGGGCTTTACATATAAGCCACAAATGCCCCCACCATAAGGTCACAGTGCAAACATCTCCAGATGGTTAAGGGTGCTATTGGGTGCAGTGGGGGTGGACACTAATATTTTCAAATCTCACTCCACCAGGGCTGCATCAACATCGGCGGCTAGGGTGATGGAAGTTCCTATGAACCACATCCTTGCCACAGCGGGTTGGAGAAATGAACAAACTTTTCAGCGCTTCTATAATAAACCCGTGGCCGCTCCTGAGACATTTGCAGGAAACAATTTAAGTTCTGTTACATAATTTACCCAATGTGGGGCATATTATTTTAGGTATGAATAAATACCTTCTTTGTTTTTCAGCACAGTGTCACGTCTGAAATACGTTTATCCTCCTTTCCTAGCATGGCAGTGTGTGAGCATGGACTCGTTCCAGGGCATGAAATCACAGAGGTTTGAAATCTTCACGTACTCACGCACGTGACTCTGAAGTAAAATAGTAAGATTAAATGAGAACTTACCAGTTGCGAGTTTGATCTTTATTTTATGAGGAGTTACGATGAGGGATTACGTGCCCTCCGCTCCCAAACCCTCTTTTATAAAGTTCAACTGGTGTATAAGTTCTCTCTTATCTTACTATGTTAATATCTGTGATTTCACACCACTGCTTTGAAGAATGTCGTGCATTGGTGCTCGCGGGGTCTTCACGTAATCCCTCATCGTAACTCCTCATAAAATAAAGATCAAACTTCAACCTGGTAAATTCTCATTTAATCTTACTATTAAAGTGCACAAACTCACATCTGAGAAAGGAAGCTCATACAGTTAAAGCAGAGAAAATATGATCATTCACGTTATTAAAGAATTGCAGTATTAACATACATCCGAGCATTCTATCCCTACTTCCCAGAAAATGTTCAAAATCTAAATGAAATAAAATATGGACATGATTTTTTTTTACATGTTCGTCATTTTATAGTTAACCCATTTTTATATAATTTTAAGACTTTAACAATTATAATTGAGAAATGACTTGTACAGTGCTCAAATGAATTCAGATTTATCCAGACAATGGACAGCTCATCCTGCCATACAACAAGACATGAGCAAGTAATGTGTAGGAAGGAACTGCAGATGCTAGTTTAAATTGAAGATAGACACAAAATGTTGGAATAACTCAGCGGAACACGCAGCATCTCTGGAGAGAAGGAATGGGTGACGTTTCCAGTTGAGACCCTTCTTCAGACTGAGCAAGTAACAAGGACTGGGAGGTGGCAAGAAATAATTGCATCTTATAAGTACCACACAGTGGGATGACAAACAGAGGCATCCATATTGTCTTACTGTCCTCCCTATTGAACCTGGTATTCAGATTCAGATTCAGATTCAATTTTAATTGTCATTGTCAGTGTACAGTACAGAGACAACGAAATGCATTTCGCATCTCCCTGGAAGAGCGACACAGCAAATGATTTGAATAAATAACAATGTGTCCGGGGGGGGGGGGGGGGGGTGATTGGCAGTCACCGAGGTACGTTGTTGAGTAGCGTGACAGCCGCCGGAAAGAAGCTGTTCCTGGACCTGCTGGTTCGGCAACGGAGAGACCTGTAGCGCCTCCCGGATGGTAGGAGGGTAAACAGTCCATGGTTGGGGTGAGAGAGGTCCTTGGCGATGCTGAGCGCCCTCCGCAGACAACGCTTGCTTTGGACAGACTCAATGGAGGGGAGCGAGGAACCGGTGATGCGTTGGGCAATTTTCACCACCCTCTGCAATGCCTTCCGGTCGGAGACAGAGCAGTTGCCATACCAAACTGTGAAGCAGTTGGTAAGGTTGCTCTCGATGGTGCAGCGGTAGAAGTTCACCAGGATCTGAGGAGACAGATGGACCTTCTTCAGTCTCCTCAGGAAGAAGAGACGCTGGTGAGCCTTCTTGATCAGAGTTGAGGTATTGTGGGTCCAAGACAGGTCGTCGGAGAGGTTGACTCCCAGGAACCTGAAGCTAGAAACACGTTCCACCACCGTACCGTTAATGTGGATGGGGGTGTGCGTGCCGCCCCTGGACTTCCTGAAGTCTACAATGAGCTCCTTGGTCTTCTTGGAGTTAAGGGCCAGGTTGTTGTCAGCGCACCATGCTGCTAAGTGCTGGACCTCCTCCCTGTAGGCCGACTCATCGTTGTTGCTGATGAGGCCAATCACCGTTGTATCATCTGCATACTTGATGATGGTGTTAGTACCATGTACAGGTGTGCAGTCATAGGTGAAGAGGGAGTAGAGGAGGGGGCTCAGCACACAGCCCTGTGGAACGCCGGTGTTCAGGGTGAGGGTTGAAGAGGTGTGCTTGTCTAACCTAACAGACTGGGGTCTGTTGGTTAGAAAGTCCAGTATCCAGTTGCAGAGGGAAGGAACGATGCACAGATTACCGAGTTTGGCGATCAATTTTGATGGTATAATGGTGTTGAATGCTGAACTGTAATCGATGAACAGCATTCTTACGTAAGTGTCTCTGTTGTCGAGGTGGGAGAGGGCGGAGTGAAGTGCCGTTGAGATGGCATCCTCCGTACTCCTGTTCTTGCGGTAGGCAAACTGATAGGGATCCAGTGTGGGGGGTAGGCAGCTTTTGAGGTGTGCCAGGACCAGCCTCTCGAAGCACTTGGTGATGATGGGGGTAAGTGCAACTGGGCGGAAGTCGTTGAGACTTGCCGCAGTGGAGTGTTTTGGCACTGGCACGATGGAGGTGGTTTTAAGGCACGTGGGGACAACTGCCTGGGCAATTGACAGGTTGAAGATATCAGTCCAGACGTCTGCCAGCTGCGCCGCACAGACCCTGAGCACGCGCCCGGGGATGCCGTCAGGGCCAGCAGCTTTACGTGCATTAGTCCTACTCAGTGCCACGTATACGTCGTAGGGGGTGAGTGTGAGGGGTTGGTGATCGGCAGGTAGCACAGCCTTGATGGCTGTCTCTAGATTGTCCCTGTCGAAGCGGCCATAGAAGTGATTGAGCTCCTCAAGGAAGGAGGCGTCGCTGGATGTGGGGGTGGTGTTGGCGGGTCTGTAGTCCGTGATGGCCTGGATGCCTTGCCACATGCGTCGGGGGTCGGAGTTGTTGTTGAAGTGCTCCTCAATCCTGAGCTTATGGCAGTGCTTGGCCTTCTTGATGCCCCTCTTCAGGTTAGCCCTGGCTGAACTGTAGGCTCGAGCATCGCCTGACCTGAAAGCGGTGTCCCGTGCTTTCACCAGTAGCCTGACCTCGCTGTTCATCCATGGCTTCTGATTCGGGAATATGGTCACCTGTTTGAGGGAGGTGACACTATTGATGGTGGAGTTTATAAAGTCCAGAACAGAGGATGTGTAGGAGTCAATGTCCGTGTGGGAGTCAAGGGTGGCCTGGGCTGCAAACGCCTTCCAGTCAGTGTTTCCAAAACACTGCTGAAGTGTGAAGTCCGCTTCCTCTGACCAGACTTTAACTGTCCTCACAGTTGGTTTAACCCGTCTGATGAGTGGGGAGTACTTAGGGAGCAGGAACAATGAGATGTGATCAGACTGACCAAGGTGGGGGAGGGGGATGGCTTTGTAAGCTTCAGCCACGTTGGTGTAGACTTTGTCCAGTGTCTTGTCTACTCTAGTGGGGAAGGAGACATGCTGGTGGAATTTGGGGAGTACAGTCTTCAGGTTAGAGTGATTGAAGTCACCCGCAACAATGAAGGCTGCCTCGGGGTTGTGTGTCTGTTGATTGCTAATGGCAGTATGCAGCTCTTTCATTGCAAGCTTGGCATTAGCATCAGCAGGGATATAGGCTGCAGTCACAACAGTGGAGGTGAACTCTCTGGGCAGATAGAACGGTCTGCATCTAACCAAGAGGAACTCAAGGTTAGTTGAGCAGTGACTCTCGATGATGGTGGAGTCCGTGCACCATGCTTTATTTACATAAATGCACAGACCCCCACCTCTGGTCTTGCCGGAGTCCGATGTCCTGTCCGCTCGGAGTAAGTGACGCCCCGATAGCTGGATGGCGCTGTCAGGAACGTCAGTGTTCAGCCAAGTTTCCGTGAGGATCAGGATGTTGCAGTCCTTGATCCGGTTGTGGGAGGTGATCCTTAGCCGGAGTTCGTCCATTTTGTTTGCCAGTGAGCGCACGTTGGCGAGGAAAAGGCTAGGAATCGCTACCCTGTGTATGAGTATTAAGAACTTAACCATTTGCATTGTACTCGCCCATTGAAGTATCCATTAATTTGCTGGATGGGCCCATGAAGAAGAGGACAACCACCATGAACTGAGCCTCATGACACACACTAGCATTATGATCATTGGGTACCACATTGTCAATATCTCGAGAAACGCATGTAGACCAACTGCTTATATACCCTCTGTACAGTCCAGATTAGGAGCAAGTTGGTTTGTGATGAGAGATGACCTCCTGACTCACAAAGATGACCACCAACAAAGTAATTCAGAAATGAGAGAGAATAGTAAGATTAAACGAGAACTTACCAGTTTGAAGTTTGATCTTTATTTTATGAGGAGTTACGTTGAGGGATTACGTGACGTGAAGACCCCGCCAGCATGCATGCGCGACATTCTTCAAAGCACTGGTGTGAAATCACAGATAGTAGAGTTGACTTAAAGATAGTAAGATAAGAGAACTAACATACCAGTTGAAGTTTATAATAGAGGGTTGGGAGCGGAGGGCACGTAATCCCTCATCGTAATCCTCATAAAATAAAGATCAAACTTCAAACTGGTAAGTTCTTGTTTAATCTTACTATTTTACTTTGGAGTCACGTGAGGGACTACGTGAAGATTTCAAAGCTCTGTGATTTCATGCCCTGGAAACGACTCCATGCTCACACACTGCCATAATAACCAATGGAGGAATTATGTTAACGTATTTCAGACATGAATCGGTGCTGAAAAACAATGATGTATTTATTAATAAATAATAATAATAACCCCTATCTTCAGGGAAAATTATTATACAGAACTCAAAATCGTGTCTGCAAATGTCTCAGGCGTGGCAACGGGTTTATTATAAAACCGCTGGAAGGTTCTTTCATTAGACCATCCCGCCATTGCAAGGATGTGGTCCATAGGAACTTCCATCATCTGCGCCTAATACCACCCTAAGCCATCTTGAGATGGTCTGCACGGTTACTCTTTGATGAACACGTTTATGACTTATCAATCAAGCCATTTCCATGCCCCTGAAACTTTTGGTGACCTCCAGGTAATGCAGAAGGTGGGTCACTATACATAGGCGAATATCTACGGGGTAAGCCTGGAACTCCAATTTGAGGCCAGATGATCCAGGCCTGTTCTGTTTAAGTAACTCATATATGTGGAAAGTTATCTTATTTTTGGATGTTACCATGGCATCCAATCTTAGTTTGTGCAGAGACTGGACCCGCTGCGCCGTTACGAGAGCCATCAGCATCACCATTTTATACGTCAGTTTTGTTAGTGAAAGGGACGTAGCTGGTGCCCAATCTCTGAGCAGGGTTAACACAATACCAATATCCCAGGTCTGGGAATACCTAGGCCTGGGGGGGATTTGAGTTGAAAATACCCCTCATAAGTTTCGACACCAGAGGGTGATATCCGACCCCATGGTGTTCTAACCCCTGTCCCAGATATGAAGATAGGGCACTCCTAGCACAGTTGATGGCACTGTAGCTCAAGCCTTCATCAAAATGTAGGCTTGCCAAGAATTCCAGCACATCTGTAATGATGGCTTTCTTGTAAGCGGTGTTTGCTCTAGTACAGAATACCTCCCATTTTCTGATATATGTGAGGTACTGTTTCCTGGTGGACTCTCTGCACGATGCCGTGATGATGTTCATAGTTCGGCCCGACAGTCGAAATTCCAGGAGTGGTCTTTTCAAATCCTGCAAATCGACAGGTTCATACGGTCATGGCACGGGTGACTCTCGCCTGTCACAGGATGTACCAGCAAACTCGGGCGTTTAGAGATTGCAATACATGGTTCTGAGACCATGTCGAGTACCACAGGAAACCATGGCTGAGTAGGCCAATCGGGTACAACCAAAATACCCGATGCGGAGTCTTGTTGTATTTTTCGCAGAACCCAACTGATGAGGCAGAATGGGGAAAATGCATAGAATAACAATTTCCCCCAGTGTAACGAGAAAGCATCCATCGCTACTGCCCCAGGGTCTGGTTCCCATGCAACATATGTTGGTATCTGGTGATTAAGTCTGGATGCAAAAAGGTCGATATCTGGCATTCCATACCGAGCTACAATGTCAGTAAATACCTGGTGGTCCAACATCCATTCGATGTTGTCATTGAATTTGCGTGACCTGGTGTCCGCCACTGTATTGAGCTTACCCGGAAGGTAAGTAGCTGATACCCAAATGTTTCTTTCTATGCACCAGTGCCAGATTGTATTGACCAATTCATCACAAGATATCGACTTAATTCCACCCATATGATTAATGTATGCCACCACGGTGATATTATCAATTTGTAGGCTAACATGCAGATGGTGCATGTCTGAACAGTAAGCCCGAAGCCCGTGGAACGCTCCCAACATCTCTAGATGATTGATACCCAGTGCCTGAAGTAAAGTTAACTCATGTGCATTCCATCTACTATCCCAACTGGAGGTGGTATTGGTTGCTCCCCAGCCGTGAGCGCTGGCGTCAGTTTGTAACTCAACCGAAGGGACTATGATGGGATTAGAGCAATGTCGAGCATTGTTAATCCACCATTGCAATTCCAATTTTGCTTTGGCTGGTAACTGCATTGGCCTGTCAAAGTGGCCAGCATGGTGTTTGAGTGCTGCAAGTTTGCCCTCTGTAAATCATGGTAATGTAAGGGTCCAAATTGCGTGGCTGGGAAAGCAGCCACGAGCTTCCCAATTACCCATGCTACTTGCTGAATAGATGGTTTACTGACGCAAACAAGGCTGTTGCATGCCTCTATCAAGTCTGTTGCTGTGTCCTTTGGCAAAGTGACAGACATGTGAACAGAGTCAATCTTGAACCAAAATAGTCCATAGTCATAGTCATGGATTTGTCTGGATGGATGATAAACCCCAACTTTTGAAATAGGAGCTTGGTGGCTGAGACAGCCAATTTGGCCAACTCCAAGGTTTTCCCCACAATTAAGATGTCATCTAGATATGCCATGACAATGTTTTTGTTTCCGGAGAATCGCCAAGGTTGGTTTCAATATTTTAGTAAACAGTCTGGGGGCTGATGTTAATCCATTAGGTAGCACTTTATACTGCCAGAGCTGCCCCATCCAGATAAATTTCAAATATCTGTGGTGATCTTTCTCTATTGGTACTGAATAGTATGCATCTTTTAAGTCGATGCAAGCCATGAAGTTTATCTTGGAAACTAATTGTTTGGCAATAACAAAAGTTTCCATTTTGAAGTGGGTGTACTGCACAAAAGTATTCAGTTGCGTCAAATCAATAATGATGCGGCATCCACCATCTTTTTTGTTTTTTGTGAAGATGTTTGACACAAACTCAAGAGATTCATGTTTGTTTTTCTCAATTACTCCTTTTGTATGTAGTCTTAACAGTTCCGCATGACCTTCCAATTTCTCTTTTTGTGAAAGCACAAAATTTTGGCTAGGTGCATGCTGAACTAGAAGGAGGAGTTTGTGAACAAATTCAATTTTGTATCCCTGAATACTTTGCAGTATGAAAGGATCAGAAGTTATGGAACTCCATGCATTCTAAATAGTGTAACCTTCCCCCAATCTGTGAAGAAGTTACACATGCTATGTTCTGGAAGCAACCAGACCCACCTACCTCCATGGTTACCGGTGGTGTTGTGTTGGTGTCTTCCGTCCTTGCTTCCTGGGAGGTGGAGGCGCTGTGGTGTGGGGTTGGCGCATCTTCCAAGAAGGCCGTTCTGGGGCATGGCCTAAAAAAGACCTTTGTGCTGGTTGTATGGCCTTCGAACTTTCACCAGCTGCTGCTCTTTCGCTATGGTAACGTGGTCTGCTGGTGGATACGTAGGGGCGCTGCCGCCAAGGATCCGAGCACCTGCTAGCGGACGGCACTTTGATCATGCCGATGGCCTTTGCCTCTTCGGCGAGGTCTTTTACCTGCTTCGGCAGGTTGTCCCCGAACAGTAAAGTAGGCGGCTGTGCACTACTGGTTTGGCACAACCCCGCGAACTTGGGGTTTAGTGCAGGTCGGATGACACTCTTCCCGAAACAGTTAATCTCGAACTGTACATTACAGAAGAGCGCCAGGACGTCCTGTTGCTCCTCTGATATATCCTTTCCATCCACTGACCTAGCAAATGCTGTAATTCCAGAGGACAGTAGTTTCAGGATTTTTTTCATCTTTACTTCCTGGTTCCTGATGCCAGGACTGATGTTTCCCCAGATGGGGTTATTCACCACAGGCACATTGAGGGAGACACAGTTCTCCGGAGCTAAATATTTAGCTGCCGTGTCGTTCATGGCCTGTTCCTGTAGTTGGTTTGTGGTGAGGTAATTTATGCTGGCTGCCAGCTGCGGCTGCAACAGCAGTCCCTTTTGCGAAGGCATCGCGAACTTGATACCATGCCGAGTAGCTCTTGTTCTTGCACCCCTAGCATGCTGGACGATTCTTCCGCCAAATCCCCCTGTTCAGAGTCAACCCAGATCTGACTCCTTATGCTCCCCTCCGAGGAGGGAGAGACATTTGGCAGCCCTGTAAAAGGTGCTGCCGTGGGTGTCCTAGGAGACACAAGGTGACCAGACTCCTGCTGGAGTAGGTCACGTTGGAGCAATTGCTCCTCCAACCGCTCCACTGTCGCTGCCCGCAGGCGGTGAGTCTTTCAGCCCGGACCCTGCCGAGTCTACGGGCTTGCTCGACTTTCGGGTGGCTTTACCGCCAGTCCGAGGTACACCTATGGGCTGTAGCAGTGCCAAGTCGGGGGCTGCTGGTTGAACGACTAGGAGCTCCGGTGAAGTCGGCCACTGCTGACTGTCCGCATTCCCGCGGTCCTCCGCAGTGAGTCTCGTTGCGGTCCGTTTGGACTTAGTCCTCGACTTGTCCATGATGGGTGTTGCTCTGTAAGAAAAACATACAGAGTGCCCACAAAATGACCTCAGGATAGCGAGTACTTACCTGCAGGTCCGTTTTAAACTTACTGCTGGAGGAGCGACGCTCCTCCCGCCTGTCGCGCATGCGTGCTGGCACTCATGTGACTCCGAAGTAAAATTGCATAGATAGATACAGCTGAAATGTTCCATAAGAAACTCAACATCATCATTTTTGATACTGGGAAAACCCACAGGGTGCATTTTTTAAAGTTAATTGTACATTAGAGCTGGCCAAATGTTATTAGAAAATGAGTCAAGTGTTCAATACAGATCTTTGTTTGCAAATCAAAACTTGATAATCATGGTGAAGATTTTCCTGCCTATAGTGCTGCTATAAAGTTTACCTGTCATCACATCCTAACGTTTAACTGACTAAATTCCTTGCTGTCTGCTTACCTTCCTCTGGATCAGATTCCAGGGGGCCATTTCACGGTTTGTTGCTGACCACTGAAGCCTACTCAATGGCCGTATCATTTTTCAAAACTTGACTTTTGTACTTATTGACCCCAAGTGAAGTTGCTCAAACAATTTCAAAGAGAATTGCCACTATCATTAGTCAAAACAGGCAAAAGGTGTTTCTGAGATTTCTTCTTGTGAATAAGCACAGGGTGGAAACATCTGTGGTAATGTGAAACAATCCTTAACTTTTCTTTTGAAAACAAATCACATTTGCCTTTTCAGAATTGTATCTGTCTACTATGATTGAATGTAGGGTGTAATTTATATGCTCAGTTATACTCCCAAGCGCCCACAAATTTAAATGAATTGAAAAGAGTATTATTGAGATTGTTGGCAGGTATGTAAATATTTATATTTAATATTTGAGAGATCCTGTGAAATATTCCAATTCCACTTTAATGAAATGCTGATAAATAAAATGTTGTTACAATGAACAATAATAGTGACACATGGAGGCAGCACAGAAGTTGAGACGTGTCACGGTAAAAAATGAGGTGGGGAGATCTGTGTCACAGAGATAAGTGGCTAGCGTGAATATGGAGGATGATCGGCCAGATGTATGGACATGAAAAGGTTCAAAAATGAAGGAAATGATTCTGACATATAATGGAATCATTTTCTAAAATCAATAGTTGAGGAGAATTGGTGAACAGACATTTTGGGAGGAGTGCAATCCATTTTGAAAAATTGGAGAGAGAATAGAGACACAAACTTATTAGTTTGGAGAGGGTAGGACATTTTAAGAAGCAGGCATTTGATTGGCCCAGGAAGAGACACAGCAGCCAATAAAAGGGTGGAAAGGTTTAGCGGAGCAGCCTATTGGGAGTGGCTGTGTTGAGATTAGTGCTGTGTTGAGGTCACGTGCAGAACTGAGGCTTTGGCTCAAGGGGCTTCGGCGAGGATGGCTGAGGAAGGGGTAATGTCAGATTACGCTATAGTCGATGTAACTCTTTGTAGGTTTGAGATGGCGGGTGGGATATTGTAATGCCCCACCTGCAGGATGTTGGAAATCAGGGGGATTGAAAGTGCCCCTGAGAACTTAGAAACATAGAAACATAGAAAAATAGGTGCAGGAGTAGGCCATTCGGCCCTTCGAGCCTGCACCACCATTCAATGTGATCATGGCTGATCATCCATGATCACCTTCACCTGCAGTAAGTACGTACAGCTGCAGCTCCTTGAGGAATCCATTAAGAACCTGGAGCTGCTGCTGGGTGACCTCAGGATTATCCACGGGTGTGAAAGTGTCAGAGGAAGAAGATATAGTAAGGTGGACACACCTAAAGTACAGACAGGAAGTAAATGGGTGACCACCAGGGAATAGGCAGAAAGGGAGTTAGACAGAGATTAAAAAGCAGAACCCCAAAGGTAGTAATCTCCAGATTACTCCCGGTGCCACATGCTAGAGAGGATAGAAAGGATAGAGAATAAAAGATAGGACAGATGAATGCGTGGCTCAGTTGGTGAAGGGGGCAAGGAATCAGATTTTTAGACCATTGGGATCTCTTCTGGGGCAGAGCTGACCTATACAAGAGGGATGGGTTGCATCTGAACCGGAAGGCAGCCAATATCCTTTCAGGGAGGTTTGCTGGCGTTACTCAGGCGGGTTCAAACTAGAGAGGCAGAGAGGTGGGAACCAGAGTAGGTCTGAAATTGTAAGTGATGGGAAAGTGTAGTTTAGGATCAGGAAAACAAAGAAAGGACAGGCAGAAAGAGGTGAAGAAATATGGTGATGCTGATGGGCTGAAGTGTGTTTATTTCAACGCAAGAAGTATTGTGGAGAAAACAGATGAACTTCGAGCCTGGATCAGTGCTTGAGGCTATGACGTTGTGGCTACTGCGGAAAGGTAGTCTCAAGAGGGGCACGACTTACAGCTCAATGTTCGAAGATTTTGTTGTTTCAGACATGATCGCGAGGGAGGCAAAAGTGGCCGAGGAGTTGTGCTACTCAGGGAGATTGCCACGGTGGTACTCAAAAAGGACAAACTGGGGGGTTTGTCCACTGAGGAAATTGAGCTTATTAATAAGAATGGTGAAAGGATTCTGGTGGGATCGTACTGTAGGCACCCCAATGGAAAGCGGGAGATAGAGGAACAGAAATGTTGATAGATTTCCGAAAGATGCCAAGGCAACAGGGTCGTCCTCGTGGGCGGATGTAACTTACCCAATATATTTTTCTGGAATCCGTTCAATGCCAGAGGGACAAAAAGTGAGACAGGGTAAAATTAGCGTGGTGTGTCCAAGAGGTTTCTTGAAACAATATATGGAGAGTCCAACTAAAGAAGGGAACATATTAGAGTTTGTGTTGGGAAATGACCCTGGCCACGTGACTGGTGTTTCAGTGGAAGAGCATTTTAGGAAGAGTGATCACAACTCCATAAGTTTTAAGATATTTGTGAATAGGGAGAAGGCCAGACCTTGTGGGAATGTACTAAACTGGAATAAGTCAAACTACAACTTTATTAGTCAGGAGCTCAGGAAGGTACACTGGGAGTGATTGATATCTGGTAAGTGTTTGTACGTCATCTGACATGTGGGAGTCGTTTAGAGACCAGATGATTGAAGTCCAGAACAGGCATGTTCCAGTGAGGAGACAATGCTGGAGCAACTCAGCGGGTCAGTTAGCATCTCTGGAGAAAAGGGAAGGATCAGGTGATGTTTTGGGTCGAGAGCCTTCATCAGACATCCTTTTCTCCAGATATGCTGCCTGTCCTGCTGAGTTACTCCAGCACTTTGTGTCCTTTTGTGTATTAATCAGCATCTGCAGTTCTTTGTTTCTAGGTTTAATCTAGGTGGTGGCACTGTTTTCAGAAACATAGATTCAGGATAGGATTAATAGTGACTTGGGGGGGAAATTTATTAATTAGAGTATCTTGGTTGATTGATTGAAAGATACAGCATGGAAACAAGTCCTTCCACCTACTGAGTCCACATCGACCATTGATCACCCATTCTCACTAGTTCTGTTATCCCACTTTCTCATGTACTCCTTACGCATTAGGCACAATTTACAGAGGTAAATTAACCTACAAGACCACACATTTTGGGATGTCGGAGAAACTCAGAGCATCCAGAGGGAACCCATGCAGTCACAGGGAGAACATGTAAACTCCACATAGACCCGGGTCTCAGGCACTGAGGCAGCAGCTCTACCAGCTGCACCACTGTGCCACCCTGTGTTCCTTCCTATACACTTTTCCATTTTGCTGTTAAGCCTGTAAACACAACCTTATCAAAAGCCTTCTCCATGTACACAACATCAATTGCATTATCATAAACATGCTGGCCTGCCTACTTTGAAGAAGTTCTCCTCTCTCCAACAAGAGTTCTGCAACATCCTCTTTCGCTGCTCTACATCACCATCTATGTCCCTCGTTACCCTTTCCCCTGACTCTCAATCCGAAGAAGGGTCTTGACCCGAAACATCAATGTCCTTTTCTCCAGAGACGCTGTCTGACCCGCTGAGACTTGTGTCTATCTTTGGTTTAAACCAGCATCCGCAGTTCCTTCATATACATCTTGTCTGCTCTAATTGATCAATTTTCCAACAAGTCACTATTAATCCTATCCTGAATCAATGTTTCCGAAAGTAGTGCCACCACCTAGATCAGGGGTGGGGAACCTTTTCATGTTGGAATGCCGCATTAAGTTAGCTGTAAACTAATAAGGAAACTTCAATTAGATATAGGATTTTGTTTTAATATCTTATTTTACTCTTTGGTATTTAAAATAGATGTTCAGATTAAAATAAAAATAATAAAAGACAAACAAAAACATATTAATAAAAATAAAAGGATTTGTTCTACAAAATTTGGATTCATTCAAAAGGCCGCACTTAATGTCCTAGAAGGCCATATGTGGCCTTAAGGCCGCAGGTTTCTCACCCCTGACCTAGATTAAACCTAGAAACAAAGAACTGCAGATGCTGATTAATACACAAAAGGACACAAAGTGCTGGAGTAACTCAGCAGGACAGGCAGCATCTCTGGAGAGAAGGAATGGATGACATTTTGGGTCAAGACCATTCTTCAGACCGAGAGTCATGGGAAAGGGAAACTAGAGAAATGGAATGGTAAGGTGTGAAAACAACAGATCAAAGCAGACGATGCTCAAGGAAATATGAATGGTTCATTGTTGGCTGAGGGGAAGGTGACAACGAGGCATATACACAGTCAAATTAATCAGGAGGACAGTGAAACCGGTCAGACAGCTAGGGTGGGACAGGGACAGAGAGAGAGAGAGAGAGAGGGAGAGCAAGGGTTACTAGAAGTTAGAGAAATCAAGTTTTCATACAGTTGGGTTGTAAGCCGCCCAAGCGAAATATGAGGTGCTGTTCCTCCACTTTGCGTTTGGGCTCACTCTAACAGTGGAGGAGACCCAGGACAGAACGGTCAGTATGGGAATGGGAGGGGGTGTTAAAGTGTTTAGCAACTGGGAGATCGCGTAGGCTGAGGTGGACTAGGCTCAGTGGTGGTACGTGAGCCAGGGTGGTGATCTCTGAATTATTCCTAGTGCGATATGTTTGTGAGGGCAGGAATCGGAGAGGTCAGATGAATCTGTGTCTGCGGAACTAGTGTAGTAGGAACAGATTCAGGTGCTTGGATTTTTGGGATCTCTTTTGCGGCAGAGATGATCTGAACTGGGGTGAGACTAATAATCCTGGGAGGGAGATCTGCTATCGCTACTCAAACTCATTGTTATCTAATCAAGTCTTAACTCTTCTGCAAAGTTGGTGACTCATTTTTTTATTTTAAAGATTATGATTATGCTTCAGCATGATTTCTGTGGCTCAGAACAGACTGTATTTTCACAATCAATCTGTTCTCAAGATCTAAATCCAGCTTTCACACCATGAGCCTGGAGCTGTGACACTCCTTGCAAAAACTGTCAATTAATGAAGTTGCACAAGTCACTGCACTCACATTTAACACACTAACCAAAGACAAAAGATCACATTGTGTCATGAGATTAAGTACAATTTTGTTTTCAAACTATCCAATTTGGACAAAATTAAATGTTTCTCATGTTTCTTTCCCCCTTCGGCAGGGTGTCAGGGGAAATATCTGCTGAAAAGTAAATTTCAGAAAACTGCAGGAACAATTTTGACCTTCACAACTCCCCTACTGGAGAACTCGTTCATGCAGAACAATTCACTGCCGCACGAGTTTTCCCTGTATGTCTATTTAAAATACGCATCTGTGACATAAAATTCACAATAACATTTCTCAGTGACGCACACACATTTCTACTCCCATTTTGCAGAATAATTAGTTAAAATTCTTAATGATGTTTACATAATCACAGGGATATCAAAATTCATTACTGGATATGGAAAAAGGCAAAAAGGGAAAAAAGAATGATGTTTGTGAGTTAGTGCAAATGAAGAGTTAAAGAACAGGGGCGTTCAACAGAACAAAATTAAACATATCAGTCATGCTGAGTTAAACAGCAGTAAATGTTCTATAATTAGTCAATCCTTAACCTCAAGGCACTGGTTAAGAAGAAAACAAAAAATATATATTTTTCTTATTGAATAGGATGCCATTCACCTGTAAGATTAGTGCAGGGGAGTTAAAATGCCACCCTTAACCCATTTTCAAAGGAAGTGTTTAAAAAAGTAATGAAAAACTAGCTTTGGGACATTTATGTGCAATTCCAGGCTCTTGGATGCAGAAGAGAATTGATAAATGCCAGTGTCTGTAATATCACAGATGTATCAAATGGTCTTCGAATGGATTGGATTTTAGAAGTTATATCTTCTCTCAAATTTGATCTCTAACATGTTGACAGTGAGGTGTTAAATTAATTAATTTCAAAAGTAAATAAATGTAATTTAATTTAATGCTTCATGAATCTTGTGTTTTATGACTGTTGGCAGACCAATTTCCCTCCTGGGATGAATAAAGTTCTATCGTATCTTGTGACTATGGTAATACCAGACAAATAGTCATCCAACTCTAAGACCGCAGCAGGCAGATGAAGAAAGCTGTGATGGAGGATAATGACTGCAACAGCGAATGTTCAGGTTTTTGCAACTACGGAATGGGTTAATTTACACAAATTTAGACACTGTGACATACAGAAACTCTCACATTCAAAGCAGCATTTCTTAAACAACATAATTGTGAGGCAGGACCTGAAGAGTATTTGCATCACTCAAGTTAATAGTGGGGTGTAGTGACTGATGGACTAACCATTAACTCATCAGATTCACAAAGCTCTTAAGAAGGCCTCCAAAACAACGCAAAAGAACTCCAAAGGAACCATAACTGCTTCCCCAAGATCAGAGGAAATATAAGAAATTGGATACAAGCATAGCCAAAGAACAGTCTGCCCTCCTCTTTGATACTGGAAACTCCATCATTAAGGGCGATTAGAAGATACTGAAAACTGCATCCACAAGCATCCTTAGATCAAGGCCAGATCGAGGACATATTGGAGCAAAATAGGAAAATCTTTTATGATTTGCAAAAGCCTCCCAAATCTTTACAAATATGCCCAACTCAACTAAACGCTTTGGCACTCACAGAAATTAAGATCTAAGACTTAAGAATTCCTATTGCAGGTTATTGAGGGAGGCATGCGAAGGGATTGTGGAGGCATCACGATGATCTTTGTTTCTTCTCTAGCCACAGGCGAGGTCCCGGAGGACAGGAGAGTAGCCAATGGTGTTCCTTTGTTTAAGAAGGGAAGTAGAGAGAATCCAGGAAATGAAAGGCCAGTGAGTTTCATGTCAGTTATCAAAAGATTCATGTTCACGGGGAAACTATTAGAGATAATTCTTTGAGATAGGATTTGCTCCTGTATGTGGCAGGCCTTATCTTCCTAACTTGATTGAATTTTTTGAGGAGGGGACGAAGAAAATTGATGAAGGTGGGGCAGTGAACGTTGTGTACATGTATTTTAGTAAATCTTTTGATAAGGTTCCTCATGGTAGGCTGATCCAGAAGATCAAGATGTATGGAATTCACAATGACTTGGACATATGCATTCAGAACCGGCTTATTTATAGAAGATAGAGGGTTGTTGTGGAAGGTAGAGATTCTGCATGGAGGTCTGTGACCAGTGGGGTTTTGCAGGGTTTGTGCTGGGACCTCTGCTGATCATGAACAAAAACAAGATATGACAGACCATGAACAAAGATGAGATAAATGACTGGGACGTAAATGTCGAAGGGTTGACGAGTAGTTTTGCTGATGACACCCTAATTGGATGAGTTGCAGGCAGGAAGACTCTCTGAAGAAACAATGGGATATAAATCAGCTGCAGAAATGGGCAGGAAAATGGTAGATGGAGTTTAACCCGAGCAAGTGTGAGGTGTTGCACTTTGAGAGGTTGAATATAAGGGGGAAGTTTACAATTAATGTCAAGACCCTTAACAGCATTGATGTGCAGAGGGATCTTGGAGTACAAGTTCATAGCCCACTGAAGGTGGCAGTACAAATACATAGAGTGGTAAAAAAGGCATATGATATGCCTGCCTTCATTTCTAGGGGCATTGAATATAAGAGTCAGGAAGTCTCAATGCAGCTCTATTGGACTTTGGTTAGGCTACATTTGGTATTGCTGTGGAGGCTTTGGAGAAGGTGCGAATGAGGTTTACCAGAATGCTGCCTGGATTAGAAGGTTTCAGCTACAGGGAGAAGTTGGATTGGTGAGTTGTTTTCTCTGGAACGCCAGAGACTGAGGGCAGACTTGCTAGAAATATATAAAATTATGATAGGCATAGGTAGGGTAGTCAGTGAGAACCTCTTTCCAAGGGTGGAAGTGTCCAACACTCGAGGGAATAGCTATAGGGCGAGAAGGGGAAAGTTAAGCATTTTCAGAGTTCGAAATAATAATTGAAGGGAATCAGCTGGCAAGACAGTATCTGTGTAGGGTTTGCACAGACAGTTTTGGGTTGGAATCCTTCTGCATACTGGAGAAGTGAAAGTAATACTGATATTACTATTCCAAGTTTTAAAACATTTTTTATTGTAAAACCTAGTTTTCACTGCACTTTGTTTTTTTCCTTAAGATTGTGTCTCAAAACAATCATGACTAGGGCAACCTTTGAAGAATCTCTGAAGAAATTTGCGATTGATATTCAAGACTGGGCGGTTCAAGCACGGGGCAGCACGGTGGCGCAGCGGTAGATTTGCTACCTTACAGCGCTTACAATGCTAGAGACCTGGGTTTGATCCAGAATACAGCTGCTGTCTGTACATTCTCCCCGTGACAGCGTGGGTTTTCTCCGACATCTTCGGTTTCATCCCACACTCTAAAGACATACGGGTTTGTAGGTTAATTAGCTTGGTATGAATGTAGAATCATCCCTAGTGTGTGTACGAAAGTGTTAATATGTCGGGATCGCTGGTCGGTGCGGACTTGGCGGGCCAAAGGGTCTGTTTCTGCGCTGTATCTCTCGACTAAACAATTAAAAAACCACTCTGGCACTGAGAACTTCGCCTCTCTCAGGCAGTGAAAGGTAGAGAAAAGGGGAAGCAAATGGGATAGCAATGACAACTAATATGATCAAGAAGGAACTGCAGATGCTGGAAAATTGAAGATAGACAAAAGTGCTGGAGAAACTCAGCGGGTGCAGCAGCATCTATGGAGCGAAGGAAATAGGCAACGTTTCGGGCCTGTCATACGAGGAAAGATTGAAAAGATTAGGCTTGTATTCACTGGAGTTTAGAAGGATGAGGGGGTATCTTACAGAGACATATAAAATTATAAAAGGACTGGACAAGCTAGATGCAGGAAAAATGATCCCAATGTTGGGTGAGTCCAGAACCAGGCCCACAATCTTAGAATAAAGGGGAGGTCATTTAAGACTGAGGTGAGAAAAAACTTTTTTGCCCAAAGAGTTGTGAATTTATGGAATTCCCTGTCACAGAGGGCAGTGGAGGCCAAATCACTGGATGGAATTAAGAGAGAGTTGGATAGAGCTCTAGGGGCTAGTGGAATCAAGGAATATGGGGAGAAAGCAGGCACAGGTTATTGATAGCGGACGATCAGCCATGATCAAAATGAATGGCGGTGCTGGCTCGAAGGGCCGAATGGCCTCCTCCTGCACCTATTTTCTATGTTTCTATGGGCGGAAACCCTTCTTCAGACTGTTGTCTACCGACAACTAATATGACTAAGGAGAGGGGAGAATTGATATATACAATTATGAGAGGCATAAATAGGATAGACAGTCAGAACTGTTTTTTCCAAGGATAGAAATGTCCAACACTAGAGGGCATAGCTATAATCTGAGAGGGGAAAAGTTCAATGGAGATGTGCGGGACATTTTCTTTTTACACAAAGTCGTCAGGGCCTGGAACACATTGCCAAGAGTGGTGGTGGAGACAGTTATGATGGTGGCATTTATGAGGCTTTAGGTCGGGACATGGAAATGCAGGGAATGGAGGAATATGCATAATGTACAGGCAGATGAGATCAGTTTAGTTAGGCATCATGTTTGACCCAAACATTGAGGGCCAAAGAGCTCGTTCCTGCGCTGCATTGTTGTAGAACATAGAACAGTATGGCACAGGCCCTCTGTGAGGTGGAAAATGTGTGAATGGTCACAACGATTATTCTGTATCTGGAATAGGTGGCAATATTTCTGAGAGCAACTCGAGTCATACAGTTTTACTGCATGGAAATTGGCCCTTCGGCCCAACTTGCCCACACCGGCCAACATGTCCCATCTGCCTGAGTTTGGCCTTCATCTCTCTAAACATGTCTTACCCATGTACCTATCCAAAGAATTCTTAAATGTTGCGATAGTACCCGCCTCAACTATCGCCTACAGAAGCGCGTTCCATACACCCACTACCCTCTTTGTGAAAAAGTTACCCCACAGGTTCCTATTAAATCTTTCCCTCCTCACCTTGAAACCATTGTATGTCCTCTGTTTCATGATTCCTCTATTCTGGACAAGAGACTCTGCATTTAACTGATCTATTCCTCTCACGTTTTTGTGCACCTCTAAGATTACCCCTCATCCTCCTGCTCTCCAAGGAATAGTCTTAGCATGCTCCACCTCTCCCTCAAGCTCAGGCCCTCAAATCCTGGCAACATCCTCGTAAATCTTCTCAGCACCCTTTCCAGGTTGACAACATCTTTCCTATAACAAAACTGAACACAGCACTCTAAATGCAGTCTCACCAACATCTTATACAACTGCAACATGACTTCCAAACTTCTATACTCAATGCTCTGACTGATGAAGACCAATGTGTCAAAATACTTTTTGACCACCCTATCTACCAGTGACGCCACTCTCAATGAACTATGTACCTGCACTCCTAGATCCCTCTGCTCCACAACACTCTCCAGAGCCCTGTCATTCACTGTGTAGGTGCTGCCCATGTTAGTGCTCCCAAAGTGCAATACCTCACATTTTTCTGTATTAAATTCCATCAACTATTGCTCAGCCCACCTGCCCAACCAATCAAGATCCTGCTGCTAGTTTTAAAAACCATCTTCACCATCTGCAATACCACCCACTTTTGTGCCATCTGCAAACTCTTAATTATTGAATTGAATTTATTTGTCAGTCAAAAAAAGAAAATGTCATTACCATATGGTCATAACAATAAAAAGCAAACAAAACACGCAATTACATAAATTTAACTTAAACATCAATCACGGTGACTCTCCTCCAGGTACCTGCTCACTGTGATGGAAAGTAAAAAAAGTCTTATCTCTTCCTCACTTCTCCTTCCGTTGTCAAGCAGTCAAACTGCTGCGTTGAAGCGATCGAGGCTCCCGATATTGAAGCCCCCACCGGGCGATGGAAGATCCAACGGCCGAGTCGCCCCGGGCGATGAAAGGTCCTGCGATCAGGCCGATGCCATGTACGTTCTTAACCAAATCATTGATATAGATGACAAATAGCAATGGGCTCAGCACTGAACCCTGAGGCACACCACTAATCACAAGCCTCCAGTCCAAGGAGTAACCTTCCACCATTATCCTCTGCTTCCTTCCATCATCATCCTCTTTTCAAACATCAGACAATTTTCTAACCATTCAGCTATCTCTCCTTGAATTCCAAGTGACCTAAACTTCCAGAGCAGCCCACCATGTGGAACCTTGTCCAATGTCTTACTAAATTCCAAGTATACATTTAAGTGCATGTGTATCCTATCCCTCAGAATATGGAAAACTAATATAATCTTGGACCTGGGGGGGGGGGGGGGGGGGGGGGAGGATGCCAAGCAGAACAATGTGATATGTTCAAAAAGGAAGACATTACTACTACCACAAGTAGTAGGCTGGAGGCATACAAACTCTGGTGAGTTTATTATATCCAGACACCAGCGACAAGATCACCTTTGAAAATATTGGAAACATTTTGATGGAGATTATGATCCAATATCTTTAGAACTTTTTGTGAGATACTATTCTGGCATGTGCAAACAGCGACCACCAGAGACAATAAGCCTCATAAAATACTGTCAGTTTAAAGGCGCTGATTAAAAGGTGCAAGTTTCATGTCTTAAATCAGTCTCAGGAGGCCACCAGAACATAAAGTGGAAGAGATAGCAGAAACAGATTAGGCAGGTCCTCATACCTGCGGATCTGCAGGACATTACATTTCCTAGCAGCTACTCATACTAACTAGCGTATGCAAGCTCTTGATAATATAAAGCACATACTAGGCAGAGTCACTACTAACAAGCAATATAGGTGGAATGTTAATAACACATTTGGGAAAGTTTGTAAAGTTACACAAAATCACCGTATCTAATGGGTGGCCTGCAAACCCGTCCGGCCGGTGTGCGGTATGAATCCGCCTCACCTCCTTTCACCGGAGAAAATACCGGGGAGGGAATTGGGGAAATGACCGGCGACCTGACAAGCAGGGAGGGTGATGGGATAGGCGAGCTGGTCGCCAAACGCCGCGGGGAGGCCGCAGTGGAAACATTAGTTGGCAGTGGGGTCGCGGGACCGACCGTGGGAGGGTATACGAAACGCGAGACATCAGGATAAGGAGTCACAGGACGTGGTTCCTTCACCGGAAGGATATGCTGATGGTTGCGTCTGTAGATGGCGCCGTCTGCTTCAACCAGATAAGAGCGCGGTTCTTTGGCAGGGCCGTAGATGTGACCCAGACTTGCATAGCCTTTGTTGGTCTGGAAACGGACCACTTGTCCACATGCGAGAGGTTTAAGTGGCTTTCTGGATTTGTCAAAGAAGCGTTTCTGTGTGTCACGTTTGAAATGTAGTTGTTTTTGGACTGCAAGCAGGGAACGAACTTGTGGCTGCAAAAGCTGCTGGGACACAGGCAGGGGAGCACGGGTTTGGCGAGTCATCAGTCGTTGGGCTGGGGAACCCAGTATGGGATCCCGTGCAATGTTCCTTAGGTTGAGCAGGTCCAGGTATACGTCCGATTTTGCAAGGTAGGACCGCTCCATTAGTTATTTTGTGCTTCGGACAGCACGTTCGGCGAGTCCGTTGGACTGTGGGAACTCAGGGCTGCTGGTAATATGTCGAAAGTCCCATCGCTTTGCAAAGTCTTTGAAAGCTTGGCTGGTGAACTGTCTGCCGTTGTCGGACAGAGTATGTGCAGGGGAGCCGTGCACGGAGAGGTGATGCTGCAACTTCTCGATAACCACTTCAGAAGTAATGGTTTCAAGTAAGTCAATTTCAAACCAGCCTGATTAAGAGTAGACAAGAACCAGATAGTGTTTCCTGTACCATTCAAATATGTTGATGGCTAACGTGGACCACGGGAGAGGACGGACCGGATGCGGTGGTATAGGCTGCTTCTGCTGATGTGATGGCAGGCTTTTGCAGACAGAGCAAACATCGCTTTTTTCGCATATGTATTTGGTCATAGCAGACCAGTAAAACATGCTTTGTGCCCTTTGTAGGGTTACCTCCATGCCGGGGTGGCCCCTGTGAACGGCGTCAAAGTATTAGTCCCGGAGGACAGCTGAGACCACTGCCTTGTGGCCCTTAACTATAATCCTGTCCTGTAATACCAATTTGTCACAAACCAGGAAGTATGGGCGGATTGCGAGCAGGATGTTGTGTTGTTTATCTGGCCAGCCACTCCGGATTACTGCAGACAGCAATTGTAAAGTCTCATCAGCAGCCGTGTGTTCTGCTAGGCTGCTCAAGCAATCAGTCGGAATATACGATACCTTCATTACCTCGGAGAGTTGTTGCTCGTTGGTTTTGTGTGGGGCTCTTAATAGCGTATCTGCTATGTGCATGTCTTTGCCTTTCTCATAGATAATGGTGAAATCAAATCGCTGCAGTTGCATCATCATTCATTGTAGTCGTGCTGGGGCAGCGTGGATGGGTTTGTTCAAAATAGTCACCAGCGCCTGGCGGTCAGTTTCTATAGTCACAGTCCTCCCAAAGATAAAGTCCTTGAATTTCGCGCAGGCGAAAACCACTGCGAGCAATTCTTTTTCGATCTGGGCGTAACGTTGTTCAGTGTCAGTTAGTGTATGAGAGGCGTATGAAACATGCTTGAAATCGCCGTCAGTAGTGGTCTGCAGCACCTAGTCCGTACTGGGATGCATCGCAGTTGAGCGTCACTGGTAACTTCAAAGCATAGAAACATAGAAAAATAGGTGCAGGAGTAGGTCATTCGGCCCTTCAAGCCTGCACCGCCATTCAATGTGATCATGGCTGATAATCCAACTCAGTATCCTGTACCTGCCTTCTCTCCATACCCCCTGATCCCTTTAGCCACAAGTGCCATATCTAATGCCCTCTTAAATATAGCCAATGAACAGGCCTCAACTACCTTCTGTGGCAGAGAATAGTAAGATTGAACGAGAACTTACCAAGTTTGAAGGTTGATCTTTATTTCATGAGGAGTTGCGGTGAGGGATTTCGTGAAGAGCCCGCCGGCACGCATGCGCGACATTCTTCAAAGCAGCGGTGTGGAATCACAGAAACAACAACAGAAATGACTTGGCATAGTAAGATTTAAAGAGACTGATTACCAGCTGAAGATGATCGAGGGTTGGGAGCGGAGGGCACGAAATCCCTCACCGCAACTCCTCATGAAATAAAGATCAACCTTCAAACTTGGTAAGTTCTCGTTCAATCTTACTATTTCATTTCGGAGTCACGTGAGTGACTTCGTGAAGACTTCAAAGCTTCTGTGATTACACGCCCTGGACAACGTCCATGCAGACACACCACTAGCAAGGATGGATTGGAGTAAACAAGTTGATGAAACGAGGTTATACTGAAACAAAAAGAAGATTTATTAATAACACAACAAATAACGCCCTTTTAATCAGGGACATCCCCACGTTCACACCCGGCGTTCAGCACGGCCTCTGCAAACTGAAGGGGAGCAGCAACAGGCTTATTATAGAAACGCTGGAACACAGCTTCATTCGCCCATCCTGCTGTGGCGAGGATATGGTCCATGGGTACCTCCATGACCCTCGCCGCCGACGTAGATGCAGCCCTGGTGGAGTGGGATTTAAACACATTAGTGTCAATACCTGCCTTAGCCAGGACGATCCGGAGCCACCTGGAGATCGTCTGGACTGTCACTCGATGGTGAGGTCGTTTGTGAGTGACAAGCAGGTACAACTCCATTCCTCTGATGCTCCTCGTCACCTTGATGTAGTAACGGATGTGAGTGGCTAAACATAGCCGAGCATCTGCAGGGTATGCCGGGAACTTCAGCTGCAGCCCTGTGCACCCAGGTCTATGCTGCTTAAGTAGCTCATCGACGAAAAAGACTACTTCTCCAGGGGTCGACGTCATCCTGTCAATACGTAGTTTGTGGAGCGTCTGAACCCGCTGTGCTGAAGTCAGCGCTAGTAACATCACCAATTTCATAGTGAGTTGGTCCAGCTGTAACCCTTCCATGGGTGACCACGACCTGAGCAGGGTAAGCACATCCCTGACATCCCAGGTGATGTTGTAGCGTGGTGTAGGCGGATTCAGATTGAATATTCCCCGCATAAGCCTGGACACTAGCCTGTTCGATCCAACCTCGATGTTGAGGTAGAATGATAGCGCACTCCTGGCGCTGTTGATGGCACTATAACTCAAGTGCTCATCATGGTGCAACCCCGCGAGGAATTCCAGGACGTCGGCTATGGAGACATCGTCATAGGTGATGTGAGAGCGACTGCAGTAGGCTTCCCACTTGGTGATGTGGGAGAGATATCTCCGCCTGGTTGACTCTCGACAGGATGCTCCAATGGTGTTCATGGTCCGGGTGGTAAGACCATACTGCATCCATGGCCTGGTCAGAACCTGCAAGCCAGTAATTTTAGATAGGCATGGCAGGGGTGTAACTCCCCTGAGACAGGGTGAGAAACCACATGCGGGCAACCCTCTAGAGGGACCCAAGGTTGACTAATCATGTCAGAGACCACCGGATACCAAGGCTGTGTAGGCCAGTCGGGTATGACAAGAATGCCTCTGGCAGAATCCATCCTGATTTTTTGTAATACCCGACTGATGAGGCAAAACGGGGGGAATGCATAGAAAAACCACTTCCCCCAGTCTAGCGAGAATGCATCAATCGCTAATGCCCCAGGGTCTGGTTCCCATGAAACATATGTCGGTACCTGATGGTTCAACCGGGACGCAAAAAGGTCGATATCCGGTTGGCCAAATTTGGCTATAATTTGGGCAAATATTTGAGGATGCAGCATCCACTCAATACTATCATTGAATTTGCGTGACCTGGTGTCTGCCACAGTATTAAGCCTACCTGGCAAATAGGTGGCTGAAATCCAAATATCTCGATTAATACACCAGCACCAAATAGTATTAGCCAATTTGTCACAAGAGACTGACCTGGTACCGCCCATATGGTTTAAATATGCCACCGCTGTGGTGTTGTCTATTTGGAGACGGACATGAGTGCCACTAAGATGAGCACAATATGCCCGCAGTCCGTGAAATGCTGCAAGCAGCTCCAAATAGTTAATCCCTTGTACTAGCAACATGCTAGCTTCAAGGGGATCCCACCTGCCTCCACAACTAGAAGAGCTGTCCGCAGCTCCCCAGCCTAGAGAGCTTGCGTCAGTTTGCAAATATACCACCGGATTGGGCACAACAATGGGTTTGAATGCCCTGCCAATATTGGACACCCACCATTGGAGCTCAACCTTAGCATCAGAAGGCAGCTCCATAGGTCTGTCAAAATGACCAGCGTTCTTTTTTAACGCAATAATTTTGGCCCTTTGCAGGTTTTGATAATGTAAAGGCCCAAACCGGGCTGCCGGAAATAAAGCTACGATTTTCCCAATTATCTTAGCTGTATGCCGAATAGATGGTATACTGGCGGATGCGAGATCCTGACATGCAAGGGAGACATCCTCCACCTTGTGAAATGGAATGGTGGCCCTCATTTGAATAGAGTCCACCGTGAAACCCAAATAATCCATAACCTGGGATGGGTGAAACTTCGATTTTTCTGGATGAACTATAAACCCCAGTTGCTGAAATATAGTAACAGTTGCTAAAACAGCGCTTTCAGCTGCTTCCAGAGTATTGCCAATAATCAGAATATCATCCAAATAAGCCATTACAATATGATGTTCTATGCGTAATTTGGCCATAATAGGTTTAAGTAATTTAGTAAAGAGCCTAGGGGCAGTAGTAAGCCCATTTGGTAAGGCTCGATATTGCCAGAGCTGATCCATCCAGACAAATTTCAAAAATTTCCGGTGATGTTTCCGGATGGACACTGAATAGTATGCATCTTTTAAATCAATACATGCCATAAAGCAACCATGCGAAATCAGTGATTTGGCTGTCTCAAAGGTGTCCATTTTGAAATGTGTATATGTTACAAAGGTATTCAACTGGGTCAAATCAATAATCACCCGACAACCTCCATCCTTTTTTGGTCTAGTAAATATATTGGAGACGAATTCAATGGGCTCGTGAATAGTTTTCTCTATCACGCCTTTTTGTTCCAAACGAAAAATTTCAGCCGTGCCTGCTGCCTGCTCAACAGCAGACAGCGTAAACTTCCGTTTAGGCATATGCTGGGATGGAGGAACTTTGCCGTCAATAAATTCAATAGAATGACCCCGAACATTTTGTAAAACAAATTTATCCGAAGTAACTGATACCCAAGCTTTAGCAAAGAACCGGAGTCGCCCTCCCACATGTGAGATTAAAGGGGCAGGGGAAAGAAACCCAGACCGCCTTACCTCCATGGTCACCGGCGGTCCCTGACATACTTGGGTGGCCGAGGAGGTGCTGGGTTGGGCTGACGATAAGATGGCTTCATCTTCCACTGGGGTCGCTGTGTGCCTGACCCTAAAAAAGACCGCTGCTGCTGGCCCTGTTGGTAGTAGTGCTGAGTAGTAGCATATGGTCTTGATGCTGATGCGACCGGACCTCGCGGTCGAGCAGGGGGAGCTTTTGGCACCATCGGTCTGGGGGCGATCTGAGATCGCATAAGTCCCACCGTTTTGGCTACCTCGTCCAGCTCCTTGACCCTCTTCGGAAGGTCTTCCCCGAAGAGTTGTCGGGGCGGTGGGGGCGGCGGTGGCTTACACAATCCTGCAAATTTTGGGTTGATAGACGGACGGATGCTGTTCTTCCGGAAATCGTTGATTTCATGTTGGGTGGCACATAATAGTGCTAACGCATCCTCCTGATCCAATGACAGGTCCGTTCCATCGACCGACCGCGCAAAGGCGGTAATACCGGCCGTGAGGAGTTTGAGGATCCGCTGGAGTTTAACCTCCTGATGGCGGACAGCCACGCCGATGTTGCCCCATATGGGCGTATTGACCAGTGGCACGTTGAGGGCATTACAGTTGGACGGGGCCTTGTGGCGCTGAGTGGCCTGTGAGAGTACTTCCTCCTGCAACCGATGATTCGTGAGAAAGTCCACTGTTGCTGCCAGCTTCGGCTGGAGCGGAAGTCCAGTTGTAATTGGTGCAGCAAATTTGGCTGCCACGTCCAGTAACTCAGCTGTCGGTGGCTCCGACGGTGTTGGGGTGGGGTCAAACCCTTCTTCCCCTTGTGGCTCGCTGATGAGGGAAACCGGCGAGGCGGCCCTGTGCCTGACGATATCCGTGGGTGCGTACTGCTGTTGATTATGGAGTACCAGCTCCAGCAGCCGCTCGATGCGGTCAATACGCCCCCCATCCTGAACACTCGGATGGTCGGAGTCCTCCGGCTCAGAAAACATGCCGGGGCTCCTATCATCGGCCCGCACCTCAGAGAAGTGATCTCGGTGCCGGAATGGATCGCTTTCGGCCGCCGCAGCGAAACCGTGCGAGTCCCGTGCGGGCAGGGTGTCCAACCGCCTCTTCTTGGCAGGAGTAGAAGCCGTTGCCACAAAGGGCCCTGACGGCTTGGGGTCGACTCCAGCAGAAGCATGGAGCGACGCCCGCACAGGCTTGCCGGCTGTCCGCATTTCGGACGGTGCCGACGCATGGTCTCGTCCTCCCATCCATGGGGGACTCGGCGACCGAGGCGGGACCGTACCCAAGCCCCCCGTCCCGGCGGCGGGGGTTGGGAGTTGGGTAGCAGACCTTAACGACCCAGGTCCCGCCGTTGCACCAGACCGCTCCATGGCGGCTGGTGGAGCCTTGGCCCGGACCGGGTTAGGCTTACGGGCGCCTCTGCTGCCTTTTAATGAAGGGCTAGCGGAGGGGGGTCGGGCCGCAGCACGAAACCCCTTCCCCGTTGTCGCCAAAGGCGAACTTGTGGCAGGGTCCACCCTTTCAGGAGGCACCCCGACGTCCTCCTCCACGCACTCCTCCTCGGAGCTGTGGCGACTCAGCGGGTCCCGACCTGCAGCAGCAGACGGCAATGACTTCCCCGCCTTCTTCCCGGCCCCAGGTGGAAACGATGAGGGCGCCGGGCCACGACTTCTTCGTCCAGACATGCTGAACACTCCAATCCGCACCCTTGCTGAAAGACAAAACCGACAGCAAGGGCCAACCAACTTAAGGTGAGTTTAACTTACCTAAGCGGCTCCTTTTGAAGGGCTGGCGAGGAGCGCGCCCCACCGCCAGCTGTCGGCAGCAATGCGTTGCGACGATATGTCGCGCATGCGTGCCGGCGGGCTCTTCACGAAGTCACTCACGTGACTCCGAAATGAAATTCCAGACTCACCACTCTCTGTGTAAAGAATGTTTTCCTCATCTCGGTCCTAAAGGAATTCCCCCTTATCCTTAGACTGTGACCCCTTGTCCTGGACTCCCCCAACATCGGGAACAATCTTCCTGCATCTAGCTTGTCCAACCCCTTAAGAATTTTGTAAGTTTCTATAAGATCCCCCCTCATTCTTCTAAATTCCAGCGAGTACAAGCCGAGTCAATCCAGTCTTTCCTCATATGAAAGTCCTGACATCCCAGGAATCAGTCTGGTGAATCTTCTCTGTACCCCCTCTATGGCAAGAATGTCTTTCCTCAGATTTGGAGACCAAAACTGTACGCAATACTCCAGGTGTGGCCTCACCAAAACCCTGTACAACTGCAGTAGAACCTCCCTGCTCCTATACTCAAATCCTTTCACTATGAATGCTAACATACCATTTGCTTTCTTCACTGCCTGCTGCACCTGCATGCCTACTTTCAATGACTGGTGTACCATGACACCCAGGTCTTGTTGCATCTCCCCTTTTCCTAATCTGCCATCATTCAGATAATAGTCTACCCTCATGTTTTTGCCACCAAAGTGGATAACCTCACATTTATCCACATTATACTGCATCTGCCATGCATCTGCCCATTCACTCAGCCTATCCAAATCACCCTGCAGCCTCCAAGCATCCTCCTCACACCTAACTATACCCCCCAGCTTGGTGTCATCTGCAAATTTGGAGATGTTGCATTGAATTCCCTCGTCCAAATCATTAATATATATTGTAAATAGCTGGGGTCCCAGCACTGAGCCTTGCGGTACCCCACTAGTCACTGCCTGCCATTCTGAAAAGGACCCGTTTACTCCTATCCTTTGCTTCCTGTCTGCTAGCCAGTTCTCTATCCACATCAATACTGAACCCCCAATACCGTGTGCTTTAAGTTTGTATGCTAATCTCTTATGTGGGACCTTGTCGAAAGCCTAGATATAACACATCCACTGGTTCTCCCTTATGCACTCTACTAGTTACATCCTCGAAAAATTCTATCAGATTTGTCAGACATGATTTACCTTTCGTAAATTCATGCTGACTTTGTCCAATGATTTCACTACTTTCCAAATGCGCTGCTGTCCCATCTTTAATAACTGACTCTAGCAGTTTCCCCACTACCGATGTTAGACTAACTGGTCTGTAATTCACCGCTTTCTCTCTCCTCCCTTTTTTAAAAAGTGGGATTACATTAGCTACCCTCCAATCCTCAGGAACTACTCCAGAATCTAAGGTATTTTGAAAAATTATCACTAAAGCATTCCACTATTTCTGTGGCTACCTCCTTCAGTATTCTGGGATGCAGACTATCTGGTCCTGGGGATTTATCGGCCTTCAATCCGTTGAATTTACCCAACACCACCTCCCGGCTAACCTGGATTTCACTCAGTTCCTCCATCTTATTTGACCCCCGTTCCACTGCTATTTCCGGCAGATTATTTATGTCTTCGTTAGTGAAGACAGAACCAAAGTAGTTATTCAATTGGTCTGCCATGTCCTTGTTCCCCATGATCAATTCACCAGTTTCTGACTGCAAGGGACCAACATTTGTTTTAACTAGTCTCTTTCTCTTCACATATCTATAAAAACTTTTGCAGTCAGTTTTTATGTTCCCTGCCAGTTTCCTTTCATAATCTATTTTCCCTTTCCTAATTAAGCCCTTTGTCTTCCTCTGCTGGATTCTGAATTTCTCCCAGTCCTCCGGTAGGCTGCTTTTTCTGGCCAATTTTTATGCCTCATCTTTTGTTTTTATACTATCCCTGATTTCCCTTGTTATCCATGGATGCATCACCTTCCCCGATTTATTCTTTTGCCAAACTGGTATGAACAATTTTTGTACTTCATCCATGCAGTCTTTAAATAGCTTCCATTGCACATCCACTGTCAACCCTTTAAGAATCACCTGCCAGTCTATCTTGGCCAATTCACATCTCATACCTTCAAAGTTACCTTTGTTCACGTTCAGAACCCTTGTTTCGGACTTAATTATGTCACTCTCCATCCTAATGAAGAACTCAACCATATTATGGTCACTCTTGCCCAAGAGGCCACGCACAACAAGACTGCTAACTAACCCTTCCTCATTACTCAATACCCAGTCTAGAATAGCCTGCTGTCTCGTTGGTTCCTCCACATGTTGGTTGAGAACACTATCCCGCATACATTCCAAGAAATCCTCTTCCTCAGCACCCCTGCCAATTTGATTCACCCAATCTACATGCAGATTGAAGTCACCCATTATAACCGTGTTACCCTTGTTGCACGCATTTCTAATTTCCTGTTTGATGCCATCCCCAACTCTAATACTACTGTTAGGTGGCCTGTACACAACTCCCACTAGCGTTTTCTGCCCCTTAGAGTTTCACAGCTCTACCCATATCGATTCCACATCCTCCACGCTAATGTCCTTCCTTTCTATTGCATTAATCTCTTCTCTCACCAGCAACGCTACCCCACCTCCTTTTCCTTTTCGTCTATCCCTCCTGAATATTGAATATCCCTGGATGTTCAGCTCCCAGCCTTGGTCACCCTGGAGCCATGTCTCCGTGATCCCAACTATAGCATAGTCATTAATCGCTATCTGCACCTTCAACTCATCCACCTTATTACGAATGCTCCTCGCATTGAGACACAAAGCCTTCAGGCTTGTTTTTACAACACTCTTACTCCTTATACAATTATGTTGACAAGTGGCCCCTTTCACATCGATCCCTATTACACTTGGCCATACTCTCCTATCCCTTTGTGAGCTTTCTTTCCCGTTAATTCTGGGGTCATTAACCATCCCTTTACTCTCTTTCCCTTTAACTCCATCCTCGACTATCCCATTTGACACCCCACCCCCATTATTCAGTTTAAAACCATCTGTGTAGCAGTGGCAAACCTGCCGGCCAGAATGCTGGTCCCCCACCTGTTAAGATGCAATCCGTCCCTTTTGTACAGTTCCCCCTTACTCCAAAACAGATCCCAGTGATGTAAGAATCTAAATCCCTGCCCCCTGCACCAGTTCCTCAGCCACACATTCAGGTCCCATATCTCCCTGTTCCTGCTCTCGCCAGCACGAGGAACTGGAAGCAAACCGGAGATAACAACCCTGGAAGTCCTGCTTTTCAGCATTTTTCCGAGCTCTCTGAAGTCCCGCTGCAGAATATTCATCCCCTTCTTTCCAACATCATTTGTGCCAACATGCACGACCACTTCTGGCTGTTCACCTTTGCCCTTGAGGATTGTCTGAACTCCTGGATCCTGGCACCAGGAAGGCAGCACACCATCCTCGAATCCCGTCTGTTGCCGCAGAAACCCCTGTCCATAGCTCTCACAATGGAGTCTCCAACTACAATGGCGTTGCCTGACTGACCTCTTTGGTTTTGGCTCAACAGCCCTTTTTGTTTTGCAAGCCAGTCCGCTGCTCAGTGCGATACCATCTTCTGTCCCGGCAGCTTCCACGTGGGTGAACCTGTTCACAAGAGGTACAACACCCGGGGACCTTTGCATTCCATGTTTTCCTCCCTTTCTCACCGTCACCCACCTTCTCTCTTCTAGTGCCTTGGGTGTAACAATCTTACTGTAGGACTTATCGAGGAACGACTCAGTTTCTCGGATGAACCTGAGGTCATCCACTTGTTTCTCCAGTTCCCCACCACGGTCCTTCAGGAGCTGTGCCTGGATGCACTTCTCACATTTGTAGCAGCCAGAGGCACCAGCAGTGTCCTTGACCTCCCACATACTGCAAGCATCACACTGCATCAGCCTGCTTGACATCTCCTTCTTTTGCCTCGGTCTCTCCCTATCCAGTGTTTTGCACAGCCTCCTCTCCGAAGACTCTCGAGCCAAAGACTCACACTTTACTCACAGGGCACTTCCCTCACTGCCGCTCCCCAAGAGCTGCCTTGCTTATATTGACTGTTAAATTGCCTAATTTACAAACCAAATTCCTCAGTTTTCAACTGTTTTCCCCCTCTGACTCACAGAGAACTCTCCTCCCACTTGGGCTAGAGCCAATCAGTGCTTTCTCCTGCTTCTCTTTGTTGCTGTTGCTTCAAAATCCACGGGAACACTCCATTTTGCACCAGTATCAACCTTCACAATCAAAGGCCTGTTATTCATAAACATGGTTACCTCAGGGTCAAGTTGCTCCTTAGACGAAGTGAGGAGAGAGTGGATGGCAGAACTGGTATCTGCATTTTCTGGGAGCGGAGTGGGGGATGGCAAGTCAGGCTCTTGGAGGTCATTATCAGCAAGCTCACGTTGTAGCAGGTGCAGGCTCGTCCTTGAAGCTGTTTGATTCACACAGGAATGGCAGCATCGTGCAAAGTGGTTTCACTTCTTGCAGAAATTACAGGCTTTCTCATAAGCAACACAGAACTGATGACCTGTAGCATGGGAATAGTTGCAATTTTACAGTAGACCTCGTATGGATGTTACGAGAGGAGTAGTCTGTAAGATTAACACTATGCTGCAAATGGTGACCGAGGGGCACAGACTCAGTGTGGGAAGATGTTATCTAAACAATCCGACAGGCATGCTCTGTTTGATTAAGGGTTAGGTCAGTATTACGAAGAAGTTCACCCGATAACTTGCTATCAAGCATACCTCCGACAGGTTTGTCGTGGATGAGCTCATTGCGTAAATCACAAAATTGGCAGCGTGCAGCCATGTGTTTTAAGTCATTAATAAAAGGTTCAATCGGTTAATCGACCTGCCGTAAATGAGCATAAAACTTGGTCCTTTCAATAATGTAGTTTGAGGGCAGGTCACACAGCTCTCTGAACTTTGTAAGCAAAATGGCAGGGTCGTCGATCGTTTCAGCAGGCACCAGGACCTGACCGTCATCATCCAGAACAGCAGGCGCAAATGTGAAGTTGTCAGCACGATCCATTGCCTCAGGTCCCGCCAAGTTAAGCAATGCAGAGGTGCACACATCGGGGGGGGGGTCATTGTGATGAATGATGTGGGCGTAATGAGTGTAGTCGCGCTCGAAAAGACTCCAGCGTTCAGCAATGTCAGAGTCAAAGATCAGAGGACTAGGACAGTGACATGAATTTGCCATGATGGAGATAGTAGACGCACAAACTAATTTAAAAAAACCCGGATAAACATGAACGAAGTGGGCAAGATTCACTCTCTGACACCATGTAATGAGTTGAGTTGAACATATATCAAGATACAACACATGTTTATTAAATCTACTTACAGCAAGGATCCGCAGGACATCACATTGCTTAGCAGCTCCTCATACTAACGAGCATAGGCAAGCTCTTGATAATATAAAGCACATACTAGGCGGAGTCATTATTAACAAGCACTATAATTGGCTAGTATGAAATAGCCAATCTACATAAACATTGACCTTTTCTTGGATATACTCAGCGACTGAGCCTCCACAGTTCTATTAGTTGGAGAATTCATCTCAGTCCTGAATAGCTGATCACTTGCATTCAGATAGAGACCCCGGTTCTAGATCCTCCAACCAGGGGGGGCATTATCCCTGTATCTACCCTGTCCAAGGCCATGGGCATTTTCAGTTTCAAGAAGATCACCTCTCATTTTCCAAGAGATTAAAGGCTCAGTCTTCTTAAATTTCCGTCATACAATGAACACACCATCGGGAATCAATTCAGGTGAACCTTCATTGTACTCCCTTTATTGCAAATATATTCTTCCTTGGGTGGGGAGACCAGACCTACATATAATATTCCAGATGCAATCTCACCAAACCCCTATGTAATTGCAGTAAGATGTTTTCACTCTTCCCCTTGCATTTGCCTTCTTAATTCTTGTTGCATCTGGATGCTAACTTTTAATAATTCACGTACAGTTATGTCAGGTCCCTCTGAACACTTCTCAATCTCCCACCATTTAAACGTTTTATTTCATCTACCAGAGAGGTTGACTTCTTATTGATCCACATAATCTTCCATCTGCAAGGCCTTTGCCCATTCATTTATCTTGCCTATATTCCTTTGAAGCCTCTCCATGTCCTCCTCACAGCCTACAGACATTACATTTGTATTAATTCAAATCATTGACAAAGATTGCCACTAGCTAGGGCCCTATGACACTCCAGTACTACACACCTACCAATCTAAAAATAAGCTCATTTATTCCTACATTCTATTTTCCGTCATTTAACTAATCCTTAATCTGCTCCCATTGGAGATGGGCTGGTGCAGCTGAGAAAATTACATTACTCAATGAACGACGTCTGTCTGAAGGCCCTCTGCAAGTGGCCCCTTTAAACATGAATCATTAATACTTTCAATGGACATCCACAAGTCCTGGTCTACACAAACCTTAATCATTGATTTTATGAAAAACATTTGCTTAAATTGGGGGGGGGGGGGGGGGTTACATTATATATTGTGACAACATTCCATAACAATTTCATTTGCAGCAACATGTTTGTGATATCCTTTCTTGCCATCAACCATCTCACTGCTTTAGCCAATAATTTACAGGGCTAAAAATCTATTTCAGAGAATTTTGTCAGGAATTTATCAAGAAAATAAATAACTTCATATGCTCCCACTCAGCTCATTGCAGGAGACTAATTGCCATATAATTAAAAGCATAATTCTGATAATTATAAGTTCACACTTTTTAAATGAGAACAGCATGGTCCAGTGTAAAAATACATTACATCTGTTTGACAAGACTGCTTCCAGCAAACCAGCTGCTGTAAACCAGGGGAGGCAGATCAGAGAGTCATAGGCACAGAATCTAACAACACCTCTGTTCAGTGCATGCTTCATAGTCTTACCTATAAGCAGCCAACGTAAAATAAGCTAAACCCATCTAGTAAACATAATTATGCACAAGGTTCACCCTCCAAATAATTCCAATAGCAAAGACTACATTGAAGTAATGAGTTTATCCCTGCTGAATGTTATTTGTTCACAGGCTCGATCTTTTCTCTACTAACAACATTTATGGAATACTAGATAACTATGCATTATTGGATGTTGCATACTGCATTTAACGGAAAAGGCACAGTCATTTGGGTGGCAAAGAAAACAATTTTTTTTAGACACTGATAAATTACGAGCCAGTATTCTGAACCTGGAGGTTGGTGGCACGAGGGAAAACCTCTGTCACCCCTTGAACACCCAAGTTAGTTTTTGGTGCTATTTCTATTCAGCTCTGTTGGGTGTAAAAACTGTAGCTTAAACTGATATTATGAATTTATGCAAGTACATCGTGGTCCAATGCAAAATGTAGTACTTCAGAAATAATTAACAGAAATAAATAGAAATTGTGTTGTATACAGTAAATAGGAATGCTCGACCCTGGGTACATTCAACCCTGGATTGACCAGATAATAAGAACACCTACACCAGGAAGATATACATTAACTACATCTCTACCTTTAAGACCAAAATCTCAATTAACATCCCTAAGCCTCTAGACCTTAGCTTGGGACTGTCATCTGCAACTGGCTTCTGGACTTCTTGACTGGCAAACCACAGTCAGTTAGAATTGGTCACAACATTTCTTCCACCATGCTTCTCAACAATGGTGCCCCTCAGGGTTGTGTGCTCAGTCCCGTTCTCCACTCCCTCTACACCGAATGTGTGACAAACTACAATGTCAACTCGATCTTTTAGTTTGTTGATGGTACCACTGTTGTCAACAATGAGATGATGCAAAGGAACAAGATTAAGAACCTTGTATCATGCTGCAGGAATAAAACTTAGCCCTTAATGCCTGCAAGATGAATTAGTTGGTTTAGTTTAATTTATAGTTTAGAGCTACAGTGTGGAAATAGGTCCGATGGGCCACTGAGTCTAAGCTGACCAACGATAACCCGTACACCAGTTCAATCCTACACACTAGGGATGATTTACAGAAGCTAATTAACCTTCAAACCTGCACGTCTTTGGAATATGGGAGGAAACTGGAGCATACGGAGAATGCCCACACGGTCACAGGGAGAATGTACAAATTCCAGACAGGCAGCATCCATAGTCAGGATCGAACCCTGGTCTCTGGCGCTGTAAGGCAGCAACTCTACAGCTGCACCATTGTGCCACCTGTGCTGGTTGACCAGAGAAAGCGAGAGGGTGAACAGAAACTTGTCTTCATTATCGTAACTGCTGTAGAGATTGTTGACAGATTCAGGTTCCTAAAAATCCATCTCAATAACAACCTAACCTCGTTCCTTCACACTGATTTGGTGATCAAGAAAGCACATCAACTTATATGCTGAGTACTTGAGAAGATTCAGCATGCCTACAAGGATTCTCTCGAACATCAACGGGTGCTCAATGGAAAATATTCTGAGCTTGGTATAGATCTGCTCTTGATTGCCTGAATAGAGTGTCATAGCAAAGGGTCTGAATACTTATGTAAATCTGATATTTCAGTTATTTATTTTTAATTACTTTGCAAAAATTTCTAAACACTTGTTTTTGCTTTTTTATTATATGGTATTGTGTGTAGATTAATGATAAAAAAAATGATTTAAAGCCATTTTAGAATAAGGCTGTAACAACAAAATGTGGAAAAAGTGAAGGGGTCTGAATACTTTCTGAATGCTCTGTATCATGTAGGATACCTGCCAGTATGGCCACTCTGTTTTATCTCTTCTGCCTTTTGCGAAAAGACACAGAATTTGAAAGCTTGGATGCACAGAATCAAGAACAACTTCCTTTCCATTGTTAATGGACATCCCATCCCCAGAGAGACTGCAACATACTCTTAATTCTACCTCATTCAGTTATTCTGTTATTGTACTTTTATATTTTTTATTTTGCACTATTTGCTCTTTGCACTCCAATCTTACACCATTCTCTGTTTTGAATTTGTCATTGTATTTATTGTTGCATTTACTTTTACTCTAAGTATACTTTTACTCTTGTTTATTTTGTGAGCTTCATGTGAACAAAGAATACATCGCACTCTCTGTATATGAAGGTACACAAACCTGTAATACGGTTTCAGTCCCATCAACAGTTTTTTAAAGGACCAATTTAGCTGTTACTTGAAAAATGTCTCACCATTCTACTGGTTTTGAGTTGGCATTTATTTGGTTAACACCACAAACTAACCTGAGATCATTCATTTTTCTGTGCTGATTTTGCTAATTACTGTTACTGTAGTAGTGGAAATGCAACAATATGTTATCCTGGAGTGAAAATCAATGAATATTCTCCGTCAATCACAATCCAACCATCTTTGATAAAACTGGGTGTTGTTGTAGATTTTATAGTTGTGGGATGGCTAGCCAATGCTCAATATTCAAATGGGAAACGCTGAACAACAGCAGATATAGCTAAATTCTGGGTACACATCCATTTCCCCCACTACCCCCCATTTCCCTTACCCTCATTCCCTTCCACCTGTATCCTTTCCTCAAGGTTCACATTTTCCACCTTTTTCTCCTTGCCTTAAAGCCTTTTTCTCCTTGCCTTACAGCCTTTTGTCTTCTTTTCATTTCTGGCCTTTGTCCACCCATCACCCACCTATCAAGCCTGGCCTTTTGCACCCCCACCTCTCTTCGAGCTTTCTCCCACATATTACAGTTAGTCTGCAGAAGGGTCCCGACCCAAAACGTCACCAGAGTCCTCCAGAGATGCTGCCTGAACCACTGAGTTACTCCAGCACTTTGTATCTTTTCTTGTAAACCAACACCTGTAGTTCCTGGTGTTAACATCAGGGTTGTTATGCCGGCATCAACAATGATAACACAAAGATTACATTATACGATTAGTACTCCAGAGATTCAGATGAAAGAACACAAGAATTGGTACTCACCATAAATCTATATTGTGTGGTGTCAGGTATGACGCCGGGTCGACAATGACTACACCAACACTTGCAGTAGGATGAACTCACGTGATATGGTTTATTTAGAGTGATGCATAGGGGTGCAGTCTCCCACCCTCAGTATGCACGTGACGCTGCAGATCTCAGACTTATCCCAGCAGCTCAGTCCTTTGTCTTAAAGGAGGAGAGGCAGTGATCTTGTTAAACTGAGTTATTTTGTCAGTCTAATTCTTGAAAACTTGATTCAACCATTGCTGCTGTTGAAATCGATTCTTTATTCAGCGGCGAGACTAATCTCTGAACCTTCCAACACAGAACTGAACGTTCCAGGGCAGGTCCAAAGATCTAGTAACTTTGGTAAAAACTTAATGCATTATATAGATATTAGACAATTATGGTACAGAAGGTGTGGCAAACTATTAACCAATCAATATGGTTTACCATACATTAGCTTATTTGCATTAACCAATCAAATAAGTCCTTTCCAGTGATTGACAACACGTGAGTCACATGATTTTCCTTTTTCTGGCCTCTTTACAACCCTTGCTTCCTCTGTGGTTTTCTTTACCCTCTTTGTTCAAAATCATTTTATTTCAATGAAGTAAAACCACAGAAATATAAAATCAATTCTCAGGGACCACCTCTCAGAATATAAAAAACATATCATACAGCAATCACACAAAACACACATTTTCACTTTTGTAAAAGAAAGTTATTTCTAAAACTTCAGATTTAAACAAAGTCTAACACTTACAATCCTAATTAAAACACAATACACTTCACAAATAATTTCCATACAACTACATAGTTAAAATACAGTTACTTATGGATTACAAAGATTAAATATGAGTTTTGCCCCATTCTTACAAAGTGGTAAAGACTTATTTCTAATCACACAATTCCCAACTCCAAGCACACAAAGGCCTTATACTTGTTACACTTGATAAATTATAATTGCTTCTTACCAAGCTCGGGTCCAGTTTCATTCTGAAGTACAACCTCCCCCTTGCTCAACTCTGGAGGAAAGGAATGTAAGGTCTCTTTTATGACTTCCCACTAATAGCATTCCACGCAGCAAATCGAAAATTACCATATGCAGACCCCAATCGTCTGGCTTAGATCAAAACAGTTACTTTCTCAGTTTTCTATAAACATAAGAAATCATCCTTATACAAATGTCACACAACCATCACCTATGCCTTATCTCTTATCTCAACATAAATACATTTAAACAGCACAAACCAAATCACTGACTATTATCTAGCCTTGCTGTCTAAGACCCAACATAAACAACCATAAACCCTCCTTGTGACACACTTGAGCTCAGAGATGTGTCACAAAGAAAGAATAAATGGTGCCCATGTCCTAGGAAGAGACCCCATTAACAACCTATACTCTAAACACCAAACTAAACCAAATACAACTTCTGACAGCGTTATAGCTGCTTCAAATCAAACAAAGCTATGCCTATTCAGATTAACATTTCCATGTTATGATAAGCATTCTGTTCTCCTGTGTGTGTGTTCTTTGTACTTTATTTCTTTGTGGGGACATGCATTTCTGAAAACCCCAAACTCTTCTCTTGCAACTCAACATAAGTTCCTCACACGAAACGTATTATCTGAGCAATTCTATTAAATAATAGTTCCTCAATCTCAGGCTTGTCCCTCCACTTCATTCTTACCTCAAAGGAGGAGACGCTGACAGTGTCAGGTTTGTCCCGGCGGCTCAGTCTTTGCCTTGAAGAGGACGCTCTGCTGATCTTGGGCTTGTCCCGGCAACTCAGTCTTGACCTCATAGAAGAGGCATTGGAGGTCTCAGGTTTGTCCCAGCAGCTCAGTCTTTCTCCAAATCTGCAAAAGGTGAACACTGTCATTAAGGAGGCGCCCCACTTTCCCACATTCCCACTCTCCTCTTTCTCTCTCTCTGGCTGGAATTGCCTTGGCCTTAAGGAAGAGAGTGGCAAGGTACAGGTGGGATAATCCAATAGCAGCTAATTGGACACAACTGTTTCTCCTTTGGCTGTATCCTCAGCTCACTCCGGAGCTCTGTCTAGGATGCCAATGCTTTCCGGCAGCCAGGCGCAGTTTGTGGTGCTGATCATTGGATTCTCCTGGCCTGTCTGCCGTTGACATGGATCAGAGCGATACATGAGAGAGGAGGTGCTGCCACATGTTAATTACATTTTAGCATTTTGTGCCAGGTCTGAGTTTCTGATCTTCAAATACCCTTTTTCTCAATTTAAAAACATATTGAAGACTATAGTGAATTTCAAATTCACTATCTGCCTTCACTGAGAGGTGGCTCTCAAGATATGGGAAATGGTCCACATTTTCGCGGCTCTCTCTGTGGACCATTAGCATCCGAGGGCAGTGTGGTGCAAGTGGAGGCAGATTGGTAGAGAACGTTGATCTTATGGAAGTTGAGTATAAGAATGAACTCTTCTTACTCACGGTTTCCTCGTAACTTGTTAATGATGTCTTGGATCTTGGCCTCCAAGCATGCATAAATAGTGATAGTACATTGTTACCATCCAATTTGCTGTTTGTATTCAAGAATCAAAGGAATTCTGAAAGATGTTGCTACCACTCTTTGGTCACCTTAGTCCCATTTATTTATCCAGTCCCTGATCTGAGACATGTTGCTTGATATTACTCACAACCGTTCATCATTCTGCTCCCTTCAAAGAGTCCTAATGACATTAGTCAATGAAATTCAAAGCAAATCTCTCCAGTTATTGGCAGGAGATGGTGTGAAGTTGTGTCATTATTGACAAATATGCAATTGGCCCAGATGAGCTAATATCCTGATTACAGGCCACATCAATACCTTGATTATACGAACAAGTTATCCAAGTTTGGATAACTTGTGGCAAATAATAAACATAACATTTTCCATGGGGTGGAAGATTGCAACCTTCACGTGGACCGCCCTGTTTCGTCGAATGCAATCAACCCGGCGTGCACAATCAAAGAAGATCAAATAGTTGTCTACAACTTTAGGCTATGCACGCCATACGCAAGAAGAAGATAACATTTTCCATCATATACGAGATATGTTCACTCTCCACTTGCCTGGAGAGTGCATTTCCAATTACTGAGAATTCTGTGTATGATAAATAAGTATTTTCATAGCAAACATGCAGGTCCTTATCCACAAACCAAAGCAAAATATTTGATTCTCTTTACAATAATGTTAAAAATGATTTTTTTTAAAACATGGTTTTGAAATCAATGCCTTCAGAAGACAATACTCAAATTAAGATCAAGTAAATTTAATTTAATTTGACTGGCATAATTTTGGCATAAATGCAGAGCTGTGGAGAAGATGATTACTATTTTCCCTGCAGTCAGAATAAAAGCACATGGTGTCGGTGATCCCCACTATTTTCATTTTGAAGGCACTGAGGAATTTAATTTTCTGCTTAGCTTCCATCCAAGTGACCCCTTCCTTTTCTACTATCTTATGCCTACAAAATCTGCAGTATCATCTTCACGGCTTGTGCACGATGCACACACAAATAAATCCAGCAGAGTAGATCTAATAGTTTGGATTAATGCCATTCTCCACAACTGTGATTGAAATTGCAGATATAATGCCTGCTGCTTTACACACAAAATGCATAAAAGTGGCTGCATTTTATCATGCTTTGCCCTTTCATCTTAAACATAGGTTTAAGGTGAAAGGGGAAAGATTTAATAGGGATCTGAAAGGTCATTTTTTTACATAAAGGTTGGTGGGTATATAGAATGCGCTGCCAGAGGAGGTAATTGAGGCAGTTTCTATGATCTTTTGTTTTACGACTCCTGAAGGCTGGTTCCTTAGTCGCGTAACCAATCAAAAAACCAGGGTCTAGTTTAGATTAAAAAAGTCTTTAATTTTGTAACGCTAAAACAAAACCCGAACCTGATTTTTAAGAACCCGATCAGGGACCAGAATCGGCTATCAAATAATATATAAGTGTGCTCCAGCCAGCCTCTCAATGGGCCGTCGGACTGAAAACTCTAAACTGCCTATATAGCCCTAACTCTGCAACCAAAATACCCGTAAACTCTCAGGTCATCCCTTCCGTCCCAATAGAACATTAATTTACAAAAGTATGCGACAAATATACAAAGTGCTGTGCCATGCGGCCAGGCCTCCTACAGCTCAGACCGGCACCTCTTCCTCCAGAGATCTATCACAAAGAGAGGGAGAATTCTGGGAGCTTCTGCCTTTTAAAGCTCCCGATCAGTCACCTGACGTAGCTTGGCCAATCGGGTACAGAAGCTGTTAACCCCTTAATTCCTGGCTCCCAGCCACGGCCTGCAGAGAAACAGAAAGGTAAGTACATAGAATTCACCAGGGGGGGAGGAAGTACCTAACATCACGTTTAAGAGACATTTGGACAGGTACATGGATAGGGTAGGTTTAGAAGGTTATGGGTCAAGCAGGGGCTGATGGGTCTAGTGTCGATGGGGACATGTTGGCTGGCATGGACTAGTTGGGCCGAAGGGCCTGTTTCTATGCTATATGACTATCTCACTATGGTTAGAGAGTATACTTCTATTACATTTTAGCTCTATGAGAGAATCCACTCTATAATGTAAAATGTTTTGATAGTTGTTATTTTGTTTTCTGAAGACTCCATTTAATTATTTTCCACATTTTGCTTCAAGCTTGAGAATTACTACCACCATTGAAATGTTCAGCATGTAAATCAGACAGTTATATCTCTGACTGATAAAGTAGTGATTTTTCTGTGTTTATGTGTTTCCAGGAAGATAACAAATGGAAGCTATTCAATGATCCATGTACATGGACATTTAGATCCCTTTGAATCACCTCTTTTTCTTGCTTTCCATTATTTATAAATACACTTGGTTATTCTTTTTAGGTGCGTTTGCCTGCACGAAAATCCAACTGTAACAATTTTCCTCATTCATAGATTCGTAGAGTCATATGGTGTGGAAACAGACATTTCGGCCTAACTTGCCCATGCCAACTAGTCAAGACATGCTATTACTCTGTCTTTATTGTATATATATATATAAATCCATCCACCTTACTAGAATGAATTCAATTCAAAATACACAAGATTCAATCTGTGGGCAGAACAGTGGTGCAAAGGTAGAGTTGCTGCCTTACAACGCCAGACACCTGGGTTCGATCCTGACTACGGGTGCTGTCTACATGGATTTGCATGTTTTTCCTGTGACCATACAGGTTTTCTCCGGGTGTTCCAGATTCCTCCCACTTTCCAAAGACATGCAGGTTTGTAGTAATTGGCTTCTGTAAAAAAAATTGTCCCTAATGTGGAGGACATAGAACTAGTGTATGTGTGATAGTTGGTTGGCCTGGACTCAATGGGTCAAAGGCCCTGTTTCCATGCTGTGTCACCAAACTAAACTAAACTACACAAAACTGAACTAAACTAAACTAAACCATTAAACTCAAACTAGGTCAGCATTTAAAGTTATAATGAAGCAAAAATATTTGTTATTATTGAACTGAAGGACATTAATAAGTCCTTCAATAATAACATTAGCTGCAAGCAGTTCAATATTAATAAGGTACTGATTTGAACTGCTTGCAGCTAATAATATAAATCATGCTTGGTCACATAAAGACCACGACATCTAAAATAATTTTCTGTCAGTGAAGATCTATACCTAATTTTCGATCAATTAATTATGAGAGTGCACAACATGCTTTCCTCTTTAAGGGGCACAAATTGTTGGCAGATGTCTCCTTCAGACTATTATACTTCACTAATTGAAGGTACCTCAATACATTGAGAGGGTGTAAGACTTCATCAGATGTTCATCTATTAATTAAACAGCTGAACTTTCACTTTGAGCAGGCTCCAAACACAATGACAATCAAAGTGTTTCAAGCCTATACCCAGAAGAGAATTGTCACTGAATCAGTTGGCTATTTTCTTTCTGTGTTAATTATTATTGAAATCAGCAAGCTTTGCTGTTTGGATTATGCTTCTGATATATTTTCTTATTCTGCCTTGCAGTCATCATTTACTTAGGCCCAGTGATGGAAATGGGTTTTAGGAACTAGGGGTACTCTAAGGTCCGTGAGGCTGAGGTTGGGAAGGAAGGGGGGGGGGAATTTTTTTATGTGCGGTCATACACAAGTAAGAGTACAAGAATGCATAACTTGCTTATTGTGTATTATTAATATAATTTATTGTGTATTCTATGTCTTAGATGCTTTCTTGCACCTCTCTCTCGCTCTCTCTCTCTCTCTCTCTCTCTCTCTCTCTCTCTCTCTCTCTCTCTCTCTCTCTCTCCTCTCTGTTGACTGCAGCCATCGTCTGCTTCAGTGAGGGAAGCAGGTCAGTGATTGATGAAATGGCCCCCTCAAAGACTGAGTCTGATTGGCCGCCGAGTGACCAGTGCATTATGTGATTGGACACAATGCCCTTGGAGACAGCGGCTGATTGGACGGGAGGAGACCGATTTGTTGGTTGGACGGGAATTTTAAGAGAAGCTGGTCGGTGATTGGACACAACCCCCTTAGAGACAGCGGTTGATTGGCCACCAAATAATTGGGCGCATAAAATTGACAAATAGGAAAACAATAAAATCGGAATTCCGATTTAAATTGGAAGAATATCATGCCTGATCTGCAGCAAAGATACTAGTATCCACTCTAGTATATTTGATCTGCTGTTCCTCCCTATTGAAGAAGAACCCTGGCCTGAAACAACTCCTAATCCATTCCCTCCACAGATTCCGCCTAGCCCGCTGAGTTCCTCCAGCACTCTGTGTTTTTTATTTAACTCTTGAAATTGAGGTTAGACATAAAGCTGGAGTAACTCAGCGGGGCAGGCAGCGACTCTGGAGAGAAGACCCTTCTTTAGCCTGAACCGAACTCTCGTCGGTGAGAGTACTTGTGATTGTCTGCAGATGAGGCTCAAGCCGAAACGTCACCCACTCCGCAGAGCCGCTGCCTGTCCTGCTGAGCCACCCCAGCCCCCCCTTGTCCACCTTCAATTCCAGAGCCAAACAAAAAACACAGAGTGCTGGAGGAACTCAGCGGGCCAGACGGCACCCGCGGAGGGAATGGACCAGGAGCCGCCATGGGCCAGGGTTCCCCCCCCCCCCCAACAGGAAGGAACCACAGATGCAGCTATCCCGCAAAACACCAAATGATTCCGGGAATGCCGAGGCATGAGGGTGAGAGAAAGGGAGGGAGAGAGCGAGAACAGATTTGGATCCCAACTACGCCTCGCTGAGACCATGCCAGAAGTTTCAAATCTACGGCCCCCTCCAGTTCAAACCACATGGACCAAGATACCACATTGTAAACAACCACGTTCGCTACTTTGACTGGGAGTTTGTATTCTGCCACAGTCCCGCCAACGGTTTACAGCTGTTTGATATCCACTTCAGGAGGAACGGGTGGTCGACCAGGAGGTGAACTCCATTTACGGCGGAGAGACGGCAGGTCTGATGAGGGCCAAGTTCTTAGACAGTCATTATGGAATTGGGAAAAGTTCCAATGAGCAGTTGAAAGACGTGGACTGCCCTTACAGCGCCACCTTCCTCCACACTCTCCATCTCATGGAGACTGGAAACCAAAGATCATATAGCGGAGCAAGATAGTCCACTCGATGAAAATGCCGTAGTAGGTTCATGGGTAATCTTCAGCACCATTTCCGTAACCAGCTTCCGTCTCCACTCTAGTATCTTTGCTTTGGTCATGGCTTCTTCATGCACAAATCATCTTTTTGTTTCTCAGCTGCAGGTGATAATTTAGATATTCCTGCCTAGTCCTCCTTTTAACTTTGAACATACAAAATATTGCCATTTGGAAGGAGCTCCAGAATCCTGCACCCACTTAAGCCATCCTCCCCCCCCCCCCACCATCCCTCCGACACGGACACGGAGCGATCGCCAGCCCCCCCTTTTTTGTTAAACATCTATTTCCTTCAGGTGTTTTTTTTAAATATCCTCCTTACCATTTCCGTACTTTTTCGATAGCTGCCATGAACCGTTTGATGTCCCTGACAGTCAAGGGATAGGGAAACGGGAGATATAGGTCTATATTCCACTCATTTGTCCTTAGTACCGTCTATATCTCTTGTTCCTCTTTCCCCTGACTCAGTCTGAAGAAGGGTCTCGACCCTAAATGTAATCTATTCCGCTCTATGATCATTGCTTTCGTTCGTCTGTCCGCGCGTTTGCTCGCCCTTGGATTAAGTAGCGCGGGATAAGGCTGCGAATTCACGCACAGGATGGAAACTGGAAACTGAAAAGTAGGAGAACGCCGTCCCCCTGCGTACCCCCCCCCCCCCCCCCCCCCCCCATTTCCATCACTGGTTAGGCCACATTTGGAGTATTGTGTCTAGTTTTGGTCACCGTGCTTTAGGAAGGATGTAGATAGGGGTCTGGGGAGTGTAGTAGACATGAGGGTGCAGGTAAATCATTCTTTGAAAAAGGCCTCACAGGTATATAGAATGGTCAAGAAGGTTTTCGGTACATTGGCCTTCATCAGTCAGAGCACTGAATATAGAATTTGGGATGTTATGTTAGAGTTGTATAAAACTTTGCTGAGGCCACGTTTGGAGTATTGTGTTTAGTTTTGATCACCCTGCTAGAGAAGGGATGTTGTTAAGTAGGAAAGATTGCAGAGAAGATTTACGAGGATGTTGCCGGGACTTGAGGCCCTGAGCTATAGAGAGAGGTTGGACAGTCTAGGACTTTATTCCTTGGAGCACAGGAGGATGAGGGGTGATCTTATTGGGGTGTATGAGATCATGAGAGGAATAGATAGGGTGAATGCACAGAGTCTTTTACCCACAGTAGGGCAATCAAGAACCCGAAGATATAAATTTAAGGTCGAAGGGGAAAGAAGTTGATTGGATTAGGTTGTTTGCATGTAAACATTGAACATACAAGGAATTTGACTTTAGACTTTAGACGATAGAGATACAGCGTGGAAACAGACCCTGCGGCCCACCGAGTCCACGCCAACCAGCGATCGCCTCATATGCTAGCATTACCCTATATGCTAAGGACAATTCACAATTTTACTGAAGCCAATAAACCTACAAACCTGTACATCTTTGGATGTGGGAGGAAATCGAAGCACCCGGAGAAAACCCACGTGGTCACAGGGAGAATGTAAACTCCGTACAGGCAACACCCATTGTCAGGATTGAGGCAGCAATTCCACCACTACGGTGTGAATAAATTAAAAATGAAAACAACTTTTAATTACTGAGACAAATACAACAGTCTGTTTTAAAGTTAAACTAAATTCAAAACGTTTTCAAATGTGGTAGATCAGGATGACAGGCAAAATTAAGCAGATTAAGGCCAAGAACATAAGAGGACAACAAAACACACAAGAAAAAGCATCCAGACCATTAATACTTTTTCTACAATGTACATCCTGCTGTACTATGGATTCCGTCCAAACTATTTTATCACCTGCATGAACACTCTACCATTTGCACCCATCCCACTTCCCGAGCTAAATGGAAAAAGTATTCAACACTATTAATCCATCCTGGTTACCTTCCATCATGTGATATTGGCAGCTCGTGCACCGGTTTGCAAACTCCAAGTTCCACATAGCACAGACACAAAGTACTACACCTGCTGGTAAATACAAATACGTATAGAAACTGCTTCTCAAATCAGGCAACATCTGCAGATACAGAAATGGTGTTAACTTTTCGGGATGTTTGATTAAAGTGCAGAGGTGAAGAGAATGGGGGAAAGAACAAAAAGAAGGCAGGAGAGAATAAACGGCAATGTTTAATAGTTCATAGGACATAGAAAATAACAGCACATGAACAGGCCCTTCAGCCCACAACATCTGTGCCGAACATAATGCCAATGTCAGCACATCCTCCCTCAGATATAGGGCTCAAAACTACTCACAATATTCCCAATGTGGTCTGATCAGCACCTTATAAAGCCTAAGCTTTACATTGCTTACATTGCTAACATTGCATTTGCCTTCCTTTTTACCAACTCGAACATACAAATTGATAATTTGAGAATTCTGCACCAGCACTCCCAAGTGCCATTGCACTCCGCTTTCTGAATCCTCTCTCCATTTAGAAAATGGACTATGATGGATTTGTAATCTGTCGGCCACTATGACAACCCTGCTGCTTTTTCTGTAAGCTTTCTACATATCTGTTTCTACATATCTGCCACTGGCTATTAGAGGGCTATAGTCCAATCCCATGAGGATGATTGCACCTTTCTTATTTTGTATCTCTAGCCATATCGCCTCAGGGTACTAAGGCTCAAGTATGTCCTCTTTGAATGCTGCCAGGACATTCCCTCGGATTAGTAGAGCAACTCCTCCATCTCCTTTACCTTCCGCTCTATCACATTGAAATTTCTAAAGAATGCAACATTGAGCTGCCAGTCATGACCCTCTTGCAAACAAATCTTCGTATTGGCCACAAGATCATAATCCCAAGTACTGACCCGGGCTCTACGTTCATCTGCTAATCCCGTAATATTTCTTACATTGAAAAGTTAATAAGTTATAGGAGCAGAATTAGGCCATTCAGCCCATCAAGTCTATTCTGCCATTCAATCATTGCTGATTTATCTCTCGCTCTTAACCCCATTCTTCCATCTTTTCCCATAACCCCTGTCACCTGTACTAATCAAGAATCTATCAATCTCTGCCTTAACAATATCCTCTGACATGGCCTCCACAGCCTTTTGTGGCAATGAATTCCACAGATTCACCACCCTCTGGCTTAAGAAATTCCTCCTCATCTTCCTAAAGGTAGGCCCCTATATTCTGAGGCTGTGGCCTCTAGTCCTAGTCTCTCCCACTAGCGGAAACATCCTCTCCACATCAACTCTATCCAGGCCTTTCCCTATTTGGTAAATTTCAATGTGGTCTCTCCTCATCCTTCTAAACTCCAACGAGCACAGGCCCTATGCCATCAAATGTTAACCCAATCATTCCAGGGACCATTCTCGTATACCTCCTCTGGACCCTCCCCAGCGCCAGTACATCCTTCCTCAGATATGGAACCCATAACTACTCACAGTACTGCAAATGTGGTCTGACCAGAGACTTATAAAGCATTACATCCCTGTTTTTATATTCTTGTCCTCTCGTAAGAAATAAAAACATTTTAGCCCATCAATTTCAACATATACCTTAATTTCTCCCTGTGTGTCCACCCATTGAGACTCACTGAACCTAACCTCTACTTCCCCATCAGTCCTTTCATTTGTTGACCTTGTACTCTGATTCTCAACTCCCTGCCACTCTTGTTTAAACCTTCTCAAGTAGCAGTATTGCATCTACTGCAAGGGCATTGGTGCTCCTTCAGTTCAGTTGCAACCCGTCCCACTTGAATAGGTTACCTCGAACCAAGAAGAGAATCTAATGTTCCTAAGTTGCGAAACCCTGACTCTTGCACCAACTCCTTAATCTTTCCTTCTATCTCCTCTCTATCTGTCTTGTCTTTCTATCTCCACCCTTGTTAGCACATGGCACTGGGAATAATCCAGAGATTACTACCCTGCTCCTAAGGCTGGCTGCTCCTGCAACCCCTCGAGGATGGTCTGCAGACACTCCAACACTGGGGAGGTAACATAGCGTCACCTATTCCTTTTCTCTAGAGATGCTGCCTGACTCGCTGAGTTACACCAGCTTTTTATGTCTATCTTTGGTATAAACTAGCATCTGCAGTTCCTTCCTACACACACCGTACCTTTACTGTCCTTTTCAATGACCTAGTCAAATGGTCCCTTTCCCTTTAAATATATTGCTCCTGCTCCACATCTGATAGTGATAATACCTGCTCAGCACGTCCCAATAGACGGCAATGGGAAAATTAAATACAGAAGACAACCTAATAATATTTGCTGCTAAAATTGGCAGCAGAGTTTAAAAGCATGCATTAAGTCTAGCAAACAGAAAAATTTCAAATTGAAATATGTGATATTACCACAAGTTTACATGCAGTGTTTATAATTATTGCATCAATTGTAGAGGGAACATGCTGTACTTCTTTTAATCACAGGAAGCTTGAGATACGTCACATTCATACCCAGGAGAAAAGGGCATTTGCACATGCCCATTTCTTCTACATATGAATCGTCACTAAATTGCTTAATCTAAATTGCTTCATTTGCAGTCTTATCCATGATGCAAAGTTATAATAATTTGTTTTGAATTGTAGTGAAGTGTCCTTAACAGTCACCCAAATATTTACACCAATTTCTTTCTTCCTCATTTTTGCTAATGGAGGTCACTTCATCATGTATACGTGTTTCCCGTTAAAATGTGCATAACTTTACGTTAACCAATATAATTAAAAGTCGTGCCTAATATGCATCTGTAACATCACACCTCTCAAGGGTGTCAACTCTCAAACATTGCACCTCAAATTATATGTCGGATAAAAATAGCTACCATCTGAAATTCCCGGATTCTTTCAAACTAGCTTCTTTGATAGAAAGTCAGGAAAAAATACAATTCTATTCATTGATAGACAGAGAAGCTATCAATTGACAAACAGGAACCACTATGAAGCCACATGACTGAATTCATAGAAGTGTCCAGTTGGCTTTTGAATTACTAAATCCTTGTCAGCATAATGTCCCAAAATTCTATTTGTAACATAATGCAAAAAAGGTTCACTTCTTTGAGAATGCTATTGGAGTTCAACTTGAAACATAACGTGAAACAAATGTATTCTGCATGTTGTGTTTTTATGCCCCTTCTAAACATGTAAATACAGCAAAATAAGTAGGGCATGGTTTTATACAATCACTTTTCGAATCCTCAGGATAATCAAGAGCATTTTGTAACATAGATTAGCAATGTTACATAATTTTGAGATTTAAAAAATCAAGTTTGTAATTTATCCCATCAGATAAAGCATAAAAAGTAGTTTAATTTGACACCTAATTCACTTTCATATCTTCAGTATTAAAAAAGTTATGGCCATTTTCATACTCGGAAATTAGCATCTTGTTCCCTATTGCTTTCCATTGACTTAACACAAAAGCTGTGATCGAGGACAAAACCCATAACTTTCTTAAAAATTAAGAGAACTGAAAGAAAATTTCAGTTATTATAGATTGAAGTATTCTGAAACAAATATAAAACAATCTTACTTGGATGACCTGAAATTAAAGCATATAATTAGTTAGTTACCCAATTATAGCTAATTTCAAAATTCAATTACTAGATTAAACATCTATCCATTTCTTAAGAAAAGATTAACATTTTTAAATGTCCAAATAACATTCACACAAGAATTCACAATATAACATGATTTTTAAATCTAATTGTCATGCATTTATAGGCCAAATAAAAGGAATTTAGTGTTTAATTCCTGTAAATTAATGGCCATTTAAATCATCTTGCGAGTGGGTTTTTGTGGAACGCGATCGATTGGAATGTTGTGGTTGCGGTGAATATAACCCCCAGTCGGCAGGAAAAATGCTGCCACTTTGTATATTTTCTAAGACTCTTTTCGCAACATGAAATTTTGATTAAAGGCATCCTAAGAAGCACGTTTTTATGTAAAAATAAACAGTGTACCTTGTTTTGTCCCCTACGTGAGATGCGTCCCGTTGTCGGCATTCATGGCTTTAGAAGATTACTTTTAATTCATTCATGCTAATACATTATCCAGCATAGTTTAAAAATAACTTCATAAAACAAATGTCGGAGCGATTTCTCTTCAGCAACTAAACACCCTGTTCAAAATCTATTTGAATAGTCTGCAGTAAACCGCATTTTAAAACCGCCCCCCTCTCATAGGCGCCAAAGTCGCGCACACGGGCAGTGGCAGAACTGCAGTGCCACATAAGGTAGGTTTTGTAACATAGAAAAATAGGTGCCAGATTAAGCCATTCGGCCCTTCGAGCCAGCACCACCATTCAATCTGATCATGGCTGATCATTTAAAATCAGTACCCCGTTCCTGCTTTTTCCCCAAATCCCTTGATTCCTTTAGCACCAAGAGCTAAATCTAACTCCCTCTTGAAAACATCCAATGAATTGGTCTCCACTGCCTACTGTGTCAGAGAATTCCACAGATTCACAACTCTTTGGGTGAATTTTTTTTCCTCATCTCCGTCCTAAATGGCCTACCCCTTATTCTTAAACTGTGACCCCTGGTTCTAGACTCCCCCAACATCGGGAACATTTTTCCTACATCTAGCCTGTCCAATCCTTTAAGAAGTTTATGTTTCTATAAGATTCCGTCTCATCCTTCTAATTCATGTGAATACAAGCCCAGAACCATTCTTTCTTCATATATCAGTCCCACTATCCTGGGAATTAACTTGGTGAACCTGCGCTGCACTCCCTCAATGGCAAGAAGGGCTTTCCTCAAATTACGAGTCCAAAATTGTACACAATCTGCAGTCTCACCAGGACTCTGTACAACTGCAGTAGGACCTCCTTGCTCCTAAACTCAAATCCTCTCGCAATGAAGGCCAACATGCCATTAGCTTCCTTCACCGCCTGCTGTACCTGCCCGCGTTCTTTCATTGACTGATGTATAAACACACTCAGGTCCCATTGCACCTCCCATTTTCCTAATCTGACACCATTCAGATAATAATCTGCCTTCCTGTTCTTGCCACCAAAGTGGATAACCTCACATTTATCCACATTATATTGCATCTGCCATGCATCTGCCCACTCAACCTATCCAAGTAACCCTGCAGCCTCATAGCATCCGCATCGCAGCTCAAATTGCTACCCAGCTTTGTGTCATCTGCAAACATGGAGATGTCACATGGAATTCTCCTCGTCTAAATCGTTAATATATATTGTAAATAACTGGGGTCCCAGCACCGAGCCTTGCGGCACCCCACTAGTTCTGAAAAGGACCCGTTAATTCCTACTCTTTGCTTCCTATCTGCCAACCAGTTCTCTATCCATGGCAATATCCTACCCCCAATACCATGTGCACTAATTTTGCACACTAATCTCTTGTATGGGACCTTGTCAAAGGCTTTTTGAAAGTCCAGATACACCACATCCACTGGCTCTCTCTTATCCATTCTACTTGTTACATCCTCAAAAAATTCCAGAAGATTAGTGGCATGACTTCCCCTTCATAAATCCATGCTGACTTTGACCGATCCCGTCACTGCTTTCCAAATGTGCTGCTATAACATCTTTAATAATTGACTCAAATATCTTCCCCACTACTAATGCAAGTCTAACTGGTCTATAATTCCTCGTTTTCTCTCTCCCTCCTTTCCTAATAAGTGGAGTTACATAACTACCCTCCAGTCCACAGGAACTGATCCAATGTCTACAGAACATTGGAAAATGATCACCAATGCGTCCACGATTTAGTCCCAACAATTTACCTAACACCGTTTCCCGACTAATGTGGATTCCCTTCAGCTCCTCCCTCCCACTAGGTCCTCGGTCCCCGGGTATTTCTGGGAGATTGTTTGTGTCTTCCTTAGTGAAGACAGAACCAATGTACTCGTTTAACTGTTCTGCCATTTCCTTGTTTCCCATTATAAATTCACCTGTCTCTGATTGTAAGGGACCTACATTTGTCTTCACTAATATTTTCCTTTTTACATATATAAAGAAGCATTAGAGTCCGTTTTTATATTCTCCGCAAGCTTTCTTTCATGCTCTTTTTAACCCTCTTAATTAACCCCGTTTGTCCTCCTCTGCTGAGTTCTAAATTTCTCCCATTCCTCCCGTTTGCTGCTTCCTCTGGCCAATTTATAGGCCTTGTCCTTGGATTTAACACTATCCTTGATTTCCTTCGTTAGCCACGGTTGAGCCGCCTTCCCCGATTAATTTTTCCGCTAGACAGGGATGAACAAATTTTGGAGTTCATCCATGCGGTCTTTAAATCTCTGCAATTCCATGTCCACCTTCCACCCTTTAAGTATAATTTGCCAGTCTATCCTAGCCAATTCCCGTCTCATACCTTCAAAGTCTCCTTGCTTTAAGTTACAGCTGTTTTGCAAGCATTCTGCATTTTGCCTGAAGAAACTTTCCTGACCACTTTTGACAAATTTAACTCATCTAAGCTGAGGGCACTATGGAAGTCCCAGTCTATATTGGAAAAGTTAAAATCCCCTACAACGCCAATCCTAATAGTCTTGCAGCTGCCTGCAATCTCCTGACATATTTGTTCTTCTCATTTCCGTCGACTATTTTGAGGCCTATAGTACACTCCCAACAAGGTGATCATCCCCTTTTTATTTCTCCACCCGTACAGCTTCACTGGATGAACCATCAGTAATATAATCTCCGATTACTGCCGTGCCTTTCTCCTTAATCAGTAAAGCAACTCCCCCACCTCCATCTCACTTGGAGCAGCTGTACACTGGAACATTAAGCTGCCAATCTTGTCCCTGCCTTAGACGTAGCAGCTATAACATCCCAGTCACACATAACTATCCATGCCGTGTTCATCCACCTTATCCATAACGACTCCCATATTGAAATAAATTGGTGTAAAGTGTTTTGAGCTATTCTGTGAGACACTTTATATATGTGCATTTTTAAAATCTGTTTTCCTTGGTGTCCTAATTCTAAGATAATTAATTAAACTTTTTAGTATAGAGCTATAGTGTGGAAACAAGCCCTTTGGCCCAGTGAATCCACGCCGACCATCGATCAACAATTAAACTAGTTCTATATTATCCCACTTTCTCATTCCACTCACTCAGGGCAAGTAACAGAAGCCAATTAGCCTACAACCTGGCACATCTTTGAGATATGGGAGGAATCTGGAATACCCAGAGAAAACCCACTTGGTCACAGGAAAAACATACAAATTCGGCACAGACAGCACCTGTGGTCAGGATCGAACCTGGTCTCTGGCACTGTGAGGCAGCAGCTCTACATCTGTGCCATTGTGCTGCCCTTTAGTTTAGAGATATATAGCATGGAAACAGGCCCTTTGGCCCGCTGACTCCACACCGACTATCAATCTCCTATTCACACAAATTCTATGTAAGAATTACATAGGGTTATTACATAGAATTACATATGGATTACATCAAATTACATTAAGGGGCAAATTACAGAGGCTGAATAATCTACAAACCCACACGTCTCTGGATTGTGGGAGGAAACCGATGTACTTGGAGGAAACCCATGTGATTACAGGGAGAACATGCAAACTCCACACAGACTGCATTCGAGGTCAAGATCCAGCGTTGTGAGGCAGCATTTCTATGAGCATTAGGGCCAAGGTATTAAAGGACTGATTCTACCCAGTGGTAAACCAATGTGCCCCATTTTTCCCGTGAGTTCCCCAAAGATGGAACCATCTAAGAATGTTGATAGAGCAGGCCAGAATGTTGGTTGATAGATGTGGACATTGCTTGATTAATTAGGTGAAGTGTCCCCTTGTTTAAGAAATTACAATCTGTCATTGGCACAAGTGCCTTGGAAGGAGAAACAGAGAGCTGGAGATTTTAGTACATATTATAGCCAGGTCATCAGAAATTTCCCAAGTTAAATGGAGAGGCCTGCTGATCACCGACATTAGGAATCTCTCTGTGAAGAAGGTGGGTTTATCATCCTTTCCTTATGTGAAACCATGGGCATTGCATGTTGGAAAGCATCAGGTATGTTTTAGATTCTTATAGTTTACAGGCAAATGGAAGTGCTAAATGTTTAGTCAGCTGTGAATACTTTTTATAGTTGCACATGTTGTGGTGTAAAGCACTGAATGGAAAAATAATTTTGAATCAGTAATGTGGGACTGCTTGCTAAAACTGTGCACCACCTGTGTGAAGCTTGATTGTTTACTTCTGCTCTGGAAAATTGTACATGTTGTTGCACTTCTGAATCCAGATAAGAATTCAAATAGCTCAAATTTCACTGCACCTTAATTGGCACATGTGACAATTAAATTGAATCTTGAATTCCCAAATTGGATATTAGGCCATGTGTAGCAAGTCAACATATTGTGCATTGGGGTGAGATGTGCAATTCTGGGTTGATTTTTGTGAATGACGTTGGGCAGGTGGAAGGGTATCTCAGTGGCAGAGTACTTTTGTGGTGATAATTGAAATTCAGTCAGGTTCAGCATAGAAATAGAAAAATGGAAAAGATAACATAGAAGCAAAATTTTTACATTTAGAAAAGGCATACTTTCCTGAGAAATAATTTAACAAAAGTGGTCTGGAAACAACTACTTGAAGATTACCAGGTGTCCGAATCCCACTTCTATCCGGTCTCACCAATGTCTTTGTTGCTCTAGAGAAAACAATCCAAGTTTGTCCAACTTCTCTTCATAGCTAATACCATTTAATCATTGCAGCATTTAGGTAAACCATTCATGCACCATCCTTTGAGAGGTATGGAGGAACAGAAATATCTTGAACTATAGATCCACAGATCCTTAAAGATTTAGGACAGGTAGCTAAGGTGATTAAAAAGGCTTGCACAATATTCCTATTCTTGGACAAAAGCCTAAGTAAAAAGATGATGATAAAATTGTGCACAACGCAAATTACGTCACAGCTTGAGCCCTGAACTAGGTTACCACATTACGGGAAAACTGCGATGGCACTGAAGAGAATTAAGAAAAGGATTATGAGGTTGCTGTTGTTAAGACTGGAGAATTTTAGCTGAGTTTATTTTGTTTAGTTTATTGTCACGTGTACCAAGGTACATAGATACACTGTTTTGTTGCGTGTTATCCAGTCAGTGAAAAGACTAAACATAAGTACAATAAAGCTGTCTACAGTAGCATAAAGGGAATACTTTTTAGTGCAACTAAAAGTCCAGTAAAGTCCAATTAAAGATAGTCCGAGGGTCTCCGATGAGCTAGATGGTAGGTCAGGACAGCTCTCTAGTTAGTGATGTAGGATGGTTCAGCTGCCTGATCACATTTTGGAAGAAACTAGCCTTGAATCTGGAAAAATGTGTTTTCACACTTCTGTACCTCTTGCCTGATAGGATAGGGGAGAAGAGGGAGAGGCCAGGGTGCAAGTTCTTGATTAAGGCAGCGTGAAATATAGATGGAGTCAATGGAAGGGAGGATAGTTTGTGTGATGGTCTGGGCTGTAACCACAATTCTCTGCAATTTCTTGCGGTCTTGGATCTTCCCAAATCATGCTGTGATGCATCCCAATAAAATGCTTTCTATAGCGCATCTGTAGAAGTTGGATGGAGTTGTTGGGTACAGGCCAAACTTCCTAAGCCTTCTAAGGAAATAAAGGCATTGGTGTGCTTTCTTGGCCATTGCTTCGATATGGCTGGTCCAGGTAAGCTGCTGGTGATATTTACCCCTACAAACTTGAAGCATTCAGACATCTCTACTTTTGCAGTGCCAATTTACACCAGGGAATGTGTACCACTTTGCTTCCTGAAGTCAATCACAATCTCTTTTGTCTTGCTGACAGGTTGACAAAATTGCTGGAGAAACTCAGCAGGTGCGTCAGCATCTATAGAGCGAAGGAAATAAGCAAAGTTATACTAAATTACTTCTCAGTATAGCTAAATGACAAAAGAATCAACGAAAAATTGATGGGTATGTGAGATAGAATAAGTTGGTGGGTTACAGGAAAATAAGAAGGTGGAAATAGGACTGAACTGAGAGCCCTGTTGAGAGCTGACATGGACCCAATGGAAGACTTCTGTCTGGTTTGTAATGAGTCAGTCTTGATACAACTCCATCAATCACTGAATGTCACTTTGGAAAATCAATGATGCAAGAATACATCATCAGCTGCTCCATGGGATGCATGTATTTGTGAGCAATCTACACTATTTCGACAAATTTTAAAGAAAACACATCTGCTGGTGTTTTGTAATCCCAGCTCTTTAATATTTACGTGAGAGATCACCCAATTCATCCAAACACATGCAGTCTTATACATCCGCAGTATCTGGCAACATCAGGACTCAGCCCCGATCATGTTGCTGAGTTGTGATCCTTTGTAATCAGACTTTGGCAATATAATCTTTAGCACGGAGTTGGTCTGCACAACTGGCAACACCCAGATCAATATCTCTACCTCCTCTTTCAACCTAATATACATTACAATGTCCTATCAATAAATACCAGGGAAGTTAAAGCCATTGTCATGAGATCCCATTGTAAACTCCATACATTTTATTCCCAGCTAAAACAATTTGCAATCTTAGCATTCCATTCAACTACTAGCTTTGTTTGAAGTCCATTTTCAGAATGAAAGCACACTGTTTTCCATAATTTAGTTTAGTTTTGAAATACAGCAAGAAAACATTGTAATCATTGAAATTCTGCTTGATATTGTTTGCATGATAAATCAAAATTATTTGCTCATTCATGTTCTACATTCTATTTCCTCATATCCACTGTTTAAAGTGATTCTGAATTAATGATTTTCACAGTTAAATACAAGTCATTTACAACATATGGGGACAACGTCACCTCTCGCTGAAGACCTAAAATTTTGGCTAATACACAAACAAGCACTAAGACCTTGCTTATCTGGCAGAAAGAAGGGTCGGCCTTGTCAGATCCTTCCTGCACAGACGGAGTCTTATTCTCACTGCACGCAGCCCTCAAAATGACTACAGTATGAATGAGATGATTATCCACCTCCTCTTGGATTATGCATTTGCCAAGATCTGGAAAATGATGCAATGGTCCTTGTCAAAGTTCTTCCAAGCTGTGAAACAGAGAACTCAGTGAACTACACACTATTCCCATGGACATATACTGAGTAAAACTTTAATTCCTGCTGGAAGTTCATCATCTTTATCATCACCTTTAGTCTGCCCAAAACATATTGCACTTCCAGTTTAAGTTGTCTGCAAGTTGCTGACTATACATTCATAGGTGCAGGTATATGTGTGGACAAGTGCATTGAAGCTCAGTGTAGCCTCTGCAAAGGCTTTATGGGGAAGGACTACAGAATAATGACACTGAGGGACTGGATTCTATGATCACAGATGCTTTGGAACAGAAAGGAACAAGTGATTTTCATATATTTTATAAGAGAGTGCATTTAATTGATGGTAAAAATCAATGTAAAGAAAGGAGGGTACCAATTGTTAACTGTATGTGTTATGAATAAAGCATATCTTTTAAATAAGAAACAGAATTTCAGATGATTTCTTCCTGTTTCATTTGGCCTTTGAAAATTAATTTGCATCACAATCTTTACCAGTAAGGCTTACTGTAATGGCAATTTCTATCTTTTCCAATGTCCAACTTTCCATTGCTATTACTACACATGTAAGTAGGAGCGATCTTACGCAGAGCAAAAAGAACAGATCTTCCAGTCATTATTTCCAGTTTAATTGATTCTTTATTGAAGTAGTTGTGCAAACAAAGAGATTAACATACCAGGTTCTCCTTATTCTCATGCAAGTTGTAACTTTATGTTCTCTCCAATCTGATGAGAACCGTATAACCTCCACCTCCTGTACCGGGTCTCATCACTCCCTGTCCAATACGCCCATATGTTACGCCCCTCTATGCATCAAATGACCACCCCCAAGTGTCCAAAAATAATACTGCTAGAAATATCTAGACAAAATAATATAATATGCCAACAGTAGCTAGCCTTAAATATAGCTCCTATACTTACCAAAAGCACTTTTAAGAGTTGTGAGACTTGCTTTAGGTGACAAGATGCAATGAATGCTGAGTTAGCAAGGAGATTGAATGCATGTTGATATGTCTTGACTTGTAATAGGTGGGTACAGAGGTTTGTGCTCAGTGGCTGGTTCCAGCTCTGCATTAACACACATTGGGTTAGAATCTCTATTGTAAAGTGTCCATGTTTTTATGCATGTGAAGCAATGTTATCTAATTTGACCATGATGTTCCTTGTCTATGAAAAGCCTATTCACAGAGGTCAAGAAGTAATACTAATAGAAACATATACCAATTGAACAATTAGCCTACTGGTAAAGTAAAAAACAAGATCCCACGTGTACATGCCAGGCTTTCACATTAGAATAGGATACTAATACCGCAATCTCCAGATAAAACAAGCTGCAAACTAGCAATGGAAAAGTATAAAAGATGATGAGTATATTCTTGGATTTCACTGATGAAAGATGATCAGCCTGATTATTTTGATTAGTTTCATATCTTTCATTACAAAATGCCACTTAGTATCTCCAGCTTTCTCTGTGTTCATTTCTTTAATATTTCCTGTTCATGAAGACTAGGAAACACAGGACAGTTAATAGAGATGTTTTGAGGGCTGTTCGTATTATAGTTGAGGAAGTGCTGGGCGTCCTAAGGCATATGAAGGTAGATAAATCTCCCGCGCCTGACAATATATATTCAAGGACACCTTGTAATCCAGAGAAGAAATTGCACGAGCCTGCCTGAGATATATGAATCGTTTTTAGACACAGGTGAGGTGCCGGATGACTAGAGAATGGTTAATGTTGTACCTCTATTTAAGATTGTATCTTATGAATTTGATTGAGTTTTTAAAGAAGTAACCAATAATGTTGATGAGGCGAGGCAGTAGACGTTATCTATTTGAACTTTAGCAAAGGCTTTGATAAAGTTTTGCATGGTAGCTGCTCTTGAAGGTTAAAATCTCAAGGGATCCAGAGAGAGTTAATTAAATTCATGCAAAGAAGCAGAGGGTGGTGGTGGGAGATTGCTTTTCAGACTGGGGACCTGTGACTACTGGTGTGCCTGTAGGATTAGTGCTAGACCCACTGTTGTTTGCAGTTTATATCAATGATCTGGATGAGAATGTAAAAGGAATGATTAGTAAGTTTGCAGATGATATGAAAGTAGATGGTTATCAAAAATTACAGCAGGGTCTTGATCAGCTGGGGAAGTTGGCTGAGAGATGGCTATGAAGATTAATGCAAATATATGCAAGGTTTGCATTTGGGAAGCCAAATCAGGGCAGGACCTTCATCGTGAATGGTAGGGCCCTGGGGAGTGTTGCACAACAAAGTAATCTATATATATATACATAAGTTACCTGAAAGTGGTGTCACAGGTAGATCGAATGGTAACAAAGGGTCTTGGTACATTGGCCTTCATCATTCAGGGTGTTGAGTGTGGAAGTTGGGTTAGAAACATAGAAAAAAGGTGCAGGAGTAGGCCATTCAGCCCTTTGAGCCAGCACTGCCATTCAATATGATCATGGCTAATCATCTAAAATCAGGACCCCGTTCCTGCTTTTTCCCCATGTCCCTTGATTCCTTTAGCCCTAAGAGCAAAATCTAACTCTCTCTTGAAAACATCCAGTGAATTTGCCTCCATTGCCTTCTGTGGCAGAGAATTCCACAGATTCACAACTCTCTGGGTGAAAATGTTTTTCCTCATCTCAGTCCTAAATGGCTAACCCTTATTCATAATATGTTATGCTGAGGGAGTGCAGAGAGAATTTGTGAGGATGTTCCCGGACATGAGGGCCTGAACTATAAGGAACGGTTGCGCGCGCAGGACTTTATTCCTTAGAGCACAGAAGGCTGAGTGGTGATCTTACAGAGATGTATAAAATCATGAGCGGAATAGATAGGGTGGATTCTGTTACCCAGAATCAAGAACCAGAGGACATAGGTTCAAGATGAGAGGGGAAAGATTTAATAGGAATCTGAAGTGCACCTTTTTCACTCAAAGTGTGGTGGTTGTGTGAAATGAGCTTCCAAGAGCATTTAAAATATACTATACAAGTGCAGGCATAGGAACGGTTTAGAGGGATATATGCCAAACGCAGCCAAATGGGACGCATAAAAGGGGGGTTGTGGTCAAGAGTCAAGAGTGTTTTATTGTCATATGTCCCAGATAGAACAATGAAGTGTATGGCCAGGATGGTGTGGGTCTTTGATGATGTTGGCTGCCTTTTCGAGGCAACGACTACGATAGATCCCTTCGAAGGTGGGGAGGTCAGAGCCAGTGATGGCCTGGGCTATGTTTACAACTTTTTGCAGTCTTTTCCGCTCCTGGACATTCAAGTTGCCGAACCAGGCCACGATGCAGCCAGCCAGTATGCTCTCTACTGTGCACCTGTAGAAGTCCAAGAGAATCCTCTTTGACATACCGAATCTCCGTAATCTTCTCAGGAAGTAGAGGGCTAATATGCTTTCTTTATGATTGTATCAGTGTGCTGGGTCCAGGAAAGATCTTTGGAAATATGCACACCCAGGAATTTGAAGTTTTTGACTCTCTCCACCATCATCCCATTGATGTAAACAGGATTGTGGGTCCTCAACCTTCCTCTTCCAAAATCAGCAATCAGTTCTTTGGTTTTGCTGATATCGAGAGCCAGGTTGTTGTGCTGGCACCATATGGTCAGCATGAATGAATTGGGCTGAAGGGACTGTTTCCATGCTGTCTATTTCTATTCTTAAGACACCTTCATAGAAGATTAGGTTAATAATTTGACACAAATATGTACAATAAATAAAAAATATAGTGAGTTGTGCCTTTTGTGAAAAGTGCCTTGTATCTAAGATCCACTTAGTAGTCCCTCACTTCTGTTATCTAGTCATCAATGTGCCCATCTTCCTTTGGTGACAATGGAGGTAGGATATTGGGGTTGAAGACGTTTCTAAGTTGATATGCCTGGAGAAAAGGAGTCTCAGTAATGTTAAATATTTCAAACCACTAGGCAGGTTGGTTTGCCAGCATTCCAAGGCATAGTTAATCATTGATTAGCCAAACTGGCTGATTATGGGAGCTGGAGGAGTAGTTCTGTCACTGAGGATTGTAAATCTTCCCACTTGGCTTCATATAATCCGCACGTATCTATTCTAACAGATGTCATGAGCTTGGATGGACATGCTTGCCATTGCAGTGTGCTGGTATGCTGAATGGTTGTTAACTAATTCAACTCCAGCAGCATTTCTGTGCATATTTAGCATATTCTAAGCCTTCTGACAATTTGTCAAAAATCTCTGGACTCGGGCAGATGGGTTGAATCCCATTGGGGAGAGCAAATGCATCCAATTTTAATGTTTTAGCTTGCATGGATTTCTTAATAATTTGGTTTAAAAACATTTTTGAAGGCTCTGGTGAATTTTTGTTTGTAATCATGCAAGGTAAAAATGCTGCGTACAATATTAACACAATATCAGTACATTGCACATGAAACCACACAAACATGAATAAAATAGATACCAGATAATTTTAATGTGTTTGTTTAAAGTTGGTACTGCCAGATGTCAATAAATAAAGGATGTTTCTGAAATGTTGAATTTAATATTGAGTCCCGAGGATGCAATGTGCATAGATATGAAATGTAGTGAAGAAGGGTCTTGATCCAAAATGTTACCTCTCCATGTTCTCCAGAGATGCTGCTTGCCCTGCTGAGTTACTCCAGCAATTTGTGTCCTATTGAAGTTCCTCAAAGTTGGGCTTTGTTGTAATAATATAATGATCAAAGAAATAAGTCAGTGAGACCTCCAATGAAATCCAAAATAGATTGAAGAAACAGCACTTCAACTTTTGTCTAGGCATGTGTAGCCTTTGGGATTCAGTCTAACCTAAGGTCATCAGCATCTAATGTTAGCTCTGTTTTTTATTTCTTCACAGGTGTTGCCTGATATATTATCTCCAGCATTCTCTTTAATTTCAGGTTTCTAGTTGCAGCTCTCTTTTGCATCCCTCTGTCCTTATTAATATTTCTCTATTTACACCTCCTCCAGACAAATCAGCTATGATTAACCAGTCTTCGCAACCGTCATCTATAATGCACCAACACCATCCATACCATCTGAATTTTCCTCTCCCTCCCCCTTTTATAGACATTCCCTTTGTCCTTTCCAATCTTCTTCTTCTTCTTCTGTCGTGTGGCATGCACAGCCTAAAGTTGTTGGACAACTTGTTCTATTTGATCTTCCTTTCCAATCCATTCCCTGCAAGTAAAAATGTGCTTGTTTTCTCACTTTTCCAGGTTCTGAAGCATGAACACAATTTTTCTCTCTCCAAAGATACTGCCTTACCCTTGGAATGTTGCTTCCACTTTCTATTTTTACCTTAATCTCAGTGCCCTCTCTTTCTTTCTGTCCAAGGCTGTTTTTGCTGCTTCTTGGCTTTTTAATTCAATGCAGTCTGTGTTTCGTGAATCATTACAAGAATCTTAATAGCGTCTTTGAAAATATCTGCATCATCCCAAACATCTTGCATGCAAAGCATTATTTTCTTAAGATTTGAACTGCTTCGCTTTGCACATGCTTTGTGAAGTTTGACTGCATGCTCCTTGATCTAGTTCTTTGATTTCAGTCTATAAAACCAAATTTTCTTGTCAGGCTCAATTCAGATAACTCCTAAGTCTTCATTGAAGATGTTATTCTGCCTTAGACAGTTTCTTAAACTACTTTTCAAAATTTCTAACAATTACTGAAAGATCAACAAATGCCTAATCTTTGGGGCGGTACAGTGGCACAGCGCCAGAGACCTGGGATTAATCCTGACTATGGGAGCTTTCTGTACAGACTTTGTATGTTCTCCCTGTGATCGCGTGGGTTTCCTCCAATGATGTGCAGTTTTGTAGGTTTATTGGCTTCTGTAATTTGTCCCCGGTGTGTAGGATAGAATGTATGGGCGACGGACACCATATGGGTGACTGCTCAGCATGGACTCAGTGGGTGGAAGGGCCTGTTTCTTCCAGTCGGTTTTCATACATTCTAGGAACAGAATTAGGTCATTCGGCCCATCAGGTCTACTCTGCCATTCAATCATGGATGATCTATCGTTCCCTCTCAACCACATTCTCCTGCCTTCTCCAGATAACCCCTGACCCCCTTACCAATCAAGAATCTATCAATCTCCACCTTAAAAATATCCATTGACGGCCTTCACAGCCGTCTGTGCCAATGAATTCCACAGTTTTTCACGTTTTGTGCTTCAGTTTTGTTTCCTTTCCACTTTCAGCTTAGCATCAGCTTCTTTGTTTACAAAGCATTTTTTGTTTTTTTGGGTGCTGGTGGAGTATCAATTGCCTTTTCTTCTTTCCACATCATGAGGGTTTAAGATTAAACTGGGTTAGCACTTCACCATTTGTTATTGATTGGATACAGTGCATAAATACAGATTATTCAATTTCAGTCAGGGTTGTCTGGCCTGTACTGTCATTGTACATGCATATATTATTGATGCAATACCCTGGTTGAGACCTCAACCTCGTGAAAATTGAGATAAACACAATTACTTGCCTTAATGTCTAATATTTCAGTTGAGTATGTGCATGGCAATGTATTACAGTCAGTTTATGGAATCCTACTGCACCTTCCACTGTATCTTCCCACGACCGAACGTAGGCAGATATGTTCAGCAGTAAAACACAATGCTGGATTAATTTAGAGAGTCAGGCAGGACATGGAGGACATGAAGGCAAAGTTTCAGGTTGGGACCCTTCTTCAGACAGATTGTAGTAAGAGAGACGGAAAGGGGTGGGGACATGAAGAGGTGACGGTGGTGAGAACATGTTGCAGGTGATGGAAATGTCAAATAGTGTTAGATGCAGAGGCTGGTGGGGTGAAGGGTAAGGACTCATTCCTTCCCATCCAAAGGTTCATTCATCCCTTCCTACCCCAATCATCACTTCCCCATGCAACCACAGTAGATGTAACATATGACCTTTCCCTGACTGATGAAGGCCAGCATGCCAAAAGCCTTGTTCACTATCCCATCTACCTGCGGCAAGAATTTCAGGGAACTAGTACTTTTACTCCCAGATTCCTCTACTCCATAACACTCTCACGGGGCCTACTGTTCACTGTGAATTTCCTGGTCTGATTTGACTTCCCAAAATGCAACACCTGACATATAGCTGAATTAAACTCTGTCATTCCGCAGCCCATTTACCCAGCTGATTAACGTTCCAGTGTAATTCTTGTCATCCATCTTCACTGCCTACGAACCACCAATGTTAGTGTCACTTGCAAAGTTTCTAATTATGTTTTGTACATTCTCATCCAAATCGTTGAAACAGATACACATGTGCCGAACAAGATGCCAATATAAACTTAGTTATGGATAAACTTAGTGATGAATTAGGGTGGGTCTACTAGTTAAAATTCTGAACTGAAGCAAGGCTAACTTTGGTGGTATTAGGCTCAAGTTGATTGGAGTAGGTTGTTTTCCAACAAAGGTTTTTGAGGTAACTAAAAAGGATCAATGAGGGCAAGCCACAGATGTTGTCTATATGGTCTTCAGCATGGTAGTCTGCTCAGGTAAATGCCAACATTAGCTGGTGGTCAACAATTCAGCCCAATAAGGCAATTGGTTGTATTCCAGTAATGTTTGAAATTAAAGTAATGATCGAAAGTCATAATGCAATCGGGCAAGAAACTGCAAAGAAATATTATGCTCTGATGGAAAGCAGTTGAAGGCAAATTACACCTTGTGTATTACAAAAATATTCTGGAGGCTTATTTGATTTACTTTAATGGGAAGGGATAAAATTTATGTTTCAAAATATTAAACTCCTTTAATGACCCTCAGCTGAGTGCTTGGTTAACATTTAGTTTTTTTTAAAGATCATCCTTTGTGGGAGGCAAGAGGCCGCTTACTAATTATTGTCTTGAAGGTCAACTGAACTAGAATTGGTCAATTGGAACAGAATTAATCTTCCCTGACAAACTGTTGCACAATTACCCAATATTATGACGAATGGCTAATGATTGGTAGACAGCTGGGCTCACAGGAACCTATCATTTGTTAGGAGCATTCTCGCTCATAATGGCAAACTCCATACTTACCATTGCTTTATATTGAGACAGTTACATGAACCTGATTAGCTAAATGCCTTGGGTCCTGCTTTATACCCAAACTCTGGTGCTTATGTTTCACTTTACTGACTTCATTGAATGGCAAGTTGATGAGGAAAATTGATCAGGCAAATTAAAACAAAAGTTCTTTGGTTTATTTTAGGCATGATGATCTTATTCATATTTATAATATGAACTTTCCTCTAAAATTATTATATTTACATTGTTTTGATGAATGCAATTGTGACCATTTAAAACCAGTCGCCAGTCTTTCCTGTCAAATATTGTGGTTAGGATGCCAGCAGTTTTCCAATTTTTCCACAGAAGTGGATAATAAAATATTTATTCATTTTTGATTTTACATATCATTAATACAAGTATAATTTGGAAAAGGTGCAGAAAAGGTTTCAAGGATATTGCCAGGACTCATGGGCCTGAGCTATTGGGAGAGGTTGGGCAGGATAGGACTCTTCTTTGGAGCTCCAGAGGCTGAGGAGTAATCTTACAAAGGTGTATAAAATCATGAGGGGAATAAATAGGATACATACACACTGTTTTTCTCCCGGGGTAAAGGAACCAAGAACCAAAGGGCACAGGTTTAAGGTGAGAGTGGGAAGATTTAAAAGGGGCAATATTTTCACAGCTTTTTCACGTTAGAAAAGTACTTGGTTATGTTTTTTTTTAAAGTCATGCGCACATGATCATCCTTTGTGGGAAGCATGACGCCACTTACTAATTATTGTCTTGAAGGTCTGGTGAATTGTAATTAGTCAATTGGAACAGAATTAATGTTCTCTGACAAACTGTTAGACAATTATCCAATATTCTGATGACCAGCCGATGATTGGTAGACAGCTTGGCTCACAGGAACCCGTCATTTGTTAAGAGTAACAGGGCGGTCGGTATATGGAACAAGTTGCCAGAGGAAGTAGTTGAGGCAGATACAATTACAACATTTAAGAAACATTTGGATAGGAACATGGATAGGAATAGTTTAGTGGGATATGGGCCAAATGTGGATGCATTGGACACACTTAGCTGGGGCATGTTAGATGGTGTGTATGAGTTGCGCCGAAGGGCCTATTTCAATGCTGTATGACTCTATGACACTGATGCGACACTTACCGTAATGCATTGCAAGACACAGCAATAGCACTTCCTCCTTATTGTAAAAATATGCAAGGCTGAGAATTGGCTTTCTCCAAAGATTCAACAGCATGCAGTTTAGAGCATTTGGCAAAAGATTTTGTGAGTAAGCAAATAACATTTTTCACGTTCTAAGACAGCAGATGGTTCTGAGGATCCCCTTCAAGAATATCTAGCAATTCCAAATAAACTTAAAGCAGATCCTATACTGTGCCAACTTTGGATTGATTTCAGAGCTCGAATGTGTACTTCACTATTCTGGAGTTGCATTATATTTAACATTTAATTCAAATTTTAAACATGGTTACATATTAATAAGTACACTGTAAAGAGACAGAATTGGTGCACGATTTCACTTTATTGAACACATCTAAAAGGCTCATGTAGGTGTTTTGTTCAAATCAGCCATGATGTACTCCCCATATTTGAGGCAACATGAACAGTCTGTGGTGTCTTGAGTGCATATGGATAATTTAAAGCTATTACCTGCTTCTTAACTCAGCCTGTCGAAAGCATTGGGTACAACAAGCGGGAGATTTTACTCTCCATCTCTCTATTGCACCATCCTGACCCCCACCAGCTAATATAAAAGATGATAGGATCACATTATCATCAAACCGAGGGGGCTTTAGGGATTCCATTGGACGATGATAAGATGTTATAACTTTGTCCGTGTTTGTTTCCTGTTTGGGTAGCTTCTGTGCAATATCAGCAGATTCGTTTGTTTGGATATGGTCAGTATCTTTAGTTTCTAATTTTGTAGCTTTTGTTTCTTCTAGCTTCAGAGCAGTTGTTGTCTCAGGCTTATCTTCCACATTGAGGGCATCTTCTTTCCTCGACTGAGATTGCACATCATCTCCAGAGTTTTTATTGATATGGAAAGGATAAGAATAAACCTCAGACCCACTTTGCTTGTTTGCCTCAGCTGAACTAAAGGTTGAATTTGTTTCACCTCTGGTGTCCATCTGAGCAACTGTGTAATGAAAAAAAATTGTTTTTAATATGAAGCACAACCCTTTCTGGGGCCTTCATAAAGCTAATACAGATGTCACAAAATATATCCCAATCCAAAAACTCCCTGAAGTATTTGTTTTCGGTTATAGTCTTACAGGATTCAAAATAGCATTGGGCATCCCTTTTTAATAATTTTTTGGGGGAGAGATTAATGTATTTTTTTGTTACATCCCATGCCATTTAACATCTCCAGTTATGAAGGGAGTGGAAACATATTCCAAGTCCATCAGTGTTGTTAACTGGATGTTAGGACTGCTGATATTTGTATTTTGCTTTCTATTGAAGTAAACAAAAATTTTTGGTCTCCGGCAAATACCACATTAAAAAAGCGGGATGTTAGCTAAAAACCTATATGGAAACTAATTTTAATATGATTGAAACTTAGCGACCAATTTACTAGATTATCACAGTAGTGAAATATTTTTTCTACAGATTCAATGTTTAACAAAATAAGAAGTTCCATTACTCCTCATAACTTTCTTGATGGAATTAAGGCATAAGTGGGGTTGACAGTCAGACTTTTATCAAGGGTGTTAAATGCCAAAGGCTAGAGGGCATACCTTTCAAGTGAAAGGGACAAAGTTTAAAGGAGATGTGCAGGCCTTTTTTTTACACAGACGGTGGGTGCCTGGAACGCACTGCAAGGAGTTATGGCGTAGGCAGATATGATAGAGGCATTTAACATGCTTTTAGACAGGTGAATTGATTTGCAGTAAATGGAGGGTATGGATCATTTGCAGCCATATGAGATTAGGTTAATTGGCATCATGTTCGGCACGGACATTGTAGGCGATGGGTTGTTCCTGTGCTGTACTTTTCTATGTTCTAAGGGTACATGAATAGATTATTTTCTGGTTCAATTCTTGAGAATATTTGTCATGGTACTTCAGCCCCAATTATTCAGGGTAAACTCCGGTCTACAGGGGGTGGATAATGAGGATCATAAAAGAAAATGCCAGCATCCTCTCCCAAGCCAACATCCCAAATGATACTCAAATGGCTCTACTAGACTGACCACAAAGTCTGTATGCCTGACTCCAGAAACATACATTCTACTTCAAAGTTGTATTGGGAAGAGATAATAATGTAAATGATGGAATTGAATCAGGAATGTGCTCAAATCCTCTCTGAAGAAATGAAACTCCTCGTCGACTCTTGGGAAACCCTGTCCCTGTACTTAAAGCAGATAAGCATTCAGGTTGGTATTGAGAACCATCAGTCCATGCATGGGAAACAGTGTGTAAATAATGGAATCAGTGCACCACCTGAGACACAAATTACCTGTCAAACATCACATGGCCTTCCTGTTAAAAATTCTGCAGTTCCTACAAGGTTAGAACACACAGAATTTGCTGGAGATGCGATTATATTCCGGATCGCATCTCCGGCCGATCTGCGGCCTACCATCAATGGAGCTGGAGGCCTCCTTGGACTGACTTTGAGCCCCACCGCGGGGCGTGGACTTAACATCGGAGCCGATCCCTTGCCTGGGATCGCTCCAACCGTGGCCTGCGAACTTACCATCAAGAGCTCACAGTCGTGGGAGAGGCTAGTCGGGAAGCTCCAACGACACCGAGGCTCGACCAGCCCCGAACGCGGGGTTCGATCGCCGGCACAGGGGAGCTGACATACCTCTGATGCAGGAGATGATCGCCCCGATATGGAGGACCTAAACGCCGCCGGCTACGGGAGTCAAGATCGTCCCGTCAACGGAGGGCTCGAGATCCCCGACCGCGGGAGAGCATAGAACTTTTTTTCGCCTCCCGTCACGGTGAGGAATGTGGAGAAGTCACTGTTGTGGATGTTTATGTTACAATGTTATTTGTATGACTGACTTGGCAAATTAAATTCCTCTCATATTGCAAAACATACTTAGCTAATAAAGTATTATTGTGATTGTGATTTGAGGTAATATTCTAATATATTATTCCCTTGAGGAAGATTTCTCAGAATGTTCAAACATGAAAACTATAAACTAAACTACTTTGGATTTCTTACCATAACTGTGCGATTTTGACATTCTTCCATTTCTGGGATGTTTCAAGCTCTATTCAATGAAGCACAAAATTAGTTTAAAATTCTTGGAACCTACTAAGTGCGTGAAGAGTATTTTTAAATCTTCTACTCTTCAAATGTACATTTCACATTACAAGAATTGCTCTATGCACCAAACTGCATTACATTAGGCACCTAAACTAACACTATGGGCTGAAATTAAAAAAAGTGAATGGGCAATTCACAATAAGTCATTTTGAAGAAAAATGCCCTGGTTACTCAGGGGTCAGGTGGGGTTAGCACTTCAGAGTTGGGTGATAATTGTAGAAAACCCAAGATCCATTTTCAACTCTCACCCTAATAGACAAGAGGAAACCTGGTTAGGGTTCACTTTCTTCATTACCAATGATTATCCGATATTAAAAATCTAAGTCATATGAATGGATGATAATATATTGTCCTTCATGGGCAAGATACCTGCCATATAAATTACTGATGCCAGAACAGTACCTGGTCAGAGAGATCATCTTGGGAATGATACGGGGAGAACTGGAATAAAAGCCAGTCAATTCTTTGAAAATTTGATTTATTTTCATTTTTTTGTGGGCTGAGTACAAAAGCTGAAGTGCAGGAAGCCACACTGGGAACACAAGAGGACTAGGGGAACTCAATCCTTGTTCCATCTGGAGGGTGGGGGGTGGAGAGCAGAATTATGGGACAGAAGAGACATGGGTGAGAGATCCACCTCTGATAGCAGGATTCGGACACAAAACGTCACCTTTCCTTGTTCTCTGATGCCTGAACCAGAGTATTACTCCAATACTTTGTTTTTTTCTCCCTACTTTTGTATTTAGTTCTTCTCCAAATAAATAATAATTGCTTGCTGTACCTGCCTATTAATGTTTTGCATTCAAACATCCCAGAGTCTCAAAGTCTACATCTCGGAGTCTACAAACTCTCGCTTCCTTGTTCAGTGATACAAAATGGAAACAGGCCCTTCAGCCACCGAGTCCATCCGTTCACACTAGTTCTATGTTATCTCACCTTTCCATCCACTCTTTACACACCAGGGCAAATTTATAAAGACCAATTGATCGAAAAACGCACACGTCTTTCGGATGTGTGACAAAACCGGAGCACCCTAAGGCAACCCACGAGGTCACAGGGAGAATTTGCAAACCCCACAAAGACAGCCCCCAAGGTCAAGATTGAACCCGGTCTCTGTCGCTATGAGGGAGCAGTTCCACCAGTTGCACTACCTTTAGATCTAAATTACATTATTTCTGTTATTCCTGCTAAAATAGACAATATCATATTTTCTCATATTATACTTAATGTGCCAGATCTTTGCCTTCTGTCTTAACTTGTTTATATAGATTTTTTCTTTTGACAAAATATTACAAGTGATATCAGTCTGAGGGCCTCCGTTTTTTTAAATTAAAAAGCATGAATAATGGCACGGTCTGTAATGGGATGTGGTGTTTTGCTTACTTACATTTGCTGTTATCAATCTAGGGAGTCTTAGAAAAGTAAAATCAATGCACCAACTTTTGCACCAACCATTTAAAAAAACCCTCTATGAAGTCCATCAGCACCAAAAGATCTTTAATCAGTCTGAAGAAATATCCTGGCCCAAAATGTCTCCCTGTCCAAGTTCTCCAGAGATGCTGCCTTTGACCCGCTGAGTTACTCCGGCACTTTGTGGCATTTCCCCCTTCTTCAATAATTTGCTCACTACCATTTTCCTGATGAACGTATTGAGTATGTGCCCCCCCTTCCCATTCCAAATTTACAGCTTTTCCGGTAAGCCCTTTCTTATATTTTCTATTTAAGGCTGAATACCTGTTTAATTCATCTGCATTTCATTGCTTTCCATTATTTATTCCTCAGTATCACGTTCTTTTGGCCAGCACTTAGTTTTGTTAACTCTTTTTTAAAAAACACTTAATTATTTGTATATTTTTGGCTGGCTTCATCTTACACTTAAATTTTTCTTCCCTAATTAGTCTTTTAGTCATTCATTGCAGTTTTGTATATTTTGTCCAATGTTCTGACTTGCCACCCATTTTTGTGCAATTATATGCTACTTGGATGTCTTTTTAATCTTTTAGATTAACCACAGATGGTGAATCTTTCCACCATCTGTGGTTAACTTGCATAACTAAAGATAATGCAAACAAATCTGAATTTGAACAGTATCCTTTATCCAAATTTCCCATGTCTACAGGTTGAAAACACCTATTTACCTCTCCTCCATCTATGCTCTTTTAAATTCACTATCTTTTTAATCAATCACCCTCTTTAGAGTCATAGAGCACTGAAAACAGCATGCTCATGCGGACCAAGAAGTTCCATCTACGCTAGTCTTATCTGCCAGTGTTTGCTCCATATCCTTGTAAACCTTTTGTATCCATGTATCTTTGCAAATATATATTTTAGAAGTTGTTATAATATCTCAACTACCTCCTCTGGCAGCTCATTCCATAAGCCCAAAACCTTATTAGTTTAAAAGTTGTTATAATACCTCAACTACCTCCTCTGGTAGCTCATTCCATAAGCCCATCACTAAAAAGTTACCCCACAGGTTTCTATTCAATCTTTCCCCTCTGACCTTATACTTATGTCCTCTGGTTCTTGATTCATAAGGTCATGTGATAAGAGCAGAATTCGGCCATTCGGCCCATCAAGTCTACTCCGTCATTCAATCGTGGCTGATCCACCTCCCTCCTAACACCATTCTCCTGCCTTCTCCCCATAATTCCTGACACCCGACATAATCAAAAATCTATCTGTCTCTGCCTTTAAAATATCCATTGACATCCTCCACAACCTTCGGTGACAAAGAATTCCAGATTCACCACCCTCTGACTAAAGACATTTCTCCTCATCTCCTTCCTAGACTCTCTCACTAGTGGAAACATCCTCTCCACATCCACTCTATATAAACCTTTCACTATCCGTTAAGTTTCAATGAGGTTCATCCCCCTCATCCTTCTCAACTCCAGCGAATACAAACCTAGTACCGTTAGACGCCACTCTGGGTACTTCAGGCAGAATTCATAATACATGCATTTCAATCTTTTGTGATCTTCGTGTTATTGCACATTGTACACTTTTCTCCATTGGAACATATACAAGAACAAGCAGTATGCAGAGGCAACCATCACGTGAGAGGGAAACACTGGATCTAGTATTGGAAAATTGAGAAGTACAAGTAAATGAAATGTTTGTGAAGGAGCCTTTTGGGACTAGTGACCACAGTTCGATTAGGTTCAAGATGGTTATGGATAGGGACAGAGAGAGCCCATGTGTTAAAATTCTCAACTGGGAAAAAGCCAACTTTGAGGTTATGAAGGTCTCGCTCAAGTTGACTGGAGCAGGTTATTTGAGGGGAAAGGAACATCGGCCAAGTGGGATGTTTTTAAACGTGTGCTGACAAAAGCTCAGGATACTTCCGTTCCACCTTAGAGTGAAGAGCAAAGCAGGCAAACATAAGGAAGCTTGGCTGATGAGGAAAATTGAGGCATTGGTCAAAGACAAAAAGGATGCATGGGACAAGTATAGGCAGCTGGGATCAGGTGCATCCCTGGAGGAGTTTCGGGAACTAAGGAATAAACTGAAAAAGGAGATTAAAAGGGCAAAAAGGGGCAAGAAGATAGCTCTGGTGGGTAGCATTAAGGACAATCCCAAAGGATTTTATAAATACATAAGGGGGAAAAGGATAACGAGAGTGGGACTTCTCAGGAGTCAAAGCGGTCACCTCTGTGTGGAGCCACAGGAAATGGGCAAGGTCCTCAATGAGATTTCTCCTCTGTATTTACCGAGGAGAAAGACAGTAGGACTTGGGGCAGTCAATGGAAGTGTCTTGAGAGCAGTCAGTGTTACCGTCGAAGTAGTACTGAAGGTACTATCATGTATGAAGGTAGACAAATCTCCAGGGCCTGATCAGATATATCCAAGGACATTGTGAAAAACCAGAGAGGAAATTGCAGGAGCCGTGGTTGAAGTTTACAAGTCATCCTTAAATACAGAAGAAGTGCCGGAAGACTGGAGGGTAGCAAATGTTGTGCCTCTTTTCAAGAAGGGCTGCAGGGAAAATACTTGGAAATATAGGTCGGTGAGCTTAACATCTGTAGTTGGAAAGTTAATAGAGGGTACACAAAAGGCTGGAGAAACTCAGCGGGTGCAGCAGCATCTAAGGAGCGAAGGAGATAGGCGACGTTTCGGGTCGAGACCCTTCTTCAGACTGGTTAGGGATCAGGGAAACGAGAGATATAGACAGTGATGTGGAGAGATACAGAACAATGAATGAAAGATATGCAAAAAAATATAGATGATAAAGGAAACAGGCCATTGTAAGCTGTTTGTAGTGTGAAAATGAGAAGCTAGTGCGACGGGTGGGGGAGAGATAGAGAGAGATGGAATGCCAGGGCCCGAGGGCTGAGGGAGAGGTGGGAAGGGGAGGAGGCAGCAAGGGTTAACAGAATTCAATGTTTAAGCCCAGAGGATGCAGACTCCCCAAGCGGAATATGAGGTGCTGTTCCTCCAACTTGCGGTGTTGCTCACTCTGGCCGTGGAGGAGGCCCAGGACCGAGAGGTCGGATATGGAATGGGAGGGGGAGTTGAAGTGCTGAGCCATCGGGAGGTCTGGTTGGTTATTGCGGACCGAGTAGAGGTGTTTGGCGAAACGATCGCCAAGCCTCCGCTTGGTCTCACCGATATAGATCAGCTGACATCTGGAGCAACGGATGCAGTAGATGAGGTTGGAGGAGGTGCAGGTGAACCTCTGTTGGACCTGGAAGGACTGCTTGGGTCCCTGAAAGGAGTGGAGGGGAGAGGTGAAGGGACAAGTGTAGCATCTCTTGCGGTTGCAAGGGAAAGTGCCTGGGGAAGGGGTGGAGCGGGGGGGAAGGGAAGAATTGACAAGGGAGTTGCGGAATGAGCGGTCTTTGCGGAAGACAGACAGGCGGGGAGATGGGAAGATGAGGCGAGTGGTGGGGTCACGTTGGAGGTGGCGAAACTGGCGGAGGACTATGTGTTGTATGTGCCGGCTGGTGGGGTGAAAGGTGAGGACCAGGGGGACTGCCCTTGTTGCGAGTGGGGGAATGGGGAGAGAGGGCAGTGTTGCGCGGTATGGAGGAGACCCTGGTGCGAGCCTCATCTATAGTGCGGGAGGGGAATCCCCGTTCTCTGAAGAATGAGGACATTTGTGATGACCTGGTGTGGAACACCTCATCCTGGGAGCAGATGCGGCGTAGATGGAGGAATTGGGAATAGGGGATGGAGTCCTTACAGGAAGCAGGGTGGGAGGAAGAGTAGCTGTGGGAGTCAGTTGGTTTGTAGTGGATGTCGGTCAGGAGTGTATCACCTGCAATAGAGATGGTGAGGTCAAGGAATGGTAGGGAAATGTCGGAAATGATCCAAGTGTATTTAAGTGCCGGATGGAAGTTGGTGGTGAAATGGATTAAGTCAGTCAGTTGTGTGTGGGTGCAGGAGGTGACACCAAAGCAGTCGTCGATGTAACGGAGGTAGAGGTCGGGGATGGGGCCCTGGTACGCCTTGCACAAGGATTGTTCGACGTACCCGACAAAGAGGCAAGCGTAGCTGGGGCCCATGCGTGTGCCCATAGCTACGCCTTGTGTTTGGAGGAAATGGGAGGAGTCAAAAAAGAAGTTATTAAGGGTAAGAACCAACTCCGCTAGGTGGGGGAGGATGTCAGTGGATGGGTATGGGTTGCTCCTCTTGTTGAGGAAGAACCGGAGGGCTTTGAGACCATCCTGGTGGGGGATGGACGTGTAGAGTGACTGGACGTCCATGGTGAAGATGAGAGGATGGGGGCCTGGAGAATGGAATGCGCGGAGCCGACGGAGAGTGTCTGAGGTATCTTGAACATAGGTGGGGAGGGATTTAACAAAGGGGGATAGGATGGAGTCAAGGTATGTGGAAATGTGTTCGGTGGGGCACGAACAGGCAGAGACAATGGGTCTGCCGGGGTTTTAATAGAGAGTATTCTGAGGGATAGGTTATCGAGGCATCTGGACGGGCAAGGACTGATTAGGGATAGTCAGCATGGTTTTGGAAGTGGGAGATCGTGTCTCACAAATCTGATTGAGTTTTTTAAAGACGTGACCAAAAAGGTTGATGTGGGCAGGGCTGGAGATGTTGTATACATGGATTTCAGTAAGGCATTTGACAAGGTTCCGCATGGTAGGCCGCTCCAGAAGGTTAGATCGCATGGGATCTGAGGAAAGATAGCTGAATGGATAACAAATTGGCTCCATGGAAGGAAGAAGAGGGTGATGGTGGAAGGTTGCCTCTTGAACTGGAGGCTTGTGACTAGTGGAGTACCTCAAGGTTCAGTGCTGGGCCCGTTACTGTTTGTCATCTACATCAATGATTTGGATGAGAACATACAGGGCAAGATTAGCAAGTTTTCTGATGATACAAAAGTGGGTGGTTTTGCAGATAGTGAAGATGGTTGTGCAAGATTGCAGCAGGATCTGGATCGGTTGGCCAGGTGGGCTGAAGAATGGTTGATGGAATTTAATACAGAGAAGTATGAGGTGTTGTATTTTTGGACGTCTAACAAGGGGAGGTCCTACACAGTGAATGGTAGGCCTCTGGGGAGTGTTGTAGCGCAGAGGAATCTAGGAGTGCAGGTGCATGGTTCTTTGAAGGTCGAGTCACAGGTAGATAAGGTGGTCAAAAAGGATTTTGGCACATTGGCCTTCATCAGTCAGAGTATAGACGTTGGGAGGTCGTGTTGCAGTTCTATAACACATTGGTGAGATCGCATTTAGAATATTGTCAACCTTGAAAGACTTCAGAGAAGATTAACAAGGATGTTGCCAGGACTCTATTCAATGGAGCACAGAAGGATGAGGGGTGATCTTATATTGTACAAAATCATGAGAGGAATAGATCGCGTAGACGCCCTTTTTCACACAAAGGATGGTGGGTGTATGGAATGAGCTGCTGGAAGAGGTAGTTGAGGCAGGGACAACCGCATCGTTCAAGAAAGCAATTAGACAGGTTCATGGAAAGGACAGGTTTAGAGGGATGTGGGCCAAACACAGGCAAGTGGGACTAGTGTAGATGGGACATGTGGCCGACGTGGGTTAAATTGGTCCAAAGAACCCGATTCCACACTGTATGACTCAATAACTGTGGCTTCACTGAAGCTCAAGGGAACTAAGATCCCAGTGAGTTTCAAGTGAGCGCAAGAAACATTGGTGAGCCAAATACTGAACCGTGGAGATTTCTGAATAGTCTGATAGTCGGCCATCAATGTGCTTCTGTACTCACATTGTTAACTCCAAACATTAAAATCCTCTATCATCTTATTGGGGAGAGGATATACAGCATGGAAACAAGTCCTTTGGTCCACTAAATCCGCGCTGACCACTAGCCATCCACATACACCAATCCTACACTAATCTAATCCAACTGTATTCGCTCCATATTGTCAGATTCTATCAATTACCTACACACTGGAGAAATTTACTGCAGCTAGTTAGCCTAACAACTTCACATGTTTGGGATATGGAGGGGGGGGGAGGGATTGGAGCACAGGTACCTGGTCACAGTGAGAATGTGAAAGGTCTATATAGAGCATACCCAAGGTCAAGATGGAACCTGGGTCTCTGGCTACTAGTCTCAAAGCTGAATATACTAAAATACCAACTACATTCTCCACAACTTGAAGATAGTTCACAGGAAAAAATAATTAAAAGTGATTTACTCACAGTGCTGGACCCTTCTGGTGGTAAAATCTCATGAGTCATTCCATACTTTAAGGAGGCTACTTTATCCTTAAACTTATCAAATACAGACTGAGGTCTAGCCTTGGATAGTTCATATGCACTTGCTGTCATGTTGTCACGTAGGAACTGAAAAGCAAGTTGTATTTGGCCTCTGTCTTTTGCCAGTTTGGCTGGTTTTGACTGAAGATCAAGCCATCTATAAAGAAAAAAAATATTAAAAGTTTCTGCTTTTTTAACAAAGAAAACAAGTACATACACAATTTCCACATGAACAGCAAACCTACATGTTCCCTCCATGCCTTATTGCCCCGCACATAGTGCAAAATGAGATTCTCATGGAGAAATTCCGCCCTGTATCATTTACTCTTTACTTACAAAATAGCCACAAAGTCCATACCTCCCAAAAAGTGGCAATACAAGCAGATAAAGAGTAAAAGAAGGCATATGGTATGCTTGCCCTTATCGTTTTGGGATTAAGTGCAAGAGTCACGGAGTCTTATAAAGCATCGATTAGGCAACATTTGGAGTACTGTATGCAGCTCTCATCTTTCATGGAATGGAGCAGAGGGTGATGATGGAAGGATGCTTTTCAGACTGGAGGCCTGGGACTAGTGGCGTGCCATATGGTTCAGCGCTGGGCCCTTTGCCATTCGTCATTTTTATCAATGATTTGGGTGAGACCGTACATGGCATGATCAGCAAGTTTGCAGGTGACAAAGAAGTGGGTGGAATTGTAGATAGTGAAGACTGTTGTCAAAATTGCAGCAGGATCTTGATCGGTTGGGCAGGTGGGCTGAAGAATGATTGATGAAATTTAATACATGGAAATGTGAGGTGTTGAATTTTGAGCTGTCTACCATGGGCTGAACCTACACAGTGAATGCTGGGGCTCTGGGGAGTGTTGACGAGCAGAGAGATCTTGAAGTGCAGTCACATAGTTCCTTGAAGTGGCATTACAGGTATACGGGTGGGTAAAAAGACTTTTGGCACATTGGCCTTGATCAGTCAAAGTATTGAATATAGATCTTTGGATATCATGTTGCAGTTATATAAGATACTGGTTGAGGCGATACTTAGATTATTGTGTTCAGTTTTGGGCACCATGTCATAAGAAATATGTTGTCAAGCTAGAATGGGCGCAGAGAATATTTACAAGGATGGTGCCAGGATTTGAGCGCCTGGGCTATAGGGAGAGGTAGAGCAGGCTAGGACTTTGTTCCTTGGAGTGCAGGAGGATGAAATGTGATCTTATGGAAGTGTACAAAATTATGAGAGGAATAGTTTGTTTAAATACACAATGTCCCTTGCCCAGGGTAGGGGAATCGAGAACGAGAGAACATAGGTTTAAGGTGAAAGAGGAAAGATTATATAGGAACCTGAGGGGTAACTGTTTTTACACAATGGGTGGTGGGTGAATGGAATGAGCTGATGGAAGCGGTAGCTGAGGCAGGTACAATCACAAAGTTTAAGAAACATTTAGACCGGTACATGGATAGGATAGGTTTAGTAGAATGTGAGCCAAACGCCGGCTGGTGGGACTAATGTAGATAAGACATGTTGGTCAGTGTGGGCAAGTTGGACTGAAGGACTTGTTTCCACGCTGAATTACTCTATGACTCCACGACTTGGGATGAAGGGCTGTTTCCATGCTATATGACTCTATTGTTAATCCTGTCAGTTCCGTTCCATCATAATCTTGAGGAATATTCTCTCTGATCTGCCTATCAAAGCACTGATTTATATTGGTGACACAAGGAACTGCAGATGCTGGTTTCCACTATCCTTCTAACAAGTAAATTTCATATCATGCCCTATTAATTGCTCCAAGACCCTCATTCTGTTTGTGAAACCCATAAGATAAATAATTTCAAATTTAAGCTTTAGACAACAGACAACAGGTGCAGGAGTAGGCCATTTAGCCCTTCGAGCCAGCACCGCCATTCAATGTGATCATGGCTGATCATCCACAATTGGTACCCCGTTCTTGCCTTCTCCCCATATCCCTCGACTCCGCTATCTTTAAGAGCTCTATCTAACTCTCTTTTGAAAGCATCCAGAGAACCGGCCTCCACCACACTCTGAGGCAGAGAATTCCACAGACTCACAACTCTCTGTGTGAAAAAGTATCTCCTCGTCTCCGTTCTAAATGGCTTACCACTTATTCTTAAACTGTGACCCCTGGTTATGGACTCCCCAAACATCAGGAACAGGTTTCCTGCCTCTAACGTGTCCAAACCCTTAATAATCTTATATGTTTCAATAAGATCCCCTCTCATCCTTCTAAATTCCAGAGTATACAAGCCCAGCCGCTCCATTCTATCAACATATGACAGTCCCGCCATCCGGGGAATTAACCTTGTGAACCTACGCTTCAATACCTCATTAGCAATAATATCCTTCCTCATATTTGGAGACCAAAACTGCACACAATACTCCAGATGTGGTCTCACTAGTGTCCTGTACAACTGCAGAAGGACCTCTTTGCTCCTATACTCAACTCCTTTTGTTATGAAGGCCAACGTGCCATTCGCATTCTTCACTGCCTGCTGTACCTGCATGCCTACTTTCAGTGACTGATGAACAAGGACCCCCAGATCCTGTTTTACTTCCCCTTTTTCCAACTTGACACCATTTAGATAATAATCTGCCTTCCTGTTTTTGCCACCAAAATAGATAATCTCACATTTATCCACATTAAACTGCATTTGCCATGCATCTGCCCACTTTTAATCCCTTCATCTACATCATTAATATATATTGTAATTAGCTGCGGTTCCAGCACCAAGCCTTGCAGTACCCCACTAGTCACTGCCTGCCATTCTGAAAGGGACCTGTTAATCTCTACTCTTTGTTTCCTGTCTGCCAACCAATTTCCTATCCACGTCAGCACCCTACCCCCAATACCATGTGTTCTAATTTTGCCCACTAATCTCCTATGTGTGACCTTATCAAATGCTTTCTGAAAGTCCACGTACACTACATTCACTGGCTCCCCTTGTCCATTTTCCTGGTTACATCCTCAAAAGATGATCCTTATCAGTTTATTTATTCATGTGTGTATATATTTATATAATGATATATGGATACATCTGTTTTGTAGTCAATGCCTACTATGTTTTGTTGTGCTGAAGCAAAGCAAGAATTTCATTGTCCTATCAGGGACACATGACAATAAACTCACTTGAACTTGATTAGTAAAGCATGATTTCCCTTTTGTAAATCCATGCTGACTCAGACCGATCCTGCCACTGCAATCCAAATGTGCTGCTATTTCATCTTTTATAATTGACTCCAGCATCTTCCCCACCACCAATGTCAGGCTATCTGGTCCATAATTCAATGTTTTATCTCTCCCGCCTTTCTTAAAAAGTGGGATAACATTAGCTACCCTCCAATCCACAGGCACTGATCCTGAATTTATAGAACATTGGAAAATGATTAAACAGTGCGTCCACGATTTCTAGAGCCACTTCCTGAAGTACCCTGGGATGCAGACCAACAGACCCTGGGGATTTATCAGCCTTCAGTCCCATTTGTCTACCCAACACCATTTCCTGCCTGATGTGAATTTCCTTCAGTTCCTCCGTCACCCTAGATCCTCTGGCCACTAGTACATCAGTGAGATTGTTTGTGTCTTCCTTGGTGAAAGTCGGATTCAAAGTACCCGTTCAACTCGTCTGCCAGTTCCTTGTTCCCCATAATAAATTTGCCCTTTTCAGTCTTCAAGGGTCCAATTTTGGTCTTAACTATTTTTTTTCTCTTCACATACCTAAAGAAGCTTTTACTATCCTTCTTTATATTCTTGGCTAGCTTACCTTTGTAGCTCATCTTTTCTCCCCGTAATGACTTTAGTTATCTTCTGTTGCTCTTTAAAAGTTGCCCCTGGCTTCCTGCTCATCTTTGCCTTGTTATACTTCTTCTCTTTTATTTTTATATTGTCCCTGACTTCCCTTGTCAGCCACGGTCGCTCCTTCACTTGGAATCTTTCTTCCTCTTTGGAATGAACTGGTCCTGCATCTTCTGTATTATTCCCAGAAAAACCTGCCATTATTGTTTCACTGTCATTCCTGCTTTCCAGTCAACTTTGGCCAGCTCCTCCGTCATGGCTCCATAGTCCCCTTTGTTCAACTGTACTACTGACCCCTCCAATTTACCCTTCTCCCTCTTAAATTGTAGAATAAAAATTGTAGAATAATTGTAAAATATTATGGTCATTACCTCCTAATGGCTCCTTTACCTTGAGTTCCCTTACCAAATCCGGTTTATTACACAAGACTAAATCCAAAATTGCCTTCTCCCTGGTAGGCTCCAGTACAAGCTGCTCTAAGAATCCATCACGGAGGCAATCCACAAACTCCCTTTCTTGGGGTCGAGTATCAACCTGATTTTTGCAGTCTACCTGCATGTTGAAATCTCCCATAACAACCATAGCATTACCTTTACAACATGCCAATTTTTAACTCTTGATTCAACTTGCACCCTATATCCGTTGATGGAAATGGGTTTATTGTGTGTCATTTGTCATAGCTGCTTTCTTGTATCTCCTACTCTCTCTCTCCCTCTCTCTCTTTCTCTGTTTACATTACAAAATGTTCCTTAATGGTATATAATCTCCATTTTTTTCTGTCACCTCCTCTTTCTTTCTGTGTGCCATTTCTTCAGCACACCTTCTGCCACTAAGAAGCATGTCCTCACATATTCTTCTGGGTTGAAATTTGACAGAGGAGGTCCCACCAACTTAATAAATAGAAGAGTTGAGAGATTATCAGTTTGAAGTCTTGCACGTTGTGGTGACACGCAGAAATTCATGCCACTGAAGCTTCTTTCACATTCTGCTGTTGATACCGGAATTGTATTTACAGCCGTTAGCAGCTACTGAAAATCTGCAGAAACTATCTTCCATTTCTATCTTCCTTGAATTCTCTGAAGGTTCTGACACAAAGCTGACCATTTAAGTCAAATTGTTCTGCCATTTTTTCCTACATCATTATCCCCAAAGGTAAAAAGTGAATCTTCTGGAATATTGTTAATATGTAAATATTTTGACTTGTTAATTAACTTTTAATATTTATCATTGTAAGCTGTTGTAGATTAAAGCAGCCTGGATTTCATATTATAGACCAAATTCCTCAAAAAACGTTGTCTATGTATAGTACGTACTTTTCCAGCTCTCAAATTTATTCCATTAAATATCATCTGGCTTGTTGCTTTCTCCACTTGAGTATAACATTTTCCTGGCTTCTCCATTTGACATTCAAGAACCTTGATAGTTCGTTTAATTTCCTCATGTGCTTACTAAGTGTACAATTTTGGTTCTGCAGTTTAAATGACAGTTCAGACAACTCTAGCAAACTGTCCATCAACAAGCCCAAATTATTTACAAAAGCTGATGATTCTAATACTTTTTTCAGCCCCTCGTACTTTGCTGTCTCTGCACTAGATCTTGAAGCATCACAGCTTGCTTTTCCAAAATACTCCCAAATAGCTTTATAAGACTGCCACATTGGCTTTACAGTTCGGTAAGATGAAACAACCCATCTCACACTGAAAACACGACCAATTTTCAACTGTTGACAGTGAAGAGCCGCAGCACATGCAGTTAACCCATCCTGATTCTTAGGAGACCTATGATATAAGGAATACAATTTATCACAAAATATCTGAAAATGAGTCAAACCTGCAACTTCATTTAATGCATCACCTACGCTGAGTTCAAGGCTGTGACTGGCACAGTGCCAAAGAGTAGCAATAGGGAAATCATCAAGAAATCGTTTTGCAACCCCTGCATTTCGTCCTAACATTACTGATACACCATCAGTTACAAGTGATATTCACATTTTCTTGTAGGTACTGTATTGAAAAAACACCTCTTTATAAGCAATTTAGAAGCCAATCATATATAGATTTTGCATTTGCACCAAGTTTCATATGTTCTAAGTCAAAATAGAATGATATAGGTTGGGAAGATTTACCAAATGCTGCTCTCAAGCAGACTACTTGAACAGTTTTCCCATTAATAGTAGTAGATTCATCAATCATAATAGACATTTTAGATTGTTTTGAAATTATATTTTCCACCAGTGTCTTTCGTATCTGGTTCCCTATGTGGTGCGAGTGGTACAGCGGGAGGGGCACAGTGGCAGAGAGGGAGAGGGGCAGAGCGGCACAGCGGGAGAGAGGCAGAGAGGGAGAGAGGCAGAAAGGCAAGAGAGGCACAGCGGCAGAGAGGCACAGCAGAGAGGCGCAGCTGCAAATAAAATAAAGTGGAATAATAAAATAACGTGACTTTACCTGAGCCCTTGCTCGCGGTCCGGTAGCCCTGACAGTGAGTTTAAGAAATTCTCCCGTGAATTTTATTCAAAGGAACGTGGCAACATTAATACATGGTCAAACAACAATTACATTTACTGAGGAATGTGGATCGATGTATTGATGACACATTGTATAACTACGTGTTAACTACTGGCTGTTAGCAAGTGCTAACAGTGGCAGTTAACAAATCATTTTCTTCTGAGTTCAAAAAAGTGATAAACCACTCGAATCTTTCTGCAGTACTCATTAAACCCCAGCTGGAAACTGAAAAGTAGGGGAACGCCGTCCCCATGCATCCCCCCCCCCCCCCACCCCCCCCGCCACTGCCTATATCCAGGCTACTGTTTGGGGGCCTGTAGATAACTCCCATTAGGGCCTTACAATTTCTCAGTTCTGTCCATACTGACTCTACATCTCCTGATTCTATGTCACCCTTCGCAAGGGACTGAATTTCATTCCTCACCAACAGAGCTACCCCACCCCCTCTGCCCTCCTATCTGTTTTTTTGCTTGGACGTATAGCCTTGAATATTCAGATCCCAGCCCTGGTCCTCTTGCAGCCATGTCTTTGTAATTCCCACATCATACTTGCCAATTTCTAACTGAGCATCAAGCTCATCCACTTTATTTCTTATACTTTGCGCATTCATATATAACACTTTGACCGGCATAGTAGCCATTTAGCTTAACTCAGTATGTTATAACTATAACCAGTTACTTTTAAATTTTATCTGCCTGTAATTATGAGGGTGGGATTTATTACGTAGTCGGAGGCGTGTTTGCGGCTGGGATTCTCGCGTAGACGCCCTAGTAGTTTTTTGTTTACTATGAAGCATGGGGGAAAGAAACTATTAATCAAGAGACTGTGTTATTGAAGATTTATCTTTCGACAGCATTGAATGTCTAGTGGAGAGCTCGTGAATGCGTATCGATTATTATCTCCCAAACCCGTCTTTAATCATAGTGGCTAGAGGAAAGATTCCTTGATCGATATACAAATATGCCACTACATTCGGTATTCACCTCCCCTCTTACTCCAGTCACTATTGGCCCTAACTTTAATCTCTTATCCCTTCTCGAACTTTCCTTCCCAGTAATTCGGGAGTCTTTTGTAGCTTTTCCTGTACTCACTTCCCCTTTAACTCCATCTTTCTACTCCCAACTATTCCCCCCCCCCCCCCCCCACTATTTAGTTGGAACACTATCTTTCCTATTTTCATCATGTGCACATACTACCATTTTATTCAATTTGCTATGCAGTGCGGGACATGCAATAAATATCTCAAAATTGAAACTTAAAACAAATCAGCAACAAACTGAAAAAATGAAGCCTAAATTTTGAGGCCCATACAAAAGCAACTTCATTTCTACAGGCTTTGGTGGGAAGGATGTCATGTTTCCATCCTTATAACTATAAAACTCTGATCGCACGCGCGTGCGTGTGTGTGTGTGTGTGTGCGCGATCACATGTACGCGAAGAAACGACGCGCTAACGACAAATTTTTTACATATTCCGGTAGATTTATCGGGTGAAATCAAAAATCACCTTATCCCTTATCTGAAAATTTCATGCATTATTTCTCAAGTTATTTATGAAAATGTTCGCAAATCTCAAATAACTTAAAAAAAAACTAGATGGTCTCGCTGATTACGTCACAATGGATCTGACTGACTGACTGACTCTGCCTGCCTCTGCTCGCGTGGCGAGTGACGTCAACCCTGTTATGTTTTCTGTACTTCTTGGCTTCTTAACTTTTACTTCTTTAAATTTGTCACTTAACGTTTTTAAACTGCTGCTCAGGTCGTACTGCTCGCTCCGCTGGGCTCCTTGAAGTTCTAGAACGTTGGCAGTGGTTGTTATCGCCGTGCGGGGCAGCGCGGTGGGAAGGTGGCCCTGGCGGCCATCACTCCCTCTGGGAGACGCCATCTATGGAGAGCTGTGATTCCTCGTTCGATCGCAGGTACTCGGGGAATCATGACGCCTTTTCCTCGCTGGTGATCCTGATCCCACCTGGCGATCTCTGGCTGTCACGGGGGATGACCTCCTCTCCGTCTCCCCCACCCGATCGTCTGTCACACAGGTGGGAAGGCTTCCCATCGCGGTCGCCACGATCGGCCGGCCCTGCTTCTTTTGACTGCCGCCCGCGCGCAGCAGCAGGGCCACCCGCTCAAGATGCTGCAAATCGGAAACCCTAGCTCCAAAAGTCAGCAAGCTCCCCTGCCTCTGTGTCCCTCTCTGTGCCCCTCTATACCTATGTCCCTCTCTGTGCCTCCGTGCCCCCCTATGTCCCGCTCTGTGCCTCCGTCTCCCTCTCTGTGCATCTGTGTCCCTCTCTCTATCCCCTTCCTCTCTAGCCGCGCCTGTGAGTTGGGGGCTTTGCGTGAGGGGATAGGGCGGGCATGGGGTAAAATGAGTGAATGAATAATATTAATATTATATCAATGGGGGTGGTTAGTGTGTGTGTGCACGTATGTGCGTGGGTGTGTGTGTGTGTGTGGGAAGTGGTTAGTGTGTGTGTGTGTGTGTGTGTGTATGAGAAAGGTTGGTTAGTATGCGTGTGTGTGACGCTGCAGGCCACCCACTCCCCTTGCAACCATGTGTTGAGGGGACGGGACCCAACAGGTCCCACTTGGTCTAGTATAACTATAAAACTCTGATCTTGGATGCGTGTGTGTCTGTCTGTGTGTGTGTCTGTGTGTTTGTGTCTGTTTATGTGTGTGTGTATGTTTATGTCTGTGTGTGTTTTTGTGTGTGTGTATGTGTGTGTGTGTGTGTCTGGTGTGACTGTGTGTGTGTGTGTGTGTGTGTGTGTGTCTATATCTGTCTGTGTGTGTTCACATCTACTCGAAGAAACGACGCACTAACGGGAACATTTTTATATATTCCGGTAGAGATTTACCCCCTGGAGTCAAAGATTGGCTTACCTTAAAATGTTGTGCTTTATTTCTTGAGTAACTAATAAAAATGTTCACAAATCTGAAATGTTTTTGAAAATAGAAACCGAGCGGCTTTGGCTGATGACGTGACAATGGTTCTGCATGCTCCAGGGTCTGCATGCTGTGCCTGCCCTGTGAGTGACGTCCCCCCGCGAGCTGCTGCCGCCCCCCCACGAGCTGCCGCCCGGCTCCCCTCCTCCTCTCCCACCCTCCTCTATCTCCCCTCCCGCTCCTCTCTCTCCCCCCTCCTCCCTTACCAGCAGAGATACCCCACCACCTCTGCCACATGTCTGTCTTTCCAATAGGACGTGTAAAACCTTGAATATTCAGTTCCAAGATCCGATCCTCTTATAACCACGTCTCTGTAATACTCATAACATCATACCTCCAATTTCTAATTGTTCTACAAGCTCATCCACTTTGTTCCTTCTACTACGTGCATTTAAATATAACACCTTTAATTCGGTATTCGTTTCCCAATTTTGATCGGACGTTACTCTCTTATCGCTTCTTAAACGTTCCATCCAATTACTTCTGAAGACTTCTGTAACTGTCTGATATAAAGCTTCAATATATTAAGTGAACCATCATGTTGGAAATGTGGAATACAAAATCTAAAAAACGATTAAATGGAATCATGGCTGCTTTCCTTTTTAATTGTCACTAATTATGAGTGTCCGATTATGCAATCATATTTCTAAATAATCAAACAATTCATTATGAATAATTTATTATTCAATAAACCAAGAGTATTCTCCACAGCTTTTCCGACTGCAATAGGAAAATGCGACCGATGTACAACTCCAAACCTTCTATCTTGCTAAATATATTTCTGAATCAACACATGTCGATAGTGGTAAAAAAGCATATGGTATGGGGCATTGTGTAGAAAAGACAGGAAGACATATTGCAGCTTTATTAAGCTTTGGTCTGGCTGCATTTAAAGTATTGTCTCCAGGTCTGGTCGCCCCATTACAGGATGTGGAGGCTTTGGAGAGGGTGCTGAAGAGGTTTACCAGAAATGTTGCGTGGATTAGAGGGTATTAGCTACAAGGAGAGTTTGGACAAACTTGGATTGTTTGCTCTGGAGCGTCAGAGGCAGAAGCGAGACCGGATAGAAGTATATAAAATTATAAGAGGCATAGATACGAGGCACGGCCCCAACAAATCTCACCAATTTTTTCGGGATGCATCTTCTTTCTTGTGGCTTGTACAGCCTAACGTTGTAGGACAACTTGTTCTGTGCATGTCGAGTTGATTGCATTAGTCGAAACACGGCGGACCATGTGAAGGTTGCAATCTTCCACCCCCTCAGGATGCATAACAGCATGGTTTGGGAACAGCTCCATCCAAGATCACGAGAAATTGCAGAGTATTGTTGATGCAGCCCAGATCACACAGACCAACCTCCCTTTCATTGACATGTCACGATGCCTTGGCAAGGACACCAGCATAATCAAGGACGAGTCATCCCCTGACCACTCCCTCTTTCCCCTTCTCCCAGGCAAGAATTCAAGTAGTGTGAAAACGCTTACCGCCAGATTCAGGGACAGTTTCTTCAAAGCTGTTATCAGGCTGCACCATCCAACCAACAAACAACTAGAGAGCAGTCCTGAGCTTCTATCAACCGCATTTGAGACCCTTGGACTATTTTTGATTGGCCTTTACTAGACTTTATCTAGCACTAAATGTTATTCACGTTATTCCCTTTATCATGTATCTGTATACTGTGGATCGCTCGATTCTAATAATGTATTGTCTTTCCGCTGACTGGTTAGCACGCAACAAAAGGTGCATACACAGTGGCGCAGCGGTAGTTATTGCCTTAGAAGGCCAGAAACCCTGATTGGATCCTGAGTACGGGTACTGTCTCTATGGCATTTGTATGTTGTCCTTATGACCACCTGGGTTTTCTCCGGGTGCTCTGGATTCCTCCCACACTCCAAGGACATACAGGTTTGTAAGTTAATTGGCTTCTGTAAATTGATCATGGTAGACTCATTGTGGTGCTCAGATGTAGCAGTCCTATCCAACTCCTGCCCTCCGCGCCTAGAACACCTGGTGATGAAGTGCCATCCCTTCTACCTCCAGAGGGATTTCACCTCCATCATCATGACTGTGGTCAACATCCCACCCCAGGCAGAAGTCCATCTAGCACAGGATGAGCTGCACGCCATGGTCAACAATCACCAGTCGACATTCACAAAGCCTTTACCATCATATCCAGGGACTTCAACAAAGCCAGCCTGAAGAAACACCACCAGCACATGTCCTGTAGCACCAGAGAAGCAAACACCCTCGACTACTGCTGTACTACCATCAAAGATGCCTATAGTTCCATCCTTCACCCTCACTTTGGGAAATCTGACCACTCGGCTGTGTTCCTTCATCCTGCATATAGGCAGCGAATAAAGAGCGTAGCTCTCCGAACGGTGAGGACTGCACAGAGCTGGTCAGGGAGGCAGAGGATCGATTCTTGAATAGTCGGTAGACTGAGCTAAGTCGGCAATGGAACTGAATGAATACGCCACAGTTGTTACCGACTGCATTAAAAAATGTGTGGCGGAATGTGTTCCCCAACCAGAAGCCTTGGATGAACCAGGAGAGGTCCGCATTCTTTTGAGGACCATATCTCAGGCATTCAAATCTGGCGAAGCGGAGCTATACAAGTCCAGATATGCCTTGATAAGGTCATCAAAAAGTCTAAAAGCATCTTTTGCTCCACACTGGAGGATGAGGCAGATATTCGGCAGCTGAGGCAGGGGTGGAATGCCATCACTTGCTACAAGGTGAAATCGGGGGCAGCTCCAGCACCAGCGAAGCATCACTCCCAGAAGCAATCAATGCAGGAGAACCTCAGACGATCTTTAATCGGACTCTATCTTGTAATAAACGCTATTCCCATTACCATGTGTTACATATGCACGGAGCAAAAATGACCAAGGTAGACCCCATATGAAAATGCAGGCTCATTTATTTATGGCAAACAGGAAGTGTCTGAGCGGACCAAGTATGTGATCGCGGTGGACCCTAAACGAATGACATGCAATCGACCCGTTCCGATTGGACAAAGATACCGACGGACTGTGTGATAGACAAGCGTGTGGTTTCACAGGGCTGTGATGCGCGCATTCACAATAGGTTCATCCCTCCCCCCCTAGGAGGGGACTGCAGGGAAAAGAGAAAAAAAGAAAACCAATCAACTACACATAGAATAACATCCGCTGTTACACGGCCGAGTACCGGTCGACCGGTCGACTCACCCATGTGGTTCGCCACAGGGGAGCATCTTCTATCTGAGGCTATCAGATGGTATCTATCCCTAATCTGAGGAAAGACATTCTTGCCCTAGAGGGAGTACAGAGAAGGTTCACCAGACTGATTCCTGGGATGGCAGGACTTCCATATGAAGAAAGACTGGATAGACTCGGCTTGTACTCGCTTGAATTTAGGAAATTGAGGGGGGGATCTTATAGAGACTTACAAAATTCTTAAGGGGTTGGACAGGCTAGATGCAGAAAGATTGTTCCCGATGCTGGGGAACTCCAGAACAAGGGATCACAGTTCAAGGATAAGGGAGAAGTCTTTTAGGACCGAGATGGGAAGATCATTTTTCACACAGAGAGTGGTGAGTCTGTGGAATTCTCTGCCACAGAAGGTAGTCGAGGCTAGTTCATTGGCTATATTTAAGAGGGCGTTAGATGTGGCACTTGTGGCTAAAGGGATCAGGGGGTATGGAGAGAAGGCAGGTATGGGATACTGAGTTGGATGATCAGCCATGATCATATTAAATGGCGGTGCAGGCTCGAAGGGCCGAATGGCCTACTCCTGCACCTATTTTGTATGATTCTATGATTTCAGTGTCTCTTTGATCACCTGCTGAAGAGATCTGTAGAATTGGAAGCCCTTCATCACTTGGTGTTGTATTTGTTTTTCACCTGCTTGAACAATGGCTTTGTTCGCCCAGGGGTGCTTCGGTCTCTTCCCTGGGTATTTCATCAGTTCTCTGGTGTACATGATCTAGATGTCACCTGACAAACTCTTCTGTCTGAGAGTCTAGTTTAGCCACTTGATACTTACAATGCCGAACAACGGCTAGTTGCCAGCCTTCTTCGTGCGTGAGTAGAGGATATACTTTGTCGTCAGTGCCAAATGTTCGTGTCCTGGTGTGGGTATCACAGTTCTGCTTCATGGCCTCTTTTTTGCTGCATATACGTTCCTGGATGGTTGACTGTAGAAGTTGGTAAGTAAAGGGTGTTTGAACATTAATTTAGCGGGGGGGGGGGGGGGGGGATGTGCCCATTAATTAATTTTGAGTAGTCCGATAATGGAAAAGGAAACAACTTAATTTTGTATTCCAGTCAACTTTTGACGTTAGTTTCATGCGGCCTTGTTCCACTGTTTGCACTCAGGGCTCAAAATTAACGGTTGCCCGGGTGCCAATGGCCACCTAAAGTCCCGCCGGCCAACCTAAAAGCCATGTCATTTTGCCTGGCTTGGCACTGCAGATACAGGTTTATACCGTAGACACAAAAAACTGGTGTAACTCAGCGGGTCAGGCAGCATCTCTGGAGAAAAGGAATAAGTGAAGTTTCTGGTCGTCGGCGGCAGCTGCTGTAATGCGGGGTGATGGAGGGTCAGAGTGAATGACGGGCCCCGCACAACAGCAGCAGGGGCGAAGGCGGCTCCACCTCCTCCCGCCCGCCCTGATAGCGGCCGCTGCGTGCCACTCCGCCAACGGCGATAACCGCTTTCAAAACAAACCCTCCCACACGCTGAGGCCGGGAGGAGGGAGGGAGGGAGGAAGGAAGGGGGAGACCCCTTCTGCCGTTTGAAGCACCTGCACCGCCCGGCCCCGCACCTTCCTGTTGGCTGGCAAGGAGGCGGTGGCGAGGAGATCCCAACTGCCTTCCGCTTTGGCGGCGGCACACGGGGACGGCCAAGGCAGCGGGACGATGTTGCCGGTGATGTCCGAGGAGCGCTGACCTTCCTTCCTCTCCACCTCCCCTCTCCCTTCCTCTCTCTCTCGTACGGCCCCCCTCATCCTGGGACCCCTCCTCTCCATCTCCACTGATCTCCCAATCCATCACTGACATTCAGTCCTCACTGACATCCCCTGTGCTTCCCTCCCCATCTACCCCCCCCATCTATTCATCCTGCACTGATCTCCATATCCACCTCCCATCCATCCTACACTGGTTCCCCAATTCATCCTGTACTGACCCCCCTTCCCATCCATCCTGCACTGCTCCACCCATTCACCCTGCACTGATCTCCCGATCCATCCTGTACAGACCCCCCCTCCATTTATTCTGCACCGATCCTCCCATCCATCCTGTAGTGATCTTCCCATTCATCTTTTACTGATTCACTCCATTCATCCAGTACTGATCCTCCCATCCATCCTGCACTGATCCCCCATCAATCCTGTAGTGAACCACCCATTCATCCTGCACAGATCTCCCCATCCATCCTGTACTGAACTCCCCATTCATCCTGTCTGAAGAAGGGTCTCGACCCGAAACGTCGCCTATCTCCTTCGCTCCTTAGATGCTGCTGCACCCGCTGAGTTTCTCCAGCTTTTTGTGTAACCCTCCCCATTCATCCTGTAGTGTTCCCCACATTCATCCTGCACTGTTTCCCCCCCCATCCCTCCCGTACTGATCCCCCCATTCAACCCCCACTGATATCCCCGTGCTCTCCTCTCGCAATTTTACCTACTCCAAGCAACGCACTAATTCCCCTACCTCAATCCATCCATTCTGCACCGATTGCCTTCTCAACCAACCCCCCCCCCCCCACCCCCGGTTATCTATCCATTCCAAATTGATTCACCCATTCCCCCCTGACCCTACTGTGCTGGAAATGTCTTCAGAGCGAACAATGACTATGTTTGATAACAGAATGCAATCAAATGTGTTTTAAATCCCAATGTTATTATTTGTTTTAATCCATAAAGATGGATTAATTAAATAGTGAACACATGAAACATTAAAACCGCAGTGTTCAATTGTCACTGCTACCGTTGACACGTTATTACTGAATTCATTTTAAAGGCAAATCATTGCTCTTAATATGGAGTATCTGTACTGTTGTTATTTCATGAGCAACATCACAACTATACGTTGGATTTATTCAGGTTTTACTTCTACAGTTGGTCATATACATCACAAATTTTCTGAAGTGGGAATGATGGAAACAGTGTTTATCAATATTTTTTTAATAATCTGGTGCGTAGAAACTGGGTATCTTCATTGCTGTTCATAACACATACATCTCATCTGAATGTCTGGTAATGTGGCATTTTGACACCTTTAAACATATTGCCAAAAGAACATTTGCTGCAGTTATGTCCTTTGGCCATCTCTTGTCAGTTAGTGTAATGTTTAGTCGGTTTTAACAGATATTATCATAAAATGCCTTTAGAAATTTCCTTGCAACCTGTATATTTTGTTGTGGATACATTATGTGGGAAGCGAGAGTGTTTATAGCAATAAATACCCATGCTATGGCCATGTCATGATAATTTTCAGTCCATCACAGAAAATTAATGCATGCATCAATCTGTAGTGTGCATAGTTAAGCATATATGTTACCATGGTCCAGCATTCATTGACACAGGTTGATCATACGCTGAATAATCCAATCACATCTTTATTTGGAAGTGAAAAGAAATAATAAAAATTGCATTAATTGCAACTTGTAAAAAGAGTTGAGATACTGTATTGTAATTTTGCTGGATGTCATTGTGGTATATATGATGTCTTGATTGTTGAATGTTTAGTTTGTGACTTTATTTGAAGCAGAAATAATATGTGAATGCTTCATTGAGCATAATTCCGACTGGTAACTACAGACTTTGTCTGAGCACATTATCGCACATATCATGCAAGCCGTCTTAAATTACCACCTAAACTGTCATTTGGCAACCTAAAAAGCTGCCTAGGTTGCCTGGCTGGCAACAGGAAAAAAAAGTTAAGTGAGAGCCCTGGCACTGCACGCTCAGTAAGTCCATTTGATGCTACGTGATATGGTGCTGTTGTCAGGAGCCTAATACCATTCTTCTCCACAAACTCCTTGAATTCTAAGCTTATGAAAACTGGGCCGTTGTCGGATACAATATTTTCGGAATGCCAAATGGAGCTAAGACTGATCGTAATTTAGATACAGTAGTTGCCGAAGTATACGACATATAAATAGGTAGCACCTCTATCTACTTCGAATGGGCATCAACAATAACCAGAAACGTGTCCCCAGAAAGGTCCGAAATAATCAATATGAATGCGCTTCCAAGAGGAATAGGGCCAGGCCCATGGTTTAAGGGGAACCTTTGGGGATGCATTCTGCGTTTTCTGACAAATGGGACAAGCGCGTACTATATTCTCAATATCTGTATCAATTTTAGTCTAGCACACGTAACTTCTCACCAGTGCCAGGCTAAGCATCATGCAATTCACGGAGTATGCGCCTGCGGCTTTGAGGGGGAACAAATACTCGACTGCCCCATAATATACATCCATCCTGTAGGCTTAGTTCATGTTGACGGCTCGTAAATGTTTCAAACTCGTGAAGGGCTGGTGGGTCAACCAACCTGTAGAGCCCTTTTAACCCATGACAGGAGTGGTTGGCGGGCTGTCCACTGCCTTATGACGTGACTCTTGACTGGCGTTTTATCTAGGCATTGCAAGAGGTGAACAGCCTCGAACAGAGGTACACCAGAGACTATATTCTCAATAATTAATAATCCGTTTAAGGCACCTGCAACAAAGTTTTCTTTTCCGGGGATATACTTCATTGTGTAAGAGTAAGCAGATGGAGATAATGCCCATCGTTGCATTCTCGGTGACGACATCTGTTGGATACCGCACGTCTCTCCCATCAAACATAACATGGGCTTGTGGTCTGTGTGGAGTTCAAAAGGACACCCAAATATGTATAAGTGGAAGTGTTTGATGCTAAACATAATAGCGAGGGCTTCTTGATCAAGTTGTGAAAATTTAATCTCAGCCTGAGACATTGTTCCTGATGCGAAAGTCACGGGCATCTCTGTGCCGCAAGGTATTCGATGCAGATCCTCCATATGGCGATGCGTCACGTTTTATGATTAGGTTTTTCTGGGTCATAATGCAGCAACACAGGAGAGGAACAGAGTGCTATTTTTATTTGTTCTAATGCTCTTTGCTCGGCCATACCCAGTGCTGGTCCTTCTGGAGTAATCAGTGCAAGGGCTTCAACACTGTAGCTGACTGATTTATGAACCGATTATCATGCATGACTAGCCCTCAGAAAAAGCACAATTGTGCAATGTTGGGTGTGGAGCCTCTTTTATGGCTCTGATCTTGTGGTCCTGGGGATGGACACCTGTCTTATCAACTCTAAAGCCTCGGTAATCGACGGTCAGCCAGAAATGTGCACTTTTCACTCTTTGGTGTAAAGCCGGCTTCCTCAAGGCGAGAAAGTACTCCGTCCAATGTTTCAAGATGGTGGGCCTCTGTCATACCGGTTACTAGCAGGTCATCAAGGTAAGCACATGCATAAGGGATATCCTTAGCTAAGTTATCAATAAGGCACTGGAATATACCAGGGGCAGAATTCACTCAAATGGTAGCCACTTGTCACAAAATAGGCCCGGGTGTTGAATGTTGTAACATCCCGCAACTCTTCGTCCAGCGTGAATTGATTATAAGCATGTTTCAGGACTAAAGTTGAGATCTGCTGTCCTCCTGAGAGGGATGCATATAACCCATGGTAGGGGATACATATTCAATTTTATTGCGGCATTGGTGGTTAGGTTAAAGTCACTGTAAATGCGAACGGATCAGTCGGACTTGAGGACTGGCACAATGGGAGCTGTCCACACTGAGTACTACAGAGTTCGATCACACTCGTGGACCTGGACGTGTACCTGGACGTGTACCTGGACTTGCACCTGGACTTGCTCAATCTAAGGAATATTGCGCGGAATACCACACTGGGTTCTCCAGCCCAACAACTGACGTCTCGCCAAACCCGTGCTCCTCTGCCTGTGTCCCAGCAGCTTTTGCAGCCACAAGTTCGTTCCCCGCATGCAGTTCAGAAGCAACTACAATCCAAACGTGACATGCAGAAACGCTTCTTCGGCAAGCCCAGCAAGCCACTTAAACCTCTCGCATGTGGACAAGTGGTCTGTCTCCAGACAAACAAGGGCAACGTCTGGGATACATCTACGGCCCTGCCAAAGTGCCGCGCTCCTATCTGGTCGAAGCGGACGGAGTCATCTACAGATGCAACCATCAACAAATCCTTCCGGTGAAGGAACCGCGTCCTGCAACTCATTATCGTGATGTCTCACGTTTCGTATACCCTCCCGCAGTCGGTCCTGCGTCCCCACTGCCGCCTATCGTTCCCACTGCGGTCTCCCCGCTACCAGCCTGTCGGGCCGCCGGTCGTTTCCCCATTTCCCTCCCCGATATCTTCTCCAGTTAAAGGAGGTGAGGCGGACTCGTACGGCACACGGGCCGGAAGGGTTTGCGGGCCACCTGTTTCTGTGTAATTCTGCAAGTGGATTATTAACATTCCACATATATTGCTTAGCCACCGATGCTTCTTTTGTTTCCACAAGGAAGGATGTAGATTGGCTATTTCATACTAGCCAATTATAGTGCTAAAGAAGGAACTGGGGGAGAAATTTATTCCACTCCACTGACTCTGATAAATATTTATGCACCAAATTTTGATAATCCCCAATTTTTAAAAAAAATTATGGATAAAATAGATGAGTATAATTTTCAAAACGTAATACTAGGGGGGACTTTAACTGTGTTATAGATTCATACTTAGACAAATCAATAAAATTAAGAAAGAGTAGCGCTAAATCCAAGTCTAGTGAATTCTTAAACACTTATATAAAAAACACTAATATAACAGATGTATGGAGAATAGCTAATCCAACAGGAAGGGAATATTTGTTTTACTCATCAGTACACAAAACTTATTCAAGAATTGATTATTTTTTAGTGGACACAAAATTAATACCATATACGATTAATCCTAAATATCACAATAGTATTATTTCTGATCACTCCCCGCTGACTTTTACTTTAAAATTTGAGGGAATGTCAGGTATAAAATTATTTTGGAGTTTTAACACACAAATAGCTAATGAATCACAATGTTACGAGTATTTAAAACAACAAATGAAATTTTTTTTTTGAAACAAATGAGACACCAGGTATTTCACCATCTCTATTATGAAATCTTTTAAGGCATTCATTCGTGGAGTTATAATTTCGTATCAAAGTTTTCTAAATAAAAAAAACAGGACAGAACAATGGACATTAGAAAAGGAAATTAAATTATTAGAAATAGGAAACGCAAAAGACCCAACCATAGACAAACATAATAAGATAACATTATTGAAATTTAAACTTAATCGAATATTACCGGCAAGAGTAATAAGATTATTTCAGATCACAAAACAAGTACAGTGTGAATTTGGGGATAAACCACATAAACTTCTAGCACGACAATTGAAGAAGCAAGAAAAGGAAAAAACAATTAGTAAAATTAAATCAGAGAATGGGGAATTGTTAACTGTACCCAAGGACATTAACAAAAGGTTTGCTCAATTTTATCAAAATTTATATACATCTAAAACTAACATTGAAGACAACAACATTTATATATTTATAAATGTTTTAGATAAGTGTAACTTGCCAAAATTGGATATCTTAGAACAAGAGGAATTAGGAGCTCAGATTACAAGTGAAGAAATAAGAGAAACAATAAAATCACTGAAAAATGGGAAGACACCAGGGCCTGATGGTTTTAATAATGAATTCTATAAAAGATTTCAGGAGTTAATGGTCCCACGATTACTTAAATTATATAGTTATGTTTTTACCAAAAATAAATTACCAGAAACTTTAGCAGAATCTAAAATTACGCTTATACCAAAAAAAGGTAAAGATCTAGAAGATCCAGGCTCGTATAGAGCTATATCACTTTTAAATACAGATCAAAAAATTTTAGCAAAGATTTTAGCAAGAAGATTGAGCAAATATATTAATAAATTGATAAACGGGGTTTATACCCAAAAGACAATCATTTAACAATTTGAGACAACTTTTTAATATAATGTATTCACATAAAGGGGAAAAGGAAGACTTATCAATTGTATCTTTGGATGCAGAGAAAGCATTTGATCAGGTAGAGTGGCAGTATTTATACATAGTACTCCAAAAATTTAATACAGGAGATGGGTAAAATTATTATATGATAATCCAACAGCAAGAATATTAACTAATAATATGTTGTCTCCAAAATTCCAATTATCACGAGGCAATAGGCAGGGATGTGTATTATCACCCCTGCTATTTGCCCTTATGATAGAGCCACTGGCTGAAAGGATAAGAACACATCCGAATATTCAGGGATACAATACTAAGGACTAAATTTCTAATTTCTAATAACAAAATGTCATTATGCGCGGATGATATACTTTTGTATATTAGAAATTCAGAAACGAGTATCCCTAATTTACTAAATGTAATAGAGGAATTTGGCTCCTTTTCTGGATATAGAATAAATTGGAATAAAAGTGAAATTATGTCATTACAGCCCCAGAAAGCGAATCATCTATTAAAATTTCCATTTAAAATTGCAACGGAAAAATTTAAGTATTTAGGTATTCAAGTTACCAGAAGATATAAATCATTATTTAAAGCTAATTTTAGTCCTTTGTTAAATAAATTGAACGCTCTGATTAAATTTTGGAAAACACTACCACTATCTTTTAATTGGCAGAATAAATGCTATAAAAATGATAATGCTACCACAAATAATATATTTATTTCAATCCATACCAATATATATATACACCAAAATATATATTTTTAAACTAGACTCTAATGTTACTAATTTTATATGGGACTACAAAGCACATAGAATTAAAATAAATCGTTTGTGTAAACCTAAAGATGTAGGGGGACTTGCATTGCCTATTTTTTTATATTATTATTGGGCAGTGCATATTAAGAATATTATTTATTGGTTGGATTGTCCTTCTCAACAGATGGAATAGATAAGAATGGAGAAAGAGGATTGTTTTCCTAACGATTTAGGAGCGATCCTCTTCTCCCCGATAAAATTGAATAATATATTATATAAGAAGAATCCAATCATACACAATATAATTCGAATTTGGAAGCAAATAAAATTAACTTTATAATTAAGAAACTTATCATCATTAACACCAATAGTGAATAATCCGGATTTAAACCATCTTTTATGGATAAAACATATAGACAATAGGAAAGATTGGGAATGAAAAAGTTGGGTGACATGTATGAAATGGGAAATTTATTATCATTTCAACAATTAAAATCAAAATTTAATCTGAATAATAACCAATACTTTAAATATTTACAGATATATGACTTTATAAAAAAAATATACCAAGATTACAGAATATAACGATAGACCCACTGAAAGAAGCAATGAATATTAAGGCGTAGTCACAAAAATTAATATCATATCTATATAACAGTATTCTTAATAGAGAATTGCCATCAACAGAGCCAATTAGAGAAGACTGGGAAAAAGATTTAATGATAAAAATTTCTAAAGAAACATGGGAGAGGTATTTGATATATATGCATAAATGTTCGATTAACACTAGACATAATTTAATTCAATTTAAAATATTACACAGATTATATTATTCAAAAGTTAGGTTGAATGATTTTTATTCAAATATTTCTCCCATCTGTGATAAATGCCTTTCTCAAAATGCCAACCACACATTCTTTCGTTTCTTGCACAAAACGTCAAAGATTTTGGTGTGATATATTTGATATATTCACTAGTTTATTTAAGATAAAAATGGAACATAGCATCTCATTTATTAATTATGGTTTAATAATACTGAAAAAACTCATACTCAAATTCTGGAAAAAGGCTACTATACCAACACTCAAAATGTGGATTGGTAATATGTTGGAAACGGCCCATTTGGAAGAAATTAGACTCCTCCTAATAGAAAAAAAAGACCAATTCTTAATGAGTTGGTCTCCATTTATTGATCTTGTGGATTCATGGGGTGTAATAACATCGTAAAATTAAAAATTCTGGGTTTGAGTGAAAAATGATTAGAACAAAAAAATATATATATCGACGTGGCGTGTGAGAATCTCCTTTCTGCTTCACTTTCTCACTTATTTCTTTCTTTACACTACACTCACTAGACTATTCTTTACTCTTCAATACTTCTTTCTTTCCCATTTCTTTCTAAAAAAAAAGGAAGTTGTACAAAGAATGTTTTAATAATTCTGGGAACCTGTAAAAAGGTACCATTCAAATGTAATGTACTTACTTCTAATAAATAAATAAAAAATAAAAAAAAGGAACTGCAGATGCTGGAAAATTATAGTGTTTGTTATAGCCAATTATAGTGTTTGTGAGTAGTAACTCCGCCTAGTATGCGCTTCATATTATCAAGAGCCTGCTTACGCTAGTTAGAATGAGTAGCAGCTCCGAGATGTGATTACTGCAGATCCTTGCTGTACGTAGATTTAATAAATATGTGTTGTATCTTGATGTGTGTTCAAGTTCACTCATTACAATTAGGTTGAACCTGCGCAAGACCCTTCCTGACTGCAGGACAAATCGTGCTTTTCTGGCAAAATGCTCACATTTTTTTCGTCACAGATCCCGACAAACAATGCCTGCATTAATATTGTTTCTTCAAACTTGTTCGGCTGGATATCTTTATACTTGCATTCTTGAACAGCCAAAGTTAGTCTCGTAATAAAATTGTCGATGTTCTCTTGTAGAGCCCGTTGCAGCTGTGAGAATTTGAGGCATGCCGTAAAACCATTGTCTTGCACCCCCACAAACTTTATCGGGAGCCACAAATATACTGGACAAATATGATTCATCTTGTAAGTGTAGTGCATCAAAGTATTTCCGACCCTAGTTCGTCCAATCGTATGAGAAGCAGATTGAGTTTCGTCGTTTCCTCCAGTTTCACCATTGGAAGTCAAAACAGGTAGAAGTTGGATGTAATCCTGGAAGGTTTTCTTCCATTGCGGCCGGGTTTCGGGTGTAGGTCATGTCATAGCTACAGCCCAAAATGGAGGGGTTGCTGGAAGCGGAGATGTCATTTTGATTTTGATCCTCGTCGCCAAAATGTTACATATGTGCGGAGCAAGAACGACCAAGATAGATCACATATGAAAATGCAGGTTTATTCAGTCACAGCAAACAGGAAGTGTCCGATTGAGACCCAGTAGGTGACCAAGTACATGATCCTGAGTGGACCCTGAACGAGTAACGCACAAACGACTCTCTCTGATTGGACACCTATACCGACAGACTGTGTGACAGGCAAGCAAGCATGCGTGCACATTCATGGGGCTGTGATGTCCGCATTTTCAATATGGTTCACCATGTATCTGTACACTGTGGATGGCTCGATTGTAATCATGTATAGTCTTTCCACTAAATGGTTAGCATGCAACATAAGCTTTTCACTGTACTTGTACACGTGACTATAAACTAAACTAAAGAATGTGTTCTGAGCACGCATTAATCGGTAGAACACTGATGCGCCTTCCCAGGCCTCCATAGCCCCCCGATGGTATTGCAATCTCGGTCAGAGGCTGACGTCAGAAGATCCTTCAATGTGCAAACCCTCGAAAAGTGACTGGACCTAACGGTATACCTGTTTGTGTTCTTAAAACCGGTGCAGACCAACTGGCGTGAGTTTTTGCAGATATGTTCATCCTCATATTATTGAGGTCTGAGGTTCCTACCTTCTATAAAGAGGCATCAGTAATACCGGTGCCCAAGAAGATGTGCCTCAATGACTACCGACTAGTGGCATTAATGTCCGTGGTGATGAAATGCTTTGAGAGGTTGATTATGGCACATAGCAACTACCTAAACACCTGCTACAATTTGCCTACCGCAACAACAGATCAATGGAGGATGCAAACCCCGGTCTCCACTCTGCACTGTACCATTTGGACAATAAATACACACGTCAGGGTTTTATCCATAGACTACAGGTCAGAGTTTAACACCATCATCCCCTGCAAGCTGGTTATCAAGCTCATGGAACTGGGCCTCTTACCTTGTATGTATCGTTAGCTTTTATGGTTTGAATGTTGCACTGACTGGCTGACATTTTAAAATTTTGTTGTACATGGTTCATGTTACAATGACAATAAAGAAACTATTCTATTCTATATTCTCTGACCATCCTTCTGCAACAAAATCCTTGACTTCATTATCAACAGACCACAATCTGTACAAATTACCACCAACACGTCCTCCTCGATAACCATCAGCATTGGAGCACCTCAAGACTGCATGCTCAGCCCCCTGCTCTATACTCACAACGGGACACAGTTCAAACTTCATCTTCAAGTTCGCCGACAACACCACCGTTGTGGGACAAATTACAGATGACGATGAGTCAGAGTATAGGTGGTAGATTGATCCACTGATCAAATGGTGCCAGAATACCAACCCTGTTCTCAACATCCATAAGACCAAGGAACTGATTGTGGACTTTGGAGGAGTAAAGATGAGGATCCACAAACCTGTTTTCATCGACAGTACAGTGGTGGAATCAAAACTTCACATTTCTGGGCATGCTTATCTCTGAAGATCTGTCCTGAACCCAGCACATTGATCCAATGATAAAGAAAACCCATCAATGCCTCGACTTCCTTAGAAGATTGAAGAGATTCGGTATGTCAACGAATACGCTTGAACTTCTACAGGTGTATAGTAGAGAGCATATTGACTGGTTGCATCACAGCTTGGTTTGGCAACTTAAACACCCAGGAACGAAGAATTTGCAAAAAGTGGTGAACACTGTGCAGTCCATCACAGGTACTGAGCCCCCCACCATCGAAGAGTCAGTGCCTCAAAAAGCCAGCCAACATCAGAGACCCACACCATGCTGGCCACACTCCCATTTTCACTCCTGGAAGAAGGTACAGGAGTCTGAAAACTAACATCCTGGTTCAGGAGCAGATTCTTCCCTACAACCATCAGGGTATTAAACACTACAACCTCCAAATAGGCTCCAAACTATATAGACTTGGGGGCATTATTTTTGAATTTGCTCTGTTGTTGTTTATTTAGTGGTCATTATTTATTGGTCTATTTGTTTCTAATCCGGACAAAATTACGGGAGCTCAGTTGAAATTCCCTGAACAGTCACATTGCAAGTGGCGAGCGCTCTTTTGGGTTGTGTCTCTCCGAAATGAAAGTTATTTGTCAGGGGTGTATTGTCGTTTCATTATCATGTGACCTCTGTTGGTCCGGAAAAAACAGATAATTCAGAGAGGCTCCTCAATCTGCCAACCATGGGGGACTATCAAATGCCTTATTAAATTCCATGTAGACAACATTCACTTCTTCTTCTTGAATATGGCATGCACAGCCTAAAGGTGTAGATCAAGGGTAGACATCAAGGCTCGGACAGCATCAGTTACTGAGTGGATGGCTTTAATGTCACAGGGGAAAAGCCTCAGTGATCAGTCATTCACGATGTGTGTGATGGTCTGGTCTGGATGTCCGCAGTCGCAAGCAGGGCTGTCTGTCATCCCCCACTTATGCAGGTGACGAGTTGTTCTTGCATGGAGGGTGCGGATTCTGTTCTGAGTTAGCCATTGCTTGCGATGGAGGTCAAAACTCGGTGGTTTCACTGTAGGGTCTGTGATTATCTCTCCGTTGATTGTGTTGGCATCTTTCCAGGCTCTGCACCACTCAGTCTTGGAGTCAAAGTCTTCCAGTGATTTAACGGAAGGCCAGAAGGGTTTGCGGGACTTCAGGCGCATGTTGGGCAGATTGTTCAAGTTAGCATGGATGGAAAGGTCAGGGTTAGCCTCGAGGGTGCACCAATCTTTCAACATCCTCTCCCTTCTACGTATGCTTGGAGAGGCGATATGAGAGGACAGTGAGCCACTGCAAAGGTGCTGACTTAAGCGTCTCTGTGATGACCCGCATTGCAGAGTTAAGGACAGTGTCAACTCGTTTGGTGTGGCAGCTATTAGCCCAAGTTGTTGAGCAAAACCCGGCTGTTGAGTAGACTAGGGCTAAGTTTGCGATACGCAGGGTGTGTGCATTGGATCCCCAGCTGTTCCCTGCAACTTTCCTGATGATGTTGACCTTTGCTTTCAGTTTATCAGCCACCCTCTTCAAGTGTTCACGATAAGTAAGGGTGCAATCCAGGGAGACCCCGAGGTACTTGGGGAATTCTTCATTCTTCACCGGCTTACCACAAAAGGACACTAGGAGCTTTGCATTGGCGAGCTGATTGCTGAGGTGAAAGGCAGTGACAGTTGTCTTAGATGGGTTAGGGTGAAGTCGGCAGAAAGTGAAGTACTCCTCCATCCCCTTCAAGTCTGGCTTAGTACTCTGCTGATATCGTCCAGGGCAGCTCCCTGGTCGGCAAGGGTAAGGTCATCTGCATATGCAAACTTCCTGGACGAGGTAGTTGGTATGTCACTCACATAAATGTTGAAGAGTATGGGAGCTTGGACAGAGCCCTGGGGGAAACAATCATTCAGGGTCCTGACAGAGCTGGTCTAGTTCCCAAGCGAGACCCTAAATCTACCATTGCTGAGGATGGATGAGAGGGCACGCATGGTAGTTTGCCACTTCTAGATTCTGGAAGCTTTCAGCAACAGACCATGTCTCCACACGGTGTCATAAGCTGATGACAGATCGATGAGAGCAACACCAATTTTCAGGGCACATTGGAAGCTAGCCTCTCTATTGGTAGTGAGGGCAAGGACTAGATCTGGGCAGCTTCTACCAGGTCTAAAACCAGCTTTCTCTCTGGGCAGAACAGGTTTTAATCAATGGAGAAATCCTGGCAAGCAGGAGGCACACAAACAGCTTGTAGGATGTGCACAAGAGGGAGATGAGTGGGTAACTAGCTGGATCATCAGCAGATTTCCCAAGCTGGAGGAATGCAATGACATTAGACTCTCACTAGGCCTTAGGAGTAATTCCACTACAATGGACATGGGTGAAAAAAGCAGCCAGCCAGTTGCATCCATGGGGGCCAAGGTTCTTCAGACATTCCGGGTAGATACCATCAACTTGTGCTGCTTTCCCAGCTTTAGTAGAGGACAGGCGTTTGTCTACATCAACTGGAGTGTATGGATTAGAAAGGCGGCTTGAGGATGGTGAAAAAGAGATGGACTTTGTCAGGCTCCGTCTCACTTCTTGTCAGATTTCTTTGGAAGTGGCGATCTTCGAGTTTGCCAGCAGGTAAGAGGCTACACATTTGCTGACACCTTGGGGGGGTTGTACCGGGCAGGAGCAGCTGAACCAAGATGACGAAGAAGAGTCCAAGCCTTCCTGCTGGAGTGCGTAAAGTTCATCATCTACAGTCTGATGTCTTGCTGCATCCAGGAAATCTAGCAGTTCTGTGGCAGTATCTGTGTCGCCTGCGGCCTCATACTGCTTCAAGAGGTCTTATGATTCAGGGAGCCAACAAGGAGTGACGTTTTTGTGGAAGCCTCTAGGGACGTACATCTTGCAGCAGCCTTCAGGATCGTGCAGAAGGACATTGTTCTTGGGGAAAGGTTCAAGACTAATGATCTTTTCCTCAATTTCTTGTGTGAAACCTGTCCAATCTGCTTTCCTGAAGTTTCAGCGTGGGAGAGGCTTGGATAAGATCACAGGGATCTGTACACTGATGTGGATCAGAGCAGGTCTATGTTGACTGTGAGGGAACTGCGAAACGATCTTATGGAGGGGTTGACCAACATCAGTTTTCGATGTAAAGCAGAGGTCTGGGTTGTGGTCTCTCCTCCAGCTGCTTGAGTGGAATGTGCCTGGTTGCTTGGCAACATGGAGGAGGTAGCGATCATTGTTGGATGCCCACATATCCAGTAATTCCCCATTCTCATCGTTGGATGCGTAGCCCCAGGATGAGTGATGACTGTTAAAGTCCACTGCATGTACTTCTGGGTGGTGGAAAATGGGTAGCATGGAGGCAGACTATGGTTTTTTTTGTGAAAGTGATATCCCCAATCCCCACAGTAGCAATGAAGATGTCCTTGGAACGAGATTCCTCGAGAACACAGAAATCATGTAGATCATCTCAAGTAAGTAGCAATGCCGTATTTATTGAGGCATACAGCAGCAACAAGCTTGAAGCCATAGACACAGAGCTTGGAAGCACATGAGGTATCAGCAATGTGCGTCTCTTGTAGAAGGGCATCAGCATTAAGGTCCTTAGCAGAACTTGAGATGCATTCATTCTTTGCCCTGGACATTCCTTCCACATTTAGCTGGTAGATGCGTAGAGATTTCCCAATGCTGCTGGAGTTTTGGTCGGGAAGGGCCGTTTGGGCCTGGGAAGGGCCGTTTGGTTACATGTAACTAGTGGCAAGGTCAAAAGTGACACCAAAACACTATATCTATTTGTTTGTGCATGTCGGGTTGATTGCATTAGTCGAAACAGGGTGGACCACGTGAAGGTTGCAATCTCACTGCCCTATAGCCTTATCGAACACCTTCGGCACCTCTTCAAAAAACGTGATCAAGTTAGAAAGGCACAACCTGATTTCAGAGTTCCAAGTGATCACAAGTTTTACCCTTTTGAAGAAGCAGGAAATAAATGTCTTTACAATAAATTACTGAAATAACATAAACACTATACAATTTCATAGTAACACCAGAAATACATGAATTGAGCCACTTTGAATCCTGATTGAAGTCCAATAACTTTCATTGGCAACTGTGTAAACATCAATATAAAATGAGAATATCAATGAAAATAATAAAATCACTAAAATTGAATAATATTCTTACACTATTGTCAACCTCTGAAAATATGCTGCAGCAGTTTTCACTTTCCAGTTTCAAGATTCAAAAGTCTCTGAATCATCAAGAAACAGAATAGGCTTCCCAGTCTAATGAGACTAGCAAAATGTGACTTTACCTATGCAGGCGTTTCATAAGTATCCACCCATGGATCCCAACAGTTACGTTGGACCTCCCCACACAGTGCAACAGGCTATGAAATAATACAAGACTGTTACCTATTTAGTTTTAACTTATTTTTTCATTTAAAAAAAAGACTTTTCAGGCTGTGGGTTCCAAGTTGGGAGTGGTTGGTAAGAGGTAAGGAGGTGGGTTTGCACCATTGTATTTTGCAGCCCACAAGATCTTGGGATTGTCCCCAAAATGACGTTCCCAAGTGTATCCACCAGTGACATCTAATGACAGAGTATGCACTTTCTTTGATCTATAGTAACATAATTTATGCAAAGAGTTGTATCTATACACTGTAGTGGCTTGATTGAAATCATGTATTGTCTTTCTGCTGACTGAATAGCACGCAACAAAAGCTTTTCACTGTCGCTCGGTACACATGACAATAAACAAAACTAACAAATGTAAAAAAACACTAACATCCCTCCCATACTTATCAACAAATCAATCTACTCACCAGCACCACCGTTGCCCCATCTAAGTTATTTCATGGGCTCACCCACCATCCCACAGAATAAATTGAATTACTGAACTCTCACCCAAGCCACCAATCAACCATTCCTCCAAAGACCAAAGACCCCGAGTATCAGTTGTTCTGCCATTATTCCAATTCCTCTGCATTGGCAGCTAACAGAAAAAATTGAGTGCTTATTGAGATCAACATGAATCAAATGGGCTGTATTACTGAGTTTTTATCTGCACCAAAAACTTTGTTGCCAATTAGGAGCAGCCGAGGACCAAGAGGACGGCACTCATGCCTGATCTCAAGTATTTAATATCAGTAGAATTCAAGGAGGATGTTCCACAATCCCTTGAGGTTGAAATCTACCATGTTTAATTGCTGGTGTTGTTCTCTCATCTTTTTTGGAGTTGATTTTCATTGAAAGTCCTGCCTATTGTGGATGGATGAAATCCACACTAGGATTCAGACTGGACCTCAATGGCACTGGGAGGAGAGGATGGTGATAATGACTATCTGTGCTGGATAGCACACCACTGGGTGGCACCCTGCCTCGCCAGCAGTCTGTCTTGTCCCTTCTCTGTTTTTATTATTTTATGTATGTCTTGAAAGTTTGTTTTAATGCCTCTTGGTATGTTTTATGTGGGGGGTGCGGGCGATCGGGGGAAACCTTTTTCAGTCACTTACGTCGACGGAGACGCGATTCTTCTCCGTGTTGCATCTCCCTCCTTTGCAGCCTACAACATGGAGTGGTGCGGCCTTTCCTGGAGACCAGCCCGGAGCTTCAAGCCACGAGTGCAGCGCGGACTTACCATCGTGGAGCCTGGGATCTTTTGCCGAATATCGCCAGTGTTGGAGCTCCGACCGCAGGGTCTGTGGACCTTAACATCGTGAAGCAGCGTTGTCCAGTAAGAAGCGGGCGACTTGGGAGCTCCCTGCGGCGGAGTGTTCCGATCCGTCCCGATGCCGGAGTTTCGATCATCACAACGAGAGGGTTTGAACAGCGGACCATCGGCACCGTTCAAAGGCCCCGACCACGGTTGAACAAAAGAGGAAGATGACTGAACTTTATTGCCTACCATCACAGTGAGAAATGTTGATTCCACTGTGGTGGATGTTTATGGTAAACTTTATTTTATGTGCTGTGTGTATTTTTGCTTTTTACTAAGTATGGCTGTATGCTAACTCAAATTCCACTGTACCCAATTGTACATGCAACAATTAAATTGAATCTTGAATCTTGGAAGACCCTTCTATAGTTGCTGAAGTTGGACATCTCATTTTTTGAAGGTGGTCACAATTACATAGTCATTGAGGTACCCCTCGAATATCCTCCTCTTCTTAAATATGGCTGATAAGACTATAGTTTGTGACTTAAGCGCTCCATCACTGATTTTCAGCTGAAATAGTCTTCTCCCATGGTCTTCTTATTGTTTATAGACACAAAATGTTGGAGTAACTCAGCGGGACCGGCAGCATCTCTGGATAGAAAGAAAAGGGAACGCTAGAGGTCGAGACCCTTCTACAGACTTCTTATTGTTTAGTTGGGACACATCTTTCTCGTCTTTGTCAGTCAGATGTGTCAGCAAGGATACTGTGGGATGGAGTAAAGTACAATATCATCAAGTGCAGTATCACAGTTGAGGAGAACTTTGAAATGTTCTCTCCATCAGGAACTGACTGTCAGATTATCTCTGATATGTTCAGCCACATCCCCAACTCCCAGTGGGTGCTGGGGCCATAGATGGTGCTGAGTGCGCTGAAACATCATGGCTGTCAATTGAGACATGTGTACTGGTGATGGTAATATGTTGGTTCTGTATCAGTGAGAAGAAGCTTTCATTAATTGCAAGGGCAAGTCACAGGGGTGGACCAGCTCATCCTTGATGGTGAACTTCACTCGATGATGTTGCCACTCACCATTGAGTCATACAGCAGGAATACACAACCTTCAGGTGTGTGTCCAAGGGGGCGGCGTCGAGTATGCCTGCAGCAGTCCATTCTTTCACCCTTTTTTAAATGTTTTAGTATGTTAAAAGTTTGTTTGGAGGTCCTATCTTTTTTATGTGGGGTGTGCGGGGGAAGGAAGGGGAAAACTGTTTTTCTCAGTCCCTACCTGGTTGGAGATGCGGCTTTTCTCCGGGCCGTTTCTTCGCCCCTTCCTCACGACCAGCCAGAACTTCGACGGTGGCGCAGCGGGGAGCGGAGCAGGAGATGCCTTGTCTGGGTTGCCGTGCGGTGGGCTCCGGAGTGATGAGACTCCCAACATCGCAGAGCTGTCGTTGAGGAGCTTCCAGCCGCCGCCGCGCTGACTCTGAACACCGCGGAGCCTGGGATCACTCGCCGAGATCGCCAGTGTCGGAGCTCCGACCAGCGCGGCCTATGGACTTCGGGAGCCACGGTCTCTGCCAGCAAGTGGCCGTTCCAGATGCTCCAAGCCGCTGAAGAGTGTTCTCCCGACGCCGACGCCCCATCATCCGGCGAGAGGGCCCGAACATCGGGCCGGCGTTGCGCCGTTTGCAGAGGCCTTTTATTGGTGTGCTGCAAATGGCAACTCAAATTTCACTACACCAGAAATGGTGTATGTGACAATAAATGTCCTTTGTCAGCGCAAGTTGTCCATGCAGACAAAGATGCCATTTACCCCCACACAGCTCATATTCCTCCAAACCTTTCCTATCCATGTACCTGTCCAAATATATTTTAAATGACATTATGCCTGCGTAATCCATTATATCCGTTGTTTAATGTGTGGATTCTTATGCATCGGCGAGAGCAAACGTAGACTGGGTGATCATTTCGCTCAACACCTTTGTGCAGTCCGCCTGGGCCTACCTGATCTCCCGGTTGTCAATTGGACGGGAAGTTTAAGAGAAGCTGGTCGATGATGGGATGAAACACCCTTGGAGACAGCGGCTGATTGGAGAAATATAGGCCTAAGTGGTTTTTAAGAGAAGCTAGTCGGAAATTGGACGCAACCCCTTTAGAGACAGCGGGCGGTTGCCGCCAAGTGCATTATGGAGTCCATTATGTGATTGGATGCGATACACTGATTGGATGGCAAAAGCGGCTGATTGGACGGCAAACCAAAAAAATCGGAATTCCGATTTAAATTGGAAGAATATCATGCCTTTTGGACCCCTTCGCAGGCTGGATGCAGAAATTTCCCGAAATTATTTAATTTCCCTAAAATTACCCGATGACAACCAGAATTTCTCGAATTTCAGGTAATTTCCTTCAGTGGAAACACTGTTTTTGCATATCTTTCATTCATTTATTCTAAATCTCTCTATAACACCATCTATATCTCTCGTTTCCCTTTTCCCTAACTATGTCTGAAGAAGGGTCTCAATCCGAAATGTCACCTATTCATTTTCTCCAGAGATGCTATCTGACCCGGAGGTACTCCAGATTTTTGTATCTATCTTTGGTTTAAACCAGCATCTGCAGTTCCTTCCTGCATATTAAAATTTATGGAATTATGATTACTATCCCCAAATTCTTCTTCCACTGGAACATCATTCGCCTGGCCAGGTTTGGTTCCCAATACAAGGTCCAGTATGGTCCATCCTGAGTCACACTATTCACACACATGCTACATATGACAATAATAAACCTAAACCTAGTGGCCACATGTAGATGTTGTCCAGCACACATGCTTAATTGCCCACTGAAGCACATGCCCAATGCCTCCTTCCTGGCTACTCCTGCCCTCCTTGGCCACACTTTCTACACGCCAGTTGCCAGTCTGAGCCCATACCAGGCAGCATCCATCGGCCCCAGCCACACATCCAAACCAGCCCAGTGCTTTATAATCAGTACAGCCCACGCCAAACCACATTCTGGTACCCTGGCTCTGGCCATAAACTGAACCATGTTCTTGTACCTGGCTGTATTGCACGTGAATCAACAATCTAATCTTTGTCTCTAGCTGATTACCCAATCTTATATTTGTCCAGGCTCTGGCCACATGCAAATGACCACACCATTCATCAGCTCCAGTGTACACCAAGCCACGTTGATCCTTGGCTCCGTCCTTTCCAAGGAAGGATACACTTCACTGGAGGCTGTGGTTATTACCTGAGATGAAGAGCCTGACATGCAAAAAAGATTTTAGCAGTTTGAACCTTTACTCATTGAAACATGAAATTCACAGGAAAAAATAGTGAGGAATTATTTCCCTAAAGAGTTAGGAATAAGGGATTAATTTCTGACAGACCTGAGGATGAATTTTTCTGAGGACCATGACATTGAAATTCTCAAGCAGGAAGCAGAGGAAGCTGAATTAATAAATATATTCATGGCAGAGGTTGATACAACATTTAATCTGCAATCTTCATAGAGCACTTGAAAGTGGTGAGGACCAGATGTTTTTTAGAATAATGACAGAGATTTGATGGGCAGAATGGCCTATTTACTCTTCTGTTTCTCAAGGCAATTTCTACCAAGATACATTTTGCATTCATTATATGCATTATTCATGATGTAAACCATGACATTATACTTTAATGTTAAAAAAAATATATACGTTAAGCAACTGCCTAACGTGCCTGGACGTCACTGATGCTTATATTGTCACTCCTCGGGTTTCACACGCCATCCATAGCCCGGTAGCACAAAAAAAGTCGACCCACCGAACTTTCTACCCATCACCTCAAATCTATGACCGCACGTTTATCGACCTGTCTGCAAAAGCAAAGGGAAAAGAAGCCAATTCCAGGCACAGGGGAGGTAGGAACGGCGGGGGTGTTTACGGAGGGAGGGGTCTTACTCATTCTTCCTTCTGTTCTTGTTCTCGTACAGCCCGGCGACCGGCACGCTCACGCGACCCAGGAAGTCGTCGAGCGGGTGGCGCGTGTTGTTGTGCTTGACGGTCACATGGAGCGTCCACCTGTCGGAGTTGTCGAGTACGAGTGGCAGCGGCAAGGTGCACTCCTCCTTCCACTCGGGGTTCAGCGTCGCCCCCTTCACCGAGGTCATGTACTTCTCGGAGCCCAGGCGGATCACCGTGTAGCAGTTGTTCAGAGCCTTCTTGCGCTTCGCCCTCAGATTCCTCGCGCCGATAACCGTCACTCGCAGGTGAGTCGGGAACCAGTCCTGCTCGATGGAAGACATGGTGCGAAGGTTGAGTGGAAGGGCGGCGAATACGGTTAGGATGTAGGAGGGGACAGGCCGGCCGCTGGCAGAGACCGTTTAGCGGGACACAGCATGCTCGCGCGGGCACATTGTCTTCCTCCCGTTTCCAGCTGCCCTCGCGCCTGCGCCTGCGCCGCGCGGCTCCGTGCCCCTTGTGACGTGATGCTGGCGTCACGCGTATTCTTTCCCGGTTTATTTTCTCCCGCTGACGGCACGCGTTGGATGACGCGCGACTGCTGCGCGCGCCCATCCACCCAGCCCGTGCGCGTGCACGGCCCGCTTCTGCATCTAGTTTAATTTAGAAACATAGAAAATAGGTGCAGGAGTAGGCCATTTGTACCTTCGAGCCAGCACCACCATTCAATATGATCATGGCAAATCAGTACCCCGTTCTGGCTACCCCCCCCCCCCCCCCCCCCATATCCCTTGATTCCCTTCGCCCTAAGAGCTAAATGTTTTCTCTTGAAAACATCCAGTGAATTGGTCTCGACTGCCTTCTGTGGCAGAGAATTCCACAGATTCGCATGTCTCAGGGTGAAAAAGTTTTTCCTCATCTCAGTCCTAAATGGCCTACCCCTTATTGTTAAACTGTGACCCTTGGTTCTGGACTCCCCAAACATCGGGAACATTTTTCCTGCATCTACCCTGTCCAATCCTATAAGAATTTTATACAAGATCCCCATTCATCCTTCTAAATTCCAGAGAATACAAGCCCAGTCGACCCATTCTTTCATCATATGTCAGTCACGCCATCCCGGGAATTAACCTGGTGAACCTATGCTGCACTCCCTTAAGAGCAATAATGGCCTTCCTCAAATTAGGAGACCAAAATTGCACACAATGCTCCAGGTGCGGTCTCAACAGGGCCCGGTACAACTGCAATAGGACCTCCTTGCTCCTAAACGCAAATCCTCTCACAATGAAGGCCAACGTGCCATTAGCTTTCTTCACTGTCTGTTGTACCTGCATGCTTACTTTCAGTGACTGATATATAAGCACACCTAGGTCTCATTGCACCCCCCCCCCCCTTCTCCTAATCTGACACCATTCAGATAATAATCTGCCTTCCTGTCCTTGCCACCAAAATGGATAACCTCACATTTATCCACATTATACTGCATCTACCATGCTTCTGCCCACTCACGCAACCTATCCAAGTCAACCTGCAGCCTCATAGCATCCTCCTCGCAGCTCACACTGCCACCCAGCTTTGTGTCATCTGCAAACTTAGAGATGTTACTTTTAATTCCCTCATCTAAATCGTTAATATATATTGTAAACAACTGGAGTACCTGCACCGAGCCATGCGGCACTCCACTAGTCACTGCCTGCCATTCTGAAATGGACCCGTTAATTCCTACACTTTGCTTCCTGTCTGCCAACCAGTTCTCTATCCATGTCAATACCCTACCCCTAATACCATGTGCTCTAATTTTGCACACTAATCTCTTGTGTCGGACCTTGTCAAAGGCTTTTTGAAAGTCCAGATACACCACATCCACTGGCTCGCCCCTATCCATTCTAGTTGCATCCTCAAATCCCCAAAGATTAATCAAGATTTCCCCTTAATAAATCCATGCTGACTGAGATACATTCCTTCGGCCCGCCGACCAGTGATACCCCACATATTAACACTACCCTACACACACACTAGGGACAATTTACATTTATAGAAAGCCAATTAACCTACAAACCTGTACGTCTTTGGAGTGTGGGAGGAAACCGGAGATCCCAGAGAAAACTCACACGGTCACAGGGAGAACGTACAAACTCCGTACAGACAGCAGCCGTAGTCAGGTTGTAACGCGGGTCTCTGGTGCTGTGAGGCAGCAAGTCTACCGCTGCCCCACCATGCTGCCCTTTGTATTCTGCAAAGCATTTGTGCTGCGGACAAGCTGTTGCATCTTTGACAATTTAAAACGTTTGGATATTATGGCTTTATAGAACTGAAAATCTTTAACAGTGGAGGTAGAACACTTCTAAACCCCTCGATATGAATGATACTTTATCACATTTGATGTATCACAGTGAAGTTCTGTGTTTTGCATACACAAGCATATGCAAAGAGTCACCACATATAGGGCACCAACAAAGTTACAAAGTATTCCAATATCCAAATATTGTTCATGGTTACTTAACGGTGGATGATACATGTGGCATCAATGATCACCGAAGATAGATTAGCAACGTATTTACAGAATTATGATCTTTCTTAGTGTATCTGAAATTTTGAAATAAGCACAGCTTCAAATTTGTGATCCGTGTCATAATTGCCGCTCCTAAATTCTTAATTTCCCAATCTTGCGAACTCAGCTTAATGTTATCAAAAGTTCTTGTGTCCATTTTTGATATCAAGATCTTCGATCTGAAATATTAACTTGGTTCCTCCAGAAAGAGAGGAGGAAAGGAGGAAAGGAGGAGGAAAGAATGTGGGCCGACTCCCTGATGGCTGTGTTTACCTCTCGCAGGTTTGAGGAAAACAGCCTCTAGGCCAACCCCAGGACCATCAGAGTCACTGTGGTCAAGAATGGACTGCTGCGAAGAAGACCTAGACAGGCAATGCCGCTACCCAAGGCTAAGACTGAATGGCTAGAATAGGCCTGAGACGCCAGTGACTTTTCCTGTCCATGATCAATAAGGTACTGCGCCAGGCACGTGCCGTGAGTAATTACTCAGGGTAGGCACTCAGTCGGATAAAAAAACAAAAACGTGCATGCGCAGATTTTCTCTCCGTAAAAATAAAAATAAAAACAGTAACAGGTCAATTTGCCCAAGGCTTCCTAGTCTCCTTTATTCTGAATTACTGAAGTGGGGGGGGGGGGGGGGGGGGGTCAAGGGTGATGACAGGTGGAGAGATGGTGGGAAAAACGGGAGCACACCGGGGAAAGTTGAATCAGTTGTCATCTTATTGAATGACAATACTTGTTCAAGGGACCAATTGGGGGGACAGTTCCTTTCTCAGTGTATAGGGAATCTGTGCCAGGGGTAAAGTTTCGGGGAGAGCAGGACTGTTGAGAATGAGGGGGTCGGGAATACTGCCAGTAACTCACTCACTTACCGCTGCCGCGGCGCTCCAGGCGTGGAGCCACCACATTATAGCCGGGGATAGAAGCAGCTCGGGTAACTGCGAGCGGTCGCTGGGAGCTGACAGTCAAACTGTCCACCACTTCAGCGCCTTCTGCCGGCCTGCTCACTTCTGGCAGTGCTCTCCGTCTGAACAACTCTCACCTGCCGCTCGCTCATGTCAGCGGCTTCCTGCAAATCCTTAAATTCCCACAGCCGAGTAACCTCAATCGCGCTTCAGAATTTAAGGATTTGCGGGACATGAGTGAGGCCAGCGAGCGGCAGGAGAGAGGTTTTGCACGCCTCCATGCAAGGAGCGTCGCAAGTGGCATTATCCCGATCCCCTCCTTCACAACATTCGTGCCCTCCACGCAACTTTACCCCAGGCCAGACTCCCCAAATGCTATGAAAGGAACTCTCCCCCCCATCCCCACACCCCGGGAAGTACGGTATTTAAAAACATAAACACAAAATATACTTACCACATTATCGGTACACAAGCTCCATTCTTCTCCCTGTTTCCTAAGATACACTTAAAATATTGCCAATCCATATTTGAAAACCCCGCCAAGAAACTAGCATCGCGCATGCGCAGTAGGCTGCTGCGCCTGCATAGTGCTGCAAAGGCAGAATTTCTGCTGCCTTCAGCCCCGCTTGAAATTGACGCTTGAAGCAGCGCTGACGGTACGTGGGCTGCACAGACCTTCACATGTTACAAGCGCTGCGGATGAAAGGCACGGAGAATTATGCCTACCTAAGAGATCGGTCTCTTACATAGGCATAATTCTCCCATGCCTTTATTATTTATATTTAGTAATTACTATGTTATAATTTTAGTCAGGGTAGGCAGTGCCTACCCTGACGGCACGTGCCTGTACTGCACCCACACATTGACTGAGCCGCAAAAATAATCCAGAGACCGTTAGTGCCTCCTCTTCAAGCCCGAAGCTGAGCGGCCATAATAAACCTGAGACAAGCCCGTGCCTCCTCTCGAGGCAAGGGCGAACTGCAAGGAGAAGCCTGATATTGCCGTGCCTTATCCTTCAACAGGACTGAGCTGCTGGGACAAGCCAAAGATCGGCAACATCACCGCACATGCACCCGGATGGCGATAGACAGCACCCACCTGCAGTCCTGGACTTTATTGCTACTGTAAATAAAATATATAATGTATCATGAATATATCATATCAAATATATCATGAATGCCCTTTTTCTGGATGTACTACTCCATACATCTGTCCCCATCTTATAGCCGGAGTATCATTCAGAAGGATTCTTGAGAAGGGAAACTGGACATTAACTCACCTAAAGACTGAATGATTCCGCAGTCTCTGCTGTTGAGCAAGCGTACTGCCATGCATGCGTTCACAGAAAAACTCTGCCTCTACAGAGGTCTCCCAAGTTTTTCTTTTGCTTTTAGAGATATTTAACTAGCTAACTAGACAATTGTTGCTGGAAATGTTAAAAGAATATGGTGAAAAACTAACAAAAGAAAAACTGTATTGTAAAGAATTTATATTTCTCTCAGGTCCTGGAATCGGCGCTAAGGGAGGGAGGGGTGCGGGCGGGGGGGGGAAATGTGACAGAGTTCCCTTCCTTGAGTGCCGCTCTGATCCCTATCACTACCTGACAGGCCAGGAGAGACCAATGCCCAGCATTATTGGTGACAGCTAGATCATAATATCTGACATCGGATTGGCCCATCCGGACTTGAGTTTAGAGATATAGCGTGGAAACAGGCCCTTCGGCCCACCGTGTCCATGCCGACCAGCGATCACCCATCCACTAGTTCTATCCTACACACTAGGGACAATTTACAGAAGCCAATTTACCTAGAAACCTGCACGTCTTTGGAATGTGGCAAGAAACTGGAGTGCCCATAGAAAACCCACGGGGTTCACAGGGAGAATGCGGAAACACCCTACAGGCACCATCCGTAGTCCGGTTCGAAACTGGGTCTCTGGCGTTGTAAGGCAACAACCCGACTGCTGCTCCACTGTGCCACTCTATGCTTGAAATATAGACCGCATGCTGTAGACTTCATGCCAGGAGAAGATTTACGTAATTGATACGACTACTATCAGCCTTAATCTGTAAAACAAAAAGGAAATTACTTGTTTCACCAGATTACTAATTGGTAAAATGCTGTGTGAAAAAAAAGCAGTTTTTTATCCTCCAGATTTACAAAGCTATTTCAAACTGATACTACATGAGTCACTGAATTTTGAGGTATCGAAGCTTATCTTGTTTTTATTCACCAGTGTTTGTCCTTTAACTAAGGCATAAGGCGTTGGGTGGTCTGGTAATGCTGAACTTGCTTTGCTTAAATCTCATGCCCTGTTATTTTGAGGTTGAAATTATGTTGATTATACTTTTGGAAAATAACCAAAAAGGAAATGCAGCTCATTTTTGTATGTCTCTGTAGCTATGATGTTGTTTTGCCTTGCACTTCCAGATATCAGCAATCAATACAGTTTGCAACAATGATGGGGGTACAATGAAACTTAAGGATGTGAAATGAGAAATCATAAAGAACATGAAGTTTAAAGCCAGGATGACATCCATAGATACACATAAATATTCAGTTTGTTCTTCCTCATCAATGTGATTCCATACCTGACTATAATTTTAATGTCAACCGGAACCTTTACTTTAACCCTAATCATAATTATAAGCAATTTTGGAATTAATTTATTGAAAAAATCACGTCAGGACAGAGTCTGTAGAACAGAAACTGAACAAAAGTAAGTGTTTAACTCAAGAGTGTGAATTGCCTTTCACAGTAGACAGATTTTCTAGTCCATTACAACTCCAGCTAACATTTTAGAACAAATTTTACACTTGTTGTGATGATTGCACTGTCTCGTGGTGGGATAATGAGAACATTAGTTCAGAGATGGATTAGCAATTACATTTTGCGCTATATTGCAGACAGATGGTGTATAATTTCAAGTGAGGGTTTGTGGCTTCGACACTCTTCTATCCCATATGCCCATGATCTGCTAATTATGGTTCTGTTATGAGTGAGATGCATTGAAGGGACATGAAATTGGATCCGATGAATAATTACTTGCTTTTTGATTGCAGATGCAGAGACACAACACAACTTAATTAGTCAGGATTTTGTAAAGGAGCAAAACTATTGCTCCAGTCCTGGCTGAGAAGCAGAAGAATGATTGTATAGCTGTCCTGAAATTGAAGGATAGTGGCATGTCATTACCACAAGGAAGTTTCACAAACAAGATATACGACACCACATGTGCCAACTGCTTTGCAATTTTTTAAGAGACTCATATTAACTATGCCTTTCCTGGATTAAAAGAAATGACCTACTTACACAATTAGTAACCCTTTAACCCACTGGGTTTGTCGAGAAGATTATATGAAGTTGTATTTGGCTGTAGTTTTGAAATCTTATTTTGTTTTTCTATTGACATCAATGTAAATATAATACATAATCATTGTGAAGTGAGAAATAATTTTTCAATAGTTTTGTGGCTAGGGCTGAGAGCCCATTAAAGGGGTTCCAAGAACAATCCTGCATCTCACCCTTTGTAGTTTATTCTAACAGACGGTGTAATTGCATTATCCCAAGGGATACCATATTAACTCTCAGCTTGCTGAACAAACAATTGCATATGGTTACACAATATAAGTTGTGACTAAAGGGCCTGTCCCACTTAGGAGACCTCCATCGCGTCCTCTGGCGACCTTAAGCGACATTAAAAAAAATAAAGGTTGCGGTGACCTACGACCTTCCTCGACTATGTGTACGACCTCCTACGACTATGTTGAAGACCTCCCTCAACTTTGAAGAAGACCTCCTTCGACCATGTTGAAGACTGGCTTTGACCATGTACGTTTTACTCGAGGATGGTCTCTGGCAAATTGGTCCGCGAATGAGCACGACCCCCTTCGACCTCAGAGGACCACAACAAAAACCAACAACGACCAGTGATGAGTGTCTACAGCTCAAATGATCACCTGATAAAATGATGTCATGTCTGCATTTTCTTCTCACTAAAAATTGCCTCCCGGGTTTTTTCGAAATCATTCTGAACCATGCAAGCAAGGAAGGAACTAGTTTGGAGGATGTTAGTAAAAATACAACTACTCTGTTTGCAGTAGCCCTTTTGCTGCAGCAGCCTTTTAAGAAAGGCAGAAGGGGAAGAGCAAGGGTGAAGAGGAAGCACAAGAAGAGGTCTCAATGGGTGAATGGAGATGATGTGATGGACTGTCCCAGTACACCAGATGACTGGACGAGAATGGCGCTGGGTTTTGACAAAAGATGGAACTTTAAGCATACATGTGGGGCAGTGGATGAAAAGCATGCCATTCTTGTCCCTGTCCCTGTACCCCTCATTTATCCTTATCGTACAGGATGGCATTCAGCTGGAACCATTCCTCAAGGACCCCCTCCTGCTGCCTGGTGAAGGTGTAGGGCATAACCTTCCTCCAGCCCTCCCTCACCACCAATGGGGCATCTGCCTCTGATGCTGTGTCAGACAGCAGAAAGGGCTGCTTTGCTGCCTTCAAATGAGGCAGTGAAGGATGGGGTGGTGGTGGAGATATGTACTACCACCCTGGTCTCCTCCAGGGGTCTCTCATGCAGGGCTACCTCCCCCTGCACTATCACCTCCTGTGACATCACCTCCTGCTACTCCTCCTCCTGGGTGGGCAACGCCTGCATGGCAGGTTTTTTTTAGGTTTGTGCCCTCCCCCTGCGCTGCTGCCTTTTTGGTGCCATCTCCAAAACACAAGTCTCCTCTCCAAAAAACTCTCCAGCTATGAATTAACATGCTCTGGAGTGGCAGAGATCACGTGCTGCTGTTTACATTACCTTTTTTTTCTACTGACCTTTTTTTCACCCCGGAGCTATTAGCTTCGACTACCTTCGAGTACCTACGACTGGTATCACGACCTACTACAGCTGACCTCGACTTGACCTATGACTAAAAAATTACCGATTTTCCCCACGGCGACCTATTTTTAGTCGCGGTCAATTTTTAACATTTTGAAAAATATGCCGCGACCTAGCTGAAACCTCGACTACGCGGAGACCACTCTCGAGCATGAAGGAGAGTGACGAAGACATCCTACGACCTCGTGGCGATCTTGCCACGACTATGGATCGCGGGCAAACTCACCAGAGGTCGCAGCGGAGGCCTCCCAAGTGGGACAGGCCCTTAACTCATGGAAAAAATTGAGCTCAAGTCACAACACTGACATAATGTGGGTATAATATTGCACTGGCAATACTGGGAACAACATCAAATCCTACCTTGATAAGTTGGAAGAGTAATCTCTTCGAGTGAGGTAGAGTAAGATAGAGTAATTTATGTGAGGTGAAATAGATTGCAGAAGTCCAACTCTTTATTAAACTAATCCAATCTGACATATGGGTAAGACTGGTACGTCAAGTCATATCTCTCTCAGATTGACAAAAGATGGGCAATAATAATTGCAGGGGTGTGTGCAACACCCAGGCATAACTGTCTTTAGGCTAACCAATTTTGAATTCCTGTGCACCCCTTGTGTTGGACATATCTATAATTTGGAATGTACTTATCTCAAAAAAATGCTTGATAAATGGATTGGATTTATGATAAATGCTATCTATAAAGATTACATAAGTGAAGTTTATGAGTTTTAATTTCTTATGAGTGCATTGTGTGCCTTACTATATTGTAAATTGTGAGAAATGCAGATTTGTTGTATATTTGGATGGTTCAGCAAAGAAGATTTGAAATCTAAATCCTCAACATGTAGTGTCTGCTCAGGCAGGATGAAATGCCATGTATTATTGTTGCTCTAACTATCCCTATGAGCATTTTTCTATGTTGAGCACACAAAGCTGTGACATTGATAATTTAAAGTCATGTTATATTTATATGCTTCTCGCACTCTGGCCCATCAAGCTGCACAGCATGCTCTGCAGATTGTGAGATTAGTACCACAACTAATTGTTGTTGGCATCTCTGTGGCATAGCAAGTTACTTTGCCAGCACTCTCTGCCACAGCATGAAGGATGGAAGTTTGCTCCTGTGACTCTCCTGTGGTGCTCACAAGGTGAGGATCATCACTGGAAAGGTGAAGACAACTCATTTTGCAGGCAGAAAGCAACTACAGACCCAGGAAGACTGAGGTGATAGAAATGCTATTAGAGATGATGTGAGGATGACATACAGAGACTTTGAGTGGTTTGCCCTCTTGTCTTTGAAATATAAATAGTTTTCTTGAAGTTAAATTTAATTGTCTTTGATTTAAATTATGGATGATATTCTTAATTTAAGTAGCTCTTTTGGATAATGTAAATGTGATATATTCAGCAGAAATAGGAACCAACATATTTTATAAAATCGAATACATTTTTATAAATCAGTCTGAAGAAGGAAGCCCGAAATGTCATCTGTCCATTTTCTTCCACAGATGCTTCCTGATCAGCTGAGTTCCTCCACCAATGTTTTTTTGCTCGAGATTCCAGCATCTGCAGTCCCTTGTATCTCTAGATATTTGTGAAATGTACTTACTAGCTATCTCATTGTAGAATAAGATTAAATATTCAGAAATCTAACAATTTCTGTTTGGAATGGAATCATTGACTAATATTCCACAATCTTCGATGGTGGAAAATTTCAAAGATTCAAACTTACTTATGATATGCCCATATTTTCAGACTGTTACCATGTTCTAGACTCTTTGGCCAGTGGAAGCATCCTCACTGACTCTCTAAAAATTCAGTACTTCCCAATGATGTCTCCTCTCACCCTTCTAAACTGTAGAATACCGAGGCCTTGAATAGTTAATATCTTCTCATTTTACAGGCCTGCCATCTCATGAATCAGCTAGGTGAATCTTTGCTCTATAGTACATACTGCATCCTTTTTAGGTAAGGTGAACCAGATTGTACCCATTAATCCAGGTGTGGTTTTATGGAAACCCGGTTAGTTTAGTAGTTTAGTTTAGAGATACAGCATGGAAACATGCCCATCCAGTCCTTCCCGACCATCGAGCACCTGTACACATGAAGTGGCGGCGCCTAACGGCAGCGGCTCGACTGCAGTCCGTCTGTCTTTTGAAAAATATTTGTCCCGTTAGATGTATGTTTTTGGTTCTAATTTTTATCATTTTTTAGCTGTGTTGGGGGGTGGGGGGGGGGGGAAACCGTTTAATCTCTTCCCTGTACGAGGACACGACTCTTTCCCTGTTGGGTCTCCGGTGTCGTTGGACCTAGCATCGTGGAGCTGGTGGCGGCCTCCAACCAGAACTAACCTGAGGGCTCCAGTCGCGGAGCCTGCGGACTCGCCATCGCAGAGCTGGCCGACTTCAGAGCGGGGAGAGATGTGGTGGCGCGCGCTGCAACCTGACTTCGGTGCTTCAGAGGCTCTGGCCGCAGGCCCGGTGGACAGGAACATCGGGGGCTCTCAGGTCCCAGGTGGGAGACCGCTTTTCGGAGCTCCCGCAATGGAAATTTATCCCGCCGGAATCGCGGGGTTAAATGACTAGGAGCGGGGCCTAGCTTCGCCCAGGCGCAGCTTAAATGACCGTGGGACTTACTATCGCCCACCGAGGCCTTTAACATCGTGAGCCCCAGTCGCCTCGACGCTGCAGTTGGACTGCTGGACCGCGGGAGAAGAACAAAGGGAAGAGATAAGACTTTTGCCTTCCATCACAGTGAGGAGGTGTTGGAGATTCACTGTGATGGATGTTTGTGTAAATTGTGTTAAGTGTGTGTCTTGGGTTTTTTTTTGTAATGTCGTAGGGATGAAATTTCGTTCAAACCTTGTCTGTTTGAATGACAATAAAAGGCATTCTATTCTATTCTATTCTATGTGCAGAAAGGAACTGCAGATGCTGGTTTAGATATGACATGAAATTCTGGAATTACTCCGCGGTTCAGGCAGCATCTCTGGAGAAAAGGAATTGGTGATGTTTCAGGTCGAAACCCTTCTTTAGACTGAGAATCGGAGGAGGGACATAAGAGATATGAAAAGGTTCAGAACAAATTAGAGCTGGCCCCGATGACAAAGGGAAGGTGGAGCCCACAATGGAATCATGGAAACTTTATCATGGAAACTTTATTGTCATTCAGACCTTTCGGTCTGAAAGAAATTTCGTTGCCTTGCAGTCATACATGTAAAATAACAAAACACACAATAAACACAAATTTAACATTGTTGACTGTGGAAGAGGTGATAACGAAGGGATATATTGATGTGAACTGGCAGGATGACTTGGGTCTGGGAGGGGCAGAGAGAGAGGGAATGCAGGGTTTACTTAAAATTAGAGAAATCGATATTCATACTACTGGGATGTAAACTGTCCAAGCAAAATATAACGTACTGTTCTTCCAATTTGTGTGTGGCCTCAATCTGACAGTGGAGGAGGGCCAGGGCAAAAAGACACAGCGCTGGAGCAACTCAGCAGTTAGGCAGCATTTCTGGAGAATATGTTTATGTTTTGGGCCAGGTCCCTTCTTTTGCAGTGCCCTTTCCTTTCCCAATTCATCCCCCCTCCTGAGCCCTAGATGACCTTGCACCCTACATTCCAAAACAATTTGCACCTCGTCAATCCTCTAGCCTCACAATTCACAATTCTCTAATCCTTTTTGTTCACCTCTGGCCCTTATCCAACCATCTGCCAATCAAACTCTCCCATAGTCTGTGTTCACCTATTATTAACCCTTCTTTGTTCTGCTCCTCTACTCCCCTAGCTTCACCTCCCCCCCCCCACCGCAATATTTAAAAGGTCCTGACCCGAAACATCACCTATCCATGCTCTCCAGGGATGCTACCTGAGTTATACTAGCAGTTTCTATCTTTCTTTGGTAAACCAGCATATACATTTCCTTGTTCTTTCATTAATGAACCGTTTCTCATTGCACAGTCGTAGAACTAAAGTTGCATGAGACATTACATAATGTGGCATTGGGGACTCTCGCAGTAGGGTGAACACAGGTGGTATAGTTTGTTTATAGTGAGACAATAATGATGAAAAGGTCCGGGTTGATGTGAGGGCACAATCCGTCATTGTCAGTGTCCATGTGAGGGGGACCAGTCACTCCGTCTTTGCTTTGAAGAGGAGGCACTGGTGGTCTCAGACTTACTGTGGCAGCTCAGTCTTTGCCTCTGCATGCGGGCACAATCCCTCATTGTCTGTGGGCAGCTAATGAGACACTGGCTGTCCTAGGTTTGTTCCATCAGCTCAGTCTTGACCATGACCTCAGTCTCAAACCTGCATGTCTTTGGGATGTTTGAAAAAAACAGAGCACCCAGGGGTAACCCATGTGGTCACAGGGAGAACGTGCAAACTCCACATAGACAGCACCCAAAGTCAGGAATGAAACCGGGTCTCTGGCACTATGAGGCAGCAACTTTACCACCTGCATCACTGTCCCTCGAAGGTACTCCAGCACTGTCATTTTTTTGTAAAGCAGCATCTGCAGTTCCTTGTTTCTACATTTTACTACTCCACTATGAAAGAAAGGTCCTGTCCTGAAAGATCCATGTTTTCCAGAGATAATACTGTCCAGCTGAGTTACTATAGCAAATGAGTCTTTTTCTGGAAACCAGCATCTGCAGTTCCTTGTTTCTCAATTTTTCTGCTCCACTGCAAAAAAAGGGACCTGGCCCGAAACGTCACATAAACATAATCTCCAGAGATGCTGCTTAACTGCTGAGTTGCTCCAGCAACGTGTCTTTTTAAGGCGCCGTGTCTTTTTAAGCTTTTGCATTTATGTCCAGCAAACTGTTCTGTTTATTAATTTATCTGCTGTGATAGCTGCAAGAATAGATTAATGAGTATGCTGCCGGGAGTCAAGGGCCTGAGTTATAAGGAGAGGTTGAGCAGGCTGAGACTTTATTAATTGGAGCGCAGGAAGATGAGGGGTGATCTTATAGAGGTGTAAAAAATCATGAGAAAAATAGATAGGGTAAATGCACGGAGTATTTTATCCAAAGTACAAGAATCAAGAAGAAGAGGATAGAGGTTTAATATGGGGGGGGGGGAGCAACCCGAGGGGAAACTTGTTTGCCCAAAAGGGTACTAGGTGTATGAGCTGCTAGAGTAGTTGAGGCAGCTACTATCACAATGTTTAAAAAACATTTGGACAGGTACATGGATAGGATAGGTTTAGAGGGATATTGGCCAAATGAGTAAGTTGGACCAAATTTATATGCTGTATGACTCCATGACTAAGAACCAGATGTTAAAACTCCACAGACACTAATGTGTGGCAGCCAAGTCAGCCTGGTGGCAGGTCTCTTTCGAGTTGTCTGCCGCCATCTGATGCAACATCTTCAAACAGTGAGAATATTTCCCTCCCACATCATTGTGGCTGAGTCCCTATCCATAATTTCTTGACTATATCTGTCCCATATATCTTCATCCTGCGTGTGTGCCTTCCTCCTTAACATATCCTACCATGAATATCGTAGACTAGGCGATCGTTTCATTGAAAACTTGCGCTTTGTCCACCAAGAGCGGCAGGATCTCTCAATTGCTAACCATTTTAACTCTCCTTCCAATTCCTATACCAACCTTTCTGTCCCAAGTCTCCTCTATTGTCAGAGTGAGGCTGCATGCAAACTGGAGAAACAGTATCTCATATTCTGCTTACAACCAAACGACATGAACATTGTGTTGCATTTTGGTGTAATAAACAAACAACTCCCTCCACCTCCCCCAACCCTTCCCCCCTTTTTTTCACTGCCTCTTCCCTGTTCCCCATCCAGATGCACACCGATTTGTCACGACATCCTGGTCCTCCCTTCCCCCCCCCCCCCCCCTCATCCCTTCCTCTGCCTTCACATTTTATGCCTCTTCTAATCTCACACCCTCTTGTATTATTTTCATCTCTGGCCTTTGTCCACCTATCTATCAATCAAATCCCCTTCATCTGGATCCACCAATTATTTGCTTGGATTTGGCCTGCCACCCACTTCTCTTCCAGCTTTACCCCTTACCACAATCACCCTGAAGAAGGATCGACCAGAGATGTTGCTTGACTTGTTAAATTACTCCAACACTGTTTGTAAATAAGCATCTGCAGTTCTTTGTTTTACCACGAAAATTGATATTTTTCACTTTTATGGCAATAACACAGAAATACACTGCACCCCATCCCAATGTGGGTGGGGTGTGCTCCAGTGTGCTCAGTGTGCTCCAAGTTCTTAACACACAAACACTTTTCCGAAAACAAATGAGACATCAACTACAAAAAATGTGTGAAGGAGCAATCCCAAAATGAAATACTGATCTATTGCTCAAACTCACCACAGCATCTCTGGTTAGTTTGCTAACCATTGGAAAATTTCTGCTGAACACAAAAAAACTGAAGCTATGTAAAATTTAATTGAAAAAGATCTCATTCAATCTCTTAATAATATGAATTACATGCCTGATTGCACTAGTTCAAATTCAGGTTGGCATATAGGTTAATTGGGCATTCAAACATTGTTATGTTAAATTTGGAAGTGGGTTGCAGTCATAATTTCAAATTCAAAAATTTCAAATACAGCAGCTCTCCAGGTTACAAATGACTTGACTTCTTAGTAAGTTTCATGAGGGTAGGACAATGGATATTTGTCTACATGGTGTTTAGAGTGGCAATTGACAAGGTCTCTCATAGTTGGCTTTTTAATCATTTTGAAGACTTGGGATGCATGGGATCCAAGGTGACTTGGTATTTTGGAATCAGAACCGGCCTGGTCACGTTACTATTATATTCCGCCACCACTCCTGGCAGCTAGTTCCAGGCATCCGCTATCGTCTGTGTAAAAAAACCTGCCCTGTACATCTCCCATAAGCTTTCATATATGGGCAGAGAAATGGCAATTTAATCCAGACAAATGTGCCGTATATGGCGTATATGCCGTATATGGTGTCGGGGATGACGCTGGGTTTGGCAGTAACCACACCGACGCTCGCTCAAATATATTTTATTTAGAGTAGTAAGAAAGTCTGGGACCACTTGGAGACGTTGGAGGAGGCGTGGTGATCTCGGGCTTCTCCCTGCAGTTTACTCTTGCCTCGAGAGGAAACTCTAGTGATCTCAGGTTTACCCTAGCGGCTCAGCTTTAAGGGCCTGTCCCACTTAGGTGATTTTTTAGGCGGGTGCCGGCAACTGGGCTGTCACAACACGGTCGCCGGGTGTCGCCTGTATGGTCTTGAGTGGTCTCCTCAGTCACCCAAAGAGTCGTAGCGTTTTTCTGGTCGCCGCTGGATTATGAAATGTTCAAAACATTTTGGCAACAGTTGGAGACAGTGGGCTTGTCGTAGGTTGTCTTCTACTGATGTAGGTACTTTCGTAGGTTGTCGTAGGTTGTCGCCAAGATGGCATAGGTTATCGCCAGGATGACGTAGGCTGTCGCCGGTGCTGACTTTGGTGAATTCCATTGTCGTAGTCGCCGGCAGTCGCCTAAAAAATCGCCTAAATGGGACAGGCCCATTAGGCTTGTGGTCTTTGGGTTATCTTGGCAGCTCAGTCTTTGCCTCTGTGTGTGGGCACAGTCCCTCGCTGCCCCTGGGCAAGAAGAGGCACTGACTAGAGCTTCTTCCCTGCGGTTCAGTCTTGGCTACATGACGGTGTTGGTGGTCCTGTGTTTGTCCCAGTAGGTCAGTCTTCTTTGCACCTGTGATGGGAACAAGCTGGCTGGCAGGGAGGGAGGGAGGGAGGGAAGGAGGGAAGTCGATAGATCAGCCATGATTGAATGGTGGGGTATGCTTGATGGGCTAAATGGCCTAATTGTGCTACTGGAACTTATGAACATGATTCTCAACACCATTGACATTCAGTTTGATCCTGAGGTCCAGGTCCATAGCTCCCCCAAAGTAGTAAACCAAGTAGATAGGTAGGTAAAGAGGATGCATGGTATGTTTGGCTTCATCGATCAAGGAATTAAGTATGAGTCAGAAAATCATATTGTGGAAATAATATTAATGGAGATACCTTGAGGACAGTACGCATTATGGTTGAAGAGGTGCTCAACATCCTAAGGCATATGTAGGTAGATAAATCTCCGGGGTCTGATTAGATACATCTGCGGACTCTGCGAAGCTAGAGAGGAAATAGCAAGCTGAACCCTGGCTGAAAGATATGAATCATCATTACATACGAATGAGGTGTCAGTTTACAGGAAAGTGGCTAATGGTATGCCTCGATTTAAGAAGGACTGCAAGGAAAAGCCTGGGAACTATAGACCAGGGAGTCCAACATCTGTGGTAGGCAGGTTACTGGAGAGGATTCTGAGGAATAATATATATATGCATTTGGATAGAGAGGGACTGATTAGCGATAGTCAGCATGGTTTTGTACACGAGAGATTGTGTCTTATGAAACTTTTTTTTTTAGAAGTAACCAAAAAGGTTGATGAGGGGAAAGCCGGAGACGTTGTCTATATGGACTTCAGCAAGGCATTTGCTAAGGTTTTGCATGGAACTCTGGCTGGAAGGTTAAATTGCATGGGATCCATGGAGAGCCAGCTGACTGGATAGAAAGAAGATAGACACAAAAAGCTGTAGTAACTCAGCAGCACAGGCAGCATCTCTGGAGAGAAGGAATGGGTGACGTTTCCGGTTGAGACCCTTCTTCAGACTGGATAGGGATAAGGGAAATGAGAGATATAGACGGTGATGTGGAGAGATAAAGAACAATGAATGAAAGATATGCAAAAATGTAACAATAAAGGAAACAGACCATGGTAAGCTGCTTGTAGGGTGAAAATGAGAAGCTAGTGTGACTTGGGTGGGGGAGGGATAGAGAGAGAGGGAATGCTGGGGCTACCTGAATTGAGAGAAATCTATATTCATACCACTGAGCTGTAAGCTGCCCAAGTGAAATATGAGATGCTATTCCTCAAATTTGTGTTCAGCCTCACTGACAATGGAGGAGACCTAGGACAGAAAGGTCTGTGTAGGAATGGGAAGGAGAATTAAAGTGTTCAGCAACTGGGAGATCAGGTTGGTTCAGGTTGACTGGATAGAAAAATGGCTTCATGGAAGGAAGCAGAGGCTGATGGTGGAAGGTTGTTTTTCATAGTGGGGGCCTGTGAATAGTGATGTTCCTCAGGGTTCAGTGCTGGGCCCATTGCTGTTTGTGGTTTATATCAATGATTTGGATGAGAATGTAGAAGGCATGATTAGTAAGTTTGCAGATGACACTAAAGTGAGTGATATCATAGAATGCAAAGACGGTTATCACAAATTGCAGCAGAATCTTGATCAGTTAGGCAGGTGGGCTAAGAAATGGTAATGGAATTTGATGCAGATAACTGCAAGGTGTTGCATTTTTGGGAAATCAAATGAGGGCAGGATTATAACTGAATGTGAGGGTCCTGGAGATTGTTGTAGAGCAGAGTGATCTAGGAATGCAGGTAGTTCCTTGAAAATAGCGTCACAGGTCAATAGGGTGGTCAAGTTGGCTCTCGGTACATTGGTCTTCATCAGTATTGAATATAGAAGTTGGGATGTTATGTTACAGTTGTACAAGATGTTGGTGAGCCAGCATTTGGAGTATTATGTTCAGTTTTGGTCATCTTGATCTTGGAAGGATGTTAAGCTGGAAAAAGTGCAGTGAAGATTTGCGAGGATGTTGCCACGACCTAAGGCCATGAGTTATGGAGAGAGGTTGGGCAGGCTAGGGGTTTATTTCTTGGAATGAGGGGTGATCTTATAGAGGTGTATAAGATCATGAGGAGAATAGATAGGCCGAATGTGCACAGTCTATTAGAGCAAGTAGGTGAATCAAGAACCAGAGGACATAGGTTTAAGGTGAGAGTGGTAAGATTTAATAGGAATCCGAGGGCCAACTTTTTTATACATCTAAAAGACATTTGGACAGGTACACGGATAGGAAAGGTTTAGAGGGATATGGGCCAAGCATGGATGGATGGGACGAGTGTAGATGGAGCATCTTAGTGGGCATGGGCAAGTTGGACTGAAGAGCCTTTTTCCATGCAGTATAACTCTATCTGCCTAACTAAAGGACTCAAACCTAGGACCTTGAAAGAAAAATATATACTCCTGTTTCTTTGTAGATTTTTATACTCTTTCTATTTAGTCTATCCTATCTTATTCATGTTACGATTAAGACAGTATGATATTTATTGGTAGTAGTGATCTTACATTCCACCCATTCTAGGTTGAAATGCAGTAATTGCTGTCATATGGTCCAGAAGAATCTTACTGATGCTCATTTCCAAACACCAATTTGCAGCAAATATTTTGACTAGGAAATTAGCGCTTGCACCGATACTGATGTCAGCAATCATGGAGCCAGCATGTTGCTGTTGTGAATAAGGAAATAATGTGTTGGCAATCATGAAATTAGTTAACCAATAACACAAATTAAGCAGACTCAAACGAAGAGAGAAGGAACTGCTCCGAGTATAAAAGCCCATGTAATATTTCTTCCCAAAGCAACACAACATTTACTGAGTCTACGTGTCTTAACAATACTGTGAATCCACACTAGTTTGGTAAATAGTTAGGTTTTCTAGTCTAATAATGATCACTGCCTACCATAGAACTCCCTTGCTTGATTTTTCAGCTGTATGGAATTATATATTTTAAACAAGGTAAGATTGTGGAATCATATTTACCCTAAGATATATGGGCTTAGAGGGAATCTTCTTGTGAATGCTGAGAGTCAGTACTAAGTATTACCTTTGCCCCCTTATCTTATAGTTTGGTAACACGTATCTATCTGGGCTAACAGATGGAAAATTGTATGCGGAATATAAAAGATCCTGTTATGTGAAGAAAAGCTGGGTATTTAGTTTTGTGTCCTGGTAAGACTTTATTTGTCAAAAGTTTATTTATCTATATTACTAAAAGTCTGATCTTGACCACTTCCTGTTGTTCTGTATATTGATTTTAGAAAAACACTGCCACTTACAGCTGTGATTTTTGGCCATCTTACTCAGTCCCCCTCTGCTGCGCAGGACAAGAGGATTTTTCCCAACGATGAAAAATAAAATTGTTATTAGTGTTTAAAAAATGGTGAGATTCTCTCTCCTGAAGGCCACACCCCTTCCTGAGGGACTATAAAACTCGGAAGTGTTGATTGCCTCAGTCAGTCTCTGCAAGATGGGGGAAGCGAGAGGGTCACGTCACTCAGTCTGAGCTGTGAATAACACTGAACACATGTCTACTAAACTGTGGGTGTGGTTTTACTGACCTTGAGTGCCCTTAATGTGGTTTGAAAATGAAAATGAAAATGTGGTTGGTTTGAAAAAGCACAGCAAATGGTTGGTGGTGGTTGGTTTGAAATAAAGCACAGCAAATGGTTGGTGGTGGTTGGTTTGAAATAAAGCACAGTAAATGGTTGGTGGAGGTTGGTTTGAAATAAAGCACAGCAAATGGTTGGTGGTGGTTGGTTTGAAATAAAGCACAGCAAATGGTTGGTGGTGGTTGGTTTTAAATAAAGCACAGCAAATGGTTGGTGGTGGTACGTTTGAAATAAAGCACAGCAAATGGTTGGTGATGGTAGGTTTGAAATAAAGCACAGCAAATGGTTGGTGGTGGTTGGTTTGAAATGGCAAATGATCTAAACTTTACAACTCCTGTTTGCACTGTATATTGATTTTAGATAAAACGCTACCACCTACGGCTGTTTTGGCCATCTTACTCAGTCCCCCTCCGCTCATCAGGTGCAGAGGATTCTTCCCAACAATGAAAAATAGAAGTGTTATTAGTGTTTAAAAAATGTTGATAATCTCTCTCCAGTCAATCACGCCATGAAGGCCGCTCCACTTCCGGTGGGAGGGGGGAGGGATTATAAAACCCGGAAGTGTGGGTGTGGCTCAGTCTGAGCAAGATGGGGGAGGGAGAGGTCACGACTCTGTCTGAGCTATGAATCAACTGAACACACTGAATGTCTACTGAACTGTGAGTGTGGTGTTTATGTGGTGTTTTGTGGTGTTTTCGTGTGGTTTTATGGTGGTTTTATGGTGGTTTCAACCTGCTTGAAATGGTATGAAACTGCATTTGAATTTGGTGGCCTCGCACCCTGCATGAAATGGTATGAAACTGCATTTGCATTTGGTGGCCTTGCACCCTGCTTGAAGTGGTAGGAAACGGCACTTGAGTTTGGTGGACTTGGACCCTGCTTGAAGTGGTATGAAACTGCACTTGAGATTGGTGGACTTGCACCCTGGTTGAAGTGGTATAAAACTGCACTTGAATTGGTGGACTTGCACCCTGCATGAAGTGGTATGAAACTGCACTTGAATTTGGTGGCCTTGCACCCTGCTTGAAGTGGCAGGAAACTGCACTTGAATTAGTTGGTCTTTCACCCTGCTTGAAGTGGTAGGAAATTGCACTTGAGTTTGGTGGCCCTGCACCCTACTTGAAGTGTTAGGGAACTGCACTTGAGTTTGGTGGCCCTGCACCCTGCTTGAAGTGGTAGGAAACTGCACTTGAATTTGTTGGCCTTGCACCCTGCTTGAAGTATGAAACTGCCCTTGAATTTGGTGGCTTTGCACCCTGCTTGAAGTGGTATGAAACTGCGCTTGAATTCGTTGACCTTGCACCCTGCTTGAAGTGGTATGAAAATCGGTGGCCTTGCATCCTGCTTGAAGTGGTAGGAAACTGCACTTGAATATGGTGGCCTTGCACCTTGCTTGAAGTGGTAGGAAACTGCACCTGAATTTGGTGGCCTTGCACCCTGCTTGAAGTGGTAGGAAACTGCACTTGAATTTGGTGGTCTTGCACCCTGCTTGAAATGGTAGGAAACTGCATTTGAATTTGGTGGCCTTGCACCCTGCTTGAAATGGAATTTCAAGGAATAGCCTTGAGTCAACTGCCAACCCACCAGCCGTGAGTGAGCAGCCAGCACATCAGGCTTGAGTGACTGAGCTGCCACCCCAAGAATCCATTTGGCCCACAATGTCTGTACTAGCCCTCTGGAAACCAGTTCCTTCAGCCCGCAACACCCATACAAGCGCTCCATAAAGCCCCCCCCCTCACTGGCCACCAATATTGGAATTGGTGGAGAGGTGGAATATTGCATTGGGGGACCAGCCTTCCCGTGTGAACATGGGACCCAACGGGTCCCACTTAGTCGAGTATATAACTAAAGGTAGTTCTGCTGTATCGCATGTTTCCACATCGGTAAATTAGGGACCACAATTTGTATCATGAGGGCCTAATGGATTATAATGTCATTTCGATCAGGTGCTAAAGCTTAGTTTAGAGATTAAGTACAGAAACAAGTGCTTCATCCCACAGTCTGTGACGACCAGCAATCACCTCGTACATTTGCACAATTCTACACACTAGGAACAATTCATAATCTTTTACTGAAGCCAATTAACCTGCACACTTGTACGTCTTTGGAATGTGGAAGGAAACTGGAGCACCCAGAGAAAACCCATGCGGTCATCGGAAGAACGTACAAACAGCACCCATTGTCAGGATCGAACCCGGGTCTCTGGTGCTGCAAAGCAGCGACTCTACTGCTGCGCCACCGTGCTACCCCATGTGCAGTGCCAAGAACTTCTTAAAAGTTAAATTAGAGATTGGTAAGCAGAGAAAAGCTGCTTAAGATTTTTTTGTTAATCTAACCTCAACCCTGTCATTAGAGACAATTATTACTTAAGAATGCATCAACCAATTTCACCGTAGGAGTTCATTGTATCTGACAAGTGATCAACTCTATTGACATTTTGCAAGGAAAAATAACTTATTGCAAGACCCAGTTGAGTGGTGAGGTCATCCAGCTGCAACTCTAGTTCCCTCACACAGTCTTTAAGGTGCTGTACCTGGATGGAATTCCCACCGGTGTAGTCATCAGGGATACCAGCAGTTTCCATGACATCCCACGTCCTGCAGGAGGAGCATTGTACCAATGCTCCTGCCATCGCCACTGCAACTGAACCAAGAAAGAGAGAGAAAAAAATCACAACTCGCACACAAGAGCAGACTGTACCTCCTACCACCCCTGGTAGCCTCCTTGCCTCAGTCTTCTCACCAATGACACCTGAACCAAAGACTCACACTTGCCCTAAACACAGTATTTAAGACTCCTGAGCCAAAGACTCTCACCTCACCTCACCCCACCTCACCTCACCCCAACACAGCACTTCACCTCCACACAGCCTCCTTACCAACACAGCCACCCCCAATAGACCAGTCCGTTACACCTACATTTATTTTTATAAGGTGTTCAATTAGGCCATTGGAATGCTTCAATCATTCCACTGGTTTCCTTTTCCTTATCCTGCCTCTCAATTTTAGCTGGCTTTAGCTGGCTCCACTAATCCACCACTCACCTTTTAAATTCTCCCACTATTTTTCAAGACTGAAAAGGGGTGAGGTACAGTGAAAAGCTTTGTTTTGTGTGCTATCCAAACAGATCAGATACACCATATTGTACATAGACACAATCAATTTAAACTGATACAGAGTGCATAATATAGTTCTCTGCCTTATAGAGCATTGTAGCGCATCAGTTCCTGAGAATACAATGTCCTCATTGCGATAGAGGTGAATCGATCAGTACCCTATCTTATGGAAGGATCAATCAGGAAACTGATAATGGAGGGCAGGATGCTGTTCATGAGTCTGACAATATATGCAAATTTTTTTGTTTGACCATATTAGGTTTTAGTTAGATTCTCACGTGTACCAAGGTATGGTGAAAAGCTATTGCATGTTTTGCATGCTATAATTTCATAAATCCAATCAAGCCAAATTCAAGTACAATGGGTAGAGCAAAACGGAAGATACGAGTGCAGAATATAGTTCTCAGCATTATAGCACACTAGTTCCAGAGAGAATGTGTAATGTCCTCAATGGGATGATGGTGAATTGGACAGTAACCTCGCTTATGGAAGGACCATTCAAAAGCCAAGTAACAGAGGGGAAGAAACTGTTGCTGAGTTTGGTGGTGCATGCTTTCTGTATCCTCTGCCTGACAGGAGCAGGGGGAAGAAGCATTGACCAGTGTGGGGCATTGTTGGTTATGTTGGCAGCTTTTCAAAGGCAGTATAGTATAGATGGAGTCATTGGTGGGGAATCTGGTCTGTGTAATAAACTGGGCTACATCCATAACTCTGCAAATTCTTCCGGCCTTGGGAAGAGCTGTTTGCAAACCAAACTGTGATGCAGTATGCTTTCTGCATACTGAAGAATGCCCCTATGGTGCATCTGTAGGTTATATGAGTCACTGGAGATGTACCAAATTTTTCAGTCTCCTGAGGATGTAGAGGTGTTGGTGTGCCTTCTTGGCAGATCATAAGCAATATTTATACCAAAGAAATTTGAAGCTCCCAATCATTTCCACTTCAGCACCATTCCCAGTGAAGGCAATCATATCAAATGCCTTCTTCACCATCCTGTCCAGCTGGCTGACCACCTTCAGGGAATTATGCACTTGCACTGCCAGATTTCTCTTTTGCTAAACACATTCCAGGGTTCTACCATTTACTGTGTTAAGTCCTGAACCCTGAATTGTTTTTCCAGAGAATGTTTGGGACGGTTCGATAGCGACAGCTACAAGATTGCAGAGATGAGACTACGAGTCAGGAGGAAGCAGACAATTTGACTTTTGTTGTTACGTTTGGTGACTCCCTCCTCACCCCTTTTCAATTATCCTCAGTCAGGAAGGTTTGGCAGCATCTCGGACCTTTGTGGTGTCCAGGCTGGACGCTGTATAGGCCTATCTTGAGCTGTGTTATCATCATAGGGATATGATCAATGAGGCGTATTTATTGTATTCCTGCACTATACCCACTTCTTCCTATCTCTCCTGTGCTCTAATCTGCAGAAAAGTGCCTGGTAGTATTTGAACTACTTTGTGACTACAGAATGGCTAATCTCGAACGGGTGCTCAGTCAAGGTACGCAAGTGCAGCGACTACTACGTCCTCTTGTGTTTAGGATGTTATCCTTTAGTAGTAGTGTCAAAATAATGTGCATCCTGACGTGTATTCGTGGTAGTGTAAAGGCTGAGGTTGTTGGCCTTTCAGCCATTGTCGTAGCCTCAAAGATGTCAAGAAAGGCTTGTTTTTCTCAATGACTGAACAGGAGGTGGTGTCCCACGACCTGAGTGTGGGATCTCAGTGAGTGGGGTTTTCCTGCGGTGGATCCACTGGTAATATTAACCAACGGGTAATATTCTGCTATGTCCAATTCTTTGTATCTGATGAGCCCCTTACGTTGGACACCGTAACCGGGAAAGAACTGGAAACATTGTAAGCGAGAAGCAGGGCCGATATGAGTGTGGACTGGGGTATTGCTTCCAGCATATTCAAGGTCTGCTGCAGGAGTCACCCTGGGCAAGAAGAGGAGAGGGACGTCGGTTCGCGGGATCGCCACACCCACGGAGTACTCTGAGCTCGCGGGCTGATTTGGACTTTGAATAATAGTGCCAAAATGGTGGCGCCAGCATGTGTGATATATGCAAAATGAATTTCACCTTGCAGTTGCATATGTGACAAATAAAGCACCATCGCACCTTCTCCTGATCTCTGCCCTTTGGGGGAGATACTAGGTGCAGAATGGAACCTCCTGACGGGTGTCACGTAGCCATGCAAGAGCTGTGCAAGTGCTGAGCTGGCAGGCGTGAGGAGGCTCGCAAGAGGGGATCTGGCAGGTGCCACGGAGCCATGCAGGAGCGGATCCAGTGGGCACTGAGGAGCCATGCAGTAGCGAATAGAGCTACTGGCCGAGAACAAGGGCGGACCCTGTGGCCACCACGAAAATCCAGCTACAAGAATAACTAGTGGCCCGCCAAGAGCAAGGACGGACCTGGCAGACAATGAGAACAAAGATGGACCCGGTGGCCAACTAGAACAAAGAACCGGCACAAATGAAGACTCGGCAGGTTGCCCCCGGCGGGTATGGTAGCAAGCTTAGTTGGCCACTGAGAAGAAAGGCCTGCAGGGAGAAGTTCAGAAGCCCCAAAGACCGTAGAGTCGAGGGGAAGCCGCTGGCAATGCGGAGTGGGCCGATGTGAGAGCGATGGGGGTATTGCCTCCAGTGCCTTCAGATTTGGCTGCAGGAAGTGCCCTCCGGGACCCAGGCAGTCAGGCGAGGAGAGGTAGGTGGACCTGCAGCAGCTTCGGCATACCTAGATTGGGGGTCTTCCAGATTTTGCTTCTGGGGCAGAGGGCCTGTGAGGATCATGGCCTCCATTCCGGCTCTAAAAGGCATGTCCCACTATGGCGAGTTTATTGGGGAGTTTAGGAGACTGTTATGGTCTTGTTGAATCACCGAAAAGTTGACATCCTTTGACTATGTAGAAGACCTCCTACAACCTCCTTTGACTATGTAGAAGACCTCATATGACTATGTAGAAGACCTCCAACAACTATGTAGAAGACCTCCTACGACCTCCTTCGATTATGTAGACTAGCTTCGACTATCTATGACAATCGGCGACGCTCTCGTGAAAATTGGAGAGCCAATAGTGGGAACTGAAGAAGACCATCTTCGACTTCAGACGACTACACTGAAAACAAACTACGACAAGCTATGACTGGCTACAGCTCAAATGATCACTATCTAACACTATCTACGGCTATCTCGACTACCTTCGATCACATACGGTAAGCTACGGTAACATGCCGACCTACTATGACCTACTTCGACTAAACCTACGATTACAAATGTATCGATTTTCTTCATGCTGACCAATTTTTGGGCGCAGAAAATTTTTCAACATGTTAAAAAAAATTCCGCGACCATACTGAGGCCGCGAGTAGTAACCACTCTGCGGGAATTCCTCTCGCCCATGAAGGAGACTCACCAGAGACCACCTACGACCATGTTGCGACCTTGTGGCAATGCAGAGTCTCCTAAACTCGCCAATAAGGTCACCTCAGTGCGACAGGCCCTTAAGGCTGTCAGTGAGCAATTCACCCGGAGACATAGAACATTCCCTTGCACCTTGTTTTCCCTGTTCATGACGAGCAGTGGCACTGTGCAGTAGACCTGCCCCTCATTGCCTCTGGACCTGGCACTAGCCAATTCTCTGGTGGTGTGGTCATTTGTGCCATCCTTTCTTCTGATGCTTGAGTCAGAGATGGTCTCTGCCCTGTTGCTGCCAGTCGGCCCTGGTTCCTCAGCAGTGCCTGGAGAGGAAACCTCCGTCACCGGTCCTGGGGTGGGACCGGGTTTGAGCACCTGCTATTGTGCCAACTGGCTTGGGTGCTTCAGCCACTGGTGGCATGAACTTGGAGAATAAACAGGACTTGGAGCGTGGGGGGGGGGGGGGGGGGGACGTGGGAGTCCGTCGACAGCAAGACAATGGACTGCCTCAAGCCCAGTGCTAAGTTTCAAGTTGTCCTTTTGAACAATAGCCAGAAATTTCTGCACGACAGTAAGGGTATTGGGGATAAACCCCAACTGGCTGGCGAACGCTTGGCTATTTTACCGGGACTCCTGTGGTCTGTCTGTGTAATCCTCAATAAGAAGTGGAAGAATACAATGGGAGATAGAAATGAGCGGCACATGCCTGGCAGCTTTATGAATGCCTTAGCTGAGCACACTGCTCCATCTTCAAAGGATGCCAGTACAGAGGTCTAGTATGCTCCTGACATGAAGATCACCATGGCCAACTTGAATCTCAATGACAGCAGGAGGGCTTTCAGTGGGTTTCAGCAACTCTTGGTCCTCCAGGATGGGGGATACGCGCTGAGCTTCCTGCAGGATACCCACATCGTTACAAAAAAATGAATCTGCTTGGCTCCTGGAGTGGCGTGGGCGGATTTACATAGGTCACCTCAGCTCCCATTCAAATGGGGTGGCTATCCTGCTGGCCCCAATTTTCCAGCCAGAGATCCTGGAAGACCAGGATCTTTTGCCCAGCCGTTTTACTTCACCTTGCTGTGAATGTGTACGCTCCAAAGCTTGGTGTGATGCATGCATGGTTATTTCAAGAGGTGTCCACTTTCTTGAGTTCCAGCGACCCTGGCAAGCGCGTTATTGTCGAGGGGAGGATTTCAACTATAGCCTCGAGGAGGGGGATAGCTCCAATCTCCAGGCGTCAGCATAGAAGTTGAAGGAGATCGTCAGCTCCTTTGACGTGAACAACTGGCAAAATCTCCATCATGACTCTGGAGATCGAGAGGGGCCGCTCCCTGAACAACCGCCTGTATCTTTCAAAAGTGTATGTCTCCTGTACCTCAGTGGCCTCCATGCAGCCGGTGTAATGCACAAATCACCACCTCGCCCCACTGCACACCCGAGTGGGATCAGCCCACAGGCACTTTAACAACCAGGTTCTGGAAGATAACCAAATGATTAACAACATTGTCAACCAAATCATTCATGTAGATAACAAACAATGGAACCAGCACTACCTCCTGAGGCACTCCACTGCTCCACTCCGATACGTGAGACACTGCCTCCCACACTCCAAACCATGCTGATTATCCCTAATCTGTCCTTGCCAATCCAAATTCTGGTCTATTTATCCCTCAGAATCCAATCCAACAATTTTTCCACCCCTCTTGTTAGGCTCACCCCCTGTAGTTATCTAGATTGTCCTTGCTGTCGTTCTTAAAAACCGGTACACCCTCCAGACTATGGAAAATTCACACCTGACTAAAGATGATGCTAATATCTCTGCAAGAGTATTTGCAATTTGCTCCCTAGCTTCCCAAAAGGCCTGCTTGGGGGCCCTGGGGATTTATCCACCTTAATGTACTTATCTCCACTTTGAGGATTCATACACAGTATGATCTAATTCATCACATTCTTATAACTCAATTCATATGTCTCAGGTGTGAGAGTTACAGGGAAAAGGCAATAGAATGGGATTGAGAGGGAAAAATAGATCAGCCATGATTGAATGGACGAGTAAACCTGAAGGGGCGAACGGCTTAATTCTGCTCCTACAATTTATGAGCATGAATTCCTTAGGGGGCTGTCCCACTTGGGCGACCTAATTGGCAAGTTTAGAAGAGTTTGAAAAAATGACAAGTTGAAGACCTCCTCCGACTTTGTAGAAGACCTCCTTCGACCTCCTTCGACTATGTTGAAGACCAGCTTCAACTAGCTACAACTAGCTATGACTAACTTTGGGAAAATTGGACATCGAATAATGGAGAGTGAAGACGACCTCCTTCGACCTCCCTTCGACTATGATGAAGACTATCGGCGACTACTTTCGACCACCTTCGACTACCCTTGATTACCTGCGACTAATATGCCGACCTGCTACGACCTATTATGACCTACTACGACTAAACTAACGAGTAAAAAAAAGTATCGATTTAGTCGCGGGCATTTTTTAACATATTGAAAAAAATGCCGCGACCTAGCTGAGGCCTCAAGTACGCGGAGACCACTCACGAGCGTGAAGGAGAGTTACGAAGACCTACGACCTCGTGTCGACCATGCTGCGAGTATGAGTCAAGGGCAAACTCGCCAGAGCACGCGGATTAGGTCGCCCAAGTGGGACAGGCCCTTTAGCTTCTATGATCTTTTCCTCAGTTAAAATAGATGAGGTACATAAGTTTCATAACCCATAAAGTCACGCAGTATGGAAACATGTCCTTCAGCCCAAAACGCCCATGCTGACCAAAATCCCCCATCTATGCTAGTTCCACCTGCCCACATTTGGCACTAAACCTTTCCTAGCCATATACCTGTCCAAATATCTTTTAAATGTTATAATTCCTGCCTCAAATACCTCCTCTGGCAGCTCGTTCCCTATTATTCCCGACACACCTCTGTGTGAAAAAGTTGCTTCTCTGGTTCCTATTAAATCTTTCCGCTCTCACAAACCTATGTCATCCTGTTCTTGATTCCCCTACTCTGACTAAAAGCATCCGTGCATTTACCCTATCCATTCCCTCCAACATGTAAGATTGTTCCTCAGCCTTCTGGTCACCAAGGAACAAAACCTACCCTGCCCAACCTGTCCCGACAGCTCAGGCCCTCAAGTTCTGGCAACATCCTCGTGGGTGATCAAAACTGAACACAAATTCGAAGTGTGGCCTCATCAATGTATTGTACAACTATAACATAAGCCAGTAAGTCTAAGGAAAAGATAGACACAAAAAGTTGGAGTAATTCTGCGGGACAGGCAGCATCTCTGGGGAGAAGGAATGGATGATGTTTCGGGTCGAGACCCTTCTTCAGTCTAAGGAAACCTTATGGATTTATGGATCCAAATCTGAATACCATCATTCTGTGGTATAGCATGCTGGCATGTTGCTATTAATTTTGTCTTGATTTTACCTTGATTGTCCAAATATTGAAAGGCATTAATAGATAAAATTATAGACAATGCTGAATGATCAAAAATATCTCCTTAGTGCAAAGAGACATTCTCTTAGGATTTATTCCTTGAACGCTATGCAAAGTATTTAAAAAAACCACAAATTGATTTTTCTCCCTGAAGTCAAGCCTCATGCTCTATTTCTACACCTGTGGAGCTCCAGGGCAGACTCCTCTTTCTTGATCATTGCTGAACAATCAACACTCACATTTGATGTGTGGTTTTGAAGAAGGTCCCGATTCAAAGTGCTTGTTTAAGCTTGGCAGTCAATTGACTTAATCCTACTAAAGTAGTCTCTCACAATGGGATGGAATTTATTTGTGTGAAGACATCATTATTCATTGTTAAGTCTGACAGCTTTGTTAACATCTGTTTGTTCCCTTAATGCCTGTTTTACATGTTTTGCAATGCATTACTTGATGATCAGTAACAAATGCACTGCAATAACCCTGAAGGTCAAAGATTTACATTACTAAAACCAGATTGTTTTTTTTAGCAAATGTATTTTTTATATCTTTCATTTATGTTATCAATGTTATTTTGCTCACTCATTGTTTATTAAAGAGTGTGCCAACTATCAAACCTGAATGAAATTCTTGCCAGTGTGATTCAACACGTACATGTCCACAATAAAGGATAAATTGCCTTCTGATTTCTCCTCCTGTGCAGCATGAAATTCCTCATCTCCTTCCTCTGCTCCCTCACTCATGTGCTTTCTATGTGCATTTTGCTTATAACGTGCTTTTTATCACTCATATTAATTTCACCTTGATTGTAGGAAATTGGGTAGTCATTCGATCATGCCTGCCGACCATGCTGCTGAAAGTAACTGACTTTAGACACAGAACTTGAATGAAAGAGTTTTTCACTCACTACATTTGCAGAGATTGCCTTGTTTTTCTCTGCGAGAAGTTTCAGAAACGTCCTACGGCCCACAGTATCTTTGCCAAAGATAATGCCAAGATAAACTAATCTGACCAACCTGTACATGATCCATGTCCCTCTATTTCCTGCATATCCATGTGCCCATCTAACAGCCTCTTAAATGCATCTGCCTTCATCACTACCCCTGACAGCGCTTTCCAGGCACCCACCAACCTCTGTGTAAAAAAAAAAGTTGCCCCACACACCTCCTTTAAACTTTGCCCTCCTTACCTTAAATCTATGCCGTCCTAAAAGGTATGAGAATGCACATGGTCAGACCCTGGGGATTTATCCACCTCCAATACCTCCACTTTGGTATTCATATACAAGCAAAGACAACGCAACTCATATGCTTCAATTCCTTAGCTTTCCTGAGTAAAAATGGATGAGAAATATTCACTCGCCATCTCCCCATCACTTTGCTGCATTTGGTTCAGAAAACCCAGACCCGACACTCTGGAATTTTATCCGAGACTCCACCGCCGGCCCGCGACGTTCCAGAAACAACACATCAGTATATTGTGTAAGGCTTCATCTTCTGCCAATATTATATCTTTCTCTTAGCACCTTGTGAGGCTAATTACTGGGATGATGGCTATGGCCAATGTGTCAGTTGGGTCAAATTCAGCATATTGGTGGGGTGGTGTGTGGGCATAATGGGTAGATAGCAGATTTTGTTTTTTGCAGGAAAAACTGAACAGGCTAAAGATTGAGAACAGACTTCTGAAAGGCTGCATTTTTACCATTTCAATTTGTAGAATGGCGTAGTGGCGCAACGGTAGAGTTGCTGCCTTACAGCGCCAGAGACCCGAGTTTGATCCTTACTATAGGTGCTATCCGAACGGAGTTTGCATGTTCTCCATGTGACCATGTCGTTTTTCTCTGGGTGTTTCAGTTTCCTCCCACACTGCAAAGATGTACGTTTGTAGGTTAATTGACTTTGGTAAATTGTAGGTATGTTACTAAACTTACCTTCAGCGGCGCTGCAGTTCTGCCACTGTCCGTGTGCGCGACTTTGGCGCCTTTGAGGGGGGGGGGGGGGGGGGTTAAAATACCGTTTTCTCCTGCCTGTCCGAGATATATTTTCTCAGGCTGCTAGCTAATGCTGAAGAATTGTTCCGACTGCCGTTCTGTGAATTTATTTTTAAAAACCGCGGGACAATTTCAACGCTGGAGTAAAATTAAAATCCACTTCTAACGCCAATCCAAATTTACATTAATCCAAATTTTACGTTGCGAAAAGGTGATTTAGGCCCCATACGAACCGGCAGTGTTTTGCCTGCCGATATGGGGTTTAAATTCACCGCAAACTGCAACGTTCCAATCCATCGCGTTCCACGAAATCCCACTCGCAAGATTATTTAAATGACCATTAATTTACGGGAATTAAACACTACATTACTTCCATTTGGCCTATAAAGTAATCACAATGAGATTTAAAAATCATGTTATATTGTGAATTCTTGTGTGAATGTTATTTGGACACTTTGGCTATTTAAAAATGTTCATCTTTTCTTAAGGAATGGATAGATGTGTAGATCTAGTAATTGAATTTTGTAATTAGCTACAATTAGGTAACTAACTAATATGCTTTAATTTCAGGTAATCCAAGTAAGATTGTTTCATATTTGTTTCAGAATGCTTCAATCTATAATAACTGAACATTTATTTCAGTTCTCTTAATTTTTAAGAAAGTTATGGGCTTTTGACTGTCCTCGATCACAGCTTTTGTGTTAAGTCAATGGAAAAGCAATAGGGAACAAGATGATAATTTCCGAGTATGAAAATGGCCATAACTTTTTTAATACTGAAGATATGAAAGTGAATTAGGTGTCAAATTAAACTTCTTTTTATGCTTGTGCCTTGTGTGTATAGGTTAGTATACAGGGTGATTGCTGGTCAGTATGGACTTGGTGGGCTGAAGGGCCCGTTTCTGCGCTGTATCTCTAATATCTAAAGTCTAATTGTTTTATCGTAAGATCAAAAGAAATGAGCAGAAATGGACATTCAGCCTCTTGAGCATGTTCCATCATTAACCTGTTCCCAGCCAAGATTTTTTTCCACTTGTATACTCTGACCTGAGTATACTCGGGGGTGACACTGAACAGATTAAGGAAGACCATGGCTAATTAAATTCTGGTCTCTTCCCATTTGATTCTCGGATGGTCCAAATATCTGTCAAACTCGACATTGAATATATTTAGCGATTGCAACTCTCGGGGATAATGACCACCAAAGATACATAACTCTCAAACAGAATGAATTTCCCCTTGTCTCCATCTTAAAGGGTGACCTGTTACTGTACCCCCAAGTCCTCGAAGCTCCCGGGCAGCACGGTGGTGCAGATGAAGAGTTGCTGCCTTACGGCAGTTACAGAACCAGAGACCCGGGTTCGATCCCGATTATGGGGGCGTGTCTATACGGAGTTTGTTCGTTCTCCCTGTGACCGCATGGGTTTTCTCCAAGATCTTTGGTTTTTTCCCACACTCCAAAGACGTACAGGCTTGTAGATTCATTGGCTAGGTATAAATATACATTGTCCCTAATGTGTGTAAGATTGGGTTAATGTGCAGGGATTGCAGGTCGGTGCGGACTTGGTGGACTGAAGGGCCTGTTTCTGCGCTGTATCTCAAAACTAACTTAAACTCCTTCTCGGGGAAACATCCTCAGTGTCCACATTGACATTCCCGCACAGAATCTTATGATATCATCTTTCATTTTTCCGAACTATAAATGCGCATAGGACCACCCTGCTAAACTGTTCTTCATTTGTCAATCCCTTTTTCCAAGAAATCAACATAATTAACCTTTTCTGCACTACCTCCACAGTAGGTATATCATTCATATTATAAGGAAACCAAAATTGTACACTGTATGCCATGTGCAATGTCACCAAAGCTCTGTAAATCTAACTCAAAATGTCCGTACTTTTCTCCTTAATATGTTTTGCAATAAAGGACAATGTTCCATTAGCCTGCATTTGGTGCTCCTGACGTGGCCTGCGTTGCAGACACATATGTCTAGAATTGTCTGTCTGTGCTTGATTGGCTGAACACTTGCCCTCGGTCTGCCAAGTGCTGCTGGATTTCCTGATTGTTAACCATTTTAACTCCCCTTCCCATTCCCATTCCCATACTGAAGTTTATGTCCTGGGGCTCCTCCATAGCCAGAGTGTGCCACACACCAACTGGAAGAACAGAGGTCATATTCTGCTTGGGTAGCTCACAACACAATGGTATGAACATTGAATTCTCCAATTTTAGTAACTAACCAACTAACACCCATCTCCCCCTCCCCCTCTTCCCTGTGTCCTACCTGGACACCTCATTTCTCCCACAATTCCACCCTCCCTTTCCTCTTCCCCCCCGCTATTCCCTTCCATGTATAGTCATCTCCTCCGGCTTCACATTTCATGCTTCCTCTCCTTATCACCCAGCCTTTTGTCTTTTCTCAGGCCTTTGTCTAACCATCTGCCAATCAAACTCCTTTTGCCTGTCCCACCTATCACTTGCCAGGCTTTGCCCCACCCCTCCTCACTTCCAGCTTTCTTCCCTGACTACAATCAACCTGAAGAAGGATTCCAACCTGAAACATCACCAATCCATCTTCTCCACAAATGCTGCCTGATCTGCTGAGTTACTACATCAATGTGTCTTTTTATCCTAATTATCAGTTGTGCCACCAAGCCAACTGTTTGTGTTTCATTCAATGAGATGCTAAGATCCCTTTGTACCACATCAATTTGTAGACTGATTTTATAACTCTAACAATTTGCTTATCTTGGTTGATCCATGGTGGGTTTAAACTAGATTTGCAGTGTGGCTGGCACTGAAGAGCAAATATGGCAGGAGATTGCAAGCAGCTGCAAGGATAATAAGGTTGTCATAGTAGGGGATTTTAACTTTCTCAGCAAAGACTGGGTTTGTCATAGTGCCAAGGGCTTAGACAAGGTGGGATTTGTCAAATGTGTTCAGGAGAGTTTCTTCAGGTAATACCTCCGTAACTCCCTGGTCAATTCTTCCCTTCCCTCCCGCACCACCCCCTCCCTGGGCACTTCCCTTTTGCAACCGCAAGAGATGCTACACTTGTCGCTTTACCTCCCCCCTCGACTCCATTCAAGGACCCAAGCAGTCATTCCAGGTGTGACAGAGGTTCACCTGCATCTCCTCCAACCTAATCTATTGCATCCGCTGCTCTAGATGTCAGCTGATCTACATCAGTGAGACCAAGCGTAGGCTTGGCGATCGTTTCGCTGAACACTTCAGCTCGGTCCGCATTAACCAATCTGATCTCCCGGTGGCTCAGCACTTCAACTCCCCCTCCCATTCCGAATCCGACCTTTCTGTCCTGGGCCTCCTCCATGGCCCACCGTCCAACAGAGCACCATTGGAGGAGCAGCACCTCATATTCCGCTTGGGCAGTTTGCACACTAGCGGCATAAACATTGACTTCTCCAATTTCCGGTAGTCCTTGCTGTCTCCTCCCCTTCTCAGTTCTGCCTCAGCCCTCGGACTCCTCCTCTTCCTTTCTCCTTTCTTCTCCCCGCCCCCCCCCCCCCCCACATCAGTCTGAAGAAGGGTTTTGGCCCGAAACTTTGCCTATTTCCTTCGCTCCATAGATGCTGCTGCACCCGCTGAGTTTCTCCAGCACTTTTGTCTACCTTCGATTTACCAGCATCTGCAGTTCCTTCTTAAACTCTTCAGGTAATATGATCTACTCATAGGAAATTGGGAAGTGCATGTGACTGGAATGTGTGTGGAATAGACGTATAGGACCAGTGACCACCGGTGTATTAACTTTAAAATAGGTATGGATAAGGACAGGGTGGGCCCAAAAGTTAAAATTCTGAATTGGTGCAAGGCCAACCTTTCTAGTATTAGATAGGAACTTTGTAAAGTTGATTCAAGTAGTTGTTTGCGGGCAAAGGAACGACCGGACAGTGGGTGCTTTTAAAAATGTGATGACAAAAGTTCAAACCTAGGATGCTCCTGTTACAGTGAAGGGCAAGGCAGGTGGGGTAAGCCTGGTTAGAAAAGAAAATAGGAAATAGTTGCTGGAGGAGGCCATTCAGCCCTTTGAGCCAGCATCACTATCACCAGTTGATAAGAGAAATTGAGGCTCTGGTCAGGAAAAAGAAAGGGGCATGGGACAGGTATAGGTAGCTGGAAATGTATACGTAGAAGAGTTTTGGGAAGAAAGGATCGTACCTAAGAATGAAGCTATGCCCTTTAGTATTCTATTTTTCCATCCTGGGAAAGAAAATTCTGACTGTCGACCCAATCTATGCGTTTCATAATTTTATATACTTTTATTCCGGTCTCCCTGCCACCTCTGGCATTCCAGGAATCAATCTGTCTGTCCAACCTCTTCCTGTATCTACAGCGGCTTGCAAAAGTATTCATACCCCTTGAACTTTTCCACATTTTATCACGTTACAACCACAAACGTAAATGTATTTTATTAGGATTTTATGTGATAGACCAACACATAATTATGAAGTGGAAGGAAAATGATACATGGTTTCCAAATTTTATTACAAATAAAAAACTGAAAAGTGTGGCGTGCAAAAGTATTCATCCCCCCTGAGTCAATACTTTTTAGAACCACCTTTCACTGCAATTACAGCTGCAAGTATTTTGGGGTATGTCTCTACCAGCTTTGCACATCTAGAGACTGAAATTTTTGCCCATTCTTCTTTGCAAAATAGCTCAAGCTCAATCAGATTGGTTGGGGAGTATCTGTGAACAGCAATTTTCAAGTCTTGCCAGAGATTCTCAATTGGATTTAGGTCTGGACTTTGACTGGGCCATTCTAACACTTGAATATGCTTTGATCTAAACCATTCCATTGTAACTCTGGCTGTATGTTTAGGGTCGTTGTCCTGCTGGAAGGTGAACCTCCGCCCCAGTCTCAAGTCTTTTGCAGACTCTAACAGGTTTTCTTCCAAGATTGCCCTGTATCTGGCTCCATCCATCTTCCCATCACCTCTGACCAGCTTCCCTGTCCCTGCTGAAGAAAAGCATCCCCACAGCATGATGCTGCCACCACCATGTTTCACAGTGGGGATGGTGTGTTCAGGGGAATTTGAGATTAAGAAAGAGAAGATGTTGGGGCTCTTAAAGAGCATTAAGGTAGATAAATCCCTAAGACCTATTGGGATTTATCCCAGGTTATTGAGTAAGGCAAGAGAGGAGATTGCAAGGACCTTGAGAGAGATCTTTGTCTTCTCCAGCCCCAGGCGAGGTCCCGAAGGATGTTGCTTTATTTAAAATGGGAAGTAGAGAGAATTTCAGGGAATTATAGGCCAGTGCAGTGTTAGTTTTCCGCCACACATAACGTTTTGCATTTAGGCCAAAAACTTCAATTTTGGTCTCATCAGACCAGAGCACCTTCCGTCACATGTTTGCTGTGTCCCCCACATGGCTTGTGTCAAACTGCAAACGGGACGTCTTATGGCTTTGTTTCAACAATGGCTTTCTTCTTGCCACTCTTCCATAAAGGCCCGATTTGTGGAGTACATGACTAATAGTTGTCCTGTGGACAGATTCTCCCACCTGAGCTGTGGATCTCTAGCAGCTCCTCCAGAGTTACCATGGGCCTCTTGGCTGCTTCTCTGATCAATGCTCTCCTTGCCCGGCCTGTCAGTTTAGGTGGACAGCCATGTCTTGGTAGGTTTGCAGTTGTCCCATACACTTTCCATTTTCAGATGATGGATTGAACAGTGCTCCGTGAGATGTTCAAAGCTTGGGATATATTTTTATAACCTAACCCTGCTTTAAACCTCTCCACAACTTTATCCCTGACCTGACTGGTGTGTTCCTTGGGCTTCATGATGCTGTTTGTTCACTAATGTTCTCTAACAAACCTCTGAGGCCTTCACAGAACAGTTGTATTTATACTGAGATTAGATTACACACAAGTGGACTCTATTTACTAATTAGGTGACCTGAAGGCAATTGGTTGCACTGGATTTTATTTAGGGGTATCAGAGTAAAGGGGGCTGAATTCTTTTGCACACCACACTTTTCAGTTTTTTATTTGTAAAAAAATTTGAAAACCATGTATCATTTTCCTTCCACTTCACAATTATGCGCCACTTTGTGTTGGTCTATCACATAAAATCCCAATAAAATACATTTACGTTTGTGGTTGTAACGTGACAAAATGTGGAAAGGTTCAAGGGGTATGAAAACTTTTTCAAGCCACTGTAATATCTCCTAATCCAGCGATCACTCTGGAAAACCTCCTCTGCACCGTTTCCAAAGTCTCCACATACTTCCTGGAATGGGATGAATAGAACTGCACAGAATACTCAAAATTGCCTAATCAATGTCCTGTAAAGTTGTACCATGACTTTCTTACACATACTCAATATCCCAACCTATGAAGGCAAGCATACCATATGCTTAGGATTATTGTCCTTCCACCACAACCATCAGTCATCTCTCAGTAAACCAGTTCTGGATCCATATGACCGTCACTACTAATCCCGTGTATCTTAGTCTTCTGGATCAGCCTACCATGGGGGACCTTCCTAAATCCATGCAGGCAAAATCCACCACCTCATTGATCACCTTTGTTACCTCCACAGAAAAGTCTATCATGTTAGTAAGACATGACCAGCCATGTACAAAGGCATACTGACTGTCTCTAATTAATCCATTCTCTTCCAAATGGGAGTAAATCCTATCCCGAAGTATCCTCTCCAATTTTCTGTCTACCACTGATGTGAGGCTCACTGGCCTATAATTCCCTGAAATTCTCTCTACTTCCCATTTTAAATAAAGCAACATCCTTCGGGACCTCGCCTGGGGCTGGAGAAGGCAAAGATCTCTCTCAAGGTCCTTGCAATCTCCTCTCTTGCCTTACTCAATAACCTGGGATAAATCCCAATAGGTCTTAGGGATTTATCTACCTTAATGCTCTTTAAGAGCCCCAACATCTTCTCTTTCTTAATCTCAAATTCCCCTTACATATTAATGTACACCACACTTATCTCACTGTCCTCCATCATTGTCCTTCATGAAAACAGATGCAAAATACTTGTTTTAGTATCTTGCCTACATCCCCAAACTCCAAGCACAAATTCTCTCATTTATCCTTCAGCAGTCCTACTTTTTCCCTGGTCATTCTCTTGTTTTCAATATACTGTACTACAAAGGGTTTTGGGATTTTCTTTAAACTGACTCATCAATGCCATTTAGTGTCCCCTTTTGGCCCTTCTAAACGTCCATTTGAGTTGTTTCCTCCTTTCATTATATTCCTTAAAGGCACTGCCGGATTCCAATCTCTTAAATCTCACTAGTGCTTCCATTATTTTTTTGACCAAATTTCCAACGTCTTTGGTCATCCAAGGCTCCCTTATTTGCCATCCTTATCGCTCCTCCTTACTGGAACATGCTGGTTCTGAACATCAATCAACTGACCTTTAAACAACTCCCACATGTCAGATGTGGACTTGTTACCCAATAACAATTACTCCCGGTGTACCCTCCCGAGTTCCTGCGTAATAACAATGTAGATTGCCTCAAGGTCCAGTCTTCTCCCTATTGAAAACAATCTTAAAACTTACAGAGTTGTGATCACTTAGTTTAGAGATATAGCATGGAAACAGGCCCTTCGGCTCACCGAGTCCACTCCGAACGCCTTTAAACGACTCCCATGTCCTCTGTGGATTTTCCCAATTGCAACTAATCCCAAATTATCCTCCTTAGCTCCTGCCTAATGACATTGTAATCTGCCTTGCCCCAATTAAGTACCTTTCCCTAACACCCAGACCTGTCCCTATTCAAAACAATCTCAAAATTTATGGGGTTGTGATCACTATCCCCAAATTCTTCTTCCATCTCAACACAAATCACCTGGCCAGGCTTGTTTTCCAATACTCCAATATTCTGTATGGTTCCTCCTCAAGTCAGATTATCTACATACTGTTCAAATAAATCTTAGATGCACCTAACAAATACTGCTCCGTCTAATCCTCTTGCTCTGAGTAAGTCCCAGTCAATATTAGGGAAGTTAAAGTCTTCTACAACTACAACAACCCTGTAGTTCTTACGTCCTTCAGTAATCTGGCTACATAGCAGATCCTTTATCTCCTACTGGCTGTTGGGTGTTGGGTGGCCTATAATATAATGGGGAAGTCAATCTAGGGCAGGATCTTCACAGTGAATGGCAGAGCCCTGGGAAGTGTTGTAGAGGAGAGGGATCTAGGAGTGCAGGTACATAGTTCCTTGAAAGTGGCGTCAGATGTAGGGTTTAGAAGTTGCGATGTTATGTTACCGTTATACAAGACAATGGCGAGGCTGTATTTGGAGCATTGTGTTCAGTTTGGGTCACCCTGCTGTGGGAAGGATGTCATTTAACTGGAAAGAGTGCAGAGAATATTTACTAGTGTTCTGTGGACTCGAAGGCCTAACTATAGGGTGAAGTTCAGTAGGCTCGGGCTTTATTCCTTGGAGCACAGGATCTTACAGAGCTTTGGCGAGTCGAGTCGATTGAGTAAAGTAAGATGCGGTGCGGCGACGGCAGCAGAGGGTTGGACGTCTCTGTGAGGCTGCTGGTGCACGGGCACCCGATTGATGGACCCACCGTCCTGCTGCTTGGCGACCCGCAGCTCGTCGGCCCGTTCGCGAGCTGAAGGGGATCGGGCATAGTCCGACCCAGCAAGGAGCAGGCAGATGTCGTCGGGCATCTGCTCCAGGAAGGCCTGCTCGAACAGCAGGCAGGGTTGGTGGTCGTCCATTAGAACGAGCATCTTGCTCATGAGCGCTGCCGGCTTCCGATCGCCGAGGCCGTCCACATGAAAGGCGGGTGGCGCGATCGCGGCGGCTGAGCCAAAAAGTGTGTAGCAGCAGAGTCTTGAGGCCCTCGTACTTGCCGATTGCTGGAGGGTCCTGCAGGTAGGGCAGCAACCGGGTGGCCGTCTCTTGGCTAAGGGTCCCGACCACTTAGAAATATCGGGTGGCGTCCGCGACGATATTTCTAAGTTGGAATCATGCCCACAGCATTTTCGGTGGAAGCTGGACGTCGGGGTTAGCGGCGGCTTGCATGATCGAAGTCCGAATAAACGATCGGACTGACGGGGTCACCACTTTGGCGAGTCGAGTCAATTGAGTAAAGTAAGATTCTTTATTTTAAACGATAACAAAACTATTTACTCAACGGCATTTTAGATCAGCCAAAAATACGAAGCTCTTTCTAACATGGTGAGCTTGAATGAATGCTATACAAAAACCCACAAAAACGCTCCGACGATCACATGACCGCGCCAGCCAATAGCGAGGGTTTGTGATGCCCCAAGTCACCACTAGGTGGCGCTACAGAGCTATATAAAATTATGAGAGGGATAGATATGGTGAGTACTCAAAGCCTTTTACCCAGAGTAGGTAATCAACAGATAGAGGACATAGATATAGCAGAAAGACTTAGGGGGAAGATTTAACATGAACCTGAGGGGCAATATTTTCACACAGAGCGTGGTGGGTATATGGAAGTTGCCAGAGGAGGTAGTTGAGGCAGATTCCATAATAACTTTTAAAAGACAATTGGATGGATACATGAATAGGAACGGTTTAGAGGGATCTGCGCCAAACACGGGGAGGTGGGGCTAGTGTAAATGGGGCATTTTGATCAGCAGGGGCTAGTTGGACCAAATGGCATTGGGAAACTGGAAATCTTTCTTTGTCAAAAACATGTGGAATCCATAAAAAATGGCAGAAAGACCGTGCCACCTCCTATGTTAGCTTCCCACCTGCCCGCTCATGCATATCCAGGTCTATTTAGGCCTAATGAGGCACCTATGAACCCACTGAACTGGAATGGATGCAAGCTTTCCTTTTCCTTCTCAGGAAAAGAAAAATGTTAAAAGCAATAATAATGACATTCAAATTTAAAAAAATCAAATAACTTCATAGGAATAATTAAATCTAATTGATAATTAGAGTGAATTCATTGGGGTGTTAGAAAATAGTTTAGTGTTTTTTTAAGTATAAAGCATACAACCAAAGGAATTACTCACTGCTCTACTTCTTTCCAATCATTTTTCACTTGTCCCCACACAAGTCTTAACCAGGGCATAGTTATCTGGACCTTGGGAGCCAAGTGGAAGTGCTCTACCATCTGGTTTCAGTCTGAAAGATTAGGCCTATATTGTTGGGGGTTAGGAAGATTACTGCATGGGAGGATCACCTCATACCAGTGACAATCTGGAAAAAATAATTAGAGGAAGTAAGAATCATAACATTATAATGATAATTATATTTTTTGTTCCAGTAATTTGTATGCAAAGCAGGTTTGAAAGAGGGTGCAAAGTGATTAATGTTCCTTTTGTTGCAACCTCAGAACCTTCAGAGTGCAGCTTGGATAATGAGTGCAGTTTTATAAAGGACATATTTACTTTCTCCACTTATTTTTAAGGTCCCTGAAGGATTCAAACAATGTGAACTGATTTTTTTTTTCCTAAATAAAAACTCCACTCCATCCCAGAAAGTTTGGCTTTGCAACGTGTCGGCGCTGTTTCTGTGACAAGATGCGGTGATTCAGAAGGCCAGCAACAATCTGTGCTGACGACCAAGGCTGCACATTAATTATCGAATCTCACCCACACCTTTCCCGAGACTACAAGATCCGCAGCTGTGGTGCTAACGCAGCGAAGACAGACAGCAAAGCCCACTGGGATACTGCACACTTCCCCAGCTGTCACAAGCGTGCTGTAATCTGCCTGCCTTGATTCTACAGCTTTATGGGGAACTGTAAAAGAGAGTCACAGTTGAAAGGAGTGACTTCTGTGATTCTTCATGTCATTACTGTAAGAAGAGTTACATTTAAAGGTAACTTCACTTTACCCACAATCCTCACAAGTGAAATATAAAAAGGTACAAATTATATTTTCCAGAAGGTTAATTCAGAAGGTTAATCCTAAAGATATATTTTCATTATTTAGCCAACCAAAAGCATTGTGAATATTGACTAGTTGTTATTAATTATACAGTACAAAAACTCCAACTATCCATACCAACAAAGTTGCCCAATCTAACCTAGTCCCATTTTCCCACATTTGACCTATATCCCTCTCAACCTTTCAAATCCATGTACTTGTCCAAATGTCTTTTGAATGTTGTTATTATACGAGCCTCAACTGCTTCCTCTGGCAACTTGGTCCATTTAGGCACCACTGCTGTGTGAAAATGTTGCCCCTCCGGTTACAATTAATTTCCCTTCCCTCTCACCTCAAACCTAGTCCCCCTAGTTCTTGATTTACCCTGGGAAAAATACTGTATTCATCCTCTCGATTCCCCTCTCTGTAAGATTACCTGTCAGTCATCCATGTCCAAAGAATAACGTCCCAGCCTGCCCAATCTCTCTCTGTAATTCAGACCGTTGATTCCTGGCAACAGTCTCACAAATCTCTGCACCCTTACCAGCTAAATTCAGAAGATTAAGGTGTACAGGTTTCACGATGACTTGGTGGTATGGAGTTGGAACTGGCTTATTCCTAAAAGACCGAGGATTGTGGTGGAAGGTAGATATTCTGGATGGAGGTCTGTGACCAGTGGTTACACAGGGAGCTGTGCTGGGACCTCTGCAGTTTGTGGTATATATAAATAACCCAGGTATAAATGTAGATGGGTTGATGAATGCGTTTTCTAATGACACCAAAATTGGAGGATTAGAAGACAGTAAGGAAGGCTGTCAGAAGATCCAGCAGGATATAGATCAGCTGCAGAAATGGGCGGAGAAATGGCAGAGGCGTTGCACTTTGGGAGGTTGAATGTAAGGGAACAGTAAACAGTTAATGGCAAAACCCTTAATAGAATTGGGGTCTGTCTGTCCGTGTCTGTCTGTCTGTCTGTCTGTCTGTCTGTCTGTCTGTCTGTCTGTCTGTCTGTCTGTCTGTCTGTCTGTCTGTCTGTCTGTCTGTCTGTCCATAACTAAAACTCTGATCTTGTGCTCTTCTGGTTTGCGGGGTTTTCCAATTTGTGCAAAAACGGTACACGATAGCGCTGCGATTACCCACCGTTCTCCTGTGTTGCGAGTGCAACATGTTTCGTTCCGATCGATGGTATATTGTAAAAGTTATCGAGGTTTAAAAATCTTTAAATCCGCGCGTGTGCAGATTCCTTCAGGCCCTGGTCTCATCTCTCTCTCCCTCATCACTCACCTCTTTCCCCCGCCCGCCCTCTGCAGCAATGGAGGTTCCGTATACCCGTCCCCCTGGGTCCGTCTCCTCCGCCGCTGCCGTTGTGGTAACTCACCCTCATGGCCTTCTCGGAGGAGATCCTCTCCAGCTCAACGAAACTCCTAGTGCCCACTGTGACGAACACTGATACCATCCCCCCCCCCCCCATGGTGGCCCGGCCCGGCGGCGACAGTGAGCAGGCAGGCAGGTAGGCGGGTGGGCAGGGCGGGGACGGGCCGAGTGGCAGCAGCGGGCAGGCGGGCAGGGTGGATACAGGCCGAGCTGCAACAGCAGGTGGTCAGACAGGACGGGGCCGGGCCGAGCGGTGGCTGAGCCGGAGTGCGCAGAGGGAGGGAGGGAAAGTCGGGTTGCAGGGTGGCCAAGCAGTTTGCGCGGAGTTTGAGTAACTCACACACACACACACAATGCAAACTGGTCCAATCATCAAGTCAATGTGATCTAAACCACAGCTAACAATGAATGACCTGTGGAGGAAGGGACTGCAGATGCTGCTTTTTATGGATGGAGGGAGGTAGGGAGGGAGGGAGGGAGTGACTGAGGGTAGGGGAAAGGAGAGGGAGGGAGAGGTGAGGGAGAGATTGGGGAGGGGAGGAGGAGAGGGGAAAGAAGAGGGAGGATGAAGAGGAGGGGGAGGGAGTGTTGGTGGATGAAGGGAAATGAGCCGTGCCTGCACAGTTGGGGGCTATGGGTGAGCGATGTAATATTGCGTTGTAGGAATGGGTTGCATTGGAGGAAAGGGGGAGTGGTGGAATATTGCGTTGGGGAATGGGTTGCATTGGGGAACCAGCCGTCCTGTGTTACAGGGACCCAACGGGTCCCACTTAGTTTAGTAGCTCACTAAAACCGGCAGCACAAGCAAATATGGTGGTGAAGAAGACAGATGGTATGCTTGCCTTCATTGCTCGGGCTATTAAATATACTGTAAGAGTCAGGAAGCCATGATGTAGCTCTATAAGACTTTGGGTATATTTGGAGTACTGTGTGCAGTTTTGGTAGCCACATTACACAAAAGATGTGGAAGCTTTGGAGATGGTGCAGAGGAGGTTTACCAGAATGCTGCTTGGATTAGAGTGTTAGAGCTACAGGGAGAGGTTGGATCAACTTGGGTTGTTTTCTCTGGAATGTCGGAGGTTGAGGGATGGCTTGATGGAACTGGATAACATTTTGAGAGGCATAGATAGAACCTTTTTCCCAGGGTGGAATTGTCCAACACTAGATGGCATAGCTATAGGGTGAGAGAGGGAAAGTTTAATGGAGATGTGTAGGGCAAGTTTTTGAAGCAGAGGGTGGTGGGGGTTGGAACTCATTGCCAGGGGTGGTTTGAGGAGGTAGATATGAAAGTGACATTTAAGAGGCTTTTAGCTAGGCACAAAGATATGCAGGGAATAGAGGCATATGGATCATGTGCAGGCAGATGAGATCAGTTCAGCTAGGCATCATGTTCGCACAAACTTTGTGGGCCAGAGGGCCTGATCCTCTGATGTATTGTTCTATGTTCTATCTAACCCAGCTTTGTCCACCATCTCCTTGTAGCTAATACCCTCTAATCTGGGCAGCATTCTGGTAAACATCTCCTATAACCTATCCAAAGCCTCCTCATTCTTCCTGTAATGGGGTGTCCCATAACTGCACACAATAGTCTATATGTAGTCTAACCAAAGTTTTTATAAAACTTCAACATGACTTATTGATTCTGATATTGAATGCCTGACTTAAAAAATAAACATACCTATTCCTTCTTTATCACTATATCTACTTGTCTGACCACTTTCAAGGACCAATAGACTTGGATTCCAATATCTGCCCTGCAATAGTTCAAAGTTGTGGTTTCATATTGTTAATTGAGCAGTGGATCCATAATAGGTGCTATGGGCTATCAAGTTTATTTAACTTGTCACTGCCCCTAAGTTTTACCACATCCCCCATTTCCATGCTATTATCAAATTGAAATTGACCAGTTGTGTGATTCATTTGCTACCAGTGTGATAATCTGAGTGTTCCTTTCATTTATTTGGATTTACAAAAAATATTCCACTGTACTGGTGCAGAATTGAAAGTAAGCACAGTTTCACAGCTAATAAAGTGCTGTCATTGGGTGCTGTCTGTGAGGAGTTTGCATGTTCTCCTTATGACTGCATGGGGTTCATCCAAGTGCTTCGGTTTCACCCCCCATCCCAAAGACATACAAGATCACCATGTCATACATGGTGAGTAGGTGAGGGGTTGAGTTGAAGAACAGCATATTTTACAGGGACCAGGGCAATAATTGGGTCCAACAGATAAGAATGTGGAGAGAATTTTTAAAAATTGGATTAATGTAAGAATATTGTAAATGAGTCAAGAATCAAGAGAGAGTCAGGAGTGGATAATTGTCATATATACCGGCAACAGAACAATGAAATTCCCAGTAATGCAATAACACACAAATAAACATACAATTATCAATAATATCAAAAATAATGGTCAGCAATGAATGGTTGATGGGTGGTGTGATCTTAGTGGTGTATCTCACTATCTTAGTGATGTATCTCTTAATGATTCTCTGATACTGATTTGAAAACCCCTTTCATGATATACAAAAGCTTCTTCAATTTGCGAAGAGCTCCAGATCAGTATTTAATTCCAGTGCTATCAAATGTAAAACAAAGACAATGTAGGTTAATGGATGCTTTGCATGTTGTAGTAATTGTTATTTCATTCTAATAGTCACCTAAACCCTTTCAGTGGTACAAAAATGGAACTGATGGAGTGTACATTAAAACACATTAATATAACTTACAGTATACTGCTTTAAGCAGCGAATCAGTTATTGCCTTGATCACTGCAACAATATGATCTACACCACTCAATTTCAGCTCAGAGAATAATATTGAGAAAAGTGAAATTGAAATCCCAAATGTTAAGCCCTTCATCTCTGTCTTGAAGGCAACAGTTTAATGTATCAGTAGCAGTTTGGTAAAGAGGTACTGTTTCTATTTGTCACAGGTACAGCACAATCAAGACAAATCCAATGAGAATGGCAGTCTAATTCAAAGTAGTTCTTCTGACATCTCTGGTGCTGAGGGAGGGGTGGGTGGGGGGTCTTTTTGGAATAAACATGAACTAGTTGTACAATTATTTGTCAAATAGCCAGCTGTCTGGTGGGTTAACAAGATGCTTGGATGGCTGAATCTTATAACACACCCCTTGAGCTAATTTGTCAAAATTTCACGAGTAAATTTTATCAGCATCAGCGATCCACTCAGTGTTCATGGCCCCCTGAGGTTGGCTGGCTGGTCTAATGATTTGCCTGTGCACAAATTACTGGTGCTGCATTTGGAAGAAACACCTTAGTTTCCAACAGCTGAGACCAAGAAAATAAGGAAAGGGTTGTACAGTAAAGTATGGCGGAGAGGCCATGGTGTGGAGTTCATACAACATAAACCTCACTAATAAGAGGTTACCTCTAACAGTATTGTTGAACAGATGTTGCTAACATTTTGATTTTACAACTAGGTGGTTTAATGTTCCGATAGCAATAGATAGTCAACTGAACATCAGCAGTTGTCAGTCTGAATAGTTCCTGGGATCTCAACCAGATTTTACTGAAATGTAGCACCTCAAAAGGGACAGGTGAGAATGTTCTAGTCCGATGTTGCTATAGGTCCAATCTGGCACAATCTGGCATTCAGATAATATGGTTATGATGAGAGAATTGAAGAAGTGGGAATCATGAATTACATCTGAAGTGGTTTTGAGGGAAATTGTATATCCTGTTTTGTTCAGGATTCCTGAAATATAATTGTCATGTTATTAAATTTTAATTATTCAGTACAATAAGGAACAATTTAAATACACATCTATAAAGGGAGCATTAAAACATCTAGAGAGACTACAGAATAGGGATCAGTTGAAGACAACAATGTGGAGCAGGAGTAGGGCCTGTAAACCTACTCAGCCATTTGTCAAAATCATGGTTGACCTTGTATCTCAGGTACATTTTCAAGGATGCAGAGCAGGTGGAACAACTCAGGCAGGATACAATCAGTGGCCTCAAGCAAATCAACAATACTGCTCTCCCAGGGAAGCTGAAGCTTTGGTGCCTGCAATTCGGTCTACTGCCCCGACTCATGTGGCCAATTATCATCTACGAGGTCACTTTATCCCATGCCAACCAGCTGGAGAGACTGGTGAACTCACAAGTGAGGAAGTGGCTTGGGCTACCGAGATGCCTCAGCAGCATAGGGCTCTATGGGAATGGAGCCCTCTCACTGCCGGTCTCAAGCCTGGTGGAGGAGTACAAATGTGCCAAAGTGGACATGACACTAACAGAATCCCGGGACCCAATAATAAGAGGTGTCGCTCCAACCCTAGCAACAGGGAGGAAATGGACTCCAGCAGCAGTGGTACTGGACACAAAATCCGCCCTCCAACACCGGGACATAATGTGCCATGTCCAACAAAGCCGATGGGGCTTTGGCCTGGGAACAATGAAACTCCCATTGCTCTACCTGGCAAAAGGCTATTCCAGCTGAACGTTGGCATCTGCTGGTGGAGGAGGTGCGCCACCATGAAGCAGCAGCCAGGTGTGCCAAAGCTATATCCCAAGCCAAACAGGGCCGCTGGATGAGGTGGGATGGCGTTGAGAGGAGGAAGATCACATGGAGAGAGCTGTGGGCCATGGAGTCAAATAAGTTGAGCTTCATTATCAGAGCCACATATGACGTCCTTCCCTCTCACACAAACCTATATCTTTGGCTGGGAGAGGATCCAGCCTGCCCCCTGTGTGCAGTTCCAGCAAACCTCAAGCACATACTGGTCGGTTGTAAGACCAGCCTAACACAAGGCAGATACACCTGGCAACACAACCAGGTGCTGAGATGTTTAGCGGCTGAACTCAAGTGCAAGAGAGTTACCACCAACGCCATGCCCATCAATGCCCAGGTAACATTTCCGCAAATACCTTCCTTCATCCGGGAAGGAGAGAAACGGAGGACTAACCCCTGGCCTCTCAACTCATGCCCACTGAACGCAGCCAGGGACTGGGAAATGCGTGTTGACCTAGGCCAGAGGCTTTCGTTCCCAGTTGAAATCGCAGTTACCAACCTGTGACCAGACCTCGTTCTTTGGTCCAACTCCTGTTGGCGTGTTTTCATCATTGAGCGAGGGAAGTATGAGTCAAAGGGCAGGCACAAAGGAGGACAATAAAAGAACTTGCCAATGCCGCCGAACGGAGCAGTCACTGACTGTGGCTGAAGTGGAAAGATGCTGTCTGGGCTGCCACATGACCACCTTGAGGCTAGCAATATGACACACACCCAGGTCTGATCAACCTGTGGTGGGCCTGCACAGGTTGATCAGACCTCGACTGATCGTGGTCTCGACTGAGGGTGTCTTGTGATAAAATGCCGAAACACCCAATGACGTTGAGGTACACAACTGAAGATGTGTCTGATTGTTAGCCAAATTCACCTGGTGGTCATACCCAAGAATGTCAATTGTAGTGAAATCTTAGTTATTGTAACATCCAGTCCTAATAATCAATCACATCCTGTGTCCATGTCCCTTGATTCCCTTAATATCAAGAAATTTAATTCGCTATTTTGAATTAATCTATTCACTAGTCTTCCATGGCACTTCTTCCATAAACTAATCTTCCATGGACATTCTTTTAGGAAGAAGATGAGGAGAAATTTCTTTAATCAGAGGGTGGTGAATCTGTGGATGTTTTTGCCGCAGAAGGCCGTCAGTGGATATTTTTAAGGCAGAGATAGATTCTGTACAGATAGATAAGTACAGGTGTCAGTGGTTATGGGAAGAAGGCAGGGAAATGGGGTTCGGAGGGAGAGCTAGATTAGCCATGATTGAATGGCGGAGTAGACTTGATGGACCGAATGGCTTAATTCTACTCCTATCACTTATGACCTTGTGACTGCAGACTTCCAGATTCACCACTCCCCGAGTGAAGACATTTATCTTCTGCATCAAATGGTTGTCACTTATTCTAAGACCATGACCTGTGGTTCCAGATTCTTCAGTTAGTGGAAGCATCCTCCCATCCTCTTGATCCCTGGGAGAACTGAGATCGTATCTTGTTCTTTTCAGATTTAATCCACTCAATCTCTTCAATTGTGTGCAGTTATAATCGTCCCTTTACAGGAAAGGCGTGAAAGTTTTGGGGAGGGTACAGAGGTTTATCACAATACTGCCTGGATTAAGAGGTCATAAGTGAGAGGAGCAGAATTAGGCCATTCTGTCCATCAAGTCTACACCATTTAATCATGGCTGATCTATTTCTTGCTCCTAACCCCATTCTCCTGCCCTCTCCCCATAACCCCTGACACCCATGCTAATCAAGAGTCTATCTATCTGCTTTAAAAATATCCATGGACAGCCTCCACAGCCTTTTGTGACAAAGAATTCCATAGATTCACCACCCTCTGACTAAATAAATTCCTTCTCATCTTCTTCCTGAAGGAACATATTTTAATTCTGAGGCTATGACTTTCCCACTAGTGGAAACATCCTCTTTACATCCACTCTATCCAAGCCTTTCACTATTCAGTACGTTTCATAGAAACATAGAAACTTAGAAATTAGGTGCAGGAGTAGGTCATTCGGCCCTTCGAGCCTGCACCGCCATTCAATATGATCATGGCTGATCATCCAACTCAGTATCCCGTACCTGCCTTCTCTCCATACCCTCTGATCCCCTTAGCCACAAGGGCCACATCTAACTCCCTCTTAAATATAGCCAATGAACTGACCTCAACTACCCTCTGTGGCAGAGAGTTCCAGAGACCCACCACTCTCTGTGTGAAAAAAGTCTTTCTCATCTTGGTCTTAAAGGATTTCCCCCTTATCCTTAAGCTGTGACCCCTTGTCCTGGACCTCCCCAACATCGGGAACAATCTTCCTGCATCTAGCCTGTCCAACCTCTTAAGAATTTTGTAAGTTTCTATAAGATCGCCTCTCAATCTCCTAAATTCTAGAGAGTATAAACCTAGTCTATGCAGTCTTTGTTCATAAGACAGTCCTGACATCCCAGGAATCAGTCTGGTGAACCTTCTCTGCACTCCCTCTATGGCAATAATGTCCTTCCTCAGATTTGGAGACCAGAACTGTACGCAATACTCCAGGTGTGGTCTCACCAAGACCCTATACAACTGAAGTAGAACCTCCCTGCTCCTATACTCAAATCCTTTTGCTATGAAAGCTAACATACCATTGGCTTTCTTCACTGCCTGCTGTACCTGCATGCCTACTTTCAATGACTGGTGTACCATGACACCCAGGTCGCGCTGCATCTCCCCTTTTCCTAATCGGCCACCATTTAGATAGTAGTCGGTTTTCCTATTTTTGCCACCAAAGTGGATAACCTCACATTTATCCATATTATACTGCATCTGCCAAACATTTGCCCACTCACCCAGCCTATCCAAGTCACCTTGCATTCTCCTAGCATCCTCCTCACAGCTAACACTGCCCCCCAGCTTAGTGTCATCCGCAAACTTGGAGATATTGCCTTCAATTCCCTCATCCAGATCATTTATGTATATTGTAAATAGCTGGGGTCCCAGCACTGAGCCTTGCGGTATCCCACTAGTCACTGCCTGCCATTGTGAAAACGACCTGTTAACTCCTACTCTTTGCTTCCTGTTTGCCAGCCAGTTCTCTATCCACATCAATATTGAACCCCCAATGCCATATGCTTTAAGTTTATATACTAATCGCTTATGTGGGACCTTGTCGAAAGCCTTCTGGAAGTCCAGATACACCACATCCACTGGTTCAACCCCATCCACGCTACTAGTTACATCCTCGAAAAATTCCACAAGATTCGTCAGACATGATTTACCTTTCGTAAATCCATGCTGACTTTGTCCAATGATTTCACCACTTTCCAAATGTGCTGCTATCCCATCTTTAATAACTGACTCTAGCAGTTTCCCCACTACCGATGTTAGACTAACTGGTCTGTAATTCCCCGTTTTCTCTCTCCCCCCCCTTCTTAAAAAGAGGGGTTACGTTTGCTACCCGCCAATCCTCAGGAACTACTCCAGAATCTAAAGAGTTTTGAAAGATTATCACTAATGCATCCACTATTTCCGGAGCTACTTCCTTAAGTACTCTGGGATGCAGCCTATCTGGCCCTGGGGATTTATTGGCCTTTAATCCATTCAATTTACCCAACACCACTTCCCGACTAACCTGGATTTCACTCAAGTACTCCTTTGACCCGCGGTCCCCTGCTATTTCCGGCAGATTATTTATGTCTTCCTTAGTGAAGACGGAACCAAAGTAGTTATTCAATTGGTCCGCCATATCCTTGTTCCCCATGATCAACTCACCTGTTTCTGACTGCAAGGGACCTACATTTGTTTTAACTAATCTCTTTCTCTTTACATATCTATAAAAACTTTTGCAGTCAGTTTTTATGTTCCCTGCCAGTTTCAATGAGGTCTCCCCTCATTCTTCTAAACTCCAGCAAGTACAGGCCCAGTGCCATCAAATGCTCATCATAAATTAACCCACTCATTCCTGGGATTGGAAGATGTTGAGATGTTGGACAAACTTGGATTATTTATTCTGAATGATCAAAGGTTGAGAGAAGACTAGATAGAAGTATGTAAAATTGTGAGATATCCAGATAATGTCGACAAACGTAACATTTTTCCCTGGATGGAGATGTCAAAGACTAGAGGGCATAGGTTTATGGCTGGAGGGAGAACGGTATGCAGGGTAATTTTTTTTTGGAAAGAGAGTGGAGGATGCCTGGAATGGACTGATGGGGATGGTGGTGAAAGCAGATACAAAAATGGCATTTAAGTGGCTTTTAAATAGGCACATGGAGATGCAGTGAATGGAGGACTATGGATCATATGTGGAAGAGATTAGTTTAGCATCATGATTGCCACAGACTTTGTGAGACGAAGGGCCAGTTCCTTGCACGCTTGCATTCGTTCTGCTGTATACATGTTGCACCTATGACAAATATATTGTTTTTACATGGAGAAACCAAAACTGCGTGCTGCACCCACATGAAATCTTACCGAGCCCCTATTTACATGAACAAAGCTATCTTTACTCATCTACCCAATTTATCTCATAATAAAAGCCAATGCATGATTTGTCTTCTAAATTCTCTGCTACATGTTGTACTTGTACAAGAGCATTTGTACAAGAACAATTGAATCCCTTTGAATGTAGGCAGGATCTTGAACAGCTGGGCAAGTGGGCCGAGGAACAGCTAAAGGAGTTTAACTTGGATAAGTGTGAGCAGCTGCATTTGGGATGTCAAACCAGGGAAGGACCTTCACAATGTATGTATTAGACAATAGACAAGACACAATAGGTGCAGTAGGCCATTCGGCCCTTCAAGCCAGCACTGCCGTTCAATGTGATCATGGCTGATCATCCCGAATTAGTACCCCGTTCCTGCCTCTCCCCATATCCCCTGACTCCACTATCTTTAAGAGTCCTATTTAGCCCTCTCTTGAAAGTAGCCAGAGAACCGACCTCCACCACCCTCGGAGGCAGAGAACTCCACATACTCACAAATCTATGTGAGAAAAAGTGTTTCCTCATCTCCATTCAAAATGGCTTAACCCTTATTCTTAAACTGTGGCCCCTGGTTCTGGACTCCCCCAACATCGGGAACATGTTTCCTGCCCCTAGCGTGTCCAAACCCTTAATAATCTTATATGTTTCAATAAGATCCCCTCTTATCCTTCTGAACTCCACAGTATACAAGCCCAGCTGCTCCATTCTCTCAGCATATGACAGTCCTGCCATCTCGGGAATTAACCTTGTAAACCTACGCTGCACTCCCTCAGTAGCAAGAATGTCCTTCCTCAAATTAGGGGACCAAAACTGCACACAATACTCCAGGTGTGGTTTCACTAGGGCCCTATACAACTACAGAAGGACCTCCTTGCTCCTATGCTCAACTCCTCTTGTTATAAAGGCCAACATGACATTCGCTTTCTTCACTGCCTGCTGTACCTGCATGCTTACTTTCATTGACTGATGAACAAGGACCCCCAGATCCCGTTGTACTTCCGCTTTTCCCAATTTCACACCATTTAGATAGTAATCTGCCTTCCTGTTTTTGCTACCAAAGTGGATAACCTCATATTTATCCACATTAAACTGCATCTGCCATGCATCTGCCCACTCACCCAACCTGTCCAAGTCACCCTGCATTCTCATAGCATCCTCTTCACAGTTCACACTGCCACCCAGCTTTGTGTCATCTGCAAATTTGCTAATGTTACTTTTAATCCATTCATCTAAATCAATTATGTATATTGTAAATAGCTGCGGTCCCAGCACCAAGCCTTGCAGTACCCAACTAGTCACTGCCTGCCATTCTGAAAGGGACACGTTAATCCCTACTCTTTGTTTCCTGTCTGCCAACCAATTTTCTATCCATGACAGCACTCTACCCCCAATACCATGTGCCCACTAATCTCCTACGTGGACCTTATCAAATGCTTTCTGAAAGTCCAGGTATACTACATCCACTGGCTCTCCATTCTCTATTTTCCTAGTTACATCCTCAAAAAATTCCAGAAGATTAGACAAGCATGATTTCTCTTTCATAAATCCATGCTGACTTGGACCGATCCTGATACTGCTATCCAAATGTGCCGCTATTTCGTCTTTTATAATTGACTCCAGCATCAGCCCCACCACCGATATCAGGCTAACTGGTCTATAATTTCCTGTTTTCTCTCTCCCACCTTTCTTAAAAAGTGGGATAACATTAGCTACCCTCCAATCCACAGGAACTGAACCTGAATCTATACAACATTGGAAAATTATCACCATGCATCCACGATTTCTAGAGCCACTTCCGTAAGTACCCTGGGTTGCAGACCATCAGGCCCTGGGGATTTATCAGCCTTCAGTCCCATCAATCTACCCAATACCATTTCCTGCCTAATGTGGATTTCCTTCAGTTCCTCCATCACCCCAGATCGTCTGGCCACTAGTATATCAGGAAGATTGTTTGTGTCCTCCTTAGTGACGAATGGATACAAAGTACCTGTTGTAGAATAGAAGGAACTTGGACCACAGGTATATAGTTCCGTGAACACATCACAGATAGATAGGGTGGTGGAAACGCTTTTGTTACATTTGCCTTCATCATTCAGAGTATTAAGTACAGAAATTATGTTGCATGTTGTACAAGGCATTGGCAAGGCCGTATTTGGAGTATTGTGTTCAGCTTTGATCACCCTGCTATAAGAAAAAATGCCATTAAGTTGGAAAGAATGTAGAGAAGATTTACAAAGAAAATAGTATAAATAGTTATAATAAGCTGTCCACAGTGTACAGATAAAGCATACAACATTTAGTGCAAGATGACATCCAATTAAAATAGTTCAAAGTTCTCCAGTGAGGTACATGGGAGGTTATGACTGCACTCTAGTTGGTGAGACGACAATTCAGTTGCCAGATAACAGTTGGGAAGAAACTGCCCCGAATCTGCATTATCAATCTTCTATATAGGTATGTTACAAATCCTACCTTGAGCAGCGCTGCAGTTCTGCCACTCCCTGTGTGCATGACTTTGGCGCCTTTCAGAGGGGGGCGGGCTTAAAGTGCCGCTTTTCTTCAGACTGGCAAAATTGATCCATGTCGGGCGATTTCGTTGTGGAAGAAAAATCGCTCCGACATTTCATTCATGAAGGTATTTTTAAATTACGCTAGATTTATTAACTAGAGTAATTTAAAAATCACCTTCAAAAGCCGTGAGCGCCGACAACCGGAAGGATTTTGCGTAGGGGAGAAAAAAAGGTACACAGTTTATTTTTATATTAAAAGTTGGTTTTTATGAAGGCTTTATTCATTTTTCATGTTGCGAAATGGGGTCCAAAAAAAAGTATGAACCAACAGTATTTTTCCTCCCGACTTCACCGCAAACCGCAACGTTCAAATCCACCGCATTCCACTAAAACCCACTCGCTAGTTGATTTAAATGGCCATTAATTTACAGGCATTAAACACTAAATTCCTTCCATTTGGCCCAGAAATTCATGAAAATTAGATTTAAAAATTATGTTATATTGTGGATTATTGTGTGAATGTTATTTGGACTCTTAGGCAATTAAAAAAAAGTTTATCCTTTCTTAAGAAATGGATAGATGTTTAGATCTGCTCATTGAATTTTGTAATTAGCTACAATTAGATTACTAACTAATTATATGCTTTAATTTCAGGTCATGCAAGTAAGATTGTTTCATATTTGTTTCGGAATGCATCAATCTATAATAACTGAACATTTCATTGAGTTCTCTTAATTTTTAAGAAAGTTATGGGGCTTTTAACGGTTCTAGATCACAGCTTTTGAGTTAAGTCAATTGAAAGGCAATGGGGAACAAGATGCTAATTTCCGAGTATGAAAATGGCCATAACTCTTTTAATACTGAAGATATGAAAGTGAATTAGGTGTCAAATTAAACTCCTTTGTATGCTTTATCTGATGGGATAAATTGCAGACGATTTTTAAAATCTCAAAAATTTGTAACATTGCTATTCTATACATCTTGCCTGGTGGAAGAGGGGGGAATGAGTGTCTGGGGTAAGTCTTTTCCTTGATTATGCTGGTGGCCTTGCCAAGACAGCGTGAAGTGCTGATGGAGGCAATGGAAGGGAGTTTGGTTAGCGTGATGATCTGGCTGCATCCACAACTCTCTGCATTTTGTCCAGGACAAAATGCTAGTGATATTTACTCCTAAGAAGTTGACGCTTTCAGCCATCTCTACTTCGGTGCTATCAATGTATAGGGGTGGGGGGGGGGGGGGGGGGTGTGTACTGCTTTCCTCCCTGACATTGAGGGAGAGATTGTCGTATTGGTACGAGGTTATGAAGTTCTCAATCACCTTCCTGTACTCCGTCTTGTCATTTGAAATTCGACTCACTACGGTGGTATTGTCTGCAAACTTTAAATTGACTTGGATTTGGATTTGGCTGCACAGTCATCGCTATATAAGGAGAATGCATCCTTGGAGGGCACCAGTGCTGAGAATGATTGTAGAAAATGATTTGACACCTATCCTCACTGACTGTGGTCTGTTGGTCAGGAAGTCGAAGATCAAATTGCAGAGGGGAGTGCTGACTTGCCCATGCTGACCACGAGTTTGGAGATTAACTTGGTTGGTTAATGGTATTGAAAGCAGAGCCATAGTCTATGAATAGCTGTAGCCTGTCCTGCTGAGTTACTCCAGCTTTTTATGTCTACCTTCGATTTGAACCAGCATCTGCAGTTCTTTCTTACACAGTCTATGAATAGGAGTCTGACGAGGTGTCCTACTTGTCCAGGTCTTCCAGGGATGAGTGCAAGGCCAGGGCGATGGCATCAGCCATAGACCTGTTGTGGCAGTAGATAAGCTACAGTGGATCAAGGAAGGAAACACAAAATGCAGTGGATCAAGGTTGCTTGATAGGCTTGATTTAATGTTCCATAACCAGCCTCTCAAAGTACTTGATGAAGCTTTTCATTGGCACTGCGAAGATAGTGGTCTTCTTGAAGCAGGTGGGCACCTCAGAATGGAGAGATTAAAGACGTCCGTTAACACTCTTGCTAGTTGGTCCACATAATTCCTAAGGATGAGGCCGGGGATTCCATCGTTTCCAGTTGCTTTCCATGGGTTAATCCTCAGGAAGGCCGATCTAACTTCTGCAACAGTGACCCTGGGAAAAGGCACACGAGTCTAATGGGACGAATGTCATTGGCCTATTGGACTTCTGCTCAAGGCAAGCATAGAATGCATTAAATTCATTAGGGAGGGCCGCACTATTACCAGCGATGCTGCCTGACTTTGCTTTGCAGCCAGTTACAGTATTCAGACCATGCCTCAGTCGGCGGGTGTCCAAGTGATTATACTGGGAGACAAGTTTGTAGCCGTATTGTCTCTTGGCATACCTGATGGCTTGGCGATGGCTCAGGATCCTTTGACTGCTACGGAGGAGTCTTGGCCTTCACCTGGAAATGGACCTCACGGCTCATCCATGGTTTCCAGTTGTGGAACACTCAGATTGCATTCTGCGTTACACATTCCTCTACGCAGTTACAGATGAAGTTAGTCACGACCATGTGTACTCATTCAGGTTGGGTGTAGATTCCCTGAACATGGACCATTCCACTGACTCGAAGCAGTCGCGTAGGATGTCATCTGTTTCCGCAGACTTTCTGGATCAGTTTTTGTTTGTAGGTAAGGGGTAGAAGCAGAGCTAGATGATTAGATTTCCAGAAATGTGTCCGGAGAATAGAATGGTAGTCGCTTTTTAGGGAGGACTCTCTCTAACTTCTACAGGTGCACAGTAGAGAGCATGCTGACCGGTTGCATCGTGGCTTGGTTCGGCAACCTGAGCGCCCAGGAGCGGAAAAGACTACAAAAAGTAGTAAACACTGCCCAGTCCATCATCGGCTCTGACCTCCCTACCATCGAGGGGATCTATCGCAGTTGCTGCCTCAAAAAGGCTGGCAGTATCATCAAGGACCCACACCATCCTGGCCACACACTCATCTCCCTGCTACCTTCAGGTAGAAGGTACAGGAGCCTGAAGACTGCAACGTCCAGGTTCAGAAATAGCTACTTCCCCACAGCCATCAGTCTATTGAATTCAACTCAACTCAACTCAAACAAAACTCTAAACATTAATAGCCAATTATCTGTTTATTTGCACTTTATCCGTTTTATTTATTCATGTGTGTATATATTTATTCAATGGTATATGGACACACTGATCTGTTCTGTATTCATGCCTTCTATAATTCTGTTGTACTGTACTGATGCAAAGCAATAATTTCATTGTCCTATCTGGGACACATGACAATAAACTCTCTTGAATCTTGAATCTTGAGCAGCAGTGGCCGAGGGTGTTCTTCGGTGGAGGGGGCACTTCACAGTAAGATATTCCAGATCCAGGAAGCATGAGCTGGCCTGGACCGCCACATCTGAGCACCACAAGGTATGGATTAGGAAGCAGTCCCCTCCGCCACTTGACTTTGAGGCCCCACGGACAACTGTGGGTGGACATCCAAATGGACTGTGCAGTCCATCCAGTGATGGAAAAAACCCTTGGGTTAGATAGCACAGTCAGGTATAAAGATTGTTATAGAGTCATAGAAAGTCATAGAGTCATACAGCGTGGAAACAGGCCTTTTGGCCCAACTTGCCCGTGCCGACCATAATGCTCAATCTACACTAATCCCATCTGTCTGCATTTGGCCCATATTATACCCAGCACTCTTAGTGTAAAGGATAACACAAAAAGCTGGAGAAACTCAGCGGGTGCAGCAGCATCTAAGGAGCGAAGGAGATAGGCGATGTTTCGGGTCGAGACCCTTCAGCTGAAGAAGGGTCTCGACCCGAAACGTCGCCTATCTCCTTCGCTCCTTAGATGCTGCTGCACCCGCTGAGTTTCTCCAGCTTTTTGTGTAATCCTCGATTTTCCAGCATCTGCAGTTCCTTCTTTAACACTCTTAGTGTAAAAAAGTTTCCCCTTTGGCTCCTGTTAAATCTTCCTTTCCTCACCCATACCTATGTTCTCTGGTTCTTGATTACAAGAGGTGAGCCATGTCTCCATGAAATAGAGTACGCAGCAGTTTCTTGGTTCTCTAAGGTAGATTAGTCTGGTTTGTCCACCTAGCTTGTTCTCTGTAAACTGCACATTAGCCAGTGGTATACCGGGGAGACATAAAGAGCCTATTCCAGCAAGCAAAAAGTCGCCTAGCTCCAGAGCCGCTGGAACTGTCCCCATGAGGATCTTGTGAAAATTTTTAACCCTTTTCATTGTTGTTTAGCTTCCTCTTTTCTAATTCTATCCCTATTTTTTTTTGTCAATCCCTCTGGCCAATGCAACTTCTATTTCTGATCGCTTTTGATGAACCTGTATTAGCTGCTTAGTGTTTAACTAATTGGAATCTGTGCCATGAGGTAAGCTAGTTGAAGTCAATCTGGTTTCAGGGAATTAACGAGTAAGTCAATTTCATGCAATGAATGGAAATCAAATTGAGGAAAATGTTAGATAGACACACAATGCTGGAGCTACTCAGTGGGACAGGCAGCATCTCTGGAGAGAAGGAATGGGTGACGTTTTTGGTTGTGAAAGCATTACGTTGAAAATATAATTGTACATAGAGACCAGAGTTGCGAACTTGGAAAGAAGCATAGGTAATAAATTCCAAATAGTATATATGCTTAATGTTTTGCATTTAATATTCATTCTGCATAAGATGTAATCCTTGAAGAATAACTCCAAGGTTAACACTAGAGTTTCAGTTACAAATTACCCATTCCTTCTCTTCAGAGATGCTGCCTGTCCTGCTGAGTTACTCCAGCATTTTGTGTCTAGCTTTGATTTAGAATAGAATAGAATGCCTTTTATTGTCATTCAAACAGCTTGGTTTGAACGAAATGTATGACTTAAACCAGCATCTGCGGTTCTTTCCTACACATAGACTTTGAGGAAAATGTTAGTAAGGTGAAGAAATACTAAATATTCATTTAATTTCTTGTATAATTCTATTCCCTACATGGTAAGACTGAGGATTACATTTATTCTATTAGCTTTCTCAAGAGTAATAGAAACGTTACCATTCTTGTACTTTGTCCTTTTCTCAGTGTGATCAGAACAGTGTTGTTTAGTTTTTTTCCATTTAAAGGTTAGAAACTATGGCTATAATTTACCATTTTCCAACCACTTTGTAGTCAGGTCTGAGCTGATAAAGGAGAACTAGTCCATGGTAAGTGATATTTTGATATGTGTTTAAAATTATATAAATCAGCCTCCTTTTCCATTCCTGTCCCTAGCTAATAAACTCTGAAACACACTTCGAAACCTCTGGGAATAATTAAACTCTGATCTAACATGAAAAATTGGTTAACACCAACAGTTTAACAGCAGAGAAAGCATTACGTTGAAAATATAATTGTACATAGAGACCAGAGTTGCGAACTTGGAAAGAAGCATAGGAAATAAATTCCAAATAGTATATATGCTTAATGTTTTGCATTTAATATTCATTCTGCATAAGATGTAAATTCGCAGGAAATTATGCATCTTAAATTATATTTATATAATGTTAGAAAACTCCTTTTGATATTGTCAATAATCCTTGAAGAATAACTCCAAGGTTAACACGAGAGTTTCAGTTCCAAATTACCCATTCCTTCTCTTCAGAGATTATGCCCGTCCTGCTGAGTTACTCCAGCATTTTCTGTCTACCTTTGATAGAATAGAATGCCTTTTATTGTCATTCAAACAGCTTGGTTTGAACGAAATGTATGATTTAAACCAGCATCTGCAGTTCTTTCCTACACATAGACATAAAAGACCACAATACAAGACCAGGCCCTTCTGGTCACAATGTCTGTACTGAACATGATGCCAAGAACACACACCCTCCTGCACATAATTCATATCTTTCCATTCCTTTCATATCCATATGTCTATCCCAAAGTCTTTCAAATGCCATATCTGCTTCAACTACAACACCTGGCAGCGTTTCAGGCACTCACAACCCTCTATGTAAAAAACTTGCCTCACACATCTCCTTTAAACTTTGCCCTCAAGTATTTCCTTTTTCCATCCCAGGAAAAATATTCTGAATGCCTACCCTATCTATGCCTCTTATAATTTTATATAGTTCTATCAGGTCTCCCTGCAACCTCAGGCATTCCAGAGAAAACAGCCCAAGTTTTTCCAACCTATCCCTGAAACTAATACCGCCTAATCCAGGCAACATTCTGGCAAACCTCCTCTGCACCAAAGCCATATAACCATATTCTTTATCACTCTATCTTCTTGTGTTGCCACGTTGGGGCATTATGGACTTGGACTCCAAGATCTTTCAGTACATGAAAGTTGACAGTAATTAAGTTGTTACTCCTTATAGTATAGTTTCTTTATTGTCATTGTAACATGAACCATGTACAACAAAATAAAAAAAATGTCAACCAGTCAGTGCACCATTCAAACCATAAAAGCTAACGATACATACAAGGTAAAATATTAAAAAAGATAAACAACTAAAATAAATATGAAATATGAAAATAGCACGCATAAACACCCAACCCTACATCCTTCTGTCGATTTCACAGTGTACCAACCACAGTCCCTTAGTCCCCGCGTTCCTTAGCGGCTACATTTAGTGCCTTTATAGCAGTGGGTTAAAACTGTTTTTAAGTCTGTTTGTCCTTGTCCTTGTAGATCTGTACCGTCTGCCTGACGGCAACAGTTCAAACAGGGAGTGGCCGGGGTGGGAAATGTCCTTTATAATATTCTGGGATTTTTTGATGCAGCAGGAACTGCGTAAGTCCTCCAAGGTAAGGAGAGGGCAGCCGACAATCCTCTGGGCATTGTCAATGGCCCTCTGGAGCGCTTTCTCCTGAGCCGCTGTGCAGCTGGTGTACCACACACATACACAGTATGTTAGGATGCTCTCAATGGAGCACCGATAAAAGGACAGCAACAGTCTCTGTGTGATGTTATTCTTCCTTAGCACCCTCAGGAAGTGCAGTCTCTCTGGACCTTTTTCAGCAGTGCAGAGGTGTTCACGCTCCACGTCAGGTCCTCCTCAATATGGATTCCCAGGAAGCGAAAATCCACCACCCTCTCCACACAGTCCCCTCTGATGATTAGTGGTACCAGTTCTGTTTTGTTCTTCCTGAAGTCTATTATTATCTCCTTGGTCTTTAAGGTGTTCAGGAGCAGGTTATTTTCTCCACACCACACTGTCAGCTGCCCCACCTCATCCTGATAGGCGTACTCGTCCCCCCCCGGAGATGAGCCCCACCACCGTAGTGTCATCCGCAAATTTGACAATGGTGTTGTTGTGGTGGGCGGAGGTGCAGTCATGTGTGTAGATGGTGTAGAGCAGGGGGCTCAGCACGCAGCCCTGTGGAGAGCCGGTACTGAGGCTGAGGGCCGTGGATGTGTGATGGCCCATTCTGACTCTCTGGCTGCGGCCCGACAGGAAGCTATTTATCCACATGCAGGTGGAGTGTGGAAGTCCCAAGTCCCGCAGTTTGTCCACCAGTTTGTGGGGAAGGATAGTATTAAAAGCAGAGCTGTAGTCCACAAAGAGCATTCGCACATAGCTTCCCCGCTGCTCCAGGTGGGACAGTGCAGCATGGAGAGCTGTGGCTACAGCGTCCTCTGTAGATCTATTCGCTCTGTACGCAAACTGGTGGGGGTCAAAGCTTCGGGGCAGGAGTGATGTGATATGACCCCGGACCAGTTTTTTAAAGCACTTCATCACCACTGGTGAGAGTGCCACTGGCCGGTAGTCGTTGAGGCTGGAAATGTGGGGTTTTTTGGGCAAGGGGACTATGGTGCAGACTTCAGACAGGGTGGTACAGTGGACTGGGCCAGAGACTGGTTAAAAATCCTCGTGAAGACTCCAGCCAGCTGGTCTGCGCAGTCCTTCAGCACGCGTCCAGAGACGCCGTCGGGTCCAGTAGCCTTCCTTGGATTGATGGCCCGCAGCGTGCGCCTCACCTCATGCTCCTCTATCGTGAGGGTTAGGCTACTGTGGACCATATGGTGTGTTGTGGCTGTCTCGGGTGGCTCCACTTCAAAGCGAGCAAAGAAGAGGTTCAGCTCCTCTGCCAACGAGGCGTCACCCTCAGCAGCTCCAAGGTTTGTCTTATAATTGGTGAGATACTGGATCCCCTGCCACACCTGCCTGCTGTTGTTACTGTCCAGGTGGTCCTCTATCTTCCTCCTGTAGTCTGACTTGGCCTCTCTGATGCCTCTCTTCAGGTTAGCTCGGGCCGTGCTGTATAAAGCCCTATCGCCAGACCTAAAAGCAGTGTTCCTCTCTTTTAACAGCCGCTGGACCTCCCGGGTCATCCAGGGCTTCTGGTTGGGGTAGACCCGGATTTGTTTGTCCACTGTGACTCTTGACTGCTGGTGCTACCGTACAAATGTCCGATAGCCGAGTTAGCATTAGCATGCGGTGGTATGTACACAGCAGTTATCATGACAACAGTAAACTCTCTAGGGAGATAAATGGGCCTGCATTTAACAGTCACATACTCCAGGTCTGGGGAGCAGTGACTGGCTACAATCACTGTGTTTGTGCACCAGGTGTTGTTCACGCACACACAGAGCCCTCCACCTCTGCTCTTACCAGAGTCTCTTGTCCTGTCATGACGCTGTGCTGTGTAACCTGCTAGCTCGATAGCAGAGTCCGGAATGGATGAATGAAGCCAGGTCTCCGTGATCAACAGGATACAGCTGTCCTTCACGGCGTTGTTAGCTGCAGTCTGTAGCCTCAGTTCGTCCATCTTTTTAGCCAGGAATCTGGCGTTCGTGAGAAACAGGCTGGGAAGCGGTGGTTTCAGTGGCTGCCTCCGTAGCCTGGCCAACGCGCTGGCCCTGCAGCCTCACTTTTTCCTTTTCTCTTTGTGCCTTCTTCGCATCCTCCCCGCGGGGATGGTAATCCACGGAGAGTCGGGGCTCCTCGCTATGTCCGCCGGAATCTTGTGTGAGCGGACAAACTCGGCGGTAACCCCCCGTTCGTGATCGGCTCCAATCCTAAGAAGGTCCTGACGGCCGTAGATCCTGTCCGCCCGACAGTACGTACACAGGGCACAAAACAGCGCGCACACATATACAAAAAACACAAAGCACTGACCGGGAGAACATTGAGCTGCTGCAACTGTGTGCGCCGCCATCTTGTCCCAGGTCTTATCAACCTTAGTCACTTTTCTCAATATTTTATGCATGATGTTGGACAATGTCTGTACTGAAACAAACTTCTTGCAAGAATGCAGCCGGTCTTCAAAAATAATGGAAAACTATCCAAACTATGGCAACCACAGAAGTCAAGTCAAGAGAGTTTATTGTCATGTGTCCCAGATAGGACAATGAAACAAGAATCAAGATCTGCTGAGGTTCAACAGTGAAGTTTCAGTCTGCAGAGAATGCTTTTAATTGCATGTCATAGAGTCATGCAGCACAAACACAGGCCCTTTGGCCAAACTCAACTCTGCTGATCAAGATACCATGCGATTTAACCTTTCAGAGTAGCCTACCATGCGGAACCTTATCAAATAGCCTCACTGAAATCCATATAGACTACAGCCTTACCATCATCAACCTTCGTAGTTCTTCAAAAAGCTCATAAAATTAATGAGACACAGTCTCCCACATACAAAACTATGTTGACTATCCATGGTAGACAAAAATGCTGGAGAAACTCAGCGGGTGAGGCAGCATCTATGGAGCGAAGGAAATAGGACACGTTTCGGGTCGAAACCCTTCTTCAGAGTATCCATAATCAGCCTCTGTCTACCCAAATACCTATATATCTTATCCATCAAATTCTCACCAGTATCGTACTTATCTCAGATGTTAGGTTCATTGGTCTATATCTCCCAGTGCTTTCCTTGCAGTCCTTCTTCAATTGAGGCTACATGGACAGGTCCACAGATAAGAAAGGTTTAGAAGGATATGGGCCAAATGTAGGCATGTGGGACTAGTGTGGATGGGGTATCTTGGAGGGCATGGACACGTTGGGCTGAGTGGCCTGTTTCCAAGTTGTACAATTCTATGATTCTAATATCCCATCATCAGGCACCTCACCTGTGTCTATCAATGATTCATATATTTTAGCCAATGTTTCTGCAATCTCCCTTGCTTCCCACATCCCATGAATGATTGTGTTAGCATCTGAGGATCGTTTGATGACTGGGCCTGTAGTCAATGGAGTTTTGAAGGATATCTCATTGAAACCTGCCGAATAATGAAAAGCCTAGATATTGGGGATGTGGAGAGGATATTTCCAGTAGTGGGAAAATCTTTGACCAGAGGGTACAGCCTCAAAATAAAAGGACATACCTTTAAAATGGCGACAAGGAGGACATTTTTAGCCATTGGATGGTGAATCTTTGGAATTCATTGGAATTCATTGATGGTGGTGGAAGCTAAGACATTAGGCATTTTTGAAGCGGAGATTGATAGGTTCTTAATTAGTAAGTGCTTCAAAGACTACGGAAGGAGGCAGGAGAATGGCATTGAGAGGGTAAAGTAGGTCAGCCATATTCTAAAGAGGAGAAGAAAAATATTTGGACAAATATTTGAAGAGGACCGAGATATCTTTGATATGCCAAAATACAAAGTGTTGGAGAAACTCAGCAGGTCAGGCAGCATCTGTGGAGGAAACAGACAGGTGTTGTTTTAGATTGGGAACCAAATGTCCTGACTGTTTCAGTGGAAGATTAAAAAAACAACAACTATTGGATTGATTGATTCAGTCTATATCAGTGGCCATACGGGAGGAGGAGATTTCAAAAGGCAATCGTTGGATTGGTATAGAAATCAAAATTGGCTGATTGAGCAGCCAATAAAAAGAAAGCAAGGTATAGCAGTGGGATCTATTAGGAGCAGCTGTGTATGGAGAAGGGGTGTGTGGAAGGGAAGTGCTATGTCAAGAGTAAGTGTGAGGCCCTGGCTCAAGATGCTTCAACAAGACATTTGAGCAGAGGGGAACAGGAGGTAAAGGAACAACCTGCTGTTTCTTGTGTGTGATTCTAATATGTTTTATTTCCTCCTGGTTTTAATGCAGAATGGTAGAGTTGCTGCCTTGCAGTGTCAGACACCTGGGTATAATCCTGACTACAGGTGCTGTCTGTACTGAGCTTGTACATTCTCCCTGTGACCATGTGGGTTTTCTCTGGGAGCCCTGATTTCCTCCCACATTCTAAAGACGTGCAGATTTGTACGCTAATTGGCTTCTGTAAATTGCCCCTCGTGTGTAAGATAGTGCTATTGTAAGGATGATCACTGGTCGATGTGGGCTAAAGGGCCCGTTTCCATTCTGTATCTCTAAACTAAACTATAGCAGGGTGATTAAAACTGAAAACAATGCTCCGGATGTGGCATCACCAATGTCTTGCACAATTGTAAAATAACACCCCTGCTACTATACTCCACACACTAACTGATGAAGGCCAATGTACTGAAAGCTTTCTTGACTACCCTATCTACCTGTGACACCACTATCAAGGAACTTTGCACCTGCACTCGTAGATCCCTTTAGAAACATAGATTGAACACTTCCACACACCCCTTCTCCATACACAGCTGCTCCTAATAGATCCAACTGCTATACCTTGCTTTCTTTTTATTGCTCTACAACACTCCACAGAACGCAGCCATTCACTGTGAAGGTCCTGCCCAAGTTTGACTTCCCATATTGCAACACTTTGCATTTTTCTGTATTAATTTATCTTACTTTTCTTGGATTAATATGTTGAAACTCAATTGTCCAAATGAATCTTATTATTATTTATAGAAGTACACTTGCAATTTTTGGCATCACTGCTCTGCCCATTAATCAACCAGACAGTGGTACTGAACAAATTGTTGCAGCTGCAGGCCGACAAGTCTCTGGATCTTGATGATTTTCATTATAAGGTTTTAAAATAAGTGACCAGACAAATAGCTTTTGCATTGGTATTAATTTTCATATATTCCCTAGAGTCAGGAAAGATTCAAATAGATTGGGAAATAACAAATGTAGCTCTTTTATACAATGAAGGAGATTGCATACAGGAGGCTGTAGGCCTGTTAATTTAACCCAAATTCCTTTCTCAACTCCAAAAATTTCCTTTCAGAATTGTTACTGAAAAGTTCAGATATCTTGGAATTTACATGACTAGAAAGTATTCCTCTCTGTTTAAAATAAACTTCCCACCATTAATCACTCGACTATATGCCTACATTCAATTTTGGAAAACACTTCCTATCTCCCTTATTGGTAGATTAAATGCCATAAAGATGATCTTCCTTCCGCAACTTTTATATTTATTTCAATCAATACTGATATATCTCCCCAAAAGATTTTTTTTTAAATTAAAAAAATTGATTCTATTGTCACTAACTTTATTTGGGACTACATAACCCACAGAATACACAAAATACATTTGTGCAAATCCAAAGAAAATGGAGGATTAGTTCTACCTAATTTTCTTTTTTACTACTGGGCAATTAATATTAAAAATATAACCTTCTGGCTGGACAATACATGTCAACATGTAAATTGGTTAAAAATGGAGAGGGAAGATTGGTTGCCTTTTAGTGTAGGCTCGATCCTCCTATCTCCAACACATTTGAACAAGAACATATCAGCAAAATCCGATAATACATAGTACTATCCATATCTGGAAACAGCTGAAATTCAGTCTTAAATTGAGAAACATGTCTCTCCTTCTTCCAATTACAAACAATCCCTTGTTTAAACCGTCTACTTTAGATATGGTGTTTGTTCAATGGAAGAACCTGGGAATTAATACTGTGGGAGACCTCTATAAGAAGGGGACTCTCTTCTTTTCAAGAACTACAGGAGAAATATCACTTGAACGGCAACAATGTTTTTAGTGTATATGTGAAAACATATACACAAGACTGTCCTCTTATGGGTCCAGATATATTGGACGATTGTTTGAATAGACATGCTGATACAAGTAAGTTGATATCTTACATTTATAGCACTGTTCTAAATATTGATACCCCACCTTCTGAGATTTATATGCGAGCATGGGAGGACGAGCAGGGTTTACCCATTTCAAAAGATATATGGGAGGAAAGCGTACTATACATACATTACTGTTCTTTAAATGCCAGGCATTGCCTGATACAATTCAAAGTATTGCATTGGTTATACTACTCAAAGACCAAATTGAACAAGATCTTTCCAACTCTTTCCCCTTTCTGTCACTTCCAAGAAGCTACCCTAATCCATTCTTTTGTATCCTGTATAAAAAAAATACAAAACTTCTGGACGGGAATATTCAATATCATTTCTAAAACACTCAAAGTTCAATTGGAGTCAGATTCAAAATGAATAATATTAAGAATGTCAGAGGGCTGCTCTAAGTTAACGATATTCCAAAGACGCTTCCTTGACTATGGTTTAATAACTGCGGAAAATACTTATACTTAAATTCTGGAAAAAGATAACAGTTCCTCAAATGAAGACGTGGATCACAGAAATTACCGAGACACTACATTTAGAAAAAAGAAGGCTTGACAAATCAGATCAATTTTCCAAAATATTGTCTCCATTCATTGAATTTCTTCAACAACATAATGGTTGAACACAAATTCAAAACCGACGCTAGGGTCGGGTGCACGGGCGTAGGGAAGGGTTGTGGGATATATCTCCGCTTTTTTTTCACTTCTTCATTGGTTCAGGGGTTTTTCTTTTCTCTTTTTCGTATCTGTTTCGAAATTCTTTTCTTTTCCCTTTCTTCTTCCTTTCCCTTTCCTTTTTTCTTTTTACCGATTTACTTATTAGTTCATAAAATGTTAAAACTGGAGCTGTACAAAAATTGTATAATTGTTATGTCGATTACTTTCTCCTTGTACAATTGCTTCTAATAAAACAAATATTAAAAAACCCAACCCAAATTAAGGAGAAAAGTAAAGTTTAATGTAGACATTATAGTAAAGCACTTTGAAATATTCAAGATATATCGGCAAGGTCAACCTGATATCTGATTCCCCTTTTGTCACAGACAGGGAAGAGAGGCCCTAGGCTATTCCACTTGTGAGGCCCCTCCTAATCCCCCAGCCCCACGACGAGAGGAAGATGGAAGAGTCCACCAGATTGACACCGATGTGTAGCTGAGCGTGGCCAATGAGATAAGGACTGGAAAGCTGCGCTTTTTATTTATTGCCAGTGCTAGTGTCGAGTTATTGGCTTAAAACATTATTATTCTGAAATGGAGGGCAAGGAAAATTACTCAAGTGTTGTTTAGAGACTACAGTGCGTTGTGACAGCATATGTAAGAAAGGCCTATGACAGTGTCAAAAATATTATACACCAGGCCCATACGAAGCATTTCAAAAAGGGGGGTGGCATAGCAGGATTGCAAATATTTTATGTGAAATAAGTGCCGCAGTGCATATCACAAGCATGAAGCTCAAAGACCCTTGTGGCCGGGGTTTTAGATGCTCTCTGGTGCATTCTGAGCTTTATTTTGGAGCATTTTTGCACCAAATTTATGACCAATATTTCAGAAATAATTTTGGCCGAGTCAAGAGTAATGAGTGGATGGAATGGAATGATTGGGGTCGTTGTTGTATACATTTTTAAAAATCAAGAATTGAAGCTGTCCTTTTAATAATCAAGTTGTACTGCAAAATGTTATATAAAATGTTATAGAGGAGCATGCAAACACTGCAAATAAAATACTGTAAGTTTTTGCAGTAAATAAACCCTTTTTTAGAAAATGTTTGGTGTTGATGTGATTGCCTGTTACTGTTCGACTGTGTTAGTATGTGCACATTAAAAATGATGCAAAATGAAAGTTGCAAACTATGGAATACATATTTTTCTGTATTGTTATCAAGGAAAAGAAAGCAGTTCCAATTGTTTGACATTATTCATATGGAGGAGAAAATATAATTGCTCTAAAACCTACCTTAATTTTGCAATCTCACTAAAGATAATCCCCTTTCCCTCTCCCCCTCCTCTCTCCCTCTCCCCTCTCTCCACCTCCCATCCCTCTCTCTCTCTCCCGTCTCAATCCCCCCTTTCCCCCTCTCACATCCCCCTCTCTCCCCCGCACTTCCCCCCTCTCTCCCTCCCTCCCACACAGCGAGGCTCTGACTTCGCGCCACAAACACAGCAGCACCCCCCTCCCCCGGCCCGGAAAAACGGGCACTCTCGCAATGCAATATTCCACTACTTACCCAGAGTAGACGGGAGGCAACGAGGTGATTGTGTGGAGTGCAAATGGAGATCTGAACCCGCCCGAGCCCACTGTGCACGCACGGAGAGTCAGCGTCACTACTGAGTCACCGGCTTCCCCCAACTGCGCAGGTGCGGATGGTCGCAATTTTTTTCCCCAAAACTTCCAGTGGGCCGGAACCAGAATTTCGGGTAATTTCCGTCAAAGTGGAAACGCTGATAGCACTCCAATGTTTTTTTTCTCTGGGTTTTCTTTACTCTGGGGGGGAAAAAAACACTTTGGCTGAGGCCCCCTAGATTTTGAGGCCCTAGGCTTCAGCCTATAAAGCCTATACGGAAATCCGGTCCTGCCAAGGCCCCCATAGATCTTGAGGCCCTAAGCTTAAGCTTGTGAAGCCTATACGCAAATCCAGCCCAAGTCACAGAGCGTGGTGGATCTCCGGGATTCTCTGTCCCAGAGGGTTGTGGAGGCTAGATCATGGTGGTATTTAATTGGTAACAAATTGGTAACAAAATTAAATATCAGGGAACTAAAGGCTATTGGGAACTGACACTGCAGAGATCTGGAGCAGATCAGCTGTGATCAAATTGAATGACAGGTCAGGCGTAAGGGGCCAAATGGCCTCCCCCACTCATTAACTCATTTTCCTATGATGTGCATATTTAGAGCTTCAAAAAGTGCAGTTGGAACAGACTCTGAAAATTTATAAACAGGTAGGTAGATATTTGATGTGTCTTACAGGGTTGCAATCATTGTGCACTGGAATTGAATTGAATTGAATTTATTTGTCATTCAGACCTTTCGGTCTGAACGAAATTTCGTTCCCCTGCAGTCATACATATAATTTTAAAAAATGACAAAAACACACAATAAACACAAATTTAACATCCACCACAGTGAGTTCACCAAACACCTCCTCACTGTGATGGAAGGCAAAGTCTTAAAGTCTCTGTCTCTTCCCTCTTTGTTTTCCTCTGCACCGAGGCGATCCAGGCTTCAGATGTTGTGACCCCACCAGGTGATGGTAAGTAAGTCAGTCCCGCGGTTCAACCGAGCTCCGCGAACGGGCCGGTTCAACTCCGCGGCCCCGGGTGGTCAAAGCTGCCGCCCTCCAGACCAGCGGACGAAGCTGTGGTTGCGGTAGCTTATAAAAACAGTTAAAATTGGAAAAGGAAGACTGCCTACCTTTTGAAATTAGCTCGATTATATTTGCTAATACCAAATTACATTAAAAAACTTATAGAGGAAACCCAATAATAGAAAATGGGATACGTATTTGGAAACAATTAAAAAAATCTTTAAAATTGGAATGTATACCACTGGATCTTCATATTGCAAACAATATCACTTTTAAACCCTCTAGGATGGATAAAGGTTTTTCACAATGGAAAAATTATGGAATTAATAAGATACGGAATCTCTATAGGGAAAACCATTTTCTTTCGTTTCAAGAATTACAACAAAAATATGGACTACACTCAAAAGAATATTTTAGATATTTACAAATTAGAGATTATGTTAAATCAAATACACAAGAATTTAGAAATAGAAAGACAGAAATTCTAGATGAATGTTTAAATAAACATCCGAAAACAGAAAAATTAATATCATATATTTATAATATTTTATTGGAAAATAATGCACCACCGTCGGAAATATATAGGCAAGCATGGGAAAGTGAATTAGGACAATCAATTAGATTAGAAGTATGGGAGGAAAGTTTACAACATATACACTACTGCTCATTAAATGTAAGACACTCTCTGATACAATTTAAAATTTTACATAGATTACATCTCTCAAAGTCCAAACTAAATAGAATTTTTCCAAATGTTTCTGCTATATGTGACAAATGTCAACACCTAGAAGCCAACCTAACGCATTCATTTACCAAATGTATTAAAATTACTAATTTTTGGTCAGAAATTTTTAAGATAATTTCGAAGGTAGTTAATACAAATCTATATCCAGATTCCAAATTAATTATATTAGAAACTGATCAATCACTAACAACAAAACAACAAGTTTTTATCGATTATAGTTTAATAATTGGTAAAAAAATTAATACTAAAATTTTGGAAAGGTCCTACCAACCCCACTATTAAAATGTGGATTACAGAAATGTCGGAGACACTTCATTTGGAAAGATTAAGACCTGTTCTCTCGGACAGGCTAGATCAGTTTAGAGGAACATGGTCTCCATTTATTGATTATCTAAAGGGACAAATGGGCTCGGTTCGAGGGCCTGACTGAAACCTGGACGGGGAATGGATGAAGAATTATATATAATAAATCACTGATATATCTCCAATGTAGAATAGAATGTTAAACTCCACTCATATTATTGATTTTCTATTTCTATTATTTTAATTTCTTTTATTATTTCTTTCTATTAATTTCCTTCTTTATTAAAAATAATTAAAAAATATGTAATTTTTATATGTAAATATAAAATAAATTTTATAAATATTAAGAATGTATGAGATGAATAGTAAATTCTTTTGTTTCTCTTTTTTTTCTTACATTTTAAATTGTCTTAATATGTATCAATATGCATTAACTTCAAAAAAAAATATTAACTAAAAAAAACAGGTCACCAACCTGTGAGCTGCGAGCTCCTGATGATGTCGTCCACTGGGCCCGCCGCCGATTCCACCGTGGTCACGGTCGGGCCGCTGCCACCACTCCATGTTGGGTCGCCGCAGCCGCTGGAACAGCTCCGGGACCAAGTCGGGTCGCCGCTGCTGCTACCACTGCTGCTGCTGCTGGAACCACTCTGGGACCGAATCGGGCTGCCGCTGCTGCTGCTGGAACTGCTCCGGGACCGAGTCGGGTCGCTGCTGCTGGAACAGCCCCGAGGCCGCCAGCTGGAAGGAAGAGACCCAGACATGTTTCTCCCCCCCCACCCACATACGCACAAAATTTAATAAAATAAAACCAACTAAAGACAGGACAAAAGAAATAAAATAACAGATGGACTGCAGGCGGGCCACAGCTGTTAAGCCAGTGCCGCCATCTTGGACTCCATCTTGCACTTATGAAATGGCAGGGTAATTTTGGAAATGTGTAGTCTACATCTGCTAATTGATATGTTCATATACTGAATCCTGACTAGCATGTATACTAAATAAGGTTGGACCTACTAAATAAGTCAATTGACAAAATGAAGCCATATTCAGTAAATATGGCACCATGTGAATTGGCAACTAAAGAAAAATGTAGCAAAAAAACAAACTCTGGAGGCACTCAACGGGTTGAGTAGCATCTGTGAGGGGAACGGAATTTCAATGTTTTGAGTCGAACCCTGCATCAGTGTGGGCCCAAACTATCCTTTTACAATTCCTTTTGCCCCACAGATCCACCACTGAGTTCCTCTTGCAATTATTTTTGCTCCAACTTCCAGCAACTGCAAATTCTTGTCGTCAAAGAAAAAACATAGCAGCAATTAACAGTGGATTATTAAAGTCCAGTTATTATTTGGGAAAACCCAGTGGTGTTCAGGTGTATTATCGTGAAGGTGGAGCTTTTTTTTGTCTCATCCTGACTTCTAATCATCTGTTTCAATTGAATTGACAATCTGCAATATAAGTTCAACAAGGCCTTAACTGACAGCAGGATGTAATTAAATAACAGTAACAGGTGATAATCACTAGGTCAGGACCTTCAACCGAAGCCTTAATAATGGGAACATTAAGAGGCATCTTATATGTGTGGTGGGTTCTCTTTATATAATTAAAGGACAGGGCTGAAATGCTGTGAAAAGCCCTGACACTTATTGTCCATGTCTCCTTAATTCCTTTATCAAAGAGGTCTGCTGAAGAGGATTCTTCATCCAGCACCAAAGCCTGTGTTCCAAAGGAAATGGAAGGGTGAGTGCAATTGGATTATCTGGTTCTCACCAGTAAGGGGGCTCTTCAGCTGTTCAGTCACCAGCAGTCTCTTCTTGTTTTCCATGTGCTTAACACATGACCTTTGACATGTCAGTGAAAGCAGATGAAGTGCTCAACACATTGTCATTATTGCAAAGAAATCGGTACTAGTTACTAGAGCCATTTCCACTTAAGTGAATACCTGTGAACTTATTTATTCAACCACATGAATTGCGATTTGAAATAAAATCCATTCATCTTTGGCCCTTGAATGAATTAAATCCTGAAAGTTAATACTCTCAGTTGTAACAAATTTAAAGTAACTGTCTTTTAATTACAATGTATGTACAGATGACATGGCTATGTACTGCAGAAAATCGTGACAAACCATCTTGCACTCAATTACATATACAACCAGCTCACCATGTAGCTACTTTCTCAATTTGACCCCAATATAAATTGGGCTTTTAATGTTGTCCTGTCGAACAAACTCAGTTTTATCGTATTTATCTACCATATTGACCAAATTGTGTACCAATTTCAGTCTTATTCACTCACTCTATATCAATATAATTAGTTTAACTTTGCTAGATCATGTATCTGGGAATCGGGTTTTGTACCTTCGTAGGAAAGTGTATGAAGATGGAATTACAAAACTTGATTTGGATAAAATGGAGATAATAATATCTTAATGAAAACATTATTAAACATTTGATGAAAATGGGTATCACTGACATGCATCAGGAAAAAGAAGAAATTAAACAGTGAAAGAGAATAGTGATAAATTATGGCCAGAGCAATAAATGTAATTCTCATTGTTTTGTACATTTGATGTTTTAACATTCATCTCAAAGGATGTGTTAGCATTCAGTTTAAAGTCTCTCTTCTCAGTGCTGCACTATGCCGGCAGCTAGTTTGTATCAGATTTTGGAGGTGAAATTTAAAACCACAAAAATGCTACCAGATTACATCTTCCAATGATGGAGGAAAATACTGGCCAGGATACAAGATAGAGTGCAAGGTTAGGATATCTGGAAACATAAAAACTAATAACTACTACTAGGATGGAGTTCTGTATTGTAGAACGAAATAAGACAAATGTAGAACAAATGAAACCTTCAATATTGAGGAAGTTTACTAGGATAAAAGTAGAGAATCTTTAGTGGTGAATGAGTTATAAATAAGAGGTAAATATAGGATAGAATTGATCACTATATTATGGACTCTGTGGGGGGTTGCATTCCGAGAAAATGCTTTGTATTGCGAATTTCCAGAATACATATTCGTGTCATCCGCACATACGCCAAGAAACGCGAGTTGAAATAAAATTGTATTGTTTTTTTCAGACAAATTCCATGAGAATTTTATTCTGTATCTCCAATTTCTGGGCGGAGATTTTGTGAATTTTACAATGGTGCATTTCCTTAACTCGAATGGTTGTAAAACAGATGTTGGCTGTGACGCACGAGTCGCCTGTAGTTACAAGTAAGTACAATAAGAAATTTATAGAGGAAACCTCTTTACCTAGATTATTCTAATGTTACCTTTTAAAGTAGGTGAATGCAATAATACAACTACTTTTAAAGGGCATCTTGATAAGTGCATCAGAAAGGAAAAGAAGGTGATGCTGATAGTTTGGTTGATGCAGGATGGGAGCATAACTGAACTGGATTAGCACTGGGCCCACGTTTGGACTATTTTTGATGTGAATTCTATACAATGTTTAAAAGGAAATATTATGGGGAAAAGATAGCAGCATGCATCTTGGCATGAAGCTGTTTTTTCACATTAAAAGCGAAGCCTGGAAACTAAGCCAGTGAGTTTAATATTTGTGATCGGCAGGTTACTTGAGAATATTTTAAGGAATAAGATATAAAAGCATTTATGTTCATAAGTGAAAGGAGTGGAACTAGTCCATTCGGCCCATCATCTACTCTGCCATTCAATCATGGCTGATCCATCTTTCCCTCTTGTCCCCATTCTCCTACTTTCTCCTCCTAACCTCTGACTTCTATATTAATCAAGAATCTATCAACAGTGCCCTCCATAATGTTTGTGACAAAGACCCATCATTTATTTATTTGCCTCTGTACTCCACAATTTGAGATTTGTAATAGAAAAAAATCACATGTGGTTAAAGTGCACATTTTCAGATCAATAAAGGCCATTTTTATACATTTTGCTTTCACCATGTATAAATTACAGCAGTGTTTATACATGGTCTCCCCATTTCAGTGCACCATAATTATTAAGACACAGCAATGTCATGTAAATAAAAGTAGTAATGTTTAGTATTTTGTTGCATATCCTATGAATGCAATGACTGCTTGAAGTCTGCGATTCATGGACATCACCTGTTGCTGGGTGTCTTCTCTGGTGATGCCAGGCTTGTATTGCAACCATCTTTACCTTATGCTTGTTTTGGGGGCTAGCCCCCTTCAGTTTTCTCTTCAGCATATAAAAGGTATGCTCGATTGGGTTCAGATCGGGTGATTGACTTGGCCACTCAAGAAATGACATTTTTTGGTTTGAAAAGCTCTTTTGTTGCTTTAGCAGTATGTTTCGGATCATTGTCTTGCTGTAGAATGAACTGCTGGCCAATTAGTTTTGAGGCATTTGTTTGAATTTGAGCAGATAGGATGTGTCTATACACTTCAGAATTCATTATGCTACTACCATCACCAGTTGTATCATCAACAAAGATAATTGAGCCAGTACCTTCAGCAGCCATACATGCCCAGGCCATAACACCCCCACCACTGTTTCACAGATGAGGTGGTATGCTTTGGATCTTGGGCAGTTCCTTCTCTCCTCCATACTTTGCTCTTGTCATCACTCTGATATAAGACCTTTTTCCAGAACTGTGCTTGCTCTTTTAAGTACTTCTTGGCAAACTGTAACCTGGCCATCCTATTTTTGCAGCTAACCAGTGGTTTGCATCTTGGCCCGTCAGTCCCTTGGCCCGTCAGTCCCTCAGCTCACCAGTGCTCCCTTTCTTCTTAATGATGTTCCAAACAGTTGATTTTGGCAAGCCTAATGTTTGGCTGATGTCTATAACGGTTTTATTCTTGTTTCTCAGTCTCATAATGGCTTCTTTACTTTATCGCCACAACTTTGGTTTTCATCTTGATACACAGCAATGAAAGTTTCCAAAGATGATGGAAAGACTGGAGGAAAGACTAGGTGCTGAGAGCTCTCTTATACCTGCATTAAGGAGGCAATTAAACACACCTGAGCAATTACAAACACCTGTGAAGCCATGTGCCCCAAACATTATGGTGCCCTGAAATGGGGGGACTATGTATAAACACAGTGGTAATTTCTACATGGTGAAACCAAAATGTATAAAAGTATCCTTGAATAAAATCTGACAATATGCACTTTAACAACATATGTTTTTTTCCCTTCAAATCTCAAATTGTGGAGTACTGAGGGAAAAAAATAAATGATGGGTCTTTGTCCCAAACATTATGGAGGGCACTGCCATAAAAATATCCATTGACTTGGCCTCCACAGCCTTGGATAGATAAGGGCTGATTCGGGATAGTCAGCATGTTTTGTACATGGGAGATCATGTCTCATGAATCTGAGTATTTTGAAGATGTAACAAAAAAAAGTGGTTGAAGGTGTAGCTGTGGACGTTATCTATATGGATTTCAGCAAGGCATTTGACAAGGACCACATAATACGCTGCTTTGGAAGTTTAGATTGCATAAGATTCAAGGAGAGCTTGCCAACTGGATAGAAAGCTAGATCATGGAAGGAAGAAGGTGATGGTGGATGCCTGTGCGTAGTGATGTGTGTCGGGGTTCGATTTTGGGGCACATTGTTGTTTGTCATTCATATCAATGATTGGATGAGAACGCACAAGGCATGATTAGCAAGTTTGCAAATGACATTAAAGTGGGTGGTTTTGTAGATGGAGAATATGGTTGTCAAAAATTGCAGCAGGATCTTGATTGTTTGGGCAGGTGGGCTGAGGAATGGTTTGTGGCATTTAATACATATAAGTGTGATGTGTTGCATTTTGGGAAGAGAACCATGGGAGGACCTACACAATTAATTGCCGGGATCTGGAGAGCGTTGTAGAGCAGAGGGATCTAGGTGTGCAGGTACATAATTCCTTGAAGTAGTGTCATAGGTGGATAGGGTGATAAAGACGGTATTTGGCACATTGGCCTTCATTAGTCAGAGTATTGAGTATAGACATTGGGAGGTTATGTTACAGTTGTACAAGACATCGATAAGGCCACATTTGGAGTATTGGGTTCAATTTTTGTCACCTTATTATAGGAAAGATATTGGTAAGCCTGAAAGAGTGCAGGAAAGATTTGAGGATGTTGCCAGGACTCATGGGCCTGAGTTATATGGAAAGGTTGATCAGGCTAGGACTTTATTCCTTAGAGTGCAGGAGGGTAAGGGGTGATCTTATCGAGGTATAATATCATGTGAGGAATAGGTAGGGTAAAAGGATAAATACACAGTTTTTTATCAAGTGTAGGGGAATAAAAAAAACAGAGGACCTCTAAATTATCTCTCAAGTCTAAGGTAAAAGTAAAGGACAAGGATTTAAGGTGAGGGGGAAAAAGATTTAATAGGAACCTGTGGGTCAACATATTTTACACAAAAGTTGATGGGTATATGGAACAAGCTGCCAGAGGAGATAGTTGAGGCAGGTACTATCACAATGTTTAAACAATATTTGGATGGGTAGGAAAGGCCAAGGGAAAGATGCAGCATGGAAACAGGCCTTTTGACCCACTGAGTAAATGCTGACCACCAACCCTGGCACATGCGCCAGCCACAGGAAAATAGGACTGGGTTTTCTCTTTTCTACATTCTGTGAGAGGATACAAGGGCTTGAACGTTCTCATGTCTGGATCTGAGACTGTTTCGTCCCGACTGGTATCAGCTTCTTGACATAATCCCCTTCTTTCGCACCCCTTTCCTGGAAGCAATGGGCACTATTTCTCTGCACATTTCTGCAGCTCGTCTATCAGGCTGTCTCTTCTGATAGCCCTGCAACTGCTCCAGTCTTGGTGCCATCTGCAAACGTACTCACCAACCCATCTACATTTACATCCATGTTACATCCATTGCCCTACCTTCATCAATCTCTTTTATCACATCCCCCAAAAAGTCTATCAAGTTAGTGAGACACAACCTAACACAAACAAAGCCATGCTGGCTATCCCTAATTAGCAAATTTTCTTCTAAATTGGGGGTAAATCCTTTCTCAAAGAATTGTCTCCATTAATTTCCCTACCACTGACATGTGGCTCACCGGCCTATAGTTCCCTGGATTTTCTCTACTTCCTTAAAGAAAGGAACAACATTGGCCACCTTCCAATCCACTGGAACCTCACCTGTAGCTAGAGAAGAAACCAAGATCCTTGTCAAGGCTCCCGCAACCTCCCCTCTTGCCTCCCTCAATAACCTGGGATAGATCCCATCAGGCCCTGGGAAGCTAATGTTCTTCAAGAGCTTCAGCACCATCTCCTCTCAATCTCAAACTGCCCTAGCATATTTGTATTTGCCACTTTGACCGCTGTTCTGCGAGTCCTTCTCGGAGAAAACAGATGCAAAGTACTAATTTAATACCTTGCCTACATCCTCCTCCAAACATAGATTCACAATTTATCTTTGAGCGCACATACTTTCTCCCTGATCACCCTTTTATTTTTGACATACATATAAAAAGCCTTGGGATTTTCATTAATCCTACTTGCCCATAACATTTCATGGCCCCTTTTGGCCCTTCTAATCACCTGCTTGAGGTCTTTCCTACTTGCTTTATATTCCTCTGATGCCACTTTTGTAAACCTGACATATGTTTTATTTTTCTCCCTGGCCAAGTTTACAACCTCTTTGGTCATCCACGGTTCCCTTGCCTTTCTGTCATTATTCCTCCTCCTTTCTGGAACATGCTGATCCTGCATTTTGATCAGCCGACATTAGACGACTTTCATATGTATTCTGTGGATTTACCCAATAACAACTCTTCCCAATCTACTCTCCTTGGCTCCTGCCTATTGGAATTATAATCTGCCTTGCCCCAATTTAGCACTTTCCCCCAACATCCAGACCTGTCCCTATTCAAAACAATCTTAACATTTATGGAGCTGTGATTACTATCTCCAAAATGCTTTTGTACTGTAAAGGGCCTGTCCCACCAGCACGCAACTATATGCGATGAACGCGATCAAACCGGCAGCGGGGGCCGCGCGGAGGTCGGGTGATCCCCTGTACAGGGCCGGTCCCACCAGCATGCGCCTGCATGCGGCAAGCGCAACTAAACCGGCAGTAGGGGCCGCGCGGAGGTTGGGTGAGTGGCGCAACGCGGCGCAAAGCGAGGCGAACTTGAAGCAAGTCCAAGGTAAGTTCGCCAGGACTTAGAGGGGCACACAGAGAGGGGCACGGAGACACACACACATACAGGGCCACGGAGCCACACACATAGAGGGTCACGGAGGCACTTACAAATAGTTTCACGGAGGCACGATGTCCGGGCGGTGTGTAAATGTCGCGGCGACTGCGAGCCGACAAGCCGTTGCCGCGCGGGTTTTTTGGACATTGTCGGTTTTTCGGAGCCCCGCGCGGCGTCGGGACGAACTCGGGACGAACTCCGCACAATTCCGCACGGCTCCGGCGATCGAAGTGGGACCGGCCCCGCGACGCCGGACGGCTCAAGCGACCACGTTAGGTCGCGCTAATCGCATCGAGTTGCATGCTGGTGGGACAGGCCCTTAACACTAGTCACCTGCCCTGAATCCCAATCCAAGATCTAGTGTGGGCATCCTTGAGTCAGGAAGGACCACATACTTTACAAGGACAACTTTTTGGATATACCGAACAAAACTGCCCATCAATTTCTCTTGCCCTGGCTAAGTCCCAGTTAATATTGAAACAGTTTAAGTCACTCACTACAACAACCCGGTGATTCTTGCATCCTTCTGTAATCTGTCCGCATATCTATCTCCGGCTGGCTCGTGAGTGGCCGATAATATAATCCCATTGGAGTAATTGCCCCTTTCTTATTTTTAAACTCTAGCCATATTGCCTCAGTAGGTTTACCATCCAGTATGTCCTCTCTGAGTATCGCTGTGACATTCTCCCTAATTCGCAAAGCAACTCCTCCACCTCTTTTACCCGTCTCTCTCTATCTTGTCTGAAACATTGAAATCCAGGCACATTGAGCTGCCAGTCATGTCCCTCTCACAACCCAGTTTCCATAATGGCCACATCATCATAATTCCAAGCACTGATCCAGGCTGTAAATTCATCAACTTTACCCGCAATACTCCTTGCATTGCAGTAAACACACTTCAACCCTTTGTTATACCAATATTCAAGAACCACCTTCTGCCCGTCCTTCCTTTGAGACTTACTTGTCATAACCTCTACTTTCTCATCAGACCTTCCATTTGCTGACATGCTGCTCTGGTTCCCACCCCCTGCCGTTCTAATTTAAACCTTCCTGGTTAGCACTAGCAAACTTCCATGCCCCTCAACACATCCATTTTGTACAATTCACCTCTGGGCCAGAAGGGATCTCAGTGGTACAAGCAATTTGAATCCCTGTCCCTTGCTGTGCATTTATCTGGCCTATCCTCCTATTGCTACCCTCACTAGCACACAGCACCAGTAATAATCCAGAGATTACCACCGGAGTGAGTACATTAGTGAGTAGAGTTTGAAAATTATGAATACAACTGTGCAGCTCAGTGAGACTATCTTTGAGATACTGTGTGCCGTTCTGGTCACTCAGCCATAGGAAGGCTATCATTACAAGGAAAGATTGCGGAAGAGATTACCCAGAATGTTACCTGGGCTTATAGACTTGAGTTGTAGAGATGGGCTTGGACTTGTTTCTTTAAGTGTTGGATGCTGATTGATGACCTTATTGATGTGCACTAGATCACGTGGGACATGGATGAAGTGAATTATCACAATCTTTTCCCTGGGTAGAGGATTCGAAAACTAGAAGGCATAGACTTAAGGTGAGGTTGGAGAGATTTAAGAGGGTATCCAAGGGCAACGTTTTCTCTTGGAGGGTAGAACATAATGGAATGAGCTGCAGGAAGAAACTATAGAAGTTGATACAAATACAATTATATTAAAAAATAATAATATTGAAGGGTTCAGAGAGGCCTGGGTCAAATGCAGGCAAAGACTAGCTCATTATGCCAATTTGGTTGGCATGGGCCAGGTAAGCTGAAGGGCTTATTTCCATGCTGTACAGTTCTATGATTCTATTGCCACCTAGGGCTTCACTGTGAAGGTCCACCCCTAGTTTGACTTTCCAAAATGCAACACTTCACACTTGGCTGAATTCAATTCAATTTGAATTCCTTGGTCCACTTTCCCAAATGATTACAATCTGTTGTATTTCTTGATAACTACCTTCACTGTCAACAATGCCACCTGTTTTAGTGTCATCTGCAGGCTTACAAAACATGCCTAGCACATTCTCATCTAAATCAGGGATATAGTTGACGAACAACAATGGGGCCCAGCACCATTCATGCACACCTCTGGTCACAGGCTTTCAGTCCTCAAAATAACCTTCCACCATCATCCTCTGGTTTCTACCATGAAGCCAAATCTGTATCCAGTTAGCTAGCGCTCCCTGATACAATGTGATTTACCCTTACAGAGTAGCCTATTATGAAAAGAGAAATGTCCCAACCCAAAACATCACAATAGACAATAGATGCAGGCCACTCGGCCCTTCGAGCCAGCACCACCATTCAATGTGATCATGACTGATCATCCACACTCAGTACCCCGTTCCTGCCTTCTCCCCATATCCCCTGACTCCGTTATCTTTAACAGCTCTATCTAACTCTCTCTTGAAAGCACCCAGAGAACCATCCTCCACCGCCTTCTGAGGCAGAGAATTCCACAGACTCACAACTCTCTGTGTGAAAAAGTTTTTCCTCATCTCCGTTCTAAATGGCTTACTCCTTATTCTTAAACTGTGGCCCCTGGTTCTGGATTCCCCCAACATTGGGAACATGTTTCCTGCCTCCAGCGTGTCCAAACCCTGAGTAATCATATCTAAATTTTTCCTCCGGAGATGCTGCCTGACCCATTAAGTTACTCCAGCACTTTGCCTATCTTATCAAAGGCCTGTCTGAAATCATTATTGACTACACCTGCAACACTGCCATTATCAACTTTCTTAGTTGCTTCTTCAAAAAAACTCAATCAAATTTGTGGGACTTGATCTCCCTTGCACATCATGCTGACCTTTCCTAATCAACCCCTGTCTTTCCAAATGAATGTATATTATTCCTCGATCTTCTCCAGTAACTTGTCAACCATAGATGTTAACTCTGCCTCACTTGGTTAGACTTTACTTTATGCTATATAAATATAGCGTGGAAACGGGTCCTTTCGGCCGACTATGTCCGCATCCCCCAGCGATCACCACGTACAGCAGCATGATCCTATATGCTAGGAACGATTTACAATTTGCTAAAGCGAATTAACCTACATGTCTTTGGATTGTGGGAGGCAACCGGTGCACCCAAAGAAAACCCACACGGTCACAAGGAGAACATACAAACTCCGTACAGCCAGCATCCGTAGTCAGGGTGGAACCCAGTCTCTGGCACAGTAGCAGCTCCAGCCACTGTGCTGCCCCCATTTCTATTATTGTACTAATTTTCTTGTACCACTTCAATTGCACTACAATCTTGCACCATTCTGATGCTATACACTCATTGTTATATTTATTGTTGTATTTATCATTAATGTTTCCTCTGTGGGTTATGTGAATAAGTAGTTTCATTGCACGTGCGTGAGTATGATAATAAACTAATCTCAATCTGAATTTGAAAAGCAAATGATTTTCTTCATTTGTGAAGGTGAATAAAAGCATTAGTAAAAAGTAAATAGGTGCTGCTGGAAAAGTGACAATTTTATTCAGAACGTCAATTTTTTTTGAGGTTGTAGTTATTTGCTTTTATGTTTATCAAGTTCCTTGGCCCAATTAAGGCTGCCTATCTCGCACGATTTTAATTATTCAGGTAGACTAGTCTGTATTTATTTAAATGGCACTGTGCAGGTGGATAGAATAATTTCTGTATGAATCTAAATTAAATATCTAATCTCTTTAAACCTCCCTAAATCTTAAAACTAATTTTGAGCAGCAAGATGTGTTCTTGTTACTTGCCCAAATCTTTCAGTCATTTCGGATCTATCACTGTGAATTTCATGGTATATTTAAGGGAGGGGGTGCAGTTAAAAAAACAAAACATTTCCTGTACGCAGAGAGTACAAATTGCAGCTTCTGACAAAACAGCCCTGTTTCTAATTAAAAAGTGATTAAGGGGCCTATCTTAATGATTTGTCTTTAAAAGCTATGTGCCATGTAGGTACAAGGCACAGGAGAAACATACAATTTACATCCATAAAAGGTGAAATTGAACATGCAGCAGTGAAACTGGAGAATATTTTCAGAAAAATATGTTGTCACCAGGACTTGTTTTCAAAGTAGGACAAAAGGGTCCATTAGGTTTTATTAATATCCATACGTTTTACATTACACATATGTTTGCTGTTTATGTGCTTCTATTCCTCCAGTTTTTCTGGATAACTTAAGTCAAATGTGCAAAGGTTCACTGTGGTAATTAATAAGTCTAATGCAAGACATTTTCTCCACACTTATTTATTTTTGCTCTTTATCCTTTCTTCCTGCTTCTGAACCTGTCTCCTTGCTTCTGAACCTGTCTGCTGTGTTTTTTACAACCCTGTGCTTTCTAATCCCTTATTTCTCTTCTTCTGCTGGTGCATCAAACCCGATGCCTTATTAATGAAGATAGACTCAAAAAGCTGGAGTACCTCAGCGGGACAGGCAGCATCTCTGGAGAGAAGGAATGGTGACGTTTCGGGTCGAGACCCTTCTTCAGACTGGTTTGGGATAAGGGAAACGAGAGATAGATGGTTATGTGGAGCGATAAGGAACAATGAATGAAAGATGCAAAAAAGTAACAATGATAAAGGAAACATGCCATTGTAAGCTGCTTGTAGGGTGAAAATGAGAAGCTAGTGCGACTTGGGTGAGCGAGGGATAGAGAGGGAATACCAGGGATACCAGAAGTGAGATAAATCAATATACATACCACTGGGCTGTAAGCTGCCCAAGCAAAATATGAAATGCTGTTCCTCCAATTTGCATTTAGCTTCACTCTGACAATGGAGGAGACCAAGGACAGAAAGGTCTGTGTAGGAATGGGAAGAAGAATTAATGTGTCCAGCAGCCGGGAGATCAGGAATAAAACTGATTGTATTTTATTGTATTGTATTGAAGGTTCATTCATGCGGGCTGAGCGAAGGTGTTCCGTGAAATGATTGCCCAGTCAGCGTTTGCTCTCGCCGATATATTGGTCCACATCTTGAACAACGGATACAGTGGATGAAGTTGGAGGTGCAAGTGAACCTCTGCCTAACCTGAAAGGACTGTCGGGGCACTGGACAGAGTCAAGGGAGGAGGTATAGCGACAGGTGTTGCATCTTCTGCGGTTGCAGGGGAAGGTACCTGGGGAGGGGGTGGTTTGGGTGGGAAGGGATGAGTTAACCAGGGGGAACAGTATCTGCGGAAGGCGGAAAGAGATGGAGGTGAGAAAATGTGGCTAGTGGTGGGGTCCTGTTGGAGATGGTGTAAATTACGGAGGATTATGTGTTCTAAGCGACTTGGAAGTCTGATGACTTGGAAGGTAAGGACCATGGGGACTCTGACTCTGTTGTGACTAGGGGGAGGGGGAAGCGAGGACAGAGGTGCGGGGTACCGAGGAGACACGAGTGAGGGCCTCATCTATGATGGGAGAGGGGAACCCCCGTTCCGTAAATATTGAGGACCTCGGATGTTCCAGTATGGAACACCTCATCTTGGGCGCAGATGCAGCGTAGACAGAGGAATTGGGAGTAGGGGATAGTCTTTGCAGGAAGCAGGGTGGGAAGAAGTGTAGTCGAGATAGTTGTGGGAGTCAATGGGTTTGTAATAGACGTCAGTCAATGGTCTATTTCGTATGATAGACATTGTGAGATCAAAAAAAGGAGGGTGGTGTCGGAGATGGACCAAGTAAATTTGAGTGCAGGATGAAAATTGGTGGTGAAGTTGAAGTCCATGAGTTCTGCATGGATGTAGGAGGTAGCACTTATGCAGTCATCAATGTAACGGAGATAGTTCAGGGATATGGCCAGTGTATGCCTGGAAAAGGAATTGTTCAACGTACCCTACAAAGAGGCAGGCTCAGCTAGGGCCCATTGGATGGTTCTGCGGACAAGGAAGAAATGTAGGGCTTTAAGGCCTTCCTGGTGGGGGATGGAGTGACTGAACGTCCATTGTAAAGCTGAGGGAGTTGGGGCTCGGGAAGTGGAAGTCATTAAAGGGCATGTGAGGTATCTTGGACATAGGTCGGGAGAGATTGGACTGGGGGGGGGGGGATAAGATTTACATGGAAATCATTTCCATGAGACAGGAGCAGGCAGAAACAATGGGTCTGCCAGGGCAGTTGTGTTTGAATTTTGGGGAGAAGGTAAAAATGGGCTGTGCGGGGCTGGGAAATGATAAGGTTGGAGGCTGGCTGTGGAAGGCAGACAGCCAGAAGTGATGAAATCAGTAATGGTATTTGAGATTAAGGCCTGGTGCTCAACTGTAGGATCATGGTCCAAGGGTAAGTAGGAGGAGGTATCCACCAGTTGTCGCCTGGCCTCAGCCCGGTAGAGGTCAGCGAGCCAGACTACCACGGCACCTCCCTTGTCGACGGGTTTGGTTATAATTTCAGGGTTGCTGCAGAGTGAGCAGAGGGCTGTTCGCTCAGAGGGGGTGAGGTTGGAGCAGGTAAGAGGAGTGGAAAAGGTGAGATGGTTGATGTCACGCTGGCAGTTAGAAATGGAGGTCTAGAGAGGGTAGAAGACCGTTCTGGGGAGTCCAAGAGGGAGACCGGTGAAGACGGGAGAAGGGGTCATCTCTGGGTGGTGAGGAGTCCTTCCCATAGAAAAAGGCATGGAGGTTGAGGCAATGGAAGAAAAGCTCTACATCGTGGCAGACCTGGAACTTGTTGAGGTGGGGGTGGTGGGGATCGAAGGCGAGGTCTCTGTATCAGAAAGGTGGAGGTCAAGGGGGATGGTGATGGCACGATAAGTGTCGGGATCAGAGGAGGGCCTTATTAATGAATATGGCTGTCTTGTATTCTTCTCTTGGTATTGTGCAATCTCATAACTCGTTATCACTGTCTTATTACAAGCACCTACCTCTTCTCCCATTCAACTCTCTAAAAAACTCACCTAATCAATCTCCTTCATATCCAGATCATTCTGCCCAGAACTAATCCTGAAGGATGTTCCACCTGAATAAAAATTAGAAAAATATAGAAAAAATATACACATCATGCAGCTTAATGGCAAGAGAAACTGAAACTGTTTTCTAGCTGGTATCTCCTCCTTTCCTGCCAACTATTTGAGACTAAATCAGATTACACTCGCCATGTTATATTTGAGTCTGAACTGATCTTCGAACCACAAATGCCACCACAGAGGTGAGCTACTGGAATATTGTCCTTTTCTTGTCTTGAATCAACTGCGGCTGAAATACTAATCCATCACTTCATTTCCAAATAGCTACTAAATAATCTTCACATCTACTAAATAACACGTTCACATCTTTGACAATATCTTAAGATGCACTAAGTTTCACTTATTAACCAATATTAGTTCTTGGTAAAATGATGCATCTATTTAAAAATACTTGCTGTTATTTTCAAATAATTCTCTAAATTTGCCTCTGCCTTTCTCTGCACAACCACCTCCAATGCTTGCCGCGTCAATCTGTAATTTTAAACATTCACAATTGGCAGACATATCTTCAACTGTTTCAGAGAAAAGTACTATGATTTTTCATCCAAGTTAAAATTCTGAATTGGACCAAGGCCACATGGTATTAGACAGGGATTTGCTAAAGTTGTGTGGAGTAGATTATGGGCAACAGAACATTGGAAAAGCGGGATGCTTTTAAAGTATGCTGACAAGAGTTCAGGGCATGCATGTTCCTGTTAGTGAGGGGCAAGGCAGAATGGGAGTAAGGAAGCCTGGATGATGAGAGAAATTGATGCTCTGGTCAAGAAAGACAGATATAGGCAGCTGGGATCAAGTGTATCCACAGAGGAGCTTTGAAGTATCCTTCAGATCATAAGGGAGTCAGGAGGGCAAAAAGGAGGCAAGGAAGAGCTCTGGCAAGTAATATTAAGGAAAATCCAAAGAGTTTTGATGTACATTAATGGAATGAGGGAATTGTGCCCCTTAGAAACCAAAGTGATCATCTCTGTGTGGAGTTGCAGGAAATGGGCAAAGTCCTCAATTAGTATTTTTCTGTTTTTACCATGGAGAAAGACATGGACTGAGAAATTTGGTACAGTTAATGGAGTTGTCTTGAGGACAGTCCCTATTATGGTTCAAGAAGTGCAAGACATTGTAAGAAGTATGAAGGTAGATAAATCTCACATACCTGATCAAATTTATCCATGGACACTGTGGGAAGCTAGAGAAGAAATTGTAGGAGTCCTGGCTGAGATATATTCATCATAATTACACACAGATGACTGGAGGGTGACTAATGTTGTGTCTCTATTAAATGAGTGCTGCTTGGGAAAAGCCTGGGAACTATCTGTGGTAGGCAAGTTAGGGAAAAGATTCTGAGAGATAAGATGTATATGCATTCAGATAGATGAGGGAGATTGTGTCTTCAGAATCTGAGTTTTTTGAAGAAGTAGACAAAGGTTGAGTGCAAAGCCATAGATGTCTACATGGACGCCAGGAAGGCATTTGATAAGGTTCTGCCTGGAGGCCTGTGCCTAGTAGTTTGCCACATAGATCAGTGTTGAGATCAATGCTATTTTGGGTATATATCAGTGATTTGTGCGGGAATCTACAAGGCACAATGCAAGTCTGAATATGACACTGAAGTGTGTGATATTGTACCAAGTGAAGATGGTTATCAAAAATTAAATGGAGGAATGGTTAATGGGCTTTAATGCAGATAAGTTTGAGGTATTGCATTTTGGGAATTCAAATCGGAGCAGGACTGTCCGTGAATAGCAGGGCCCTGGGGAGTGCTGTTGATAGGAGGTCAAAAAGGCTGTTGGTATGATGGGCTTCACCAGTCAGTGTATGGAGTATAGAAGTGTTTAAGAAGGAACTGCAGATGCTGTAAAATCGAAATTAGACAAAAGTGCTGGAGAAACTCAGCGGGTGCAGCAGCATCTATGGAGCGAAGGAAATGGGCAATGTTTTGGCCCAAAACCCTTCTTCAGTCTGAAGAAGGGTTTTGGCCTGAAACGTTGCCCATTTCCTTCGCTCCATAGATGCTGCTGCACCCGCTGAGTTTCTCCAGCACTTTTGTCTACCTATTGAGTATAGAAGTTGAGATGTTATGTCATGGTTGTGCAAGGCATAGGTGAGGCTACATTTGGAGTATTGTGTTCAGTTTTGGTCACCCTGCTATGGGAAGGATGTTGTTAAGCTGGAAATGGTGCAGGGAAGATTTACGAGGAAGTTGCCAGGGACTGAGCTATAGGGAAAGGTTGATCAGGCTAAGACTCTATTCCTTGGAGTGCAGGAGGATGATGGGTGATCTTATGATGAAAGGAATAGATTGGGTAGATGCAGTCTCTTGCCCAGAGTAGGGGAATTTAGAACCAGATAACATTTGGTGTGGGGGAAATCCATAGAGTTTTGATGTACATTAATGGAATGAGGGAATTGTGCCCCTTAGAAACCAAAGTGATCATCTCTGTGTGGAGTTGCAAGAAATGGGCAAAGTCCTCAATTAGTTTGGTACAGTTAATGGAGTTGTCTTGAGGACAGTCCCTATTATGGTTCAAGAAGTGCAAGACATCGTAAGAAGTATGAAGGTAGATAAATCTCACATACCTGATCAAATTTATCCGAGAACACTGTGGGAAGCTGGAGAAGAAATTGTAGGAGTCCTGGCTGAGATATATTCATCATAATTACACACAGATGACTGGAGGGTGACTAATGTTGTGTCTCTATTAAATGAGTGCTGCTTGGGAAAAGCCTGGGAACTATCTGTGGTAGGCAAGTTAGGGAAAAGATTCTGAGAGATAAGATGTATATGCATTCAGATAGATGAGGGAGATTGTGTCTTCAGAATCTGAGTTTTTTTGAAGAAGTAGACAAAGGTTGAGTGCAAAGCCATAGATGTCTACATGGACGCCAGGAAGGCATTTGATTTTAAATATCAAATGGGGGAAATTTAATAGGAATCAGAGGGGTAACTTTTTCACAAAGGGTGGTAGGTGTATGGAACGAGCTGCCAGTGGAGGTGGTTGAGACAGGTACTATCGCAAAACATTAAAGAAATGTTGTTCGCTGGAACCAATGTTCCCTGGTTCTTGATTTGCCTTACTCTGGGTTAAAAAAAAACTCTGTGCATCTCCCCTATCTATTCCTCTCATGATGTTATACGCCTCTGTTATATCACCTCTGATCCTCCTGTGCTTCAAGGAATATAGTCTAAGTCTGCTCAACTTCACCCTGTAGCCCAGGTCCTTAAGTCCTGGCAACATAATTTTAAATCTTCTCTGCACTCTTTCCAGCTTAGCAACATTTTTCCTACAGCAGGATGACCAAATCAGAACACAATATTCCAGCTGTGGCCTCAACAGTGTCTTGTACGTACAAGAATGTTCACCAGGAATACCATCAGGAATGTTCACCAAGAATGTCATCAGGAATGCCAAGGGACAAACTGAGTCCCAGCATAACCACTCAAAGCCGCCAGCATAATCAAGGACCAGTCTCATTCCGGTCACCTCTCACCTCTCTCATCAGGTGAGATGTGCAGAAGTTTGAAAACACTCCTCCAAATTCAGGAACTCTTTCTTCTTTTATCATATTCTCTCAGGCATAGTGCAGTCCTGACCTCCCATTTACTGCATTGGAAACCTTTGAACGATCTTTAATTCAGACTTTATTGGACTTCTATGTTATATCTTGCACTAAATGTTGCACTTGATGCTTTGTTTGTGCACTGTGGACAGCGTGATTGTGTCATGTACTGTATTTTCATTGACTGGAAAGCATGCAAACAAGCTTTTCATTGCACCTTGATTCACATGACAATTATAAACTAACCAATTGCAAAATCTGAGTGTCAAAGATCCCTGGTCTTTTACCCATAAATGATCTAACTCTTATGGATTTGTTTTTCTTGGCTCAGCCATATGAATGGAGCATAATAGTCATTACAGCTATAAACAGGAAATTAACAAAGGACTTGGTAAAGACAGAAATGTTGGTTATTACTCCTTTTGTGATTTCAGGACATCTCAAATAGCTTTAAAAACCAAATTTTGGAAGTGCTGTAATATATTGCATTGACTCCAGGCATTTCAAATCTTTGAAAACTGGAAAGAAAATAATTGCAATATTTTAAGCAACATGCTATATGTTCAGTAATTTGAACAAATCAATTAACTTGTACAGTCCTATGATCCAATATTTTGCTGCCCAATGTGCCTTACTTAGAGGTAGTTCAGTGGATCAGTTTTAGAACACTCAGTGAAACTGATCATTTAAAAAAATTCTTGTGTGAGTAATGGCTGTGAGACTTGCTAATTAATGATCATTCAACAATAGCATAAATTGTAGGCAGTGTGATCCTGCCCTATTAACATACACTTCCATCAGTCGCTGCTGAATGACAATTCGAAAGTAAATATTGGCAGATTGTTATTGACTATGTATTGTTAAATCTAAGCACAGCCCCTAGTCATTGACATTGGCTCCTTTTCCTTCCCATCTTCAATTTTCCAGATTTTATAAACATTGGAATCTACAATAGTGGATACCCCAGGAATGGTAAGGTAGAAATCATTATCTTCCTGTGCTCCTGACAATCCAGTTCTGCTGTTGAACATTGTGGGGGAGATATGGACAGCTGATGTTTCGAGTTGGGTCCTTTTCGTTGCCGACATGAAACGCCGTCTGTCCACTTCCCTCCACAGATGTTACCTGACCTGCTGAGTTCCTCCAGCAGCATGTTTTTTTGCTCAAGAATTCAGCTTCTGGTTTTTTTTTTTGAGTCCCCATGTTAGTCTTTGCTGCCCTCTAGCTGTGGAGGTTCATTTTCAATGACAGTGGTGTATCTGTGATCTTATTTCCCTCCAGTTTCAGGCTTGCAGAAATGTGAATATTTTTAGAGAAAATATGAACAAAAAGTGATAACCTTTGAAAACAATTGATGATCAAAATGCACAGTTAACCCATTCTGATTGATTGTGATATAGAGATTGTGAATTGTGTAGTTATTCATTTGAGCAACAGAGTCTACTGCAGATATTCCAAAATAATTGTATTGATTATTCAGTTGATTTTGCTCAAAGCTACGTTGCATCACTTAAAGGGGAATATTGAAATTGGAGTGGAAAGTGAATAACAGCCAAGAAATATTGAAGGGCAATATTGAATTCATATAACCATATAACAATTACAGCACAAAAACAGGCCATCTCGGCCCTTCAAGTCCGTGCCGAACAACTTTTTTCCCTTAGTCCCACCTGCCTGCACTCATACCATAACCCTCCATACCCTTCTCACCCATATGCCTATCCAATTTATTTTTAAATGATACCAACGAACCTGCTGCCAGCACTTCCACTGGAAGCTCATTCCACACCGCTACCACTCTCTGAGTAAAGAAGTTCCCCCTCATGTTACCCCTAAACTTCTGTCCCTTAATTCTAAAGTCATGTCCTCTTGTTTGAATCTTCCCTATTCTCAAAGGGAAAAGCTTGTCCACATCAACTCTGTCTATCCCTCTCATCATTTTAAATACCTCTATCAAGTCCCCCCTTAACCTTCTGCGCTCCAGAGAATAAAGACCTAACTTATTCAACCTATCTCTGTAACTTGGCTGTTGAAACCCAGGCAACATTCTAGTAAATCTCCTCTGTACCCTCTCTATTTTGTTGACATCCTTCCTATAATTGGGCGACCAAAATTGTACACCATACTCCAGATTTGGTCCCACCAATGCCTTGTACAATTTTAACATTACATCCCACCTTCTATACTCAATGCTTTGATTTATAAAGGCTAGCATACCAAAAGCTTTCTTTACCAATTCATCAAACATGGACAGAACTGAGGTTTAAAGTAAGTACCTGTCTCAATGTCTTTTAAACATTGTAGATATGCCATGTCTTGCCATTTCCTCCGGCAGCTTTTTCTATGTATCCGTTACCATCTATGTATTAAAAAAAGATACCCTTGGGTCCCTTTTAAATCTTTCTACTCTCACTTTAAACTTACAGGATACCCTCTAGTTTTAGTCTCCCGTACCTTAGAAAAAAGACTGAACATCTGACTTGTCTATTGCGCTCATGATTTTATATACCTATATATGATCGCCCTTCTACTTTCTTCACATCTTCATCCTATCCAGCCTTTTGATATAACCCAGGCATCCAGTCCCAACAAAATCCTTCTAAATATTTTCTGTGCCTTTTCAAACTTCTAAGATAGTACCTATAGCTAATTGACCAGAACTGCACACGACATTCCAAGTGGCATTAGACTGCAAAAGAATTGTTATGCCCTCAGTTATCAGTTGCAAGCTATTTAGATGGGAAATTGGTTTGGCTGCATTATTGGAAATAAAGATTAACAATAGGATCACTGAAAATCCTAACCTGAATCCCATAACCTTACTATTAGGTATGTAGAATTGTCATTTTAGGTTATTTACTTGTATGTGTAAAAGAAGAAGGGGCAGTAAATGAATGGTGTTGAAATAACGGTGAATTATCTCCAAATCTTAAATACTATCCTGAGCTCGTCCATTGCCAGAGTGAGGCCACAAACAAATTGGAGGAACAGCACCATATATTTAGCTTGGGTGGCTTATAACCCAGCAATATGAATGTTGATTCCCTGAATATGTACTAGTCCACTGACGCAAAGCAGTCACATAGGATGTCAACCGTGTCCACTGACAAGCATTGAACAACTTGCATGGAATCAGTCCTTTCTGGTCCTTGTGCATTTGAGCAGCAAGATGGTGCAGAGGGTAGAGGTGCTGCCTCACGGCACCCGAAACCCAGGTTCAATCCTGAATTTGGGTGCTATCTGTGTGGAGTTTGCACATTCGCCTTGTGACTGTGTAGGTATCATCCAGATGCTACAGTTTCTTCCCACATCACAAAAACTGTGTTGATTCGTAGGTTAATTGGGCAGGGAAAATTGCCCCTAGTGTGCAGAGAGTGGATTGGAACATGGGATAACACAGGACTAGTGTACATAGGTAGTCGGTGGTAAAACCAATTCTCGATCCATATCAGTATATTACCTTTGCTTCTATCAGCTCTAACTCTGCTAACAAACCTCCAAATTAGGATATTTTGAAAACCTTTTGAAAATCTAAATATACTTTCTCCACTGCCTCCACCATACTGCCTTATTAATCACATTCTCAAAGAACTCCAACAGGTTAGCTAAATAAGTTAGTGCTTATTCCTATAATTCCTTTCTAGGTGTTCTATATATAGAATCATTATAGATTTCAGCATTTTCCTGCACCTATTGTGTTTTGCCTATTGTCTAAGTCAAGCAGCACAGGAAATCTATATACAACCTTTGGAAAACCATGAAAGATGGCACAAAAGTGAATTCTGGATCTACCAAGAGTCCCAGGATAACCACATGTATGCCTTCGATTGTTGCAAGACCTGCATGCTATAATGGGTTACAAAGTGAAGTCTGTCATTATCGCTGGCAATAACATGTTCCACCCCGATGTGCTCAATATATTCTATGTTCACTGAACACAAGGTCTGTGGAATAATGTCAACTGTCCAACAGCCTCTCGTGGAACCATGGCAGGAGTATAATGTCAACTGTCCAACAACCAGCCACTTTTTGACCCCTCTCCACTCCATTTGAGATTCCCAGCTGCTTTAAATTATCATACCAGTGCCAAGGAAAAACAAGGAAGCATGCCCTAATGACAGCCATCCCGTGATTCTGATATCCAGTATCATGAAGAACTCGGCACATAGTAACTCCTGTCTCCCAGACTACCTTGATCCACTGCAGTCTGCCTACTATTGCCACAGATTCACAGCAGGCATCTTCTGCCTGGCTCTACATTCATCGCTAGAACATCTGGTCCACAAGGACATCTTGGTCATACAGCATCGAAACAGACCCTTCAGTCCAACTTGTCCACATGCTGCATCTACACTTGTCCCACTTGCATTTGGCCCATATCCCTCAATCTATCCTATCCATGTACCTGTCTAAATGTTTCTTAAATGTTGTGACGATACCTGCCTCAACTACCACCTCCAGCAGCTTGTTCCATAGACCTACCACCCTTTGTGTAAGAAAAAGTTGCCCCTCGGAATCCTATTAAATCTTTTTCCCCTCACCTTGCACCTATGTCCTCTGTCATAATTCCAACTAAACGTACGTCTGCACTCCTGGTCCAAGGAGTCAGAAACTCCCTCTGACATTGGATCCTTAACTTCCTGACCCATGGACCACAAGCGGTGAGGATAGGTGATAAAACATTCTCCATGATAATTCTCAATCATGCATGAATGTATTCTTGGCCTCTCACTGTACTCCCTGTGCACTCAGGCCAAATTCTGCTCTAACTCTATTTAAAAGTTTGCAGACGACCACCATATTGTGCCAAATCTCAAAAAATGATGATTCAGTGTGCAGGAAGAAGAAAGAGAGCATAGTAACATGGTGTTAAGATGACACCCTCGCTCTCAGTGTCAGCAAGATGAAGGAGCTAGTTATTGAACTTCAGGAAATTACGTGATATACATGTCCTTGAGTATCAATGGTGGCAAAGTGGAGATGATTGAGTGCTTCATATTCCAAATATCACCAACAATTTGTCCTGCTCCAACCACATTAGGGTTAGAGCCAAGAAAGCACACCACACCTATATTTCTGCTGAAGGTGAAGTAAGTTCAGCATGTCTCCAGCAACGTTTACCAACTACTACAGATGTTATGTGGAAAGCATCATCATATTGGGTAAAACACAATGTGCTCGAGTAAGGCAACGAGTCAGGCAGCATAGCTGGTAGAGGTGAATAGGTTATGTTTCGGGATGGGACCCTTCTGAGTTGTTTTCAAATTGGGGACCTTAATACCAACACTAAAAAATGCTGCCTGACCCACTAAGTTACTATAGCACTTTTTAAAATCAAAGATACCATCAGCTGCAGTTTCTTGTGTCTCCGTTGTAAGCATCCTATTGGGATGCATCACATCTTGGTGTGGCTACAACTTTTCCCAACACTGCAAGAAATTATAGAGTTGTGGATATACCCCAGCCCATTACAAAAATCTGCCTCACCCCCCCCCCCCCCCCCCCCCACATCAACTCTATCTACACTTCATGCTGCCTTGGGAAAGCAAACAACATAATCAAGGATATTTACACCCCATTCTCTCCCTATTCTCCCATCTTCTCAAACTACTGAATGGTCCTTCCCATAAGGTAAGGGTGATGATTTGATCTCCCAAACTACCTCGATGTGGCCCATAGATTTTTTTTTCTTAACCTTCACTTTCTTTGTAACTATTGCATAAAGCTGTAATGCTATATTCTGTGCTCTATTTGAGCATCCTGGTGCACTTGAGTCGGGCCTGATTGTACTCATCTGTAGTACTATTTGACTGAATAGCTCGCAAATAACATTTTTCACTGTATCATAATAGCAACTCAATACCAATACCAATATTTTCCCTTGGTCACCCTTTACTGACTTCTAAAACTCGCCAAATCCTTAAGTTCATTGTTATTTTCTGGTATCATTCAATCTTTTATTTTGCTTTAATGCCACCTTTAATTCTCCAGAAATCCATTATTAGACCACTCTGGTTCAAGTGCATCTGGGATTATTGTTCGAATTTCTCACTGCTTCAACACACAACTGTGTTCTGCCGATAAGAGCTCGTAAGCAAGCCCCTAAAGGCACAATCACACAAAGCCACCTGCACACTTCCTATGAGAGATTACTGCTCACTATGTCTCACCAGAGGGCAGGGAGTGTGTACCTAAATGTATTGACAAGGACACTCAAAGGATTTTGGATTACATCTACTGCAGAAGAGAGATGCTCCGTTTAAAGCCACCACCCAGACATAGAGCCAGAACTACACTTGGGTGCACTCGGCAACAATTTACCCTTAGTATGGGAGTGCTATCTCTGAACACCCATGTCTTGCTAAACTGCAGGCAAATATCCATGTTTTCTCTGCCTTTTCATGTGACAAAGGTGAAATAAATAAGATGTGGAACAGAAGGCATCATGACTATCCTATTGCTGAAATCATCAGTGATTAGGGAAACGGGGTGCAGCAACATCAACGATATACAAATGATGTTTTTCCTGGCTGGGGTGCACTGGAATTCAAGTCTCAAAATGAGGGAAAAAGCTGAAAAATCAATTCACCCAAGAAGTGGAATTCTCTACTCGAGAGGCTTTGGAGGCTCAGATGCTGAATTTTCTGCATTTACCTCATATCCCTTGATTCCCCTCGTATTCAAAATTATTAGCAACTGATATTGTTTAATATGGAGATAATTGAGGGACATGAAGTTAGTGCAGAAAGTGACACCGGGTTAATAGATCAGCCATGATCTTATTAAATAGCAGAGCAGGCAGGTGGGGGTGAATAGCCTATTTCATTTCGGAGTCACGTGAGTGACTTCGTGAAGAGCCCGCCGGCACGCATGCGCGACATATCGTCGCAACGCATTGCTGCCGACGGCTGGCGGTGGCGTGCGCTCCCCGCCAGCCCTTCATAAGGAACCACCTGGGTGAGTGATACTAACCTTCAGTTGGTTCGTCCTTGTTGTCTGTTTTCTTTCAGCAAGGACGTGGATTGGGAGTACGGAGAAAATGTCCGGTCGAAGTCGTCGGCCATCTGTCCCGGCTCCCTCATTATCGACTACACCTGGGGCCGGGAGGAAGGCGGGGAAACCGGAGAATCCTGTTCCTGCAGGTCGGGACCCGCTCACTCACCACAGCTCCGGGGAGGAGTTCGTGGAGGAGGACAGCGGGGTGCCACCAGAGCAGGTGGACCCTGCTGCAGCATTCAGGTCACCAGCGGGCCCGTTGGCGACCTCGGGCAAGGGGTCGCGTGCAGCCGCACGGCCCCCCTCCTCTAGCCCTCCGAGAAAGGGCAGGGGAGGAGCCCGTAAGCCTAACCCTTCACGGGCTAAGGCATCACCTGTCGCCGAGCTGCGGTCTGGTGCAACGGCGGGACCCAGGTCTATGGTGAGGTCTAGCATCCAACCCCCAAACCCCGACGCCGGGACAGGGGGCTTGGGTAGGGTCCCGCCTCGGTCGCCGAGTCCCCCATGGATGGGAGGACGAGACCATGCGTCGGCAAGGTCCACGATTTGGGCAGCCGGCAAGCCCGGGCGGGCGTCGGATCTCCATGCTTCTGCTAGTGCCGACTCCCAGCCGCTTTTGCCCTTCGTGGCAGCGGCTTCCGCTCCCGCCAAACGGAGGCGGTTGAACACATGTCCCGCGCGGCAATCGCGCGGTTTCGCTTCGGCGGCCGGCAGCGACATCTACCGGCACCGAGATCGCCTCGACGAGGTGCGGGCCGATGACAGGAGCCCAGGCAATTTTTCTGAGCCGGAGGACTCCGACCACCCGAGTGTTCAGGGTGGCGGGCGTATTGACCGGATGGAGCGGCTACTGGAGCTTCTGCTTCACAATCAACAGCAGCAAGCGTCCAGCATCGACAGGCACAAGGCAGTCTCACCAGCCTCCATCACCAGTTTTGAACAGCCAGAAGAGGAAGGGTTTGTTGACCCTGCACCACCTCCGTCGGAGCCGCCGCCGGAAGATCTTCTCGATGTGGCGGCGAAGTTCGCTGCCCCACTCACAACTGGGCTTCCTCTCAACCCCAAGCTGGCTGCCATGGTGGATTTCCTCACAAACCATCAGCTCCAGGAGGAAGTCCTCTCTCAGGCTATCCATCGCCACAAACCTCTGTCTAACTGCAATGCCCTTAATGTGCCTGTGGTCAATACGCCCATATGGGGCAACATCGGCGTGGCTATCCGACATCAGGAGCTGAAGCTCCAGTGGATCCTGAAACTTCTCACGGCCGGTATTACCGCCTTTGCGCGGTCGGTCGATGAGGAAGATCTTAATCTAGACCAGGAGGATGCATTGGCGCTGTTATGTGCCACCCAATATGAGATCAATGCCTTCCGCAAACACAGCATCCGCCCGTCACTCAACCCAAAGTTTGCTGGGTTGTGCAAACCACCACCGCCACCGCCGCCCCGACAGCTCTTCGAGGAAGACCTCCCGAAGAGGGTCAAAGAGCTCGATGAGGTAGCCAAGACGGTGGGACTCATGCGATCACAGATCGCCCCCAGGCCGTCGGCCCCGAAAGCTCCACTTGCCCGGCCACGAGGCTCGGTTGCTACAGCAACCAGAACATATACTTCAGTGCCACATCGCTATCAACAGGCCCAGCAGCAGCGGTCTTTTTTGGGGCCAGGACCGCAGCGGCCCCAGTGGAAAATGAAGACACCCCAATATCAGCCCAACCCAGCACCTCCGCGACCAACCAAACATGTCAAGGACCGCCGATAACCATGGAGGTGAGGCGGTCTGGTTTTCTTTTCTCTGTTCCTTTAACGTCACATGTTGGTGGGCGACTCCGTTTCTTTTCTGAGGCATGGGGGACTGTTACTTCAGATGAGTTTATTTTGCCGAATATTCGGGGTCATACTATTGAGTTTATTAACGGGGACATTCCTCCATCCCAGCATATGCCTAATCGGAAGTTTACGCTGTCTGCCGTTGAACAGGCAGCAGGCTCAGCTGAAATTTTACGATTAGAACAAAAAGGCGTGATAGAAAAAACTATGCATGAGCATATTGAATTTGTCTCCAATATCTTCACTAGACCAAAAAAGGATGGAGGTTGTCGAGTGATTATTGATCTGACCCAGCTGAATACTTTTGTAACATACACCCATTTTAAAATGGACACTTTTGAGACAGCCAAATCATTGATTTTGCATGGCTGCTTTATGGCATGCATTGATTTAAAAGATGCGTACTATTCTGTATCCATTCGGAAACATCACCGGAAGTTCTTAAAGTTTGTTTGGATGGGTCAGCTCTGGCAATACAGGGCTTTGCCGAATGGGCTTACTACAGCCCCTAGACTATTTACTAAATTACTAAAACCTATTATGGCCCAATTAAGAAAGCAGCAGCATATCGTAATGGCCTATTTGGATGATATCCTGATTATTGGCAAAACCCTGGAGGCAGCTGAGCGAGCAGTTTCGGCCACCAGACAAGACAAAGTTGACTTGTCCATCCAGACAAGTCAAAGTTCTACCCTTCCCAGGTTATAGATTATCTGGGGTTCACGGTGGATTCCAATCGTATGAGGGCCACCATATCAACTAAAAAGGTTGGGGATGTCACCCAAGCATGTCAGGATCTAGCCTGCGCCAGTATACCATCAATTAGGCAAACAGCTAAGGTGATTGGCAAAATCGTAGCATTGTTTCCAGCAGCCCAGTACGGGCCTTTGCATTATCAAAATTTGCAGAGAGCCAAGATTGCCGCGTTAAAACAGAACGCCGGTCATTTTGACAGACCAATGCGGCTGCCTCCTAAAGCTAAGATTGAGCTACAATGGTGGGTGTGCAATATTGGTAGCTCATTCAAACCCATTATTGTGCCCAATCCGATGGTATACTTGCAAACCGACGCGAGCTCCCAGGGCTGGGGAGCTACGGATAACTGTTCTAGTTGTGGGGGCAGGTGGGACACCCTTGAACCTAGCATGTTGCTATCACAAGGGATAAACTATTTGGAGCTGCTTGCAGCATTTCACGGACTTCGGGCTTATTGTTCCAATCTCATTGGGGCTCATGTCCGTATCCAAATAGATAATACCACGGCGGTGCCATATTTAAACCATATGGGCGGTACCAGGTCAATTTCATGCGATGAATTGGCTAATACAATTTGGCTCTGGTGTATTGACAGGGATATTTGGATTTCAGCTACCTATTTGCCAGGTACGCTTAATACTGTGGCGGACACCAGGTCACGCAAGTTTAATGACAATATCGAATGGATGTTGCATCCTCAAATTTTTGCCAAAATTGCAGCCAAATTTGGTCAACCGGATATCGATCTCTTTGCGTCCCGGTTGAACCATCAGGTACCAACATACGTTTCATGGGAACCAGATCCTGGGGCATTGGCGATAGATGCATTCTCGCTAGACTGGGGGGAAGTGGTTTTTCTACGCATTCCCCCCCCGTTTTGCCTCATCAGTCGGGTATTGCAAAAAATCAAGATGGATGCCGCTCGGGGCATTCTCATTATACCCGACTGGCCCACACAGCCTTGGTATCCGGTGGTCTTTGACATGATCAGTCAACCCTGGGTCCCTTTAGAGGGTTGCCCGCAATTGGTTACTCACCCTGTGTCAGGGGAGCCGCATCCCTGCCATCGCTATTTAAATTTACTGGCTTGCAGGTTCTGACCAGGCCATTGCTGCAGTATGGCCTCTCCACCCGAACTATGGCCACCATTGGGGCATCGTGCCGAGAGTCGACCAGGCGAAGATACCTCTCCCACATCGCAAAATGGGAAGCCTACTGCAGCCGCTCTCGCATCACATATGACGATGTCTCCATAGCCGACGTCCTGGAATTCCTCGCGGGGTTGCACCATGATGAACACTTAAGTTACAGTGCCATCAACAGCGCCAGGAGTGCGCTGTCATTCTACCTCAAGATTGAGGTAGGATCCAACAGGCTAGTGTCCAGACTCATGCGGGGTATATTCAACATGAATCCGCCTACACCACGCTATAACATCACCTGGGATGTCAGGGATGTACTAACCCTGCTCAGGACGTGGTCACCCATGGAAGGGTTATAGCTGGACAAACTCACCATGAAACTGGTGATGTTACTAGCGCTGACTTCAGCACAGAGGGTACAGACGCTCCATAAACTCCGTATTGACAGGATGACCTCTACCCCTGGAGAAGTAGTATTCTTTATTGATGAGCTACTAAAGCAGCAAAGACCTGGGTGCACAGGGCTGCAGCTGAAGTTCCCGGCATACCCCGCAGATGCTAGGCTATGTTTAGCCACTCATATCCGTCACTATGTCAAGGTGACGAGACGCATCAGAGGAATGGAGAAATACCTGCTTGTCACTCACAAAAGACCTCACCATCGAGTGACAGTCCAGACGATATCCAGGTGGCTCCGGATCGTCTTGGGTAAGTCAGGTATTGACACTAATGTGTTCAAGTCTCACTCCACCAGGGCTGCATCAATGTCGGCGGCGAGGGTCATGGAGGTGCCCATGGACCATATTCTCGCCACAGCAGGATGGGCAAATGAAGCTGTGTTCCAGCGATTCTACAATAAGCCTGTTGCTGCTCCCCTACAGTTCGCGGAGGCCATGCTGAACGCAGGGCAAGAACGTGGGGATGTCCCCGAATAAGGGGTTTTGCTTTGTTGTTAATAAATATTCTTTTGTTTTTCAGTATAACCTGGTTTCAGCAACTTGTTTACTCCCATCCATCCTTGCTAGTGGTGTGTCAGCATGGACGTGGTCCAGGGCGTGTAATCACAGAAGCTTTGAAGTCTTCACGAAGTCACTCACGTGACTCCGAAATGAAATAGTAAGATTGAACGAGAACTTACCAGTTCGAAGGTTGATCTTTATTTCATGAGGAGTTGCGGTGAGGGATTTCGTGCCCTCCGCTCCCAACCCTCGATCATACTCAACTGGTAATTAGAGTCTCTTCAATCTTACTATGCCAAGTCATTTCTGTTGTTGTTTCTGTGATTCCACACCGCTACTTTGAAGAATGTCGCGCATGCGTGCCGGCGGGCTCTTCACGAAATCCCTCACCGCAACTCCTCATGAAATAAAGATCAACCTTCGAACTGGTAAGTTCTCGTGCAATCTTACTATTCCTTTATCAAGTTGTTATGTTCTTATGATGCATGCTGGAATTCAACTGAGACTGGGTATTTGAGTGAGTGACCTGGTGCATATGGATGCCTGAAGTGCCTAGAAGAAACCTTTTGCATAACGTGTTCCTTGAAGCTGCCTAACCTGCTGACTTACTCCATGAACTATGCAAAGCCATTTTTGGCACTGACAAAGTGTTTGAAGATACAAAGAACAGCCTAAACTTAATGCAGTGAGCTGCAATTGCATTGAGTGGTGTGTAACAATCTGCCTATGAATGTAGGTATATAATTTTACTTCGGAGTCACGTGAGTGACTTCGTGAAGACCCCGCCAACACGCATGCGCGGCATATCGTCGCGCGCATTTGCTCACGGCAGCTGGGGGGGGGAGTGCGCTCCCTCAACCGGCTCCTTCAAAAAGGTAAGCAGCTGCAGGTAAGTTAACCTTGAGCTGGTTTACCGTTTTGTGTGGTCTGTGTGTTTTTTCAGAACCATGGAAGGAGGAAGAAGTGGGAGTCGCGTTCAGCGAGTGAAGTCCTCGGAGCTGCCCGCTACATCGGGAGCAGCTGAGACACCACCGAGGAAGAAGTCGCGGCAGTCGGGGAGCTCTGAGCAGCTGACCAGACCCGGCACAACCCCTCTGGCTAAGAAGAGGGTGTCCGCGCAGGAGCAGGGGCTGGGAGACCCTGACTCCAGAACTCCAGTGCCCAAGACCAGGGCTGGAGGTAAGGCACGTGGGGCTCTTGGAGCAAGCGTGTCCGCGAGTGCATCCCCCCCTTTAAAGGTCCCTCGCGGGCAGAACAGGGGGGAAGCCTCGCTAAAGTCCAGCCTTGTCGGTACGGCAGGCAGGGACAAGCCACTGGGGAAACCTGCAAGGAAGCAGACCAGTGGCAATGCTGGCGTGCCGAGGATCCCTGTGGGGGCAGGATGTACCGGCACACCACCGGAACAGGCTGCCGTAGTGCGGGCCGGTGGCAGCAAAGTACGGTCCAGCGCCCCTGCTGAGGCGGGTAAAGCAGACCATGCGCCGCCACAGTCCCGTTTATATGTGGAACGCTGTGGTGGTAAGCCCGCACGGACATCAGAGAGTCCAGTTTCTGGTGCAAGTACTGACTCTAGCCCTCTTCCCTCCCATCAGACAGAGGGGCCGCTGCTGTCCAAACGACGGCGGACCAGCGGTGTGTCCGTGTGGGAGTCGCACAGCCCCGCTGGAGTGGGAGCTGGCGACTTCCCGGCAGTACATTCCGTGGGGGTGTTGACAACTGCTGGAAGCCCCGGTTCCTCTGGAGAGGCTGGGGAAGACGACCAGTGGCCCGCGTACAGCGGTGACGGTCGTATCGGCCGGTTGGAGCATATGGTGGAGGTGCTATATCAACGGGACCTGGAGCGTCAGGAACGGGAATCCCAGAGGTCTGGGAGCTACATGCAGCCGCCACCTTCTATCTCCCCGTCGCTTGAGAGCCAGCAAGGAAGTATGGGTGAGCCTGAGGAGGGAGAAGAGGTCCAGAACCCACAGGAAATGTTGGAGGCGGTGTCGAAATTTGGGTCACCTGCGGCGGCAGGAGGACCACTACATCCCAAAATAGCGGCGTCAATCGATTTCCTGACTACGCACCAGCTCCAGGATACCGTGCTCTCGGAAACAGTGGGGAAGTATAAGGCACCAGCAAACTGTAACTCCCTCAACGTACCGAAAGTGAATGCAGCAATATGGGGGAACATGTCGGCGAACACAAGGGTCAAGGAGGGCAAGCTCCAGAAAATCTTAAAGCTGCTGACAGCAGGTATCACGGCTTTTGCTCGGTCGCTGGATGCCACGAATGTGTCCGAGGAGCAGCAGGATGCGCTAGCACTTCTGTGCACCACACAGTTTGAGATAAACTGTTTCAGGAAGAGCTCCATCCGGCCAAATTTGAATCCCAAATTTGCGGGATTATGCAGCACCTCCACCGCACCACCACCACCAAGGCAGTTGTTTGGGGAAGACCTGCCTAAACGCGTAAAGGAACTGGACGAGGAAGCCAAGACTGTGGGGATGATGAGACAGTCTTATTCATCCAAAACTCCCGGTTACACCAGGCAGCAGCCACGTTCCTCGTTCAGGCCCCACACATCGGTGGACCAAGGCCCCAGAACATATTCACAAACATATTCCTCGGCGGGGGCCCAACAGCAGAGGCCTTTTTTATTCCAAGGCCAGCCCAAGCCAGCTTGGAAGATGCAGCAACAGGGCCGCGCCACACGAGGAGCAAAGACACCACAGTCCAGACCCCGGCGCCAGCCTTGGAGGTAAGGGGGCTTGGGTCCGTCCACAACGTAGCATTAGTAACCTCACTGGTGGGGGGACGGCTTCGGGGTTTCCGGTCTGCTTGGGATACCCTAACTACGGATCCTTTTATTTTACAAAGCATTCAGGGTTATGAGATAGAGTTTATTAATGGCAGAGATCCCCCTTCGCAACATGAGCCTAGTCGCAGATTTGCACTCTCTCAGTCAGAGAAGGAGCGGGCTCATGTTGAAATACTACGATTAGAAAAGAAAGGGGTGATACAAAAAACGACGCACGAGCCATTGGAGTTTGTTTCCAACATCTTTACTAGGGTTAAGAAGGATGGAGGCTGTCGGATTATCATCGACTTAACCCAGTTAAATGCTTTCGTACAATATACCCATTTTAAGATGGAGACGTTTGAGACGGCCAAGCAGTTGGTTAGTCATGGGTACTTTATGGCTTGCATTGACCTGAAGGATGCGTACTATACAGTCCCTATTGCTAAACAACATCGAAGGTTCTTGAAATTTGTCTGGGAAGGTCAATTATGGCAATATATGGCTTTGCCTAATGGGATTACAACAGCGCCGAGACTATTTACGAAAATTGTCAAACCTTTATTGGCACATCTCAGGAAACAAAACCATATTATAATGGCATATTTAGATGACATTTTCATAGCAGGGAAAACCCTAGAGCACGCCCAGTTGGCAGTCTCGGCCGCTATATCTTTGTTTCAAAGAATGGGGTTTGTAATCCATCCAGACAAATCCAAGCTCAACCCTTCGCAGGTCATGGACTATTTGGGGTTCACTATAGACACTAACCAGATGGAAATCACGGTCCCAGTTGACAAAGTGGTGGACGTTCAACAAGCATGCATCAGTTTACTTGACAACAACAGGCCAACCATTCGGCAGGTTGCTAAGGTAATTGGCAAGCTGGTTGCCACATTCCCGGCCGTAAATTATGGTCCGTTGCATTACCAAAACTTACAAAAAAGTAAAATTCTGGCGTTAAAATTGAATACCGGACATTTTGACAGACCTATGCGCTTAGGCATAGGGGAGCAAACTGAGCTGGAATGGTGGGTTCATAATATTGGAGTAAGTTCCAAACCCATCATTCTCCCGAATCCCACGGTTCTGTTGCAAACTGATGCGAGTGCACAAGGCTGGGGGGCAACTGACACTGTAACCAGCTGTGGTGGCAGATGGGACGCTCATGAGTTCACGCTTCTCCAAGTGCAAGGCATTAATTATTTGGAAATGCTGGGGGTCTTTCATGGACTGCGGGCATATTGCAGTAATTTGCGTCATGCACATGTCCGCCTTCAAATCGATAACACCACGGTGGTAGCCTATATAAATCATATGGGTGGTATCAGGTCAGTATCTTGTAATGATTTGGCAAATACAATTTGGCTCTGGTGCATCAAAAGGGGTATTTGGATATCAGCAACGTACCTTCCGGGGATACTCAATACGGTGGCGGACACCAGGTCACGAGTTTTTAATGATAACATTGAGTGGATGCTGAATCCCCTTGTGTTTGCTGAAATTGTGACAAAATTCGGTATGCCAGATATTGACCTATTTGCGTCTAGACTGAACCATCAGATACCAACATATGTATCGTGGGAACCAGATCCTGGGGCAGTGGCTTTGGATGCTTTTTCGCTCCACTGGGGGAAATGGTGTTGCTACGCTTTTCCCCCATTCTGCCTCATCAGTCGGGTATTACAGAAGATTAAATTAGACTCTGCATCAGGCATTCTGGTAATACCCGACTGGCCGACACAACCGTGGTACCCGGTGGTCTCTCAGATGCTGAAGCGCCCGTGGGTGCGAATAGGAAACAACCCACAATTGGTTACTAATCCCGTCACTGGCGAGCCGCATCCGTGCCACGCCTATTTAAACCTGTTGGTCTGCAGGTTCTGAAAAGGCCTTTGCTGAACACGGGGATCTCACCGAGGGCCATGGATTTAATCGCTGCATCATGCAGAGCATCTACAAGGCGGCAGTACCTGACCCAGATCAGGAAATGGGAACTATTCTGTTTAAGGAAGAGTGTTACCTATGATTCTGCCACAATACCTGACGTCCTGGAATTCCTGGCGGGCCTCCACTATGATGAAGGGCTCAGCTATAGTACCATCAATAGCGCCAGGAGTGCGCTGTCCTCGTACCTTCCGGTAGGAGTGGGGACCAACAATCTGGTGTCGAAGTTTATGAGGGGTGTATTTAACACAAACCCTCCACGGCCCAGATATAACGTTGTCTGGGATGCAGGAGTGGTCCTGTCCCTGTTAAGATCATGGTCCCCCATGGCGGGGTTACCTCTTCACCAGCTCACCCTGAAGGTGGTCATGTTGATGGCGCTCACGTCTGCTCAGCGGGTACAGGCGCTTCAAAAGTTGCGCATTGACAATATGCTCTCTACCCCTGGGAAAATAACGTTTTACGTTGCAGACCTGCTGAAGCAACATCGACCCGGATCTTTGGGGCTGCAGTTGGAATTCCAGGCGTACCCCTCTGATGCCACACTCTGCACAGTCACCCATCACCGTTGCTACATTGAGTTGACCCGGTCGATCAGGAATTTGGAACAAGGACTGCTTATAAGCCACAAAAAACCACATCGCCGGGTGACAGTGCAGACGATCTCCAGGTGGCTCAGGGAAGTGTTGGATGCAGCGGGTATTGACACTAACTTGTTTAAATCTCATTCCACCAGGGCTGCATCCACATCAACAGCGAGGGCCATGGAGGTGCCCATGGATCACGTCCTCGCTACGGCAGGATGGGCCAGTGAGTCAACCTTTCAACGGTTCTACCATAAGCCATTGGCCGGACCTGCAACATATGCGGATGCAGTACTCAGGGCTGCTCCCTAATATCATTTGTCCCCAGTCAGGGGGTTTGTTTATGATTTGTGTTTAATAAATGTTAATTATTTTCAGATTGTCCAGTCTGGATTGCTTTAACAAACTTCCTCCATCAGGATTGCGGCAGTGTGGTAGCATGGGCGTTGTCCAGGGCGTGTAATCACAGAGCTTTGAAGTCTTCACGAAGTCACTCACGTGACTCCGAAGTAAAATAGTAAGATTAAACGAGAACTTACCAGTTCGAAGGTTGATCTTTATTTTATGAGGAGTTGCGATGAGGGATTTCGTGCCCTCCGCTCCCAACCCTCGATCATTATGTTCAGCTGGTTAGTTCGCAGTTTAATCTTAATATCCTTACTTTTCGTCGAGTCTGTGATTCCACACCGCTGCTTTGAAGGATGCCGCGCATGCGTGTTGGCGGGGTCTTCACGAAATCCCTCATCGCAACTCCTCATAAAATAAAGATCAACCTTCGAACTGGTAAGTTCTCGTTTAATCTTACTATTATTGATCCTTACAAAGCATTCACTTTCGTCTACAAAAATAATTAAAGCTGGCCTTTGCAGTGTCTGTATAAGACTAATATTATTTGGACTAGCACATTAAAAATCTGGCACCAAAATTACCACATATTAATAATGATCAGCATTAACACTCCCAGAAACATGCAAAACATTGCTTAACAGGATTTTCATCTATGCAATGTCTGTTTTTCTGACATTGCACACAATAATTTACATGCCCTACCTTGTCACACAGATAATAAAACACATCTTCATGCTTTTCTTTTTCAATCAGTATATCTGTGCCAGATGTTGAAACCAGGAACTGCAGTTGTTGGATGTAGCCAGCACTTTTTTTTGGTCTCGCTGAGTTACTCTAGCACTTTGATCTGCCTTTGTCCAGCTAAGGAACTCCAGCACTTTGTGTCTTTTTTTGTACACCAATCCCAACCCAAAACATCACCTTTCCATATTCTCTAGAGATGCTGCATGACCCGCTGAATTACTCCAGCACTTTGTGTCTTTTGTGCCACCCATTCTAACAAGGCCAATAATAAGATCAAAGTAAACTTGTTAGATTGATGAAGTGCAGCAGATATTCAAACCCATCAAGCCCATAGCATCAAACTACCACTAAATCTTTGAAGCTGTAGGTTAGAACTCAATTTGAAAACCTCTTGAGCCATTCTGTTTACAACCTGTGTTTAAAGCCAGTGAAAAATTGAGCCAATCTCATCCCATTAATGTTTCAGAGAAGTGCGAATGACCCTCAGGGGCTCTTGTTCTCTTTAGTTTTATTTGTTACTTCTTCCCATACACTCAATATCTTGTTACAATCTAAATGCTTGTTTTTCCAGATGGCTGGATTCTTATCAGACAGGGGTGTAGATATCTCTCCTTTTACCTTGCTCTTTAATTAGTGAACATTAATACCAGATAAACACTCATGAAAGACGCTGATGTGTTTATATTCACAAATCCAATTGTTTATTGCAAGACAATGTAGAGACATCACCTTTACAACACAAGAATGCTTTTGAAAGGATTGATTGAAGGTGTTATATGATCATCTTTTAATGGTGTAAAGGGCCTTTGATCTTAATGTTGTACCTTTCTTCCGGGGAACTTGTTTATTTGAATGCTTAATATGCTGACAGATGTTATTTGCAAAGCTCTCTTCCTGTGTGGTTGTATACAGAGAGGAAGAGATCCTTAAGTTTTCCAGTTACAGTCTAGAGCTACAGTTTGTCAGAAATGTTTGTGCAATTATGTTCCTTCATTAAAGGAGTTCTATCCTGGATCATAAGGGATCTAAGATAAGTAGGAACAGTTCAATGGATAAGTATAGAAGTGAAATCGACCGATTGACCAAATGGTGCCAGCACAACAACCTGGCTCTCAACATTAGTAAAACCAAATAACTGATTGTGGACTTTGGTAGGGGAAGGATGAGGACCCACAATCCTGTTTACATCCATGGGACGATGGTGGAGAGGGTCAGAAACGTCAAATTCCTGGGCATGCATATTTCCGAAGATCTTTCCTGGACCCAGCATACTGATACAATTATGAAGAAGGCACATCAGCGACTCTACTTCCTGAGAAGATTACAGAGATTCGGTATGTCAAAGGGGATTCTCCTGAACTTCTACAGGTGCACAGTAGAGAGCATACTGACTGGTTGCATCGTGGCCTGGTTCGGCAACCTGAACGTCCAGGAGTGGAAAAGACTGCAACAAGTTGAGACCACTGCCCAGTCCATCACCGGCTTTGATCTCCCCACCATCGAAGGGATCTATCGAAGTCGCTGCCTCAAAAAGGCAGCCAACATCATCAAAGATCAACACCATCCTGGCCACACACTCATTTCACCATTGCCATCAGGAAGAAGGTACAGGAGCCTGAGAACTGTAATGTCCAGGTTCAGGAACAGCTTCTTCCCTACAGCCATCAGGCTATTAAACACAACTAGAAATTAGCTCTGAACTGCAACAGACTATTATTATTATTTATTGAGTAGTGTGCATGTGTATACACACTGAACCTTTTTCTTCTCCCGTTATGTACTATGTTTACATATTCTGTTGTGCTGTAGCAAGCAAGAATTTCATTGTCCTACCTGGAACATACGACAATAAAACGCTCTTGACATAACAGGGGCTGTCCCACTGCGGCGACCTAATCTGCGAGTTTAGAAGAGTTTGCCCTGGACTCAAACTCGCAGCATGGTCGACACGACGTCCTAGGAGGTCGTATGAGGTGGCTGGAACTCTCCTTCATGCTCGAGGGAGGTTCCCACCTACTCGCGGCCTCAGCTAGGTAGCAAAAAAAATTTCCGCAAGTAAAATTTGATCGGCATGGGTCTTTTTTACTCATAGTGCAGTGGAGTTGGGTCGCTATTTACTTACAGGCAGTCGAGGGCAGCCGTAGGCAATCTCCTTTGCTGACCGGCCATTTTGATTGGCTCATTTGAGTTTCACGGCCTAGGAAGGCATACCGGTAGGTAAAGTGCCCGCTAAACTTTATTAAAAATGTCTCCACTCCTTCTCTTACTGGCCAGATCTGCTGAAGGTCATCCACCTATAATAATAGCTTTGTTTTTGTCTGTCCCACTAAACTGCTTGACCTACTGGACATCTCCTATAGTTCTGCATGTCACAGCTTTTACATCCATTTATTTTCTCTACTACTTTTCTAAATTCCCTTATTAACCCATCAATCAAGTAGCTTCAACAATTTATCACCATGGCAACTTTGGACATATCCTATCAAAGATATTCCTTTTTCCTTATCCATCCATTTCCATTCTCTGTGCTAGTTAAAACTATCTTTAATTCCCATTTCTAACAAACTAAACTAGCACAGATGCTGTCAAACCTTCAGCATTGGAAATCTAAAAGTAGACAAAGTGAAAAGATGTTTTAATATTTCTAGAGGGAGGATTTAAAAAATAGATCTAACAAGGTACACATTGTGGTGTATTACATTATCCAGTGTTGGAGAGCAGAAGTATCCAGGACTGCCTGTACATGGTTCCTTGAGAGTGACATCACAGGTAAATAGGGTGGTCAAGAAGGCTTTCAGCACATAGGCCTTCATTAGTCAGGGTATTGCATATAGACGTTGGGATGTTATATTACAACTGTACAAGACATTGATGAGGGAGCATTTGGATAATTTTATTCAGTTTTCGTCGCCCTACTATAGGAAAGATGTTGTTAAGTTAGGAAGAGAGTTAAGGAGAAGGACCGCAAATGTAACAATCTCAGGATTACTGCCTGTGCCACGCGACAGTGAGAGTAGGAATGGAGTGAGCTGGAGGATAAATGCGTGGCTGAGGGACTGGTGCAGAGGGCAGGGATTCAAGTTTCTGGATCATCGGAACTTCTTTTCGGGAAGGTGTGACCTGTACAAAAAGGACGGGTTGCACTTGAACCCAAGGGGAACCAATATCCTGGCTGGGAGATTTGCAAAGGCTACTGGGGAGTCTTTAAACTAAAATGGTTGGGGGGAGGGACTCAAATAGAGAAAACTAGTAGACAGTGCGTGAGGCAGGAGGCAGAGAAGGGAAGCACTCAGACCCAATATGTAGGGGAGAAAGTAGAAAAATATAATAAACAGAGAATAAGAGGTGGTGGGTTTCTTAATTGTGTATATTTTAATGCTAGGAGCATTGTAAGAAATGTGGATGAGCTTAGTGCCTGGATTGACACCTGGAAGTATGATGTTGTGGCGATTAGTGAAACATGGTTGCAGGATGGCTGTGATTGGAAACTAAATATTCCAGGATTTTGTTGCTTCATGTGTGATAGAATTGGAGGGGCAAGAGGTGGAGGTGTTGCATTGCTTGTCAGGGAAGATATTACAGCAGTGTGAAAGAAGGAACTGCAGATGCTGGAAAATCGAGGGTACACAAAATGCTGGAGAAACTTAGCGGGTGCAGCAGCATCTATGGAGCAAAGGAGATGGGCAACGTTTCGCGCCGAAACCCTTCTTCAGTGCTTTGGCAGGATAGATTAGAGGGCTCATCTAGGGAGGCTATTTGGGTGGAACTGAGAAATGGGAAAGGTGTAGCAACACTTATAGGGGTGTATTATAGACCGCCTAATGGGGAGCGAGAATTGGAAGAGCAAATATGTAAGGAGATAGCAGATATTAGTAATAAGCACAAAGCAGTGATTGTGGGGGATTTCAATTCCCCACCCATAGACTGGGAAACACAGGGATAAAGTTGGTCCATTAGAGAGTCAGAGTGGACAGCTATGTGCGGAGCCAAAAGAGATGGGGGAGATATTGAACGATTTTTTTTCTTTGGTATTCACCAAGGAGAAGGATATTGAATTATGTGAGGTAAGGGAAACAAGTAGGGTAGCTATGGAAACTATGAGGATCAAAGAAGAGGAAGTACTCTTTTGAAAAATATAAAACTGGATAAATCTCCAGGTCCTGACAGGATATTCCTTAGGACATTGAGGGAAGTTAGTGTACAAATAGCAGGGGCTATGACAGAAATATTTCAAATGTCATTAGAAACGGGAATGGTGCCGGAGGATTAACGTACTGCGCATGTTGTTCCATTGTTTAAAAAGGGTTCTAAGAGTAAACCTAGCAATTATAGACCTGTTAGGTTGACGTCAGTGATGGGCAAATTAATGGAAAGGATACTTAGAGATAATATATATATATAATCATCTGGATATACAGGGTCTGAATAGGAACAGTCAACATGAATTTGTGCCTGGAAGGTCATGTTTGACTAATCTTCTTGAATTTTTTGAAGAGGTTACTAGGGAAATTGATGAGGGTGAATCAGTGAACGTTGTCTATATGGTAAGGCCTTTTACAAGGTTCCACATGGAAGGTTGGTTAAGACCATTCAATTGTTGGGTATTAATAGTGGAGTAGCAAGATGGATTCAACAGTGGCTGAATGGGAGATACCAGAGAGTAATGGTGGATAACTGTTTGTCAGGTTGGAGGCCGGTGACTAGTGGGGTGCCTCAGGGATCTGTGTTGGGTCCACTGTTGTTTGTCATATACATCAATGATCTGGATGATGGTGTGGTAAATTGGATAAGTAAGTATGCAGATGATACTAAGATAGGTGGTGGTGTGGATAATGAAGTAGATTTTCAAAGTCTACAGAGAGATTTAGGCCATTTGGAAAAGTGGGCTGAAAGATAGCAGATGGAGTTTAATGCTGATAAGTGTGGGGTGCTACATCTTGGTAGGACAAATCAAAATAGGACGTACATGGTAAATGGTAGCAAATTGAGGAATGCAGTAGAACAAGAGGGATCTAGGAATAACTGTGTATAGTTCCCTGAAGGTGGAATCTCATGTAGATAGGGTGGTAAAGAAAGCTTTTGGTGTGCTGGCCTTTATAAATCAAAGCATTGAGTATATAAGTTGGGATGTAATGTTAAAATTGTAGAAGGCATTGGTGAAGCCAATTCTGGAATATGGTGTACAATTCTGGTTGCCAAATTATAGGAAAGATGTCAACAAAATAGAGAGAGTACATAGGAGATTTACTAGAATGTTGCCTGGGCTTCAGCATCTAAGTTACAGAGAAAGGTTGAACAAGTTAGGTCTTTATTCTTTGGAGCGCAGGAGGTTAAGGGGGGGGACTTGATTGAGGTCTTTAAAATTATGAGAGGGATAGACAGAGTTGACATGGATAAGCTTTTTCCATTGAGAGTAGGGAAGATTCAAACAAGAGGACATGATTTGAGAATTAAGGGACAAAAGTTTAGGGGTAACATGAGGGGGAACTTCTTTACTCAGAGCGTTAGCTGTGTGGAATGAGCTTCCAGTGGAAGTGTTGGTGGCAGGTTCGATTTTATCATTTAAAAATAAATTGGATTGGTATATGGACGGGAAAGGAATGGAGGGTTATGGTCTGAGTGCAGGTAGATGGGACTAGGTGAGAGTAAGTGTTCGGCACAGACTAGAAGGGCCAAGATGGCCTGTTTCCGTGCTGTAATTGTTATATGGTTATAAACTAAAAAGTGCAGAGAAGATTTACGAAGATGTTGCCAGGACTTGAGGGCCTGAATTATAGGGAAAGGTTGGGCAGGCTTAGACTTTATTCCATGGAGTAGAGGATAAAGGGGTTGTCCCACTGTGGCGAACTAATCCACGAGTTCAGAAGAGTTTGCCCTCGACTCATACTTGCAGCATGTTTGACACGAGGTCCTAGGAGGTCTTTGTAACTCTCCTTCATGCTCGAGAGTAGTCCCCACTTACTCGAGGCCTCAGCTAGGTTGTGCATAGTTGTCAACATGTTGAAAAATGCCTGCAAGTAAAAAAAGGTTGCCATGGAAAAAATCAATGTTTTTTTACTCGTAGGTTTAGTCTAGGTAGGTCGTAGTAGGTCAGCATGTTATTCGTAGGTAATCGAGGATAGTCTAAGGTAATCCAAGGTAATCCATGGTAGTCGTAGATAGTCTTCAACATAGTCGAAGGGAGATCGAAGGAGGTCGTCTTCACTCTCCACTATTCGGTGTCCAATTTTCCCGAAGCTAGTCGAAGACAGTCTTCAACATAGTCGAAGGAGGTCTTCAACGACACTTTTTCAACCTCTCCTAAACTTTTCTAAACTCGCCAATTAGGTCGCCGCAGTGGGACAACCCCTTAACGGGTGATCTTATAGAGTTGTTCAAGATCATGATAGATGGCGTAGACACACAGAGTCTTTTACGCAGAATAGGTGAATCAAGAACCAGAGGACATAGGTTTAAGATGGGAGGGGGAAGATTTAAATGGAATCTGAGGGGCAACATTATCACATGGAGGGTGATGGGCATATGGAATGAGCTGCCAGATGTTGTTAAGGCAGAAACTGTAATAATTAAAAGACATTTGGATGGGTAGGAAAGGTTTAAAGGGATCACCCAGACACTGGTCTGCAACATTCGGCTATGTTGCATTGCAAGGCAGGTTATTGACATTGGGGATTCATTTCTTCAAATATCGTAACATAAGCAAGTATGTAATTTCTGAATTATTTTGGTAGAATATGGTCAGGATTGTCTATTTTTAAATGAGAGCAACAAAAGCATCCTTTTAATGTTTAGGAATTCCATAACATTCAGCTCTTTGTGTCTGGATAATGTGAGATCTGTGATGTTCTAACTGAAGGTATTTTTAGAATATTACCCATGAGGGTCTTGAGTTGTCCAAATCAGTAACACATTATCACAATGAGTCTCTTAAAAGGACTGTACATTCTAAGATTCAGCAATTTAACCTTTTACAATGATAATGTTTATTTTATTAGTTCCTATTTATAATCGCAACATGTGATCTGTAATAACAGTCCAAATAAATAATAGGAATAAAATACAACATATTCACCCTGGGTTCCTATCTTATTAAAACATTGCATTTCCACTCTATCAGCATTAGGTATCAGTTGTGGCTCAATTAGTAACGTTTGTGGATCATGACAAATTGGAACAGGTGGACCGTGGAGCAGCTTACCATTCTCTCTCGTGGCTAATCTTATCCTCAAGTCCACATTCCTGCCCGGTCCCCATGTCACCTCATATCCAAAAATCAATTGATCTTAGTTTTAAGTATAATCCACTGAGAATCCTCAGTTCCATGTGGTAGACAATTGCAAAGTGAAGAAGTTTCTCAATGCCTGGCTCCGATTCAAAAGCTTTATCCTGATGGAAAAGTGAGTTCAAATGAAATGCTCGTCAGGGTTTGGAAGGAGGGCTGTACTGTTTTCAGAAAAGAATATAAATCAAAGTCTTGCTTGCCCACTCAGCAAAATGTGAAACTATCCCATGACAATTTTCTGCAGATCAGTACAACTCTCAGTGACATCATTGCAACTTAATGTAATTTACTTTATAAAAATCAAATTCTGCTTTTAAATATTGAATTTTGAATTATTTCTTCTGAATATGAAGTTCAGTTCCCAATCCAATTCCCCAATTTAATATCTGAATTATGATTCACAGCCGCATTTACAACCTTTGGTTTAGCTTGTATTCCAAAACAGCGGAATAGCTTCTTTGTTTTTAGACTTTTAGGGATACAGAACTGAAACGGGCCTTTTTCACTGGACTCACTGAGCCCACGCCAACCAGCGATCTCCCCACACACTAGCACTATCCTAGGGACAATTTACAATTTGTTACAGATGTCAATTAACCTACAAACCTCTTTGTACGTCTTTGGAGTGTGGGAGGAACCAGGTGTACCCAGAGAAAACCCACGCGGTCCCAGGGAGAACGTACAAACTCCGTGCAGACTGCACCTGCAGTCAGGATCGAACCCGGGTTCCTGGCGCTATGAGGCAGCAACTCTACGGTGTGCTACTGTGCTGCTCTACAGATGCTTTTTTAAAATCCAACTGGCAGTGTCAGAGAACCAGTTTTTAATGGATCCATGAATTTACTGTTGAGAAAATAAGAATGGATTTTACATGGGGAACACCCTAACATGGAAGGCCCATCACTTTAAAATAAATTGATGCCAATATATCACTTCTGATAATTGTTATTCTTTTCAAATTGTGTCCACACTGCAAAAGTCCTGCTGACATTTTTCAGAATGACAAGAGAATGTTTAGTGCCCTAAAGATACCAATTAAAAAGGCAGACAGGAAATTATCCAGACAAAGTCAATGTAAACAGTACATAGAATTTTCACAATGTAATTAGATGTGTTTTCTATTTTCAGCTTGAGTACACTGGATACAATGAGAGGGCAAATGTAACGGGTAAATGACTCATTGGTGCATTACTTCAAATTCAGTTAAGAAGCACAGTCTTTCTTAGTCTACACTCATTGATGTAATTGGAATAATCATTGCAACAAATAAAATTTCTGCCTTCTAATGTTTAGGTACCATGAAACCCTTGTAAACTGTTTTCATACTAACTAAAATATAACTTGCAATATGTACAGGAAAAAACTAAATTAATATTGTTCTTTTCGCACCTTCGACATCCAATAATACCATACATTTAATGAATTTCTCTTTAATGTGTAGTTGACATTGTTAATTGATGCATATACTGGTCAATCTGTACAAAAGAAAGTCGTTAAAACAGCAACAATTTCTGACCAAAATAATAGGCCAGAATTTGCTGCTGCCATGGTTTCAACTACAGTCAGTTGTATCTGTGGAGAGAGGTAACTTGAGTCAGCAATACAGGATATTGACCTCACATTAGAACTGGACAGTTATATTAAACATTGAAAGGCTATCTGAACTTGTTGAATTCAATATGGAATCTTGAGGACTGTAGTATTCCTGGATGGAAATTGATGTCCTGTTCGTCAGGATTATACTGGGTTTTGATGGACTAGAGTGGAGACCGAAGACAGAGAGGTCAGTGTGAGAAAGGAGTGAAGAATTAAATTGATTGGCAACTGAATGCTCAGGATGAATGGAAGCATTCCGCAAAGTGGTCCCACGACTTGGATTTGAAGAAGTGAGGATTTCTTCACTGGAAGGAGTGCTTGCATGCCTGGATGGTGGGAAGGGAAGAGGTAGAATGGCAGGTGTTAAATCTTGGGCAATTATCTGGGAAAGTACTGAGAGAAATGAATAATGAATGAATTAATTAATAAGTTTATTGGCCAAGTATTCACATACAAGGAATTTGACTTGGCGCTCCACCCGCAAGTGACAGTTAGGAATTACATAAAACAATAATCATTAATAATAAAATATTATTGATTAAACATGTGAATTAAATAAAATACTTGAGCAAAAGAAGGCTTCAGATCTTTGGTTATTGAGTGGTTGGTGGTGGAGATGGAAGAAGGTGGTCACAGAGGGGGTGGTCACTTCAGAATGCTGAAAGGGTGGAGGAGGAGGAAATGTGTCTCTTTGTGTGATCTTGTTAAACACAGGGAAAGTTACAGACGACGTTGCGTCTTGCCAGATGGAAGGGAAGGATAGGGGTTGTATGAAATAGAACATCTGGATTTCTTCCCGATGCACTGGTTTTCTTTCATCCCAAAAACGTGTGGGTTTGTAGGTTAATTAGCCTCTGTAAATTGCCCCTTGTGTCCAGGGAGTGGATGAGAAAGTGGGCTAACATAGAAATAGTGTGAACAGGTGATCAATGGTTGGTGCGGATTTGGTGGGCAGAAGGGCCTGTTTCCATGCTGTATCTTTGAACATTTTAATGTGCAGCACAGGAACAGGTCCTTCCGCCACGATGACTGTGACGAACATGAACGGATCTCCTCTCCCAGTACATGATCCATATCCCTCCATTCCATGCATATCCATACGCCGATCTAAAAGCCTCTTAAATGCCACTATCGTCTCTGGCAAAGTGTTTCAGGCACCCTCTGTGTAAAAAAAGCCATTTGCTGAAGTTCTTATAGACAATATCTATTGCTTTGCCCTCATCAACATTAGTTACCTCATCACAAAACTCAGATTCGTGAGACACAATCTCCTATGCACAAAAATGTGATGACTCGCCCCTGTCTATCCAAATGCATCTATATCTTATCCTTCAGAATACTCTCCAATAACTTGCCACAGTGGCTAGAGATCAGAGTTTATATAACTGCCAACATCCAGTTTTCCAAAGCGAGGCAATTTGCCCTGAAATAATCATGAGCACTTTGTAACTTGGGTTATATTGTTTTAATACAAATGAAAAATGGGAGCTGTTGCCTCTGAACAGCATTCATACAAGGGAGAATGTAAGCCACATAGAGCATCACTCAGTTCAGTCCTGCAATGAATTAAGAATTAATTCCATAAGTAGATAAAGGTAATGTTCCCATTTTTTTAGATTGGTGCAAATACTGCACTGAATGTAAAGTTGTGCAATTGGGAACAGTTAATGTTACCTTTAAAATTCTTGATGGCTGAACACCAAACAGGAACCAGCTATTAGATTTCATTAACCCTGATCTGTGCCATTATACACCGGTCGTGTTGAGTTTGGTCATGCCCATACCTTCAGAGGAACTATTCAAACTATGCCAGGACTCTCCGTAGCCTGTGGCAAAAGTGTTTTGGATCTCACTAAGTGTTAAAGTGCATGTCAAATTCATCACAATGAGTTGTCATTTAGTATCATTAGAGGAAGTGTCCCATTGAATAAAAATGTCTTGAACTGAAGCATTTAGCAAAGCCATTCAAAGGCACCCAGCTGTTGTTAGTGCTTCCTTATTCTCAAATACCTCATTTAGTTTACTTAAAGGAAATTGGATTGATATGCAAATTTAGTTGCAGTGAGTTTTTTTGGACTGGAGGCTAGTGACTGGTTGTATGCCTCAGGGATTGGTGCTGGGCCCATTTCTGTTTGTGATTAATATCAACGATTTGGGTGAGAATGTGCAAGACATAATTAGTAAGTTTGCAGATGACACTAACTAAATTATTATAGACAGTGAAGATGGTTATCAAAAATTGCAGCACCGTTAGTGGCAGGGCCCCTAGGAATGTTGCAGATCAGATCTAGAGTTCTCTAAGAATGGTGTAATCGGTAGATTGGATGGTAAGTAAGGTACATTGGTCAGGGTAGTGAGTCAGGTATTAAGTATAGAAGTTGGGATATAATGTTACAATTATACAAGTCGTTGATGAGGTGGCATTTGGTGTATTTTGAACCGTTTTGGTCACTGCTACAGGAAGGATGTCTTTAAGCTGGAAATAATGCACAGACAATTTACGAGGTCACCATGACTTGAGGCCCTGAGCTATAGGGAAAGGTTGGGCAGGCCAAGACTTTATTCCTTGGAGCAGAGGAGGCGGAAGGGTAATCTTATAGTGATGTATAAAATCATGGATGGAAGATATAGTAAAAGAAATTAGGTGTAGATGTTGGTTTGTCAAGAGGGAGTTAGATTTAGCTCTTAGGCCTAAAGGAATTAAGGGATATGTAGAAAAAGCAGGAACGGGGTACTAATTTTAGTTGATCAGCCATGATCATATTGAATGGCGGTGCTGGCTCGAAGCACCGAATGACCTGCTCCTGCACCTATTTTCCTATGTTTTTATGAAAGAAACAAAATGCTGGAATAACACAGTGGGTCAGCAAGGGATGCGGCCTGACCCACCGTGTTATTCCAGAATTTCATTCTCCAGGGAGGAGAACATGGATAGATGACGTTTTGGATCAGGACCCTTCTTCAGACTTGTGCTGCCTGACTTGCTGATTTACTCCAGCATTTTGTGGCAATCAGTCTGAAGAAGGGTCCTGGCCCAAAAGGTCACCTATCCAAGCTCTCCTGGGATTCTGCCTGGCACTCTGTTACAACAGGATTTTGTGTCTTTCTAGGTGAATAGATAGGGTGAATGCAAAGAGTCTTTTCTCCACAGTAAGGGAATCCAGAAGACATTGGTTTAAAGTGAGAGGGGAAAGATTTACATAGAAAATAGGTGCAGGAGGAAGCCATTCGGACCTTCGGGCCAGCACCGACATTCATTGTGATCATGGCTGATCGTCCCCAATCAATAACCCGTGCCTGCCTTCTCCTCATATCCCTTGATTCCATTAGTGTGGCAGGGAATTCCACAAATTTGCAACTCTCTGGGTGAAAAAGTTTTTTCTCACCTTGGTCTTAAATGGCCTCCCCTTTATTCCAAGACTGTGGCTCCTGGTTCTGGAATCGCCCAACATTGGGAATATTTTTCCTGCATCTAGCTTGTCCAGACCTTATATAATTTTATATGTCTCTAAAAGATCTCCCCCTCATCCTTCTAAACTCCAGTGAATACAAGCCTAGTCTTTGCAATCTTTCCTCATATGACAGTCCTGCCATCCCAGGGATTAATCTTGTGAACCTACGCTGCACTGCCTCAATCATAAGTATGTCCTTCCTCAAATTAGGAGACCCACATTTGACTTTGCTATTCTTTATCCCTTAACATATCTAAAGAAGAATTTACTGTTTACTTCATCTTTTCAGCCCGTGTTGCACGTTTTGTTTCCTTCTGTTGTCCTATGAAAGTTTCCCAATCCTCTGGCTTACAGCTACTCTTTGCTCTATTATAAATCTTCTTTTAGTTTTATTCTATCCCTAACTTTTCCTGTCAGCCATGGTTGCCTCCTACTCCCCTTAGAATCCTTTTTCCTTTTTGGAATGAAATGATCCTGCGTCTTCCGGATTCTGCCCAGAAATTCCTGCCATTGCTGTTCCACTGTCATTCCTGCTACTATCCCTTTCCAGTGTAACTTGGCCAGCTCCTCTCTCATGCCTTCATAATCACCTTTGTTCAACTGCATCACTGCTGATTTAACCTTCTCCTTCTCAAATTGCAGGTTAAAACTAATCATATTATGATCACTACCTCCAAGCGGTTCCATTACCTCGAGTTCTCTTTATCAAATTTGGTTTATTGGACAACACTAAACTCAATTCTCTGGTTGGCTCCTTTACAAGCTGCTCTAAGAATCCATCTCAGAGGCACTCTACAAACTCTCTTTCATGGGGTCCTGAACCAGCCTGATTTTTCCAGTCTACCTGCATATTCAAATCCCCCATCACCACAGTGGCATTACCTTTAACTCCTGCTGCAACTTACACCCTACATTCGGGCTACTATTTAGGGGTCTGTAGATAACACCAATTAGTGTCTTGCCTTTGCAATTCCGCAACTCAATTCACAGTGACTCTACCTCATCAGTCCCTATGTCTTCCCTCGCAAGGGACTGAATTCCATTCCTCACCAGAAGGGCTACCCCCCCCCTTCTCTGCCCACCTGCCTGTCCTTTCTATAGGATGTTTAAACCCTGAATATTAAGTTCCCAGACCCGATCCTCCTGCGGCCACGTCTCAGTAATCCCCACAACGTCATATCTATCAACCTCTATCTGAGTCTCAAGCTCATCTACTTTACTTCTTATACTTCGCGCATTCAAATACAGTACTTTTAATTCCTTACGCATCACACCATTCACATCGATCCCTATTACACTTGGCCATACTCTCCTATCCCTTTGTGAGCTTTCTTTTCCCGTTAATTCTGGGGTCATTAACTATCCCCCCCTTGTTTATTTTAAAACCACCCGTGTAGCAGTGGCAAACCAGCCTGCCAGAATGCCGGTCCCCCACCTGTTAAGATGCAATCCGTCCCTTTTGTACAGTTCCCCCTTAGTCCAAAACAGATCCCAGTGGACTAAGAATCTAAATCCCTGCCCCCTGCACCAGTTCCCCAGCCGACATTCAGGTCCCGTATCTCCCTGTTCCTGCTCTCGCCAGCACGAGGAACTGGAAGCAAACCGGAGATAACCACCCTGGAGGTCCTGCTTTTCAGCATTTTTCCGAGCTCTCTAAAGTCACGCCTCAGAATATTCATCCCCTTCTTTCCGACATCGTTTGTGCCAACATGCACTACAACTTCCGGCTGTTCACCTTCACCGTTGAGGATTTTCTGCACTCTGTTCGTGACATCCTGGATCCTGGCACCGGGGAGGCAGCACACCACCCTCAAATCCCGTCTGTTGCCGCAGAAACCCCTGTCCGTACCTCCCACAATGGAGTCTCCAACCATTGCCTGATGTCGGCCTCTTTGGTTTTGGCTCAACAGCACTTTTTGCTACGCAAGCTAGTGCTCTGCTCAGTGCGTTAACATATTCTGTCCCAACAGCTTCTAAGTGGGTGAATCTGTTCACAAGAGGTACAACACCCGGGGGCCTCTGCATTCCATGATTACTCTCCTTTCTCACTGTCACCCACCTTCTTTCTTCCAGTACCTTAAGTGCAATAATCTTGCTGTAGGACTCGTCGAGGAACGACTCAGCCTCTCGGACAAGCCTGTGGTCATTCACTTACTTCTCCAGTTCCCCAACACGGTCCTTCAGGAGCTGTACCTGGATGCACTTCTCACACTTGTAGCAGCCAGAGGCACCAGCGGTATCCTTGACCTCCCACATTCTGCAAGCATCGCCCTGAATCAGCTTGCCTGACATCTCCTTCTTTCGTCTCTCCCTCTCTAGCATATCGCATAGCCTCCTGCCCTCAGCCTCCTCGCCAAACACTCACACTTTACTCACAAGGCCACTCTCTAACAGCCGCTCCCCTAGAGCAGCCTTGCTTACATTGACTGATAAATTGCCTAATTTACCAATTTACAAACCAAATTCCTCAGTTTTAAACTGTTTGTCCCCGGTGACTTACTGAACTCCACCACAGGCTTGAGCCAATCAGTGCTTCTTCCTGCTTCTCCTTGTTGTTGCTTCTTCAAAATCCACGTAAGCTCTGTGTTAAGTCTATCTGCATTTTGCCGCTCTTTTTCAACTGTTTTCCCCCCTGACTCACCTCTTTCTCCTCCCACACAGGCTTGAGCCAATCAGTGCTTCTTCCTGCTTCTCTTTGCTGCTGCTTCTTCAAAATCCACGTAAGCTCTGTGTTTACTCGGAATTTGAGAGACAATATTTTAACTCGGAGAGTTGTGGGTATATGAAACAAGCTGCCAGAGGAGGTAGTTGAAGAAGGTACTGCAACAGCATTTAAAAGACACTTAGACATGCACATGTATAGGAACAGTTTAGAGGGACATGGGCTAAACACTGGACTAGCTTAAATGGGGCATTTTGGACAGCATGGACATGTTGGGCCATAGTGCTTTTATTTTGTGCTGTATGACTGACCCTTTGATCTTGTTTTAATGTAAACAGCTGGAATTTTATTACTTTTAGTGGAAGGAGCTTTGAGGTTGAAATATGGCTGGTAGGTCTTTGATGAATGCCTGGGCTTCAAAGAAAAGGGCAAGCAGAAACAAAATAAGGAGATAAAGGTTTACTTCTTAATCCGCTAGATTGTTTCAAATATCTATATAACTAAAACTCTCATCTTGACCACTTACTGTCTGCGCTGTTTATTGATTTTAGAAAAAACTCTACCATATATTGCTATGATTTTTGGCCATCTTACTCATAGTCCTCCTCCGCTGAGTAGGCCCTGAGGAATTTTCCCATCGAAAAATAAAAATGTTATGAGTGTCTAAAAAAACCTTGATATCCTCTCACCTGTCAATCAACGCGATGATGGCAACGCCCCTTCCGGGTGGGGGAGGGTGGAGGTGAGTGCAGAGGTCGCGCTGATTGCGTAATTTCCGGTAAGTGCAGAGGTCACACTGATTGCGGAAGTGCCTCTGACTGTGGAAGCCCCAAAGTGGAGAGGCCGCGCTCAGCCGTATGAGTATTCAAGAAAGTTTACTGCCATATATATAGTTTGTGTGTGTGTGTGTTAATGTAGGAGTGTATGTGTGGTCTCAGTGACTGAGCTGCCAGCCCAAGAATCCATTTAGCCCACAATGTCCATACTAGCCCTCTGAAAACCAGTCCCTTTGGCCACAACACCATGCTAGCACTCCAGAAAGGCCACCCCCCCCCCCCCCCCGCTGGCCAGCAATATTGGAATTGGTGGAGAGGTGGAATATTGCATTGGGGTCCAGCCCTCCCGCGTGAAGCTGGGACCCAATGGGTCCCACTTAGTCTAGTATATATTAAGGGGATGGTTCCGGCCTTCAGTGGAGTGGTCTGCTTCTCCTCTCAGGTGGGTAATCATGCCACAGTCATGTGTCCCTGACGACTATGTCTGCAGGAAATGCGTCCAGCTGCAGTTCCTCTCAGACTACGTGGAAGATTTGGAGTGGCTGTTTGACACACTGAGGAGCATAGCGGAGGAAGTGAGGGTTACAGACAGTAGCTACTGGGAAATGACCAAAGGTTATGCTAGATAGATTGACTGACTGCCAGGAGAGGCAGGCAGATAAAGCAGGAGTCTTCTGTGGCTATTTCGCTCTCAAACAAGTATACCGTTTTCAATACTGTTGAGCGGAATGGGTAAAAAGACTATGATTGGAAGGAGTGGTTGGGTGTAAGAATTCATCTGATGTGCAGGCATTGGCAGCTATAGATTGGTTCCCATTCTGCTTTGCTTGCTTATATTGTTGCTTCTGACTAAGGAACCCACCACTCAAGGCAAAGAGTTCCACAAAATCTGGCTACACTATGCATCCACTCTTGTGAAATACTCTGAATACAAATTCTGTATAATTTGATCTTGCAACACTGCCTTATATTGAGTTAATCAGCATGAGAAAGCATCAGTCCCACAAGGTCACCAAAGTGTTGTTTCCACAAATAAAGTGATTTCAGTAAAGGAAGGAAATGCTGTGTGAAGAACAAGAACTGAAAATGTTTAACACCTACACTGCATGAAACTGAAATTCAGACTACTACAGTAGATATAGGATTGCACAAAATCTGCCATGTCTTTTAAACCAGCAACACATTTGGGAGTTGAAATGGTGTCTTGATTGAGAACAAAACCCATGCTATTATTTGAATCAGAAAATCAATGTACAGAAACACTTTTCACCCTTTCACGTTTGAGGAGGCCACTGCAGCTTGTGACATCGTTTGAGATATTTGAGATATTTTTTAGAAATAGATTAAATAAGTATTTCCAATCCTATAACAAATACATGTCCCTAATCTGTTGGGTACAATCTGCAATATTTCATTCAGGCATTGCACTGGCTGCTGTAATCTGTCATGTTTCATGTGTTGGAGTGTGGTAGCAGGTCAAGGTGCTTTCCACAAGCCGCCCACCACCCTACTCTCAATCCTTTGTATTAATTCAATGGCACTGCTGTCATTGACATTGAGACTCCATCTGTTAGATAGTTGATACAGAGGTCAGAGGACAAAGGTCAAAGCTTATGATTCCAGTGCCCCTTTTGACTACAACGGTAAGATTAGACAAATAGCTGATAATGCTTTGATTGCATTGAGATATATCATAATGCAACACTAATCATCAGAAATTCTGTGTTTGACTTTCCGAGCTCACTCTTTCTTCCAGGTAATATGTGATTGTGTTTTGCATAGATAAATAAGGTTTAGTAGCATTTACTCTTGTTTGTATATTGCATGCAATTTCAAACATGTGAATTTGCACTTGGAAAAAAATCGAAGTGCACTGATTTTAATATATTGGGAATTAGTTATTTAGGTCATAGCTTCTGAATGTAGTGTCTGCAAGATTAGCATTCATATGACCCTCTATGGCCAAATGTATTTCAAGCAACGAACCAAGTATATTGAGAAATCCATATTTTATTTTTTGTTCATTTGCACATTAATTGCCTACTAATAAATAAATCAATTTTTCCTTCAATAGTGTTTGACTTTCTTTAGATTATTGACACTGCACTGAGGACATGTGTTCTGAGGAATTTGTCAATACTAATATGATGTCCACAGAAATATTAAAAAATGATTCATCCCATTGTAATGTTTGTTTTCCCAGCTTTGAGGGCACACAATTTGACTGATAAAACATGCAACTGAAAATAATCCTGATTAACAGATTCAAAGTCTTCATGTTGTCACATTGGCTTATTAGCGGCATGTTTCCTTCTGAGGCAACTGATTCTGATTTAATACTCGTTCTGGCACTCGAGGGCAACCCTATCAGAGGTAACAACTTTAATCATACTTAGGCCAAATTATTTGCTCGGGTTTTTGGTAAAGGAGAAACTCTCGAAGGAGAAAAGAATGGCAGAAATACAGGGAAAGAGTGGGTAGGTGAGTGATACACAAATCATTGTTCTTTAAAAAATAATAACTAGGAATCCACTCCAAAGCTTTCCCACCACTGATGTCAGTGACACCAACTTATAATTTCTCTGGGTGGGAGATTGCAACCTTCAGGTGGCCCACCCTGTTTCGACTAATGCAATTAACATGACTTGCACAAACAAATAGATCAAATAGAACAAGTTGTCCTACAACTTTAGGTTGTGCATGCCATGCACAAGAAGAGGAAGAAGATAATTTCTCAAGCTTCTCCTTGCCGCCTTCTTCAATCACAGTCCAACATTAACCTCCAGTCTTCTGGAACCTCACCTGTGGGTACAAATATCTGTCAGGGTCTCTGCCAATTCTTCTCTAACTTCCCACAAGGTCTAAGGATGCACTTGAGCTGGCTCTGAGGATTTAACACAGCATCACAGCAGTAGAGCTGCTGCCTTAGGTTCAGGTTCAGGACACAGGTTCAATCTCGACTACAGGTGCTGTCTGTATGGAGTCTTTACATTCTCCTGTGACTGTGTGGGTTTAATCCGGGTGCTCCGTTTCTTCCTACATTCCAAAAACATGCTGGATGTAGGTTATTTGGCTTCGGTAGTTTGTCCTTAATGTGAAGGATGCGAATGTGGAGTAGCATAGAACTAGTGTACGGGTGATCGATGGTCAGTGTGGACTCGGTGGGCTGAAGGGCCTGTTTCCACACTGTATCTCTAAACTAAATCAATGTGCTTTAAATCCACCAATACCTCCTTTTTGGTAATTTGTAACTAATTCGTAAAAGACATCACAATTCCTAACTTTCAATTTGTTGGCTTCTATCATCTCTCCACAATAAAATCAGATGAGAAAAAAATATTAAATATTGTCCCATCTCTTGTGGCTCCACGCAAAGATGGCTGTGCTTATCCTTAAGCAACCTACCCTTTCTCTAGCCACTGTTTCACTCTTAATATACTTGTAGAATCTCTTTGGATTTTCCTTTACCTTGCCTGCCAGATCCATTTCACATCCTCTTTTTGTCCTGCTGATTGCGTTCTTAAGTGTACTCCGACATTTATATCCGCAAAACGATTCACCTGGTCCCAACTACCTAAATCTGAGGCTTGCCTCCTACCTTGTTTCTGTCAAGAGCCTCAACATCTCTCATCAAACAAGGTTTCTTAAATTTGCCAGCCTTATCCTTCATGCTATCAGGGACATGCTGCCTTTGTACTTGCTTTTTCACTTTTGAACACCTCCTACTTGACTGCCATATTCTTACCAGCCAGCAGATTTTCTCAATCGACTTCTGCAAGCTCCAGCGTAATGCCTCCAAAATCAGCTTTGCCCCAATATAAGACCTTAACCTGTGGCCCATATCCTTTTCCATAACTACTTGAGAATGAATTGGTCCCAATGCACTCCTCCACTGACTGGTCCCAATGTGCTACCCCACTGACACTTCAGTCCTGCTCTTCTCTCAGCCATGGTTCTGTAATGGCTATAATGTCCCAGACTCCTGAGTCAGTCCATGCCATGATATAATCCGCTGTACCTGTTAAGCATCTAGCATCAAAATAAATGCAGTTTAAATCATCACTTTCCTCCTTCATGGCTGTTCACCTGCCTGCCTCTATCTCTTTGACTACAGTTGCAATGCTGAGAACAATCAACCACGTATCACTGTAATTAAATAGCTTTGAAGCAACAATTACCGCATTACAACCAATTTGCTTTCTACTACTGTTCCATTTATGAAGCCCAGGACCAATTATGCTTTTTAAACTGCCCCCTCAATACGTAATAAAAACAGAAAATGCTCAACAGGTCAGAAAGCATCTGCGGAGAGAGAAACAGTGAACATTTCGGGGTGATGACCTTTCACAAGAAGTTGGAAAGATTAGAAATCCAAGACTTTTTAAGTTGTCAGAAAGGAAGAGCTGTGATGATAATACAGGGAATGTCAGTGACCAAAATAGAATGAGTGACATGAAAGTTGTTGAGAGAAGATGCTGAATCTGTGAATTCCCCTATGTCATCTGCCTGCAAGATGTGTAAAGGTAAATGAATGAGGACAAGAAGAGAGAAAAGAAAAACAATGCTAGTAGTTCCAACATTGTTCTTCTTTCATTTCTCTCTGTATTGCAGTTGCTACAAATATGAAATTAAAGAGAATGTAGAAATTAGTTTAGAGATATCAAGTAGGTCAGGCAGCATTTGTGGGGAGAGAAAGCTGAGTTAATTTTTCCGAGTTGGTGACCTTTCATCAAACTAGCCTGTTCCAACACTAACTGGGAAGGTTGTTTATCTGACATCATTGAATCCTGAAGGTAATAATGTGTGAAGTTGGATGATTAAATATTGTTTGGACTTCATTGGTGCAATGCATGATGGCAAAGATTGAGAAGTCAGAATGAAAGTGGGATAGGGAATTTAAGTAATAGACAATTGGATACTCGGGGTCGCCTTTTTGATCACAGACACTCTATACTCATGACTGCGTAGCCGGTCATAGTGTGAACTCCATCATCAAGTTTGCTGACGACACCACTGTTGTGGGACGTATCACTGATGGGGATGAGTCAGAGTATAGAAGAGAGATCGAGCAACTGTCCATATGGTGCCAGCACAATAACCTGGCCCTCAACACCAGCAAAACCAAGGAACTAATTGTGGACTTTGGAAGGAGTAGGATGAGGACCCACAGTCACGTTAATATCAACGGGTCCATGGTTGAAAGGGTCAAGAGCTTCAAATTCCTGGGCGTGCACATCTCCGAAGATCTTTCCTGGTCCGAGAACACTGATGCAATTATCAGGAAAGCACATCAGCGCCTCTACTTCCTGAGAAAATTATGGAGAGTCGGTTTGTCAAGGAGGACTCTCTGTAACTTCTACAGGTGCACAGTAGAGAGCTTGCTGACCGGTTGCATCATGGCTTGGTTCGGCAACTTGAGCGCCCTGGAGAGGAAAAGATTACTAAAAGTAGTAAACACTGCCCAGTCCGTCATCGGCTCTGACCTTCCTTCCAGCAAGGGGATTTATCGCAGTCGCTGCCTCAAAAAAGCTGGCAGTATCATCAAAGACCCACACCATCCTGGCCACACACTCATCTCCCTGCTACCTTCAGGTAGAAGGTACAGGAGCCTGAAGACTGCAACAACCAGGTTCAGGAATAGCTACTTCCCCACAGCCATCAGGCTATTAAACCTGGCTCGGACAAAACTCTGAACATTAATAACCCATTATCTGTTATTTGCACTTTATCAGTTTATTTATTCATGTGTGTATATATTTATATAATGGTATATGGACACACTGATCTGTTTTGTTGTCAATGCCTACTATGTTCACTCTATCTATTCCCTTCATGAGTTCATGATGATCATGAGTGAATCTATAGGTGTAATGAGCAGTAGCCTCCTTTTTCCATGTCATATCCTTGTTTCTTGGTTCTTATTTTATTCTGGTAGAATGTTTGCTCACCCTACAATGTCCATTTAGCCAAATGAGTGAATTACGATGTTCCCTTGAGGCAGGATTCAGTTTCAAATTCAGACTTGTTTTGTTTAATGTCAGTTTGAGGTGCATTGAAATTTCTCATTTACATGAAGCTCACTGAGTAAACATACATACAGTATTGATAAATACAGTAGTAAGGGTCCATGCCAATATGTCAGGGAAGGGGAGTGTGAAAGAGGTGATTGAATCAGGCGTCTGATAGCAGTGGGTTATTCAGTCTGTACTCTGGGCTTGCAAAGTCTCTATCCTCTCCTAGGAGGTAGAAGAGAAGGGAATAGCCAGGGTGGCAGGCATCCTTTTTGACACTAGCAGCTATCCTGATTCAATGCATCATGAAGATAGACTAGATGGAAGAAAGTTGCAAGCCTGTGATGGACTTGGCTGTTCACCACTGCAGTGTCACAAGTAGAGCAGTTGTCATACTGAGGTGCATCCCATCAGAATACATTCTCTGTGCACCTGTAGAATTTTATAGAATCCCTGTGGACATGACATATCCTCTCAAATGGCCAAGAAAGTAAATACACCGATAGCTTTCTTCCTTTCTTCTTCCCCCCCCCCCCCCCCCCCCGCCCCCACCCTCACATCAGTCTGAAGAAGGGTCTCAACCTGAAACGTTGCTTATTTCGTTCACGCCATAGATGCTGCCTCACCCGCTGAGTTTCTCCAGCATTTTAGTCTATCTCCTGATAGCTTTCTTGTTCACCAATGTGAAGGGACAACGTTAGGTTGTTGGCGATCTGAATACTTTAGAATTTGAAGCTGTTGGCCATTTCTACAGCAGCTCTGTTGATGAGGACAGGCTCGTGTTCACCTCCTCGCTTCCTTAAGTGTTAGGTTATTATCCAATCACCATGATATAAGATTCTTAATCTCTTTCCTGTACTTCATGTTGATGTTGATCCTGCTGACACCAACGAGATGACCGACAAACTTAAAGATTGTGGTGATGTTCTTGGCAGTCAGGCAGAGGATACAAAAACATGAAAACCTGTACTTCCAAATTCAGACACAGCTTCTTCCCTGTTGTTATCAGACTATTGAATGGGTTTTCTGCTAGGTTAAGGGTGTATGTAGTTCCTTAACCTGCTCTTTCTGGCCCTTTGTCCAATTTGTATCTGCACTCTCTCTGTAACTGCAATGCTATAATGCTGTAAACCTATATTTTGCATTGTGGTGTTTTTCTCTTTACATTATCTTATATTTGTGTAATGACTTCATTGTTTTGATTGGATAGCACACATGGCTTTTCACTGTATCTCGATACACATGACAATAATAAAATAAATACAGTACCTATTTGCACGGATGTTGCCAGGACTTTAGGACCTGAATTATAATTCAGTGGGAGTGGTTGGGAATACCAGGACTTAGAATGTAGGAGAATTAGGGGTGACCTTGTAGAGATGTATAAAACCATAAAGGGCATAGTGAATGCACAATGTTTAAGGAAGAACTGCAGATGTTGGAAAAATCAAAGGTAGACAAAAATGCTGGAGAAACTCAGTGGGTGAGGCAGCCTCTATGGAGAGAAGGAATAGGCAATGTTTCAGATCGAGACCCTTCTTGAGACTGATGTCGGGGAGGGAGAAAGGAAGAGGCAGAGACAGTAGGCTTTGTGGGAGAGCTGGGAAGGAGGGAGATTCACAAAGTATTTTTCCCAGGAGTAGGAAAATGAAGAACTAGAGGATATAAGTTGAGAGGGGAAATATTTAATAGGAACCTAAGAGGCACCTTTTTCACACAGAGGGTGGTGAGCATATGGAACAAACTGCCAGAGGCAGTAGCTGAGGCAGGCACAATAATAACATTTAAAAGACATTTGGACAAATGCATGACTAGGAAAGTTTAGAGGGAAAAGAGGTTCAGCTGCAAAACAAAGTTATGAGCCAAACTGATGCCAGAATCTTTATTTGATAGTAAATAATCAATCTTTATTTAATGGGGGGTTACACAAAAAAAGCTGGAGAAACTCAGCGGGTGCAGCAGCATCTAAGGAGCGAAGGAGATAGGCGACGTTTCGTGTCGAGACCCTTCTTCAGACTGATCTTTATAATCTTTATTTAATCTTTATTTTTTTACATTGGTACTTTGTAACGAACACTTCAAACATTTTACCTGCCTTCTTCTGTAGCATACCCCACAAAAGTCTTATTGTGATAGAGAATTGTCCACCAGCCACTTTAGTTTTTTTCTGCATTCAACCAGCTTTTCCCAAAAATATAAAAACAAGTTTAATTCTAGTCCACCACCATTATCTAGATATTGTTGGATGTATGATTAAGCACGCATGTATCCATGATGATTCACTATGGGTTCCTTTACAAATTTTAATTATATATTGAAGGAGAGACAATGAAACAATGTCAAACCGCAGAGTGAGTGAAAAGCAAGAAAATGTATCTGGGCTGCAGGATTGCCTCTGATTTGTTTACATTGTGTAGCTGAGTTGTTTTGTGGTGACAGGATTATGATTTTGCAACACACATTAATTAAATATCAGTCGTTATCAAGTCTGGGATTTGTGTAACCTGGGGGATATTTGCAATGGTGTGTGACGTTGACTGTGCCACACTGCAGAGGATAACAGAAGGACATCAGCCTCAGTAATCTCTTGGTGAGATTTCTAGGCACCTTCAGGGTTAAAGGGCAATGCAAAGCTGTGGAAGATACATAGATATCATGTTCATAAAGGAATGACCTACAGATTCAGTTCAAAGGTCAACCTCAATATACAAAAGGAGAAAATAAGGAGAGAATAATTCTTCCCTCTACACATTTTTTTTTCTTATTTATTGTAGTTTATTTATATCACTCACCATGACATTTTTTGCAAGCTACAGATTGAAATTTTGACTTTTTTCGATTAAATTTCTCCCCATTATTTTCTTTACAACCTGTGAAATGTTATTGCGCAATTGTACATGATGTTGACGAGGCTGCACTTGAAGTATTGTGTTTAACTTTGGTCATCTCTGCTGTAGGAATTATGCCATTAAGCTGCAATGAATGCAGAGAAGATTTACCAGGTTATTGCCAGGGTGTGAGGCCTGAGTTATGAGGGGAGGTTGTGGAGGCTAGGACCTTATTTGTCGAAGTGGCAGGTGTGATGGATAATTTCATAGAGTTGTGTAAAATTACAAGGGACATAGGGTGAACGCACATAGTCTTTTTCCCAAGGTAGGGAAATCAAGAACTAGAGTGCATAGTTTTATCGTGAGAGGGGAAATTTAATTGGAACCTGAGGGGCATCTTTTTCGTCTAGAGGGTGGTGGCTATATGGAACGAGCTGCCAGATGAGGTAGTTGGGGCAGGTACAATAACAACATTTAAAAGACATTTGGATAGGTATATGGATAGGAAATGTTTAGAGGGGTTTGGGCCAAATCCAGGTAATGGGCCTAGTTTAGATTGGGCAACTTGATCGACATGGTTGAATTGAACTGAAGGACTTGTTTCAATGATGTATGACTCTATGAGTCTATGATTCTAATAGTTACAGAGCATGTGTTTTTATTGTTCTATGCTACAATACCAAAGTGCGTTGAGGACCATGCATCCGACATGAGGTCGCCTACTGGTGTTCTCCTGCTGAGGTCAATCTTGCATGCCTTGTAAATTTGGGATTTTGCCTTGTCAAATTTGTTGAAGTTTCTACAACTTGGGAAAGTAACGTTAGCACAGGCTGGGGGTGTACATTTTTATGTACATACTTTAAGCTTCATTATTATTGCTCTGAGGTGGTAAACGTAGGTCTATCATAGTGCTCAGAGTAATATATATTATGAATGGTTATTATCTGACCCTGAAGATTGGAATGGCTAAACCAACGGGAGAAAATCGTGTCTCAAAATGAAATGCCCACTTAATTTCAATGCAAGGTCTGTTTTGCCTGGTCTGCAATAGATTGAACTGATCTGCCTCATTGAGATCACAAAGCTAATGTGATAGGGAGAATATGGAGCTTGTGAGTGCTGTGCTTGCAGACGGAGAGGACGAGTTACAAGTTGCACAACATGAAACGAGCTTCTGGTAATTCTGCAATTGTTCGTTTTTTTCAACTCATTACAACAACATTTGTAATATCTGGTAATAGAAGACTGAAGGAGCCACCCTGGACCAGTCTCCGGAATTTCACCTGTGACGGAAGCTAATACAAATATCTCTGCAATGGGCTTTGCAATTTCTTCCCTAATCAAGTGAATTAGAAAAACTGTAAATAGTGAGGATAAATATAAGCAGCTCATTGTTTCATGCTATAAGTGAGGATTACATGCATGTTAAACAATAACAACAACATCCAATCAGCAATTCATAACCGTTTGTTTAGCTGCAGGTAATCTCAGCTAATGATGGTGTACAGTTAAAACTATAGCAGAAGGAGGACATTCTAAACACATCTCTAGATCCATCAACTGTTGGGTCTGGGTGGTAAAGAAAACATTGAAGAATGTTTAAGGCAGAGCCTTAAATAAGCCATCTCTGCTGACGAAGTTGAACGCCTTGGTGAGGTCAGCGAAAGCAACATACAGGGGCATCCGCTGTTCTCTGCACTTCTCTTGGAGCTGGCGAAGGGAGAAGACTATGTCTACTGTTGACCTTTCAGCTCAGACACCGCACTGTGACTCTGGGTAGACACATACTGCCAGCTGCTGCAGGCGGATCAAGATGACCCGAGCAACGACCTTGCCGACGATGTTGTGGAGGGAGATGCCTCTGTAGTTGTTGCAGTCACTTCTCTCGCCCTTGATCTTGTAGAGGGTAATGATCGTGGCATCCCTCATGTCCTGCGGTACAGCTCCTTCTTGCTAGCACTGGCAGAGGACTTCATACAAAGGAAGCAGTGAGGTAGTCTTGCAATGCTTGATCAGGTCAGGGGGAATCCCGCCTCTGCCTGAGGCCGGGCTGTCAATGGCCTTGCTGAGCTCTTCTGCCGTCGGCTCTGCATCTAACTCATCCATGGTCGGCAGGCACTCGAAGGCATCAAGGGCTGAGGGGGACACAGTGTTCTCTCTCGGTTAGAGGTCGGAGTAGTGTTCCACCCATCTCTCCATCTGCTGGCATTCGTCTATGATTACTTCCCCAGTAGAGGATTTGAGGGGGGCTGTCTTGCTCTGGACTGGTCTTAGTGCCTTCTTAATGCCATCGTACATTCCCCTGATGTTCCCTGTTATGGTGGCCATCTGGATGTCCTCACTAAGCTGTGTCCATTGGTGTAATGCCTGGCAGTCTGCTGAACCTTGATCCTGGCAGCCCTGAGGAGCTGCAGGTTCTTCTTGTACTCGGCTTGGCTTCGATGATGGGAGTCATATCGGTCAATTTGTCCTCAAACCAGTCGTGCGTCTTCGAGGTCTTCTTCCCAAAGCTAGCCAAGGCTGTGCAGTGCATGGTGTCCCGCAGAATTTCCCACTTCTCTGTTGCAGAGTCTCCAGGACACGAGGTGCCAAGTTTGCCACACTGTCAATATCAGGGTGCCTGCATTGACCAGAAACTCAACTGGACCAGCCATGTAACTATTGTAAACTACAAGAGCACGACAGATGCTGAATATCATGTGATGAAGGACTCATCTCCAAACACTCTATTTTTAAAACACATGTGAGATGCAAGGATGAGTGCGGCACCAACAGAGCCTTGATATTATCCAGAAAAACACAGATTATTGAAGTCGATCCGAACTCAACTCACAGCAATGGCTTGTGCAACAATGTATTAAATGTCATGCTACATGGTAAACTCAGTTCATAAGGGGACACTTTCACTCATACATTCAAAATATCTACTTTCAAAAGCAATTTTGATGTTGGTTCCTGATCTTGAGATTTGGAAACAGGAGCCTTTAAATTGCTTTAATGCTATTTAATGGAACATAATAAATAGGAGCAGGAAGAGGCCACATGGCCCCTTGAGCCAGCTCCACCAGTCAACGGATGATCTGATGCTCCAACTCCTACCCATCGTCCATAACCCTTGATGCTCTCTGCTTCAAAAATATGTCAGCTTTAATCTATTGTATGACTCTAGTCTCCTTGATGTAGAGAAATCCAAAAAAGCACAATTTATTGAGAAGAACTGTGTCCTCTCATGCATCTATTATATTGATCTCCGCATGCCCGGTGTCAGCTGCAGATCTACTAACAATGTTCATTATATTATCCAAATTGTTAATGGAGGCAATAAATAACAGTGGAGCCAATACCAAGTGCTGTGGCACACCACTGGTTAGAGACCTCCTCTCAGGAAAACAAACATCCACAACTACCCTCTCACTCTTTCTTCAAACCAATTTTGAATCCAATTGGCCAGATCACCATGGATTCACGTGAGCTAATCCTTCCAGCCAAACCTACCATGTAGGGTGTAGGAACGAACAGCAGATGCTGGTTTAAACCGAAGATAGACAAAAAAGCTCGAGTAACTCAATGGGCCAGGCAGCATCTCCAGAGAGAAGGAATGAGCGATGTTTCGTGTCGAGACCCTTCTTCAGACTGAAGACCATGTGGGGCCTTGTCAAAACCCTCACTGAAGTCTATACAGACGATGCCCCCTATCCTGCCCTCAAATCCCCTTGCTGTCCTCTTTAAAAAAAAAAGTCAGATTTGTGAGACACGATTTAATTATGCATGGTGCATGCTGACTGTTCCGAAGCAATCCATGCCTACGCAAATGCAGGTAGATCCTATCCCTCACAATCTCCTGCAACAACTTTCCCAAAAATGATATCAGGCCCACCTGTCTTGACTGCGCCTTCCTTCTTGAATAACAGTACATTAGCTACTCTCCAGTATTCCAACTACCTTGAAGAAAAATCTACAGGTCAATTAACTATGAGCCCATTCATCTTTGACATATGGGAAGAAACTAGAGTACCTGGAGAAATGCGATCCTGCCCTAGTGCAAACAAGCAAGCTTCCCACAGACAGCACTGAAAGTTGGGATTGAAAGTCATTCACAGTGGATATGAGGCAACAGCTTTATTAAATGTGCCACCTAACATCACTTAATCTATATATATATTCCTTTACTGACTTTGTATTCTCTTCATAATTCCTTTCCCATATCTAAATGTGTTGCAAAATATTTCCAGCTCCTTTAAGATAATGTTCCCTATTTCCTTGGTCTTCTTAATTATTTTATGCACTTATCAAGTAGCTTGTACAAATTATTGTCTCTATGGATATTTTATGACATTAAAAGCACTAGAAAATCCAGGTTGTCTAATCTAACTGGATTGTTGCCATGAATTCACTTTTATAGAGGCCAATAAGTCCGAGATCATAGTCAGTGGACAACAGTCAATTTACGATTGTGATAAAGTGAATCACATAGTTGTTGGAAGCACATTTTCAATTGGACTCTGCAAATGAGACAGAAGACAGGACCTTCGGTAGAATCTTACCCAGTGGGTAACATGGAGAAGAAGGATGTTCTCTCATGGAGTCATAGTCTTACAGGCCCTTTGGGCCAACTTGCCCACACTGACAATATGTCCCATCTACACTAGTCCCACCTGATTGCGTTTGGCCCAATATCCCTCTAAACCTGTCCTATCTATGTACCTGTCTAAATGTTTCTTAAACATTGCAATAATCCCTGCCTCAACTACCTCCTCTGTCAGCTCGTTCCATATACCCAATGCCCTTTCTGTGAAAAAGTTACCCCTTAGGTTCCTATTAATTTTTTTTCCCCCTCACCTTAAACCTATGTCCTCTGGTTCTTGATTTTCCCCCTCTTGAGTCCAGAAAGGTCCTCTCATGATTTTGTACATATCTATAAGCTCACACTTCATCCTCCTGTGCTCCAAGGAATAAAGTCCTAGTCTGCTCAAACTCTCGCTATAGCTCAGGCCCTCAAGTCTTGGCAACATTCTTGTAAAAGGTACAGAAGTGTGAAAACGCACACCTCCAGATTCAGGGACAGGGAAGACTACTTTCCATTACATTCTCCACGTGAGAGTGTGCAAAAGCCATTCCTGGCATCTCAGTCAATGGACCTTTTATCTAAATGGCTGATGTGCTACATGCTGTGAGCACATAGCATTGCCTTTTGTCAAACACTGCAAACAGCTCACATAAACTTGTTGGTTTTGCACTGGAATCAGCAATTTCCAGACAAGAAAGAAGAAATCTAGCAAGTCAGTAAATTATATCTTGACTGACATTATTATGTGATACAATGTCCTTGTGTATGAGTGCGTGTCCATCCGCCTGGCTTTCTGTGCAGGTGCGTCTGGTACACAGCTCAGAATCTGCTGTGAATCATTTTCAGTGAATCCGTTTATTTTATTCTGTAAACGACATAAATTTAAAAGAAAAGATACCCCTGAGGTGCCAATATTTTGATGCGATATGTAGAGTACAGTGTAACAATTGTACTTTAAACTGGTTGTGCATTTTAGTCCTATTAAGCTGACATGAGCAGTGGAGCCCTTTCTATAGTGTTACCTATTAAATGCTCGCAAACTGGGTGGAGTGAGAGGCAGAGTAAAATTGCCTATGTTTTTGGTAATCTTACAGTAATGCCATCAATGTCTTTCTGTCAAAATTGTAATCCTGTTGAATGTCATAAACCCATTGAAAATTAGAAATCTATATAGAATAATAGATTTATTCAGAATCATATTATTCCAGTCATATACCCACTGAAAGCCATGACCCTGCTGAGAATTATATGGCAAGGTGGAAACCCACAGGAAATACTCAATCACCTGGAATTCCTTCCCTTGGTTTCAATGAGCATCTCATCAGTGAGGCACGGAGCACCTGTGTTCAAATATCTGTGTCTTATTGTGAAACCAGCAGGACCTTGTCCCTCTCCGCCTCAGAAACATTCCCACAGATCTTTCCGCTTGGTTCACAGGTGATATAAATAACAGGAACCATTGCCCGGCATGCTATAGTCTCTGTAACTGACAGGCAGATTAACAGTAGAAAAAGATGCAGGAGGCAACCCTGCAGCTCAGCTCTTATGCTGGGTCTTTTTCCTGAATTCTAAAGCTCCTGAGAACTCGCTGACATCACAGGAGGAAATGAGCTCTTAAAAGACCATTGGGTCAAAGGGTGTTGTTTTCAAATGTCAAATGATCACTGGAAATGAGTTGGTGTGAATTGCCACTTGATCCTCTGCTTTCACCTCAGCTCAGCTGGTGTCAGATGTTGAAAGCACAACATGGATCAGGATCAAAGTTGTTTTTGATTGGTTAATTGGCCAAGGATATCTATTATCAAAACGGGTGCAGAAGATATATGTCTTTCTCACTATCCTTTTCTCCTTAATCAGTCTCTTCCCACCTATATCCAGGAAACCTGAAGCACTCCTCACCACTTCAATGACTTTCAATCCCTTTGCCCCATCACCCCATCTTTAGCGTGCATGTCCACTCCCTGTACACCTCCATTCCCCATCAGGAAAGCCTCCAAGTCTTGGTTCTTCCTTAAACAGAGACACAATCTGTTCCCATCAACTAACGCTCCTCACCACCTGGCACAACATATCCTCATCCTTAACAACTTTCCTTTTGACTCCTTTTGCTTTCTTAACGTCAAACATGGGCCACAGCTTTGCCTGTCTTTTTGCTGGTCATGTTGGCCGCTCTTTGTTCTATTTGGCCACACTTCCCTACTTTCCCTGTTACATCGATGATTGCATTGTGGATGCCTCCTACACCAACTTTCACTCTGCCCTTAAATCCACTTGGACTATCTCTTACACCTCCTTTCACATACCTAATCTCTCTGCTTCCATCACAGAAGACAGACTAGATAGTGGCATCTACTGCAAACCCACTGATTCCTACAGTTATTTTGACAACACCACTTTCCACCCTACCCCTCTCCTAATCCTTCCCCTTCCCAAACACTTTCCCCTGCCAGCACAGCAGATGTAACTACTGTCCCTGCATCTCCTCCCTCACTTCCATTAGGGATCCCAGCAGACCATCCAGGTGAGATAGAAATTAACTTGCATCTCCTCCAACTTTTTGCATTTGGTGTCCCTTTGTGGCCTCCTCTACATTGGCACGACCAAGTGTACTACTACTAGAAACAAGGAACTGCGGATGCTGGTTTACAAAATAAATCACAAAGCTCTGGAGTAATTCTGCGACTCAGGCAGCATCTCTGAAGAACATGGATAGGTAACATTTCAGGTCAGAACCCTTCTTCCTTTTCCCCCCATTTAACCCACTCCTTCTCTCCCCGCACACTTCCCTCACTTGTGCCCCACCTGGACTTGCACCTATTTCTCCCCTCCTCTTCCACCTACATTCATTCCTGTAGCATGACAATTCGCAAATTCTTCATCTTTTTGTTTCACACCTTCTGTCTTTTCATCTCTGGCCTTTGTCCAACTATCTGTCATTCAAAAACCCCATCTCACCTGTATCGACCTATTACTTGCCACGTTTTGTCCTCCTCTCGTTCAGCCCTCTCTCCTAAACCCTACAATAAGTCTGAAGAAGTGTCCCAACCCAAAACATCATCTGTTTATATTCTTGAGAGGTCCCCGTTGAGTTACTCCAGCCCTTTGTGTCATCCAAAGGTCTCCCAAGGGTAGACTAAGTGGCCTTTTTACTGAACACTTGCACCGTGTCCACCAATGGCAGCTTCCTGGTGCTAGCCATTTGAACTCCCTTTCCAATTCCCCATTCCAACCTTTAGTTCAGCTTAGAGATACAATGCAGAAACAGGCCCTTTGACCCACCGAGTCCATGCTGACCAGCGATCCTCGCACACAAACACTATCCTACACACACTAGGGACAATTTACAATTATACCAAGCCAATTAGCCCACAAACCTGTACATCTTTGGAGTGCTGGAAGAAAACAGTGATCCCAGAGAAAATCCCGCAGGTCAAGGAGAGAACGTACAAACTCCATATAGGCGGCACTCATAGTCGGGATCGAACCGGGGTTGGTGGTTTTACTTGAAATTGGAAATTCAATGCTCATATTAAGGACCGAAAAAGCAGCAACTCTACCGCTGCACCACTATGCCGCTTTTTCTGTCCTTGGCCTCCTTCATAGCCAGACTGAGGCCACGTACAAACTGAAGAAGAGCACCATATATTCCTCTTGGCAGCCTACAACCCAATGGTATGAGCATTGAATTTCCAATTTCAAGTAAAACCGCCAACCCCCTCTTCTCTTTCCTTTCCCCCAGTCCCCATCCCCATCCCCATCTCCAATGCGCACACATTTCTTCCATCACCCCTGTCACTCTGTTCCTTTCTACTCCTCCTTCCTCTCATGCCTCACATTCGCCACCAATGTCTGGATTATCAGAATTGCTTACAGATCGGGGGGGGTGTTTCCTGCAATACACAGTGAATGCAAAATATAGCTGTCAGTTTCAAAAATCTCTAAAATATCTGAAAGGGGTTAACAGGCATTGTGAATTCCCCATTTTCTTTTTTTACCTCATTAATTTTTATCAAAACTCACAATTGTGAATCTCTGTGAAATTTCCTGGTAACTCTGTCTATTCCAATGTTCCAGCCACCCTCCTCTTTGGCCTAGTTCGACAACTCGAACGAAGATTGCATAAAGTGGCGAACACTTCCCAGTTCATCACGGGTACTAAACACCCCACCATCATAGGGATCTACAAGAGTTGCTGCCTCAAAAAGGCAGCCCGCATCATCAGAGCCCCACACAACCATGCTCTTATTTCACTCCTGCCATCAGGAAGAAGGTATAAGAGCCTGAAAACAATAATGCGCAGGTTCAGGAGCAGTTTCTTCCCTACAACCACCGGGCTTTTAAACACTACAATCTCCAAATAGGCTCCCAACTATATCGACTTTGGGGGCATTATTTTTGACTTTGCACTATAATTGTTTTTTTGTTTGTTTGTTTGGTATTTTTTATATACACTGAACTTTTTTGTTGTTATTTATTATGGGTTTTACTTCATACTATATTCACATATCTGCCGCGCTGCTGCAAGTAAGAATTTCATTGTTCCGTTTTGGGACATATGACAATAAAACACACTTGACTCTTGACTCTCTATTGCAGTAGAAATTGCGAGCAGCATCTTCTGATCCAGAAATAAGAGTGCTAACAACTAAAGCATAGCTGACATGGAGCCAGATTAAGTGAGGAGGAAGAAAGCTGGTGGAAAAGCTATGGCGTAGCATCATTGAGCACAAGTGTTGTTATATTAGATATGGATTTGAAAACATCTTTTGCCCACATTATTATTTCAGTGCACAGGATATATAAGTTGGAATGTTTTTAACCTACAGAAGATGCATCAGTAAGATAACCCAGGTCTTGTCATTCTCCCTTTACAGCATCTGTGCACTCTGTCTTTTCAAGGTGCAAAAGTAAATTTTATTTTCTACTATTAGTTAAAAATTTTAAATTGGAAGATTACAAGTGAAAAACAAAGAAACAGCTGTGACTCCTGAATCCGACTTCAAAGCAATTGTCTTCAGTTGCTTCGGAGGACAATTGGCTGTTTTTTTCCAAATGGCAAGGATAAAGGGAGGGTGAGAGTTAATGGAAAATTAAGACATTAAGATTGGAAAGGAGAGAGGGATGGCTTTTGGTGTCGGTCACACTGTGAGTTAAATTGCCTTGTTTAATAGAATTAGATAACTATTACCTTAATTAAATCCCCACAACTCTCTACTGGGGCAAAATTACACCCTCAGAACAAAAGAGAGAGATTATGAGCACATAAAGGAAGTTCTTAGTCCTCTTGTGTTAAAGCATCACAATACAAATTACTTGTCTGTCACAGGGCAGTTAATTCTCTTGCTGAGCATTCCTTTAGGGAAACGTGTTTGATGCTGAACCTACGTTTTTCTTGTCTCCAACAAAGCAAAGCTGCAGTTAATAGGGATTGGATGGCTGGCCTTCTATAAACAGCCAGACTTCATTTGGGCAGCTCCTCTTCCCATAGAAGCTGCTGCTGTTTGCTTTTATTGTGTCAGCTTCACCTCAGTGCTCACATTTACAGCCCCAATAATGGGACACACAAACAACAAGCTGTCACCACATAATCCTCTCACTCCAAAGCTTTCACAGGCTTTATGATAGAAATCAGGGACTCATGAGTGAAATAAGAGAGGAAAAGGATTCACAAATGATAAATTCACCCCATGAAGAATAAATAGAATCAGAAACATTGGGGTTTTGTATTTAACAAGCTTTTACCTTGCCTTGATTTTTTTTAGATTTGCATTGAAAATCAAACTCATTTAAATACAAAGTGACGACTAAAAAGGCTAGTTAACTTACAAATATCTAAATTTTCCATCTCGAGAAAGAGTTAGCACCTTATGGCATGAAACAGGCCATTCGGCCTACCAGATCCATGCTGACCAGCGGGTATTTATCCATATTAATCCCATTTTTCCGCCTTATCAATTTCATTTGTCCATCTAGATACTTCTTAAATGTAGTGAGAGTCTTTGCCCTTAAATATCAGCTACCTACTTGGGGGAAAATAATTCTTCCTCAGATTTCCTTTAAAAGTCCTAATCCTTACCTTAAATAGACCTGTGTTGTCTGGTTTTGGATGCCTGCGTTATAGGGAAAAGGTTCTCATTTTCAACTCTCTCTGTGCCCCTCATAGATTTGTATACAGTACACACCCTGCATTATGGAGGGATTGCCCTTCTAGAAATCCGAATGTATTGCTATTTTCTGTGATATGAAGTCTTGACAAAATGTATTGTTCCTTTCACATTTTTTAAAATATATTTGCAGGGTTTTTTTCTCATTAATTCACGAGGGTGAATTTTCATTCCATATGTCAAATCTTTTGGTCATGATTTGTGAATTTCATAGTTTTTGTTCCCAGAAATGTGATGACTGTATTTCTATTAGGGTTCCCACAGCTTTCTCTGCTTCATAAAGAAATGAACTCCACAATCACAGTCTTTCCTCATAGTAAAGCTTCATGTTGTCTCCTACAAAGCCAAAGTCAGTTAATAAGTTGCAATAGGTGGATGGCTGGCTTTCTATAAACAGCTAAACTTCATCATGGGAATTCTTGCCATAGAAACTACCCAGATAAAGTCTGGTTTAGAGATGGCTATTCAATCACTTCCTATTAAATGCAACCTGATTGTGTCAGAGATGAAATAGAGCATTTCAGTTTGACGAGTGACTAAGACAACAGCAGGATACTTGCAGAAGGAACATATTACAACCTTGATACAGATACCATTTTATTTTCATCTCCAATATCAGTGCTTCCTAATGAGCTCACATTACCTTTTTTGTTTGCCTGGTTTAACTTTCTATCAGTGAGACAAAAAACTGATGTATATTGCAAGGTGACTTGGATAGGCTGGACGAGTCCTGGGCAAATGTTTGGCAGATGCAGTATAATGTGGATAAATGTTTGGCAGATGCAGTATAATGTGGATAAATATCCACTTTGGTGGCAAAAACAGGAAAGCAGACTATTATCTAAATGGTGGCCGATTAGGAAAAGGGGAGATGCAGCGAGACCTGGGTGTCATGGTACACCAGTCATTGAAAGTAGACATGCAGGTGCAGCAGGCAGTGAAGAAAGCGAATGGTATGTTAGCTTTCATAGCAAAAGGATTTGAGTATAGGAGCAGGGAGGTTCTACTTCAGTTGTACAGGGTCTTGGTGAGACCACACCTGGAGTATTGCGTACAGTTCTGGTCTCCAAATCTGAGGAAGGACATTATTGCCATAGAGGGAGTGCAGAGAAGGTTCATCAGACTGATTCCTGGGATGTCAGGACTGTCTTATGAAGAAAGACTGGATAGACTCGGTTTATACTCTCTAGAATTTAGGAGATTGAGAGGGGATCTTATAGAAATGTACAAAATTCTTAAGGGGTTGGACAGGCAAGATGCAGGAAGATTGTTCCCGATGTTGGGGAAGTCCAGGTCAAGGGGTCACAGCTTAAGGATAAGGGGGAAATCCTTTAAGACCGAGATGAGAAAGACTTTTTTCACACAGAGTGGTGAGTCTCTGGAACTCTCTGCCACAGAGGGTAGTTGAGGCCAGTTCATTGGCTATATTTAAGAGGGAGTTAGATGTGGCCCTTGTGGCTAAGGGGATCAGAGTGTATGGAGAGAAGGCAGGTACGGGATACTGAGTTGGATGATCAGCCATGATCATAATGAATGGCGGTGTAGGCTCGAAGGGCCGAATGGCCTACTCCTGCACCTAATTTCTATCTTTCTATCTTTCTATGTCATGATGTATATTGTCTACATCACAACCTGCTAGATGTTCTGACTGCTCTGCATTCTATCACCATTGAACGGTAAACTGTTGCATCGTGCCTACCGCAGAAGTAGCTATTGGGTTCAGGGGAAATATATCTAAAGAGGAAGAGATTAGAAACATCCCAAGGTGTTTTACAGAAATATAATATGATAACAAGTGTCACTGAGCTGATGGGAACTCTAGAAATGGTCAAAGATGGGAAACGGGTTCAGAGAGGGAATTTCAGATCAAAAGTTGAAGGGTTGATTGCCAGTACTAGGGTGTAACAAAAAGTCGTTAATTATTAGTGGACTATCCTAAAGGAAGAGTGCATGAATTATGTCAATGTGGAAGAAAGGCTAGAAAATGTTGAAGGGATATGAGCTCAAGGTCACATAAGGACTTAAACATGAGAAGAGGTTCTCATTTAAGTCTTAGTACTAGATTTTGAAGGCACCCCTGGCTTTCTCGAGAAGATTGGTGAATTATTCAATCTGGCAATCTTGATAGTTGGTTTGCCTTTTGCTTTTCATATTAGAATGTAGACAAGCAGCATGCATAACTGACAGGCCACTGAAAAGTATGATTCACTTAAATACTCAAGGAGATTATCGCTAATTGGCCGACCGGCAAGTAATAAATGTGTATGTGTAAAATAGACATAAAATGCTGCAGTAACTCAGTGGGTCAGGCAGCATCTCTGGAGAAAAAGAATAGTTGTTTCAGTTCAAAACACCTCCTTAGACTGGGTGTCGGGTGGAGGGAAACTAGAGGTATGTAAAGGTCCCGAACAAATCAGAAGGTGCACCGATGACCAAGGAAAGGTGGCGCACACACTGGTCAATTATTGTCTGTGGAAGAGGTGATAACAAAAAGATATATGGATGCGAACAGTGAAACTAGCAGGACAGTGGAGGGGGGCCAGGACAGAAAAGCCAGTATAAGAATGGAAAGGGAAGTTAAAATGTTTGGCAACCAGGAGATCGCGTTGGCCAAGGCGGACTGAGCGCAGGTGATCAGCGAAAGGATTGCACCAGTCTGTGCTTGGTCTTGCCGATATAAAGGAGTCCACACTGAAAGGATACAGTAGATGAGGTTGGAGGAGGTACAAGTGAACCTGCCTCACCTGAAAGGACTGTCAAAGTCCTTGGATGGAGTGGAGTGTGAATGTGTAATGGTCAAATAATCAAAGTGTTATACTTTTCCATTATGTTACTGAGCCTTGAGAACAAGCTGGTGTCCTGACTTCATTCATGGCTCAGTTAGTTCAGTGCACTGCCCAGACTAGTGAGTACTGGTGAGTAATGCAGCTCAGGTGGGTACTGTGTTCACAGATACATAGTCACCTTTGGTCATGGAGACACTGGAAAAGCAAAACCATTGGGTTATTTTTGCTCACACAATCCATCAAAGATAAATTCAATTCTTGTTCACTTTTAGCACATCATATGCCTCTTTCATCGATGTTCTCCTACATCCTGTATAACTATGTATTTATTTTGAAGCTTTGTCTCTTGAGCCCAAGTACCATGGTTAAGTAAAAAGTAGATAAGATAAAAAATGAGTCTCTCGCAAACCTTTCAGGAGTATTAGCATTGGATTAGATTTGGAAATACAGCATCCAACGAGGCCACAGCAAGCTCCCACAAATTGCCATGTGAAAAATGTAGAAATTAACTGTTTTAAATGCCGATTAAGGAATACATATTGTTCAAGATGTAGGAACTTTGCCCAAATACTTCTTCAGAATAGTGTCACAAGATATTTTATCCCCTCCCATGAAAGCAGATGGTGCTCCCTGTTTAACACTCTGTCGGAAAGATGGCACTACCAATATTACTCTCAGTTGGAGTAACACTTGTACATACTGTACAGCAATGTTAGCTAAGACATTTGTACTCAAGGCTTTGGAGTAGAACATTTGACTCAGATCACCTCAGGGACATTGGGAGAAGGACAGGATATTTAATTTTACTTCGGAGTCACGTGAGTGACTACGTGAAGACCCCGCCAGCACGCATGCGCGACATATCGTCGTACGCATGCGGAAGCGACGGTCGGGAGGAGCGGGGCTCCTCCAGCGTGAGTTTAAAAAGCTCACGCCAGGTAAGTCTCACCGAAGGAGTGAGTCGACCAGTATGGAAGGGAGAAAATCTAAGAGAGCGGCGGGCAAATCAGCGGCTAAGGACAGCAGCCAACGGAGAACCGCCTCTCCAGAGCTACAGGTTCTACCTGCAGCTCCCGACTTTTCGGACTTTGAGACCGTTGGTACGCCACGGTCGGGGAAAACTACCCGGAAGTCGGCCGGGGCCGACTCAGCGGAGTCCGGTCCCGAGGGCACCCCGCTCGCAGGCAGCGACGGAGGTCGCCTTGACCGCATTGAGCGGATGATGGAGCAGCTGCTCCAACGTGACCTGCTTAAGCAGGGGCAGGATCACAGTGGGACCCCTAGTAGGCCCACGGCAAGTTCCCTTAGAGGACTGCCAAATGTATCCCCTTCTATACAGGGGAGCATTGAGGGTCAGAACTGGGCTGACCCAGAAGAAGGGGAGTTGGCTGAAGCACCTGCAGCGTCAGGGGTGTGTAAAGATTATATGGATGTGGTGAGCAAACATGCCATGCCCAACCAGAAGGGCCTACCCATCCACCCCAAGCTGGCTGCCAGCATTGATTATATGGCCACTAACCAACTTCAGGAACAGGCCATCAATGCCACAGCAGATAAATACATGGCGCCGGAAAACTGCAAGTCATTAAATGTACCCGCGGTAAACAACCCGATATGGGGAAACATGAGCCCCTCGAGTAGAGGGCAGGAGATGAAACTTCAGAAGATCCTGAAGCTCCTAACCGCTGGGATTACTGCAGTAGCCAGAACAGCAGTGGGAGTGGATATGCCGGAAGAACTACAAGATGCTTTGGCCTTACTGTGCAACACACAGTATGAAATAAATAATTTCAGGAAAAGCATTATAAAGCCGGCGCTTAACCCCAAGTTCGCGGGGTTGTGTAAGCCTGGGAAGACGCAGCCTCCAAGCCTGCTATTCGGGGAAGATCTCCCCAAACAGGTTAAAGATCTGGACGAGGAGGCTAAGGCTTTGGGCCTTATTAAAGTACCTGGGTACACTAAGCCTCATCACCCACACAGAACGCAACCCTACGCACCCACCGGGCAGAGTTACCCTAACAGGTCTGCCGGTGGTGAAAGCTCGAAGGCCGGCATACCTGCTCAGCGGTCTTTTTTAGGCCAAGGCCCAGGCCGGCCTCCTTGGAAGATGCGCCACTCCCAGAACACCTACAACCAGCCGAGGAAGCAAGGCCAGAAACCACCACACCGGCAGTAACCATGGAGGTAGGTGGGTCTGGGATCCCCAGGAACACTACTGGCCCAAATTCACTTTGCATAGGGGGCAGGTTGCACATGTTCCTCGAGAATTGGCTCACTTTTACCTCTGATCCTTATATACTCAGGAGTATTCAGGGCTACAAAATTGAATTTATTCACGAACTCCCTACCCCGGTACAGCATGCACCTAGTCGGAAATTCGTCCTTTCTCATAGAGATAAGGCAGCAGGGCATGCTGAACTACAGAGGTTGAGAGAAAAAGGGGTAATTGAGAAGGCCATTAAAGAACCTCAGGAGTTCGTGTCTAATATATTCACTAAAAACAAAAAAGATGGCGGTTGCCGCATCATCATAGATTTGACCGACCTGAATACTTCTGTCCAGTATATTCATTTTAAAATGGACACCTTCGACACTGCTATACAGCTTATAGCCAATGGGTACTACATGGCATGCGTTGATCTCAAAGATGCATACTATTCAGTACCCATACACAAGGATCATAGGAAATACTTAAAATTTATCTGGATGGGACAATTATGGCAATATAAAGCTTTGCCTAATGGGCTATCGTCAGCACCCAGATTGTTTACCAAGATATTGAAACCAGCTTTGGCCTATTTAAGGAAACAGAATCATACTGTTATGGCCTATCTTGATGACATCCTCATAGTGGGGGAGAATTTGGAAATGGCTACTTTGGCAGTCACAGCCACGAAACATCTTTTTCAGAAACTGGGGTTTACGATACATCCAGATAAATCAATATTGGAACCCTCTACCACCATGAAATATTTGGGGTTCATTATTGACTCAGTGCAAATGTCTGTCACGTTACCACCAAGCAAGGTGGAAGACCTGATAGAGGCTTGCAGGAGCCTCATTGGCATTAAGGTCCCATCCATTCGGCAGGTGGCCAGGGTGATTGGGAAGATAGTAGCTGCATTTCCTGCAGCACAACATGGGCCCTTACATTACCAAAACTTACAAAGAGCCAAAATTACAGCGCTCAAAAATCATGCTGGCCATTTTGATAGGCCCATGAAAATTCCAGGTAAGGCAAAAGCCGAATTATATTGGTGGATGGGTAATGCCCAAAATTGTTCCAAACCCATTACTATCACCAACCCCTCGATCACCTTACAAACGGATGCCAGTGCCATAGGGTGGGGAGCTACTAACACTACCTCTAGCTGTGGAGGTAGATGGAGTGCACCAGAGTTAACCCTATTTAAAAACTTAGGGATTAACTATTCAGAAATGCTGGCAGCATTTCACGGCCTTAAGGCATACTGCACTAACATGCACAAAGTTCATGTCAGAATACAGATTGACAACACCACGGTGGTAGCCTATATTAACCACATGGGCGGTGTAAAGTCGATATCGTGTGATGAATTGGCCAACAATATCTGGCACTGGTGTCTGCAAAGAGAAATTTGGATCTCCGCAACTTACCTTCCAGGTAAACTAAACACAGTGGCAGACACCAGGTCACGGAAATTCAACGACAACATAGAATGGATGTTGGATCGGAATGTGTTCGCAGATATTGTAGAACGTTATGGGACACCAGATATCGACCTTTTCGCGTCCAGGCTAAATCACCAACTACCAACGTATGTTGCTTGGGAACCAGACCCGGGGGCAGTAGCGATGGATGCTTTCTCGCTACACTGGGGGGATTTATTTTGCTACGCTTTCCCCCCTTTTCTGCCTCATCAGTCGGGTCTTGCAAAAAATCAAGCAAGACTCCGCATCGGGTATCTTGGTAGTGCCCGACTGGCCTACTCAACCATGGTTCCCTCTGGTACAGAAGATGGCCACAGAACCCTGTATCAGGGTGAATAAAAGACCTAGCCTGCTTGTTCATCCTGTTACAGGAGAATGTCATCCATGTCATGACCGCATGGGATTATTGATTTGCAGATTTTAAAACGGCCACTTCATGGATTCGGACTCTCCAACAGGACCATTGATACCATCACGGCAGCCTGCAGAGAGTCCACAAGGAAGCAGTACCTGACCTACATCAGGAAATGGGAAGGATTCTGCGTGACTACCAAAACAACATACGAAACCGCCACCATCACGGAAGTGCTGGAGTTTCTGGCTACCCTTCATTACGATGAGGGTCTAAGCTACAGCGCCATTAACTGTGCCAGGAGTGCCCTATCGTCTTACTTGGGCAAGGGGAGTGACCAATTGGGAATTGGGTCACATCCCCTAGTGTCCAAATTTATGAGGGGAATATTTAATTCCAATCCCCCCAGGCCCAGATATAGCCATACCTGGGACATCAGCACGGTATTGACGATGCTGAGAGGATGGACACCGAACACGGGACTCCCTTTGGCCAAATTAACCTACAAAATGGTCATGATTATGGCACTGATCACGGCGCAACGGGTCCAATCCCTGCACAAACTCAGTCTGGATGCCATGGCAATTACCAGTGGGAAGATCACATTCCAGGTGCAGGGACTATTGAAGCAAGATCGACCCGGAGTGTCTGGACATACGTTGGAGTTCCTGGCTTACCCAGCGGACACCCGTCTTTGTATCGTTACATTGATTCTGCGATACATTTCAGTCACTAAAGATCTAAGAGGCACGGAAACAGCTTTGCTTGTCAGTCACAAGAAGCCTCATCACAGGGTCACGGTGCAAACCATTTCCAGATGGTTAAGGGTGGTTCTGGATGCGGCGGGGGTGGATACTAATGTGTATAAATCTCACTCCACCAGGGCAGCATCCACCTCGGCGGCTAGAAGGATGGAGGTACCACTGGATCACATCCTGGCCACAGCGGGTTGGAACAATGAGAGAACCTTCCACCGCTTTTACAACAAACCCGTGACCTCCCCTGGCAATTATGCAGGGAGGATTTTAAGTGCTGCCAGATAAATAACCCTTATGGGACACAATATTGTGTTTGGTATGAATAAATACCTGTTTTGTTTTTCAGCCAGTGTCTTGTCTGAATCACGTCCATCCTCTTATCCCAGCTTTAGCGGTGTGTGAGCATGGAGCTTCCAGGGCATGAAATCACAGAGCTTTGAAATCTTCACGTAGTCACTCACGTGACTCCGAAGTAAAATAGTAAGATTAAACGAGAACTTACCAGTTTGAAGTTTGATCTTTATTTTATGAGGTGTTACGATGAGGGATTACGTGCCCTCCGCTCCCGACCCTCTATTATAAAGATCACCTGGTATGAAAGTTCTCTTTTTCTCTTACTATGTCAGTCATTGTGACTGTTTGTTCTGTGATTTCACACCACTGCTTTGAAGAATGTCGCGCATGCGTGCTGGCGGGGTCTTCACGTAATCCCTCATCGTAACACCTCATAAAATAAAGATCAAACTTCAAACTGGTAAGTTCTCGTTTAATCTTACTATTCCTTGCTCCGGTTAAATATAGCATGTGCTCACATTAGACTTCAACGCCTTCAACAGATCCAACAAACCTCTTTTGAAATTTTTTATTCTCCTGGCACCCATATTCTTTTTCCAATGAAAACTATACATACCCTTTGTATGAAAACCCATTTCTCATTTCACATCTCTATTAATCCTTCATCAATCTTCTATACTCCTTGTCATACAGCACAGAAACAGGCTCTTCGGCCCAACTTGCCCATACCGATCAAGATGTCCCATCTACTCTGGTCCCTCTTGCTATGTTTGGGCCATATCTCTCTAAACATTTCCTATCCATGTACCTGTCCAAATGTCTTTTAAATGTTGTTATAGTATCTGCCCCAAATACCTCCTCTGACAGCACGTTCCATAAAACCATCAGCATCTGCATGACAAAGTTGCCCCTCACGCTCCTATGAAATCTTTCCCCCTTACCTAAAACATGGGTCATCTAGTCTTGAGTCCACTGCTCTGGGTAAAATTCTCTGTGCATTCACCCCTTCTCCCATGATTTTATACACTTATATAAGATCACCATCAGCCTCCCGCAGACCAAGGAATAAAGTCCAAACTCTTCCTTTAGCTCAGGCCCTCAAGTAGCAATGTTACAAAATTTTGAGATTAAAAAAATCAAGTCTGCAATTTATCCCATCAGATAAAGCATAAAAGGAAGTTTAATTTGACACCTAATTCACTTTCATATCTTCAGTATTAAAAATGTTATGGCCATTTTCATACTCAGAAATTAGCATCTTGTTCCCCATTGCCTCTCCATTGACTTAACTCAAAAGCTGTGATCTAGGACAGTCAAAAGCCTATAACTTTCTTAAAAATTAAGAGAACTCAATGAAATTTTCAGTTATTATGGATTGCAGCATTCTGAAAAAAATATGAAACAATCTTACTTGGATTACCTGAAATTAAAGCATATAATTAGTTAGTTACCTAATTGTAGTTAATTACAAAATTAAATTACTAGATCTAAACATCTATCCATTTCTTAAGAAAAGATAAACATTTTTAAATTGTCTAAGTGTCCAAATAACATTCACACAATATTTCACAATATAACATGATTTTTAAATCTCATTTTCATGAATTTATAGGCCATATGGAAGGAATTTAGTGTTTAATTCCTGTAAATTAATGGCCATTTAAATCAACTTGCGAGTGGGTTTTAGTGGAATGCGGTAGATTGGAACGTTGCGGTTTCCGGTAGATTTAACCCACAGTAGGCAGGAAAAACACTGCCGGTTCGTATATATTTTTTGTCCCCATTTCGCAACATGAAAATGCGATTAAATGCTTCCTAAGAACCACGTTTTTATGTAAAAATAAACTGTGTAGCTTATTTTCTTCCCTATGTAAAATCCTTCCCGTTGTCGGCGCTCACGGCTTTAGAAGATGATTTTTAAATTACTCTAGCTAATAAATGATCTAGTGTAGTTTAAAAATATCTTCATAAAACAAATGTCGGAGCGATTTTTCTTTAGCGACAAAATCCCCTGAGATGGATCGACTTGAACTGTCTGGTGAAAAACGTTTTTTTAAACCAGCCCCCCTCTGAAAGGCGCCAAAGTCGTGCACATGGGGAGTGGCAGAACTGCAGCGCCGCTCAAGGTAAGTATTGTAACATACCTACCTCAAGTCCGGGCAGCATCCTCATGAATCAATAGACAATAGGTGCAGGGGTAGGAGCAGGAGCAGGAGCAGGAGCAGAATCTTCTCTGCACCTTCCATTTTCACAACATCCTTCATATCGTATCATATTCTAAACTCCTTGGACAAACAAAGGTGTGACATAAGAATAGAAGAGGTGTGAATAGTGAAGCCAGAGGAATTACTAGAAGTGGAAGGATAGAAAGTGAAAATTGGTGTGAGTCCAGGTGGGGCATTAAGGAGGGGGAGGATGGGGGGCAGAGTTGTAGGTTAGTTTCCAAAAACTGGAGCATTCAATGTTCACGCCGCAGATTATCAGTTGCGGTTCCTCCAGTTTGGGCGTGGCCTCACGCTGGCCATGGAGGAGGTCCAGGATAGAAAGGTCAGTTTGAGAATGGGAAGGGGAGTTAAAATGGTTATCAACCATGAGAACAACAGGCCTTGATGTACCAAGCGCAAGTGTTCAGCGAAAGGATTGCCTAGTTTACGCTTGGTCTCACCGATGTAGATGGGGCCACATCGGGAAACCGAATGCAGTAGATGAGGTTAGTGGAGATGCATGTAAATCTGTCTCACCTGGAAGGTCTGCTGGGCTCCCTGGATGCTTGTGGGGAAGTGGGTATAGGGACAGGTGTTACATCTCATGTGGTTGCAGGGGAAAGTACCGGGGGAGTGGAAAGTTTGGATGGAAAGGGATGAGTGAACCAAACCTCAAACCTCTTTGGGAGCATGTAGAAGCAAATCAAGAATTGGAGAAGAAATATGCCAAGTCCTAAGTCAGCTACATTGCTAGGTCTGGATCACACGTGAAACAGGTGTGATACAAAGGGTAGATTTCTTCCCCAGGTGGCCCAGAGGTGTTATCGCGGTTATTTTACAGTCATCACTAATGATCTCACTGTTCATATTACCATCTTTGGTTACCACCCGATTTTGATTTCCATTCAAAGAGGTGCAAACAGAAAGATAAGGAGAGCAGCTGGAGGATGTCAGAGAGTCAGACAGCTTCTGTGGAGGGAAATGGAATCAACATTTTGGACTGAGACCCTTCTCTGGACATCTCTTCATCTCAATCCAAAGTGTTGACCGCCTATTTCTGTTCTCTGATGCTGCTTGACCTGCCACGTTCTCATGGCAGACATCTGTGTTTTGCTCCAGATTCTAGGTTCTGCAGTCTCTTGAGCCTCCAGAGAGAAAGATGTGTTGTTATCTGTCAAATACTCCTGCACCACTGACATTCCTAAACAGTTTTATTATACAATATGATACGATACGATAGAACTTTATTCATCCCAGGGGGGAAATTGATCTGCCAACAGTCATATAACGCAAAATACATGAAACATGAAATTAAAGTGACGAGTGGAAAGGATTGGGGATGTGTAAAGATTGGGGATGGGGTGGGGGGAGGGGAGTCATTCTAACCCATGACAGAAGAAGGGAGAGGAGTTGTACAGTTTTTAACCTGCTTTCAGGGATACATACAGTTTGGTTACAGTAAAGCAATTAATTCTAATATTAAAATGTTTGGGTTCCTGATGCTGTTGCTATTGATCCATATTGAGACCAATTGGCACATTGTTCAACAAGGAAGACAGCAACACATTAAGAAAGATTAGACCAAAATGCTGGAGAAACTCAGGGTTTCGGCCCGAAACGTTGCCTATTACCTTCGCTTCATAGATGCTGCCTCGCCCGCTGAGTTTCTCCAGCATTTTTGTCTACCTTCAATTTTCCAGCATTTGCAGTTCCTTCTTAAACAAGAAAGGTTAGAGCTCCACTGCTCCAGCTTGATTTGCTGCCCCTCTCTCTCTCTCTCTCTCTCTCTCTCTCTCTCTCTCTCTCTCTCTCTCTCTCTCTCTCTCTCTCTCTCTCTCACATACACACACAAATACTCCCATCTAGTGGTCTGTTACACATAAAGCAAGCTAATAACTGGGCCCAGAACAAGCAAACCAGTCATCAAACCAGTCTGTAGAAGGGTCTCGACCCGAAACGTCACCTATCTCCTTCGCTCCTTAAATGCTGCTTCACCCGCTGAGTTTCTCCAGCTTTTTGTGTAAACCAGTCATAGAGCAGGACACCAAACTTATTTCCACATACCTTGACTCCATCCATGGTTAATTCCCTCCCTACCTATGTTCAAGACACCTCCGACACTCTACGTCATCTCCAGGCATTCGATTCTCTAGGCCCCCATCCCCTCATCTTCACCATGGACGTCCAATCACTCTACACCGCCATCCCCCACCGGGATGGTCTCAAAGCCCTCCGGTTCTTCCTCGACCGGGGAACAACATATACCCGTCCACTGATACTCACCTCCACCTAGCGGAGTTGGTCCTTACCCTCAATAACCTTTCATTTGACTCTTCCCATTTCTTCCAAATACAAGGTGTAGCTATGGGCACGCGCATGGGCCCCAGCTATGCCTGCCTCTTTGTCGGGTACGTCGAACAATCCCCGACCTCTACCTCCGCTACATCGATGATTGCTTTGGTGCTACCTCCTGCACCCACACACAACTGACTGACTTCATCCGCTTCACCACTAACTTCCATCCGGCACTCAAATACACCTGGACCATTTCCGACACTTTCCAACCATTTCTTGACTTCACTAACTCCATCGAAGGTGACAGACTTCTGACCGACATCCACTATAAACCTACTGACTCCCATGGCTATCTAGACTATTCTTCTTCCCATCCTGCTCCCTGTAAGGACTCCATTCCCTACTCCCAATTCCTCCGTCTATGCCGCATCCGCTCCCAGGATGAGGTGTTCCACACCAGGGCATCGGAAATGTCCTCATTCTTCAGGAAACGGAGGATCCCTACTATAGATGAGGCTCTCACAGCCTACCATGAGGAACCTTATCAAATAACTCGCTGAGGTCCATACAGGCAACATCTATGGTTTTGCCCTCGTCAAACCTTTTGGTTAATTCTTTCAAAACACAAATTCAAATTCATAAGACGTAATGTCCCACGTACAAACCCATGCTGACTATCCTTAAACAGCCCTGTATGTCCAAATGCATATATACCTTATCCCTTAGAATCCTCTCCAGTAACTTGCCTACCTCAGATGTTTGCCTCACTGGTCAATATTTCCCAGACTTTTCCTTATAGCCTATCTTAGAGGCATAACGTTAGCAATCTTTTGGCACTTTACCTGTGTCTAATGATGATTCGTATATCTCAGCCAAGGTACTTGAAATTTCTTCTCTAGCTTACCACAGATATATCTGATCAGCCCGGGATACTTATCTATCTTCATAGGCCTTGGGACGTCCAACACCTTCTCAACTGTAATACAGACTGTACTCGACACATCTCCAAAATTCCCATTTCTTCATGTCTTTCTTCACAATAAACCCAGAGTGGGTAGTGGCCATTTGGCCTGTTTTGCATGTCTTTGATGATGGCATGTGCCTTTAAATTTTAGACTGTCTGTTATGTTGTGGGTGGGATTTATGATGTGTTTTTGGGCGTGTTTGGAGCTAAGTGCTTGCGCAGAAGTTTAGTTTTTAGTGTAGTTTGGAGACCACAGGAAGAAGGTGTACCCTTCGACCATGCGTGCCATGCGGGCCACATGCGGGCCACATGCCAGATCATGCGGGATCATGTGAGTTTTAATGGAGATCATGCCAGTGTAATGGAGACACGAGGAGTTTTCTAAAGTTTAAAGTAATAAGCTGAAGTTCGATTAAAATAGCAGCAGCAAGTTGGAAGAAATTTGGATGTTCCTTACTGTTTTCTATCAACAATAAAGCATTTATTCCAGGAGGAACTGAAGCCAATAGATCTCGGCCAGAGAAGGCCTTGAGGTCTATTGACAGAGAGAGAGAAACAAATTATGGTTACAGGTTACCAGATTAATTGAGAAACAGAAGAAACAAATGGGATCAGAACAGAACGTGATCAAGGTGAAATCTAATATGAGCCAACCATGGAACCTCTACCAGGAGGTTGGCAAGAAATAAGATATTCTGCTGTGTTTAGTGCCGTCTTGGGAAGAACGCAGAAGACATACCCAGTGGGATGAAGAAGATTCAAGATGAAAAAATATGAAGATAAGATGGATTTCTTGAAAGAGAAGGAAATCTGTTTTGGATGTTTGAAAAAGGGACATATGGCGAGAGACTGTAAGAGTCCTATAATTTGTTATGAGTGCAAGCAATATCATCCTGAAGCACTTCATATAGAAGAAGAGCTGCCACAGTATTGGGAAGAAGAAGAAGATCTGGAACAAACGGATGATGAGCTACCAGAGCAAATAGAAGAAGATGAACCAGAGCAAACAGAACAGGGCGAGAAGCCAACTACTAGAAATGCTATCACCTCACCTCAAGTAACTTGTAATTTTTCTATCTTACCAGTACAGGTAAGGAATAGTAAGACGAATCCAGTATTGCAAACATATGCTTTTCTGGATCACGGGAGTTCGACTACCTTTTGCACAGAAAACCTGATGAGAATATTGACTATCACAGACGAGCCAAAGATGCGATTACATACCATGACTAAAGATAAAGAGAGCAGGAGTCATTACATTATGAGCATGGAGATATCCAGTTTGGATGAAGATAATTTCATACCAATATCTGAAGTATTTACACATGGAACTATGCCTGTTGTTCATCAAAATATACCAAGACATGAAGACATGAAGACAATGGCCTTCCAATGAAGGATGTCAAGATATCTAAAATCAATTCTAGTGTTGATCTACTCATTGGAATGAATGTTTTGAAGGCGTTGGAACCTATACAGATTGTTAGGAGCCAAGGCGATGGACCGTATGCTATGAAAACCCGACTTGGATGCGTTATCTATGGCTCCTTGAGAAGGAACCACGAAATCGGAAATCAGAAGAACCATCCTACCATTGCTGTTAATCAAATGTCTACTGATGAATTAGAAAAACCGGTGATGAAGCCATACCATCATGACTTTAATGAAAATACAAGCAAGAAATCTGAAGTGATGTTGAATGAAAAGTTGAAGTTCATGTATGTTATGAACTACTCAGTGAAAACTGATGGACATTATTGTGTGGACTTACCTTTCAAGGAAGAAAGTGTTCATAAACCGAATATTCGTCTTATGGCAGAGCACCATATCCAGAGTTTGCAACATACGTTTGTTAAAGAATATGAAATTTCATGAAATAAGAATCTCTTTGAAGAATAATATCTGCAAGGATGATTGCTTAAAATCCATGTCTACTGAGCAGGAAGCAATTCAACCAGTAGAACATCTGACCTCTTTGCAATAAGGGACGATTTACACTTTCTAAGTGGAACAGTGACAATTGTGAAAGCATTCCACTAGATGATAGAGCCAAAGAAACCAGAGAGTTGGATTTGGACAAAGACGATCTGCCAATGTAAAGAGCATTGGGAGTTACTAATGTTGTACAACTGAAATATGTTAACACAGAGGAAAATTCTGTGAATGAAGTTTCCATAGAACTGACAGTGAACCTTTTCTTAAGCGCGAAGAAATGGATCAATGAACTAAAATCTCTCTGCAAGCCAGACAGAGAATGGCCAAAGTTTGAGCTGGGATTTGAAATCTCTGCTAATGATCCAGACATTAAATCAAATCTAACGGTGAACTTTATTGTTAAAGATCCTGTTATTCTTTTGAAGGAATTTTATACTTCAACATTGCTGTTACGGGGACTATCGGTGGCGCCATGGAGTAACAAGAGGTACAGCATCGAGTCTGCTCCCGTTAAATCCTGGAAAAATACAGTTTGGAAGACGGGACCGATTTAAAAACACTCATCGGAGCTGTTTGACATCACGTAAGTGACGTCATCAGAAATCGCCGCGAAATAACAGAGATTAACGGCAGTTTTAAATGAAAAAAGGGAAACCTCATCAGAAGCCTGCAAGACCTGCTGCAAGACCTGCTACAAGACTTTACCTGAAAGAACTTGGTAAAACTCCTCAAACATCAGCTGAAAGTTTGGAAGAAGAAGCTGATTCTCGAAGTCCACCTACAGAAATGAGTCAAAGAACGGACAGATGGAGCAATTGGAACAATCGGTAAGAACTTCAGTTACTAAAGATATTTGTAAATTGATACAAGAAGGGAACGCCGCACTGGAGAAAAGTATCTCTAAAAAAATTAAACATGGTAATGAGGAAGTGATGCAGAAAATTGATAACTTAAGAAAATGTGTTGAATAAATTGAGGAGGATTTGAACAAAGAAATTAAGCAGGTTGAAAAGGACTGTAACAAGAAGTTTGATTCAATTCTCAATACTGCAAAATAAGATTCGGTTACGGAAGAAATGGAAAATACGATGACTGAGATGTCTAAGAAGATAAAGAGACTGGAAAAGGAGCAAGAAAGTACTGGGGGGCAACTTACCAAAATGAATGATAAATGCCTGGACTTGGAAGCAAGATCGAGAAGGCAGAATTTAAGAATAGTTGGAGTAAAAGAGGGAAGGGAAAGTGGAAAAAACCCTCGGGAGTTTGCTGCCAACTTACGTAAACAAGTATTTAAGCTGCCTGAAAACCCGAGAATAGACGTGGCACACTGGGTTCAACGCAAGGCTCAAGCAAGCTTAGCTACCCCTCCAAGACAGATCATAATGAAATTCCATGACATCCCTGCTCTGGAAGAAATTATGAAACTGATTCCATTTGGATCGAATTTGATGTTTGAAGAGGACAACCTTCAAAAAAAAAAAGATTTTTTGTGACTATCCAGCTGAAATTGCTAAAAAGAGGAACATGTTCACAAAGACAAGACAGATTTTGAAAGGAATCACTAGTGTAAGATATGGAATAATGTATCCTGTAAAGATGAGAATCACTTATAATTCTGTTGAATGTGCCTTCACGGACCCAGAAGAGGCATTTACATACGCACAAGATATCTTAAAGGAAGTCGACTGATTATCAGGAGTTGGTCTCTCATAATATAGAGGAGAAGTGGCGAAGATAAGACTTTTTAATAAAAAAGCCTGCTCTTGTTAAGATTGTGGATTCTTCCATGAGGTGATGGCTAGACACTTTATCTCTGGAATGTTAATTCAAGGTCGAACTCTATGCCTCACTCTGAATGAAGGACTTAGAAACAAAGTGGAGCCGAGGTGGAAAGCAAACGGAATCTGGGAATACGAAAAAATAATACAAATGGACTTGTATACAAAAATTTATGACTTAAGAAACTTACAATTATATACTAACACAAAACAATTAACCAACAGAACTAACTCAACAACAATAACCCACTACTGTGTAATATTGATTAATGCACATCGTAATAATGATTGACTCCCCTAAGGGGGAAAAGGGGGGCTTATTTCATGATGCTAATTAACTCCTAAGGATAATGAGTTAAATTTGATCGATATATATTAACAATATACTAACAAATTTAAATGTATATAACAGATCTAGTCCAAGCTGTGCATAAAGGAGGGGGGGGAGGAGACTTAGATACTTGAAAACTATCCAAGAGTTTGAATCTGGTTAACCCCCTGGACTGCTGTTGTCTAATATAAAAGAATGGGACTTAATTGGGGGGTGAAATGTAATAATTGTCGGTATATAGGCATACACGGGTACATAACTAACATATTTACTGGTATATTTTAACATATACTTGATGTTGGATTTTTTGAAGATGCATTTGTATAGTTAGATTTGAAATGCGTTTTCTCTTATATATATTTTTCAGTTTTGAACAGGCATTTCTTCCTTTTAATAATAATTGGTCAAGGGGCAGTGCGGAATGTATAACAACATCTACGGAAGTCTACAAGAACATATCTACCACCTTAGGTGGTTTCTTTTTTATAATATCTTTTTTATAATATCTTTATTTCTTTTTTGTTTAATTTCTTTTATTAGAAGTAATCGATTTACAATATTGTAAACAGCTTTACAAACATCAACTTAATTCCAAATTTTTTTTAAAATAACCCATTGAAAGTTATTATCTTCTATTTTTTAGGAAAAAAAGATAGAGATAGAGTAGTTTTAAATCAATAAGAGAGTGATTAAATAATAATTTGATTATATAAAAGAGAAAAAGAAAATAGAAAAAGGAAATAAGGTTAACAAAAAATGAAAAAATATTATATATATATATAAATGAAAAACAACCAAATATATTTTATCTAAAACTATTACAAATAATAGTATCAATGAAGACATGCTTATTAATCCTAGTATAAGAATATGTTATTCTCATCAAGTCCCGCAGGGTACCCGTCAAGCTGTGTTGTCAAGAGCAGCTACTTCTCTAGGTACTGTATATATGGAGACCATATTTGTTCGAAAGAGTTATATTTGTCCAGTAGGACAAATCTGATTCTTTCTAATTGTAACGTCTCCAACATTTCTGCCGCCCACATTTTAATTGTGGGGGTTAAAGTTCCCTTCCAAAATTTCAATATTATTTTTTTCCCTATTATCAAACAGTAATCAAAGAAATGTCTTTGATTTACTGTAAGGACCGAGTTTGAATCCAAAATTCCAAGTATTAATATCTTTGGGTCTGGATCCAATCTAATTTTAAGAACCTCAGAGATAACCTTAAAAATTTCTGTCCAATAATGATTCAATTTGGGACATGTAGCAAAACTGTGTGTTAAATTTGCTTCTAAATTCTTACATTTATCACAAATTGCAGAGAGATTGGGAAAGATACTATTTAATTTAGTTTTTGAGTAATGTAATCTATATAATACTTTGAATTGTATCAATGTATGTCTGGCATTTAACGAACACTGATGTATTTGCTGTAAACTTTCTTCCCAGATTTCTTTTGTTATGGATAACCCAATTTCTTTTTCCCATGCTTGCCGATATGTTTCAGTTGTTGGGTTCTCCTTATCCAAAATTATGTTATATATATATGCTATTAATTTTTCTGTATTTGGATGTAAATTAAACACATCATCTAATAATCCTGGTACTTTATTTTTGTAATCTTGTGTGTTGGATTTTATATAATCTCTAATTTGTAAGTACCTAAACAAATGTTGCGGAGACAGTCCGTAAATATCTTGTAACTCTTGAAATAAAAGAAATTTTCCTAATATCTTTATTTCTAGATATTATATTATCCCTTTTTGTTTTTCAATTACCTTTTCATCACTTTACACTTTCTGGTCTTTTTTAAGGTCTACTTTGAAGGGCAGATGCCAACAAAATTTAACAGTTGTGGATGACCACCCATCACCTATAGCTCTTGGTTGCACCATATGGGTAAGGGTATTAACATGATTTACAATGCAAGATTATAAACAAAAGAAAACTGGAGGAATCACATTTTGTAGCTTGAATATAAGGGGTGCTAATGAACCAATTAAAAGGGGTAAGATTTTTGCCCAATCACATAATTTTTTTACAGGAAACACACTGAAACATCAAACACAGATAAGATTGAAGGCAAATTGGATTGGGCAAACATACTACTCTTCATTTTTAAACCTAGAGACACGGCAATTATTATTCGTAAAGGTATACCATTTAAATCAAAGAATGTCATAGCAGATAAAGAGGGGAGGTATGTTATAGTTACGGGAGAAATTCACTACCCCACTTACTATGATAAAAAATTATGCTCCCAACTTTGATAACCCCCAATTCTTTAATAAAATTCTGGATATAATTTCAGAATTTAACTATCAAAACGTGATAATAGGGGGAGAGTTCAATTGCGTTCTAGATCCATATCTGGATAAATCAGCAAAACAAAAAAGGACCAACATAAAATCTAAAACTAGTGAACTCCTAAATACATACAAAAAACCCCCACAAATATAACATGTGTATGGAGGATCGCTAATCCAGTAGGTAGGGAGTACTCATTTTATTCAACGGTACATAAAACTTATTCACGTATCGACTATTTTTTAGTGGATACGAAATTAATTCGGTACACATACAACTCTAAATATCATAATAGTATTATTCTGATCACTCCCCATTAACTTTTTTCTTAAAATTAGAAGGAATGTCTGATAAAAAATCGTTCTGGAGGTTTAACCCCCAAATTTTAAACAACTCACAAGGTTGTACATATTTAAAACAGCAGATGAAATTCTTCTTTGAAACTAATGATACACCAGGTATCTCACCCTCCTTATTATGGGAAGCTTTTAAGGCATTCATTAGACGAACTATAATTTCATATCAAGCTTTCCAAAATAAAAAGAACAACACTGAACAATTGCAGCTAGAACAACAAATTAGACAATTAGATCTAGATAATGCCAAAGAACCAACCGTAGACAAACATAATAAGATAACAATAGTAAATTACAAATGAAATACAATTTTATCGGCAAGAGTAATAAGATTATTTCAAATTACAAAACAGGAAAACTTCGAATTCGGTGATAACTTAAACTCTTAGCATGTCAACTGAAAAAACGGGAAAAGGAAAATACAATTACTAAGGTTAAATCAGATAAAGGTAAATTATTAACATTACCTAAAAACATTAACAAAAGATTTGCTCAATTTTATAAAAATTTATATACATCTAAAACCTCAGCAGATAATATTAAAATTACAAACTTCTTAGACAATTGTAATCTTCCAAAACTTAACACGTTGGAACAAGAGGAATTAGGAGCTCAGATTACACTTAAAGAAATAGAAGAAACAATAAATTTGTTGAAGAATGGGGAAAACGCCAGGACCAGATGGCTTCAGTAATGAATTCCATAAACAAGTCTACCAGATAATTTCACCACACTTACAAAATTTATATATACATGCTTTTAAAGAAAATATACTACCAGAATCACTAACCGAGTCAACTATTACACTTATACCTAAAAAGGATAAGGATCTAGAAGACCCAGATTCATATGGAGCCATAGCACTCTTAAATACAGATCAAAAAATATTAGCAAGATTTTCTGTTGCAATTCTAAAAGGGAATTTCAACAGATGTGTCGGCTCTTGAGGTTTGCACAAGGCTATTTGCACTTAATAGAGGAATTTGGTTCCTTTTCAGGAAATAGAATAAATTGGAATAAAAGCGAGAAGATTGAGTAAATATGTTAGTAAATTAATAAACCCGGATCAATCGGGGTTTATACCCAAGAAATACTCATTCAACAATTTGAAATGTCTGTTTAATATAATGTACTCACATAAAACTGAAGAAGAAGATTTATCAATTATTTCACTGGATGCAGAAAAAGCATTTGATCAAATAGAATGGCAATATCTGTTTAAAGTATTGCAAAAATTTAATATGGGAGAGCATTTTATCTCATGGGTAAATTATTATGTGACAAGACGATTGCTAGAATACTGACCAATAATATATTATCTCCGAAATTCCAATTATCAAGGGGCAATAGACAGGGGTATGCACTATCGCCCCTGCTATTTGCACTTGTGATAGAGCCTCTAGCAGAAAGTATAAGAAGCCATCCGAATATTCATGGATATAATACCAAACACTTAAATAATAAAATTTCATTATACGCAGACAACATATTATTATACATTACAAATTCGCAAATTAGCATACCAAATATATTAAATTTAATAGAGGAATTTGGTTCCTTTTCAGAAAATAGAATAAATTGGAATAAAAGCGAAATCATGACGATAAAACCTCAAGAGCCGACACATCTGCTGAAATATCCTTTTAGAATTGCAACAGAAAAATTCAAGTATTTGGGTATCCAAACTACTAGAAAATATAAATCATTACTTAATGCAAACTACATGCCTTTATTAACTAAATTGAATGTGTTGATTAAATTCTGGAAAACATTGCCGATGTCGTTAATAGGCAGAATAAATGCGATAAAAATGATCTTTTTACCGCAAATACTGTACCTATTTCAATCAATACCAATATACTTACCAAAATAATTCTTAAAAAAATTAGACTCTGATATTACAAATTTCATATGGGACTATAGATCACATAGAATCCAAAGAAAACATCTGTGTAAACCTAAAGAATTCGGGGGACTGACACTCCCCAATTTGTTTTACTACTATTGGGCAGTGAAAATTAAAAATATAATTTACTGGTTGGACAGTTCTGATCAACAAGTAGACTGGATAAGAATGGACAAAGAGGATTGTTCCCCCTATAATATAGGAGCGATTTTTCTTTCTCCGATAATACTGAACAATATAATATATTAAAAGAATCCAATTATTCACAGTGTAATATACGAATTTGGAAGCAAATAAAATTAACTTTAAAATTAAGAAACTTATCGCTTCTTTACCCAATAGTCAACAATCCCTCATTCAAACCATCTATTATTGATAAAATGTTTATCCTTTGGGGAAAAATAGGAATTCAAATGATTGGTGACATGTATGAAATGGGAAAACTATCATTCCAACAATTACTACTAAACTATAATCTGAAAAGTAATCAATATTTCAAATACCTTCAAATCTGAGATTATTTAAAAAAACACATACAAGGATATCAAACTCTAACCTCGGATTTATTAGATGAAGGAATGAACAGAAAGACAGAATTAAGCAATTTAATATCATATTTCTATAATATAATTTTAAATATAGAAACACCAACAACAGAGGCAATTAGAAAGGACTGGGAACGAGAATTATTGATAAAAATTCCAGAAGATAGATTGGAAAAATACTTATTATATGTACATAAATGTTTGATTAATGTAAGGCATCACAATTCAATTTAAAATTTATCATAGGTTATATTATTCGAAAACTAGACTGAACAAAATATTTCCAAACGTTTCCCCCATTTATGACAAATGTCTATCTCAAAATGCGACTATAGCACATTCCTTTGTCTCCTTCCAAAACTTCATAAATTTTGGAACAAAATTTTTGGAACTTTTATAAAACTATTTAATATAAAATTGAACCCCAATACAGAACTGATTATCTTCGGATCAATGGAAGATGGACGTAAGCTAACTATGTTCCAAGAATCTCTCTTTAATTATGGTTTAATAACGGCAAAAAAACTTATACTTACATTTTGGAAAAATGCATCCACGCCAACATTTAAAATGTAGATTTCAAATATGTCGGAAACGTTACGTCTTGAAGAAATGAGATTCCTCCTATTAGACAAAGCAGGCCAATTCTTAAAAAATTGGTCTCCTTTCATCGACTTCTTACAAGCAAATGGTGCAACATAACCTTAGAAATTAAATAGTTCAGAACCGGGTGACGGGTGGGTATAGATATTAAACAGGTATTGTTACCTGTATTCTTTTTTCCTTCTTTTTTTTTCTCTAGCTTCTTTCTTCTTTCTGTTTTTCTTGCTATTCGTTACTACTCTCTTGTCTATCTATCTCTTTTTCGGGCTTTTCTTATTATATCACGAACTAGCACCATCACCATTTCTTACGGCACTTTCTATTTTCTTCTTTCTATCATTGCTCTTCATATTGGCTGGTTTATTATTAAATTAAAAATAAGAAGTTGTACAAGAATTGTAATATGTCTGTATGCATCAGGTACTTAAGTACCACATTACTGTATTTACTTATAACAAAAATAAATAAACAAATAAATAAATAAATAAATGATGAGAAAACATTGCTGTTACAACACATTCATGAGCTGATCGAACATGGAGGAAGACGTTTCATCCTATGAAAGCTTTGGACTATTCTGTTTTGGACTATATACTGGGAATCATGTCTGATTTTAAGGGTTTGGTATGCATGATATGACTTTGAACTAAAACCATTGTTTTAATAAGACCAATAACCAAGTTGTGCTTGCTTCTAGAAGGCGAAAGTGAAGACGGAAGAGTCGATGAAGAATTCTGATTGCGGATATATAGTGCATGCTATTTTTTCCTCGTTAGTATAGTGGTTAGTATCCCCGCCTGTCACGCAGTAGACCGGGGTTCAACTTCCCGGCGAGGAGTCACCAGGGTTTTAGACAATAGACAATAGAAAATAGGTGCAGGAATAGGCCATTTGGCCCTTCGAGCCAGCACCGCCATTCAATGTGATCATGGCTGATCATCCCCAATCAGTACCCCATTCCTGCCTCCCTATATCCTCTGATTCCGCTATTTTTAAGGGCCCTATCTAGCTCTCTTTTGAAAACATCCAGAGAACCTGTCTCCACCGCCCTCTGAGGCAGAGAATTCCACAGACTCACTACTCTATGTGAGAAAAAGTGTTTCCTCGTCTCCGTACTAAATGGCTTACTCCTTATTCTTAAACTGTGGCCCTTAGTTCTGGACTCCCACAACATTGGAAACATGTTTCCTGCCTCTAGCATGTCCAAACCCTTAACAAGCCTATATGTTTTATTCCCTGACCTTTTGCTTTCGATATATGTTAAGCCGTTATGGCAGCTTTTTTAATGTTTATTAGTAATTGCCACGTAATATACTCGGAGCAATTAGAGGCCGGTATGTAGTGGCCATTTGGCCTGTTTTGCATGTCATTGATGATGGCATGTGCCTTTAAATTTTAGACTGTACGTTATATTGTGGGTGGGATTTATGATGTGTTTTTGGGCGTGTTTGGAGCTAAGATGATGGCGCAGAAGTTTAGTTTTTAGTGTAGTTTGGAAACCACAGGAAGAAGGTTAATCCTTCGACCATGCGGGCCACATGCAGACCACATGCGGGCCATGTGCCCGATCATGCAAGATCATGTGAGTTTTAATGGAGATTATGCCAGTGTAATGGAGACACGAGGAGTTTTGTAATGTTTAAAGTAATAAACTGGAGTTCGATGAAGATAGCAGCAACGAGTTGGAAGAAATTTGGATGTATCTTACTTTCTATCAACAATAAAGCATTTATTCATCAAAAGACTGTAATTTGAAGCCATATCTGTGAAGAAGCTCTGAACGTCTCTATGAATGAGCTTGTATGCGTATTGAAGATATTCCCCTTATCCCTTCACATCCTTTTAGCGATTAGGGAGTTAATTTCCCCAAAAAGATATGAAAATCTGCCACTACAGAGAATACCTTAATATTATCTACCAGAGCTATCTCCTGCTCCTTTTTTTGCCATTCTGATTTCCGTCTAAATTATGCTCCTCTGTTACCAAAGCTCCTGCAGGGATACATTTGATCCCAGCTGCCTAAACGTACAAGGCATGATTAGCAAGTTTGCAGAAGACACTAAAGTGGGTGGTATTGTGGATAGTGAAGATGATTGTCAAAAATCACAGCTGGATTTTGATGGTGTATCATTTTGGACAGTCTTAATAAGGGCAGGACCTAGACGACAAATGAGGAGTGTTGTAGAGCAGAAGTGTATTGATGCAGGAGTGTAGGTACATAGTTCCTTGAAACTGGCATCATAGGTAGATAGGGAAGTCAAGAAGGATTTCAGGACATTGGCCTTCATCAGTCAGAGTATTGAGTTTGGAAGTTGGGAGGTCATATTACAGTTGGTGAGGCCACATTTATTGTGTTCAGTTTTGGGCATAGAAAATATGTTGTCAAGCTGGAAAGGGTGCACAGAAGATATATGAGGATGTTGCAGGATTCAAGGGTCTGAGCTATTCTGAGGGAGAGGTTGAGCAAGCTAGAACTTTATTTCTTGAAGTGCAGGAAGGTGACGGGTGATCTTATAGAGGTGTACAAGATCATGAGAGGAATAGATTGGGTAAATGCACCGAGTCTTTTGACCAGAGTAGGGAAATCGACAACAAGAGGATATAGATTTAAGGTGAGGGGAGGAAGATTTAATAGGGACCCAAGGGGTAACCTTTTTACACAAATGGTGGTAGGTATATGGAACATGCTGCCAGGTAGGTACTAACATAGGTATAAGGACAGCATAGGTTTAGAGGGTTATGGGCCAAGCACGGGCAGGTGGGACAAGTGTAAATGGGGCATGTTTAGGCACGTTGCTTGGCATGGGCAAATTGGGCTGATGGACTGCTAAACAAGATGAGCGCCCATGGTACTAGAGGGAGGATACTAGCATGGATAGAAAGTTGGCTGAATGGTAGAAGGTAAAGCGCGGGGATAATGGGGGCTTTCACCAGTTGCTGCCAGTGACTAGTGGTGTTCCGAAGGTGTTGTTGTTGGGGACGCTACTCCTCCAGCGGGTGATGGAATTGATGGCTTTGTGGCCTAGTTTGCAGATGATATGAAAATAGGTGGAGGAGCAGGTAATGTAGAGGAAGCAGGGAGACGGCAGTAGGCCTTGGACATTTCGGAAGAGTGGGTAAAGTGGCAGATGGAATACAGCGTAGCAAAGTGTGTAGTCATGCACTTTGGTAGAAGGAATAAAGGCATAGACTATCATCTAAATGGGGAGATGATTCATAGATTGGAGGTGCAAAGGGACTGGTGCAGGATTCCCAAAAGGTTAATTAGCAAGTTGGTAGTAAGGAAGGCAAATGCAATGTAAGGATTTATTTCAAGAGGGATGGAATATAGGGTTGTAATGTTGAGTCTTATAAGGTACTGGTCAGACTGCATTTGGAATATGATGAGATGTTTTGGGCCCCATATTTGAGGAGGAATGTACTGGTATTGAAGAGGGTGCAGAAGAGATTTACAAGAATGACCCCAGGAATTATTGCGTTGATGTATGATGAGCATTTGATTATCAGGGTTCATATGAGGTGGCACTGTTGATTTTGGGCTTGTCCCAGCAGCTCAGTCCTGGTCGTGAAGGAGGAGGCGTGGCAAATACAGGTTTCTTCCTGCAGTGCAAACTTGCCTCGAGAGGAGGCACTGGTGGTCAGGCTTATCCTGGTAGCTCAGCTTTGGGCTTGAAGAGGCAGCGCTGGCAGTTACTGGCTTCTTTTTCTTCCTGCAGGAATATCTGGGTTTTATGAGAAGGGTGATGAGGTTCAGGTGGGCCAATCTGATGTCAGCTAATTGGACCCAGCTGCTGGGGATTGGCCTCTGTTGGACTGTCCGCCCGTGATTGGATCAGAGCAGCAACCGCGGAACTATATTATACATAGTTTTTATCCTCCATTATAATTTCTCCACTCCCTATAGATAAAGAATTTTAAAAATGCATATATACTCAGGTATTACCCAAGACTAAAGAAGCATTAGTCTAAAATGCAGTTTCTTTTTTGCACTAGTATGCTTTGAAGCATTTTAGTGTTTGTTTCAAATGTTCAACTTTAAATCTCTTCATTAATCAAGACAAATTTCACTACACCATTTGGTGTATGTGATAATAAATGTCCTTTGTCCTTTGTCCTTTGTAATCCAGTTGGGAATGCTACTGTTTAACAATATTTTGTTGTGCTTCAACTGGGAACCATGAAAAGGTTGCAGTAGCAAAGACAACCCCCAGGTGGCAGATTTGTACACCAAATTTGCTGATTTGTGGCGTCCTGCACTGATTAATAACTGCCTGCCTCTCTTTTGTTTCATTTCTGCCCAGGCATTTTTATGTTTTTGATTTGTTTTCTATAATTATAATTATTTTAATTTTTTTTAGATTCACCAAAACACCTGCAGAAAAGTCCCAACCCAAAACATCACATATCTTTATCAACGGAGACAGTGTGGAGAGAGTATCCAGCTTTAGGTTTCTGGGCACACATATTTCAGAGGACCTCACATGGTCCACCAACACCGCTGCGCTGGTCAAGAAGGCACAGCAATGACTGTTCTTCCTGAGAACACTGAAAAAGACAGGTCTGCCCCAACAGCTGCTGACAACCTTCTACCGCTGCACCACAGTGAGCATCCTAACATATGGCATCTCTGTGTGGTATCTCAGCTGCATGGAGGCGGAGAGGAGAGCTCTTCAGCGGGCCGTCCACAGAGCGCAGAAGATAATTGGGACACAGCTACCAGCCTTGGAGGGCATCTACAATACACATGCCTCAGGAAGGCCGTCAGCATTCATAAAGACTCCTCACACACTTGCAATAGTCTGTTCGAACATCTACCATCCGGCAGACGTTACAAGGCTTTCTACGCCTGCACCTCCAGACTTAGCACCAGCTTCATCCCCAGAGCTATAGCTGCTCTGAACCGGCCCTGCTGAGTGCCCCCCACCCCCATGAACTGTCTCCCTCAGATGGTCACGTCGCACATCGACCCGGCACAGACCTATTTGCACTTTATACTGTTTTAACTTTTTTTTAAATCTTGTTACTCTGGATATCTAAATGTTTAGCTAATTAAGTTATTACATCGGATGGAAGCTGCATTCCAAATCTCTTTGTACCTCTGTGCAATGACAATAAAATATATTATTATTATTATTATTATTATTATTATTATTATTATTATTATTATTATCCATGTTATCCAGAGATGCTGCCTGACCCGCTGAAGTTACTCCAGTAACGTGTCTTTAATCGTAAACCAGCATCTGCAGTTCCTTGTTTCAACCTAAATATTAACCACTCTCTGAGTGCAAAAGTTTTCATTAAGTTCCCTCTTAAATCTCCCTCCTTTCACTTTAAGCCTATACCCTCCAATTTTAACATCCTCTAGCCTGGAAAAAGACTGCGAGCATTCACTTTATCCGTGTTCCTCGTGATCTTGTACACCTCAATAGAGTCACCCCTCAGCCTACTACGCTCCTAATAAAAAGTCCCAGCCTAACCAAACTCTAGCCATAATTCAAGACTGCAGGCCCTGGCAACATCCTGGTGAATCTCGTCTGCACTCATTCCAACTTAATGACATACTTTCAAAAGCCGGGGGATCAAAACTGTACACAATATTCCAAATGTTGTCTCACCTACTCTTTCTAATTAAGGTGAGTGTGCCAAAGGCCTAATTTACCATATTGTCCACCTGAGGCCCCGTTTTCAGGAAACTATGCACCTGCACTCCCAGATCACTTTGTTCTGCAACACTGTCCAGTGCTCTACTAGTTACTGTTTTCGTCAAGACTGTTTAATTGTCATATCTAATGGAAAAAAACGGAACAATTAAATTATTATTTGCAGCAGAATAACAGGTCTGTAAACATAGTACCCATAGATAACTTAATAATCACAAAGTAATGAAATATATATTAAAAAAAACAATATTTGTGCAAAAAAAATCCCAAAGTTCCTAGTGCCACCAAGTAGGTTTGTAGTTTAGTTGGCACTTATAGTGTTCAAGAGACTGATATTTGTTGCGAAGAAGCTGTGCCTGAACCTTGAGGTCCCACTTTTCCAATTTTGATGGCAGCTACAAATTTATTAACAATATAAACTACATTGTCATTCAAATCATTAATATAGATAATAAACAACAGTGGGCTCAGCACTGATATTCAATATGCCTTCAATCAGAAAAACAATCCTTCAAAACTACCGTTTGATTCCTTCCTCTAATTAATTCTGATTGCAATTGGCAAACGCACCTTAGATTTGATGTGATCTGACCTTCCAGACTAGCCTATCATGTGGGATCTTGTCAAAGGCCTTGCTAAATTCCATATAGACAATGTCCATTTCCCTGCCACCATCAATCCTCTTGGTGACTCCTTCAAAGACCTCTATCAGATTCATGAGACATGAATTTACACACACAAACCCATTCTGACTATTCTAATTGGTCCATGCCCATCCAAATGCTGGTAGATTCTGTCCTTGAAATTCCATTCCAATACATTTCCCACCATTAAAGTCAGCCCTGTAATTTCCTAGCTTGTCCTTGCTGCCTTTCTTAAATAATGGTACAATATCAGCTTCCCTACAGTCTTCTTGGACCTGTACTTAAGATTGTGCAAATAAACGGTCTGAAGCAACTATCCAGTCTGTTACAACATTTTGAGATTTAAAAATTTAAGTCTGCAATTTATCCCATCAGATAAAGCATAAAAAGAAGTTTAATTTGACACCTAATTCACTTTCATATCTTCAGTATTAAAAATGTTATGGCCATTCTCATAGGAAATTAGCATCTTGTTCCTTATTGCTTTTCCATTGACTGAACACAAAAGCTGTGATCGAGGACAGTCAAAAGCCCATAACTTTCTTAAAAATTAAGAGAACTGAAATAAATGTTCAGTTATTATAGATTGAAGCATTCTGAAACAAATATGAAACAATCTTACTTGGATGACGTGAAAGTAAAGCATATAATTAGTTAGTTATCTAATTATAGCTAATTATAAAATTCAATTACTAGATCTAAACATCTATCAATGTTTTAAGAAAAGATTAACATTTTTTTTAAACCCAAGTGTCCAAATAACATTCACATAAGAATTCACAATATAGCATGATTTTAAAACTCATTGTCCTGAATTTATAGGCCAAATGGAAGGAATTTAGTGTTTAATTCCCGTAAATTAATGGCCATTTTAATCATCTTGCGAGTGGGATTTTGTGGAACGCGATTGATTGGAACGTTGCGGTTTGCAGTGAATTTAAACCCCATATCGGCAGGCAAAACTCTGCCGGTTGTTCGTATGGGGCCTGAATCACCTTTTCACAATGTAAAATTTGAATTAAAGTAATCTTAAGAAGCACGTTTATGTGTAAAATAAACGGCTTACCTTTAGCTGTCCCGTATGTGAAATCCGTCCCCGTTGTCGCCGTTTACGGCATTAGAAACTGATTTTTATTTTACTCCAGCGCTGAAATTGTCCCGCGGTTGAAAAAAAAAATTCACAGACAGGCAGTCGGAACAATTCTTCAGCATAAGCTAGCAGCCCAAGAAAATAAAACTCCGGCAGGCAGGTGAAAACCGCATTTTAACCCCGCCCCCACCCCCCCCCCTCCAAAGGTGCCAAAGTCGCTCACACAGCCAGTGACAGAACTGCAACGCCGCTGAAGGTAAATTTTATAACATACCTACAACTACTCCTCCATATTCCACTGACCTCCCATTACACAGCACCATCCCGTAGCACTTTCCTGCCATTGCAGGATGTGGAAAACCCATCCTTTTGCCACTTATCTTCCCATTTGCCAAGGCCACAAACACTATTTCCAGATAAAAGACCAAGTCAGTTTATTGCGTTTGTTTTCTCCTTAGATCAGAATCAAACCTGGGTCATTAGAGCGGTAAGGAGCAGCACTATCTGCCATGGCACTGTCCGACCTAACTTATTTCCAAAGTCTTTGAACTAAAAATTGTGTATTTTAATCAATTTCTACATTTTGGAATATTTAATCTAAGAATGCTGGAGTATATTCCAACTCTCCCAAATCTTGTATTAGTAACAATGTTAATGTTCCTTTAGTAATTCTGCCTCAATTCCTGGAAGATGGATTGTTAATTAATGTCTTTGTTAGATTCTGGTCTCCTGCCACCTCAGTTCAAACATTTCTTTTTTAATAAGGGTCATATAACAAAGTTGCATGCTGCAAAAATACTTCAATATAATGTGCTCTATACTACATATTTAATATAATGTCAGGTTTCTCACATAAAGCCATCAAAGTAAATATTTATACTCAAACTTAGGTATGCTTTTTCAATTAAATTGGCAATGGATCAACAAGTCTTTTTGAATTTTTAAAGCATGAATACCTGTTGAACACCAGAGGGCAAGCTAACTTGGCCAAATCTGGCACAGCTCGTGGAGTCTCTATCACAGTGGCTTTTGACAAGGTGGCCCCATAAATGGCATGGGTTGATTGCTGACCATAAAATAAAGTAGCTGCAACCTGGAAAAACATGCATGGTTTACAGAAAAATCATTATTGGTGACCTTGAATTAAAGAATGATTGCACTCCTAGAAAATAGTCCCTGTCGTGATTTTCGTATTTTGTGTTTGTGTCGAGAAATGTGAGTTGGAACAGAACACATTTTGTGTTTATTTATCTATTTTTTTCACATAAATTATATTTCATATATCAAATTTTTTGGTAGTGATTTGTAAATGATATAAGCGGCAAATTTGTAAGATTCTCTGTGCCTAAGGGCTCAAAATCCATCTCCCAGATTGCCGACCTCTGCACTTTGACCTCGGATCCTGCACACTCAGATTCATAGGTCTGAACTGTCTAAGCAGCTATTGATGGATTCCTCTTACTAATAGTCATTCTTACTCTCCTCTTCAGTTTCGGCTTAAATTAGTTGATAATATCCGATAGGATGCACTCCAGAGTATCAGCAGACATCCTCGATTTACAGTTCTGAGCATTGTAAAGGTTTTAGATTTCAGCGATACACAATAGCACAATAGCCCTTTGGCCTGTGAGGGGGAATTATGAATAGTTTGTTGCCAAAATTAGCTTCCAAGTAACCTGGAGTGTAACAATACTGCAAGGTTGGTTCAGAGCAGCTGAAAGCAGTTCTAAGAAACCAAAGGAACTCCTATATGGGGGTAGATAGACAGAAAATCCTGGAGTAGATTAAGGCAGCATATCTGGAGGTAAGGAATGGGTGACGTTTCTGGTCGAAATCCTTCCCCAGAGATGCTGCATGGCCTCTGAGTTACTCCAGCATTTTGTGTCTATCTTCGGTGTAAACCAGCATCTGCAGTTCCTTCCTACACATGGTAGGATATTGACACGGACAGAGAACTGGTTGGCAGACAGGGAGCAAAAATTAGGAATTAGGTCCTTTTCAGAATGGCAGGCAGTGACTAGTGGGGTGCCGCAAGGCTCGGTGCTGGGACCCCAGTATATTAACGGTATATATTAACTATTTAGAGGAGGCAATTAAATGTAATATCTCCAAGTTTTCAGATGACAGCTGGGTGGTAGTGTGAGCTGCGAGGAAAATGCTATGAGGCTGTAGGGTGACTTGGATAGGTTGTGTGAGTGTGCAGATGCAGTATAATGTGGATAAATGTGAGGTTATGGGGAAGTTATTTGCTATGCCTTCATGGGTAGACAAAAGTGCTGGAGAAACTCAGCGGGTGAGGCAGCATCTATGGAGCAAAGGAATAGGTGACGTTTCGGGTCGAGACCCTTCTTCAGACTGATGTGGAGGTGGGGTGGGCAGGAAAAAGAAAGGGAGAGGCGGAGACAGTGGACTATGGGAGAGCTGGGAAGGGGAGGGGAAAGAGGGATAAAAGAAGGACTACCTGAAATTGGAGGTCAATGTTCATACCGCTGGGGTGGTGCTGGTGGTGAGTGAGAAGGTACTGCTCCTCCAATTTGCGGTGGGACTCACTCTGGCCATGGAGGAGGTCCAGGACAGAAAGGTTGGATTCAGAATGGGTGGGGGAGTTGAAGCGCTGAGCCACCGGGAGATCAGATTGGTTATTGTAAACTGAGCGGAGGTGTTGGGCGAAGCGATCGCCAAGCCAACGCTTGGTCTCACCGATGTAGAGCAGGTGACACCTAGAGCAGCGGATGCAATAGATGAGGTTGGAGGAGGTGCAGGTGAACCTCTGTCACATCAGGGAGGCTATGAAGGCTATGGAAGGCTATGCCTTCTTGGTTACTGCAAGACTAGTACTGGTTTGGAAATTAACTGTTAAATGCCCCCACTCTGAGCACTCTTTGCTCTCCATGAACAGAGCCTCACAGATGACTGCTGCTAGATGGACAAGATGATTGGCGATACTGGAAGCCCCAGATCTCCGCATTGTCCGTGCCAGCTCTGTCAACCATTTGACTATGCTCCCGCTTCCTGAGGGGGGAAGTTGAGGAGCATGACTGTGCCAAAATCTTGGAAGAAATGGAAGAATCCAGCCTGGCAGCAGAGAAATCACAGGATAATACTGACCTGATTTTTTTATACAAATAGCTCCTCCTTTGTGAATTATGGTGTCTGACAAGCAGGATGGGTGATTACAAGTCAACATGAGCTGACATTCCTGCTGGTAGACTGACTTTTGCTATTATCTCATGTTGACAAGCAGAATTACGAGCGTTAGCCAAAGCATGTGGAGAGCAGAAGTAAGAACAGCTAACATCAATACCGATTCTAGATATGCCTATGTCGTCACCCATGACCTTGCACAGTAGTAGCAGAAAATAAGTTTCCTCACAGCAACGGGAACAGCTATCAGAAATGGGAAGGAAGTTCAGAAAATCCTAGAAGCTATTTGTCTACCACAAGAAGTCACTATCCTAATGTGTTAGCACATATAAAGGACAATACTCCAGAGTTCTGGGGAAATGCAATGTCTGATCAGGCGGCTCGAGAATCTATCTCTTTACACTCTCCTGCTGACGATCATCTTTGCAAGCTGGGGACTTCAGATGTAGGTTGGGGTTGAAGAAATGCAGAACACTGTTCAAGAGAAGAATAGTGGTCTTGAATTGAAAAGGGTATTAAAGTGGGCAGTCATGGAGAGACCAGGTAACCAGTCACTCCTCAAGCAGTAATGCTCTATCTGGCTCACCATATTCATGCCTAGGGGCCATTTGGCCCTGTTACAAATGGTAACCCGGTTTCAAAGAAGCTGGTGGTCATAACCTTCAAAAATATGGCCAGCAGATTTATGACCCCCACTCTGTGTCTTGCCAAAAGATCACTCTGGGACCAGTCATATTATGGCAAATGGTCAGAAAGTATTACTCCTTGCAGATCTTTCAAAAACATCCAATTATAATCCAATAGTACTGGACCTGAAATGCGTGCCCAAAATATTGCAGATCCAAAATGCAGCAGTTTGCAGTATGAGATTGTATATTTAGTACAAAATGCTGCATAGTTATATTGTTTTTACCCACATGTGATCTGTGTTCACGTTGCTGCAATGTGTTTTAACAATGCCACACATTTCAATAATGTTTGTCCCATTGCATTTGAATGCTGCACTGTTAATCTTCTGCAATGCACAGGATGTGACCTCGTTGATGTGTGGGAAAGTATTATGACATTATTATTAGTAAATGGGGAAATGCAGGATGTGATTGTTGAACAGAGGTGTGAATCTACAGCCTTTGAATGTTGATAAAGAAATTTGTTTTTAAACTGATATAATTCCTATGAATAGCCCTTAAGTTTAACATATGCAGGATACATCCTTTAGCCTGCAATGTCCATGTAGACCATGATGCCAAGTTAATCTCCTCTGCCTGAGTGCGACCCATATCCCTCCATTCTCTGCATATTCAGGCACTATCATTTCTACTTTCACCACCAACACTGGCAGCACCTTTCAAACACCTGCCATTCTTTGTGTAAAATAAAAATCCCACTCATCTCCTTTAAACTTCCCACTCTGACTTTACAGACATGCCCTGTAGTCTTTGTCCAAGTATATCACAAACAATGTAAGTCCTGGTACAGCTCCCTGCTTATCACCACTTATCACCATATATCTTTCCTGTAAATGGAGTGACCAGAACTGTATGAAGGACTTCAAAAGCAGCCTAACCAAAGTCTTGGAGAACTGCATCATGACTTCCTGACACTTTTATTTCATGCCCAGCCAATGAAGGCAAGCATACCATATGCCTTCTTTATCACTCTACTGCTTCCGTTTCTACTTTCAGGGACCTATGGACCTAGATCCAAGATCCTTCTGCACATCAATGATATTAAGTGTCTTGCCATCAACCGTACACCTTCCCCTTATATTCGATCTTCCAAAGTGCCAAACTTGCTGCTCTGGTTCCCACCGCCTGCCATTCTAGTTTAAACCATCCAGTTTAGCACTAGCAAACCTCCCGGCAAGGACCTTGGTGCCTCTCTAGTTCAACCTGTCCCTCCTGTACAAGTCTCTTATGCTGCAGAAGAGATCTCAATTGTCCAAAGATCTGAATCCCTGTCCCCTGCACCAGCTCCTCAGCCAAGCATTCATCTGTCCTAACCTCCTACAGCTCCCCACACCAGCATGTGGCACTGGTGGTAATCCAGAGATGACCACCGTCAAGGTCCACGTCTAGTTATAAACCAAATGTCATCAAAAGTAGAAAAGATATTGAAGAACAAATTTGCAGGTATGTTTCAGAAAGCTGCAAAAACAACAGGGTGCATTAAAAACAAACTGTGAAACATGGGGAAATTCCTGACATGTACACAGACAAACAATAAAGAAGGAAGCAAGTGTGTAGGAAGGAACTGCAGGTGCTGGTTTACGCCAAAGATAGACACAAGGTGCTGGAGTAACTCAGCGGAACGGGCAGCATCTCTGGAGAGAAGGAATAGGTGATATTTTGCATTGAGACCCTTCTTCAGATTGAGAGTCAGGGTAGAGGGAGACCTAAGATATGGAAGGGTAAGATGTGAAAATGCAGATCAAAGTAAACGATGATCAAGGAAATGTAGAATGCTTCATTGTTAGCTGAGGGGAAGGTGACAATGGGGCATACAATCAGCAAAATGAATCAGGACAGTGAAACTAGTCGGAGAACTAGGGTGGGGGAGGGATGGAGAGAGAGGGAAATCAAGCGTTACTTGAAGTTAGAGTAATCAATATTCATACTGCTGGGTTGTAAGAAGGAGGAAAAGCTGGATCAGTTTTAGGGAAATTGTATGATTCAAATAAACCATATTCAAAGGTTTTAAAGGTCTTTTATTGTCACGTGTACCAATTAAGGTACAGTGAAATTCATATTACCATACAGCCATATTAAAAAAACCAACAAGCCACACAACTACATAAAAGTTAACATAAGCATCCATCACAGCGGGTTCCCCACATTCCTCACTGTGATGGAAGGCAATAAAGTCTAATCATCTTCCCTCATTTTGAGTGGGAGAGAAATTGGGAATCAGTGATCATAATCTCATTAGGTTTGGAATAGTGTGGTTACAGAAATAGCCAAAGGAAATTCAGATGTCAAACTTCAACAGATGGTCTAATTTAATTGAGCCAAATTAGCATCTATCTCCAATTGATTGAAGTCAAGAATTGGCAAATTACAGAAAAATGAGCAAAAGGAGAAACATTCTACTCAGAGAAAAAGACTGAATTGAAAGCCAGAGCAATCTGGATAACTAAACCTATAATGAATAATAAATAATAGAGTAATTTATGTAAATTATGCTGAGGAAACAGCAGCATTGCGTGCAAGTGAGAATTAAAGTCCCAATCAGTCCAACTTCCTAAACATTCCCTTTGGGAGAGATGTATAGAATTTAAATTTCTTGTAGGTATGGGCATGCTCCTAACATTGCTGATTTAACCCATTCACAGTGATTGCACTAACCACCGTCTTGAGATGCCCCCAGTCCTTTAAACAGAGACTATGTCTGCTCAACCAGTGGGGGCAGAGTTAAGGGCCTGTCCCACTTGGGCAATCTAATCCGCGAGTTCTGGCGCGTTTTCCCTCGACACATACTCGCAGCATAGTCGACACAAGGTCGTAAGAGGTCTCCGCGTACTCGAGGCCTCAGCTAAGTCGCAACGTTTTTTTCAATATATTAAAAAATGCCCGTGAGTAAAAAAAGGTCACCATGGAAAAAAATCAAACCTTTTTTACTCATAGGTTTAGTCATAGTAGGTCGTAGTAGGTCGACATGTTAGTCGTAGGTAATCAAGGGTAGTCAAAGTAGTCAAAGGTAGTCGTAGATAGTCTTCATCATAGTCGAAAGGAGGTCGAAGGAGATCGAGGAGGTCGTCTTCAGTCTCCACTGTTCGGTGTCCAATTTTCCAGAAGTTAGTCATAACTGGTCGTAACTAATCGAAGCTGGTCTTCAACAGAGTCGAAGGAGGTCGAGGAGGTCTTCTACATAGTCGAAGGAGGTCTTCAACATGTCATTTTTTCAAACTCTTCTAAACTCGCCAATTAGGTCCCCCAAGTGGGACAGCCCCTTTAGTTTACACAGTGCCCTCCCTCTCCAATCAGGAATTATCTCAGGTAGTTCTGGAATGAATTATACTATCTTTCTTACATGTGATTTGCACATACTCTTACTGCGGAAACCAAATTGCACCGTGCAGCCAACATGAGCAAATTTGATGGTATCGGGACTGAACGCACTAGCCTGCATGAATACATAGGTTTAGGCATCTTTCAATAGAACATATTGCATTAATCATCTTCCATCAAAATGAATGCGCTATGTAAAGAGCTTGCAATCTTCTTCACCAGATATTACTTTTTGTGTTTTACAATCATAGCACCTTATGCCCAGCACAGTACTTGAATACTCTTCCTAAACTGCTCCTCAGTTTCAGAAGAGTAACACCCACCCCAATGCTTCCCATTATTAAACTGCTTAAAAGCTAATTTTGTTGTTGTTTACTATGAGATGCACCCCATTACCCCTCTATTTCTGCACTGTATGGGATCAGCCATTTTCCTGTCACTTCAGAATATGTGCTTCTTTAAAGTAAGCATGTTTCTATTTATGTAGCACTGAGCAGCATTTGAACACTACCAATTCAAGTTGGGATCAATGTTCTTGTTCTTGCTGATATGATTACAGATTATTATTCAATTCCAACATATTCCAACCTACACTATTTATCCTTATCTAATTGCATTATTTCTTGAATTAGTTGTGTGGATTTTAAGTGTGGTCTGGAAACAAAATTATTTTAGTTGTTTACCTGGTTTGAGGTGGAGGGGAAGAGAGCTACTGTCAAGGTGTTGTGGAAAAGTACAACAAGATTATGTTGTGTCCTATCCATGGTGTCATCCTATCATGAGAAATCAAAATGAATTGGTTAGATCTTCCATTTACATTATTTGTGTGGTAGAAGATTGCAGTAAGTGCACATAATTAGACAAGGTGGTTTGAGAAGGTAATTCATCCTTTAAATGCTAAAAGTAACCCTATCACTTCACTTCTGAAACTCCTCTTCAGGTTGAATTTGAATTGAAGTTAAAAAGCCTAAGGCTTTTAACCAGGATCTGTAGAACAAAGCACAGACTATAAATGGAATGGGTAAACGTAGTATCTACATTGAAAAGAGAGGGAGGATTAACAAGTGCAGTTATATGGTGCTTCAGGAGAGCTAATTGTTCCTGCACCCTCTGTTCATGCTGTGTGGGGGACGGAATGTTCAGAGCAGGATATTGCCTTGATTCCCTGGGGGCTCTGCTAATAAAAGCAAATAGTCTCTACCTCTTACTTTTCTTTCCTGGTTTAAGCTGGTGTCTTTTTTTCAGCTGTGTTTTAAGGAGGGGGAAGGGTGGAAACCAAAAAGATGGTTTTGTCCCCTTCTATTTTTAAATTTTAATTCCCATGATTACAAGTCTGTCTTCAAACAAGGGACCTCCTTACTCAGGAATTCTTTGCAGGGGCTATAGAAGTCATAGCGAGGGTCATAGAGTCATAGAAATAGGTCCTTCATCCCAATTTGCCCACGCTGGCCAACATGCCCTCATTTACACTAGTCCCACTTGCCCATGTATCTGTCCAAATGTCTCTTAAATATTATAGTGCCTGCACCAACTACCTCCTCTGGCAGCTCATTCAATATACCCACTACCCTTTGTGTAAAACAGTTACATCCCAGGTCCCTATTAAATCTTTCCCCACCTCACCTTAAACCTATGTCCTCTGGTTCTCAATTCCCCCTACTCTGGGCAAATGACTCTGTGCATTTACCCGATCTATTCCTCTCATGATTTTGTCCACATCTATAAGCTCATCACCGCTCATCTTCCTGTGCTCCAAGGAATAAGGTCAACCTCTCCCTAAAGCTCAGGCCCTCGTGTCCTGGCAACATCCTTGTAAATCTTTGGTGCACCCTTTCCAGCTTGACAACATCCTTCTTGTAACATGGTGACCAAAACTGAACAAATGTGGCCTCACAAATGTCTTATGTAATTGTAACATGACCTCCCAACTTCTATACTCAATACTCTGACTGATGAAAACCAATGTGCCGAAATCCGTTTTGACCACCCTATCGACCTGAGATGCCATGTTCACGGAACTATGTACCTGCACTCCTAGATCCTTCTGCTCTACAACACTCCAGAGTTCAGCCATTATCACAGATTATAAAATAATGGATTTAAATGTTTCTCACCAGTTTACTCCTCTTTCTTCCTCTGATGTAGCATAATTAAAAATGTGAAAGAAGTGAATTCAATTACTAAAAGCAAATAAGTGAATGTGCACTCAACACAGACCTCAAATGAAATTTTCCTAATTTCCCTGATTCTCCAGAGTTTTCCAGAATGCCTGCCAAATGCCTGAAGCCCTGGATTTTCTTTTGGGATAATGTTCCTCAAAACTTTGATGGGAAGGATATGTCTGTGGCAGTGAGGCTCACTCTGATCCATCTGTTCAACATGGGACAAGATCATTGTGATTTCCCAGTTACACACTCTTTTGGGATAGGGAGGAGACAATGTGAGGATGGATATTGACAACTGGGTGAGGGACTCAGTGGGCCCAGGAAATGGTGCTGAGAGTGGAGACAATTCAGTTCCACTCTACATTTGTGGGATCTGAGGAGACTGAGGAGGCTTTCCGTGCATTCTTGCATGTTTTTCTTTTCCTGCCTGTTAATCTCAACCCCTAAAGGTTTTGGGACATTACTAGAGTGGTAGAGTCATATGGCACAGAAACATTCGCTTTGACCCAGCTTGACCATGCTAACTAAAATACTCCATCTATGATAGTCCCACCTGCCCGAAATTGGCCAAACCTTTCCTATACATGTAGCTGTCCAAATGTATTTTAAATGTTGTTATTATACCTGCCTCAACTACCTCATGTACCAGCTCGTTCCATATACCCATCACCCTCAGTGTGAAAATGTTGCCGCGCCCACACCAGCTTCCTGTTAAACCATTTCCCTCTTACCTTAAACCGATAACCTCTGGTTCTTCATTCCCCTACTCTGGGTAAAGACTTTTGTGCATTCGCCCTATCTATTCCCCTCATGATTTTACACACCTCCTTAAGGTCACCCCGCAGCCTTCTGTACTCCAATGAATAAAGTCCTAGTCTTCCCAACCTCTCCATATAGCTAGAGCCCTTGAATGCTGACAATATCCTCGTAAATCATCTCTACACTCTTTCCAGCTTAATGACATCGTACCTACAGCAGTTTGACAAAAACTGAACAGTATATTCCATATGCCGTTTCACTGTGCTTGAAATTGAAATGAAAATGGAAAAGGAAATTAAATGAAAATGCAATGAGCTGTTTGGCCTGACCTGTGCTTGAAATTGAAATGGAATTGAAATGTGTTGTTTGACCTGCCTGAAACCACTAATTTCGGCCCACAAGGCCCCTATTAGCCGAGAAACCAATCCCCTTTTCCCAAAATGCCCATATTAGCCCAGGAGGAGCATTTTGGCCCAAAAGGCCCATGTTAGGCCAGGAAAAGTCCTGAAAAAGTGCCTTTCACTGAGATTTCACTCAGATTTTCTTTTAAAGAGACCCTTCGACCCATCAGTCATGTACTAGACCTGGAGATGTTCCTTCGACCCATCAGTAAATATTCCCCCTACAAGTATTAAACCTCACCCCAGTATTTTTCTTCCTCCCTTCATTGGCTCCCTGAGAGATCCAGGCCAGGACAGACATTCCTCTTCATTCTCCACCCTCTCCCCCTTCTCTCTCACAGAGTCTCTCATCTGTTTTGGGCAGAATTTCTGGCAGTTTCTAAGCTGCCAGCCCAGCAGCCCTGAGTGACTGAGCTGCCAGCCCACCAGGCCTGAGTGACTGAGCTGCCAGCCCACCAGTCCTACGTAACTGATCTGTCAGCCTACCAAGCCTGAGTAACTGAGCTGCCAGTCCACCAGGCCTGAGTGACTGAGCTGCCAGCCCAAGAATCCATTTGGCGCACAATGTCCATACTAGCCCTCTGGAAACCAGTCCCTTCAGCCCACAACACCCATGCTAGCTTTCCAGAAAGCCCCCCCCCCATTGGCCACCAATATTGGAATTGGTGGACAGGTGGAATATTGCGTTGGGGGACCAGCCCTCCCGTGTGAACATGGGACCCAATGGGTCCCACTTAGTCTAGTCTGTAAATAAAACTGAATGGCTCAGACATCTTTTCATTTGCACAATTGATGTTATTGTATTAATTTTAATATATTAATATTTAAAATTTTACAGCCCATCTGTGGTCCCTAGCCCTAACTCTAACCGGTGACAGGGTGCATGACATGATGAGACACCCAGATGTCGCCCCTGGATTTTGAACATTCCAAAATCCAGGGGCGACAGGGAACCACCGCGCGTCACCTGCTCATCACCGTGCGTCACTACATGCGTCACCACGCATCACGCTGCGTCACGAACCGACCACGATGCGACAACCACTTGTTAGGCTGTCGCCGAAAAGGTTGCCCAAGTGGGACAGGCCCTTCATGCTGCGAAACCTGAGGGCAAGGCTTTCAAAGGCGGCGTCGGCGACAAACCTCTTCCTGGCCAGGTTCTCGATCACCTCGGGCTCGAGTCCGCAGTGCTCGAAAAAACTGTCCAAGCCCAAGCAGGCTCAGTACAAGCGACAGTTGAGGTCGGAGTGCAAGCATCGCTATCCGCCTTCACCAACCCGCTGCTTGAGCGCTCCTTGGGACAACCTGCTGCTGCTTCTCGGGGCGCTGCTGGCATGGTTACTTGTGCACCCTTGGGTGCTGCTGGTGTAGTTACTTGTGCACCTTGGGGTGTTGCTGGCGAAGCTGCTGTTTCTCCCTAGAGTGCTGCTGGTGTGGTTACTTGTGAAACCTTTAGTGCTAACGGTGTGGTTACTTGTGCACGCTGGGGTGCTGCAGTCTCTGTACCCTCTGCTAATTCTCCCCCTTCCGACGTTGCTGCACCCATTGCCGGCCCCTGCTGGTTGTCACCCTGGCCACTAGAGCCAGGCAGCAGCCGCCGGACCAGGCTGCCACCGCCCTTGAAACTGCTGGCACTGCTGGTGGCTGCCGCTCCCCACACGAGCTCACACTTCTGCCAGTACATGACCAGCGAGTCGGGCATGAGCTGCCTCTTTGAGCTGGAGCGATGCACGATGTCAAGAGGGAGCCCCTGCTGCCCGCTCTGCTGGGGGCTGCCGGAGGCCATGTAAGTCTTCGTGTTGCTGCTGGCACCGATGCCGCTGTTGCTGTCTTCCTCGGAGGCAGAGCTGCCCAAACTATTGGGCTCCACTTTGCACCTCCTCGTCATCTGGCTCTTCACGTACTTGGCCTTGTCGGCAGCCAGTCTCTCCACGACGCTCTGCCGACCCCGCCTGTCCCCCTCCATTTGACTGCGGAGGTAGCCAGGACCTTTGGTCAGGAGCCTGAGCGGCAGAGAGATGCTCGCCTCGGGCGGCATGCTTGCAGTGTGTGCGATCTCGCTCGGCATCTTACTTTGATCCAGCCAACGAGGACAAACACGTTTTCACATCCGTGAAGAAGCAAAGACCAGGACTTCCATGAGCAATGACAGGCTGTCTGCAATCGCCTTAGTCCACATTCACTATGACTTTGCCCATAACTTGGAGAAAGTAGTGACTAGGTTTGCTCAGTTGCATTCTTGGAAAATGGAATTGGAAAACATGATTTATGTAAAAATGGCAATATATGTAGGCCTGCCACGAGTGTCCGTCGCCTTCATCACTACACCAGGACTTCCATGAGCAATGACAGGCTGTCTGCTCTTGCCTTAATCCACATTCATCATGACTTTTCCCATGACCTGGGCAAAGTGGTGACTAGGTTTGTGCAGTTACCTTCTTGGAAAATGCAACTGGAAAATATGATTTATGGCTAAATGGCAATATATGCCAGCCTGCCACGAGTGTTGTCGAAGTCTGGGAGAGGAAGCCTGAAATGTCTCATACTCCCCTCACACTTTGGGAGCCCAAACAGGGCACTGCAAAAAGAGGTAGAAGTCAGGCCACCTACATCAGTGTACTAGCTGCAGAATGACAGAGGCCTTGGACAGCATTAACAAACTGAGGACTGCCATTAAAGATAAAGTCACACTTTGGGAGACCAAACGGGGCACTACAAGAAGAGGTAGTGGTAGGGCCACCTACATCAATGTACTGTGGAACGATACATGTTTTAACAGCATTAAAAAACTGAGGACTGCCATGCTAGATAAACTGGTCTAAGGTGCTATGTTCGTGGAACCTGGGATGGCATATAAGCTAAGGCCAACAAATCCCCTTGCATTAGTAGAAGTAGTGGTAAATGGCAATATACATTCAGGAGCACCTAAATGATTTTGCAGCATCATGCCAGCATGCTGAGTGCTGAGTGACAGTGAACTAAGAACTCATTCCAGTCATGCTAGTCAGCATGGCTCACCAATAGTAACGCTGAGTGATTGTTTTTGAATTGTACATACCATGCTACTCACCTTTATGTGACATTTACCAGGAGCACCTGAATGATTATGCAGCATCATGCCAGCATGTTTGATTGTTTGGTAAGCTTTATGATGAATTGTGAATTTTATATGTTATGTTATTATATATGTTTATATGTTATTGAATCAAAATCAAGAATTATAAATTCACATTTCAAAAATAGTTTCACAATTCAGTAGTACTGATTTTCAGTATTCCATACTGATATTTGAGAATACATGACGTTGCATGCAAAATACTGATTTTCAAAACTCCAGCTTCTGTGCAGTACGTTCTATTGCATTTATGTGAGAAATACCGATTTCCCAAACAAAATACTGATTTTCAGCCATCAAAATTTGGAAATGCTTAGTAAAACTTGGCAGCTCTGCAATTGTCCACAATCACATTGTGTTTGAGAATTCAAAATGTGATTTGTGATCTTGTTTATGAGTCATCATGGAACTAGATTTTGTTATAATAGTTTGACTGTAAAATAGGTTAGTTTGAAAGCGATCATAATAATGTGAATCCAACTCATTTCTGGAAGGTATTTCAGGGTGTAACTGAGTTCAGCAGTTAATGGGGAAAAGCACCAATATATATGAGGGAGTAATGATCTCAAAGTCAAAGTCAAATTTATTCGTCACATGCACCCGAAAGTTTTGGCTGATGTTACATAAGTTTTCAAAGTTCTAAAATTTGAAACAATTTCCTCAGAGGTTTTACTTGGCCAAGTAAGAGAAAGGGTGGAATTAGTTGGAATTTGGGGAACTCAATCAAAAGATTGGTCCTAAAGACATGGTGTTCATTATTTAGTGCTGAAAGAAATTCAAGACTTCAGTAGGCTAATGAAAATGAGTGAAGGTTTGTCAAATGGATGGCAATGTGACAATAGGGGCAGAGAAACAAATGGACTGTTAGAAAACCTGTAACTTTGAAACATGTTCTTTTTGATAGTCATTATTCTGCAGTTACTCACAATACTTTGCTTATTCATCTAATTCAAACCTATTTAGCATAAGTTTCTCTTACAGAAAGTACATTAATTAAATAATTTAACATATTGTGTACTATAGCAAAATATATCAATCCAGCAAGCTATGGGACCTAACAGGAATGGAATGCTGGAGAAATGATCACAGTTGGCGGGTCAAAGATAATTGAGGAAATTTGAGGAGATGATAAGGGTTAGGGTTGGGGTTGGAGCATGATGATGATGGGGGTGTGCCTGGAGTGATGCTTGTTGGGCATTGAAAGGTTGTGAGGTGATGATATGATACGATGTGATAAAACTTTATTCATCCCCGGAGGGAAATTAGTCTGCCAACAGTCACAACACACAAGGTGCACAAAAACTTGAAATAAGCGAGTTTGGTATTCCGACTGCGCATGCCCAGGACATAGGTCACTCGTGATAAACATTCAAGGCAACTGAGCTGCTACATGAACACATACCTGCATTTAATCCGTAGTCAGGATCGAACCTTGGTCTCCGGCGCTGGAAGCAGTTGAATTGCTACTGGATCGTCCCCTCCCGAGTGTCCCATCCCTGTCCAGGGGCGGCCGGAGATGTCCGGGGTGACCCTGGACTGACAGGACACCGACCTGGAGCAGTGGGCAGCCCAGACTTACAGCCAGTGGGGAGAAGAAGCGTTAACTCCAGCTGAATTCTGCCTGTCCCACCGGGTTAACTGACAGCCCTGGACTGACGGGACACCAGCCTGAAGCAGTAGAGTTAGTGCTTCTTCTCCGCGCTGGCTGTAAGCCTGGGCCGCCACTGCACCGGGCCGGTGTCCCGTCAGTCCAGGGTTGTTGGTTAACCCAGCGGGACAGGCAGAGTTGAGCTGGAGTTAGCTCTTCTTCTCCGGGCTGGCTGTAAGCTTGGGCCACCACTGCTCCGGCCCGGTGTCTCATCAGTCCAGGGTCACCTCGGACATCTCCGGCCGCCGCCGGACAGGGATGGGATGCTCGAGAGGGGACGGGGACAGTCCAGTAACAATTCAACAGCACTTGCAGCGCCAGAGACCCAGGTTCGCTCCTGACTACGGATGAAATGCAGGCCTGTATTCATGCAGCAGCACAGCTGTAGAGAATGTTTATCGCAGGTGAACTTTGAAAAATCCCATGATTCCTTGCGTTTTTCAGAATACCGAACTCGCTTATTAAAAGTGCAAAAAAAGAACAAGCGATTGTTGGCTGGTTGGCTGTGCACAGCGTCTAAACCATAACGAACAACAAACAAATGAACACAGGCTTATCCCCTGGACAGAGGATTCTAAAAAGTGTCCCCTCCCCTATGCTGGGTCCCCATTGGTCTCCACGCCACTCCCCCCAGGAGCAGGGAATGGGATTGGATAAATATTTGACAACCCAGGGGGACATTAGGTTGGTGGGGATGATTTGTGGTGTGTGTTTATGGGTGGGGAGGTTGGGCGGGGATGTTGGCACAGCTGCCGTAGGTTAACGGATCAAACTTGAGGAAGGTGGACATCTTGGATTTCCTAAAGGCAGTCCAAGTAGGTTTGAGTCAGGATCAAAATCGGGACACTAAATCAAGATTAATTCCTATGTTAGGACCTAAGATGTCAGATAACTCCAAGACATAATCTTTTTTACCCAAAGTGGGAATGTCAAAGACTGAAGGGCATTATTTAGTTAAGTTTAATTTAGAGATACAGCATGGTCCTTCCGCCCACTGAGTCCAGTGCCGACCAACGATCACCCCGTACACTCTATCCTACACACTAAGAACAATTTACATAAGCTAAGTGACCTACAGATCTGCACTATTTTAGATTGTGGGAGGAAACCGGAGCACCTGGAGAAACCCCATGTGGTCACAGGGAGAATGTTCAAACCCCGTGCAGGGAACTCTCACAGTCAGGATCGAACTCGGGTATCTGGCGCTGTCAGGCAGCAATTCCACCGATGCGCCACTGAACCACACCGTATGTAAGTTAGTAAATGCATTTGTATTTTCGTCTTGCAATTCTTTTGCTGTCAATGTACCTAATGCACGTTTGTTACATTGAATTATGTCCGTATCATTTTATTCGTTGATTGGGTGTATCAATATGCACCATGTTTGTGCATTTTAGGTCGTTGTATATGTACCCTGGAGTAGATTGATCGCTGTTTTAATGTTTCCTGGAGCTTTTCTATTTCTTTAGTTGTCAGCAAATGTTTTTTTCAGAAATCAACTCGGCAAAACATCCTATTTCCATTGTATTATTTTGTTCGCTTTACCAATTCTGATAATGGGGGTTTGACCTGAAACGTAAACGCTGGTGTTCTTTTCACAAATGCTGTCCAGCTTCTTCAGTTGTTTTTCATTATTGTTCGTTTTTTCGGAGTTGTTTATTTCCTTTACACACACAGTGTTCCAAACCTTTCTGCCTTGGGTAGTATTGACTCGCTGGAGCTCTGTTCCTACTCTTCTGATCTGAGCGGATCTGTAGGCATGCAGTGTCTGCATGAGTATGTTTGCTCTCTTAAGTCTGCAGTGTGTACGTGCATAGGAGCGCGAAAGTCCAGAGACAGAAGAGATTGCAAATGCTGGAACTTGGAGTGGAGGGAAATGGACAGAACACGTTTCGAACGGGACACTGTTTCAGCGTGAAAGTCTATGTGAATGAGTCTGTTTACCCGGGATGCCGGGAATGTTGTAGGGTCATGGAACATTGAGTGGAACTAGAGATCAGTCTGAAGAAGGGTCCCGACGCGAACCGTCACATGTGCATTCTGACTCCAGATGTTGCCTGACTCGCTGAGTTCCTCCAGCACTTTGTGTTTTGATTGAGTGGGAATAAGCAACTTGTCCCTTTAAAAATCCATATTTGTATATATTATAACTGCATCCACAACTTTTGTAGCCGAGCCTTACTCAATGTTATTGGACAAGCTGCATGTCCCATCTTGCGAACTGAATATCATTTTCGTGTCTGATTACGGGTCGACATCTATTAACGATCGATTTACAACCAGTGGAGTTCAATGTCCTTTTTTTTGTTGCCGAAGGATCCAACCCCGTACTGCCTGAATTATCCAGTCCCTCTTTTGCGGCTGCCCGTTCCACTTTGCCACTGCATCGAGTAAAGTCAGATTAGCGCTGGCTGCGCTCTCACGGCGTGTCAGTGGGAGAGGCGGATGACCTAAAATCTCTTTCAGTGACTGCACCGAGTCTTGAGCGGGATAGGAAAAAGTGCCGTACTCCTGAGTACATCCAGTGGAAAGCAGGGCAGAATGGAGTGAAAACTATCTGAGTGAGCCCACCGGTTAAAAACGGGACGTCTAACCCAATGAATCCAACCTAAACTGGAACAGAAAGGAGCGAACCCTACATGAGTGAGTACACTCAGTCTAAATCAGGGCAGAAAAGAGTGCGTGTACTCGAGTGCGCTAAATCCGAACCAGGAGAGCGGTCTAGTCCAGTGAGCTCGCCTGAACTGGGAGGACGGATAGTTTGTCCGACAGCCGCGGTAACGCAGCAGGTTACGAGACTCGCCGCCGGTGGTGTCCCGAGCGGGCAGCAGTGCGGTTAGTTGTGAGGGGTACGTTGTGGAAACTACAGGGTTATGGCTGTGTCCCTGCGGGCGGAGTTGCTGCCGTGATAGTGGAGCGAGTATAATCTTGTAATAAATGCTTCTGTGGGGGTAGGGACAGTGTTTGGATTAATTGGCGAGTTCTTTTTTGGTTTTTTCAATTTGGCTGGTTATGCGCCGGATATTAGGCTCCGGAGGTGGTCTTGCGTGTCTGCCCTGCACTTTATGCAGTGCACTTGTCCTGCTGCTTGGGGGGCAGGGCATCTTGGAAACTGAGCCGTTCTCCCGCTTGTTGGGAACTCCAGGAATCCCGTCGGTGGCTGGCAGGAAAGTGGAACAGAATCAGCTGCGGAATTTGCATTCAACCAGAACTGCTGAAGGGAGCTTGTAATTTAATATTTGAAACTGCTTCAGATGCGTTTAAAAAATGGTATAGTGTTAAATGAACTAGTTTGCATTATACTGGTGAAGTTAAACAAGACGCTTTCGCCTCCCACACTGTGGCATAGAAATCTGAACGGATTACAAAACCCTATGATAATGAGTTTCGTATTGGGCTTCATTTACTGGGGCCTGTATCACTGTGATAGTCCAGGCTCAATCCTTGGCTGGTGACTTCAACCAAGTACCTTTTAGAGGAGGGGAAATCGACAAATGTTCAATCTGATCTCCTTTCGACGGTTCGTCAATGATTATCAGGTTGGAGCAAGAACGGATTTCCTTAAGGATTATTAGTTGACCCCTATATATTTTAACGACCAGGAAGAAATGATGCGGTTTAAGCAGTGATGCGATTGCGTTGATTATGATGACCAAACAAGTATTCCGTATCGGAGGTGCAATGGGACTTGGGGGTGCTGGTGCAGGATTTACAAAAAGTTAATTTGCAAGTCGAATTGGTAGTAAGGGAGGCAAATGCAATGCTGATATTTATTTTGAGAAAATTAGAATACAAAAACATGGATGTAATGCAGAGGCTTATTTGGAATATTGTGCGCATTTTGGGCCCCATATTTGAGGGAGGATGTGCTAGCGTTAGAGAGGGTCCAGAGCGGGTGGTGAATCTGTGGAATTAAGTGCCGCACAAGTCATTGGCTACTTTTAAGGCGCAGATTGATGAATTCTTGATTAGTATGGTTGTCAGGGGTTATGGGGAGAAGGCATGTGAATGGGGTTGAGAGGAAAAGATAGATCAGCCATGATTGAATGGCGAAGTAGTCTTGGCGTAGAGTGATACAGTGTGGAAACAGGCCCTTCAGCCCAACTTGCCCACACCGGCCAACATGTCCATTACACTAGTCCCACCTGCCTACATTTAGTCCATATCCTGTTCTTTCCATGTATGACTTGATGGGCCAAATATCCGTGTATGACATGATGGGCCATATGGCCTAATTCTGCTTGTATAAGTTAAGAACTTATGAGAGATGGATAGGAATAGTTTCGAGGTATATGGGCCAAATACAGGAAGATGGGACTAGACAAGGTGGGCTGAAGGGCCTGTTTCCATGTTGTATGACTTAATAACTCGTCTTATTGAAGCTTCAGGTGGTTCTTGCTAATAAATAAGATCTGGCTGTAACTCAAATGTTCAATCATTTCCAATTTAAATCTTGGTAAAATGAAAACTGCCCTGGAAAATGATATTGAATTTGGGACATAAACTTTTGCAGTCCTTATTTTAATAGATCTCGTACAATAAATTTGCTGGATCAATGAAATTTGTAACAGTGGGAATAGGCAAGATGGCTAATGGAATGTTGGGCATATGGAGCAAAATTGGGAAATTTTGATGCAACTTCAGCTGGTGAGGTTCCATACAGTTTTAATCATGGTCTGCTTACACTAGAGGCACTGCAGTAGTTCACTAGGTTGGCTCCTGGGATGAAGGGGTTGGTGTAAGAAGGTGCTTCCATTAATCATAGGTATTTAGAGGGGATCCTATTGGTCAGGGTGGTGCAGCGGTAGAGCTGTTGCCTTGCAGCGAATGCAGCACCGGAGACCCGGGTTCGGTCCCGACTACCGGTGCTATCTGTACGGAGTATGTATGTTCTCCCCGTGACCTGCATGGGTTTTCTCTGAGATCTTCGGTTTCCTCCCACTCTCCAAAGATATACAGGTTTGTAGGTTAATTGGCTTGGTAAATGTAAAAATTGTCTCTAGTGTGTGGAGATCATGTTAGTGTGCGGGGATCACTGGTCAGCGTGGCCCCGATGGGCCGAAGGGCCTGTTTCCATGCTGTATCTCTAAAGTAAACTAAACAATAAGATTCTGACTGGATTGATAGGCTGGAAGGATATTTTCAATATCTAGCAAGCATTTTTCAGATAAAGGGTCATCCACGTACAATGGAGATGGGGAGAACTTGCTTTTCTTTGGAGAGTTGTCAAGGTGAACTCTGAATATATTCAAGGCAGAGGTTGCTGGACATTTGCATTACCAAAGAATCAAGGAATGGGGGTGGAATGTGTAAAGTGGTGTTGAAATTGAGATTAGTTCAGCCATGATTTTATTGAATGATGGAATGGCTTGAGGGGCCGATTGGGCTACACATCTTGTTTTCTTACAATACAATACCGTTTATTGAGGTGCAAACTAAATTTAGTTTCAGCAGTCATACAAACAAGAAAGAACCAAGACACAACACAATTTACACAAACATCCATCACAGTGAAGCTCCTCCTCACTGTGATGGAAGGCAAAGTCTTACTAGATTATATGTATTGTATCTTACTTGTATTATATGTTTGCTTCAGCCCATTTTGTCCCACTCTGCCAAAAATGAATGATCAGGCTTAATCAGACTCCCAGTTCTTGAACCATAGCCTTGATGGTTTGGGATGAATTTGCCATTTGTTTTATTTTGTCACTTCAGGATTTTCAACAATTAGCCATTCTTCAGTAGCTCTCCCACATTGTCTCTAGTCCTTCCACCAGTTACATTAAATCTATATCCTGCAATAAAATAAAAAAATTGCAATGTATTCCAAACCGGAATAGTCTGCAAGTTAGAATGGAATCTGCAGGAAGTGGTGCATGTTCGAGGCTGCTGTCAGGGTATCCTTGAAGAGTAAATGCATGTATGTTGTGCATGGTAGACACTGCTGCAGCATTGCATTGAAGTTGGAGAGGATGAATGTTTGGAGTGGTGGGTGGGATGCAAATACTGTGGGCTATTTTGTCCTGGATAGTGTCAAACTATCTGACATTTGTTGGAGCTGCTCTCATTCAGGCAGTTAGCAAGAACACTCCTGCCTGGAGGATTGCTAGAAAAGCTTTGGAATGTTAGGAGGTGTTATCCACCATAGGGTACCCAGCCTCTTATCTATTGTTGAATTGTGGTGTATATGGGACTGTTCTGGCTGAGTTTCTGATCAATGGTGACATTCTGAATGTTGATGGTAAGACAATCTGATTGTGGTGATATATGTATCTGTTGCTGCCATCGATCACAGCATCTCCAGCAAGCCTGGTTTTCAGTTGCCATTTCTCTGCTGACACTGTCTCAATAAACGTGATAGTGAAACCCCTTAGAATAACGCTCCTTAGTTACCCCACCGCCCGCCCCCTTACTCCTCACAGTTCCATCCAATTATGTATTTGTCACAAATATTCCCCTTTTTAATACAGAATTCTGTCAGAAATCTGCCTTTAAAAGCAACTTTAATCAATTTTGATCTTTAATCTGTGTCCCGGGGAACCACACACACACACACACACGCAGTGGGGGTGTAGCAGGGAGCCGCGCGGGCCCAATCCACCCACCGAACAACCGCGCCGCCGACGACCAGAACGACGACTGACGACTGGAACATGCCTGAACAAGTCCGACTCGCCCCACAAGCCTCCCAGGCGACTGCGGTGAAGGCGGGTGGCGAGGCCTGGTTGGGCAGAAGGAGCCTCAGCGGTGGCGGCGATGGGAGCTTCGGCAGCGGGAAATTCAGCGGCGGCAGTGGGTGCTTCGGCGACAGTGGGAGGCTATGCAGCAATGGGAGCCTCGATGGTGGTGGAGCCTCGTGGTCGATGAGGGGGAGAGGGGAAGACAATGGGGACCCGACGTGGGAGAAATGCCGTGAAGAACAATGGGGACCCGGCGTGGGAGGACCACCGTGAAGAACGGTGGGAGAACAAAGCGGGTTCGGGTGTGGGGGAGGGAGGAGGGGCACTCTCATTTTTAAATTCTCTGACCAGGGGATCAGTCTGTGTTTGTTTGTTTATGCATTTGTTCCAGTGAAGGCATTGCACACAGCAACCAGGCAACAGTCTTTTTCTGGTCAAATAGACAATACATATATTGGTTTGCTCATTTTTTCTCGGTGTGCCAGTCAGCTATGCCTTACAGCACTCGGCCATCTTGGTCAGTGGTTAAACCTCTTTTGGTGTTGAATATCATGGGCCGCTGAACCTGGGGGGCTGCAGCCCCCCCCCCCACTTTTTTGGCTAGACATGTTTCAATGTCCCTGGCTTTGGACGAGGTGCTGCTGGGCTCTGAGCAACCTGGTTGTGGGTGTTGGAGAACCGGGGCGGAGGGAGGGATAGAAGCAGCGGCGGGGGCAGATGCAGATGGGGAGCCGGGGCTGGCGAGTGTTTGAGGGGCTGACGAGCCGCTCGCTGCAGCTCTAGCCATGGAGCAGCATCAGTGCAAGAGTCCCAGGCCGTCGGAGGTGGCCGGGCCTTGGGTCGAAGGCGAGGAGGAAGCATTGCACCGCTGCTGTGAGAGTCTCTGCGCCAAATTTGCTCTGGTGTCCGGCATGGACCAGGCTGCGGCTAGGTGCATCCTGGAGGACAACCAGTGGCTGCTGGAAGTAGGTACCAAGCACTGGGTAGAAGCGGTGGAAGTTAGTGGCCTTCAAATGGGAGTGGTTGGAGAAAGCATCCTGCTTGCCTGCTAGATTTTCACTCTTACTGTAACTGCAGGAAAAATGTTCCCGATGTTGGGGGAGTCCAGAACCAGGGGGTCACAGTTTAAGAATAAGGGGTTGGCCATTTAGGACTGAGATCAGGACAAACTTTCTTCACCAAGAGTTATGAATCTGTGGAATTCACTGCCACAGAAGGCAGTCGTGGCCAATTCAAATTGTTTTCAAGAGAGAGTTACATTTAGCTCTTGGGGCTAGCGAAATCAAGGGATATGGGGAAAAAAACAGGAAAGGGGTACTGATTTTAGATGATCAACCATGATCATATTGAATGGCGGGTGCTGGTTCGAAGGGCTGAATGATCTATTCCTGGACCTATTTTCTTTGTTTCTATGTAACTTGCTCATGGATGAGTATATGGCAATAAATCTCGACCATTTGATGTTGAAGCATTCATGCATAGTGGTGGTATAATGTAGTGATACAGCGTGAAAACAGGCCCTTCGGCTCAACTTGCCCACACCCACCAACATGTCCCAGCTACGCTACCTGCTTTTGGTCCATATCCCTCCAAACATGTCCTATCCATGTATCAGTCTAATGTTTCTTAAATGTTGGGATAGTCCCTGCCTCAACAACCTCCTCTGGCCGCTTGTTCCATACACCCACCACCCTTTGTGTGGAAAAAGTTACCCCTCAGATACCTATGAAATCTTTTCCTCTTCACCTTAAATCTATCCTCTGGTCCTCGATTCACCTACTCTGGGCAAGAGACATGGTATTGAAACGTATATTTTGAATGCATTTTAGATTTCTCAAAAGTCTTACTTTTAAAAAGGTAATGTATCCACAAACATATGCCCCCTTTATTAATGTGATGGTTTGATGATTCTAAATTCAAATCAAAATGAAATATACGTCAAAAGGAGAACGCATACTTCAAAAAACTCTGATTTTTTCCCCGAGCAAAAAAAAACATAATTTGTGTGACTTTGCAAAAACAGGAAATGTTATGGTTATTTCTTGTCCCTTTTTCCAACTACAAAAAAAAACAGCACTTGAAATTATAACACATTTAAAAGTTTTTGTCACATTTTCTGTACCGCGGAAGGCACTGGCGTCGAACCTGGGGGGGGGGGGTTATATATACCACCCACTTTTTGAGGTGAGGGATGGCCTGTATTATTATCCCCCAGTTTTTGGAGGTCGAGCAATAACAAAAATAATAATCACCTGCTCCTCTCTCATGTAGGCCCGACATTATCTTAAAAATACTTCAAACAAACATTGAAAAATACTTCTACAATGTACTAAAACATGATTTTAATACATAAAATGTCAACACCCTCCCCTGGTGAGGGAGCGGGGCGACCCCTGAATATTGAAGACCCACATTAGGAGCCCTTGACATTTTCAGTACTGCATCTATGTTTGCTCAAATGGGAGAGTATGACTCGTCAGCTAAAGGAGGATGATTGGTGATAATCAGGAGCTGGGTTCATGAGAATCTGATATAAGACTTTATGAAGTCTGGCATGAACGTTAAGGTCCCAAGGCTACTGCATGCCACTGTACTGCTCCTTGCTTCTCCTAGTTGGGCAGGATATAGCCAGGAACTCAGGCATGTTGTCAGTAAGATAATGTGAATATAACTATGACGATGTTTTCAGGATTTGAGGGCCTGAATTGCAGGAAAAGATTGGGCAGGCTGGGACTTTGTTCCTTGGAGCAGAGAAGGCTGATGGATGATCTTATAGAGGGGTACAAAATCACATGGAGAATGGATATGGTGAATGCCCAGTTTTTCCCCGTCATAGGTTAATAAAGAATTAGAGGACATAGGTTTATGGTAAGAGGGGAAAGATTGAATAGGAACCTGAGGGTCAACTTTTACGCACAGATGAAAGAGGGAATATGGAATTATCCAGAGGAAGTAGTTGAGGCAGGTACCATAACAACATTCTCTGCCACAGAAGGTAGTTGAGGCCAGTTTGTTGACTATATTTAAGAGGGAGTTAGATGTGGCCCTTGTGGCTAAAGGGATCAGGGGGTATGGAGAGAAGGCAGGTACAGGATACTGAGTTGGATGATCAGCCATGATCATATTGAATGGCGGTGCAGGCTCGAAGGGCCGAATGGCCTACTCCTGCACCTATTTTCTATGTTTCTAACATTTAAAAGACATTTGGATAGGAAAGGTTTAGAGGGATATGTACTAAGCATAAGCATGGATGGAGCATCTTGCTCGGCATGGACGAGTGGTACTGAACATCCCATTTCTGTTCTATGACACTATGTCAGGTTGTTATTTGATTAGTCTGTACTACAATTTTCCAATTTAGACTAAAGTCCCCAGTTATTTGTGAGTGCAGTGAGTCAGTGGTGAGCCTGACTGCACCAGAGACCGGGTTCGATACTGACTATGGGTGCTGTCTGTACAGAGTTTGTACTTTCTCCATGTGACCGTGTGGGTTTTTTCAGGCTGCTCCAGTTACCTCCATGTGCAGGTTTGTAGATTAATTGGCTTTGGTAAATTGTTCCTAGTGTGTAGGATAGAACTGGAGTATGTGCGATAGCAGCTCAGTGTGGTCTCGGTGGGCCGAAGGGCCAATTTTCTGTATCTCTAAACTAAACGAGTTTGCAAGGTTAACTGGACTGACAATAACTTTGTGTGCCAGGTGATCTGACCAATTTTAACATTCATTTGTTTTTAACATAACAATGGTGGTGCATTCAAATGCAACCTTGCCCACTTCAGATGGCGGATAAGATTGAGCCACAGTATTGTGGGTCTGGAATCACATTTCAAACAAATTCTACCTTGAAGGTCATTAGTGAAACAGATTGGACTCTTTAAAAAACAAAAAAAACGGCTAGTTTCAAGGCCATTATCAATGAAGATTTTTTCAAATTCCTGATGGGAGTGAAAAATATTCTAATAGCAGAAAAGTTGCATTTCTTTCTAACTCTCAAATTTTAAGAATTATTTAACCTTTGCAAGATTCTTGAGTTATAAGTTTTATCTTGGGCCAAGTGCTTCATAAATGTCTGATGCCACTTGAAGGTTAATGTCTTAGAAATAAAATCTAATTTGTTGGACCTCGCAATTACTTTGTGAAATTACTGACTGGTATTTTACCAGTCACTGACAGTATCATTGATTTGTCTCAGACTTGTACTGTCTGCACAGTGATGGTATCTAGTAGGTTTGAGACACTGGCATCAGTCTCTATGATAGTAATCATGGTAGTTTACAATAAAACATAGGTTGGTAGATGGATGATATTGGTTTTATCTGGTATGTAGATGTGTTTGACCTCTGCTATGTAAACATTTTATGAGTATATACAGTTTTAAAAATCATCAGGCATTGAGTAATTTAGCAAGTCATGGTGAACAGTGAGTGCTTGAACTACTGTTAGTTCACTTAGTCTGAGTTTGTATTGAGAAGTCCCTGCTCTATCATTTTGTGTTTGTGTTAAGCTATTTCCAAATTCATTGCATTCTTTTGGAGTAACCTCCACTATTGCGAACAAAAGAAAATTAACAAAGCAGTCCTTTATCTAAATATTCCAGTTGATTGCATCCTTATGATTCATTGATGTTGTCCAATGCCATAAGGTTGTTTGATCAATTAAGATTCCATGTTGGTTATCTGTGCAATTGTTTTTGCAGTGGTGATTACCTCAGAGGACCATCAGGTACACTGTAATCTACTAGACACTGTTTATAATAATAATAAATGTGTTTATATAGCACATTTAAAAACAACTCACATTGACCAAAGTGCTTCACATCAGTGCAGGTACTAATTTGATACATACAACGGTAGACCGACCTAACAATACATACATAAACTGTTTACAGGGCCCCCTCAAAGGGGCTCAAAAACGCTAGGGAGTAGAAATGGGTTTTGAGTCGATGGTGGGGGCAGTTCTGATGAGGAGCGGGATGCTATTCCACAGTCTGGGTGCTGCAACCACAAAAGCAAGGTCACCCCTGAGCTTAAACCTAGACTGCGGGAAAGTCAGTAGCCCCAAGTCCGCCGACCTGAGGGACCTGGAGGTAGAATGGTGGGTTAGAAGATTTTTGATATTGGGGGGTTAAGCCCGTTAAGGGCTTTGTATACGTATAAGAGCAGTTGAAGTTGGTTCTGTACCGTACTGGGAGCCAGTGGAGAGAGGCGAGGATCGGGGCGATGTGGTCCCTTTTACGGGTACTCGTCAGATGTCTCGCTGCGGCGTTTTGGACCAATTGCAGGCGGGACAGGGATGATTGGCTGATGCCAGTGTATGGGGAGTTGCAGTAATCAAGGTGGGAGAAGATGAATGCGTGGATGATTTTTTCAAGGTTGTCGAATTTGAGGAATGATTTGATTTTAGCTATCGTACGAAGCTGGAACAAACCAGCTTTTACCACAGAGTTGACTTGTTGGTCAAACTTTAATGCGGAGTCAAATATCACGCCAAGGTTTTTGACGTGCGGTTTGACTAAGGAGGTTAGGCTTCCAAGACTGCCTGTTATTGTTTTGATGGGGTCGGAGGGGCCGAGTAGGATGACCTCAGACTTGCTCTTGTTAAGTTGGAGGAACATCTGAGCCACCTAACATTTTAAGTCATCGAGGCAGTGTATGAGGCTGTTTAAATTAGACCGGTTCTTGGGTTTCAGGGGGAGATAGAGCTGTGTATCGTCTGCATAACAGTGGAAAGAAATGCCATGCCTTTGAATGACGGCCAAGGGGGAGCATATACAGAGAGAAGAGAATGGGGCCTAGGATGGAGCCTTGTGGAGCCCCGCAGCATAGGCTAGCTGGGGAAAAGAAAGAATTGCCCATGTTTGTAGAGAAACTCCTATCTTTGAGGTAGGAAATGAACCAGCTCAGGGCAGTGCCATCAACACCAACCCCGTAATGGAGACGGTCAATTAGGATGGTGTGGTCCACTGTATCAAACGCTACACTGAGGTCGAGAAGGAGCAGTATTGCACAGTCGCCGGAGTTGATGGTGAGAAGGTGGTCGTTGTGTACCTTCAACAAGGCAGACTCTGTGCTGTGGTGGGCCCTGAAACCTGATTGGAAACTTTCCAGGATGGAATTTTGTTGTCGATAAGGCATTAGTTGGTCTAGAATTATCTTTTCAAGGACTTTTGAGAGGAAAGGCAGTTTGGAAATAGGTCTGTAGTTACTAGGCAAGGTGGGGTCAAGGTTAGTTTTTTTCAGGAGGGGCTGGACCACCGCATGCTTGAAACAGGTTGGAACAGTGACTGGGCCAGAGACCTGTTGATGATAGAGGGGAGACTGGGACCGACTATTGCAAAGACATCCTTCATAAGGGCAGTGGGAACAACGGCAGGTTTCATAGTGGAGGCCAGCTTTATGAGGGAGGGTAGAGTAATGGGTTGGAAGCAATCTAATTTAGAAGAACAGATCAAAGAGACAGCTAGGTCACGGGAGGTAGGGGAAATATTTGTTCTAATGTTCTCAACTTTACTGGTGTAAAAAGTAGAGAATTCTTCGCACTTGGCAGGGAATCCGGCTAAGCTGGTACTTGGGGCGGGACATATGACTGATTTAATAATAATAAATAGGACCTTGGGATTTTGAAAATGAGGTCGGAAAAGTATTGTGTTCTCGCAGACTTTACTGCTTCCTGGTATTTGAGAAGATTGTTTCTCAGAAATTCGAAGGAAATTTGAAGCTTATCACATTTATACTTCCGTCCTGATTTTTGCACTCTCTTCTTAGGGTTCTGGTAGTGTCATTGAGCCAAGGCCAACCTTTAGGCTTAGGCTTTTTCATTTTAAGAGGAGCAACAGAATCCAGGATGGAAGAGCAAGTGGTATTGAATAAGGAAATTAGATAGTCAGTGCTGAGATTGGGGGGGGGGGGGGAAGCCTCGATGGTGCAGATGTTCAGAGCAGCTAAGAGAGCCTCAGAGAACTTACTGGCAATCAATGAGTTTATGTGGCGGGAGTAGCAAACAGGGAGATGAGATTTTCAGGGAGAGAAAGGCAGAGATGCATCGAATATAATTGCACTATGATCTGACACACAAGCATCAATAATTTCCATCTTACAAATTGGGAGACCGGACGATAGCACCAGGTCCAGTGTATGGCCAAGCTCGTGCGTGGGTCCAGTGGTGAGTAGAGTCAGATTGAAGGACTCAACTAGGTGCATAAATTCACTCACAAGAGGCTTAGTAGGACAGCAGACATGAATGTTAAAATCACCAAGAAGCAAGACTTGGTCAAATTTGGGCAAAAAGCTAGAGATAAGATCAGCAAATGGGTGATAAAGTCCTTATGCATTTTTGGTGGGCGATAAACAAGGACAATTAAAAGTGGACAGACTAGACCTACTATAATTAGTTGCACTTCGAAGCTGGAGAAATGATCAGCGTTCAGGAGGTGGGGTTGAAATGTTTCTTAAACACAGTGGCTAGGCCCCCACCACGACTGGAGAGCTTGGGCGAGCTGAAAAAGTTAGTTATCAGGACTGAGTTCCACGAGTGGAGCAAGCTCACCAGGATTAAGCCAGGTTTCTGAGACCAGTAAAAAGCCCAATATATAGGCGGTGAAGAAGTAGTTGAGACTGAAGGTTTTGGTCAGTAAGGATCTTGCGTTGGTCAGGGCCACTTTAACAGGGACAAGAGGTGAGTTGTGGTCCGTTAGCAGCTCCCACGCCAGCGGGCGGAGGTTCAGGGTGACCACGCCGCTGCGTTTCACAGATAACCTGGCTGAGAGCCCGGGGACCGGAATAATTGAACGGCAAGAGGCACACCTGAGCTCGAGGGACCGCCAATGGATGGAGCGGTAGGGCCGACCAGATCCGACTGCAAAGCACTGGGCGAGGTAGGCTGATGTTGAGCTAGCGCGGGCGAGATTCTTCAGCCTTTACAGGGCGCCCGTGCGTTTACTCCGCCTCCTGGTTCGGTTCGTATGGTGAAAACTGTAAGGCCGGGTCCACACACCTACCGGGAGTTGAGCGAGGAGCAATCACTGGAGGAAGTTTTGTCCAGAGGCTCGGACAAAGAAGTCGACAACAGAGGCTCTGATCTTCAGGAGAGCCTGGCGTTCGTAGGCTAAGATTGCCTGCGGATCATGCTGACGTCCAGACAAGCGACGACGGGCAGCCGGACACAACCAAAGATCCTATAGTGAGCAAGATAGTCCACTTGACGAAAAAGACGTAGTATGGTCATGGGCAAATTCATGGGTAATTTAAGGCCCCATTATGGCTTCTGTCTCCGTACCAAAGATCCCATAGATAACTAGTGCGGAGATGGAAGCCGGTTACGGAAACATCCTCGTAAAAATAAAAGTTATTTGATAAAAATCTTCTCATTTTCAGAATTTAAATTTATTAACACAAACTGTTCCCCCGCAACGTTGATTATGCGTCGGGTTACGGAAATGTATGAAAAAAGGCCCACGTTCCGTTCCGTTGCGTACTACACGTCAGCCCATTGCATTTAGCAGGAGTGTTCTATCTTGCTCCACTATAGGATCTTTGGACACAACGGTGCGGACATCTTGAATAAGGGCTAAGCCATTTAGGTTTAAATAGTGTGCTTGTGTGAGGTGGGGGAAATATGTGTATGTGATATGATAAGAGCGGTCTGTGGAATTTACATGTTCTCTCTGGGACCTCGTAGGTTTTCTCTGGATGTACTGGTTTCCTCCCACATCCCAAATACGTGTGGATTTGTAGATAAATTGGCCTACATGTGTAAGGGTGTGGATACGAGTGGGATAACATCGAACTAGCATGAACAGGGATCGATGGTCAGCGTGCACTTGGTGGACTAAAGGGTCTGTTTTCATACTGTATCTCAAAACTAAACGAACATTATGAGCTCTGCAGCTTTGACTTTGTACTTTGGAAGAGCGCAATTGATCAGTGCACAACACTATGTTGGTACAGGGCCCTGAATAATTCTAAATCTGGGACATCGATCTAACTACTTAATCGAGTTCTGTTTCTCTCTTGGCATTTTGCTTCCTTTGTCTTGTAAATAGAAGATTTTGGATCAGCAGCAAGCTTGGCGATTTTTTTTCAGCGACTGCCGGCGTCATATCAGTGTTGCCAAAAGATTTTGAACATTTCAAAATCCAGCGGCGACAAAATAAAAATTGCGACACCTGAAAAACACCATGCGTCATACGTCATCATGCTGCAGATTTTTCAGTGCCCTGATACGTCAGTCAATGATGCTGGCAGTCGCTGAAAAAAATCGCCAAGTGGGACAGGCCCTTAAGTTCCATGTGATAATTAAGTTGAAACTATGGAGTCTACAGGTAAATATAATCGGGAAAAGAAAAGGTTCTGTCCTGGTTGATGATGGGCATTGCTGTCTGTGATGGTACATTTTTGAGACCATTCTTGTTGTACATTAACATCTATGCCTTGGATGCAGGAAGATATTGGGAAAAGGTCAATTATACTGACAACCATGACAGTGGGGGAAGAAACTGAGAAATTACAAATAAAATAGAATTGAATAAAAAATTAATGCACACAGATTGATCAATGATGAATGTAATTTAAAGAGGGAATTATTTCTATTTTTACTTTATTGTTAGGCCATGGGCATCACTGACAATGCCAGCATTTACATACAACATAGACCAGTACAGCACAAGAACAGGCCCTTCAGCCCATAATGTCTGCCAAACATGATACCAAGATCATCTTTGATCTACCTGTACATAATCCTTATCCGTCCATTCCCTGCCTATCCCCAAAGTCTTTTAAATGCCACCAATATATCTGCTTAAACCACCACTCCTGGCAGCACTTCAGGCACCCCCCCCGCCCCCCCCATCTCCTTTAAACTTTGCCCCTCTTACCTTAAAGTTATGCTCTCTAGTATTCTCTGCTTGTCTACTTATGATACGCCTCTCATAATTTTACATACCTCAATAAGGTATCCCCGCAGCATCTGACATTCTAGAGAAAACAATCAAAGTCTCTCCAACCTCTCCCAATCATGGCATCATTCTAGTAAACTTCGTCTGCTACCCTTTCAAAACCTCCAAACATTTCCTGTAATGGGCAACCAGAACTGCAGACAATACGCCAAACATGGTCGCACCAAAGTCCTATAAAGGTTATCATGACTTCCCGACTTGTACTCAATGCCCCAACCTATGAAAGGAAGCTTACCATAAACTTCTACCACTCTATCTACTTTTGTCACCACTTTCAGGGAATTATAGAATTGGACCCCAAGATCCCTCTGTACATCTGTTAAGGGTCATGCCATTATCTGTCTATTTTCCCCTTGCACGTGACCTCCAAAAATGCAACACCTCGCACTTGCTCAGATTAACCTCCATCTGCCATTTCTCTCCCCATTTCTGTTGCTGATCTATATCCCGCTGTATATTTTGACAGCCTTCCTCCCAGTCCGCAACCTTGTGTTATCTGTAAACCTATAATCAATCATTTTACGTATACGTCCAAGTCATTTACATATATTGCTAACAGCAGTGGTCCCAGTACAGATCCTTTCAGTATTCCACTGGTCACAGAGCTCCAGCCTGAAAATTGTCTTTCCACCGCAACCATCTGTCTTCTGTCAGTAAACCAGTTCCAAATCCATAAAACCAAGCCACTATTAATCCTGTGTGTCTTAATCATCTGGATCATCCTATCATGTGGGACATACCGAATGCTTTACTAAAATCCATGTAGCCAACATCCACTAGCCTCATCAATCACCTTTGCCGCTTCCTCAAAATCTGAATTAAGTTAGTAAGACACGACTTACTGTGTAAAAGCAATGCTAACTGATTCTCATTAATCCATTCTCTTCCAAACAGAAGTAAATCCTATCCTGGAGAATCCTTTCCAATAGTTTCCCTACCGTTGACATGTGGCTCACCGAATTCCTGGGAATCTCTCTACTTTCCTTCTGGGGTAAACGCCATCAGGTCCTGGAGATTTATCCATCTTAATGTTCTTTAAGAACCCCAACCCCTCCTTAATGTCAAACTGCTGTTGCATGTTAGCACACCCTCGACCACTGCTATACCCTCGACCACTGCTACACCACCATCAAGAATGCCTACCGCTCTATCCCTCGCCCTCACTTCGGTAAATCCGACCATATCGCGGTGCTGCTTCTCCCTGCCTACAGGCAGCAATTAAGGAGCGCACCCCCAGAGGCGAGGACAGTACAGAGCTGGTCGCGGAGGGCAGAGGAACAACTACAGGACTGTTTGGAGTCTGTAGACTGGGCAATGTTCAAGGACTCGGCAACGGACTTGAACGAATACGCCACAGTCATTACAGACTTCATTAAGAAATGTGTGGAGGACTGCATCCCTACAAAAACTTTCCGAGTGTTTCCCAATCAGAAACCTTGGATCAACTTTGAGATCCGCACTCTTCTGAAGACCAGACACCAGGCAGTCATGTCTGATGATACAGTGGTCTATAAGAACTCCAGATACGACCTTGGTAAAACCCCTGTCTCACGGTGCGAGTTGGCCCACGAGTGACCCCGAGTTTTCACTCGTGGTGATCACGTACAGCCAACGTAGCGGGAACGTCGGAACTCGCGCGATCAACTTGTCCACTCGTGGCGCCAACGGCAGGTACCCGCGAAACTTGTGAACTCGTGAAAAAAGTCAAACATGTTTGACTTTTTCCACGAGTCAAATTTCGTGGTCAAGTTTAAAATTGAAACATTTAAACTCAGAGTTATATCGTAGTGGCCCGTGCGTTAAGTTTAGTGATCCGTGCGTCTACCGTGGGAACTCTTTAATAGACACAAAATGCTGGAGTAACTCGCGGACCAGGCAGCATCTCTGGAGAGAAGGAATAGAGTCGAGACCCTTCTTCAGACTTACCCAAAACGTCACCCATTCCTTCTCTCCAGATATGCGGCCTGTTCCGCCGAGTTACTCAAGCATTTTGTGTCTATTTATACTTTAGTTTCAGATATGATCAAGTGTAAGAAACGCAAACCAGACTACCTTCACATCAGAGAATCCTAATGTTCCTAATTTGGCCGAGGCACTTCACTGTCCGTGTGTAGGAAGGAACTGCAGATGCTGGTTTACACCGACGATAGACACAAACATGCTGGAGTAACTCAGCGGGACAGGCATCGCATCTGGAGAGAAGGAATGGGTGATGTTTCGGGTCGGGACCCTTCTTCAGACTCCCCGCTCATTCTGCCCTCGTCAATGTGAACTTGTGGGGGTGCGAGGAATCGGGCGTTGCTGGGTAAGGGGAAGAGAGGTTTTACTGCTGAATTATGCGCAACAGAAGCATGAAGTGGGGGTAAGGTCCGTTTAAACTATCTTGTTCCCCCCCCCCCCCCATCCCCCCCCAATGTTGGGAGAGAGAGGGGAGAGAGTTGTGCAAACAAACCATGGGAGACTGCATCTTTGGAGGGAAATCATAAAATGTATAGGGATGTTTCGGGCCGGGACCCTAAAGGTTGACTACCCGTTTCGCAGATGCCGTTCCTAGCCCCCCTCTCACTCCTCCCCACCCATAGTCTTTGCCTTCTCCCAATTCCACCATCCCTCGCCCCCCCCGCCCCAAACCTGTCCTCACCTGAACTGCTGAAGATAACCGAGTGCTTTAAATGCGAATCCCGGACTGCGGCAACAACACACGTCCTGAGCGGGAGAGGAACTTGGTAACTCAAGAGCAAACGGGAGGGGAACTTGGTAACTCTGGAGACTATCTCGGAACATCGCAGATTACCATACCCGTGGGAACTCGCCTCAAACACTTGCACATCAACTTGGAATATCGTACACAACCACGAGTCTGTCACTCTGGGTCACTCGTGTGTCAACTCGCACCGTGAGACAGGGCCTTAAGGCCATCAAAAAGGCCACAAGGGACTTCTGCTCCAAGCTGGAGGATGAGACAGGTGCCTGGCAGCTGTGGCAGGGCCTGAATGCAATCACCTCCTACAAAGCGAAATCAGGAGGCAGCTCGAATGCCACCGAAACATCACTCCCTGATGAGCTCAATGCGTTTTCCGCACGTTTTTATAGGGAGAACCCCGATGTGCCTTCCCGAGCCCCCATTCGCTGTGATGGTATTTCAGTCTCAGTCACAGAGGCCGACGTCAGGAAATCCTTCAGAGGGGTGAACCCTCGAAAAGCGCCTGGATCTGACGGTATACCTGGTCGTGTCCTAAAAACCTGTGCGAACCAACTGGCTGGAGTTTTTACGAACATTTTCAACATGTCACTTCTGAGGTTCCCACCTGCTTCAAAAGGGCATCAATAATACCGGTGCCCAAGTAGAGCAAGGTGACGTGCCTCAATGACTATCGACCAGTGGCACTAACCTGTGGTGGTGAAGTGCTTCGAGAGGTTGATCATAGGGCAAATCAACTCCTACCTCGACAAAAACCTGGACCCACTGCAGTTCGCTTACCGCCACAACAGATCAACGGTGGATGCGATCTCGCTGGCTCTCCACTCCACTCTGGACCACTTGGACAACAAAAACTCATATGTCAGGCTGTTATTCATCGATTACAGCTCGGCATTTAATACTATCATCCCCTCCAAGCTGGTTACCAAACTCGCAGAACTGGGTCTCTGCGCATCCCTCTGCAATTGGATCCTCGACTTCCTCATTCACAGACCACAGTCTGTCCGTATTGGTGGAAATGTGCCAGACTCGATAACAATCAGAACGGGAGCACCTCAGGGCTGCGTGCTCAGCCCCCTCCTGTACTCACTCTATACTCATGACTGCGTAGCCGGTCACAGTGCGAACTCCATTATCAAGTTCGCTGATGACACCACTGTTGTGGGACGTATCACTGATGGGGATGAGTTGGAGTACAGAAGAGAGATCGCGCAACTGTCCATATGGTGCCAGCACAATAACCTGGCCCTTAACACCAGGAAAACCAAGGAACTGATTATGGACTTTGGAAGGAATACGATGGGGACCCACAGTCCCGTTTATATCAACGGGTCGATGGTTGAGAGGATCAAGAGCTTCAAATTCCTGGGCATGCACATCTCTGAAGATCTCTCCTGGTCCGAGAACACTGATGCAATTATCAAGAAAGATCACCAGCGGCTCTACTTCCTGAGAAGATTACGGAGAGTCGGTTTGTCAAGGAGGACTCTCTCTAACTTCTACAGGAGCACAGTAGAGAGCTTGCTGACCGGTTGCATCGTGGCTTGGTTCGGCAACTTGAACGCCCTGGAGAGGAAAAGACTACAAAAAGTAGTAAGCACTGCCCAGTCCATCGTCGGCTCTGACCTTCCTTCCATCGAGGGATTTACCGCAGTCGCTGCCTCAAAGCTGGCAGTATCATCAAGGACCCACACCATCCTGGCCACACACTCATCTCCCTGCTACCTTCAGGTAGAAGGTACAGGAGCCTGAAGACTGCAACAACCAGGTTCAGGAATAGCTACTTCCCCACAGCCATCAGGCTATTAAACCTAGCTCGGACAAAACTCTGATAACTAATAACCCATTATCTGTTATTTGCACTTTATTAGTTTATTTATTCATGTGTGTATATATTTATATATGATATATGGACTCACTGATCTGTTTTGTAGTAAATGCCTTCTATGTTCTGTGTGCTGATGCAAAGCAAGAATTTCATTGTCCTATCAGGGACACATGACAATAAACTCACTTGAACTTGAACTATTCTCCACACAGATCTCAGTCCTCTACATCCTTCTTGGTGAAAATGGATGCAAAATACTTGTTTAGTATATTGTCTACATCCCCAGACTCCGAGCACAAATTCCCTCCTTGATCCTGAGCAGTTCTACCTTCCTCCTGGTTAACCCCTTGCTTTTTAATATAGGTATAATATAGTATATTTAATATAGTGTTGGGATTTTCTTTAATTGACTAGCCAAAACCATTGTACTAACGAGGAAAGCCATTTCCAGGTTCTATGGTCACTTCTAATCACTCACTTCTTTCTTTATATCCCTCAAAGATCCAGTCTGATTCCAACCTCCTAAACATTGCATGTACTTCCTTTATCTTTTTGACCTTGTATACAATGATGTCCTTGGTCATCCAAGGTACCCTTACTTTGCCATCCTTATGCTTTCTCCTTTGAGTTTAACAGTTCTTGCCAATGTCAAGCAGCAATTAAAAAAATAAAAAAAACTAGTGGAATTATGAAGTAGAATAAATGTTGGAAGAAATCAGTGTCAAAGGGTGCAAGATTCTGGTCAAATTACACCTTATACAGTATATTATGTCCATTTGCGCCATCAGGTTACATAAGAATTAGGCAATCACTTCAGATGGTGTAGAGATACCGATCTTTGTTCTAGAGATCTGATCCACGAGAATAGTCCGTAGAAACTTTGCGTTTGAAAGTCATTCACGTGGTGAATTTTTTGGCGCTGCACATTAGAATGGAAATTAAAAATTGAAAATGAAAAACAATCAGCATGTTCGTTTTAAAACGCGCATAGTTTGAAATGGAATGACTGATGCTTGTGCATATACTGTACCTGTGCAAGCTCTCCATAGAGCAGCAGTAGTGGTGCCAGTTGCCATGCAATGCCAGTTTGCTGTTGCTCCAAGATTGGACTCCATATGTGCATGAAAGAAAAAATCTGGGCTTCAAATGCAGAAACAAGTTGTTCACAGGGGAATGGTGGCCATAATAAAATCTATAAAAGTGCAGCATGACTTCCTGACTCTTATACTCAAAGCCACGATCAATTAAGGAAAATTTAACATATGCCTTTTTTTACCTTGGTAATACTTCAGTTACAAAAAATGTTGCACTTTGTCCAAGCTAGTGTACTACATTTGGTGTACACAATGGGGCCATCTCAACGTTGGAGAAATTAAATGCAGATTAGGTGATTGCTTTGTGAAGCACCTGTGCTAAGTCCACAGGGGTGAACCTGGGCTTCCTTTTGGGAGCTATTTTAATTCTCAATCCTGCACCCATTCTGACCTGTCTGTCTGCAGCTTCTTCCATTGCTAGAGTGAGGGCCGATGTAAACCAGAAGAACATTTTATCTTCTGTGTAGCAACTTTGCAGTTCATTGGAATGAACCTCAAATTCTCCAATTTCAGATAAGCTGCTCTCCCTTTGTTTCTCATTAACATGCTTATGTCCCTTTCTCATCCGTTGCTTTAATGTCTTGCTAAAGATCAGTACATGTTTCCGATCTGTTTTACACTATTGCTAAACAATCTTGTCTTGCACTTCACTCTTACACCACTCTGCTGTGAAAACTGTACACCTCTCAACTCTTTCCCTTTCCCCAATTCTGAGGAAGGGTCACTGATCGGAAAGTTTAGTTGGTTTCTCTTTCCACAGATGCTGCTTGACTGGCTGAACTCTCAGTATTTCAGTTTTGTTTCAGAATCCAGCATCTGCAGTTTCATTAGTCTTCCACAATATACAAATATGGCTAAACATTAAAATCTGAATGAATTGTGCCTGAATGCAGAAAGGAGATATAAAACAGTCGGTACAGTTTAAGACCAAAATACTTTGAGCTAAGAGTCACCACTGAAATATAGTTGAAAGATTCAATATTAAATGTTCTAAAAAATGTTACTTTCAGAAAGGTAAGACAGAATGAAAAGGGGACATGCTGGGGAATAAGGTGGCTCCAGTTACAAAGAACAGTAATGATGAATGATTTTGGCTGAGCAGAACAGGAAACTGTATCAGCATGGGTAAAGATGGGAAAATGCAGTAAGATTCCCAAAAGCAGTGATTGTAGGCAGAACTGATTATGAGGGAAGATTGTTGATGGTAGCTTGGCAGCTTCTGTCTGGCTCTCAGCTCAGTATTGGGACCAGTAATTGGCTCTCAGCTCAGTATTGGGAACAATTTAATTCAACAAGACCAGGAAAGCATTTGGGGAACAGGCTATCTTATAGCTTCTGCAATGAGATGGTGTAAATTAATAATCTTGAGTGAAAGATCCTTTTGGGAAAAGTAGTCACAATATGATTATCTTGTAAGGAGTTCAAGAGAACCAGCTCTGTCTGAAACTCACCTCGAGTCTGTCGGTGTGTGCGGTTGCCAGACTTGGCTAGGATGGGAAAATATAGTAAATAAATTGCTAGAAGATAAACCATGGGAATTAATTAAATACATTTATAGAAGTTGTCACGAATGCACATTCCATAGAAAAATGAAAACTCTCTTGAGAAAAGTTATTTATCCACGCCTATCCAAGGAGGTAAGAATTATAGTTTGGAAATCAGACATTGTGAAGATGAGTTGTATGTGTGAGAATTGCAATCCACAGTGAATTAAGAAAACCTTTGATAAAGATAGCAAATATAGATTCTTCACACTGATGGAAGATGAATCATGGTGTACCCAAGGATCAATATGAGAGTCATTGATTTTTTTTTTGTAATCTGTATTAATGAGCTAGAATTGGGTTGTAAGTCACAATTTAAAAATTTGCTGATAATGCAAAACTTAGCAGTATTGTGAAAATGAAAAAATAAAACTACAGCTGGGACACAAGATACTGCAGGTGTTGGAATCTTGAACACAACACAAGTGTTGGAGGAACATAGTGGGTCTGCCAGCATGTGGGGAGTTGATGAACAGACGTCATTTCAGGTCACAACCCATCTCCTGGCTCTGAATCTTGACTTCCACAAAGTATCACAAGCCCGTCTGCCTCCAGAACGTGTTCCCCGCTTGACAATGGGTCCAATCTTCCTGCTGACAGGCCCAGGTCTGGACACCTGACAGCCTCCAGGATACACACCCATGACACCACTTCCTCCGGATCTAGCAGTTCCCCGGATGACATCTAGTACAACTGCATCACCGGCCATCCACAGAATGGACCACCTATGCTGCTGGCCCTCACTGCGCCTCTTGTCAGTCCTAGGTTGAGGCCACTGACTCTGATGGTGCTCACAAAGCTGGGGCCACTGACTTTGCTTGTCTTTATTTCCATTACAGTTGTCCTCAGGCCAGGGTGATGACTGCTGAATCCGATGTTTGATTTGGTTGATTCTCCTTGGTCCTACTGCTCTCCTGGTTGCCTCCAATCTGGGTCTCTAAACACCAACGCCATTGGGTCTCGCTGCCTTTTCTCAAATAATAAGCATGGCACATCCCCTGCCCCCTCTTCTTACACAACCATGTGGACCTCTCGTTCCTCTGCGACCCCTTCTCCCACCACCATGCCTCCACCTGCCCCCCAACCTCTGCTCTCCTCGGATCCTGTCTCTGGCTCCCCCTCCCAGCACAATCATTCCTCCTCCTCCTGGATCCGTGATTTTCTGACCCATAGCCCAGAATTAGTGAGATCATGTGACAACATCTCCGCAATAAGTCTTAGTACTCTGTCTCGTAAGCATGTGTTCTGAATTCCCTACTATTCACCCTATACACTCAAAACTGATAATAGATGTAACATGACCTACTGAGCGTACAGCCAAATTTGGCTTTAATTCCATCTACAAGTTTGCAGATGACGCCATTATGATGGGCTGGATCTCGAACAATTATGAGATGGAATACCGGAAGGAGATAGAGAACTTAGTAACATGGTGTCAGGACCACTTCTCGCTGAAGATGAGAACTTCGAGTTCTTTGGCATTGATATTATCAATGATCTGGTGAAGCAAGGGTCAAGAAGTCACAGCGATGCCGCTACTTCCTCAGGAGACTCCGAAAATGTGGAATGTCTCCAATGACTCTTAAAACGTTCTAAAGATACACCACAGAAAGCATACGGCCATGTTGCATCACTGCTAGGTTGGGAACAGCTCTCCCCAATGGCATTAGAAATTGCAGAGAGTTGTGAATGCGGCCTAGTCCATCACGCAGACCTGACCACCATTGAATCCATCTACACTTCACTCGGCCATGGAAAAGCTGCCAACAAGATCAAACATATTCCACTGTGGTCACTCCTCCTTCTCCCTATTCCCATCAGCCAGAAGATGCAGAAGCTTGAAAACGTGCACCACCAGATTCAAGATCAACTATTTCTGCCCAGTATCAGTCTTTATAATGATCCTACCATAACAAAGATACTGATCTGATTCACCTCCACCCCCTTTCGGACATTGGACTTTGTCCATGGTACTGAAGTGCTCCAATGCTGAGGACCATATTCTGATTCTGTTTCTTCCCCTTTGCCCTACTTATTGAACTTAACTTTGGCCAGCTAGTATTTATGTATAGTGTTAACATGTGTGATTGGATTGTGCGCAAACCCAAGCTTTTCACTGCACCTTGATACACGTGGTAATAATTAACATAACCTAACTAATTAATCAATCACATTGCATGCAGTTTATGTTGTGGAAATGCACGTTATAGCAGAACCATGTGCACTCGGGCCATGTCACACCTATTAGCAGTACTGTGAATTGTGAAGCGGATTGTGATAAATGACAGCCGGATATAAACAGGCTGGTAGATGAAATTTAAGGAGGAAAAGTGTGAGGTATTTTGGTAGGAAGAATGAGGAGACGCAATATAGGATAAAGTTTACTGTTCTCATTGGGATGCAGGAGACATTCAGGGTACAGGTCTACACGTCATTAGATTGGTCGGGAAGGTTGAGAATGTGGATAAATGCTTTCACAGAATCGCACACCATGGAAATGGATTTTTCAGCCCAAGAAGTCCATGCTGATCAAAAACCTGTTTGCATCCTGTAGTAATTCCATTTTCTCTTCGTCATCCCAGATTCTACCACTTGCCTGCACACGAGGGGCAATTTTACAATCACTAATACAATGACAGCTAACCTGTCATTGCACGTCTTTGTGATGTGAGAGGAGACTTATGTGACCACGGAAAACATGTAATCTCCACACAGGAAGCATGCACCTGTTTTCCCAGATATCCCTGTTCTGCAATATTTTTCAGAGCTCGACCATTTAGTGTATAAATCCTGCTATTTACTGTGTTAAATGTTTTGACATTCCAAAGTTCAACACCTCACACTTGTCAGATTTAAGTCCCATTTGCCATTCCTTGGCCCACCTTTCCAACTGATCTGAATCCTGTTGTAAACCTCTATCTTTCCTCACTGTCCACTTGACCACTAATATCGGAGTCATCTGCAAATTTACTAACGATGTTAATTGTATGGTCAACCATATCATTAATGCACTCTGGCCTGAATGGGTGAGATACTAGTGTAGAAACCAACTTCTCAATACATTCTCCAGCAATACATCCTCCCCAATAACAGCAGGGAAAAGGTCATAATAGTTTTTTAATGATTTTGGGTGGGGTTAAAAAAAGGGGTTGCAATATTTAATTTCATGCCGGTAGCTTCGACAAGCTATTGGGATATTCTAATCTTTGCGTGAGAAAATAAAATAAAATCTGATTCCGGAGCCAGTCTGCTATCTAGTAGTGCTGAATGTTTTCACCATATAGCTGAATTATATCATTGGACTTGTGGGATAGTTGGATCTAGGTCACCTAACTGAGGTTGTTGATGAAGGACTGGAGAGTCAATGACGAAAGGTAGATAACAAAGAAAGCAGGTGGCTAATTTTAAAACAAGCTCTTACCAAAACCTCAAAGGAATATACCCTTTACTTGCTGGAAATATAATTTAGTCTAATTTAAAGCTCATTGGGAATAATCTCAATTAGTGTTTCTGTGCACAGATTAGAGTTTAGCTTTCCTGGAAATGAAAGTATTTTAACTTCTCATGCACACTGTAATCTACAAAATTGAAAATAACCTTTGCTAATTGAATGGAAGCACAGAAAACTCTGCATTTGTGAATCTGCAGTAAAAAACAAAGGGGGGTGGAGAAACTCAGCAGGTCACGTAGCATCTGTGGAGGGAAATGAATAGATGATGTTTTGGGTACGGACCCTTCCGACTTTATTCCCTCCACGGATGCCGTGTTCCTCCAGCGCTATGTTTTTTATTCAAGATTCCAATATTTGAGGTTTATTTTGGGATTACATAGAGCTAGTGTGAATGTGTAATCGAGGGCCATCCTGGACTCAGTGGGCGAAAGGGCCTGTTTCCATTTTGTATCTCTAAACTAAACATACATCATATATTTTGAGGGGTTTGGGCAAAAATATGTTTTGTTCCAGACAAAGTTCTTGTTTCTGAGTAAGTCGAGTCCTGCAGCGCTAAGGGGCCTTGTCCATTGTCTCTTCATTGCATCATTGAGGCAGCATCCATTGTTAAGTGTTTGGATGTTCTGTGTAATGGGATATTTGCCGATGACAGGCGACATTGTTAACCCAAATTCAATGTACTCTCAAACAACCTTGTACATGAAAACCTTTTCAGCAGAGGAGAATGGGCAGTGGTTTTGTTTGGAAGTTCAGGTTGACTTAAATATTCTCTCCCCTCGTCCTCTCCTGACTGCTAGAACAGCTAGCCTGGGTGGTAGACATAAGATGTGGCAATACAAGCTTGAGTTTGAACGATGCATTATCCTGGTTGGTATTGCAGCAACCAGGGTGGACAACTCGCCACTGAAAGGTCAGAAATACTTGCTCTTTAATTAAAACTAAAAGTACACAGTTTTGACAGGATGTACGGACAGTGTGATCCTCACTGGGGATAAAGTGTCTAATAATAGGTGAAGGTCACCACCCTTCCCCAGCTCGTAGGAAGTAGTCCTTACAATTATACACAACTCTGAAATTCACAATTGCGTTGCTTCCATTTCATTTCAAATAACTTGCAAAATACTGGAAGGTTTCACTTTGAGGGTAGACTGCAGTGGTGGAGATTTGGGGAGTGGGGGGTGGAGGAGGAGAAACATCTTTTCAGGAAGAAAACTGTAGCAGCAGGTTGTGCGATGTGAGTAGCCTCTTCAGAGTAGGCACTAATTAGAGCTTTGCTTCATGCTGACTGCAGAGGGTTTGGGTGGAGAGTGGTTATCCTGCCGCAGTGCACTTCTCTGCCAGTTATTGACAATCTATACAGAGCTGGTGCTGAAAACCACCTTGGTTCAGGGAAACTTAATTATTCCTTTATTGAGGAAAATATGCTACCTGGTAGGAGAAGAAAAAATTAATTTTCACATATCTCCGCAACCCCAGCTTGGTAGATCTATTTATTTTAAATGTCAAGGTAACAGTGTGGAGAATGAGGCTTGTGGTTTTGGTTTTGGATGGGGAAGTGGGAATCTTCTCACGCGATACTTGCACAGGGTGGGGTGGGACATTCTGCCAAGCCTTGAACTCACTCTACCTTATTGTAGCATGTCGCTTTACCTCCCCCCTTAACTCCATTCAAGGACCCAAGCAGTCTTTCCAAGTGCAGCAGAGGCTCACCTGCACCTCCTCCAACCTCATCTATTGCATCCACTGCTCTGGATGTCAGCTGCTCTACATCGGTGAGATAAAGCGTAGGCTTGGCAATCGTTTCGCCGAACACCTACGCTCTGTTCGCAATAACCAACCTGATCTCCCGGTGGATCAGCACTTCAACTCCCCCTCCCATTCCGAATCCGACCTTTCTGTCCTCGTCCTCCTCCATGGCCAGAGTGAGGACCACCGTAAATTGGAGGCGCAGCACCTCATATTTCGCTTGGGCAGTTTGCGCCTCAGCGGTATAAACATTGACTTCTGTAATTTCAGGTAGTCCTTACTTTCTCCGCCCCATCTCAGCTCTCCCTCAGCCCACTGGCTCCACCTCTTCCTTTCTTCTTCTCTCTCCCTCTCCCCTCCCCACCCTCACATCAGTCTGAAGAAGGGTTTCGGCCCAAAACGTTGCCTATTTCCTTCGCTCCATAGATGCTGCCTCACCCGCTGAGTTTCTCCAGCACATTTGTCTACCTAGGACTACAGGTACACAGATTTTTTGAAAGTGGTGTCACAGGTACATAGGGTGGTCAAGAAGGTCATTGGCCTTCATCAATCAGGGTATTGAGTGCAGAAGTTGAGATATTATGTTACACTGTACGAGTTGTTGTTGAGGCCACAATTGAAGTATTGTGTTTAGGTTTTGTCACCTTGCTATAGGAAAGATGTTATTAAGCTCGAACGTGTGCAGAGAAGGTTTATGAGAATGTGGCCAGGACTTGAGGTCAAGTGATGGGAGCAGAATTAGGTCATTGGGCCCATCAAGTCTACTCCACCATTCAATCATGGCTGATCTATCTCTCCCTCCTAACCCTATTCTCCTGCTTTCTCCACATAACCCCTGACACCCGTACAAATCGGGAATCTATATATCTCTGCCTTAAAATATCCATTGACCTGGCCTCCACAGCCTTCGGTGTCAAACAATTCCACAGATTCACCACCCACTGACGAAATAAATTCCTCCTCATCTCCTTCCTAAGGGAACGTCCTTTAATTCTGTGACTATGACCTCCGGTCCTAGACGCTCCCACAAGTGGAAACATCCTCTCTATTCAATATTCACTACTCGGTAAATTTCAATGAGGTCCTCCCTCGTCCTTCTAAACTCCAGCGAGTACAGGTCCAGTGCCATCAAATGCTTATCATATATTATATGTTATGATCCTGGGATCATTCTTGTAAACCTCCTCTGGACCCTCTCCAGAGCCAGCACATCCTTCCAAAGATATGATGCCCAAATATGAGGACCTGACCTTTAAGGAGATGTTGGGCTGGTTGGTCTAGGACTTTATTCATCAGTGCAGGAGGATGGGGGTGATCGTATAGCGATGCATAAGATCATGAGGGGAATAGATAGGGTAGATGCACAGTCTTTTACGCAGAGTAGGGAAATCACAAATCAGAGGACATTGGTTTAAGGTGAGAGGGAAAAGATTTAATAAGAACCTGAAGAGCAACCTCTTTACACAGAGGATGGTGGGGGTGAAACGAGCTGCCAGAGGAGGTAATTGAGGCAGGTACTATAACATTTGAAAGACATTTGAACAGGTACGTGGATAGGAAAGGTTTTAGAGGGATGTGGGCAAATGGGACTAGTTTAGATGGGGCATCTTGGTCGTATGGGCAAGTTTGACTGAAGGACCTGTTTCCATGACTCTGACTCTTCACTGAACTGTGGCGTTGTTAGGTTGATCATGATTCGTGTTTATCAGCTGAATGTTTGCTGTTTATGGTTAGCATTTGTGGATTTTTGCAGGTTTTATTTCATTTGAAAGGAAACCCTTCAAAAAGTTACTCGGAGTTTAAATCAATTTGGGAAAAAAAACATTCAAACGATAACCAGCGTGTCCAATTTTGAAGACATTTGGCTTTAAGCCACAGGGACGGGTGGATGTGTGTATTCCGTTGTCAACTTATGACAAACTTGCTATTTGCAACTCTGAATTTCCGTCATCCATAAACACCATGCAATTTTCTCACTTCTCCTCCTCAATGTACTGACTCACATGAGATATATTTTCATATGCTCAAATTTTTATTTTTATTCAACTGTCCGACCTTCAATCCTACTGACTAATAAAGTGTGGAAGGAGCATACGAGCCATGCACAGATGCACATGGGCACATTAACTCAAATGTCAATGCAACAATGAGATTTTCACTTGCAGCAGCTAAACAGGCCTGTAAATAGTATACATAAATAAATATAATAATTTTAAAATAATAATTTAATAACTACAATACTAGTCCAAAAAAGTGTAGTCTGTACTGCAACCAAAGACACAGTCCATAGAAGTTCATAGTCACTGAGGTAATGTTCTGTTGAAGAACCTAATAGCTGCTGGGAAGAAACGATTATTGAACCTATAGTCATGGTTTTCAGGTTCCTGAACGTTTGTCCCATTGGTAGGGGTGAAATGAGAACATGCCTGGGTAGTGCGAGTCTTTGATGTTGGTTGTCTTTTTGAGGCATTGCCTCCTATAGGTCCTTTGGATGGTAGGGTGGTCAGTACCAGTAATGGAGCAGGTAGTGTCTAATATTCCTCTGCGTTCAAGATGCCGAACCTGGCCATGGTGCGAACAATTGACCGTCAACCATCAATTAATGATGCCATTGGAACTGTGGCTACAGTTTGGCTACACATTCATGGGTATATGCCTTGAAGTTATCCTGTGTTGATGGTTATCGAGGAGGAAGTGTTATGTCCAATTCGTACTCATTATGGTCTGGCAATGAGTAGGTCAAGGATCCAGTTACCCCAAACCTATGTTCTCTGAGTTTGATGACAATTTTTTAGACGATTATGGTTTTGAATGCTGAGCTGACGTCATGGACACAACAGCCTAGTGCATGTGTCCACTACAAAATAGCGAGTCAGTAAGATCGCATCCCTGTTGATCTATTGTGGTCGTAGGTCCAGGTCCTTACCAAGATAGGAGTTGATATGTATCATAGCCAACCTCGCAAAGCAATTAAACACTACGGACATTAGTGCCATCAGTTAGTGGTCAATGAGGCTTGCTCTTCTTGGGCACCGGCGTTATTGATGTCCTTTTAAAGCAGGTGCAAACCTCAGATATTGGTATTGAGAGGTGGAAAATGTCTGCAGAATCTTCAGATAGTTGGTTCTTGAAGGTTTTAAGAACGTGGCCAGGTATACCGTTGGGGCTAAAGACTTTCCGAGGGTTCATCCTCATGAAGAATCTTATGATATCAGACCCTGTGGTTAAGATTACAATATCACTGGGGCCTATTGGATCCTGGACAAGTACCTTGATGTTCTCCCTCTCAAAGCGGCAGTAGAAAATATTGAGCTCATCGGGGAGTGATGCCTTGTCACTTGAGCTACAACTTTATTATGTCTTGCAGGAATTGTTAATGTGCAAGCCCTGCACAACTAACTAATGTCAGTCTCATCCCCTAGCTTGCCCGGTTTGAATGCCTGAGATCTGGTCCTCGGAGATTGTGGACCTGCTAGATCATCCATGGCTTCTGGTTAGGGAACACTCGGGTGGTCATAGAGTGATGCAGGTTGGAAACGGGTCCTTCGGACCAACTCGCCCACACCGGCCAACAATGTCCCAGCTACACTAGTCCCACTTGCCTGTGCTTGGTCCATATCCCTCCAAACCTGTCCTATTCATGTACCTGTCTAACTGTTTCTTAAACGATTGGATAGTCCCAGCCTAAGCTACCTCTTCTGGCAGCTTGTTCCATACACCCACCACCCTTTGTGTGAAAAAGTTACCCCTCGGATTTCTATTAAATATTTTCCCCTTCACCTTGAACCAATGTCCTCTGGTCCACGATTCCCCTACTCTGGACAAACGACTCTGCATCTACCCGATCTATTCCTCTCATGATTTTATATAAGCAACCTTCTGCCATCACCCTCTGCTTCCTTCCATGGAGCCAATTTGCTATCCATCTCCCCTCGTCCTCCTGCGCTCCATGGAGTGGATACCCAGCCGACTCAACCTCTCCCTATAGCTCACACGCTCTAGTCCGGGCAACATCCTTGTAAATCTTTTCTGAACCCTTTCAAGCTTCACAATATCTTTCCTATAACATAGTGCCCAGAATTGAACACAATCTTCTAAATGTGGTCACAATGTCTTATACAATTGCAACATGACCTCCCAACCTCTATACTCAATACCCTGACTGATGAAGGCCAAAGTGCCAAAAGCCTCTGTGACCACCTTATCTACCTGTGACTCGACCTTCAAGGAGCCATGCACCTGTACTCCTAGATCCCTCTGCTCTACAACACTACCCAGAGGCATACCATTTACTGTGTAGGTCCTGCCCTTGTTCGACATCCCAAAATGCAACACCTCAAAATGTTCTGTTAAATTAAATTCCATCAACCATTCCTTTGCCTACCTGGCCAATCGATCCAGATCCTGCTGCAAATGTCACAAACATCAACATTATCTGCAAAACCACTGATTTTTGTATCATCAGCAAACTTGCCTCAAATGCCTTACTGAGGTTCATGTACACAACATCTACAGCTCTGCCCTTATCAACCTTTTGGGTCACGTCTTCAAAATAATCAATCCGATTTGTGAGACACTACCTCCCACTTTAAAAACCATGCTGACTATCGCTAATAACCCCTTGCCCATCCAAATGCCTGTATAACCTGTCCCTCAGAATACCCTCCCATAACTTACCAACTACAGATGTTAAGCTCACTGGCCTATCGTTCCCAGCATTTTCCTGCAGCCCTTCTTGAAAAGAGGCACACCATTTGCCACCCTCCAGTCTTCCGGCACCTCTCGTGCATTTAAGGATGACTCGTAAATTTCAACCAGCAGTTTCCTTTCTAGTTTACCGCAATGTCCACAGTTATAACTGATCAGGCCCTGGAGATTTGTCTACCTTCAAACACAACAGTACCTTCAGTACTTCTTTGACGGTAACCCTGACTGCTCTCAATACACTTCCAGTGACTGCTCCAATTTCCACCGTCCTACTGTCTTTCTCCTCGGTACATACAGAGGAGAAATACTTATTTAGGACCTTGCCCATCTCCTGTGCTCAAAACACAGAGGTGACTGCTTTGATTCCTGAGAAATCCCACTCTCTCTAGTTACCCTTTTACCCCTTATGTATTTATAAAGTTTTTTGGATTGGCCTCAATGCTACCCGCCAGAGCTATATCCTGGCCCCTTTTTGCCCTTCTGATTTCCTTTTTTAGTTTACTCCTTAGTTCCCGAAACTCCTCCAGGGATGCACTTGATCCCAGCTGCCTATACCTGTCCATGCATCCTTCTTGTTTTTGACTAACGTCTCCATTCCCCTCGTCAGCCAAGTTTCCTTACGCTTGCCTACTTTGCCCTTCACTCTAATAGGGACGTACACATCCTGAGCTTTCTTCAGTACACTTTTAAAAACATCCCACTTGGCTGATGTTCCTTTCCCCTCAAATAACCTGCTCCAGTCAACTTGAGTGAGACCTTCTCTCATACCCTCAAAGTTGTCCTTACCCCAGTTGAACATTTTAACACGTGGACCCTATCCGTAACTATCTTAAACCCAATCGAACTGTGGTCACTGGTCCCAAAAGGCTCCTCCACACGCATTTCATTTACTTGCCCTTCCCAATTTCCCAATACTAGATCCAGCGTTGCCCTCTCACATGTGGGGGCCTCCACATACGGCTTAAGAAAACTCTCCTGAACACTTTTGAGGAAATGCACCTCATCGATGTTAAATATGTGTTAAAGAAGGAACTGCAGATGCTGGAGAATCGAGGGTTACACAAAAAGCTGGAGAAACTCAGCGGGTGCAGCAGCATCTAAGGAGCGAAGGAGATGGGCGACGTTTCGGGTCGAGACCCTTCTTCAGACTGGTCAGGGACCAGTGTTTATTGTGTGTTTTGTTTTTTATTATATGTTATGACTGCAAGGTAACGAAATTTCGTTCAGACCAAAAGGTCTGAATGACAATAAAGGATAATCTAATCTAATCTAAGCCCTTCATGCTATGATTTTCCCAGTCTATATTGGAAAAGTTAAAATCCCCTACTACAACAACCTTATTTGACCTGCAGCCGTCTGCAATCTCCTGGCACATTTGTCCAGCTAATTCCCGTTGACTATTCGGGGGTCTGTAGTACACCCCCAACAAGGTGATCATCCCTTTCTTGTTCCTCAGCTCCACCCATATGGCCTCACTAGACAAACCGTCCATAATGTCACCTCTGAACACAGCCGTGACATCCTCCTTAACCAACAATGCAACCCCCCCCCCCCCCCCCCCTCTTTTTCCCTCACCCGTCTCTCCTGAAGTTCCTGTACCCCGGAATATTGAGCTGCAGTCCTGCCCCTCCCTTTACCAGGTATCAGTCGTGGCTACAATGTCCCAGTCACTCGTACCTATCCATGCCCTAAGCTCATCTGCCTTGCCCGTCAGGCCCCTTGCATTAAACTACGTGCATTAATAAACCAAGCCTCCTTCATCGCTCTCCACCTTTCACCTGCCTATTCTGTCCACTAAACCTTCCCACACCACCCTCCATACCACTTCCAGCCTCTCATGTGCTTCTGTCCTGCACGAGATCCCACCCCCCTACCAATCTAGTTTAAACCCTCCAGTGTAGAATTAGCAAACCTTCCCGCTAGGATGTTGGTCCCCCTCCAGTTTAGGTGCACCCGTCCCTTTTATGCAGGTCACCCCTGCCCCGGACGAGATCCCAATGATCCGGAAATCTGAATTCCTGCACCAACCCCTCAGCCACACATTCATTTCCTCTATCTTCCTATTCTTGTCTTCAGTAGCACAAGGTACTGGAAGCAATCCAGAGATCACTACTCTGCAGGTCCTGGTGAGAACACACTGCTCCACACTTTTCCTCATGAACAACCATGATGTATTTGTTCAGGTCCATTGCAGGGTCCTTGAACAACGCCAAGTCTACTGACTGCAAACAGTTGCAATCATTTCTCTGTCTCCCCGGCCAGCTCTGCAACCCTCACTGCTGGAGCTGCACCTTTCAGTTGCTGCCTCTACATAGGAAGAAGGAGCAGAGCCAGGTGTTCTGATTTTTCTAAAGTGAGGGCAAGAGATTGTCAGATTGTCATCTGGTTAAACTCTTACTGAATATTCTCTCTTTTACCTTTCACAGGAATTCTAAGCACCATGATAAGATTCCCTACAGTTACGTACCTTGACACTGTACAGGTAGGTGGGAAGGAAGAGGGAATCCACTTTAAACAATCTTTGCATTAATTGACATAGTCTATGGATCGGATGCAATGTAATGCTGAGAACCATATTTTGCACTCTGTATCTTCCCCTATGCTATTGCGATTGTATTTGAGTTTCACTTACCTTGTTTTCTATTTTCCATGGGTGCCGTTCAAATGCCTTTTTTTTTTTTATCACCAGTCTACAACCTGGTTAACCCACTCTACCCCATACTCATTAAAATAACATCCCGTTTATTTGGGTTTTTGAACGTTTGGCACATTGATTGGCCTTGGCTGAGGTCTCGGTGACCTGATGTTATACTCAAAGCATACTGGCTCTTGATAACATCTCAGTTCCTATGGGGAGCAGTTATTTCTGGTGTTTTTTAAAGGTGGAAAGACTGATATAAAGATGCATTCTTGGCTGATGAGGTGATGCTGAGAGGCAATTTTTGAAGGGAGATTTCCATTTGCTGAGGAAATTGTTGGGTGTGAGACTTGAGTGTATTGGCCTGTATGCAATTAAGTTGACACAGCTCACAGGTCCATTTGTGACTGCTTTGTGTATCCACCTTGCCATTCCAATCCAGAGCAGCTTCTACAAAAAACATATTGCATTCTGTGTATGAAAAATTAAAACTGCTTGACTGATTTAGTTTTCAGTGCTTGCTGCTATTCTTGCAAACCTCAAAGTGTATTTGTATATTGATCTGAATTTGTTCAACTTTAAAGTGTAAATGTACTTTTGTGTTAACTAGCATGAGAAAAGCTAGTTGCCAGCAAGAAACATTTCTCTTTTATTGTTCCATGGTTAGAAATAGACATTTTGGATCAAATCTAATGCTACGAAATATTCTCGTGTCACAAACTCAAGCACATTTTCTTTCTCTTATTAAAGCTGCTAAAGTTGTACACCATATAAGTTCTTGTCCAGTAGACATTGGATTGAACCTGGTGAAAGAAAGATAGACGCAAAAAGCTGGAGTAACTCACCAGGACAGGCAGCATCTCTGGAGAGAAGGAATGGGTGACGTTTCAGGTCGAGACCCTTCAGACTCCTGAAAGAAATCTCATCTGCAGAAATTGAAGTACATTGAGAAGTGAGAGTCTGGAATCTGAAGCAAAGACATCAAACTGCTGGAGGAACTGCAGATGTGGGGGGAGGGGTGGGAGGAGGGGGGGGGGGGGGAATTAATGATATGTTTTAGTTTGAGGCCCTGGAAGTTAGGGGTCAGAAGTAGGTGAGGGATATGTGGAAGCAGATAAATTTCTAAAAAAGGCAGATGGAGCCAGTGGGGTAGAGGAGAGTAAAGGTGGAGATGGAGGGTGATAAATGTAAATCTGTAAGGAGGGGTGAGAAGTAAAGGGATTTTTATTAACTGATTTTTCATTCAATTTCAGATTTTTCAGAATGGTTGACTAACCATGAATTAACATTATAATGTAAGTAAATATATTAGAAAATATGGCAGCAAATGTGAACACAGCGTAGTGTAGGAAAGAACTGCAGATGCTAGTTTAAATCTAAGGTAGACACAAAATGCAGGAGTAACTGGGACAGCAGCGTCTCTGGAGAGAAGGAATTGGTGATGTTTCGGGTCGAGGCCCGTCAGTGTAGCAGTGTTACAGGTCCTCCCCAGTTTATGAATGTCCTACTTGTGTAGAGCTGACAGTTTGAGAGATAGGCAGGATAGATTTGACAACTGCTGTGGGGCAACAAACGACTGTTCTTGATAGATGGTGGAATTTTACCATATCGAACTCAAGAAGAATGTATACTCATTAACACATTGTCAATTTTGTGAACCTTGTATGGAGATATACCATCCAGGCTATCAACTGTGTCCTATTAAAACTGTAAATATCAGTTATAGCCTCATCTGCTGTAAAATCTTAAAACAAATATCATTATTAGCTTGAGATAAACGGTCTAAATTTATTAATATTAGCTTTATAATTAAGAAATGATAAAACTAAATTAAAAAAAACCAGAATATCTATTTTTTATGGAATAACCCTGCAAGCATCTTCTGAAACTTAGTTCATGACTATATTTTTGATTTGCGAATTGCTAAATTTGTTAACGGTTTTTTGCTAAACTTGTTAACAGTTCTCAGCAGATGAGGCTAAAAAATGATATTTACAGTTTTAATAGGACACAGTTGATAGCCTGGATGGCATATCTCCAGACAAGGTTCACAGAAATGGACATTGTGTTAATGAGAATACATTCTTGGGAACAGAACACTTTCGGAATGGATGTGTACTCTGTCACAGTGTTAGCAAATGAGTGTTAAATTGTAAATCTGTGGTATACCTTTTTGAGGTAAATGTTGATAATTGTTGAGCTGGGTGGTAGCTTATGGCCCCTGTACATTCTCAGGAGGATGAACATATGGAAAATATGCTAATTTACTTACTGAATACCTTAGTCTGTTCAAGGAATTTGACAATAAGACTGCAATAGAGAGCCAGTTGGAACAGAGAACGCTGTAGGTATAAGCATATGTATGATCTATTCCTTTCCAAAAAAAATCTGAATATTTTCACTGATTCATCTATAAATTGTTCACGACGATGCTAGCTGCTGTCAACTTGAATTTGTCAGCAAGCATTCATTCTTGGAGAGTAAATTAACAGCAATTTGGTATGTTTTACCTTTCAAATTAATTCCCTTGTACCCCACCACTCCCCCCAATCATTTTGGAAAATGTGTTTTGTTTACATGGAATTAAAATAAAGATTAACTTTTTAGTAGTGGAATATTTCCACTTTCTGCATTGGGAAATTGCATTGTATAATTTAGAAAACGGGCGCAGTGTTGATCTAATGAAGCTATCGTATGGTTGGTTCTTTCAACGCATTTGATCTGAATCTGCCCATCACTCAGGGCAGGTAATTACTGGAAGACCTAAAGATCTATTTTTACATTGAATTTTGCTGTCTATCTGATTTTCTGGATTTATGCAGGTTCTATGCTTTCAGTCCCTTGTCTCCCTGTATCGTGAAACCTATTTGACTTGTAAGCAGATATAGTAAAACAGATTTGCCAATGTTATTGACTGACTAAGATTTACTGCTTTACTGGCAAGCAATGTGAGAGTCTCTCCCACCAGCAATCATTCAGATATTGCATTCCAGATTCCAACCACATTCTGCGTAAAAATGTTCAGCTACAGAAATTGGTGGAAAAATGGCAGATGGAGTTTAATCCGAACAAATGTGAGGTGCTACACTATGGGCGGTCACGTGTAAGGGGAACATATACAATTAATAACACATTCATGTACAGAGAGATCTTGAGGTCCAATCCCATAATTCCCAGAAAGTGGCAACACAAGCAGTTAGTGGTAAAGAGGGTATATGGTTTGCTTGCTTTCATAGGTCGGAGCATTGAGTATAAGAGTCAGGAAGTCATGATGGAGCTTTATAAGATTTTGGTTAAGCTGCATTCTGGATTATTGCATGCAGTTCTGGTTGCCCCCTAACAGGAAGGATGTGGAATCTTTGAAAAGGGTGCAGAGGAGGTTGACCAAAATGATGCCTGGATTAGGCGGTATTCGCTACGGGGAGACATTGGACAGACTTGGATTGTTTTCTCTGGAACACTGGAGTTTGCGAGGAGACCTGATGGAAGTATAAAAAATTATGAGAGACATAGATAGTGTAGACCAGGGGTCGGCAACCTTGTTCTGCATAGGGGCCTGGGCACATGTCTGAGCGGATGGCGGGCCACATCTATCATGTGTACACATGGATCCCGCCTCAGATTGCAGGCAACAAATCCCGTGTTCACATAGATCCCGCCCCTTCGAGGACGCCACTCGGAGCACTGGCCCCTAGTTACGGGCGCTCACAAACATGGCGCACCTACGTACCATTGCCTTGGCTCTGTCCTGAAGATGGTGGCTCAAATACTCACACTCACTTGTCCCCGGCCTATTTACAACCCCGATCCCGATAGTGAAGCCCAGACACAGAAGGTGCGTGGCCATGCCGGTTGCTTTGCGCAGGATGTGGTACAGGCAGAGCTCAGTGCTTGGCCACTCCGCCATTGCAGCTGCCAGCGCAGACCTCCTTGTGTCACCGTGCCTGGGCGCCGCTGCCTCGGGCTCCACCCAAGATGACGGAAGTCTGTGCACCGGATGATTACGGGGGGGGGGGGGGCAAAAAGTCTGGGGGCCGGATGATTTTGGGTTACGGGCTGCATTCAGCCCGAGGGACGTAAGTTGCTGACCCCTGGTGTAGACTGTCAGATCCTATTTTCCAAGGATGGAAAAATCAAATTATTGAGGCCTTGGCTAAAAGGTGAAAGGGGAAATATTTAAAGGAGATGGGACAAATGTTTTACACAGAGGGTGGTTGGTACCTGGTATGCACTGTCGGGGTTGAGAGACTTTTGGATATGGATATGCAGGGAATGGAGGGATATGGATTATATGCAGGTAGATCAGCGGCAGTCTAGGCATCATGTTCGACACAGACATTGTGAGCCGATGGGCCTGCTCTTGTGCTGCCTGTTCTATGTTCTTCCACTAATCCTTTCTAAATCTCCAACACTTTGCCCTAAACCTATATGGCCTATTTGTTTCAGACAACTCTGCTATGGGAATACTCTTCTCCCATTTGAGATCATCAACTTCTCCCATTTGAGACAATCCTTTCTGAAAAGTTTTATAGCAGGCAATAGACATGCCGGTGTGAATGTTTTCACATGAAAGAAGTAAATGACGGATTTGGGGTGGCACAATGTACAGATGCTGCCTCGTAGCTCTAGAGTCCTGGGTTTGATCCTGACTACTGGTGCTATCTGTGCGGAATTTGTTAGTTTTCCCTGTGACTGCATGGGTTTCCTCCCACATACCAAGGACATATGTAGGTCCATTGGCTGCTGTAAATTGCCCCGAGTGTGTAGGACTTGGAACTAGTGTACTGGTAATCGATGGTGGACGTGGACTCGGTGGTTGAAGAGCCTATTTCCATTCTGTATCATTGATTGTAATCATGTTTAGTCTTTCCACTGACTGGGTAGCACGCAACAAAAAGCTTTGTTCACTGTACCTCGGAACATGTGACCGTAGACTAAATTTAACTGAATATTCTGAAACTTATGAAGATAGAAAAAATCTTCCGCTCCTGATCATATATATCCACCAATGCTATGGGAAGCTAGAAAGGAAATTAAAGGCACCCTGCTGAGAGCTATGAATCATTAAATATGAGGAGGTGCTAGAGGACTGGAGGCTGGCGGATGTGTTGACACTGTTTTAAAAAAAATAAAAAAAAGTACCTGTTCAAGGAAAAGCATGGGAACTATAAGCCAGTGAGCAAGTTACTGGAGAGTGTTCTGAGGGATAAGATATATATGCATTTGGATATACAGTACAAGGGTGTAAGCATAACAAAGTGCTTCATTGAGTAACATTAGTGGTGAGAGATGTAAAGGTTGATGACCAAAACATCATTGTAAGGAGCATCTTAAGAGGATTGGAGAGTTCAGAGAGTAAATGAGAAGCTTACAGCTTTGGCAGCAAAAGGCTTTGGCAGCTACGCATGGTGACTATCGCACTGACCAAATGCCAATTTCTTTGCAGTGTAATGCTTTGTTAAATCATTGCTGTGATTCGAAAACTTAGTGCTCCCCGTGTGTTGATTACATTGCACAGTTGAAACATTACTGAACAACCTGAAACTTTTGGGGTTGAATTGAGTTTTAGGGAATGAGGAGGGCTTCATATAAATGGCCAGATTGACAATTGAATGTTTGTGGCAAAGTATTCAATAACATTTGTAAAGACCAAGCTCTTCTTATTTGAAATGTAAAATAAAATCTAAGACTTCTAATAAAGTTCAAGGAAAAAGATTTTGAATTGATGCAAGTCCAGGTTTTCTTCACTATGCTGAACCCAGAATGTGGAAGTAAAACCTGTGATTCATAATGTGTTTTGAACCTAGGTTCTGAGACCATGTTTGTTTTGACTTCGTGTTGCACTTATGCTGTTACAGCATGTCCTTTTTTTTTTATCAGACTATGTTTCAATTGAGTTTCAGAAGCGTGGGAAGAATGTCTGATTCCCTGAATGAGCTGCTGTATTTAGACTGCCTGCATTTCTTTTGACAATTGTATCCCTGTGCATTTGCTGGGTTGGGCAGGATTTGATTTATGTACAAAGATGGCTCTGATAAAGGTCATTGTTTTTCTGCAGGAGTTTATAATTCCTGCCAGGCGCCACTGATGCAGAGCTATACAATGTTGATAAATCCCTTATATCAATACATTCTGTGGTAGTTTCCTCCTGGTGCCAAATATATAATTTTGGTAACAGCAGTTTTTATAGTATAAATACAACGTTTGTTCACATTTTCTTAACTTTGTAAATAAGATATTGGATGCTGAATAACCCCTGGAAATTAGTGGCGATGTTAACTATCACGAGTTGGTGAGATGAAATTGCTACCAGAGACAAAAGCAAGTGGAGTCCGGCTCATTAAAGATTAGTGCATGCAGAAAAACATCATGGTACAATGACTTCTTGCCTTGTATGCCTCACTATTTTGTGATCTGCAAGTTGTCTTCCATGACATTTTTTTTGCTCTGTGCTGTTCGCACATTCACCCTGTGAGCGATTGTAATGAATGATTGCAGATCCACTTCTGGGACCAACATGCAGAGTCTCCATGCTTGGGTGCCATCTTGCTCAAAAATTAATAAGCTGGTTAAGAAGGCATTGGGCATGTCTGCCTTTTGTTGCCCAAAGCTTAGAATACAGAATTAGAACCGTTGTTGTGGAAACAGAATCCTCAAAACATTTTTTTTTATAACAGGACCAAGAGCTGGGAATTAGAATTAGTCTAAATACATTTTTTGGCCAACAGGGACATAATGGGCCCAATGGCACGGTTAAACGATTTTTTAAAAAAATCAATGGTGCAGCAAATATTGATAATGGAATAGAAAGAAATGCAAGATGGATTGAGAAAAGTGAAAATGGGATTAGCAGAATCACCATTTTGAAGTTGATGGACTCTTTTGGCTGTTATACATCCAGTTGATAAATAAAGGATTACTCTTGAGCCTGTACTCAGCTTCGTTCAGACAATGTGGAAGGCTGAGCTAAGAGTGGAAATTGAATGAAGAGTGAAAGAGGCGGGGGGGGGGGGGGGGGGGGGGGGGGTTGGCTGGTAACTGGAGGTTTTTATCATGTTTGTTTACTGATTTCAGGTCTTTCATCTATGTTTGGTCTACCTGATTCTAGAGATCTCATCATGAGCAGCAAATGATGCATTGTCTGAGAAATATGTTTGGTATCCTGGATAGTGCAAAAGGGGGAAGTAAATGAGTAGGCATCTAATCTGTTGGCATGGAAAAATGCAGTGGAAGGAGAAGAAACGACAGAGGAGTGAATCACAAAGGAAATTGTCCCATTGGAATGTTAAAAAGGTACACGGGGGAAGCAATGTGTTTTGTACTGGCATCATGCATGAGGTTCCGATATTCCAGAGGTGATGGTCTGAGCTATGTGTAGATTTCTAGAGGGAAAAGGGAAAAGGGAATGGAACCTGGAAGTGGTTCTAAAAAAGAGTTGATTGGGTGACATTAGGATGGCAAATGCAATGTGAATAATTCAAAGCACGTCAACCACAGTCGGAGCAAAACCTTTCTCATGATGAGAAAATGAAACTCATTATGGCATTATCATGACAGAGCATAGTCAAAATTATCGTGTGAGAGACTGGGATAATGGATTGGATTTTTTATGCAAGAAACAGGTTAGGAGAAAATTGGCCAAACTGCGAAGAGAACTGCAAAGCTGTGGGCTGGAAGTGGACAATGGTCACTAGCTAATGCCTGAGATGGACAATTTGGGGAGGGGAAGAGGGGAATTGGAGATTAGTCTCTTGAAGGTGCATGTAAGGAGAAGATTGATAGCAAGCTTCATGCATTTTCTAATTTCTATGGAGAGTAGGACACAGTACCCGTGCTGTCATCATGCAGCAAGGAAATGGGGATCATTTCATTGGATTGTGTCGGCTTCCTGATTTCGTCCATTCATTTTCTTTCCAGAGCTACGTAGGGATTCCCCTGCCCACCGTTCCACCTGAGAAACTTCCGCATTTAGAAATCCATCCTTCTCAGACCACTCCAAATATGTTGTTTTGTCCTTTTCCCTGGAAAAAAAAGGTGCAACATGACCTGACTTTTAAACTCAAAAGTCAGGTCATCTTGCACCTTTTTAAAACATTGGTTAGGCCACATTTGGACAAGTGTGTGCAGTTCTGGTCACTTCATTACAGGGATGTGGAGGTTGTAGAGGGTGCAGAAGAGATTTACCAGAGAGCTGTCTGGATTGGAGGGTATTCACCATAAGGAGAGATTGCACAGACAGATAATTTTCCCTGGAGTAGTGGCGGTTGAGAGATCTGTTAGGTAGGTGTGTATATATATAAATATAAATATAAATATATATATAAAAATGGGAAACTTTAAAGGCGATGTGCAAGGCAATTTATTTGTACTGAGAATGGAGAAGCTGATATTACAAGCGTTTAAGGGGCTTTTAGATAGGCACAGTGAATAGATTCATGGAGTTATACAACATGCCCTTCAGCCCATAACATCCCAACTTCTATACTCAATCCCCTGACTGATGAAGGCATATGTGCCAAAAGCTTTCTTGACCACACTATCCACCTGTGATGGTACTTTCAAGGAACTATGTACCTACACTCCTAAATCTTTCTACTCTACAACACTCCCCAGAGCCTTGTCATTCATTGTGAAGGTCCTGCCATTGTTTGACTTCTGAAAATGCAACATCTCACACTGATTTCTGTATTAAATTCCCTCAGTCCACTTGCCCAACTAATCAAGATCATGCAGTAAAGGTTGATAGCCATCTTTGCTATCTACAATACAACCCACTTTAGTGTTATTTGCATATTTACTTATCCTGCCTTGTACATTCTCATCTAAATTGTTGATGTAAACCACAAACAGCATTGTACCCAGCACCAATCCCTGAGGAACATCACTAGTCATGCATTTCTAACCTCACACCATCACCCTCTGCTCCCCGTCCATGAAGTCAATTTTCTGTTACTTTAAGCAAGGCCGCACAGTATACCAAAGTTAAAGTAATCCATTGGCTGCAGTGCAACTAGAATGTAAGCAGCAACTGATTTCAGGTACTCTTTGTTGCTTTTACCCTTTTGTTTAGGGTGTGATGCAATGACAGCATTATGGTTTGTGGCCAAAACTCGATGGTCTGTGTGATTTGTCAAAAGCTGCACTCACTTTCGAGTTCTCTTCAATCAGAAGAGTTGTGATTTAGTGCAATCCATTTCATGTGCTTACCAAACCTACTTTATAGTGATTACATTTTCGCTGGATGTTACCATTGTGCTGAGTTGCACATTGTTGGTCTGCTTGAGTTTTTCTGCCTTGTGAAATAGTAATTTAACATCTTCCTCATCACACTAATTATATCCTTATAAAGGAGTCATTTATCATGAGTTAATTAATTGATGACGTGAATGAAAGAGGATACTGTATACTTGGTAGACATAAAATACTGGAGTAACTCAGCGGGACAGAGATAAAACTTGGATATGTTTCCAGCTTTAATTTGATGGTAATGGATGCTAATGGGGATGAAGAAAAGTTTGTTTTTCTCTATTTTCATGCCTTTTTAAGTGCTTCTGTGTTACCTAAGGGGTGAGGATCTTGATTGTCATGTGTACACACACAGACAGACATACAACCTACTTCATAAGGAAATAATAAAACCAAGTGATGCTCTTCCTTTTCAGTAAAATGCATATAATTTATTTTTAATTTTCTTAAACAAAAGTGATTGGGGGATTACAATCTTTTCAAGTTGATTGCAATGATTGTGATCCCTTGCTAGAGGCTAGAACAGATCAAGAGAAAACTGCACTACAAGACTTCATTGTGGACCTGGTCTGATATATATTGATGTTAGTGACTGGATAATGCCATATGCAAATCCATTTCTTCCACACAAGGGAATTTATTTTTGTATATTAAGTCCATGCTTACCGATGAAGGAGCTGATTAATAAGAGATTGTTCATAATGAAATGCTGATTGAAATTCCATGGAAATGTTAATGCCCGGAAGAGCTGTGCGTAGTTTCAACTGACAACCTGTTTTTAATGTAATGTCCTGATTAAAAGCTCTCCTGTGATGTTATTATCGTTTCCATGTTTTAGTTTGCCCATAGGCTAGTACTGTGCCTGTTTACCTGCTCCTGATGAAACTGCTTGGGATCTTTCTATCCGGTCTGATGAGTCAATGATGCTATGTTTTCACTGTTACGGAATTCGAGATCAATATCAGCTGTGCTCTCTCGCCTGCAGATCTTGAGAACCGGTTCAAATTTCAAACAATCGGTTATACAATAGGCGACTGAGATTCAAATTGGAATCCAGAGTTGCATAAAGAAATGTGAGCAGTGTTTCACTCCGGGCACATCCTTCACTTGGGAGCTTAGAAATCTGAAATATAAATATGTTATGGTGACACTTCAAACAATATCCTTCTTTTAACACTGAACTATAAAAACAAGATGAAAATCAAAAAGCTGCAGATATTAAAAATCTAAAATGAAACCAGAAAATGCTGGATATACTAAGCTTGTCAGCCTGCATCTTTGTTTGGTTTCTTCAATGTACAGGAGGCCACATTATGAGCACTAAATACAGTACACTAGATTGGGAGATGTACAAATTAATCGTTGCTTAACTCAAAACACTTGAGTGCTTGGATGGTGGGAAGGGAGGAGGTCAAAGGCAAGTGTTGCAATGCGTATGATTGCGAGTGGAGGTGCTACAAGAAGGGGATTATTTGGTGGGGACGGAATAATGGAGCAAATGAAAGGAAAGGTCCCATGCGGCCAATGGTGGAAACTGTTGGCATTCTGAGGAAATAGCAGGGTAGACAAAGGAGAGTCAGCGGATGTTGTTTACCTGGAATTTTAGAATGCCTTCTATAAGGTGCTGCATGTGAGGTTTTGAAAGAAGATGAGAGCCCATGGTATTAGAGGGAAGTTGGCTGAGAGGTACAAGACAAAGAATGGGAATAAAGGATGCTATCTCTGTTTGGCTGCCAGTGACTAGCGGCGTTCCGCAGGGATCAGTGCTGGGGTCACTACTCTTCACCTTCTATATCAATGATTTTGATGAGGGAATTGAAGACTTTGTGGCCACGTTTGCAGATTATATGAAGATAGGCAATGTAGAGAAAGCAGGGACGCTGCAGAAGGACATGGACAGGTTCGGAGAGTGGGCAAAGAAGTGCCAGATAGAATATAGCGTAGCAAAGTGTGGAGTTATGCATTTTGGTAATGGGAATAAAGGCATAGACTATTTTCTAAATGGGGAGAGGATTCAGAAATCGGAGGTGCAAAGGGACTTGGCAGTGCTCGTGCAGGATTCCCACAAAGTTAATTTGAAAGTTTAATTGGTAGTCAGGGAGGCAAATGCATTGTTAGGGTTTATTTTGAGAGGGCTAGAATATAATAACAGGACGTAATGCATTGGAGAGGGTCTAGAGAAGGTTTAGGAAAATTAAATGATTGGGTTAACGTATGATGAGCATTTAACGACACTGGGCCTGTACTTGCTCGTCTTTAGAAGGATATGTGGGGGACCTCATTGAAACTTACTGAGTAGTGAAAGGCCTGGATAGAGTGGATGTGGAGAGGATCTTTCCACTACTGGCAGCAGGCACGTGCCGTGAGTAATTACTCGGGGTAGGCAGTCAGTCGGCTTTTTAAAAAAAATCTTAAACCGCGCATGCGCAGGTTGTTCTCCTCTCTGTAAAAATAAAGAAAGTAACAATTCAATTTGCCCAAGGTGTCCAAATCTCCTTCATTCTGAATTACTGAATGGGTGGAGGGTGACGGCAGGTGGAGAGATGGTGGGGGAAAACGGGAGCACATGGGGTCAAGAATCAGTTGTGATCTTATTGAATGACAATACTAGTTCAAGGGACCAATTGGGGAGAGAGTTCCTTTCACAGCGTGTGGTAAATCTGGCCAGGGGTAAAATTGCGGGGAGGGCAGGAGCTTTGAGAAGGAGGGGGTCGGGGATCATGCCAGCAACTCGCTCACTTACCACTGGCGCGGAGCCACAGCATTGTGGGAGGGAAGCAACTTGGGTGGCTGCGAGCGGCCGCCGGACCTCAGCGCCTTCTGCCGGCCCGCTCACTTCTGGCAGTGAGTGCTCTCTGTCTGAACAGTGAGGGGACCAGCTCGAGCAAAGATCATAGAACGGAGTGGGACAGCGGGCGGTGGATCTTACTCCTGTGTCAGCGCGAACAAATTAAGGCTACCCACACTGACACATGGAGTAAGTTCCACTGCCCGCTGTCCTGTTATCCATCACCCGCTCTTGAGTGGGTTGCTCTGGCATGATCCTCAACCCCCTCCTTCTCAACGCCCCTGCCCTCCCGCAACTTTACTGCTGGCCAGACTCCCCACACGCTGTGCAAGGAACTCTTTACCCCCCCCCCCCCCCCCCCCCAGCGACGCTGTCCATTTACAGCTGCTTGCGCTGTGCATGTGCAGTAGACTGCTGCGCTGGCGCAGTACACAGTCCACGCTACAAAGGCAGAATTTCAGCTGCCATCAGCCCTGCTTGAAATTGATGGCTTGAAGCAGCGTTCGCGGCACGTGGGCTGCACACACTTTCCCGTATTACATGTACTGCACATGAAAGGCACAGAGAATTATGCCTACCTAAGAGATTGTAGGTAGGCATAATTCTCCCGTGCCTTAACTATATATATTTAATAATTATCATTTTATAATTTTGGTCAGGGTAGGCAGTCCCTACCTTGCCTACCCTGATGGCATGTGCCTGACTGGGAGAGTCTAGGACCAGAGGCCACAGCCTCAAAATAGGACGCAACTTTAGAAAGGAGATGAGGAGCAATTTCTTTAGTCAGAAGGTGACGAATCTGTTGAATTTATTGCTGCAGATAGCTGAGGAGGCTAAGTCATTGGGTGTTTTTAAGGTGTGGATTGACTGATTGTTGATTAGTAAGGGTGTTGGAGGATATGGGAGAAGGCAGGAGAATGTGATTGAGAGGGAAGGATAGATTACCCATTATAAAATGGTGGAGTGGACTCAATGGGCCAAATTGCTTCGATGGCAAGAGTAAATTTTGTTTTAAATTTCACGCCCAAGAAAAAGTTGATCAGCCTCCGGATTTTAAAAAGGATCAATTCGTAATCCAATGCCATGTAGATTAAGATGAGATCGTTACTGGAAAAAAAAAAGCAACCAGGAAATGTCCTGATATTCATTGCAGAATGTTTTGAGATTTGTCAATGCATCAATTAAAGTTAACCAAGTCAACAAAATGATTGTAATACAATTTCTTGTATTCGATTAATTGGCCATTCACACCTCTTTGTGGAGCTGTTCATTGGCTTGTAGGCACTTGAACAAGTTTTATAAATAGCTTTCCATTTCACTGATTACCTTTGTGAATGTCCTCATTGACAGCCCTTGAAGGGAATAAACGAAGCATTTCACACAACGATTAGCTTCCTGGCTGTAGTGAAAGGCATGCAAGTAATTCTAGCCGTGCTCTATGCCAGGAAGATTTGCCGCAATAAGCACACAATGACTGCCCATTTACGCCTTTTATAACAGTGAATAGGAATGTGTCTGAGGATATGTTGAATTATTGAGCATCAAATGTAAAGAGTGGTGGACATACGTTCTATTTCCAGTTTCTTATTCATGGGCTGGGGGTGGACCACAGCTCACACTTGCTCCTGGTATGAATCTAAATATTCCGAAAAGGTGATAGTTTTGACTTTGTACTGAAGCGTAGGTGCCCATGTGCCACAGTGTTAATGCAGCAGTGCGGTGAGCTTTCTGCTGCCTCTGTGGATGGAACTTGGAGCACTTTAAGTCAGATGCTTATTTTTAAATCCTTGTTGCTGATTGTGCTGTGGGAAAATATTAAAAGAATACCTTTTCAGAGATCTGTTATTTTTGGATATCGGGCCAACTCTTTTTCTATTTCTTACAGTCATTGGTATTTGATGACTTTGGGCACAGTGAATGAGTGAGACTCGATTAATGCCTCCCACTGCAGAATCTGGAAGTCAACTATTTGTGGAACCCACAAGTGCTTTGATGTTTGAGTGGATTTTAGCCTTAAACATGAGCAACATTAAATGAAAATATGAATGGTGACAAAATGTGTGAAATAATTAGAATATCCTGTCAGACATGTGGTTAATCATTTGTATGGTCATACCATGCTCATAGCTTCAGTTGAAGAGTGACCATTGCAATAAACAGTTGAGTATTTAAAGCTTTATAGTGAATGAATGAAAGTGACATCCAATTCTAAGCCGGTTTAGAGAAACCCACAGTACATTGCAGAGCCATTGGTTCGTTGGAGCAGAATAGGGCCATTTGGCCCATCGAATAGTGCATTTGGCAACATCCTAGTGAAACAGTTCAGAGAGGACCCATTGATATAATGTGATATAATATGATGTATTGTTGTAGCTCATTGTCCCCAGCAGAGGAATGGGGGAGACCGAGCACCTTTGAATCTGCCAGTGGCAGAACAAGAACAGATTTTCTGTGTGGTTTCTGAATCTGAATTCTCAGGATCAATCATGAAAATTGGCCATATTCGAGTTACTGGAACGCTGCTACATCCTTTTTCCTTCTGATCTCAGTAGCCAATCTGAATTTAAGCACACTATGCTGGACTTGAGCATTTATTTGCTCGATTGTGCTGACTTTTTTTCTCTTGTGCAGACATCACCGTTGTTTTCAGTGACTTTGAAAATACATCGGCATCTGCAGTCTCACTACAGATGGAATGGGGGAGTTGTGTTCACCAATAACCTTGGCACACTGTCACAGTACTTAGTTATTCCAATTCAAATTGTCCCATTGCTAATAATGTCTGACGGATCTTGCTCCAGTTCTCCTGGAGCAATCATTACCCTTTAACTGGTGAAGATAAATTCTTAGGGCAGCTTATAGTTGAATCTACTAGGGAAAAGGCAATTCTGGATATGGCACAGTTAGGATTTAGTATTGTGTAATGAACCAGATTTGATTAGGGAGCTTATGGTAAAGCAATCACTAGGAGGTAGTGACCATCTATACTATTACTAAAACTCTCATCTCATCTTTGCTTTTAAAAAAAAATGTGCACAAAAACGGTACTCTTTATCGCTAGGATGTTTTCAACACCTTACTCACCGTTCTCCTCTCCTCCAAGCGCACCAAGTGTTCTGATCGTTGGAAGATTACAAAAGTTATGAAGATTTAAAAAATTGTGAGATCCGCAGATTGGTCTTCTCGCTGCCGGTCACCATGAATGTAACACCCCTTCTGGCACCTGCTGGAAAATAAAGCCCCAGAGGCGTGGCTGAGTAAACAAGTGCTGATTGAGTCCGCAAGAGTGGAGTCGGGAAAGTCGCTGTGTGCGCGGCCAGTGGCCAATGAGTGGAGTTCCTCCCCCTTTCCCCCTTCCCCTTTCCCCCCTCCCCCTCCTCCCCACACACACCCCTCCCACACCATCCCACTCCATGCCCCAGCCCCCCCCCCCCCCCAAAGCCACCCACCACCCCGTCAACCTGCAACTTGAGAAGGAGAAGATGTAATTGGATGCTGTGGTATTACTGTTGAGCAAATGTGACTACATAGGCATAAGGGAGGAACTGGCTAAAGTTCATTGGAAAGGGACCCGAGCAGGAATGACAGTGGAACAGCAATGGCAGGAATTTCTGGGAATAATTCTGAAAATGCAGAATCTTTTCATTTGAAAGAGGAAGAAAGGTTCTAAGTGGAGAATGAGGTGACCGTGGCTGACAAGGGAAGTCGAAGATGGCATAAAGCTAAAAGAGGTGTATAACACTACATAGATTAGTTCCGGTGGCGCCATGAAATAACAAGGGCGCAGCATCGAGCTCTGCTCCTGCTAAATCTTGAAAAAAGCCAGTTTGGAAGATGGGACCGATTTAAAAAAAATACTCACCGGAGCTGTTTGACGTCGCGTAAGTGACGTCATCAGAAATCGCCGCGAAAAAGCGGAGATTAACAGCAGTTTTAAAATGAAAAAAGGGAACCCTCACCAGAAGCCGGCAAAATCTGCTGCAAGACCTGCTACAAGACTACATGAAAAAACTTGGTAAGACTCCCCAAACCCTTCAAACATCAGCTGAAAGCTCGGAGGAAGAAGAAGTTGATTCTCGAAGTCCTCCTACAGAAATGAGTTCAAAGGATGAACAGATGGAACAACTGGAAAAATCAGTAACAGCTTCAATTACTCAAAACATTTCTAAAGTGATACGAGAGGGGAACGTCACGCTGGACAAAAGTATCTCTGAAAAAATTAAACACACTAATGAGAAGTTGATGATGAAAATTGATAACTTAAATACACGCGTTGAAGAGATTGAGGAGGATTTAAACAAATTAAGCGGGTTGTAAAAGACTGTATTAAGAAGTTGGATACAATGTTTAAGAATACTGATTTGGCTATGAAAGAAATGGATAATACGATTTCCGAGATGTCTAAGGAGATAAAGAGACTAAGAAAGGACAAGAAAGTACTGGGGGACAACTTGCTAAAATGAAGGTTAAATGTTTGGACTTGGAAGCGGGATCGAGGAGGCCCGCCCCCCCCCCCCCCCCCCCGCCCCCAAGACAGATCATTGTGAAATTTTATGATATCTCTACCCTGGAAGAAATTATGAAACTGATTCCATATGGATCGAATTTGATGTTTGGAGAGGATAACCTAAGATTCTTTCGTGGCTATCCAGCTGAAATTGTGAAAAAGAGGGACATGTTCACAAAGACACGAATTATATTAAAATAAATTTCTGGAGTAAGATATGGAATAGTATATCCTGCAAAGATGAGGATTACTTGTAACTCTGTTGAACGTGCCTTCACGGACCCAGAAGAGGCATTTAAATATGCACAAGGTATCGCAAAGGAGGCCGACTGATTATCAGGAGTCTGGCTCCCACAACAATACAGAGGAGAAGCGGCGAAGAAAGGACTTTTTTTAATATAAAAAAGACTGCTCTGGTTAAGATGGCGGATTTCATCATGAGGTGCTGTCTAGACACCTTATCTTTGGAATGTTAACTCGAGGTCGAACTTTATAACAAAGGACTTGGAAAACAAGAAAAACCCGTGGTGGAAAAAAACGGAATTTGGGAATACGGAAAAACAATATTAACGGACTTGTATACAGAAATTTATGACTTAAGAAGTGTACAATTATATACTAACAAAAAATATTTAACTAATAGAATTTATTCAATAACAATAACCCACTATTGTGTAATATTAAAGCACAGTGTAATAATGACTGATTTTTATCTCATGATGTTAATTAATTGCTAAGTATAAGAATAATGAGTTAAATATGATTGATAAGTATTAACAATATACTAACAAATTTTATGGATATAGTAGATCTACTTTAAATTTTGCGTAAAGGTGTGGGGGAAGAGACTCAGATACTTGGAAGTTATCCAAGGGTCTGAATCTGGTTAACTCCTTGGAACCTGCTGCTGTCTAATACAAACGAATGAGACTTAATTGGGGAGTGAAATATAATAATTCTCGGCATATAGCTAACATAATTACTGTTATATTTAAGTATACACTTAATGTTGGACATTTTTTTTTGAAGATACATTCCAATAGAGATTTGAAATGTGTTTATCTTATAGTTTTTAATTTTGAACCGGTCTCTCTTCCTTCTAATAATAATTGGTCAAGGGGGCAGAGCGAAATGTATAACAACAACTACAGAACAAGAATTTTTCTACCACCCTTTGGTGGTTTTTAAAAATTATAATATCCCTGTTTTTATATATTATAATATCACTTTTTGTTCTTTAATTATCTTTTCACCACTTTTCACCTTCTGGTCTTTTCTAAGGTCTATTTTGAAGGGGAGATGCCAACAAAATTTAACAGCTGTGGATGACCACCCATCACCTAGAGTTCTGAGGTACTTGTTTGCACCATATGACTTAAAGGTATTAACATGATTTACAATGCAAGACGATAAACAAAAGAAAACTGGAGGAATCACGTTTTGTAGCTGGAATATAGTTTTGTAGCTGGAATATAAGGGGTGCTAATGAACCAATTAAAAGGAGTAAGATTTTTACCCAATTAAAAGCACTCAACAGTGACATAATCTTCTTACAAGAAACACATCTGAAACATCAAGCACAGATAAGATTGAAGGCAAATTGGATTGGGCAAACATACTACTCTTCATTTACTTCTAAATCTAGAGGCACGGCTATTATTATTTGTAAAGGTATACCATTCAAATTAAAGAATATTATAGCAGTTAAAGAGGGGAAGTACGTCATAGTTACGGGAGAAATTCACTCCACTTACTTTGATAAATATTTATGCTCCCAACTTTGATAACCCCCAATTCTTTAGTAAAATTCTGGATATAATTTCAGAATTTAACTATCAAAATGTGATACTGGGGGAGATTTCAATTGCGTTCTAGATCCATATCTGGATAAATCAGCAAAACAAACAAGGACTAACATAAAATCTAAAACTAGTGAACTCCTAAATACATACATAAAAAACACAAACATAACGGATGTATGTAAAATCGCTAATCCAGTAGGTAGGGAATACTCATTTTATTAAACGGTACATAAAACATATTCACGTATTGATTATTTTTTAGTGGACACAAAATTAATTCCCTATACATATAACGCTAAATATCATAATAGTATTATCTCTGATCACTCCCCGTTAACTTTTTTAATTAGAAGGAATGTCTGATAAAAAATCGTTCTGGAGGTTTAATCCCCAAATCTTAAACAACACACCAGGTTGTACATATTTAAAACAGCAGATGATATTCTTCTTTTTTGAGACAAATGATACACCAGATATTCCACCCTCCTTATTATGGGAAACTTTTAAGGCATTTATTGGAGGAACTATAATTTCATATCAAGCCTTCCAAAATAAAAAGAACAACACTGAACAATTGCAGTTAGAACAAGAAATTAGACAATTAGATTTAGAAAATGACAAAGAACCAACCACAGATAAACATAATGAGATAACAATATTCAAATATAAATTAAATAATTTTATCGGCAAGAATAATAAGATTATTTCAAATTCCAAAACAAGAAAATATCGAATTTGGTGATAAACCACATAAACTCTTAGCACGTCAACTGAAAAAACGGGAAACAGAAAATACAATTACTAAAATTAAATCAGATAAAGGTGAATTACTAACATTACCTAAAGACATTAATAAAAGATTTGCTAAATTTTACCAAAATCTATATACACCTAAAACTTCTGCAAATGATACTAAAATTACAAACTTAGACAATTGTAATCTTCCAAAACTCAATACGTTGGAACAAGAGGAATTAGGAGCTCAGATTACACTTGAGGAAATTGAAGAAACAATAAATTTGTTGAAGAATGGTAAAACGCCAGGACCAGATGGCTTTAGTAATGAATTCTATAAAAGATTCTATGGGATAATTTCTCCACGCTTACAAAATTTATATATACATGCTTTTAAAGAAAATATAGTATCAGAAACACTAACCGAGTCAACAATTACACTTATATCTAAAAAGGATAAAGATCTAGAAGACCCAGACTCGTATAGAGCCATAGCACTCCTAAATACAGATAAAAAAATATTAGCAAAGACCCTAGCGAGAAGATTGAGTAAATTTGTTAGCAAACTAATAAACCCGGACCAAACTGGGTTTATACCCAAGAGATACTCATTCAACAATCTGAGACGGCTGTTTAATATAATGTACTCTCATAAAACTGAAGAGGAAGACTTAGCAATTATTTCATTGGATGCAGAAAAAGCTTTTGATCAAGTAGAATGGCAATATTTATTCAAAGTATTGCAAAAATTTAATATTGGAGATAATTTTATCTCATGGGTAAAATCAGCATACCAAATATACTAAATTTAATAGAGGAATTTGGTTCTTTTTCAGGATATAGAATAAACTGGAACAAAAGCGAAATTACAGTCGACACATCTGTTGAAATTCCCTTTTAGAATTGCAACAGAAAAATTCAAGTATTTGGGTATCCAAATTACTAGGAAATATAAATCATTACTCAACGCAAACTATATGCCTTTATTAACTAAATTAAATGGATTGATTAAATTCGGGAAAACACTGCCGATGTCCCTATTAGGCAGAATAAATGCTATTAAAATTATCTTTTTACCACAAATATTGCATCTATTTCAATCAATACCAATATATTTATCAAAATAATTATTTAAAAAACTAGACTGACATTACAAACTTTATATGGGACTATAAACCACACAGAATTCAATGAAAACATTTGTGTAAATCTAAAGAATCAAGGGGACTGACACTCCCTAATTTGTTGTACTACTATTGGGCAGTGAATATTAAAAATATAATTTACTGGTTGGACAGTTCTGCCCAACAAGTAGATTGGATAAGAATGGAGAAAGAGGATAGTTCCCCTTACAATATAGTAGCGATTCTTCTTTCCCCGATGAAACTGAACAATATAATATATAAGAAGAATCCAATTATTCACAGTACAATATGAATTTGGAAACAAATAAAATTAACTTTGAAACATTTATCGCTTCTTTCCCCAATGGCTAACAATCCCGCATTCAAACCATCTATTATTGATAAAACGTTTATCCTTTGGGAAAGAATAGGAATTAAAATGATTGGAGATATTTATGAAATGGGGAAAACTTTTATCATTCCAATAATTACAACTTAAAATATAACCGGGAAAACTTTTATCATTCCAATAATTACAACTTAAAATATAACCTGAAAAGTAACCCATATTTCAAATATCTTCAAATTCAAGATTATTTGAAAAAATATATACAAGGATATCAAACTCTAACCTCAGATGTATTAGAGGAAGGAATGAATAGAAAGGCAGAATCAAGCAATTTAATATCATATTTATATAATATCATTTTAAATATAGAAACACCAACGACAGAGGCAATTAGAAGGGACTGGGAACAAGAGTTATTGATAAAAATTCCGAACGACAGATGGGAAAAAATCTCTTGTATGTACATAAATGTTCGATTAATGTAAGGCATAACCTAATCCAATTAAAATTTTTACACAGATTATATTACTCGAAAACCAGATTGAATAAAATATTTCCAAATGCCTCCTCTATTTGTGTTAAATGTCTAAATCAAAATGCCACTATAGCACATTCCTTTGTCTCTTGTACAAAACTTCATAAATTTTGGAATGAAATCTTTGGAACTTATACAAAACTATTCAACACAACTTTGAACACCAATACAGAACTGATTATCTTTGGATCAATGGAAGAGGGACGTAAATTAACTACGTTCCAAGAAGCTCTCTTTAATTATGGTTTAATAACAGCAAAAAAACTTACAGAAATCCTGGAAAAACGCAACCACGCCAATGTTCAAAATGTGGATTTCAAATATGTCGGAAACGCTACATCTTGAAGAAATGAGATTCCTCCTACTAGGCAAAGTAGACCAATTCTTAAAGATTTGGTCTCCTTTTATCGACTTCTTACAAGCATATGGTGCAACATAACATAACCTTAGAAATTAAATCTTTCAGAACTGGGTGATGGATGGGTAAAGATACGAAATACGTATATCTCTCCTAATTTATTTTCTTTCTACTTTCTCTTTTTCTTTCAATCTTAGCTTCTTATCTCTGTTCTCTGTCTCTTTCGCTATCTGCTTCTACTCGCTTGTCTATCTCGACACCCTTTATTTCCCTTTTTCTTTCACTGCTCTTTTGTTATTAAATTAAAAATAAGAAGTTGCACAAGAATGGTAATGTGTATGTATTAGGTACTTGGGTACCACACTACTGTACTTCTAACAAATATAAATAAATAAATTAATTAATAGATAAATAAACACTACATAGATTAGTGGGAAGCTAAAGGATTGGGAAGCTTTATTTTTAAAAAAAACAACAGAAGCTAACAAAAACAATATACAGAGAGAAAATATGAAATATGAAAGTAAGCTAGCCTATAATATGAAAGAGGATAGCAAAAATTTCTTCATATACACACATATATATATATATATATATATATATATATTATATGTGTGTGTATATATATATATATACACACACACACACACACATCTATATGTGAGGTATGAAGTTTAGAAGAGTGAGGGGGACCACACTTAAACTTGCTGAATAGTGAAAGGCCTGGATAGAATGGATGTGGATAGACAAGTGGGAGAGCTAGGAGCACTTTAATCAGAGGGTGAGGAATCTTTGGAATTCTTTGTGGCAGACTGCTGTCGAGGTCAAATCCACAGACATTATTAAGGCAGAGATTGACAGATTCTTGATAATTAAGGGGGTCAAGGATTATGGGGAGAAAGAAGTAGAATGGGGTCGAGAGGGAAAAATTGATCAGCCATAATTGAATGACAGAGTAGGGCCGAATGGGCTAATTCTGCTCCTATAACTTATGAACATGAATTGTCAGATGAATTGAATTGAATTTCCTTTATTGTCATTCAAACAATAAAACGAAATTGCGTACCTTGCAGTCATGACAGAAAAAAAGCAACAAATCACACAATGACCACAGTTTAACACAAACATCCATCACAGTGAATCTCCAGGCACCTCCTCACTGTGATGGAAGGCAAAAAGTCTTATCTCATCCTTGCTTGTTCTCCCGCTGCGTTGAGGCGATCGAGGCTCTCGGTTGGGGCTCCCATGGGTGATGGTAAGTCCCGCGGCCGATTCCAAGCTCCGTGGCGAGCAGATTCAAACTCCGTGACTCGGGGCAGACGAAGCTGCCACCCTCCAGGCCAGCAGATGGAGCTGTTGTTGCGGGAGCTCCCGAGAATCGGTCACCAACGGGACCTGCAAGCTACCGAAGTTACCGCCCACAGGGCCCGCGGCCGAAGCCTCTGAAGCTCCAAAGTTGGGTCGCAGCCACAGCGACACCATGGCCTCCGAACGGTAGCCAGCTCCGCGACGGTGAGTCAACAGGCTCTGCCACCGGAGCCTCGAGGTCGATTCCAGTTGGGGGCCGCCAACATAAGGATATGACAAGGAAAAGGTCGCATCCTCGTTGAAGGAGGAGGTTTTTTTAAAAAAGGATTCCTCCACACATACACAACTAAAAATAAACTAAAACATACATCTAACAAAAGAAAACAAAAAAAAGGAAAAGACAGACGGACTGCAGGAGTGATGCAGCTGCTTGGCAGCGCCGCCACTTCCGGAATGACACTACAGTGGAGCTAGTAGAGGATACTGTGCACGAGCGGGGGTATTTCGGGCTGGCCAGTCTCACTATTCTACACCTGGAAGAAGTCCCATTCCTTCTGTTCTGGTCTCAATAACCACATCAGCTTACTTTCTTTGGAAGTATTCGAACTCGCAACAAACTTTGGTGAATTTGGTTAGTGGTGAAACCAGTTCTTATTGTGTTGTGTGAAGTAATAAAGTTAGTTTTAACTGTAGTGGAGAGTTCATCACACAAATGTTACCTCAATATGAATTAGAATACAGACACAATGAATTGCATTTGCTGAATTAGATAGCACCTCGCCTCAACTGTGTTTCTAAATATCACCATTTCGAAATACTGGCTGGTTTTGTAACTCTGTTCTGCTTGCTGTACAGTCTGCCTGCCATATGATATGTAACCACACATTTTACACACCATTAGCGAGCTTGCAGCATGAATGGGTTCATTCAATCTGCTTGCTTTGGCTATTTTCTTCCCACATTTCATGAGACTGGTAACAATGGTGGATGGGCATCAGATGGAGTGGGGAAGACGATAATTTATTGGTGCTGACTACCTTTATTAATCTGGACTGAATCCCATGTAGTGCAGCTGAAGCTATTGTAGATATCGCATTTTTTATTTGGTGAATTAATTGAACTGGGACTCGTGGTGCATATCTCCTGCAGATCAACACCTTATTAAGTGCAATAGGGAATGCAGTTCTTCTACTCCAAAGCACAGGGTTTGATTGCTATCCACAGTTGCATTGCCACTAAATAAACCTGCTGTCTGTAAGCCTTTTCAGTTATTGTAAGCGTAGCTAATATTTAAACAATTGGCTCCTGTTGAATTGTCAGGTTGTTTGCAGCAGCAGTTGTAATGTTGTTGCCCAAGGTCAACAAATTACCTTTCAAGAGTGTTTTAGCTAAGAAAGACTGACTATAGTGAAATCTGAGGAACAAAGAAGAACTTCAGCTTCATGCTTGATGGTAAACTTCAAAGCTCAATTGTTGACAGCTCATCACTGTTCATGGCTCATTAACTATTTATCATTCTTAATTTGTCTCTTGTGTCTTTGTTGCTCAGTTGACTTTAGATTTTAGAGATACGTTGTGAAAGCAGGTCCTTCAGCCCACTGAGTCTGTGCTGACCAGTGATCCCTGTATGCTAGCACTACCCTACTCACTAGGGACAATTTACAATTTACAGAAGCCAAGTAACCTACAAACCTGTACGTTATTGGAGTGTGTGAGGAAACAGGAGCACTCAGAGGAAACCCACATAGTCAGTGCTGTTTGTGGGAAATTTACATTTTCTTCCTGTGACCATGCAGGTTTCCTCCAGTTGCTCCTGTTCCTCTCGCATTCCAAAGGTGTGCTTGCTTAGTAGTTAGTTGGCCTCTGTAAACGTCAATGCCATCCTAATGTAATGGGGGAACAGTCCACTAGCAGCCAACATATTGTCCTGTACAGAAAATGCTGTCGGAGACTCTCAGTGGGTCAGGTAGCATATGGAGAGAGAGAAAGAGTTAATGTTTTGGGTCCAAGGCTCTCTTCACAACTGGGATTCCAGACATTTGCAGTCATTCGACTTTGGTCATGTTAAGCACATTTGTAGGAATACCAGCTAAGAAATGCACTCTATACAAATGCTGTATTTTTATATATTGCCAGGTGATTGTGGTTATTTCTGGGTTGCATTTTTGTCCCCAGATTACTTTCTGTGTTCTCAGGCATGGGTTTGAATGATGAGATTTGATCTGTAACAATGTAGGATGGTGGGTGGGGGGTGTCTCCCTTAGCTAGATTTCCTCCTTCAGCTCATGTCATACATCGCCCTACCCCACCCCACCCACTGATGATCATTCAGCTTCCGACCCTGATCACTGAAAAGTTGTCGGGAGCCTGAGTTTTTCCACCATTCATTCCCAAGATCAACTGTGCTGGCCTTCTTGAAGTTGTCTAATTTGGTAGAGACAAGGATTGGGTCTGTGACCCATTCTTGTCATTTAACCACAGGAACCCTCAGCTCAGATTAGTTCAATTCAAAAACCTGTCCTTCCTTCACATTCTGTCATATATTTTAAAATGTGCACGGAACCAAACATTGACCCTAACACAGCTTGCACTAAAGTATTATAATAATTGTCATAATCATTCAAATCAACGTGATATTTCTGTCTGGAATCTGAGTGATGATAATCAGGTTTGTCACTCACTCCCACCTAGGCAGGAATAGACCACTGTTAAACATCTGTGGAAGTGACACAAACTACTGTGAAATTTCAGTCCACCGCACCATTAAATAATTCTATCAGGCTTTTTTTAGATGTAATGAATAGAGAAGTCCTGAGGCTGATTCCACAAATGTCAGAGATGAGTTCTGCTCTACACTGACCCTTTTGATAATGCCCAGGGGGGTTCTTGTTAGAGATGTATTATAGAAACCTCGTTATATAAAGTTTATTCAATTAACCTACTGATTACATCTGTGGTTTAATTAATGTTGCTTGACGTTAATTTCCTTCATTTCAACTTCAAAGAAAGTAAACTGTTGCACTTTTATTTTGTTTAAAAGTTCTTGGAATCTGACCATTAAGAGTCACGGTCTGCTAAATGCTGGAGAGGATGATACTACACCTGCCTCCATTCTGGTAGTTTCTGAACATTTTCTTTTATCTAAAGTTTTTTTTATTTCTGTGAAACTTTTTGACAGCCTTTCTTCTCTTCCCTTATATCCCACTCCCACTTGCTGTTGTAATAAACTTTGAAGTAATTTTTTTTTTAAGCATTAAAAAAAAATTCTAATTGTTTTTAAAACAATTCGTACCACTACTTGGAAGGTGTTGGCTGCTGCTAGAATTATCGTCCCACTTTAGATAGCAATGTTACAAAATTTTGAGATTTAAAAAATCAAGTCTGCAATTTATCCCATCAGATAAAGCATAAAAAGAAGTTTAATTTGACACCTAATTTACTTTCATATCTTCAGTATTAAGAAAGTTATGGCCATTTTCATACTCGGAAATGAGCATCTTGCTTCCCATTGCCTTTCAATTGACTTAACTCAAAAGCTGTGATCTGGAAAAGTTAAATGTCCATAACATTCTTAAAAATTAAGAGAACTCAATGAAATTTTCAGTTATTATAGATTGAAGCATTCTGAAACAAATATTAAACAATCTTACTTGGATGACCTGAAATTAAAGCATATAATTAGTTAGTTATCTAATTGTAGCTAATTACAAAATTCAATGAGTAGATCTAAACATCTATCAATTTCTTAAGAAAAGATAAACTTTTTAAAAATTGCCTAAGTGTCCAAATAACATTCACACAATAATCCACAATATAACATAATTTTTAAATCTCATTTTCATGAACTTCTGGGCCAAATGGAAGGATTTTAGTGTTTTATGCCTGTAAATTAATGGCCATTTAAATCAACTAGCGAGTGGGTTTTAGCGGAATGCGGTGGATTGGAACGTTGCGGTTTGCAGTGAAGTCGGGGGGAAAAATACTGGGGGTTCATACATTTTTTGAGGAACCCATTTCGCAACATAAAAATATTATTAATGCCTCCCGAAAAACCAACTTTTAATATAAAAATAAACTATTTACCTTTTTTTCTTCCCTACGCAAAATGCTTCCGGTTGTCTGCGGTCACGGCTTTTGAAGGTGATTTTTAAATTACTCTAGTTAATAAATAATCTAGAGTAATTTAAAAATACCACCATTGATGAAATGTCGGAGCGATTTTTCTTCAGCAACCAAATCGCCCGACATTCATCGATATGTCCTGCCTGTGGAAAAACGGCACTTTAAGCCCGCCCCCCTCTGCAAGGCGCGCAAGTCGCGCACACGGGGAGCGGCAGAAGTGCAGCGCCGGTAAAGGTAAGTTTTGTAACATACCTACTTTAGAGACATTGAACTAAGGGCCAATCTTCACTTTCAGGTGGGTATCAAAGATCCCATTTCATAGACAATCTGGGCAGTTATCCCTGTTTTCCCAAACCAGGGTGTGAATATCTCTGGGATACTTGATACATCTCACTGGAAAGGGGTTAGATGGGAGGGATGTTGTACTGCTAGAATTTTTTGGCTGTGCATATCTTCTGGGATGGGTTGGGAAGGTATTGGAATTCTCCAGATACACAGTTGTGGGAAGTCAGACATGATGGGGGAAAGATTTGGTTAGGTAGAATTTGACTAGGTAGGTTAGATGAGGGCTGTGATGGTAGATGATTTGGGAGGAAAGATCGACAGTTGAATTGCAGGAATGTTAGGTGGGAGCTGTAATGGTCGATGATTGGGATGGAAGCTGTGGTAGAAGAATTGCATGTGGGATGGGGAGGCAGGCAGATAATGTTGGTGGTGAATGAGGTCAATCTGGGAGTGGGTGTATAATAAAGTTTAGTGTGGGAACTACTGCGCTAAAAGAAACACATCTTTTCTTGACACCCCATTGAGGCTCTGATTTACTTAACCCATCAGCTTTTTGCCTTCCCAGATTTAGTGAGTGTTAACTCAACCTACTGCTATCTTTCAGCTCTGTAGGAACTCCGATTAATCCACGCCAGCCTTCTGGCTGACCAAAGTGATAGAAACGTGGCATCCTCATTTGTAACCCTGCCTCCTTGCATATTTGGCAGAACTGTAACAACAAACAAGGATTGTGGATATGTGATTTATGTTTGAGAGCTGTGTTTTGAATCCATTCTGGTAGTCTTTGTTTTGGCGAACACATCAAGATTTTATCTATGTTTATAAAGGAAGAGTTAATAATTACTGAAGAGGAATTTGTAGTATTTGTGTACTCCGACATGTTGAGCCGACAGATGAAATATCCTTTTGCTGGAAAGCTGAAAAGGATGCAGAGAAGATTGAGGGTGTAGAGCCAGAGTTATAGGGAGAGGTTGAGCAGGCAAGGACTTTATTCCTTGGAGCACAGGAGGATGAGGGGTGATCTTGTAGAGCTGTACAAGATCATGAGAGAAATGGATAAGGTACATGCACAGAGTTTTCGCCCAGTGTAGGGAAGTAGAGGTGCAAAGGACGTGGGAGTGTTGGTGCGGGATTCCCAAAAAGTTAATCCGCAATTCAAACCGGTAGCAAAGAAGGAAAACGCAATGCTAGCATTTATTTCAAGAGGGGTAGAATACAAAAACAGGGGTGTAATGCTCAGGCTCTATAAGGTGCTGGTCAGGCTACGTTTGCAGTATTGCGAGCAATTTTGAGCAAGGAGATGGTCCAGAGGAGGTTTACAAGAATGAACCCAGGAATTAGTGGGTTAACATATGATGAGCGTTTGACGACATTGGGCCTGTACTCGCTGGAGTTTAGAAGAATGAGGGGGGACCTCATTGAAATACACAGAACATTGAAAGGCTTGGATAGAATGGATTGGAGAGATTGTTTTCACTAGTGGGAGTGTCTAGGTCTAGAGGTCATAGCCTCAGAATTAAAGGATGTTCCTTTAGGAAGGAGATGAGGAAGAATGCCTTTAGTCAGAGGGTGGTGAATCTGTGGAATATATTGCCACAGAAGGCTGTGGAGGCCAAGTTAATAGATATTTGTAAGGCAGAGATAGATTCTTGATTAGTATGGGTTAGTCAGAGGTTATGGGGAGAAGGCATGAGAATGAGGTTAGGAGGGAGAGATAGATCATAGGGCTCGAAATTAGCGGTTGCCCGGGTGCCAATGACCACCCAAAGTGCCGCCGGGCAACCTAAACGCCGACTCATTTTGCCCGGCTCGGCAAGCACATACTGATTTATACCGATAGACACAAAACTGGAGAACGTGATGTTTCGTGTCGACGGCTGTATTCCTCTAGTATCTTTGATTGCGGGGCAAAGATACTAGGTGCACGGTGACGAAGGTTCAGAGCGATTGACGGGCCCCGAACAGCGGCAACAGCGGCCGCGATAGCAGCTCTACCGCCTCCTCCCGCACCCCGCCCGGCGGAAGGAGTCTTCCCTCCCTCCTCCCGGCCTCGGCGTGCGAGAGGGGTTGCGAAAGCGCAGTTGGTGGATTTGCAGCAGTATATTTTGATTTGCAGGCAGCGGCCACTATCGCCCTGATAACGGGCGCTGTCTGCAAACACGTTAACGGCGCTTTCATTACAACCCCTCTTTCACGCCGAGGAGAGAGAGAGAGGGAGGGAGGGGGAAGCCACCTTCCGCCGTCTGAAGCAGCTGCACCAAACATCCTATAGCTATAGGATCTTTGAGCTGCACCGCTCGGCCCCGCACCTACCTGTCGGCTGGCGGAGGAGGGGAGGCGGTGGCGAGGAGTTCCCAACCACCTCCCCCTTTGGCGGCGGCACTTTGGCATTGGACAGGGACGGCCAAGGCAGCGGGCGATGTTGTCCGAGGAGCGCTGACCTTCCTCCCCACCACCTCTGCCCCTTCCCCCCACCCTCTCTCTTGTGCGCACCCCTCTTATCCTGGGACGCCTCCTCTCCATCCCGCACTGATCCCCATTCCCTCTTCTATTCAGTCCTCACTAACATTCCCTGTGCTCCCCTCCCCATCTACCCCCCCAATCTATTCATCACCCTACCCACCTCAATTGATTCTCCTGCCACCCCCCCCCCCTCCCCCATCCATCCTACCCTAATCCACCAATTCATCCTGTACTGACTCCCCTTCCCATCCATCCTGCACTTCTCCCCTCCATTCATACAGCACTGATCCTCCCATTCATCTCATACTGACCCACCTTCCATTTACCCTGCACCAAACCCCCCATCCCTGTAGTGATCTCCCCATTCATCATTTACTGATCCCCCATTCATCCTGTACTGATCCCCTCATGCATCCTGTACTGAACCCCTCATTCATCCTGTAGTGATCACCATTCATCCTGCTCAGACCCTCCGATCCACACTGACCTGACCCCCCCCCTCCATTCATCCTGTACTGATCCCCCCCAATCCATCCTGTACTGATCCCCCCCCCCATTCGAGATGAATGGGGGGGGTAACAGTCTGAAGAAGGGTCTCGACCCAAAACTTTGCCTATTTCCTTAGCTCCTTAGATGCTGCCTCACCCGCTGAATTTCGCCAGCATTTTTGTCTACCCCCATTCATCCTGTACTGAACCCCCCATTCATCCTGTACTGATCCCCCCCCATCCATCCCTTACTGATCCCCCATTCAACACCACTGACATCCCCCATGCTCTCCCCTCACAATTTTACATACTCCAACCAACACATACTAATTCACCTGCCTTAATCCATCCATTCCGCATCGATTGCCTTCTCAACACCCCCCACCACCACCTATCCACCCTGCACAGATTCACACCCCCCCGACCCTATTGTGATTCATGGTCTTCAGAGCGAACATTGACTATGTTTGATAACAAAATGCAATCAAATGCGTTTTAATTCCTAATGTTATTATTTGTTTTGACACCTTTAAACATATTACCAAAAGAAAATTTGCTGCAGTTATGTCCTTTGGCCATCTCTTGTCAGTTAGTGTAATGTTTAACCTGTCAGATGGGTATAGTCGGTTTTAACAGCTATTATCATAAAATGCCTATAGAAATTTCCTTGCAACCTGTATATTTTGTTATGGATAAATTATGTGGGAAGCCAGAGTGTTTCTGTGCCAATAGCAATAACAACCCATTATAATTTTGCTGCATGTCATTGTGGTATATATCATGTCTTGATTGGTGAATATGTTTAGTTTTTGAGTTATTTGAAGCAGAAATAATATATGAATGTAGACAAACGTGCTGGATGCGGATGCGGCAGCATCTATAGAGTGAAGGAAATAGGCAACGTTTCGGGTCGAAACCCTTCTTCAGACTGGTGGGTTTCGGCTTGAAACTTTGCCTATTTCCTTCGCTCCATAGATGCTGCTGCACTCGCTGAGTTCCTCCAGCACTTTTGTCTACCTTTGATTTTCTAGCACCTGCAGTTCCTTCTTGAACATAATATGTGAATGCTTCATTGAGCATAATTCTGACTGGTAACAACGCACTTCGTCTGAGCACATTATCGCACGCGTCATGCAAACCGTCTTAAATGACCACCTAAACTGCAATTTGGCAACCTAAAAAGTTGTCAAGGTTGCCCGGCTGCCAACAGGGAAAAAAAGTTAAGCGAGAGCCCTGGATCAGCCATGATTTATTTATGTATTTATTTATTTATATGTTTTTGTTAGAAGTAAGTACAATAGTGTGGTACTTGAGTACCTAATACATACATACACATTACCATTTTTGTACAACTTCGTATTTTAAATTTAATAATAAAAGAACAGTGAAAGAAAAAAGAAAGAGTATCTAAATAGATAGACGAGCGAGTAGAAACATAGCGAAAGAAATAAAGAGCAGAGATGAAAAGCTAAAAAGATTGAAAGAAAAAGAGAAAGTAGAGAAAAGAGAAATTAGGAGAGATTTACCTATTTCGTATTTTTGCCCATCCGTCACCCGGTTCGGAACCCATTTAATTTCTAAGGTTGTGTTATGTTGCACCATATGCTTGTAAAAGTTGATAAAAGGAGATGGTGAAGTAGACGATGGGCCGAATAGCCTAATTCTGCTCCTATCACATGACTTTATGACTGCGAGGCTCCCTCCGGGTGCTCTAGTTTCCACTTACTGTAGACGTCAAAGACATGTTGGTTTGTCAGTTCATTGGCCACTGTTAATTGGCCACAGTGTGTACACAGTGGATGAAAAAGTGGGATAACATTGAACACTAATTACCTGTTCATGTTAGTTCCATATGGATTAAATGGGCTGAATTAAATTGAAATACTGGGCCTTGAACAATGTAATGCAGACAAACCCAGGAACAAACTCGTGCATAAATCTCTGCTGGAAGCTTTCTCTAGTTGACCAAGCTTTAACTCTAATTTTACTAGGTGTCAGGATTTGTAATTTCTCTGATATTAAAATGTTTCTGAATGCCTCTGACATTCATAAACATTTAATATGACCAAAAATGAATGAAATGTTGAAAGTTAAAAACATTTTAATGTCAACTTAAAAACACAAGAAATTAACAATTAAATTATGTAGTAATTATGTAATAAGAACAAAACAAACATCAACAGTCCTGTAGCTTTTGGGCAGAATTGTTTTAAAATAATTCTCCAGAACAATCTGGCTCATTGAAAATTGACATTCTTCACGTTGTTTACTCTAAATCTTAGCTCTACAACTAATTAGAAGCTCTGCAAAGCATGGGGAGATTTTGAAAAGATTGGATTGAAATTAAGCAGTCAATTAGAACCTCTGATGCGGCGCAAGATTTAAAAAGGCAGCCATTGGATTAGCACATTGGGAGGCTAAGCAGCCAAGTTGGGAGAGACTGTTGTGACGTGATATGTTGAGGATAAGTGCTGAAGTTTTGGCTTGAGGCTTCAGTGAGGAAGCTGTGTAGCAGGCAGCTGCAGGTTAAAGTACAGTCTATTATTTTGGGTGAGAGATTTTCTTTTCCTTTCCCTTGTACTTGGTGCGGAGGAGATGGCAGGTGGAATGCTCCTCCTGAAGGATGTTGGAAATCGGGGATTGTTCCTGAGGACTACACCTACAATTCAGCTCGGCAACCTCGGTCTCATCCGGGCGTGTGAGAGCATCATAGATGGGAGTTACAATGAGGTGGTCACACCTAAGGTGCGGGCAGAGAGTAAATGTGTGAGGACCAGGAAATGGCAGCAAATACAGGAATCCCTTGTGGCCATTCCCCATCAAAACAGGTTCAACCTTTTGGACACAGTTGGGGAGGATGTCCCATCAGGGAAGAGCAGCAGCAATAGTCAGGTCTGCGGTACCAGGCCTGGTTCTGAGCCACAGGAGGGGATGGTAAAGTTGGGCAGAGCCAAAGTAACAGGAGACTCAATAGTGCTGTATTAATTCATTAGTTAACGGGATAGGCAGGAGATTCTGTTGCAACAAATGAGAGTCCAGGATAGTGTGTTGCCTCCCTGGTGCCAGGGTCCAAGCTGTCTCAGAGCAACTGCAGAACATTCTCAAGAGGGAGGGGGAGCACCCAGAAGTCATTGTGCCTGTTTCCATCCTGCACGACTCTATGACTCTCTCTCCAGCCCCGAGCTACGCCCTCGCTTCCAGTCCACTGTGGACCCCAGCGCTGACATCATTCTCGGCCCATACTCTGAACTGATATTGTGAGTACAGGTTCGTCTACCTACTATTTTGATAGTAGGTACAAGTTTGACAAGGAGCCTTAGGCAGAATTTGTGCGAATGCAGATTGCAGAATCATGCATATTGCCAGCTGAACCAGTGGGGAAGTTCCACTGCACATTTTGAAATTATTGAGGTCACAGTTTTGATGCAGCCGAGCGAACCTCTGGGTAGTGACCTATTTGCCTGAATAAATGCCCATAAAGACAAAAATTGTCACCTTCAATTCTTTTCGAGGCACCCTTTTGGATTGCTGTGTTAATGATTTATGTCAGCATAATGTAGAGAAAACATTAAAGATGTCTGCAAAGTAGCAGTTATACATTCTTTAGTTGCTGGTCTCCTATTTCTTGGTTATTGAGTGAGAAGAGTCCTTCGGAAAGGGGCCATCTGTGTCTCTTTGTTGAAGAGTGCCTGGAATGTGCTCCACTTGCTCACATCCTTTCAAGCAGCATAATTCCTTCATCTCTAAAAGAGTGGTGTGTGAATACCAGATTAGGGCTCGTGCTCTCTCTTTGAGGAAGGTCATCAGAGGTCATCTGAGCACATAAATGCAACAAAGACGTATTGAAAGGCTTGCCTCCTGGTTCCATGAATGAAATGTTGGTTATGAATTGCTTCCAGCAGCAAACTGAGGTCTTGGTATTGATGCTTCAGTGTGTCGCCATCTGAGAAGCATTTTTATTTCCTAAATAACCTCCCACTACAACTTTTCTTGATAAAATTGTGCAGTCAGAACCATCTGACCCCTTTGTAAATTCCTTTTCATCCCTTTGGTGAGATAGTTACAGAGCCATACTGCACAGAAACAGGCCCTTTGGCCCATCATGTTCATGCTGACCATCGAGTGAATACCTGTCCATACTAATCCCATTGACCACCCACTTGATCTACAGCTTTCTTTGCCAAGGTGATTTAAGTGCTCGTCTAGATATTTATTAAATACTGTCAGAGTACCAGCCTCCGCCATCCACCCTCTGGCTGGTGTTTATTCCTCAAATTTCTTCCAAACCTCAATAATTACCTTATCCTAAACCCACTAATTTTGAACACCTCATGCAAGGGGAAACGTTTCTTACTATCTACCACATCTGTCTTGTATTATATTATGAGAATCATATTCTCGCCTTCCTCCGCTCCATCTGTTTTTATAAATCGAGTCTATCCTCCTAACTGAAACCTCCTATCCCACGTAATAGCTGGTGTGTCGCATCTGCACCCTCTCCAGCGTAGTAATATGATAATTTTCAGTTCAGGTAGTTAGTTAACTTAATATATTGTCTTGTATTGCATTTTGAAAACATGAGCTTTAGCTGGTTAAGAGCGTGCCTCAGGGACTGATTCAATTTGTTCCCCATCTACCTGCCCAACATACATACACTGTAAATTATTTGCTGGCTTTTGATGCTTTCCCAGAAAACCTGAGACTTAATGTAAGTAGCCACACGTAATCTCTTGATGCTTAGAAAGGTTAGCCAATGGATAACTCAGCGACACACAACATGAGAGGCCTACACATCGTCCTTGGCCCTATTGATTTTAATACAGAGGTGGGGCTGCCACAGTGGATTGGAAAAACCCCTGAGTAAGCAGTTAAAAATCAGCTTATTTGCAGTGTGCCACTCAACATGAAGAAGAAAACCCTTTGAAATTGCAGATAATGCTGGATTTAAAACCAGGATCAGGCCAGGCTACATGCTACTCTGCACACTGTCCGCTCCTGTTGGCACTACGCTTCAGTAATCACTGTCCTGAAATCCTACAGTAGCACAATGTTAGTGTATTTAGGCGAGGGAGGGGGGGGGGGGGGGGGGGGGAGGGGGAATGTATGGTGAGAGAACGAAAAACAAACTTGACCTGTTCGTATTGAAAATCAAAACAGCTGCAGATGCTGGACATTGAAATAAAAACAGAAAATATTGGAAACACTCCCTAGGTCAGGCAGCATCACTGGAAAGAGAAACAGATAATTTTGCAAGTCAATGACCCTTCATCAGGAATGTTCTGACTTGAAACCTTAAGACTTGAAACTCCAGATGCTGCCTGTTCTACTCCTGCTGAAATAAGCCCCTGCATTTAACCTGATTAAGCCTCTGGCTTCCCATTTTGTACCTGACTGATCTTGAAATCCAGTGAAGTGGAGCTTTAAAACACAGCATCTGCATTAAAGAGAAAATGAGATACATAGAATCATAGTTATACGGCATGCAAACAGGCCCTTTGGCCCAATATGCCCACGCCAACCAACATGCCCCATCTACACTAGTCCCAATTGACCGACTTGGCCCTTATCCCCCTAAACCTATCCTATGTATGTAACTCTCCAAATGTCTCTTAAACATTATGATCGTACCTGCCTCAACAACCTCCTCCAGCAGCACGTTCCATATACCTACTATACTTTGTGTAAAAATAAAGGTTACCTCTCAGGTACCTATTAAATCTTTCTCTCCTCACTGCATATCTTTGTCCTCCGGTTCTCGATTCCCCTACTCTGGGCAAATGTATCTGTGCATTTACCCTATTTATTCCACTCATGATCTCCTACATCTCTATAAGATCACCCGTTATCCTCCGACACTCCAAGGAATCAAGTCCTAGCCTGCTCAACCTCTTCCTATAGCTCAGGTCCACAAGTCCTGGCACCATCCTCTTAAATCTTCTCGGCACCCTTTCCAGTTTGACAACATCTTTCCTATAACATGGTGACCAAAACTGAACACAATACTCTAAATGTGGCCTCACCAATGCCTTGTAAAACTGTAACATGTCCTCCCACCGTCTATACTGAATATGTGAGAAAGAACTGCAGATGCTGGTTTAAATCAAAGCCTGAAGAAGGGTCTCGACTCAATACGTCACCCATTCCTTCTCTCCAGAGATGCTGCCTGTCCTGCTGAATTGCTCCAGCATTTTGTGTCTATCTTCTATACAGAATACTCTGACTGATGAAGGCCAATGTACCAAAAGCCTTTTGACCACCCTATTTATCTGTGATGCCCCTTTCAAGGAACTAATATCTGCACTCCTAGATCCCTTAAAGGCCCTGTCCCACTTGCATGTCCTTGGCACACAAATTATCGTCGTTGCTTCGAGGCGCACGGGCGTCGTGTGGCCGCGCGGGGCCGGTTCCACTGAGAAGCGCGGAGGGGTATGGAATTGTGCGCGGTATCGCACGGCACTCTGAAATTTTGTAATGAACAAAATCTTCGCGCGCTACCGGCCTGTCACGTAACTGGCGGCCAAAGTGGGACAGGCCCAAGGCCCTGGCGCGACCCAACGTCTCACCTCCAACAGCAGCAGAATGGGTGGAAGATTGCAACCTTCACGTGGTCCGCCCTGTTTCAACTACTGCAATCAACTTGACGTGCACAAACGGAAGATAAAATAGAACAAGTTGTCCTACAACTTTAGGCTGAGCACGCCACATGAAAGAAGAAGAAGAAGAAGAAGAAGAAGAAGCAGGCAAACGATTGTCGAACTCAGTCTGGGGCTCACGGCCGTTGCGGTTCGGATCCGCCCCCACTTCTACTCCCAAAGCGGAGCCAAGAAAATAGAAGATAGACACAAAAAGCCGGACTAACTCAGCGGGACCGGCAGCATCTCAGACTGAAGAAGGGTCTCGACCCGAAACATCACCCATTGCTTCTCTCCAGAGATGCTGCCGGTCCAGCTGAGTTACTCCTGCATTTTGTGTCCATCTTCAAATGATGTCACGCGCTCCAGACGGCTGTGCGGACTCATGCAGTCGTGCCTCAACGCGACCACGAGGTTGTGTAATTAGCGTGCCAAGGACACGTAAGTGGGACAGGGGCATTACTCTACAACACTCCCCAGAGATTTGCCATTCACTGTAGGTCCTGCCCTTGTTAGACTGCCCAAAATGCAACAGCTTGCAGTTCTGAGTACTAAATTCCAACAAACATGCCTCAGCTCACCTGCCCAACTGATCAAGATTCTGCTGCAATTTTGACAACAACTTCACTATCTACAATACCACTCACTTTAGTATAATCTGCAAACTTGTTAATCATGCCTTGAACGTTCCCATCCAAATCATTGATATAGATGGCAAACAGTAATGGGCCCAGCACCGAACCCTGAGGTACACCGCTAATCACAGACCTCCAGTCTAAAAAGTAAACTTCCACATCATTTGCTGCTTAATTCCATGAAGCAAATTTTTTATCCAGTCAGCTATCTTAGCTTGGATCCCATGCAATCTAACCTTCTAAGGCAGACTACCATGCGGAACCTTGTCAAATGCCTTGCTGAAATCCATTTATACAATGTATACAGCTCTGCCCTCAACAACCTTTTTGGTTACATATTCTAAAAACTCAATCAGATTTGTGAAATTTGATCTCCCACATACAAAACCATGTTGACTATCCCTAATCAACCATCCCGTCCATCATCCCATCCATCTTATCCCTCAGAATACTCTCTAGTAACTTTCCGACCACAGATGTTAGATTCACATCTACAGAGAAAATATCTTATTATCCCCTTGTTCTACTTCAAATCTGCCTGGCTTTGGTGCATCCTTTGAGGTATCAGAGATAGTTTAGTGGTGGAAGAAAGCAAAATATTTGTTTTCCTTTGGAACTGCATATGGGATTTCCTACTAGAAAGATCAATATCTGCATTACTTCTTAACAGACTCTGAGACTGATGATAATGGAGGGCTGGAGTTCCTTGTCCACAAGGCCAATTGGAAATACAATGAATGCACCATCAGGATTTGCTTTAATAATTTGATATCCATGTGCTTGTGCTAGACTTAACCTGAGATTGGAGGCTTGGAAAAAAATATTGAACTCTTTATCCTCAAACCTATGGTCTATTTTGATCCATGTTTGAAAATCCACCTCTTGTCTTCGTTCATCCTGCCTGGTACTTGCTTTGCTTCTCTTTCCTTTTCCTTCATCCTAACATTTTTTTCTGCACTGTTTGAATAATCTACAACCTTGGTTAATAAGAAATGTCCAGCTGGAGCTGGCTCTCCCTGGAGCACACAGAATTAGAGGAAGTAACTCTCCTGAGCAGGAGGCTGTTAATAATCCACACATCTGTTTCCAATCTTTCCAATCATCAAGATCTATTCTCTGTTCAGAATGAGAGACCAGCGGCTTCTTTGCATATGCTTTGCTGGCTTGCAAGGAGAACCATAAATTGCTGCTGCTTATTTCTCACTTGTTTATCTCCCACTAGATTTTAGAGGTGTTGATTTATTGCAGTATTGATCGGCCTGATTTGGATGGTGTTGTATTTCTGCTTGTGGTGGGTTCAAGCAAAGCTGGCCAACTTCAGTAATGACAGCAGCTTTGTGGGATGTTGATGAGGTGGGTTGGAGGGTAGACGTGTGTGCTGAAGTGGGGAGAAAGAGGGAAGGATAGCAATTGTATCCAAAAACCTGGCCCTCCCCACATGGTAACAAACATAGAAACAGAAACATAGAAAATAGGTGCAGGAGTAGGCCATTTGGCCCTTCGAGCCAGCACTGCCATTCAATATGATCATGGCTGATCATCCTAAATCAGTACCCTGTTCCTGCTTTCTCCCCATATCGCTTGATTCCATTAGCCCTAAGAGCTATATCTAACCTTCTCTTGAAAACATCCAGTGAATTGGCCTCCACAGCCTTCTGTGGCAGAGAATTCCACAGATTCACAACTCTCTGAGTGAATTTTTTTTTTCTCATCTCAGTCTTAAATGCCTAACCCTTAATTGTAAAACTGTGACCCCTGGTTCTGGACTCCCAACAACATGGGGAACATTTTTCCTGCATCTAGTCTGTCTGTGATGTACATCACACTGTCCAATCCCTTAAGAATTTTACTTGTTTCTGTAAGATCCCCTCTCATCTTTCTAAATTCCAGTGAATATATGTCCAGTTGATCCATTTAAAAAGTTTGTGCCTACGATGCCCTGCTCCCAGTGAATGGGGGCTGGGAGCAGCTGAGAGGTAAAGGAATCGAAGTTAACTAAAGAACAACCACAGCAGTTGTTTATATCGAGATTGGCATCTTTAATCTTGATGAACACAAAATCAATCTTCAGACTGCAGTCTTCATTTCAGCCTTGAACTAGGTAAAGCCACTCCAGATCTGGTCTGGATTAGGTTAAGAATAAATTACCATTTAAATTGTTCCGGGGATCTGTCGTGCCTGTCCATTCCCTCCCCACATGCTGCCTGACCCACTGAGTTCCTCCAGCACTTTATGTTTTGCTCAAGATTCCAGCAACTGCAGTTCTTGTGTCTATATGCTTTGGTGTGGAGCAATCAACAGGATAGTCTGCGTCAGCATAGCTAGCGGAAAAACATGAGAACCAGTTAGTTTCTTATGGAAAACATTTATGGGCTTTTTTTTGGTATTGGAGCACAAATAGCTGTATTTATTGAATTTGATTTCACAATTTAAATCATCATAGGGACCTGGTTCATTGCTTTGTGTTTGGGGCATGGTAATTGCTGCACCAATAAGGTGCAAAAAAGCTAATGTGGATCATGTTTCCTGTTTTTATTTTGTTAGCACAATGTTGGAGGGGAATTTTGGACAGCATGACTAACTCTGGTCAAAGTTTTATGCCATTGGCACATTACATGAAGAAGTTCAGATTTCCTGCAGTATCACCAGTGCTGCATTCATGTGACGCCATCTCAAGGAGACTTGGGGAATTTATCTACGATGGCATAACTAGACAAATGGACTGCTTGAAACACCATTGAGATTGTTTTTGGGCTAATAACCTTTTTGAGATTTTAATCTCATTTGTACTTCAGAGTTTTAGAACCACTCATCGATCCCCATGGATCTGCTCGCCTAATTTCCCACAATGACCATTAAGCTGAATGGAAGTACTGAATATCAATAGAGAGCTCAGTCAGGATTGTGATCTTGTTCACAAGGGAATACAATATTGTTAGTTATTCATTGTGGGTTGCTTTTTTTCTCTTGCTAAGTCCCTTTCATGAGCAATCTGGACTCTTGCCATGGAGATATAATGTAAGGCCGAGATATTGAATTTAAGTTTGAATGCAGAGGAGGAATTTCACAATATACCTCCTTAGAGCTGCCATTTAATTGGAACTACTACATCTGGTAGAGGTGAATTCTGAGGCCCATTTGGCTTAATAATGGGCTCGGTGGCAATGAGCTGTGGGTTGTCAGGAGCAGTTCATTAGCATGATGGATTGCAGGTGGCATTTGGTATACATTTAAGACTGGTGCTGAGTTTCCTGATGTGTGTTAAGTTTGTTTTGAAAGGCCCCTTGTTTAAATACAGAATAGCTGAATTAAATCAGAACAAAGAACTGAAATCAGAATACTCTTAAGTTGCAGTACAGAAAGCAAACCATTTTATCACTTACTCTTTATTTTCCATGGTTCCACAATGTGTTGCGTTCAGTGGTTCAGGGATACATTTTGATATGGTTCCAGGTTTCACACAATAATGTTCAGATTTTATTTTTGGCATATACCTGTATGTACACTGCCTGATTGTGCCCCTGACTTGTGTTTTAATACTTCTGTTCCAAGATACTTCAAAACATTGTCACAGAACACTGTCCAAAGAACTAAAGTTGTGAATGAATAGTATCTTCTAAAAGTAAATAGAACATAGAACACTACAGCCCAGGTAAAGGCCCTTCAGCCCACAATGCCTGTGCCAAATCTGATGCCAAGCTACATTGGCTGAGAAGTTTGTGGGACAGCTTTCCTATCTTGGACACTGAACACATCCAGATGTTCAGGAGCTGGATTTTTCCAGGTTGGCTGGAACTGGAAATGTATTTTGGTGGAATTATATAGTGGGGTGAACAGGTTAATGCTGGCTGAGGATGATGCAATCATGTTCACTGATTATCCAGTCAAGATGCACTTGCAGATCCAAGACATTTGCAGCAATGTATGAGAACATTGATATAGGTTTAGGCTCCGTGCTTTAGGGGGTTTGGAGTTTTCTGCTGATCTGACCCCTCGTGTTTATTTTTTTTTCATAAAGAGATAATATAATATCCCATCACTTCATCATACTGCTTGGACTGCCAGCCGAAGTAATAATTATTTGAAGGAATTGAAGTTTTCTGTATTAGTCATGCCTGCATGTTCCTGTTGTTGGTAGATTAATTACTAACTGATATGTATGAAAGTGAATCATTATACACAGAAATAGGTTGAACGGAGTGGTCTGCCTCTAGTTTGGAAGAAAGACTCTAGTCTTTGCCTTTGTTTGGAGGAAAACAAAGACCTCTTTAATAGTTTGTGCCACTTGGATGTTTAGTTTCTTTGTCTTCAGTCTTACTTAATGTGGGATTAATTACAACTGTGGGCAGATATAGTTCATAAGTTGATAAGTCATAGGAGTAGAATTATGCCATTTGGCCCATCGGGTCTACACCGTCATTCAATCATGACTGATCGATCTTCCCCTCTCAACCACATTCTCATGCTTTTCCCCTGTACCCTTTTATACTCTTGCTAATCAAGTACCTCTCAATCTCTGCTTTAAAAATACCCGAATACTTGCCCCCACAGCCATCTGTGGCATTGATTTTCACCTTGCAGACATCTAGTGAATTCCACCTTTCGCATCCCACCCCGAAAGATTTTAGGATTCCAATTTAGATCAACGTTGGATCACTTATAATTTGTGTAAATAATAACACCAATAAATCTTTTGGCTATTAAATACCACTGTGCCCTATGCTTGGATCTCTCTCTCTTCGTGACAAGACAAATTAATCCCTCAGTACAGTCTCTGGTTGGTCTGGCGATGTCGATGCTTGGTTTATTCCTTTATCCTGACCTGAATTTTCTCTTGCACCGTGTACCGCTCTCCATCTGCTAGTTCTATTCTGACCATTGTGTTTCATCCACCTTCACAGCACCTGACTGCCTTCCACCTCTTAAAGGATACCTTGCCTCTGGTCTGGTGTCATTAAAAAGTGAACACCCTTTTAATGGCTTTTTCATCAGTGGCTTTGAGCCAAGTTGCTCCCATTATCCACACATTTGGCAAACTCCACTTGTTCTCAGTGCCACGTGGTTTTGGATTGAAAGCCTTCGCTGTTCTTTCAGGTGCTTGCATGGTGTTGCACGTAGGCATTCTCTGGAAGCAGTTTCTATGTTTTCATATTCCTTGCAACATGGAAGGGACGTGGCCCATTGAGTCACCACCAACACAGAGCAAGCCTATTCCTCGTTTATTTTCCCTGTATCCTATTCTCCATACATTCTGATCATCTAAGGAAAATTTACAGTGGACAGATAACCTCCCAATCTGCATGGCCTTGGGACATTGGAGGATCTGGTGTGCCAAGAAGAAACCCAGGTGGTCAGGATTGAACCCAGGATCTCTGGAGCTGTGGGTCAGCAGCCCTGCTAGCTGCACCACCTTGCGAATTCTGCACCAAGTCAGGGGGGCGCAAAATTAAAAATAACATTTTCTGAGAGCACAGGTTTTTTTCCCCTAGGTCTTGACCGCAGTTCCATCGTCCAAGTGCTAAAAAATCATTCTAATAGATGTGTGCCTGTGACACTGTATCCTTAATGATGCTTTTGATTTGTATTACACTTGGCTGATATACTGATTTACCCTTAATGAAATTTAGATTTACACCTCTCTCTCCCAGCATGCTAGGACCACAGGGCATCAGTCCCTTGAGTGCCAGTGTTCGACTTCACTTTACATTCATTTTCATCCTTTTTTAATTTGTTTGATTGAAAAGCTGCTGGATAAACAAAATCACTTCGCTTTTTAGGCAAGTTAAATTTGGAAAGGCTGCTGAGGTGATGTGGTGATTATGGGATTAAATGTGGGATGTAGCTACTTACAGTGGTGAGACTGACCTTCAAGCTCAATGTTTTGGAGTCCTCCCTGCTTCAAGAAGCAGATGTTTCCATTTCAAATGAAAAGCTGTTTTGAGAAAAAGTGTGGGTAAGTGAATTTGTTCTGTGACATATTGTCTTCCCCAGTCCGACTGGTTAAGTGGTGGTGTACTCTGCAGATCTGTGTTTTGGATTCTCAAGTCTATTGGCGCTGATAACATTGTGCTCTGTCAGATAGGACACTTCCAGATGGCAGTCTGACAGAAATGACTGTTATATGTTACACCTCAAAAATATGTGACCAGATGAAGGAATTAAAATTGTGCATGGTGTGAGTAGAATTGGAGTGAATAGAAAAAGGAATGTTGATTTTTTGAAATAAATCTCTCATTAAACCCACCTTTTTGTCTAGATTTTTATAGTTTCTACCTCTCCATCTAACACAATGTTTTTGCTGTCCTTCCACTGCAAGGCATTTAAAATCCATTTAAATAAATGGCGATAAACACAAAATGGGACAGGCAGCATCTCTGGAGAGAAAGAATGGGTGACGTTTCGGGTTGAGACCCTTCTTCAGACTGAATGTTGATTATGGTAGATGCCTGTTCCACAGATAAAACAACTCCTACCTTCGCCTCGTATCCCACCTTGCTATTTAAATGTGGTTATTTGGGCTGGAAGTCTATCTGCTGCAATGCATCGTGTCTTTAGTTGTTTCTCGGTCACACTCAATTTGTCGTGACATGACATAAACCATTCTGGTCTGGCATAAAGAGAGAAAGTCTTGGAAGCTTGGTAGGCCAAGTGTTATCTGTGGATGAATGACTGGCTATTTAAAGTCAATGACCTTTCCTCGTCTCTTTCTGATTGGTGTGCGATTTGTCATCCTACCAGAACATTGCAGTCTTTGATTTTGTTGTCCTTATCCTTTCAGAGTTTCCCCTTCAAAGGGCTGCCCGTGCAGAATCTACCATCCCCCCCCACCTCAAGGATGGCAAACACGAATAGAAGCTGAAAAACTCAGTTGTCATTGGTATTGAAATAGGAGATGGGGGAAACAGATGGACATTTCACCTCAGTGTGGCTGCTTATTTTGGATTCATAGAATTACACAGCATCAAAATTGGGCTTTTGGCCCAACTATTCCATCAGCCATCATATTCCATCTAAACTAGTCCCATTTACTCTCATTTGGCCCATATCCCTCAAAACCTTTCCTATCCATGTACCTGTCAAATGTATTTTATATGTTTATTATTGTACGCAGCTCAACTATCTTGGCTCTTTTACTCTTGATTCCTTTGGCTGGATGTTCTGGGAGTGGAGAAAGACACAAAATGTTGGAATAAATCAGTGGGCCAGGCAGCATCTGTGGAGAACATGGTTAGGTAAAATTTCAGGCCGGGACTTCAGACTGATTGCTGTCTGGGGGGTTGGAAAAGAAAGATGGAAAAAGAGGAGGGGCAGAACACGGTACGGCTGGTAATAGGTGAACACACATAAGGGTTTTCTGATAGGCAGATTGTTAAACGAAGGGCAGAAATGAAAAGACAGTTGCGAGCCCAAAAAGGATAGAGTTACAAATTACAAATCTCAAGGTTAGAAAAGTTGTGAATTGTATAGCCATTGGGAAAACATGTTATGGGAGGGGAGGGGAGAATCTGGCAGTGCAAGATCAGGGAAGGGGAGTGAGGGGGTCAGGGGAAAGAGAGGGGAGGGGGTCTGGGAGAGAGAAAGGGGAGGTGGAAGGATGGGGACATTTGTGGCTTACTTACGTAAAATTAGAGAATTCGGTGTTCACACCATTGGGTTGGAAGCTACCAAAGTAGAATATGAGATGCTGATCCTTCAGTTTGTATGTGGCCTCACTCTGGTGTTGGAGGAAGCTCAAGAGAGAAAAGTCAGAATAGAAAGGGGAGTTAAAATGGTTTGCAACCGTGAGATCCAGTAGGCCTTGGCCTACCGAGCTCAAGTGTCCAGCAAAGTGGAAGCAGACTGTACGCTTGATCTTGCCTAGATACAGGAGGCTACATGCAATAAGTGTATAACATACAGTTATACCCTTATTGCACGTGCACCAAATTTCATGTTTAATGACATCCCCACCAGACAGATAGGATGTGCCTATACACTTCAGAATTCATTATGCAACTACCATCAGCAGTTGTATCACCAATGAAGATAAGTGAGCCAGTACCTTCAGCAGCTATACATGCCCAGGCCATAACACCCCCACCACTGTGTTTCACAGATGAGGTGGTATGCTTTGGATCTTGGGCAGTTCCTTCTCTCCTCAGACTTTGCTCTTGCCATCACTCTGATATAAGTTAATCTTCATCTCATCTGTCCACAAGACCTTTTTCCAGAACTGTGCTTGATCTTTTAAGTACTTCTTGGCAAACTGTAACCTGGCCATCCTATTTTTTCAGCTAACCAGTGGTTTGCATCTTGCAGTGTAGCCTCTGTATTTCTGTTCATGAAGTCTTCTGCAGACAGTGGTCATTGACAAATCCACACCTGACTCATGAAGAGTGTTTCCGATCCTTCAGACGGGTGTTTGGTTTTTTTTTTGATAGAGAGGTTTTTTTCTATAATAGAGAGAATTCTTCTGTTTCATAATCATAAATTGTTCACAGCTTCTGCAAGCATTTGTTGGAATTAAGATTAAAAACCACTGAGCAGCATTAGTGATTCTGACAGTGAGGGAGCGGAATTAACATACATAGAGTTAAATCAGCTGTGGAGGTCTTCCTTGGCCAATCAGTCCCTTTGATTAAGCTCACCAGTGCTCTCTTTCTTCTTAATGCTGTTCCAAACAGTTGATTTTGGTTTTAATCTTGTTTCTCAGTCTCATTATGGCTTCTTTAACTTTCATTGGCACAACTTTGGTCCTCATGTTGATAAACAGCAATAAAAGTTTCCAAAGGTGATGGAAAGACTGGAGGAAAGACTAGGTGCTGGTAGCTCTCTTATACCTGCATTAAGGAGGCAATTAAACAGATCTGAGAAATTACAATCACCTGTGTCCCAAACATTATGGTGCCCTGAAATGGGGGGACTATGTATAAACACAGCTGTAATTTCTACATGGTGAAACCAAAATTGATAAAAAATGCCTTTAATAAAATCTGACAATGTGCACTTTAACCACATGATTTATGTTCTATTACAAATCTCAAATTGTGGAGTACAGAGGCAAATAAATAAATGACGAGTCTTTGTCCCAAACATTATGGAGGGCACTGTACATCATTAGCCAAGGATGCTTCACCGATCTGTCATTTTAACTCTATGTATGTTAATTCCGCTCCCTCACTGTCAGAATCACTAATGCTGCTCAGTGGTTTTTAATCTTAATTCCAACAAATGCTTGCAGAAGCTGTGAACAATTTATGATTAGAAACTTCCCTGGGTCTAAAAGGGAGCTTAAGGTGTGAAATGGATGGTGTTACCTCCTTTTGACTGCACTTAGGGGTTTGCATTTAGTTGAGGAGGATGAGATGAGTTGTGACATTTTTAACACAATTGTGTACTGGTGGAAAACTACTGTACAAAACAGTCTGCAGTTTGGATGTTATTTGATTACTGAAGTGGAAAATGGGCATGGCACTGAGGCCATATGAATCTGATGACTTCTGTGGATTTTGCGCTACCAGGGAAAACAAGAGGAGTGAAAATGTCTCTCTCATTTATATCTTACCTGCTCCTTTGAATACAACGGCGAGAGAAAAAATTGTAATTGGGTTAGCTAACGGGCACATCAAAGCATGTTCTGTCACATTCACGCATCTGTGCATTGGAATTTCCAGGCAATTAATTCCAGGATAGCATTCAAGAACCAAGGAAGTTGTTGATGAGCTTTGCTGCGGTTGTTCAGTGCTGGTTTATGGTATCAATATATTTTATACTTTAGTGAGCATTTTGACTGTGGAGGCCCTATTCTACATCTTGAAACAATTTCACTGCAGAAATTCAGGAACAATTTATCAAGGAGGGAGGGCTTGGTAAAAGTTGAAAAATTAAGAAGTGTGATGGAATACCCGATGTGTGAAGTTCCAACACCCACTTGAAGTTCATTGTCATCCAAAGCAAACTACCGTAAATATTTATACCCTCCGTCATCACAGTACTGTAAACGCACAGTGCACTATCTACCAGATATATTGCAATTAACAGCTCTGCTAGCATTGTGTTGGGGGGAAATTTCATACCCATTTGCTTTCTGGTGGCTGCTAATGTGAAAATGCCATCCATGCAGATACAGGGGGAAGGAGAAATCTGAAGCTATTGTGTGAGCTCTTGTAGTTGAGTGGACTGTTTGTACTGCTCTGTTATCTAGTTTAGAGATGCAGCATGAGAAAAAGCCCTTTGGGCCACTGAGTCCATTGATCACCAGTTCACACTAGTCCTATGTTATCCCACTTTCGCATCCACTTCCTGCACACTCGGGGGCATGTTTACAGAGGCCAATTAAAATGCAAACCCACGGGTCTTTGGGATGTGCAAGGAAACTGGAGCAGTTAGGAAACCCACACAGTCACATGGAGAACATGCAAACGCCACACAGACAGCACCTGAGTTCAAGATTGAACCCAAGTCGCTGTGAGGCAGTAGCTCTTTCAGCTTCAAATGTGTTCCTGTTGCAGAATAGTCTCTTAAAGTTTAGTTTAGAGATACAGTATATTGTGGAAATATGCATTTCAGTCCACCGAGCATTGATCACCCGTTCACTCTAATTCTATGTTAGACCACATTCGCATCGTACACACAAGGGGCGATTTACAGAAACCAAACAGAAAATATTGGTGAGGCCAGCACGTCCCTTGTCTAGAGAAATACACAGTTGTTCAGAGTGAATCATCTTTCAAAGGAACAAACGTTTAAAATATGTCAAAACAGGAAAGGAGAGTGATGTCATTGATGCCAGATGTGACAGCTTCAAGGACTGGGTGTGGACTTGAAAAGGCGTCTGTCAAAAGTGTTATCAGCTTGTACAGGGAATGGTATTGAAATATGCAGATAATACCAAAATAGAACAGTTAATTGTTACACACTGCTGGAAGTTTGGCACTAGGCTAAACTCTGGAATCGCATGCAAGCTAATAACTTATATTTAGTATTTTAATATTGAATGTCAATATTTATAGAAGTACGTTCAATACCTCAACAAGCAGAAGAATTTGAATGTAGAAAAGTTCAAGATAGATTCTTGTAGTGATGAGAAGAATAAAATCTAGTTCTATTTGGCATTTCCTTCCAATATTCGAGAGCTTATCTTGGTGGGGTCAACCAGCAGGTGATATGGATATAACTCAGGAAAAAGACCCGTGGAATCAGTTATATCATTTATACTATAGCCTTCCCAATAGTAAGTGGGAACGAGAGGAACAGATATGGAGGCAGATCATGGAAGATGTGAAAAACAACAGGTTCATTGTGTGGGTCAGAATTTGTTAGGTAATTTCAGGACCTTTTGTATCTACAATACGTAGATAGTTCAATTGTGAACAGGGTCATGATAGGCCTTTATATTAGGGAAATAATGTGGCAAAATGATCAGATTTTAAGTGGGGGAGTAGTTTAGGAATAGTGAACATAGAACAATAAAGCACAGGAGATGGTCTTCGTCCACAATGACAATCATGGATGAGGATAAGACTGGTACTTGGGTGAAAGTGATAAATTAGAGGATGGCTAATTAGAACAGGAACTGAAAAAGTAGATTGACAGCAACTGTTTTAGAATAAATTCATATCTGACATTTAGAAGTCCTTTAAAAAGCCAGCCAGCCTTGACTAAAATGCACCTGTGAGGATAAGCATGGCAAAGTTCAGGAATTCTGGATGACAAGAGATATTGTAAGTTTATCCCAAAAAAAGGAACATATGTAAGATTAGCTGCAGTAAGACAAGGCCCTTGATGAATTTAAAGGAAATAAGAAGGAACTTAAACAAAATAAGGAGGGCTAAAAGCGGTCACAAAATGTTCCTGTTAAGTAGGTTAAAGGAGAAGCCCAAGACAATTAATACATATATTAGGAACAATGGTGTAGCTAGGAAATGGGTAGGTCCACTCAAGAACAAAGAAGGGGATTTATGCATGGAGCCGAAGGAAGCCAGTATTTACCAAGAGGAAGAGCTTGGATGATGTGAGATTAGCTGGGAGTATGCTGATGATCTAGAACATGTTGATATTAAGAGAGAGGTGGTATTGGGCACGGGCAAGGGACCAGAGGACTGGAAAACAGCTAATGTTGTTCCTTTAAGAATAACACCAGGAACAAAGCAGAAAATAATAGAGCAGTAAGCCATACCTCAACAGCAAGGAAATGTGTCGGAAGGAACTGCAGATGCTGGTTTACACCAAAGATTGGCCCAAATTGCTGGAATAACTCAGTGGGCCAGGCAGCATCTCTGGATAGAAGGAATGGGTAACGTTTCAGTCGAGATCCTTCCACAGACTGAGAGTCAGAAGGAAGATGCAAAGATAAGGAAGGGTAAGGTGTGAAATCAAGACATGAAATGGGATGTGGTTCAAAGAAAGTTTAGAATAGATTATTGTTAGCTAGAAGTAGGTGACTAGGAAGAATTTGGACCCGTCGGAGAATTTGGAAGGGGAGGGATGGAGAGAGAGAGGATTAATTTTAAGTTAGAGGTCAATATTTATACTGCTGGGGTGTAAGCTGTACAAGGGAAATATGAGGTGCTGTTCCTCTAATTTGAGCTGGGCCTTGCTCTGACAGTGCAGGAGGCCCAGAATAGAAAGGTCAGTGTGGGAGAGGGTTAAAGTGATTAGCAACCGGGAGATCTGGTAGATTTATGCGGATTCAGAGGAGGTGTTCAGCGAAACAATCGCCGAGCCTGCGCTTGGTCTCGCCGACATATAGGAGTTCACACCTGGAACAGCGGATACAGTAGATGAGGTTGGAGGAGGTGCAAATGAACCTCTTCCTCACATCAAAGGACCGTTGGGGTTCTGGGACTGAGTCGAGGGAGGAGGTACAGGGAATCAATAGTAGGGAAATAATTGGAAAAGATTCTCAGGGACTGGAATTACTCCCATATGGAAAAGCATAAACTTACTAGAGATAAGCAATGTGGATTTGTGGTCATGTCTCACAAAGATGAGTTTTTTTTAGAAAATTATGAAAATGATGAGTGCAGGGCAGTGGATTTTCTCTGCATGGACTTTTGTCAAGGTCCCTCGTAGTAGACTGGTCCATAAGATTAAATAGCATGGGATCCATGGTGAGTTAGTAAAGTAGATCTAAAAGGCTTTACTAACTCTAAGGCTTAGTCTTAGAAAACAAAGAATAGTTGCAGAAGGTCTTTAGGGTCTATGAACAGTCGTGTTCCGTAATGATCAGTGCAGGGTTTTCTGTTGTTTGTAATATGCATTAATGATTTGGATGTAAATGTAGGTGGGATGATTATTAAGTGTATATATGACACAAAATTTGTGGAGTTGTGGAAAGCGAGGAAAATTGTCAAAGGAGACAGCACAATATAGATCAGTTGAAAATTTAGATGGGAAAATAGCAGAGTTTAATCTACTCAAGTGCAAGTCGATATATTTTGGGTGTTAAATAGAAACTGTAAAGTAAACGACAAGACCTTCAGGAGCATTAATATACAAGGGTATCTTTTGTGCAAGTAAATATCTCCCTGAAAATAGCAACACCAGTGGATAGGGTGGCGTGCTTGCATATAAAAATTGGAAAATCATGTTGCCTCTGTATTTAAAAAAAAAACACACACCTTTGGAGGCTTCAGCCGAGGGCCCTGTGGACCTAGTTGATGACTGACTCCGAACTCCAGCAACAGCAGCTTCATCCGCTCTGAATCGTGGGGATTCAATCGACCCGTTCGCGGGGCCTTTCATTGCCTGGCAGGGGCTTCAGCTTCGGGAACCTCAATTCCTCGACGCAGCAATATGACCGCGGGGCGGTGGAAGATCCCCCCCCGCCGATTTTAAGCCACGCTGGGCGATGTAAAGCCCCGCGAACAGGCCGATTCAAGTTCCGCTCTATGATCTTTGCTTCACCAGGACGTCTCCTTCCTCCAATCACCATGCCCTATCCTTAGTCCCACTCCCCTACTTCCGCCTCTGACCGATACCTCCCTCCTCCAATCATCGCGCTGAATCATCATGTCCTGTCCCACCCCATTGCCTGCTGACTGACGTCTCTCTCGTCCAATCGGCGCCCTCGACCAACAGTCATGCTGCTCGGCCAAACAGAATACTAAGCAGCAGTTTCCATTCTGCATCTTTCAAGCAATTCAATCAATCAATGTCAGTCAGGAATTCTTCACTGCTGCATTGAATTGAATGCTCTTTGCTAACTCTCATGTCAGATTCTGTTCCCCATTTAATGGAGATCAACCTGATTATTTTACATTTTATTAATGTAAGTGTAACCTGAACTAGAGAAGATACCTCTAGATGGTGCTGGTGAGGAAATAAAATCAACTAAGTCAGTCTGTAATTTTTCCCAGAACTATAGAAGCAAAAATAATATTAATACAGAAAATGTTGGAAACACTCAGCAGGCCAGGCAGCAAAGAGAAACAGCCAATATTTCCTATCTTAGACACCTCATCAAAACTGAGAAAGGGTCTTAGATCTGAAACGCCAACCGTTTTATTCATCCACAAGTTCTGCCCTACCAGTTTCTGTTGATACTCCATATTTTCAGCCTCTATAGTTTATTTGATTTTCAAATTATATGATTATGGAATTATATTTAGTATTAACTAATGTTAGATTAATGTAACTTCCAAAGAAAAAAGGCACTTTTTCCCAATTCTTCTCAAGCTTTTCCAATTAATTCTTTCACATTAGTTCTATTCATTTTGGATGATGAAATTCAGAACTATGTTCCACTGTTATATGGAACCAATGTAATATCAAGGCCTTACACTCCTCCTAAGCACTAAGTCACATTGATTCACCAAAAAAAAAAGAAGAGCTTGATAATTTCTAATCCTGGGAGTTTACTCTGCATCTGATTTTTGTTTCTCCCACTTTAGGGACACTTGGAATTTGGTCCAAGTGTTGGCATTTGGATTTGAACTATTGGTTTATGCAGCAAACTATCTATTTTCCCTTAAACTCAGCCATTCACCTAGCACATCGCTTGCTGCTTCTGGGATGAAAACAATGACACTGTGTGGCATAGCAGTTGGTGAGGTTTTTTTCAGTGCAATATTGTGATAAGGGAAAAGGTTTTTTTTTTAAATTACAATTGATGCACACAAACACACCAACCTCCACAAAAATTACCTATTGCATCAATGCTTCACTCTTTTTTACAGATAAGGGTTATCTGCAGTAAGGCTAAGTTCAGGGAGATATGCTAGGGCAGGAATTTGCTGTGCATTTATTTTGTATGATTTCCTAATTAGGAACATAATAATGGATGAGTACACAATATTGAACAACATTATGAGACATTGCTTCATAAAATATGAAATAAATGTAAAATAAATCATATTTATGTCCAAGTACGTTATATTATTGTTGTGAATTTTAAATTGAATTGATTCTATATTCAGGGCTGCCAACATTGGGTGAGAGTTGAGAGTGAGAAATTGCGAGGGGGTGTAGCGACCAAGCGGGGTGGGGGGGTGTTTTTGGTAAGGAGCTTTTGCATTTTTCAGCTTGAAATTGTGCAATCTGGTGCATACTGTAGCGAGTCTTTTAACTTACACTTACCAGCTTTTCGTGTCTATCTTCAGTTTAAACCACCATCTGCAGTTCCTTCTTACACTCTTTGTTAAGCGAAACGGGTCCTATTCTCATAATATTATTCACCTCAACTAAGTCTTTTCTTCACCTACAGAGAATACAATCCCAGTTATCAAATCTTTCTTCAGTGAAAATAAAATTCCAGCCCCGCCAATATGTTCATAAATCGCCCCTGGATCCTCTCCACAGCAATTGCACCCTTTCTACAGTGTGTCACAGTCTTACAGCATGGAAACAGGCCCTTCATCCCAACTTGTCCTGGGGGGGGGGGGGGAAGAAGAGGGGGGTCGGTGCTGGGACCACCGCGTCTCACCTCTCACACCATCTGCACGGGAATGTGAATGCGGGTGAGGCAGCATCTATAGAGCGGTGGACAAAAATGCTGGAGAAATGCTTGAGTCTGAAGAGGGGTCAAATTCAGGCATAGATGCTGCCTCATCCGCTGAGTTTCTCCAGCATTGTTGTCTACATTGCCATTTTAAATAGTGTGCGATGGGGTTAAGCCACTTACTCGTTCTTTCCGGGGAACCCGCCGACAAAAAAACTATTCTCATTGGTGAGTGTGGCGGAGTACGACTTTATTTATTTATTCATATATTTTTTTAAATATTTTTTTGAGCATGAGAATTTCCTCAAATGCGTTAGTCTCACGCTCAATGAGTGTGAGTTGGCAGCCCTGCTATATTCAATATATTATTGTTTAACATTAGCAAGCAACTGATAGCTCACAAACATCTTGCCTGCAAGTCACTTAAATATGATGCATTATTTAGTTGAGCAATAGGAGTTTTAGCTGCAAAAATCCTGTATTATTAAACCATTTTAACGCATGGTGCAATATTAAAACTTAGTTTCATCATTCTAATGCTGGGTCATGATGCTAGTGTTTGAAATGTGGTCAATTAGTAGGAAGCTAGAAAAAGTCACTAGATTTTCTTTGTTTCCAGAAACTTGTCAGTCTCATTTCTCCCTCAATTTGTTTTCCCTTTTTCCATCTTTAATACTAGGCAGCATTAATACCAGTCCCTCTCTCCCATTTCCTCCCTCATCTTTCCCTCATTTATCCCCGCTGTCCTTTTCCCCTTCCTCTCTCATTTCCCACCTCTCCCTCCCATGGCTCCCTCCTCCCCTCCCATCTGGTTTTCCCAATCAGTCCTCCTATGTCTCTTTCTCTCATACTTTCCCTTTCCAATGGCTTTACCTGCCTCGATTTTTCTTTCTCCCCCCTTCCCCCTTCTACCTCTATGTCGGTAGGCCAATAGGGATCGGATGGCATTAGAGTTGTAACCTTCCCTTTGCTCAACCAGTGTCTGTGCCTGAATTTCTTCAGTCCAAGATCCTGAGAACAAAACACCCCTTGCCGAAGGGTCCCGATCCGAAACCTCATGTCATTGCTTATCGCAGATGTGGCCGGACCTGCTGAGTTTCACCAGTACTTTGAATTTGCTCAAGATTCCAACATCTGTAGTCTCTTATATCCTCTTCCTATCTTTTTCCTGAAGCTTCATCTCTTCTGTCCTTAGCGGGTGCAGCAGCATCTAAGGAGTGAAGGAGATAGGCGACGTTTCGGGTCGAGACCCTTCTTCAGACCCGACCCGAAACGTCGCCTATCTCCTTCGCTCCTTAGATGCTGCTGCACCCGCTGAGTTTCTCCAGCTTTTTGTGTAACCCTCGATTCTCCAGCATCTGCAGTTCCTTCTTTAACTCTCTTCTATCCTTACTAATTTGGACAATATTGAAACTAACGACTGAAAAAACTGAAGTTTGGAAACACTGCAATGGTACATGGGTGAAAGAAAGCCTTGTTTAAAATATTACAATACCTCCTTTGTCTATTGTCTATTTAGTACAGTTGGAAAATCGGGCATTCCTGCCTTTTTCAGTACAGCACAGCTTCAAGGGCAACTTGGAGCAAAAGAGCCAGCCATGCATACATCAAGAAAATATTTTATTTTAAGTTGCTTAATAGAAGGATAGTTGTGGCAATGTAGCGGTGTACAATACGTTAATTTTCTTCAGGGATGTTTGCTGACTTTACTGTACAGTAAGAGTGAATGCATGTTTGTTTTCTCTTGCACAGAGAGAGATGAGAACACATTCCCTTCATTGCCGTGTAATACAGGGGGTGTGTATTTTACCCAGTTTCCTCCAGTGATAGGAGCAGAGTTGAGTCTTTGTCGCTTCCATTATACTAAGCAGCTTGTTGTTTCTTCTCTCCTAGTGTTGTCATCAAGCCATGTTCTTGGAGTCGTGAATGCCCATGGCTGCAGTCAACACTCTGACTATCTAGTGATTCCAACAACCTGTATCCTTGTTTTCCCATCAACAGCAAATGCAAAATGGGAAGCGTTGGTAGTCTGATGGCTGAAAAGCATGACCTCCCATGTGATAATGTGAAAAGTCGCCGGAATGGCAATGTATGCAACCTCAGGCAGCCGGACGGGCTGTTTAAAAAGGGATTGTCCCAAAGGGAGCTGTTGAACTATCTGAACAACACCAAAAAAGGACCAAAGGCAGAGAAACGGGTAGCATCTGGCAGCTCTTCCATGGAACGCTGCCGGAAAGATGGACAGTTTGAGATTTATGGAAAGGAAATTGATCTTACAAAGAATTCACTTCCTGTTGGAGGGAAATTTGAAAAGGTACTCTAAACCTAGGTCAGAAATGGCCAACCACAATATGTTTGATGTAGTAAAATAGGATGGCATTTACTGAGCCCCTTTTAGCAGATTGATAGATCTTTCTAATATAATGTATTTTATTTCCATTAATATTCTTAATATTTCTCGATACATTTTGATTCTGTGTGAACATGGATAACTATACTATAGTCCACTGCTTTGCCATTGTTCAGGTGGGAAGCACCGTACTTGCTTGCTTTTTTTCATGTTTATCCATTTGAAACCAGAGTAGCATCTATAATGATTCCTCATTCCTTCTCCTACAAGAAACACGGGTGAACTCCCTAGGATCCATTGCAGGCCCCAATCTATTTCTTATTAACATGCTGCCACTTGTCACCCATAAACATGTCATCAGCATTTGCACAAATTCTTGAAATGTCTTTGCAAATGGATTCTGGAACAGCATGTATCATTTCTGATCGATACCACGTCATGCCATAATCAATTCATAAAGGTTGTGGTTTGTTTGTAAGGCAGAAAACTTTAGAGGACATTATATCCAAGCATGCAGACGATATATAAAGAAGACGCCATCAATGCCTTTACTTCGGAAGATAGACACAAAAAGCTGGAGTAACTCAGTGGGACAGGCAGCATCTCTGGAGAGAAGGAATGAGTGACGTTCCAGGTCGAGACCCTTCTAAACACCCTTTTTGGAACTTCACCACAGCTTCTCTTGGTCTTTCCATCATCTCTGTCGTCATTGTTTTGTTTAGAGATAAAGTATGGAAATGGGCCCTTTGGCCCACCATGTCCACACCGGCATCCATCACCCATTCACACTAGTTCTATATTCTCCCAATCCATACACATTAGGAGCAATATGCAGAGGCCAATTAGCTGAGAAAATTGCACATCTTTGAGATGTGGGAGGAAACTGGATCATTCAGAGGAAATACATGCAGTCACGGGGAGAACATGCAAACTCCACACGGAGAGCACTCAAGGTTAGGATCGAACCCAGGTCTCTGGCGCTGTGAAGTAGCAACTCAATGAGCTGTGCCAATGTGCTGCTTGTTTGAAATTCACTTATGAATGGTCTTGCATTTCCTCCAACTAAAAATTGGGAAGAGCAAAATAATTGTCCAGTCTCAATCAGACCTCCCTCTTAGAATTGGCAGACATTCAAACAAACTGCTCATTCGTCAAATATCGCACTTGCTGTTGAGAAAAGTTTTGGAATGGTCAGACAAGATTTGGAATATAGTGAGCAGTTCTGGGGAAGGATGTGCTGGCAGTCAAGAGGGTCCAGAGGAGATGTATGAGAATGATCCAGGGGCTGATTGGGCTAATGTATGATGAGCGTTTGATGGCTCTGAGCCTGTACTCGTTGAAGTTTTGGAAGATGAGTGGGACCTCATTGAAACTTACTGAATAGTGAAAGGCTAGATAGAGTGGATGTGGAGAGGATAGTAGGAGAGTCAAGAACCAGAGGGCACCGTCTCACAATAAAAGGATGTACCTTTAGAAAGGAGACGAGGAGAAATTTCTTTAGTCAGAGGGTGGTGAGTCTGTGGAATTCATTGCCACAGACGGCTGTGGAGGCAATGAGCAATGGACGGAAAAAATCCATGCAGTCACCGGGAGAACATACCAACACCACACAGACAGCTTCTGTAGTCACGATTGAACCCTATGGCACTGTGAAGCAACATCTCTACCACTGCGCCTTAAGATGTATTTCTTAAACTTTAATATTAGGATTGAGACAAGTCAATATTTAGTCTTTGCTCTGCCTGATCTGACATGAGAATTTACCTCCACATATAATACTCACTTTCGATTGTTACTCTTTGGGAACTATTTAAAAAAAAATTTTAATCAACTGAATGATTGTACTGTCAAAAGCAGCTGTACTATAGTGAAGCATGTACGCAAATTGTTTTAAGCCTAGTCCACACAACAGTGATTGGGGTGTTTAAATGTAAGAATCCAAAATTAATTAGCTCTATATATAAACTTGGTACCCTCTCTGGCTTGTTCATGGAGTCAGACAGATGGAAATAAGCCTTTCAGGACAACTTGCCCATGCTAATCAAGATGCTCCAACCAAGCTAGTCCCATTCATCCGTGCACTTTAATCATTCCTAACCAAGTAAGTGTACAAATGTCTTAAGCATGATTGCACCTGCCTCAAATACTTCATTTAGCAGATTGTTCCATATGCCCACACCATCCGTGTGAAAATGTTGCACCTCGGATTTCTATTAAATTTTGTCCCAGCGCACAAACCTACACCCTCTAATTTTATTATCGTCTAATCTATTCTGGTGAAAATGACTCCCCTAAAAGATTACCCCTCAGCCTTCTGGACATAGCCTGCCCAACCTTTCTCTATAACTCAAACCCTCAACTCAAACCCTCAAGTGCTGGCAACATCTTCATAAATCTTCTCTCAACTTTTTTTTTGTTGCTTAATCACATTTTCCTATACCAGGGTAACCATAACAACATTAAACATGACATTACAAATGCAGCTTCACTAACATCTTGTACAACTGTAACCTACCATCCCAACTCAATTCCACGACTGATGAATGCCAGTGCATCACTCTGTTTACCTGTGACACCACTTTCAGGGACATTTGTACTTCTATACCTAGATCCATCTATTTTATAATACTGTCCCAGGCCCTATCATTCATAGTGAAGATCCTGCCCTAGTTTAGCTTCCCAAAATGCAACACCTCTCATTTATCTGAAGTAAATTCCATTAGCCATTCTTTAGCCCATTGCCCTGCTTATCAAGATCCTGTTCCATTTCTTGATAACCATTTTCACTGTCTTCCTCCTAAATTAGATCTGCTAGAGCAACCTCATGCCCCCTTTTGGCCCTCCTGATTTCCTCCTTAAGTATGCACATCTGTTCCCAATACTCCAGGTGTACACTTGATCCAAGCTTCCTCTACCTGAATCCATGCCTCTTAACATCTCCAAGTTTGCGGATGACACAAAGCTGAGTGGCAGTGTGAGCTGCGGGGAGGATGCTATAAGGAGGGTGACTTGGATAGGTTAGGTGAGTGGGCAAATGCATGGCAGATGCAGTATAATGTGGATAAATGTGAGGTTATCCACTTTGGTGGCAAGAACAAGAAGGCAGATTATTATCTGAATGGTGTCAGATTGGGAATAGGGGAGGTGCATCGAGACCTGGGTGTCCTTGTACATCAGTCACTGAAAGTAAGCATGCAGGTTCAGCAGGCAGTGAAGAAAGCAAATGGCATGTTGGCCTTCATTGTGAGAGGATTTGAGTACAGGAGCACGGAGGTTCTACTGCAGTTGTACAGTACCCTGGTGTGACCACACCTGGAGTATTGTGTGCAGTTCTCCAGGTTCCTCTCCTAATTTGAGGAAGGACATTATTGCTATTGAGGGAGATCAGTGTAGATTCACCAGGTTAATTCCCGGGATGGTGGGACTGACATATGATAAAAGAATGGATCGATTTGGCTTATTTTCACTGGATTTTCTGGGCTTATTTTCACTGGATGAGATGGGAACTTATAGAAACATATAAAATTCTGAAGGGATTGACCAGGCCAGATGCAGGAAAAATGCTCCCCATGTTGGGGGAGTCCAGAACCAGGTGTCACAGTTTAAGAATAAGGGGTCTGAGATGAGGAAAAACGTTTTCACCCAGAGAGTTGTGAATCTGTGGAATTCTCTGCCACAGAAGGCAGTGGAGGCCAATTCACTGGATGTATTCAAGAGAGAGTTGGGTATACCCCTTAGGGCTAACGGAATCAAGGGATATGGGGAGAAAGCAGGAACAGGGTACTCATTCTGGATGATCAGCCATGATCTTATTGAATGGCAGTGCTGGCCCAAAGGGCCAAATGGCATAATCCTGCACCTATTTTTTATGTTTTGCTGATTGGGTCTCAATTTTTCTCATCATCCAGTATTCCTATCTGCTTTGCCCTTCAATCAACTACTTTTTTACTCCTACCTCTTCTTGACCTCTCAGGCCTGTGTAATGTACTGTGTATAGAAAAAAGGAAGAAATAAAAGGCTGGAACTAATCTTTGCCTTTCACTTGATAAAGACACTGTAAAATCTTTTCAGTAAATACAAATTCTTATGGCTAATGGGTATATGAACATAGTTAATTTTACAGCAAACAATTGCAAACTGTATTTATAATCTACATTAATTAATCATAAATTTTACATCCTTCCATCTTCCCACCCTCACCAAACCCTTCCCACTCCACAGTCACGATTCCGACCCTCTGCATTTAAACCAGTCGTGCCAAAGAATTTCAGTTCAATGCAGAATCTGTATCCACAACAGTCGAAGGAAATGAGTGACAGCACAGCCAGCCTCAATGACTTCAGCAAGACGGACCATTCATCACTGAGGAATGGCGCTGAAAAGCTGGATTATTTCAGGACAGCCAGTCAAGAGGAAGGCCTGTCTGACTCTGGGCGGAACTCCATGACCAGTCTCCCTCCCTGCGGAACAGGTCTGAAACACCACGTAGGGCAAATAAGCTCCTCCATGGGCCAAATCAACCACATTGGCTCAAATTGCATTGATGGGGGATCCAAGGAAATTTCAAACTCTGACAGTGGCCGTTTCTCATACAAGAGTATGGCGGTCCTGAGAGGGCTGAACCCCCAGGGCAACATGTCCCCCTCCTGCGAGCTTTCGCGATCGATGGAAGACGTCATCAGAGAACTGGAAGACCGCCTTCACGAGAGGGAAGTGGAGCTGAAGCATGTGAGAAGGAATCTGAATGAGAGCGAGGACGCCATTGCTCAGGTGTTTGAGGATAAACAAAGGCTGTGGGAGAAGGAGATGGAAGAGCTCAAGCGGATCTATGCCAGCAAGCTGCGCCAGGTGACCCAGCAAGCCCAGCACACCCAGCGGACTCTACAGCTGCAGGTCTTCAAGATCCAACAGGAGAAGAGGAAGCTGCAGGAGGATTTTGACAAGTTGTTGCTGGAATGTGAGCAGCTCAAAAGCTGTTGTACATCTTATCGACAAGAGCAAGATGACTTAACCCCAAGGCTAGAGGAAACCAAATGGGAGGTATGATTATTTATGTTTGATATTATCTTGCCATTTGCTTGTTAGCATCTTTCAATTAAAAAAACATGGAGCTACAAACCATAGAGCAATATCTTGGCAGACAGGAAGCAAAGGGTAGGAGTAAACGGGTCCTTTTCAGAATGGCAGGCAGTGACTGGTGGGGTACCGCAAGGTTCAGTACTGGGACCCCAGCTATTTACAATATATATTAATGATTTTGACGAGGGAATTTAATGCAACATCTCCAAGTTTGCAGATGACACTAAGCTGGGGGGTAGTGTTAGGTGTGAGGAGGATGCCAGGAGGCTGCAAGATGACTTGGATAGGCTGGGTGAGTGGGCAAATGCATGGCAGATGCAGTATAATGTGGATAAATGTGAGGTTATCCACTTTGGTGGCAAAAACAGGAGAGTAGACTATTATCTGAAAGGTGGCAAATTAGGAAAAGGGGAGATGCAACGAGACCTGGGTGTCATGGTACATCAATCATTGAAAGTAGGCATGCAGATGCAGCAGGCAGTGAAGAAAGCGAATGGTATGTTAGCATTCATAGTGAAAGGATTTGAGTATAGGAGCAGGGAGGTTCTACTGCAGTTAAACAGGGTTTTGGTGAGACCACACCTGGAGTATTGGTCTCCAAATCTGAGGAAAGACATTCTTGCCATTGAGGGGCTACAGAGAAGGTTCACCAGACTGATTCCTGGGATGTCAGGACTTTCATATGAGGAAAGACTGGATAGACCTGGCTTGTACTCGCTAGAATTTAGAAGACTGAGGGGGGATCTTATAGAAACGTACAAAATTCTTAAGGGGTTGGATAGGCTAGATGCAGGAAGATTGGTCCCGATGTTGGGGAGGTCCAGAACAAGTGGTCACATTCTAAGGATAAGGAGAAATTCCTTTAGGACCGAGATGAGGAAAACATTTTTCACACAGAGAGTGGCGGGTCTCTGGAATTCTCTGCCACAGAGGGTAGTTGACGTCAGTTCATTGGCTATATTTAAGAGGAAGTTAGATGTGGCCCTTGTGGCTAAAGGGATCAGGGGTATGGAGAGAAGGCAGGTACAGGATACTGAGTTGGATGATCAGCCATGATCATATTGAATGGCAGTGCAGGCTCGAAGGGTCGAATGGCCTACTCCAGCACCTATTTTCTATGTTTCTATCTTCCTTGTTATTGATGTTGGTTTCTCTATAAAGTGAGAAACCCTGTTACATCTCCTGTTTTGTTTTTCACTCGTGAATTGAGGAAGTTATATCTAATATAAAAGTTAGTTTGAATTGTTCAGCTCAACGTTGTATTCAGCACAACAGTGTTATACATCCATTGTATAACCTAATCCTTAGATGCTACACAAAGTACATTTTATCAAACGCCTGCTGCTAAATGTGATTGGGTTTCTGGTGCATCACCTGCATACCTCCAGATTTTTGTTTGTGGATTCTCTGATCTGCTTTGGTGCAGACAGAAGTTCCCAGCCACGCATGACAGCCTCGAATTAGGTGCAGCTCACACCTATGCAGAATTATTCATATAATGGTTGGCATGAGAAACCAGACTTTAGCAGTGTGGTTAAGGCTTTCTTAAAGGGGTCTGCACTCTTCTGGGCTGCTGTCAGAAAGTCTGAACAGTGATACCCTTCCAAGTAGGCTTCCCTTAAGATTTCTCCTCTGCAGTGTTGTCCATGCATGTCTGGTTGATATTGCTGTCACACCCTCTGTCCACACCCCAACTTTCAGATTAAGGCCGCTGATGTCATTGCTGCTACTACTAGGATTAAATCTGCGTAAACCTCAGCAATATCTCAGTGTGTTAGACGTTTGCTCTAATAATCTCACTTTATTTAATCTAACTCTCTGGCTGCTGAATTTTACATTGAAAAGGAGATGAATTAGTTGCTCTAAATTTGCATGCAGTTTCAATGTCGATTTTATAACATTATCTACCCCATTCCTCACTCCAACAGCCCCCCACCTTTCCAATTCATCATCCACTATTGGCCAGGCCAAATTATGTTCCTCAACATTTAACCGCTAGAACTGTTTGAGATAAAGGATCCTGCTGGACCATGAATAAAGGCAGCATGCGTTGCATGTATACAGCCAATTTTTACTTGGTTTAAGGTAGAAGTGTTATAAGAAAGATAAATCATATGTAATAGAGTCATACAACACAGAATCGGCCTCCATAGCCCACCATATTCATGACAACCATCATACTTATTGATACCGATTCAATTCTCCTCTAAACTTTCTACCCATTAGTTTAAGCGTACAATCTGGTGGGATCTCTGTCATGGAAAGAAACCATTTCAGATTGATTCATATTGCCTGCACTAATTTGAGGTGAATTACAGATTTCTCTCAGAAAACGTGAAGGGCATTGTGCAATGTAGATAAATATTCCTTTTAGTAAAAAATCAAATTTTGGTTTTGGTTCTTGCTGAGCAGGTTTCTGTTCTGGGTGGCCAAAATGATTTACTTGCTATTTATCTTGCTGCAGGTCTGTCAGAAGGCCGGTGAGATTGCTCTGCTGAAGCAGCAGCTGCGAGACTCTCAGGCAGAGGTGGCAGAGAAACTCGGTGAGCTGTTCAACCTCAAAGCTCTGCTCCAAGAGGTCCAAGTGGAGCTCTGTACCAAAGATGAACAGGTTTTGCTGCTGCAGGAGCGAACAAAGCAATTGGCTAAGAATACAGATGCCCCGCAACAGCAGGATCTCACCTCATTCCAAGAAGCCTCCCAGAAGAGAGTTAATGCCCCTGAAGAGATGAAGGACTTGTTCAGTAGGGAGATCGATGATCTGAAGTCCAGAGGCCTTCACGAAGACATCACCCAAGGTCTAGTCCTCCAGGTTGAAAGGCTGAAAGCTGAACTGCTATTGGAACGAAGGCAAAGTGAAGCCCAAGCTGCCAATTTTGAAATTGAGAGGAATATCTGGCAAGATGAAAAGGAAAAGGTCATCCAGTATCAGAAACAACTACAGTCTAACTACCTAGAGATGTACCAAAGAAACCAGGCCCTTGAACAAGAAGTCGAAGAGATCGCAGCCAAAGCAGAATTAACAGAAACTGATGCTAAACAGAACCTACCATGGATTGAGAGAATTGAATCCTCTGAGATATGACAGGCAATTAAATGTATTTCTAGGTATAGGACACTAACTCTTTAAAAAAAAACTTATATTATGTGAACTCCTCAAGATGAGCAGACATTTTAGAAAGCACGATGGCAGGCTATTACATCGGGAGGATGTTACTGACTTCTATCTACAAATGGAAATGATGTAACACAAGGAAACGTCAACAAATGTCAAAAACGGAAGGTGGTAGCAGGTGTGCAAAGTGAACTGAGAACACTTGGTTCTATATGATTAAAATCTGTGAGATGATTGACTTTTTCTCATGCTTGAAAAATGATGCAAATAATTTCTGTACACTTGCAAATCTGACTTAAACAATCCATGTTTATTTCTAAACAAGGCTTCAAAATGTGAAATAATCCAAGGATGTTATATATAATATATATATAAGTATATATGTTAGAATTGCTGCACAGAATGGCACAGTGCAATTCCTCAAGTACCTCTCTGAGTTGGAGTTGACTTTAAATTTCACATTCCACAGATTAATCCCCGCAGAGTTGCTAGAGCAGCACAGGAAACAGCCTGTTGGCCGATAATGTCCATGCCAATTTTTTTGATCCAAAAACCATTTTAATGCTGCTATCGTATCTGCCTCCATCACCACGCCTGGTTGTATGTTCTAGGCACTCACTGCTCTCTGTAAAAAAAGGACTTGACACACGTTTTTAAATGTTGCCCCTCTCATCTTAAAGCAAGCACTCTAGTCTTTGACATTTCCACCTCGGGGAAAAAGCTTCAGACTCTCAATCCCATCTATGCCTTTCTTAAATTTACGTACATCTATCATGTCTCCCCTTAGCCTCTTACGTTCCAGAGAACACAAACCAAATTTCTCCAACCTAAGAGCCTTTACCCTTTAATCAATGTGGTAAACTGGCACCTTATCCAAAGCCTCCACACCTTTCCTGTAGTGTGACATCCAAATTATACACAAAACTACAAGAAAATGTGCCTAAATCAAAGTCCCATGAAGGTGCAACATGACTTCCTGACATTTCCATTGATGAAGGCAAGCATACCATGTGCTTTTATTACCACTGCTACTCGTGGCGCCATTTTAAAGGGACCCATTGCTTTGGACCCAAAGATCACTCTGTACATCAAAGTGTCCTGTCATTCTTCTTCTTTCGTGTCCATCTTCCATGTTTCAAATGTTGACATCGCTGTCATCGTCCATCCTGAAAAGGATGCAACAAGTGACTGCTCCCACTGATTGTCCTGCCATTAACTGTGCACTTTCTCTTCAGACTTTAGTATACAGCGTTGAAACAGGCCTTTCAGCCCATTGAGTCCGCACTGACCAGCAATCATCCAGTACACTCGCACAATCCTACACCCAAGGGACAATTTACTATTTTTACCAAAGACAATTAACCTAGAACCTGAATGCCTTTGGTGTGTGGGAGGAAACTGGAGCACCCAGGAAAACCCATGTGGTCATGGGGAAAACATCCAAACTCCGTACAGACAGCGCCCGTACTCGGGATTGAACCCTGGTCTCTGGTGCTGTAAGGCAACAACCCTACCATTGCAACACCATGCCGCCCTACTAATACACCCCTGATAATAGCTCAAGGACGCAGAACCAACAAATCCCTATCAACTGATACTCTCCTCCCCCCAGCGGAGCTGTTCCTTAGCCTTAATAACTTTTCATTTGACTCCTTCCATTTCCTCCAAATACAAGGCGTAGCTATGGGCACGCGCATGGGCCCTAGCTATGCCTGCCTTTTTGTAGGGTACGTCGAACAATCTTTGTTCGAGGCGTACCAGGGCCCCATCCCCAAACTCTACCTCCGCTACATCGACGACTGCATTGGTGCTACCTCCTGCGCCCACACACAACTCACTGACATCATCCATTTCACCACTAACTTCCATCCGGCACTCAAATACACCTGGACCATTTCCGACATTTCCCTACCATTCCTTGACCTCACTATCTCCATTGCAGGTGATAGACTATTGACCGACATCCACTATAAACCCACTGACTCCCATGGCTCTTTGGACGACACTTCTTCCCACCCTGCTTCCTGCAAGGACTCCATCCCCTACTCCCAATTCCTCCGTCTACGCCGCATCTGCACCCAGGATGAGGTTTTTCACACCAGGGCATCGGAGATGTCCTTATTCTTCAGGGAATAGGGGTTCCCTTCTTCTACTATAGATGAGACTCTCACCAGGGTCTCTTCTATAACCCGTTGGTCTGCTCTCGCTCCCCATCCCCCCACTCATAACAAGGGCAGAATCCCCCTTGTCCTCACCTTCCACCCTACCAGCCGTCACATACAACAAATAATCCTCCGACATTTTCACCACCTCTAACGGGATCCCACCACTGGCCACATCTTCCCATCTCTTCCCTGTCTGCTTTCCGCAGCGACCGCTCCCTCCGTAACTCCCTGGTCAATTAATTCCTTCCCACCCAAACCACCCCCTATCCTGGCACTTTTCCTGGCAACCACAGGAAATGCTACACTTGTCGCTTTACCTCCCCCCTTGACTCCATTCAAGGACCCAAGCAGTCTTTCCAGGTGCGGCAGAGGTTCACCTGCATCTCCTCCAACCTCATCTATTGCATCCTCTGCTCTAGATGTCAGCTGCTCTACATCGGTGAGACCAAGTGTAGGCTTGGCGATCGCTTCGCCCAACACCTCAGCTCGGTTTGCATTAACCTACCTGATCTCCCTGTGGCTTAGCACTTCAACTCCCCCTCCCATTCCGAATCCGACCTTTCTGTCCTGGGCCTCCTCCATGGCCTGAGTGAGGACCACCGTAAATTGGAGGAGCAGCACCTCATATTTCGCTTGGCCAGTTTGTCCCCCAGCAGTACGATCATTGACTTCTCTAATTTCAGGTAGTCCCTGCTTTCTCCTCCCCTTCTCAGCTCTCCCTCAGCCCACTGTCTCCGCCTCTTCCTTTCTTCTTCCCGTCCCCCCCACCTGCACATCAGTCTGAAGAAGGGTCTCGACCCGAAACGTTGCCTATTTCCTTCACTCCATAGATTCTGTCTCACCCGCTGAGTATCTCCAGCATTTTTGTCGACCCTGATAATAGCTCAATATTCAAAGAACAGTTGACTTCAGCATGCTTGTGCTTTCATGCAAGACACTGAGTCCATCTGGTGACAAATATCTGCACTGCATCCGCATTCTAAGCTGCTCATTCCTCCACCGTCAGCTCCATCACCTACTTCTCTCACTATAGATGACTGCACCAGTTATGTTGTTGCACCAACAGCAATCGGCAGCATCAGCGGCAATCTTGGTTCACTTTTAAAACTTCAGTTTTAATCAGTGTCTGTGGTAGAGAATTAAATATCTGTAAAATAATGTTTAGTTTATTAATTTAGTTTATTATTGTCATGTGTACCAAGGTACCGTGAAAAGCTTTTTTTGTTGCGTGCTATCCAATCAACAAATAGACTGTACATAAATACAATGAAGCCATCCACAGTGTATAGATACAGGATAATGTGTATATTATTCAATGCAAGATAAAGTCCGATAAGTCTGATTGAAGATAATTCACAGGACCCCACTCTAGTTGAGGAGAGGGCAGTTCCATTGCCCGATAACAGCTGGGAAAAAATTGTCCCTGAATCTGCACTTATGCATTTTCAAACTTCTGTACCTCTTGCCTGATGTGACAGGGGAGAAGAGGGAGTGACTAGGGTAAGACTGGTCCTTGATTATGCTGGCGGTCTTGCCAAAACGGTGTGAAATATTGATGGAGTCCATGGAAGGGAGGTTGGTTTGACCCAGCATCTTAACATTGTATAGTTAACTGATCCAGATTAGTAAGCTTGCTATTAACCAATCATTTATGGCTTGACCTTTTTTGACTTAAACATTTAAATAAACGTAATAAATTACATTGATATTACATGGACTCTTCTTTTACCATGGTGTATGTGTTAATGATGTATGCTTATGCTCTTCAGTGTGCATCATATTCTGCAGTAAAAGCAATCAAGTTGTGTTTGGAAGGCATTTCAGTTGATTAGAACCAAACCAAATCATTCCCATTATTTCAGTACCCGCACAATTCTTCTCTGATGAAGTTATGATTTCTGAAGAATCTTTCAATGGTTGGCGCAGTGGTGCGGCCGTAACGTTGCTGCCTTACAGTGCCAGAGACCCGAGTTTGATTCTGAATACGGCTGCCGCTTGTGCAGTGTGTGTATGTTCTCCCCGTGACCTGTGTGGGTTTTCTCCGGGATTTCCGGTTTCCTCCCAGACTCCAAAGACGTATAGGTTTCTAGGTTAATTAGCTTGGTATAATTATAAAGTGTCCCCAATGTGTGTAGGATAGTGTTAGTGCACGGGGATCAGTGGTTGACTTGGTGGGCCGAAAGGCTGTATTCTGTGCTGTATCTCCAAACTAAAAGGTTCAAGCTGAAGATAGTTTAACATTTTAACATGCTCCGTTTGATTGAAATCCTTGAATAATTTTCCATATGTTTTTAAAATCATATCGTCAAGGAATCTCATTCTGCTTCTACGCCTTTCAATTATTGTTATGCACTTTCCTGAAACAGTTCAGTCTGAAAATACAATGTACTAATAACAGCGTCACCCACAGAACGGCGTACCAGGGGTTTGTTCAATGAAACTAAGACTAACTTCATTAAACAATGCAACTCCAATCATGTCGATCAATATGCGAGGGGTTTGTCAGGCTGCATGAAGATATCAATCCTGTGCTATTCCCATCCAACACATTCCTGGGTACTTCCAATTCCTATGGGGAAAATGGTTTTAAATGTATTTCCTTTCTTGTCCTCCATATTAAAACATGATCAATTCAGGGAAATCATTTGTGAGCAATTGTACTTTCAGATTTTGTTGAAGTTCTTTTTAATTTTCAATAAAATAGTTTTGTATCTAATTTCACACTTGTTTAATCAAGTCACACTTAAAGGTAAATAGCTCTCTGAAGGATTAATGATGCTGATGAAAGGCCCTCCCTTTCATGGTCTCCTGGTGCATTCTTGGGAATTGAGTAAATAATGGAATATAAATAATGGTGGGAAACAGAAGTTATTAAAGCCGAACCTTTTAGGTATCTGGAATTGGTGCCCATACATCGTCATTGCGTGTTTGAACATGAGATGGCAGGAGTAATAAGGAAGATATGAATCAAACATCCTAATAACACACATAAAGCTGAGTTTATGATATTACAGTAAACTGGACTTCCCAAAGACTCTGAAGAAGGGTCTCGACCCGAAACGTCGCCTATCTCCTTCGCTCCTTAGATGCTGCTGCACCCGCTGAGTTTCTCCAGCTTTTTGTGTAACCCTCGATTCTCCAGCATCTGCAGTTCCTTCTTTAACACTTCCCAAAGACTCTGACTGATGATAATGCAGCAGATTAAACTAAATGCTTGGAGAACCGTGGAAGTTCTGAACTTACTTACTGTGTCTTTCGACCACCAAACTCCCCATGGTGATCCCTACCAGGACAAGATTTTGCCAAGATTTTTCTTGGCTCTCAAATGCATACCAGGTACAACCCGACACAGGTCTGTTGAGAAGAAAGATATGGTATTAAATTATTATTTTTCAGCTAATTATGGTTTAATGATTTTAATCATAAGTTTTAAACGTTATCAGTTAAAATTAGTTGTATAAAATATTAAATGAAATTTTTAAAATATATAATTTTTAGTTGCTTTAAAATGTCTTTGATATTCATGAGTTCAATAGTCACGTTTATGCAACTACAAACATCTTCAGCAAAGATTGCAGCACAATCTTGGCTTTGGTAACAAAGAAGTGCTTTAGAACCAACTGACATTTTTCAGCTAGGTGATAGCCCTGGAATATGCCCAACAATACAAAGCATTCTAGCATTTTACTGGTCCATTGTCTAATCAACAGCAAAATCAAGATATGTATTGCTGGCTGGGTTATCAAAAAGCATTTGCCAACAACTGGCGTACTGATGCTTGGTACCACTCTGCTGAGTGCCGCATCACAGTATTGGTTCAAGTAAGGACAAAAGACCACCCTCAAAATCAAATCAAATCATCAATATTAACCAGAAACGTAACTGATCATTTACCTTCTGACTTTTCACTAATTAAGGCAAAGTCAAGAAAATGATAGAACCTCCAACAATGCTGAAGAAGTTCAACATCATATATCAGCACACGATTACTCCAAACATTTGTCCGCATCATTCATGGACCCTAACTGTGGTGTGTTGCATATATTGAATGCATGCACATAACTTACGAAGGTTTGTTTAACAGAAACCCCAAAATATTTCAATCTTTCCAACTAAGGAAGGCTTGTAATAGATTAGTTTGCTTAGAGATACAGCATGGAAACTGGCCCTTCAGCCCATCCAGTCCAGACTCATCAGTGATCCCTGGACATTAATGCTATTGACAGACACCAGGGGCAATTCAAATTTATACGCAAGCCAATTAACCTATAAACCTGTACGTCATTGGAGTGTGGGAGGAAACCGGAGAAAACCCATGCAGGTCACGGGGAGAATGTACAAACTCTGTATAGACAATAATAGTCTAAATTGTAGTAGTCTAAAGAAATATCTGCTGGTACCCTTCCCAATTATACATCATCCTGTGGTGGAAATACATCCCATTCTTCAAAATTGCTAAATCCTGAGGCTTCGTACCTGGCAGCATGGAAATATTTTGCGAAAAGAACTCCACTGTTCCAAGAGGGATGCTCACCAACAGTTTCTCAGTGACTTCCTCATCTTATAAATTATTAACAAACGTTAATGTTTTAATGAAATTTAAAGAATATATCTTGCTCAAGACGGTCCCAGCTTATTGTGGTTTTAGAACAGTTGTTCATGTTGCAAGGTTGATGTAATCATGATTAAACCACGCAGCTTAAATATTATGTACAGATCTGTATATCCATCTGGTTCCATCTTATCTACTTTAAAGCGATGCTTTACCTAGGCATGCAGTGTTACAACCAGAGCTCCATTGCTTTTTTGCTTATCTGGAGTCGAACGGCATGGTTTTTTAAGGGAAATTGGTTAGTGACCATTGACATTACTGCAACTAGTTGAGAGTGACTTCCTCTTTTCAGTATGTGCACTTGTGCTGTTGTAGAAACCACAACATTTTAATCAGCTTATGATTGTTGACCACAAAATACACTGAGGAATTCAGAAGAAATTTGCTCATCCATGAGGTGCTGATAATGTGGAACTCACAACTGAGATGAAATAGCTATGAGACATTTTGAAGAGAACATAGTACAGTACATGAACAGGCCATTCAGCCCACAAAGTCTGAGCTGAACATGATGATGAATTAAACTGTCTTACTAACTGATCACATTTTTTGAGGAGGTGGATGTTGTCTACATGGATTCTAGTATAGCATTGGATAAAGTCCCCCATTTTAGGGTGATCCAGAGGATTATGTTGCACAGGATTAATAGTGACTTGGTTGTATGGATTTGCAACTGGCTTACTGATAGAAGACAGAGGGTTGTGGTGGAAGGATAATATTCAGACTAAAGGTGACCAATGGAGTTCTGCAGGGAACTGTGCTGGGGCTAGGTAAATTAGTTTGTAAGTTTGTAGATGATTGCTGGGGTTGAGAACTGTGAGGAAATCTGTCAAAGTATACAGCAAGATATAGATCAGCTACAGAAATGACAAATGTTTTATAGTCAGGATGTTGAGTATAAGAAACAAGAAGTCATGTTACGGCATTATATGACTCTGGTTAGGCTGCATTTGGATTATCATGTACAGTTCTGTGCCCCACTACAGGAAGGCTTTGGAAAGGGTGCAGAGGAGGTTTATCAGAATGCTGCCTGGATTAGAGGGTTTCAGCTACAGGGAGAGGTTGGATGAACTTGGATTATTTTCTCAGGAACATTGGAGTTTGATGGGTGACTTGATAGAAGTACATAGAAACCAGAGATGTAGCCTATTCCGTTGAGTTACTCCAGCATTTTGTGTCTACCTTCGATTTTAACCAGCATTTGCAGTTCTTTCCAAAACATAGAAAAAATAGGTGCAAGAGTAGGTCATTCGGCCCCTCGAGCCAACCACCGCCATTCAATATGATCAAGGCTAATTATCTCAAATCAGTACCCCATTCCTGCTTTTTCCCCATATCCCTTGATTCCTTTAGCCCCGAGCTAAATCTAACTCTCTCTTGAAAACATCCAGTGGATTGACCTCCACTGCCTTCTGTGGCAGAGAATTCCACAGATTCACAACTCTCTGGGTGAAAAGTTTTTCCTCATCTCAGTCCGAAATGGCCTACCCCTTTTTCTTAAACTGTGACCCCTGGTTCTGGACTCCCCCAACATCGGGAACATTTTTCCTGCATACAATTATAAAATTATGAGAAGTATAGATAGGGTAGTGAGTCAGAAACATTGTCCAACACTAGAGGGCAGAGCTATAAGGTGCGAGGGGGGAAGTTTAAATGTAGATATGTGGAGAGTGGTGGGGGCCTGAAACGCATTGCCAGCATGGTGGTGGAGGCAGATCGATAGTGGTGTTTAAAAGGCTTTTAGATAGCCACATGGAAGTGCAGGGAGTAGAGGGATGTGGATCATGTACAGGAAGATGAGATTCGTTTAACTAGGCATCATGTTTGGGACAAACATTGTGGCTGAAGGGCCCATTCCTGTGCTGTACTGTTCTGTATTCCATATGTAGGAACTTTCTTCGATGGGCAACGGTGAGCACAGGTGGTTCATCGCTGACCATACTTATGTGCCAAATGGAGCACTGGGGTAAATGCTGTCTCTAGTGGATGGGGCCGTACAGACCAAAAAAGGGGTTGGATGATTCTCCTTGCAGCACTTCTGAAATTGATTTATTTAGGTGTGAATACAATCTAGCACATGGAGCACTTTGGGAAACGCATTTGTACTGCGTTGTCAATCTTTCTGGTACTGAGAATTAATGAATGAGCCAGTCAATATAAATGAGCTTGGTGGTAGAAACTAGGATGATCAGACTAATATTTCGAAACTCACAACAGAGCTGCCATTCTGTGATCATCAGGTTCTGTTGCTGGGCACATGGTCACCAGGTGAACCTGTGTCACAATGGGATGTCCATCGCATCACTGCTGAAATAGAACATGTTCTGTTGTTGGATACAGTAGAGCTTTATTTCAATGCTGAAAGTGTTAGATTTGGGATCCCTTTGAAGATGTCTGTTATGTACTCTGACACTGATGAGTATGACATCATTACGGTTTTAGGAAAGGGAACATTCGGAGAAGTAACAAAATGTTGGAAAAGGAACTCTGACCACTATGTGGCCATAAAGATATTACGAAACTATCATTTCCGGAAAGGGGTCATCAAATGCGAGTTAAAAATACTGAGGATATTGCAATCTGTGGATTCAGACAAGTTTTGCATAGTTCGTTTTTTGGACTCCTTCACTGATGATACCAGGCTTTGCTTTGTGTTTGAGCTTCTGGACCAAAATCTGTATGAGTATCAGAGGGAAAATGACTTTGTTCCACTACCGATCAAGCATATTCGCTCCATCACAAAGCAGGTGCTGATTGCTCTACAGAAACTGAAGGAGCTCTCTATTGTTCACACAGACATCAAACCTGAGAATATCATGCTTGTTGAAAAGGCCAAATTTCCCTTCAAAATTAAACTGATTGATTTTGGTTCTGCTTGTATTTTGCCTGACATTCAGAAGATTAAAGGTATGTACTCATTTTCAATTATTTTTCTTAGAGTTGGCAAACATGAACATGCAGAAATTCTGTCAAGGCTAATCAGAGCGGATGTGACGAAACTGGAATGAGTTGGGAAAGGGGGTGTAGTGGCCGAGGCATTTAGATGAGGAGAAATGTCTTCACTCAGGGGATAGTGAATCCATGCGATCCACAACCACACAAGGCAATGGAAGACTTGTTATTGTTAACAAGAAACTAAATGGATTTCTTTGCACAAGGCCTTGAGTATGGTATTACAATAGTGGATCTACCATGACTGCAATGAACACGGACCAGGCTCAGAGGGCTGAATGGATAATTCCCACTTCTTTCTCGGTACCTTGGTCAGTCAGTCAGTCAACCAAGCCAACTGACATTTTGTACCTGTAGAAATAAAGAACCGCAGATGCTGGTTAATACACAAAGTGATGGAGCAACTCAACAGGTCAGGCAGCATCTTTGGAAAGCATGGATGAGTGATGGTTAGGGGCAAGACCCTGCTTCACACTGATTGTAGGAGTGGGGGAACAAGAAAACTGGAAGAGTGGAGAGGCAGGCCAAAGAGTTGCAGGTCACAGGTGGATATAGGCAAACGGGGAGGTTGATAGGCAGTTGGTTAGAACAAAGATAAGAGCAGGAAGTGTGAGATAGGTTTGAAGAGTTGAAGATTGTGAAGCCTGAGGGAGGAAATGAATTAACAGGGGGTGGGAGCCCACCTGTTTCTCCCCCCTACCACCCCCCCCCCCCACACACACACACCCTCTAGCCACGTCCTCCTTCAGAATTGCACACAGCACTCTAAATGCGACCTAACCAAAGTCCTATATATCTGCATCATGGCTTCCTGAAATACTCAATGCCCACTTTCAGGGAGTTATGAACTTGGAACCCAGGATCCCTCTGTACTTCAATGCTGTTAAGAGTAGCTTAAGAGTCATGAATTGTATATTTACCCCTTACATTAGACCTCCCCAGGTGCAATACATCACACTTTTTCCGATTAAACTCCATCTGCCATTTCTCCATCCATTTCTGTAGCTGATCTATACCTTGTTGAATATTTTGACAGCCTTCCTCACAGTCCACGACACCAGCAATCTTGGTGTCATCTGCAAACGTACTAACCAGTCTTCATACCAATAAGTCTACGTTTGTGTCCAAGTCATTTCTATATTTTTGACAAACAGCAGCAGTCCCTGCACGGATCCTTGCAGAACTCCACTGGTCTCTGACCACCAGCCTGAATACCGTCCTTCCACCAGAGCTCTTTACCTTCTATCAGTAAGCCTGTTTTGAATCCAAAACTTGAATATTATCATTTAGTTTAGTTTAGTGATACAGCGGCAGGGCTGCCAACATTGGGTGAGAGTTGAGAGTGAGAAATTATGAGGGAGCGTAGCGACCCAGGGGGGGAGGGGTGGGGGGGGGTTCCCCCTCCCACAGTAAGGAGCTTTTAATTGTGCAATCTGGTGCATACTGTAGCGAGTCTTTTAACTTACACTTGGATGCAACATTTATGCTTTAAATTGGATTAGGTGTGAATAAGGTTAGGCTAAATTACATTCCTAATTACATTCCACAATAGAGCCAGGCCCTGACCAACAGGTGCAGCACATGAATTACTATATTTATGTATGGAAATCAGATTATATTCATGCTGTTATGCATATATATATATATATATATAGAGAAAAACTCAGAGAAACAAAGCAAAAGTCCATCACTTCCATCAATGCTCTACACAAATACATCAATCAACCTTGTTCAAGAAGGAACTGCAGATGTTGGAAAATCGAAGGTAGATAAAATTGCTGGAGAAACTCAGCGGGTGTGGCAGCATCTATTGAGCAAAGGAAATAGGCAACGTTTCTGGACGAAACCCTTCTTCAGACAGTTTCAACCTTACCCTTTGAATATAGAAACAAGACGAAAATAATGCCACATATTCAATCATATATGGTTCAATGAAATTAAGATATATATGTAAAAATATATATGAAAACAGGCCCTTCCGCCCACCAGGTCCACACCGACCAGCAATCTATCATACACCAATTCCATCCATCACGCCAGGGACAATTTACAGAAGCCAATTAACCTACAAACCTGCACTTCTTTCGGATTTGGGAGAAACCGGGATATCCAGAGAAAACCCATGTGGTAGTAAGGCAGCAACTCTCCCGCTGCACCACCGTGCCACCCCATTAAATTATTTTTTCTGTAATATTTTTATTATGGTGTCACGTGAATAAAGATGAACACATTGATTCTGATTTCTGCCCTTAGTTCGATAACACACTTGTCCAGTCATTGTGTTTTATGGCTGGTTTTCAACCTCTTCAGGCTGAAGGTCTCAACTCGAAACATCACCCATTCTTTCTCTCCAGAGATGCTGCCTGTCCTGCTGAGTTTTTCTAGTTTTTAGTGTCTATCTTCAGTTTAAACTAGCATCTGCAATTCCTTCCTGTACTATTTGTTAAGCAAAACAGGTCCTATTCTCATTATATAATTTTGTGATCAGCGTGAGAGCATGAGAATTTTGTGAAATGCGCGAGTTTCATGCTCAATGCGTGAGAGTTGGCAGCCTTGTTAATAATTCAAACATTTTATGCAAGTTCCAATTGTTTGGACAAAAATCACTTATTACTGCTTTATAACAGTTTAGTTACTTTAAGACTATTTCAGAAATTATGGTAGTCAACAAAAAATCAACTAACAGATTAAAGCAAACAAAAAAAAATAACATTTTCCCTTTCCTGACTCTACCTCATAAGTACTTTAACGCTGTTAACAGAGCAAAGGGATATTAATCTCAAGAATCAAAATGGGGAAAGTGAGGGCAATTTTGCTTAAATGGTAATTCTAAGCCCATTCAGATCTGCATAGAGTCAGTTATACAACATGTACATGGCTGGCCCAATTTGTCCATACTGATCAAGTTGGCATTCTACATGCCTAGGGACTGGCTGCCGTTCCCAAGTCAGCTCGCGACCCAGCGACTGGCCGCAGTTCCCAGGTCAGCTCGCCTGCCCCAGCCCCGCGAAAACGAATTGAAAAAAACCCCACGGTTTTTCGGGTTACGGGCCGTGTGCCCGTAGTCCGAACCCTGTCCTAGATATTTGGCCTCATTGTAGTCGTCGTCGCCCCCCCCCCCCCCCCCATGTTTGACAACTGCTCCACCTAGTTGTTGTTGTCGGCAGCTGCACATTTGACCAAAGAGAAGAGAAGAGACGCAACGTTACTCACAGCTGTCAACCGACGCGCTTCCCCAGACCGCACAGATCGCTGGCAGGCAGCGCAAAGGGACAAACTGGCACAGGGACTGAACTCAGCGTGAGAACTCGGTCATGAGCGTGAGAGCATGAGAAATAGCTCCAAGGCATGATTCTCACGCTGAAAGTGTGAGAGTTGGCAGCCCTGCAGCGGGGAAACAGGTCCTTTGGCCTTCCGAGTCTGTACCAACCAGCGATCCCCGCACATTAACACTACCCCTACACACACACACTAGGAACAATTTTACATTTATACCAAGCCAATGAACCTACAAACCTGCACGTCATTGGGGTATGGGAGGACACCGGAGATCTTGTGGAAAACCTAGGTCATACGAAGAACGTACATACTCCGTGCAGACAGCACCCATCGTCAGGATCCAACCCGGATCTCTGGCTCTGTGCCACCGTGCCATTCCTTAATTATAAAGATGAATACTGTTTCAGATGAGGTTCCTAACTTGCCTCCTTAATTGGTCCATAAGACAGAAGTAAAATTAGGCCATTCGGCCCATCGAGTCTACTCTACCATTCAGTCACGGTTGATCTATTTTTTTCCTCTCAACCCCATTCTCCTGCCTTCTCCCCATAACTCTTTTGCCCTTCCAGAACCTATCAATTTCTACTTTAAAAATGCCCAATGTCTTGGCCTCCACAGCCATCTGCGGCAATAAATCCCTAAGATTCACCACCTTCCATCGGGTGGTGCATCGCCAGCAGCTGTTGTTCCTTTCGCCCTTTTTGTTATTTTTAATGTATCTAAATGTATGTTTAAATGTTTCTTAGTATGTCTTATGTGGGGGGTGGTAGGGGGGAATGGGGAAATTGTTTCTCAGCCACCTACCTAGATGGAGATGCGTCTTTTCTCCGTGTCGCATCTTTGTAGCAATGTTACAAAATTTTGAGATTTAAAAAATCAAGTCTGCAATTTATCCCATCAGATAAAGCATAAAAAGAAGTTTAATTTGACACCTAATTTACTTTCATATCTTCAGTATTAAGAAAGTTATGGCCATTTTCATACTCGGAAACTAGCATCTTGCTCCCCATTGCCTTTCAATTGACTTAACTCAAAAGCTGTGATCTGGAAAAGTTAAAAGCCCATAACTTTCTTAAAAATTAAGAGAACTCAATGAAATTTTCAGTTAGTATAGATTGAAGCATTCTGAAACAATCTTACTTGGATGACCTGAAATTAAAGCATATAATTAGTTAGTTATCTAATTGTAGCTAATTACAAAATTCAATGAGTAGATCTAAACATCTATCCATTTCTTAAGAAAAGATAAACTGCCTAAGTGTCCAAATAACATTCACACAATAATCCACAATATAACATAATTTTTAAATCTCATTTTCATGAATTTCTGGGCCAAATGGAAGGAATTTAGTGTTTGATTCCTGTAAATTAATGGCCATTTAAATGAACTAGCAAGTGGGTTTTAGTGGAATGCGGTGGATTGGAACGTTGCGGTTAGCGGTGAAGTCGGGAGGAAAAATACTATTTGTTCATACATTTTTTGCGACCCCATTTCGCAACATAAAAATATTATTAAAGCCTCCCGAAAAACCAACTTTTAATATAAAAATAAACTACCTTTTTTTCTCCCCTACTCAAAATCCTTCCGGTTATCGGAGCTCACGGCTTTTGAAGGTGATTTTTAAATTACTCTAGTTAATAAATAATTTAGAGTAATTTAAAAATACCTTCATTCATGAAATGTCGGAGCGATTTTTCTTCCGCAGCGAAATCGCCCGACATGGATCGACTTTCCCTGCCTGTGGAAAAACGGCACTTTAAGCCCGCCCCCCTCTGAAAGGCGCCAAAGTCGCGCACATGGGGAGCGGCAGAACTGCAGCGCTGCTCAAGGTAAGTTTTGCAACATACCTAATCTTTGCCCCCTCCCCCGGGGCCTGGATTGGCAAGGCCTTTCCTACCGGAGACCGGCCAGAGCTTCAGCAGCGGGCCCAGCGCTGAATTATCATCGCGGAGCGTGGCAATCCCTTGTCGGGGATTGCCTGTGTTTGAGCTCCGGAGTGTTGGGCCTGCTTACTTTGACACCATGGAGCTGTGGTTTGCGGAGCTTCTAGCTGCGGGCGACGCTGACTTCATCATCGAGGAGCGAGGCGTTCCCTTGTTGAGGATAGTCACTGTTGTAGCTCCGTCCAGCTCGGCCTGTGGACTTCGGAGGCCGTGGTCTCCGGTGTGAAGCGGCCGATTCGGAAACTCCAAGCCGCGAGTTTGCTCTGATCCGTTCTGACGCCGGCGTTTCGATCATCCTGGCGAGAAGGTCTGTACATCGGGCCGTCCGTAGTGGCGATTGTGGAGGGTTCAAAGGCCCCATCCACGGGTGAATAACGAAGAAAATTGCTGAACTTTATTGCCTTCCATCATAGTGGGAAACGTTGATTCTGCTGGACCAGAGACTTCAAACATTCTTCATTCGCTAATGAAATCATCCCCGGGATCATTGTCGTAGACATTGTCATTGTCCTCTGGACACTCTCTAAAACCAGCACATCCTTTGTCAGATATGGGGCATAAAACTGCTCGATGTATTCTAAATGTGGCCTATCCACCACCTTATCAAGCCTCAGCATTACATCCTTGCTTTTATATTGTATCCCCCTCAAAGTGAATGCTACCATAGTATTTGCCTTCTTTACTGCTGTCTCAACCTGCAAATATAAACTTTTGTGAATCCTGCACCAGCATTGCCAAGTCCCTCTGCACCTCCGATTTCTGAATACTCTCCCTATTTAGCAAATATTCACCTTTATTCCTTCTACCAAAGTGCATGACCATACACTTTGCCATGTTAGATTCCATTTGCCACTTCTTTGCCCATTCTCCCAACCCTGTCCAAGTCTCCCTGCCTCCTCAACACAACCTGCCTACCCATCTACTTATTCTATTACTCCCTCAGTACTTAATCATACTCTCTTTACTTTTTTCCCATTATTTATAGCAATAAACCAATATTCTGCTGGCTTTCCTAATTACTTGCAAGATCTACTCACCAGGCTATTGCAAATTGTGCATAAGAAATCTGAAATTCTGTGGATTACCAGTGATCATTAGTCTCTCACCTTTTGGGAAAAAAATGTTCTGGCCTTCCTAAAAATCACCAAGTTTATTAGTTCTTCAATTTTGAAATTCTGATTATTCATGTCTGTAGAGGACTTGTTAGTCTCTGCAGGCAGAGCCAAGCACATCAAGTAGTTACATCTGAATGGTTTCTATTGGTTGGAAATTAATTTGATGTTTGCTCTGGAATGTATCAGGCATGAGAATCTTAAAAGTAGTTTGTTTTCCAATCAACTATGCACTGACAGGATATCAAGATATTTATTTCCACATAAATCCAAAATTAAATCAAAAACCTTTATAGTGTTAAATGTTGTAATTATCTATCTTGACATCAAGTCAAGTCAAATAAACTTTATTGTCATTTAGAAATACATCGATATATGCGGTTCCAAACAAAATTCCATTGCATTTGGCACCCCATGCAACACGATAATTAACAGGAGGTTAAAATGGGAAACAAATGGATAAAAGGATAAAATAGACAATGGTGGCAGCCCGTTACATGGCATTCAGGAGTCTGATGGCTCGTGGGAAGAAGCTGTTGCAGAACCTTGATGTTCTGCTCCTTATGCTACGATATCTTTTGCCCGAGGGCAGCAGAGTGAACAGGCCATGATGGAGATGTGTGGGGTCTTTTATAATACTGCTGACCTTAGACACGCAACGTTTGGTCGCAATATCCCCGATTGAGGGGAGAGAAGCCCCGATGATTTTTTCCACTGTCCTCACCACTCTCTGCACGGACTTCCAGTCGGAGGCTTTACAGTCCCAAACCAGACAGAGATACAGCTGGTCAAAATACTCTCTATGGTGCCCCTGTAGAAAGTGGTGAGGATGGGATGGGGGAGATGAGCTCTTCTCAACTGGTGCAGAAAGTGCAACTGCTGCTACGCTCTCTTAACTGTTGATGAAATGTTATTTGACCAGGTCAGACTGTTAGTGATCTGCACCCCCAGGAACTTAGTGCTACTGACCACCTCCACATCGCTGTCATTGATGTGAAGTGGTGTGGGACTGTGCCGGATTTTCCTGAAGTCGACGATGACCTCCTTTGTTTTTTCGACATTCAGGATCAGGTTGTTCATATTGCACCAGTCCACCAGTTGTTTCACCTCCTCCCTGTAAGCCAGCTCATAATCGTCCCTATGAAGTGATGAGGCCCACCACTGTTGTGTCATCTGCGTACTTCATGATGTGGTTTGTACTAAACCTGGCACAACAGTCGTGAGTCATCAGGGTGAACAGCAGTGGACTCAGGACACAGCCCTGAGGAGAGCCGGTGCTCAGAGAGATGATGTTAGAAGTGTTATTTCCAACCCTCACTGACTGGGGTCAGTGAGGAGGTCCAGTGGCCAGTTACACATGGGGGTGCTGAGGCCCAATAGAACCAGTTTGCTCATCAGGTGCTGAGGGATAATTGTGTTGAATGCTGAACTAAAATCCACGAACAGCATTCGCACATAAGTGTTCTTTTCCTCTAGATGTTCCTGGCTCAGATGGAGTACGGAAGATATGGCATCCTCTGTGAAGCAGTTTGGCCTGTAAGCAAACTGGTATGGGTCAAGTGTGGAGGGAAGTCTGGAGGTAATATAGTCCCTGACCAGCCTCTCGAAGCACTTCATCATTATGGGAGTGAGTGCTAAAGGGCGGTAATCGTTGAGACATTGTATATTGGATTTTTTTGGCACTGGTATGATGGTGGCAGTCTTGAAACACGATGGGACGACAGCCTGGTTCAGCGAGGTGTTAAAGATGTCCGTAAGGACATGTGCCAGCTGATCAGCACATTTTTTTATTTTTTTTTTATATTTCAAAATAGACTTTATTCAAGTAATAAATATTTACAATACATCAACCGTGCGAAAAATCCATCCGACATTTTCGGAGGCTATACAAATTCTTCCATGCAGTCTATATACATTTTTCAAATTTTACTAATTAATCCCCCACCCGTGCCACTCATGTGGCCCCCCGGCATGGGATACCTTCCCTTATTTTGAGGGGCGTCTCCACCATACAGTGCCCCCCATGTCCAGCAGCGGAAGGACCTTAGACTGTGGCCCTCCCCCACCGAGCCTTGGCGTTGGCTGCACCGAGCTTCAGTGCGTCCCTTAGTACGTACTCCTGCAGTCTGCAGTGGGCCAGTCGGCAACATTCCCCGACGGACATCTCGCTCTGCTGGGTGGTGAACAAAGCTCGGGCAGACCAGAGAGCGTCTTTCACCGAGTTGATAACCTTCCAGCAGCACTTGATGTCAGTCTCTGAATGTGTCCCTGGGAACAGTCCGTAAATCACAGAGTCCTCTGTGACAGAGCTGTTTGGAATAAAGCGTACCAGGGACCCTTGCATTTTTCTCCAGACTCTTTGGGCAAATCCACACTCTGCAAAGAGGTGGGCAACCGTCTCCACTCCATAGCAGCCGTCCCGAGGGCAGCGTGCGCTGGTAGTGAGGTTCCGATGGTGCAGGAAGGATCTGACTGGGAGGGCTCCCCTCACCGCCAGCCAAGCCAGGTCTTGGTGCTTGTTGGTGAGTTCTGGCGATGAGGCATTTTGCCAGACAAGCTGGGCAGTCTGCTCAGGGAACCACGCCACCGGGTCCATCGAGTCCCTGAGCACCCGCCCTGGTATGTTATCAGGGCCTGCTGCCTTTACTGCGTTCACTCCTTTTAGGGTCCTCCGGACATCCACTATGTCAAGACTGAGTGCCTGTTCATCACAGTGAGGAATACCTTTTCTCACAGGTGTGTTATTTACTGCTTTCAATTTCAAAGGTGACAAGACACTAAGATCGGGTATGGAGGGGTGGAAATTGTGACTATTTCAATATTATTTAAAATAAACTCACCATATATAGTAGTATGCAGAATTTGCTATTGATCGTCTCTATAGGTATCAAGCCATGTGTTACCAAAATTACATATTTGTTTCTCTTCCAGCTTTTGACATTTTGGAGAAAGTTGTCATCTGTGCATCCAAGAGATAAAGTCAATTACTGTAAAGAGAAATATCTTGGCTACTTGCTGGAGTTTCTTGATTCTTTAAAGTTTATGTCCACAAAACGACATTTCCGGCATTGCATTACCCTCACTGTTAAATGGATAGGTGTCGCAATATTATAGTTGCAGCATAACTGTCACTGTGAAGATCATCACTGTTAACAAAATACAAGACTGGAACCGTCATTGACAAAATATGCATGACATGTGATGTAATTATTGGTACAAGCTCTAACATTCTGCACATATCACAGATTGTTTACATTTTTCAAAGTATCCTATTTACTAATCAAAACTTGATTAATTGCAAATTTGTCTCTGTATTAACTTGATGGATTACATTCATTCTTATTATACAATTTTGTTTTTCTTCTGCAGGGCCATACATCCAGTCTAGATTTTACCGTTCACCTGAGATCTTGCTTGGCTTACCCTTCTCTGAGAAGCTGGACATATGGTCTCTAGGTTGTGTTATGGCAGAGCTTCATCTTGGTTGGCCAATTTATCCAGGTACCAATGAGTATGATCAGATCAGGTACATTGTTGATGCACAAGGGCTACCATGTGATCAACTGTTGGAAACTGCCAGTAAAACTCACCACTTCTTTAAAAAGGCTCGTCAGCCTAATTCAACATATCAATGGAGGCTCAAATCAATGGATGAGTATCAAGCAGAGACGATGGTGCAACCTCTGGAGACCAGAACAAAACCTTTGTATTCACTTGACCAATTAGCAACCATCCATACCAAAACTATTTTCCCGGATAAGGAGCTCAAAGCTGAACTATTTGACCAATTTATGATGGTGGCTCTCATAAAGAAAATTCTAATCTTTGATCCCAGGCAGCGCACCACTGTGAGTACAGCTTTAAAGCACCCATTTCTCACAATGCAGAAGCTCAAATCAAAATACAACAATACAAAATACTACAAGATATCTGCGCAAGCCTTTAGTGTTGCCTTAACCCCAAGTAAAAAAGTGGAACATCATTATTTTTGTTGTCAAACGTTCAAGCAGTGTTGCCATTTAGCTAATGAACAATATGAGCCAAACCAGGCACCGCAAAATATTAAATCCATTGAACAACTAACAGAAGATGAGTTGGACGATTCAGCTATTGAAGAATCTGAAAAAGAGGTTGGTCCTCAAATGTGTTGAGTTTTAGCATTTTGTGAAATGATAGATTTAATCTAGACCAGTTTTATTTGTGAGGCAGCATCTATGTTGAAAGGAACACAAAGTCAACATTTCAGGTCAATGAACCTTCATCAGAATAATTTATCGCTCCTGCTGAGTTTTTCTAGCATTGTTCTGTATTTTGCAAGATAGCAGCAGCAGGATAACGGAGCAATCTACCTCTGCTCGGTGCCATGTACGGGCAACATATCCAAAGATCACTGCTCGTACCTAAACCCCAGAACTCTGCTTGTCCCCTTGCAGAGGCTCCTACCACTGTAGATTTGTCTGGAGCATGCACAAGCTCTTAATCCTCCCAGCTTTCATAAAGTCACATATTCAGTCATTATTGTTAAATGAGGTTAGTGTCCAATTGATCCAGCAATATAAAATCAAATTTCACCATGACAGTTGTAGAATTTAAACTTAACAAAAGTATGAATAAAACAATGAAGCTGCTAACTGATTAAAAAAAAATGGATACTCCAATAGTGTCCTTCAGGGAAGAAATTCCAGCATTCTTTCAGAGAATGGACTATACATTGAAGCAATTTTAACAATGTGCTCAACTCTCAACTGGTTCCTCAGTTTAGGAAGGGCAATAAGTGTTGGTAATTACCCTTTAACAAATAAATAGTTAGAGAAAATGTCCATTCTTGCCTATAAACTCACTTTTTATACATTTACTTTGATGTTTATTACGGATTCTTGTGCCTTCCAATTCAAGAAAAACATTGCTTTTCAGTAAATTTATATAAAGCTGCAAACTTTGTACCTGCAAAATCATGTTGAGTCCACAAAGGGCGGCACAGTGGAGCAGCAGTAGAGTTGCTGCCTTACAGCACCAGAGACCTGGGTCTGATCCTGACTATGGGTGCTGTCTGTGTGGAGTTTGTACGTTCCCTCCGTGACTTGCGTGGGTTTTCTCCAGGTGCTCGGTTTCCTCCCACACACTAGAGACATGCAGGTTGGCTAATTGGCTGGGTAAAATTGTAAATTGTCCTCAGTAGAATAATGTCAGTGTGTGGGTGTCGGTGGTCAGTGTGGACTCGGTGGGTCAAAGGGCCTGTTTCCGCACTGTATCAATAAGACAAACTAAGCTGAACTAAACTAAATGTGGCCACTCACTTTCCCAGCTGATCACTGAACGACACTGCAGTTGATTTCAAAATGTCATACTTTCACATCCATTCCCTACACACTCGGGGCAACATACAGAGACCGATTAGCTTGCAAACCGACACATCTTTGGATGTGGGAGAAAATCAGAGCACTGCTTTTGGTAAGTGGATAGGTCTGTAGGCAGCCTATTTCTCCATGTTCCTTGGAGGTATTTTGCCCCAGGAAGCCCACAAACCTCCCAGGTTGTGTTGGTGCATATTCAGCTGGGCACACACAAGCCCTGCCTCACAATCCTTACTCTGCCCCTCCACACCCTCTGCAAGAAGAAACTTACAGAAATCATGGCTGTGTGTAAGTTTTGAACATGGGGAGATTTTATGGATGGAGTTATTGTGTTCCCTAGGCCAAGAGAAGTCAATGTTCATACCGCTGGGGTACAAACTGCCCAAGCGGAATATGAGGTGCTGCTCCTCATATTTCACTTGGGCAGTTTGTACCTCAGCTGTATGAACATTGACTTCTCTAATTTCAGGTAGTCCCAACTGTCTCCTCCCGTTCTCAGCTCTCCCTTAGACCTCTGGCTCCTCTTCCGCCCCCCCCCACCCACACATCAGTCTTAAGAAGGGTTTTGGCCCGAAACTTTGCCTATTTCCTTTGCTCCATTGATGCTGCTGCACCCGCTGAGTTTCTCCAGCATTTTTGTTTACGTTCTAATGCAGTGACTGGGTTTATGCAAGGAATTAATTAAATTATCCAAAAACTGCAGTGGCGCAGCTGGTATAGATGCTGCCTCACAGCGCAAATGAACCTGGTTCGACCCTGATCTCGGGTGCTGTCTGTGTGGAGTTTGCATATTCTCCCTCTGACGGCATTAGTTTCCTGGTGGCTCTGATTTCCTCCTAAATCCCAAAGACGTGTGGGTTTGTAAGCTAATTTGTCTCTGTATAGGGAATGGATACGAAAGTGGGATAACATATAACTTGTGTGAACGGGTAATCGGTAGTAGGCATGGACTCGATGGTAAGCATGGTGGGCCAAAGGGCCTGTTTCCGTGCTGTTTCATTGGTTTTTAGTTTTAGAGATGCAGTGTGGAAACAGGCCCTTCGGCCCACCGAGTCCATGTCAACCATCAATCGTCCATACACTGGTTCCATGTTATCCCAGTTTCACATCCTACACACTAGGCACAATTTACAGAAGCCAATTAACCTAAAAAACCTGCATGTCTTTGGAATGTGCGAGAACATCGGAGCAGCCAGAGAAAACCCATGCAGTCTCAGGGAGAATGTACAAACTTTGCACAGACAGCAATTTATAATCTGGATTGAACCCAGATCTCTGGCGCTGTAAGGCAGCAACTCCAACACTGCGCCATTGTGCCGCCCTATCTCTAAACCAAACTAATCTACACTAAATTTGCAATTGCACAGTAGATCAGTCTGTATCTGAAGAGAGAAGTGCGTTAAGGTCTATACTTGGGTCCTCTTCACCACACATTGTGTTTACTTGGTAATCAAACTCCAGACATTCAGAACATGCATCACAGTCTACCATAAAGTATAAAATGTAGATTTAATTAGCTAGCATTAACAACTGGATGGAAATCTCTGTCCACTTTCTTACCATTTCAGGCATTCCTTGACCAGGGCTGCTGCAGATGTGTTGTCCCCTAAAATAGTAGAAGAAAATATCAGGTCATTGCGAGGAATTCAATCTGAAATAAAAGCAGAAAATGTTGGAAACATTCAACAAGGCAAGCAGAGGGAAACAGTTGATTGTCAACAGAAAATCATTGAACAAGTTTTGTCCAAGTTGTGTTTTTAATGGTGTCTATTTCATCCATTGGCTTTAAAAATATATATTGACCTTTCTTCATTGACCCTTTGTTTCGGTAATACCTCCAGCTCGGGATTTGTAATAATCTCATACAGCTTGCTGGAATGCACATTGTCAGCTTTTACCTCCTAACAGGTTAGCAACAGGGAATCAAAGATTATTGATGGAGATTTGAGCCCTGGTGGGCAATCATTAAGTAATCGACAATCAATTTTCAATTCCATTAAACTGATTGGACGGATATGGTCTAGATCGAGATCAGCAACTAGTGACCAGCTAAAGGAACCTGATCCCTCTGCATCTAATCTAAAAGGACAGACTGTGGAACTGGGACATGAAGAAGGTGGGCTTCCAGATAAAGAGAGGAACAGGGTAAATTTTGGCTCTTGGTCACTGCTTCCACCAAATGAGAACACGCCTTCCATTATTCCAACCGGGAAAGATCATCTTAAAGTTGAAGATGCAGGTAAGATCAAACTTGCGTATGAATATTAAAAAAAATAACATTTATTTTATTGTAAGTGAAGAATCCAAGAACCACAACATTATGCTTAAAGGTCGAAAAATAAAAAAAGTATAAAACAACAGAATATGTCTGGAATGCTGCACAAAGCAAGCTAAGGTTGATCAACATTGTCTAGTTGATAGCTTTACAGAAGGAGCGCGCAGGGCAAGCAGGAGGTGAGTTATTTGTACGTTTTACCCAACCCTTAGTCTTGAAGGAGTAATTGTAGCAACACGTTTGATATCTCTCTGACATTAGTTATAAGTCTTAATGAAAACAGCTATAAGTTTAAATTTGTTTAAAAAAACTTTTCCACATTGTTTCCTTGATAGTATCGCTCTTGAGAGCTGCAAGCTGGACGTTGAAGGCCATGTCTAACTTATGATCTTTGTCATCTGATTTCCTGTTCAATGCTGTGGGGTGTGTAGTATATGCTATTTTAGTTTAACAAGAATCAGACCAAAGAATGTCATCTTTGTTTCAAAAACAGAAACTAATTGGTTTCTGTACTGTCTATCGTCCATAATTCTATTTAACAATGAACAAAAAATATTCTTCATTTGTCTTCTCGTCCTCTTTTCTCCCTCTTTTATCCTGAAGTAGTACCATAGTACAACTTGAATATATTTGACATCAGCCATTTCCAATAACTTGCACAAACCAACATGTTATTGCACTAGCCCAAGGCAATGGCATCTTGGTCAGCAAGGCCAAGTTGTGGCAAAGGACTTGTTTCCTTCCTCAGCCCAGTCCTTTCTTTGGGTGCATCAAGGGTATTGAATTTTACTCAAATGCAAGACTCGTGGCTGATTTTTCATTGTATGTACTGTAATCCCATATTTGCCATGGGCTCTGATAAGTAACTTAACCACGAAAATGCTGTGTTGCACAGCTAAGTTGTCTGCTATTGTTGCTGACCTAACCACTGGAAAGGTTAAAAGTATTATTTTATTTTTGTATGACTAATATATAACACCAGTAAGCAGTTGCTAATACAAAATGCTGATGAAACCCAATTAAGCCTTTTAACAATACATAGACTTGCAGGTATCCAGTGCTTTTTATAACTACAGGACATGTCAAGTCCTTTATAGAAAGTATTTTGAAGCGTGGTCCTTGTCATTCCATATTGTTGCAATATCCTTCAAAATACAATTTGTGTCTCAAGATTAATGATAGTGTGCAGTAGGGTAGAATTGGTTTTGACAGGTAACTCAAGGCTCGCAGTTTTAAAATGTGTGTTTTTAAGGGATTAGTTTATTTTGCATACATTCTCCTTTAATAAAGATGAAGTTTCCTGCATTTATTAACCAATTCCATTTCTACAGGAATTTGTTGGGATGGCTGGATATTTGGTCAAAGGAGAATGAGAGGAATAGATCAGGTAGATGCACAGAGTCTCTTGCCTAGAGTAGATGAATCGAGGACCAGGGGACATAGTTTAATGCGAAGGAGAAAATATTTTATGGGAATTGGAAGGGTAACCTTTTCACACAAATGGTGGTGGGTGTATGGAACAAGCTGCCAGAGGAGGTAGTTGAGGCAGGAACTATCACAACGTTTAAGAAATAGTTAGACATATACATTGATCGGACAGGTTTGGAGGGATACGGGCCGAACAGTGGCAGGTGGGGCTAGTGTAGCTGGGCATGTTGGCAGATGTGGGCAAGTTGGGTTGGAGGGCCTGTTTTAATGCTGTACGACTCTCACTTTAAAGCCTTCTGAAAGCAATCTGAAAATTTGTCAGTAGAAGGTTACAAAGAGAAAGCTGAAAAATCTGCATGAATTGTCGATGTGGTATTTGGGTCCCAGAATGCAGGAGAATTGCAAGTTGGGATGTAAGGCAGAAGATTGCATAAAGAGGGGTGAGGTCTTGAAGAACTTTATCGATTATTGGAGAACTTGGAAGTCATGACATTATGAGAATGGAAACCAGTGGATGTTATATAAAATGAGAGTATAGGTGGCCAGGGTTTAACATAGAACAAAAATTGTCATGGTAAGTTAGTTATTTGAGTGAATGTGTGCAAGATCTGGAATAAAGAGAGGCTTAGAACCTTGCACAAATGCAGCAGATCTGCAGGTTTGTGAAAATCAGCCAGTACTGCTGTAAGTAGTAAGTAAGTACGTTTTATTTATATAGCACGTTATAAATCAACTTGAATTGAAACCAAAGTGCTTTACATAAAATAAAGAATAAGTTTCCGTACATCCATAGAAAAAGATTCAAAAAAGAAAAATTGACACAACACATTAGAGAGTTCAACACAAACGTCCCCCCACAACAGAATCAACATTTTCCACTGTGGGGAAAGGCACCAGAAAGTTTAGTCCTCTTCCTCTGTGACCACCCGAGATCGGGGCCCATTTGTGGCCTTGCAGCCAGTTCAAAGTTTTCAGGCCCTCTTGCCATGAAGCTGGAACTCCGGCGTCAGGTGCTGTAGGATATAAATAGCAAAGCTGTCCTATAGCGAACAGTAATCATGGATGAGCTTTAAACCAAGTTTATCATTTTACATTATAGTTTCCTTGCTTTAACCATGAGCAAACTGGGGCCTTACCATTGGAACGGGAAAGCATACTGTGGGTGGCTTCAGCCAGTAACTACTGTAGTACATTACAGCATTATACTGTAATACAGTTTCATGTCAACTCAGCCCTTCCCCTGACTTCAGCTTAGGACCACATGATCTGTAAGAGATGAGACTGGAATTAGATGTTCTATTGGTATCACTTAAATATATTTAGATTCAGATTGGTATCGAAGGAGCTGGGTAGTATGACAGTGTTCTGGTAAACCACTGCCATAAGGCAATGATTAATACAATTATGTCTTTATTCAGCTTTCATCATTGTTTTTAATTTAGCACCAGCAAAGGGGAAAGCAAACTCCAGACCGGCAAGGGTTTCCAGATCCTTCGACAGCAATTCCTGACAGAAAAGAGCCAAAAGCTGGTGAGGGAGATTCAACTGACAGAACCTACTCTGCATTCAGTGATGGTACTAAAGCTGTGTTTATGATAGACTTTAAATTAATGAACCTGATAGTGTCTTCAAAGAGTAATGTACTACTTTGGACAATAGTTACAGAGAAAGAAACTACCAGCTTTGACCAGTGGATAAGCTCTCTCTTCTGAAGAGAAAGCAAAATATTTGCAAGGTACTATTCAAATAATAAATATTTCCATGGTAGGCTGCTTTGAACCAGAAGAGATGAGCGCGTGAATAATCACAGATGATACAGATCACAGTCTTCTGTGGTTCACACGAATATCAAAAGAATTGTGGAATTAGTACAATATACTACTGTTCAATCTACTCGAGTATTTGCCATTGGCACTGCTACAACAGTCATGCATTTTCACATTAACTAGAAATACCTTCACTGACATCCTAGGTGCAGTGCTTCAGATATTTTGTTACAATTGCATTTGCTGATCATACTTGGGTCACTTCTCACATGGCTCCAAATTAAAAAAAGATACTTTCATTATGAGAGCAATGGAAACATCAGGGGTTCTGTCCTTAGTAATACAACTGTCCCTGGCTCCTATCCTTTGAAAGATCTCTGAGCATGCTTTCTCAATTTAGTCAGAGCAAAGACAAAGAAAGATGAGAAATCCTGGTAATAGTTTAGAGATATAGTTTAGAGATACAGCAAGGAAACAGGGCCCTTCAGCTCACTGTGTCCACACTGACCTTCGATCATCCATTCACACTAGTTCTATGTTATTCCACTTTCATATCCACTCCCTGCACACTCTGGGCAATTTTACAAGGGCCAATTAAGCTACAAACCCACACGTCTTTGGGATGTGGGAGGGAACAGAAGCATCCAGAGGAAACCCATGTGGTCAGAGAGAGAATGTGCAGACTCCACAGAGACAGCACCCAAAGTCAGAATCGGACCCAGGACTCTGGCACTGTGAGGCAGAAGCTCTAGCAGCTGCGCCACTGTGCTGCCCTAATGGCGGAGCACTTTATAGCACTTTGTCACCACTGATGACAAGTCAACAGGTTTGCATGGCTTTGAATGAAAATTGTATTTTTTTCTAAACTGATGGAGTAATTTTAGATGTCATTTTTTTTCAAAATAGGCCGGATTATAAACAGGAAAAATAACCAGAACACAAGATGAGAAGAAACTACCCCAATCGTTGGTATAACTGAAAGACTGGGGGTTTGGGTACAAGGAGGAATTTTATTGTTATTAATCACTCATGTCCTTGGGAATTCAGTTTCTTTATTTCAAGTATGAAAACTTCGCAATTCTGAACTTCAAAATATTAAGAAATTATTTTTCAAAAAATATGTATAGTTACTAAAAATGTTGCAATATTTTTTGAGTGCAGTGTGTGTGTGTGTCTGTGGGTGTTTGTGTTCGCATTACTAAAAATAAATTGGTTACTATCCTGAATATTTTCTGCATACAGTTGCTTTATTTTTACTTATTTTTCAGTATATGGGTGTGATGGGAGATTGCAACCTTCACATGGTCCACCCTGCTTCGAATCATGCAATCAACCCGACGTGCACAAACAAAAGATCATAAAAGAACAAATTGACCTACAACTTTAGGCTGTGCACGCCACACCCAAGAAGAAGAAATATATGGGTCTTTATATATAACTTGGAGAACGCCGAATTCATTTTATGTTCATTGTCCCTTCTAAATAAGTTGGGATAGAATTTTGACTTTGCTCTGAAGTTTAATTCAGAGATACAGCATAGAAACAGACCCTTTTGTCCACTGAGTCAATGTAGACCATCGATCACCCGTTCACACTAGTTCTATGTTATCCCACCTTCACATCCACTCCCTACACACTTGAGGCAATTTACAGAGGCAATTAACCTACAAACCTGCTCGTCTTTTGGATGTGGGAGGACACGGTAACACCCATACGGAAACCCACATACATGAAGATCACATGAGATACAATTATAGAGTCATACTGTCATATAGTAGGGGACTTCCTTCAGCCAACTCATCCACGTTGAGCAGGAAGCCCCATCTAAGTTATTCCCATTAGCCTTTAATTCTTTAACTCTTTAAAAAATGAAGAGGTTATTCCAAGCATCCTTTCATCGTCAGACACGTTAATCATCGTTAGCCACAGGTGAGCACAGAAGGCTGGTGGGGAGCTAATATTGTGCCTCTATTTTAAGAAGGGTTTCAATTTTTTTTTTAAAGGATCTATAGACCAGTAAGCCGAGCATCTGTGGTAGGCAAGTTACTGCAGAGGATTCTGAAAGATAAGATGTAAATGCATTTTCAAAGACAAGGGTTGATTAGGGATCATCAGCATAATTTTGTATGTGGGAGATTGCATGTCCTGAATTTGATTGGCATTTTTAAAGATGTAATAAAGAGGGCAGGGCTATAAATATAGTTAAATGTACTTCAGCAAGGCTTTTATTAAAGGTGTGGCATGATAGGCTCTCTTGGAAGATTTGATTGCATGGGAGCCAGGGTGAGCTAGCTACCTGTATACAGAATTAACAATGCAAGGCAGCAGAGAGTGGTGGTGAAAGGTGTTTTTAGGAATGGATGCCTGTGACTAGTGGTGTGTCTCAGCGATCCGTGCTAGGCCTATTACTGTTTGTCATCTACAATTTGGATGAGAATGTATAAGGTATGTATAGTAAAATTACACTCATGTAAATGGTATCATAGATAGTGAAGATAGTCAGTAAGAATTATAATGGGATCTTGAACAGCTGGACAAGTATGCCGAGCAATTGGCTGATGGAGTTTAATTCAAGTAAGTGTGATGTGTTGCATTTTGCGAAGTCAAACCAGGGCTGGACATTCCCAGTGATTGGTAGGACCCTGGGGAGGTATTGCAGAGTAGAGGGATTTGGGAGTGTAAGTGTATAGCTCCTTGAAAGTGGTGTCGCAGGTAGATGGGATGTCTAAGAAGGCTCCATTATACATGGAATTGACTATAGAAGTTAGGACGTTGTGTTACATTTGTACAAGACGTTGTTGAGGCAACATTTGGAGTATTGTCTTCAGTTATGGTCAGCTTGCTATAGAAAAGATGGCATTAGACAATAGACAATTGGTGCAGGAGTAGGCCATTCGGACCTTCAAGCCAGCACCACCATTCGCTGTGATCATGGCTGATCACCCACAATCAGTACCCCATTGAGCTGGAAAGAGTGCAGAGAAGATTGACGAGGGTGTTGCCAGGACTCGATGGCCTGTTGACAGTACACTAGACTGATAGGTGATCCTATAGAGGTGTTTAAAATTATGAGGGATATAGATAAAGTGGATGCATGTATCATTTCTCCTTGGCTAGGGGAATCAAGAACAACATATAAATGACATTTAGTCATGTAATGATTGGAGAAGTTAGGAGGTATAGCAGCCAAATGTGGGTAAATGAAACTACCTTAGATAGGGCTTCTTCTAGATTGGGGTGAAGGGCCTTTTTTCCATGCTGTGTATCTCTGTGATTTTATGAAAGGCTCTTCCTACCTCTGTCATGACATTCAAACCAATATTAGCTCATTGGACCCATCCCTACAGCTGTTCTTATCCATAGAACTTTCCTCTTCCCTTTTTATCCTCCTTTTATCCAGACTCTTTACAACTGTACTCTTGCCACTTTGTAACGTTTTCTATTTTTCTTGCTTAGCTTACATGATTCATCTACTCTTCCATCCCCCATCAGGAATATCTGATGGTTTTTTCTTCTTCCTTGAAAAGAGACCAAACCAGTCCCCATCCACCACAAACCTCTTTAGCGTGACTGAAAATGTCTCACACTAAACAACTTCCTTTTGGACCCATACCACTTTTTCCAAATAAATATTGTTATAATGTTTGTCTGCTTTCTTATGGAAAATCGATTGTGCTGACAATATTGGTAAAATTTCTTATTCTTGTTGTGGAATTTAATATTCCATCAACTTTGGTTGCTTTCCACTCTTTCTTCACTTTCATGTGATCCATCTCGGTCCCTTCTCTTCAGTCTCTATCTCCATTTACACAAATGGCAGTTGATTAATATCTGTTTAAAGTATATTAATTCCCATTGTCATCTTGATGATACTACCCCCTCCCTCCTACACCGCACCTCCCTATAGCCCTATTCCTGCATGGACATTAATACCATTCTAATACCTGCCAACTACTCCGATTTTATCATATTTGTTCCAAACGACCAGTCAACCGCTGTCTCTAAGGGGGTTACATCCAATCACCGACCAGCTTCCCTTAAAAATCCTGTCCAATCAGCCGCTGTCTCCAAGGGCATTGTGTCCAATCACATAATGCGCTGGTCACTCGGCGACCAATCAGATACAGTCTCCAAGGGGCGTTGCGGCCAATCACCGACCAGCTTCCCTTACTGAAGCAGAAGATAGCTGCAGATGGGGAGTGGGCGGGAGAGCGAGAAGGGGAGGGGAGTGGGAGAGAGGGAGATAAAGAGAGAGAGAGAGAGAGAGAGAGAGTGAGAGAGAAAGAAAGAAAGAACGAGATATAGAGAGATTCCAGCCCCTTAATGTTTCCCCAAGCCATGGGAAAATGTTTCTACCAAATGACTTTCAATGATAAACTTCTGGAGAAATGCAATGTCCCATATTCCCGCATTGTGGGAACTAGTTGCGGCCTCATTATGGTCGCCGCAAATTTTTCAACATGTTGAAAACTTAGCACCGATTAGAACAAAGCCGCCATGGAGAGTAGCGAGACTTCTCATGCCTTAGGTAGGTCGACAGGTTGTCCTAGTGGGTTGCCAAGAGGACAAAGGTTCTCTTAGGTTCTCGTAGGTTGTCGCCGGTGCTGACTGGTGAATTTGATTGGCTCATTGGGAAAAAAAAACGTAAGCAGTAGCTTTCAGAACCAAGGATAACCGACTGGTAATGTTAATGTCCACCGAGCTTCACAGCCGTGTATCTCTGGCTTCTTAAAAGATGTCTCCACTCTTTCTCCCCCTTCTCCCCCCTCTCTCCCCTCTCTCCCCCTTCTCTCCCCTCTCTCCCCCTTCTCCCCTCTCTCTTTTAAAGGACGTACCATACACTGTGCTTTTTAGCTTCTTAATTACAGCGCCAACCTTCCTGTTCATCGCGGTGTGTGCCTGTATCACATTGGCTTTGCACCATGTGAATTTCACTCAGACAACGCTGCCCCCGCTTGCCCTGTCCCCCGCCTGCATAACGGGCTGGTGAAGGAAGCGATGTGTTTGTGTGTGTGTGTTCGCCGTTCCATTTGCCGGTTTTTCGGGCGGCTGCCGGCAACTTGACAGTCATCGGCAGCCACTGAAAAATCGCATAAGTGGGACAGGCCCATAACACTTAACCTGTCAATGAGACACTTTGGATTACATACATGGCATTCAACAATTTCAAATAATAATTTTTCTACTCCCAATTACACTCCTTTGAAATTCATCCATTATTCCTTGATTCATCACATTTTTATCCTTATTTTCTTTAAACCATACCTAACATATGATCTCTACTGCTTTCCACTAGTGTAAAACCTTTTAAGATTTCTTCTCTTCTCCACTTTCTCTGCTTGAAATTTGTTCAGTTCCGATTAAATTAATCCAAAAGCAATAATTGTTTCTCTCTAGATGCTGACCAACTTGCTGAGTATTGCCAGTATTTTTTGTGTCCGTATCAAATTTGTGACATTTGCAGTACTTTGCAGAATCGTTAGTTGCCTCTCACTGATTCAAACAGACCATGACCAATAATAAGCTAACACATAGATAGTGGTGGTTTCCGTTATGATAGTGACATTTAAGAGGCTTTCAGATAGGCACTGGATATGCTAGGAATGGAGGGATATGGATCACATGCAGGCAGAAGAGATTTAAGGGCCTGTCCCACTTTCACGGTTTAATTCACGACCTTTTTTACTCGTGGACATTTTTCATCAGGCTAGAAAAACGCCCCGACCTACTTAATGCCACGAGTACCTACGACTAGCATCACGACCTCCCTACGACCTACCTACGACCTCCTACAACCTTGTGACCACCCTGCTGCGAGTATGAGTCGAGGGAAAACTCGGCAGAGGTCGTGAATTAGGTCGTGAAAGTGGGACAGGCCCTTAACTTCGCATCATGTTCAGCATAGACATTGTGAGCCGAAGGGCCTGTTCTTGTGCTGTATCTATGTTCAATGTTCTCTGAGAAAGATTACTCGGTGGAAAGGACAGATTATCCAATGGGCCATGCACTCTTTCACATACATCAGTGAAGTTCTGATCTGCACAGTGTTACTTTGATTCAGTGCTATTACTGGCCAAAGCACGACAATGACCCTTCCAGTAAGCCCAGTGCTGCATACAATACAGGGTTTAGAACAAGTCTCTATACTAGTTCAACTCTTCTTGCTTCCAGCCATGCATCTCTTTGAAAGTGTGTGTCAAACTGTCCATACTTGCACTTATTGTGATAAAATAAGTTGAAGGGTGTTCAGATATGGCTCTGAGATAAGGATGAAGCAATATTAAAGTTTGTGTGAACATATTGAATGCAAGTTCAGACTAAATAGAGATTGTTGATAAGGGCATGAAGGAAGTTTGGTGAATTCAGCAGTTACAGAGGCGAATGGTCTAATTGAGAGGACGTGGGACTGGACTATGACCTTACTGATCCTGTACAATAAGACCTCAATGTAAAGCATGACGGAAAAATGCAGAAGTCAGGAGGTGAGTCATTTGGGCTGAGGCCAGGAATGGGACTGAGAAAAAAAGCTGAATATGCTGTGGGAAGAGGAGATAAATGCAAAAGCAGAGATGAGATGTGGGCAGGCGGGATGGAGGCAGGGCATGTGTGTGTTTGTATATGAACAAGTGTATGTACACTGCTAGCTAACAACTATGTGTGTGCCCTTCACTGTGTATGCATCAAAGTCTATATAGCAGCCTTGTCTCTAATTGCCTCAGTTCACCTTATCTTCCAATGGCTCACATGGGTCCAAATGATAGCTGATATGCAATGGTGAGAGCATGCTGACCGGTTGCATCGTGGCTTGGTTCTGTAAATTGAGCGCCCTGGACAGGAAAAGACTACAAAAAATAGTAAACACTGCCCAGTCCATCATCGGTTCTGACCTCCCTTCCATCGAGGGGATCTATCACAGTCGCTGCCTCAGAAAGGCTGGCAGTATCATCAAGGACCCACACCATCCTGGCCAAACACACATCTCCCTGCTACCTTCAGGTAGAAGGTACAGGAGCCCGAAGACTGCAACGACCAGGTTCAGGAATAGCTACTTCCCCACAACCATCAGGCTATTAAACTTGGCTCGGACAAAACTCTGAACATTAATAGCCCATTATCTGTTATTTGCACTTTATCAGTTTATTTATTCATGTGTGTATATACTTATATAATGGTATATGACACACTGATCTTTGTAGTCAATGCCTACTATGTTTTGTTGTGCTGAAGCAAAGCAAGAATTTAATTGTCCTATCAGGGACACGTGACAATAAACTCTCTTGAATGGTCATCACACGCTGTTGGAAAGCATCATCGGGCAATCACTGGCCTCGGAGCTCCAGGGACCACATCTACAGAAATAAACAGCATCTACAGAAATAAAGTTAAACTTATCTCAGTCAATCAGCCATCCTCCCGGTGGTAATATTCAAAAAATGTCCAGTAGAATCCTCCTTCTTGGCCAGACAGAGAACCTTCATTGGGACCTCTGCTTGTTTCTGGCCCTGAGACTTTCAATATTCCTCCAAATGGTGTTTCCTTAATTTTGAATTTTGCATTCATAGAGGTTTGCAGGATTCAAAAGGGATATTGTATTTTTGCAAGGAGGCTTTGAGCACTTACATGAAATTCTTCCCTGCTCTTTACTCCCATGTAAGTGTGGCTAAGCAAAGCTCCAATGCCCTTTATAAATTCACTGAAAACATCACTATTGTTGGCTGAATCACAGGTGTGTTGGAGCCAGCATACAAGAGAGAGACACAGGACTTCTCACCAAACAACAACAAGACCAAATAACTTTTTGTTTACTTTCGAAACAAGAAGTTGGGAAATTACATCTTGGCAAGGCCACCAGCATAATCAAGGACGTTGCAACCCGGCCATTCCCTCTTCTCCCCTCTCCCATCAGGCAAAAGGTATCAAACACCTTCAGATTCAGGGACAGTTTCTTTCCAGCTGTTATCAGGCAAGTGAACCATCCTACCAAAATCTAGAGAGCAGTCCTGAGCTACTACCTACCTCATTGGAAACGCTTGGGCTATCTTTAATCGGACTTTACTGGAGTTTATCTTACACTAAACGTATTCACATTATTCCCTTTATCGTGTATCTGTGCACTGTGGATGGCTCGATTGTAATCATGTATTGTCTTTCCGCTGACTGGTTAGCATGCACCAAAAGCTTTTCACTGTACCTTGGTATACGTGACAATACACCAAACTAAACTAAAGTGCATGCCAGGTTTCATCGGAAGTGCAGAAAGTTAGCAGATTCAAATTCCTAGGCGTTAACTAAATATGATCATTAGTTAGTTTAGTTTGCTTATTCCCACACGTACGGAGATACAATGTAAAGCTTGTTCTGCATGCTATGCAATCAAATCACACTATACTTGAGTACAATAGATTATATTCCAGAATAGAATGCAGAGAGTCCAGTGAGTCTAACATCTGTGGTCGGAAGGTTACTAGAGAATACTCTGAGGGATAAGATATACATGCGTTTAGATGGTCAGGGATAGTCAGCATGGTTTTGTATGTGGGAGATCTTGTCTCATTAATTTGATTAAGTTTTTTGAAGAAGTAATAAAAAAGGTTGGTTTAGGCAGAGCTGAGGGCATATATGGATTTCATCTATATTTTTGGCAAGGTTCAGCATGATAGACTGCTCTGGAAGCTTAGATCGAATGGGATCCAAGGACAGCTAGCTGACCGGATAGAAAATTGGCTTCATTCAAGGAAGCAGAGGGTGATGGTGGAAGGTTGCTTTTCGGTCTGGAGGCCTATGACTAGTGGTGCACTTCAGGGTTTGGTGCTGGGCCCACTCTTGTTGTCATCTGTATCAATGATTTGGATGAGAATGTACAATGCATGATTGTCAAAGTTTGCAAATTAGATTAAAGTGGGTGGTATTGTAGATAGCAAAGATAGTTGTTAAAAATGGCAGCAGGATCCTGATCAGTTGGGCAGGTGGGCTGAGGAATAGTTAATGCAGTTAATGTTTCATATGGAGAAGAGTGAAGTGTTGCATTTTGGGATGTCAAACCAGGGCAGGACCTACACAGTGAATGGCAGGACTCTGGGAAGTGTTGTAGATCCCTCTTGATTTAGGAATGCAGTTATGTAGTTCCTTGAACGTGGCACCACAAGTAGATTGGGTGGTCCAGAAGGCTTTCAGCACACTGGCTTTCAGCAGTCAGAGTATTGAGTATAGAAGTTGGGAGGTCACATTACAAATGTACAAGACATTGGTGCGGCTATATTTAGAGTATTTTGTACAGGTTTGGCCACCCTGTTGTAGGAAAAACGTTGTTAAGCTGGAAAGGATGCAGAAAATATTCACAAGGATGTTGTCAGGACCTGAGGGAATTAAAAAAAGGGTTGGTCTTAATGATATAAAAGCAAACAGCAGAAGCATCTGAGCTTGTAATCACTGGGATGCTTATAACTCTGGTACTACCAATTCACCCTTGCTGCCTGTCCAGCTGTCCAGCCTACCCTTGCATTCCAAAGTGAGAGGAATTTAAACTTTTCTTTCTCTCATACATTATATATTTTCCTCATGACTTGGATGACTTTTATTGTTTCACTTATCAAGCTTTCCATTTGAAAATGTAATTTTGAGGTTTGTGCTTTGAGGCTAAGAGTGAGAATCGTGTCAAATCGATTTTCCACAACAATGAGGAAGTGAGTATGTAGGAAGTGAAGGTTCAGACGTTGAGTACATAACTACATAGTGACGGTAGAAGGAACCAACAACGGAGATACTTGCAATGGAGAAGCCCATCAAAGAAGGACTACTTCAAATGCAACACTATAAATTTGGGATGGTAAGTTATTTTGCCTTCATGTGCAAGTTTTTGGTTCAAAGTGTAGTAGCAATGGGCAGTAAATACGATTAGATTGGGTCATAAACGCAACAGCACCTGCAATTACCATTGCATATCCTTGGCATGTTACAAATGCCTAATATCTCATACGAGCGTTCTGAATCAAAAACTGACAATGGGCCATAGTAAGAGATATTAGAGTAAACCTGGAAGTTCGTCGGAATTAGATCTTAAAGGACGAACAAAAAGAGCGAGGGTTAGGAAGGTACTATCAGAGCCCAACGTTTTGACAATTGACCCTCCACGGTCAGCAAAGCTGGAGTGATTCAATGCAACCATGTTCAAAAGTCACAGAAGACAGACACAAAAAGCTGGAATAACTCAGCGGATCAGACAGCGTCTCTGTAGAGAAGGAATTTGTGACGTTTCAGGTCAAGATCCTTTTCCGCAGGACTGCAGAAGAATTTGTGGAAGGATTTGAAAACAAAGAATGGAATATAAAACTTGGTAGATTATTTATCCAGTGTAGGTGAGCATGGGAATGGGAAATGAGACGTGAACAGAGGAAGCAGTGCTTGGAATGAACTCGCGTTTATGCAGAACAGAAAGGGAATGGAAGACCAGCATGACCACTTGAACAGGAGAGGGCTGAAAGAGCCACGGCGTACGCGTGAAATTTCAACTTCAAACTGTACCGCCATGCAAGGCAGTCACAAAAAGCTGGAGCTGCTCAGCTGGACAGGCAGCATCTCGGGTGAGAAGGAATGGGTGACGTTTCGGGTCGAGACCCTTCTTCAGCCACGCAAGAGATGGGCATATCGCACGATTTAATTAACAACATCGCCTGTCCCGCTGAGTCACTCCAGTTTTTTGTGTCTACCTTCAGCGAGCAATTCGGTTTGTTTGATGTCTGGTGTGCGCGGCTTCTGTCATGGAGAAGCTCACTTCAGTGGGAGGCATTAAGTAATCAGCACCGTGATGTGCATTTAAAAACAACTTTAAATTCTCAAACTTCAGGATTTAAGGGCCTGTCCTACAAGCATGCAACTCTATGCGATTAGCGCGACCTAAAGTGATCGCTTGAGCCGTCCGGCGTCGCGGGGCCGGTCCCACTTGATCGCCGGAGCCGTGCGGAATTGTGTGGAGTTCGTCCCGACACCGCGCGGGGCTCCAAAAAACTGACTATGTGCAAAAATTCCGCGCGGCAACGGGCTTGCCGGCTCGCAGTCGCCTCGTTACACACCGCCCCGACATCGTGCCTCTGTGAACCTATCTGTAGGTGCCTCCGTGACCCTCTATGTGTGTGGCTCCGTGGCCCTCTGTGTGTGTGTGCCTCTGTGCCCCTCTCTGTCCTGGCGAACTTACCTTAGATTTCGCTCCAAGTTCGCCTCACTTTGCGCCGCGTTGCGCCACTCACCCGACCTCCGTGCGGCCCCTACTGCCGGTTTGGTTGCGCTTGCCGCATGCAGTATGCTGGTGGGAACGGCCCTGTACAGGAGATCACCCGACCTCCGCACGGCCCCCGCTTCTAGTTTGATCGCGTTCATCGCATAGAGTTACATGCTTGTAGGACAGGCCCTTTACCCACGGCCAAATCCTTCAACTCACCTACACTCACCCCCCCCACCCACCCCGCCTACTCTCTCTTCTCTTCACCACCGGGACAAAGTATTCTCCAGTTATGTTTTCTTCCCTGATTTGGGTTGACTGATAGATCAAGGTTAGTGAGGACATTGTGACAATTTCTCTGGTTTAAAAGTACAATATTATTTTCATTCAGCGATCCCCTGCAGTGTAACAATTTGAGCTTTATCCTAAAATTGAAATATATTCAGGGTGCAGCTAACTGGAAAATAAAGCAGACGGTTTTAAAAAAAAAAGGAAACCAAGGGCGATTAAAGGAAGTGCGACTTAGTTCTGTGTAAAAAATGTTATCATTGCTAATTTCTGCCATGCCATGTTTGGTCATCATTGTTGCTCGCTTGTTCACAGTTGGGCCACAGTGGTCCTCAGAAACTGTTGTGGCTTGACTGCACTTAGATTTGCTCCCAGAGTAGAAGGGAAGAGGCCTTGACGTGTGAGGTTGGCCTCCATTGGGCACATCACTAAAAGGATTGATGCTATTATAGAAACATAGAAAATAGGTGCAGGAGTAGGCCATTTGGCCCTTCCAGCCTGCACCGCCATTGAATATGATCATGGCTGATCATCCAACTCAGTATCCTGTACCTGCCTTCACTCCATACCCCCTGATCCCTTTAGTCACAAGGGCCACATCTAACTCCCTCTTAAATACAGCCAATGAACCGCCCCCAACCACCCTCTGTGGCAGAGAATTCCACAGATTCACCACCCTCTGTGTGAAAAATGTTTTTCTCATCTCGGTCCTAAAAGACTTCCCCCTTATCCTTAAAATGTGACCCCTTGTTCTGGACTTGCCCTACATCGGGAACAATCTTCCTGCATCTAGCCTGTCCAACCTCTTAAGAATTCTGTAAGTTTCTATAAGATCCCCCCTCAATCTTCTAAATTCTAGCAAGTACAAGCCAAGTTTATCCAGTCTTTCTTCATATGAAAATCCTGCCATCCCAGGAATCAATCTGGTGAATCTTCTCTGTACTCCCTCTATGGCAAGAATGCCTTTCCTCAGATTAGGAGACCAAAACAGTACGCAATACTCCAGGTGTTGTCTCACCAAGACACTGTACAACTGCAGTAGAACCTCCCTGCTCCTATACTCAAATCCTTTTGCTATGAATGCCAACATACCATTCAATTTCTTCACTGCCTGCTGCACCTGCATGCCTACTTTTATTGACTGGTGTACCATGACACCCAGGTCTCGTTGCATCTCCCCTTTTCCTAATCAGCCACCATTAGATAATAGTCTACTTTCCTGTTTTTGCCACCAAGGTGGATAACCTCACATTTATCCACATTATACTGCATCTGCCATGCATTTGCCCACTCACCCAACCTATCCAAGTCACCTTGCATCCTCCTAGCATCCTCCGCACAGCTAGCACTGCCCCCCAGCTTCGTGTCATCCGCAAACTTGGAGATGTCCCATTCAATTCCTTTGTCCAGATCATTAATATATATTGTAAATAGCTGGGGTCCCAGCACTGAGCCTTGTGGTACCCCATTAGTGACTGCCTGCCATTCTGAAAAGGACCCGTTTACTCCTACTCTTTGCTTCCTGTCTGCCAGCCAGTTCTCTATCCACATCAATACTGAACCCCCAATACTATGTGCTTTAAGTTTGCATACTAATCTCTTATGTGGGACCTTGTTGAAAGCCCTCTGAAAGTTATTGGCCTTTAATCCATTCAATTTACCCAACACCACTTCCCGGCTAACCTGGATTTCATTTGACCCCCAGTCCCTTGCTATTTCCGGCAGATTATATATGTCTTCCTTTGTGAAGACAGAACAAAAGTAGTTATTCGATTGGTCTGCCATGTCCTTGTTCCCCATGATCAATTTACCTGTTTCTGACCGCAAGGGACCAACATTTGTTTTAACTAATCTTTTTCTCTGCACATATCTATAAAAACTTTTGCAGTCAGTTTTTATGTTCCCTGCCAGTTTTCTTTCATAATCTATTTTCCCTTTTCTGATTAAGCCCTTTGTCTTCCTCTGCTGGACTCTGAATTTTTCCCAGTCCTCTGGTAGGCTGCTTTTTCTGGCTAATTTGTATGCTTCATCTTTTGTTTTGATACTATCCCTGATTTCCCTTGTTATCCACAGACATAGAAACATAGAAATTAGGTGCAGGAGTAGGCCATTCGGCCCTTCGAGCACTACCTTCCCTGATTTATTCTTTTGCCAAACTGGGATGAATAATTGTTGTAGTTCATCCATACAGTCTTTAAATGCCTTCCATTGCATTTATCCATTTATGCTGGAAAGTGGGCCGAGAAGATTTATGAGGATGTTGACAAGGGTCTGAGCTATAGGGAGAGGTTGGACAGGCGAGGACTTTGTTTCTTGGAGCACAGGATACCGAGGGGTAATATTACAGAGGTGTATAAATCATGAGGGAAATCGATAGGCGCACAGTCTATTTTCTAGGGAAAATTCGGGTCACAGGTTTAAGGTGAGAGGGATTTAACAGAAACCTGGGGGCAACTTTTTCACACAAATTGTGATGGTATATGCAACGAGCTATCAAAGGAAGTAATTGAGACAGGTACAATGACAACATTCAAAAAACATTTGGACAGGTACATGGATAGTAAATGTTTAAAACAGAGAGTTTCACACAGAGAGTGGTGAGTCTCTGGAATTATCTGCCACAGAAGGTAGTTGAGGCCAGTTCATTGGCTATATTTAAGAGGGAGTTAGATATGGCCCTTGTGGCTAAAGGGATCAGGGGGTCTGGAGAGAAGGCAGGTACAGGATACTGAGTTGGATGATCAGCCATGATCATATTGAATGGCGGTGAAGGCTCGAAGGGCCGAATGGCCTACTCCTGCACCTGTTTTCTATGTTTCTATGTTTGTATATGGGTCAAACGCAGACAAATGGGACTACCTTAGTTGGAGCATCTTGGTGTGCATAGACGATTTGGACTGAGTGCCTGTTTCCATACTGTATGACGTTATGACTCCATTAATATTGTATATGGCACTAAAATATAACATTCTGGAAACACTTGTTTTCTTTCCACAAATGCTATTAACCATAAACTCGACTGATTTGATTTGCTGAATGTTTCCAGCAGTTTTTGTTCTTCCTCCTGATTTCACAAATCCCATGACTCTAACTTTTTAATCTGCCCCGACATACTGTTTAATGGTAGAACAAAATTATTAATCAAACAGAACATGCTAAATTAAATGTTACCAAGGATAACAACAAACATGGCCCAGAAGATTGGGCAAGATAGAGTTTGATATGTGTGAACAAAAAATGTTTATCTGTGTACTGAAGAAGTAAAAATGTTTGATCTTGATCACAGTCCCTTTGGCCAAACTTGCCCATGCCGACTAAGGTGCCCCATCTATATACTCCCGCCAGCCCACGTGGCCAAATTCCTTGAAACCTTTCCTATCCATGTACCTGTCTGAATGTCTTTTAGATGTTTTAAATGTTGTTATAGCACGTATTAAGAACATTTGACACAGTAAGTTAAGGTTAATTATTATCACGTGCACTGGGGTAAATTGAAAAGCATTTGTTTGCATGCTATCCAATCAAATTTGATAATATAATTAAGCCAAACACAAGTACAAAAGGTAGAGTGAAGGGATTGCAGATTACAGTTCTCAGCATAACAGTTTGAGCGAAAAGGTCCAATGCCTGCAATAGGGTAGGTTGGAGAATCGAGACTGGATCTGGATGTATGGAAGGACCATTCAGAAGTTTGATAATAGAGGGGAAGAAGCTGTTCCCGAGTCTGATGGTATATACTTTCAAGCTTCAATATCTTCTGCCTGACGGGTGCAGGGAGGAGGCGGGGTGGTGTAAACAGCGTGAATTTGGCGAGTCAGGTCTGTGTGATGAACCAGACAACATTCATAACTGTGCGATTCCTTGTGATCTTTGGCAGAGCTGTTCGCTAACCAAGCTGCGATGCAACTCAACAACATGCTTTCTATAGTGCATCTGTAGCCGTTTATAAGAATCATTGGAGACATACCGAAATTCCTCAGTCTGAAGGAAGTAGAGGCATTTATGTGCTTTTTTTGGCTGTCACTTCAATGTGGTTGAGCCATGTCAGATTATTGATAATATTTATTTAGGAACTTGAAACTCAACTATTTCCACTTCGGCACCATTGATGCTGATTGGGGCATATACTCCACCACACTTCATGAAGTTGATGAGTAGCTTCTTCATCTTGCTGACATGTTACAAGTTCTCTATCTCCTTTCCTGTAATTGGTCTCCTCATTGATCGTGATCTGGCCCACCACAGTGATGTCAGCTGCAAACTTGTTGATCGAGTTAAAGCTGAATTTGACCACACATTCGTAATGGAATGTAGGCGGGGATTGAGAACGTATCTTTGTGGGCATTGAAAAGTATTATGGAAAATGTGTAGCCTTCACTGATTGTGGTCCGTGGGTTAGAAAGTCGAGGATCGAATGGCAGAGAGGGATGCTGACTCCTAGGTCTAGAAGGTTGGGGATGAGTTTATGGTATTGAAGGCAGAGCTTCATAAATAGGAGTCTGACACGTGTCTACATGTTCCAGAAATTAGCTTAGGGCCAGGGTGTCTACCATGAATCTGTTGTGATGGTAGGCAGACTGCAGTGGATCAAGGCTTACAAGGATGGAGTTAATATGCAGCATCACCAGTCTCTTGAAGCAATTCAAGATGGCGGATTTTTAACTAAATTTAATTCTCGGTCTAAGATATAAACTATGCCTGTAATGTACAATTTACTTGGAGTAGGATGATAGTACTCATGAGTTGAGTGTCTAAGATTGTAGAAGACACAGAATATAATAGAGTGCAAAATCTTGCTTGCTGACTTAGTAAGTTTATTTTTATTTTTGGAGGCAAAGGTTTCATCTCACGCTGCCTGGGTAACTGTTACTTTTTTTAGTGTGTAGATCCCAGCATAAAAAAGGCCAGACCTAACACATGCACAATGTGGAGCATGTGGAGGAAATAAAAATGGAGTTCTTTTAGCGGGTCACTGTAAACTGGTGCACATTTTTACACAAATAAGCACGTAAAGAGCTTAATGACTTGTAAAGACCCACAGTTATCACCAGCAGTTAACCCTTTCTCCCCAATTTCATGCCGCTGCCTGTGATAGTTATACGATGTGGTTATATATATTGATATTAATCGTACTGTAGCTCATCTTGAGATTAACAGCCAGACATTGCTGCAGAACATTCTAGCATTTCAATATGTAGCAAGTTTAGTTTTGTTTAGAGATCAGCATGGAAACAGGTCCTTGATCCCAACGAGCCCACACCGCTATTGATCACCCATTCACACTCGCTCTATGTTATCCTGTAAAATACTGTGTTATCCTGTTGCTTGTAAGAATATGTTTTTACAGATAGACAGACTCTAGATAGAGTCTATCTATCTAGATATCTATCCATTTAGAGATCTATCTAGTGTAGCGTCATTGGCTACATCCAGCCCAAGACGACTCCTGGCTTGGCCCACTAAAGGGTTTCCTCCTGATATTTTATGTTGTTGTCGTCAATGTCTCGTATAAATTTATTATTTTCACGAGAAACTTGGTTCTGTATTCTATTTGGGTAAATCATACCATACTGTACATGAGTACAACAGGTGTTGTAAAAGAGAAAGTAAGCAGGGTGCAAAATATGATGTTACAGTTACTGAGAAAATGCAAATAAGGGAAGTCCAACAACCACAATGAGATTGGGAGATCATGACCTAAACATGACCTAAGCATGTCGCAGTTCTGTTCAAGAGACTAATAACGATGGAGAACAAGTTGTTCTTGAATCTGGTAGTACATGCTTTTGTATCTTTTGTCCCAAAGGGAGAAGGGCAACAACAGTGTGACAGAGGTATGAGCAGTCTTTGGTAATGTTTGTAATGACTGGACTATGAGCAGCCCTTGGTAATGTACTGCTTCAGGGGCTGAGAGCTGCTTATTGAGGCGAACAGTCATATGGGCATGAATAAAGTGAGCGCTCATAGTCTTTTTCCCCAGGGTAGAGGATTCTAAAATGAGAGAGAATAGGCTTAAAGAAAGAGGGGGGAGAGTTAAGAGTCGACTTTAGTAGTTTCACTCACACACTTGGAAATCTTCCAACCTCACTGTGGTCCTTGGACTTTCCTTATTTTCACTATCCTTCACACATTAGGGACAATTTACAATTTTACCAAGCCAATTAACATACAAACCTGTACATCCTTGGAGTGTAGGAGGAAATCGGAGCACCGGGGGAAAACCCACATGGTCACAGGGGGAACGTACATAATACATACAGATAGCACCCATGGTCAGGATCGAACCCAGGTCTCTGGCGCTGTAGGGCAGCAGCTCTACTGCTGCACCACCGTGCCACCCAATATCTAGAATAACATAGGAAGCTATAGGAGCAGAAATAATTATGACTTTTAAATAGTAAGATTAAATGAGAACTTACCAATCTGAAGTTTGATCGTTATTTTATGAGAAGTTACGTTGAGGGATTACGTAAAGAACCCGTCAGCCCCGCATGTGCGTCAACCTTCAAAGCAGCGGTGTGCAGTCACAGACAGATAAACATTGACCCGAGAATAGCAAGATCGACGAAACTAGAACTACCAGCTGGTTTTATGAGGAGGGGTTGGGAGCGGAGGGCACGTAATCCCTCATCGTAACGCCTCATAAAATAAAGATCAAACTTCAAACTGGTAAGTTCACGTTTAATCTTACTATTTAACTTCGGAGTCACGCGAGTGACTATGTGAAGATTTTAAAGCTCTGTGACTCCATGCCATGGAACGAATCCATGCGTCACACACTGTATAGTTGACCAAGAAGAGTGGACAAAACTGTTCAGTCATGACATAAAGAACAAATTGACAATTTAACATGTAATTAAACAATAACAATAACAGTTCCCTCTCTACCCGAGAGGGCTATTAATGTGAACTTAAAACTGAGGTAGCAAACACGCTTGTTCCGGCTAAAGGTTTGTTATAAAACGTCTGAAACGTGCGTGCTGAGGACCATCCTGCAGCCGATAAAATCTGGTCTAGTGGGACGTCCATGACCCTCGCTGCGGGCGTAGCTGCAGCCCTGGTGGAATGAGATTTAAACATTTTAGTATCAATCCCAGCCTCTGTTAGAACTTGTTTTAGCCACCTGGAAATGGTCTGAGTTGAGACCTTCTTATGTGGTTTCTTGTAGCTGATCAGTAATGCTAACTCAGACCCCCTAAGCCCCTTGGTGAGGCTAATGTATTGCCGGAGGTGAGCAACTACACACAAATTGGGATCTGAAGGATATGCCAAGAACTGCAATTTCAATCCCGAGGTACCTGGTCTACTCTGTTTTATAGGGTCGTACACAAAAAAGGTGAAACTACCAGCAGAGGTGAGCATCCTGTCCAATCGTAGCTTCTGCAAGGACTGGACTCTTTGAGCTGAAACTAACGCGATGAGCATAGCCACCTTGTGCGTGAGTCAGAGTAGAGACAGGGAAGTTGGTGGAGACATGACCGGAGTAAAGTTAAAACCACCCCTACATCCCAAATTTCAGAATATCTGGGCCTAGGAGTGTTCGAATTGAAGACTCCCCTCATGAATCTTGACACTAAAGGGTGAGACCCCACTGATTGGTGTTCTGAAATTGGCAGCAGGTAAGACGACAGCACACTTCTGGCACGATTTAGAGCACTGTAGCTTAATTTGTCATCGAAATGCAACTTCGAGAGGAACTCCAGAACATTTGTAATGTGCACTGCCTCATAAGAAATGTCGGACTGTGCACAGAACACTTCCTATTTCCTAATGTATGAGGCATATTGTTTCTGAATACTGCTTTTCCAGGCCGCAGTTAGCACATCCACCGTAACGATCAGCTATTCCCAGTCCAAGGAAATGTCTTCTTAAAACCTGCAAATCAATAAATTGAGCCGATCATGCAGAGAATGTACTTCACCAGAAATCGGGTTAGTTAACAGAGACCTGCCTTTAGGAACCTTCCACACAGGTTCTACCATGCTCAGAATAAGAGGATACCATGGCTGTGTCGGCAAGTCAGGGACTACCAGAATGCCGGAGGCAGAGTCCTGCTGAATTTTTTGCAGACAGCGACTGACTAGGCAAAATGGGGGCAATGCATAGAAAAACATTGCACCCCAATGTAGCGAGAACATGTTTATCGTTACTGCCCCTAGGTCTGGTTCCCATGCAACATACTTTGGTAATTGATGATTTAATCTTGAAGTGAACAAATCCATATCTGGTGTTCCATATCTAGAAACAATATCCTTAAACTAGCAATGTTACAAAATTTTGAGATTTTAAAAATCAAGTCTGCAGTTTATCCCATCAGATAAAGCATAAAAAGAAGTTTAATTTGACACCTAATTCACTTTCATATCTTCAGTATTAAGAAAGTTATGGCCATTTTCATACTCGGAAATTAGCATCTTGTTCTCCATTGTCTTTACTCAAAAGCTGTGATCTGGAACAGTTAAAAGCCCATAACTTTCTTAAAAATTAAGAGAACTCAATGAAATTTTCAGTTATTATAGATTGAAGCATTCTGAAACAAATATGAAACAATCTTACTTGGATGACCTGAAATTAAAGCATATAGTTAGTTAGTTATCTAATTGTAGCTAATTACAAAATTCAATGAGTAGATCTAAACATCTATCCATTTCTTAAGAAAATATAAACTTTTTTTAAATTGCCTGTGTCCAAATAACATTCACACAATAATCCACAATATAACATAATTTTTAAATCTAATTTTCATGAATTTCTAGGCCAAATGGAAGGAATTTAGTGTTTTATGCCTGTAAGTTAATGGCCATTTAAATCAACTAGCAAGTGGGTTTTAGTGGAATGCGGTGGATTGGAACGTTGCGGTTAGCGGTGGTCGGGAGGAAAAATACTGTTTGTTCATACATTTTTTTGGACCCCATTTCGCAACATGAAAATATTATTAAAGCCTCCCGAAAAACCAACTTTTAATATAAAAATAAACTATTTACCTTTTTTTCTCCCCTACACAAAACCCTTCCGGTTGTCGGTGCTCACGGCTTTTGAAGGTGATTTTTAAATTACTCTAGTTAATAAATAATTTAGAGTAATTTAAGACATTCATGAAATGTCGGAGCGATTTTTCTTCTGCAACGAAATCGCCCGACATTCATCGATTTTCCATGTCTGTTGAAAAACGGCACTTTAAGCCTGCCCCCCTCTGAAAGGCGCCAAAGTCACGCACACGGGGAGTGGCATAACTGCAGCGCTGCTCAAGGTAAGTTTTGTAACATACCTACTTAAACACATTATGATTCAACACCCATTCTGTGTTGCCATTGAATTTACGTGACCTGGTGTCCGCCACCGTGTTTAATCTACCTGGGAGGTAGATAGCTGAAACCCAAATATTTCGAATGATGCACCAGTTCCAAATGAGGCATGCCAATTTATCACAGGATACCGACTTGATACCACCCATGTGATTTATGTATGCCACTGCTGTGGTGTTATCTATCTGTAATTGAACATGCACGTGGTGCATATGAGCACAATAAGCTTTCAGACCATATAGGGCTGCGAGCAATTCCAAATAGTTAACACCATGCAACTGCAGAAAAGATATCTCATGCATGTTCCATCTGCCACCGCAGCTAGAAATGGTGTCAGTGGCGACCCACCCCAGAGAACTGGCATATGTCTGTAAAACAACAGAAGGGCTTTCAATTGAAGTATTGCCAGAACAATGGACAATATTGGCTTTCCACCACTGTAGCTCATGAATGGTTTTGGCCAGTAATTGCATAGTTCTGTAAAAGTGGCCAAAATTATGTTTGCGTGCCTGAACCTTTGCTCTTTGTAATTGCCGATAGTGCAAAGGCCCATATTTGGCTGCTGGAAATGCAGCCACCAATTTTCCAATCAAGCTTGCTACTTGTCAAATTGAAAGCAGCTGCTGTGTGATAAGATGATTGCAGGCTTCTATTAACTTCAATCTCTTGTCCTCTGGCAAAGTGATTGACATGTGATTGGAGATTATAGTAAATCCCAAATAATCCATAACCCTGGATGGAGTCAACCTGGATTTTACTGGGTGAATTAGGAACCCCAACTGCTCAAACACAAGTTTGGTGGCTGAGACCGCCGAAATAGCCGTTTCCCTAGTTTTCCCTATAATGAGGATATCGTCCAAATAAGCCATTACTATGTGTTTCTGCTCTCTTAATAGAGCAAGAACAGGTTTCAATATTTTTGTGAATAACCTTGGCGCTGAGGTTAACCCATTCGGCAACACATAAAACTGCCATAGCTGCCCCATCCATTTAAATTTCAAGTCTTTTCTGTGATCTTTGTGAACAGGTACAGATTAATAAGCATCTTTAAGATCAATGCATGCCATGTAACATCCCTTGGAAATTAACTGTTTTGCACTCACAAAACTTTCCATTCTGAAATGTTTGTACTGCACAAAGGTGTTAAGTTCGGTTAAGTCCAAAATGATGCGGTATCCCCCCATCCTTCTTTTCCCTGGTGAAAATATTGGACACAAATTCATGAAGTTCATGACTGTTTTTTTCAATCACTCTTTTAGCACTTAATGTTTCAATTTCAGCCTAAACTTCCAAACCATCCCGTTTTGAAACGAGCAAAGGCACAGTTTGGAGCATGCTGCGTGGGTGGGAGATAGCCCGCAAATTCAATTTTGAACCCGTCTATGCTGCGCAGTATGAACAAGTCAGAAGTTATCCACCGGCACTCATGCAAAAAGAAACATAACCTACCACCAACATGCAATGAACCCACACCCGGTATGTTACATTGAGACCCAGATTCACCTACCTCCGTGTTAGTCGGTGGATTCTGAATATTTATTTCCTTCACTGATGTTTGGGGACTTGAGGTGCTGTTGTGCGCCAGCTGTGAATCTTGGCTGTCGGCCGGTTTGGGCCATGTCCTAAAAAAGACTTCCGGCCGGTTCTTGGGGTCTTCAAGCTGGAGGTGGTTTCCGCAGCTGGTCTTGTGCAGCTGGAGGTGGTTACCGCAGCTGGTCGAGGCATTTGGGTGCTGGTGTCGAAACGATGACTGTCTGTTTGGTGGTGGAGCCCGAAGTAGCCCCACAGCCTTCGACTCGTCGTCTATGTCTTTCACCTGCCTGGACAGGTCTTCTCCAAACAGTAAGTTGGGTGGCTGCACATTACTGGCCTTACACAACCCCACAAACTTGGGGTTGAGAACAGGACGAATGGCATTCTTACGAAAGCAATTAATTTCGAATTGTGCATTGCACAACAATGCCATTGCGTCCCGTTGAGCCTCAGATAATGTGCAGCCGTCCACTGACCTGGCAAATGCTGTCAACCCCGATGCCAGCAGGTTTAAAATTCTTTGGCGTTTGACCTGTTGGGTCTTCATGCCGCCCCCAATGTAGCTCCAGATGGAACTGTTCACCACCGGTACCTTGAGGGAAGCACAGTTGCTGGGAGCGTGGTACCTCATGGCTATCTCCATCATGACTTGTTCCTGAAGCTGGTGGGAAGTGAGGTAATTAATGCTGGCCGCCGGCTCTTCTTCCAGTGGCTACCCAACCAGTGACGGCACTGCAAATTTTGAGACCATGGTCGGCACTTCCGCTTCCCACGGGTCTCGCACTGAGCGAAACTCCGCCCAGGACTGGTGGTCTATACTCCCATCCTCGGATAGGGATACATAATGCAGCCCTGCACCATGTGCTGCTGCGGGCCCTCGAAGCCCGCTGTGATATGATTCCCGACCAAGGAGCACATCACGTTGGAGCATCTTCTCCATAAGATGCTCCATGCAGGAAAGGCGTCCCCCAACGCTTCCCACTCGAGGAGGCGAACCCTCCCGGCCGGACTCGTCCGAGTCCACTGGCCTGTTGGACTTGCACTTGGCCTTCCCGACCTGCGGGGTAGCCAAAGTGCTGTCCATGGGCACCGTGCCCGGGGTTGCTGGATGTGGTGTCAGCGACCGCGATGGTGAAACGGGCTGTCGCCCGCTAACCATCCTGCCACGGGCTTCGGAAGTGGTTCTCCCTACAGCCCATCGAGACTTCACCCTCGCCTTATCCATGATGTTCTTGCTGTAACGAGACAGAAGAAAAAACGACCTCAGACTAAGTTCAAGAACTTACCTGGTGGCCTTTTAAACTTACCGCTGGAGGAGCGACTCGCCACCAGCCAGTCAGAGCGCCATGCGTTTGATGTAATTATGTGCATGCGGGGCTGATGGGTTCTTCACGTAGTTACTCACGTGACTCCGAAGTAAAATTACATTTGGATAGATATACAGTGCATTCGGAAAGTATTCAAACCCCTCCATGTTTTCCATATTTTGTTACGTTACAGCCTTATTCTAAAATTTATCAAATTCATTTTTTTAAATCATCAATCTACCCACTATACCCCATAGTAAAAAAGCGAAAAAAAATGTTTAGAAATTTTTGCTAAATAATTAAAAAGAAATAACTAAAATATCACATTTACATAAGTATTCAAACCCTTTACTCAGTACTTTATTGAGGCACCTTTGGCAGCGATTACAGCCTCAAGTCTTCCTGTATTTGGGTAATTTCTCCCATTCTTCTCTGCAGATCCTCTTAGGTCCGGTTGGATGGGGATCGTCAATGCATAGCTATTTTCAGGTCCCTCCAGGCAGTGGCGGACTGGGTCTAAAAATATTGGTTGCCAGGAGACAAAGGGGGCCCTCCCTCAACTACAATGCTATCATTTAATTTTCATAACGAATAAATCCATTTTTCAAAAAATACATATGGAAAAAAGGGTACAATTAAAATATTTGTGGGAAAAAATGTGTATTTCTTAGTAATTACAGTGTACATGTACATATTACTGGCAGTAGATACCAAATGTAAATACAGAATGTTATAATTGATTTTTTTTTAATTTTAATTTTATTTTAAGTAATTGGTTGATATTTTTAAATAGTTTACTGCACAATTTACACATTCACTGATAGTTCAAAAGCACAATAGAGCATTGCATGCAGTCCACTATATTAAGAGCAATTGTTTGTGTTCGCTGATGATTGTGCGCATCTGCCAATAATTGCTTCTGCATCAAATTCATCTAACAATTCCTTTTCAATGGATAGCAACATGTCTGATTCCAAATTCTCCTCAGACATCGAATTTTGTAACCTTGTCTTTAAGATCTTTAGCTTTGAAAATGTCCTCTCACATTGGACTTGAGTGATAGTGTGCAGATGACTTTATAAAGTTCATAAAGGTTATCATATGCCTTGTCACGAAGTCTGTTGGATGCCAGAATTTTTAGTACACACGATGGGCAAGTGCTGCAAATTTTACAATTGTTACAACTGGAATCCATATTCTCACCATCATTAAGCAATAGCTTTAATACATCAAAGTTTGAAGCAAAAGAAAACAATTCCAATATTACTTGATCTTTGCTGATTTGTGGAAACAGCTTAATAATACCGTCCAATGCTTGATCGTCAAGGCCCTTCTCTGCAATAGTTTTAAACTTTGCTGTGTCCAAGCAGGACAAATCTTTATACAACTGTTTGTGTTGTATAAAGCGTGATTCTAGTGACTGGACAATGCGATCCATTATTGGGTTAAACATATTTACTCAAAAATCAGCTAGAGAATCCGAGGAATTTCTTTCATCATCAATAAGCTCATCTGCCATTCTTTTCTTCTTCCTCTGCCTCTTAACTGGTAATGCTGTTTCCAACATATCAATTTCCAATGTTTGATTTTCATCCATATTCATCTGTGAAATCCTGTCATTACATTTATTTACAAATTCCAAAGCCTTGCTGTGAACGTTATCAAATGTTCTTGTCTGTTCCTTCAACTTTGTTCTAGCTGAATCTACCAAACTCCATGCAGTAAACATATCTAAATCTATCTAAACCACTTGTCTGAAGATAACTTGATAACAGGGTTGTAGTTTCAAATATATACAAGTAAATGCTGTCAATATGGTTTCAAACTTGAGAAGACTTTGAAGTAAAACATTTGCTTCATGTTTTGTTTTTGCATCAAACTTTTCTGAATCTTGTATCATTGATAAGCATGTCAATAGATTTACAAAAGTATTGGCAGCGGCATCACCAAAACGTCCAAATATAGTTGTTGCTGCATTGCATTTTCCTGACCATCTGGTCTCACCAATTAGCTTTAATCGTTTAATTTTTTCTTGTCCTAGATGTTTTCCAACAACTTCTATATTCTGGAGCAAATTGAAAAAAGAAACTGCAGGCACACAACATTTTGTTGTTTCAGTTATCACCAAATTCAAGACATGGGCATAGCACCATATATGAACATGTTGATCAGCCACATCAGCAATTTTACTTTGTAAACCATTATACTGGCCATGGTAGCTTGCAGCGCCATCTGTGCTATCAGATAAACATTTTTGGGGGGCAATTTTAAGATGCTGTAATGTTTCAATCAATAGATCAAAAAATCCCTGTCCTGTACCATCATTACTTGGCACAACAGAAAGTAGTCGCTCACAGATAATACCTTTAAGCACATACCGAATAATAATGCTAAACTGATCGATGGATGAATTATCTTGTGTTGAATCAACCTGAATAGAATAATATTGAGCTCGAGAAACTTCATGACTAATTCTTTCTTGTATCATATTCTTCATAATTTTGATTAGCATGTTTATAGTTATTTTACTCGGGTATGTAACAAGTCCACCACAACCTTTACTTGGAGCCTTTCCTTGTTGCCCTAATCATTTCATTCTTTGTTTAGACTTGTTTTGCACTGGTGAAATGCGAGCTGCCATAATGGGGTCATATTTTGCCATCAACTGCACTGTAGCTAAAAAATTGCGATGATTCAGAACCTCAGTATCTAGAGTCACAGAATTGCCGATTCATTTCTGTGATCTCGAAAAGGAAGTGCTTGCTTGCCTAACATCTTTATGATGCCTATAATCCTCATGACAATACTTCTCTGCTTTAATACTTCTTCCTTTCTTTTAATTAGTAATGCTGCAAAAAATGTATCTAAGGTGCCATCATTAACCACATTGATATATTGCTGAGCATTTCTGACGTGTGTTGTTGTCGATTCATGTAAAGTCAAGCTCTGGCTAATACGTCTGTAGTCACTAAAGCCACGTACAAAGGGTGATGGATTACAAGTGTTGGAAAACTCAAAGGCTAAGCAGTATGAACAATATAAGCATCTATTTTCTTTGTTATATGTTAGCCATTTTCTTGGGACTGAGTCATTCATAATTTTCCTCGCATACAAACGAGCATCAAATGGCAGACCATCAAGTGGCTGAAGTGGATGTTCAGCAAAAAACTGTTTTAGCTTTGCTCGTGATGGATATTGGAAGATTACAGTAATTGATCTTTAATTTTCTTGTGTAGGTTCATTTACAGGATGTGCTTAAGAAACCAAGTCATTTATGCTTGAAGGAATATCTGCTTCCCCATCACTAGTTGAAGCTATGTGTTCAGATGTTGCAACTACAGGCAGTACAGATACCGGAAGAAGGAAGCCAGAAGAAATATTGGGCCTTGGTTAATTAGTAATGGATGCACTTGTATTTGTCTCTACATTCAAAGTAGCTCGTCTCTGTTCTTGTAACTCGCATGTCATTGCATCATCACCATGAGCATTGTTTCTTGCTTCTTGATTATTTGTTGCAGAACTGGACATTGATGTGGATTGTGGTTGTGGTATTATAAACTCTGTAATAGGCCTGCATTGCTTGGCTGATTCCTTCCTTTCTGCTTCTTTTTGTTCTTTGCATTTTAGTGATCCAGATTTATGCTTTTTCTTTTCCATGCTGGTAGGGGTACTATTCCTGAAATAAAAACAATTAAAAATAGTTCACATTGGGAAAAATGAACATATAATTCTTTTTTAATATATAATTACTAATACATCACTCGGATAAATATACTTTGATTATATATTTTTAAATATTTTAGTTATTGTTTAACCATACTGTTTTAACCATGTGGTTGACTGGTTGATACAACTTAAAACCAGGCAAAAAATAAGCACATCGGCCCAAAAACTAAAATAAATTTTATTTTTCAAAACCAAACCTTGACAGAAGGTCCATCTCAGATACTTTACTAGGATAAATATACTTTGATCAGATTTGATTGTTTACTTTAGTTATGTTAGGTATGGTTATGCTTAGGAAATTTCATTTAATTCATATTCAACTTCGCCTTATAATTTTTAACTAGTCATTTCCATAACAAATATCACACGAGTCTGAAGAAGGGTCTCGACCCGAAACGTCGCCTATCTCCTTCGGTCCTTAGATGCTGCTGCACCCGCTGAGTTTCTCCAGCTTTTGTGTAACCCTCGATTCTCCAGCATCTGCAATTCCCTCTTTAACACTCATATATGAAAGAAATGGGTAAATAGTTTTTTTAAGTAAATTAGACCGAGGCCTAGCCTACCTCGTTACCAAATAGCCTAAATAGAATGGAAGAATGTAAAATCACACCACTTGTCCTAGGCCAGCCTAGGAGTTCTCAAAATCGAAAAAAGAGCGCCGTCTCTTTAAAGCTAAGGCTTGAGCGGTCAATTCGTTTTCAAGAATCGAGGATCTTAGAAAAATAACACATACTTGCTAACTGACCCTTTATCTTTTAAATTCATACAGAGAACTGGTAGCGTTCGTCAAAACAGCTGCCACGTGTTTCTAACATGAAATTTTTTTTTTCAAAAATTACTGACGGCAATATGTATATACTTTGAATTTCAGCAAGGACCTCCAGCTGTCCACTATTGCTTTTTTTTTTTTAAATTGATCTTTGAATAAAAATTATTTACTACCTGATAATGATAAATGTGGCAACAGGGCACTCGGTCTTGCCACGCCTATATGTTTCAGGATAAACTTGACAGACTATAATGAGGTTAGCCTCACCATTGTAAGATAAGTTCTGTGAGATTGAATGAATGGAAAATTTAGTGACTGATTTTTACTCAAAGGTAGTTCGGCTCTGTTGATAGCATGGATATTTTTGTAAATTAAACTTTCAATGTAATTCTAGCTGCCATATACATCCACACAATTTAAAGACGCTATTTTAGCATCAGCAAAATAATAAACAATTCTGAATGGGTTTTTTTCTATATCAGATCAATCAGCCATGTTTTTTTTCACGTTTTTCCAATACATTTCAGTGCCCATGGAATCTCATAATCGTTTTACTTGACTAAAGCACAATAAAAGGTAATAAAGTTATTAAAGATGTTCTTTTATTGATTCTTAATCCCTTACGAATGATACATAAAAATTGCAGAGAAAATATTATAATGTTAATTAACCTACATAATTTATGAAACAGGTGAATTTACCAACCTTTAGCAGTAAATATCAAATCAAAAATAGAGAAAGAAAAATTGTGGACGTTTTATACATTTAGCATCATTGAGACTTCTGCTGCTGCATCGCTGATGACAAATATTTTATATTCGGTTTATATTTGTTAACCTTGAGAGATATGCAAACACTACCAGTTTCATCCGTAAGGCTACTACTATTATGATACTTAAAGTTCATCACTGAGAACAATGATTCACAAGAAAATATGAAAAAATCCTGAATATTGATAATACCTCTCACATAGCTTTAACAATAACTTATATTCAAGCATATATCATATGCTGAAGAACAGGCTTCATTAACTTTTCATATAATATTTTCAATGCAATCGCTGATAACCAGATAATTATGTTTTTCTAATATCTAAGTTTGAACTCTCATGTAGCTGAACTTGGATATTGTTTACCAATAAAAAAAATTACAAAACTCAAAAAAATATTAAAAGAATGGTAAAGGAGCCACGCCACGCCTGACCGACTGGTGAACAATGCAACGAGAAGTTATATGCAACAATGATCTTTTATACGTATATATAAACTCAAAGTTAAAAAAATCTCTTCAATAAGAGGATGGGGGGGGGGGGGGGGGGGGGGGAGGCAGGCTGAGGCTTTTCAAGTGTGCATGACAAATATTGGACAAATCTTTGATACAACATTTTCTCATATGCCAACCGAAATTATTTGGAAGTATATTATTATTTGGTGTCTTTTAAGTATTGGGAGAATCTTTTAAAAGAATTAAAAATCACACTGGAGCAGTGAAATCAGAGAAAATTGTAAGTAATTATTATAAAATAAGACCTGTGAGATTGAATTAATGTATATTTTATTAACTAATTTTAACTCAAAGATAGTTCGCCCCTGTTGATATCATGGATATTTTTTTTAATTAGACTTTCAGTGTAATTCTAGCTACCTGCCATATACATCCACACAATTTAAATACACTATTTTTAGCATCAGCAAAATAAAAAACAATAATTCTGATTGTTTTAAATCAGATTAATCAGCCATAAGTTTTTTCAATTTTTTTCCCCAATACATTTCCGTGCCCATGCAATCTCTTAATCGTTTTACTTAACTAAAGCACAATAAAAGGAAATAAAATTGTTAAAGATATCCTTTTATTGATTCTTAATCCCTTATGAATGATACATACATATTGCAGAGAAAATATTATAATTTTACCTACATATGAAACAGAAGTGAATCTTTACCATTTACCTCTTCTCCCCCGGCCACCTTCAGCCTTTGTGCCCCGTGGCACCTCCCGCAGCCAACCTTGATGGCGCTGAAGGTAAGCCAGTCACTGTCATTAGTTCACTGTCTTACCGGCTCCTGCATCTGCCATCGCCGGCTCCATCCACCCTCCTCTCTGGTTCTCCGCTCCTCAGGGGACAAACAGATGTCGGGCTTGGTAGCTTCCTTCCCTCTCTTCCTCCAATTACTTCCTTTCAAGCCCGCCGGTCTTGCCTGCCTAGTGCAGTGCAGGAGACATGGAACACAGTTCGCACCTTGCAATTTCCCACAAGCAGAAATGTGATTCTGATCAAATAATCTGATCTTTATTTTAGTAATGTTCATTAGTTTGAGGAGCAGAATTAGGCATAACAGCCCATCAAGTCTACTCCACCACTTCCTTTTTATTACTAAAACAGTTGTCTGTGTTTGTTTCTTTATTGTATTTTTATTTGATATAGGAGGCCCACTTCATCAGGGGCCCATTTGCCATCCTGACACCCTGGCCTCGTCATTGCCTCCAGGGATGTTCAATTGGGTTCAAGTCCAGCTCTGGCTGCGCCACTCAAGGGCATTCTCAGACTTGTCACAAAGCAACTCCTGTGTTGTCTTGGCTGTGTGCTTAAGGTCGTTGTCCTGTTGGAAAGTGAACTTCCGTCCCAGTCTGAGGACCCTCTGGAGTAGGTTTTCATCAAGGATCTCTCTGTACTTTGCTCCGTTCATCTTTCCCTCAATACTGACTACTCTCTCAGTTCCTGCAGCTGAAACATATCCCCACAGCATGATGCTGCCACCACCAGGTATGGTATTGGCCAGGTGATGAGCGGTGCCTGGTTTCCTCCAGACGTGATGCTTGGCATTCAGGCCAAAGAGTTCAATCTTGGTTTCATCAAACCAAAGAATCTTGTTTCTCATGCCTTTTGGCAAACTCCAAGCGGGCTGTCATGTGCCTTTTACTGAGGAGTGGCTTCCGTCTGGCCACTCCACCATAAAGGCTTGAGTGGTGGAGTGCTACAGATTAAGTTGTCCTTCCGGAAGGTTCTACCATCTCCACAGATCCATTGGGTTCTTGGTCACCTCCCTGACCAAGGCCCTTCTCCCCCGATTGCTCACTATGGTCGGGCAGCCAGCTCTATGAAGAGTCCTAGTGGTTCCAAAGTTCTTCCATTTAAGAATGATGGAGGTCACTGTGCTCTTCTGGACCTGTAATGTCGTAGAAATTGTGTCGAGATCTATGTCTCGACACAATCCCGTCTCAGAGGTCTACAGACAATTTCTTCATGACTTGGTTTTTGCTCTGACTTGCACTGTCAACTGTGGGACCTTATATAGACAGGTGTGTGCCTTTCCAAATCATGTCCATTCAATTTAATTTACCACTGGTAGACTCCAATCAAGTTGTAGAAACATCTCAAGAACAATCAGTGGAAACAGGATGAACCTAAGTTCAATTTTGAGTGTCAGAGCAAAGGGTCTGAATACTTATGTAAATGTGATATTTCATTTTTTTACTTTTCAATTACTTTGCAAAAATTTCTAAACACATTTATTTTCACTTCTTAATTCTGGGGTATTGTGTGTAGATTGATGATCAAAAAAATGGATTAAAAATAAGGCTGTAACGTAACAAAATGTGGGAAAAGTGAAGGGGTCTGAATACTTTCTGAATGCGCTGTATGGATAGAAAAGGGCCTGTCCCACTTGGGCGACACACTTGCCCACACACGCGAGGGACAATTTATACAAACCTGTGCGCCTTTGGAGAGTGGGAGGAAACCCAAACCCTAACCCTAACCTTAGCCCTAGCCCTAACCGTAATTGTAACCCTAACTCTAGGTTGACAGGCTTGGTATAAGTATAAATTGTCCCTAGCGTGTGTGGGATAGTGTGCAGTGGATCGCTGGTCGGTGTGTACTCAGTGGGCCGAAGGGCACTGTATCTCTGAACTAAATCTGATACAGGGGCCACATGGGTTGGACTCGAACCCCCAATGTTCTGCCTGCTCACCATGGGAACTAAACTGTTGGCCACGAGTTGTCCCAGAGGCAGATCTCTCTTCCAATGGTCTTTTTTTTTTTTAAATATTTTTATTAAAAGTAACCAATTATAATGCTTTTAACAACTTTCCAAACGTCAACTTAAATCCATTATTTTACAAACAATGCATTAATAATTCTTCTTATACTCTATTTTTTTTGATATATAGATAGAAAAAGAAGAATAGAACAGATATAAATCATTAAAGATGTGATTAAATAATAATTTGATTATATATAAGAAAGAGAAAAAAAGAGAAAAAGAAAAAAGTTATCAAAAAAAAACAAAAAAAACTGATAGAATATTATATATATGTGTATGTAAACAAAACAGCAATATACATTATCGATAAAGCTATTACAGATAATAATAACCATGAGAACATGCATGTCAATCCCAATGTGAAAATGAGTCATTCCCGCCGAATCCCGCAGGGTGCCCGTCGAGCCGTGTTGCCAAGAACAGCTACTTCTCTAAATACTGTATGTATGGAGACCACATCTGTTCGAAGGAATTATATTCGTCCAATAGGACAAATCTAATTCCTTCCAGATGTAGCGTCTCCAACATTTCTGCTGCCCACATTTTAGTTGTGGGGATTGATATTCCCTTCCAAAATTTCAAAATAATTTTTTTCCCAATTATCAAACAGTAATCTAAGAAATTTCTTTGATTACCTGTAAGTGCCAAATTTAAGTCAGGGATTCCAATTATTATTAACTTTGGGTCAGGATCCAATTTAACTTTAAGGACTTCAGAAATAACTTTAAAAATTTCTGTCCAGTAATAATTCAATTTAGGACATGTAACAAAACTATGTATTAAGTTTGCTTCTGAATTTCTACACTTATCACAGATAGAAGAAATATTAGGAAAAATACTATTTAATTTAGTTTTGGAATAATGTAATCTATATAATACTTTATATTGAATCAATATGTGCCTGGCGTTTAATGAACACCGATGTATTCGTTGTAGACTTTCTTCCCAATTTTCTTTAGTTATAGCTAATCCAATTTCATTTTCCCATGCTTGCTGATACATTTCAGTTGTTGGATTCTCTTTATCCAAAATGATATTGTATATGTAAGCTATTAATTTTTCTGTATTTGGGTGCAAATTAAACAAATCATCTAATAATCCTGGTTCTTTATTTTTGTAATCTTGTGTATTAGTTTTAATGTAATCTCTGATTTGTAAGTACCTAAACAAATGTTGCGGAGACAGTCCATAAATATCTTGTAACTCCTGGAATAAAATAAATTTTCCTTTTCTATAAAGATGTTCTAACCTTTTAATTCCTAAGTCATTCCAGCGTCTAAACCCTCCATCTAATATTGAAGGTTTAAATAATGGATTATTCATAATTGGAAGTCTGAGTGAAAGATTATCTAAGTGTAGAGTCTTAACTATTTGTTTCCAAATACGTCTAATATTATAAATTATGGGATTGTCCCTATAATTTTTTTTGTGTACCTCCTTTGGCGCAAATATAATCGAGCCTACGCTGAAAGGTAAACAGTCTTCCTTTTCTATACTTGACCATATTGGTACATTATCCATATGTACCCACCAAAAATTCATATTCTTAATCTGAACAGCCCAAAAATAATATAAAAAATTTGGGAGTGCTAGTCCTCCATTTATCTTAGATTTACATAGATGTTTTTTACTTATTCTATGATTTTTATAATCCCAAATAAAACTATTAACAATATTATCAATTTTTTTAAAAAAGGTTTTCGGGAGAAAAAAAGGAATAGCCTGAAACAAATATAAAAGTTGTGGTAAAAAAACCATCTTTATGGCGTTTATTCTACCAATCATAGAAATAGGAAGCGTTTTCCAATATAAAATATTTTTTTAAAGTTTGTCTAATAATTGAGGATAATTAGATTTAATTAAAGAATTATATGATTTAGTTACATTAATCCCTAAGTATTTAAATTTATCTTTTACTACTTTTAATGGGTATTGTTGTAATATATTTAAATTTGTTTCAGTTACTGGCATAATTTCACTTTTGTTCCAATTAATCCTATATCCAGAAAATGTGCCAAACTTATTTATGACATTAAACAAATTTGGGATACTAATTTCCAGTTTTGTAATATAAATCAAGACATCATCTGCGTATAAAGATATTTTATTAGTTGTTGTATCGGTATTATATCCATGTATTTCTGGTTTGGATCTAATCTTCCAATGGTCTCACCAAACCCCCAGAGGCAGCAGGCTTTTCAACTGGGTACAGGCAATGTTGTCAATGTACCAGTGCCACCCACCTGCTCCGGCCACTGAGTTTAAGTACCCACCACCCATTTTGAAGCAAGGCGAGGGGGCGGAGGTGTTGTTCCCAAAGTCAGCATTTATCCCATAGTCAATGTTACTAAAACAAATGATTTAGTACTGTTAGTGGGATCTAGCTCTCACAGGCTGGGTCCACAAATGGGGGGTGTCGGGGAAAGTGGGGGGGGGGGGAGATGGGGGGGGGGGGTTTGGAGAAAGGGAGAAGGGAGGGAGAGGGGAGGGAGAGGGGAGAAGGGGATGTGAGGGGAGGGGGTAGTGAATAAGGGGGAGAAGAGTGGAGCGGGGAAAAGGGAGGAGAGGGGGACGCCCCACATTTGTGGACCCAGCCTGTGACTGCTAGATCCCACTAACAACTCATGGCTAACAGTTTAGTTCCCATGAGGAGCAGGCTGAAGCTATGGTTAGAGCTAGGGTTAGGGTTAGGGCTCGGGTTAGGGTGTCCTCCCGCACTCCAAAGACGCACAGGTTTGTATAGATTGTCCGTAGCGTGCGTGGGATAGTGTGTGGGGGATCGCTTGTCGCAGGCTGTGTCCACAAATGGGGGGGCATCGGGGAAAGTGGGGGTGGGGTGGGGAATGGGAGGGAGAGGGGGAGAAGGGGATGTGAGGGAGGGGGGTAGTGGATAAGGGGGAGAAGAGTGGAGTGGAGTGAAGAGAGGAAGAGGGGGAAAGGGAAGAAGGGGGGAGAGGGGAGGGGAGAAGGGCAGTGGGGAGTGGAGGAGGGATGGGGGTGGGAGGGGGGAAGAGGGGAGTTCACTCTACACTCAGTGAATCTATCCCTGTGAAAAGTATGACAGAGCGCATAACATGATGAGACACCCAAATGTCGCCCCAGGAGTTTGAACATTCCAAAATCCTGGGGCGACAGTGAAGCACCGCGCATTACCGCGCGTCACTGCATGTGTCACCACGTCTCACCACTCGTCACGTCCGTGTCACGACCCGACCACGACGCGACAACCTCTTTTTAGGCTGTCGCCTAAATGTCACCCAAATGACGACCAAGTGGGACAGGCCCTTAAGGGTTTAGAAGGCTACGAGCCAAATGCTGCAAATGGGACCAACCCAAAATGTCAACTTTGTCAGCATAGACAAGGTTCGCCAAAGGGCCTGTTTTCATGCTGGTTTGCCCTATGACAATTCCCAGTGGCCCTTATTTACTGACTTGCCATATTTAGGAAGTGCCTGCAATAATTTAGCCACACAGTCTTCAGCTTTATTCTGAAAATGAGCGTGCAAACCTTTAAAACTCCTAAATCAAGAAGTATGTTTTTTTGGTTTGAATAAGGCTAAATTTAGTACGCTGTTATGTGGTACAGATCGGACAAGCAGAAAGTCAATGGTCTGAAGAAGGGTCTCAATACGAAACGTCATCCGTTCCTTCTATTCAGGGATGCTGCCTGTCCCACATTTTGTGTCTATCTTCGGTGTAAACCAGCAGCTACAATTCCCTCCTACAGTGAAAGTTCTATAATATGTTTGGAAAAATAAGCCAAATAATGTGTCAAAGAAAAATCTTACATTTTCTAGATGGTGAAATTCCAAAGCACTAAAGAAATCAAAAGCACAATGTAAAGAGAGTTAGGCTTCCCACTGAATCATTGCCATTAACGACGGGAATGGTTTCTATAAGTGAGAAACAAGTTATGATGTTCTCGACCCGAAACGTCACACATTCCTTCTCTCCAGAGATGCTGACTGTCACACTGAGTTACTCCAGCATTTCATGTCTATCTACGATGTTCTCGTGTTTGATCTGATTATATCAGCAAATATGTTTTTTAAATAATGGTGATCATTGTACAGACAGCAGCATAGTCCAATTGCATAATATATATTATCAGCACATTATATTTAAATCACGAAGACCACGTAATCCAGCCATTCAGCCCATCAATTCTCTTATTTACATTAATCCTGACTTTATTATCCCTACATTCCCATCATTCCAATCATCAACACAATACATGCAATCTACGGTGAGTAATTGATCTACTGACTACGACGTGGGAGAAAATATAAACTCCACACAAACTGGATCAAAGTCTGGATTAAATGCGGTTTGCTAGAGCTGTGACACAACCTCAATTGGTCCCATTTGTCTGCATTTTGGCCAAATCCCGCAAAATATTTTCTATCCATTTACCATCCAAATGTCTGTAAAGATTGTAATTGTGCTTCATCCTCTTCCTGTGGTAACTCATTCCATTTACCCTGTATGGGCAAAGTTGCCCCTCGGGTTCCCGTCAATTCTTTCCCCACTAACCCTAAACATATGACCTCTTGTTTTCAGACTACCTTGCCCTGAGAAAAAGGTTGCGACCAATGATATTTTCTATGCTCCTCATGATTTTATGTACTTCAATAAGTACACCACTTGACCTCCTTCACCCCAGCCTACCCAATCTCTCCTTATAACTCAAGTTCCAGCATTATCCTGTTGAATAATTTCTGCACCCTCTCTAGCCTAATCACATCCTTTCTATTGCATGGAGACCAGAACTACACTGTATACTCCTAGTGGGGTCTCACCATGGTCTTGTAAAGTTGTAACATGAGGTCCAAACTCTCATGCTCAGTGCCTTGACTGATGTGAGCAAGCATACCCTAGGCCTTCTTCACTGTCTGATTATGTTGCTACTTTAAAAAGTATGTTCTTGTTTCTCTGTTCGGCAGCATTACCTAAACCTCTGCCATTCCGTGCCCATGTCCATTCCCAGTTTAACTTCCCAAAGTGCATCACACTCATCTGAGTTAAATTTCATATGTCATTCCGTTGCCAAATTTCCCAATTGATCTAGATCCTGCTGAAACTTTAGAGAAACCTCTTCTATGTCCACCATACCACCAATGTTACCGTTATTCCCAAAGTTGTGCTTTCAGTGTTCAAGTGTGCTGGGAAGATCCGATTTTCTTTTATGCCCCGGTGTTAACTGAACCCTTCTTGTAATTTCAGAAAATCTGGAAGAAAAGTTGGTTCATATTGTATCCAGCGAGCTCAAACAGCATTGCCAGACTAGAGCAATTTGATGCAAAAGACGGCAGCATGTCCTTGGACAAATTTAATTCCAAAAAAGTGGAGAGGATAATTTGTCTGTCCAACTGTATCAGCATCAGTCGGATTCAAGTGGAAAATACGCCAAAAGATATGTCTGCATTCTACATTAACACCATGGATAAAAACTGGATACTGGCAGCTCCAAAGAATGACGTGATGCAGTGGATCACCTGTCTCTGTGAGCTGGCATTTGTGGTAGGTGAAGCATGGAAAGTTTAAATTACAAATCAAAAGTGTTTTATTGTCACATGTCCCAAAATGAAACAATTAAATTCTTACTTGCATCAGCACAACAGATATATAAACATAACACTCTGCAAACACCACAATAATCAGGGATTACCCAGCTTCGGCAGTGACCACACCGACACTTGCAATAAGGGCAACTCACATGATATATTACATTTACAGTGGTAAGAAAGTCCAGGACCAGAGAGGAGCTGGCCCTCACCATCAGGTTGCATGTGCGATGGATGCTGGTGATCTTGAAGTTGCCCTGGTAGTTCAGTCCTGGTCTTTAATTGAGGAGGCATGACAATCTCAGGCTTCTCGCTGCAGTCCTTCCCCCTTCCCCCCTTCCCTCTTCCCCTTTCCTGTTACCAATGATGCTAGGTATTGGCCTCCCCTGGCCAGTCAGTCAGTGATAGGGATCAGATTGGTATCCAAGGGAGGGGGCGCTGTCACTATGAAGTTCCAAGCTTATTTTGTAATGTTTAGTAGCCTGATGGTTGTAGGGAAGAAACTACTCCTAAACCAGGACGTTACTGTTTTTAGACTTTCTTCCCGATGGCAGGAGTGAAATGAGAGTGTGGCCAAAGTGGTGTGGGTCTCTGATGATGCTGGCTGGCTTTTTGTGGCAGCGACTCTGTGGATCTCTTCAATGGTGGGGAGGTCAGTACCTGTGATTGACTGAGCAGTGTTCACTACTTTTTGCAATCTTCTTCATTCCCGGGCGTTCGAGTTACTGAACCGGGCCGTGATGTAACCAGTCATGGAATCATGGAAAACTTTATTGTCATTCAGACCTTGCAGTCTGAACGAAATTTTGTTGCCTGCAGTCATACATATAGTAGGTATGTTACAAAACTTACCTTGAACAGCGCTGCAGTTCTGTCGCTCCCTGTGTGCGTGACTTTGGTGCCTTTCAGAGGGGGGCGGGCTTAAAGTGCCGTTTTTCCACAAGCAGGGAAAATCGATCCATGTCGGGCGATTTCGTTGCGGAAGAAAAATCGCTCCGACATTTCATGAATGAAGGTATTTTTAAATTATTCTAAATTATTTATTAACTAGAGTAATTTAAAAATCACCTTCAAAAGCCGTGAGCACCGACAACCGGAAGGATTTTGCGTATGGGAGAAAAAAAGTAGTTTATTTTTATATTAAAAGTTGGTTTTTCGGGAGGCTTTAATAATATTTTCATGTTGCGAAATGGGGTCCAAAAAAATGTATGAACAAACAGTATTTTTCCTCCCGACTTCACCGCTAACCGCAACTTTCCAATCCACCGCATTCCCTAAAACCCACTCGCTTAGTTGATTTAAATGGCCATTAATTTACAGGAATCAAACACTAAATTCCTTCCATTTGGCCCATAAATTCATGAAAATTAGATTTAAAAATTATGTTATATTGTGGATTATTATGTGAATGTTATTTGGACACTTAGGCAATTAAAAAAAAGTTTATCTTTTCTTAAGAAATGGATAGAAGTTTAGATCTACTCATTGAATTTTGTAATTAGCTACAATTAGATAACTAACTAATTATATGCTTTAATTTCAGGTCATCCAAGTAAGATTGTTTCATATTTATTTCAGAATGCTTCAATCTATAATAAGTGAAAATTTCATTGAGTTCTATTAATTTTTAAGAAAGTTATGGGCTTTTAACTGATCCAGATCACAGCTTTTGAGTTAAGTCAATTGAAAGGCAATGGGGAACAAGATGCTAATTTCCGAGTATGAAAATGGCCATAACTTTCTTAATACTGAAGATATGAAAGTGAATTAGGTGTCAAATTAAACTTCTTTTTATGCTTTATCTGATGGGATAAATTGCAGACTTGATTTTTAAAATCTCAAAATTTTGTAACATTGCTACATTTCGTAAATAACACACAACCCACTGCCCACACAACACACAATAAACACATATTTAACATCCACCACAGTGAGTTCACCAGACACCTCCTCACTGTGATGGAAGGCAAAAATCTTGTCTTTGTCTCTTCCCTTCTTGTTCTTCCTCTTCCTCTGCGCTGAGGCGACCCGGGCCTCCGATGTTGTGACCGCACCGGGTGATGTAAATAAGTCCTGTGGCTGAACCGCGCTCCGTGAACGGGCCGGTTCAACTCCGCAGCCCGGGGCGGTCGAAGCTGCCAAAGCTGCCGGCCTCCAGTCCAGCGAACGCAGCTGTTGCCGTGGGAGCTCCAGAAAAAACAGGTCACCAACCTGTGACCTGCGAGCTCCCGACGATGTCGTCCACCTCCAAAGTCGTTGCAGCCGCCACCGCTACCGGAAAGCCGCCACAGCTCCGAGTTGGGCCGCCGGAACACCGGAATGCCTGAACCCGCCACAGCCTCGAAGTCGGCCAGCCTCGCGCTGGTATGTCCTGGCTGGCTCTGCCTCCGTAGCCTCGAGGTCGGTCGCAGTTGGAGGCTGTCAGCTCTACCATTAGGCCTCAGCGCAGATGGAGACGGAGACGGGGGATACGACAAGAAAAGTCGCGTCCCCCCCCAAAAGGAAGGGACTAAAATGTTTCTCCCACCCCTCCCACGCACATACACTACATAATAACTCAAATTAACATGCTAAAACAAGACAAGAAAACAACAAAAAAGAAAAACAGACGGACTGCAGGCGAGCCGCTGCTGCCAAGGCAGCGCTGTCACTCCCACAACTAGTGTACTATCAATATGCTATCTAGTGTACACCGGTGGAAGTTCAAGAGAGTATTCCTTGAAATCCGAATTTCCAAAGCCTTCTAAGGAACTAGAAGCATTGATAAGTTTTTTTATATAATTGCGTCAATGTGCTGCATCAAGAACAGATCTTCAGAGATATCGACGTCGAGGAATTTGAAGTTTTTGATTCTCTCCACCATTGTCCCGTCAATGAACACAGGTTGTGGATCCACGACCTTCCTTTTATGGGCCAGTCCCACTTAGCCAACTTTTCAGCAGACTGCCGGCGACTGTCTAGTTGCTGGCAGTCGCCTGCAAAACCTGGAACTGGAACAGCGACTGTCAGAGTGGAACACACACACACACACACACACAAACACACATTGCAAAGGCGGGGGCCAGGCCAAGCGGGGGGAGCACTGTCTAAAATTCGCACGGTGCAAAGTCAAGGTGATACAGACACACACCGCAATGAACAGGAAGGTTGGCGCTGTAATTAAGACGGCTAGCACAGTGTACGGTAAGTCCTTTAAAACGGTGGGGGGGGGGGGAAGATAACTTTTAAGAAGCCAGACAATTTATAATAAGCCAGAAATACACAGCTGTGAAGTTCAGTGGACATTTCACATTGCTGGTCGGTTATCCTTCGTTCTGAAAACGACTGCTTATGTTTTTTTCCCCCAATGAGCCAATGAAAATGACTGGACAGCAAAGGCAATCAACTAAAACGACCTACGACCGTGGGGGGGGGGGGCAGAGGGGACACGTCTTCTCCATGTTTTGAGAGGTGGGGGACATCCCCCCCAAGTTTTTGTGATCCGGATTTTAAAATTTCCGCTTTCCGCGAGACAGTGGAGGTGGGACTGCTGATCAAGGATGCAGATTGGACGAGAGAGACGCCGGTCAGCAGGTAATGGGGGCGGGACATGATGATTCAGCGCGATGATTGGAGGAGGGAGACGTGAGTGGTGGGACTGAGGATAGAGTGCGGTGATTGGCGGAGGGAGACGTGTCAGACCTGCACCTCATCCTCAGCCAGGATCGATCCTGGCCGGGTCTCCGCCCCCCCCCCACAGGTGGCCAGAGAGGTCGCCAGTCAGACGGGAGCGGCGCCCCCATGCCCACAGCCAGCGCTACACCTAGCTCACTATGCCTGTCCCGCTAAGTGAACCTGCCTGGGTTTGCGGGAAATATGGCCAGAGTGGAGAAGCAGTGCTGGTATCCCATCTGTCCAGACAGGGCTGTAGTTAACCCGGTGAGACAGGCAGAGTTGAGCTGCATTTAGCGCTGGATTGAGCCTCCGAAGCCTCGCGCATGTGTGGGGGAGTGGGCGCATGCGCGCGCGGCCGCCAAACAATTGTGTCCCCCGTCACCTCCATGTTTTGATAGCGAGTTCCGCTCATGCCTATGACTACCTCGATTACATGGCGACCCCACTACAACTGCACCTACGTCAACAGGATTATCGATTATTTTCATGGCGACCAATTTTTGGTCGCAGAAAATTTTTCAACGTGTTATACTAAGGCCGCGACTAGTTCCCAGACTGCAGGAACTCCTCGCGACCATGAAGGAGACTCACCAGAGACCACCAGCGAACATGTGGCGACCATGTGGCGAGCGCAGCGTCTACTGCACGCGACTAAAAAGTCGCCTAAGTGGGACAGGCCCATAAGGAAGTCAACAATCAGTTCCTCGGTTTTACTGGTGTTGAGAGCAAGGGTGTTCTTCTGGCATCATTCGGTCAGTTGAAAGATCTCCCTCTTATACACTGATGACTCATCGTCATCTGTAATTCATCCAACAAGATGGTGTCATCATCAAATTTGATGATGGAGTTGGAACTGTATCCGGCTACACAGTCATGAGTATAGAGTGAGTAGAGCAGGGGGCTAAGCAGCAACCTTGAGGTGCTCCTGTGCTATTGACTATTGAGGAGGAAGTGTTGCTGCCATTTTGTACAGATTGTGGTCTGTGGATGAGGAAGATGAGGATCCAGTTGCATGAAATTCTATGAAATATAAATCAAAATAAACAAAATTTAAATTTGAACACTCCACAAAGATTTAATTAATCGAAGATGCAGGTATGTTTGTTATCCTTGGAATGGAGGATGCTGAGGGAAGATTTGAGTAAATATCCAAAATTACAGGGAGAATGGGTAAGGTAGATGGTGGGAAACATTACCCCATTGCAGCTCAAGGGCATAGTCCACAGGCAAGAGGGCTCCGATAAAGAGTATGTTTCACCTTGAAGGTGATTGGAACCTGGAACCTGCCTGAGGAAGTGGGGAGGCAAGATCACTCACATTATTTACCATATGTAGATGAGCACTGGAGTTGCAAGGCTACAGAAGGCTGCATACATGGGAATTGTATAGATGGGTTATTGATGGGCAACATGAACACAGTGGGCTTAAGGACCTATTTCTGTGCTCCATGACTCTGCAGTCACATAATGTGATAATGGAAATCTTGAATATTTTCCCACAATAACATCATGAGGGAAAGGATAGTGATACTGGAACAGAATTCTATCACAACAACAACAACCCCCTTTTGTGCAACTCAAACTAATCTTTCATCAGTAGTTCAAATCCATCCTGTTGAAGGCATGAAAGATGCCTTTGTCTATTGGCTGTAATGGGGTTGGAAGTCTGAATTAGATTGCTAATGGTATGGTTACACTGGAGGAATTTCCCCCTTAAGTACATTGACACAATTCCTACATTCCTACTTATCAACAACTGAAATCATAGGATTGGTCCTCTTCCAAGGTTATCGCAGGGTGTCTTCGTAGCAGAGTGACCAGGACGGAGAAAGATTTTCTCTGTATCTAGACATAGCCACAGCTGATTCAAGAAAATTCCAAATTCAGGAAAAGGGAAATGTTTCTCCAACGGTACCATACCATGCTATAAAAGGATGTCTTGCATTTGTAAATGCCTTACAAGACCCTTTCAGGCCACTTTGGTGCTTTACAGTCAATTTCATTTTTAAGTGAAGTCACTGTTATAAACATAAAATACCTTTTTAGAAACATTTCTAAGATTGGCTTCAGAATATTATTAGTCCTGCAATGTTGCTCCTCACAGTACATGTATCTGATTACTTTTGAAATATTACAAAGGTACACACACGTGCTTTGTGTATGTGTTCTGCAGTAATCAATGGCATAATTGTATAGGTAATGTTGTTGGATGATATCTTTGCAAAGCAGCACATGTTGCCTTGGATGAACTAAATTGTTCTGGGGAGCATGAGGAAAATACTCACAGTAGTTAATCTTGGCTGTCAATAAATTGGGCTCGGTCTCAGATCGCCCAATTTCAAAGTGGGTAGAAGTGTAGAAATGTTGTATAGAATTAGAACATTATACTGTTTATTAATTTTTGTTAAATTGTTTAACTATTTGTTTTCATTCCTCCACATTGCCAGGATACCAATGCGCAGAATAAAAGTGAAGATTTTCCAGCACCCAGTTCCATGTCATCCAGTGAATCATTTTCGATGAAAGAAAATGAGCTTTATTCATCCCTATCTCAAGGTGCAGTAATACATATGCTATCCAATGTAAAGTAATGTCTACGGCATACAGTGAGGATGCAGTTGTTGTTTGTGCAAATTTTTCTTAATCACATAAAATGTTAATGCACTCTTCATCTGACTTGCATCTGACTTGTATTAAGAGTAGGTCACGTAATCACTGTGTAGGGAGGGACTGCAGATGCTGGTTTACACCAAAGTTAGACAAAAAATGCTGGAATAACTCAGCAGGTGAGGCAGCATCTCTGGAGTAAAGGAATAGGTGATGTTTCAGGGGTCGAAACCCTTCTTCAGACTGAGGGAAACTAGAAGTATGAAACGGTGCTGTTCCTCCAATTTGCTTGTGACCTCACTCTGACAGAGGAGGAGGCCCAGGGCAGAAAGGTCAGCATGGGAAGCGGGATTAAAATGTTTGACAATCAGGAGATCGCGTAGACCAAGGCAGACTGAGCATTGGTGTAATCATTATGCCATTTACGAGTATCAGGGTTGATCCAACCTCGGCCTCAGCTCCACCTTCCTGCTTGTTCCCTGTGATCCTTTACTTGGCAAAGATAAAGTTACTTTGGAACAGTAAAAGTTCAAGGTGGCGTAACTGAAGTATAGGAAATTATGAAGGGCCATGTTACTATGGGTTAAAAATGAGAGAGTGATTGGTAGAAGGGTTAATGGGAGGGAGAGGGAAGTTTTGTTTATAAACAAGCAGGATATAGAGGAACAGATATGCAGAAAGATTATTTAAAAATGCCAAAAGAACAGAGTTGTCTTAGAGGGTGATTTTAACTTTCCCAATATTGCCAGGACTTGCTTAGTGCCAACGGCTTAGATTCGGCAGAATTGAGATGTGTATCTGAAACAGCATGTGGATGGTCCAGGCCAAGAAGGGGACATACTAGTGTGTAGGAAGGAACTGCAGATGCTGGTTTAAACCAAAGGTAGACACAAAATGCTGGAGAAACTCAATGGGACAATTAGCATCTCTGTACAGAAGGAATGGGTGATGTTTCGGGTCGGGACCCTTCTTCAGAGACCTTGTGTCGGGGAATGAGCCTGGTAGGTTACTGATGTTTCAGTGGAAGAGCATGTTGGAGATAGTGATCACACCTCTATAAGTTGTAAGATTGTTTTGAATAGGAAGAAGAATGGAACTTGAGGGAAGGTGCTTAATTGGAGTAAGGCAAACTGTAATGTTATGAGGCAGGAGCTTGGGAGGGCACACGGAGCAATTGTTATTGGGTAAGTCTACATCTTGAAATGTGGGAATTGTTTAAAGGCCAGTTGGTCGATGTTCAGAATCTGCATGTTCCAGTAAAAGAGGAGGGATAAGGATGGCAAAGTAAAGGAATTATGGATGATCAAAGAGGTTGTCCATTTGTAGTAAGGCATTTGATTAAATCCCCCATTGGGGCCAACCCAGAAGATGCACGGGATTATCAGTAACTTGGTCACATGGACTCAGAACTGGCTTACTGAGAAAAGACAGAGGGTTATGGTGAGAAGATAGGAAGGCTGTCAAATTATACAGTGGGATATAGATCAGCTATAGAAATGGGGAGAGAAATGGCAGATGGAGTTTAATCCGAGCAAGTGTGAAGTGTTGCATTTTGGGAGGTCAAATATAAGGGGGGCATAGATAATTAATTGCATGACCCTTAACAGTATTGATGTACTGAGGGATATTGGGGTCCAAGTCCATAACTGCCTGAAAATGGCAACACATGTACAGTAGATGGACTGGTAGAAAAGCTAATTGGTATGTTTGCTTTTATTGGTTGGAGCTTTGAAAATGAGTCAGGAAGTTATGATGTGACTTTACAGGATTTTGGTTAGACACATTTGGAGTATTTTGTGCAGTTCTGGTTACCCCATTACAGGAAGGATGTGGAGGCTTTGGAAAGGGTGCAGAGGAGGTTTATCAGAATGATGCCTGGATTAGGGCATGTGAGCTATAGGGACAGGTTGAATTATTTTTTCTGGAACACTGGAGGTTGTGGGGGAAGGGGGTTGAGAGGGAAAGATAGATAAACCATGATTGAATGGGGGAGTAGACCTGGTGGGCCAAATGGCCTAATTCTGCTCCTATAACTTATGAACATGAACTTATGAGTGGTGTGGCAACATGGAAAAGACCACTTGGTTGGTGCAGGTAACAGTGGAAATTTCATGGAGAGATCGTGAGGTCCACTCTTTTTCATGGAAGGAATCCCGTGAAATGTTCACCATTCTTTAACTCAGAAGCGCAAACTACAAAGTAATACTCTGGCATAATCAATAATCACAACCACAGAGCTGTTCTACATTCCTGTAGTGGAACAGATTAATTTCAGTATTAAAGATTGTTTATGGAAAAACGTTGTAACAAGATCATTGATAATGTATCCCACAGTTAAGCCTGATAACCAGTTCACTGTGACTGTGCAGAAGACGACAACTACAACTAGATGTAATCTTAACGGAAAATACACGTTGATAGTTGGGAATGACAGTCTGATTTTGAGTGATCCCGTAACTAAGGAAGTTGTCTATAAATGGCCATACCAATTACTGCGGAGATATGGAATGGATCAGGTGAAGCATTTTCTGTTTTTTTTTACTCTGCTACGTGTTATGTTCTGTTTCCAAATTAACTCTGTTAAGCTTGTTATGGACCATGTCCACTGATGCAGTATACATATTGAAATAGTTCTGCTCGAAATCAGTGCCATCAGCAAGTTCACACTGAGATCAATTGAATATGTGCAATTTGAGATTCATTATGCATTATGGTGCAAAACCTATTGTGGGAAGCAGAGATCAGAGTGACAGATGTGCATGAGGTGAAAAACATAGTACTATAAAACTGTCACTTTTTAGTAACTAATATTGGCGATGGTTATGCTTGGGGGATCTTTAAGAATGAATTGGAGGTAAATCACAACATTGCTCTCATACCCAAGCCATTTTAACGTTAGATCTCATTTAGAAATCCACGGCTGCCTCTTGAAACTGGCATATTTGATGTTGGAGCAAGAAGTATGAAACCAGGTTGGGAAATTTAAGATACTGGACCACTTCCTGGACATACATTTAATGAAGTCGTTGGTAACCATGGCCAATAAGAAAAAGTGGAGTCTACATAGGATTACGGAAATCCCAATAAATTCTCATGGACAGACTGATGTATTTCTACTCCTCCTGACACAAAAACAATCCAATGTACTGTTATTTTTATGCTTATCTTTACTCTTCTGGCAATCTGATGACTACTGCCATGGTTTGCCAGTCAGGATCAGCTTCCCCAAAATTACAGATAAAATGAGGCCAATAGGAAAAATGACCAGATTGGACTTCCACACTTAAACATAGAGTAGGCACTACCTGTTTCTAGTAGGACCCTTGGCTGCTTTAAGAGTCAGCAAAGAAGAAATGGTGTGCCATTAGCTTCTCGTAACCCGCTCTTTCAGCTTGCCCTGAACCCATCCTATATATATGAATTATTTAAATTCTTTGCATCTATATGTAGGTCGCCCTTACACCTATTTGACATCAGTCTGAACTGTTCTGGATGGGAACATGTAGGCCAGGCTCACAAAACAGGACATACCCAGATCTCTTGTAAAAGGCTTATAAAAATTGACCAAGTACCACAATTGCAATAATATAAACACTTGCAAGGAGGTTTAGATGGAACAGGTCCAAACTTGCAATGCAGCTGCAAGCAAAAATGACTGAAGAGAATGATAAAAAATACTACAGACTGTTATACTCAAATATGATCTCTGTGTTCTGATTATTATAGTTTTGACCTAAGACTGTAATCCTGCTCTCTCCCTCTCTCCTCTCTCTCTCTCTCTCTCTCTCTCTCTTCCCCCCCCCCCCCTACCTCTCTCTCGTCAAATCTATTCGTAGTTGCATTGCAAGTTAGGACTTGTTCTATCTAAAGCTCCTTGCAAATTGTTCACATCGTCCCTGAGTCTCCTTACTGTATAATTCATTAATTATACCTGTGACTAATTGATTGACACAGTACTCCATTTTGATTCTACCATCTCCATTTTGTTTTGCTGATACAGGGTCATGAATTATATGATATAGAAATGTTTGATCCCAGTCATGAACACAACAAAGAAACTTTTAATAGATAAAATATTTCAGTTTATTGCCATTCTGAATTTTTTTCCCTCCGATGTCTACGTTTATAAACAACTGTTCAAGGGAAATACACCTCACTGGAACAGGACAAGGCTAGACCTAACCCTAACCCATCTTTTGTGCTAGATTTACTGCAGGCGGAGACAATAAAATCAAGCAAATTTTGTTTGTTGTTTGAATATGGGAGAAAGAATGATATATTGATTTATTCCTTTGGCTGTTAAAATGTGGGGTTTATCTTAGCAATTGATCATGCAGCTGATTTATTTCTATTTACGCAGGCCTCGATATAGGTTGTTTAAAAGATAAATGTGTTCCAATCTGTTGCAAACATGTAGATTGGGCCGGTTGACTCATAGGTCAATTAATTAACAATCTATCAGATTGAGACCCGTGTGAATGCCTGGATCAGATTCCTCGTGTCCTTCTGAACCAGACAATCAGTTTTCAGGAGATAGGCGACGTTTCGGGTCGAGACCCTTCTTCAGTCTGAAGAAGGGTCTCAACCCGAAACGTCGCCTATCTCCTTTGGTCCTTAGATGCTGCTGCACCCGCTGAGTTTCTCCAGCCTTTTCTGCACCCTCGATTTCCCAGCATCTGCAGTTCCTTCTTTAACAATCAGTTTTCAGGATATATCCAGATGTATGCTTCATGAGTTGGACTGGCACAAGAGTTGGGATAAACCAATCTCATCCCTGCTCCAGGCTCAGGATTGTCAAGGATGACTGTTGACAAGTTCTATGCTGATTCGATCACTGTTCCTTCGGTACCTTCTGTGTCATCAACCCAGCCAAAAACCATAAGGGTCTGCAAATCAAGATGCAAAACATTGCCAGATGCTAGCAAAGTGACCAAAACTATCCACCATTCCTATCTTTACCTCTGGATGAATCTGCGGGATGTGATTAATTCATAGCCCTCCTTCAATGGTTAGATCCTATTTCTTGGATGTGGTCCATATGATGAGCAAAATTGTGATCACAAATCATCTGTAACACTATGATAGATATTCACATATATTTCTCATCTTTTCGAGATGGTGAGCATGTATTTCTCATTCAACCACCATCTCAGTATTTTTGTTCGCCCCATGCACTTTCAAGGTTGTACCATCTCCATTCAACAATGAATTATTGTAGCAATGTTACAAAATTTTGAGATTTTAAAAGTCAAGTCTGCAATTTATCCCATCAGATAAAGCATACTTAGAAGTTTAATTTGACACCTAATTCACTTTCATATCTTCAGTATTTGTGTTATGGCCATTTTCAGACTCGGAAATTAGCATCTTGTTCCCCATTACCTTTCCATTGACTTAACACAAATGTTGTGATCGAGGACAGTCAAAAGCCCATAACTTTCTTAAAAATTAAGAGAACTGAAAGAAATTTTCAGTTATTATAGATTGAAGCATTCTGAAATTAATATGAAACAATTTTACTTGAATGACCCGAAATTAAAGCATATAATTAGTTAGTTACCCAATTGTAGCTAATTACAAAATTCAATTACTAGATCTAAACATATATCCATTTCTTAAGAAAATGTTAACTTTTTTTTTAAAGCCTTAGTGTCCGAATAACAGTCACACAAGAATTCACAATATAACATGATTTTTAAATCTCATTGTCATTAATTTATAGGCCAAATTGAAGGAATTTAGTGTTTAATGTCCATAAATTAATGGGCATTTTAAACAGCTTGCGAGTGGGATTTTCTGGAACGCGATGTATTGGAATGTTGCGGTTGCGGTGAATTTAAACCAATATCGGCAGGAAAAATTCTACCAGTTCATATGGGGACTAAATTACCATTTCGCAACATGAAATATTGATTAAAGTCACCTAAACAAGCAGGTTTATATGAAAAAATAAACAGCTTTCACTTACCTGTCCCCTACGTGAAATCGGTCCCCGTTGTCGGCGTTCACGGCATTAGGAGCTAATTTTTATTTTATTGCAGAGCTGAAATAGTCGGGCGATTAAAAAAAAAAATTAACTTACCGGCAGTTGGTACGAATCTCCAGAAATAGCTCGCACTCCAACAAAATATAATTCCGTTGGCAAGGGGAAAACCGCATTTTAACCCCGCCCCCCCCCCTTAAAGGTGCCAAAGTCGCGCACAAGGCCAGTAAGTTTTGTAACATACCTAATTATTGACTGTCAAAATTGAATCTGGGGCACTGGTTTTCACCAGGTTTATATATTTTTCTTGTCTGAGCTATCTAGAGTTATTGGTGTTATTATTATTGTACCACGATACATTGAGAATTTAGTTTTCCACGGCTATCCAGGTGAAACATCCATACATAAGAACAATGAAACCATGCAGAATTCTGAGAAATTGCAGATAAAAGAGTGTACAAGGGCTGCAACCAAGCAGTTTGGGGATTGGGAATGCATCCTTGGCTTTTAAGAATGTCTGATAACAGTAGTGAAGAAGCAGTCCTTGAATCACGCTTTCAAGCTTTTGTATCCTTTGCCCGATGGGAGAAGGGAGAATGACTGGGTTGTGAATGGTCCTTGGTTATGTTGGCTGCTTTCCTAAGTCAACAGAGGGGGAGGATGGCTAGTTTGCATGATGTTCTGGGCTGCGTCCATAACTCTGTAATTTCTTGTGTTTCCCGGGCAGAGTTGCCAAGTTAAGCTGCGCTGAAGTGATAGAAGAAGATTCAGAGGATCTCAAGAGAGATTACTGCGTAATCTCTGAGGATCTTATTAAATAATTATATTATGGTGGAAGTACTATCTAGTACATTTTAGACATTGCCATAAATGCAACCAATAACAAAGGCGACATCGCAGTAAGTTACCATGGATGGCCCTCAATCTCAAAACTCTGGAAAAAAATAAATCCCTATATTTTTACCCTCTTAGAGATTCAGGTGGTGAACCTGATACAGAATGTATTTGATACCTTACCAGTGGAGAACCAAAAGGGATACGTAATTTTATTTGAGTATGGCTTGAATTACAGTGATTTGCAATCTGGGGTAACAAACAACTTTTGTTTCATCACAGTTCTTCATTTTTCTGAAAACAACACATGCAATAGATTTTCTACACTTGACAGACATGAAATGTGTTCCATATTTCAATATTACATAAAGCCAAATGTGGTTTTGTGAATTTATATTGTGGACAATTATAGATTGACATAGATTTTTTTTTCTGCAGGCAGTTTTCACGTTTGAGGCAGGCAGAAGATGTGATTCCGGTGAAGGGGTTTTTAAATTCAACACAAAGGAAGTTGAAAAAATTTACCACCTTGTTGGGAGAGTTGTTAAAGAATTGGAATCCAAAAAAGAATGTCGACCATTGAAACCCATCCCTGAGACTTCCACAGGATCTGGCCGAAGAGCATCAAACGTTCAAAGTTTTTCTCAAGAATTATTCAATAAAAAGGCCGAAAGTGGGCATGCATTGAAGAATGAGCAGAACCCTGAGAAAAGTTCAAAAACAGAAAAAAGTAAATTAAATCAAGATGGGAAAGACTATAAATCTGCTTGTGGAGCTGAGCCAAGTGTGGAAACAATTGGTAATACTCCATCTGCAAATGAAAGGAAAGAAGACCCAATCATTTATGCCACTGTCATGCTGTCTAAAGAAAAATCAAAGAAAGAGGACACAAAAAAGTTCACACCTGATCCTACAAAATACAGAGAATGTGGGGAAGATGATGATCCAGAAACAAGTTCAGTTTATGAGAATATTTCTGAGAGAGAATTTCCCTTTTCCCTCAAGGAGGGGTCATCTGTCCTTAAAGGCGTAGAAAAGCCAATTTACCAAAGTTCAGGGGAGAATATTAAAGACAGCGACACATTTTCTGACACAGATTATGTGAACCTAGCAACTGAATTGAGTGAGCAAGATTCAGAAGAGGATTACGATTACGCTATGGTTGAGCAAAAACATGAATTGTATGCAGCTATCATAAGAAAAAAGAATGAAGCAGGAGAGTTTTCCAAGAGCCCTGAAACCTCAAAAGTCACAAAAACAAAGCTACCACCTGGCTTCCATGAGATGCTGTCTGGCCTATATGCTAAACCACCAAGTAATACACGAGAATGCAAATTTGAGAGAAGTAGCAACACACAACAGTGCATGGGAAAGGGTAGATATGATTCTTGAGTGAGGAATAATCTCCAAGTATCCTTGTAATTATTTAGGCATTTGAAAAATTACTCTGCAATATTCAAAATGTTTTATTTTCCAATAAAACTGCATTTAAGGTTTATGTTTGATCCAAAATGAAGCTACCTTTTGTGTCCATTCCTTTATGTGTAGAACAGTGCCACCATTAATAACAGAGTGTAAATATAAGCCATTGCAAACATATTTGATTCATATTAGTGATGAAGATTTATCCTTCCCTTTTTGGAGACCTGTCCAGTGTGTGCTGAAGGTGCTTCAAGATCTGTCCAGACACCTGGATTTTACTGTCAATCTGACTTGAGCTACATTGCTTTGTGGTTTTGTAGGATTCCACATGGTATAATCTGCCATACTATCAATGAATGTCCCTCCAACTGTAACACAATCAGGGAAGAGTGGATTGCTGAATGAAACCAATTGAAACAGGAGCCCATAAATTGTGCCCATGAATATCTTTTAGTAGTTGTGCATCATATGCATGTTGATGAAGTGTTAGTCTTGGTGTAATCTGCTAAGCAAAGATCTTTGCTGCTAAGTACATTCATTGCCACATTTTAACAATCAATGCCTTACCGCACTTACAGGAGTCAGTCAGAATCATCAACGCAAGTGCCCATTGATTCTGACTGGCATCCTCACAGAAAAGGCATACAATGTGAATATATATCAAATAACACACATGAACCTTTCCAAGCTTATTCTGCTCTGTAGCAGATGTCCTCTTTCAGATGAGATGTTAAACAAAGATGGCGCGTGCCCTTTATAAAGACACTTATTTCAGAGCAAGTCAGTGTTGCCTTCAATACAATTCAATAGTCAACATTTGTCTTTCAGCATTATCACAGATGAAAAAACAGAAAAGAGAAAAGGTTAAAAGAGGGAATAGTAGAGGGGAAGTAGTAGTCATAATCTTGCATGAGGATATAATGAGAGGGAAGTAGGTTGTGATCGGGTGGGAATAATTATTGGAAAGGTATTTAAGAATTTAGTGCGAAATGTACACTGGCTCTGCTGCAGTTGCGACAGAGCAAAATGCACAAAGACAAAGGTTGGACAATAATGTGATAACACCAGGTTGGTTTTATGAGTAAAATTAATTTACAGGTAGGCATCTTTATTCAAGTTTGATATTTCTGGAATGTGTTCTGCATATTTGCTGCCACAGAATATCCTGGAATGATTAAGAGAACAGGTCACAAAAAAACTTGGTAATCAATAAAGAGCTAACAGCCTAACAGTGTATGAATATTTAGCTAATCGTGTTCAAAACAAGAACAAGTTCAAAAGATAAAAATGTTAAACAGGTTCCCTGATTCCAGCCTGAATAAATATGACTTATTTGTGATGAAGATGAGTGAGAATCAACTCAACAAATCTGCTTATGGGCAAAATTATGGAAGACTGGCAGGTGTTCAGAAATAAATTTTATGTGATTCAGAACCAGTTTATCGAATTCCATTTACGCAAGGAACCCAGTCATGGACAACTACACCCATAAATTAAAACAAAGAAAATGTGCTTAAGGGGCAAAAACTAACATACAACCCAGTACCTGCTAGCACAACAAAAGATGACAAAATAAATAGTATGAGCTGCATAAAAGTAATGTGAGAAAGAACTTGCAAGAGATATCACAATCACCACAAAACTGTTTGATCAATTATATTAGAAGAGGGTGATCAGGAGGTACATATGCCCAGGTGGTGATATTGCAAATGGAAGTAAGAAAATGACAGATATGTGGCTTGATTATCTAATGTTAGAATTTACAATCGAGAGAGAATAGCATTGCAGACAACCTAAAAAAGTAATACTTATGGCCCTGTCCCACTGTACGAGTTCATTCAAGAGTTCACCCGAGCTTGCCCTGATTCGAACTCGGAGATTTACGGTAATGGCCGCTCGTAGGTACTCGGGGCTCTCGTGGACATTTTTCAACATGTTGAAAAATCTTCATGAGTCTTCCCGAGCTTACCGCATTTCCCGAGTACCTGCCGTTAGCGTTACGAGCCGCTAAGAGACGTCCCGAGCCCCGACGTACCCGTACGTCCATTCTACATGCTTCCACCAGTTTGATTTTTAAAAAATTCGGTAAGCTCCGGTAAAGATGAAGAAAATAATGGTACAACCGAGTAACCAATCCCCGGGATCATATTATTTTCATCTCGGGGGTTTAAGAGGAATAAGATGAGAACATTGCAGAAGTGATTTATTTTATAGTTTATGTTGAATTTGCAAAGTGTGCCTTTAGATTAGAAATGTTTGCCTATATCTTGTTATTTAAAAGAATGTTAAGTGAGAGAAATAAAGAGCAGTTAGTCAACCAACTATCATTATGAAATTACTGAACTCGGTAATCAAAGGCTGGAATGAATGAACATGTTGAACATTTTCAGTTAATGTGAGAGAAGCAGTGTGAATTTGTAAAGTTGGTTCAAAGAACACAGAATAGTACAGAGTAGGAACAGATTCTTTGGCCACAATGCTCTTGCTGCAAATGATTCAGGTTAAATTAGGCTCCTCTGCCTGCATGTAATCAATATCCATCCATTCCCTGCATATCCATGTGCCTGTTTAAAAGCCTAACATCTGCCATGCCTAACATACCCAATAGAACGTTTGAAGTTTTAACCAAGATACTAAACTGAGTTAGTTGCAGTTTATGAAATAGAAATCATTGACTTGGAAAATTGATCAGCAGAAGGAAGAGAATAGGGAATAATTAGCAGGGACTCAAATTGACAAGGGGTTATGACAGGTGGCCTGGAAAGATCAGTGTAGGGATCACAACTTTTCACCATATTTATAAACAGCTCATTTTATGTCAAAAGGTGCATCTAAAGTTTCTGATAAAACAACATTTCAAGCCATTCAGATGGAAGCATTAAATGACGATGAGATAAAAATAAATTGCACAACGTAACCTATTGTGAGCTTATTCAACGCAGTTACTTACTTCCCACTTATGGGACAGAATTACTGGGAGACTTTGATGAAAGTATTAACCTTGTGTTGCTCATGGATATGCCATTGACTCCGTTTTGCCAACTCTACTAACCTAAAGTTTATATACATTATGGCTAGCATCAACAATGGTAAAATGAATCAGTTGCAATGAAACTTGCAACCTTCATTTATTTCTTGGATGATAAGTTGTGTTTCAGGCTCAATTGAATTTCAATAATACCTCAGCAAAGAAGAGGGGAATCAATACCTTATCCATCTGCTGGGTGATATTTTTTCAAAGACTCTTCCATTCGGCAACCTGGCAACTCCCATTCCCACAGTTCAGTCTCAAGTTAATCAACACCATGGTCTCTTCAAGGTATCCCACAAGAACTGAAACATTATGCGCATCTTCCATCCCCCAACCACGCAGTGGCTTTGCAATGGTGTCTAGTCATCGTATCAAACATATTTCTGAAGTATCTCACTCTCCATACATTTCTCCATATATATTTGCAAATTGCTACATCTTCTCAGAACTGAGGATGACTTGCTTCCATTTTGGTTGTGTGAGTTATAAGATGGTTAAGGGAGCCAATGTGGGAATGACAGACTCTTCCACAAATGGGGCAGGAGGCTGGATAGTTTGTGAGGTGAAGACACTCCTTCTGCCAGGTATTCAGGGCTTTTGTGTCCTGATGCATGGCCTTAGGTTCTTAATACCATTGCCATATACTCCCTCTCTACTTTGATCATGAGCCAGAGACTACTAGGAGGCAGCAGAGATGTTGCACTTTTTCAGCTTTGGGCATAATACTGTATACAGTTTCTTTTTAATTTATATTGTGCAGTTCTTTTATGCACGTGATGTTTCCCCATTCATTTTCCATCCATTTGATGTTTTTCAATCAATAACTAGATCCAAGGTGTTTTTCCATGAGGCATGAGCATCAGAAAAATAAGATTTAAAGATCTGTAAGCATCATCCGTTAAATAGCAACTTTCGGTTAATTAGAGATGCTGATCACTCGGAGGTATTGATACCACAAAGTATGTCTGTTATACAGGGGTGAACATTTCCATTACTGCATAATTAAAGACATACAGTGCCCTCCATAATGTTTTGAGAGGAGAGGAGGGGAGGAGAAGGGAAGGGTGGGGAGGAGAAAGAGGGGAGAAGAGGGAAGGAGAGGGTAGGAGAGATGAGGAGAGGGGAGGAGGGGATGAGTGGAGGGGAGGAGAGGAACTGTACAAGATCCAAAGCACACCACCTCATCTGTGAAACACGGTGGTGGGCGGGGCATGTATGTCTGCTGAAGATACTGGCTCACATCTTCATTGATGATACAACTGCTGATGGTAGCAGCATAATGAATTCTGTATAGACACATCCTATCTGCTCGTTCAAACAAATGCCTCAAAACTCATTGGCTGGCGGTTCATTCGACAGCAAGACAATGATCCTAAACATATTGTTAAGGCAACAAAGGAGTTTTTCAAAGCTAAGAAAATTGTCATTTCTTGAGTGGTCAAATCAATTACCCGATCTGAACCCAATTGAGCATGCCTTATATATGCTGAAGAGAAAACTGAAGGGGTCTAGCCCCCAAAACAAGCATAAGCTAAAGATGGCTGCAATACAGGCCTGGCAGAGCATCACCAGAGAAGACACCTAGCAACTGGTGATGTCCATGAATCGCAGACTTCAAGCAGCCATTGATGCAAAGGATATGCAACAAATTACAAAACATGATTACCTTCATTTACATGACATTGCTGTGTCCCAAAGATTATGGTGCCCCGAAATGGGGTGACTATGTATAAACACTGCTGTAATTTCTACATGGTGAAACCAAAATGTATAAAAATGGCCTTTAAAAAAAAAATCTGACATCTTGCACTTTAACCACATGTGAATTAATTGTAGGTTAATTTGCTTTGGTGATAAATTGTCCCTACTGTGAAAGGGAAAAAGGTTAACCAGGGAGAGAATAGGACCCCCAACGAATCAAAGCAGTCAACTCTGTGTAGAACCATAGGACATGGGCAAAGTCCTCAATGGATATTTCTCCTCTGTTTTTACTGAGGTGATGAAGGTCCTGACGCATATGTAGATAGACTAATTTCTTGAGCCTGATTAGATATTAATGATTTGGACAAGGGGATTGAACAAAGGACAAAGGACATTATCGTCACATACACCAATTGGTGCAGTGAAATTTGAGTTACCATACAGCACACAAATAAGATAAACACAACACTATAGAGTTTAACATAAAACATGGCTTTGTGGCCAAGTTTGTGGATGATACGAAAATAGGTGGAAGGGCAGGTAGTGTAGAGAAAGCAGGGACTCTGCAGAAGGACTTGGACAGGTTCACATGACCTTTGATATATACGAGGACACTGTGGGAAGCTGGAGAGGAAATTGCAGGTGCTCTGACAGAGATTTAAGAGTCGTCATTAAATACGGATAAGGTGCCGGAAGACTGGAGAGTGGCAAATCTTGTGCCTAAATTAATGACTGGCTACAGGGAATAGCTTGAGAACTACAGGCCAGTGAGCCCGAGCCTGTGGTCGGAACGTTAGTAGAGAGTAAGGCATTTGACAAGGTTCCACATGGTAGGCTGCTCTGAGAGGTTAGAGTGCATAAGATCTAAGTAGAGTTGAGGACGCTGCTGCTCAACTTCAGGATTGCTTTGAGCGCACCCAGTGGGATCTTTTTGCAAATCAGGACATAACAGACTACACATCCACAGTCATGTTCTACATACAGAACTGCATCAATAACGTCACTATCGACAGAGAGGTTAGGTGTTATCCAAATAGCAAACCATGGATGACCAGTGAGGTCACGAAGCTGCTGAGGGAACGCAACTCAGCCTTTGGATCTGGCAATGATCAACTGTACAGCACTGCCAGATACAAACTGAAGAGAGCCACCAAAGAGGCAAAGGCAGCCTATGGAAGAAGACTAGAGGGACACTTTAATGAGAGGGACCCCCGGCGTGTTTGGCAAGGTATCCAGCAACTTACCAACTACAAGGGTAACAGGGGGTTAACCACCAGCAGCAGTAGTAACTTGCTGGCTGAGGAGCTTAACCACTTTTTCGCCCGTTTTGAGCTGAGTAAGGCGGAGCCTGTGCCTGCAGCCGCGTCCAGCACTGACGACCTGGCATTCACTGTGAGCACAGAGGATGTCAGGAGAGTACTCCACAGCGTCAACCCCAGGAAAGCTGCTGGCCCAGATGGCATCCCAGGGAGAGTACTGCAGGATTGTGCAGACCAGCTGGCGGAGGTATTCAGCGACATCTTTAACCTCTCTCTGTCAACATGCACTGTCCCTAAATGCTTCAAGACTGCCACCATTGTGCCTGTTCCGAAAAAAACTTCTATCACCAGCTTGAACGACTACAGACCTGTTGCTCTCACTTCAACTGTGATGAAGTGCTTTGAGAGACTGGTCCTGGCCCACATTAAATCCTCACTCCCACCCACCCTGGATCAACATCAGTTTGCATACAGAGCCAACAGGTCAACAGAAGACGCCATCAACATGGCTCTACATTCTGCACTGACTCACCTGGAGCGCCCCAGCTCATATGTGAGGATGTTGTTTGTAGATTTTAGTTCTGCATTCAATACCATCATCCCCAGCAGAATGGTGGACAAACTGTTTGACCTGGGTGTAAATGCCAATACATGCAGATGGATCAAGGACTTCTTAACAGACCGCCCACAGACTGTCAGGATGGGGTCCAATCACTCCCCAGTCCTGACGCTCAGCACAGGGGCGCCACAAGGCTGTGTGCTGAGTCCTATTCTCTACACAATCTACACTCATGACTGCACACCGACACACATCACAAACCGGATCATTAAGTTTGCAGATGACACGACTGTGGTGGGGCTGATAAATAACAACGATGAGTCTGCCTACAGAGATGAAGTCCAAAAACTGACTGTCTGGTGCACTGCCAATAACCTGGCACTCAACTCAACCAAAACAAAAGAACTAGTTATTGACTTCAGGAGGAGGAGAGAAGAACCTGCTCCTCTTTACATCAAAGGAGACATGGTGGAGAGAGTCACTGACTTTAAGTTTCTGGGCACATACATCTCCCAGGACCTTACATGGACAGTGAACACCATCACTCTCGTAAAGAAGTCACAGCAGCGGCTATATTTCCTGAGGACTCTGCGGAGAGCAAACGTTTCACAGCAGCTGCTGCTGTCCTTCTACCGGTGCGCCGTGGAAAGTATCCTCTCCTATGGCATCCTGGTGTGGTTTGCTAGCTGCACTGTGGCTGGAAGGAAGGCACTACAGAGAGTTATTAAAACAGCACAGAGCATCATAAACACTCAACTACCCTCCCTGGAAGACATTTACAAGGCCCGATGTTTACGCCGGGCGAGAAACATCACACAGGACTCATTCCACCCTGCCAACCACCTTTTCACTCTGCTGCCCTCTGGGAGGCGATACGGGTCTTTGAAGGCCCGCACTTGCAGACTAACTAACAGTTTCTACCCACGTGCCATTAGAGAACTTAACTCAAACAGATAACTCTACGGGCAACACTACATAAAAATTTGTCTGCTAGAATGTGCAATATAATGTGCATTTTTTATTATCTATTATCTATTAGCCCAAGTGGGAGGAGAGTTCTCAGTGAGTCAGAGGGGGAGAGCAGTTAAAAAGGAGAGGCAAAGCATAGGCAGACTTCACTCAGTCTTCCCGTGGATTTTGAAGCAACAGCAACAAAGAGAAGCAGGAGAAAGCACTGATTGGCTCTAGCCCAAGTGGGAGGAGAGTTCTCAGTGAGTCAGAGGGGGAAAGCAGTTCCTCAAAACTGAGGAATTTGGTTTGTAAATTAGGCAATTGAACAGTCAATATAAGCAAGGCAGCTCTTGGGGAGCGGCCTTGTGAGGGAAGTGCCCGGTGAGTAAAGTGTGAGTCTTTGGCTCGAGTCTTCGGCGAGGAGGCTGCGCAAAATACTGGATAGGGCGAGACCGAGGCAAAAGAAGATGTCAAGCAAGCTGATGCAGTGTGATGCTTGCAGTATGTGGGAGGTCAAGGACACTGCTGGTGCCTCTGGATGCTACAAATGTGAGAAGTGCATCCAGGTACAGCTCCTGAAGGACCGTGTTGGGGAACTGGAGAAACAAGTGGATGACCTCAGGTTCATTCGAGAAACTGAGTCGTTTCTCGACAAGTCCTTCAGTGAGATTGTTACACCCAAGGCACTAGAAGAGAGAAGGTGGGTGACGGTGAGAAAGGGAGGAAAACATGGGATGCAAAGGTCCCCGGGTGTTGTACCTCTTGTGAACAGGTTCACCCACGTGGAAGCTGCCGGGACAGAAGACGGTATCCCACTGAGCGGCGGACTGGCTTGCCAAACAAAAAGGGCTGATGAGCCAAACCCACAGAGGCCAAAGTCGGGCAACGCCATTGTAGTTGGAGACTCCATTGTGAGAGGTACGGACAGGGGTTTTTGCGGCAACAGACGGGATTCCAGGATGGTGTGCTGCCTTCCTGGTGCCAGGATCCAGGATGTTACGGACAGAGTGCAGACAATCCTCAAGGGCGAAGGTGACCAGCCGGAAGTGGTCGTGCATGTTGGCACAAATGATGTTGGAAAGAAGGAGATGAATTTTTTGCAGCGGGACTTCAGAGAGCTCGGAAAAATGCTGAAAAGCAGGACTTCCAGGGTTGTTATCTCCGGTTTGCTTCCAGTTCCTCGTGCTGGCGAGAGCAGGAACAGGGAGATATGGGACCTGAATGTGTGGCTGAGGAACTGGTGCAGGGGGCAGGGATTTAGATTCTTAGATCACTGGGATTTTTTTTATAGTAAGGGGGAACTGTACAAAAGGGACGGATTGCATCTTAACAGGTGGGGGACCAGCATTCTGGCCGGCAGGTTTGCCACTGCTACACGGATGGTTTTAAACTGAATAAGGGGGGTGGGGTATCAAATGGGATAGTCGAGGACGGAGTTAGAGGGAAAGAGAGTAAAGCGATGGTTAATGACCCCAGAATTAACGGGGAAGAAAGCTCACAAAGGGATAGGAGAGTATGGCCAAGTGTAATAGGGATCGATGTGAAAGGGGCCACTTGTCAACATAATTGTATAAGGAGTAAGAGTGTTGTAAAAACAAGCCTGAAGGCTTTGTGTCTCAATGCGAGGAGCATTCGTAATAAGGTGGATGAGTTGAAAGTGCAGATAGCGATAAATGACTATGCTATAGTTGGAATCACGGAGACTTGGCTCCAGGATGACCAAGGCTGGGAGCTGAACATCCAGGGATATTCAATATTCAGGAGGGATAGACGAAAAGGAAAAGGAGGTGGGGTAGCGTTGCTGGTGAGAGAGGAGATTAATGCAATAGAAAGGAAGGACATTAGCGTGGAGGATGTGGAATCGATATGGGTAGAGCTGCGAAACTCTAAGGGGCAGAAAACGCTAGTGGGAACTGTGTACAGGCCACCTAACAGTAGTATTGGAGTTGGGGATGGCATCAAACAGGAAATTAGAAATGCGTGCAACAAGGGTAACACGGTTATAATGGGTGACTTCAATCTGCATGTAGATTGGGTGAATCAAATTGGCAGGGGTGCTGAGGAAGAGGATTTCCTGGAATGTATGCGGGATAGTTTTCTCAACCAACATGTGGAGGAACCAACGAGAGAGCAGGCTATTCTAGACTGGGTATTGAGTAATGAGGAAGGGTTAGTTAGCAGTCTTGTTGTGCGTGGCCCCTTGGGCAAGAGTGACCATAATATGGTTGAGTTCTTCATTAGGATGGAGAGTGACAAAATTAAGTCAGAAACAAGGGTTCTGAACTTGAACAAAGGTAACTTTGAAGGTATGAGATGTGAATTGGCCAAGATAGACTGGCAGGTGATTCTTAAAGGGTTGACAGTGGATGTGCAATGGAAGGTATTTAAAGACTGCATGGATGAAGTACAAAAGTTGTTCATACCAGTTTGGCAAAAGAATAAATCGGGGAAGGTGGTGCATCCATGGATAACAAGGGAAATCAGGGATAGTATAAAAACAAAAGATGAGGCATACAAATTTGCCAGAAAAAGCAGCCTACCGGAGGACTGGGAGAAATTCAGAATCCAGCAGAGGAGGACAAAGGGCTTAATTAGGAAAGGGAAAATAGATTATGAAAGGAAACTGGCAGGGAACATAAAAACTGACTGCAAAAGTTTTTATAGATATGTAAAGAGAAAGAGACTAGTTAAAACAAATGTTGGTCCCTTGCAGTCAGAAACAGGTGAATTGATCATGGGGAACAAGGACATGGCAGACCAATTGAATAACTACTTTGGTTCTGTCTTCACTAAGGAAGACATAAATAATCTGCCGGAAATAGCAGTGGAACGGGGGTCAAATAAGATGGAGGAACTGAGTGAAATCCAGGTTAGCCGGGAGGTGGTGTTGGGTAAATTGAACGGATTGAAGGCCGATAAATCCCCAGGGCCAGATAGTCTGCATCCCAGAGTACTCAAGGAGGTAGCCACAGAAATAGTGGATGCATTAGTGATAATTTTTCAAAATTCCTTAGATTCTGGAGTAGTTCCTGAGGATTGGAGGGTAGCTAATGTAACCCCACTTTTTAAAAAAGGAGGGAGAGAGAAAGCGGGGAATTACAGACCAGTTAGTCTAACATCGGTAGTGGGGAAACTGCTAGAGTCAGTTATTAAAGATGGGATAGCAGCGCATTTGGAAAGTGGTGAAATCATTGGACAAAGTCAGCATGGATTTACGAAAGGTAAATCATGTCTGACAAATCTGATAGAATTTTTCGAGGATGTAGCTAGTAGAGTGGATAAGGGAGAACCAGTGGATGTGTTATATCTAGACTTTCAGAAGGCTTTCGACAAGGTCCCGCATAAGAGATTAGCATACAAACTTAAAGCACACGGTATTGGGGGTTCAGTATTGATGTGGATAGAGAACTGGCTAGCAGACAGGAGGCAAAGGGTAGGAGTAAACGGGTCCTTTTCAGAATGGCAGGCAGTGACTAGTGGGGTGCCGCAAGGCTCAGTGCTGGGACCCCAGCTATTTACAATATATATTAATGATTTGGACGAGGGAATTCAATGCAACATCTCCAAATTTGCAGATGATACCAAGCTGGGGGGTATAGTTAGGTGTGAGGAGGATGCTTGGAGGCTGCAGGGTGATTTGGATAGGCTGAGTGAATGGGCAGATGCATGGCAGATGCAGTACAATGTAGATAAATGTGAGGTTATCGACTTTGGTGGCAAAAACATGAGGGTAGACTATTATCTGAATGGTGGCAGATTAGGTAAGGGGGAGATGCAACGAGACCTGGGTGTCATAGTACACCAGTCATTGAAAGTAGGCATGCAGGTGCAGCAGGCAGTGAAGAAAGCAAATGGTATGTTAGCATTCATAGCGAAAGGATTTGAGTATAGGAGCAGGGAGGTTCTACTGCAGTTGTACAGGGTTTTGGTGAGGCCACACCTGGAGTACTGCGTACAGTTTTGGTCTCCAAATCTGAGGAAAGACATCCTTGCCATAGAGGGGGTACAGAGAAGATTCACCAGACTGATTCCTGGGATGTCAGGACTTTCATATGAGGAAAGATTGGATAGACTCGGTTTGTACTCGATGGAATTTAGAAGATTGAGGGGGGATCTTATAGAAACCTACAAAATTCTTAAGGGGTTGGACAAGCTAGATGCTGGAAGATTGTTCCCGATGTTGGGGGAGTCCAGAACAAGGGGTCACAGTCTAAGGATAAGGGGGAATTCCTTTAGGACCGAAATGAGGAAAACATTCTTTACACAGAGAGTGGTGAGTCTCTGGAATTCTCTGCCACAGAAGGTAGTTGAGGCCAGTTCATTGGCTATATTTAAGAGGGCGTTAGATGTGGCACTTGTGGCTAAAGGGATCAGGGGGTATGGAGAGAAGGCAGGTACGGGATACTGAGTTGGATGATCAGCCATGATCAGATTGAAAGGCGGTGCAGGCTCGAAGGGCCGAATGGCCTACTCCTGCACCTATTTTCTATGTTTCTATGTTTCTATTACTTATTTTATGCATTGATCTTGTAGTAAATGTAAATGTAAGACTAAATGGTTGTTTGTGTTATTGTGTTTTTGTTCTTTTTTTAAACTTTTTATCCCGTGTCTTTTATTGTTTACCATTGAAGGGGATGCACATGAAATTTCGTTGTACAGTTGATGTGCAATGACAAATAAACGTATTCGATTTTTGATATGATTTGAGATAGCTGAATGGACAGAAAATTGACTTTTTGGAAGGAAACAGAGGGTGATGGTGGAAGGTTATTTTTCAGACTGGAGGCCTATGACTTGTGGTGTAACCCAGGATTCGGTGCTGGTCCCATTGCTGTTTGCCACCTGTATCAATGATATGGACAAGAACCAACAAGGCATAATTAGCGTCTGCAGATGACACCAAAGTGGGTGGTATTGTAGATAGTGAAGATGGTTGTCAAAATTTGCAGCAGGATTTTGATTGTTATACAGAGAAAAGTGAGGTTTGCATTTTGGGAAGTCTACCAAGGGCAAGACCTAAACAGTGAATGGTAAGGCTCTGGGGAGTGTTGTAGAGCAGAGATATCTAGGAGTGCAGGAACACAGTTAATTGAAAGTAGCGTCGCAGGTAGATGGGGTGGTCAAAAGGGCGTTTGACACATTGGCCTTCATCAGTCAGAGCATTGAGCATAGTAGTTAGAAGGTCATGTTACCGTTATATAAAGACACTAGTGATGACACATTTAGGGTATTGTGTTTAGATGTAGGTAAACTGGAAAGGGCTCAGAGAAGATTTATGAGGATGTTGCCAGGACTCGAGGGCCTGAGCTACAGGGAGAGGTTGGGCAGGCTAGGACTTTATTCGTTCGAGTGCATGAGGTAAGGGGTGATCTTTCAGATGTATACAAAATTATGAGAGGAATAGATTGGGTAAATGCAGTTTTTTGTCCAGAGTGGGGCAATTGAGAGGATATAGGTTTAAGATGAGGGGGCAAAGGGATAAGATGGGCAGCTTGATCCATAAACCTAGCACCCTTTGTGTAAAAAAAGTTTTAAATGGGAACCTGAGGGGTAACTTTTTTTATACAAAGGGTGGCAGGTTTATGGATCAAGCTGCAGGATGAGGTAGTTGAACAGGTACTATTGCAACATTTAAGAAACATTTAGACAGGTATATGGATAGGATAGATTTAGATAGATAAGGGCCAAATGCAGGCAGGTTTGACTAGTGTAGATGGGGCATGTTGGTCAGCATATGCTAGTTGGACCGAAAGGCCTGTTTCCACGCTGTATGACTACCTATGAACTTGGTGCCCTTCCATATTTCTCCCCTCTACTATAATCGGTCTAAAAAAATATCTTTATCCGAAACATCACCTATCCATGTTCTCCTAAGATGCTGCTTGACCCGCTGAGTTACTCCATCACTTTGTGTATTTATAAGTATATTTGACTGACTCACATTTATTTGCAGTCAGGATATCTAGGCCACTATTTTTAAAGTTCAGGACACTGGGAAAACATCCCAATGATAACGAAGGTAAGTCAAACATTGGAATAAGTATAAAACTGATATAGTCGAACTAATATACTCTTGGACAGTAGGATATACTGTCGGAGGCTGTTATTTTGGTGCACTGGTATTACTACACCTAGAGGCTGAAGTAGTATTGTGCAGGTACTTTTTATAATTAATTGCTGTAAAAAGCATATTCTATGCAAGCTTCCCTATGAACGATATATTGTCACGCAGGTCATGGGCATCAGTGGTCTGGTCACCACTGCTGGTTTGCTCGTTCCTAATTTTCCCTAACTTGCTAAGTAATTTCAGGGGGCAATTAAGTGGTTCTGTAGGTCTGGGGTCATTTATGGGTTAAATTATATAAGAATAACTGGACATTTGTTTAAACTGAAAAGTAAGTGGATTTTAACATCAGTGTGTCGTCATGCATTTTGATAGCAGGAATAAAAGCGTAGATTATTTTCTAAATGGGGAGAGGATTCAGAAATCGAAGGTGCAAAGGGACTTGGGAGTGCTGGTGCAGGATTAACAAAAGGTTTATTTATATGTTGCATCGGCAATAAGGAAGCCAAATGCAATGTTAGTATTTATTTCAAGAGGACAAGAATATAAAAACAGGGATGTAATGCTGAGGCTTTATAAGTCCTCACAATACTCTGAACTCGGAAGAAGGGTCTGGATCCGAAACGTCACCTATTCCTTCGCTCCATAGATGCTGCCTCACCCGCTGAGTTTCTCCAGCATTTTCGTCTACCTTTATAAGGCACTGGACAGACCACATTTGCTGTATTGTAAGCATTTTTGGGCCCTATATCTGAGGAATGATGTGCTGGTATTGAAGAGGGTCCTGAGGGGATTTACGAGAATGATCCTGGGGATGATAGGGTTAACATATGATGAGCATTTTACAGCTCTGGGCCTGTACTCCTTCGAGTTTAGAAGGATGAGGGGTCACTTCATTGACATTTACCGGATAGAGTGGATGTGGAGAGAATGTTTCCACTAGAGGGAGAGTCTCGAACCAAAGGGCATAGGCTCAGAATAAAAGAAAATATCTTGAGAAATATCTTGCAAAATTTCTTTAGTCAGAAGGTGGTGAATCTGTGGAATTTATTGCCACTGATTGCTGTTAAGGCCAAGTCATTGGGTAATAGCATGGCAAGCAGGAGAATGTGGTTGAGCGGGAAAGATAGATCACCCATGATTGAATGGCAGAGTCGACTACTTCTGCTCCTATGACATATGAACTTATGAAGTTGTATTCAGTTCAATGGGCCAAACCACTGGATAGTAAGCAAGAAACTGAACCACTAATGCAGGGCAGCTCGGAATTTGCTTTAATACTGAATCCAGAGGATAGCATTCCCTCTCACACTGTCGAGTCTTGGCCTAGATTTTTATGCTGGCTCAGGACTCATGTGCTGCAACTTATACCTCGGTCTGACCAATAGGATTCCTTCCATCTGTGATTTTCCTGCCACTGTATTATTTTACTGACTTCCAACTGAAATTAGAATATTGAATACATAAGATATAATAATTGACCAATTTCAAAATTTGAAGCATAGATGGAGGATCTTGGTCAGCATGGGCTAGTTGTGTTGAAGGGCCTGTTTCCATGCCGTTTGACTACTTGAATTATGTTTGCACAGTTCTGAGTTCAAACATGTTGCTGAGAATTTATAATATCACAAAACATATATCTTTTGTTGATATTACCACCCTGCACTATAACCGCACTTCTAGAACTATCATATTTCCGTTCACACCCATGCAATTTCACCACACCTTGGCTTTATACCAATCAATTATTTGCAATCAATCTATGCATATGATGTCTCTTGCCTACTTGGGAGGTTCCACATGCTGATTGCCTAACCTATTAGGTCCGGCTTCATATTCCCCATCTAATGAATGATCATGAATTCATGCACTGCATTGCTACCCATACTGATCACTACATCAACTTCAATGGAAAGAGCTACCAACAAAACAGCATTTAATTAAGATAGTCATGCTGCTGCCTCATAGCGCTAAAGATCTAGGTTCAATCCTGACTACGGGTGCTGTCTGTGTAGAGCTTGTCCATTCTTCCAGTGACTGCGTGTTTCTCCAGGTGCTCCGGTTTCATCCCGCATTTCAAACACATAGATTTTTAGGTTAATTGGATTCTGTAAATTACCAGTGTGTCGGATGCAAAAGTGGAATAACAGAACTATGTGGGCGATCCATGGTCAGTGTGGACTCGGTGGGCCGAATGGCCTGTTTCAACGCTGTATCTCCAAACTAAACTAAACTAAACTCATGTCCTTAAAGGTACACTTGCATCCGTACAGTTTTGCAATGGATTTATAAATTGTTGACCTTTCCCACAAGAGGAAAATAGAAACCCACAACCATTATGCACATACTTTCTAAAATATACCATAGCTAGTCCCATTATTCATCACAACCTTCAAATTAAAATTCAACTTGTGAAGCAACAGATATTGCGTTTAACATAATACAGGAATATAAACAGTACAAAGCTATGCTTTTGCAATGATTTCCAAATAGTCAATACAAAGAATGCTTTTCATTTAAAGCAACCTTCCCTCTGATAATTGCTGTTAATTGTTTTGAATTGTGAAACACTATCAGGAATTCAAACCAGCACATACCTTTGTGCATTATGAAACATCATCAAACGCAAACATTTTTACTGGTTCATAGATTGAATTTTGAGGTGAGTGCATCCTCAAAAATATGTCTGTGACAGCGTTCACACTTATAATGGTACTTTCTGTGTCAATGTTCAAATGTATCTTATTCTAATTTTTGAGGAAGTCCAGAAATTAAGTCAATTAATGGAAACTGCATTTCACCTCTGGAGGCTATTAGGATTCTTCGTCATACATGTTAGTTGTCTATACTTGAAAATAGTTAACAACTTACTAGTTTTGTCTGCCATATGGCATCCAACCACATACTCAGGCAGGAATCACATCATGCAAAACAAGGGTTGCGTAATTATGCTTGTCTCTGCATGGCCATCTGGTAGTCTTTTTTTACACCACATAGTAAATTATTTCAAACTTGCAACAAGCTGCCAATAATAATGAATCTTAACCTGTTCCTATAGTTTTCTTATAAGAAATCTGGAAAACAAAGTATATTTTAAAATTCCTTCCACTGTTCTACATGTCTGAACATTTCAAGAACTTTCATGCGCAATAGCTTGTTTTAGGAAGTCGGAGGAGATTCTTAAAGCAATCATACATTTCTAACAGTTTGTTTACAGGTAGTTCATCTTAAAATATGTGAACATTTTTAGTTTCTACCAAACCCATTGTATAGCAAAACATGTTCTTGCAAGTAAAATTGGCCAGAGCTCCAAAACATAATGTTTGATTATTATGTTCTATTAAGTGATTTAAATGGTGTATAATTAATTGAGAAACTGGTAATTTACGTTAGTTACATTACTTGTTATTAATTGGTGCAAGGTTAGAAAAACTGTTAAAATGAGAAAAGCTTTTCACTGTACCTCGTACACGTTACATTAGTTAAACTGAACTGAGGATTGAAAAGATTATCTGTAAATTCTGCAACTCACACCGTAAACACACAGAGGAACTAAAGGAACAGTTAAAGTAAACAAAAACTTGAAAGCTGGCTTCATTCTGAGCTTTTCTAGTTTTTCTTCTGCCCTTTGACAATATCCATTACACCCAGACCAGCTTCACGTGGACACCCTTGGACAGCCATCTATGAAGCTTTTTATCTCTAACTGCTGGTGAGACATCAACCGTCTTCACTGTTCTACTCCATTACCTACTCTAATCTCACCCCCTACAAATTTCAAGCCCTCCGTTCACTTTGCAAGAATCCCGATTTTAACATCAAACCCACCGACAAGGGAGTCTGGTGGGCTGACCTCTACTGTGCTGAAGTCAGACGCCAGATCTTGGACACTTCCTCATATCCACCCCTCGACCATGAGCCCACAGATGAGGCCAAGCCATTATCTCCGAGACTATCTTTGATTTCATCACCTCCTGTGATTATCCCTGTTGTATTTTCACCGTCCCTGTGACCTTCCCCTTTCCGATACAGAATGGTCAGTCCTCAAAAGAGGCCTTAACTTAGTGTTCCACTGCCCACACATCAACGAGTTCTCCATTCGCCATGACTTCTCTTCCGTCGCTTCCACCTCCATGCTTTCTGCTGTGTGAAGGAGTCCTCACCGACCAGTGATGACCCCTTCTCCCATCTCCAACATTCCACCTCCTCTTGGACTCCCCAGGACGGCCATATATCCTCTCTAAACTTTATCATCTCCAACTGCTGGTGAGACAGCAACTGGATTGACTGTTCTATTCCCCCTACCTACTCTAATCTCACCCCCTTCGAACCTTCCAGAACAGCCTACCATGCAAAAACTTGTCAAATTCTAGCTTTGCCTTGATGTCCATGTCAGCTTGATGTCCATTTCACCCACTTTGGATATTTTTCTGTGATTTGTCTAGTTGTTATTGAATGCGCAGACATAAGGATTTGGCTACATGATGTAATCCAGATTATGCATATGCACTTGTATGGTCAAGCCTTTGGTGGGTTGATCTTATTCTATTGTACCCACAGTTAAAGTTACTCCCACTGCAGTGATGTCAGTTTGCTAAACCAGAATTACCAAAAATGTATTCTTCGCTGTTGAATACAATTTCCTCTATAATTAACATGCTATAGCTATATGTGATCAAACATATAATTGTATGGATATCCTGATTTACTTAAATGTACAACACAGAATCATTGACATATGAGAATGCAGATGCTGGAAATGTCTGCACATTCAATAACAAGTAGACAAATCAGAGCTGCCAAGAAAAAATACTCTGAGAAGTTGAGGAGCAAGTTCTCAGCTAGTGACTCTTCTTCAGTTTGGAAGGGCTTGCAAGAAATTACCAGCTACAAGAGGAAAGCCCCGCGCTCTTTGGACAATCGTCAGCTGACCAATGACCTGAATGAGTTTTACTGCAGGTTTGAAAATCAGAAACATACCCCTGGTACCCCCTCCCCCCCACCTCAACCAACACAGCCAGACCCCAGTCTACAAAGAATGGACCCTGCACCCTCTCCTTCCCATTCACCACTTCACACCTACTTAAGGCAGGACTCCAGTATGAAAAGACTGGACCATTTCCCACCCCAACCAACACTTCACACCCACACACAGCCTGACCTCAGTCTGCAAAGACTGGGCCTTTCTACACCAACCCCCCTCCAATCACCACTTCACACCCAATCCTCCACACCCTCTGTGCTGCACAACATAACTTATCCAATATCAACAATAAAAATAGAGGAGGTGGAGAGGCTTTTCAGAGGACAAAAGAGCCGGAAATCTCCAGAACCTGACAATGTTTCCCCCTCTACTCTTAAACTCTGTGCCAAACAGCTGGCACAGGTGTATAACAGACATTTTTGACCAGTCCCTGCAAACATGTACTGTCCCTGCCTGCTTCAAAGTCTCCACTATTGTCCCTGTACCGAAAAAGGCAAGGATTACTTGTCTTAATGACAACAGGCCTGTCGCACTGACCTCTGTAGTCATGAAGACACTCGAAAGGCTGGCCATGCTGAAAAATATCACAAACTCCCTGCTGGACCCTCTGCAGTTTGCATATCAGGCCAATTGATCTGTGGATGATGCAGTCAACCTGGGGCTGCACTTCATCCTACAGCACCTAGACTGCCAGGGGACCTATGCGAGGGTCCTGTTTGTTGATTTTAGCTCTGCATTCAACACCATTGTGCCAGAGCTACTACACTCCAAACTTTCCAAGTTGACTGTGCCTGAACCCCTCTATCAGTGGCTAACCAACTTCCTGACAGGCAGGAAGCAGCATGTGAGGATGGGAAAGCACATCTTGGACCCGCAAATGCTCAGCATAGGAGCACCGCAAGGCTGCGTACTCTCCTCTCCTCTCTCTACACCTTCACAGCACCTCTGTCAAGTTTCTCAAGTTTGCGGACGAAACAACCCTGATTGGACATATCGAGGAAGGGGAGGAATCTGCCTACAGACAGGAAGTGTCACAGCTGGCGTCCTGGTCAACCTAGAGCTCAATGCTCTTAAGACAGTGGAATTGATTGTAGACTAGGAGAGCTCCCCCTCCCCTCACCCCACTCAATATCAACAACACCACAGTCACATCTGTGGAGTCTTTTAAGTTCCATCATCTCCAAGGACCTTAAGTGGGGGGCTATCATCGACTCCAGTCAAAAAGGCACAACAGAGGATGTACTTCCTGCGGCAGCTGAGGAAGCACAATCTGCCACAGGCAATGATGGTCCAATTCTACACGGCCATCGTAGAGTCTGTTCTCACCTTCTCCATCATGGTCTAGTTTGGCTTAGCCACCTAGCACGACACCTGGAGGCTGCAGCGAATCGTCCGATCAGCAGAGAAGATTATTGGCTGCAACCTTCCCTCCATTGATGAACTGTACATTGCAAGGGCCAGGAAATGAACGGGCAAGATCATCTCTGACCCTCTCACCCTGGCCACAAACTCTTTGAATCACTTCCCTCTGGAAGGCGACTTCGGATTGTCAAAGCTGCCACAGCCAGACATAAAAACAGTTTTTATCCACGAGTAGTTGCTCTACTCAACAGCCAGAAATCTGTAGCCTCCCTTTGATCTGGTATTTTGTTGGTTCACATGCTTGACCAATGGTGCTTTATCATTAATGTTTTATTATTATTAATGTTTAGTGTTTTCTGAGTCATTCGTAACTGTCACTGTATGTCATGTTGTTACTTGTGGGCGGAGCACCAAGGCAAATTCTTTATATGTGAATAATTGGCCAATAAACTTACTTACACAAATCACAGAGAAATATCCAAAGTGGGTGAAATCGAGATTAAGCTGACAAAGGAAAAGTTAGGCATTTGACAAACTGTTGGATGAACTCAGCAGGTCAGGCGGCATCTGTGGAGGGACATTGACACAGGACGTTTCAGGTTGGGACCATTCAAGGAATTGTGCTTCATGTTCCTTCATGCGAAGTGCAAGCACATGTCATTTGTCAACCTTAAATAAAGTCTCCACCCACCTTTTTGCCCTATATATGTGTCCAGTTAGATCTTTGATGATGCTTTAATACGTTGATGTTTTGGATTCTATATCTCTATACTATTCAACACAAGTGAAGCTTTTCTAAGCTTTGTATCCAGTTGAATACACGCACGTGTTGACGTGCCAGAGCTTTCCACGACCATATCATCAAGGCTATAATTGTACGATGATGTAGTGGAGTGAATGGGAGCTGCAGTCGTGCTATTATACTAATGACATGAATTAGTACATTCAAATAATGTTGGTATAAATCAACATTCGTACACACGAAGGGTTCCGACCCGAATCGTCCCCTATTCCTTGTCTCCAGAGAGGCTGGAACATTTTATGTCTAATTACGGTCTAAACCAACATCTGGAGCTCCTTCCTATTTTATAGATCTTCCCTCTTTTAAGTAATTTTACGATCATGTGCTGAAGATAACACAAAAGAGTAAATGTCTGTTTGTATCTCCGTGCTAAGAAAGATATGTGTAATAGTAATACGAACCTGCGGAACGTTTGTGTCGCGCCGGGAGTTTCCCCACCGGATGGCGCAAGAGGCGGCACCAGTCGCCCGCCAGCGTGTAGGAACCAGAGATCCTGCAGCGGATCTTTGGTCGGAACTTTTCCCATCGCGGCCCATCCGGGGCCGGATCCTCGCATCTGCCGGCGACCCGGGACTCGGCCTCGTCCCCCCCCCCCCCCCCCCCTGCCCGCCCGCCCACTCCGGCACTCGGCACACCTGGCCCCAGGCCTCGGCCTTCCCGCCCACCGGCCCGGGCACTGAACACGGTTTAGATCCCGTCCCGGGGGTCGGAGCCCTCTCACCCGCCGCCAGAGACGTGGGCCTGGGGGGGAGAGAGGAAGAGGAGCCGGGCCAGGGAATGGCGGTGAGCTGCCTGGCCCCGTAATCGAAGAGACCAACCGGGGTGTGAGAGAGATCCCGCGGTCCGTCTCTGGGCGCTGTGGGGTCTGGAAGAACTTCTTGTCCTATTGTGGGAAGGAGAGGAGAGGCGACGAGTTCCGCGGGGTCTGCAAACATCCACTCCCTGCAGGAGTTGGGGTTGTAGGCATCTCCTCACTGGGTCTCAGGATATCTGGAGCATTGAAGTAATTGATCGCTGCAGGATTTTTAGTTGCATCTCCAAATTCACAATGCTCTGAAGAACTCCGCTGCTGGATCTCTATTGACAAGGATCTGTGAGAAAGTCATTCCCTGCGACAGTACACGTTTCAATCTAACGTCTTACCTTTAACAAGGCTGCTGTAGACTCCGAATGTATGTCATCTTTGACAGGACTGTTGAAAACAGACGGTTTGTCTACATATCCGCCACATCCTTTGTCAAGAGACTATGTACAATGCTGGAGACGGATTAATTGAGAGCTAAGGAGTGAAAGAAGATGATGTACTCGTCCAGACGAAAACCCGTTCTCTATTTCACCAAGGAAGATAACAGGTAAACTGAGATAAACACATCGTGTTAAAAAGCAGAAAATGTGAATTTCATTATGTATCTTTCAATAGTGTATGTTTAAAAAATAACTATCTATAATTACTGCATTAGTGCTGTACCTTTCTGCACCTGAGTTGCAAAATAATCCAGCACTGCAATTATTGTGGAGACCACTGAGAAGATTTAACTAACAATTAATTTCTTATACACTGGGTCAATTCCTGACCTTCCAATCTATCGTTGAGGCCCTTACACTTTTTTATCTACACTTCCTCTGCAGCTGTAACATTATATTCTGCACATGGTTTATTTTTTCGGTTTACACTCCCTGATGTACTCAAGTATAATATGATTTACCTGGATAGCGAATAATTTTTGCAGTGTAATCAGGGCTCTCACTTAACTTTTTTTCCCTGTTGCCAGGCAGGCAACCTTGGCAGCTTTTTAGGTTGCCAAATGACAGTTTAGGTGGTCATTGAAGATGGTTTGCATGACGCATGCGATAATGTGCTCGGACGAAGTGTGTAGTTACCAGTCGGAATTATACTCAATGAAGCATTCACGTATTATTTCTGCTTCAAATAAAGTCACAAATTAAACATATTCAACCATCAAAACATGAAATATACCACAATGACATGCAGCAAAATTATAAGACAGTATCTCAACTCTTTTTACACATTGCATTGAATGCAATTTCTATTAGTTCTTTCCACTTCCAAACAAAAATGTGGTTGGATTATTCAGCGTATGAATACCTGTGTCAATAAATCCTGGACCATGGTAACATATATGCGTACGTATAGTTGGGGATGTTGCTTATTAAATAACTACATTACTGATACTCCATATTAAGAGCATTGATTTGCCGTTAAAATGAATTCTATAATAACGTGTCAACGGCAGCAGTGACAATCGAACACTGCGGTTTTTATATTTCACGTGTTCACAATTTAATTAATCCATCTTTATGGATTAAAACAAATAATAACATTGGGAATTAAAACACATTTGATTGCATTCCGTTATCAAACATAATCAATGTTCGCTCTGAAGACATTTCCAGCACAATCGGGTCGGGGGGGGGGGGCGGGGGGTGTGTGAATCAGTGCGGCGTGGATAGATGGCGGGGGGATGGGGGTTAGAAGGCAGTCAGTGCAGAATGGATGGATTGAGACAGGTGAATTAGTACGTGTTGGTCGGAGTAGGTAAAATTGTGGGAGGAGAGCACTGGGGATGTCAGTGGTGTTGAATGGGGGGGTTCAGTACGGGATGGATGGGAGTAGACAAAAGTGCTGGAGAAACTCAGCGGGTGAGGCAGCATCTATGGAGCGAAGGAAATGGGCAACGTTTTGGGTCGAGACCCTTCTTCAGACTGTTCCCCCCCCCCCATTCTTCTTGCATGGGAGGATCAGTACAGGATGGATGGGGGGGGGGGCAGATCAGCGCAGGATGAACGGGAGGGGAGGGGTCAGTACAGCGTGGAACAGAGGGTTTGTGCAGGATGTATGGGGGATCACTACATGATGAATGAGGGGAAGGGGGGAAGGTGCACGATAAATGGAGGGTGGGTCAGTATGGGATGAATGCGTGGATTAGTACAGGATGGATAGAGGAGAAGTGCAGGATGGATGAGAAAGTGGTAAGTACAAGGTGAATTGTGGAACCAGTGTAGGATGGATGGGGGGGGGGGGTGGCAGGAGAATCAAATCGAGGTGGATAGGGTGATCAGCTGAATAGAGGCCGGAATGGGGATCAGTGTGGGATGGAGAGGAGGGGTCCCAGGATAAGGGGGTGGAGGGGGCGTGAGAGAGAGAGAGAGAGAGAGAGAGAGAGAGAGAGAGAGAGAGAGAGCAGTTGGGGAGGAAGGAAGATCAGCACTCCTCGAACAACATCGCCCTGCTGCCTTGGCCGTTGGGGAAATCCTCGCCACCGTCTCCCTCCTCCGCCAGCCAACAGCAAGGTGCAGGGCCGAGCGGTGCAGCTCAGAGATCCTACAGCTATAAGACCTTTGGTGCAGCTGCTTCAGGTGAGTCGGAGCGAATGACGGGCTTCGCGCAGCGGCGGTGACAGCGGCTCCATCTCCTCTTCCTCCCGCACCCTGCCTGGCCTGATAACGGCCTCTGCTTGTAAACCCACTAACAACGATAACCGCTTTCAAAACAAACCCTCCCGCTCGCCGAGGCGTCCCCCTCCCTCCATCCTCCCGGCCTCGGCATGCAGGAGGGTTTGTTTTGAAAGCGGTTATCGTTGTTAGCGGGTTTACAAGCAGAGGCCGTTATCAGGCCGGGCGGGGTGCGGGAGGAGGAGGAGATGGAGCCGCTGTCGTGGCCGCTGCTACCGCTGTTCAGGGCCCATCATTCACTCCGACCCTTCCTCACCCCGCATCTAGTATCTTTTGCCCCGCACAGCCGTCGCCGACACGAAACGTCGCGTTCCTTTTCTCCAGAGATGCTGCCTGACCTGCGGAGTTACTCCAGTGTTTTGTGTCTATCTTCGGTACAAACCAGTATCTGGTTGCCAAGCCGGGCAAAATGACTCGGTGTTTAGGTTTGTCCGGCGGCGCTTTGAGTGGTCATTGGCACCCGGGCAACCGCTAATTTCGAGCCCTGGTAATGCAGAGACCCTGCCTTTATATCACAATATTACACAACGAAATAAGGAAGAACATCTGCATTAATATAAATCCCTCAAGTCAAATAAGAAAGCTGAGAGCTATTTTATGCATTATAATTGGATTTCTGACTAAAACTATACTCTGAACAGCTGCCTTCCATATTTCACATGCATATCTGGTGCAGACTGTACTTCATTAGGAATCGGCAACTTGCTGCTATTGCTTTTAAAATTGGATATATGCTCTCCTCTTTGCTGAAAGAACATGAAGTCAACCATTTTTTTTCATGTGCAGCCTGCAGTGGTGGCACAGTGATTAAATTCTGGTTCCAGCACATAGATGCAATCACAAAGAAGGCATGTCAGTGCTACTACTTTCTTAGAAGTTTAAAGTGATTTGATATATCTCCCATAAACATTCTCAGATGTACTGCAGAAAGTATCCTGACGGGTTGCCACGTGCGTAGACCAAAGTACTGCAGAAACTCAGTGGGTGCGGCAGCATCTATGGAGCGAAGGAAATAGGCAACTTTTCGGGCCGAAACCCTTCTTCAGACTGATGCTGGTTTCGGCCCGAAACGTTGCCTATTTTCTTCGCTCCATAGATGCTGCCGCACCCGCTGAGTTTCTCCAGCACTTTTGCCTACCTTCGATTTTCCAGCATCTGCAGTTCCTTATTGAACACTGGTTGCCTCGTAGCCTGGTATGACAATTCCAATACACTGGAATGCAAGATGCTGTAGAGAGTGTGTAGGAAGGAACTGCAGATGCTGGTTTACACCAAAGATAAATGCTGGTATAACTCAGTGGGACAGGCAGCATCTCTTTAGAGAAGGAATGGGTGATGTTTTCTGTCATAATTCTTCAGTCTGAAGAAGGGTCTTGACCCAAAACGTCACCTATTCCTTTTGGATAGGTGACATTTCAACATGGATAGGTGATATTTCAGGTTGGGACCATTCTTCAGACTGATTGTGTGAGAGGGAAAAAGCTGGAAGAGTGGAGGGGCAGGATAAAACCTGGCAGAATTAGGGCATTCAGCCCCCATCAAGTGTACTCCGCCATTCAATCATGACTCATCTTCCTCTCCCTCTTAACCCCATTCTCCTGCCTTCTCCCCATAACCTCTCACACCCATACTAATCAAGAATTTATCTATTTCTGCCTTAAATATATCCAATGACTTGGCCTCCACAGCCTTCTGTGGCAAAGAATTCCACAGATTCACCACCCTCTGACTAAAGAAATTCCTCCTCATCTGCTTCCTAAAAGAACGTCCTTTAATTCTGAGGCTATGACCTCTAGTCCTAGACTCTCCCACTAGTGGAAACATTCTCTCCACATCTACTCTATCCAAACCTTTCACTACTCTGTACATTTTAATGAGGTCCCCCCCTCATTCTTCTAAACGTTTTGGGAAGCACAGCGGTAGAGTTGCTTCATCACAGACAGTCCAGGTGTGTTTAATAATTTAATACTCTTTTCAATCTCCTCTTAAGCTGGTCCTGAACATGATCTGTGTTAGAGTGTAATCAGGGTAATTTGAGATAGCGATTTGATTCAATTGATCTATACCCCAATTATTTTTGTTTTGTCTGGCAGGGTTCCTGCTCTGGTTGGTCACTCCCCAGAGCAGTCAGATTTGTAAGTGTTTTATGTTTCTTTTTTGCTGTATGCCTATGTGTTTGTGTTTGTATTTGTTTATTTTAATAATATGGACATTATTTGCAGTGTGCATGACTCTTGAAATATGCTAAATGTGCAAGCCAGTTTATTAGTTATTTACCACATGCTGGTTTATGAATGTACTGAAGAGAAACATATCTAGACTGTTGAACTTCCACTGTGTTCACCTTAAATGCATATCTATGAATTCTCAAATGCTTATTGAAATGATCATATGTGTAAGCAGCACATGTAATAATGTTTGGTGTGTGTGCCAATGCTATTGAGACCAATATTTACAGCAGTAGCTAGTATGCATGCCTTTATTTCATTCGAGACATTCTTTGGACATTTGTGACTTCTTGTCACAAAATCATCAAAGCCAGTTCACTTAATTTTAACAAATCACAAAATATTTACGGAAAAACTATTTTTAATGACCAATGATTTCAAGATTTGAATTGCCTAATAATAATTTTAGGGGAAGAAAGGTTATTTGACAGGAAGATCTAAATTTAGAAACAGTTCTATGGGTTTTTAATATCCTGAAGAAAAGACTGCTTGGAATGGTTTTGTATTTATAATGGCAGGTGACCAAAGGTGCAGTGTTTTGGTTTTTGTTGCTCTGGAAATTATTTATTTTAAAGGTAAATAGTCTCTGAATGACAGGGATTTGCTTGATGCTTGATTGTTATAACTAAGGTCTGGTATTGTTAGACAGGTAAGTTCTTCAGAAAATAAGATATCTGTACATTGGTCTTTTTCAGGTCAGGCCTGCTACTAAGGATGTTGCCTCGAAGATGTTCCATCTTTAAACTGTTTTGTACATTTATAGTCTTCGGATTCTTCTCTGTAATGTGGCTGCAATATAATTGCAGAGTAACCAGCAGCCAAAGCAACAATGATGATGGTTCAGTGCATAAGTCCTGTCGGGAGGAGATTGACGATCCTACTTGGGGCCCTCACAAAATTGCAATCATTGTTCCTTTCAGGGAACGTTTTGAAGAACTTTTGAATTTTGTCCCACACATGCATGCATTTTTAAAGAAGAAGAAAATAAGACACAAGATCCTTGTAATCAACCAAGTTGATCACTACAGGTACTGGGCTTTAAAAGGTATAATACATACACAATCTTGCTGTAGGTTTTCTTATCACATAGTAAGAATCAAACTTGTATAGTACCTAATAATACCATATATAATATGTAAGGAAAGTCAAAACAAACTGCTTGTTTTTAATCAGAGCTACTTAATATGATTGGGAATATTTCAATATTATGTTTCAAACTCTGCTTTTATGTTATTTTCTGATATCAGTAATATTATGGTGATTTCTTTTTCGATATCTTGAATTGAGTGTTTCTGTGCTTCCCTTGCCCATTATTTTTTAAAAAAGCAAAATTTAATCTTTACAGCAGGTCTACTGAAATCCAGAACTTTTGTTTAAGCCTATACAGTTACAAATTGGTTTTACAGGGCATTAAGTAGCAGGGCGGGGTGAGTGATATAAATGAAAAATACGTAGCCAACAGGAAAAGAAAATAGCAGGAGGAAAAGAAAGGTATCTGGAGTTATGATAATCATTATGATTATCATTATGATTATCATGATGTTAGTGCTGGTGTTTAATTTGTAGAATGCCTACGAGTTGGCTTCTTGGAGCAGCTTGTGGTCTAGCCCGCTAAGGTGAAGGAACCCCTCAGCAACAGTGATCATAATATGGTAGAATTCAACCTGCAGCTTGAGAGGGAGAGGCTGAAATCGGATGTACTGGTATTACTGTTGAGTTAACTGGAGGCATGAAAGAGGAGCTGAATAAAGTTGATTTGAAGTGCAAGAATGACGATGGAGCCGCAATGGCTGGAGTTTCTAGGAATAATTTGGAAGACACAGAATCTTTTCATTCCAAAGAGGAAGACACATATCAAGGGGAGAACGGGGCCTTTGTGGCCGGTCAAAGATAGCATAAAAGCCAAAGGAAATGCATATAACATGGCAAAGGTCAGTGAGAAGCTGGAGGATTGGGAAGTATTTTAAAAAACAACAGAAGGCAGCAAAAAAAACTATAAGGGGAGAAAAGACGAAACTGGCCAATAATATAAAATAGGATACTGTGGCGTCAGCCTAAACACGGGCCACTTATGCTCGAACCCTCGTCGGGAGATACGAGGACGGGCACGTGACGTCATGGGCTAGAGGGAGTGTCCTGGTACTTAAGGTCTCTCACATCGAGACCTAGAGGAGTCAACAGGTAGCTAAGCCCGAGAGTACAATCTCGCTCAGCTACAGCAACATTGTAATATGGTTAGTGCACCAACTTAACGTATCACCACTGAATAAACAATACTTTGAACCGGCCTGACTTCTCACCTTTATTCACCACGTTTGGTGCCGCTACATTGGTGACCCCTGACTGTCCGAATTGAAATTTGAACTCACCTGAAGCATGCAGCCTCGGGAGACCTGATGTCTGCAGCCGGCTGCCCAGCCCTGCAGAACTACGCTGCCGCCAACCAGGCCCTGCAGTGAGGTATGCCGCCTCTTCTCCACCAGCTGCTGATCACTGGAGCTGAGAAGCCGCGGCTGCCGCCACTCTCCCGCCCCCGGCAACGGGGCAGGCCCCGCTTCCAAACCTCACACTGCTCCAGGCCTTGTGTAACGGCCGCCGCGCTCCCGTGCATTACCTGCCAGTGGCCGACCACCAGAGCGGAGAGGTTTTAGCAGCCGCCGCTGCCCCACCAGCTGCAGCAGGAGCTGCGAGCAAAGCAGCCTCCTGTCAACAGCAACGCCGACGCACGCCCGACGGCCCTGGGAGCAGAGAGAGAGTACCTGCAGCTCTCCCGACAACGGACCTGGCCTCGCACCGCGAACACGGCTCCAGGCACTGCACTGCTCCAGGCCCGGCACCGGCCTCACCTCATCCGCACTGCACCGGGCCCCACCGCTCCAGGCCCGGCACTGCTCCAGACTCGCCACGGCTCCGCGCCCTGCCCTGCACCGAGCCCGGATCCGCCGGCCGCTGCCCAGGGCCTAGCCACCCGATAGGACGGGCTTACCTGGGGCGCCTGCCGAAGACGATCTTCTGCTCCTCACCGGTCGCTGGTGAACGCCGCCTCAGCCGGCTGGCAAAATAGCCGCTGAATCCTCCTACAACAAGCGGCCGGCCCGACTACAAAAATGGCCGCTGCGGCCGGCCGGAAGAGAAGCTCAACTTGCCGTCCACAGCGCCACCTTCCAGCCTGTTGGCGTCCCTACACCCTGACCACCGACAACAGTGCCACCTTCAGAGTGGCTGCTGTCACTGCAGCCTCACCGCCGTCCACAGCCCTACCTTACAGCAGGATGCAGTTCCTGTAGCCTGACTACCGTCACTGCAACGCAGCTTTCCTATCCTGTACTATGAACACTAGACAGTTTGAACTTTGGACACTGATTGCACTGTAATTTGTCTTTTTACTGTTCATTTTTGTACTCACTGCATTTCCACGCTCGGTTCAGAAATTAGTTTGTTTATTTTATTTTGGTTTTTTCCCCCTCATCGTTGCTGGGGGCCGTTTTTCACAGGACACTCTCCCTTAGCTGGTCGAGGAGATGCGACCGTGTCTCTTCAGTCCAGCGGCTTCTGCATCGGTCTCCTCGCACCCCTCGGTACCTCGGGATCGCCCACGCAGAGCGTCACTGCGCCCGTGGCCCGGGGTGTCCCAGACCCACATGCAGGAGCCGCCCTCGACCATGCTATTCCTTCCTCCGGTTCTGGGGGGGGGGGGGGGGTCCTGTGGCGTCAGCCTAAACACGGGCCACTTATGCTCAAACCCTCGTCAGGAGATACAAGGGCAGGCACTTGACGTCATGGGCCAGAGGGAGTGTCCTGGTACTTAAGGTCTCTCACATCGAGACCTAGGGGAGTCAACAGGTCGCTGAGCACGAGAGTACAACCTCGCTCAGCTACAGCAACATTGTAATATGGTTAGCGCACCAACTTAACGAGTCACCACTGAATAAACAATAGTTTGAACCGGCCTGACTTCTCACCTTTATTCACCACGTTTGGTGCCGCTACAATACTGATGTTTTTCAGATATTTAAGGAATAAAAGGGAGGCAAGAGTGGACATTGGATCCCTAGAAAATTTTGTTGGAGTAGTAGTAATGTGGAACAAAGAAATGGTGGATTAACAGAATAGGTTTTTTTTGTGTTCGTCTTCACAGTGGAAGGCAGTCAGAAATTCAAAAGAGTAAGGGGGCAGAAGAGACTGTAGTCTCTATTACATTGGAGAAGATGTTTGGCAACCTGAATGGTGTAAAGGTGGATTAGTCACCTGGATCTGATGGATTACACTCAAGCGTTCTGAAAGAGGTAACTGTAGAGATTGTGGAGACATTAGTCATGATCTTTCAAGAATCACTTGAATCAGAAATGGTTCCAGAGGACTGGAAAATTATAAATGTGACCCCACTGTTTAAGAAGGGAACGAGGCAAAAAAAAAATGATGGGCCAGTTAATTAGTTTTCTGTGATGGGTAAAATTATTAAGGATGAGGTTTTGGGTGCCTTAATGCACATGATAAAATAAGCCGAAAGCAGAATAAGTTCACATTATAGGAGCAGAAGTAGACCATTTGGCCCGTCGAGATCAGCTATGATTAAATGACGGAGTGGACTCGATGGGCTGACAGGTCTATTTCTGCTCTTACGATGTCTTATGGTCTAACTTTTCCAAACAAATGTAAAACGCAGTAACTCTGGGGAGGAATGCATGCTTTATACGTGTATGTTGACCTGATATTAACCCTTATTTGTGTAATTTTCGACCCACATAATTTGGCTGATTTTTGAATAAAATCCCATATCCTCAAAGAAAATTTTCACAGTCATTTTCATGCTCCATTTAATTGTACCTACTGTGGCTTAAAATAAGGATCTCCATAGAACTCAACTTCAGGGAAGCCTGGGAAGGTAGAGGAACATGCCAAGATCAGCACCAGGTGGCTAGTCAGAAAAGAAACCGGAGCTTCAAGAGGATTCCATTCTCCAGTGCTTTGGTCTATGTAATTGCAATAGACAATGACAATGTAAACCAGGGTGCTTCAGAGGAACATTATCTGATAAAATGTAACAACACCCTCATAAGAAGAAATTGTGTCAGGAGAGGTATTCACCACAGTATTAAATAAGGAAAGAGAGATAAAATTAGGTTTTAGGAAAGGAACTACAGAATTTGTAACGCCAACAGTTACAATTAGGTCAGCGGTTGGTGAGGTGGTTATAGTTAGACATGCTCAGAAAGACAATTGGAGGAACACATACCTCAAGAATACTGAAGTCATGCACAAGACCGAAGAGAGATTGGGGTCAAATTAAGTTGAGTTTATTGCCTTATGCATAGGTACGGTGCGGAAAAGGTATAATAATCTTGCTTGCAGCAGCATCACGGACACATGAACTCAGACAACAACACATTGAAAATAAATTATAGAGTTATGCAGCACAAAAACAGGCTCTTAAGTCCAAATTGTTCATGCTGACCAAGATGCCTCATCTAAGGGGCGGCACAGTGACACTGCGGTAGAGTTGCTGCCTTACAGGACCAGACACCAGGGTTTGATCCTGACTACATGTGCTGGCTGCAAGGAGTTTGAATGTTCTCCCTGTGATTGTGTGGGTTTTCTCCGCTGGCTTAGGTTTCCTCCCATATTCCAAAGATGTGCAGGTTTGTAGGGTAATTGGCTTCTGTAAATAGTCCCTAGTGAATAGGATAGATCTGGTATACTGGTGATGGCTGGTCAGCGCCAACTTGATAAGCTGAAGGGCATGTTCCATGCTGTACCTCTAAATAAAACTATCAAAGCTAGTCCCATTTGCTCCATATCCCTCTAAACCTTTCCTATCCATGTACCTATCCAAATAATGTTGAAATGTTGTTATTGTACCTGCCTCCACCCTCCTCCAACAGATCATTCCCTATTGCCACCACCCTTTGAGTTGAAAGAGTTTCCCCTCGGCTCCTTAGTAAATCTTTCAGATATGGGTGGCGGATGTCTTTGAGGAATTTGAAAACAAGGTTGAAAACGTTGATGTGCCTGCACATGCCATCAATGAGAAAGTTTAAATAGTATAATTCATTTCAAATTTGTTTAATTACATGTGATGTATAAATAGAGGCTGAATGCACTTCAAATTTCTTTTGACAGAGGGTGATGAATCTGTGGAATTAATTGTCACAGAAGGCTGTGGAGGCCGTCAATTGATATTTTTAACACAGACATAGATAGATTATTGATTAGTACAGGTGTCGGGGGTTATGGGGAGAAGGCAGGAGAATGGGGTTAAGAGCGAAAGATAGATCAGCCATGATTAAATGGCAGAGTAGACGGTGGGCCAAATGGTCTAATTCTGCACCTTTCACTTATGAACTACTACTGAACCTAATTTACTAACCATTGTATTGAACAGAGTGGTTTCTGGCATTTTAGGAAATGCACTCCATTTGTTCTGTTTTTATAATAATGGAAACTAAGAATTGGAACAAACCAAAGGATTCTATTTTTCATATTGGAATCCTGTATGTGTCTTCATGTTCAAAATTTTGTGCCCAGATTTAATCGTGCCTCTTTGATAAACGTTGGTTTCTTGGAGAGTGGGAATGATACAGACTACCTTGCAATGCATGATGTGGACTTGCTACCGCAGAATGAAGAGCTGGACTATGGGTATCCAGGAAAAGGACCTTTTCACGTGGCATCTCCTGAACTTCATCCTCTTTATCATTACAAGAGTTACGTGGGAGGGATCCTTCTCCTCACCAAGCAGCACTTTGAACTGGTGAGTAACAATTCTGCATGAAGGGGACTAGATAAAGTAGTGAAATTAGTAATGCCATCATGGTATTTAATGTTTATAACCACTTTAACTGTGGTGCATAGAAATGAAGGTAGAATATAGACATAGAACAGTACAGCACTAGAACAGGCCTTTTGACCCACAATATCTCTGCTGGAACGTCATGCCAAGACCATCTCTTATCCACCTGCATAGAATCCATATTCTTTCATTCCCAGCCTATCCAATAGCCTCTAAAATGTGATATCCTCCCCAACCATTAATCCTGGCCGCCTGTTCCAGGCACTCATCAGTTTCTCTGTAAAAAAAAAAATTAAAAAAAAATTGCACCCACACTTCTCTTTTAATCTTTGCCCCTCTCACCTTAAATGCACTCCACTATTTGATTTTTTTCCATCCTAGGAAAAATGTTCTGACTGTCTTAGGTTTCCAGTGCTGAACACTCCCATTGTCCCAGCTTTGACTGCACACCAAGTACTATTCCAGACCTTGACTCTGGATGCACATTTGGCCTTGCTCCTAGCCCCTCTGCACTGACAATATATTTGGCCAACACATAAAGCCCCATATCTGACCCCCTGGACTTAACCTATTACGTTCAAGTCCACAGGTGTTTATCTAATGCGGTAATCTTTTATGGGGCACTTCACGGACCAAATTTTGTATAACAAAATTTGCTCCATCCATTGGCTTCCTTGTCATCTAACATGCCAGTTACTTTGTCAAAGAAATCATCAATTAGTTAAACACAATTTCTCATCCATAAAATTATACTCACTCAGCTGTATGTATTATGTTACAATTTCCTTCATCTCCTAACAAAATGTCCTGAAGTCATTTTCACCCCAATATTTTCAGTATTTTGCTGTCTTCCTCTCAGCTGGGATTTTTCCAAAATGCAAAGTCCAATAACAATATATATATTTTAAGCAATAATATTCTATTTATTATGATCTTGAGTGTACCTAATATTTTCTGTGGTATTCATAACACAACAACGATAAAAAGATCTTTGTTTTGATTGCACCTACCAACATGCATACATTATTATATTACAGTTAATATGTACCAAGGGCAAATTTTTGTTTCAGTGCTCCCCATTCCCAATTACTTTTACATTGAAGTGATTGAAATCCAAGTGAAGTTTAAATGGCATCAGAAAAATAAAACCTCCAGAATGGACGATATTCATTACGTGGTTGGTTGCAGTCAGTATCAGCACAATTAGTATATTAAAGTTTGAATCCTCAGATGTCCTGGTTCAAGCTAAAACTAAAGACAAATAATAACCTCCTCACACATTTCCCTGCAGGTATCTGTCACTCTTTTAAAATATGCCCCTTCTTTGAACAAGCTCTTAAACATTGCATCTGAATCAGTTTCCATCCGATTACACTCTTTGAGGATGTTCATCTAAGTGTTCAATTACTAAAACAATGAAATTGGGGACATTTCTATTCAACCTGTCAGGAATTTGGGTGAGGGGGGGTGGGGGGGGGGGGTTTAGAAATATTCAGTGAGGTAAACAAACATAATAGTTGAGTGGCAAATGACAATAGTGCTACCTTCCCAATATTTAACTGAAGGAAATAATGGGTTATCGGGGCTGTATGTTTTGACAGCCTGACACCTTGAATGTAATTTTAATATTACACTTATCCCATCCCCCTGGATATTCCGGATGAATTATTTAAGGATTTGTCAACTAATTACAAATCAGGCTAATTATAAATCAATAGCATTAGCCAACTTTGAAACACAAAGCGCTGAGCATTTGGATCCAGACATCGCGGACAACTAGCCTCAGTTCCCTGATCACATCTGGCAATGCTCTCTGTCTGAAACGGGGGCCGCGGAGCGTTTTTGAAAGTGTGTGGGGGGGGGGGGGGGCTTTTTGAAATTTGATCTATTAAAATCATCTATTAGTGCAGTGTAGAAGTATAATTTTAATGTTTTTTGTATGAAGCATTTATAAGAGGTGACTTTTTAAGGGGTATTTCTTTCCCCACAAAGGATGGTGGGTGTATGGAACAAGCTGCCAGAGGAGGTAGTTAAGGCAGAGACTTTCCCAACATTTAAGAAACAGTTAGACTGATACATGGATAGGACAGGTTTGGAGGGATTTGGACCAAAAGCAGGTATTGTAGCTGGGATATGTTGGTGGGTGTGGACAAGTTGGGCCGAAGGGCCTGTTTTCACACTGTATCACTCTATGACCACATTATATCTCCACCATGCATGAATGCTTCAAAATCAAGTGGTCGAGTTTTATTGCCATATACTCAAGTATAGAAACATAGAAAATAGGTGCAGGAATAGGACATTCGGCCCTTCGAGCCAGCACTGCCATTCAATGTGATCATGGCTATTCATCTAAAATTAGTACCTCTTTCCTGTTTTTTCCCCATATCCCTTGCTAGCCCCAAGAGCAAAATGTAACTCTCTTGAAAACATCCTGTGAATTGGCCTCCACTACCTTCTGTGGCAGAGAATTCCACAGATTCACAACTCCCTGGGTGAAGAAAGTTGGTCCTCATCTCAGTCCTAGATTGGCTACCCCTTCTTCTTAAACTGTGACCCCTGGTTCTGAACTCCCCAACATTGGGAACATTTTTCCTGCAGTTGCAGTAAGTGAAAATCTAGCAGGCAAGCAGGATGCTTTCTCCAACCACCCCCATTTGAAGGCCACTATCTTCCACCGCTTCTACCCAGTGCTTGGTACCTACTTCCAGCAGCCACTGGTTGTCCTCCAGGATGCACCGAGCCGCAGCCTGGTCCATGCCGGTCACCAGGGCGAAATTCCACGCTCGGGACTCTCGCACTGAGGCTGCTCCATGGCCGGAGCTGCAGCGAGCGACTCGCCAGCCCGGCAAACACGCCCCATCCACATCTGCCGCTGCTTCTGCTTCCATCACTCCCTCTGCCCCGGCTCTCCAACACCCACGACTAGGTTGCTCAGACCACAGCAGCGCCTCGTCCAAAGCTGGAGGTATCGAAACATGTCTAGCCAAAAAAGCAGGGAGGGGCTGCAGCCCCCCTGGTTCCGCAGCCCATGTATCTCTCTCCTGCCGCTCGCCGGCCTCGCTCATGTCAGCTGCTTCCCGCAAATCCTTAAATTCCGACTGCTGCCGGGAGCAGGACATGACCTTGCCGCGCTGGGTGACACTCATTAAACCCATATGGCTTTTCCCTAGATGCTCTGGCTTCCTCCTGTAGCACAGAAACAGGCTGTTTAGCCCACAATGTCCGTACTGAATCTGATGCCAAGATAAACTAATCTCATATCAATATGCCTATCTAAAAGCCTCTTAAATGCCACTGTCGTATCTTCCACCACCACCGCCCCTGGCTGTGTGTTCCTAACAGTCTTTGTCGATTAAACAAAAACTTGCCCTTGCATCTCCTTTCAATTTTGTCCCTCTCACCTTAAGCTATACCCTATCATCTTTTGACATTTCCATTCTATGAGAAGAGATTATGACTGTACATAATCTGTACCTCTCAAAATGTTATATACTATCAGTTCTCGTCTTAACCACCAGCTAGTTAATTGGCTATGGTAAATTATTATTGGAGGAGTTGTCTGGCAGGCAAATCAGGGAGAGTTTATGGGCATGTGAGATAATATAGGTTGCAGGAATATTAGCGAGGGAATAGACATGAACAAGGCATCATAGACATAGCTTCTTCTTCTTTCGTGTGGCGTGCACAGCCTAAAGTTGTAGGACAACTTGTTCTATTTGATCTTCCATTTGTTCACGTCAAGTTGATTACATTAGTCGAAACAGGGCGGACCACGTGAAGGTTGCAATCTTCCACCCCATAGACATAGCTGAAACTCAGTTAATGTAAAAAAAAGACTGAACATTTAATTTAAATAATTCAAATTACTTTGATAACTGGTTCTGCACAGTTTCTAATTTAAATTAAAAAAATACCAAAGTAAAGAATGGAGTGGTATTTTAAAGGGGTGGTGCTCTAGTTTAGTAGTTTATGCTAAATGTTCTGTTTCTTCAAACACAACATATTTCCATTTTGTTTTCCAGTGCAATGGAATGTCAAATCGGTTTTGGGGATGGGGCCGGGAGGATGACGAATTTTATCGTAGAATAACAGCAGCAGGACTGCAGGTAATAATTTTGCATAACTGTGCACATGAATTTGTAAGGGATACGTAACATGCTCAGGATGAGCATCACACAACTGGAAATCTGTTGTGAAATGGAGTGATCAGTTTTCTGTAACTTCTCAGCTGTGACTCTGATATACCTGAGTAGCTTAGTGATCTCATTCAGTAAGTTAGGGTGTAGCCGAATTAGCACTTGAAAATTGCTGACATGAACTATTTCATAAAATAGTCCCATTGTGCTTGGGTAACTGATGTGGCAACAAATAATAAGGAACATTGTATTTGTACTTTGTGTTCCTTCAAAATCAGCTTTTCTCCTATTATTATGATATTGACACTTTCAGAGAGGAACATAAAAGCAGGAGTAAGATTAATCCATAATATCTTTTGTGCCTATTCTGCCATTCAATAGAACAGTCCCATAACTTTCTACCTTAGCTCCACTTCCTCCTTATTTTCTTTGTAATCACATATTTATGGAATGCACTTGACATCTGAGCATCCACTGGACTTTGAGCTAAAGAATTCAAAGATTCAAAGTCCTGAGTGAAAAATGTCTCCTCACTCTGAAATGGCGGACTCTTTATCCTGAAGCTACGATCACCCACAGTCGTAGCTGCTCAGAATCTATCCTGTGAATTCATTTTATAACTTTATGCATTTGTTTGAGACCCCCTTCCCCTTATAATATTTGGTAAAGATAGGTCTACTCTGCTCAGTGTCTTGCCATTGGAAGACATTTCAACAAACATAATCTATCACAATACAGTTCAATGAAGTAGCATCTTACAAATTCTTCAGTTAGTATCACTGAAAATTAGATTATACAAGAAGATGTGAATACCTTAATTTTAAATTATTCATATTATTTAAAAAAAAATATGGAACCAGTTGCGTATCATTGAAACTATTCAGTTTCTGAGTTAAGCGCTCTTAGATAGCATAGTGCCACAGCTGGTAGAGCTGCTGCCTCAAAATGCCTGAGATCCCGGTTCTATTCTGACCTCGGGTGCTGCCTGTTTGGAGTTTTCAGGTTCTTCCTGGGACTGCGCGGGTTTCCTTCAGATGCTCCGGTATCCTCTCACATCCCAAAGACGTGAGGGTTAGTAGGCCTCTGTAAAATTGTCCCTAATGCAGAGGAAGTGAGCTAACATAGAACTAGTATGAACGGGTGATTGATGGTTGGCGAGGGTTCGGTGGGCCCAAGGGCCTCTTTCCCTGCTGTATCTCTAACCTAAGAACACTAAAACTTTTAAAAATCTGTCCATTCGTGCCTAAAAATAGTTAATTTTAAAAGCCGCCTTGTAGTGCTGCAAATGGGAACAAGTAATGGAAATTACCAGAGTGATAAATTTGAACCAGCTTTATGAGCAGGGCCAGCTTCCAATCCAGTGTTTAAACAAGCACAAAATATGTGCTGAATGCGACTTGTGCGATAAATTCTTCAAAGATTTGCATAGTTTTAGTTCATTTCGGTGAATTGTGCTGAATAAATCAGCACAACCAATCTGAAGCACCAGACTGTCCTGCTTAAGGTGATAACTAAACTGGTTTCAATTTTTCATTTGACACTTAAGTATCAGATCACTGTTTATCATGTTCTTCAGTCTGGATATTTTATTCATACTTGTTTGTTTCTGACATTTGCTATTAAGATTGGAATTTTGATCCCTTTTGGTATCAATATTTTAGTTTAAAATTTCATGTAAGAATTAAATGCAGAATGTGAAATTTCAAGATAGAATCTTTTACAACTTTCTTGAAGTTGGATTCTGGGGTCAGATGACAGTTTATATTCAGCAGCCTGGCCCCATGCATTGTAGCAGTGGGGGAAATTCACGAAATAATCACCTCATCAGAAAGCATCTGTAGAGCGGGAAACAAAGGTAATGTTTCAGGGCATAGATAGACTGACTGTTTTGTAAAACATCATCTTGCAGCCGACAAGTGATACTCCACAGCTTGTAGTTTGCTATTATTTTAAGCAGTGAGTTACTCTAACACTTTGTGTGTTTTTCTGTGAACCAGCATCTGCAATGGCTTGTGTCTCCATCTCTATTGTTGGTTTAATCTCCCCTTGCCCCCATTCCTACCAACATCTTCCTTTCTGGTCCCTCCATCCACTCTCCTTTTCTTTGTCCTTAAAAACTTTGTTTTACTTCAAACATTCCAGCCCCACGCCCCTCCCACAGTTCTGATGAAAAGTAATCAGCCTGTAACATTAATTCTGTTTCTCTCTGAACCCTTGCTGCCTAATTTGCTGAATAGTTTTAATATTTTTTCCAGTATTTGTGGTGTACAAATTTGTGGTGTACATTTTTGTCCTGTACAAATTGTACTGCTTACGTACTATCAATACTTTTGCCATAAATATTGAGACATGTATTTGCCAAGAACTTAGCGGAGATGAATGAGGGAGGGAATGTTTAATATTGTTTTTGTTTTTTAATTTTACCTTAATTTTCTGTAATTGCAAAAAAAGTGCAATTATTAATTGTTACATTTTGAAGGATTTCTTGCCTCTAGCATACATAGTTATCAAAATCCTTACAGGATTCAACCTATACAACTCATTCCAATTGTACTTGGATTGTTTTTCTGGAATGTTGGAGGTCGAGGGGAGACCTGATAAAAGTGTATAAAATTATGAGAGGGATAGATAGGATAGAAAGTCAGGATTTTTTACCTAGTGTGGAAATGTCAATGACTAGTGGGACATTAAGGTGAGAAGGGCAAAGTTTAAAGGAGATTTTTTAACATAGTATGGTGGGTGCGTGGAGAGGCAATTGAGGCAGGTATGATCATGGCATTTAAGAAGCCTTTAGATGGGCACATCGCTAGACAGAGAATGAAGGGATATGGACCACATACAGGCAAAGAAGATTAGTTTAATTTGGCATCATGGTGGCCATGGGCATTGTGGTCCTGAAGGGTCTGTTCCTGTGCTGTTCTATATTCTATGTTGGATTCATAGGAGGTGGTCTTAGAGGGAAGGATGCTCCTCAAACTGCAGAGTATCCTGGACAACACAGCTCCTGATACGATGGTCAACCTGAGGAGTACCTTCAGCAACAAACTGGTTCCACCAAGACGATGGACAGAATGCCACAGGAGATCCTATTCCCTGTGGCTTATCAAACTTTACAACCCCCCGTCTTGTTCTATGTTTCCTAAAACTAAGCTGGAGGAATTATTGTAGTATATAGAGCTTCTGATTTGTCAACTCACCATGTTATCCCAACTCGCCCTTGAAAGGTTCATGCGATGGTTCAGATCTGTTTGAGGAGCATATCTTATTTCCTGTCTTGAACATTGAATGGATGGCAAGAACTTTCTGCACTTTGGAAAGGGAAGCAGTTACCATTTCAGGTCCATTACCATTGCCATTACCATTCCCCCCTCACCAGAATTCAAAGGGGCTTTGACTTGAAGTGTTAACTATCATCTTCCATCACCTGAACTGCTGCGTGTTTCCAGCATTTTATGTTTTTATTGCAGATTTTCAGCATGTGAATATTTGTGTTCATCTTTTAAAATGGAAAATATATTTTATTTTGAATCTGTAGCTTTACCGTCCTACTGGAATTCAAACAGGGTATAAAACCTTCAAACATTTCCATGATCCAGCGTGGAGGCGCCGAGACCAGAAAAGAGTGTCAGGACAGAAGCAGGTATAGAAATATATTTCCATTGTTGCAGGAGGTGCAAAACTGAAGTCATTGGGTTCCAATCAGTGCTATAAAGCCAAAGCAGTCGCAACACATCATATTACGTGACCAACCTCTTTTTTTCTCCATAGATCCTACCTCACCTGCTGAGCATTTCCTGCATTTTCTGTTTCTTTTTATTTTAGAAATATGGTGCTGTTATCAGTACTGGAGAGAAAAAAAAACACTATAAGTGCTGGAGTAATTCAGAGGGTCAGGCAGTATCTCCGGAGGACATGAATAGGTGACGATTTTGATCGGGGCCCTTCTTCAGACAGATTGTGGTTGGGGGGGGGGGGGAGAGAAAGCTGGAAAAGTGGTGGCGGGACAAAGCCTGCTTCCTTTTGTCTGCATCAGTACTTGAAGCGATGAGAAGGAGAAAACCAGTACTCATCAGTAGTCTTGATTTGAATGGGAAAGCATTCGTCAGTAAATATAGAAAAATGCTGGAAGTAGTCAGTGAAGGTTGAAATAGATTATGTTTTGCAACAAATAAAGGTAGTTGTTTCTAATGAATCGTTATGAATCTACATACCTTGTGCAGGGGGCGCCGTCGAGTATGGCTGCCCTGCCAGCAGTTGTTAGTCTATTCATTATTTTTTTTAATTTTTAGTTAGTTAAAGTATTTGTTTTTGGAGGTGTTTTAGTCTTTTTATGTGGGGGGGAGGGGGAAACTATTTTCTCAGTACCTACCTGGTCGGAGATGCAGCTTTTCTCCGGGCTGTATCTTCGCCCCTTCCTCGCAGCCTACCGGCAGTCTAGAGCGGCGTTTCCTGCCGGGACCTCAACTTCGGTGGCAGTACACAGCGCTGGGGCGCCATCGTGGATCGGGCAATGCCTTGCCCGGGTCGCCGTGCGATGGGCTCCGGAGGGCTGGGACCGCCGACTCCAACATCCCGGAGCTGCAGTCTGCGGCCTGTGGAGCTTCCAGCCGCGGGCGGGCGGAGCTGAGCTTTAAAAACCGCGGAGCCTGGGATCTCACACCGAGATCGCCAGAGTTGGAGCTCCGACCGGCGCGGCCCGTGGACTTCGGGAGCTGCGAGCTCCGGGGAGAAGCGGCCGCTCCAGACACTCCGAGCCACTGAGAGTGTTCACCCGTCGCCAGAACTTCATCATCAGGCGAGTGGGCCTGAAGCATCGGGCTGTCGTAGCGACAACTGCAGAGGCCACAATAGGCCCGACTATGGGTGAGCTGGGGATGGGACTGGACTTTGCTGCCTTCCCCCACAGTGGGAACCATTGTGGGGGGATGTTTTTATGTTTATTGTTAAATACTCTAGTGTTGTGTATTATCTTTATTCATGTGCTGCATTGGCAAGTCAAATTTCACTACACCAATTGGTGTATGTGATAATAAATGTCCTTTGTCCTTTTGTCCTTTGTCACGCCTGAAATGTTAGCTAGGGCTCCCAACATTGGGTGAGAGTTGGGAGTGAGAAATTGCAAGAGACCAAGCCCGAGGGAGCGTAGTGGAGCGTAGAGTGTCCCTCCCCCATTGGTACGGAGCTTTTGCATTTTTCAGCTTGAAATGCAAACTGTTGCATACTGTGGTGAGTCTTTTAACTTACACTTGAATGCAATATGTATGCTTTACATTGGATTACCTATGAATAAGGTTAGGCTAAATTACATTCTTAATTACGTTCAACAGTAGAGCCAGATGAACAGTAGATTAATAAATTAATGTTTTGTCAACTAATTACAAATCAGGCTAATTACAAATCAATAATATTAGCCAACTCTGAAACACGAAGCGCTGAGCATTGGGATCCAGACATCACGGACAACTGGCCTCTGTTCCCTGCTCACATCTGGCAGTGCTCTCTGTCTGAACCAGGGGCCACGGAGCGTTTTTGAAAGTGGGGAGGCTGAGCGATCACTGATCACTGGCAAGGGGGTGTGTTGGGATTTTTTGAAATTTGATGTACTAAAACCATGTTTTTGTGTATTGTAGTAGTATGGTTTCAATGTTTTTTGTTTGAAGTATTTTTAAGAGGTAACTTTTTAAGGGGTAGCTTTTTCCACACAAAGGGTGGTAGGTATATGGAATAAGCTGCGAGAGGAGGTAGTTGAGGCAGGGACTATCCTAACATTTAAGACACAGTGAGATTGATACATGAATAGGACAGGTTTGGAGGGATATGGACCAAAAGCAGGTAGTGTAGCTGGGACATATTGGTGGGTGTGGGCAAGTTGGGCCGGAGTGCCTGTTTTCACACTGTATCACTCTGTGACTGCATTATACCTCCACCATGCATGAATGCTTCAAAATCAAGTGGTCGTGTTTTATTCCCATATACTCAAGCATAGAAACATAGAAAATGGGTGCAGGGATAGGCCATTCGGCCCTTCGAGCCTGCACTGCCATTCAATGTGATCATGGCTGTTCATCTAAAATCAGTACCTCTTTTCTGTTTTTTTCTATATATCCCTTGATTTCGCTAGCATCAAGAGCTAAATGTAACTTTGAAAACATCATGTGAATTGGCCTCCACTGCCTTCTGTGGCAGAGAATTCCACAGATTCACAACTCTTCGCGTGAAGAAAGTTTGTCCTCATCTCAGTCCTAACTGGCCTACCCATTATTCTTAACCTGTGACCCCTGTTTCTGAATTCCCCCAACATCAGGAACATTTTTCCTGCAGTTACAGTAAGTGAAAATCTAGCAGGCAAACAGGATGCTTTCTCCAACCACCCCCATTTGAAGGCCACTATCTTCCACTGTTTCTACCCAGTGCTTGGTACTTACTTCCAGCAGCCACTGGTTCTCCTCCAGGATGTACCAAGCCGCAGCCTGGTCCATGCCAGTCAACGGGGCGAATTTGGCACAGAGACTCTCACGGCAGCGGCGCAACGCTTCTGATGCCTCCGATGGCCCAGGACTCTGCACTGAGGCTGCTCCATGGCCGGAGCTGCAGCGAGCGACTTGCCAGCCCGGCAAACACTCGCCAGCCCTGGCTCCCTGTCCGCATCTGCCCCCGCCGCTGCTTCTGTTTCCATCTATCCCTCAGCTCCGGCTCTCCAACACCTGCGGCCCATGCAGTTGATATGTTTTGAAATTTTCGTTGATCACAGAATGAGAAATTTATGATCAGCATGAGAGCGTGAAAATTTGGTGAAATACGTGATTAACATGCTCAATGCGTGATTCTTATGCTCTATGCCTGTGTCTCATGCTCTATGCGTGAGAGTTGGCAGCCCTGTGTTAGCTCTGATTCTCTGCACAGTGATGTTGGTGGGCTCTGATTCTCTCCACACAAATGTTTCCAGCATTTAATTCAGTTTTCATTACTTTTATATTTTACTTTGTTTTTCCTTCTATGTGGGTAGGTGGCAATTGCATTCATCACTGCTGTTTGACCACACTGGGCATTTACGGCATACAGTATTATCAACTTCCTTTACAGGAACTATGTAGCCATCATTAGGAAGTGGAACTATAGTATTAAAAGAAAAATGGCATGGTCATTAATAGCTGAAGGTCAGAGATATCTGACTTGGCAGTTAATTCCAAGGGAACTGGACGAAGTGTTAATATCAAAGAGTGGGATAGCTTTGTTTCAGTGTGTGTCAATCCAGGTGTATTACAGTAGTTTCAGTGAGAATGTAATTTATGTAGCTGAAATTTAAACAAAGAACGTCATAAAGCTATGGATTGCTCATAGTTCATGTTTTTGTTGCATTTTTACTTCTCTTTCAGTTCCTTCTGGTTGATAGATCAGGGAACCAGCTTGTGGCTATCCCTCAACTAAAGCTAATAGTTACAGAAATGTATTAGATATAACTACTGTGTGTTTTCTGTTTTTGCTGACTATGAGGAGACTAACATACAGTTCAAATCAATAAGCTGCCATTTGAGAAAATGTTGATGCTTGTTTCCAATTTGATTCCAAGGATCCCAACCAGAAAAAATGGCCAATTATTAACATTTCCTGATAAGTGTAATTGATGGCTTCCTCCCTTTAAAATAAACCACAAAAGTGGACCTTGAATGAATGATGCTAACTGTGCAGACTAAAAGGTCATTTGCCATTGTTGTCCTATGGTAAACCACAACTGTAAAGGGCACATAAATTGGACCAAGAGGAGGAAACAAAATCTTACGACCACTGACCATTACCAAGCACTTGAGCTTGACTCAGAATGTTGTTATGATGTCCTCTGTAGATGAATACCAGATATATACTCAGTCTGGTCATGTATATAATCACCTGACCAGGACTGGAGTGCTGCTGAAACCAATTTGGACCGTATCTAGAAATCCTTCAAAGGAATGAATACTTTTGGTTGAGGGTTTATGTAGTCATTGAGCAATTGAAAGCACGTCCAGGCGGTTCTGCTATTGTTTGAAGCAGCAGAAGACAGTAATGGTTATGTGGGTTGGATTTATTATGACTTCTGTAAAATAATGGGAACTAGTTAGGCTCATTGACCCAAAGGCTCAGCGACAGCCTACTAATAGAACCTCCTGGTTCATTCTTCGAGCAAGCTGGGTTCTTGGTCCTAACTTCTTGGTATTTTTTCTGGATGGACCTTATACGTTCTCCCTATGACTATGTGGGTTTTCTCTGAGTGCCTCAGTTTTCTTCCACATCCCAAAAGTGTCTTGAGTTATTTGGTCAATTGAGTGGTGGAATCTGGGGAGCGTTGTTGGGAATATGGGTGATTAGTTTAGTGAAAATTAATGGAGAATGGGATTATTTTTCTCCAAAGACTTGATGGGCTAAAATTATTGATTCATGTCTATTTCCACCCACCTCCCACCCCCCGCTATTAACAGGAACAGTTTAAGGTTGACAAAGAAGGTGGATTAAAGAACTTGAAGTACAGTGTTGGGTCCAGAACAGAGCTGACAATCGCAGGGGTGCACTGCACCATCATCAACATTTTACTGGATTGTGACCTGAATGAAACACCGTGGTGTATTATAAACTGATTGGAAGTAACCCAGAAATAATTGCATCTCTTCGAGTTGTTACAGAACTGCCGACAAAATGGATAAACCTATCACTCTGTGCTTTGGCTTCTATTTCTACTGGTGATGAGGCTGTGAATACACAATGCCGTACCTTCCTGGAGAAGAGACTGAGCAGAGATGGAATCCTTTTCGGTTGGGTGATGGACTGATCAATGTTACCATTTTTTGCAGTATTAACAAGATGGTTGCAAGAAACCTTTAGATTCAGTCGTTAGTGATGTAAAGGCTGTTAAGGGAAGCTGCTCATAAACCTGCAAAATCTTCTGTTTTTATTTTATTTTTATTGTTATGGTCGCAGCCTGTAACCTATTTCAGGTGGTTTCCTGGTGGACGATATTATGTAATTCACTGAGGAAGAAGGCACCTTCTACCATTATTATAAAATAATATCATCTGTTACTTTTCTGTAAAAAGAACCTTTTAGCACAGTGTCTCCATTTCAGAAAATATGCCAACTTTGATATTGCAATGTAGAGACCAATGGATTCTCCTTTCGGTTCATGGAATGATGCAACAAAAGTTTACAAAGAAACGAGTATTTAAACCTACAGTGCCCTCCATAATGTTTGGGACAAAGACACATTTTTTTTATTTGCCTCGGTACTCCACAATTTGAGATTAGTAATTTAAAAAAATCACATGTGGTTAAAGTGCACATTGTCAGATTTTATTAAAGGGTATTTTTATACATTTTGGTTTCATGTAGAAATTACAGCTGTGTTTATACGTAGCACCCCTATTTCAGGGCACCATAATGTTTGGGACACATGGCTTCATAGGTATTTGTAATTGTTCAGGTGTTTTTAATTGCTTCCTTAATGCAGGTATAAGAGAGCTCTCAGCACCTAGTCCTTCCTCCAGTCTTTGCGTCACCTTTGGAAACTTTTATTGCTGTTTATCAACATGAGGACCAACATTGTGCCAATGAAAGTCAAAGAAGCCATTATGAGACTGAGAAACAAAAATAAAATTGTTAGAGACATCAGCCAAACCATAGGCTTACCAAAATCAACTGTTTGGAACATCACCAAGAAGAAAGGGATCACTGGCGAGCTTACTAATCGCAAAGCGACTGGCAGGCTAAGGAAGACCTCCACAGCTGATGGCAGAAGAATTCTCTCAATAAATAAAGAAAAAAACCCAAACACCTTATAAGAAGGTTAACTTGTATCAGAGTGATGACAAGAGCAAAGTATGGAGGAGAGAAGGAATTGCCCAAGATCCAAAGCATTCCACCTCATCTGTGAAACAAGGTGGTGGGGAGTTATGGCCTGGACATGTATGGCTGCTGAAGGTACTAGCTCACTTATCTTCATTGATGATACAACTGCTGATGGTAGTAGCATAATGAATCCTGAAGTGTATAGACACATCCTATCTGCTCAAGTTCAAACAAATGCCTCTAAACTCATTGGCCGGTGGTTCATTCTACAGCAAGACAATGATTCCCTAACATACTCCAAAAGCAACAAAGGAGTTTTTCAAAGATAAAAAAATCATCAATTCTTGAGTGGCCAAGTCAATCACCCGATCTGAACCCAATTGAGCATGCCTTTTATATGCTGAAGAGCAAACTGAAGGGGACTAGCCCCCAAAACAAGCATAAGCTAAAGATGGCTGCAATACAGGTCTGGAAGAGCATCACCAGAGAAGACACCCAGCAACTGGTGATGTCCATGAATCATAAACTTCAAACAGTCATTGCATGCAAAGGATATGCAATAAAATATTAAACATGACTACTTTCATTTACATGACATTGCTGTGTCCCAAACATTATGGTGCCCAGAAATGAGACTATGTATAAAAATGCTGTAATTTCTACATGGTGAAACCGTAATGTATAAAAATGACCTTAATTAAAATCTGACAATGTGCACTTTAACCATGTGTGGTTTTTTTTCTATTGCAAATCTCAAATTGAGGCAAATAAATAAATAATGGGTCGTTGTCCCAAACATTATAGAGGGCACTGTATATCAATGTATATGCATTTATCAATGAATATGGTTGTGACATTGCGATAAATATGATGTTTAGTGCAGTCGAGGTGGATTCACCGTTCTGATTTTGAAACTCAGCCAGTGCAAATGTTCTTGAGTTACTGTCTCTGCTGTTAGAAAAAAGCTGCAATCCAAACTCGGTCTAGTTTTACATATTTACTGATGATTCACATCAATTAAAGGCTGTTTTTTTACACCTCCTACTACTATTTATATGGACTTCATAAACCACAGCTTTTTTTTTATCCTTCTCATCTTTAATCTTTGTAATATGAGGGAGCAATGCACAATGTATTTGCCTTGATTTTTCTGCCATCTGGTGGAGGATTTGTAGTACTACATCGGAGACACACCAAACAAGTGGTGCACTTGTGTACACTTTCTGGACGAGATGACTGCTTACATTTGTAGAGGAGGGCTGAAGTAATCTTCATCTATGATTATTTTTTCTTCTTTTTTGAAAATGTATTGTAAATCAGGATTTACAAATCTTGCTTCCAAGACATGGAGATGACAAAATGAATTGAAATGGATTCAACAGAAGAGGAAAAGAAAGCCATGAAAGACTGACTGATGAACTTCTGTATTCATTGAAGCATTTGGTTTCATTGAAGTATCCAGAATTTTAATGGCACAAAGTTTGTTCTTTTTAAAGTACATTATGAGACTGCATTAAATACTTTTTCTGGTCTACAGCAATGCCAATGGCAGTGTCTCCCATCATTTGGTATTTGTGAATGAGATGCAAGGAAGATCTCAAAATGAAACTAAATTTAGAATGTCTTTATTTTAAACTTGTGGTTTGTTGTAGTGTTTACTATGTTTTGCAATAGAGCTCCATCACAAATAGATGGTGAAACATCAGTATTAGAGAGTGGAAACTGCCATTTCAGTGCATTTCTAAATTGTATTTATTTCTTAACTTTTCGAATTATAATAGTAGAAATAAATTAACTTTATCAAATAGTGTTGCGCCTTCTTTAACAATGCAGAACGTTTGCTTTGAGAACACGAGGTTTACTTGACGAAAGAAATGAAGAATTTGTCGGACAAATAATGATGCACTTGATTCCAGCTGCTGATACCTGACCCATTCCTCTTTATTTCCTGACGAGAACATCAATTTTTCTCATCATCCAGGGTTCCTTAGTTCCACCTGCTTTTCCCTTCACTCTAGCAGGAACATGCAAACCTTGAACTCCCACTACAACACTTTAAAAAGCATCCCATATTTTCTATGTCCCTTTGCCCACAAACAACCTAATCCACTCAACGTTTGCAAGTTCCTGTCTAAAATCATCAAAGTTGGCCTTGCCCCAATTTAGAACTTTCACTTTTGGATCAACCCCTTCAAAATTCCTTTACATTTCTATCTTACGTGGTACAACCTTGAACAATGTCATCCCTATTTTTTTTTTACTCACATGTGACTCCTCTGTATCCCATAGTTCTGCTCTTGCTCCCCCTCCCCCCCCAGTCATTAGAGGGACAGAGTACCCCATGTCCTCATCTTTGACCCCATCAGCCATCACACACAACAGACCATCCTCTGACATTTTCGCCACTTCCAACGGGATCCTACAACTAGTCTCATCTTCCCATCTCCACCCCTTTTGCTTTCCGCAGAGAATGTTCCCTCTGCGAATCCTTGGTTCATTCATCCTTTCCCACCCAGAGCAACCCCTCCCCAGGGACTTTCGCCTGCAACTGCAGGAGATGCAATATGTATCCTTATACCTCCTCCCTCGATATCATCCAGGGAACCTGACAATCCTATTAGGTGAGGCAGAGGTTTACTTGCACCTCCTCCTTACTTAGATTTTCAGAAAGTCTTTGATAAGGTGCCACACGTTAGGCTGCTTAGGAAGATGAGAGCCCACAGAATCAAAGGGCAGATACATGGATAGCAGGTTGAATGGATGGCAGAAGACAAAGAATGGGAATGAAGGGCGATTTTTCTGGTTGGCTGCCAGTGACGTGTGGAGTTCCACAAGGACTGGTGCTGGGGTTGCTCTTCACGTTGTATATTAATGATTTGGATGAGGTGATTGAAGGCTTTGTGGCAAAGTTTGCGGGTGATATGAAAATAGGTGATGTGGCAGGTAGTGTAGAGAAAGCAGGGACTCTGAAGAAGGACTTTGACAGGTTGGGAGAGTGGGCAGAGAAGTTACAGATGGAATAAAGTGTAGCAAAGTATGGAGTCATGCATTTTGGTAGTAGGAATAAAGGCGTAGATTATTTTCTAATTGGGATGAGAATCCAGAAATCGGATGTGCAAAGGGATTTGGAAGTGCTGGTGCAGGATTCCCCAAAAAATTAATCTGAATGTCGAATCGGTAGTAAAGAAAGCAAACTCAATGCTAGCATTTATTTCAAGAGGGATTGTATACAAAAACAGGGATGTAATGTTGAGGCTCTATAAGGCGCTGGTAAGGCCGTATTTGGAATACTGTGAACAATTTTGGGCACCATATCTGAGGAAGGATGTGCTGGCTCTGGAGAGGGTCCAGAGGAGGTTTACAAGAACGATTCCAGTAATGAGTAGGTTAACCAATGATGATTGTTTGTTGGCGTTGGGCCTGTACTCGCTGGAGTTTAGAAGAATGAGGGGGCACCCCATTGAAACATACAGAATAGTGAAAGGCTTGGATAGAATGGATGTGGAGAGGATGTTTCCATTAGTGGGAGAGTCTAGAACTAGAGGTCATAGCCTCAAAATTAAAGCGCGTTCTTTTGGGAAGGAGATGAGGAGAAATGTATTTAGTCAGAGGATGGTGAATCTGGAATTATTTGTTACGGAAGGCTGTGAAGCAAATATTTTTAAGGCAGAGCTAGATATATTCTTGGTTAGTACAGGTGTCGGGTTAGGAGGGAGCGATAGATCAGCCATGATTCCTGGGATGTCGGGACTTACATATGAAGAAAGACTGGATAGACTCGGCTTGTACTCACTGGAATTTAGAAGATTGAGGGGGGATCTTATAGAAACTTACAAAATTCTTAAGGGGTTGGACAAGCTATATGCAGGAAGATTGTTGCCGATGTTGGGGGAGTCCAGAACAAGGGGTCACAGTTTAAGAACAAGGGGGAATTCCTTTAGGAACGAGATGAGGAAAACATTTTTTACACAGAGAGTGGTGAGTCTGTGGAATTCTCTGCCACAGAAGGTCGTTGAGGCCAGTTCATTGGCTATATTCAAGAGGGAGTTGGATGTGGCTCTGGTGGCTAAAGGGATCAGGGGGTATGGAGAGAAGGCAGGTACGGGATACTGAGTTGGATGATCAACCATGATCATATTGAATGGCGGTGCAGGCTCGAAGGGCCGAATGGCCTACTCCTGTACCTATTTTTCTATGTTTCTATGATTGAATGACGGAGTAGATTTGATGGGCCGAATGGCCTAATTCTACTCCTATTCCTCATGACCTCCTCCAATCTCATCTCTTGTATCGAGTGCTCCCAATGTGGTCTTCTAGGCATCGGCTAGACCAAGCGTAAAACTGGCAATCATTTTGCTGAACATTTATGCCTAGTCCGCCTTGGCATACACGATCTCCTGGTTGCCAAATAATTTTACTCCCCTTTCCATACCCATACTGACCAGCCCTGGGGCTCCTCCACTGTCAGAGTAAGGCTAATGCAAATTGGAGCAAAGGCACCTCATATTTCGCTTGGGCAGCTTACAACCCAGAAGTATAAACATTGATTTATCTAATTTCATGTAACTCCTGCATTACTTCCCCCCCAATACTCAAGTTGTCTTACTTGTTCCACTGTTTTGCATCCTTGTATCCTTGCCGTTAACTCATCATCCCCAGCCAGCAATGGTCCATTATGGACTTAACTGTAAAGAAATAACTGAAATATCACATTTACATAAGTATTCAGACCTTTTATTCAGTACTTTGTTGAGGCACCTTTGGCAGCGATTACAGCATCAAGTCTTCTTGGGTATGATGCTATAAGCTTGGCACAACTGTATTTGGGTAATTTCTCCCATTCTTCTCTGCAGATCCTCTCAAGCTCTGTCAGGTTGGATGGGGAGCGTCGATGCACAGCTATTTTCAGATCCCTCTAGAGAAGCTTGAACGGGTTCAAGTCTGGTCTCTGGCTGGGCCACTCGAGGACATTCACAGACTTGTCATGAAGCCACTCCTGCATTGTCTTGACTGTGCTTAGGGTCGATGTCCTGTTGGAAGGTGAACCTCCGCCCCAGTCTGAGGTCAAGAACGCTCTGGAGCAGGTTTTCATCAAGGATTTCCCTGTACTTTGCTCCATTCATCTTTCCCTCGATATTAACTAGTCTCCCAATTCCTGCCACAGAAAAACATCCCCACAGCATGATGCTGCCACCACCTTGCTTCACTGTAGGTATGGTATTGGCCGGGTGATGAGTGGTGCTGGCATTCAGGCCAAAGAGTTCAATCTTGGTTTCATCAGACCAGAGCATCTTGTTTCTCATGCCTTTTGGCAAACTCCAAGTGGGCTGTCATGTGCCTTTTACTGAGGAGTGGCTTCTGTCCGGCCACTCTACCATAAAGCCCTGATTGGTGGAGTGCTGCAGATATAGTTACCCTTCTGGAAGGTTCTCCCATCTCCACAAAGGAACTCTGGAGTTCTGTCAGAGTGACCATCAGGTTCTTTGTCACCTCCCTGACCAAGGCCCCGCTCCAAGATTGCTCAGTTTGGCCAGGCGGCCACCTCTATGAAGAGCCCTGGTGGTTTCAAAGTTATTCCATTTAAGAATGACAGAGGCCACTGTGCTCTTCGGGACATGCAATGCTGTAGAAAATATTTTATACCCTTCCCCATATCTGTCTCGGAGGTATACAGACAATTTCTTTGTCTTCATTGTGAGGTGGAAGCTGCTGCATTTTAGAAAACATTTTTTTAATGTAAATGATATGCCATTGTGATGTAATTGTGGGGTCGAACATTGCTGACGGGCAATTTATGTAAATGAGATCCTATTGGGACATCATATGCTGCTAACTTTGCTCATAGTGGGGTTTTGTAAAGTTTAAAATGTGAATAACCTGCAAAATATACCATCAATCTGAACGAAACCCGATACAACACACCACAGGACAATGGTGAGTAAGGTGGGTCAATTGTAGTGCTATCATGTATTGTCTTGCCGTAGTTTCAGGATCAGACTATAGACACACAGACAGATACACGGACATACTAACAAACAAGATAAGAGTTTTGTAATATAATAATAATAATATGGATAGATATTGCTGTTAACTTACCCACCCCTAAGCATTTTTGCTTGCAACCCCATCATACACTGCCAATCTACACCATGGTCATTGGCAATGTCCACAAACATTCCTACTCTGGATTCGTATTTAAAATTCTAGTCCTAACTTATCTAACCTCAATGACCTCCTCAGTCATATTCCAATTACACTTTTAATCTGCTGATGCTTGTTTCTCGTTACAGATGCTTCGCTACTCATGGTTGCTTGTTCAGAAAGTCATTCCAAGCATTATTGCCTTGTCACAATCCATTATTGGGTTAAAAACCCCTTGAAACTTATTTGGTACCAAATGTTATTGCATCAGTTTAAGAATTTTGTTTTAAACCACATGGTTGCATAAAATTAATTGCTCTATGTCTGGAATGCAGCTAAAAATAGGCACTGGATATTAAATATGTGTATTAATATCTTATGGAATGTCACAATGGCATCCAAATCATGTTACTCTGCAGAGCATGAGATTTATAGCTGTATAGCGAGCAACAGAGCAAAATGAAAATATTAACTAAACAATACAGGAAATTTATCTGATTGATGTATTTGTAAATATAGAATGTAAAGGTTTTAGCAATGGTTTATGTTCTCCTGGCACAAGCTTATGGCATGTCACAATACTGTTTTACTGTTGTTGCTGTGGAACATATTCCAATTTGTTGTGCTTTTCTGGTAATACTTGGATTTTCTGCATACTGGATTTTACAAGCATAGCCGATATAACTTTGAAAGTTAGTTCTCTAGACCATCAATTCATTTCTTTTCTTACTTTTATATGAATTATTTCAATGAAGTATTGAGCTCCCGATTCCCCAGCTGAAAAATACACATCTTTTTCTAACACTCCATTGTATTTACAACTAGGGTGCAATAAATTGCACCTGACCATAATAATTTGCATTTATAAAACATTTTCCTCTATTAAAAGGTCTTATAAGTTTGGTGAATGGTTAATTAAATAAAAAGGAGGAATGACCCCTCTTCTAAAGATGTAGGGAGCTCAGCATTTGCATGCAAAAGATAAACCAGCTGCAAAGTTGTCCTGTTCAGTCATATTGTCTGTACTTGTTCTCACCTAACAATGCCTGTTTCCTTTATCATCGTTACTTTTTTTGCATATCTTTCATTCATTTGTTCTATATCCCTATACATCACCCTCTATATCTCTCGTTTCCCTTTCCCCTGACTCTCACTCTGAAGAAGGGTGAGAGTCAGGGGAAAGGCTCGACTTTCTCGACCCAAAACGTCACCTATTCCTTTTCTCCAGAGATGCTGTCTGCCCCGCTGTCTGTCCAGCTTTTTGTGAGTATCTTCTGAAGTATTTTTAGATGTCTTCAGCCAGAACTGCTGAGTGGATAATTTGTCACAGCCTTTTAGGATCTCACATCACAAATGTCAAATTTTCAACCACATGATTCACTCCAAGTGATATTAAGAAATGACAAAAATCACTGAATTCAGCAAAGGTTGCAGGCCTTAACTAAATGCAGCTGAAAGTTATTCTTCAGTGCTTGTTATGTGTCTAGTCAAGCTCTTTTAGCAGAATTCCAATATCTGCATCTATCCAACAAAGTAGAAAATTACCCAGGTATGTATTATCTACAAAAACCAGAACACATTCAACATCACCAACTACTCTCAATCATCTAAATGACAAACAGCATCACTAACAGTGTTATCACTGGAACCTGCACATTACCTGATGTATGTGTGAGGGTTGGGTTTGGAGCACCAAGAGCACTATCATGAATCACCATTCTGCGGGCTAGAACAAAGCAGGGTAGAAATGCTTTTTGTAACCTTGCTTAATGTTTCCAGATGTTGCTTTAAAAGGGCTATATTGTGCAAGTTGTAATTCCTGCATACTTTGTGATGCATTGGATGATATTTGTTTTTGTCAATAAATTAGTAGGAGAGACTGTGGCGAATATTCACAGTTTATAAAGATATTGGATAAAGATACTGCCAGAAAAGCACTTAGCTCCTTTGATGTTGATAAATTATATTTAATAAGTCAAATTATAACTGATAAGATGTAAGGCAGTTTAATAATGCAGCTATAATTTCAGCACATCTCCCAATCATATTTTTCCTGAACATCAGGGATCATACCTGTTGGGAAATCCTCACCTCCTACAAAAATAAATGTTAACATATTATTCAGTCATTTGTCTAATAGATGAGTGAGATGGCATGAGAGACTATAATTATCAGAGAAGGTTTATTAAAAACAAAACTATTAAATCAACAAAAATTTACTGCTGAACATTTAATACAACATAATAACATTTGATTAAATCTTTAAAGAAATATTGAACCTGTATCAAAATGCCTCCCGCAAATTTGAACATGAGGATTTGTATCTCTGCAGTCTCTCAACCAAGATCTCTTGCCTTCTCCCTGTTACATAGAAACATAGAAAGTAGGTGCAGGACTAGGCCATTCGGCCCTTCGCGCCCGCACCGCTATTCAATATGATCATGGCTGATCATCCAACACAGTACCTTTGACGTCTTTACTAATCAAGCACCTGTCAATCTCCGCTTTAAAAATACCCAATGACACGGGCTCCACCGCAGTCTGTGGCAATGAATTCCACAGATCCACCACCATCCAGTGAAATAATTTAATCCTCATCTTCATTCTAAATGTACGTCAATTTATTCCCTGCATATCCATCTAAAATTTTTTAAACACCACTATCGTAACTGCCTCCACCACCACCACTGGCAGAGCGTTTCAGATATTGATAGTCAGCGCGGACTCGGTGGGCTGAAGGGCCTGTTTCCAGGCTGTATCTCTAAACTAAGCTAAAGTAAACACCCAGACATTTACAGCAATCAGTCCATCGTGGGCAGGTGGGCTTCAGGTTCAGCCTATCTCTGAAGGTTAAACAGCTCCTCAAGGAGTTTTTGGATAGCTTGGTGGACAGGGTAAGTGAGGCAGTGGGTTCTGGAGATGCCGGTCTTTTACCCAGAGGAGGGAAATCATTAATCAGAGGGCAAAGGTGTAAGATGATAGGGGAAAGATTTAATAGGAACCTGAGGGGCAACATTTTCACACAGAGGGTGGTGGGTATGTGGAACAACCTGTCGGAAGGAGTAAGTGATATAGGTGCAATATTGTGGATATAGTCTTAAGATGGAAAGAATGCACTGAAGATTTACGAGGACATTGCCAGGTCTTGGGGTCCAAGGCTATATATAGGGAGAGGTTAGGCAGGCTAGGACTTTATTCCTTGGAGCACAGGAGGCTGAGGGGTGAACTGAAAGAGGTGCATAAAATCATGAAAGGGATAGGAAGGATGCAGAGAGTTTTTAACCCAGAGGATTCAAGAACCAGAGGACCTAGGCCCATGTCGAGAAGAGAAAAATCCAATAGAAACCTGAGAGGCAACTTTTTCACACAGAGGGTGGTGGACAAGTGGAATGCCACTATTGAGCAATTTGTTGGCTTCTTGGATTTCTATTCAAAGTCCTATTATGCCCAATCCATTGTTTAATGTCTCCTCCTGTTCTGCCCTACTTATCCCAGATTTCCCATCAAAAACCGTACTCACAATCCCAACTGCTTGGTGACTGTTTTGGCAGAGAATTTTATTTCAATACCCAATCCCCTGGTATACATTTATCTTTAATGACTTTATTCATGAATATGATATTCCTGTTGAAAAATCCTCTCCTTTACATTCTACTGAGACAGTAGAACTCTATTATATGCCCTGTCACGGGAAGATATTACAAAAGTAACAAAGACAAATATTCCAGGATATGTTCAAAGTTTCCATGTAAAACATGGAAAATCCGTCGTGGCCCTTGAGTCACGTCTGCTCAAGGTGGAGGAGCATTAGGGATGATGTTGGCAACCTCAAGTCCATGCTAGTTCTGGTTCTGGTTGAATACTGCACAAACACCTCATAATTGGTTATTTCGTGCAGGTCGACTTAGTAGAGTAGCGATTACATTTTGAAGTGGGCCTTTTTGACCAAGTTGAGGAGATCTAGTTGCTCAATCCCCTTTTAAAATGACTTAACAACAGGAGCTGCACGTGTGTTGAGTGGTAACATATTCCATTCCCTTCTCGTCCTTGGGTAAAGGGAAAATTGGTAGCAATTTATTAAAATTTAGGGAGTTGATGATGTAGGGACCATTATTTTGTCTTGTTTCAAGGTAGTTGGTGCTCTGGGATAATGGAAGATTTGATGGCATGATTTTGTGAATCTCCTTGTAAATTGCAATAAGTCTTAGCCTGATTCTGTAGAGTTCTAGGGTATCCCACCCGAGAGAAGTCAGCATATTATTCACCCTTGATTTGTGCTTGTAGTCATTACACGCACACGGAATCCCCCAGTAAACAGTGGACCACCTCTCTAACTACTCCCCTCCCCAATCAGCGACCTCCTGCCCTGCCTTTGGGAAACTGATGGTCCCACATTAGTCTCATAGGAACATGTAAAAACAGAATGGAAGCAAGTTATCTTCGATCCTGAAAGATTGTTTGAGAAGACGATGGGTAGCGACGTTACAAACCTTACCTTCAGCGGCGCTGCAGTTCTGCCACTGGCCGTGTGTGTGACTTTGGCGCCTTTAAGTGGGGGGGGGGGGGGCGGTATTAAAATGCCGTTTTCTCCTGCCTGTAGGAGGCGGACTTCCTCAGGCTGCCAGCTGCCGAAGTGAAATCTATCCAATTTCCGTTCCCGATTTTAAAAAATGTTTTAATCGCGAGACAATTTAATAAATTGATTAAGATAAAAAGCAACTTCTAACGCCCTCAATGCCTACAACGTGACGGATCGCATGAACGGGACAAAACAGCGGGTAAGTCGTTTATTTTACATATAAACTTGGTTCTTGGGATGGCTTTAATCGAACCAGTAGTGTTTTTCCTGCCGATATGGGGTTCAAATTCACCGCAAATGCAACGTTCCAATCAATCGCGTTCCAGAAAAACCCATTTGCAAGATGATTTAAAATGCTCTATTTTTTGAACAATCATGTCATAAGAGCATCTAAATCATCTATATTTGTGTTAATGTCTACCCATAGTCAATATTTTTATAGGAAATATCAGTTTTAGTCCCATGTATTGTGCAACAAAAAAACATTGATTATATTGAGTGGATGATTCTATATTAATTTGTGGGAATTAAACATCAAATTCCTTCCATCTGGCATATAAATTCATGACAGTGAGATTTAAAAATCATGTTATATTGTGAATTCTTGTGTGAATGGCATTAGTTTGTTATTTGGATACAGGCTATTTAAAAAAAAATCCTTTCTTAAGAAATGGAATCTACAGAACATTCTTAATGGGAATGTAGTGGGCAGAAAGGCATGTCATGCATGGTTTGTAGAGCAAAAACTTGTAGTTTACAATGCCAACATTGAAAAGTTGAGGAAAAACAGGGTGTACAGAGTTGCTTATTGGTTACAATCTGAGGAGTATGATGATGCAACTGATTATGATATGTCAATGTACCAGCTAGCAACTGATCTTCTCCATAAAGAGTTGGTCTATTGCTAGAAATTGTAATTTATTTACCTATCTGTTACGGACATACAGCATATAATACAATAATGTTGAAATTCATATATAATATAATATCAAATATTCATATCAAATATAATATTAAAGACAAGGGGTCACAGTTTAAGGATAAGGGGGAAGTCTTTTTGGACTGAGATGAGAATTTTTTTTTCACACAGAGAGTGGTGAATCTGTGGAACTCTCTGCCACAGAAAGTAGTTGAAGCCAATTCATTGGCTATATTTAAGAGGGCGTTAGATGTGGCCCTTGTGGCTAAAGGGATCGGGGGTATGGAGAGAAGGCAGATACAGGATACTGAGTTGGATGATCAGCCATGATCATATTGAATGGCGGTGCAGGCTTGAAGGGCCGAATGGCCTACTCCTGCGCCTATTTCCTATGTTTTTATGTTTCTGATCTTGAGAATATCACATTTTTGAATTTTCAAGGCAGTGGCTGTTTATTACTAATTCCATCACAACGGTCAATTTTGTAATTGACTACAATTAGGTAATTAACTAATTATATGCTTTAAGTTCAGGTCATCCAAGTAAGATGTTTTATATTTGTTTCAGAATGCTTCAATCTATAATAACTGAAAATTTCATTCAGTTCCCTTAATTTTTAAGAAAGTTGTGGGCTTTTGACTGTCCTCGATCACAGCTTTTGTGTAAAGTCAATGCAAAAGCAATATGGAACAAGATGCTAAATTCCGAGTATGAGAATGGCCATAACTTCTTTAATACTGAAGATATGAAAGTGAATTAGGTGTCAAATTAAACTTCTTTTTATGTTTTATCAGACCTGATTTTTAAAATTTTGTAACATTGCTACGATGGGAATTCTGGGCGTTAGCAGTGCCAGTTTCCAACATTTCTATGTGTAGAGACCGTGTACTGGATATGACATTCCAGGAATCTCCTCAGTAGTTCTCCTTTCTATCTGGGACTAGCAATTCCCTCTGAACAATCCCATGAAGTTGATATAACCGCAACATTCACACATTGTCTCTGCTTGGTTTGCAGATCTGTAGTTGTCCTCCACGCGGATAAAATCACTGACGGATCCAAGTGGCAACACTTTCTTTGCAAGGGAATCCTTTCCCAATCCCAGGTTGCCCGCTGGAAACTCCTTCCCACTCAATCATCCCAGTGACGTCAAACCTTCCATCCTTGCAGCTGGGTAAAAAAATTAAAAGTTTAGTTTTGGAATGTAAAACAACAGCAACAACGTAGTTTAAGTTTTGGCAGTGGAAATTAAAAGCTGTAAGAGAATTCCATGCGTGCAAATGTATGGAGGGGGGGGGGGGGGGGGGGAATTGGTAGGGTATTTAATAATAATCAGTTATTATTTATGCATTGGAATGGACGGATTTGCTGAGTTTGAAAAACAAGAGATTGTTTCCGCGTTGGCTCGTTATACTTTGCTCTTTGTTTCCCTTTGTCCGCCACCATAAAGTTGCTGACCGGTTTTTCTTTCATACTTTCCCCTTTTATTTCTTCCCTCGCTTTATTGTTTTTTAAACAACTAAATCGCGAGGTGCGCAGCTGCCAGGACCTAGCTGCTCAGCCGACTGCTGGAGGAGATATGGAGCCGCTGAAAATCGAGGTAAAAAAAAAAATCACACACAGAAAGATTAAAAGTTATTTTTTTTTGTCGGTTTATTTGAGGGAGAGAAAGTTTGAGCAAAAACAGAGGGAGCTGTGTGGCGGGCTGAGAGAAGCTGGCCTGGGAGGTTGCCAGGGGCGCTCGGCTGCTCGTTCAGAGGGGAAAGCGGTGAAGTTTGATAACAGTGTTTTGTTTCAGGAATACTTTGTTATTAATGGCTTTGCCTCTTTGTCTCTCTCGCTCTTACCTCGTCTCCAGTGGATCGGTTCTCCCTGCGGTTCCCACGGACCGTACACTTTCCACAGGGCTTTCAGCGTACTGGTGTCGGGCTCCTCCGGCCAGGACAAGGCGCCGAGGACGCTGACGGCCAAGCTTGGCCAGTTCCTCTTTGTCAGATGCCAGCCCCATGAGCCCGAGTGCATCGCCGAGCTCCAGCTCTTGTGGGAGGACCGCAGCCGCCAGCAAATGCTGGCCAGCACCAGGCTCTACTTCAGCCCGGAAGATACCCCGCAAGGACGCGACCTGCACCACGGCCAGGTAAGGGGGCAAAAGGGCAGCTGCTTCCTTCCCGTTTCACCAGGGTTTGCGGGATTGTTAAATTAATGGGAAGCGGGGGACGGGGATGGACACTGAACATTAAATATCCCGGGAACTCTTGGAATCCCCCTTTTTCATATTGCTTCAACGTTGGCTGATCTCTGCTCAAACATGATAAGAATCAGGCAAATATTGGGAAGCCGTCCTGTCCAAGCTTCACTGAAACACCCACGCAACAGATTAGGGAAAACGTTTGATTTTGAACAAAAATACCCAAACACCGCGATGTAAGCACCAAATATCTTATTGAGTTGGTTCTCAAAATAATGTATTAATAAAATATTTTTAAATTCTTCGGAAACTTTACATATGACCCGTTTCCTTTGGGTGGCGAAATTATAATTATTTCCAGGAAATAGCAACTGAAATCTGATATGCTTTGATAATGGAATCTTGTAGTCCGCATTATAATGTTATCGGCGGACATGTAACATTGTAAAGGTCTTTGAACGATTGGTCTGTTTAACCGTGATTTAAAATAATAATATGACTAAGGTTTCGTTGTAGTTTGATCTCTGTTTCAAAGGGCGTGGGTGCTGCTCCGTTTCCTCATTGTGGGCTAAATTCAGAAATGATGATGGGTAACAGTCATCAAAATGAGAGTCTGTCTCTCTTGAAATAATTAGCAGCCCGGCGGGGTCGGCGATTGCCCAAATTTGACGTCTTCTGAGTGAATTTCCAGAATTGTCCTGATCGACTGTGAATTTGCATTGGTGGCGTTCTGTTATATTTCGGAATCGAGTTGTTGAAAGGGGCGGGAGTCTCTCTTCTCTTTCATGGTCAGCGAAATAATGACCTAAAAATAGGTAGTGCTGATAGGGGTTTATTTAAAATGAAATATAAATAAATAACGCGAAGAAAGCATTTGATAAGGTTCCTCCTGGTACGCAGCTCTGGAAGGTTAGATCGCATGAGATCAAGGGAGAGCTAGCTGACTGGATAGAAAATTGGCTTCACGGAAGGAAACAGAGGGTGATGGTGGAAGGTTGCTCTTTAGATTGGAGGCCGGTGACTATTGTGATTCCTCAGGAATTGGTGCTGGGCCCACTGCAGTCTGGGTTATATCAACAATTTAGATGAAAATGTACAAGGTAGGATTAGTACCTTTGCAGATGGCACTAAAGTGGGTGGTAGATTAGATTAGATTATCCTTTATTGTCATTCAAACCTTTCGGTCTGAACAAAATTTCGTTACCTTGCAGTCATAACATATAATAAAAAACAAAACACACAATAAACACATATTTAACATCCACCACAGTGAGTTCACCAGGCACCTCCTCACTGTGGTGGAAGGCAAAAGTCTTAGAGTCTCTGTCTTCTTCCCTCCTTGTTCTCCCTCTGCGCTGAGGAGATCCAGGCCTCCAATGTTGCCGTCCACCAGGACCGCGGCCGAGCCTCCGAAGCCGGGCTACCGCCACCGTCATCGCCGGAATGCCGGAACACCGCCACAGGGCCCGCCGCTGGAACGCTGCAGCTCCAAAGCCAGGTCACCACTGCAACGTCGCTGGAGCACCGCAGCCCCGAAAGCCAGGCCGCCGCAGTAGCACCGCAGCCCCGAAAGCCAGGCCGCCGCCGGAACGCCGCTGGAGCACCGCAGCTCCGAAGCCAGGTCGTCGCTGAAGCTCCGAAGCTGTGCCGCCGCTGCTGGAACTGGAAGGCTGCCATAGCTCCAAGGCCACCAGCTCCGCCATTGGGGCCTCAGCACAGATGGAGACGGTGACGGGGGACATGACAACAAAAGTCGCATCCCCCCGAAGGGAGAGCCTAAAACCCTGTTTCTCCCACCCACATTCACATACACATCCTAATAAACCAAAATAATCACTAAAACAGACACAAGAAGATAAAAATAAAATAAAAAACAGACGGACTGCAGGTGAGCTGCAGCTGCCAGGCAGCGCCGCCACTTCCGGAAAACCTTGATCAGTTGGCAAGTGGACTGAGGAATGGTAAACGGTGTTTAATGCAGATAAGTGTGAGATGTTGCATTTTGGGAAACCAAACAAGGGCAGGACCTTCAAAGTAAATGGCAGGGCTCTGGGGAGCTGAGTGATCTGGTGGTTCAGGAACATCGTTTCTTGAAAGTGGAGTCACAGGTAGATAGGTTGTCAAGGAGGCTTTTGCACATTGGCCTTTATCAGTCAGTTGGGATGTTATGTTACAGTTGTACAAGCCGTTGTTGAGGCCACATTTGGTGTATTGTGTTCAGCTTTGGTCACCCTGCTGTAGTGAAGATGTTAAGCTGGGAAGAGTGCAGAAAAGATTTATGAGGATGTTGCCAGGACTTGAGGACCTGGGCTATAGGGAGAGATTGAGCAAGCTAGGATTTTATTTCTTATACCTAGGCAGTGTTGTGGACATCACCGGAGGGGCAGAGGCAGGCATAAAAAGTAGAATCAATAAGGCTAGGGTGGTGTTTAACATGCTCAGGAAGATCTGGAACTCAAAACACATCTCAATCAACACCAAAATACGCATCTTTAACTCAAATGTGAAGCAGTTGATACTGTATGGATAAGACATGGAAAACAACAAAACACACCACAAACAGGCTGCAAACATTCATTAACACCTGCCTTAGGAGAATACTTAACATCTGGTGGAGGGACAAATTAAGCAATGTGGACCTGTGGAAAAGAACAAGCCAGGAGCCCATTGACTTACAAATTCAAAGGAGAGAATGGAGTTGGATTGGACACACCCTCAGGAAAACTGCCACAAACATCACCCGGCAAGCCCTGAAATGGAACCCCCAAGGAAAAAGGAAAAGAGGTCGCCCCAGGAACATCTGGAGAAGAGGTGTCCAGACTGAAATTTCTGAGAGTGGGCTCCACTGGGGAGATCTGGAAAGAAATACCAACAACTGATTGAGGTGGAGGACATTTGTCAATGGCCTATGCTCCCTAGAGGAGTAAAGGTTTTAAGAAGAAGAAGAAGAAGCGCAGGAGGATGAAATATATAAGATCATAGGGAATAGATGGGTAGATGCACAGAGTCTTTTACCCAGAGTAGGGAAATCAAGAGCCAGAGGACACCGGTTTAAGGTGACAGGGGAAAGATTTAAAAGGAGACTGAGGGACTAGTGTAGATGGAGCACTTTGGTCAGCATGGGGAAGTTGGGCTGAAGGGCATGTTTTGGTGCTGTATGACTCTGAAGCACTGATCAGGAAATCCATTTTTTTTGTTTATTTGTTGTTTCCCCATAATTTGAGATGTGGAATACAACCATCCATCTCTGAGACATGCATTTACTGACAAATGAGTTTGACATTTTTCTTGGCTTATTAAGAAACTGCCTGTTTTATTTTAAAAAGTAGCAAATATAAAGTAAGTAAGTTTATTGGCCAAGTATTCACATACAAGGAATTTGCCTTGGTGCTCCGCCCACAAGTAACAACATGGCATACAGTTACGAATGACTCAGAAAACACTAAACATTAATAATAATAAAACATTAATGATAAAACACCATTGATCAAGCATGTGAACCAACAAAATACCAGATCAAAGGGAGGCTACAGATTTTTGGCTGTTGCGTAGAGCAACTACTCGTGGATAAAAACTGTTTTTATGTCTGGCTGTGGCAGCTTTGACAATCCGGAGTCGCCTTCCAGAGGGAAGTGATTCAAAGAGTTTGTGGGCAAGAGTCAGAGGATGTCAGAGGAGTCAGAGATGATCTTGCCCGCTCGCTTCCTGGCCTTTGCAGTGTACAGTTCATCAATGGAGGGAAGGTTGCAGCCAATAACCTTCTCTGCTGATCGGACATTTCGCTGCAGCCTCCAGGTGTCGTGCTTGGTGGTTGAACCAAACCAGACCATGATGGAGAAGGTGAGAACAGACTCTATGATGGCTGTGTAGAATTGGACCACCATTGCCTGTGGCAGATTGTGCTTCCTTAGCAGCCGTAGGAAGTACATCCTCTGTTGTGCCTTTTTGACTAAAGCTAAAACATTAGCAATTGGTTGTGTTTATATCATACTGAAACATCACTGTATTATATACCCATCTTTATGTCTGTAGCATCAAAAATGTCTGGTTTCACAAGATTCCTGTATTTTTCAAAGTTTCTTTTTGCACTTGGAGTGAGAGAATGGTTTGGTGTCAAAGGGCCTTCTCTGGTTCAGAAGAAACATTCTTTTTATTGTCAAACCAATTTTCAGTTAGAATGTGACAACAGAGATAAAAACAATTGCTTTAACCTGAATATAGTTTGCTGATCTGAATTTAATTTTTCACTGTTTCTATTCTGTTGAGTATTTGTTTTTTGTTTATCATATCAATCCTATCTCCACCCACACTTCTACTCTACTCACCCATGCCCCTATTACAATCCACTTGTTGAAACTTCTAATTGTTCTGTTTCCACTTCCAGACTTGACATATTCCAATGTTCTCCTGCCTGCTTTTCAACTTCTTACCTTGTATAATCCCTCTACACTACCCTTTCCTGTGCATGTGTCATTCTTCCAGTTGTTAATCTGTGTTGGCCTTGGTTACCAAATAGTCAAATTTTGCACCATGAAGAAAAATCAAATCCTGACCACCCCAATCCATCACCATAACCACCAACAGCTGAGGAATCATTTCCATCCCATCCCCCACCCAACCCCAGGTATCTAAACTAGTACATTCACTGTCATGGACTATAGTTTATGTTTATTATTGTCATGTTTACTGATGTACAGTAAAAAGCTTTTGTTGCATGCTCTCCAGTCCAATCAGATAATACTATACATAAATACAATCAGGCCAAACTCAAGTACAAAAGATCAGATTTAGTTGCTCATCTTATATGGTTTGCAATTCACCTGCTTTAATATTGTGCCAAGTTCTTCCCTCCTTTAAGACCCTCTGTTAAAGCTCTGAGTTTTTTTTAAATCACTTTTTAGTCTCATTATCATTAGTTCCTTTATTGATATGGCACCTTTGTTGTCAGATGTATCTGTAAAGCTCCTTGAAAAATCATTGTCAATGGAAACTTCACCACACTGAAGCCAAGAGAAGGGAATAAACTTGGAGATGCTGGTAGGAGTGACGTATGGGCTTCCATTGATTTTTATAGAAGTGTAGAAACAATGAACTGCGGATGCTGGTTTACGAAAAACAACATAAAGTGCTGGAGTAACTCGGTCAGTCGGCATCTCTGGAGAACATGGATAGGTGATATTTCAGGTCAGGAGGGGAGGGGGGAGTAACCTGAAAGGGCAGGACAAAGTCTGGTAGGTAATAGGTGCACACAGATAAGGTGTAAGGTTTTGACATACAGATGTTTGAACAAAGGCCAGAGATGAAAATTCAGAAGGTTTGAGACAGAAGGGATGCAGAGTTGTTAATAGTGAAGCTAGGGGAGGGAATGAAGGTGGAAGGGGATGGGAGAAATAGGTGCATTATCCTTGGTTTAAACCAGCATCTGCTGGTCCTTCCTACACCTAATATTTTGTAATATTTGCACGACAGGCTAAATGTTAAGATATATCCAATATTAGGAGAAGCTCAAATGAGTAGACATAGTTACAAGATGAGGGGATGATTCTGTAAAACTAAGGTGCATAAATCTTTTTGCAGAACACGGTGAAAATCAGGAATTTTTAGCCCTAGAAGATTGTGGCAGTTTACTGGAGGTCTTTAAGGAGGAGATAGATACATTTTTGAAAGAATGGGATTGAGATTGAGATCTTTGTGGAATTGGCACAGAAAAGGAATTGTGGCCTCGGCAGACTTGCCATGATCATATTTGAAGACAGGGCAGGCCTGAGGGGCCTGGTCATTTATTCCTGCTCATATTTTCACATGTTCTTAAATGATGATTGCTATAATTAGATTTTATTGGTATGTGGCATTAGAAAAGGGCCTTTGACGTTATTGCCAACATTTACCTCTTCTGTCTGGATATTGTGCCGAAAGCAGGAGAAATTTGAGCATTGGCATTTGGACTCTGACCCCCATTAATGTGCTGATATCTGTGATCTAATCCTGCTCTCATTCCATAATTGGCAGTGAGTGGCTCCACAAGCGTTAAGCACATACCAGAAGGATTAAAGGTTTTATGATTACCTGAGATGAATAAAAAAACACAGTGATGTGCTCACAAATGGACGGCATATTAAACTAAAACACTATGGTGAACTTTAATAAAATTTTCACTAGATTATGTTAATGACTCTGCCTCAATAATCACTGTGTTCTCATTAACCTTTTGTATGATTAAAGGTTGTTGAAACCTTTCCAGACTTCTTTGTCTTTGAATTCCTGTTATTAATTTACCAATTTCAGTGAAAACAGTTGTTCACTATGCAGCCTATTAAGTGGTATTAAAATTGAAGGTTTTATGAGATTCCTCCAGCTCGCCATTAAGTTTACTTGTTCTGTTGTGAAACTCCATTTTGAGCATTTTTTAGACTACAGCAATTTTAATTCTTAGTATCATTCTACTTGTACTTTTTTTTATGGTTCCAACGCTATTCCAGTAATGTGCTGTTTAAAAGCTGTGCATGATATTCTCAGAACCGTCCAACTAATTACACGGTGTCTTTGCTTTATGCTGTTAGTCAGTATAAATAATTCCAAATGTCTATATTTTACATGCCTTTTCTACCCATACTTTCACAATTATGCTCTCGACCCGGCAAACCTTAGTAAACTTTGCTCTATTAGTGTCTATTATTTAGGATATACTTCCATCCACTTTTCTTTCTCAAAGTGAATAACATCATATATCTGCATTGAGTTACAGCTGCCAACTATTTGTTTCGCTGTATTATTCTCTGTAATTTGATCCCATCAGCAAACTTCAGCATTATTCCACCTGGTTATGTGCTCCACTTCACTAATGAAAAATAAAAGTGACTTCCGAACAAATCTTTGAAGTATAATTCTCAAATCCAATTTATTTCTTTTCAAATTATTTTTGATCGTCTTTTATAAGCTGATGTTAATTGTCTGTAATTATTTAATGTTTCTACGAATTTATGTTTCTTTTTTTACATTACGAATTGCAACCAAGATGTAAATTTGTGTATAATTTTCTGCATTATTGTAGACTATTGTTATTTTGAGGAAGTCTTCCAAGAGAAAGACTTGAATTTATATTATTTTACACAGTAAAACATTCCAAAGCACTCAAGCTTCATCAAGCAAGGACATTAGCAGAGTACTGTTTCTGAAAATGTTTGGAAATTATAGTTATTACCTGTACTCTTTTAAATAGTCCTGTGCTCACTTTTATTTGTTAAGGCTAATGCACTCTTTGATTATATATGTTCTTCCTTTTATTGCTGTCATACCACCAGGCTTTCCTTTTCCTACTTCTTTTGGTGGAATAATTTTTTCATCATCTCTACTGGACCCTGTGATCTCTGTTCAGCTTTGTTTCTTGCACTTTTACCTCTGGCATAGTTTTCACCTGTAATGACGTTCTTCTGTAATTCATTAATGTTTTTAATCTTTTTGCTTATTTTGGGGTTTCTGCCACCGATTTAAACCTTAATAAATACCCCTGTAATTTATCCGCTTTTATTTTCACCCGTGATTGCGTATCCCCTGTTTTTTTTTTCCCTTTTCCACAAAATTTATTTAAGCTATTCCATTTGTTTTCCAATTGAAAATGTCTGCTTTTCATCCAGACAATTGTTACCTTGGGGTCAGGTTTTGCATTTAACATTTTGAACAGATCTTAGACCAGTGACTGCCAAGATATATTCATCTGCTGCTCATTTCTTGCTTCATCAGCCAAGATCAAATCTAGTGGGTTTTTTCTTTGTTGGATTAACAACAAATTGATCAAGCATACAAAGTGTTTCGTCTCTGCTGCATGTGGGTATTTAAAGAAGTCTCTTATTTCACTATTTATCACAAACTTTAAACTACCCATTTATTTATTTTATTGATTAATCGTCCTTTCAATCGGGGACTGCTGTTCTCTGACATTCAAGCACCTCAATGTTGTACTTAATTAATAAAATGAACTACTTTCTCTTCATCCCTTATGAAAGTTTTATAGGGTAACCTCAATCTAGCTAAAGTCATGTTTTTATAACGTCACCTACATCCTTTCCAATTAGTGTTAAAGAAGGAACTGCAGATGCTGGAGGATTACACAAAAAGCTGGAGAAACTCAGCGGGTGCAGCAGCATCTAAGGAGCGAAGGAGATCTCCTTCGCTCCTTAGATGCTGCTGCACCCGCTGAGTTTCTCCTTTCCAATTAGGGCCTCTAGTTTCCAGATTTTATTTCTGTTAACCTATTGTTTTCCATTGTTGATCAATTTTACTAACTTGCTGCCCTTTCAATTTTCTTTCAACTGATAACTTTTCTGCCATCTCTGTTTGTCTTTGTTTCTTTGATCCACACTTTCTTTCCCATTCTCTTCCTCTATGCTCTAGGTCAGTTTTCAAGAATTTTATCTTTCACTGTACGGTCATGGCCTTTTTTTGGTTACATTTTTACAAAACCCTGTTAAGTTCTCTGAAAGCGGCAACGCAATTAAGACAATGTTTAATGCATATGCTATCATCGATCAGAGCAATGAGTACAGGAATTGGGACGTTATATTACCATATAAGTCATTGGCGAGACCACATTTTCAGTATTGTACAGAGTTCTGCTCATTCAGCAATATGAAGAATGTTATTAATCTGAAAAAGGTGCAGAAAAAACTCAGGTGGATGTTACCAGAATTGGATGGGCTTGAGTTATAAGGAGATGCTGGATAGATTGGGATGTTTTTTTCCCTGGATTATTTGTAACTGAGGCGAGTACAATGCAATGTTTAAAAGACATTTGAACAGGTACATGATAGGAAAGGTTAAGAGGGAAGGGGCCGAGTACAGGGAAATGGGACTAGTTCAGATACATCTGGGTCAATATTGACGTTGGGCCGAAGGTCCTGTTTCCATACTGTATAACTCTGTGACAGACCAATATACTCCCCTTTTGTGCAGCTTAAACCCCTAGCTGTGGAGGCTATTCTGTCAGCTACCTAGGTCCTAAACATTGCTGTTTGTCATCTATATCAATAATTTGGATGTGAACGCCCAAGGCATGATTAGCACGTTTGCAGATTACACTAAAGTGGGTTGTATTGTAGATAGTGGAAATGGATATAAAATATTGCAACATGATCTTAATCGGTTGGGCAGGTGGGCTGAGGAATGGTTGATGGAATGTAATAGAGAGAAACGTGAGGTGCTGCATTTTGGGGCGCCTTACAGGGACAGGACCGACAGAGTGAATGGGGAGTGTTGTAGAGCAGTGGAGGTACACAGTCCCTTGAAAATTAGGAGTGCAGGTACATGGTTCCTTGAAAATTGCATCACAAGTAGATAGGGTGGTTAAAAAAGCTTTCCGCACATTAGTCTTCATCAGTTAAAGTATTGAGTGTAGAGGTTGTATAAGACATTGGTAAGGCCACATTTAGAGTATGGTGTTCAGTTATGGTCACCATGTTACAGGAAATATGTTGTTAATTTGGAAAGGGTTAAGAGCAGATTTACGAGGATGTTGCCAGGACTTGAGAGTCTGAGCTGTTGGGTTGAGCAAGCTGTAGGCTTGAGCAAGCTTGGACTGCAGGAGGATAAGGGATGATATTATAGAGGTGTACAAAATCATGAAAGGAATAGATTGAGTAAATGCACCATCTTTTGCCCAGAGTAGTGGAATCGAGAACCAGAGGACATAGGTTTAAGGTAAGGGGGAAAGATTTAATAGGAACCCGAGGGGTAACTTTTTTACATAGGTGGTGTGTATGTGCAATGAGCGATGGGAGGAGATATTTGAAAAAGGTACTACCATAAAATTTAAGAGGCATTTGTAAAAGTACATGGATATAATAGGTTTAGAGGGTTATGGGCCAAATGTGGGCATGTGGGACTAGTGTTGATGGGAGATATTGGTCATTGTGTGCAAGTTGGGCCGACGGGTCTGTTTCCATGTTGCATGACTCTATGACTATAAAAGTTTCTTCAGATACATAAAGAGTAAAAGAGAGGCAAGAGTGGACATTGAACTATTGAACAATGATGCTGGAGAGGTAGTAACGGGGAATAGAGAAAAGGCGGATAAAAGCGTAATTACGTTTTTTGCATGTCTTCATAGTGGAAGACACCAGAAACATGGCCGAAATTAAAAATAGTCAGGAAGCAGAAATTAGTAGAGTTGCTATTCCAAAAGACAAGGTACTTGGGAAGCTGAAAGGAATGAAGATGGTTAAATCACCTGGACCTGGCGGTCTGCACCCCAGGATTCTGAAAGATGTATCTTTAGAGACTGTGGAGGCACTAGTAGTGATCATTCGAGAATCATTAGTTAGAAGTGGCCCCAGACAACTGGCAAGTGTTATTCCAGGATTCAGGAAGGCAAAAGAGAGGAAACTATATGCCTGTTAGCCTGACTTCAGTGGGTGGTAACATTTTAGATATTAAGGATGAAGTTTCCAAGTGCATGGTAGCACATGGTAAAATAGGGTGATGTCTGCATAGTTTTGTGAAGGGGAGATCTTGCCTGACAAATCTGTTGTAATTCATCAAGGAAGTAAATAGCAGAATAGACAAAGGTGAATCAGTGGATGTTGTTTACTTGGATTTTCAGAAGACCGTTCAGGGCTCTCGCTTAACTTTTTTACCCTGTTGACAGCCGGGCAACCTTGACAGCTTTTTAGGTTGCCAAATGTCATTTAAGACGGTTTGCATGACCCGTGCGATAATGTGCTCGGACGAAGTGCGTAGTTACCAGTCAGAATTATGCTCAATGAAGCATTCACATATTATGTTCAAGAAGGAACTGCAGTGGCTGGAAAATCAAAGGTAGACAAAAGTGCTGGAGTACTCAGCGGGTGCAGCAGCATCTATGGAGCGAAGGAAATAGGCAACTTTTCAGGCTGAAACCCATCAGTCTGAAGAAGGGGGGGGGTTACACAAAAAGCTGGAGAAACTCAGCGGGTGCAGCAGCATCTAAGGAGCGAAGGAGATAGGCGACGTTTCGGGTCGAGACCCTTCTTCAGACTTAGCGAAGGAGATAGGTGACGTTTTGGGTTGAGATTATCCCTACGCAGTCTGAAGAAGGGTTTCGGCCAAAAACGTTGCCTATTTCCTTCGCTCCATAGATGCTGCCGCATCCGCTGAGTTTCTCCAGCACCTTTGTCTACATTCACATATTATTTCTGCTTCAAATAACTCACAAACTAAACATATTCACCAATCAAGACATGATATATACCACAATGACAAGCAGCAAAATTATAATGCAATATCTCAACTCTTTTTACACATTGCAATGAATGCAATTTCTATTAGTTCTTTCCACTTCCAAACAAAAATGTGGTTGGATTATTCAGAAAATGATCAACCTGTGTCAATAAATCCTGGACCATGCACACTACAGATTGATGCAAGCATGTTTTCTGTGAAGGACCGAAAATTACCATGACATGACCATAGCATGGGTCGTTATTGCTATTGGCACAGAAACACTCTGGCTTCCTACATAATTTATCCATAACAAAATATATAGGTTGCAAGGAAATTTCTAAAGGCATTTTATGATAATAGCTGTTAAAACCGACTATACCCATCTGACAGGTTAAACATTACACTAACTGACAAGAGATGGCCAAAGGATATAACTGCAGCAAATTTCTTTTGGTAATATGTTTAAAGGTGTCAAAACAAATAATAACAATGGGAATTAAAACGCATTTGATTGAATTCCGTTATCAAACATAGTCAATGTTCGCTCTGAAGACCATGAATCACAATAGGGTCAGGGTGTGTTTGAATCACTGCGGGGTGGATAGATCGCCGGGGAGAGGGGCTGAGAAGGCAATTGGTGCGGAATGGATGGATTGAGGCAGGTGAATTAGTACGTGTTGGTTGGAGTATGTAAAATTGTGAGGGGAGAGCACGGGGGATGTCAGTGGTGTTGAATGGGGGATCAGTACGGGATGGATGGGGGGATGGGGGATCAGTACAGGATGAATGGGCGGTTCAGTACAGGATGAATGGGGGTAGACAAAAATGCTGGAGAAATTCAGCGGGTGAGGCAGCATCTATGGAGCTAAGGAAATAGGCCACGTTTCGGGTCAAGACCCCTCTTCAGACTGTTCCTCCCCATTCTTCTTGGAGCAGGGAGTATGCAGAAGAATTTGGACAGGTTGGGAAAATGGGCAAAGAAATGCATGTCGGTGACATGGTCGCTGGTAAGCTGCAGGCGGATGTCCGACGGGAGCTGCTGCAGGTAGGCATGTTTAAAAAGAAAACAGGGCTCATGGTCGCCCATAAGGGCCAGCATATCGCCCAGCAGGGCCGACGGCCGGCGGTCACTCAGGCCAGTCATCTGCAAGATTTGGGTCACCTGCTCGGCCTTGCTGAGGCCAAACCTACGTGAGAGTAGGGCCAAGGTAGACGCTGTGTGCCAGTTTCCACGACCGGCCACCGTGAGGGGCCTCCAGGAATTTGTCTACCACTGTTTTGTACCATCTCGGGCCAGGATAATGCGCCCGCTGTTTCACCTCATGGTGGGCAAACAAAAGGAGGTTGAATGGACTGACGAAGCGGTGGCGGCGTTCCACCAGGCCAAGGAGGCCTTGGCTAGGGCTACGATGCTCGTGCACCCACGGGCGGATGCACCAATTGGGCTGACGGTCGACGCATCCGATGTAGTGGTTGGAACGGTGCTAGAGCAGCTGATCGACGGGTGTTGGCGGCCTCTGGCCTTCTTCAGCAGGCACCTCAGAGGCGCACAGCGGCACTACAGTGGCTTTGATCGCGAGCTCCTCACCCTTTACTTCAGCGTGTGCCACTTCCGTTACTTTTTGGAGAGGCGGACATTTACCACATACACGGACCACAAGCCCCTCATCTTTGCATTCGCAAAGGTTTCCAACCCGTGGTCCGCTCGCCAGCAGCGGCAGTTGCCGTTTGTCTCTCAATACACTACCTCCATTTGTTTCATCGAGGGCAAATACAACAGTGGAGCCGACGCCTTGTCTCGTCCCGCGGTCAACGCCGTTTTGCAGGTGTCCAATGGCATTGACTACTCAGCCCTGGCTGCTGCCCAGCTGATGGATGATGAGATGTCCGCCTATCATACCGCAGTTTCGGGTCTGCGGTTGGAGGACGTTCCATGTGGCCCCGGGGGTGTGAGGCTGCTGTGCGATGTCTCGACTGGTCAGCCGTGGCCCATTGTCCCCGTCGCCTGGCGATGCATAGTGTTCGAGGCGCTCCACGAGCTGGCCCACCCTTCCATTTAGGCGACGCCGGCCCTCGTGGCTTCTCGTTTCATGTGGCACGGGTTACACAAACAGGTTGGGCATTGGGCGCGCACCTGCATCCCGTGCCAATCTGCTAAGGTACAGCGGCACACGCGGGCACCGCTCCAGGAATTCCGCGTCCCTCGCCAGCGGTTTGACCATATCCACGTGGACATCGTGGGGCCGCTGCCGCCTTCTCGGGGCTTCACCCACCTCCTGACCGTGGTCGACCGTGTCACGCGGTGGCCGGAAGTGGTTCCGGAAGAGGCAAACACCTCTGCAGCCACGTGTGCCCGTGCTTTAGCGGCTCACTGGATTGCCCGAATCGGAGTGCCGCTGGACATTACGTCCGACCGCTCATATCTGAACTGTGGGCGGCCATGGCCTGCCTTCTCGGAGTTAACCTGCACCGTACCATGGCGTATTGTCCGCAGGCGAACGGCCTGGTGGCTGGTGGAGCGTTTCCACCGCCAGCTCAAGGCTGCCCTGAAGGCTCGGCTCACGGACCCGGACTGGGTCGACGCATTGCTGTGGGTTTTGCTGAGTGTCCGCACCGCACCCAAAGAGGACATGGCCGCCTCCTCAGCTGAGTTGGTGGATGTGGCCCCGCTGACAGTGCCCGGTGAGTTTATCCCATCAGCACAGGGCCAGGCGGAGCAGCCATCAGCCACCCTGCAACCGCTTGGGGAGATTGTAGGCAAGCTGGCACCAGTGTCGACGTCTCGCCACGGTTCGTTCAGGCAGCACGTTCCTTCCGCTCTCTAGGGCTGCCCGTTTGTTTTCCTGCGTCGGGATGCACACTGGACGCCCCTTCAGCGCCCGTACGAAGGACCATTCAAGGTCCTCGAGTATGGCCCTTCCACTTTCCTTTTGGACATGGGGGGGTCGTCGTGAGACGGTCTCCGTTGCGCGGCTGAAGCTGGCATATGTGGACATCAACCAGCCGGTGCTATTTGCGCAGCCTCGGCCTCGGTGCCGCCCTCCGTTCTGGCCCCTACAACAAGTGCCCGCGACGCCTGACAGTGTGTGTCCGGTTCCTGCGCCTGCCGTGGTGTGCACACGGGCTGGTCGTCCCATACGTCCCCCTGCCTGTTTCATGCCTCCGGTTTTGGGGGGGTCCTGTGGCAGTTCCTGGGAGGTAGGCTAGTCCCTGGTTCATCCCCCTCGCACTTCATGGACAGGTCCGGGGGCGGCTCCCAGCTGTGAAGATAAGACCAGGGATTTTTGGCGGGAGACCAGGCTTCAGTCTCTCTCTGAAGTGGAGAGTAGTGTGCTGTGCTCATTAAAGCCTCTACAGAATTTGCCTGGCTCCTCGCCTTCATTCCGGGCTCTCTCACGCACCCGCTACAATTCGATCTTTAAATAATCTTCCAGTTTCTTTAGACTATAGAGATACAGCGCTGAAACAGGCCCTTCGACCTACCCAGTCCACGCCGCCCAACGTTTACTCGATACACTCCCTTCTTTGAGTCCGTTGCAATCTCAGATGTCGTTCTGCCAGTATCTGGCGCAGGTCACAGCTGGTCGGGTCGGTTCAGCCAGGTCCTGGAGGCTGCACTGGGGGGCATCGTCACACTGCAGTAGGTGGGACATTGTCTGTACTCCATACACCAGCACTATCTTACACACTAGGGACAATTTTCAATTTTTACTGAAGCCAATTAACTAACCTAAAAACCTGTACTTCTTTGGAGTGGGGGAGGAAACCGGAGCACCCCGAGAAAACGCACGCGGTCGCAGGAAGAAAGTACAAAGTCTTTTCTAACAGCACCCGTAGTCAGGATTGAACCCAGGTCTCTGGTGCTGTAAGGCAATAACTCTACTGCTGTGCCACTGTGCCTCCCATTTCATGGGAATATGTTGCAAGGTGATGCAAGCTGCCCACATATTCTGAAGTTCAGTAAAATTACATTGTGCCACCTCCAGGACCACCATAAGAAGGATCTTGGCTCAAAACGTACCGATTCCTTCTCTCCAGAGATGCTGCCTGTCCCGCTGAGTTACACCAGCTTTTTGTGTATATCCAACATATCGTGTGCTCCATCCAGCTGGATTGAACCAATTAAATCCTTTTGTTCGTGCATCATGACTTAAAGGATTATTGCCTTTTTGATTATTTTCCCTTGGGTTTGTTTTCGCACTGAAATTATTCCGAAGAAGGGTCCTGACCCAAAACATCGTTTGTCCATTTCCTTCACAGCTGCTGCCTGACCTGGTGTTCTTACTGCACTTTGTGCTTTGAATAAAATGAATGCTGGAAATGAAATGACATTTGGAAATGCATCGCATCGCAGTGCAGTCACTCCCAGAATAGCATTTGCAGTGATTAGCTTTCTTGAGTGGACATGTTTCATTGTAACAGTGACAAAACGAGGCAGATCCCTAACCCCTGCACTCATGAAGATGAAGAGGGTGCACTGGTATATCTGATCTGTACCATTTGAGGTGACCTTTTCACTGGAACACAAAACTAGGATAGTCACCTGAAATGCTTCTCTTTTCATTCCAGATGTTAACAGACACCGCACATATTCTAAATGTATTTAAACTTATTGATGACAGTACCCTGGATCTATTATAGCACATTGAGCCTGTCGGGTTTATACAGACTCCAAGTAGATTACAGAAAGCTACAATGCGGGTCTCTCAATTCTTTTATCTTTAATCCTAGAATGGAGGATCTAAAGAAACGTCTTTCTTTTGCCAGGGTTTTAATGAAGAGCATCAGGTTCCCTCTCTTGTTCTTTTATTCTCCTATAAATCATATGTTATTCTCCCTTAAGTATTTAACCAATTCCAGTTCAAAGATATGATAGATGCTGTACATCCTGCCCCTTCAGGCATTAAAATGCAGATTATACATTTAAAAAGGTTTACCTTGCATCCCTGTAGTATTGTTTGAGCAAACCTTGAGTGTAGAGGGGGAGAGTTACAGAAAATAAGTGGTACAGTGCGATATTGAATGTGTGCTGCAGAGATGGATGTGGTGAGTACTGGAGAGGAAGATGGATAAACTGTATAACTTCTTTTAGAGTGAGTCAAAAGTTTACTTCAGGCTTCTCCATTATTAAAATGCAGCTAGTGTCTGGTGTATTGGAAGCAATGTCCTTTTTCTGGTGTGCAAAAATGTAAAAAAAACATGAAAAACAGAAACAAAAGTTGGCCAGTTGCTCCACCAATCAATTAAATCACGGCAGCTCAGTACTCTTCTACACCTAAACGGCATCATTTTATTGTGTTGATGTATGATAGCGATGTTTAACAAACCGTATTGAACACATCCTGAATTTGACTATCGTACTCTGGCATATTTTGGAAATTCTTATTGAGACTTTAAACCAACAATCTTGTCTGAAATATTACCAGACACTGCAAATTGAGCTGATTGTCACAGGCCTCTTCATTGCTGTGAAACGTGCAATATTTTGTCGTATTACAATGAAGGCAGCATGTAATTTTACATATTGTGGGATCAAAGCTGCCCAGTCCCATTTGTTAAACGTGAGCATTCAAGGATTGAACCGATTGCTGCTCTCTCGCATATTACTGAATATACCTTCCCAAATCTCTTGCTGTAATTTCTGTGGCATACTTCTCATTCCTAAAATATCTGTTTCCTCCTCGTTCAACAGGCATGTTTAGAGCCACAAATATTCAAAAAAAGATTTTAATTATGGGAAGGGAAGGAGAAAGATAAAAATAAATCTGAACAATTGCTTGACCCCCTGAATGCAAAACACTAGGTCCCTGTCTGAAGAATAACAGAAAGCTTTCTGTTTAATGTTAAATGTCCAGCTCGAACACTGATGATATTTAGCATGGATGTTTTAAATGAACTGCTGCTATCTGAGAATTATTTGGTCTAAAATAATATGGGACATTTTTCACATTTTTCTTTGTAAATCAGCATTTGCAGTTCCTTGTTTCTACATTTTAATAAAACTGTGCATGGCAAAGTCCTGACATTTAAATCAGGAATTGCTTTCCTAAAGTCCCTGAGTGTTGTGATCACTTTTATTCACAACATTCCTTCGACCTTAAATTTCTAATATGGGAATTTGTTTGTTCTAAGGATTCATATTTTATTTTGTGTGTGAACTGCAAAATAATTGAATTGCATTATCGCCCACATGTATTGTAGTTTAGGTATGAGGTTACATAAGACAAAATTGCTAGAATCTGTCTTGTTCACCATTGTTCACTTATTCAGCAATGTTCACTTGTAAATGTGTTTTCACTGCTGGAGGTAGTATTTCCCTCCAGGACTCACGTTGGAAAAGGAATCAACAATGACTGGCAGTAACTTGGATTGCTCACAACTTGGGTGTAAATTGAAGCCTGTGGACATAATTCTGTTGCATAAACTTCTAGGCTTGATCAGGTTGATACTGGTTTGATGCAGACAGCAATTAGCCAAGAGGGAGACAAGAGCCTACTGGAAGGTTGCATCTTGCTCTACCGTGGGCAGCATTCCTGAAGTCGGGTTCCTTGCTTTTATTTTATTGTAGGATAAAGGTTTATGAAAAGGATTGAAATTTAAAAAAAATGTTGCATCTGATGCAGAATGATCTCTGATGGTTTAACCTTTTCAGGAGGTTCATTATCTGTGAATATTTGGAGAGTTTTTGACAGGATCTTATCAAATAACATTTTCTATATTTTCTGATGTGAAAATGTTATTTGATAAGATCCTGTTAAGATAATGATGGGATTTCCTGTCTTCTGATAATGATGGGATTTCCGGTGCTTGCTCTCTGCTCTGAACTGTTTCAGAGTGAAAGTGACTTCTTCCGGAAGAGACCTCTACATCCACTCCTCCCTAATCACCACTTCTCACCTACTCACCAATCACCACTTCACACCTGCTTAAACCAAGACTACAGTCTGAAAAGACGGGACCCTTTCCCACCCCAACCAACACTTCACACCCACTCACAGCCTGACCCCAGTCTGCAAAGACTGGATCCTTCTACACCCACTCCTCCCCAATCATTGCTTCACACCCACTTAAAGCAAGACTCCAGTCTGAAAAGACTGGACCCTTTCCCACCCACCTCTCTCCAATCACCACATAACACCCAATTACAGACTGACTGCAAAAGATTGTGGCCGCGTCCACTACCCACCTCCTCCGTACGGCACAACATCACTTCTCCATCATCAACAATAAAAATAGAGGCGGTGGAGAGGCTATTCAGAAGACAGAAAAGTCAGAAATCTCCAGGACCGGATAATGTTTGCGCCTCTACTCTCAAGTTCTGTGCTGAACAACTGGCACCGGTCAACACAGACATTTTCAACCAGTCCCTGCAAACCTATACTGTCCCTGCCTGCTTTAAAGTCTCCACTATTGTCCCTGTACCCAAAAAGGCTAGGATTACTGGTCTTAATGACTACAGGCCTGTCGCACTGACCTCTGTAGTCATGAAGACCCTTGAAAGGCTTGTGGTGGCCAAGCTGAAAAATATCACAAACCCCCTGCTGGACCCTCTGCAGTTTGCATATCGGGCCAATAGATCTGTGGATGATGCAGTCAACCTGGGCCTGCACTTCATCCTCCAGCACCTAGACCGCCAGGGGACCTATGCAAGGATTTTGCTTGTTGATTTTAGCTCTGCATTCAACACCATTGTGCCAGAGCTACTACACTCCAAACTTTCCAAGTTGACTGTGCCTGAACCCCTTTATCAGTGGATCACCAGCTTCCTGACAGACATGAAGCAGCATGTGAGGCTGAGAAAGCACATCTCGGCCCCGCAAACCCTCAGCATAGCAGCACCGCAAGCCTGCGTACTCTCCCCTCTCGTCTACTCTCTCTACACCAATTACTGCACCTCCACAGACACCTCTGTCAAGCTTCTCAAGTTTCTGGATGACACAACCCTGTTTGGATTGATCCAGGATGGGGAGGAATCTGCCTACAGACAGGAAGTGTCACAGCTGGCGTCCTGGTACCATCGCAACAACCTGGAACTCAATGCACTTAAGACAGTGGAATTGATTGTAGACTTTAGGAGAGCTCCCCCTCCCCTCACCTCACTCACCATCAACAACACCACAGTAACATCTGTGGATCTTTTAAGTTCCTGGGAACCATCATCTCCAAGGACCTTAAATTGGGGGCCACCATCGACGCCACAGTAAAAAAGGCACAACAGAGGATATACTTCCTGCGGCAGCTGAGGAAGCACAATCTGCCACAGGCAATGAGGGTCTAATGCTATACGGCCATCGTAAGCCTTTCTGATCCTGCACCCTATTGGAGCTGGTGCAAGATCTGACACCCAATGATTTCAATAGGGATACCTTCTTCTTAGGCCTCCTTCGGTCATGGCTGACCATGGGTGTCTCCAGGGTACTATTCTCTATATGGAGGACGCCTGTGCATTGGGAGACTGGTGCACAGACAGCCACCCCACGGTCCATGACAGATCTGAGTCAGGATTCAGTGGCATGGAGTCCAAGACGACCGGAGACCCTTTTCTGCTGCAGCCTTCGTCCGCCCTCCCAGTCGTTGTGACCCCCACTAAAGTCAGCCATCATCCTCCGCCTGTTCGACCATTGAGGTCTTGGTTGGATTGCTCTTTGTCAGAGACCTCCTCCTCGACCTTACCGCCATGAGTGGCCCTACCAGGAGCATAGCTCCAGGCGGCATTCCTCTCGGGATCTCAGGTCCACACAAGCCTCTCCACCACGACAAGGTGACAATCCACGGAGAAGGATACCAGGCTTGGGAATTAGGATCAAATTGGAATTTTTTGTACTGATCTTATTTTGGTTTAATATTTTGAATCATTTCTAATTGGTTAATTGTAATTTCAATTAATGTTTGTATTTTTAAAAAATGTTTTATGAATTTTGTCTTTTTGCTACAATTTGAAATTGCTATTAACAAAGTGATACATTTATTACTGTCTAATTAAAAAGTTTTGATACGGTTAATTAAATTCAGCTGTAGAGTTGCGGCCTTACAGTGCTTGCAACACCAGAGACCCTGGCTCGATCCCGACTAAGGGTGTTATCTGTATGGAGTTTGTGCGTTCTCCCCGTGACCTCGTGGGTTTTCTTAGAGATCTTCGGATTCTTCCCACAATCCAAAAACGTACAGGTTTATAGGTTAATTGGCTTGGGCTTATATAATTGGTACAAGTGTAAATTGTCCCTAGTGTGTGTAGGTTTGTGTTAATGTGCGGAGATTGCTGATCGGTACCGACTCAGTGGGCCTGGTTCCGTGGTGTATCTCTGAATCTAAATCCCAAAAAAAAAATGTTAGTCAAAATACGTGATGATAAACTTACTTGTTTTTTTACAGCAAAGGATTAAATTGCAACAGATGATTGATAACGTTGCCTATTTCCTTCGCACCATAGATGCTGCCTCACCCGCTGAGTGTCTCCAGCATTTTTGTCTACCTTCGATTTTCCAACATCTGCAGTTCCTTCTTAAACAAATTGCAACAGATGATTGATAACAGTGATTGAGAACAGTAATGATGTTGAGCCGTTGGGAGTGAGGTGGGGTGGTTGGAAGGAATTTATGCAGTCTTACTTTGGACTGTTGCCAAGCAGGGAAATCTAATAATAAGATAAAGGGAACACCTATGATTAAAACGACTATATAGTCAGAAGATTATTGTTAATTTTTTAGTCTCTCATTTTCACTTCAATAATTAGAAATCTGAAGCCTAAATTAAAATTGATGGCTAACAATTTACCAGAATGAATAATTAGGCTTTCTTGTATTTTGCATCTGTTTACATTTAAATGTAGAAAGAGGCCATTTTACCTCTTGTCTTTATACCACCCCAATCGTAAATACAATGCTGTTTGTCTCACTCCCTCCCCAGTGGTGCACATTATTTTCTCTTAAATGCTAATTATCTGAACTTCACAGCCTCCTCTGTTTCAGGAAGAACCCAGTCTCCTCCAGTGTAACAACATAAATGATAACCCTCTTCCCTGGAATCATTTTGGTAAATCTTTTCTGTACCGTCCCCAAAATGTTCACATTCCCTAAAGTGCAACATCCAGAACTGGACATAATACTCCAATTGTGGACTAACTAGTGCTTTATAAATTTTCACTATGACTCCCTTGCTCCTATCCTCTATGGCCCCTCCCCATTTACAAAGTTGAGGATCCTGAAAGTATACAGTTAATGGCACAACCCTTAACAGCACTGATGTGCAAAGAGATCTTGGAGTCTAAGTTTATAGCTGACTAAAGCAGGCAGTGCAAGTAGATAGGGTGCTAAAGGTGGTGTATGGTGTGCTTGCCTTCATTGCAATGGACGCTGAATATTATGAAGTTATGATGCAGCTCTATAGGACTTTGGTTATGCAGCATTTGGAGTATTGCATGCAGTTCTAATTGCCCCATTACAGAAAGTATGTAGACGTTTTGGAGGGGGTGCTGGGGAAGTTTACCAGAATGCTGCCTGGATTAGAGGGTCATAACCACAGGGAGAGGTTGGATAGACTTGGACTGTTTTCTCTGGAACGTCAGAGGTTAAGTAGAGACTTAATAGAAGTATATAAAATTATGATAGGCATCAATAATCAGAACTTTTTCCCCTGGGTGCATATGTCCAACACTAAAGGCCATAGCTATAAGGTGAGAGGGGGAAAGTTTATTGGAGATGTGTGGAGCAAATCTTTTTACACAGAGAGTGGTGGGAGCCTGGATCACATTGCCTGGGGTGGTGGTGGGGGCAGATAGGATAGCGGCTTTTAAGAAGTTAGCCCTTAGTATGTGTAAGGTGTGAAACGGGGACAATATAGAATTATTGTATGGGTGATTGTTGGTTGCCGTGGACACGGTGGGCTGAAGGGGTGTTTCATGCTGTATCCATTATCTAAAACTAATTCCATAAGTCTGTCACTGTCTTGAGCAGCATTTTATATCCTAAAGGGCCTGTCCTACAAGCATGCAACTCCATGCGATGAGCGCGACCTAACGTGGTCGCTTGAGCCGTCCGGCGTCGCGGGGCCGGTCCCACTTTGATCGCCGGAGCCGTGCGGAATTGTGCGGAGTTCGTCCCGACATCACGCGGGGCTCCGGAAAACTGACTATGTTCAAAAATTCCGTGCGGCAACGGCTTGTCGGCTCGCAGTCGCCTCGACGCATCACATACCGCCTCGACATCGTGCCTCCGTGAACCTATCTGTAGGTGCCTCCGTGACCCTCTATGTGTGTGGCTCCGTGGCCCTCTGTGTGTGTGCCTCTGTGCCCCTCTCTGTGTGCCCCTCTCTGTCCTGGCGAACTTACCTTAAGACTTCGCTCCAAGTACATCTCACTTTGCGCCGCATTGCGCCACTCACCCGACCTCCGCGCGGCCCTCGCTGCCGGTTTGGTCGCGCTTGCCGCATGCAGGCGCATGCTGGTGGGAACGGCCCTGTACAGGGGATCACCAAACCTCCGCGCGGCCCCCGCTTCTAGTTTGATCGCGCTCATCGCATGCAGTTGCATGCTGGTGGGACAGGCCCTTTAGTGGGAATGAAATGTGAACAGCCTTGGAAGTACATTTATCACTGTTGATTTCGGGAAAGGAAGGAACTATAATATTTATCTTATATAATACTTCTCACTTTTTTAAATGCGAGCAATGCTAAGGTAACAGAAAAAGCCATAGGAAATTGGGAGTGGTGTAATTCACTTAGTTCACAAATTCATTTTTCGTATACACTGTTGGTGTCTTATTACAATGAAAATAAACCCATGAAACGTAGCCAAAACTGCATTCTCGTCCAATTAGACTGCGCTTGTGTGCAAACTAATAGCTGGTAATGGGGAGGAATGTCTTCAGATTTTCAAGTATGGTTAGTTATGTTTCCTCTGATTAATAATTCAGCAAAGGCCAATTTGGATAATCCAAATGTAATAGTGAGAGAAGAAGATGTACGATGGCAGAAAGTGCTTGTGAAGAATGTACCGAATGCTGCTTGTATGTCAGAAAGGTAGTGCATTGTAGAAATTACTAAATCCCACAAATAGATTAGTGCTTATCTCATGCATAGAACTGACATTGCATAGTTGCCCCAGTTTCAATGTTAAGACTGGAGTGTTTCCATGGCAGCGTGAGCTCTTAACAATAGCTGTAATCCACTGATCTGACAGGAGTTGCCCAGTGGGAACATTTCTAAAGATATTGAGTACAAACTTATTTGCATGAGGAGCTGGGCTTAATAATACAATTCATTTCTTCTGCATAGAGTTCCTCACAAATTAATAGAACTATTTAGAATAGATTTAAGTAAAAGCTATTGTTGAAATCGGTCTTAGATAGTCACCTCATAAAACTTTGCACTTGAAGACTCCTGTTTTTATATGCAATGCACATTCTGAGAGGAACCCTTGATGTTGGATTTTAGAAGAAATTGCTGGCGCCTGAAGGGTAGTTCTGTTTTCTTCCTGTAGGTATGTTTATTTCATGGGGTCACTAATGGTGATGTTAGAAAAAAACTGGATTGAAATGGCTTCTGTGAGTGAATTGAATTAACTGATTCATTGTCATAGGTAGACATGCATTGATGGCTGTATCAATTCAGCTTTTTATTTTAAGCGTCTAATTTCAAGGGTATTTTTTTTTTCCCGGTGTGTTTTGAGATCTTGCTGAGGTTTATGAATTTCACATACGTTCCTGGAGTTCTAATAGTATGTTTTTTTCTGAACCTGTGAGGTGTGTGAAAGTAGCCCAGTAATGATAATTGACTGTGTCACCAACCACTCGGATTCTATATATACAGTGGATTCATTAGTATTGTAACTGAGAGCAGCAAGGTAGTTTTGTGACAGTGGGAGAGAACTTTCCCAAACAATTGGTCTGTGTTTTGTCCAGCTCTGTCTCCAGTTAATGAGGTATTTGCAGCAGACTTGAATCCGCAGTCTTCCAACTCAGTGCAATGTTAATTCTGATCAGGAATGAATAGATGTGAAGTTGTTTGATGGAATACGTTGGGAGTGATATCCAATTGTGAGGCATTCAGAACCAGGTGGTTTTAAATATAAGAAATTTACAAAAAATTCAAAAGAGAATATATTGAAGAAAGTGGCGAGTATATAGAGCTGATTGTCATAGGTGAAAACAACATGCCTACCTTTAGGTGCCAGTTCTCAGACACCTCCTCATCCCTACCCCTTGAACATGACCTCACAGACAAATACCAGGCCATCATCTTCCAAACTGTTTCTCATTACCTCTCTGGCCATCTCCCCTCCACTGCCTAAAAACTTATCATTCATCAGCCCCGCACTGTCCAAGTACCGTGATTCCATCCTATCCCTCTTGCCCATTCTTTCTGACCTACATCTAAGATACCTCACATGCCCTACAACTGTTTAATATCTTTCAGTATCCAGACCCCATTGCCTCAGTCCTCTTACACCTTCATCACCCACCAAGAAGGTTTCAAGGCCCACCGTTTTTCCTTGAACAGAGACCTAATCGATTTCCCTCTTAACACTCTCCTCCGCCTGGCAGAACTTGTCCTCACACTCAACAACGTCTCATTTGACTGCTCTCACGTTTGCCAAGATAAAAATGTAGCCATGGGCACTCACATTGACCCCAAGCAATGCCATCCTTTTTGCTGGTTACAATGAACAGTCCTTACTCCAAATGTTCACTGGCACCATCCCCTAACTCTTTCTCCTCTACATTGACGACTGCATCATGGCTGCCTCCTGATATGTGCAGAACTCGTTGATTTTATTAACTCTAATTGGCTATCTCTCCCTGGATCCCATGCAACCTAACCTTTCAGAGTAGCCTGCTTTGCGGAACCTCAACTTTAACTTGCTGACGTCCATAAGGACAATGTCTGCAGCTTTGCCCTCATCAGTCTTTTTAGTTGCTTCCTCAAAGAACTCAATCAGATTTGTGAGACGTGATATCCCACATACAAAACCGCGCTCACTATCCCTAATCAACCTCGGTCTATCTAAAAGCGCATATGTATCTTATCCCTCAGAATACTCTCCAGTTACTTGCCTACCACAGATGTTAGGCTCACTGATCTATAGTTCCCAACTTTTCCATGCAACCTTTCTTAAGTAAATGACTGCGGAGGCTGTCAATGGATATTTGTAAGGCAGAGATTGACAGATTTTTGATTAGTAAGTGTGTCAGAGGTATGGGGCGAAGGCAGGCGAATGAGGTTGAGAGAGAAAGATAGATCAGCCATGACTGAATGGCGGAGTCGACTTGATGGCCGAATGGCCTTAATCTGCACCGAGAACCTATGAAATAGAGGCATAACATTAGCCACCCTCCAGTCTTCCCGCACCTCACCCATACCTAATGATGATTTGTATAGCTCAGCCAGGTTACCTGCAATTTCTTCTCTAGCTTCCCACAGTATCCTTGGAGATGTCTCATATGGACTGGGGGATTTATCTGTCTTCAAGCACCTTAGGATGTTCAGCACCCCCATGACAGTAATCCTGACTGTTCTCAAGACACTTCCATTAACTTTCTCAAGTTCCCCAGTTTCCACATCTTTCTCCACGATAAACACAGAGGAGAAATTAAGGATCTTGCCCATCTCCTTTAGCTTCATACAAAGATGACCACTTTGGTTTCTAAGGTGCCCTATTCTCTCTCTACCCTCTTTCCTTTAATGTACGTACAATCTCTTTGGATTTCCCTATCTCCTGCCCCCTTTTTTCCCTTCTGATTTCCTTTTTAAGTATGTTCTTTAGTTTCTGAAACTCTTCCAGGGTTGCACTTGAGCCCTACTTCCTATACCTATCCCATGCCTCATCCTTTTTCCTGACCAGACCCTCAATTTCTCTTGTCTTCCAAGTTTCCTTTCCCTTTCACTCTAACAGGAACATATATGCCCTGACCTCTTGTCACCACACTTTAAAAAACATCCCCCTTTACAGACGTTCCTTTGTCGGCAAACAACCTACTCCAATCAACTTGAACAAGTTCCCATCTAATACCATAAGCGTTGGCTAGCCCTGTTCTTATCCATAGCTGTCTTAAAGCTGATAGAACTGTGATCACTCGTCCCAAAATGTTTACCCACTGACATTTCAGTCACTTGCCCTTCCCAATTTCCAAAGACTAGATCCAGCTTTGCCCTCTCCCATATTTCCTGAAGATATTTTCCTGAACACATTTCACAATTGCCACACCTTCAAGCCCTTGGCACTATGACAGTCCCAGTCTATATTGGGAAAGTTAAAATCTTCCACTCTGACTACCTGATTAGCCTTGTAGCTGCCTGCAATGTCTTGGAATATTTGCTCCTCCAATTCCTGCTACTGTATGTGGGCTTGTAGTACACTCCCAACAAGATGATCATCCACTTTTATTTCCTAGCCCGCTCATCCAGACTCACTGGACGAACCATCAGTAATCTCGTACCACTGCTGTGACATTCTCCTTAATTAATAAGGCAACAGCCTCTCCTCTTTTACCAGCACCTTGATCTCTCCTGAAGCATCAGTATCCTGGAACATTAAGCTGCCATTCCTGTCCATCTCTTAACCGGGTTTCTGTATTGGCTACAACATGTACTTATCCACACCCTGAGTTCATCCACCTTACCTGTCAGGCCTGTTGCATTAAAATAAGTGCAATTCAATCCAACAGTCCATACTCGCTCCCTGCCTTTCTCCTACCTATTCTGTCCACTGAACTTTCTTTCATTACAGTTCATACTGAGATTCAGCCTCTAACCTGTCTCAGTCCTGCATTGTTTCCCACCCCCCTGCCAATCTAGTTTAAACCTACCTGTACAGCACTAGCAAACCTGCCTGCCAGGATATTGGTTCTCCTTCAGTTCAGGTGGAACCCATCCCTCCTGCACACATCTGCCCCAGAAGAGACCCCAATGGTCCAAAGAACTGAATCCCTACCCCGTGCACCAACTTCTCAGCAGTGCATTCATCTGTCCTATCTTCCTGTTGCTACTTTCACTAGCATGCGGCAAAGAGAGTCACTAACCTGGATGTCCTGTTTTTTAACCTTTTGCCTAACTTCCTATAATCTGCAGGACTTCATCCCTTCCTACCTATGCTATTTGTGCCAACATGCACAACAATTTTTGGCTGCTCCCTCCCCCCCCCCCCCCCCCCCCCACCCCTTAGAATGTCATGTAGCCACTCCGAGGCATCCTGGACCCTGGCGCTGGCACCAGGGAGGCAACACACCATCCTAGAGTCTCAATTCTCGCCACTAAATCATCTGTCTGCCCCCACTAACTAAAGAATCACCTACCACTACGGCTCTACCTGAAATCACCCTTCCCTGCAGTGCTTCAGTGCCAGGCTCAGTGCCACAGCCCTGTCTAACACTGTGGTTCAATCCTGATGGGTCATCCCCCCTAACAATATCCAAAACTGTGTATCTGTTTTGACGGGGAGTGGCCACAGGGGTTACGTGCACTCTCTGCCTATTACATTTCCTACTGGCCACCTGCCTAGCCTACTCTCTTCCTGGACCTTAGGCATAACCACCTCATTGTAAGACTCAGCCAAGAAGCTCTCACTCTCTCTGATGATCTTGAGGTCCTCCAGCTGTAGCTTCAGTTCCCTAACACAGTCAATAAGGAGCTGCACCTGGACACAATTAAAATAAGTGTCATTATCCTTGACGCCAGCAGCTTTCCTGACTTCCCACATGCTACTGGAGGAGTGTTGCACCATTCTACCTGCCATCACAACAAACAAACAAGAAACAAAAACCACAACAATCCCACACAATGGGCTACACAAAAGATGCAACAGGCTGTACCTTTACCTCCTGTTCCCCTGGAATAGGAGGTAAAGTTCTAGGGGGCGCCGTCCAGTTGGTATGGCTGGCCAGCCTGCAGCTGTCTTTTTAACTTCTATCTTTTATTTTTAGTGAGTTTTAGTGTTTTGTTTTGGAGTTCTAGTCTTTTTTATGTGGGGGGTGGTGGGGGGGAAGGGGGAAACTGCTTTTCCTGGTCCCTACCTGGTTGGAGAGGCGGCTTTTCTCCGGGCTGCAACTTCGACCCGTCCTCGTGGCCTACCAGCGGGCCTGGAGCGGCGTTTCCTGAGGGGGCCGCCCAGAACCTCGGCTTCGGCAGCGGCTCAGCGCTGGAGCACCATCGGGGAGTGGAGCGGGCGATACCTTGCCTGTGTCGCCGCGCTGGAGCTCCGGTATGCTGAGACCGCAGGTGAACATCGCGGAGCTGCGGGACTGTGGAGTGGCCAGCTGCGGGAGCATCGCTGAACTTTAACATCGGGAGCCTGGGATCTCTCGGCGAGATCACCAGTTGTGGAGCTCCATCCAGCGCGGCCTTGTCAGCTTCGGAAGCCACGGACTCCGGTAGGGAAGCGGCCGTTCCAGGTGTCCCAAGCCGCTGTGAGGACTTTCCCGACGCCGGAACACCAACACCCGGCGAGAAGGCCTCAAACATCGGGCCGCCGTAGCGCCGACTGCGGAGGCCTCAATAGGCCCCACTATGGGTGGACTTGGGGATGGGACTGGACTTTGTGCCTTCCCCCACAGTGGGAACCATTGTGGGGGGATGTTTTTATGTTCATTGTTAATTCTTTAGTGTTGGGTCTTATCTTTATCTGTGTGCTGCATGGCAAGTCAAATTTCACTACACCAATTGGTGTATGTGACAATAAATGTCCTTAGTCCTTTGTCCTTTGTCCTTTGTCCTCTCCTTAGATTGCTCACCCAAATCTCCCACTTGCCCCAACACGGCCGCTCCGTTACGTCTTGCCTTTTTATTAGCTATTCGATTAGCCAATTTGGATGCTCCAACCTATCAACGTTATTGCTTTACAAAGTTACTGCTCCAATCTGAAGAAGGAATATAAAGATGAATTTAAAGACATGAAGAAAGAATATAAGGATGAAATAAAAACTCTTAAAGCGGAGATTCTGGTGTCTCATGAGAAAACTAAAGTGGAATTAACAAAAGAAGTTACCGAGATGGCAAAGAATATAATGAACGAATGGAAAAGAAAGGCGGATGCTGAATTTCAAAACCGAATCTCTGAGGTAAACGACAAGGTTGCTGGGCTGGAACAAATGCTGAATGATAAGATAGATCCTATTGTCATCACACTCGACCAACAAAATGACGCAATTAAAGATTTGGCTGATTTTGCTGTAAAAAGTTCCAAGGAAACTGAGAAGTTACTTGCCGAGAATAAACGCCTCTCAGAGCTACTCCACAAAATAAATGAGAAATGTATTGATTTGGAAGGTCGACAAACACGTAAGAATTTGCGAATAGTAGGATTGCCCGAGGGTCGGGAAGGAAATCAGGACCCGCGAAAATTTGCTGCAAAACTCCTAAAGGACATTCTGGATCTGGACCAAGAACCACTGTTGGGCCGTGCCCACAGGGCTTTAAGACGGGCGCCTGGGAGTGGTGCACCACCAAGACAAATGATTGTAAAGGTGGCTTATGATCACGAGTTTGAAGAAATGATGAAGATAATAATAAGAAAGAGGAATCTGAAATATGAAGGAGTTAATATCAGTATCTTCAGAGATTACCCGGCTGAAGTGGCTAAGAGAAGATCTTTATTCTCAGAAACAAGAGGTATTCTTTGGAATATAAAGGATGTAAAGGATCTCAGATATGGTTTGATGTACCCAGCAACATTGAGAGTGACCTACGACAACAAGGAATTCCGTTTTGTTAAGCATACCAAAGCACTGGAATTCGCCAGAGGCATACAGAAGAAGGCAGAAGAGGAAGCAGAAGAAGAAGTAAGCGCTGAAGAAGAAGATGAAGAAGAAGAATGAACTTTTATTACCGACCTGCGGTTATGAATTATTCATTAAGAAAGAGGGGCAATAATGGACATGTTGTTATAGCTTGGTATTAATTAGTAAATTTTTAATTGTCCCCCTAATATAGTATTACCTACTATAATATTAATTATACTAGAAATTAATAACTGGTAATTAGTAATATGAATAATAGAAATATTTACTAAGTACTTAAAGTTAGTACCCCACCCCAATATACATAGTATTATAGACAGGAGCTGGAACACTTAACATCTCTTTTCTTAAAAAAAACGGAAGTCAGTAGATTAATAGCCACGCTAGTGTGGCTTTCACTAGTGCACACTACACACTATACCAGTGTAGTTTCTTTTTTTTCTGGGCACCCTGTTAACACCCCTTTCTCTTTTTTTAATTACACTTTGTACTTTTTCTTATATATTAAATATTTGATTCTGCGTTATATATTATATGAATGTAGTTATGAACGATATTGTATAATCGCTCTAAGAAGATATGTATATGAATTACTGAAGATAGAAATTCTCATCGGATTGGCGTTTGGGTATACCGCTGGGCTGGAGGGGTCGAGAAGGCTACTCCAAAAAAAACCACCCTAATAGTAAAATGCAAGATATGAATGTGAAGACCGGGGGGGGGGGGGTGGAATTACCTTCTGTAGTTGGAATGTTAAGGGAATTAATGAACCAATTAAAAGGGGAAAGGTACTAGCACAGTTGAATAGATTGAAATCAGACGTGATCTTCCTCCAAGAGACTCATCTCAAAAGAGATGCTCAATATAGATTAACAGCGAAATGGATTTCCAAGGTATATCACTCTTCATTTACACACAAATCTAGAGGAGTTGCAATAATTATCCGTAAAGGTATACCTTTTAAACAAAATTCTATAATAGAGGACAAAGAGGGTAGATATGTAATAATTACAGGGGAATTATATTCACAGAAAGTAATTTTGGTGAATATATATGCCCCTAATTTTGATAACCCACTATTTTTTAAGAAAATATTTAATAATATTCCTATTTCCACACAATATAATTTAGTTATTGGGGGTGACTTTAATTGCACCTTAGATAGCTACCTAGACAGGTCTTCTACAAAAAGGAAAGTTACCTCTAATTCAAGTAAACTTATAAATTCTTTTATTAATACATCGAATGTTAAGGATATTTGGAGATTAGATAATCCATCCGGACGAGAATACTCGTTTTTTTCGCCCGTACACGGAACTTATTCTAGGATAGATTATTTTTTAATAGATTCAAAATTACTACCTTTTACGTATGACGCAAAAATCACAATATTATTATTTCAGATCACGCGCCTCTTACATTTAAGATAAAACTAAAAGATATACTTAATAAAACGACTACTTGGAGATTTAATCCCCAGATATTAAAGGATAAGGACTGTTGTAAACATGTGACGGAACAGATTAAATTATTTTTTGAAACTAATGACAAACCGGAGACTTCACCATCGTTACTCTGGGACACATTTAAAGCATTTATGCGTGGTGCAATAATATCTGCACAGGCTTATCTTAATAAAGAAAATAGAAAGATGGAACAAAAGTTAGAACACGAGATAAAACAACTAGATAGTGAAAATATAAAACGCCCTTCTAAAGAGCTAAGTAACAAAATTGCAATAGCAAAATATAGACTAAATAAAATATATTCTAACCAAGTCATTAAACTATTTCAACAAACCAAACAAGTGCATTTCGAGTTTGGAGACAAACCACAAAAACTATTAGCAAGACAACTTAGAAAATTAGAGGATGAAAAATTGATACATAGAATTAGATCGGTGGATGGAAATATATTGACGATACCAAAAGATATTAATGACAGATTTCTACAATATTATCAAAATCTTTATTCATCTAAATTAACAGGACAAACAGTGGATATGGAAACATTTCTACAAAAGTGTCAAATTAACAGTTTAATCAGGAAGGTAGACATTTGTTAAACGCCGAAATAACAGTAAAAGATATTGAAGAATCAATTAGTTCGTTAAAGAATGGAAAAGCAGTGGGCCCCGATGGCCTAAGTGCAGAATTTTATAAAAAATTTCTAGATCTGATTTCCCCAAGATTATATACAGTATATAGATATGCATATGAACAAGGTAAATTACCAGAATCTTTAAACGAATCTACAATTACACTTATTCCTAAGGCAGATAAGGATTTGGAAGATCCAGGATCATATAGAGCGATCGCACTTCTAAATACAGACCAAAAAATACTAACGAAAGTTTTATCTCGGAGATTAAGTTTGGTGATTTCTAAATTAATACATCAAGATCAAACAGGTTTTATCCCAAAACGCTACTCATCTCATAATCTCAGACGCTTGTTTAATATTATATATTCAAAAAGAGTACGGGATGCAGAAAAGGCATTCGATCAGGTGGAATGGTTATATTTATTTAATATAATGGGAAAGTTTCAATTGGGGGATAGATTCTGTAAATGGATAAGAATTTTATATTTGAATCCAACGGCAAGAATCTTAACTAATCAAATATTATCAGCTAAATTTAAGCTCTCTAGGGGTTGTAGACAGGGTTGTTCGTTATCGCCTTTACTATTTGCTTTGATGATAGAGCCTTTGGCGGAAAGAATCAGATCAGAACCTGAAATCTATGGCTATAATACTGACACAACAACTAACAAAATATCTTTATATGCAGATGATGTTTTGATTTATATTACAAAACTGGAAATTAGTATACCTAAGTTATTTAATGTTATAACTATCTTTGGCACATTTTCAGGATTTAGGATTAACTGGAATAAAAGTGAAATTATGCCTATAACAGGAATTAACTTAAATATATTACAACAATATCCGTTAAAAATAGTTAAAGACAAATTTAAATATTTAGGAATTAATGTAACTAAATCTTATAATTCACTAATTAAATCTAATTACCCTCTATTATTAGATAAACTTAAAAAAAATATTTTGTACTGGAAAACACTTCCTATATCCATGATTGGTAGAATAAATGCTATAAAGATGGTGTTTTTACCACAATTATTATATTTGTTCCAGGCTATTCCTTTTTTTCTCCCAAAGACCTTTTTTAAAAAAATAGATAATATTATTTATAGTTTTATTTGGGATTATAAAAATCATAGAATAAGTAAAAAACATTTATGTAAATCTAAGATAAATGGAGGATTAGCACTTCCAAATTTTTTATATTATTTTTGGGCAGTCCAGATTAAGAATATGAATTTTTGGTGGGTAAATATGGATTATGAACCAATGTGGTTAAAGATGGAAAAGGAAGATTGTTTACCCTATAATGTAGGCTCGGTTCTCTTTGCCCCAAAGGAAGTACAAAAAAAATGTTATAGGGATAACCCTATAATTTATAATAATAGACGTATTTGGAAACAAATAGTTAAGACTTTACAGCAAGATAATCTTTCACTTAGACTACCAATAATGAATAACCCATTATTTAAGCCATCTATATTGGATGGAGGGTTTAGACATTGGGATGATTTAGGAATTAAAAGGATAGAGCACCTTTATAGAAAAGGAAAATTTCTTTTATTCCAAGAGTTACAAGATATCTACGGATTGTCTCCGCAACACTTGTTTAGGTACTTACAAATTAGAGATTATATAAAATCAAACACACTAGATTATAAAAATAAAGTACCAGGATTATTAGATGATTTGTTTAATTTACACCCAAATACAGAAAGATTAATAGCCCATATATATAACATAATTTTGGATAAGGAGAATCCAACAACGGAAACATATCGGCAAGCATGGGAAAAGGAAATTGGTTTATCCATAACAAAAGAAAATTGGGAAGAAAGTTTACAGCAAATACATCGGTGTTTGTTAAATGCCAGACATACATTGATACAATTCAAAGTATTATACAGATTACACTATTCAAAAACTAAATTAAATAGTATCTTTCACAATCTCTCTTCAATTTGTGATAAATGTAAGAACTTAGAAGCAAATTTAACACACAGTTTTGCTACATGTCCCAAACTGAATTACTACTGGACAGAAATTTTTAAGGTTATTTCTGAGGTTCTAAAAATTAGATTGGATCCAGACCCAAAGTTAATAATACTTGGGATTTTGGATTCAAATTCGGTACTTACAGGAAATCAAAGAAATTTATTTGATTACTGTTTGATAATAGGGAAAAAAATCATATTGAAATTTTGGAAGGGAACATTATCCCCCACAATTAAAATGTGGGCAGCAGAGATGTTGGAGACGTTACAATTAGAAAGAATCAGATTTGTCCTATTGGACAAATATAATACCTTCGAACAAATATGGTCTCCATATATACAGTATCTAGAGAAGTAGCTGTTCTTGACGTCACAGCCTGACGGGTACCCAGCGGGATTTGATGAGAATAATTGATTCTTATACTAGGATTAATAGGCATGTCTTCATTGATATTATTATTTGTAATAGTTTTAGATACAATATATTTTGTTGATTTTCATTGATATATATATATATATATATATATATATAATATTTTTTCACTTTTTGTTAATCTATAATCTTTTTTCCTTGTTCTATTTTCTTCTTCTTTTCTATATAATCAAATTATTATTTAATCACTTTCTTATTGATTTAAAACTATTCTATTCTTTTCTTTATTTCCAAAAAAATAGAAGATGATAACTGTCAATGGGTTATTTAAAAAATGTGTAATTAAGTTGAGGTTTGTAAAGCTGTTTACATTATTGTAAATAGATTACTTCTAATAAAATAAAGTTAAAAAAAAATAAAAAGTTACTGCTCCAATCTGAAATCGACTTGCTTGAGCCTGTTCAGGGAGTTGAAAGTGCCCTTCCTTATTGCAGGTGTGTTGGTGTGTTGCCTCCCTGGTCCTTCAGATGATGGCGTATCAGTATATATCGGGCAATTTTATTCCTCTAACCAAACTCTGGCTTTTTATATTGCAGCTTGTATAATTTTGTTGTGTACAAAGTTTAGCCAACCAATATCACACACTTCAGAAATAGTTTGTCGTATTGTCAGTGTGTGAAGTCAGGATGAGGAATTCTGCAGGTCCTATTACTTTTTAATATATATCTGGTTGAAGATCAGTAAAGATTGAGAGTGTTTTACTTTTTCTTGTAATAGGATGAGGTCATTGCAGTCTCCAAAAAGGTAATTATCCGGCTGCCAGATCTGGCGAAATGGGCCTGTATTAAGACTTCACAGTGGGCTATAAATGCTCAGGAATCCAAACCCAACACTATGAACTTGGACATTAGCGAACACAAAGAGGAATCTGAACTGAACGTCAGTCCACCATCAGACTGCCACCTCACCTCAAATAATGTGGGAAGTGAATGTGAAAATTCAGGTAAGGAGTCTTTTAGTTAGTGCGTGAGCTGAAAAAAAATAAAAAAAATATATATATATATATATATCGAAGTGCTGAGTGATTGGTTAACCGGAATCCTTTCTTCCTCATCCCTGTCGGAATCCTGTGAACTTTCCATTGCAGTTTATCTCATGTCAGTTACTATTCATCCACTTCTGACCGAGCAGAATCCAGTTTCTATAGCATGTAGGAAGGAACTGCAGATGCTGGTTTACACTGAAGATAGACACAAAATGCTGGAGTAACTCAGCGGGACAGGCAGCATCTCTGGAGAGAAGAGATGCTGCCTGTCTTGCTGAATTACTCCAGCATTTTGTCTATCTTCAGTTTCTATAGCATCAGGATAGAGGACTGGGAACGCTGTTTTTTACCTAATAAGGCTGTTGGTCAAAATGTGACCAATATGAAAGGATTGTTCATCTTCTGAGTGGATGTCTTCATTGAACTTATCTCTGATTCATCCAGTCCCTCTGATTAATCAAATTTACCCAGCAATAGATCACCTTGCAAACAGATGCCATAGGATCTTTCTTTTTTTATATATTTAGAATTCAGTGTTCAGAAGCTCACTTTCTTGCACTAATTCCATATCCCTTGATTCTCTTAATTTCTGTTGAATATCTGTTGAATGTGTTTAGTCTTTGATTCCCCACAGACTTACTGGTAGATACTCTGGGACCAGTAATGTTCCTCAAGGACTAGTGATGGGATCTCTGGTGATCACCAAGACAGAAATATAGATGGATTGGTGAGTAAGTTTGCTGACAACACCAAAATTGGAGGAGTTGCAGGCAGTGAGCAATGCTGTCAGAGGATACATCAGGATATAGATCAGTTGCAGAAATGGGCGGAGAAATGGCAGATGGAGTATACAGTTAATGGCAGGACCCTTAATAGCATTAATGTGCAGAGGGATCGTGTTTTGCATAGGGATTGGTTTGGATGTTGGGGGAAGGTACTTAATTGGGGCTAGGCAGATTAAAACATCATTAGGCTGTCTGAATGAGGGTTTCAGCTACAGGGAGAGGGTGGATAGTGTTGAATTGTTTACTCTGGAACATCAGAGGTTGAGAGGAGACTTGACAGAGGTGTATACAATTCTGAGAGACATATATAGTGTAGTCAGTCAGAACCTTTTTCCCAGGGTGGAAATATCCCAAATGAGAGGGCTTGGATGTAAGGTGAGAGGGTGAAAGTTTAATGGAGCAGTACGGGGCAAGTTTTTTACTGAGGATGGTGGGGGCCTGGACCACATTGCCTGCTGTGGTGGTGGAGGCAGATACAATAGTGGCATTTGAGAAGTTTTTAGATATGCACTTGGAAGTGCAGGGAATATAGGGATGAGAATCATGTGCAGGCAGATGAGATCAGTTCAGCTGGGCATCATGTTGGGCACTAACATTGTGGGCCGAAGGGCCCGTTCCTGTGCTGTACTGTTCTATGTTCTATGTAGGAGGTAATTGAGGCAGGTACTATAACATCATAAAAACGATAATTGGACAGGTAAAAGAATAGGAAAAAGTTGAGAGGGATATGGGCCAAACATGGGCAAATAGAAATAGTATTTATGGGGCAACTTGGTCAGCATGGATGAGTTGAGCTGGAGGGTTGGTTTCTGTGCTGTATTATCCTATGATTCAATGAAAGAAAAGAGGTGGGGAGAATGATTTTGATGCCTCTGTTGATGCTCTGCATTATCTGATATGCTTTTAAATTACAGAGCCACATTTAGAACATTTTTATTTGTTTTTACAAGGAAAATATGCCAGATGAACATTTATGTGTGGAAGATAATTTTATAAAGGCAGTAAAACAATGGTTTTAACATGGAATTTTTCCACAATCAGTTTCGCTGAATAAAATGAGCAGTTATTCAGGATAATATTCTTTCTTTGGATAGGTGTAATTAATTGTATGTGGTAGCCAAATTCCATTGAGGAAAAGAAGGAAACTATATATTTTCATTATCTTATTTTTCCAGTTCAAATCGCTAATATAATCAGAGAAAGAAATTAAAGAGTGGTGTGAAAATAAACGTGTTATGCTGGTGGTGGTTAAAATGATGGATATTCTATCAGATTGTCAAACTACTTTTCAAATAGATTTAAATTGTTCTGTGAATAAAATAAATATTAAAGAGAGAGGTAAGGTAATGAGGTATTTTTTCCACATGGGGGAGTGTTAGATCTTAGAATTCTCTACCAGCTCCAGTAGTGTACCAAAATTCTAAAGCAACTACACAGATGGAAAAAATAATTATAAATGAAAAATCAAAAAAAGGCAGGTATTGAGATTTGAGAGCAAATGTATTTGCTTTGCAGGACACAAATGGACCAAATGAACTACATCTGTACAGTCAAACTATTTGATTCTAAGCACATGAGCAACATTAGACCAGATAGCCTAATTTAGAAAAATGTATCAGTTTGCTCCCAATAGGTTGAATGATTTGTTTCCAAGCAATTTCAAATTCCTTTCTTTCAGCCCCATTTTCACCATAGAATAATCAGTGCCAAAAACACATAAATTCTACTCCACATAGCCAAATAATTGTGGATTAGCATTCTCTTCCAACCATATTAAGCAGTGACTCATTTTATGAAATTGCTTTTTCCTGATTCAGTAATTGTGGGATAGAAAATGTCTGTGATAATCCTGAAGCCTTTTACTTGCACAAATAATCACTTAACTTTGCATCTTGAGCAAGCAGTCAAATACTGACAGATATTGCGTTAGGGCTTTGTTATTAATGCTTGCCATTATTGTTTCAGTTTTTCTCTCCTCGTTCTTTGAAATGCTCCCTTAACAATATCACACCTGTGTCTAATTTAAATCTGGAACAAACCACCCCTGTTAGCACCATCTCCTGTTTAATTTAAGATTGCAGCTGTCAATTTTCAAACAAAAGACAAAGTGCTGGAGGAACTCAGCGTCAAGAAGGGTCCTAATCTGAAACGTCATCTGTCCATTCCGCAGACACTCCTGACCCGCTGAGTTTCTCCAGCACCTTCTGTTCTGTTCAAGAGTCCAAAATCTATAGTTTCTTGTGTCTCCATTTTGCAGCTGTCTTTTTATTGGCTTTATATACCTGTAATCATGAAGCTCATTGTTCTCTCTCATGCTCTTATCAGTTAAATTAAGGGACAGAAGTTTAGGGGTAACATGAGGGGGAACTTCTTTACTCAGAGAGTGGTGGCTGTGTGGAATGATCTTCCAGCGGAAGTGGTGGAGGCAGGATCGATTTTAACATTTAAAAGTAAAGTGGATAGGTATATGGACGGAAGGGAATGGAGGGGTATGGTCTGAGTGCAGGTAGATGGGACTAGGGGAAAATAAATGGTCGGCATGGACTGAAAGGGCCGAGAAGGCCTGTTTCCGTGCTGTAATTGTTATATGGTTATATGTTATATGGTTATAAATCTTTAGATTGCTGCCTGCTTTAAAGAAGGCTAGCAGTACACAGATCTGATGTAACTTTATCACAGCAACATTAACTTTATTCATTTAAACCCATTGCTGCTCCCTCTTTTTATTTTTCCAAATTATTATTTAGAAACATAGAAATTAGGTGCAGAAGTAGGCCATTCGGCCCTTCGAGCCTGCACCGCCATTCAATATGATCATGGCTGATCATCAAACTCAGTATCCCGTACCTGCCTTCTCTCCATACCCTCTGATCCCCTTAGCCACAAGGGCCACATCTAACTCCCTCTTAAATATAGCAAATTTATTATTTGCTTGCTTTTAGAATGGCAATAAAGTCTTGCTCACATGGACTTACTAGTTGTGCACTTTCAGCTCATGAGTGTTGGGAAATTATATGGGCCAAGAAGATCTGAGGTAGAGCCTAATTCTGTCTAACTTCAAATAGCTTCACATTTGTACTTCCAGCCAAGCATGCCAGATAATTATCAAGTTTGGTATCTAGCATTTCTACCCACTAATACTGGGGTTTCAAAATTTGACTTGATCCATACACTGGCACCATCCCGCAACTCTTTCTCTGCTACATTGATGACTGCATCGGGACTGCCTTCAGCACCAGTGCAGAATGCATTGATTATATTAACTTTACCATTGACTTCCACTCTGCCTTCAAATTCATCTGGACTATCTATAACATCTCTAGTGGGCGGCACGATGGCGCAGTAGTAGAGTTGATGCCTTACAGCGTTTACAGCGCCAGAGACCAGGGTTCGATCCTGGCTACGGGTGCTTGTCTGTATGGAGTTTGTATGTTCTCCCCGTGGGTTTTCTCCAAGGATTATGTTTCCTTCCCATACTCCAAAGACATACAGGTTTGTAGGTTAATTGGCATGGTATAAATGTAAAAATTATCCCTGCTGTTGGAAAGTGTTAATGTGTGTGGATCGCTGGTCGGTGGGCCGAAGGGCCTGTTTCATCGCTGTATCTCTAAACTAAACTAAGCTAAACTCTCCTCTTGATTTCTCTCTGTCTCCATCACAGGGGACAGATTATCAACTGACATCCACCACAGATCCATCAACTCCTACAGTTATCTTGACTGCACGTCCTCCAACCCAGCATCTTGCAAGATGCTATTCCCGACTCCCAGTCTCTGCCATATCTGTTCCCAAGATGAGGCTTTTCATTCGAGGATATCCAAGATGTTCTCTTACTTAAGTAAATGTGGCTTCCCCCCTACTGTCTTAGATGGATCCCACACCCCACATCACTGTGTCCTGTAATTCTGCTCATTAAGTCCCTTCTCCCAGATGGAACAAGGGTTGAGTCCCCCTTGTCATTACCTTTTACCCCACCAGACTCTGCAACTAACACAGCATTCTACAACCTGCCACCTTCAACAAAATCCCACCAATACTCTCATCTTCCCATCCCCAACCCTTTTTGCCTTACATAGCACTGCTCCTTCTGATTATCGGTGGCCCATAAGTAAAACACACCCATGGTGAAATCCAACTTTATTCCATTAAGTACACAGGAACATTCCAACAACCAGCTGATTGCGTCTGGCTTTATTGACTAGTGTGCCCGAGCGAGAGAGAGTCTTTGTGTAGTACCGTAATACCATGTAAAGGGAGGCATACACATATGTGTGGTGAAGGTTATAAATGACATGAATTAATAAGGATTAATTTACATCCTTCCTCTTAAAAAAAGTAAAGCATATATAGTGGTTAGTGGAGAACATATAAAACACCAGTGTAAGGTGTGGCATTTATTATTTTACTGCATATGAGAGCACATAAAACTAAACAGATCTTAGCGGGTTTGGCTTGCCGCCATGACCTGCATGACCTACGATGATAACCTCCAGCAGACACCTCATTCTTCGCTGGGGAAGAAAGTCCTTTATTGGGTGAACGCGGAGGAGAAGGCACCGGTGGAGATTGGGGCACCAGGGAAGGCAGGGATAGCACCGGCAGAGGAATTGTGGCAGCAGCATTCGCAGAGCATGAGGGAAGAATGGCGAGCTGATCCGGGTAAGGACGTGGAGGTGCTGGTTCATTAACTGGAAGGATATGTTGGCAGGTTCGCCGATAAATGCCATTGTCAATACTGACAGAGTACGAGCGTGGGCTTCCGCGGTGTACCCCAAAATAACACAGAGGCAGTCGTAACCTGGGAGTGACCGCAAACGGACCACCTGTCCCTTGATGAGCGGTTGAAGCGGCGAGCTGGTTTTATTGTAGTATTTTCTTAGTATGTTGCGGCGGCGTTGGAGCCGGGAGTGGATAACTGTCAGCGCACAAACTTGTGGTTCCAGTAGTTGCTAGGCCATAGGCAGAGTGGAGCAGGTTTGCCGTGACATGAGAGGGTCGCGGACAATGTTCCGAAGGTTGAGTAAGTCGTGATAAACATCAGTGCTGGTCCTGTGTGAGCATTCAATTAGTTCTTTTGTACATTTTATCGCACGCTCAGCCAGGCCGTTGGACTGCGGGTACTCTGGGCTACTGGTAATGTGGTGAAAGTCCCAGTTTTGCGAAATTCCTGAAGAGCTGACCGGAGAACTGAGGTGCATTGTCTGAGAGTAGCTTTAGGGGGGGCTCCGTGGACGGAGAAGTGGCGAGTTAGTGACCATGGCTGACGTCGGGCTACTGAGCAGGTCAATTTCAAACCATCCTGAGTAGGAATCAACTAAAACCAGGTATTGTTGGCCGTGCCACTCCAAGATGTCAGCTGCTACTGTGGACCAGGGTAAGTCCAGCGTGGGGGTGCGGGAGAAATGGTTGTTTCTGTTAGTGCGGGGTCAAGCTATTGCAGATCGGGAGGCAGCAATCATCTCTAGAATGTAGTTAGCCATGTCTGGCCAGAACAGCATTCCTTTCACATGTTGAAGGGTTTTTTCTGCAGCGGGATGGTCCCCATGGACAATGTCGAAGTACTTGCTGTGAAGAGATATCAGGATGACCGCCTTGTGTCCTTTCATTATCACGCCATCCTGAAAAACCAATTCGTCATGGACAGGGAAAAATGGGCGGACAGCATGTGGCAGGTGGTGCTGTTTGTCTGGCCAGCTGCGGCAGATGACAGTGGCCAGCGATTGTAGCATTTCGTCTGCAGCTGTTTGTGACACTAGGACTTCTAAAGCGGCAGAAGAGAGGCAGGAGACCATCATAACCATGTACCTCTCCCTCGTGCTCATCATCAGACAGGTGTTTTTTGCAGGTTGGGCGAGGTGCCCGTGAGAGGGTGTCAGCTAAGTGCATGTCCTTACCATGTTTGTCGGTTAGTCTGATGTCATATCTCTGTAGTTCCATCATCATGCGTTGTAAGTACGCTGGTGCCATGTGGATCGATTTACTGAGAATACTGACCAGGGGCTGGTGATCGGTTTCGACCGTGATCAGGTTGCCAAAGATAAAGTCCTTGAATTTCTTGCAGGCAAAGGTTACTGCGAGTAGCTCCTTTTCGATTTGAGCGTGGTGCTGTTCAGTGTCGGTCATGGTACGGGAGGCATAGGCAACTGATCTGGAGCCCTTTCCATCGTCTTGTAGGCAAGCAGCGCCCAGTCCATACTGGGAGGCATCACAGGTAAGGGTGACGGGTAACTTGGCATCAAAGTATGTGAGAGTTGGAGTGCAAGATATTAGTTGTTTGAGGGTTTCAAATGCCCTCTGCTGGTGTTGGTGCCAGGTGTGTATCCTTGTGGGTCAGTTGTCGCAGCGGAGCTGATAGCTCGCTGAAGTTTGAGATGAATTTTTCAAGTTAGTTTACCTTCCCTAAGAATTGTTGAAGAGCAGTCACATTTGTAGATGCTGGCATTTCGTTGATGGCAATGGTTTTAGACGGGTCTGGCTTAAGTCCGTTGTTGGTAAACACATGGCCCACATATGTCACTTTGTCGACCCAAAACCTGCACTTGAGAGGGTTGAATTTGAGATTTACCTCCCTGGCACGATCCAGGACCTGTTTCAGGTTTGAGTCATGTTCTTGTGCGTTGCGCCCGGTGACCAGGATGCCGTCCACGATTATGTAACATGGACAGCTATCAAAGAGTTGTTCCATAGTACACTGGAAAACCTCACTGGCTGAATTGATGCCAAATGGCATTCGTAAAAATCGGTAGCGACCGAAGGATGCCGCGAATGTGGTTAACATGGAAGATGCATGGGCTAGTGGCATTTGCCAAAATTTGGTCTTTGCATCTAGAACAGAAAAGACTGTGGCTTTACCCAGGTTGGCAGCAACTTCTTCCACCGTCCGCATCGGGTGGTGTGGCCGTTTGACGCCATTATTTAAATCCCTAGGGTTGATGCAGATCCTTATTTCGTCTTTGTTCCTCTTGACTGCTGCAACCATGGTGGAGACCCAGGAGGAGGGGTGCACGACTGGGGCTATTACACCCAGCGATTCCATTCTGTCTAATTCAGCTTTGACGTGGTCATTCATTGCGTGCGGGATTTTGTGAGGAGAACGAACTACAGGTATAACTTCCTTGTCGGTTACAATGCTATATTCTGTGGGAAGCTTGCCTAGTTGATTGTCAAAAAGTTATTTGTATTGTTCGTGTCGTTGTTGGGTAGGACTTTGAGAGGTCGACAGCTGATACACAGTTTTGCGGAAGAAAACTAGGTTCATATTATGGCATGCATCATTGCCCAGAAGAAGGGGCACTTCCCCTTTTACAATAAAAAATTCCAAGTTGTAAACTTGAGATGCCAGATGGCACTGCAGTGTAACTGTACCAACTGGTTGCAATTCCCCCCTCCACCACAAAATGGATGTAACATTGAGTTTGTTTTCAGAACAGTTTCGTTGTTGTGAATTATTTGGAAATCTGCCAGCGAGATCACATTACAACTCGCCCCCATATCTATCTTAGCAGCAACCTTGTGTTGTTGATAATTAGCGATGTCATGGGATCACTGTCTGTAGCCACCGAATCGGGAATACAAAAATGTATGTTTTGGCTGACTTCTTGCAGGCGCTGCCGTTGTGGATCTGCTGCTTGGCACGGGCACGGATAAAGTGGCCTTTCTTTTTACAATAGTGACAAGATTTGCCATAAGCGGGGCATTGCTAACGTAATTTCGGGTGTGAACCACCGTTATTACCACAGTTATTGACTAGATGATCAGTTGCCCTCCCTGGGGGTTTAGGCAATTGTTGAGGGGTTAATGATTGTTGTGGGGACCTATAAAAGCCATGGATGTCATAGGCATAGTGTGGCGCCGGTCTCAAAGCTTTGGTATGTGTCTCAGTGTATTCTGCAACCCAGCCGACCGTTCAACCTTATCAAGTGGAAGCTCCTCATCCCGGAGTAATTGACTTCTCACCTTATAATTCAAGATGCCATATACTAGTCTGCCGCGGATCAGCACATCGCAGTCTTGCAAGTGGCATCTGGATGCAATGCTCTCAAGGGCACCAATGTAGGATTCAACCATTTCGCCCTCTTGTTGACTGCGGGGAAAAAACCTGTGGTGCTCCATGATAACGTTGGTGCAAAGTTGGCACAGGTCACGGAACTTTCGGAGGAGGCAGACCGGGCCTCTGATGGATTCTGCTAGGGTCACAGCATGTGTTACCGGATCGGTATGTTCTGGGGTGTAGTGGGAATCCTGTAGTGGCAGGGCAGTCTGTGTGCCCACCACATTGAGGAGAATTGACGCAACAGTGTGGGGTGCAGCTGCAGGGTGGGCAGCATCAATTAAAATCCCGAATTCCGCCTCGAAGATGCGCCACTATTCAGCAAGCTCACTGTCAAACACCAAAGGATCTGGTCGGCGTAAGGAATTATCCATGATTCGATGTAAAAAATAAACTAAAATATTCAGGCAAAATAGATGGAGAAGTAATTCAAGACAGACACCATGTTTATCGGCGGCCCATAAGTAAAACACACTCATGAAATCCAACTTTATTCCATTAAGTACACAGGAAATTTCCAACAGCCAGCTGCTTGCGTCTGGTTTTACTAGTGTGTCCGAGAGAGGGAGAGAGTCTTTGTGTAGTACCGTAATACCATGTAAAGGGTGGCATGCATATATGTGTGGTGAAGGTTATAAATGGCATGAATTAATAAGGGTTAATCTACACCTTCTGCAACTCCTTGGTTCACTTATTCCTTCGCACCAAAACTAGCTTCTCCCTGGGGACTTCCCCCGGCAACTGCAGGAGATGTATCACCTGTCCCTCTGTCTCCTCCTTCAAATCCATCCATGGACCCCAGCAATCTTTCCAGGTGAGACAGAATTTCACATGAACCTCATTTGACCTTGTCTACTGCATTTTGTTTTCTTAATGTGGCCTGTTTTATATTGGCAAGACAAAGCCTAGGCTTGGCGACTATTTCCTTCAACCTTTTTAAACATATTTTGGTGTTCAACAACTAATCAGGCATTTCTTTTAATTTAAAAATGTCTGGTTCTACACAATTTTTTTGTTTGCTTTTAAACTTGTTTTTGCATTAATATAACATATTTCATGAACTAATTTGCACCCACTGAAGTTTTGTTTTGAAAAAGCAATGTTGTTAAAACATTAACATAACCATCAGTTTGTACACAACAAGCTCTCGCAAAAGCATTAAGATGTTTATATAATCTATTTGGTCTATAAAATAATATTGTAATCTATATTACTAAAGTCTGATCTTGACCACTTCCTGTTGTTCTGTATATTGATTTTAGAAAAATCAGCCACTTACGGCTGTGATTTTTGCCCATCTTACTCAGAGTCCCCCTCCCCTGCACAGGACACAAAGATTTTTCCCATCGATGAAAAAGAAAATAGTTATTAGTGTTTAAAAAATGTTGAGATTCTCTCTCCTGAAGGCCACGCCCCTTCCGGAGGGACTATAAAATCGGGAAGTGTTGAGTGCCTCAGTCAGTCTCTGCAAGATGGGGGAGCGAGAGGGTCACGTATCTCAGTCTGAGCTGTGAATAACACGGAACACATGTCTACTAAACTGTTGAGTGGTTTTAGCGACTTGTCAGTGCCCTTAATGTGGTTTGAAAATGTAGTTTGGAACTGCTAAAGCTGTGTTCTCTTTGGTTGCCTTGCCCAATTAAAGTTTCCTTACCTTCTATATAATTAAAAGTCTAATTTTGACCTCTTCTTGTTTGCGCTTTATATTGATTTTTGTTTAAACGCTACTACGTAAGGCTGTGATTTTTGGCCATCTTACTCTGCTCCCCCTCTGCTCATCAAGTGCCGAGGATGTTTCCCATCGATGAAAAATAAAAGAGTTATTAGTGTTTTAAAAATGTTGAGATTCTCTCTCCTGTCAATCATACCATGAAGGCCATGCCCCGTCAGGTGGGAGGGTGGGTGGGATTATAAAATCCAGAAGTGTGGGCGTGGCTCAGTCTCTGTAAAATGGAGGAGGGAGAGGTCACGACTCGCTGTCTTTAGCAGCTTTGCACCCTGCTTGAAATGGTATGAAACTGCACTTGAATTTGGTGGCCTTGCACCCTGCTTGAAGTGGTAAGAAACTGCACTTGAATTTGGTGGCCTTGCACCCTGCTTGAAGTGGTAAGAAACTGCACTTGAATTTGGTGGCCTTGCACCCTGCTTGAAATGGAATTTCAAGGAATAGCCGTGAGTCAACTGCCAGCCCACCATCCGTGAGTGAGTGAGCTGCCAGCGCAACAGACTGAGCCGCCAGCCCAAGAATCCATTTGGCCCACAATGTCCATACTAGCCCTCTAGAAACCAGTCCCTTCAGCCCACAGCACCCATACTAGCACTCCAGAAAGCTCCCCTCCCCCACTGGCCACCAATATTGGAATTGGTGGAGAGGTGGAATATTGTGTTGCGGGAGCAGCCCTCCCGTGTGATGCTGGGACCCAATGGGTCCCACTTAGTCTAGTTTCTGTATACAATTTACTTGCCAATTTTCCAACCAGCATGAAGGATTCCATTTACCTTGTTGCTTTTATTTCTAATGCTAGCCAGAGGCATGTTATTCTTGGATAGGCTATCTTCTCTCCAGGTATAGCTACTAGAGGAGTTTAAATTAAAATGTTATTTTAAGGATCAGAATGAATTCAATAAGTTACATTTTTTTCCCTATTCCAAATGACATTCTTAATTCCAGATCACTCTATCCTGTCCATTTACTGTTCAGTTTTATGCTATGTACTAGTGTGCGATTCGTTCCATTTCTCAATGGAGATTTGTTGTTTATTCCAACACCAGGCTGGTAGATAATGCAACAGATAACAGTGAGAAAATGAACCATTTATAAAGGGGTGAGAAATGGAGTACGAGTCTAGGTTAGACATTTCCCTGCTGTTCAACCAATAAGCATATTGGATTTGATTTTTTGCTCCTTAAATAAAAACCATTATGGGCAATCAGACATTGGTAAGAGACCCAATATACATAACATATTTCACCGAAAATGCTCAGGTGAAACCTTTTATGTTAATGAAACCTGTCTTCATGAAACTAGATTGGCATTTCATGTAAAAACCTGTTCTTCATGTTTAGGCTGATTTCAAAACTGCATAACAATATCATTACTGTAGCTTCTAAACAATATCAGCTTATTGTAGATAGATACGTACATGTTGGGAGTGATGTATTTGGTGAGAGATAGGTGGAGCTTCCAGAGCAGAGAACTTCTGCGTTTGTCTCTCTCCTGTGGAAACATTTGGAATGTGTGAGCAAGGGGGACATTTAGCATAAAGATAGCAATCCCCTGTGTTTACTTCTTAGAGCATTCCTGATGTTGCCTGACTATCATCCCTTAACATCACCCTCTCCTCTGTTTTTAACTATGAAGAAAGACTGGGGAACTTGGGGCAGTCAGTGGAGGTGTCTTGATGCCAGCCAGTATTACGGTCGAGGAGGTTTTGAATTAAGTTATGAAGGTGGACGAGCCTCCCGGCCGGATGAGATATATCCAAGGACATTGTGGGAAACGGGAGAGGAAATTGCACGTGCCCTGGCTGAGATATATGTCATCATTAAATACGGGTGAGGTGCCAGAAAACAGGAGGGTAGCAAATGTACTTCTTTTTAAGAAGGTCTGCAGGGGAAAAACTGGGAACTATAAGCCATCATAATAACATCTGTGATTAGAAAGTTACTAGAATATTCTGAGGGATAAGATATACATTAATTTAGATGATACACAAAAGGCTGGAGAAACTCAGCGGGTGCAGCAGCATCTAAGGAACGAAGGAGATAGGCGACGTTTCGGGTCGAGACACTTCTTCAGACTTTAACACATGCATTTAGATGGACAGGAGCTGATTAGGGATAGACAGCATGGTTTTTTAGGTGGATGATCGAGCCTCACAAATCTGATTTAGATTTTTGAAGATGTAACCAAATAGGTTGATGAGGGCAGAGGTGTAGATGATGTATAAATGGATTTTGGCAAGACCTTGTGACAAGTTTCCGCATGGTAGGCTGCTCTGGAAGGTTACATCACGTGGGGTCCAAAGAGAGCTAGCTGACTGAATAGAAAATTGGCTTCATGTTAGGAAGCAGAGGATGATGGTGGAAGGTTGTTTTTCAGACTGGAGGCCTGTGACTTGTGGTGTGTCTGTTTGTCATCTATATCAATGAATTGGGTGAGAATGTACAGGGCATGAATATTTTAAGGGATAAGATACATATGCATTTAGAAAGACAAGGGCTGTTTAAGGATAGTCAGCACAGTTTTGTATGTGGGAGATTGTTTCTCACAAATTTGATTGAGATTTTTGCTGATGTAACCAAAATGGTTGAAGAGGGCAGAGCAGTTGATGTTGTCTTATGGATTTCAGAACGGCATTTGACAAGGTTCCACATGCAGGCAGCTCTGGAAGGTTAGATCACATGGGATCCAGGGAGAACTAACCGACTGGATAGAAAATTGGCTTCATGGAAGGAAGCAGAGGGTGATGGTTGGATCCTGGGTGGATGATAATTTTTCAGACTGAAGGTCTGTGACTAGTGATGTGCCTCCAGGATCGACGCTGGGTCATTGCTGTTTGTGGTTTATATATCAACGATTTGGATGAGAACATAATAAAGCATGATTAGTAAGTTTGCAGATGACACTAAAGTGGGTGGTATTGTAGATAGCAAAGATGGTTGTCAAAGGTTACAGCAGGATCTCGTTCAGTGGGGCAAATGACAGAGGAATGGTTAATGAGTTTATTGCGGATAAATGTGGGGTGTTGCATTTTTGGATACCTATCCAGGGCAATACTTGCCACGGTTAAAGTATTGTGTTCAGTTTCGAGCATAAGGGGATAAGGAGAATAAGATAGGGTAGATACACAGAGTCTTCAAGATTCAAGAGAGTTTATTGTCATGGGGCTCTGATAGGACAATTAAATTCTTGCTCTGCTTCAGCACAACAGAACATAGTAGCCATGACTACAGAATAGATCAGTGTGTCCATATACCATTATATAAATATGTACACACATGAATAAACAAACGGATAAAGTGCAAATAAACAGATAATGGGCTATTAATGTTCAGAGTTTTGTCTGAGCCGAGTTTAATAACCTGATGGCTGTGGGGAAGTAGCTATTCCTGAACCTGGTCCTGGTTACCCAGAATAGGGGAATCAAGAACCAGAGGACATCGGTTTAAGCTGAGAGAGGAAAGATTTCATAGGAATCAGTGGCAACTTGTGGCATATGGAATGCGCTGTCTGAGGAGGTAGTTGAGGCAGAAACTATAACAACATATAAAAGACATTTGGAAAGGTACATCGATAAGAAAGATTTAGAGGGATATGGACCAAACACGCAAGTGGGACTAGTGTACATAGGTAATCTTGGGCGGCATGTATAAGCTGGGCCAAAGAGCCTGTTTCTGCGCTGCATGAATCTGTGACTCTCTGGCTGTCACGTGCCGTCAGGGTAGGCAAGGTAGGCAGTGCCTACCCTGACTAAAATTATAAAATAGTAATTATTTTATATATAAATATAATATATATAAAATATATATAAAACATACATAAAATGGTCATAAATAGTAAAGGCACGGGAGAATTATGCCTCCCTAAGAGATCAATCTCTTAGGGAGGCATAATTCTCCCGTGCCTTTCATCAGCAGTACGTTTTAAATGCGAAAGTATGTGCTACTCACGTGCCGTCGACGCTGCTTCAAGCCATCAGTGGGAACGGTCCGTAAAGGCAGCTGAAACTCTGCTTTTACACTGAACTGCATGCATGTGCTGCGTTGCGCACTGCGCATGCGCACCAGCCTACTGTGTTTTGATTGAAGAGGGCACCAGCGGTTTTCAAGATTAAAAAATGCCGACCGGCAGTTTACCGGGGAGGGAGCAATGTGCGCATGCGCAGTTACAAGATTTTAAAAAAAAGCCGACTGACAGCTCACCAGGGAGAGAATAATCTGCGCATGCGCGGTTTTCAAGATTTTTAAAAGCTACTGCCTACCCTGGCTGATTACTCACGGCACGTGCCTGCACTCTGATGGGTTCCATTTTAGTCTAATGATCTGGTCGTTAGTGCATATATTGTGGTCATTTTCACCACGCATTTTCAAACTGGGGTATAAGCACATGAAATTGTAAGGGAACTGATGGTTAAAATAATTTAATATGTTATCAAGGATTTGTTGTGTGCTTCAGTCCATGTGCTTCATGGATCTAACTACATGATATTCAGTATACTGGCAGATATTATTATGGGAGCTTTATGTCTGTTAAGAAGCATTGCTTTACTACTTTAGCTTAAGTGATACCAAGGTGCTGCTATTCCAGTTATTCAAAAGCTGAGAAATGTATTGTCTATATTTAATCGGGCTGAATTTGGCACAAATTACTGATGAACTGGGACTATCCAGTATTTCACCATTAAACCATCCCCTTATCTTTAAGGTTTCCAAGATGATCAATCACAAGTTAAAGTATTAAGCTATCCCCAGTATTGCCGCTATCGGGCAATTCGAAAAAGAATTCAGAAGGCATCAGCCGAGTGTGTTGATGAAGCACAGTTGCTGGCTCTTGGAGGGATCCTTATGATGGATCAGAACACCACGATTCTTTATTGTCGAGAAACATTTGAACACCCAACGCTGGGGAATAACAAGTCTATTTGTGATGAGTTTGGTGAGTGCTGGAAATTTAATATTTTATTCCTCTATGAATATGATTTCTGTGTTTTGAACTGATAGCTTTTATTCCATGACTGGAGTTGAATTTCTCTGCACAGTCAAACTGTCCATTTTGAAATGCCCTTGAATGGGAGGGCTCCGTATTTTTTTACCTTAGCTGGGTCTCTCTAAGAAGGTGGAGGAAGTACTAAAGGAAACAGTTGATCAAGATAGTTCTAGTATGTCCGATTAACAATTCCGTTTTCAAGCTCTCCACTTCCCACTGTCTCTTGTGAGATTGTTGTGAATGGACAACCAATAAGAAATGTATTGCAGTGCATGTTTCTGTCAGTTGTGTGCAACAGGTATGATCGTTGCAAATTTGGTGGACATATTGTATGTCTAACATTGCTCCAAACGAGCCTAGGCATGATGCACCAAATGTTTTTTCTGTGTTCTTTCAACCTAAAGAGAAAGTGCTGAATGGAATGAATTATGGACGTTTTTAGCTCTTGAAAATCGCATTTGTAATGTAAACTTTAAGGTGTGGAATTTCCATGGAACCTCTTGTATTGATCCATGGCAAATTCCGTGGAAGAGACAAATAAATTCTTCATACCTTTTTGAGTTTCCACAGTTATTTAATTAAACTGGTTAAAGGCTTTATAAATCTGTTCCTGTCATATTAAAGATAACCCAATGTAAGAGTGAAAAAAGCCATAGTCTAACTGTAATCCTCCTGTAGGTTTGCATGTCAGAAACCTATTTTGTGCGTCCTTTCCAGCACCTCATGTCTTGACACGTACTTCAGCCAGGAGAGTGGTGCGGACGAGGCTACATATTACAGCACGGCCACAGTCATTCACATTGCTCCATTATCAACTGACAGGAGGTAAGTTTGCCACCCTGCTTCACATGAGATTTTGCCTTGTAATTAAAAATAGAAATCAGTGAATTAATATAAATTATGTCCAGCATACCTAAGACACTTTAACTAGTAATGGGATACAAGCTTAACTCACTGATGTCCTACTGTGACCCAGGAAGCAAATATGTTCTATTTTCATTTCCTCTGTGACTCTTGGCAGAACGTTGACTATGCTTTGGACACCAAAAATACTATGCGATATGACTCTATCCAGACTTTCTGTCTCTTGCTCTCCATTGAGGGGAGGAAAATTATCTATTAAATTGAAATAAACTACAAAATCTTAGCAACTTTTATGTAACACCTCTGATATGCATGGTAGCTCACAGTCGTCAAACAAGATTTGTCATGGAGTTTGGGACAGATGGTAGATTTTATGGAACAGCTTAAAGGGGATGGAGGGGATGTTTGAACCGAGTTTCAGCATTTTGAGAGTTCAGTAACTAAAAACATAATTGCTTCATAGTGGAGGAAAAACCTGAGGTTGAGCGAGAAGCCAGAACCTGATCACTGCAGGTTGGTTTGAAATCAGGAGTAGATCATGTGTGCAGAGTTAAATACGAGGACATTATCATGTGATATGTCTCTGCAAGCATAGACGGACTTAACAATAACAACCACTGAAGGACATGCTGCTCAACAAGGTGAAATCATAGATCTTCCAGTAATTCGTTCAGTCATAATGTATCCTGAAATTGTAAAAGAGTCTGACAAAGGGTCTCAACCTGAAACATCACCCATTCCATCTCTCCAGAGATGCTGGCTACCACTGAGTTACTCCAGCATTTGTGTCTATCTACAAAGTATCCTAATTAGCAGTAGAGGTGGAGCAATAGTTGTGTCTTTGAGATGAACTCTGTAGAAGTATATTTGCAGTTGGTCTCATTGAATTGTTGCAGCATAAAGGAGACCATATGGTCGATCATGTCCACAGTCCCTCTTTCAACACTTGTATATTTATTTCATGGTTACCATTACAGGCAGAACGCTATTGTAGGAGGCACCATTAAGGATATGACTGAAATTAGACCAGGGACCGCAGGAGAGGAGGCACAAGGATTGCCATCAGTGTGTCTTAAGACCTCTCCGAACAATGTCCTTCTTCCAAGGGAGTCCTTCAGGATCAAGGCTGACTTGCTTCCATTCTGTTTTGTAGGTTCTGAGGTGGCTCATAAGGCCAACGTAAGAACAATAGACTCTTCCACAATGAGCCATCTGTGGAATCCACATTATTCCTATGGAGATGCCAAATATCCCTCAAATCCGGAGCATGAACAATGGTGGCACTCCTGTTTACCAGAACACAGTGTATGCTGCAGTTCCACAATGTACAGATGCTTACTTGATTTTGATGCACTCATGGCTGTTGTCCACTGGCGTAGTTGATTTTTATTTGTCCGCAGAATACATCATGTTTGTTGCCAAATGCTAATTTGTGCAGTGGTGTTTTGTTTTAATCTCTTTTGAGATTGCAATCTCAGCAAATTCAGAGTTTAATCTGTAGGAAGGAACGGCAGATGCTGGTTTAAACTGATGATGGACACAAGATGCTGGAGTAATTCAGCGGGACAGGCAGCATCTCGGGAGAGAAAGAATGGGTAACATTTCAGGTCAAGAACCTTCTTCAGACTAGTCAGGGGAAAGGGAAACGAGAGATATAGTCAGTGATGTAGAGTGATATAGAACAAATGAATGAAAGATATGCAAAAAAGTAATGGTGATAAAGGAAACAGGCCACTGTTAGCTGTTTGCAAGGTGAGAACAGGAACCTGGTGCAAACTTGGGTGGGGGAAGGATGGAGAGAGAGAGGTAATGCAGGGTTTACTTGCCTGCTTTTGAGAACTAAGCAATTAAAAACATAATTGCTTAATAGTGAAGGAAAACAAAACCTGAGGTTGAACAAGCCAGAACCTGATCTCTGCAGGGTTACACAAAAAAAGCTGGAGAAACTCAGCGGGTGCAGCAGCATCTAAGGAGCGAAGGAGATAGGCGACGTTTCGGGTCGAGACCCTGATCTCTGCAGGTTGGTTTGAAATCAAGAGTAGATGCAGAGTTAAATCCTCGGACACCTTACTTTTGACTCCGGATTATAGGATTGTTTCTTTTGTCACTATCAACAACTGACTTCCAGAATTACCAGGTTTAGATGAGACCTCTCTTCAAGGCAATGGAAGTTGCTTCATGAAGAACAACCTGTTCATTGTTCTTAGAAGTACAACACTCATGCAGTAACATCATGGCTCCAACACTGCTGATACCTCCCAGCCAGCCCAGCTCTCAATTGCCTCTGCCTGGATGGTTTAGTCTACATTCAGCCCTTCCAGGCACAGTCTTGCTTGGGAAAGCCTTCTACTGCCATCTATCTCTGGCCTTCTGCACTGAAAGAATGTCGCACTAGGGTAAAAATGCATTGGAGAACTAGGACTGACGAAGGCGCACAAAAGACAAGTGTGAAGGGAATGCATTGAGTGGTTAAGTTCATGTTTATCTGCAATGTGGCATAGTTTGATTTGATTCATAAATTTAATATTTATTTTATGCTGATATTTATTTTTGCACTATTGGCAAGTGGATAACATGGTGAATAGTTACAACGCAAAGAGAAGCAGTGAGGTTGTTGGTGACTGGGTAATTGGGGATTTGCCACCCCTTTCATTGTGCAGACCACTTCCATGTTGTTCAAAACTCTTGAGCAGTGTGGGCTGCAGAAACATTGGTTTTACAAACCAGTAATTTGCTCTGCCACTTAGAGGGCAGACCATAGGCATGTCGAAATAACCTTTCTGCAGCTTGCCACAAATAGATAGCCTTTGCATATTAGTAGTTGCCCTATAATTTGGTTTGCTGCTGCAGATGCAAGTGGCATGGTGGAACGCTGCCAGGAAACTGTGACCTTAAACTGTATATGGCCTTTGGGCTGTATTCAACCCATGGCAATTTTTTGGCTTAGGCTATTGAAAGGAGCACAGCTTATAAGGAGACTGTGATGTTTTGTTGAGCACGAAATCCAAAGAATTATGTTCTAGAATAAGTATTTTCTGGAAAACTGAGATTACGGAGGGGAGAGCATGACAGTGGAGTGATGCAGTCAACAGGAGTATTTCTGGGATTTGATGCAATGGAGAGGATCAGGCCAAGTGAAAGGATTGGCAAAAGTTTGGGGTCACAGAGAGGATAAGATCAAATGGGGTGGTGGGATGAAGATCATGAAGAGCTACAGGAGACAATTGGATAGATGATCAAAATGAATGTGGGAATTGGGGAGAATGTTAGGGAGATGTTTTGGGCAGATGATCAAGATGATCATGGAGAGGGTGGATTCATTGGTCGTTTAAGGAGGATGGTGGGACAAGTGAAGTGTACGAATGCTGGGAATAATTGGTAACGATGAAAATGTAATGAAGGCACCTTCCCAGATGAAGACAGTTGGCTTGTACTGCGCAGCAGCCCAGATAGGGTGGAGCCGCTGAACCTAGTGCTAAAACAGGCAATGCATGTCTGCTTGAGACTTGCATAGTGCTCTCATGGATCTCATATACATGGCGGAAATTTGTGTAAGTGGCGTGAAAGAGGTCTTGAATGCATTTGACATTAGTGCACATGCCATGAACCTTTGTGAATGAATGCATCGTGAACCTAGAAGACCCAGCAGTGATTTCAATCTGCAAATTCCTGCCTAACAGATTTTGGTGAGGAGGACCTTACTAAAGTACAGATGCCGGATCCTTGGTTCCTTGCTGACATTGATTCAGGACATTGCTCTCTGAACCCATCGCAAAGATCTAACTCCCTGCTGAGAGCCTTTCTCTACCAAAAAAACACTTCTCTCCCTCTGACCTGCCGACTTCCTATTCCACCTGCAGTTTGAAATGAGCAAATATAAACTAATGCACCCATATCAGGTAGCAATAGATTAGTACAGAGGACTTGAATTAAAGAAATCTCTCAGCACCTGGCACCCCATCAGATTTTTGCTGCATGGCAAATCAATGGAAAGTACCAGACACAAGCCATAGCCAATAAATCAATGCAATTCATCCAGGCATTGTGGAAATAGTCTGAGCTGGGCAACATCTGTGGAAAGAGAAACCGAGTTAATGTTTAATATCAGTGACCTTTGTTGGGTCCTTCTTACTGAGCTGTCTCATGCACCTCAATGCATTCACCAATTATATAATTTGGTGCCAGTTGTAGCATAAGTGTTTTGGTTGCACGGATGAGATTTCAAACCTAAAATCACATTCAAAGCACCCAAAAAACAGATGGTACCCACTAAGTCGTATTTTCTACATCTTTCTGATCACTAGAAACTGCAACTGCACCTCTTCAGCAGTGGGTTAAAATATATTTGTTGGTTTAATTTATTAATCAACACAAGAAAATGAGTTCCAGTGGAAAAAGCCACAGTTTACATCTCTGTCGTAGAGTCATATAGCGTAGGAACAGGTCAGTTGGCCCAACTTGTCCATGTCGACCAACTTGCCCCATCTGAGCTAGTCCCATTTGGCAGCATTTGGTCCATATCCCTCTAAATCATGTCCTTGAATTGTAATAGCATTCAGATTGATCATTCTTGGTGAGCTAAGTCGTGGTGAACTAATATTGAAGCTCTTTTTCTCCATCAACTCTATTCCTTCAGTTTTATGTGGAATTTGCAATGATATAATGGACAGCAGAAGCAGACTATGCACAGTAATTGTGGGTAGACCCAGAGGAAAGTACTATGCTCGTAATTTTGGTGTATTAAATATTAAACAGAATAAGTAGCAATGTTACAAAATGTTGAGATTTTAAAAATCGTCTGCAATTTATCCCATCAGATAAAGCATAAAAAGAAGTTTAATTTGATACCTAATTCACATTCATATCTCCAGTATGGCCATTTTCATACTCGGAAATTAGCATCTTGTTCCCTATTGCTTTTCCATTGACTTAACACAAAAGCTGTGATCGAGGACAGTCAAAAGCCCATAACTTTCTTAAAAATTAAGAGAACTGAATGAAATTTTCAGTTATTATAGAATGAAGCATTCTGAAACTAATATGAAACATCTTACTTGGATGACCTGAAATTAAAGCATATAATTAATTTTAGCTAATTACAAAATTGACCGTTGTGATGGAAATAGTAATAAAGTCAATCGTCACATTTATTTATTTAGCACATTTAAAAAACAACTCTCGTTGGCCAAAGTGCTTTACATTTGTTTAAAAAAATAGTATAAATAAACAAACTACATACATATATACATATAGCCCTCGCTCAGAGGATGTCAAGAAAGGCTTGGGAGTATAGATAAGTTTTTAGTCTTGACTTAAAGGAGTCGATGGTGGGGCAGTTATGATGGGAAGAGGGATGCTGTTCCACAGTCTAGGAGCTGCAACCGCAAAGGCGCAGTCACCCCTGAGCTTATGTCTAGACCGCGGGATATTCAGCAACCCCAAGTCGGTCTTTCTGAGGGATCTGGAGGTGGAGTGGTGGGTGAGACGACTTTTAATGTAGGTGGGGGCAAGCCCATTGAGGGCTTTGTCGACATAGAGGAGGATCTTGAAATGTATACGGAACCGCACAGGGAGCCAGTGGAGAGAGGCCAGGATCGGGGTGATGTGGTCCCTTTTTCGGGTGCCCGTCAGGAGTTTCGCTGCGGTGTTTTGGACCAGTTGCAGGTGGGACAGGGAAGATTGGCTGATGCCAATGTAAAGGGAGTTGCAGTAATCTAGGCAGGAGGAGATAAATGTGTGGATGATCTTTTCGAGGTCATCAAACTGGAGGAATTGTTTTATTTTAGCTATCGTCCGAAGCTGAAAGAAGCTAGCTTTTACCATGGCATTGACTTGTTTGTCAAATTTCAGTGCTGAGTCAAATATCACACCAAGGTTTTTGATGTGAGGTTTGATTAGTGGGGTAAGGCTTCCAAGGCTGCCTGCTACCATTTTGATTGAGTCCGAGGGGCCGAGAAGGATGACCTCAGACTTACTCTCGTTTAGTTGGAGGAAGTTCTGGACCATCCAACACTTTATATCCTCGAGGCAGCCGGTAAGGTTAAGCAGATTTGATTGTTTTTTGGGCTTCAGGGGGAGATTGTGTATATCGTCTGCGTAGCAATGGAATAAACACCCAGACTGCCTTGAAAATTCAAAAATGTGATATTCTCAAGATCAGAACTTTAATATTATTGTATTATATGCTGTAAGCCCGTAACAGATAGGTAAATAAATTACAATTTCTAGCAATGAACCAAGTCTTTATGGAGAAGATTAGTTGCTAGCTGGTACATTGGCATATCATAATCAGTAGCATCATCATACTCCTCAGATTGTAACCAATAAGCAACTCTGTACACCTTGTTTTTCCTCAACTTTTCAATTTTGGCATTGCAAACTACAAGTTTTTGCTGTTCAAACCACGCATAACATGCCGTTCTGCCCACTACTTTCCCATTAACAATGTCCTGTAGATCATCACCCCTGGGATATCAGGACTTTCATATGAGGAAAGACTGGATAGACTCGGCTTGTACTCACTAGAATTTAGAAGATTGAGGGGGGATCTTATAGAAACTTACAAAATTGGACATGCTAGATGCAGGAAGATTGTTCCCGATGTTGGGGAGGTCCAGAACAAGGGGTCACAGTTTAAGGATAAGGGGGAATTCCTTTAGGACCGAGATGAGGAAAACATTTTTCACACAGAGAGTGGTGAGTCTCTGGAATTCTCTGCCACAGAAGGTAGTTGAGGCCAGTTCATTGGCTTTAGTTAAGAGGGAGTTAGATGTGGCCCTTGTGGCTAAAGGGATCAGGGGGTATGGAGAGAAGGCAGGTACAGGATACTGAGTTGAATGTCAGCCATGATCATATTGAATGGCGGTGCAGGCTCGACGGGCCGAATGGCCTACTCCTGCACCTATTTTCTATGTTTCTATCACATTTGGAGTAGTCTAAATTCGGATAATCTCTGCAAATGCTGTCTAAATCAGTCTCTTTTGCTGGGCATTTGGATTGACAATTTTGCATTTCTTTTTCGGAGACATCTGTTTAAAATGTAAAGAAATGAAAACACTGAACAGCATTAACAGAAACAAGTTACTATTTGCAGTTTTTGAACAAAGGTAGAAATGATGAAGTTAAACGCTAAAACAAAGTAAATACCCACCAAAAAATTAATATTCATGTTTCATTAAATCAATTAAATTCATCTAAATTCAATTACTAGATCTAAACATTCTATCCAATTATTAAGAAAAGGCTAATTTTTTCTAATAGCCTAAATATCCAAATAACAAACTAATCCCATTCACACAAGAATTCACAATATAACATGATTTTTAATTCTCACTGTCATGAACCTATATGCCAAATGGATGGAATGTAATGTTTAATTCCCATAAATTAATTTAGAAACATCCACTCAATATAATCAAAATTATTATTTTTTGCACAATACATGTGACTAAAACTATTGTGGATATTTAATATAAAAATATTGATTATGGATAGACAATTACACAAAATATAGACTATTTAGATGCTCACGACATGGTTATCCCAAAAAAAGCGAATTTTAATAATCTTGCGAGTGGGTGATTCTGGAACGCGATTGATTGAAATGTTGCCGTTGCCGTGGATTTTAACCCCATATCGGCAGGCAAGACATGGCCGAATCGTTTGGGGACTAAATAACATTTTCGCATCGTAAGATTAGACTAAGCGAGAGAGCTTCAAAAGAGAGCTAGATAGGGCTCTTAAAAATAGCGGAATCAGGGGATATGGGGAGAAAGCAGGAATGGGGTACTGATTGGGGATGATCAGCCATGATCACATTGAATGGCGGTGCTGGCTCGAAGGGCCAAATGGCCTACTCCTGCACCTATTGTCTATTGTTTATTATGCCACCCCAAGAAGCAAGATTATATGTGAAATGCATGACTCACCCTTTGTTTTGTCCTGATATTACGATCCGTCATGTTGAAGGCGTTGAGGGCGTTCGAAGTCGCCTTTTACTTTAATCCAACTATTAAATTGTCCAGCGATTTATATTTAAAAAAAAAGGGAACGGATGTCCGATCGATTTTTCTTCATCGACTAGCAGCCCGAGGAAATCCCTCTCCAACAAGCGATACAAACCTGCATTTTAATCCCCCCCCTCAAAGGCATCTGCCTTGGAATGGCCATCAGAACCCTGTATTTGGATAGGCTGTTGCACCCAACTTGTGCTGGCCAAGCTGAAAACCCTCTGTAGTTTGCATATCAGGCCAATAAATATGTGGATGACGCAGTCAACCTGGGCCTGCACTTCATCCTCCAGCACCTAGACTGCCAGGGGACCTATGCGAGGATTTTGTTTGTTGATTTTACCTCTGTATCCAGAGCTACTACACTCCAAACTTTCCGAGTTGACTGCCTGAACTCCTCTTCCTGACAGACAGGATGCAGCATGTGAGGCTGGGAAAGCACATCTCGGTCCCGCAAACACTCAGCATAGGAGCACCGCAAGGCTGTGTATTCTCCCCTCTCCTTTACTCTCTCAACACAAATGACTGCACCTCCACTGACTGTCAAGCTTCTCAAGTTTGCGGATGACACAACCCTGATTGGACAGATCCAGGATGGGGAGGAATCTGCCTACAGACAGGAAGTGACGTCCTGGTGCCATCGCAACAACCTGGAGCTCAATGTTCTTAAGACAGTGGAATTGATTGTAAACTTTTGGAGAGATCCCCCTCCCATCTCTGACCATCTCTCATCATCTCTGACCCCTCTCACCCTGGCCACAAACTCTTTGAATCACTTCCCTCTGGAAGGCGACTCCAGACTGTCAAAGCTACCACAGCCAGACATAAAAACAGCTTTTATCCACGAGTAGTAGCTCTACTCAATAACCAAAAATCTGTAGCCTCTTTTTGCTCTGGTATTTTATTTAATTCACATGTTTAATCAAAAATGTTTTATTATTATTGTTTAATGTTTTATGTGTCATTCCTAACTGTCACTGTATGTCATTGTCACTTGTGGGCGGAGCACCAAGGCAAATTCCTTTTATGTGAATACTTGGCCAATAAACATATTCATTAATTCAGGGGAATGATGTGCAGGTAATGCAGCTGCCCACAATTCCAAGAACTTGGTTTTGATTCCGAACTCTGCTCACTGTGTGGACTTTGCATGCTGTGATCATTTGGGTTCCACCTTGTGCTCCAGTTTAACATCCTGAAGACCCGTCAGTTTAATTGACTAACATAAATAACCCTATGCATGGCTGGGCAGCGGCAGCAGAATTGGCAGAATCAAGTGTTAATCGGTATCTGTGAGAGACCAGGAAATTATACAGGGAATGGAAAAACAAGGAACTGCAGATGCTGGTTTACACAAATGGACGCAAAGTGATGGAGTAACTCCCGTCTGGAGTCTGAAGAAGGGTCCCCAACCCAAAGCACCACCTATCCATGTTCTCTAAAGATGCTGCCTGACCCGCTGACTTATTCCAGCAATTTGTGTCTGGTTGTCAATCTGGGAAATGGGATTGCTCTGAAGGACACCATGGACTCAATGGGCTGAATGTCCCTATAAAAATCATTCGACCTTATTCCATATGTTCCCCTGTTTTTTTTAATATATAATTTATTCAGATTAGTAACAAATTGTGCTGGATAGGTGGTGTGGAGTTGGTTGGACCTTGTTAGCTCAGTTTATTAAAGTATGACGCTAACAATGCCAAGTTCATGCGCTTGTCCTCATTCAGTCCACCAAGTTTTTGCCAACCAGGTAAATTTTGCAGTGTTGTTAGTCAGTTAAACATTCCCGAAGATAGATGGTTAATGCACATTCTTGGACAAGAAGCCAAACAAAAGTCGCAATTGTTTTCATTGGTCGGGGTACGTGCAGGAAGCTACTGGTTCGATGTGCTGAGTAACTGGCTTGTTTTGTTCGACATGTCGCTGTTTCAGACGTGATTTGAATTGTCTGATTTAATGTGTGTATTTATCTCGGGAGAGTTTAAGTTATCCCGTCCAAGGGCTTTAAAAAAACAGAGAACCGGGAACTTTCAGTAGCCGAGTTTATTTAACCTTATTGATATGAATGTCCTGCTGCCGCAGCAATACCCATCGCTGTGAGGAATGCATTCTCGAGGTCCGAGTGGAATTTGCACTTTTGTTCCGCCATTCGGTGGACTCGGAACCAGCGTTGGCCGAGAAAATATAAAAATGTGCGTATCAAAGATTTTACCAGAACTTAATTGAAACAAAAAAAAATCAAATTTCCAAAAGATTAAAGAAATAAATGATTCGGGAGATGTTTTTACAGATGCCCATACAATGGAATTTAACAAAGCAATTATACTAGAAAATAAAAGAGGGAAGTTAACCGATAAACCCACAAAAATTCATACAATGTTATTGTAAATTGTCAGGAAACGCTGTTAAACGAATTATAAATCAAGTTTACATTACAGGAAGGATTGTGCAACTATTATAGTTGCATTTAGCTGGGAGCCAATCGGCCTAAGAGTTCGTTCTAATGAATTTGGGATGGGAGATGGCTGGATAATTAGATGGAAATAGATTGATGTATGTAACATTTGTTAGGAGTGCAGATGGATATGTGGGGAGGGGGGAAGGTAGCATCAATGTTAAGGTATCGATACAGATTTTTTTGTTTACTTTTCGCGCCGCTTTATATTAAGTGGTGTGATTCAGTGTTTGCGATTGTTTTGGCGGACTTGTCATTTGCATCGAAATAGTTGTGCACAAACGGCCCTTGGTAACTGTACTGCGTGCAGTCCGTCAGTGTGGAACAAAGCGAGTTGGGGGGTTGGTCGCAGGCATGTGTCGACAAGCTCATGTTGACGGCAGTGCAGATAAGGACCAGCGTTCGTTCGCTTGTAGTTTTTTTTTAACATTTCAGCGTCGTAATCCAAATCAATGAGAGAAATAGGAAAGGCTCACCGATCCGGACAGCAACATTTTTATGGCATGCTTTTGTTCATTTGGTAAAGTTAATTCGTTTACAGACGTAGTTCGGCGAGTAGCGTTGAACTCTGCGACCGGGTGCTGCAAATGTAATGTCAGCACGTGGGCTGAATCTTAAATCGGGGTTCAATATAAAGCATGGAATGGGGGAGCGGCGTGACTGCCTGTAATGTTTACATTATGTACTGCCGTTGCACTATATTCCAGGATAGCCGGTAAATTACCCAAGAGCATTTGGTTAAAATGTACTTCTCAATGGCTGTGATATTTCCCTATTGAAATTCCCATTCGCGCCAGAGGCAATTCACGACAGGCAGAGAAAGAAAATATTTCAAGACGAGTTTCAGCGGTTGTAGGCAATATTGTGTCTGGAGTCGAGCCCACGGTTTTGTTTTGGGGAAAAAAAAGTGTTGGGGCGGAAAAGAACAGAAAATGAACTACTCTTTGAGGCAGATACAGCGACTTGCCCACCCACTGACACTTTTCCTGGCTTTATCCTTTCAGAAACCGACATCAAAGGACGAACCCGCATGAAGAAGCCTAAGATTACAAAGGGCGACGAGAGTCCCTCGTTGGAGCGTCCGCAGTCCAGCCAGTCGGATGCCAAGGAGAAAAAGGTTTGTAACGTTGGGTCTTTGCATTGAGCTCTGGGGGATTTAACCACCGCTCTGAACACTTTGTCCGGTACAACCACGAACTGGCAACAGAAGCTCCAATAGCATCATTTAGGGAATTCAGTTCGCAGGTTAGTTTCCTGGGCGTATCATTTAATATTTACATGGTGCAATTAAGTGCATACTTTTATGCTGTCCGATTCCAGTTACGTTTAAAAAGACCTGTAAAAGATGATTCTGAGTCACTGCAGTCAGTTTGAAATTCGTGGGACTCGCACATTGAAGACAAACACGTACTTTTTAATAAGTTACCTTTGAAAACGTCAGGACCTTCTAAAGCACTTTGAAATACACTCGCTGTCAATTTGGGTATCAAGCAGTTTATGCAAAGCAAGCAAGCGTCTTTTCACATTCAGCACATAGAGAATGCTGGAAATATTCAGTAGGTCAATCAGTACATGTGGACAAATAAATGGTTAACGTTTCAGATTAGAGACACTATATTAGTTTTTTGGTTATTATTTCAGATTCTTAACACTTGCAGATTTTTTGGTTCGAAGTTTAATATTACGTGGCTGTGCCTTTTGAAAGTTTTGATTTATTCAGCTTTTAGGCCATCCATCTCTTAATGGGATGACAGAAAATGTGCTACATCTGGCAGTGTAGTACACTGAGCACTGAACTCATGTAGGTAAACAAAAATGCTGGAGAAACTCAGCGGGTGAGGCAGCATCGATGGAGCAAAGGAATAGGTGATGTTTCGGGTCGAGACCCTTGGAAGGATTTTTTCAAGCATCTGCAGTTCTTCCTTAAACTGAACTCGTGTGCAATGTTTTGTGGCTGGTCAATTGTGGGACAAGTCAAAAGGCAATAATGTTGCCACCAAACTTCAGATGGTATGTTTCAGTTCAACAAACAAGAACAGGCATTTGTCAATTTTCTCTGTTTAGTTTAGAGATTAAGCCCACTGAGCTCACACCACCGATCGATTATCTGTACACTTGTTCTATGTACCACATACTAACAGTAATTTACAGAAGCCAATTAACCTACAAACCTGCATGTCTCTGGAATGTGGGAGGAAACGAGAGCACTGGGGAAAACCCCTGTGATCATAGGGAGAGCATACAAGCCCAACACACAGTACCCATGGTCTGGATCGAACCCGGGTCCATAGCGCTGTGAGGCAGCAGCTCGACCGCTGCCCTACTATGTTACCCTAGCCTAGGCAATAGTAAGTTGCAGTGCCCTCCATAATGTTTGGGACAAAGACCCATCATTTATTTATTTGCCTCTGTACTCCACAATTTGAGATTTGTAATAGAAAAAAAATCACATGTGGTTAAAGTGCACATTGTCAGGTTTTAATAAAGGCCATTTTTATTCATTTTGGTTCCCCCATGTAGAAATTACAGCTGTGTTTATACATAGTCCCCTCATTTCAGGGGACCATAATGTTTGGGACACCGCAATGTCATGTAAATGAAAGTAGTCATGTTTAGTATTTTGTTGCATATCCTTTGCATGCAATGACTGCTTCAAGTCTGCGAATCATGAACATCACCAGTTGCTGGGTGTCTTCTCTGGTGATGCTCTGCCAGGCCTGTATTGCAGCCATCTTTAGCTTGTGCTTGTTTTTGGGGGCTTGTCCCCTTCAGCATATGAAATGCATGCCCAATTAGGTACAGATCACTCCCTGACGAGCTCAATGCATTTTATGCACGCTTTGATAGGGAGAACACTGATGTGCCTTCTCGAGCCCCCATTCGCTGTGATGGTATTTCAGTCACAGTCACAGAGGCCGACGTCAGAAAATCCTTCAGAGGTGGAATCCTCGAAAAGCGCCTGGACCTGATGGTATACCTGGTCGTGTTCTAAAAAACCTGTGCGGACCAACTGGCTGGAGTTTTTACGGACATTTTCAACCTCTCACTTCTGAGGTCTGAGGTTCCCACCTGCTTTAAAAGGGCATCAATTATACCGGTGCCGAAGAAGAGCAAGGTGATGTGCCTCAATGACTATCGACCAGTGGCACTAACGCCTGTGGTGATGAAGTGCTTTGAGAAGTTGATCATGGCGCAAATCAACTCCTACCTCGACAAAAATCTGGACCTTCTGCAGTTTGCTTACCGCCACAACAGATCAACGGTGGATGCGATCTCGCTGGCCCTCCACTCCGCTCTGGGCCACTTGGACAACAAAAACTCATTTGTCAGGCTGTTATTCATTGATTACAGCTCGGCATTTAATACAATCATCCCCTCCAAGCTGGTTACCAAACTTGCAGAACTGGGTCTCTGCACATCCCTCTGCAATTGGATCCTCGCCTTCCTCATTCACAGACCAGAGTCGGTTCGTATTGGTGGTAATGTGTCATCATCGATAACAATCAGCACCTGAGCACCTCAAGGGTGCGTGCTCAGCCCCCTGCTGTACTCACTCTACACGCATAACTGCGTAGCCGGTCATAGTACGAACTCCATCATCAAGTTCGCTGACGATACCACTGTTGTGGGACGAATCACTGATGGGGACGAGTCAGAGTACAGAAGTGAGATCGAGCGACTGACCAAATGGTGCCAGCACAATAACCTGGCTCGTAACACCAGAAAAACCAAGGAACTGATTGTGGACTTTGGAAGGGGGAGGATGGGGACCCACAGTCCCGTTTATATCAACGGGTCGATGGTGGAAAGGGTCAAGAGCTTCAAATTCCTGGGCGTGCATATCTCTGAAGACCTTTCCTGGTCCGAGAACACTGATGCAATCATAAAGAAAGCACATCAGTGCCTCTACTTCCTGAGAAGATTACGGAGAGTCGGTATGTCAAGGAGGACTCTCTCTAACTTCCACAGGTGCACAGTGGAGAGCATGCTGACTGGTTGCATCGTGGCTTGGTTCGGAAACTTGAGTGTCCAGGAGCGGAAAAGACTACAAAAAGTGGTAAACACTGCCCAATCCATCATCGGCTCTGACCTCCCGTCCATCGAGGGGATCTATCACAGTTGCTGCCTCAAAAAGGCTGGCAGCATCAGCAAGGACCCACACCACCCGGGCCATACACTCATCTCCCCACTACTTTCAGGTAGAAGGTACAGGAGCCTGATACTGCAACGACCAGGTTCAGGCACAGCTACTTCCCCACAGCCACCAGGCTATTAAACTCGGCTTGGAGAAAACTGAACATTAATAGCCAATAATCTGTTTATTTGCACTTTATCAATTTAATTATTCATGTGTGTGTATATATATTTGCAATGGTATATGGACACACTGATCTGTTCAGTATTCGTGCCTACTATATTCTGGTGTGCTAAAGCAAAACAAGGAATTTCATTGTCCTATCAGGGACACATGACAAAACTCTCTTGAACTCTTGAGATCGGGTGATTGACTTGGCCACTCAAGACCATTTTATTGCGTTGAAAAACTCCTTTGTTGCTTTAGCAGTATGTTTAAGATCATTGTCTTGCTGTAGAATGAACTGCCAGCCAATGAATTTTGAGGCACTTGTTTGAACTTGAGCAGATAGAATGTGTCTTTATCACTTTAGAATTCATTATGCTACTACCATCAGCAGTTGTATCATCAATGAAGATAAGTGAGCTAGTACCTTCAGCAGCCATACATGCCCAGGCCTTAACACCCCCACCACCGTGTTTCACAGATGAGGTGGTATGCTTTGGATCTAGGGCAGTTCCTTCCTTCCCCCATACTTTGCTCTTGCCATCAATCTGATATGTTAACCTTCATCTCATCTGTCCACCAGACCTTTTTCTAGAACTATGGTTGCTCTTTTAGGTACTTCTTGGCAAACTATAACCTGGCTATACTATTTTTGCAGCTAACCAGTGGTTTGCATCTTGCGGTGTAGCTTCTGTATTTCTGTTCATTAAGTCTTCTGCGGACAGTGGTCATTGACAAATCCACACCTGACTCCTGAAGAGTGTTTCTGATCTGTCGGACAGGTGTTTGGGGATTTTTCTTTATTATAGAGAGAATTCTTCTCTCATCAGCTGTGGAGGTCTTCCTTGGCCTGCCAGTCCCTTTGCGATTACTAAGCTCACCAGTGTTCTCTTTCTTCTTAATATTGTTCCAAACGATTGATTTTGGTAAGCCTAAGGTGTGGCTGATGTCTCTAACAGTTTTATTCTTGTTTCTCAGTCTCATAATGGCTTCTTTGACTTTCATTGGCACAATGTTGGTCCTCATGTTGATAAACAACAATAATAGTTTCCAAAGGTGATAGAAAGACTGGAGGAAAGACTTGGCGCTGAGAGCTCTCTTGTACCTGCATTAAGGAGGCAATTAAACACATCTGAGCAATTACAAACCTGTGAAGCCATGTGTCCCAAACATTATGGTGCCCTGAAATGGAGAGACTATGTATAAACACTGCTGTAATTTCTACATTGAAACCAAAATGTATAAGAATGGCCTTTAATATCATCTGACAATGTACACTTTAACCATTTTTTCTGTTACCATTCTCAAATTGTGGAGTACAGAGGCAAATAAATAAATGATGGGTCTTAGAAACATAGAAATTAGGTGCAGGAGTAGGCCATTCGGCCCTTCGAGCCTGCACCGCCATTCAATATGATCATGGCTGATCATCCAACTCAGTATCCCGTACCTGCCTTCTCTCCATACCCTCTGATCCCCTTAGCCACAAGGGCCACATCTAACTCCCTCTTAAATATAGCCAATGAACTGGCCTCAACTACCCTCTGTGGCAGAGAGTTCCAGAGACCCACCACTCTCTGTGTGAAAAAAGTCCTTCTCATCTCAGTCCTAAAGGATTTCCCCCTTATCCTTAAACTGTGACCCCTTGTCCTGGACCTCCCCAACATCGGGAACAATCTTCCTGCATCTAGCCTGTCCAACCCCTTAAGAATTTTGTAAGTTTCCATAAGATCCCCTCTCAATCTCCTAAATTCTAGAGAGTAAACAGAGCCTATGCAGTCTATGTTCATAAGACAGTCCTGACATCCCAGGAATCAGTCTTTGTCCCATCTGCACTGTAATTTTCATCACTCGTAAGAACATGTCTTGCCAAGTAACATACTGAGAGCTGGGCATGGATGCACTAGACCTGCCGAAGATCTGCTAGAAACTGTTGGGTGGGTGTTTACTTAAACTCTGCAGATTATATCATGGTGGAAGCTAAAATCTGGAGAGAGATCAGTTTACATAATTATGCTGGTAAATGTCATTAATTGAAAAGCAAGAACTTTAGTGGCGTTGACCAATTGTTGGGCAAGTGTCTTCCAGAGTTTTCTGTTAAAAGTAGAAAGCAGTTCCTAGAAACCCATGTGGCGCTGTGGTAGAGTTACTGCTTTACAGCGCCGGAGACATCGGTTTGATCCTGACTTCGGGTGCTGCCTGTGCGGAGTTTGTACGTTCTCCCTGTGACTGCGTGAGATTTCTCTGGGTGCTTCAGTTTCCTCCCACGCTCCAAAAACGTGCCAGTTTATAGGTTAATTGGCTTCTGTAAATTGAGAATTGTCCCTAGTGTGTGGGATAATGCTAGTGTATGAGGTGATCGCTGGTTGGCATGGACACGGTGGGCCAAAAGGCCTGTTTCTACACAGTATCTCTGAAATCTGGTCTACCTCCTTTGATCTAATAATGCAGGCTTTGATCTCTTCTTATCATCAAGATGGCTTGCGTTTATGTAGTCTTTAACATAGTAATAATCAAGAAGGTTACCACTAACTTTGGGTGGAGAAATGGCTGACAGGAGGAAGTTGTATTTGATAGCTTATTCTTGCCAATAAGATTTAAGAAGAAAGGCATAGGTTTAGGGAGCAAATCCCAAACGTCATGCCTGAAATGGCTAAATGCATTTGGGTGCCAATGGTCAAGTGATGTAAATCTTCAAATCTTCAGCAGGTGCAGTTGGAAGAACTGATAAATTGAATAAACATTGAGCTGGAGTAGGTCGGCGGAATAGGCAGAGGACGAAAAACATAGATGAAAATTTCACTCGGACGATCAGAATAGGGGTGAGGTTATTGAGCAAGGCGACTGGAAGGGATTTGGTACCCGTTTCAAACCTTGGTGCTGGATTAAGTAAATGGTCAGGAATTAATTGTAGTTAAACTGTGCGAGTTAGGGCAACACTGTGACGCAGCGGTAGAGTTGCTGCTTATAACAGCAGATACATGGGTTTGATCCTGAGTACGGATGCCATCAGTATGGAGTTTGTATGTTCTCCCTGTGACTGCATGGGTTTTCTCTGTGGTGCTCCAGTTTCCTCCTACACTCCAAAGATGGACAGGTTTGTAGGTTAATTGACTTCTATAAATTGTCCCTGGTGTGTTGGATAGTGCTAGTGTATGGGTGCTCATTTGTCAGCACAGACTCAGTGGGCCGAAGGGCCTGTTTCCATGCTTTATCTCTAGTGTGAAGTGGGGGTTCAAAAGGGTAATGTTTTGTTCAGCTGTTAATGGAAAGAGGGATTATTTTGATTACTGTGAAGAATTTATTGGTTGATTTCCTCCCTGGAGGTCAGCCTGATTGACATGCTAAGTTCCCAGATAGTTGGGAACCACACTGGCAGAGAGCACAAGATCAAGCAAATCCAATCCATGCCCCGGGAGTGGTAGGGGAGTTGTTTGATCGATTATCCCAGTAGTATAGTATTGAGCTCAGTTTTCTGGTCCACCATCCCAGGAGTGATGGGGATTGAATCCTGGCAACATTATGAAGGGTGGGTGGGGGCAGCATTTCTGTTTTATCGGGATTTGGAACTTGATATATTCGCAATTGGCATCCCCAAGAAACAGCATGTGGGCAAGAAATAGATGGAGGGAGGAAACATCAGGGGGAACTCCATTCTCTATGCCATGAAGACTTCCATTCTAACAAATGCATCAGGGCAGTAAATTAAATAGGCTTAAACACAGTTATTAACCTTTACTTTCCCAGCTAATTTACACTTTAAAAAAATTGCCATATCATGATAATAATTGGAATATTGAGTTTGTTTTGAAATTTCAGTTTTGATTCGGTTTCCTATTTTGGCAGATGGAGCTGCCTTGAATTTAAAGGATGTAGTGACCTAGATTTTAATTCCTTTTTTCACCACTTCCTGCTCCCCGACTGCATCCACACTCTAAAGCCCCATTGAGGGTCATTTGTGATATTGCCAAATCATGCTTGGGCCTGCTCAAATGAATTCTTCAGCCAATGCAGGGTGAAAAGTAGATTGTGCTTGTAATTAGCCCGCGGCCTTTTCTGGATTTGGAATCTAACAATGTCACAATCAAGTCTCCACTTACCCAACGGAATGAATGAGCACCTGTTTGTAAATGGGCCACTTCAGGAAGTTAAATAATTATTTTTGTGCATACACCTTAATATTTGTGGTGGACCAATCTTTGTGCATCAATTTAATGAATTTGAAACCATCAGGGAAGGAAAAACTGGTTTGACCAGCTGACTTTTACAGATGCAATACAAAAGCAAAATTGTGTGATTGTTAAAACAAATTTAAATAAATAGTGCTGTAAATATTCCATAACATCCATGGATTAAGGAGCAGCTGACATTCTGGACCACTTGATTAAAGGGGCATTGAGTTGAAACATAATCTTTGTTTATCCTCCCCACAGATGCTACCTGACTCGGCTATTTCCAGTTCGCTTTTTGTTTAACTGATTTCCATTATCTGCAATATTTTGATTAGGTAGAATGATATTGAGCCCTGAGGGATAAATGGATGTTTTTGATTGTATGGTTTTCACTCCCTGTTGTTCCACATTGCTTAGTGCTTCTTATTCATAAGAAAATGAGCTATTAATGTTTTTTAACAGTAATTCGTTGTTCTACAATCTCTCATGGCCAGATTTGACTGTTTATAATTACTTTAATCTGATTTGGCTCAACATGGACTTGGTATCCCTTTCTTTACTTGTTGTACTGTGGAGGAATTTGGTACCTCCGCAACCCTAACTGTTAAGAGTAGGACATCTTGCCCTTTGCTCTGGTGATGGTGTTCCTCTTTTTGCAGCTTTATATCTTTGTCTTGCATCAGTCTTTTCTTTTAATTTGAAATTAAAGATTTTAGCTGGGAAATATAGGTTAGTGAACAATGGCTAAATAGGTTCCATTTACCACCATTGGTACATTTCATTAGGGTAGAACATCGATTCATACACCAGAAAATAATACTGAGGGAAATAATTAAGAAAGAACTGCAGATGCTGGAAAAATCGCAGGCAGACAAAATTGCTGGAGAAACTCAGCAGGTGAGGCAGCATCTATGGAGCAAAGGAATAGGTGACGTTTTGCGTCGAGACCCTTCTTCAGACTGATGTGGAGGTGTGGGGGTGGGGTGGGGGGGGGGGAAGAAAGGAAGAGGTGGAGACAGTAGGCTGTGGGAGAGCTGGGAAGGAGGGAGAAAGCAAAGACTACCTGAAATTGGAGAAGTCAATGTTCATACTGCTGGGGTGTAAATTGCCCAAGCGAAATATGAGGTGCTGGTCCTCCAATTTGCAGTGGGACTCACTCTGGCCATGGAGGAGGCCCAGGACAGAAAGGTCAGATTTGGAATGGGAGGGGTTGAAGTGCTGGGCCACCGGGAGATCAGGTTATTTAGTGCGAACCGAGCGGAGGTTTTGGGTGAAGTGATCGCCAAGCTAATGATGTAGAGCAGCAGACACCTAGAGCAGCGGATGCAATAGATGAGGTTGGAGGAGTTGCAGGTGAACCTCTGCCTCGCCTGGAAAAACTGCTTGGGTCCTTGGTTGGAGTCAAGGGGGGAGGTAAATCAACAAGTGTAGTATTTTCTGCGGTTGCAAGGGAAAGTAATAAGGGAGGGGGTGGTTTGGGTGGGAAGGGACAAATTGACCAGGGAGTTGCGGAGGGAGCGGCACTTTCCCTTGCAACCGCAGGAAATGCTACACCAAAAGGACCCAAATGGCCTTTCCAGCTGAGGCAGAGGTTTACCTGCACCTCCCCCATCCCCATCCCTCCACTTCCCAGCTCTCCCACAGCCTACTGTCTCCACCTCTTCCTTTCTTCTTCCCCCCCCCCCGCCCCACCTCCACATCAGTCTGAAGAAGGGTCTCAACCCGAAACGTCACCTATTCCTTCGCTCCATAGATGCTGCCTCATCCGCTGAGTTCCTCCAGCATTTTTGTCTACCTGAGGGTATATAATGGTGAGCTCCATCTACATTTACATCTAGGTCCATTGAATGGTCAGTTATTCTTTAAGATTTCTTCAGTTCGGCATTTTGATAAATTCATTTGTTTTCTTTGCATTGTACCATAAAGTTTAGGAATTCGATTGCTGAATGTATGACTTTTTTTCCAGTATCATATAACATATAACCATATAACAATTACAGCACGGTAACAGGCCATCTCGGCCCTTCAAGTCCGTGCCGAACAACTTTTTTCCCTTAGTCCCACCTGCCTGCACTCATACCATAACCCTCCATACCCTTCTCATCCATATGCCTATCCAATTTATTTTTAAATGATACCAACGAACCTGCCGCCACCACTTCCACTGGAAGCTCATTCCACACCGCTACCACTCTCTGAGTAAAGAAGTTCCCCCTCATGTTACCCCTAAACCTCTGTCCCTTAATTCTAAAGTCATGTCCTCTTGTTTGAATCTTCCCTATTCTCAAAGGGAAAAGCTTGTCCACATTAACTCTGTCTATCCCTCTCATCATTTTAAAAACAGTATTATGCAGTTGACTATTTTATCAGAATGAAATGACCACTTTCAGGTTAGTTTGTGCTGCCCCTGAACTCTCATCAGCCTCTGCAAGACATGAATTACCCTTGCATTCTTGACAAAAGTTCTGCTTCAGGGGCACATCAGATGATATTACTCTGCGTGGGCACCTTTTGGAGTATCATAGGGAATTTTGACCAGGAGCACACAATGGATGGGAACTGCTGTGCCATCAGTCTTCCTAGTGGGTACTAGACTGGGATGTCGGCCAGATAAATTGAGACCTTTTGACCTTTGGACTTGCTTCAAATTCAAATGGGATTGTTTGCCACCCCACCCCCATCTCCTTTACCTGCCAACCAATCCAGGCCTAGGCAATGATCAATATTCCTTCCACTATCCCCAATAATGCACAACCTGCCCCCCTCCCCCGATTGCTGGTGTCATCCCCACAGACATGTTCCAAACTTCAACGAGCTTGTCATTTTGGCTTGTTACATAATGGTTCTGCTTTTTATTACTTATTTCAATGGAACTCTATTTTCAGGACAAAGTTGACTCAGAAAATATGGCATCTGGAAATGCACAAGCGGATCAGGCAGATAATCCAAGCGAGCTGCTTTCAGCAGAGCAACGCTTCTTAAAGGCCTTGCACAGCTTCATGTGTGATCGCAATACCCCCATTGCCAGAATACCTCACCTGGGCTTCAAGAAAAGTAAGACACAATGCTGTGAAATCAGTCTTACGTTATTTGATACTGGAACCAGAAATCAGTTGATGGGTTCGCACTTCATGAATGGGAATATTGTTTGGTGTGTGAATGTCGCTCTCCACCGTTAAATTGTTACCAAACTCCATTTTGTTCCTTGCATCATTATATGCCGCATGTGAAGATGGATCTGTTCTGCCCCTTGTAAAAACCTATGCTGATCTGGTCTTTGGGTGCTGTTCAAAACAAATTCTATTGAATTTTATAGCTTTTTGCCTGGGGAATTGCCTGCACTCTTATCAATAGCAACGTGACTAGGTGCGATGAAAATCAGGAAGATGGTTAACACTTTAGATAGTTGCAAGAAATATTTTTTTAGATATCACCTGCTCGATTTTATTCTCACCAAAATGTCAAATTTAATCTATCACATGCTTAAATAAAGTGATGTTTTTCTCAACACACAGAAGAGTGACGTAATATTACAAGTAATAAACATAACAAAATGGTAGCTATTCACTTGTATTTATTGGTAATGCTTAAAATTATGTCTTAATATATTTTGACAGTAGTTCCTGATGGTCACTGTAAAAACTGTTTGTACAGTCAGTACATGTGTCCATTGACTCTTCATTGATTCCGAGTAAGATGAATGAAAGAGATTGTTGTATTAATGTAATCAAATAGAAATGGCCATTGTTATTGGTGGGCACTGCCCCTTCAAAGCAACTTAAAAATTCAGGTGAATAACGGGGCTGAAAGGGAACATTTGCACTCCTTAGCTGTAAATTTCAGAATATTGATCATGACAGAATAATTGTGCTTGTGATTCATTTGAAAATTTGAAGAAAAAAAAGCTTCCTGAAGAGTCTGAAAAAGATTATTATATTGAAATATATTTATTTGCATTTGATTCTTTTTATGGACCAAGGGTGTGGGAACTATGTCACAAACAGCCTTGTTACTTTTCCTGGTTGATAAGTTGGTCTTCTTCAAAAACCTGTCATCTTCTACCTTTAATGCGAGATTTAATGTACAATGGAAATGATATGATGTGGCAGCTGCCCAGTGCTGCTTTGTGGTGAAGATAGTCCACAAGAAAAGGTCACCTGATCATAATCCAGAACATGACCATCCCATGTGGGGATACTGAGGGAAGAAGAAAACACTGGAAGAACTTAACAGTTCAAGAAGCATCTTTGGAGACTTACACCTTCTGTCTCTGTAGACGCTGAATGACCAGTAAGTTTTTCTAACATTCCATTGCAGGAAGGAATTGCAGTTGCAGGTTTAAACCAAGGATAGACACAAAATGCTGGAGTAAGTTAGTGGGTCAGGCAGCATCTCTGGAGAAAAAGAATAGGTCATGTTTTGGGTCGGAACCCTTCTTCAGACTGAAAGTGAGTAGAGGTCAAAACAAAATAAACAGAAAGTGAGTAAAGGCCAGAACAAATCAGGACTGGCAACACATGACCTCGGGAAGCGTGGAGCGCATAATGGCGCATTGTTGGCTTGGGAAGGTGTGATAACGAGAGAGATGCAAGGATGTGAATAGTAAACTGGTAGGACGACTAGGGTGGGGGAGGGAGGGGAGGGAATGCAGAAGGTACTTGAAATTGGAGAAATCAGTGTTGCTACCGCAGGGTTGTGAGCTGCCGAAGCGAAATATGAGGAGTTATGAACCATTAAGATCAAGATCAGGATTTGTCTACAATGCTCAAAATATAGTTTCCTACCACACCACCAAGCGTGCACCCATTTTTGTTATATTATCAACAAACACCAATACTGATCTCCAATCTTTCTTGATCCTGACTAATCAGTATTAAAGAATCAAAAAAATTATTCCTGCAGGAAATTGGTAAATAAAACAGAAAATGCAGAAAAATGTAGCAGATCAGGCAGCATCTGGGAAGAGAACACTTGAGACTGCCCAGATAATTATTATTTTGTGCAGAACAGCATATAATGGTGATGAGCTTACTGGAATTCAGTTACAACAGACATCATCCTAATCAGCTGGATATAAAAAGGAAAAAAAAAAAATAATTGCTGTTAATTTGCTGAGTAATATTTTTCTCAACGTTTTGCTGTGCACTTGACTCTCTTATAGGGGATAGACACAATGCTGGAGTAACTCAGCGGGACAAGTAACATCTCTGGAGAGAAGGAGTGGGTGACGTTTCGGGTCGGGTCTGAAGAAGGGTCTCGACCCGAAACGTCACCCATTCCTTCTCTCCAGATGCTACCAGTCCCGCTGAATTACTCCAGCATTTTGTGTCTACCTTTGATTTAAACCAGCATCTGCTGTTCTTTCTAACACATCTCTTATAGGGGAGATGGGTTTAACCATTATCCAAGCAACTGACACAATACTTTTCCCTTGTTTTATTGTTTTGATAATGGACAGCACGATGATGCTTTACTTCTCTCCAGAGGGCGATCAGAAGAGCTGCCAATTAAAGTGGAAGCCCCAAGCTTGTATTAGTTGAGTTGTTTAATGATTCTTCAAAAAGACGTATTGCTAAGGTTTGTTGTTACTGATGAACCACACCGCTGGGATTTGTTAGCCATTTTAGACATCTGTGGTGCAGGTAGTAATATTAAACATGTTCAAACGTGAACATAGACATCCCAACAAAATTCCTGGCAGGCATCTAAAGCCTCTCATCCTTTGACAAGCAGACTGCATACTAACTTGTCTGGTTTTAATATTTATTTATTATGCCGCATGTTACTGTGTACTTATTTACAGGGTATGGGGTTGTGGCCAGTGACTAGGTGGCAATGCTGTTTTTCCTTTGTCTCTTATCCAAAGACACAGAGCACGGAAAGGCAGAGTCCACTGGAAGGAAAATTCAGGGAGGCTGTACAATGAATGGGCAAATTTTTGTCCACTCCTGAACTGAAAATACTTTTTCAATGTGCCGTTGCCATGCAGTTCGACCCGAGGTGTACCACAAGCTTGCATGGATTATGTGTCCATTTTTGTTGAGAATTAGTTAACTGCAAAGTGGGCAATGACTATAAAACAAGAGGTTTCAAGTATTCAAAGTTTGCAGGTGCTTCCAGCTGATGAGATACACCATTTGTTTGTTTCCCATGTCTTGGATTTTACAGGTTTCATCAGCTTATTACTGAACACAGAGTCTTTGACCTAATGCATGTTTATTTAGTTTAATAGTTAAACCTTATTGTAACCTTTGGAACATTTGAACATAAATGCTTCTGATATAATTTTCGGAAAGCCTCACAGATAGTAATACATTGCCCCAAAAGTGATGTGGTTCAAGAATAGGAAAACTATGCAGCATAATTTTTGAAGAATTTTTCAACGTCTTTACTACCACAAGCTTTGGGATAATGTGATTTATGTGCCCCTGAGCATTCTGCAAAACAAAATTGTACAGTTCATTCTATACCTGAAAAATAAAGTTTTGTAATCTATGAACCTAGTTCATTCACCTCAGAAATATACAGAGAACAAAGGACATTTCTAGAGTGATAAAAACCAACTAAATATAGAGACACATTTCTTTCATTAGTCATCCTTGCACCAAGATAGATGGTCAAGAATCTGAACCAGTGTTTTCCCCTTAACTAACCAGATTAATAAATGCCATCTGTAAATTGAATTCATAAAGCCAATGGAATGTGACGTTTCTTAATTGTTTTGTCTTGCTGTTAGAACGTAGAACCATGCAGACAGGAGCAGGCCCTTTGACCTTCCATGTCTGCACCAACCATAATGCAAATCTAACAAGTCCCATTTGTCTAGATATGGTCTGTATCACTCTATTCTGCGCCTTTTCATGTGAAATGTTACTGTAAAATTCTTTATTTTCTCATATGTCTCGTGTGTGTGTATACACACACACACACACACACACACACACACACACACACACACACACACACACACACACTGAAGCCTGTGGAATTCTTCACAACTGCCCTTTGCCCTGGCACAATACTGAAATTACTCTAATCAAATTCATCCTGTGAGCTTGTGACAGAAGCAGTCCATCGCTCCTTGGTTTTCTTCACATTATTTGCAACCTTTAACGTGATCTACCATGCAATACATCTTCAACACCTCTCCACTGTCAACCAGCTGGGTGGGTCTAGACTGCTTGAACTATATTCCTATCCATGCATCCAGGGCCAGAGAATTACCAGCAATGGTTTCTCTCCCTGCACCTGCCCCCTTATCTTTGAGTTGGGTCCCCTTATTTATGACTCTCACACTAGCTCAGTAACTCAAGGTTATCCAAAACTTAATTGTCCTGATCCGAATTTACACTGTGTGATGTTTGTGTCTCGCACCTGAAGTTACTGACCTACAATGCTTCCAAGTTGAGCAACATTTCAAATTAAAAATTATCTTGAATCCCTCCTTCCCCATTTACTTAGTTTCCTCCAGCTGCAAACTTCCAACTGCATTCTAATTCTGACATCGATGGGCCGAAGGGACACCTGGGCTAGTACAGGCCTGATGGGCAAAAAGGGCTCTTTAAAAAAAAATCTGTGAAATCTCAGTGAAAGGTACTTTTTGGGACTTTTCCTGGCCTGGCACGGGCCTTTTGGGCCAAAATACTCCTCCTGGGCTAATACGGGCATTTTGGGCAAAAGGAATTGTTTTTTTGGCTAATAGGGGCCTAGTGGGCCGAAATTAGTGGTTTCAGGCAGGCCAAACAAGTCTTTTCATTTCATTTCCAATTGCATTGCAGATTCAAGCACAGGGCAGGCTCAAGCCAAACAGCTGATTGCATTTTCACTTCATTTCCATTGCCATTGCAGTTTCAAGCACAGGGCAGGCCCAAGCCAAACAGCTCATTGCATTTTTACTTCATTTCCATTGTAATTGCAGTTTCAAGCACAGGGCAGGCTCAAGCCAAACAGCTGATTGCATTTTCACTTCATTTCCATTGCCTTTGCAGTTTCAAGCACAGGGCAGACCAAAGCCAAACAGCTCATTGCATTTTCACTTCATTTCCATTGCCATTGCAGTTTCAAGCACAGGGCAGGCCAAACAACTCATTCCATTTTTATTAAGGGCTAACAAATCATTTATTCAAGTACATTGCATACTCAGTTTTCTATAGTTTCCCAGCACAGACATGGAGTCGTGACCTCTCCCTCGCCATCTTGCAGACAGACTGAGCCACGCCCACACTTCCGAGTTTTATAGTCCCTCCCCCCTCCCTCCAGAAGGGGCGTGGCCTCCAGGGCAGTGATTGACAGGAGAGAAAATCTCAAGATTTTTTAAACACTAATAAGCCTATTATTTTTCATCAATGGGAAAACTCCTCTGGGCCTGCGCAGCGGAGGAGGACTCTGAGTAAGATGGCCAAAAAATCACAGCCATGTGTGGTAGCGTTTTTTCTAAAATCAAAGCACAGTGCAAACAGGAAGTGGTCAAGATGAGACTTTTAATTATATAGATTTTGACAGGTACATACATAGGAAAGATTTAGAGGGATATAGGTGAAAGTGGGCAATGGAATTAAGTTAGATGAGGCAACTTGGTTGACATGGACAAGTTGGGCCGAATGGTCTGTATCCATGCTGTATGATTGTGTGACCTTGAATTTAATAGCTTAGCCAGTGGTGCTCATGCCCCAAGATTCTTTGGAGTATTTTAGAACATTTCTGCTACTTTACAAAGTCAAGTGTTTGATTATATGCATTGGGAATGGAGCAATGAAATACAGTGCCGTCCATAATGTTTGGGACAAGTACAATGGATAATAATTTCGGTCTATTTACTTTTTCCTACAGAAGTGCAATCCTTGTGCAGTGATGTAATATGTTTAACAAGTTGAGGTATATTTAGCCTACTGCTATGTCACTGACTGTGGCCTTTACTTCAGCAGGTGGTACTGAAGGCTGACAGCCATCTACAAATGTCCCAGTAATAATTCCAAACATTCCAATTATAATGATAGCTGCATCCAACCATGAGATTGAGGAACTGCAGTGATTGTGTCAGATGATGAGCTGCAAGGCTAGTTTGCTGGACAACCTGCCAGATAAAAGATCACACATTTTAGCTGGGAGGAAAACAATCAGATTTCGAATCATAAGGCAGAAATTGTGATATCAGAAATGAAAGTTATTCTTTGGTTAAGAAACACCCAAAGATAGTAAAAATGTTCGGCCAACAGACTCAAATATCTCCAAGAGTATCACCTGTTGCCCATCTCTACTCTGTGTTGGCAGGAGATCACCAAGGAAACAGCCTGGGTGCATAATTACGTATGCAATGCTTTTTCAAAACTATTGCATTGGGAGTCATGTAGATAGATTATGTGAGTTGTGGGGCCTCTTACAATTGATTGGAGAAAGCTGGAATAGAGCAATGGGAAAGGGACAAAGCCAGGCAAGTGATAGGTGGATACAGCTTAATGGGATGCATTAAGCGATAGGTGGACTAAGTGACCAAGGGGACAAAAGGATGACATATGAGGAGAAGAGGGGTAAAATGTAAAGCAGGAGGGAGGAATGTAGCTGGAAGGGTACAGGAGGAGGTGAGGGAGAGGTAATAAAAGGGAAATAAGGGACGGGAAAGGGAATTGAATGAGTGTACGAGGAAAGGATCAAGGTAACTAGGGGTTGGAGATTGTGGGTGAAATAGTTGTGCAATGGGGTACAAGTGTTGGTATGCTTTCTTTGGCCATATTGCTGATGAGGCTGGATCAGGGCAAATTATTGGTGATATTTACACACAGGAAATTGAATCTTAACCACCTCCACGTCACCATCGTTGATGCAGATTGAGATATATTCCACCATTTCCTGGTTGATGCCGGTTTCTTTAATTTTGCTGACATTGAGGCAAGGTTGTTGCCTTGACGCCATGCCACAAAGATCTCTTCATATTCTCTGACTTGTCATTGCTCGACATCCAGCCCACTACTGGTGGTATCATCTGCAAACCTGTAAATTGAGTTAGACCAGAATTTGGCAATATGATCACAAGTATAAATGGAGTATTGTAAGGTACTGAGAATGCAGCCTTGCAGGGCATTGGTGTTGAGAATTGTTGTGGAGGATGATTTGGCACCTATCATTACTGATGGCCGGCTATGAATCAGGAAGTCCCGTTGCAGAGGATGTTGCCGAGTCCTAGGTTTGGGAGTTTGGTTTGAATTGTGGTGTTGATGACAGAACTACAGTCGATAAATAGGTGTCTGACACAGGTCCTTGTTAGAGATTAGTATAAGGCCAGGAGATGGCATCTGTCATGAACCTATTCTGTGGTAGAGAATTCCAGATTCACCATTCTTTAGATGAAGAAATCTTTGGTGAAATTTATGCATATTAATCTGCATCTGCATTTTCCCCATTCACTCATCTTGTTCAAATCACGTTGGAGCCTTTTTGCAACCTTTGATAAGCATGATTTCCTTTTAATAAACCCATGCTGACTTTGCCCAATCCTGTTAATGCTTTTGGTGTCCTATTATTGCATCATCCAGGACTTTGCACTACTCGTGAGTCTTATGGCTGTAATTCTGTTTTTTTTTTGTCTCCTTTTTCATATAATGTGGCTCCATTTGTTGTCCTCCAGACTAAAGAACTTTGAAGGGTAAACACCAAAGTATCCACTAATTCCAGGACTATTTCCTTCGATACACTAGGATGTGGATTATTAAACCTTGGAGATTTATAACCTTTAGACCTATTACATTCCCCAATATTTTTTTTACTAGTAGTGATTTCCGATTTTTTCCCTTGCATTAAATCCTTGGATCTTTCACGTATCTGCAGATATCTGATGTCCACCTTTGTGAAGGTAGAACCATGGTATGTGTTTAATTGCTGAGCCATTTCATTGTTTCCAATTATAATTTCCTATATCTGATTGTAGGTGACCTATATTTGTTTTCTCTATCCCCTCTCCACATATTTGTGTAACAATAATAATGTCTTTATGCCCCCTGTAATCTCACTCTTGTATTCTATTGTCTAAATATTTTTAATGCTTAATTGTTGATTTTTAAATGTCCCAATTCTCAGCCCTGCTGCAGTTCTAGCCATTTTAAATGATCCAATGACATTCCTAAGTTTGTTCATCAAACATAGTTAAGCTCTCATTCTGGACTTTTATTTCAGACAATAATGAATAATTTAGAAATTTATTTTTATTTATTCGAAATGGTCATCAAACGCAAGTGAGTAGCATTGTATTGAATTGGCTTCTAAGCATTTACCATGAAGCTCCCTCATTAGGACAAGACAGGTCTCCACAGATTACGTTTATCTCACACCAAATAAGACACTGCAAAATGGAAGGGAGAACTCTTGAATATTAACTTAACAATCACGACAGGACAGCTGGCAAATCATTTACATGTAAGCAGGTTCAGAAAAGTAGCTTAGACAATAGACAATAGGTGTAGGAGTAGGAACTTCGAGCCAGCACCGCCATTCACTGTGATCATGACTGACCATCCACAATCAGTACCCTGTTCTTGCCTCCTCCCCATATCCCCTGACTCTACTATCTTTAAGAGCCTGTCTAACTCTCTTGAAAGCATCTAGGGAATTGGCCTCCACTGCCTTCTGAGGCAGAGAATTCCACAAATTCACAACCCTCTGTGTGAAAAAGTTTTTCCTCATCTCTGTTCTAAATGGCTTGCCCCTTATTCTTAAACTGTGGCCCCTGGTTCTGGACTTCTCCAACATCAGGAACGCGTTTCCTGCCTCTAGCGTGTCCAAACCCTTAATAATCTTATATGTTTCAATAAGATCCCCTCTCATCCTTCAAAATTCCAGAGTATACAAGCCCAGCCGCTCCATTCTATCAACATATGACAGTCCCGCCATCCTGGGAATCAACCTCGTGAACCTATGCTGCACTCCCTCTATAGCAAGAATGTCGTTCCTCAAATTTGGAGACCAAAACTGCACATATGATATGTTGTACCTTGAAACTTGGCTCACATGCCAATGTTATGATATTGCAATCCATTAATTGTTTTACCAACTAAATAGAAAATTACTGTAGCATTTTTTACTGGTGACAATAAAAGATACTGTATTGTGTACTCACAAGAATTAACTGTGTTACTGGTTTGAAGAATATTTCTGGAATGCTAACTAATTGGATGCTTGCAATAATCATTATTACTGGAGATTTTAAACTAATCAATCCGTATTAAGCCCCTGATTGTGCCACAAAAGTTAGTGACATCATTGCAGTGCTGTATTCCGCACCCTGCCCGTATGTATACTATTGTACAGTGCCTGCATAATGTTTGGGACAAAGACCCATCATTTATTTATGATGCTGGTCTCGAGGCAAATAAATAAATAATGGGTCTTTGTCCCAAACATTATGGAGGGCGCTGTGCTTATTTGCCCCAGTGTTACAGGCACATAAATGCAACAGCACAACATATAAATATACAATAAACAAAAATAATACAATAAAGTATCCATAATACTGATTACCAGACCATAATCGTGAAAATCGAAGTGCATAATGCCACTGAAACAAATTTGTTGTAGTAGATTGTTGTTGAGGTAGGTTTGTGCTGTTGTTCAAAAGTCTGATGTTTGATGGGAAGAAGCTGTTCTTGAGACCAGTTTCATTGTTTGCAGGCATCTGCATCTTCTTCCTAATGATAGCAGCAAAATTAGAGCATAGCAAGGGTGGCATGAGTCTTCGATGATATTAGCTGTGTTTTTTTAATGCAGTGCTTCTTGTAGGTCCCTTTCATAGTGAGGAGGTTAATACCCACAATGGACTGGGGCAATGTCACCACTTTATGCAAATTCCTTCTCCAAACCAGGCCATGATGTTACCAGTCCATATGCTTTCCCTGGAGATGCATGATAAATTGAAGTTGTTATTTGAAAATGTTCTGATGGAATGCCACATGTCTGTGCATTAATAAATATCGCGTAGTTTCCGAAAATGACTGGCTTTATTCAGAATCCTTAGCGCACTGGCGCAGCTGGTAAAGCTGCTGTCTCACCGCGCCAGAGACCCAGGTTTGATCCTGACTTCTGGTGCTGTCTGTGTGGAGTTTGCACGTTCTCCCTGCGACCACATGGGCTTCCTCCGGGTGCTCAAGTTTTGTCCCACATTGCAAAGAAGTGCTGGTTTCTAGGTTAATTTGCCGCTGTAAATTGCCTCTTGTGTGTAGGGAATTCATGGGAAAGTGGGATAACATAGAAATAGTGTGGATGAGTGATAGATGGTTGGCATGGCCTCAGTGGCCCAAAGGGCCTGTTTCCATGCTGTATCTCTAAAATCTAAACTCTAAAGATAAATACATTTGCAATACTCCATTGATAAATCTCAGAACTACTAACATTCCACTTCTATTGTAACATTAGTCATAATTCCTGGTATAACACGAGTTAATGATGTGATGTGACACAGGAGTGAGTTAGAAGCTATGAAATACTATTAAACATTTCTGCCCATTTAGTGGTGGCATTTGAATGATTATTTTTTTCTTTGGATTTAAAAATAGATTGAGAAAAATTAATATAGGATGAAAATATTTCCCCTTGGAAACTACAGCATGGAAAAGGGGCATTTGACACCATTTGCCAACCATGACATCCTGGGATGTCAGGACTTTCATATGAGGAAAGATTGGATAGACTCGGCTTGTACTCGCTGGAATTTAGAAGATTGAGGGGGGATCTTATAGAAACTTACAAAATTCTTAAGGGGTTGGACAAGCTAGATGCTGGAAGATTGTTCCCGATGTTGGGGGAGTCCAGAACAAGGGGTCACAGTCTAAGGATAAGGGGGAATTCCTTTAGGACCGAAATGAGGAAAACATTCTTTACACAGAGAGTGGTGAGTCTCTGGAATTCTCTGCTACAGAAGGTAGTTGAGGCCAGTTCATTGGCTATATTTAAGAGGGCGTTAGATGTGGCACTTGTGGCTAAAGGGATCAGGGGGTATGGAGAGAAGGCAGGTACGGGATACTGAGTTGGATGATCAGCCATAATCACATTGAATGGCGGTGCAGCTCGAAGGGCCGAATGGCCTACTCCTGCACCTATTTTCTATGTTTCTATGTGTCTCACTTTTACAGTAATCCCCTGATAATATCAATTTTTCATTATCCCCATTAACTTAAATTCCCCCAAAACCTATGTTCATATAAGGGGTGATTTACAGGGTCCAATTAACCTAGCAACTGGCTTATCTTTGGATGTGTGGGAGGAAACCAGAGCACCCAGAGCAGTCTTGTGCAAACTCGACATTGGCAGCACCTGAGATCAGGAGTTGTGTGATGCCTGTTCAAGTTATTTTAATTATACGGCTTTGCTCAGGAAATAATTACAACAAAATGAATTCTCTAATATGATGTAATATTAAATCTTGTGATCTCCCTTCTCGTTGATAATTACTTCTGTAAGTAAATATGGGTGACTATGGAAATATACGTTTCACGAGAGATGGGGGAGGGGCAGAGTTACATTTAATGTGCACCATGTATTTGTACTACTTGAATGTGGTCAATATGCCTGCTTGATGAACATTGGGTCTGGATGGTTTTCAAATGATTCCTGAACCTGTTTCCAAAAAATTATATATTTATCTCCACTCTGAATTATTGTGATGATTGTATAAAATAGCACTGAACAATCGGGAATTGAGTACATTCTTAAGTAAAACAGTAGCTTCAGTAACTTCTCGAACTGGTAGAATCATCCCACCTTGTCCATGCTGTCCAAGTTGTCATTCTGTGTTTTCATTTGCCCCATGCCCCTCCAATCCACCTTATTCATATATCACCTATCCAGATATTTCTGCATTTTGATAAAATTGCCCTGGCTGATTTTGCTCCTGTGTTATTCCACACAGATGTCCTGGGTCAAGCAAGTTGTCCAAGAGTTGTAATAATAATTTTTTCACGCTTTTTATCTGTGGATCCATAACATTTATCTTGAATTGAATTAAAATGCCAATTTGTAATTTTTGGTGTAAAGGTGCTTCAGAATTCAGTTCAACTTAATATACAGACAACATATCTCAGTAAATATCTTCATCTATCTTGTAATTATTAAAAAAACATAATTTTCTTTTGGCCAAAGTTAGTGCTTATTGCATCCAACATGGGTCATAAGGTGACGTCTTAAATCCCTGCATCTTGTCAAAGAAGCCGAACAGACAGTGCTGTTAAGGAGCCTGATCCAAGGTCACGACTCTGGTGATGCATTTCAAAATCAAAATGGTGTGCAGTTTGGGGTGATGGTGTTCTCATGTGCCTGTAGTGCATTCATTGTAGCCACTGTGTGCTGGTGGTGGAGGGAATAATGTTCATGGTCTTGGAGAGCTTGCAAATCAAGTAAGTTGTTTTGTCCTAGATGGTACTGAGTTGATCAAATGTTGTTAGAGTTCTGGCATGTCTTTGTTTATTGCAGCGCCAGAGACCCAGGTTTGATCCTGACCTCGGGTGTTGTTTTTATGGAGTATGTACATTCTCCCTGTGACTGTGTGGGTTTCCTCTGGGTGCTCTGGTTCCTCCTACATCCCAAAGACATTTGACAGATTTGTAGGTTAATTGGCTTCTGTAAATTGCCTCTAATGTGTAGGATATAACTAATGTACGAGTCGACATGGACTCGGTGGGCTTGTTTCCATGCTGTATCTCTAAACTAAACTCCTCATGGAACATAGAATAGTACAGCACTGTAGGCCCACAAAGTCTGTGCCATACAAAGCGTGTCAATGCATTAGCCTCTCTATGGCTAATTCTCTTCAATCCAGGAACATCCTAATGAACAACTACTGCACCCTCACCAAAGTCTCCACGTTATTCCTTTTATGTGGAGACCAGAGCGGCAAACAGTTCATCAAATATGGCAAAGTTCTCCAAATTTTCCAAAGATTTAAACAGTTGCAACATGGCATCCCAATGTTTGATGCGTTGATTGAAGAAGGCAAGCATGGTGTGCAACTTCATTTCTACCCCATCTACCCTTGTTGCCACTTTAAAGAAGCTATGGACTTGCACCCTAAGATTCTTCTCTGCATCTGTACTCATTGGGAACCTGCTATTTACTGTAAACTTCCCATTTGCATTTAACATCCCAAAATGCACCAACTCTCACTTGTCTGGGTTCAACCAGGTCTGCCATATCTCCACCCAAATGTTTTGAAGAAAACAAATGATCTCATTGTGGAGAAAAGAAAAGCCGTTATATTTTTCACTACAAATTATGCTCTCTTGAAAAGGATGAATTGCTAATTGGTCCATTTTGGAATCTTTCACAAGAATTGCACACCAATGTTATCATCACGACCCTAAAGGAAGAATATCAAAATACTATTAGTTCAGATTACGTGAGGATGAGAGCAAATTTCATTGAGAAATGTTTTTCATGGAGATGAGAAAACATATATTCTCTTCACACACAATTTTTTATTTTTGGTGCATTCCATCAATGAATAACTTTGCCTCATGCCTGTTGAAGAGACTTTGATCTGAAATGTTAACTTTGTCTCTTGTCATTATTTTCCCGCGATGCTGCCTAACCAGCATATCCTATTTTTATTTTCAATTCCCAACATCTGCAGTTAGTAGAGAGTACAGAGCAGGTTTTGATAGTCAGTTATCAGAGAGGGAGACAGTGGTGGGTGGGTAACGGGTGTTTAATTTTGAATCTTTCTTGAGCAGCTGGCAACATTTCAGTTTCTACAAAAACATGGTCATGACCTCAGTGTACAGCTATAAACTGTCTTTATCTGCCAGCAAATAAAATATGTCTGGAACCATGTATCAATTCAAAAGATCCGCTTTTCACAGATCTACCAGGATCTTTGAGACAATTTGTTATCTTTGAATTTGATAACAGTGTTTTGGTTATTAAATAAACAATGAATGCAGTATGTGAGCTTGCTATTTCCGTGTACTGACAGCCTGCTTTGCTAGCACCGGTGAAAGGTGCTGTCCTTGTAGTTCATTCAAGTTACAACCAACGATGCTCAATTCCAAATCAGCTTAGTTTTGAAGTTAATGGGGGTTTATTGGTGTCAATTGAGGGAGTCATTGTTTCCAAGAGCAGTCCAAAAGAATTGCCAAAGGTTTATTTGCCCTTTTGAAAAATTAATATTCATCATTGCAATATTTATCTACTGAATTATAAAGTCCAGTCAGGTCTGGTATCATTTAATGTACGGTAAAACATTTCTTCATCTAACCGTCCCCGGGCAGGTTACTATTAACTGATGTTCTAGCCAACAAACACTGATGCTACATTGCTCCCACAAAGCGAGACAGCCTCGTTGTTGTCCTTTTGGCGTTCTTCGGTTCCATTAATGCTAATTTTGTCAAACCTGGGTTTGATTTTCGTGCTACGATCTTTGCAAATGTAACTGTAGGTAAATCTCTCCTTGGCAGCAAAATGTCAGTTTTCAAATTCAAGTGCCTACATTACCTAGAAATTGGATTCATTTGCTCTTTTAAAAAAAAATGTGTGGGCTGTTTATACATGTTTGTACCCATTTCCAGTGGATGCCCTACCCATTGAAAAACTAGAGCGCGTGCTTCCTGTTACATTTTCATTTGCCTGTCATATTTTTCTGCCTGTGACAATAAACTTGGTGCCGTCAATGTTCATAGCTTTTAATGACCAAATGACAGACATTGGATCTAAAGGATCAAATAAAACCTACAACTTCTATAATTTACTCCCAGTAAAACTATGCAAACGTCTGACCAGATGCATTTTAAACTGCATGATTTATAGGAATAAAGAAAAAATGCTGGAAATATTCAGCAGGTTAGACACCATCGATGAAAGAGAAACCAAGTTAATGTTTCTAGTCTGAGATCCTTTATTATAATTTTTTATTTCTGTTTTTTGTTTTAACATTTCAGTTTTATAATTTGATTTAAAGGGACATTGTATAAATCAATGCCTTTATTGATGCCTTTATACCCACAATGCCTTTATCAATTCTATTGTATTAAAATCATCTGATACCCAACGTGTGGGAAATGATTGTTTTCCTCAACTCATTCTCTAGCCCATCGCAGCAATTGTCCCTTGGCTCGTCCTACATCTATTTTGCTCAAGACACACCAACTGTTGTGGAGAATCTTCTTTAACAGCGCTGATCCATGTCCAGAAGCCAAAAACTAATTATTGTGTGTGTATGTACCAGTACCCATGAAAGTAAAAGTTTTAATACCTTCGTAGGGAGTGAAGCGAATAATGTGTTCTAAAAGCATGGATGTCACATGTTTATGACTTTCTACGGGGCTTTAACGTATTCACAGCATAAAATAGGTTGCAAGTCCAACTTTTAGATAAAGGATTCCGTTTGGTGGGAAGTGCATTCTGAGCATGGTGAATATTCAGTTTTGTTCATACACTAATATGCTTGTTTCCTTTTTCACCAGTTGATCTGTTTGTAATGTTCACTGTAACACAACGCCTTGGAGGATATGAGGCAGTAAGTTTCCTTATTTTCAATGAAGTGCTAACATTTGCCTTTAACTGGTCTTGAACAGTTCTTGAAATATTGGGACTCAATAAAGTGTAGCTTTGCGTTATAAGTTCAGTAATTACAGAATTCACAATCATGACCAATAAATTTGTGATCATAAAGTCACACAGCACAGAAACAAGCCCTTCGGCCCAACTCATCCAAGCAAACCATGATGCCCCGTCTAAGCTAGTCCTAGGGGAGAAGAGCTAAGATAGGAGAGAAGGGGGGAATGGCCAGGGTGTGACTCGACCTTAATTATGGCGCTAGCCTTGCCGAGACAGTGTGATGATTAAATGGATTCAATGGAAGGGAGGTTGGTTTGTGTGATGATCTGGGCTGTGTCCACAATTCGCTACAATTTCTTGCAGCATCTTTGCTGCTACATTATCTCCTGTCTTGCCCCCTAACTAATGAGTCTTGTATCACTACCGCTATGTCTGACTTCACCTTACCTTGCTATGCCACAGCGCGAGGCTCAATGCCACAAACCTGAATGCTGCTGATCCAACTGCCCTAGCTGTCATCCCTGCTGCTCTTGACCAAGGAAGATGGACGGGGGAAAAAGACCCAGACCGTACCTTATCCTGTTGTCACCCTTTACACCAAAACCTCTTGAGCCAAAGTCTTACACTTGCTTTCCACAATGCACTCCACCTGAACACAGCACCTCCAAGATGTGGATTAAAAATCAATTTGCGAGGGGGAATAAAATGAAATAAACACAAATTGAGGGGGGAAAAACATCAAATTTTGTCATGGGGTTACTTTACGGAAAATCATGATATGGACAATTTTCTAGGAATACAGGCCTCTATAATGTACTGTTGTGTGTGATAAAAATAATGCTCCAATTTTTGACTTTTGGGAACTGCCAGCATTAATATCTTTGGTCTTTATATTTTAAGGCTTCTTTCCTTGACAATTATGTCCAAATTGTCAGTTCACCAAAGTACAAAATCATTCTGAATCCCCATTTTTCATTCCCCTTCCTTCTTCCTGGTGGTGTTTTCCAAAATAAACTGTATCTTTACTTTAATTAGTCTCCCTTGACTTTAAGCCTACAATCTTACAGTCCGCCTTTTATGTTCTGTTTTTATTTATTCCATTTGCCATATTTGCATTATTCATTGGAGACACCAAGAAACAATCTTCTTCTGAATCCCCTTTGTTGACTGAGAAACCATAAACAATGGGAACAATTATTCTCATCCTGTTCAGAAGCCACAAGTCTCCTAAATACCAATGCAAATACCGGTTCCCATGGTGAACTTTCTAAAATATATACCAGGATGGCACTGAGCCACAGTTTAAACATATTTGGCCTTTTGTCAAAGCATTCATTAGAAACACTGAATAACATCAAATTTAAATCTGAAAGAGGTGTTATCCATCATTTACTGCAACTCTTATTAAATATTTCAATTTCCTGTTGCAGGTAACTGCCCGCAGGTTGTGGAAACACATTTATGATGAACTTGGTGGTAATCCAGGGAGCACCAGTGCTGCCACTTGCACAAGGAGACACTACGAGAGGTAGAGCACATTTTGCCTCATTGGCAGCCTACAATCCTAAGCTCCAACCAGCAACAAAACCTGCAACTACAACAATAGACAAAATCCAATACTATTTCTGAATGTGGGGGGCTTTTGTGGGGTTGGTGGAAGGAATTGCATTCAATGAGCAATGACACAGTGAGGAGACCTGAGAAATGTATATGCTATGAGATCCACATAATGGGTAGACATTCAGAACCTTTTCCTCCATAATTGAAATATCGAAGACTAGGGGACAAAGTGTAAAGGAGATGTGCAGGCAAGACATTTACACAGAAGGTGGTGGCTGCCTGAAATGCGCTGCCACACATAGTGGTGGAGGCAGATACAATAGTGGCATTTAAGCGACCATCAGATAGGCACATGGATATGGAAGGAGATGTATCACATGTGGGCAGATGAAATTAATGGCAGATGAAACTTGGCATGATCTTCAGCACAGACATGGGCCATAGGACCTGTTCCTTTGCTGTTCTGTTCTATGTTCTAACACTCCAGCCATGCTGATTTTGAAAAGGGCAACCTTGCCATCCAGACCAGTAACCAGGAGGCAGATTACCAGGAAGCTCTGCTCCTAAACACAAAACGCAGCTGCAGGTAGATGATAATTGAAATAATTCTCCTCTCTAATCCTTCCATCTTTCCCATGTAGATGATTCAAAATAAAGTCAGACTTCTGAGGAAAAGGAAGTGAATTTGATGGCAATAACCTTCTTATTCTTATTGTATTTCTGGGCTTGGCGAACCTTCAAGTAGCTGCTGACCCATGATTCCTGCCCTTTATCCCATGGCAGCCAGAGGAAGTAAAGCAAGTGTGTAAGAAGGAACTGCAGATGCTGGTTTACACCGAAAACAGATACAAAATGCTGGAGTAACTCAGCAAGACAGGCAGCATCTCTCGATAGAAACAAGAGTCAAGTGGGTTTTATTGTCATATGTCCCGGATGGGACAATTAAATTCTTACTTGCTGCAGCACAACAGAATATGTGAATATGTAAACATAATATATAATGGGGAAGAGAGAGAGAAAAAAAGAAAAAGTTCAATAAATAACAAATATAGTGCAATAATAATAGTCTTTTGTAGTTCAGAGCTTATTCGTTGTGTTTAATAGCCTGATGGCTGTAGGGAAGAAGCTGTTCCTTAACCTGGACGTTACAGTTTTCAGGCTCCTGTACCTTCTTCCCGATGGCAATGGTGACATGAGTGTGTGGCCAGGATGGTGTGGGTATTTGATGATTTTGGCTGCCTATTTGAGGCAGTGACTATGATGGATCCCTTCGACGGTGGGGAGGTCGAAGCCGGTGATGGACTGGGCAGTGGTCCAACTTTTTGTAGTCTTTTTTCGCTCCTGGACATTCAAGTTGCTGAACCAGGCCACGATGCAACCAGTCAGAATGCTCTCTACTGTGCACCTGTAGATGTTTAGGAGAATCCTCTTCGACATGCCGAATCTCCATAATCTTCTCAGGATGTACAATCGCTACAGGATGTTCCTTCTTTATAATTGCATCGGTGTGCTTGGTCCAGGAAAGATCTTCAGAGATATGCACGTCCAGGATTTTGAAGTTATTGACTCCACCATCGTCCCGTTGATGTGGACAGGATTGTGAGTCCTCATCCTTCCCCTACCAAAGTTCACAATTAGTTCCTTGGTCTTACTGATGTTGAGAGCCAGCTTGTTGTGCTGGCACCATTTGGTCGGTCGGTCGATCTCACTTCTATACTTTGACTCACCTCATCTGTGATTCACAACAACAATTGGTGATATTTCGGGTTGAGACCCTTCTTCAGACTGAGCCATGATCCCAGGCTGCCAACTCTCTCCGCCTCCCCTGGCCCACCGCTGCTGTCGCCCCCCTCGGGCCTCCACAAGCTACTCGGATAACCCTCGCCTCTCCACCGCCCACCAGTGGGTTGGAGCTGTCGCCTCACCCAAGTTCCAGGCTGACCACCGGGCACACAGCCTCCGCGCTCCAACACCACATGGTTTGACTCTCCTGGGTCCAATTGCTTCCCCCCCCCCCCCCCCTCCTCCCCTTACAGGGAACCTCAGTGGTGATTCCACTGGATCTTCCCCTTCCCCCTCTATTAACCAGGTTACCCCAACCGTTCCCCACCAATACAATAGTCCTTCCTCTCTGATCACCACCATCCCCCCCCCCCCCCACCCACAGGACATTGCCTCAAGCTCCGTCCACTCTCCGGCCTGCTCTGACCCCAACCCCCACCCTTATCGTGTCTTCGCCATCCCCCCTGACCTCCCCTGGGAATTGTCTGTTCTCAACTGAGGCCTCACTTTTGTTCCCCTCTGCCCCCACCTCGACGAATTCCTGGTCCGCCACAATGTAGAACTGTTCTTCCGTCACCTCTGCCTCCGTGCCTTTTCCTAAGTGAAGGAGTTCTTGCCACCCGGTGATGATCCCGTCTCCACCTGTCCCCCTTGTTTTGGATTGCCCCGGATGGCCTTCTACCCTCTTTAGACCTTTTCATTTCTAACTGCCAGTGTGACATCAACTGTCTCAACGTTTCCACTCCCCTTACCTACTCTAACCGCTCTGTACCTCTGAAAGTACAGCCCTCCACTCACTCTGCAGCACCCCTGACATTATCAGGCTCAGTCTGAAGAGGGGTCTTGACCCAAAACATCACCCATTCCTTCCACGCAGAGTTAGGGTTACTGCAGCATTTTGAGTCTATCTTTGAAGTATAGCAAGTAATGGTTAGAACTAACGCTAAGCGGTGTGGTTAGGTGACGCTCGCTTCTGTTTCCCTGCAGGTTGATCCTACCTTATGAACGTTACCTCAAAGGGGAGGAGCACATACCACTGCCGCCAGCCAAGCCGCGCAAGCACGCAACAAGCACGTCCGAGGACTCGGAGAAAGATGTTAAAACTATAAGTGAGGAGCTGGACGTGAAAATGAAGAAAAGTCAGGACACGAGTCGGATATTTGAGAAGGAGGTGAGATTATTTTCATTCATATTGATTTATGCTCTGGACTTGTCTGTATTCTGAAATTTTTTTAATTACAATTTCAGTCTTTGTAATGTGCTATTTTTTTCACGTTTCTCGAGTCCCTAAAACAATTTAATGATATATTTGCAGTAAGTTTTTTTTAATATCCCATTTTCCCCACCTCTCACTTTCTCTACTGTGGACAAGAGCATATTCTCTGTTTGGGATGTCTGCTGATCATATTGCAGTATAGTTTTCACCCCAGTGATGTGTGAGAAGTTCAGGAAAGCTTACGGTGGTCCCTAGTCTGATAATGCCACATGACTCTGGATAGCATCTTCATCTTGTAGTCAAAAACATATGGATTCCAGCCTCATATTCTACTTGGGCAACTAGCAACCCATCAACATCAATGTTGAATTCTTCAATTTTAGGTTGCGTAAACCCCTCCCCTGTGACCCACCTGGACTCGCTTCTATTTATCCCCTTTCCTACATTCCTTCCTCTAGCTTCCCAATTCGCAACTCTTCAATCCTTTTGGCACACGTCCTTCTCTCTTTTTATCTCTGGCCTTTGTCCAACCATCTGCCTATCAAAACCTCCCCCTCATCTGCACCCACCTATTACCTGCCAAGCTTTGTCCTGCCTCTTGTCTCAGCTTTTCTTTCCCCCTCTTGCAATCGGCCTGAAGAAGGATTCGGACCTGAAACGTCACCTACCCATGTTCTGAGTGCTGCCCAACCATTTGAGTTACTTCAGCACTATGGTCTCTTTTTTTCTTCACTTTCCTGCAGTCATGAGCAGACCTGTTACCAAACTAAATTATGATGCATCTGATAGGATGCTGTCTATGGTGAATCTGCAGACATTGGTTGGAGTAATTGTAGAAATGCCAAACTTCCTTCATCTCCTAAGGGATTATGAGGTTTCTTGGCCGTGTTAATGTGATTGGTCCAGAACACATTGTTGGTGAATTTTATGTCTAGGAACATGAAGCTCTGGCTAATCTTCACTTCATCCCCATTGGTGCTAACGAGGACATGTGCACATGTTATTGGCACCAACACTCTCTTTCCTCTTTTTATTCCATCTCGTCAGTGTTTTAGATCCAGCCCACTATGATGGTCATCTAAAAACTTGTAAATGGAGTTCAAACATAATTTAGCCACACAGTCATGAGTGGATAGGGAGTAAAGTAAGTCCCTTTGTTCCATTCCTTACAGTCCCCAATCATAGTCACACAGTGTGGAAACGGGCCCTTTGGCCCAACTTGCCCATACCGACCAACATGCCCCCATCTAAACTAGCCCCACCTGCTGCTTTTGGCCCATATCCCTCCAAGCCTACCCTATCCATGTACCCTTTTTTTATTTCTATTGTGGTATGGCTGAGGTTTGAAATGCGTTTGAGGGGAAGAGAATCAACAGGAATCTCCTTTCTCCAAATACTGTAAGTCATGCCTGAATGTGTCCCACTCAAAACCTGGGACCGGGAGGAGTGCAAGATAAAGGAATGCTGGTGATGGGATTGGCCCAGTCAAGACCTATTTGTGTAGCAGCATACTGTTGGACTGTGAATTTTCCAGAAACAGTACAGTGCTTCAGGTCCTTCTCACTTTTGCAGGGCATTGTGCTGGGCACGTAGTTTGCACGTGGAGAGCTAAAACAAAACATAACAGGAACTAACATGCCGGAAATTGGAAAGCGAATCTGAAGTTTGATAAAGAAACTGCTGGAAATACACAGCAAATTGGGGGCATCTGTGGAGAGAAACTGTTAACATTTTGGGTTGATCTGAAAAGTTATTCCAATTGCTCTCTTCACTGACGCCGACCGTCCCAGCATTCACAAATCTTACGACAGACTTCCAGCATTAAGGTTTTTGTTTTACAATGGCTGAATTTATAAACCATCATTTGAATGCTGCACAATTGTAGACCCACTCTCCTCCATCTTATTACTTAACTTAATGATAAAAATTGACCACTTTGTTTAGTGTTGTATATTCAAGGGTGGATACATTTTCTCTGTCCTAATTTGACGCATCACCTAAACACTATTACAATTAACCTTCATATTTGCTTACCCCATGCTATTCAGTTAATCTAAGGTGGAAAAGGGGTGAAACAACTTACTGCAGCTGCATTGAGAACATCTCTATAGCAGGGCTTGATGTGGACAATTTGGGTACCTGGATTGTGGGGCAATCAAATGAGGCTCTGTGCATTTATTTTGTATTATCAAACTAGAGCGAGTGAAATGGGACCAATAAATGAACCAATTCTGTCTTCCAGGATCAACAACCAAGAGGTGAAAGATGCCAAGAGAATAGACAAAGGACTATCTCTGCTCAACACTCAAGTACTCAGGGCAACTCCCAAGATAAACACATGCAAATACTAAAATGTAAAAGCCAAGATAATGCTGCATCAATTGCAGTGGAATGTTCCAGAAGCAAGGCTTGCCCACCCACAGGACTGGGCACAAGTGAGAAAGTGGAGTCTAAAGTATTTAGACAGCATGAGCACAAAATAAGAAACCAGGAAAATCAAGCCTGCCCAAATACAGGACATAAACAGAAGTCACCACATCACCCTCAGGACTTGTCCAGTGGCCCCAGGGTTAAACAAAGCCTGGGCACAGAGAGTAGTAAGCACATCTTTCCAAATGCAATGTTCCAGCATCTTCACTCTGGAATTCTAAACTTCCAGTTGCCTGAAGGCATTTCACCTCTTGATGTTCTCAAAAGCAGGCTTGGCCTGGCTACATCCAAGGAACTATCCAGACCCACTTTGCAACGAGCCCTCATCGTGGAGCGGCCACAGAACATCACGTTGGATAGTCAGAAGATCAAAGTATGCAGCAAACCTCTGGGAGAGCCTGGAATGCACAATGTGGCAGGACTAAAGAGGAAAGAATCAAAAGGGGTCCCTCAAACAGCAAAGAGGCTTGGTTTTGGACAAGTAAATGGAATTCGACTGGTGAAAGGAAATGCATCTACACTGCCCTTGTTCAATAATTTGAGTTCCGTCAAACATGTTGCAATTTCCCAGGAAGAGCATGAATCTAAATCAAGACCAATGGGACGACTTGTAGGTAATGGCAGTGAAACTCCACAAGGCTACTCAATGAAGGACGGTTTGGTGGAGGTAGGTTTGAACTTGAGCAAGACCAACGATAGCAGCTATATTTATGACCATAAAGGACAACTGTATGAGATTTTACCTCAGAATTTATCTAATAAGCAGTTACCACCAAAAAATGAGCCTTCTATACAATACAGGGAACAGTCCTCGCCACTAAATCTCAGTAAGTCAAGTAGGACTTTGTCAGGAAAGAGAATTGCAGAGTTCATGGATGCATCAGTCTGTGTATCACAGAAGGGTGTGCCAATTTATCTGTTTCCTCAATCTCTACAAAACCTTTGTGAGAACAAGGAAAGCCATAAGAAAAATGAGCAACCGATCAAGAAGCTGCGCCTGGATTCCTGTTGCACAGAGGTGATTGATCAGAGAAGAGAATCTATTCATTCGGATCATAGCTCTGGTGCAGAGTCACTTAGTTCATCACCCCTGAGCCTAAGTTCTGGAGTTGTGTCTGAAGATGTGCCCACAGACTTAAGTTTACCAAAATATCCTAAGACTCAAAAGCTAGATCAGACTGCAACCAATAATGAGAGCCCGCCAGCCAAAAATACTAGATTGAACTCTGAGACCGCAGGTAAGCAACCAACAGATCTATCCACGTTGTCATCCTTTCCTGTTGTATTGGAAACCACCACTACATCAGATGGTATCCAGAGAGCTCCAACAAAAAGCAGTCTTCATTTACCATCTGGGACATCCCTAAACTTGGGTCAATCAAAGAGCTGTCAAGATGAGCTTCCCAAAAACTCTGAGAGCAGACAGTTCCCAATACACAGCGAGCAAAGACATCCTCCACCCCATCATGAAGAGTCGAAAAAAGAGGACGTAGAACCAACTGGAAAGAAGTCACTTCTGTCTGGCTCGACCAAAGTCAGTCAAGAGAGAAAGCCTCAATGGGACCAAGAATCAAATCCATCCAATAGTCAGGATTTGTCCTCTGGGGATGAACAGGACAACAAGAAAGGAGCACTTTCGAGCTCGTATCTGCATGGAACCTATTGCCCTGAGTTTCAGAACATGACGGAAAAATTTGGAGCCCACTTTCAGCTGGTTGATTTGAATAAAAATACCGTGGAGGAAGGAAAGTCTGATTCAGTTGTGCTGCCAGTATTGGCATCTGGCCTTCCCGTTTCACCCACTGTGGTTCCTGGCTCCGTGCAACGTCAACAACTGCTGGCTTCCCATTCACAGCAAATGTACAGCCAACTTCTGCGGACCTCGGTGCTGCCCAGCTTGGCTTACGATGAGGTGGTAATACGCAGACTATCGTCCAGCTCATCAGCACTATCTCCCTCACACCTCTCCACTGTTCTCCCCGAAAAGCGAATGTGATTGGCTTTGTCGTATGTCTGCATCTCATCCAGCCCGCACAAGATTTCACCTGCGCTCGGTAATCTTGTCTTTTGTGTGATGAAACAAAAGTGCTGTTAAAATAATTTCCTGTCCCAGCTCACCAATTTGTTTTAAGCAACAAATTGCCAATCTGAGAGGAAGGATATTAAGCCACCTTTAGCCCTGTGTCCTGAGTACTCTGAACTAAATACGTGAACAATCTGGTGATATTCTGACTTCTTTACCTGACATCTGAAGAGGGGTGAGACCCACCTTGCTGCACCATTGGCAGCATGGAATGGTTGTGGTGTTGCATTGAAGCTTGTGAGGGATCGCAGCTGGGCAGCTGAAACCGATCGAGCATCAATTTGCCAAATTTGTAAAGACTTTAGACTTTGCGCAAGAAAGTGCTACCGCTAAAGAAGAAAATAAAACAATCAAATGTAATGATACTACTGTTATTACACATTTCTCACAAAAAAATGGGAATTATACTCAGGGAGGGATTTGTATAATGAACTGCTCTTACAGACCGATCACAAGAGAATAACAAACTTCAATACCCTATGGTCTCAAGTGCCATGATGTTGGAAGTGTAAAAGGTTGTGATATGTTACCGCTGAGGTGGAGGTCTTGCCTATCTGGGAAGGATGGACACAACTTCTTACAGATACTGTGAAGTAACAAATATTATGGTCCAAGGTGTTGCTCAAGCATTTGAGAGGAAGAGGCTAGCAGCTCCGTGCTCAATAAGAGGAATCTCCTTGCAAGGGCCGGCCTCCCCCAATACTTGAGTGTCTCTGTTTCTGTCCATGTTGCAGAAAGTCAGTTTATGGGTTTTCTGTTTGGTTGGCACGCACATGACTACTAAATACTGTGGAAATCTGATGAGGTTAATTTAGGTTTGCCAAAGAAGAAAACAACCTTAACCAGAGACTGATTTTATCAGGGATACTTGTTCTATATGTCCTTTGCCTCATCTAATTTCCTATCCTATTGATTGTATGTACGTGGATATCGTCCAGAAATTTCATCTAAGGAAAACTCTTGTTCCAGTGGCATGTCCAGGGCACCCCCCCCCCCCCTCCCCCCTCCCAAAAAGTTTTAAAGATGTACTTGCCCTTTGGAGAAGAATACTGTTTCCAGAATATATGTATAGATGGTATGCAAATTACATTGATCCTTTATGAAACAGAATTTGCACTGGGTCAGCCTTGTCAGCATTAATGCTTTTTCCATCCATGGTTATTACACCTCTTCAAGCTATTGGAAACCCAGAATTTGAGCTTAGATTTAATATTGAACTATTGGACACCACCTTCTGGATTCTCAACTGGTCTTGCCGAGTTTCTATTTTGACAGATGTGCTTCCTAAGTCAATGCAACCAATGTAAACAACTAATTTTGAACAGTTCCTCAAGAGTTGTACTTCAAAGTGGTATTGGTGATCTATGATGAAAGAGTGGCAGACACTCATGATATAATTGTTTTATTGGACTAAGTATGTTTTTAAGTTACAAGTACTGTATGCATAGCTGAAAATAGTGAGCTATCTTGCATGGACCTTGTTTACCCTCTGTAAGATCAAAGATAATAATATAAAATATAGACTTTTACACTTGTATGTATAAATGACACTAGGATTTTCTTGCAGATTGTATTCGACCTCCTTTTCTGTAGGTTGCTCTTTCAAATGATTTAAGTGTATGTAATTACAAACATTCCTTATGGTTCATTATGCATGTTATCAGTTACAAACTTTGGCTGAGATCTGAAAAAGATATGGCCATTAGCATTTTCATTATTTATTTTACAATAACATTTTCCAAAGTTCTATTTTAAAACGTTAACTCTTATTTGTTAGGTGGTTACATTTTTTCTATCATCTTTGCTATTTAGAAACTATTTTGACTTCCCAAAATGCAACGCCTTACATTTATGTTTATTAAAATTAATTAACCATTCCTCAGCCCTTTTGCCTTGCTGATCAAGAAAAGATCCTGCTGTAATTTTCTTTTACCATCTTCGCTGATTACGATACCACCCACTTTAGTGTTATTTAGTATTATCTAAAATAATTGTAACAAAATAATATATTGTACTGGATGACAGCATATTTCGTTGCCCATTTAACAGGTTGTTTTGGCCATATCGTGTGAGAATATCCTGGGAGACATGTTGAACTCTTTTGCACAAATACAGTCCATTGGATTCGTCATTCACAATTCTTTTGGTGTCTTTCCAACTCAGCACTCACAGTGAAATGAAAAACTAGGGGCCTAGCTTTAGGGGTGTGAGTATGTTATAGACTGCCAGGTACTAAAGGCACAAGAAATGCTTCCATGTTTGTCCATTAGTGCCCAAAACTGGTGTGTACTGTTAAAGGGGAAATTCTCGATTTAAAAGATGATACACGCAGTTTAGGAAACATATGCAAACCCAATAAACTACCAGATGTTGAGTCATTTAAGATGTTGCTGCTGTGTTTGACAGCTTGGACCTTGTTGGGTTTCAGGTATGCTTTGCCTCCTTTTACCTCCAACACCCCAGCCATAATACTTTGTCAGAAATATGTGAAAGTTCTATCATGTGCAGAGTGATCAACACAATGTAATTGAAGCCAGTGTAACTTGATCAACACAATGTAATTGAAGTCGGTGTAACCTGATCTCAATGGCTGAGTGCAGCTGCTCTTTGGGAATGTAATAATGTGTGCCCCATTCTGGTCACCTGCCTTAACTCATTCTCTCCATTTTGATTTGTTAAAAATGTAGCAGCTTAATGGCAGCAGTTTTCAATCGGCAGCTTTGAACTGGCCCAATAAAATTTTGTGTATGACTAGCAAATAATCTTGTTTTAAAATCTATTTTTATTGGAAGTGCTCATCCATAGTATGTCATAAGGGCTAGTCTGTGCATTATAACACTTGGATTCTAACCGTTTGATTCAAACCCTACTTTGCATTTGATTCGCTGGACTTTATTCTGGTGGTGGACCCAAATTTGTATGTTTTGTGGCAGGTGAGCCCTGGTAGATTTCGATGAAGTTAGATACATGTATCCAGTCACTTTTTTCTGTCCATCTCCCCCTTCTTGCTCTACACAATTTCCCAGAACACTATTGCTACCTACACTTATGGTTTTGGCTAGGACTCTGAAAGGGTGACCAGGATTGAGCATCTGAGGTGTTCGATTTGACCATCATTCACTTCTGTCATCTCAGGGCTCATTACATCTTTTCTATTCAGTGCATCAGCTTCTGAAACAAACATAATTTGAGCATTTTTGTTTGTCACAACAGTTATTTCATATGGTGTTATTTGAAGACGTTTGACCCTTATGCCAATGTTCCCAGCAGCCATTGGGAACTCTTCTCTGGTGAATACATGCTGATAGAGGGGCGTAATTCAGATTTTAGTGTTTTACAAATAGCAAAACCATAGGTAACAGAACAGATAAATAACTAGAATGAAAACTTTGGGGCATATATCAAATGTGGCAGTGTCTGCATTTCTAAAAAAAAAAACTGTGGTTAACAATATTTACTTTGTGCAAGACTTGTGAACTAATCTTTTGGTGATACTAGACTGAGGAATACTGTGGTATGTTCTTACTCGCCATAATGTGGATCAAGTGCTGTATTCATTAAATGCGGTCGGATGCACTGTTTCTGAAATCTTGATATTTACTTTTTAATCAAGTTACAAGGAAATGTACTGTATATAATGGGACCATGTATGAATCACTGTATCCTCTGGAATATTCACCTTCTCCCTTAGGATCTGTGCAAAGATTCAAAGTAGTTTTGTACAATATTCTGATAGTTTGTATTTCTTATGTGTTTCTTATCATTTCACACTACATTATGCAGATATCTACTTTTTGATAAAAATATTTACAACTAGATTATCAATTGATTTTTTTGTATTTCTTCTTTTCCAGTATATTGCAATCATATTAAAAAAACATTGTAAAGATTTTTTTTTGTGCCTTTTCATTTGATTCCAGAAGTTCACTGAAAACGTTCACCAAAAGCAATTATACTGCCTGTGGAATTGACACACTTCTTTTGTCAGTATATCACATAGCCCGGCTCAATTCCCACCATTGAAGGGATCTATAGGAGATGCTGCCCCAAAGAGGCAGCCAGCGTGAGTCATCAACGACTCGCAAGTCTTTTATCTAATTTCCACTTTCATTTCACTCCTGTCATCAGTAAGAAGGTATAGGAGTCTGAAAACCGTAACCTCCAGGTTCAAGAATATTTTAGCTGGTCTATTGTTGGGGTTTTTAATTTATTTATTTGTTTATTACATAATCTATGAGTTCTATGTTTACACACCTTTTATTAATTTCGTTGTTCCATCTTCGGTGTATATATGACAATTAAACAGTCTTGACTTTTGTCTCTCTTGACTCCGTCCCTGCAATGGTGAGTGACTATTCAATAGCACATTGGAGTCCAAGTGTGGATCAATGGGAGGACCTCTGAATATTCAAGTCTTGCACCTGATAATGAGCACAAAATCTAGACCAAGTACTCTTGTGCAGCAACACTGATAGCGATGCCATTATTTGGCAGATATTAAAACAATAACTTCACTACTCCCTCATGTGGATGGTAATGTTCCCGTGGCACTCTACCAAGGAAGAGAAAGGGGGCTTCCTTAAGTTTTTAACTTGGGTTGAAGTTTTGGATAATACCCATCAGGAATATCAGTTAAGATGAGGTTATCTGGCTGTAATCACGTGGGAGATTGCTGTCTGCAGGTTAACTGTTGCTAAATTCCAAATATGGCCACACTTCAAAAAACTGCTAATTAATTGTAATGTGCTTTGGGACATCCTGATTCCTAACTAGTCCCGAACAAGGGTCCCAACCAGAAACGTCAACCTTTCCTTCTCTCCAGAGATGCTGCTTGTCCCTCTAAGTTACTCCAGTTTTTTTTAAATCTATCTTTTTAATTATTGGTCTACAAGAGAATAAAAACACTGTTTTTTTTTAAGTGAATTGAAAAAACCTTAGGATTTCAATAAACAAATGGATCACAAAACTGGTTTCTGTCTCCACAGTGTGGTGTGTGGTTACATTTTTGCTTCCTTCTATTGAAATGTTAAACATCGCAAAAGTATGAAAGGAATTTTGTGCTAATGTTTGAGCTATTTAGATGCTCAGCTGCCTTCTGTTTCTAAGATAACTCATTGGTTAATCATCGAAGGACAAATATCCTCTTATTAGAAAATAGCTGCTAGCTATAACGTTGCCTGCCATGAAACACATGGCAGTTATTTTATAATAATGCGTGTTCCGCAATATGACATACTGCTGCTGAGAATCATTTATTTAACTATCCTGAAGGATTTTAATAGAATTTGGTCCAGACCAAATTTCAGCCAATTGATTGGCAATAGTGGTAATGAAATATTATGGAAACAGGCCCTTTTGCCCACTGAGTCCACGCCAATCATCAATTCTCACTTGTTCATACTAATTCCATATACCCCACTTCCGTGTACATTCTCTGTACACTTGAGGCAATTTACAATGGCTAATTAATCTGCTAACCCACACATCTTTGGGATGTGGGAGGAAATCGGAGGAAACCCATGCGGTCACAGGGAGAATGTGCAAACTCCACACAGGCAGCGCTCGAGGTCAGGATCAAACCCAGATCTCGAGCACTTTGAGTCGGCAGCTCCTCATTTGCAAGTGCATTCCTAGCAATTGAGCAATGATAGATTTGCTGCCTTGCAGTTCCAGAGACCTGGGTTCATCCAGACTCCTGGCACTGTGTGGATGTGCATGTTTTACCTGTGACTAGATTTCCTTCAGGTACATAGGTTTCCTCCCACATCCAAAAAACGGGATGGGAGATTAATTGTCCCATGTGTCATTGATCAGTAGAGTTAATGGGCATGTGGATGGGAATAAGTCATAGATAAACAACACGTTGGTGGAACTGATGGGATTGTTCTGAGAAGCAGCATAGATTTGAGACGCTGAATAACTTCCCACATAGTAAGAAAATAACAGTAAACAATCACAGCATTGCCATTTGAAGAATTTCAGGGGATTGCTCTGATGTTTTTTCTCAATATCAATGAAAAGCAAATTATCTGGTCGTAGCACAATCATGGGAGCTTGTGGTGTGTAAATTGATGCTTTCCCATGTTATAGCATTAGCATTATTTGGAGTGCAAAACAAAATATTGACTCTACAACCTAGAAGTAATGGAGAGCACAATAATCTATTTTGTCCCATTTCTATGGAAAAATATTTTATGAAAGATTTAGATATCAGATTAAATTCAATCCTCTTTATTTAAACAAAAAAATGTGTATCTCCACTGAGGGATAATGTTGACTTTTCCTACACATTTGCTATTAGATCCTCGGGTTCACAGTGAATAAGTAAAAGTTTATCTTGTTACACATGCAGTGAGGTTTTCTAGGAGTTTCACCATTTTTCATTTGGTGAGTGTGTGATGACAATTGTGCTATCTCTCGGTGAGAAATCTGCAAGTCATTGCTTTCCCTTTTGCCTTTTGACCATTCTATATTTTTCACTTCCCCTCCCCCCCCCCCCCACCATATATCAGATTAAGATTGCAACTACCACAGTATCAGAACAATCGACTAACTGAGTCTGTTTTGAAAAGAGATTTGCGGGTATCTCAGCAAACACATCTTTCCCAAACCAACCTTTGACCTGCTATGGAATGTAGTTATGTTGTTTGTTCCTCTAATTGAAATGTTTAACTTGTCAAAGATATGAGGAGAATTTTGTACTAAAATGTGTTGAACTATTTGAGTGTTCTGATGAATAATGTGAAACTAGAAGAGGAGCCCAACGGCAAATTATTGAAAGAGAAATAACCACAATCTTTGAAAACATCTATTTATTGTAAAAATGTGACATAATGTGACAACTCGCATAATAGCAATTTCATAACAACAGTAGTATTGTACCATTTAGTGCTCTACGGCTCTTTAAAACCACAAACTGCAAATTGCTTTGAACATCTTGTACTTGAGCTGTGGCCTAAAAGGTCGCTGATCACTTAGTCTGTTCCACACATTTGTTTTGATGCATGTCTTTCCTAGCTGGGGAAATTGTCAGCCTGATTTTTGATTGATCTGTATGAACTGTGCAAGAGGAGCCCTGACTTTTGGGATCAGACAAAATTGAGTCTTGTCACAGAATGCAACTCGCAATCCCCATACAAGATTTGTTTGGCCAGGCAACATTAGGCAGCGTTGCAAATCATGGGGCCCAATTGCACATAGAATACGGAACATAGAACAGAAAAGTCTCTCTTATGTGCCGCTAACATATCGGCCCTACCACCACCAGTTGCAGACATTCACCACCCTCTGAGTTAAAAAAACACATGCCCCCCTCACCTGAGGGCTATGCGCTCTAGTATTTGATTATTCACTCCTGGAAAAAGATTCTAATCATCTACCCTATCTATGCCTCTCATAATTTTATAACCTTCTATTAGGTCTCCCTGCAACGTCTGGCATTCCAGAGCAAACAATTCTAGTCTGTTCAACCTCTCCTTGCTGTTAAAGTTCATGCCATTAATTGTACGTTTTCCCCTTACATTTGACTTCGCAAAGTGCAAAATGGAAAGATTCCATTTGCGATTTCTCCACCTATTTAGACTTTAGAATAGCAGCGTGGAAACAGCCTTTCGGCCCACTGAGTCTGTGCCAACCAGCGATCACCCCGTACTCTAACTTACACACACTAGGCCAATTTTGCAAATTTTGTGGGAAGGTGGGAGGAAACAGGTGAAAACCCATGCGGTCACAGGAAGAACATACAAACAGCACCCAAAGTCGGGGCCAAACACAGGTCTCTTGTGCTGCAAGGCAGCAACTCTACCGTTGTTCCCCTGTGCTGCCCCTGTAGCTGTAACTAATCTACATCCATCTGTATATCTTGCCCGCATTCCCTCACAATCTGTGGCCCCAGAAATCCTGGTGTCATCTGCAAACTTGGACATTTATGTCCAAATCATTTCTATATTTCACAAACAGCAGAGGTCCGAGCACAGATTCCTGTAGATCTCTATTGGTCACAGACCTCTAGCCTGAATATTGTTCCTTCCACTATAATCCCCCATCTTCTATCAGTAAACCAGTTCTGAATTCATTTGACCAAGTCACTGTTAATCCTGTGCATCTTAATCTTGTGGATCAGCCTACCAAGGGGAACAATTGCCCTACCTCATCAATCACCTTAGTCTCCTCCTTCGAAAACTCAATCAAGTTAGTTAGACATGACCTGTGGTGTATAAAGCAATGCTGACTCTCCCAAATGAACCCATTACCTTCCAAATGGGAGTAAATCATATCCCATGGAAACCTCTGCAATAGCTTGCATAAGACTGACATGAGGCTCACCGGCACAAAAATTCTCTGGATTCTCTCTATTTCCCTTCTTAAATAAAAGAACAACAGCTACTCTCCAGTCCGCCCGGGACCTCAACCATGCAAAGATCTTCATCAAGGCTCCCTTAATCTCCCGCAATCTCCTCGTTTACCTCTTTCAATAACCAGGAATTATCCACTTTAATGTTGTTCAAGTGCCCCATCCCCACCTCTGTCTTAATTTCAAACAGCCGTTGTGTATTATTCTCCATACTAATCTCACTGTTCCCCATGCCTTCTCTTTGGTGAAAACAGTTGCAAAGTAGACAATAGACAATAGGTGCAGGAGTAGGCCATTTAGCCCTTTAAGCCAGCCCCGCCATTCAATGTGATCATGGCGGATCATCCACAATCAGTACCCCGTTCCTGCCTTCTCCCCATATCCCCTGACTCTGCTATCTTCAAGAGCCCTATCTAGCTCTCTCTTGAAAGTATCCAGAAAACCAGCCTCCACCGCCCTCAGACTCACAACTCTGTGTGAAAAAGTGTTTCCTTATGTCCTTTCTAAATGACTTATCCCTTATTCTTAAACTGTGGCCCCTGGATCTGGACTCCCCCAACATCCAGAACATGTTTCCTGCCTCTAACCTTAATAATCATACATTTCAATAAGATCCCCTCTCATCCTTCTAAATTCCAGAATATACAAGCCCAGCCGCTCCATTCTCTCAGCATGTGACAGTCCCGCCATTCCAGGAAGTAACCTTGTGAACCTACGCCGCACCCCTTCAACAGCAAGAATCTTCTTCCTCAAATATGGAGACCCAAAGTGCACACAATACTGCAGGTGTGGGTTCACTAGGGCCCTGGATAACTGCAGATGGACATCTTTTAGTAGCTTGCCGACATCCCCAGACTCCAAGCACATATCCCCTCCTTTTTCCATAAGTGGTCCTTCCTTCTTCCTGGTTACTCTATTGTTTTTAATACAGGGATAAAAAAAATTGGGCTTTTCTTTGCCAAAGCCATTTTTGGCCTCCTTTGGCTCTTCGAAACACCCACGAGTTATTTCCTCCATTCTTCATATTCTTCAAATGACCTGTCTGTTTCCATCCTCTTAAACCTTGCATACAGTTCCTTTTTCCTTTTGACGAAATGTACAACCTCTTTGGTCATCCAAGGTTCCCTTACTTTGCCATCCTTGTCGCTCCTCCTTACCGAAACATGTCTCACTCCAATTTAGTACCTGCCAGAGAGGATATTGTCGATTTAAACCGGTTATTGCTGATTAAAGCCAGCTTGCACTAAGTAAAGTGGAGGTGGTTTGTGTGAAAGTCATTCCTTGGGTAGAAACAAAGAACTGCAGATGCTGGTTTATACCAAAGATAGGCACAAAGTGGTGGAGTAACTCGGGCAGGCAGAACCCAGGTAGAATCCATGGGCATGAACATTGCAGTGACTGATCATGGGCTGGAAAAGGTAACAGGATTTGGTAGGTGGGGACGACAGAGGTCTTCATCCCCCAGGGGATCCGGAGGTCAATGTGAGCAATCATGCAGCCTGATTTGCATGTAGTGCTGCAGAATGTTTAATGGATATGCATATGTTCATAAAGTCTCACTGAATATGTGACCACTGTTGCAACCTTTCTGCTGCATGTTCTCATCACTCAGTCACCAATAAACTCTATCAGATAGGGTTCGTATGTGACGTTAAAATGTTCCATCACTCTGTCACTCTCTTACTAACATGCCCCACCAAACTGTATACCTTTCTTGCAGCAGCTCTCACGTAATTGGCACAAAGTGCCCTCAACGGCTGGGGGGCAGGTGCAGCTCCCTTCGGCCAGCCCTAAAATGTCCATACCACCTAAGACCATGAAATCATCATACCTGGAACTCTTTCTCACGTGTGCTTCTCCTCAACTTGCACTCTTTTTGGATTCAGCTAGTTGTTGACTGTGCAAACAATAGCCTCGCATTTTTACTCCTCCAACTACAGGGGCAGCATGGTGATGCAGCGGTAGAGTTACTGCCTTACAGTGCCAGGGTACGATCCTGACTCCGGGTGCTGTCTGTATGGAGTTTGTAGTTTCTTCCCATGACCATGGGTTTTCTTCGAATGCTCTGGTTTCCTCCAACAATCCAAAGACGTGCAGATTTGTTGGTTAATTCGCTTCAGTAAAATTTATAACCTGTCCCTAGTGTGTAGGATAGTACTAGTGTATGGTGATTGCTCGTCAGCACGAACTTGGTGGGCTGAAGGGCCTGTTTCTGCGCTATATCTCTGAACGAAACTAAACTCTAACCATGACCTTACCATTTTCCTTTCCTGACAAGCAAGCTCTCCTCCTGCTCAGACAGTGAGCAACAAGCCCAGTTTGAAGAAGGCACCCAATTACTTGAATTGATAGTGGCAGCCATTAGCATTGCTTAAGCCAGCAGTTAATACAGAGAAAGGATCTGCACATGGTGAGTCTCAGAAACAAATAGCCTGCAGCAGTAGCATGGAGAAAGTGTGGCCAGGATGCTAATTCCCTGGAGGATGAGGCCGCAACAGCTCTGCAGATGGCGACCAAGGAAACAGCCTTCGGAAGGTGGCCTGGTAGTTATGCAATAAAACATGAGGCATTGACAGCTCTGCCTGACAGGTATGTATATCACATAAACAATTTTGTTAGTTTAAAGGTCTTTGTGGGGCTCTAAAAATGACATAAAAGATCCCTTTCATCCCACCTAATTTGTTCATGAACTATAAGCATTCTGCCCTTACATACCCACCACTTGAGATATTTCATTTTGGTCAGAAAATCTTCACCTCTTGTAGTGCCAGCTCTGAATTCAAATTCTTTAAACAGTCATACTTGTTTTTACCTCAAGATCCACTCAATGAATTTACTCCAATTTAGTTTAGTTTTTAGCTATTACCAGTCTCCATTAATCTTTAAGTTCTGGTTGATCTTCTCAATGATATGTTTGCAATCTCATCGTAGAGTCTGTTCTCACCTTCTCCATCATGGTCTGGTTTGGCTCAGCCACCAAGCACGACATCCGGAGGCTGCAGCGAATCGTCCGATCAGCTGAGAAGGTTATTGGCTGCAACCTTCCCTCCATTGACGAACTGTACACTGCAAGGGCCAGGAAGCGAGCGGGCAAGATCATCTCTGACCCCTCTCACCCTGGCCACAAACTCTTTGAATCACTTCTCTCTGAAAGGCGACTCCAGACTGTCAAAGCTGCCACAGCCAGACATAAAAACAGCTTTTTTCCTTGAGTAGTAGCTCTACTCAATAACCAAAAATCTGTAGCCGCCTTTTGCTCCAGTATTTTATTTAATTCACATGTTTAATCGATAATGTTTTATTATTAATGTTTAATGTTTCATTCCTAACTGTCACTGTTCCCAACTGTCATGTTGTCATTTGCGGGCGGAGCACCAAGGCAAATTCCTTGTATGTGAATACTTGGCCAATAAACTTATGCATTCATTGATTCATTCATTCAATTTCAGTAATTTCTTGACACTTGACAGCATGATCCAAATTTTGTGATATTATTGGTCACTTTGTGGGGACTAAAAAATCATCTTGCATCTCGTTGCCTCTTTCTGGAATTTATTATATGCTTGTGCTGGTGTGGGTCTGAAACTTATGAATGTCTCAGCAAATTTTGGTTCCGTGAATTCAAAATCAATGCTGGTGGTGAGGATGCTTGAGACGTTTACACAATTGACCATTTGATGAATATTGCAGATTTTTTTTTCAAATAACCACACATGCAATGCCACCTAGTGGTCCCCAATTTAATATTTTTGCATCCATTGTCTGTCAAAGCTGAATTAACACTTCAGTGAAAAGATCCAAAATCCTTCCCCCTTCCTCCCACCCTACTGGGGCAATGTGTACTCACATGTGGCAATGCCTAGTTTTAGCCAGGGATCCATTACTAGCACCTACCTTACCCCAGCATATTTAAAGGTAAACCTCCATTTCATTATTCTTAGTTGTTAACAGTCCACCAGAGGGCAGACTGTTGACAGATTTCTGATGCGTGAAGCTGGTTTAACTCAATAGCCAGACATTGATTACATTTCTGCAGACAAAAGAGATACTAGATGCTGGAATCCTGACAATAAATGTAACTTGAACTTGAAATTGAAAATACAAAGTGCTGGAGGAACTCAAAGGGTCAGGCAGGTTCTGCGGAGGCTATGCTCAGATGACATTTTGGTGAAGAGTGGTGTGCCCAGGGATCGGTGCTGGGCCCAATGCTGTTTATGATTTATGTCAATGATTTGGATGAGATCATACAAGGCATGATTAGTAAGTATGTAGATGTGGTATCATAGTGAAGGCAGTTATCAAAAATTACAGCTAGCTAGGCAAGTGGGCTGAGAAATGCCTAATGCAGTTTAATGTACATGTGCCTGGTAGAGGGATCTGGGAGTACAGGTGCAGAGTTAACTGAAAGAGGCGTCACGTCTGTAAGGGACATAGATCATTGAACAGTACAGTACAGCATCGAGCCCGTGGTCCACTATATTTGTGCAAAGCAAGATGCTGTTAAATTAATCTCAACTGCTTCCAACACCATCTTTGGCAGTGCGTTCCAGGCCCCCATAACTCTGGAAAAAAAACCTGCCCTGCACATCTCCATTAAGCTTCCCCCTCTCACCTTATAGCTATGCCCTTTAGTGTTGGACATTTCCACTGTGGGGAAAAAGGTTCTGACTCTCCACCCTATCGATGTCTCTCATAATTTTATATACTTACATCAAGCCTCCCCTCAACCTCCTATGTTCCAGAAAAAAACCCAATCCAAGTCAACCAACCTCTCCCTGTAGCTGAAACTCTCTAATTCAGGCAGAATTTTGGTAAACCTCCTCTGCACCCTCTCCCAAGCATCCACATTTTTCCTGTCTTGGGGTGACCAGAAGTGCAGGAAATACTCCAAATGCAGCCTAACCAAAGTCCTATAGAGCTGTATCCTGGCTCTTATATTCAATGTCCCTAGCAATGACTGTAAGCATACTATACAACTTACATTGGCCATCATCAGTCAGGATATTGAATATAGAATTTGAGACATTATGTAACAGTTGTACAAGGTGGAAATGGACCCATCCTCTCACCAGCTGGTCCTGACCTCCCATCTACTTCATTGGAGACCTTTGAAATATATTTAATCAGATTTTATCTTGCGCATAATGTTATTCCCTTTATCCTGTCTCTGTACTTTGTGGATGGCTTGATTGAGATCATGTATAGTCTTTTCTTTGACTGGATAGCAAGCAATAGAAAGCTTTTCATTGTACCTTGGTAAACATAATAATAATCTAAACTAAAATTATCTAAGATGTTGGTAAGGCAGGGTAGGACTTTAATACTTTGAGTGCATGAGATCACGGATGATCTATAATTTTTTATTTTTTTTACGAAAAATTATTTAATCAATTATTTACAATAATATTTACAGTACAAATCTAAAGAAATTAAAACCCACCACCATAATACAAGACAAACAAATATACTAAATAAACTATTACACAACTATATTACAATCCTTATTGGGGGTGACTTCCACCCCACGCGGAGCCCAACGGTCCCGGAAATCCCCCAGGGTGCCCGTGGATAGTGCGTAGTCCCTCTCAAGTACCACCCGGGCGCGGACGTGACCGTGGTAAAGGGGCAGGCAGCCGGCTCGGGCAGAGCCCTCTTCTGCCTGGCGCCGTGACTCACGGATGGCCAGCTTGGCCTGGCCTAGGAGCAACCCAACCAGGACATCTTCGGCAAGGGTGATCATATTGAGGTGAATAAAATAATGACGGGAATAGGTACAGTCTTTTTCCCAGAGTAGGGGAATCAAGAAACAAAGGGCAGAGGTTTAAGGTGAGAGGGGAAAGATTTAATAAAAAGCTGAGGGGCAACTTTTGTCACTAACGTTGGTAGATTTAAGGAATGAGCTGCTCAAGGACACATATTGCTGGAGTAACTCAGCAGGTCAGGCAGCAACTCTGGCGTACATGGATCGGCGATATTTTGGGTCGAAGCTGTTTGTGTCCTTTTGTGCATCAACCAGCATCTGCAGTTTCTTGTTTCGACATTTTGAGCTGCTAGAGGATGTAGTTGAGGCAGATAGTACAAACAGCATTTAAAAGGCATATGGACAGGTACATGGATAGGAAAAGTTCAGAGGGATATGGGCCAAATGCAGGCAGATGGGACTAGCTTAAATCGGACATCTTGGTCAACATGGCATGTTTGGCTGAAGGACCCGTTTCCATGCTGTATGGATCTTTTGGAGTATTGCATACAATCTGGTCACCACATTACAGGAAAGACTTGGAGGCTATAGGGATAGGGCAGAGGAGGTTCACTAAAATGCTGTCTATATTTGAGAGTTTCCTTGCACATCCCAGTGACGTGTAAATTTGTAGGTTTAAGAAGGAACTGCAGATGCTGGAAAATCGAAGGTAGACAAAAATGCTGGAGAAACTCAGCAGGTGAGGCAGCATCTATGGAGCGAAGGAAATAGGCAACGTTTCGAGTCTGAAGAAGGGTCTTGACACGAAACGTTGCCTATTTCCTTAGCTCCATAGATGATGCCTTACCTGTTGAGTTTCTCCAGCATTTTTGTCTACCTTAAGTTTGTAGGTTAATTGGCTTCTGTAAATTGTCCCAAGTGTGGTAAGATAGAACTAGTGTGTAGGAAGGAACTGCAGATGCTGATTTACTCCAAAAATATTCACAAAATGCTGGAGTAACTCAGCGGGACAGGCAGCATATTGAACTAGTGCTGCCTGATCGCTGGTTGGCATGGCTGCTCTCTAGTGTTCAGATGGAGTGTTCAACATCACCACAGTCATTTCTGCCTGATTTTACCAAGGCTCGGAATGTTTCTATGAAAAAATGCTGTATCCCTAACCTAAACAAAGAATGCTTCCATTTCCAGATACATCGACTGGTGAGCTAACATTAATTTAGGCTGTTTAAATGCACATTCACATAAATACGTCAACAACCTGTCCACAACTATTTGGTCTCACTGCTTTCCTTGGCAATAGACTTGAATTCCAGAGGTGGGAATGACCAGGATCATGATCAGTTGCAGGGGTGATTAGCAAAGGAAAATATCAAATCAGCTTGTAAGAACCTAGAGGAATTGCAGCATCCCGATGGAGTCCAGCTCGTGGATGATCCTTCCCATTAGTGATGACATTTGCTGAAAATTACATTGTTCGAAAATAATAATCGCATTATTTTGGATGACATTTATTTCCAGATGAAATACAAAGTTGTGCTTGTTTCCTCACGTGGCTGAATCTCATCACCAATGCTCATTGTGTAGCTACTTTGTGAACAAACACCATTTGGATAAAAAGTTGTTAATGAGGACATATAAATGAACAATTCATTTAGGAACACAAGAACAAGAAAAGGTCACTCAACACTTAACTTCTATCCTCGCTGGACCTTTTCATTTCTAACCATCTACCCTCCTTAGACCTTTTCACTTCTAACTCCCCTTAGACTCCTCTGGACGGCATTCTGCCCTCTTTACATCTTTTCATTTCTAACTGCCGGCGGGATGTCAACCATCTTAAATTTTCTACTCCTCTCACCTACTCTGACATCACCCCCTCCGAACGTACAGCCCTCCACTCACTTTGCAACAATCCAAAAATTATCATCGAACCTGCTGAAAAGGGCGGTGCCTTGGTAGTCTGGCGGGCTAAACTCTACCAGACTGAGCCCACCTCCTCTTGGATATCTCCTCCTACTTACCCGTGGACCATGAACCCACAGATGAGCACCAGATCATTATCTCTCAGACCAACTCTGATATCACTTCCAGCTGTCTGCCCACCACAGCCTCCAACCTTATCATTACCCGGCTCCGCACGGCTCGGTTTTATCTTCTCCCCAAAATCCAAAAGCAAAACTGCCGTGGCAGACCCATTATTTCTGCAAGCTCTTGCCCCACTGAAATCATTTCCATATACCTGGATTCCATCCTATTCCCCTGGTCAAATCCCTTCCCACCTATGTCCAAGACACCTGCCATGCCCTTCAACTCTTCAATGACTTTCGGTTTCTCTCATCTTTACTCTCATAATGACTTCCCATTCTCTCATCTTTACTATGGCCGTTCAGTCGTTCTACACCTCCATCCCACACCAGGAAGGCCTTAAAGCACTCTGCTTCTTCCTCGACCGCAGACCCAGCCAATTTCCCTCCACGAACACTCTCCTCCACCTAGCTGGTCTTCACACTTAACAACTTCTCCTTTCACTCCTCCCACTTCCTCCAAACAAAGGCTTAGTGCTGGGCACTCGCATGGGCCCCTGCTATGCCTGCCTCTTTGTAGGGTACATTGAATAATTCCTGTTTCAAGTGTACACTGGCTCTATCCCCAAACTCGATCTCCACTACATTGACAACTGCATCGGGGCTACCTCCTGTACCCATTCAGAACTCATGGACTTTAATTTCAATACTAACTTCCACCCTGCACTCACTAAATTCACTTGCACCATCTCCGACACCTCCCTCCACTTTCTTGATCTCATCGTCTCCAATGCAGGAGATAGACTATCGACTGACGTCTATTACAAACCTACTGACTCCCACAATTATCTGGACTGGACTTCTTCCCACCCTGCTTCCTGTGAAGACTATCCCCTACTCCCAATTCCCCCATCTCCGCCGCACCTGCTCCCAAGATGAGGTGTTCCATACCAGCACATTAGAGCTATCTTCATTCTTTAGGGAATGGGGGTTTCCCTCTTCTATCACAGATGAAGCCCTCATACGTTTATTCTCTGTATCCTGTAGTTCTGCTCTTTCTCCCCTCAGTCGCAACAAGGGCAAAGTCCCCTTAGTCATTACTTTTCACACCATCAGCCATCGCATGCAACACATCATCCTCCAACATCTTTGCCACCTCCAATGGGATCCCACCACTAGTACCATCTTCCCATCCTCACCCCTTTCTGCTTTCCGCAGAGACCGTTCCCGCCGCAACTCCCTGGTTCACTCATCCCTTCCCACCAAAACTACCCCCTCCCCAGGAACGTTTTTTGCAACCGCAGGAGATGCAACACCTGTCCTTATTCCTCCGCACTCGACTCCATCCAGGGATTGTGACAGTCCTTTGAGATGAGGCAGAGGTTCACTTGCAACTCCTTCAAAACAAAGATATTCTAACCATTCTGGGCTTGAGCTTGTCACCTGAAGGGATTGCTAAAAACGAAAGCACTCATTAAATTTACTGAATTTTATACAGTTCCAAGTAAATATGGAATAGTCAATGCCACTCTGCAGTTAATGTTATGAAGTGGTGTCACTGAACAAAGCCATTCACTTCTAGAATGATCTTAGTAGGAGATTAAATTTATGCTTTAAATGTTGTCTTCACTGTCGCAGTTTCTCCCGCCACCCCATGCGCTGTTTTTTCCCATAATGGAAAGCGCAGTGGCAGTAGAGCTGCTTCCTTACGGTATCAGAGACACGGTTTCAATCCTCACTACCTGGCTATGGGCGCTGTCTGTATGGGGTTTGCACGTTCTCCCTGTGACCGCGTGGGTTTTTTCCAGGTGTGCCCTTTTCCTCCCACATCCCAAAAATGTGCAGGTTTGTAGGTTAATTGGCTTCAGTAAATTTCTCCTAGTGTGTAGGATGCAAAACTGGGATTACACAGAATAGTAATGATCGATGGTCAGCATGGACTTAGTGGGACCAAGGTCATAAGATCATAAATGATAGGCATAGAATTATGCCATTCTGCCCATCAAGTCTACTCCACTATTAAATAATATCTTATCTACTGTATCTCTCCCTCCTAACCCAATTCTCCTGCTTTCTCGCCAGAACCACTCACACCTGTACTAATCAAAAATCTATCTATCTCCACCTTAAAAAATATCCACCTGGCTTCTACAGCCTTCTGGGGCAAAGAATTCCACAGATTCACCACCCTCTGATTAAATAAAATTGTCCTCATGTCTTTACTAAAAGAATGTCCTTTTATTCTGAGGTTATGGCCTCTAGTCCTAGACTCTCCACATCCACTCTACCCAAGTCTTTCACTATTCTGTATGTTTCAATGAGGTCCCCCTTCATTCTTCTAAACCCTAAAGGGCCTGTTTCCACGCTGTATCTCTAAACTAAAAACTACGTAATTGTCCCTAGAGCTTTTACAGTAATTTGAATGATTTAACTACCTGACATATGGACCTCACTTACATTAATATTCTAAAAATATATCTAAAATCCCCCCACAGAATAATAATTAAGCCTGATTAAGAGCACAACATTCCAATTCAATTAATCAGATCTTCCATCATGGTGCAGCTTTATTTTGGGCTTTATCTGACATTTGGTGTACCAGTTTTATGGTGGGACTGCCTAGAATACTGCCAAAATGAGACCACTGCCATGGACTTTCTTTGAACATCACCCTTTGTAATGCTCAAAGCAAATGCTGGATATTGAATTATATTAGCAAAAGTCCTATGTTTGAATAGGATTTATTTTGGGAAGCTGGTGCCCGTTTGTCTTTAAGTCAATCAATCAGAAGCCTGCTCAGAAAACACCACACGCATTCGGCAGCAAAACCTACAGGACTCACTGATACCTCTAACATGTGAATAGTTAGGAAAAAAATTATTGGGGATATTTGGCAGTTCTTAAGAACATTAAACAAACCTGGGTAAGGCTATAGAGAATACTGTTCTGGCTCTACATGTTTCTTATGGCTGCTTTTAATGTAATAAGGGGGAAGAGCTGTGGAGTATTCCCCTGGGTGAGTTTGCCATACAGTTATGTACAGCTGAGCTGGCTCTCTGATTCAGTTAGCTTTGTTACTTTCTTATAGCCCTGTAAATAATCTTCTATCAAATGCGAATGGATAATGGTGGAACAGCAATGGCAGGAATTTCTGGGAATAATCCAGAATATGCAGGATCATTTCATTCCAAAGAGCAGGAAAGATTCTAAGGGGAGTAAGAAGTAACCGTGGCTGACAAGCGAAGTCAAGGACTGTACAAAACTAAAAGAGAAGATGTATAACATAGCAAAGATGAGCGGGAAGCCAGAGGATAGGGAATCGTTTAAAGAACAGAAGGTAACAAAAAAGACAATACGAGGAGAAAAGATGAAGTACGAAGGTAAGCTAGCCAAGAATATAAAGGAGGATAGTAAAAGCTTCAGTAGGTATGTGAAAAGGAAACAATTAGGTAAGACAAATGTGGGTCCCTTGAAGACAGAAACAGGTGAATTTATTAGGGGGAAACAAGGAAATGGCAGACGAGTTGAACAGGTTCTTTGGTTCTGTCTTCACTAAGGAAGACACATCCAATCTCCCAGATGTACTAGGGGACAGAGGATCTAGAGTGACAGAGGAACTGAAGGAAATTCACATTTGTCAGGAAATGGTGTTGGGTAGAGTGATGGGACTGAAGGTTGATATATCTCCAGGTCCTAATGGTCTGCATCCTAGGGTACCCAAGGAGGTGGCTCTAGAAATCGTGGACACATTGGTGATCATTTTCCAATGCTCTTTCGCACTGGATCAGTTCCTTTGGATTGGAGGATAGCTTATGTTATCCCATTTTTAAGAAAAGAGGGAGAGAGAAACCAGGGAATTATAGACGAGTTAGCCTGACATCGGTGGTGGGGAAGATGCTGGAGTCAATTATTAAAGTTGTAATAGCAGTGTGTTTGGATAGCAGTAACAGGATCAGTCCAATTCACTGGATGCATTTAAGAGGGAGTTAGATAGAGCTCAGGGCTAGCGGAATCAAGACATACGGGGAGAAAGCAGGAATGGGGTACTGATTGTGGATGATCAGCCATGATCACATTGAATGGCGGTGCTGGCTCGAAGGGTCGGATGGCCTACTCCCTCACCTATTTTCTATGTATCTATGTATCTTTCCAATTTCCCTTTGAATTTTAGTAACAGATTGTTTTCTCAACAGACCGTACGCTCATGGTACAGCATTAAGAAAAAACATGCACATTTTTCTTGCTCTCCAGCCTTCCTCCCACTGGAGTTAGCTTTTTTAAATTTACTCTATTCTACCATAGCTTGGAAATAAAATGTTATGGCATTGATAGAGCTAACATTAAAGCACTGTGAAGATAGTTGTCTAGTTGTTACTTTGGTATGCTACAAGTGTTTATCTTGACCTGATTTCTAATCAGGTCAAGTGAAAACACAGGTTGGATATAAGTTATAAGCAAACAAAATGCAAGTACAATTTCCAAGAGGGGATGAAAGGAAGGAACGGCAAGGTCAGATTGTAGGGTCTGTATGTACAGATGAGGCCTGGTTTGAAAAGCTGGATTTTCAGAAACTGTTTATTTTCATACAACAGCAATTAGCATTTCACAAAATTTGTGCTTTTGAAAATGGTACTTGAAAAGCAATTGGTGATAGTTAACACTGCTAGTCACATAATATCAGCTTCAGCAGACTATACCTAGCAGCTGTGAGTGGAATTAATATACAATAAGGTTAATTTAGAAAATAATACATTCAAATTATTACAATTAAAAATAGTAAACACATACTCAAATTAAAACTTAGCAGTTTTTGTCATTTTCATTTACTTGAAGCATATTTGTCATACCAGAGAGCATCACACAACCAACTCAGTCTGCAGGGGAATGATCCGGGTCTGTGTCAGTATCATTGTCGCAATAAGTAATATCAATTTCTGAAAACAAAAAGGGAGAAACAGTAAGATGTCCCCATGGTTACACTGCAAGTATGCAAATAGCTTGGTTATAATATTCTATAGCAAGACATAATCACCGGGTTGTGGATATGATGAACACCGACTCGAGAATAGTTGGATGCTGATGGAAAGTGAGCCGGCTGAATGTGTGTGAGAGGAGAAAGAAAGGGGAGCAGCAGCAGCAAAACAATGGGGTGGGGGGAAAAGAGCAATTTTCTATCCAGGACCAGGGAGGGCAGCCGTTGTTATACAACGAATGGAGAGCAGATAGATAAGGAAAAAGGTAATTTGGAGAAACACCACACATTTCTGAGCATGCTTGCAAAATTAATTCCATAATTTTCACTCTCACCATCTGGTTTGTGGTTTGGCTGGGAATTCAAGTAGGTGGCAATGTTTATTTCAGTTATATGCAATTCAAAATGGACTCTTCCCAAGAGTAAAACACCATAACAACTATTTCTGGGTTGTTTTCCACAAATAAACACATTTTTAACTGGTCCTCAATGATATTGATTACAGTCACCTTATTGATCTTATTGAAATATAATATTGATGTTTTTACTGAACTGCAATGTGGGGAAGCCTTGCCCTCTTATGACTGCAATGGTTTAAGAAGATGGCTTTTCACCATGCTCTCAAGTGCTATTAGGGAATGGCAATATATTCTGCCTTGTCGTCACACAAAAGCATAAAAAGATATCCTACTGCTCATCCAATGTTGTCCCCTAGTGCCTGGGAAGAAGCTTAGACCTGTGCACAATTAATCAGTAATCATCCCTGTAGACTGCTGAATGTCAGTTTTATAATCGCTAAACAAACAAAATCCCATGCTCCTCTCTTAGATTTGTATTTGAGAATGATGACAACGCAGTCAAATGCCATTTTCATCACATCAATCTTTATATTTCCTGATGTACTGATAAAGAAAAATCTCCACAATCATCCTTGATGGCATTGACACCATTATCTGATGAGATTATCAAGACGGAAATTTGTAGGGTGATCAAATTACAATCCCTTCTGCAAAAACCTGTTTATTTTATCTGGATGTATCGCAATGCGAGTACAATGAGTATTTATTTCTATTAATCATAAAATATCCTTCGGCATTGAATTTTGCAACTTTAACCAACACAAACCAACCCAGAAACCTACTTGGAAAAAGTATGTTTTACATGGAATCTCTATGAATGTTTCTGTGCAGAAATTCTTCTTTCATTTTAGCTTTAATAACTTAACTTATGCTAGACCAAGTGCAGACCCGTTGGGCACACTAACTACCCCCCGCACACATGCTAACTACCCCCCTTGATATTATATTAATGTTATTACTTTGCTCCTTTTACCCCATAACCGCCCTATCCACTGACGCATAGCCCCCAACTCGCAGGTCCTTCTAGAGAGGGGGGGGGGTAGAGAGTGAGGGCAGAGAGAGAATGGGGAGAAACAGAGAGAGAAGGGCAAGAGACAGAGGGAGAGGGGGGTGGAGGGGAGGAGGGAGAGGGTGGCTGGGGGAGGAGGGGAGAGACAGATGGGAGAAGAGAGAGAGGGGAGAGAGAGGGGGGCTGAGAGGGGGGGGAGGGAAGGGGGTAGGGGAGGGGTGGAGGTGAGGGGGAAGGGATTTAATGGAGGAGGGGGAACTTTGTGGGGGAGGGCAGCGGGTGGGGGAGAGGAAGGGGGAGAGAGAGAGAGGAAGGGGAGAGAGAGAGGGGGAGAGAGAGAGGAAGGAGGGAGAGAGAGAGGGGGAGAGAGAGAGAGAGAGGGAGAGAGAGAGGGGGAGAGGGGGAGAAAGGGGAGAGAGAGAGAGAGAGAAGGGGAGAGAGAGAGAGAGAGAGGGGGTGGGGTGGCAGCTCGCGGGTGCGTGAGCGAGCCCAGAGTGATCTGAGGACCAAAGATCCAATAGCGAGCTCTAGGTTCTTTGCTGAGGACTGCCAAAAGCAGTGGAGATCCAGCCGATCGTGGCTTCCGCCAGTGTTACAGAGGATCGGGTCGTGGACATGGACACAGAGAAGAGGTCGTCCCCTGTGATGGGTAGAGAGGAGAGGGGAGAAAGGGAGGGAGGAGAGGGGATGAGGTGAGAAGAGGAGGGGGTGGGGAGCCAGGCGAGTGAGTGGGTTGCAAAAAGCAGAGACAGACAGAACCGGCTTGACTCTCTGGAAACCTGCGGCTGAGTGGGCGGGGCTTCACAAGCTGCGTGGGCAGCAAGGAGAAAGCTCTTCAGTGCGTGAGTGCTGCTGACCTCGCGATCTGCAGAACCAAAGATCCTATAACAGAGCGGAGCTGTAGGATCTTTGCTGCAGAACTTTCTCGTTCTTTCTGAGTCTTTAGAAGAACGGGGGGGGTGGGTGGGCTAACATACCTCGTGGAAAACTGCGCATGCGCATTGACAGCAGCTGCATTAATCCAGAGCGGCGGAGTGGGCATGAGAAAGGCATTGTGAGGTCAGCAGCTGGGCAGCCTTTATACTTGTCAGTTTGGTGATAAATTTTAGTAATTATCTCGGGAAATAATTGACCAAATTTATAGAGGAGTGGATGTTTGAAATCATAAGGCAAATTTCTACCAGAAGATGTAAACATGTCACTGTTATTGTAATGTCAGCAGCTGGGCAGCGGTCAGTTTTTTAAAAAAAGGTCAGCTTGGTCAACAATTTTAATAAAAAAGTCTGGAAAAGAATGTACCAAATGTACAGAGGAGTGGATTTCTAAAATCTCTACTGAAATATGTAAAAATATCCCCGTTTCGGCGTCTGGTTTTCGAGGAGATACGTTTCAAAGGCAAAATCACACACACACACGCGCACAAGCGCACACACACGCACAAACCCACACGCACGCACATACACACACACACACTCACACACACACTCACACACAGTTTTAAAAGTATATAGATATATAGATTCTACTGATCGATCCCAATTGCTTGAAAATGGTCAATCCATGGAATGACAGTGATGATTGTATTTAATTTTTAGTAATTTAACATGATTTTGGAATTGGGTGTGCTAAAATTATTACTGTTTCTAATTTAGTTGCATTCTGAGACCAAAGGTTGACTATTTTTGCTTGTAATTAATTGAAAACATATTTTTTGCAAATGCATTGTAACCCTAAACTAAAAAAAAACCAACCCCCTGTGATCCACCCCTGTGTTTGTTACCTGTTACTAAGGACGCCTCCTTCCCTTGGTTTGCTTGGTTATAAAACCTATCTAAACAATGGGACAATCACAAAGGTTTAGTATTTCTTGCACTTAAGACTATTAAAAACTTTGGGATGTGCAAACCGGTGAGGAGGTGGTCAGAGAATAATAATTTTTGGAGGCAAATCCAGAAGGGAGGCATTATTTTAAAACTAGAGCTAAAGTTAGCTTGGCAATCAATTTCTTCAGAAAAGGTTTTAAGAATGCAGTACTGTAGAAATTATACAATGAAAATGAAAAATTGTCATAGCTAGCAAATGGAGATAAAATGTTGGAGCACTCTTATCCAGGGTGGATACACTGGATATATCCATAAAATGCCTGTGATTAAATGGACAGGGATCTGATGTGATGAATGTAAACTTCACAACAGTGTACATCCCAATTTGTATCTTATATGCACTCCTGCATAGTATAAGACTTGTATTTGACTGGAAGCCTGTGACTCGTGGTGTACCTCAGGGTTCAGGGTTGGGCCTATAGCTGTTTGTCAGCCATATCATTGATTTGGATGAGAACATACATGGCATGCTTAGCAAGTATGCAGATGACATTAAAGTGTGTTGTATTGTACATAGTGAAGATGGTTGTCAAAGATTACATTACAATCTTGATCAGTTGGTCTTCTCACCTGGTATTTTACTGCCAGTTTCCTCTACATGTGATTGGAATTTAATATATTCATCTTGCGGTGGACTAAAAAAATCTTCAACAGCCTGTGGAATATAAAGCATAACATTTAATGAAAATTATAGGATGCAGCAAGATATACTGAACTGTATCTAAAATTATCCAGACAAAGGAGTGCTTTACAGAATTATTTGACTTGGAAGCAAAGATTTTACAATTAGGGTTTTCATTTATGATGTTCTGCTGCTTAGAAAAATACCTCCCTGAAAAAAAAGGAGATCAATTAGGTTTGATTTTAAAATGAGCCAAATATGGGAATTTAGCCCAGCTGCACCCTGCCTTCCTCCATCTGTGACTCGGCGTAGAGCACCTGCCTTCCATCCCCTTCCATCCTACTCCAAATTGAAATCAATATGTACTGCTCCTTCTGAATAGAATCACAGGAGGCGGCTGTAGCTTCATTATGCCAGAAATGGCTCTTTGAAAAAGTGTTAATAGTGTGCCAATGCGTCGTGTTCCAATTTGTGATGTTCTAATTATTCCCCAGTGGTTTATTTTAGTTTTATAGACACAGCATGGAGTCCTGCCGAACAATAATCACTGGTGCACTAGTTCTATGTTATCCTACACACTAGGGGCAATGTACAGAAGCCAATTAACCACCAAACCAGGAAGTCTTTGGAATGTGGCATGAAACCGGAGCACCTGGAGAAAACCCACATGGTCACTGGGAGAACGTACAAACTCTGTACAGATAGCACCTATAGTCAGGATCGAACCCAGGTCTCTCGAGTAGTATGGCTGCAACTCTACGCTGCACCACTGAACTGCCCATTTGAATCCATAAATCCATATGAAATTCACTTAGAAAATTACAATATAACCTGCTGCTAAGAGTCTTTTAAGCAGGACAATCTAGATTTTAGCAAATCATTGTATACTTACCTCCATCGCTTTTGCAATGAATTTTATATCCTCTGTTTGGAGGCAGTGGGGACAGATAACGCTTAGTTACTCTATCAAAATCCTCAACTGTTAACATGGTCCCCTTGAGGATATAGATTCAACAAGAGATTACAAAAGGGTTCAGAAAGTCAACCCATCAAACAAATTGACAACAAAACAAAGTGCTGGAGGAATTCTGAGTCAGGCAGCATCTGTGGAGGGAAATGGATAGATGATGTTTTGGGTTGGGGGCCTTCTTTAGACTGATTAGACTATCAAACAAATTAACAAACCGTATATACAAATCCCAGTTGGTGTATCAGGTAAAACACTAAGACAGGAAAGAAAATTAATTGCAACTCAAACTCTAGGTTTATTTATGCCTCAATAATCTCTTGGAATGTATGCATTGTAAATACATCAAGTGTTTTGGGGCATTCCTATGTCAGATTTGTTATTTTCAGTGACAAAAATTTACTCTGCCTCAACATTTCATCTACTCTTTAAAACGGCATATCGGATTGTATTTTACTATTTCCAAAACCAGCTAAACCTGCAATCTGAGCGATGGTCAGTGAAGTGCTACATTGTACAACTGTACACGATTGGCTCACACTTCATTCATTTAAACTATTTCCCTTACCAATCAAAAAATGTAAGTTCAAGAAGGATGTTTGCTCAAGGCTCAGTTTTTGCTGAAATTTTACTGAATATATCCTGCATTGCTGTTAACTGTCCAAATACATCATTTTGAAATGAAAGCTAACTCTGACATAGTGGCACATTTTGATTAATATCATATCAAACAGTTGAACTCCAAACACTTGCTGTAGCTGAAACCAAAATAAAAATGCTTCCTGCTTTCAAGCACAATAATGGGCAACTTGCAAGTATCCTTTTTATGTTATCTCACCTCTACATCCTGGGGCTTGGGCAATTCCTGCATTCCAAAGCAAAAGTCTTCACTCATCTGCTGTGAGCCTTCAAGCTCTATCAGGCTTGGTATATTCTCCCACTGCTGTGAATCAAGGCAGTCTGGAGGTGGTGCCGGCAATCCTTCATTAATATCAAAACACAGCAAGTTGTCTTCCTCATTTCCTTCACTGTTCTGTGGCTGCTGTTGCTGTTGCTGTTGCTGTTGCTGTTGCCCCACTTCAGTTGGCTCTAATCCTGCATATTGCCCTGCTGATTCCTGGAGGTTTACAAGCAGTTGGCTATTTGCATCAATGTCTGCATGTGTTTCGTCCAGCGGTGGCCTTTTCATATTTAAAATCAGTTCCATGTTGTCATTGTTGGTGTAGATCAATGGCTTCTCTGCGATAGCACTGTGTGATTCAGATGGCAGCTGGTCTATTCCATTGGTCTCCAAAAGGTCCAGTAAGTTCTCATTCACTTGTGGAAAATTGTCATTCGTTTGTGGCTTCCCAATGTCTACCAGGCTTTGTCCCTCAGTACTTGTGAAACCTCGCTGGTCAATGTGCACTGCCTCTTCAGTGTGTACGAAGCTGGGTACCTCAGGCCATATAGGGATTGGGGTGTCAATATCTATCAGGCCAGGTTCCTCAGTATAACTTGGCACATTCTGTTCTGGTTGTGGCTCTTCACACCGAATCAGTGACTTTTCTGGAAAGGTAGGTGCAGTCTTGTCTAGATAAAACACAATTGATATAGTCATGAAATTAAATGTAGGCATTTTTAATTTAGTTGTTTTCCCTATGGTGCTATAGAACCTTTGGATACTTGCCGTCCATCTACTTATCTGCTTACTGTTATATTAAATTGAGTGCCATTCTCTGGCCATAGAAATGCACTGTACCAAAATAATTATAGGTTTGGTCTCATTCCTGACCTTTTAACAGAGTCCTGAAAATGTTGCCTGTTTTATTTTGATTCTATTCCTTTTTGAAATGTACAACTAAATTTATTGATAGCACTCTTGTATGCAAAGCATTCCTGATCATATCTACTTGTGTTTACATTCTCCTAGTGTTCCCTCTAGTTTTGTTTATTCACACCACAGTGCACCACTTCTGTGCTGACCTTTTTGCCCATTTACACTAAATCCCATTAGCCTCCAGTTTGACCCTCTCCTTCTGTGCCTTGCCTATATGCATCCATCTAAATGCCTCTAAATACCAGCTGGCAGGATTACATGAATATCTTTAAACTCTTCCTACTCCAATCTGAGGGTTCCGCCTGCTTTAAGAAGAGTACGATTATTCCAGTGCCAAAGAAAAACAAGGTTGTGTGTTTAAATAACTACCATGTGTTGGTTCTGACATCCATCATTATAAAGTGCTTCGAGAGACTGGTCATGGCTCACATCAACTACAACCTCCCAGGCAGCCAAAATCCACTCATGTACCGCCGAAACATACCCAAACCAGATATAATTTCTATGGTCCTACATACATTCCTGGAACAACAGGCTAGCAAGAACACCTGCGTTTATTGATTATATCCTTTCCTTCAGCATTATAATTGCAATCAAACTCCAGGATCTAAGACTCAGTATTCCCCTCTGCAACAGGATCCTGGCCCATAAACATGGCCATCAGTAAGGATAGGAAACAAACATCTACCCCAATAATCTTCAACACAGGTGCCCTATGAGGCTGCATTCTCAGTCCCTTGCTATACTCCCTATGCACTAACAATTGTGCAGCTAAATTTTACTCTAACTCCATTTACAAGTTTGCAGATGACACCATCGTAGTTGGCCAGATCTCAAACAATGACTATACTGAGTACAGGAAGGAAGCATGGTGTCAAGCCAAATACCTCTCTGTCAATGTCAGCAAAATGAAGGAGATGGTTATCGGCTTCAAGAAGTGGGATGCAGCACATGCCAGATAGTGCTGAAATGGATATGGATATGGACAGGAGTCATACAGCATGCAAACAGGCTCTTCAGCCCACCTTGCCCATGCTGACCAAGATACCCCATCTAAACTAGTCTCACATGCCTGCATTTGGCCTGTATCCTTCTAAACCTATTCCTTTCCATGTACCTGTCCATATGTCTTTTAAATCTACCTACCACAATTACCTCCTCTGGCAGCCCGTTCTATATACCCATCACCCTTTCTGTGAGAAAGTTGCCCCTCAGGTCCCTATTAAATCTTTCCACTCTCGCCTTAAACCTATGTCCGTGGTGATGAAGTACTTTGAGAGGTTGGTTATGCCAACTCCTACCGCAACAAGAACCTGGACTCACTACAATTTGCCTACCGCCACAACACCCACTATTATTGTTTGTAAAAGACAGACACAAAATGCTGCAGTAACTTAGTGGTCAGGCAACATCTCTGGAGAAAATGGATAGGTGATGTTTCAGGTCGGGACATTATGGTGTTTACGGAGGACTATGTTTACATATCTGTTGTGCTGCTGCAAGTAAGAATTTAATTGTTCCATTTCAGAACATATGTGAAAAACACACTTGACAAAGCTTCACAAAGAACAAAATACTTATAAACTGTTCATGAGCTAAAATGTATAGCCACAGAACAATCTTTATTACTTCGCTTGTAAACTATGATAAATTATGAGAAGACAAAAGCCTTGAAAAATCTAATTGGTTGGAGTGTTATTCTCTATATTAAAAAAAGTAGATTGATAGTCATGCTAAATTTCCACTGGATTCATTATTTTTATTTTTTATATTATGATTTCTTCTATGTTTTGAGGCTCTGGTCCGGAAAAGGAAACATTTAAGGCACAAGCAATGGAATCAAGTGAATCCCTTGAGGATGCTTTAGGAGTACGCTTAAGAGGGAAATAAGGATGGCAATAAAGAGTACGTGAGATAGCTCTGCCAGATAGGGCAAAGGAGAATCCAAAAAGATTCTGCAAGAATATCAAGAGCAAAAAAATAATTAGGGGGAAAATAGAATCCACTAAAGATCAACAAGATTGTCTATGTGTGGAAGCACAGGTGCCGAGTGAGGTGTGAAATGAATATTCCTTGTTTGATTTTACTATCAAGAAAAGCATAGTTGCTAGGGAACTTGGGGATGTTAGAAGTGATGTATTGAGGAGAGTCCACATTAGAGAAGAGGAGATGCTGGAGGTCTTAAATCACATGAAGGTAGATAAATCCCTGATCATTCTGGGATATTGTAGGAAATGAGGGAAGAAATGTTACAGATATTTGCATCATTGATAGCCATGGATGAGGTGCCAGAAAACTGCAGTGTGCTAATTTATGTCTTTATTTAATAAAGGCTGCGGGAAAAATCCTGGGAACTACAGACTATTGAGCCTTTTATCACTGGTAAATTATTGGAGGAAATTTGAGGAACAGGATCTATATGCTTTTGGAAAGGCAAGAACTAATTAGAGATAATCGACATTGCTTTGTGTCTCAATAATTTTAATTTTGAAAATGGTGACCTAAAAGATTACTGAGGGCAGTGCGGTAGATATTGACTACATGTGTTTTAGCAACACCTTAGACAAGTTGCTGCATTGTAGGGTGGTCTGGAAGGTTTGGATCACATGGCATCCAGTGTGAGCTAGCCACTTAGAAACAAAATTAGCTTGTAGGAGTCAGATGGTGGTGGTAGAGGGTTGTTTTTTAATCTGGAGCCCTGTAGCACCACAAGAATCGATGCTGTGTTCAGTGTTGTTCATTATTTACATCAACCATTTGCATATTGATGTTGGTGGCATGGTTGGAAGGCTGAAGAAGGTTTTCTACGATTACAATGGGTGTCTTGAACAAATCTGCCAGTGGGCCAAGGAATGGCAGATGAAGATTAATTCAGAGATGTTGCAAGACGGTAAATGGTAGAACCATGCAGAATGTTTTAGAACAGAAGCCTAAAAGGGTCCAAGTATATTGTTCGCTGAAAGTGGTGACACAGGTGGACAGAGTGGTAAAGAAGGTGTTTTGCCTGCTTTCCCTCATTGATTGGGATATTGAGTGCTGGAGTTGTGTCATTATGTGATAGATGGTGGTGACCCTAAATTTGGAGTACTGTGTATAGTTCTGGTTGTCCTGCTATAAGAAGGGTGTAGGTAAACTGGAAAGGGTGTAACAAAGATGTATGGTAATGTTTTCTGGTCTGGAGAGTTTGAGCTACAAAAAGCTGCAGGATAAGCTGGGTCACTTTTTCTCACTGCAGAGTAGGAGTTTGAGGTGTGACTTTATAGAGGTATCTCAAATCATGATAGGCGTAGAAAAGGTGAATAGCAGTCTTTTTCCCTGGGTAGGAAAGTCAAAAACTAGAGGGCATTGGTTAAAGATAAGAGGGGATACATTTTCATACAGAGAAAGATGCACATATCGAACGAGTTGCCGGATCGGGGGAGGTGAGAACAATTACAATATTTATAGAACACTTGGACAGGTATATGGGTAAGAAAGATATGGACAGATATGGGCTAGGCACAGGCAAGCAGGATTAGTTTGCTTGGTTGATATGGATGAATTGGGCTGAATAGCTTGTTTCTGTGTTGTATAGACTCTTTTCACTTGTTTTACGAGTTTTCTTCAGCTACAAAGGAATATAAATAGATTTACAGATGTTTGACAGTTATACTATAGCAAAAGGGGAAATGCCCATTATTAAGTGAAGTGGAAAACACCATTTGAAAAATAAATAAATCATTCTTTGGACTTTGGATTCTGCCTGATGTGAATGCATCAAAAAAACGTTGGTGTTTAAACATTCAATTTGTTTTATTGCTTGAAAGTACCACATACTTTGGTGTTTAAACATACTTTGGTGTCTATTTATTTATTTATTTATTTATTTATTTTTTCTGAACAAGTAAAGACATAAATAGGAATAAATAACAACCAGAAAATCGAAATAGTCAAACAATTGGACATTCCAGGCAATATTTGCAAAGCAATGACAAGCATAAAGCAAAATTTAAATGTCCAACACTTTTTCTTTACAAGCTCGAAAAGGAGTGAGAAGAAGAATAACTTGTTTAATCTCACCCCTTCTCCCGAAACCCTTCCTTCCATATTTAATAATTAATTAATTAATTAAAAATAATTATCACCACTATTAATACCATTGCTTATAATAATAATAATAATAATGATAATGTATCAATAGTAATGTAATATGTGACATAATATACAATATATAATCTACAATAGCTAATTATTCATTTGAGATACAATTTAACCGTAGACGTACCCCAGACAATTTTTAGAGATGCATACAGACATATATATACACACAACTGATAAACACATACAAGTAATATGTATGAAGTAACCAAAAAACATAAATAACATAACAAACATAAATAATAAATAAAACAAATAAATAAACATTCAATTTGTTCTATTGATGAGATCCATCTTCTAACCATACCTGCGTCCAGAATTAAATTTGGAAGCTCTTCCATTACAGCTTCTTCATTCTCCTCATATATTGGTGCTGCAACAATGCTTGGATCATGAGCACTGGAGAAGGATGTTATGTCTTCCAATCTGGTTGGCTCAAATTGTGTCTGGTGGGCTGTGGAAAGGGTTGAAAGCAAAAATCAATATGAAGCTAGAATAACTGCCAAATCTCAAACTTAAAAGGAAAAACAATGAAACATAACTTGGTATTTTTTAAATATATAAACATTGCTTGGTCAGTTAGACAGAATAAGTGATCTAGAAATTTGATAATGTAACCACTGGGAACTTGTGAAACTAATGAATCTTAAAATAATCAGAAAACAGTTTGCCCAATTAGAAAGTTTTAATAGGAGTACGTGGTAGCCAAAAATACTCGTGCACTCACTCAACAACAAAACTTGTAGAAGAAAAAACGACTTTTTTTAGATGAGTTGTGATTAAATTTAAAAAAATGCTCTTTACAAATAATCTCGCAGATTATTTCACAGCCCTTATTTGTACATTATAACAGGCAATGGAGAATTTAATTTCCTGAGAGGAGTCATCAGGCTTTTCCACAGACATTGCCAAAGAGATATTTCTTGTTAGGGACAATAATTAACCAAGGACTAAAATGACTCATTCTTTTACTTTAAAAGGGTTTTGCCTTTAATTAAAGGATTGATTAAAATGATGAATCAACTTTCTGCTCCTTGCAAAAATGCAGAGTAATTCCTTCTGTACAGCCTGGACTAATGACTGTAAAAGGCTAATTTTGCTTGTCAAGTATCGAAATTGATCTAGGAACATTTTTTCTTACATTGCCAGAATCCAAATTCACCTTGAAAGATTGAAACTTTGACACAAACAGCACGCAAGACAGTCAAGTGAAACTTGATATCAGAAGGTAAGACATTAATTAGCTAAGTACTGGATTTGCCTTAGAGGCACACAAGAGCTTACCTTTGTAGCACTCAGGAGAGATAGGAATTCAGAAAGTCAGTGGGATGGACCTTACCTTCTATTGCACAACAGAAGACAAAAGATGGAACTGCTTTTCTGGCACACAGAGAAGACGACATTGAAGCAAACAACAAAAATAGGAAATAGACACAAAAAGCTGAAGTAATTCAGGAGGTCAGGCAGCATCTCTGGAGAAAAAGAATAGGTCGAGTCCCTTCTTCAGACTGAGAGTCAGGAGAAAGGGAAACGAGAGATATAGATGGTGATAGAGAGGGATATAGGACAAATGAATGAAAGATATGCAAAAAAGTAATGATGCTCATGGATAGGTGGAGCCCGCAATAGTCCTTGTTGATTGTGGGCTAGGTGATAACGACTTACACAAACAATGAAACTCAACAGCTTACAGTGGAACTAGTATGACGCCTAAGGTAGGGGAGGGACGGATATGCAAGAGTTACTTGGATTTAGAAAAATCAATATTCATTCCGCTGGGCTGTAAACTGAAATAGCTGAATTGTAAACAAAGATAGGAAGATGGAACTTGCTTTCTGTGGCATGCCGGAAAAGACAAATGAACTGGTTTTCCAGTATGTGCATGCTAAAAACATGAAACTGCTTTCTAAGCGACAAGAAAGGCAGGAACATGAAACTCTTGGGGCATGCAAGGACTGCACAATAGTTGAAATGAGGCAATAACACATACAGTCAGAATCATTGGGGCAGCTGAGAATGATTTGTGAGGACGGGCAAGCTTCAAAAGAACAACATACACAGAACACCCCAAGGACATGGAAGGAAGCAGAAGGTGATGGTGGATAGTTGTTTATTGCACTCGAGGCCTGTTACTGGTTGTGTGCCTCAAGGATCACTGCTGGGAACTTTGCTGTGTGAGGTTTATATCAACGATTTGGATGATAATGCATGAGGCATGATAACTAACTTTGCAGATTACATAAAAGTGGATGGTATTGTAGATTACGAAGATGGTTATCAAAAATTATAGCAGGATCTTGATCAATTGGGCAGGTCAGCTGAGGAATGGTTAATCGAGTTTAATACAGATAAGTGAAGGTGTTGCAGGGCTCCTATGAGTGTTGTAGAGCAGAGGGATCTAGGAATGCGGGTACATAGTTCCTTCAACGTGACATCACTGGTAGATGGTTGGTCAAGAAGGCTTTTGGCGTATTGGCCTTCATTAGGTATAGTATTGAGTAGAAAAGTTTTAATATTACGTTACAGTTGTACAATACATTTGTGAGGCCACATCTGGCATATCGTGTTCACTTTTGGTCACCCTGCTATAGGAAGGATGTTGTTGAGCTGGAAAGGGTGCAGAGAAGATTTACAAGCATGTTGCCAGGACTTGAGGACCTGAGCTATAGGCAGAAGTTGAGCAGGCTAGGAGTTTATTCCTTCGAGCACAGGAGGATGAGGGGTGATCCTTTAATGTGTATATGATCATGAGGGTAATAGATAGGGTAAGTGCACAGAATATTTTATCCAGAGTAGAGGAATCAAGAACCAGAGGACATAGGTTTAAGGTGAGTGGAGAAAGATTTAATAGGAACCCGAGGGGAGACTTGTTCCACATAATGAGCGGAATATGAAACGAGCTGCCAGAGGTGATAGTTGAGACAGATACTATCACAATATTTAAAAGACATTTGGACAAGTACATGGATAGGAAAGATTGATAAGGACGTGGGCCAATTGCAGGTCGTAGGTGGGACAAGTAAAGATGAGGCATCTTTGTCAGCACGGGCAAGTTGGGCCACAGGCCATGTTTCCATGGTGCATGACAGTAACTAGCAGAAAATTCCACGGAAATTGAATCCACGGGGACTTCTATATGAAAATTATCTTTTAGAAAATTTGAACTTACCAGCCATTAATATTCCACAAGAAAACACTTTCCAGTTTGAGGGACTAAGTGAAAGTAGTACGCATACATATTTACCACAGTATTTACTGAGATGTTCTTATCAATAATTTTAACCATGCTCAATATCAAACATACAGACCGGGAGTCCTTGGAAACTTCCAAGTGTGTATTAATTTGGATAAATGCTCCCAAATTCAATGCCTCTTCATAGGACAGTATTTATATTTGAAAGCTCGGAGACTAATATCTGCTCCTAGTCACATTTTTGTGACATATCTGAGCCAACTCGCTACCAATTTAGCCCCAGCACATTTCAAAGTAATATTTAGCATAGTGTCAATTCAAAATCCACCCTGCTGAATGAAGAGGGTGGGGGAGAGAGGGGGTGGGAGTGGTGAGGAGAGAGGGAGATGGAGAAGGGGAGAGGGAGGAGGAGAGGGGGGTGGGGGAAGGTGTGAGAAGGTTCAGGGAGGGGTTGAGAGAGGGGTGGGAGGGGAAGGGGGGAGAGTGTGGAGGGAGGGGGAGTGGTGGGGGGAGGGGGAAGAGTGAGGAGGGAGGGGGAAAGCGGAGAGAGGGGGAAGAGTGGGGAGGGGGAGGGAAGAGAGGGGGGAGAGAGGGGTGGGGGAGGGAGGGGGAAAGGTGGGGAATGGGGGAGAGAGAAGTGGAAGTGGGGAGGGAGGGTGAGAGGTGTAGGGGAGAGTGGTGGAAGTGGGAGAGAGGGAGGGGGAAGGGGGAGTGGTGGAAGAGGGAGAGAGGAGTAGGGGAAAGGGGTGGGGGAGATAGGGAGGGAGGGGAGAGAGAGGGTGAGGGAGAGAGAGAGGTGGGGTGGGAGAGGGGTGGGGGAAGGGAGAGAGAAGTGGAAGAGTGGGGAGGGAGGGGGAGATGGGTAGGGGAAGTGGTACAGTGTCCCCCTAGTAAAATGTGTGGGGGATGAGGTACAGTGTCCCCCTAGTCACGTGTGTGTGGGAAGTTGTACAGTGTCCCGCTAGTCACAAGTGTGGGGGATATTAGGTGGTACAGTGTCTCCCTAGTCACATGTGTGGGGGATGAGGTACAGAGTCCCCCTAGTCACATGTGTGGGGGATATTAGGTGGTACAGTGTCCCCCTAGTCACATGTGTGGGGGAAGTGGTACAGGTCCCCCTAGTCACATGTGTGGGGGATGAGGTACAGTGTCCCCCTAGTCACGTGTGGGAGAAGCGGTACAGTGTCCCCCTAGTCACATGTGTGGGGGGGGTGGGGCAGCATGTCCCTGAGGGTGGGTGAGGGGGTTAGAGAAGGGTGGGGTAAGGCGAAGGGGAGGGGAGAGGAGAGGGGAAGGTGAGAGGAGAGGGGAAGGTGAGAGGAGAGGAGTTATGGAGAAGAGGGGAGGAAAGGGAGGTAGAGGGGAGAGGAGAGGGGGAGAAACAGAGGTAGGGGAGAGGTGGAGAGAGAGTGGAGGGGGAGGGAGAGAGAGTGAAAGGAGAGGGAGAGAGGTGTGGAGAGAGAGGGGGTGAGAGAGGAGGGGGAGAGAGAGGGAAAGGAGAGGGGGAGAGGTGGGGAGGGGAAGAGTGGTGAGTGAGGGGAAGAGGGGTAGCAGGGAGTGGTGCAAGAGCGATGGGAAGGGGGTGGGGGGAAGATGGGGATGAAGAGGGGTGGGAGAGAGAGGGGGTGGGAGCGGTAAGGAGAGAGGGAGATGGAGAGAGGGAGAGGGAGGACGAGAGGGGGTGGGGGAAGGTGTGAGAGGGTTCAGGAAGGGGTGGGCGGGGAAGGGGAGAGAGGGGGAAGAGTGTGGAGGGAGGGGGGGAGGGGTGAGAGAGGGAAGAGTGTGCAGGGAGAGGGAGATTGGTATGGGGAGGGGGAAGAGTGAGGAGGGAGGGGGAAAGCTCAGAAAGGGGGAAGAATGGGGGGGGAGGGAAGGGAGGGGGAGAGAGGGGTGGGGGAGAGAGGTGGGGAAAGGTGGGGGATGGGGGAGAGAGAAGTGGAAATGGGGAGGGAGGGTGAGAGGTGTAGGGGAGAGTGGTGGAAGTGGGAGAGAGAGAGGGGGAAGGGGGAGTGGTGGAAGGGATAGAATAGAGAATTTTTAAAAACGGATTTTTAATGGGGTTTTTTTAAGCATTTTTTAAAAATTATTTGTCTAATGTAAAGTATAGATATGCAATGAAAACCAGAAAATGAAATAAAATTATCACTTGTCTAAAGATAACTTTTGATAAACACGGCTGTGGAAATCGGCAAAGAAAAAAGCAATCTCTTCAAAGTGGAGTAATGGAGTCCTTTTGAATAAAGAGAGAATATTAAGAAACCGGGAAAATGTGTGTTAATTTGGCGGAGCAAATAACGGAGAACTTAATAAAAAGAATTATTCAAACATAAATAAATATTGAATACATCGTCTACATTTACCTTTTGAAAAAAGTGTAAATCTATAATAAGATTTTCAAAACAAGTGTCAAATGAAAAATGAAAAAACGGCAGAAATCCAGCGTTTAGATTGATCGCTGTCGAGAAACGAAGTCCGAATGGCCGTTGGGGAAGAATGTTCTTGAAAAGGTTTCCAAGGCAACACGAGCCGGCAATGTCCCCCCACTCACATGTCCACACAGGCTGCTGGGGGGAGGGGCTGGGGCTGGGGCCAAGGTAGATGTAAATGAGATCTATTCCGATTGGCCATTTGTGAGGGATGGCATTGTGCCATCACACAATGGAACGTGCTGGAACATCAGGAGGCTGGGGGGCTGGGGCAGATGTAAATGAGATCCGTTCCAATTGGCCATCTGTGAGCCTTGGGCATTGTGACATGGCACGATGGAATGTTGACCAACGTTCTATGGGTGAGAGCAGTTTGATTTTCGAAAAAGGGGGGGGGAACGACGGATTTTAATAAAACGGTGTAGGTAACGACGTCCAAACGTGACGGGGAGCGCTGTCGGGAAAGCGCGAGCGTAACGTCCGGGCAGGTGGGAAAAACGGCGGCGTCCGAGGGTCCTGTTTCGGCGGAGGGCGGAGACACGGCAGACGGTTGGCGGCAGTCGGCCACAGAGTTTTAATATATATATGATATGATAGTAGATTGTCTTTGAAAGGCTTAATGGCAAAAAATATAGAAACAAAGCTATGAAACCTTGCAAGTTTTGATCCTGTGTTACATGAGCTGAAGCAGCTGAATGGTCGTGACACTGGCTTTATCTATTACATGAGGGAAATAATTAACTGTGCACACACTAAATTGAAATAGTGTTAAAAATCTGAAATGATTAACTTTAACAAAGTCAGAAAACCTTCATATTTCTTTACTCTGGCTAAATTTGTAACTAGGTCCCAGAAATGTTAGTAGCATTCAATCTTTTGGAGCACAAGGCGAATCTACAAGACAAAATAGTTGAGTGGGTCACCTCGGATAAAGTGCTTTCCAAGCTAAAATACTATTATCCAAGTTTCCTTATTCATAGTCTCCTTTCCACAAGATTATTATTGGTGTGTGAATCAGTTGCTGGCAAAGCATGAATTCATCAAAAGTAAATTGCATACAATAACAAAGAGCAATTTGCTACGAAAGAGGAGTGAGGAACAAAGGAAACGAGATCATATAGCATCTTTCAAGATGCCTGGACTTCCAAAACACTTTAAAATCAATTATGTACATTTTAAATTGCCAATACTGTTGTAACAGAGAAACACAGACATGCCCCTCAGGTAGCAATGGCAGCACTGACAAAATCAAACCTTACTCTCCAATGAAAACTAAATTCATCAATAAAAACACAAACAGGATCAGAAACATGAACAGAAAATTCAGAGTTTTTGATAATGTTGTCAGTTTCAATACATTTTGACTTGCACATTGCAGAATTGCACCTAAGTTTCCAGTGAGAAATTATACTCAGGTTTCTGCAAATTATCATTAGAAAGTCCAAATTTAAATAGGTTCAAATGAGCATCAATAAACAAACTATTGAGCTCAAGGAAAAATCCAACCCATACCATCTATTTAATTCGCAAGCTAAAATGGAATCAGTGGATAATTTAAGAGCCTATAATCAGAGACACATTTTAATTTTTAATGTGAGTTATATATTCCCACAAAATTGTAAGAGAACTAGAGAGTACAAAACCACAAATACATTGCAGTTGGAGGGAGCTTGTGTCTGATTATGAGAAGCTAACTGGTGTAGTTGGCAGAGATTTATTTAGACAGAAGTCTTGAAGAGCAAAAGCAAAAGATCAAATAGACTTCGACATACCAAAGGTATGCACATATCCAATTCTGCCGAAAACTCCAAGCTGTTGTACAATTGGTATGAATCCAGATGAGTTGGTGCAGTTGAATGAATGATAAATATCGATTAAGATTCTAGGAGAATTAACTCAATCTGGCATTGGGAGTGACATGGTCACTTGTCATATTTAAAATCAAAATAAAATTTATCTAAATATCTTGAGATCAAAGCACTGCAATCTGCACTGACGAGCCACTCTCCTTCATCAGCATCGACAGGACTGCTTATGTTCAAGTCTGCTTATACTTTTCCTAAGGCTCTGAACTAGGGGCATTAGAATTAAGTTCAGAACTGCATCATCATTTTATAAATGCAACGCTGTTTAATATGCCAGTTGAAAGTCTGCAGTGTATGGAAGCCCACATGAGTTTCCTTACTTTAGAAAGTGCATGCTTCTATTCCAAGAAACATGGTACTCTATATTCAATTAGAAAATATACATACATGAGGGGAAAAACTGGAAGGGGCTATGGTTAGCAGCAATTCGAGGGCAGAGGGATCTTGGAGGGGACCATGATCGCTCGGGCAGATTGTTCTGATTCTTAAGGAAAGGGCTGATCACTCGACCTGTGGGGAGAATGTGTCACACCAGTCAGTAAGACACAACAGCAAAAAGCTAAGAGATTTAAGGGGGTAGAAAAGGGGATTGATGAGGTTTGTTAATGCAACTAATACAGTGTAACTCATTTATTGTCATACCATTCCAGATATGTAATTGAAAGCTTCAGATTAGTAGACTATTTTTCATGCATTGCTGCAGCTGTCATTAAAAGCTTTTTGGCTAATCACATATTTGAACTATGTGACTTCATTACCAGTCACCTCTTCTTCAGAAATATTACACTTGATCTGCTCCCACCTACATCAAAAAAGTTATCGATTGTTATTTGCATCGAAATATTTCGAAACCTGTGAAGCCTTAGAAAGTTGATTTTATAATATAACCTTCTTCCTGTTGTATTTTCCATACCTCCTCTTACCCCCTGCTTCATTTACCATCAATCTTTTCCTCAGACCCATTTCCTCATGTTTTAAAACCATCTTTCCTTTACTCAACTACTTTAAATCCCCTCTGCCAATCTCATTTACTTTTACCATCCATTCATTTCCGTTCCTCTCACCCTCTGCCACCAGCTTGTTCTGCCCTCCCTTGTGCTGGTGCAAACAGTCACATGAGTTATTGGCATTCCAATGTTTCCATTATTAATTCATTTAGCCAAAGTATTTGAACTGCTGACCAATGTACGATGGATAGTATAATAACACAGCTGCACTGTAGTACAAATCATTATATCCCTCCAGATAACTCATGAACATCTGTCCACAAGTGCAAGAAAATGTTCCCCTTTCAAGAAGTTACAGCTTTGAATTGATTGGGCTGTGTTTGTTAAAAAGAGATTTGTCAAATCCAGGGGACGCCGCACGATGGCTGCCTCGCCAACGGTTTGCCTTCGTCTTTTTCATTCTTTGTGTTTTTGGTTTGTTGTGAAATGTATGTTATAGCTTATCTTTAGGTTTGTATTATGTGGTGGGGGGGGGGGGGGAGGGAAACACTTAAATCTCTTTCCACGACGGATATGCGACTTTTTCCGTGTTGTATCTCCGCCTGCACTGCGGCCTAAATTCGTGGAGTTGGCAGCCTCTTGGTTGGGGTTTCTAGAGCTCCAAAACTACGGTGCCTGTGGACTTTAACATCATGGAGCGGGCAATACCCTTGCCAGGGGTCGGCCTTTGGTGCTCCAACCTGTGGGAGCTGTGGACTTTTACATTGTGGAGCTCGTTGTCCCTGGTTCGGGACTGACTTTGGGGACTCCAGGCTACAGGAGTTTCAACCGTCCCGATACGTGGGAGCTCGATCCCTGGCTGCAGATGGTTCGACTCCCCTGACCGCGGGAGGAAAGGAGGAAAGAAGATAAGACTTTATTGCCTTCCATCACAGTGGGGGATATGGAGGTGTCACTGTGGTGGATGTTTATGTCAAATTTTTATGTAGTTGTATGTCTTGTTGCTTTTTTGGTGTTACTGTATGGCAAACCAAATTCCTTGTTGTAATTATGGTTAAATTAATATAAACAAAAGAAAACCATTCTCAGAGAGATTCAGAGAAAGATAATGGATTTTCATCTCCTATCCTTTTGATCCTTCCTGCATAGTATGATCAGAGTAGCTGATAGACCACGGGTTCCCAAGAGAAATAATGCCCGACTAAACAATGGCCAGAGCCTAATACATGACTTTGTCACAATATTAACTTGTGAACTAGTGGGTAGGATGTTAAATTGGGATAACATAGTACTAGTGTACAGGTGATCGTTGGTCGGCACGGACTTGGTGAGCCGGAAATGTTTTCCACACTGTATCTTTAAACACTAAACTAAACTAAACACATCGATATGCTGGGAATGGAGGGATGTGGATAACATGCATGCCGAGGCATTTAATTCAGCATCTTGTTTGGCACAGACATTGTGGGCCCAAGACCTGCTCCTGTGCTACACTGTTCTATCTATATTACTAAAAGTCTCATCTTGACCACTTCCTGTTGCACTGTATATTCATTTTTAGAAAAAACGCTGCCACTTACGGCTGTGATTTTAGGCCATCTTACTCAGAGTCTCCCTCCACTGCGCAGGACAAGAGGATTTTTCCCATCGATTAAAAATAAAAGACTTATTAATGTTTAAAAAATGTTGAGATTCTCTCTCTTGAAGGCCACGCCCCTTCCGGAGGGACTATAAAACCCAAAAGTGTTGAGTGCCTCAGTCAGACTCTGCAAGATGGAGGAGTGAGAGGGTCACATCTCTCAGTCTGAGCTGTGAATAACACTGAGCACATGTCTACTAAACTGTGAGTGCCCTTAATGTGGTTTGAAAATGCAAAATTTGCCTTTGGTTTGAGAATGCTAAAGTTGCCTTGCCTAATTAAAGTTGCCTTGCCTAATTAAAGTTGCCTTGCCAAATGCAACAGGTTGGTTTTGAAAATGCGCATTTTAACTGTGCCTTATTGAAAAGTGTGCAACAGTTTTTGTAAGGAAAAACCGTGAAAATACGTTTTATTAGATCAGGACTGTGTTTAATGCAAAATTGCCGATCATTCTATGACTTCCGCTTAGTGGAGAGGTGGCGCTGAGTCTGTCTTTTCCGCTTAGTGGAGAGGTGGAGCTGAGTCTGTCTTTTCCGCTTACTGGAGAGGTGGCGCTGAGTGCGTCATTTCCGCTTAGTGGAGAGGTGGCGCTGAGTGCGGCAGGCCCAGAGTGGAGATGCCACCCTGAACCATTTGAGTAATTCAAGAGAGCTTACTGCAATGTATATGCCCTGTGGAAACCAGTCCCTTCGGCCCACAACACCCATACTAGCACTACAGAAAGCCCCCCCCCCCCCCCCCCACTGGCCAGCAATATTGTAATTGGTGGAGAGGTGGAATATTGCATTGGGTGACCAGCCCTCCCGTGTGATGTCCCACTTAGTCTAGTTTTCTAATATAAATGCAGTTTGCCATCTCGGGAATTCATATTAACCTGGCCGATATACATCTGGCACAACATTCATGGTCTGCTGGGCAGGATTCATAATCACCCACAGTATATGCTTCTGAGAGCTGGACTACCTGCTGAAGGTACCTCAAGGCATTGGAAAAAAATACCAAGGCCACCTCTGACAAATCCTCCAAATTCACTGAAACATTACATTAAGTAATGTTAGACACAAAATGCTGGAGTAACTCAGTAACTTAGGACAGGCATATCTCTGGAGAGAAGGAATGGGTAACGTTTTGGGTCGAAACCCTTCTTCAGACTGAGTCAGGGGAGAGGGAGTCACACAAACGGTGGTGGGTGTATGGAACGAGCTGCCAGATTAGGTAGTTGTAGCAGGGACTATCCCAACGTTTAAGAAACAGTAAGACAGGTACATGGAAAGGACAGGTTTGGTTGGATATGGGCCAAAGCGGGCAGGTGGGACTAGTGTAACTGGGACATGTTGGCCAGTGTGGGCAAGTTGGGCCCCAAGGGCTTATTTCCACGCTGTATGACTCTATGCCTCTACTGTGCTACCCCTTCAAAAAAATTCAACCAAATACATGAGATACCATCTCCCATACACAAAACTTTACTGACTATCCCTAATTACCTGAATCACCTCATGAGGTTAATGTGAGAAGAGCGATTCTTCAGCTCCCATCTCTCCAGTACTTGTGTACCACAGACATTAAGCTTTCTAGTATAAAGATCCCATAATATTCTTTGCAACCCTTCTTAAATAATATGAACCACCAGCCAGTCTGTTGGCACTTCACCCGTGGCAAACAATGATTCACACCTCAGCCAGGGCCCTGGCAATTTCTTCTCTAGCTACCCACAGTGTCCTTAGATATATCTGATCAGGCCCTGGAAATGTATGTACAGTACCTTCATATGTCTGAGGGCATTCGGCACTTCATTGATTGTATGATTGTCGTCAAGACATCACCATTAACTCTCCCAAGTCTTAAGGTTTAGTTTCGTTTAGTTTAGTGTCATGTGTACCAAGTTTTAGTGAAAAGCTATTTTGCAGAAATAAGAAACTGCAGATGCTGTTTTACAAAAGAAGACATATGGTGCTGGAAGAACTCAACGGGTCAGTCAGCATCTCTGGAGAACATGGATAGGTGACGTTTCGGATGGGGACCCTTCTTCACCAGTATCAACCTTAGTTTAGTTTAGTTTATTGTCATGTGTACTGAGGTACAGTAAAAACCTATTATCTGTCAGGTTGTGTTCTGCTCCTCCTCACTTCCAGCTTTCTTCCTCTCCCCCCTCCCCCTAACTTACAATCAGCCAGAAGAAGGGTCCCGACCTGAAATATCACATCTATCCATTCCCTTGATGTTGTTTTCTGTGGTTGATACAGAAGAGAAATATTAATTGAGGACCTTGCCCATCTCCTGGGGCTCATAGAACATAGAAAATAGGTGCAGGAGTAGGCCATTCAGCCTTTTGAGCCAGCACCACCATTCAATGTGATCATGGCTGATCATCCACAATCAGTACCCCATTCCTGCAAATAGAGTGGCATGGTGATGTGGCGGTATAGTTGCTGCCTTACAGCGCAAGAGACCCAGGTTCGATCCTGACTATGGGTGCTGTCTATATGGAGCTTGTACGTTCTCATCGTGACTTGCGTGGGTTTTCGCCGGGTGTTACGGTTTCCTTTCAATATTCTTAATATACTCTCTTCAGATTCTCCTAAACAATATCTGCCAGATCTGTCTCAAAGGAAGGACAAGCAGGGAGTTGTTCATGAATATGGAGATAATGAAGGGCTGAAGTGTGTTTACTTAAACGCAAGGAGTATTGTGGGTGAAGCTGAAGACGTTACAGCCTGGATAAATGCTTGGAATTATGATGGCGTGGCCATTATGGAAACTTGGTTGCATGAGGGACATGATTGGCAGCTCAATGTACCTGAGTTTTGATGCTTCAGATGAGATAGAGAGTAGGGAAAAAGAGGTGGAGAAGTTGCTTTACTAATCAGGGAGAATGTTATGATAGTAGTCAGAGAGGACATTCTGGAGGGTAGATACACTGAGGCATCATGGGTTGAGCTAAAAAATAATGAAAGGTAGGGTGGTGGATGTTGTATGCATAGATGTTAATAAGGCATTTGATAAGTTTCCTTGTGGTAGGGCTGATCCAGAAGATTAGAATGTGCGGGATTCTCAATGAATTTGTTGCATGGATTCAAAACGGGGTTATTTATAGAATAGACAGAGGTTTGATATTCTGGCTGGAGGTTGAGGGTTGATATTCTGGCTGGAGGTTTATGACCAGTGGAGTTCTGCATGGATTTGTGCTGGGACCTCTGCTATTTATGATATATATAAATGATCTGGACCTAAATGTAGATGGGTTGGTGATTAAGTTTGCTGGCAACATCAAAATTTGAAGAGTTGCAGAATGTAGTCCGAAGATGCCGCATGATATAGACCAGATAGCACCAAGGTTGTTGGGGTCACAGACAGTGAGGAAGGGTATCAAAATATACAGTGTGTTTTAGATCAGCTACAGAAATGGGCAGAAAAATTGCAGATTCCAGTTTAACCTGAGGAAGTACCTACACCCATGCCTCCTTTTTCCTGACCCGAGCCTCAATTTCTTTTGTCATCCATAGTCCTGCCCTTCACTCTAACAACAATTTACATATTGTGTATTCTCATTATCACACTTTTAATTTCCGGATGTCCCCATGTACCCCAAACAACTTACACGAGTCAACTTTTGCAAGTTCCTGTCTAATATCACCAGTCAGTCCATATTAGAATTTTCACTGTCGACCAGCCTGTCCTTTTCCATAACTATTTTAAAGCAAAAAGAAACATGATGGCTGGTCCAAACATACTTGCCTACTGTCTCCTCATCACTTGCCATGCCCTATTTCTTAAGAGTAAGTTAACCTTTTCCCTTTCTCTTGTAAGACTTTTTACAAATTGCTTGAAAAAACACACTTGACAAATTCCACCCCATTGAAGACCTTGGATCATTGGAGTCCCGGCCTATATTTGGAAAGTTAAAATCTACTGTGACAGCATAGTCTACAATCTCCCAGCATATTTATTTATCTAATTATCGTTGGCTATTTAGGGACCTACATCTCTAAACTAAACTATTTGGCCTATATTACAATCACAATACTTCATCAAAACTTTTGATTTACTTCACCAAATGATTGGGTTTAATTCAGCAGCACCGTTTGTTAATTAATCAGACATGGACATTTTTAAACATCAGGCCACTTTTATGTTCAGTTGGGTTAATAACATCAGAAAACCAAACTGTATGTAAATGTAAACATATGTTATAGTTGCCTGTTTGTGGTAACCTTTCTCCTCTTCAGAGTGCCCCTCTATTCTTTAAAAATATAGTATAGTCCTGTAACTTTGTTTAATTAATAGATATAAACGTAAGTGCAGAGTAATGGACACTTGCTGCAACATGTCCTGACAGGGTTCTGTTTCTGTTCCAACCATAAACCACTACAGCAGGATGATATTTTAGACAGTGGAGGCCTGTTCACCAGGACATTCATTCGTTATTTCACTTGTTAATTGTACCATAAAAATGCCCCAAGCAGTTCCCAGTAAGGAAACATATTTGGTTGATCAAGTACAGTAAACCGTCACAATTACGGATCTCTATATAAAGGATTTTTGTTATGGACAGAGGGGTCCATTTGTGGTGGTGGTCGGCAGGTGACAAGCAGCGCAGGGGAAAGGCATCGGTGGGAAGAACGCGAGCAGTGAAACATTCTTGCAGAGCGTTGCCTTGGGCACGGGTCTGTAGCGGCTGCCACAGAATGAGGTCCCGGGGTGTTGGATGCAGGCCAGACAGTGCGTGTCGCGGTCACCCAGTAATGGCGCAAGGCTCCCCCGCTTCCACCAGGTCACCCTACGAGCTGGTGCTTTGGGTTGCCGGAGTGGCCAGAGAGAACAGCATGCAGGTGGCCTAAGTACCGGCCCCATTCCCGGCGCTCAGCGTGTTGGGCCAGTGGATCTGTGGCACCCTGCCTGTAAATTCCCACTGGTTTAACCCCCCCACCCTCCTCACCAACTCTGTATTTCTTCCCATCTGGCCTTATGCCCCTGTCCCACTTAGGAAACCTGAACAGAAACCTCTGGAGACTTCGCGCCCCACCCAAGGTTTCCATGCGGTTCCCGGAGGGCCCCGGAAGTTTTAGTCAGTCTCCCTAATGATTGAAAGTGGTTTCCGCTTCTTCTATGTTCCGGAAGAAGTTGTTTTTGAATTATTTCAAAAAATTCAAAATCGGCCGCGACTAAAAATAGGTGGCCGTGTTAGAAATTGGTAATTTTTTAGTCGAAGCCGGTTGCGATGCTAGTTGAAGGTGGTTGCCATAGGTTGCAGGTAGTGGAAGGTAAGACCTCCCTGGTGGAATAAAACTGTGTGAAAAAAAGGTCTCCTCTTTCGACTATTAGGGGGACTGACAAAAACCTCCGGGAATCGCATTCAAACCATGGGTGGGGCGCAAAGTCCAGAGGTTTCCGTTCAGGTTTCCTAAGTGGGACAGGGGCATTAGGTTGAACATTAATATTTACCCCCTACACACGGTTGTACTGAACAATCGGCAATAACGGACACCGTCTCTCCCCATGGTCCGTAATCACAAGGGTTTACTGTATCGCCCCGAGTTGTAATTCAATTTATCCATAAGTGGCTCAACTTCAACCAGATAAACTAACCATTACATCCAGACTCTGGGATGAGTTATCCCAGACTCAATGACATTAGTTGGTCCAGCTGATTACATCTTCACCACTTGTCTAATTACTTAATTTCAGACAGCCAAATGTGGTTCCCCCTTAGTGTCCTGTCGCTATGAGGTGCCTTCCCTCCTTTTTCAGCTGCATTATTTGATTCAATCACCATTTCTAACTTCTATCTGACATCATTCACACCACTCTGCAGAACCCCCGACCACATTATTCAACATGATTAATTCCATTCCATGCTGTGGTTGCTTCATAAGCCACTCGATGATCTGTCATGATTGTTCTCAGTTACAGCCCAAGTGAAACATTGACATTATCTGTAACTAGGTATCATGTTAAAAACATTAATTACATTATATTAAAATGTTACCAGTAGCATTTGGCATTATGTCGTTCAGCTCAAATCTTCATGGTGATCGTCTCGCTGCAATCATTTCAACAAGCATCCAAACAGATTGTAATCTGTTTTATTTTTACTGACATTCAAATGGATTTGATGATGGACAAAACTATTAACTCTGCCATTTCAGTGGAAGGAATTTTATGTGAATGAGAAGACAAGGGGAAAGTCAGGAAGTCAAGGAGAGGTTGGTGACATGGCAATGAGATCAACAGAGATTTTTTCCTACCTGGTTTTTGGCCTGAAAATTGTGCAGTCTCAAAACTTGTTGTCATGGCTCTTTCTCTCTGCTTAAAAAATTCCCTTGGATTTCCATCCCGCAGTGCAATAAGGGCGGCAGCTTCCTGGTGGGAGAACAAATGAAAGAGTTGAGCTACTGAAGAAGGTACTTTCATACTATGGGGTTTTTCATATACATGGTTATGAAGCTTTTGCTAATCACCTTTCACACCATGTGCCTTACTGGAGGATAAGGTGCAACATCTGGGGTTTACATAGAGCCTTGTTTAGATACAGAGTGGAAACAGGCCCTTCGGCCCACCAAGTCCGCGCTGACCAGCAATCCCACACACTAACATTATCCTATGCACTCTAGGGACAATCTGCAATTTTACCGTAGACAATCAACCTACAAACCTGTACGTCTTTGGAATGTGGGAGGAAACCGGAGATCCCAGAGATTACCCAGGCACATCACGGGGAGAACATACAAACCGTGTACAGACAGCACCTGTAGGCAGGATATAACCCGGGTCTCTGGCGCTGTAAGGCAGCAGCTATACTGCTACGTCACCATGCCACCCAGCTTCACTGGAAGAATGGACGAGCTTGGAATGGGAATCAGACAGGTGACAACTGAACCTTTGGATCACATTTATAGAATTATTGGTGAGGATCCATAAGCAGTCAGCTGGACTATTTAGTCTCCCCACCAAAAAGGTATTGTGACCCTTTGTGAGCTCATATTGTGAGCCTCAAATATGCAGCACTAAATTGGAAAAGTACAAATCGCTGCCTCACCTGGAAAAGGGAGTGGGTATTTGTGAAGGCAAAGAGTGAACCAAAGCATCTTGGCATACCTTCTCTACACCTGAATACTTGCTCCATTCAAAAACCCATATTTCATAAAATATAATCGATCTGAAAAGAAAATTCTCCATGACAAGTGTGTCCTGTTGGTGGCAGCGGCCTGATGAAAGCACTGTCCCCTAGTGGCTACAACGTGAGTTGCAACAACAGCCACGTCAACCGGACCGTGCAATGGGTGAAGGAGGGCTCACTGATGCACCTTGTGAGTTAGAGTTGGCGCCTGAAGCTGGAGCTGGGGAAGCGGTGCGAGCCGGGGTGGTGTCAGCAGTTCCATCCGCTATTACTGAAATACGTTATAAAGGGATCCCTTAAAACAAGAGTTTAAAGTATTCAACTATGTCATCACTTATCCAGCCCTGCCTCTTCCAGCACTAACACTGTGGAATGGCTGTGTGAAGAGCTTGTTGATGCAGAATTCGCACCAGTGAAAATGAGAGGCTGGAAGTCTGACAGAATTAGACTCTATCTAAACTCAGCCGCACCCACTGGCTAAATGCTCAGGAGTTTCTGTCAGATCAAATATTTTCTGCCTCAGTACTGTTCTAGTACAATTATTTCTCACAATATAGCTCTGAGATTATTTTCAGTATCCCGTGCACAAACCAATTTTAAACTTACGAATGACATTTTGAGCACATTAAATACTCACTGCTGCTTTCTCAGCTGAATCGCTGATCTTGGATCTGTTCTCTTCATCCTCTTCTATTCCCTCCTTCTGCACTTCCTATTTTGAAATGGATATTTGTTTATGAGCAGCATTTGAATATCATTGCTAAAAATCATACTGCAGCACTTTCTCCTATTGCCACATTAAATCTGGATGGATTCATGTCGATGAGCAAGGGATGATTATCACCATAATGAAATGTGACAAAACATTGCTAAAATCTATAAAATTAAGCATATTTTATCAGCATAGGATTAGAGCAGGACCATTATATGAAAACATTAGACAGATAGAGTCATAGAGTCATGCAGCATAGAAACTGGCCCTTTCACCCAACTTGCCCACAAGGAATCAATGCCCCATCTACGCTGGTCACACCAACCTGTATTTGGCCTAAATGCATCTATACCTATCCCATCCATGTACCTGTTCAAATGTTTCTTAAATGTTGTGATAGTACCCTGCCTCAATTACCTCCTCCAGCAACTCATTCCATACACTCACAACCACCTGTGTGAAAAAGTTACCCCTCGGGTCCCTATTAAATCCCCCCCCCCCCTCCTCACCTTAAACATATGTCCTCTGGTTCTTGATTCCCCAGCTCTGGGTAGAAAACGTTGCATTTATTCTATCTATTTTTCTCATGATCATATACACCACTATAAGATCACCCCTCATCCTCCTGCACTCCAAGAAATAAAGTCCTGACCTGCTGAACCTTTCCCTATAACTCCGGCCCTCAAGTCATGGCAACAACTTCACAAATCTTCTCTACACACTTTCCAGCTTGAAAATGTCTTTCCTATAACAAGGTCACCAAAACTGAACACAATACTCTAAATGTGGACTCACCAATGTCTTGTACAACTGTAAAAGAACCTCCCAACTTTTATACTCAAAACTCTGATTGATGATGGTCAATGTGGCGAAAGCCTTCCTGACCACCCTATCTACCTGTGATGCCACTTTCAATGAACAAAGCACCTGCACTCCTAGATCCCTCTGCTCTACAGCATTCCTCAGAGCCCTGCCATTCATTGTGTACGTCCTGCCCTGGTTAGACTTCCCAAAATGCAACACCTCGCACTTCTCTGTATTAAATTCCATCAACTATTCCTCAGCTCACCTGCCCAGCCGATCAAGATCCTGCTGCAATTTTTCACAACCATCTTCACTATCAACAATACCACCCACTTTAGCGTCATCTGCAAACTCGCTAATCATGTCTTGTACATCCGCATCCAAATCATTGATAATTATGACAGTCATCCTTAATCAGCCCTCGTCTATATCTTATGTATATATATATATATATATATATATACATAAGATATAGACGAGGGCTGATATATATATTGTACTGTACACCTTATCCTTCAGAATCCTCTCTAGTAACCTTCCAATCACTGATGTTAGACTCACTGGCCAGTATTTCCCTGGCTTTTCCCTGCAGCCCTTCTTAAATATAAAGCACAACATTTGTCACCCTCCAGCCTTCCGGCACATAAGTATTTAATGATGACTCTTAAATCTCAGCCAGGGCACCTGCATTTCCCTCTCTAGTTTCCCACAGTGTCCTTGGATATATCTGATCAGGCCATGGAGATTTGTTTACCTTTGTACACGTTAGAACCTTCAGCACCTCTTCGATGTAATACTGACTGCCCTCAAGACACTTCCATTGACTGCCCCAAGTTCCCTGGTCCTCATGTCTTTCTCCATGCTAAAAATAGAGGAGAAATACTAATTGAGGACTTTGCCCATCTCCTGTGGCTCCACAGAGTTGACCGCTTTGATTCCTGGGGGGTTTCATTCTTGCTCTGGTTATCCTTTTAACTTTAATGTATTTATGAAATCTCTTGGGATACTTCTTAATATTATCTTCCAGAACCATCTCCTGTCCTCTTTTTTAGCATGCTCCTCAGTTCCCGACACTCTTCCAGGGATACGCATGATCCAAACTTCCTATACCTACCCCATGACTCCTGCTTATTCTTGACCAGAGCCACTATTTCTCATCAGCCAAGCTTCCTTATGCCTTGGCCTTCATTCTAACACAATCATGCATGTCCTGGACTGTTGTCAGTACTTTTTTAAAAACAACCCAATTTCCAGACATTCCACATCCCCCCCCCGGCAATCTAGTTTAAACCCACCCGTGTGTCTAGGAACTAATATCCTGCCTCCCAGGATATTAGTTCACCTCCAGTTAAGGAGGAGGGGAACTAATTTTGGTGTCATCTGAAAATTTTAAAATAGCCCATTTATATTTACGTCCAAATCATTTATACATCTCCCACACAACAGTGGTCCCAGCACGGATCTCTGCAGAACTCCACTGGTCACAGGATCTCCAGCTAGAATAATGCCCTTCCACCACAACTCTCCCTCTGCAATGTGTAAGCCAGTTCTGAATCCATTCGCCCAACTCACTATGAATTCCATGCACCTCAATTTTTTGGATCAACCTACCAAGGGGGACTTTATCAAAAGCCTTACTAAAATCCAGGTAGACATCTCCTCGATACCCTCATCAATCACTTTTGTCACCTCAAAAACTCTCATAAATTAATAAATAAGCATACTCAATCCGTCAAAGTAATGATCTTTAAGGGTTTGTGTTGGTGGCACGGAGAATGCAAGGGCTCTTTTTTGATTGATTTATTGAATGATAAAAGGCCCTTCAGCCCACACTGATCATCGACTATCCGTGCACACTTGTTCTAATAATTGTTAAAAACCTACAAACCTTTGCTGTACAAACTCATGAGAAGGTGTGAGAAAGATTACCAGGTCGGCTTGAAAATGCTGAGGTCAGTGAATGTCAGGAGTGAATTGTTTTGCAGCATCCAGTTACACAGGATACTATAATGAAAAGTAACAACCTCACTGACCTTGTTGATGTTCTGGCCCAATGCATCATTGATTTCATTGACTTCCAAGCTTTGCAATTTTTTCCTAAAATTAGAAAATACATATATACAAAGCAATTAATTTAACGTGAAAAGGTAATTATCATGCTGAGATGGCCTTAAAGCAGCATTAAGGTCCTCTTCCCAATCCCATCACATCAACCAACTTTTGTAGTATATACTTTCAATTATATTCAACACAGAATTAGCCACCATCATATTGTTTGGTGCATTGTCCTCCATTTTCCTATGGTGAAAACTATAAAACCTGCAGTACAAAGAAGCTAAGTTATAATCGGTAGAATAATGCTGTGGACCCCAGGAAAAGTGAGTAAAATATAGATGCCAGTATTTGCCTGTTCATCAATATGAAATAGCAATTAGCAATATTAACAAATTGAACATTATCATCATTAAAATGTTGAAGGATCACGAAGGGACGAAAATAAGGATTTTTAAAGAAAGTCTGCAGTATAATAGTCAATATTCCATACAAAGTATCTCACACTTGCAACATTTATTCCTTTTTAGAGAGATTAAAATTTAGAAGACTTCCAAATTTTACTGATATATTAAAATTCATTATGAAATTCTAAAATGTTCATTTTATTCAATTCACTTGCAGATGGTAACATTAAAATATCATTGAGTTTGGGTCGACTCTGGCAACTCAATGAAGTAACTAGCCTAAATTGCTTACAACAATTTAATTTTAGATCAATTTCATGTGCCTCTAGAGATTTGTAGCACTGCCTGGACTGGGATTCCCAGTGTAAGACTACACTCTGTCAGTTTCAGCACAGCTTATTCCACTTATCTGTTACCTAGTTCTCCAAGCTATATATATGGAAAAGAGGTGAGAGCAGTCCCAGGAAACTAGAGGACTGGGACAGGCTTTTTAAAAAATGCAATGAGCTATGGAGCTCCTCCAAGGCTACAACTAGTTGTTCTTGGTAGACGGCAGGGTGTTTTTTTTTAAAGAAAACATTTGATGAATGTCAGCACTTTGGGAGAGTGTGCATTGCTATCAATGCTCACACCTACACCTGTACCGCTGTGCCACCCATGGCAGAGAACATTTATGAGGATGTTGCCAAGATTTGAGAGGGTGAGCTACAGGGAGAGGTTGAGCAGGCCAGGATTATATTCCTTGGAATACAGGAGGGTGAGGGGTGATCTTATAGAGGTGTACAAGATCATGGGGGGAATGGATAGGGTGAGTGCTGTAATTTACCCAGAGTAGGGGAATCAGGAACACGAGGTTGTAGGTTTAAGGTGAGAGGTAAAAATTTTAATAAGAACCTAAGGAGCAAAGTTTTCACACAAAGGGTGATGGGTATATTCTTACAAACTGCCAGAGGAGGTAGTTGAGGCAGGTAGTATATAATATTTAAAAGACGTTTGGACAGGTACATGGATAAGAAAGGTTTAGAGGGATATGGGCCAAATACAGGCATGTGGGCTGTGTCGATAGGGCATCTTGGTTGGCATGGGCAAGTTGGGCCAATTGTGACTAGTGATTCAAGCCCTCTTGTTTCTATGCTTACTTAAACTTTCATATGCAAAATCTGCCAGAGATATAGGGAACTAAATTGGAATGCCACATTGAAATAACAGTACTCTATTAACTAACCTGCAACAATTGTTATGTGTTGGGAAACGTAGAGAAAATTAACAGCACCTTAGCCCTAGTGCAGAGTTTGGAGTCCATGGAGTCATTTTGCTCCATGAGTGCTCCTGGGACAATGCTCAGAGTTCCACCAACTTAAGGGAAGTCTGGTGGACAGGCATTTGCAAAGGAGGGAGAGAAGGAGGCACCAACACTCTCTTTGTCTCCATCATGGCTGCAATGAATTCCTGCCTGATTTATCACCATTTGCAAGTCCTGTCCTAAGGCTGTCATCTAAGATTTATTCAGCTTCATGTTCTGAGCTATTGGTGCTAGCATTGCATCAAGTTGCAGTGTGTCTTTGTTCTATGCTGGATGATCAGATATAGTTCCCGGCTATCTGAAAGCTAAGGGGCACATGGTCTGCTGGGGAATATGATGGGAATGGAGAGGTATATACTTGAACCATCTGCAGTTTGTAAATCAGATTAGATTGCGTGCAGAGGTAAAGTAAGATGACCCAGAAGTATGAGGAGAATAGCACCCATGAACGGGATCTGGGGGGGTCCTTGTTCATCAGTCTATGAAAGTAAGCATGCAGGTACAGCAGGCAGTGAAGAAAGCGAATGGCATGTTGGCCTTTATAACAAGTGGAGTCGAGTATAGGAGCAAAGAGCTCCTTCTGCAGTTGTACAGGGCCCTACTGAAACCACACCTGGAGTATTGTGTGCAGTTTTGGTCCCCTAATTTGAGAAAGGACTTTCTTGCTATTGACGGAGTGCAGCGTAGGTTTACAAGGTTAATACCCGGGATGGCGGGACTGTCATATGCTGAGAGAATGGAGCGGCTCGGCTTGTGCACTCTGGAGTTTAGAAGGATGAGAGGGTATCTTATTGAAACATATAAGATTGTTAAGGGTTTGGACATGCTAGAGGCAGGAAGCATGTTCCTGATGTTGGGGGAGTCCAGAACCAGGGGCCACAGTTTAAGAATAAGGGGTAAGTCATTTAGAATGGAGACGAGGAAACACTTTGTCTCACAGAGTTGTCAGTCTGTGGAATTCTCTGCCTTGGAGGGTAGTTGAGGCCGGTTCTCTGGATGCTTTCAAGAGAGAGCTAGATAGCGCTCTTAAAGATAGCAGAGTCAGGGGATATGGGGAGAAGGCAGGAACAGGGTACTGATTGGGGATGATCAGCCATGATCACATTGAATGACGGTGCTGGCTCGAAGGGCCGAATGGCCTACTCCTGCACCTATTGTCTATTGTCTATGAATCTCAGCTACAGGATATTCTATAAATGCTCAACATCATCTCGTCCATAACGATTCAGACGTGCCTGTGATTCCTCTTGCTTAGATCCTGTTGGCTCCATTCATGTGCCACCTGGTTGTGTAAGAAAGAGGACAGTGCGCCAGTTAACTGTGTTTGGATGATAAGGCTGTCAGAATTGAATAACTGGCAGCAAGTCCTAGTTTTGAGAAGTGGCTATGAACTATGCAGCAATGCCAAATACGTGAGGATTAGTTGAAGCATGTGGTAGTTAGGTATCATCCTGATTGTCTGGGAAATAATGGAAGGATGGTGACGGGAACAGTGTGTCAGGCAAATGCTGCCTTTCTGACATTATAATTCTGACGTTTGACACTGACCAATCTCAATCGTGCACAAACCGCTTGCAACGTGCATCCATGTCTTAGCGTTAGACTCCTGCCATTAACGTGCATTGATATTTGCTACCAGTAGCTATTAACCGTGCGTCTGAAGCACCATTTGCCCCTCAAGATGCAGGGAAATGTTGTCCTTTTCACTTCATTAAAGCACAGTGCCTATACTCCTTCTTAACTGTATCTCAGGTCCGATTCACTTCCAGCACCTTTCAATGTGCAATACACATCTCCTTACTTAAATAGTGCCATCAAGTTATAATTTAGGCTTCTTGCTAATATGTACAGCCAATGAATACTGACATTGGAGCTACCTGCTTACACCAATCATGCTTATCAGCTGAAAACACATCGATATCAATCAGCAGGCGAGGACTGATCAAGCTCCACTGTTCCTCGTTTACTTTTAATTTAGTCTCCTTTATCACTGATAATCTTTGTACATGGACATTCAAGCGAAACGTCGAGGCACGAGTGCTTTTGTGTTTGTAACACAAGTGACAATTTGTAGCAATTTAAAAGATTACAATGTCTTAGAAAAAGTATTTCCAGCAATTTGTCACTGGATGATGTCAAAAAACCCATAAGATCCCAGCATCCTTTAAAGCAAACTACTCTAGCCTGTAATCATTCCCTGCTGTTATTCTGTCTGCTTTTCAAAATCATGAACTGCTAGTAGACATCTCAAAGTGAAAATGCCATTTTTAAAGTGGCTTTGCTGTGCAGAGATGATAATCCTTTGAATCAGACAGCAAGCATTAAACAACTCACAGCACTGTCCCCAAGAGTTTTCCATTACCCACATGTATGGAACATGTAACCCACACAGCAACCACACCTTTCTTCTTCTATCTGTTTCTCTCGTTCTCTGTATCTTTGCTCTCTATCTTCTTGTTCTTTCTTTTCTTGCTCCATTCTCTCTTTCTCAAATTTTTCTCTTTCTTCAATCACTTTTTTACGCTCCTCTTCTTTTCTCAGCTCCTCCTCTCTCTGGAGGGAAGGAAATAACAAGAAAATGTGAGATCAGAAAAGACATACTGCAGTGGTTCAGGAGGAAAGGGCCAATGATAGGTTTGTAGCACATCCTTCAATGGGGAACAGAGAGCACTTTACATATAATGAAAGGAAAATGGTTTTGCTTTGATGGAACAGAAACAGAACTAAAAACAGAAAATGTGGAAGAACAGCAGATCAGACAGCTGGAGTGGGAAGGTAATTGCTGTAGTTAGTGTTTCAAAACTGGGAATTTTCATTAGAAACTTGGTGTACTGATGAAGGGTCCTGTACAGAGAATGTTAACTGATTATTTTCCCACAGGTGCTGCCCGAACTGCAGAATTTTAAATATATATTTTATTTCTAACTTCCAGCATCTGCAGGTTTTTATTGAAATTCATGGAAACATTCTTAAAAAATAGGAGCAGGCCATTTGGTCCCTCAAGCCTTGTTTCACAAATCCACAGCTAATCCTCTACTTCAATATCCGTGTAAAGAACAATTATCTGATCTAAAGTTTCTTCAACTTGACACATTAACATTATCCACAGATGCTGGCTGAACTGCGAAGCATTCCAGCATTTGCTGTTTAAATTTCAGTTTTAGTGCTGATGTTCTCATTGTTAACTTTCATATGGACAATCAGAATAGGTCAGAGATTCATTTGTAATATCCCAAATACACTTAACAAGGAACATTTAACAGCAAACATTGAGGGAAAATATCAGTCTTGGTATAACCATATTTATATCTTGTGTCAGTGCTTGAATCGTTCATTTGAGGTTGCTGAAAAGCTTGCCTTGCACTCCAGGAACATACAGCCAGTCCCAGGGTTATATTCCTGACAACTATGCATTGGCCAATTTCTCTGTAAGTAAAGGGCCTGTCCCACTTACTCGACTTTTCAGCGGACTATCTGCGACCTTCAAGCTCGGGGGCACTCGCCTGAAAAACCGCGAGCTGGAACGACCATCAGTGTGGCACACACACACACACACACAGACACACACAAAAAACACATCACAAAGCTGGGAGCCAGGGAAAGTGGGAGAGTGGGGGAAAGTGTCTGAAATTCACACGGTGCAAAGCCAAGGGTGATACCCGCGATGAACAGAAAAGTTAAAGACGGCTAGAACAGTGTATGTACGGTAAGTCCTTTAAAAGAGTGGGGTGGGGGGGGGGGGGGGGGAGGGCAGAAGGGGGGGAGAAGGGGGGGGAGAAGGGGGGGAGAAGGGGGGGAGAAGGGGGGGGAGAAGGGGAGAGAGGGAGGAGAAAAGGGGGAGACGGAGTGGAGACACCTTTAAGAAGCCAGACAACTTTTAATAAGCCAGAGATACACAGCTGTGAAGCTTAGTGGGCATTTAACATTACCGGTCGGTTTTCCTTGGTTCTGAAAACTCGTGCTTACATTCTTTTTCCCCAATGAGCCAATTAAAATGCCCGGTCAGCGAAGGAGATAAACTAAACCTACCTACGGCCAACCTCGACTACCTACAACGACATGGCGACCCCACTACCACTGCATTACGACTTCAAAAGTATCGATTTTCTCCATGGCGACCAATTTTTGGTCGAGGAAAATGTTTCAACATGTTTTTCAACTCCTCTCGACCATGAAGGAGACTCATCAGAGACCACCTACGAACATGCGGCAATCATGTGGAGAGCTTGTGGCGAGTGCAGAGTCTCCTGAACTCGCAAATAAGGTCGCCTGTGGGACAGGCGCTTCAGAAACATCCATTTTCCATCCCATATCACTTTCCATACAATTGCTATACATTTATTTAATTTCACCAAATATTCACCCTAATGCTACATGCAATTAAACCAATGGAAATATATACCATATGAATACTATGAAATATTTTATTATTATTACTAATAATAGTACAACGCTTGAATTTTTTTTGTAACGTGGGAGAATTTGTGTAAAGTTGGATTTCTGTAAATTAGGTCATTCGTAGCATGGGTTGCCCCTGTTTCTGGCATTTTCTGAAAGTAAAGAAGATACAGTGAGTTGAATACTGTAGAAGTAGGTCTAAGTAGAATTGAGAAAATATTGCTACTTTGCAAGTATTCCAACAATGGTTGGGAGGCTAGATAGTGGAAGAAAAATATGTCATGGTTTCTTTTGTCATCGTATACATTATCTGGCATTGTTTCCAATTCTTAAATACATTGCTTGGCATTGTCAGTTTGTGAGTGTGGTGTTAATCCAGACTCCCAAAAAATAATAGCATACTCTATACTACAGTATTTTTACATAGCACTAATTGTCACAGTGGATTTACAATTGTCAATAACTTGTCTTCAATGACAATCTTCAACCTAGTCCACACTTCCAAATAAATGAATGATGATGATCAGACATGAAATATGTGACATGAACCATTCTGGTTTCTGGTATTGTTAAATTTAGGAATAGAGTTGGAACCAATTCAAACCATTCAAGTCATGCCTGTGATGTATTAGGGCAGATCCAGGCAACCTAGGTTAATCCTGGTCAGCAAAAAATAATTTTAAAGTTGCTATTTCCTTCTACCAGACTTACGCAGAAGTCCTATGTATATTCCGTGAACAAGAAATTTATTGCTTAAACAACATAATGTAGAAGAAAGAGAACGAAGAAAGCAAAAATGACATTTTCCCATTGGTAATATCTCATGATGATTCGAGTTGTACCTTTGCTTGTGCCCAGAATAATTCTCGATTGATTCGTTTCATTTCAATTGCAGCATTGGTCTTTTGGTATGTTGTTCCCTGCAACAAGCAACATTTATTAAATAAATGAAATCTATTTGCCACTGAAAGACAAGCTCTTCTGCAGCACTAATTGACCTTCGAAATTTGCAATATTGATTTGATCCTTGACATAGAAAGAGGAAGTTTTGCTAAACATCTTTGGGACTACATACTTCCTACTTAAATTTATGTAGGCTTCTAATGATCAACCAAATCAGGTATCAGGAACTCTAATACTATCTATTGTCAGAGTCATAGATACTTACAGCATGGAAACAGATCTTTCAGCCCAACACGTCCATGCCGACCAAAATACCAACTGAGCTTATTCCATTTGCCCACATTTGACCCATATACCTCTAATCCTTTCCAATTATGTTCTATTAAATGTAGTTATTGTACTTGCCTCAACCACTTATTTTAAATATTTTTCCTCTCTCCTTCAACCAATGCCCTCGAGTTCTTGATTTCCCGACCCTGAGAAAAAGACTGTGTGGATTCACCCTTCTGATTTTATACATCTCTATAAGATAAATATATAATGTTGAAAGTCTTGAGACTAATTAAAAAAACACCATGATTGCACTTGCCATGCTTTAAAAAATTAAACTTTAGGACTATATTTTCCACGAGTAGTGGCCTCTTAGCTGTCTGTTGGGGTGGAAGATTGCAACCTTCACGTGGTCCACCCTGTTTCGGCTAATTCAATCAGCTCGACGTGCACAAACGGAAGGTCAAATAGAACAAGTTGTCCAACAACTTGAGGCTGTGCACGCCACACGAAAGAAGAAGGAGTTGTCTGTTCATACATATTCTTCAGACTTTACTTTGGACTTTTGAGATACAGTGTGGAAACAGGCCCTTTGGCCCACCAAGTCCATTCCGACCAGTCACCACCACCATACATTAGCACTATCGTATGCACCAGGGACAATTTACAATTTTTACCAAAGCCAATTAACCTGCAAACCTGTAGTGTTGTAGAAAACTGCAGCACCCAGAGAAAACCCACATGGTCAAAGGGAGAACCTACAAACTCTGCACAGACAGCCGCCATAGTCAGGATCAAACCTGGGTCTCTGGAACCTTAAGGCAGCAACTCTACCACTGCGCCACCCCACTGCGACACAGTGCTGCTCTTTGCTGCCTGCAGGCATTATATTAATTTTGACATATTTCAACACAAATACCACACTCATCCCAAAGATGCTTAGTATTAGTGCAAAACACACTATAAAGCCCAGCTATTCTTCCAAATTGATTATTTAATGTTTCTCATTTTTATTAATCCTCCAACACACATGTTAAACAGTAAAACTATGATACAATCAATCATTTTATACTAAAGCTCCACTATCTATCAGTATACCCCATCTTGCTTCGGTTTGCAGATGGCAGATATACTTAACATAGAAACATAGAAAATAGGTGCAGGAGGAGACCATTCGGCCCTTCGAGCCAGCATCACCAGTCATTGTGATCATGGCTGATCGTCCCCAATCAATAACCCGTGCCTGCCTTCTCCCCATATCCCTTTATTCCACTAGCCCCTAGAGCTCTATCTAACTCTCTTAAATCCATCCAGTGATTTGGCCTCCACTGCCCTCTGTGGCAGGAAATTCCACAAATTCACAACACTCTGGGTGAAAACGTCTTTTCTCACCTCAGTCTTAAATGGCCTCACCTTTATTCTAAGACAGTGGCCCCTGTTTCTGGACTCGCCCAACATTGGGAACATTTTTCCTGCATTTAGCTTGTGCAGTCCTTTTATAATTTTATATGTTTCTATAAGACTACCCCTCATCCTTCTAAACTTCAGTGAATACAAGCCTAGTCTTTTAAATCTTTCTTCATATGACAGTCCCGTCATCCCAGGGATCAATCTCGTGAACCTACGCTGCACTGCCTCAATCACAAGGATGTCCTTCCTCAAATTAGGAGACCAAAATCTCTCATACTCCAGATGTGGTCTTACCAGAGCCCTATAACTGCAGAAGAACCTCTATACTCCTATACTGAAATCCTCTTGTTATGAACATTCAACCTAATTACTCTGAAGAAGGGTCTCGACCCGAAACATAACTTATTCCTTCGCTCCATAGATGCGGCTTTACCCGCTGAGTTTCTCCAGCATTTTTGTCTGCCTTCAATTTTCCCAGCATCTGCAGTTCTTTCTTAAACATAATTACTTTCATTAGCTCAAAAGCTGTTAATGGAAAACCTGTACATGCACGTCTTCCACTTCCCGTCTCCAACACCTTGTACCTTAATTACTGTCAGATAGTCTTTTACTCACCACTGGACCCAGTAAATCTTCGTCCTCTTTAAGATGGAGTCGGCGTAACACTGGGCTTGAAATGTGCATAGTGCCATTAGTCAACTTCTGCCGTATAGCAGTGGAATCCACATCCTCAGGACTGCTGGCATTAACAATAACATTTGCCCCCTGTTTTGGAATTAGGAAAAGAGAGTAGGTAAAGGAGATAGGTAAAATGAAGCACAATATTTTTAAGGAAGCTGAATAGCATTGTATAAAACATCCTCCACTCCCTTTTCTTCCAATATCCCCAGCCCTTGAAGGAACATTGTGGTTTATCATAAGGATATAAGGTCATAAGGAATAGGAGTAGAATTAGGCCATTCGGCCCATCAAGTCTAGTCCGCCATTCAATCGTGGCTGATCTATCTCTCCCTCCTAACCGTTCTCCTGCCTTCTCCCCATAACCTCTGACACCCGTACTAATCAAGAATTAACCTTCCAATACTTACAGGTTAAACACAGTAAAACTACGATACAATCGATCATTTTACACGAAAGCTCCACCATCTTTCAGTATACCCCATCTTACTTTTCAGCTTCAGAATAAAATGGGTGGATAATTTCTCATGCTTTGGGAATATCTTCAAGTCCAGATGCAGCCTCTGAGGCTCTGACCATCAGCCACGAACTGTTCAAAACACAGCCTTTGTCTCAAAGCAACAAAACTGTCAAAACTGAAGGTCCATCTTGTTTGCGAATGTTGCTAATCTTCGTTTTCTTTATATTCACACAATGGTAGGAAAATACTCGAGATTTCTTGCAAGAGATCTTGCAATTACATTTTGTATAGAACAGGATAATGAAGGACAGGCAAGCCTTTGTCCATGGCAGGCCAATTTTTCAAACTGGATTGAGTTTTTTTGAGGAGATGACATAGGTGATTGATCAGAGGTAGTCAGTGGATGTTATCTTGATAGATTTTTTTTTAACATTCTTCATGTTAGCCCGATCCAGAAGATGCATAGGATCCATGATGACTTGGTTGTTTGATTTAGAACTGGCATAACTTAGAAGACAGAGGATAGTGGTCTAAGTTTTTTTTAAAACTGGTTCTATCATCTATAAGAAAATCATAAAGTCATATACATACAGCACAGAAACAGGTCGTTCCAGCATAACTCGTCCATGCCGACAAGGATAGCCCACGAAACTAGTCCCATTTTCCTATCAATCTACGTGACCAAATGACTTTAAAATGCTGCAATTGTGCCTCCCTCAAATACTTTGTCTGACAGCTTGTTCTAGTGAAAAAGTTGCACCTCAGGTTCTTATTAAATCTTACCCCTTTCACCTTAAACCAATGCACTTTAGTTCCTCTTCTACTACATTTGGCTGCCTTTATATCTGCGAGATCTAGCATAGACTTGGTGACCATTTCGCCAAACGGTGCTCTGTCTGGCAAGGCCAGTTGCTATTTTAACTCCCCTTCACATACCAACCTTTCTATCTTGGGCCTCTCCCATTAGCAGAGTGATGCCCTATGCAAACTGTAGGAACAGTACCTTATATTCCGCTTCAGTAGCCGACAACCTAAAGAATGGATTAATTAGGCTTATATTCACTGGAATTTAGAAGGATGTGAGGGAATCTTATCGATACATATAAAATTCTTAAGGGATTGGTCATGCTAGATGCAGGAAAAATGTTTCCAATGTTGGGGGAGACCAGAACCAGAGGTCACAGTTTAAGAATAAGGGGAATGAGATGAGGAAAAACATTTTCACCCAGAGAGTTGTGACTCTGTGGAATTCTCTGCCACAGAAGGCAGTGGAGGCCAATTCATGGAATGTTTACAAGAGAGAGTTAGATATAGCTCTTAGGCCTAACGGAATCAAGGGATATGGGGAGAAAGCAGAGACGGGGTACTGATTCAGGGGGATGAACCCTCGGAAAGCGCCTGGACCTGATGGTACACCCGGCCGTGTTCTAAAAACCTGTGCGGACCAACTGGCTGGAGTTTTTACAGACATTTTCAACCTCTCACTTCTGAGGTCTGAGGTTCCCACCTGCTTTAAAAGGGCATGAATAATACCAGTGCCCAAGAAGAGCAAGATGTGCCTCAATGACTATCGACCAGTGGCACTAACGTCTGTCATGATCAAGTGGTTTGAGAGGTTGATTATGGCGCATATCAACTCCTACCTCGACAAGAGCCCACTGCAGTTCGCTTACCGCCACAACAAATCAATGGTGGATGCAATCTCACTGGCTCGCCACTCTGCTCTGGACCACTTGAACAACAGAAACTCATATGTCAGGCTGTTATTCATTGACTACAGCTCGGCGTTTAACGCCACAATCCCCTCCAAGCTGGTTACCAAGCTCTCAGATCTGGGTCTCTGCGCATCCCTCTGTAATTGGATCCTCGACTTCCTCATCCACAGACCACAATCTGTCTGTATTGGTGGAAATGTGTCATCCTCGATAACAATCAGCACGGGAGCACCTCAAGGCTGCGTGCTCAGCCCCTTGCTGTACTCACTCTATACTCATGACTGTGTAGCTGGACCTAGTGCAAACTACATCATCAAATTCGCCGACGACACCACTGTTGTGGGACAAATCACTGATGGTGATGAGTCAGAGTATAGAAGTGAGATTGACCGATTGACCAAATGGTGCCAGCACAATAACCTGGCTCTCAACACCAGCAAACCCAAGGAACTGATTGTAGACATTGGAAGGGGTAGGATAGGGACCCACAATCCCGTTTATATCAATGGGATGATGGTGGGAAGGGCTAAGAACTTCTAATTCATGGGCATGCATATTTCCAAAGATCTTGCCTGGTCCCAGCACATTGATGCAATTATAAAGAAAGCACATCAGCGCCTCTACTTCCTGAGAAGATTACGGAGAGTCGGTATGTCAAAAAGGATTCTCTCAAACTGAGTTGTTGCATCGTGGCTTGGTTTGGCAACTTGAGCGTGCAGGAGCGGAAAAGACTGCAGAAAGTTGTGACCATTGCCCAGTCCATTATCGGCTCTGACCCCCCCACCATCGAAGGAATCTATCGCATTCGCTGCCTCAAAAAGGCTGCCAACATCATCAAGGACCCACACCATCCTGGCCACACACTCATCTCTCCGGTGCCATCAGGTAGAAGGTACAGGAGCCTGAAATCTGGTTCAGGGACAGCTTCTACGCGACAGCCATCAGGCTATTAAACTCGCCATCAAACAAACTCTGAACTACAACAGCCTATTGCACTTTATCCGTTTATTTATGTGTATATATGGTCTATGCTATATAGACACACTGAACTGTTCTGTATTTATGCTTACAATATTCTGTTGTGCTGCAGCAAGCAAGAATTTCATTGTCCTATCTGGGACACATGACAATAAACTCTCTTGACTTGATTTTGGATGATCAGCCATGATCATATTGAATGGTGGTGTTGGCTCGAAGGGCCGTATGGCCTATTCCTGCACCTATTTTCTATGTTTCTAACCCAACGGTGTGAACATTGAATAGCCAAATTATAAGTAACACACTCCCCTTACTCTTCTTTCTTGTGCCCCCCTACTGCACCCATTTCTCTGATTGCCTTGCCTTTCTACCCTGTAAGAGGCAAAGGCTTGCTGAAGTCCATATCAACTACATCTATGGGTCTGCCCTCATCAACCTTCTTGATTACTTCTTGAAAAATGCAATCAAATTCATAAGACAGTTTCCTATGCACAAAACCATGGCCTAAAATAATAGTAATTTCTATTGAATAAGCTGGTTACCTATTGATGTATCCCTATTACATACACAAGTCGTTACTCTTTTTCTTGTATGTGCATTGAGAGCAAGTATCAACAAGATATTTCACTTACAGTTTATGGTACATATCAATATTCCCGCTGTTCTGTAAAGATTACTGCATATCTTAGAATAAAGGGGAGGTTCTTAGAATAAAGGGGAGGCCATTTAAGACTGAGGTGAGAAAAAACATTTTCACCCAGAGAGTTGTGAATTTATGAAATACCCTGCCACAGAGGGCGGTGGAGGCCACGTCACTGGATTGATTTAAGAGAGAGTTAGATAGAGCTCTAGGGGGCTAGTGGAGTCAAGGGTTATGGGGAGAAGGCAGGCACGGGTTATTGATAGAGGACGGTCAGCCATGATCACAATGAATGGTGGTGCTGGCACGAAGGGCCGAATGGCCTCCTCCTGCACCTATTTTCTATGTTTCTATATGAGGCAAGAGCTGGAAACAAATATTCACCGGAACATAATGAGACCAACTCCTCATCGCTCCAAACATCCCAGCTCAAGTTATCAATATCCAGCCTTCCATATTCTTAAAGGCATATACCTGTAGTCTTCTCAGCATTTCAATTATTAATTTGAAATTTCACTTCATAAGAAAGGCAATTACATCCAGCAGTTACTCCCCAGGATCAGAATAACTGAAGCATTTTTACATTGGGTGATTCGCTTATTTTAATCATTCAGTTTATGAATCTGCAGGATACTAAGACTCAACAAGTAGAGGTATATAATTGGTGAGGAGAACTAATCCAATGCATTCTACTGAGGCAGATAATGTGAAGGTGCCTTACTTGATAAACCGGGTAATTGTAAGGAAAGCATATTTCTCTGATTTAACAGGTCACTGCCAATGACTGAATTAAATCTGGGACAATTTATTTTGTCATTATATTAAGTAAACAAAGAAGCACACTTGCCTGGAAAAAGTCTGCAATTGTGGGCACGTGAGTAGCACAGGTGCATTTTCGATGATCATCCACATCTTCACCCACCTAAGGAAAAAAATTACAAAGTGAAAGCCTCATCAAAACAGCTTATGGGGAAATAATCTCTCTGATCACTCTCGCATCAAATGACTGTCCAAATTGAATAAGAAAAAGAATAGTGAAAGCAAATCCTCTGGAGATTGATGAAAGAGGAGAAGGAGTCTATTGGGATTGCTGGTAGAATGAAGCAGCAATAGGATGGGTCTTTCAAAGGATACTGAGAAGTGAAGCATGAAGCTGTAGCTTTAGTTAAGAAGAAGTCAGTCCCTGGGTAGCTGCAACAGTACTTATGGAATGGTTTCGAAATTTTACACAAACTCAAGTCGCCCCTGTAACAGCTTTATTCTCCTATCATTGACAGGAAAAACAAGGGTTGTATAAATTAAAGCAGCTGCAATATACAATAAACATAAAAGTTTAAAGGTTTTTATACCTTGAAACAATGATTTGGATGTTGCAGAGAAATGCCAGCAGCTCTACACTTAATCCCCGACATAAAAGCAAGTTTAAGAATTCCACATGAGCATGTGTGAAAGAGGAAGCCCAAAATCTGCAACACAGATGTGGTTCATTGTTTCTTTGGCAATGGTCAAACAGTGGACTCCTCATAGATTCCAGTTTGCCAGCGTTTACAGTGGGGCTTCATCATTAGCAACTGATGTTTGGACCTGGCACACTTATTTTATAGGAGAAGAGTGAGCATTTTAGGCCCAAAATATGCAGTAGTATTCATAGATTACTTAAACATTGTTTTAATTTAAATGTTTTAAAGTTAACAATTTTTTCAATTACTTGATCACTTAAAGTGTTTTAAAAATTTAGTTTTGAGATGGAGTATGGAATCAGACCCTTGGGCCCACCGAGTCCATGCCGACCATCGATCCTCCTGTCACAGTCGTTCTGTGTTATCCCAGCACCACATTCACTTCATATACACTAGGAGCATTTTATAGAGGCCAATTGACCTGCATGTCTTCAGGATTTGTGAGGAAACTGGAGCACCCGTAGGAAAACAATGCGGTCACTGGTCAGGAACAAACCCAGATCTCTGGAGTTATGAGGCAGCAGATCTACCAGCTGCACCACAGTTTCGCCCAAATGTCTGAGCAATATTATTTTAAATTTAAACCACTGATTCCCATCATTTTCTGGGTGGGTCTTCTCTCCCCACTTCACAGCTGGAAATGTATTCTCTTTCATATGCTCATAAACTCCTCTTTGATTCTTCTACCACTGAAACACACCACCAGGTCATTTACAACAGCCTATCAACTTACCAGCACATTTTGCTATGTGGGAGAAATCCAGAGGATGAAACCTACACAGTGGCAGGAAAAAGATGCAAACTGCACAAAGGCATGTGCCCACGTAGGATTGAATTCTGGAACTGGGAAGCAGAATTGCTGACTGCTAATTGTACGCCACCCTAAATAAGCTGCAGTGGACATCCATGCTGGGGATCAGCTAGCCTCTTTCAGCCAGGGCAATCACAAGGGCAGGTCTGAAGCCTTTTTGTAGGTCAGCGGTAAGAGCAGGCTCCTCATAGCTGACATGCTAGGAACTTACTATACATTTATTTTTAGTGCCAGATGGGTCATAAGCAATAATATTTACACAGGAACCTACTTGACCTAATGCAATTAAGTGTAACATGTTCTATAAACATCAGAAAATGGAAGTTAGTTCAAGTAATTTCCTTGAAATGTCAAATGCACAGAATGTAAATTCATATGTAGGAAGGTACTGCAGATGTTGGTTTAAACCGAAGATAGACACAAAAAGCTGGAGTAACTCAGTGGATCAGACAGCATCTCTGGAGCAAAGGAATAGGTGATATTTTGGACCAAGACCTTTCTTCAGTCTGTCCATGGTATACTCTGATTAGCATCCATTAAAAACAATGCAATGAAAATGAAAACTACATACCCAGTTTATCAGGACATATTTGGGCAGGCCAGAACCAGAGTCCTTGATGCTGCAGAATCCATACATCACACTTTGATTGTCAAACTTCGTGGCGATTTCCTGCAGACCACCCGCTGAACCGTGAGAAGGAAAGATGTTAAGAGCACATAAAAAATTACCATGGTCTTTCCACAGATCTGAATCCTGCTTTGAAATAACATTGCCAGCAATAGGTTTTAGCCTTCACACATCTGAGGGATTAACCTTTCATTCCCCAAATACCTTGACTAATTGTTGGGCTTGTCAGCGTAAAACAAACACCAGGAACTGTCGGGATAGCTCAATTCTGTGAAAAATTCTGCAGGAAGTCTGACATTTTAGCTGATGAAAGACAGGAGAACTCTGGGATCCGAGGCTCCACACCATCAGTTGCTCAAGTTTACCTGCTTCATTTCAGCAAAGAAGATTTCATAATCATAATATGTTTGTGTGAGGCCAGGGACCAATTAACACCAGTCAATGTCCAAAAAACATAGCTTGTTTGAATATTAGTATACTCTGGGGCGTTCATACTTGGTAACTTGCATTCATTAAAAACAATGCAACTAAAATGATAACCACAGATATACCCAGTTTATCAAGACATATTTGGACAGGCCAGAACCAGAGTCCTTGATGCTGCAGTATAGGCATCACCCAAGGTGAAAAGACAAAGCGACAGGAAAGGGCAAAAGAAAGATTGGTATTACATAAGAAACAAAAGGAGTAGATCATTTGGCCTTTCCTGCATAATTTGTCATTTGGTTGAACTTTTACCTCAGCTCTTCTTTCCCTATTAATGCTGGATCCCTTGATTTCCTTGAAATCTAAAATATACTAGATAGACCAAGTGCAGACCCGTTGGGTCTGTTCCCCCAACGTGCAGTTGCGGGGGGGGGGGGGGGGGGGGCAGGGCAGCATGTCCCTGAGGGTGGGTGAGGGGGGTAGAGAGGGGTGGGGTAAGGGGAAGGGGAGGGGAGAGGGGAAGGTGAGAGGAGAGGGGTTATGGAGAAGACGGGAGGAAAGGGAAGTGGAGGGGAGAGGAGAGGGGGAGAAAGAGGGGTAGGGGAGAGGTGGAGGGGGAGGGAGAGAGAGAGAAAGGAGAGGGAGAGAGGTGGGGAGAGAGAGGGGGTGAGAGAGGAGGGGGAGAGAGAGAGAAAGGAGAGGGCGAGAGGTGGGGAGGGGAGGGAGAGGGGCGGAGTGAGGGGACGAGGGGTAGCAGGGAGTGGTGCAAGAGTGAGGGGAAGGGGGTTGGGGGGAGCTGGGGATGAAGAGAGGTGGGGGAGAGAGGGGGTGGGAGGGTGAGGAGAGAGGGAGTGGTGGAAGAGGGAGAGGGGAGTAGGGGAAAAGGGGTGCGCGGGAGAGAAGGGTGGGAGGGGGAGAGAAGTGGAAAAGTGGGGGGGGGATGGGTGGGGAGAGTGTGGAGGGAGGGGGAAGAGTGGGGAGGGAAGGGGAAGAGTGGGGAGGGGGGAGGGGGAAGGGGGTGGGGGGAGAGAGGGAAGGGGGTTGGGGAGAGGGAAGGGGGTGTGAGAGAGAGGGATGGGGGTGGGAGGAGTAGGGGGAGTAGAGGGAGAGGGGTGAGGAGAGGGAGATGGAGAGGGGGAGGAGAGAGGGGTGGGGAGGAGAGAGGTGTGGGGGAGGGGGGAGGGATGGGGAGGAGGGAGATGGGGTAGGGGAGGGAGGGGGAAGAGTGTGGAGGGAGGGGGAGGGGGTGGGGGGAGAGAGGGGAAAGAGTGGGGAGATAGAGAGGGAGGGGGAGGGATAGGGGCAGTTCATCTATTCCCCACTCCCTATCACCCCCAATCCTCTTTCTCTATTCCCACACACGTCATCAAGCGCTTCGACACAGGCTGCTGGGGCCGGGGCTGGGGCAAAGGCAGATGTAAATGAGATCCATTCCGATTGGACATCTGTGAGGGATGGCATTGTGACATCGCACAATGGAACGTGTTGGAACATCAGGCGGGGGAGGAGGGGCTGGGGCTGGTGCAAAGGGCAGATGTAAATGAGATCCGTTCCGATTGGACACCTGTGAGCATTGGGCATTGTGACATCACACGATGGAATGTTTACCAACATTATGTGGGTGAGAGCAGTTTGATTGTTTTAAGCTTTTGAAAAATTGGGGGGGGGAAGGATGTAATTAAAAATGGTGTACGTAACAAGGTCTAAACGTAATGAGGAGCGCCTTTGGTAATGTACAAGCGTAACGTCTGGCTAAATGGAAAAAACGGCGGCATCCGAGGGTCTGGTTTTGGCGGAGCAATGGATTTCAAAGGGTGAAAACGTGGCAGCCGGACGGCAGGCGGACGGCTGTCGGCAGACACACACAGAGTTTTAATATAATAGAGATATTACTGGCCGCCTTGAATATGCTCAGTGACTAAGTCTCCTCAACCACCTTGGGCATGAATGATAAACATTCACCACCCTCTGCGTGAAGATATTTCTTCACATCTTAGTTCTCAATGCCTGACCACATTTGGAGACTGTTGGCTCTGGTTCTAGACATCTCAGTTATGAGAAACAAAGTCTGCATCCACTCCATGAAGCAGTGTAAAAATTTAGCATGTTTTAATGACATGATGATGTTACTGTTAAGGCTTTTTAACTGTAATTACCTTCAAATCCAATTGTTTAACACTTCTCTTTCCAGCAATGAACAACCAAACATCATTTTGTTCACTCAAGATGGAAAACCATACCAAACAAACATCTCCCTGTCTTTATGTGTCACCCTTAGAATGCAACTGATCTTTGAGAGCAAGAATGTAGACAAAAGTGCTGGATAAAACCAGTGGGTGCGGCAGCATCTATGGAGCGAAGGAAATAGGCAACGTTTCGGGCCAAAACTCTTCTTCAGACTGAGGATCTACCTCTGGCTTATGTAATAAACGCTCTATTCTGCATTACTTTTGTACATCTGATCTTATTACCATATAACAATTACAGCACGGAAACAGGCTATCTTGGCCCTTCAAGTCCGTGCCGAATAACTTTTTTCCCTTAGTCCCACCTGCCTGCACTCATACCATAACCCTCCATACCCTTCTCATCCATATGCCTATCCAATTTATTTTTAAATGATACCAACGAACCTGCCGCCACCACTTCTACTGGAAGCTCATTCCACACTGCTACCACTCTCTGAGTAAAGAAGTTCCCCCTCATGTTACCCCTAAACTTCTGTCCCTTAATTCTAAAGTCATGTCCTCTTGTTTGAATCTTCCCTATTCTCATAGGGAAAAGCTTGTCCACATCAACTCTGTCTATCCCTCTCATCATTTTAAAGACCTCTATCAAGTCCCCCCTTAACCTTCTGCGCTCCAGAGAATAAAGACCTAACTTATTCAACCTATCTCTGTAACTTAGCTGTTGAAACCCAGGCAACATTCTCCTCTGTACCCTCTCTATTTTGTTGACAACCTTCCTATAATTGGGCGACCAAAATTGTACACCATACTCCAGATTTGGTCTCACCAATGCCTTGTACCATTTTAACATTACATCCCAGCTTCTATACTCAATGCTCTGATTTATAAAGGCTAGCATACCAAAAGCTTTCTTTACCACCCTATCTATATGAGATTCCACCTTCAAGGAACTATGCACGGTTATTCCCAGATCCCTCTGTTCAACTGTATTCTTCAATTCCCTACCATTTACCATGTATGTCCTATTTTGATTTGTCCTGCCAAGGTGTAGCATCTCACGTTTATCAGCATTAAACTCCATCTGCCATCTTTCAGCCCATTTTTCCAACTGGCCTAAATCATTCTGTAGACTTTGGAAATCCTCTTCATTATCTACAACACCCCCTATCTTGGTATCATCTGCATACTTACTAATCCAATTTACCACCCCTTCATCCAGATCATTGATGTACATGACAAACAACAAAGGACCCAACACAGATCCCTGAGGCACCCCACTAGTCACCTGCCTCCAACCCGACAAACAGCCATCCACCATTACCCTCTGGCTTCTCCCATTCAGCCACTGTTGAATCCATCTTGCTATTCCTGCATTTATACCCAACAGTTGAACCTTCTTAACCAACCTTCCATGAGGAACCTTGTCAAAGGCCTTACTGAAGTCCATATAGACAACATCCACTGCTTTACCCTCGTCAATTTCCCTAGTAACCACTTCAAAAAATTCAAGACGATTAGTCAAACATGACCTTCCAGGCATAAATCCATGTTGACTGTTCCTAATTAGACCCTGTTTATCCAGATGCTTATATATATTATCTGTAAGTATCTTTTCCATTAATTTGCCCACCACTGAAGTCAAACTAACCGGTCTGTAATTGCTAGGTTTACTCTTAGAACCCTTTTTAAACAATGGAACAACATGCGCAGTACGCCAATCCTCGGGGACTATTCCCGTTTCTAATGACATTTGAAATATTTCGGTCATAGCCCCGGCTATTTCTACACTAACTTCCCTCAATGTCCTAGGAAATATCCTGTCAGGACCTGGAGACTTATCCACTTTTATATTTTTCAAAAGTGTCAGTACTTCTTTTACTTTGAAACTCATAGTATCCATACCTACTCTACTAGTTTCCCTTACCTCACATAATTCAATATCCTTCTCCTTGGTGAATACCGAAGAAAATAAATTGTTCAATATCTCCCCCATCTTGCATTAACCTCTCATTATTTTTTCTCCCAATTTCATTGCAGAGATGAGAATAACACTACCAAAGATATGCTAATAAAGATCATCTTATCTTTCTTTCAAACTCCTATAAATTCCTAGTAAACCGAATTAGTATTTTGATATTAACTCGGAAAATTAAGATCTTAAACCTTTAAAAGAGTTTAGAGCAAATGATCAAAAGAAATTCCAGTTTCCATTCTTTCTTGTAATGTATGCACGTGGATATTGCTAACATATTAGGGCATGGTGGCAGGTCATGTAGGTTTCCTTATTGGAGCAATTTATGATGTGCCACCATCACCGCAGAACCTCAAACAGTGGGTAGGTGGGGACCCGGCGTGTCCTCTGTGTTCTCCGTTGAGGTATATTTTGTCAGGATGTAAGACTAGTCTTTCTCAAGGTCGTAATATTTGGTGGCGTAACAGGTCTTGAAGTATCTAGCTGCAGCAATTGAGAGGAGGCGAGCACTGGTGAATTTGGTATGCGTTAGGACTGCAGGGTGTAGATATTCATTTTGTCCATGAGGGAGAGAAAGCTTTCAGACAGGCATCAGTTAGGTCAGTTAAAGGGAGCTAATGATTGGGAAATGCAGGTAGACTTGGGACAAAGGCTTGTTGTTCCGCAGGAAAGAATTAGTACTATTGTGAGGCCAGATATAGTGTTATGGTCAGTTAGTCAGCAGATAGTGTATTTTATAGAAATAACGGTGCCTTGGAAGAGCTCAGTGGATGAGGCTTATGAAAGGACAAAGCTTAGATATGTAGATTTAGCAGCAGAAATTGAGCCTCAAGGATGGAAGGCAAGAGTATGTCCAGTAGAGGTGGGTTGTAGAGGCTTCATGGCGAGATCGACCACGTCGCAATTTGGAGAGCTAGGAATTCGCAGGTAGAGTTTGCAGCAGGCTGTAAAGGAGATGTCAGAGGTAGCAGAGCAAGGCAGTAGGTGGATTTGGTGGAAAATAAACAGTACTAGTTGGAGGTAGAAAGGAAATGTATAACATGTGGTAAGTGTATTCCTTCTGGTTTTATATGTGAGGGTGATATTAGTGGCACTATGATTGTTTGATGGAGGATTAGGATAAGTGTTTGAGTGTTGAATCTATCGTCTGTAGTTTTTTTAACTTAGTAGATATTTACATAGTTAGACAAAAATGCTGGAGAAACTCAGCGGGTGAGGGCTTAGTAGTGCATACTGGCAGCACAGGTGGTAAGACTGTGTATTGAGAGGGGGGTGGTTCTGGGACGCCCAAACTACCAGTTGAGCCTTCCCGAGGAATCAATGAAACACCAGTGAAGGGCACTGCCCACTTGATAACCTCAATTATATACTGGCATCTACATCCTTAGTTTTTAATGTCCCATAGTTTAATTGTGTAAAGGCATTTTACATTCTCACGTGGCATTGGGATTGTGTTTTTTGGTTAAACATTTGGCTTGTGTGTTTGTCAACATGTCGATAGCTTATTACTGAACATGAAGGGAATTATACTATAACATAAGTGTGTATAGGTAGTTTAGATATTACTATGGTATTGGGCCTTAACAGTAACATCATCATGTCTTGGTTGAGCATTTATCCTGGTGTTATCACACAAGTAATTACCATCCCTTAGTGCCGTTGACAAAGTGTCATCCTGACCGATGACTGTTCTTCTAATGAATGTAATTGCATGGTGCCATTGGATAGGAAGTTCTCAGAATTATATTCAATGATAATTAAAGAGGGATGATATACTGTATTCCCAATTCAAGGTGGTGCGTTACTCAGAGAGCAACATTTGTCCTCCTTGGCGTTAAAAATTGCAGTAGTCATCAGAGTAACATTGGAGAGTAATTGCGTACCTTTTGAGATTGTCTACACTGCTGTCCACTGATGGTGGAAGGAAAGAATGATTTGGTGGGGAGATGGGTGGTTGATGGGTGGGGTAATCAAGCTTGGTGCTGGATAATGCCAACCTCTTTAGCATTGTTGCAGCTGCACCCATCCAGGCAAGTGGAGAGTATTCAATCTTTGACTAGTGCTTTATCAATCGTTTCGGTGCGGAAAATTAGTTAAGGATGCAGGATGCTCCCGCTCTGACCTGCTCTTGTGCTTACCATATTTATGTGCCCACACCAGTTAAGCTTCTGGGTAATGGCAACACCCAATGCTTCAATGATACACTATATAGCTCTTCACTGGAATGAAGGTCTCCTGCCATTTATCAGTCCATACCTTAGTGTTGGTTAGGTCTTGCTGCAAGCAGGCAAAACAATGTCAATGGCCCTTTTCCTGTGCTAAGAGGAATAACTAATAGTTCCAGATTATACATCATGTTTTGCTCTGCTGAATGTGCCAGTACCAGTCTAAATAAAACTGATTTTCAATGGAATTTCACTTGCTCAGCTAGCTCGAGATTAAAGAGCTCAGTATTTCAGGAAGATAATTTATTCATGCTCAAACGCAGCTCGAGGCAACAATACAAAAAAATATGACATCACACGTTTAGCAACACAGTCTCAGACATCCACACAGCAGAATGAGCTTGCAATACATTTTCAACAGACTAAGGGCAAATATTTTAAGCAATTTTTAACAATATGTTGAAGGTTATTTACATTTCAACCAGTCACATAAAACAGCCTGTGGAGTGTCAATTAAAATACAGATCAAAGGGAATTACTTTAAGGCATCCGAAACATAGCCGCCTGACACCCCTTTAAAAAGAACAATCATTGCCTTCAAAAGTTACATTAATCTAACAGAATAAATCCTCTCCACTTTGTCATACAAGACAGTTCTCTCACCATGTTACTGGGGTGACAGCAGGAGGAGGCTGGTAGGAAGGAGAGGGGCTATGCTGGAAATAAAAGCTGAAGTCAGTGTGAGATGCTTCTTGACAGCTTGGACCTTCACAACAGATGGCGTACGTCAAACTAGATTACATTACTGCAGAAATCAGCTCAGATTCAATAAATCACTGAGCCTGAAAGAAAATCTCAGAATGGTACTTTATTGATGTTTCTTGTGTTCCAGGACTGCTTTTTATTTTTAAAAGTACCTTGCAATTAAATAACAAAACATCTCCAGATGGTTCAGAGAATGGATTCCAATACAAATTCACTGCCATGAGCCAAGAGAGGAGGCATTAGAAAGTCGATTTTTACACTTTCAGACTGTTAAAATGGTGATAAAATGTTTGAGGGAAAGCTTTGAAGTAGGAGTTCATGAAAGATGCAATGGCAGAGAAGTTTAGGGCAGGAATTCCAGTTTCCCTTGATGACCAAACTTAGTGCTGCAAAACTGGACAAGAGGCCAGAGTTGAGGGATCAGATCCTCCTGGTAGGGCTGGAAGAGGTTTCAGAAGTGGGGAGAGATCAGACCATGATGCAATTTGACCAAGCAGGTGAGAAATATAATATTTCATTCAATGAGGGACAATGTCACAGGATTAAAAAATAGATCCAGGATGGGACCAAGAATCATGGCAATGCTACAGTAAGGGCGGCCCCCTGGCCAAACAAAACTAGAGGCAACAGTCAGTTCCATTCTCTACCTCTTTTGGCTTTCTCGCCAACTGTCTCTCTGCTCTTTCTTCTTTTTGTTATATTTAGTATGTATTAAAAGTATGTTTTAGTGTTCCATGGTTTGTTTTATGTGGGGGGGTGGGGAAGGGGGGGCGGGGAGTTGGGGGGAACATTTTTTTCAATCTCTTACCTAGACAGAGATGCGATTTTTTCCATATCGTATGTCCAACCCCACTGCAGCCTAATATCATGGAGTTGGCGGCCTTTCCTGGAGACTGACAGGCGCTTTAAGCCGCAGGGTCTTACATCGTGGGTCTTGCGATCCCTTTGCCGGGGATCGAAGCTCCAACTCGGCCTATGGACTTTACCATCATGAAGCCCGCGGTCTCTGGTAAGAAGAGGCCGACTGGGGAGCTCCATGCCGCGGAGAGAGTTTCATCCGCCCAGACACGGGAGTTTCGATGGCCCCAACGGGGCTTCAATCGTTCACTGTGGGGGCTTTGATGGCCCCGAGTATGGATGGTTCGACTGCCTTGACCCGCGGGAGAACATAGAGGAAGAAGATTGAACTTTATTGCCTTCCATCACAGTGAGGAATGAGGAATCCACTATGATGGATGTTTATGTTAACTTTGATGTGGTTGTGTGTCTTGTTGCTCTTCACTTAGTATGGCTGTATGGTAACTCAAATTTCACTGTGCCTACCTGAACTGGTACATGTGACAAATAAAATGACCTTGACCTTGAATCCCTTTTTCTTCAGCCCTGCAATTTTCTTTCCTCAACCATGTATCAAATTTATTTCTGAAATTAACAATTGAATCTACTTTCAACATATTTTTAATGCACCAAATACAAATTGTGAATGCACAGATTGCAGGAACAGTATTCTCTCATGTCACCCACTCCTTTTTGTGCTAGGATTTCTACCTCTGCCGTTTCTCTTTATTTGCTCAGTCTGCGCCCATGATGAGTTTGATCATTTGTATCAAATTACTGCTCACTTTCTCTGCTCGAAGTAGAATAAGCGGAACCACATAACTGCATTCTCGCATCCCAAATAATATTCTACCAAATGTTTTCTGCAGCCTCTCCAAGGCCTTGAGGCTCTTTAGAACTAAACATAGTGCTTAGCTTGTGGTGAATCAGTATTTTATTGATATTCAATGCAAGTTGGTTTAGTGTACTTTACCACTATTTATAAAGCTTCTGATACCATCAACTTTTTAAAAATCTCTTGACATGGCCTGCCATTTCAAAGATTTTTCTTTTCCTGTAACCACTTATAATGTTTATTTATAACTTTAGCTAAATTGTCTTTTCTTTTGTTTTACCCCATCAAATGAGACCATCAATTGGAATAATTAAAATCAGCCTCCATAAAACAAATGATTCAGGTTGTATTCCAGTATATATCTGTGAGGGGAAAAAGGTAATGCAACAAAAGCTAGAGCCCTTGCATGGCAAAAGAGAAAGTGTAATTTGAGGCAGAAAAAAAGGGCAAAAAAAGGCACAAAGTACTGGCGGCACAGTGGCGCTGCGGAAGAGTTGCTGCCTTACAGCGTTTGCAGCACCAGAGATGGGGGTTCAATCCTGACCACGGGTACTGTCTGTACGGTGTTTGTACATTCACCTCATGGGTTTTCTTCAAGATCTTCAGTTTCCTCCCACACTCCAAAGACGTACAGGTTTGTAGGTTAATTGACTTGGGTTTGTATACATGGTATACATGTAAATTGTCCCTAGTATGTGTAGGATAGTGTTAATGTGTGGGGATCGCTGGGTCGGCACCGACTAGGTGGGCCGAAGGGCCTGTTTCCTTGCTGCATCTCTAAACTAAAAGACACTCAGCAGGACAGGCAGCATCCCTGGCGAACATGGATGGGTGATGATTAGGATCAGGACTCGATAGGTGATATTTCAAAGTGTTTCAACCCAAAACATCACCCATTTGTGTCTCTTTTTGTAAAGCAGCATCTGTATCTCCAGAAAAAAAGAGCAATATGACTGATAGCTGGGTGACTGTAAGGGAGAGAAGCAGATTAAATAAAGAAAAATCAGGTGAAAAAGGAAATGTGAGGAACAAAGTAAAAGGGGCTGGCAAGACCCCTTGTTTCCAGTTCTTTTCATCTATCTGATCAAACAAGATGCTGCTAAAGTCATAATTTAAAAAAGATGCAGAGAACTAGTGGATTGACAAAAACAATAAAAGAGTTTTGGAAATTTTGGATGTACATTATGTCATGAGGTTGAGATGGTACTGTAGACAATGAAGATGGTTATCAGATATGGTTTGTTGTACCCAGCAACACTGAGAGTGACCTACGACAACAAGGAATACCGCTTTGTTAAGCATACCAAAGCACTGGAATTCGCTCGAAACATACAGAAGAAGGCAGAAGAGGAAGCAGAAGAAGAAGCAAGCGAGGAAGGAGAAGAAGGGGAAGAAGAATGAACTTTTAACATCGACCTGCGGTTATGAATTATTCATCAAGAAAGAGGGGCAATAATGGACATGTCGTTATAGTTTGGTATTAATTAGTAAAATTCAATTGTCCCCCTAATATAGTATTACTTATTATAATATTAATTATAATAGAAAGTAATAACTAGCAATTAGTAATTAGTAATAGGAATAATAGAAATAATTACTAAGTACTTAAAGTTAGTACCCCACCCCAATAGACACAGCATTATAGACAGGAGCTGGAATAATTAACATCTTTTTAAAAAAAAAACGGAAGTCACTAGATTAATAGCCACGCTAGTGTGGCTTTCACTAATGCACACTACACAATATATCAGTGTAGTTTCTTTTTTTTCTGGGCACCCTGTTAACACCCTTTTTTCTTTTTTTAATTACACTCTGTATTTTTTCTTATATATTAAATATTTGATTTTGTGTTATATGTTATATGAATGTAGTTATAAGCGATATTGTATAATTGCTTTAAGAAGATATGTATATGGATTACTGTGGATAGAAATTCTCATCGGGTTGGCGTTTGGGTATACCGCTAGGCTGGAGGAGTCGAGAAGGCTACTCCAAAAAAAACCACCCTAACAGTAAAATGCAAGACATGAATGTGAAGACTGTGGGGGGTGGAATTACCTTCTGTAGTTGGAATGTTAAGGGAATTAACGAACCAATTAAAAGGGGAAAGGTGCTAGCACTGTTGAACAGATTGAAATCAGACGTGATCTTCCTTCAAGAGACGCATCTTAAAAGAGATGCTCAACATAGATTAACAGCAAAATGGATTTCCAAGGTATATCACTCTTCATTTATACACAAATCTCGAGGAGTCGCAATAATTATTCGGAAAGGTATACCTTTTAAACAAAGTTCTATAATAAAGGATAAAGAGGGTAGATATGTAATAATTACAGGGGAATTATATTCACAGAAAGTAATTTTGGTGAATATATACGCCCCTAATTTTGATAACCCATTATTTTTTAAGAAAATATTTAATAATATTCCTATTTCCACTCAATATAATTTAATTATTGGGGGTGATTTTAATTGCACCTTAGATAGCTACCTAGACAGGTCTTCTACAAAAAGGAAAGCTACCTCTAATTCAAGTAAACTTATAAATTCTTTTATAAGTACATCGAATGTTAAAGATATTTGGAGGCTAGATAATCCATCCGGACGAGAATACTCGTTTTTTTCGCCTGTATATGGAACCTACTCCAGGATAGATTATTTTTTAGTAGATTCAAAATTACTACCTTTTACATATGACGCAAAATATCATAATATTATTATTTCAGATCATGCGCCACTAACATTCAAGATAAAACTAAAAGATATATTTAATAAAACGACTACTTGGAGATTTAATCCCCAGATATTAAAGGATAAAGACTGTTGTAAACACGTAATGGAACAGATTAAATTATTTTTTGAAACTAATGACAAACCTGAGGTGTCATCAGCGTTACTTTGGGACACATTTAAAGCGTTTATGCGTGGTGCAATAATATCAGCACAGGCTTATTTTAATAAAGAAAATAGAAAGATGGAACAAAAGTTAGAAAAAGAGATAAAACAACTAGACAGTGAAAACATAAAACACCCTTCTAAAGAGTTAAGTAATAAAATTGCAATAGCAAAATATAGACTTAATAAAATATATTCTAACCAAGTCATTAAACTATTTCAACAAACCAAGCAAGTGCACTTTGAGTTTGGAGACAAACCACAAAAACTGTTAGCACGACAGCTTAGAAAATCAGAAGATGAAAAATTGATACATAGAATTAGATCTACGGATGGAAATATATTGACGATACCAAAAGATATTAATGACAGATTTCTACAATACTATCAAAATCTTTATTCATCTAAGGTAACAGACCAAACAGTTGGTATGGATACATTTCTACAAGAGTGTCAAATTAACAAGCTAGACCAGGAAGGTAGACATTTGTTAAACGCTGAAATAACAGTAAAAGATATTGAAGAATCAATTAGTTTGTTAAAGAATGGAAAAGCAGCAGGCCCTGATGGCCTGAGTGCCGAATTTTATAAAAAATTTCAAGACTTGATTTCCCCAAGATTACATACAGTATATAGATATGCATATGAACAAGGCAAATTACCAGATTCTTTAAACAAATCCACAATTACACTCATTCCTAAGGTAGATAAGGATTTGGAAGATCCAGGATCATATAGAGCGATCGCACTTCTAAATACAGACCAAAAAATATTAACTAAAGTTTTATCTCAGAGATTAAGTTTAGTGATTTCTAAATTAATACATCATGATCAAACAGGTTTTATTCCAAAACGCTATTCATCCCATAATCTTAGACGCTTGTTTAATATTATATATTCAAAAAAAGTGCGGGATGGGGAACTAGCAGTTATATCGCTAGATGCGGAAAAAGCATTCGATCAGGTGGAATGGTTATATTTATTTAATATAATGGAAAAGTATCAATTGGGGGATAGATTCTGTAAATGGATAAGAATTCTATATTCGAATCCAACGGCAAGAATCTTAACTAATCAAATGTTATCAGCTAAATTTAAACTCTCTAGGGGATGTAGACAGGGATGTCCATTATCGCCATTACTATTCGCTTTGATGATAGAGCCTTTGGCGGAAAGAATCAGATCTGAACCTGAAATCTATGGCTATAATACCGACACTACAACCAACAAAATATCTTTATATGCAGATGACGTGTTGATTTATATTACAAAACCGGAAATTAGTATACCAAAGCTGTTTAATGTTATAACTAAATTTGGTACATTTTCAGGATTTAGGATTAATTGGAACAAAAGTGATATTATGCCTATAACAGGAATTAATTTAAACATATTACAACAATATCCATTAAAATTAGTTAAAGACAAATTTAAATATTTAGGAATTAATGTAACTAAATCTTATAATTCGCTAATTAAATCTAATTACCCTCTATTATTAGATAAACTTAAAAAAAATATTCTGTATTGGAAAACACTTCCTATATCCATGATTGGTAGAATAAATGCTATAAAGATGGTGTTTTTACCACAATTATTATATTTGTTTCAGGCTATTCCTTTTTTTCTCCCAAAGACTTTTTTAAAAAAAATAGATAATATTATTTATAGTTTTATTTGGGATTATAAAAATCATAGAATAAGTAAAAAACATTTATGTAAATCTTTTTATATTACTTCTGGGCAGTTCAGATTAAGAATATGAATTTTTGGTGGGTAAATGTGGATCAGGAACCAATGTGGTTAAAGATGGAAAAAGAAGATTGTTTACCTTATAAGGTAGGCTCGATTCTCTTTGCCCCAAAGGAAGTACAAAAAAAAATGTATAGGGATAACCCTATAATTTATAATAATAGACGTATTTGGAAACAAATAGTTAAGACTTTGCAACTAGATAATCTTTCACTCAGACTACCAATAACGAATAACCCATTATTTAAACCCTCTATATTGGATGGAGGGTTTAGACATTGGGATGATTTAGGAATTAAAAGGATAGAGCACCTTTATAGAAAAGGAAAATTTCTTTTATTTCAAGAGTTACAAGATATTTACGGACTGTCTCCGCAACATTTGTTTAGGTACTTACAAATTAGAGATTATATAAAATCCAACACACAAGATTACAAAAATAAAGTACCAGGATTATTAGATGATGTGTTTAATTTACATCCAAATACAGAAAAATTAATAGCATATATATATAACATAATTTTGGATAAGGAGAACCCAACAACTGAAACATATCGGCAAGCATGGGAAAAAGAAACTGGGTTATCCATAACAAAAGAAATCTGGGAAGAAAGTTTACAGCAAATACATCGGTGTTCGTTAAATGCCAGACATACATTGATACAATTCAAAGTATTATATAGATTACATTACTCAAAAACTAAATTAAATAGTATCTTTCCCAATCTCTCTGCAATTTGTGATAAATGTAAGAATTTAGAAGCAAATTTAACACACAGTTTTGCTACATGTCCCAAATTGAATCATTACTGGACAGAAATTTTTAAGGTTATCTCTGAGGTTCTTAAAATTAGATTGGATCCAGACCCAAAGATATTAATACTTGGAATTTTGGATTCAAACTCGGTCCTTACAGTAAATCAAAGAAATTTCTTTGATTACTGTTTGATAATAGGGAAAAAAATAATATTGAAATTTTGGAAGGGAACTTTAACCCCCACAATTAAAATGTGGGCGGCAGAAATGTTGGAGACGTTACAATTAGAAAGAATCAGATTTGTCCTACTGGACAAATATAACTCTTTTGAACAAATATGGTCTCCATATATACAGTACCTAGAGAAGTAGCTGCTCTTGACAACACAGCTTGACGGGTACCCTGCGGGACTTGATGAGAATAACATATTTTTATATCAGGATTAATAAGCATGTCTTCATTGATACTATTATTTGTAATAGTTTTAGATAAAATATATTTGGTTGTTTTTCATTTATATACATATATAATATTTTTTCATTTTTTGTTAATCTTATTTCCTTTTTCTATTTTCTTTTTCTCTTTTATATAATCAAATTATTATTTAATCACTCTCTTATTGATTTAAAACTACTCTATCTCTATCTTTTTTTTCCTAAAAAATAGAAGATAATAACTTTCAATGGGTTATTTAAAAAAAATTTGGAATTAAGTTGATGTTTGTAAAGCTGTTTACAATATTGTAAATCGATTACTTCTAATAAAAGAAATTAAACAAAAAAAAAAGATGGTTATCACGAATTACAGCAGGATCTTAATCTGTTGGGCAAATGGGCTGAGGAATAGCAAATAGAGTTTCCTTCAGATAAGTATGAGGTGTCGCATTTGTGGACGTCAAACTAGGGGAGGGACTTCACAGTGAACTTTAGGGCCTGAGGAGGTTGGAGAACAAAGGGATCAAGGAGTACAGGTACATAGTAAGTGGTATCACAGGTAGATAGGCTGGTGAAGAAGTGTATTGGCACGCTGGTTTCATCGGTCAAGGAACTGAGTATAGAGTTGGGACATTATGTTACAATCATACAAAACGTGGCGAAGCCATTCTTTGAAAACTGTGCTCAGTTTTGGTCACCCTGCTTAGTTTAGTTATGAGATACAGCGCAGAAACAGGCCCTTCGGCCCATCGGGTCCGCACGACCAGCGATCCCTGCAACATTAACACCATCCTACACCCACTAGAGACAATTTTTACATTTATCAAGTCAGTTAACCTACAAACCTGTACGTCTTTGGAAAGATGTAGGAAATGCTGTAGGAAAGATGCCACTAAACTGGAAAGATTTATGATGTTGCCAGGACTTGAGTCTGATCTACAAGAAGATCTATTTATGTCAATGATTTGGATGAGAACAATTAGCAAGTTTGCAAGAATAGCAAGTTTGCTGATGATACAAAAGTGGGTGGTTGTGCAGATAATGAAGATGGTTGTGAAAAATTGCAGCACGATCTTGATCGACTGGCCAGGTGGGCTGATGATGGTTGATGGAATACAGAGAAATGTGAGGTGTTGCATTTTGAGAAGTCTAACATGGGCAGGAACTACACGGTGAACGGTAGGGCTCTGGGGAATGTTGTAGAGCAGAGGGATCTAGAAGTGCAGGTGCATGGAGTTGCAGGTAGATAGGGTGGTCAAAAAGGCTTTTGGCCCATTAGCCCTCATCAATCAGAAGATGGGAGGTCATGTTGCTGTTGCATAACACGTTGGTGAGGATAGAATATTGTGTTCAGTTCTGGACACCATCTTATAGTAGAGATGTTGTCAAGCTAGAAAGGGTACAGAGAAGATTTATGAGGATGTTACCTGGACTAGAGGGTCTGAGCTAAAGGAAGAGGTTGAGCAGGCTGGGACTCTATTCCTTGGAGTGCAGGAGGATGAGCGGTGATCTTATAGAAGTGTATAAAATTACGAGAGGAATAGATTGGGTAGATGCACAGCCTCTCTTGCCCAGAGTATGTGAATCGAGGACCAGAGGACTAGGTTTAAGGTGAAGGGGAAAAGATTTAATAGGAATCTGAGGAGTATCTTTTTCACACAAAGGGTAGTGGGTGTAATGGAAAAGCTGTCAGAAAAGGTGATTGAGGCAGGGACTATCCCAGCATTTAAGAAACAGCCAAGTATATGGATGATAGGTTTGGAGGACTTAATTCTTTAGAGCACAGGAGGCAGATAGGTGATCTTATAGAGGTGACCCAGCAAGTCAGGCTATGTGGAAAGGGAAAAGCAGCCAATATTGCAAATTAATGACCCACATAAGAACAGGTAAAACAAATTATCAAACCTGTTGAACTTGATACCAAGTCTGGAAGACTGCATTGTGTCCTGATGGAAGATGAAGTAATCTAGATTACATTAATATTCTTCATAACTGTGAGGAAGTAGTGCGGGGAGTTTTTATTTTGCAATTTCCACCCCATTCCATTAGATTCCACCACAAGACACTTCACCCCATCTTAATTACATATCAATCAAATAACTATCAACTACAGTTGTGTATCCGTACAGTGACCATGGCCTTACCCTGTTGAAAATATCCCCCCTCACTTGCATTCTCTTCAATTTAGAATTAACTAGATCCTGTCGCACCCGCTGAGTTTCTCCAGCTTTTTGTGTACCCTTGATGTTTCATTTTCCCAGTTCGAATTAATGGTCTTCAAAACGTAATTTTAACTCTGTTTCTGTTTCCACAGTGGTTCCCTGACCTTTGGTGTATTTCAGATTTCCAGGATTTACAATTGTTTGATTCATGATAGAAAAATGATAATGGTGAAAAAATACAAAGCAAACCACTTCTAAACAGACTTCATGAGAATGTTATCTGTGTGTTTATAACCCAACAAGAAAGGAGACATGAATTTTAAAAAAAGATAGAAATAGTCAGTTGGTCAGAAATTCTCTGTCGGGAAAGAAACTGAATCAATGTTTCAGATGGATAACCTTTCATCAAAACTCCCCTTGATCTGCTAAGTACTCCAGCAATTTTTGGTTTTATTTCAGATGTTCATCACCTGCAGTTTTTTGCTTTATAAACGATAGAACATTACAGCACAGGAACAGGCTGCGCAGCACATGATGTCTGTGCAGAACACGATGCCAAGTTCAACAAATCTCTGCTTGAATGCGATCCATATTACTCCATTCCCCGCATATCCATGTGCCTATTCGAAAGCTTTTTAAATGCCACTATCGTATCTGCCTCCACCTCTACCCCCACCACTCTCTATGTACAAAACCTGCCCCACTCATCTCCTCTAAACAATGCCCATCTCTATTTAGAGGCATATGGGCCAAATGCGGGCATATGTGACTAGTGTAGATAGGGTATCTTGGTCAGAATGGGCAAGTTGGGCCAAAGGGCCTGTTTTAATTCTGCATGACTCAATAACCCTCTCACCTGAAACCTATGCCCTCTAGTAATGGCATTCACGGTTACAGTTTCTTCCACTCTTCTGAAGTTTTGAACAAAAAGTAGCCAAGTCCAAAAAGTAAATTACAAATATCAAAGTGTTAGAATAGAACATGTATTATGTATTATGAAAAGTCTAAAAATAAAAATGAAGCAGGTGAATTATTTGCAGAGCCCCAACAAATCAGGATGCCCAATTCCATCCATTTCCCAATCTGAATAATTGGGTGATGATAATAATTGGACTGTTTCAGAACATTGCCTTAAGATCACATTCTGCACTGACACAGTGCTCTCTCTTTTGAAAACATGGCAATAATAAGTCAAGGAATTGGTCTCATCTTTACTCCAATGCTTTAACAGCAGCTTTACACAACCTTCCTCCACCTTGACAGAGAAAACATTCAAATAGCTACTGACATTAGAAAACATTCCACTTCTCTCTTTAGCTTATTAGTGAACAGGTTTACACATCTCAAGAGGTTTATGTATTAAAAGGAATTTGAAAGGTTATGGACCCTTATAATTAGATATCTGCCAACGCATCACACATTTGAACAGCAAGCCAACAATTTGAAATTATTGGAGATTATTAAAGACCGTCATTGTCCATGTCTTCTGCGGATCAATGCACAGAACCCATGGAGTGCAAATCCTTGAAACCTTCTGCAGACTTGGGAGGCACATAATTCCTTACAAGAGTGTCATTAATTGCTTTGCTGCAGAGTATTCTACAATTTTTACATACAAGTAATGGCAAGTCTGGATCAAATCCAGCTGGAAAGACTTAATGTTAACTAGAGGCATAAATCTAGCTTGCATTAGTCACATACCTCCTGAATCGGCTAATTTCAGATTGTCAGTGTTATCTTCATAAGTGTACAGCGCCCTGTGGAGAAAAAGAATTCAGACCAGTTAATCAGCTTAAAGGCCATGGGATTTGGCTCAAAACAAAATGTAATGCATGATACTCAGAATTTTAAGTCAGTGACAAGATACCTTGAAGTGCAACCGTTTCATGTCAATGCTCAAATAAACCCAAATATAAGTGGTATATTAATTTTAGATTCTGTGTATAGGACAAGGATTCAACAATAACAAATACCTATATTTTATAATCTTAATGACAATTCAAACAACTCAAAACATTAATGAAATAATCAGAAGACAAGTGATAAAGGAAAGATTGGATTGTTGAATTAAATAAATGATGAAAAGAACTTTACCAATATTTGGAATAAGTGGGAATGGTCTTGTTATTATTAAAGTTGAATTGAAATAAATTCTTGATCTAGAGCAATGCAGGCAATCAACATTGAGGAGTTTGAGGAACGAAGATGAGTAATCTCAGTTTAATTTATTTAACTTCCTCCAAGAACTTTCTAGAAACTCTCTTCCAAGATCATCAAGTGAAACTCCAGAATGTCTAACCAACATACTTATTTTTGACTAATCACTTTCCAGCATGTGACATTTCCATTGCATCAGCTGCTCAGGAGTTATTGTAGTCCATCGTGATTTATCATTTCAATCTGTGCTTATACTTATCACCTTCAAGTCTGTTCCTAACCAGCTAATTATTCAGTTTATTTTTAACATTTAATCAAAAGGCAGATACAAACACATGCAAGTGCTCTTATGTATCTATTGTTCCGAGGAAAGAACATACGACTGTTTTATTCTCATTTGGAGTTTGCTAATTTTGTACTTGTATCCTCAAATTCTGCATTCAGAGTCCTAGTTATATAATCTGTTTATGTTCTCCCTTTACAGTGTTCTCAGAATGTTTCAAAATTGAATAATATGGGGATACAGGCGAGTTCTAACCTCTTTAAAAATGACACCTTCTTTCTCAGATGTTGCAACGATTGTCCTGCTTCAATATAATGACCACTTTCTTGCAACTTTAGAACAAATGAGATGTTACTGGTCTCTTATTTTGTATATGCTGCAAAAACAAATACACATCAAGTTGTGGTTGAGCTGGTAGGTGAAAATCCTAACCTGACACTCTTCTGGGATATCCAAGGTAGATTTAATGTCATCTCACCCATATTTGATGTATTGTAGTCATTTTTCCAAAACCTCAGTAAACTTGGCTTGAATGTTGACATTATGCATGGTTTGTACAGTGTTGTCGAATGCCTTCCACAAGATCAGATCCCAGAAATTACTTTGCTAATCATGAAGTTTACACTTGTCAGAATGGCTTCATTTGAGATACCAGCTACCAAGACAGATGTGTACAGCAATTCATTCTTCCCCCGCACAATTAAAGCATGGAATAGTCTCCAACTACAAATTCCTCGGGGTACACATCTCGGAGGATCTGTCCTGGTCCCACAACACCTCAAAGCTAATCAAAAAGGCACAGCAGCGCCTTTACTTTCTGAGGAGGCTCAAAAAAGCCCACCTGTCCCCCCAGATCCTGACAAACTTCTACCGCTGCACCATCGAAAGCATCCTGACCGCCTGCTTTACGGTATGGTACAGCAGTTGCACCGTGGCAGACAGGAAGGCACTACAACGGGTGGTGAAAACCGCCCAGTACATCATCGGTGCCCCGCTCCCTGCCTTGGATGCCCTCCACCGAAAACGGTGCCTGAAGCGGGCCGGGAAGATCATCATGGACCCCTCACACCCTAATCACGGACTGTTTGCCCTCCTACCATCAGGGAGGCGGTACAGGAGCCTCAGGTCCCGCACCAGTAGGACGAAGAACAGCTTCTTCAACTACACCATCCGACTGCTGAACTCGGAGCCCAGCTGATAGATTTGTCTGTACCCTGTATTTATTTATTTTCCATACTGCTACCACTGCACTCTGTATTTGTTTTTCTATGTCGCTATCACTACGAATGACGCTAAACTGCATTTCGTTGTACCTATACTTGTATTTGTGCAATGACATTAAACTTGAATTGAATTGAATTGAATTGAATTCACCCTACCATAGTTACCCAACAAGACGCAACTAAATTTAAGGTAGCTCTTCTTCTCCAAGAACCCTTTTTTGCTTAAGTCCACCCTCCGCCACCACCAGTTGAAATTTCATTTGGAATATTTTTGGAGGACCAGGAAACCAAGAACCACAATTTAAATTAGAAATGCTTCCATGTAGATCAAAACAGTCACTGGAAGAGTTCAACAGGTCAAGCAACATCTGAATTCAAAGAGATGCTGCTTGACCTACTGAGTTCTTCCAGCATTTTGTTTTTGTGCTAGATTCCAGCACCTGCAGTTTTCTTTGTCTTCTAGTTTTAAAGATAGATTTTCTGACCAAAGCACTAAAAGCAAGCCAACTCTGCCACCACTCAGCAGTTCTTTTGATGGTAGTGGAAGTGGCCATGGCAGGATAATTTAGGCATTCAAAGGGAAATTATCAAGGCACCAGATGTCCTCACTTATTACAGCACAGGAAGTGATCATTTGTCCTACCAGGATCATGCTGAGTCCCAGCACAGCAATTCCTTCAGTGCAATTTTCCCTTCTTAATTTTCTGTTACCCATTCTCCATTACATGCCCACCCACTCCTTCTTTAATCTATTTGCACTTATCTACATACTATATTAATTTAAAATAGACAATCACCTTTGATGTATAACAACAAACGAGTTCATCCTGGGAAAATCCTCACAGAGAGGTAGAAAGTCCACACACACAGCACTTGAGGTCAGGATCATACCGGGCCCCTGGAACTGTGATGTGACACTAACAGCCTTTTATTCAGGCCACCCACATGCATAACAGAAGAAATGCAATTAGAAATCCAATAAAAGACTATTATTCGATACCATCTCAAATGGAATGCAAGATTAATTTCTGCAACTTGTCTGTGATATTTTGGCCAAAGCATACTTTTATTTCCTCAAATGTCAATCCTACAAATAACCTAAACCAGCAACAGATTGAGACAGAAATAACCCGTTTATTTTGACACGAGTTTAAACATGCTTAGGGTAGTAAAGTGCACATGAAGTTGGCAACGTTTCATAAAGAGCCAGATGAAGATCCGAGTGGTGGCGCTATCGAGTGTGGCTGCCTAGCCTGCAGCTGTCTGTCCTTTCATTCTTTTTGGGGTTTTTTTAGTCTGGGTTAAAGTTTGTTTTGGAGATCTTTCAGTCTTTTTATGTGGGGGGAGGGGGGAGGGGGGAGGGGAACTGTTTTCTTGGTCACTTCCTGGTCGAGGATGCGACTATTCTCCCAGCCGCATCTTCGTCCCCCTACTTGCGGCCTATCACCTGGATTGGGGCGGCCTTTCCTGCCGGAGATCGGCTAGAGCCTCAGCTTCAGCAGCAGCGGCGCAGCACTGGATTCCATTGCGGAGCAAACGAAGCCTGACCGGGGTCACCATGTTGGAGCTCCAGAGTGCTGGGACTGCCGACTTTGATACCGTGGAGCTGTGGTCTGCGGAGCTTGCAGCCGCGGGCGGCGCTGACTTTCCAGCCGCGGGCGGCGCTGATGCTGACTTTAACATCGCAGAGCCCTGGGATCTCTCGCCGAGGTCGCCAGCATTGAATCTCCGGCCAGCTCGGCCTGTGGTCTTTGATAGCCGCGGTCTCCAGTAGAAAGCGGCCGATTTGGAGGGTCCAGACTGCTGAGAGTGTTCGAGGGCCTGAAACATCGGGCCCGTAGCGGCGACTGCAGAGGCCTCAATAGGCCCCGACCATGGGTGACCTGAGGAAGAAGACCTTCCCTCGCAGTGGGAAATGTTGATTCCGCTGTGGGGGTGGGTGTTATTTATGTTTTATGTTAAATTCTAAAGTGTTATGTTTATCTTATTTGTGTGCTGCATGGTAACTCCAATTTCACTGCACCAATTGGTGTATGTGACAATAAATGTCCTCTGTCTTTTGATACACAAAACGGGAATAACTCCAAATTAGAATCCAACACCACAGAGAAGCATAGTTTAGTTTAGTTTATTGCCCCATGTACCGAGACACAGTGAAAGGTTTTTGTTGCGTGCCAGTCAGTCAGTGGAAAGACAATACATGATTACAATCGAGCGTCCATAGTGTACAGTACATGATAAAATGAATAATATTTAGCGCAAGATAAAGTCCAGGAATGTCCGATTAGAAATAGTCCAAGGGTTTCCAATGAAATAGATAGTAGCTCAGAATCGCTCTCTAGTTGTTGATAGAATGGTCCAGTTGCCTCATAACAGCTGGGAAGAAACTGTCCCTGAATCTGGAAGTATGAATTTTCACACTTCTGTACCTCTTGCCTAATGGGAGAGGGCAGAAGTGGGAGCGATCGGGGTGAGACTCGTCTGTGATTATGCTGGTGGTCTTGCTGAGGCTGCGTGAAGTGTAGACGGTGTCAATGGAAGGGAGGTTGGTTCGTGTGATGGTCTGGGCTGCGTCCACAATTCTCTGCAATTTCTTGCCATCTTGGGTGGAGATGTTCCTAAACCATGCTGTGGTGCATCACGATAGAATGTTTTCTACGGCATAGCCCAGGTTTACATCCACACAAACACTCACACTGACGATCCATTATCAGTTCTGACACAATGAACTAATATTAGAAATGAAAAGTACACTTAGCATACTGAGAATCTTCTTGTAAATTGATTAGGTTTGCGGCTAATTTTATTGGATTACAGGCGTGCCTTGGAACAGCAATTAAGAGACAACAAAAATGACACAAAGTGCTGGAGGTACTCAGTGGGTAGGGAAGCATCTCTGGAGAACATGGATAGGTGGCATTTTGGATCGGGATCCTTCTCCAGTTTGATTGTCGGGGGAAGCTGGGAGAAAGAAGGGGCAGGACAAAGCCTCACAGGCAAAAAATAGGTGGATACCGGTGATGTTTTTTTATGATAGGCTGATGTTGGACAAATACCAGAGATGTAAAGACTAGGTGTGCAACCTAAGGATTACAGTGTTGGAAATTGTGAAGCTAGAGGAAGAGGCATTGATTTATGTCAGGAAGTTATGATGCAGCTTTATGTAGAGGCTTTGAAGAGGTCCTCCTAGAAACCCAGAAAGGTCTCTGCAGCCCTGTGCACAAAGAACATGCCATCTGCAGGTAGTGTTCGCGTCAAGTCTCCCTGCCCCATGGATATTGTCCACAATGTGCATGAATGTTCACAATCCACTCCAAAGACGTACAGGTCTGTAGGTTAATTGGCTTGGTATAAGTGTAAATTGTCCCAAGCGTGTGTAGGATAGTGATTATGTGCGGGGGATCGCTGGTCGGTATGGACTCGGTGAGCCAAAGGGCCTGTTTCCGCGCTGTATCTCTAAACTAAACTAATCTGCCACTAAGATCAATCAATCACTGCTCATAAAGTAATGGTGCTGCCGGCATGCAGCAATCTGAAATTCTGAATGAAAGGTAATTGCAGAATGATTAATTGCACTATTAGCTGTAAATGAGGTTGTTTAAAAAATACTATTTGAAGTGTGTTCAGCTGCAGCCTCTTAAGGGCCACATTGAGGAACTAGAGCTGCAGCTGGATGGCTTCAGGATTATCTGAGGGTGAGGGTGAGGGTGAGGGTGAGGGTGAGGGTGAGGGTGAGGGTGAGGGTGAGGGTGAGGGTGAGGGTGTGGCAATAGATACGAGTTACAGTGAAGTGGTCATGCCTGAGATACAGGTAGATGGGTGACCACCAGGTAAGCTGGTAGGCAAAAAGTGCAGGAATCCCCTCGGGCCATTCCCCTCAACAACAGACATGCTACTTTGGATACCTTTGTGGCAGAGAACCGGTCAGGAGAGAGCAGCAATGTTGTTGGTCTGCAATGTTGGGCTTGGTTCTGAGGCACAGCGGGAAGGGAAATGTTAGATAGAACCACAGTGATAGGACACTCGTTAGTTTGGGGCACAGACAGGAGATTCTGTGACGGCAGATGACACTAGGATGGTGTGTTGTCTCCCTGGGGCCAGGATGTCTCCAAGCAGTTGCAGAACATTCTCAAGGGGGAGGGGGAGCAGCTGGAAGTCACTGTGAGCGCTGGCACAAATGACATGGGTAGGAAAAGGGATGTCCTGCAAAGTGAATATAGGGAGTTAATCATGGATGTACAAAGGGATCTTGTGGTCCAAGTCCATAACTCTGTAAAAATGGCAACAAAAGTATATAGAGTTGTAATTGAGGCTTGTAGTATGTTTGCTTTCATATGTTGGGAAATTGGGTATAAGAGTCGGGAAGCAATGATGCAGATTTATAGGACTTTGGTTAGACCACATTTAGTGTGTAGTTCTCAAGAGAGTCAAGAGAGTTGACCAATGCCTGCCTGCCCAATGGCTGACACTGACACCATTTTACTGTGTGTACCTCGCTGTCACCTTCCCCTCAGCCAACAAGGCCTCCTCCATTGTCAGAGTGAGGCTATACGTAAATTGGAGGAACAACATCTCATATTTCACTTGGGCAGCTTACAACCCAGTGGTATGAATATTGATTTCTCTAACTTCAAGTAACCCCTGCATTCCCTCTCTCTCCATCCCTCCCCCACCCAAGTTGCACCAGCTTCTCGTTGTCATCTAGCAAACAGCTAACAATGGCCCATTTCCTTTATCATCATTACTTTTTTGCATATCTTTCATTCCTTATTCTATATCTCTCTACATCACCGATATATATCTCTCATTTCCCTCTCCCCGGCTCGAAGAAGGGTCTCGACTCGATACGTCGCCTATTTCCGTTGCGCCATAGATGCTGCCTCACCCGCTGAGTTTCTCCAGCATTTTTGTCTACCTTTGATTTTCCAGCATCTGCAGTTCCTTCGTAAACAAGAGAGTTTTATTGTCATGTGTCCCCGATAGGACAATGAAATTCTTACTTGCTGCAGCACAACAGAATATGTAAACATAATACAGAACGGGAGATAAAAGTTCAGTGTGTTTATAGACCTTAGACCATATACAGACAATAAATAAACAGATAGTGCAATAGTAATAATAGACTGTTATTGTGATGTCTTGTTTAATAGTCTGATGGCTGTGGGGAAGAAGCTGTTCCTGAACCTGGATGTTACAGCTTTCGGGCTCTTGTACCTTCTTTCCAATCGCAACGGAGAGATGAGTGTGTGACCAGGATGGTGTGGGTCTTTGATGATGTTGGCAGCCTTTTTGAGGCAGCGACTGCGATAGATCCCTTCGATGGTGGGGAGGTCAGAGCCGGTGATGGACTGGGCAGTGATCACAACTTTCTGCAGTCTTTTCTGCTCCTGGACATTCAGGTTGCCGAACCAAGCCACAATGCAACCAGTCAGTATGCTCTCTACTGTGCATCTGTAGAAGTTCGAGAGAGTCCTCCTTGACATACCGACTCCCCATAATCTTCTCAGGAAGTAGAGGCACTTCCTTCTTTATAATTGCATCCGTGTGGGGTGGGACCAGGAAAGATCTTCGGAAATATGCACGCCCAGGAATTTGAAGTTTTTGACCCTTTCTACCATCGTCCCGTTGATATAAACGGGATTGTGGGTCCATATCCTACCCCTTCCAAAGCCCCCTTACAGGAAGGATATGGAAGCTTTGGAAAGAGTGCAGCGGAGGTTTACCAGATTGCTGACTGGATTAAGGGGCTTCAGCTCCAGGGAGAGGCTGGACAAACTTGTAGTGTGGGGAGTGCCTGGATCACGCTGGTGGGGATGCTGGTGGAAGATTATACTTTAATGGCATTTAAAAGACTTTTGGATAGGCCTATGGATGTGCAGAGAATGGAGGGATATGGATTTTACTTCGGAGTCACGTGAGTGACTACGTGAAGAAGCCCCGCCTGGCGCTGGACCGGCATTACGTCGACGCTATCGGCAGAGGAAGAGCTGCAGAGCGCAGCTCCAACACAGCGGTAAGGAAACGGCCCGCAGGTAAGTAAAATTATTTCACTTCCAGGGCGTTTTCTAAAAACTCCGTAGGCTGGTAGATAAACCAGGAGGAGTTAAAATAAAAATAAAAATGTTTTAGAAAATCGCGGGTAAAACGTGCGTCCCGGGGTGTAGAAAAGTCGGGACAGCAGATTATTGTGGAGCCGGTTCCGATACCGGTGGCCGTTGAAATACCCGTTAGTGAGCCTTTGGTTGCTCCACAAACAAAAACTTTGAAAACCCAGTGCCTAAAATGTAAAAGAAAGAAGCTTGAAAGGCCTGAGGTTTCTGAAAGATCCTGAAAGGAAAGCCTTTTGGCTAAGTATGGATTTAATGGAGAAAATACTCCAAACAATATCAACCAAGGGTCTAAGTACCCAGAATATTCCCAGGCAGCCCCTGAGGGGTTCCATATACATGAATATGGTGCCAGTTTGAATTGGGAATTGAAACTCCAGTGCCTGGGATTGGGCTGGAGGAAGTCTCCTTGAACAAGTTTCAGGAGTATCAGGGCTGTATGAGACTGACCCTGAAAGTGGTGTTTGTGGTCAGAAGTACCCACCACAATACAAATCCAGGTGTGTCTGATGTGGCACAAAGTTTACTATACCTGGAGGAGGCGGTGAGGCCATGGAAGGAAACCTGGCGTCCAATGTTAATTATATGGCCTCTCACCTGCCTCAAAAAAGCTGTTATGGTTGAGACAGCAAATTTGGATTTAAAACACCTATTTATTGTGGTCAGAAGTACCCACCACAATACAAATCCAGGTGTGTCTGATGGGGCACAAAGTTACTATACCTGGAGGAGGCGGTGAGGCCATGGAATGAAACCTGGCGACCAATGTTAATTATATGGTCTCTTACCTGCCTCAAAAAAGCTGTTATGATTGAGACAGCAGATCGGATTAAAACACTATTATTGTACCTCAAAGGAGGTACCTATGATGAATCCGACTTTTTTGGGCGCCAATGTCAGCAATAATGCGGGCGCATGAATTACGATTCAAAGAATCCTCAAGCTAATTTTGGCATTACTGTCTTTTGGAAGGCAAGCTGGAAGGTTGTGGAATGACCAAAGTTCAGAATAAAAAACATATGTTGGGCTTATTCTGCAACTCATTTTGAGATAAAATATATAAAATAGAAGATTGCCATTCGGCCTCTTTTACATCCAAGATTTTCAGGGTTGTGCAGGGCAAGCAATGTTCAAGCTCTTGGTTATTTGTTCAGAGGAAGTCTAAACAAATTTAAAAAATGGATGAAGAGGCAAAAACTGTTGGCCTTGTGAAACCCTTCAGTTTGGCCAGAAAGGCTGGTCATATGAGAAGGGGATTTGATTTTGGAGCTGGAACGAGCCGAGGAGAGTATGATAAGGAAGAATACCAGCCAGCACAGCCGAATGTACACCCATTTATTGGGAAATGAGATCATTTTGTCCAGTTGGAGAGGTACAAAAACTTTATCCTATTAAAGAAGGATGTTTGGATGAACCTCAGATTGGTGGTAGACTCCGAATGTTTATAATGAAAGGGAGGTATGGATCCATTGGGACACAATAAGCCTAATCATTCTTTGATGTTCAGTCTTGAAAGTATTCAAATTGACAAAAGAGGTTAAGTATTTGTGTGAGAAAGGAGTTATTGAGAAAACAGGAGAGGATCCACAACAACTGTATCAAATATTTTCCCCAGACCGAAGAAAGATGGGGGTTGTAGAATCAATTTAGATCTCACACAATTGAATACATTTGTCCAGTATAAACATTTTAAAATGGACACATTCAACACTGCAATGCAGCTGGTATCAACAGGTTGTTATATGGCTACAATAGATTGAAGGATGCATATTTTTGGTCCCAATTCACCATAGTTTCGCAGGTAATTAAAGTCTATGGATGGGACAGCTGTGGCAATACAAAGCTTTGCCTAATGGATTAAGCCAGCACTTGCACTGCTAAGGTCACAAAAAATAAACACATCGTTATGGCTTATCTAGATGACATTTTAATTGTCAATGCTAATCAGGAGTCAGCTGGAAAATCAGTCTCAGCAACTACAAGTTTGTTTGAGAAGTTGGGTTCCTGATCCATCCAACAAATCTAAGTTACAGCCATCCCAAACCATTGAATATCTGTGGGTTTGTGATTAACTCAGTTACCATGTTGGTAACTTTACCAATGGATAAGGTGTTGGATTTGACAAATGTGTGTCAGAACCTGATTAACAAACCTTATCCCTCCATCCGAGAGGTTGCCAAGGTTATTGGTAAATTGGTAGCAGCATTTCCAGCAGTAGAGTTGGTCGTCTACATTACCAAAATCTTCAAAGGGCAAAAATTCAAGCGCTTTTTCAGCGAGCAGGCCATTTTGATAGGCCAATGCAATTGCCTAAGGAAGCTTATCAGAATTACATTGGTGGATTGAGTATGTTCCACAAGCTGCTAAGAACATTTAGTTCATCAGCCAGCAGTGTTTTGCAAACTAAAAAAGACGCAAGTTCTCCCGGATGGGGGGCTACGGATAATGAGACCAGCTGTGGAGGCAGATGGGCTGTCCAAGAGGATTTTTTGCTCCAACATATGGTATTAAATATTTGGAGCTACTGGGAGCATTTATGGATTAAAAGCTTATTGCTCTTCATTAAAAGATTTGCATGTCCAAGTACAAATAGATAATACCACAGCTGTGGTATATATCAATCACATGCGTGGTGTCAGATCAATATCATGTGATCATCTGGTAAACCAGATGTGGCAATGGTGTATCGCAAAAAAAAAAATATTGGCTTTCAGCTAATTTATATCTCGGGGAGAGATATAAGATCACGAATATTTAAAGACAAAAGATCACGAATATTTAAAGACAATACAGAATGGATGTTAAATCCACAAATTTCAAAAATATTGTCAGTCGGTATGGAGTACCGGACTTTGATCTGTTTGCATCTAGATTGAATCGTCAATTGCCCAAATACATGTCTTGGGAACACGATCCAGGGGCAGTAGCGGTGGATGCTTTCTCGCTACACTGGGGGGAATACGTTCTTTTATGCTTTTCCCCATTCTGTCTCATTGGGCAATGTCTCAAGAAAATAGCGCAAGACGCTGCCAAAGGCATTTTGGTGGTGCCAAATTGGCCCACACAGTCATGGTTCCCATTGATGCTAAAATGATTATTGAACCATGTATGACAATTCCCAGTTGCGACAATCTGTTGACACAACCAGTAACAAAAGAAATTCATCCATTGCATGATCATATGAATTTGTAAATCTGCAGGTTCTGACCAGACCGTTGCAAGAGTTTGAACTGTCGGACAGGACCATGGATGTTATAGATGCAGCTTGGAGGAATAGCACTAAAAAACAATATATGTCGCATATAAGGAAATGGGAAGCCTTTTGTAGGCAGTCAAAGATATCTTATCATACTGCAAACATTTCAAATGTATTGGAGTTCCTTGCTGGGTTACACTTTGATGAGCATTTGAGTTATAGTGCCATTAATTGCGCTCGTAGTGCATTGTCATCCTATTTAGGACAAATTTCGGATCGGGATTCACTTGGGTCTCACCCATTAGTATCCCGATTCATGAAAGGAATTTTCAATAAAAATCCTCCCAAGCCCAGATATACAGAAATTTGGGATGTTAGCATTGTTCTCACTTTGCTTAAACAATGGACTCCAATTAATTCAATGCTTGCAGAAATTAACATTCAAGGTGGTAATGTTAATGGTATTGGTATCAGCTCAAAGAGTACAAACTTTGCAATTGTTACGGTTGAATTGCATGCATGTGACTACAGATAACATTGTGTTTTATGTTTATGACTTGATCAAACAAAGCAGACCAGGAAGAACTGGAATGAAGGTAATGTTTAAAGCATATCCTATTGATGAAACATTGTGTGTAGTTAAGCATTTAACTCAATACATTGAGGTAACTAAAAATCTCAGAGGTTCTGAGAAAGCGTTATTGATAACCCACAAAAAGCCACATACAAAAGTTTCAGTTCAAACCATTTCTAGATGGTTAAAACAGGTTTTGGGTCTAGCAGGAATAGACACTGATGTGTTTAAATCTCACTCCACTAGGGCGGCAGCTACGTCCGTGGCAAAGGTACAGGACGTACCACTCGATCAAATTTTAAAGGCCGCAGGGTGGTCTAGAGAAGAGATTTTTTTTTCAAAGTTCTACAATGAACCTGTTGTCACAGTGCCAGGATTTGGACACGCAGTACTGGGTTCTCTTTAAATGCTTGCTTTGTTTTATATTATCGATTTATGTTACCATTGACATCATTTATCAATTTATTTTGTAATTTTCCCCTGCGATAGAGGGGTTATTATTAAAAAGTTGTTCTTTTTATGATTAAAGGACTTATTACATAAATTGTAACAATGTCTTAAAATACTATTTACTCACTACTGTTTTGACTAAACAGAGTCGTATGAAATGAATTTACGACATAAAAAACACAGAGCTTTAAAATCTTCACGTAGTCACTCACGTGACTCCGAAGTAAAATAGTGAGAATAAACGAGAACTTACCTGTTCGAAGTTTGATCTTTATTTTATGAGGAATTACGATGAGGGATTACGTGCCCTCCACTCCCAACCCTCATAATGTAAATGATCATCTGGTAGTTCTAGTCTATTTTGAGCCTTACTATTTTACTTCGGCTATTGGTTCTGTGTTTTTCATGCCGCTGCTTTGAAGTATGCCGGTCCAGCGCCAGGTGGGGCTTCTTCACCTAATCCCTCATCGTAACTCCTCATAAAATAAAGATCAAACTTCGAACAGGTAAGTTCTCGTTTAATCTCACTATTATATGCATGACTCTAAGTAGTGGTCTTGGCATTCTGTTTGGCGTTGACATTGTGGGCCAAAGGGCCTGTTATTTTGCTGTACTGTTCTATGTTCCAATATGTCGGATGTCTTTTAATATTTTAAGTGGATTCCATTACAAATCTCAGTCTACAGATTATACTAAAGCACACCGCAGTATGGAATTGTGGATGAAACATTTAGTAATTATTTTGAAAGATTTTACCAGACCTCGGTCTGTAGCTCATGTTTTGCTAAGATTGTGTGTGGTCACAATTAGATTGGAAATCTAGTAATAATATAGATGCAACATAATCATCTTGTACAGCATGGATCAGGGAGATTATGTTTTTGCTTCTCCTCAAAAATGTGAACATCCACTTAAGAGTCATACAGCATGGAAATGGGCCATTTGGCCCACCTTACACTATAGTGTACCCCATCTACACTATACCCTCCTGTCTACATTTGGCCCATATCCCTCAACTTCTTTTGTGTTTGTGCCTGTCCGAATGCCTTTTTAATGTTATAGTTTCTGCATCAACTACCTCCTCTGGTTCTTGATTCCCCTACTCTCAGCAAAAGTCTCTGAACATCTACCTATCTATTCCCCTCGCCTCTCTAAGATCATCTCTCATCCTCTCATGCTCCAATGAATACACTCCTAGCGGTCCCAAGCTCTCCCTGTAGCTCAGGCCCTTGAGTCCTGGCAATCATCCTTGTAAATCTTCTCTACAGTGGGGAGTGGGGAGAGAGAAAGGGCAAAGGGCAAAGGACATTTATTATCACATACACCAATTGGTGTAGTGAAATTTGACTTGCCAATGCAGCACACAAATAAAGATAATACACAACATTAAAGAATTTAACAATAAACATAAAAACATCTCCCCACAATGGTTCCCACTGTGAGGGAAGACAGCAAAGTCCAGTCCCATCCCCAGTTCATCCATAGTCGGGCCTATTGAGGCCTCCGCAGTCGCCGCTACGGCAGCCCGATGCTTCAGGCACTGTCGCTGGATGATGAAGCTCTGGCGTTGGGTGAACACGCTCAGCGGCCCGGAGTGTCTGGAGCGGCCGTATCCTCCCTGAAGTTCACAGCTCCCGAAGTCCACGGGCCGCGCCGGTCAGAGCCCCAACTCTGGCGATCTCGTCATGAGATCCCAGGCTCAGGGTGTTTAAAGCTCAGCACCGCCTGCCCACGGCTGGAAGCGCCACGACCGCAGACCACAACTCCGCAATGTTGCAGTCGGCGGTCCCAGCCCTCCGGAGCCCACTGCACGCCGACCCGGGCAAGGCACTGCCTGCTCCATGATGGCACTCCAGTGCTGTGGTGCCGCCGAAGCCGAAGTCCAGGCCGGTCCTGGCAGGAAACGCCGCTCCAGACTTCCCGTGGGCCTCGAAGAAGGGGCTAAGATACGGCCCGGAGAAAAGCCGCATTTCTGACCAGGTAGGGACTGAGAAAAATAGTTTCCCCCTTCCCCCCCCTTCCCCCCCCCCTTCCCCCCCCCCCTTCCCCCCCCCCTTCCCCCCCCCCCTTCCCCCCCCCCCTTCCCCCCACATAAAAAGACTAAAAGCCCTCCAAAAACAAACACTTTTAACTAACTAAAAATTAAAAAAAAGTGAAAGGACTAACAGCTGCTGGCAGGGCAGCCATACTCGACAGCGCCCCCTTAACACAGGAGGGGGGAGAGGAAGGGGCGAGGAGGGGGGAGAGAGAGGGTGGAGGGGAGGGAGGAGGGAGGAGAGGAGGTTGGGAGAGGGAGAGGGCTGACTTGTACTTGGTGAGCGGGCATCGAGGACGGAGCCGACTGCGAGCGGGGGGCGGGCCTTGGCAGCTCTCGGGACCTCGTGGGATCTCTGAAGTCCTCGGCCGAGTGCGCGTCGACTCCGAGCGGGAGGCGACAAAATGACTGCGAGCCACGTGGGTGGGGTTAACGTAACTCACAGCTCATGGAAAACCATGCCCAGCAGGCTGCACGTTGAAAACTCTGTGTAGCTGGCTGCGAGGTGCAGAGCCAATCTGACAGCATCAGCACATTAGCTTTAAAAAATCTCAGATTTGTGAACAATTTTAATTTAAAAAACTCGGGAAATAATGAATCAAATTTTCAGATGAGGCTATTTTCAAGATCATGAGGTAAATCTCTATCAGAAAATGTAAAGGATTCACCGTTAGCGCGTCGTGTTTTCGAGGAGATGTGAATCACAGAAAAACACACAATACATACACAAAAACACACACAAATACACACACAAACATTCACATCCAAGATCAGAGTTTTAATAGTTATATGATGGATCTGCACTCCTCGATCCTTCTGCTATACAACACTCCCCCGACCCCAGCCATTTCCTGTGAAGGTCTGGACTTGGTTAGATTTCCCAAAATGCAACACCTCACATTTATCTGCATTCTTCTGCCCAATTGATCAAGATCCTGCCACGACCTTTGGTAACCATTTTTGCATCTACTACACCACCCACATTAATGTCCTTTGCAAACTTGCTAATCACGTTGTGTACGTTCTCATCCAAATCGTCGATATAAACCACAAATAGCAATGGGCCCAGCACCGAACCCTAAGGCACACTACCAGTTACAGGTCTCCAGTCTGCAACCTTCCATCATCACCTTCCACTTTCTTCCATGAAGCCAATTTTCTATCCAGTTGGCTAGTTCTCCGTGTGATATAACCTTTTGAGGTTGCCTACCTTGCAGAACCTTGTCAAATACCTTGCTGAAATTCATATATGCCCTGACCAAATAATGTTTTGATCAGGAAAATGAAAATATTAACATTAACAATCCAAGTGCATCTTCAATATAAAAAAGGAGTAATGTACAATTTACATCAGATGTAATCCTAAACACTCCCAAAAATGTACCATTCATCGAACAATAGTGCAAGTATCAGGGAAGTAAAAATTTCAGATACTGAATATCTGATCTAAAATAGAAATAAGCTAACAACATTCAGCAAGTCAGGCAGCATCTGTGGAAAGAGAAGCAGAGTTAACACTTCAAGTCAAAGAAATCTTCCTTTTTCCACAGATGCTACCTGGCTTGACAGCGATTCCAGCATTATTCACTTTTCTTCCTGGCTTCAGTGTTATTCACTACTCGCGGTTGTGGTAGATTTCACTGATCTGGTGCACGTATGCTGGAGGTAGAATTTCTTTTAAATTGAGAGTAGGGGATAGCTACTATCAACTGACATCTACTACAAACCTAGTTATCTTGGCTATACTTCCTCCCACCCTGCCTCTTGCAAAGATGCTATCCCCTGCTCTCAATGCCTCTGCCGCATCTGCTCCCAAGATGAGGCTTTCAATACAAGTACATCCAGCATTCCAGTTAATGTTTAGAAAGTTGTTAATGTTTTCTTTGACAGCTGAAATAGCATTACTGGTGGGCCAATAGGACAAGTGCTTCACCATTTCACCTTCTTCCAACAACCCAAACCTACAAAAGAGCCTTTCACGCCACTTCCCTACCCACAACCCCCATTCCCCCACACTCATTGACTCACCAACCTGGCCTCTCCTATCCCTCCTTCCATTATACCACACAGTTGCAGCCTGGTATCAAATAACCAGCCAGCCAAAGTCTAAAATCCAACCTCCAACTCTGCCTGATTATTAATTCCAAAATGATCACCCCCTCCTCTCCCTTCTGCCGCTGTAAACATACCAAGGGCTCTAAATCTAGCTATTGGACTGCACAGATTTTAAAGTTTGGCTCTATCAGGATGCATAGTTTTGGATGCTAAGGTCTTTACGAAACCCATGGCATTTTGTACAGATGGCATAGGTTAGGTTCCATCTGGGTTTACAAAAAGCATTTGAATTTCCTTTTTCCACTTCCTAAACCTACAATTGGAAAAAAAAATGCTTTGAGTAATGTGTGAAGTAATCAGAGACAAATAAGCAAATGTCACACTTGCACCTCCTTAACAACTACCCAGTCTACGAAAAAGTTGTTCTTCCGCCCCCCCCCCCCCCTTCACGCCTAGAGAAAATACACACTCACACACATCCTTTTTTTTGTATCTCCTGGTTGTAGCCTGGTGCCAAAGGACCCACCCAGTCCACAGTTCTAAATCCACCTTTCCAAATCTGCCTAGAGGGTAGACAAAAATGCTGGAAAAACTCAGCAGGTGAGGCAGCATCTATGGAGCGAAGGAAATAGGCAACATTTCGGGACAAAACCTTTCTTCAGACTGATGTGAGTGTGGGGGTGGCAGGAAGAAGAAAGGAAGAGGTGGAGACAGTGGGCTGAGGGAGACCTGGGAAGCGGAGGAAAAGCAGGGACTACCTGAAATTGGAGGTCAATGTTCATACCGCTGGGGTGCAAACTGCCCAAGCAAAATATGAGGTGCTGCTCCTCCAATTTACGGTGGTCTCACTCTGCCATGGAGGTGGCCCAGGACAGAAAGGTCAGATTTGGAATGGAAGGGGGAGTTGAAGTGCTGAGCCACCGGGAGATCAGGTTGGTTATTGCGAACCGACTGATATTTCATTCGAAAACTGTCCTCTTCTCATCCGCAAGAGCAAATTATATTTCTTCAAATAAATTCAGATTGTTATCATTCAAATTTCAGTAAGAATTGGCAATATTTAATAATGCATGATTTTTTTTGAAGCATAATAATGGATAGGAATTGTTCTAGTCTGTGTAATTTATGAAGCTTCAAATCATCCAGTGGCAGGTTTCTCAGCTGTGATACAGTATTTTTAGACTGTTGTGTAACTGTATTTTGGGCTCCACAATTGCATTTATTATCAGATAAAGTTGATGATGTCAGGTGAAATATTGTGAATAGCAAACAAAATCCCCAGAAAGTATGCTATTACTAAAAAAGATAAAAATTGCCTTGACCTCTCTTAGCAATAACAAAAATATTCTCAAAAATTGTACTGTTAATGCTACAAGTCATGAGGCAACACTGCAGACATTAGAAAGTGAAGTTGCAATTAGAGATTTGATGAAAACAACCTCTCTAAGGAAATAAATCTACCTCTTTCCCTTTTAGAGTACCAGGAACATCCTTTGTGAAGACCTATTCAGCTTTAACCTATTCATCCTATATAATGTCACTCACCAATGGAATTAAACCAGTGCAAGGGATAATACTTCTCAGCCGCCCACGTTGCTTTCACATGGTTATAAATAACTTGCTACAGCCTATTTCCCTCAACCTTTCTAGCTAGTCGCTGAAAACTGTGTAACTCATGCAGACAATGCAGTTCCAGTCCATAGTCATGCACTGGATACTACTTCAATAACTGACTCAGCATAACCCGTCCTCATCACTAATAATGCTACTTAAAAAACCTTCTGAATGCTGCTGGATACCCGTTTTCCGTGGTTACCCAATATCCAATGGTCCATACATAGCAGATTAAATGTGCAGGAAGGAACTGAAGATTCTGGTTTAAACTAAAGATTGACACAAAATGCTGGAGTAACACAGCAGGACAGGCAGAATCTCTGGAGAGAAGGAATGGGTGACGTTTCGGGTCGAGACCAGAAGAATGGTCTCAACCCGAAATGTCACCCATTCCTTCTCTCCAGAGATGCTGCCTGTCCCCTTCAGTTACTCCAGCATTTTGTGTCCATACATAGCATGCAGTCATCCAGAATAACACCCTTCCACCACTGACCCCATGTTCTATGGGGAAGCCACTTCTTAATCCAAATTACCAAATCACCGTGGATCCCAAACATCTTAATCTTCTGGCTCAGCCTACCACAAAGAACCTTGTCAAATGCCCTACTAAAATCCATTTAGATAACCTCTAGATAATATCCACCGTCTACCTTCATCAAAGTGAAAAGTCAAAGTCAAAAGTCAAATTTATTCATCAATCACCTTTGTTAATTCCTGAAAAGTTCAATCACTTTTGTAAGACAATCTGCTGTGGCGTCAGCTTAGACAGACCACTTACCGTCGAACCCTTGTCAGTGCTTACCCCTGTCACGTGACGTCATGGGTTAAGGGGAGTGTCCTGCTACATAAGCACATCTCACCTTGAGATCACCCAAGTCAACAGGTTGCTGAGCTCGAGACAACACCGTCGCTCAGCTGCAGCAGCAATGACAATTATGTTAGTGGACCAAACTGTATTTCGAACCTATTACCTCATTGAATAAAGCAACTGTTTATTCACCACGTTTGGTGCCGCTACACTGCCATGGAAAAGCCATGTTGACTGACCCTAATTATTCAATACTCTTCCAAATCAAGTTAATTCTATCCCCAAGAATCCTCTCCAACAGCTCCAACAATCGATATGAGGCTCACCAGCCTTTAATTTTCTGGATTATCTCTATTTCCCTTCCTAGGTAAAGGAACAGCAAAGGTTGTTCTCGATCTTCTGGGATCTCACCCATGGCGAGGAAAGATACAAACATATTTGTCAAGGAGCCAGCAATCCCCTTTCTTGCCTCTCTCAGTAATCTCGGATGGACTCATCCACCTTAATGCTTTTCAATAGACCCAACACTACCACCTCTTGATCTCAAAATTCTCTACATGTTAATCTGCCCCACATTGATCTCAACATCCTCCATGTCCTTTTGTTGGTGAAGTACTCATTTTGTACATCCGCTTGTTTTGAGTATAAATCTCTTTTATCCTCCGGTGATTCAACCCTCTTCCTTGTTACCCTTTCATTTTTAATGTATGTGTAAAATGCCTTATAACATGTCTTTAATCCAAATTTCCAAGGACATTACATGGCCCCTTCTGGTCCTTCTAATCTCCTGCTCAAGTTATTTCCAGTTTTCTTTATCTTCCTCAAAGGTCATGTCTGATTTCATTTTTCTAAACCTTATATATGTCTTTTTAATTTTTTTTTGACCTTACTTGCAATCTCTCCCACCATCCAGATTTCCTTACCTTGCCATCCTTGTACCATGCTACTTACTGGTATATGCCGCTCTTGAACTCTGATCGGCTGGTCTTCAAATGGCTCTTGCAGTCAATATGTAGATTTACCCAATAGAGCTACTCCCAATTTACTCTCCTGAGCTTCTATCTAATGATAGCCATTGCCCTCTCTCAATGTAGGACTTTCCCCAAAGGTCTTTAACCTTTAATTTATCAAAACTATCTTAAAACATAAGGAATTTTAGTTAATTGTTCCAAAAATGTTGTCCCACTGAAATACCAGTCACCTGGCTGGGTTCATTACACAATAGAATATCCAATGTGGTCTCTCCTCTATAAATGCACTATCCACATACCGTTTTAAGGAACACTCTTGGACACGCCTAATGAATTCTGCTCCGTCCAAGTCTCTTAGCTAAGGAAGTCCCAGTGAATATCGGGGTAGTTAACATCACCCACGTTACCAACCCTGTGCTTTTCTGGACTATTGGATGTTATTCCCTGATAAATGATTTGGGGCAGTTGAATAATTAATCTCCCTATCCATCACATCTGAAGTTGTAGCTTCATGGTGATTTAATTGGATTGGTGTACAATCTCCTTAATATCAGCAATACAGTTGGAGAGGGAATTAATTAAGGAATTAGAAATTCTTCCATCAAGGGAAATACAATAATCATGTGAGATTTAAATCCATCTAGATTGGGGAAATCAAAGTAGCAGAAATCATTTGGAGGATGAGCTCATCGAATGCATTTCAAACATGCAGAAACTGCATATCAGGCATTAATGGGGGAACATTTATTCTTTGAGCTTCCCTTGTAATGAGATAACGTGAAATAGTTAATTCATATTGAGAGATACTCTGAGGGTGGGGGCCCCAGTAGGGGATGAAAAAGAGTGAACACACAAAGATGGAAATACTGTATCCTTTTCGAGAGAGCTACAGATCAGTCGAAAATGAGAATCTTGAATTTTCAAAGCCAGTTATAAGTATGACAAGTTTATTGCTAAGATACATTAGTAATTTAGATAGAACATAAAACAGTATAGCATAGGAACAGGACCTTTGGCCCACAATGTCTGTGCCAAAAATGATGTTAAAAAAACATCTTTTATCTACCTGCACATAATCCATATCTCTCCATTCTCTGCATATCCATGTGCCTCTCTAAAAGGCTCTTCAATGTACCTATTGCATTTGCATCTGACAGTGCATTCAAGGCACTCACTATCCTGTGAAAAAATGTGCCCTGCACACTCCTTTAAATCTTGCCCCACCCACATTGAAGCTATGACACCTAGTGGGTACAATAGTAGCATTTAAGAGGTTTATGGATAGGCATATGGATATGCAGGGAATGAATGGATATGGATTATGCACAGGTAGATAAGAGATGGTCTTGGAATCACGTTTGCCACAGATTTTGTGGGAAATGTGCAATATGCCTTTTTTATCAGTTTATTTATTTTACCTCTTTCTGGGAGTTATGGATTTGGACCCCAAGACACCTCTGTACATCAATGATTTAAAGGGACTTACCATTATATTTTCCCCTTGCATTCGATCATCCAAAGTGCAATTCCTCACACTTGCTCGGATTAATCTCTATCTGCTATTTCCCCACCTAATTCTGTAGCTGACCTATATCCCACTGTTTACTTCAACAGGCTTCCTCACAGTCTGTGGACCCCCCCCCCCCCCCCCAAGTCATTTATATATATCACAAACGGCAGAGGCCCAATAATATAATAATTATCCAATGTGGCCTCAACATCACTTTACATTGTGCCCTCCCCTTACCCCGTGACTTCCTGGAAGTTGAAACGTATGACAATCTCCATCAAGAATATATCCATTTAGTTTACTGTCACAGATTTCCGGGGTGGAAAATGGGTGGTGCAGACTCGATGGGCAGAAAGGCCTCCAAGAGATAAAACAATTAGATAGTGAAAATATAATACATCCTTCTAAAGAGTTGAGTAATAAAATTGCAATATTAAAATATAGATTAAATAAAATTTACTCTGATCAAGTGATAAAACTTTATCAACAAACTAAACAAGTTCATTTTCAATTTGGTGATAAACCTCAAAAATTATTAGCACGACAACTCAGAAGATTAGACGATGAAAAAACTATACATAGTATTAGATCGGTACAGGGAAATATGTTGACTATACCAAGAGACATTAATGACACATTTTTACAATATTATCAAAATCTTTACTCATCTAAATTAACAGGGCAAATAGATGAAATGGAAACATTTCTAGAAAAATGTCATTTTAATGTTAGATTCTGAGAGTAGGCAATTGTTAAACGCTGAAATATCTGTAATAGATATTGAAGAATCAATTGGATCTTTAAAAAATGGTAAAACAGCGGGCCCCGATGGCCTGAGTGCAGAATTTTATAAAAAATTTCATGATCTACTTTCACCAAGATTACAAATAGTGTACAGACACACCTATGTTAGGAAAATTACCAGAGTCTTTAAATGAATCTACAATTACATTAATTCCTAAATTAGATAAGGATCTGGAAGATCCTGGATCATATCGAGCGATTGCCCTTTTAAATACTGATCAAAAAATATTAACTAAAGTACTTTCTCGGAGACTAAGTTTAGTGATTTCCAAAATAATACATTATGATCAAACAGGTTTTATTCCAAAACGTTACTCATCACATAATCTTAGACGCTTGTTTAATATTATTTACTCGAGAAGAAGAAGAGATATAGAATTAGCAGTTATATCGTTGGATGCTGAAAAAGCATTCGACCAGGTGGAATGGTCATATTTATTTAATATAATGGAAAAGTATCAACTGGGGGATGGATTTTGTAAATGGGTAAGAATATTATATTCTAACCCTACTGCAAGAATTTTAACCAATCAAATACTATCACCTAAATTTAGACTTTTTAGGGGATGCAGACAGGGATGTCCGTTATCCCCTTTATTATTTGCCTTGGTGATAGAACCTCTGGCTGAAAGAATTAGATCAGAACCTGAAATATATGGGTATAATACTGACACAACAAATAATAAGATATCTTTATATGCAGACGATATTCTGATTTGTATTACTAAGCCGGAATGTAGTATTCCCAAGTTATTCAATGTTATAAATGAATTTAGCGTATTTTCAGGATATAGGATTAATTGGAATAAAAGCGACATTATGCCTATAACTGGTATAAATGTAAATATATTACAAAAATACCCATTAAAAATAGTTACAGATAAATTTAAATATTTAGGAATTAATGTGTCTAAATCCTATAAATTATTAATTAAAGCTAATTATTATCAATTATTAGAGAAACTTAAAAAAAACATTTCATATTGGAAAACACTCCCTATATCTATGATCGATAGAATTAATGCTATAAAGATGATTTTTTTTACCACAATTGTTATATTTATTTCAGGCAATTCCTTTTTTTCTCCCAAAAATTTTTTTTTTTTTAATTGATAATATTGTTAATAGTTTTGTTTGGGATTACAAAAGTCATAGAATAAGTAAAAAACATTTATGTAAGTCTAAGATAAACGGAGGGCTAGCACTTCCAAATTTTCTATACTACTTTTGGGCTGTCCAGATTAAGAATATGAATTTTTGGTGGGTAAATATGGATGATGAACCAATGTGGTTAAAAATGGAAAAGGAAGACTGTTTACCTTTCAATATAGAGTCGATTATTTTCGCACCAAAGGAAGTACAAAAAAAGACTTATAGGGACAACCCTATAATTCATAATAATAGGCGTATTTGGAAACAGATAGTTAAGACCTTATATCTGGATAATCTTTCTTTTAGGTTACCAATTAGGAATAACCCACTGTTTAAACCCTCAATCTTAGATGCGGGGTTTAGACTGTGGGAGGATTCAGGAATTAAAAGGATAGGACACCTTTATAGAAATGGAAATTTTTTATTATTTGAAGAGTTACAAGATATTTTTGGACTACCTTCACAACACCATTTTAGGTATTTACAAATTAGAGATTTTATTAAATGCAACACACAAGACTATAAAAATAAAGAATCAGGCTTATTAGATGAGCTGTTTAATTTACATCCAAATACGGATAAGCTTATAGCTTATATATACAATATTATTTTAGATAAAGAGAACCCAACAACTGAAACATATCGTCTAGCATGGGAAAATGAAATTGGATTACCTATAATAAAAGAAACTTGGGAAGAAAGCTTACAAAGAATACATTGGTGTTCTTTGAATGCCAGACACACATTGATACAATTTAAAGTTATATATAGATTACACTACTCGAAAACCAAATTAAAAAGTATCTTTCCTAGTCTCTCCTCTATTTGTGATAAATGTAAGAATCTTGAAGCAAATTTAATACATAGTTTTGTAACGTGCCCACGGTTGAATTATTATTGGATTGAAATTTTTAAAGTTATTTCGGAAGTTCTTAAGGTTGAACTCGACCCAGACCCAAAATTAATAATATTTGGAATTCCAGAGCCAAATTTGGTACTCACAGTAAATCAAAGAAATTTTTTTGATTACTGTTTAATAATAGGGAAAAAAATGATACTTAAATTTTGGAAGGGAACATTATCTCCAACAATTAAAATGTGGAAAGCAGAGATGTTGGAGACGTTGAATTTGGAAAGAATTAGATTTGTCCTTTTGGACAGGTATAATTCTTTTGAATCGATATGGTCTCCATATATAAAGTATTTAGAGAAGTAGCTATTCTTGGAATCACGGCTCGACGGATACCCTACGGAATCCGATGCGAATAACTTACTTATATTTGATATTATTGCGCATTTATTATAGATATTACTGTATGAAATAGTATTTCGTATAATGTATTTAGTTTTGTTTATATATATGTAATATTTTTGTTTTTTAAATTTTCTTTTTTTTTTATGGTTGAAGTATGTGGGAATTTTTTTTTTAAATTCTCTTTTTTTTCCCTCTTTTTTTCTCTTTTATATATCTTTTTCTTTATTTCCAAAAAATAGAAGATATTAAGTATTGATATGTTATTTGTAGTAATATTGAATTAAGGTGTTAGTTTATAAAGTAAGCTATACATTGTAAACTGATTATTTCAAATAAAAAAATATTACAAGAAAGGCCTCCATGTAGCATGAAAACAAAGGCATGACTCTCAGACAGCATCTCATTCAGTGAGATACTAGAACTGGATCCTTAATAAACATAAAATGCTGGAATAACTCAGCGGGACAGGCAGCATAGAAACATAGCAAATTGGTGCAGGAGGCCATTCGGCCCTTCGAGCCTGCACCGCCATTCAATATGATCATGGCTTATCATCCAACTCAGTTTCTTGTATCTGCCTTCTCTCCATACCCCCTGATCCCCTTAGCCACAAGGGGCACAGCTAACTTCCTCTTAAATATAGCCAATGAACTCGCCTTGACAACCTTCTGTGGCAGAGAATTCCAGAGATTCACCACTCTCTGTGTGAATTTCTTTTTTCTCATCTTGGTCCTAAAATACTTCCCCCTTATCCTTAAACTGTGACTCTTTGTTCTGGACTTCCCCAACATCGGGAACAATCTTCCTGCATCTAGCCTGTCCAACCCCTTAAGAATTTTGTAAGTTTCTATAAGATACCCCCTCAATCTTCTAAATTCTAGCGAGTACAAGCCGAGTCTATCCAGTCTTTCTTCATATGAAAGTCCATGACATCCCAGGAATCAGTCTGGTGAACCTTCTCTGTACTCCCTCTATGGCAAGAATGTCTTTCCTCAGATTAGGAGACCAAAACTGTACGCAATACTCCAGGTGTGGTCTCACCGAGACACTGTACAACTGCAGTAGAACCTCCCTGCTCCTATACTCAAATCCTTTTGTTATGAATGCCAAAATACCATTTGCTTTCTTCACTGCCTGCTGCACCTGAATGCCTACTTTCAATGACTGGTGTACCATGACACCCAGGTCTCGTTGCATCTCCCCTTTTCCTAATTGGCCACCATTCAGATAATAGTCTACTTTCCTGTTTTTGCCACCAAAGTGGATAACCTCACATTTATCCACATTATACTGCATCTGCCATGCATTTGCCCACTCACCCAACCAGTCACCTTGCAGCCTCCTAGCATCCTCCCCACAGCTAACACTGCCCCCCAGCTTCGTGTCATCCACAAACTTGGAGATGTTGCATTAAATTCCCTCGTCCAAATCATTAATATATATTGTAAATAGCTGGCTTCCCAGCACCGAGCCTTGCGGCACCCCACTAGTCACTGCCTGCCATTCTGAAAAGGGCCCGTTTACTCCTACTCTTTGCTTCATGTCTGCCAGCCAGTTCTCTATCCACATCAATACTGAACCCCAATACCGTGTGCTTTAAGTTTGTATACTAATCTCTTATGTGGGACCTTGTCGAAAGCCTTCTGAAAGTCCAGATATAACACATTCACTGGTTCTCCCTTATCCACTCTACTAGTTACATCCTCGAAAAATTCTATAAGATTCGTCAGACATGATTTGCCTATCATTAATCCATGCTGACTTTGTCCAATCATAAAGGATCCAGTGCATCAGAAGGAACTGCAGATGCTGGGTTAAACCGAAGATAGACACAAAATGCTGGAGTAACTAAGTGGGACAGGCAGCATCTCTGGAGAGAAGGAGTGGGTGACCTATCGGGTCGAGACCCTTCTTCAGACCGCAGGTTCTAAACCCCAAAACGTCTCCCATTCCTTCTCTCCAAAAATGCTGCTGTGTCCCGCTAAGTTACTCCAGCATTTTGTGTCTATCTTCAGTTTAAACCACCAATTGAATAGAATCTACCCACAAATCTCCTCTATCTGTGATAAATGTCAGCATCCAGAGGCTAACTGAACACATACATTTGCAAACTGTATAAAAATTAAGAATTTCTGGACTGAGGTTTTTAGAATAACTTCTGAAGTTATTAATATTAAATTGGATCCGGACTCCAAATTAATAATACTTGGAATATCAGAACAAAGTCTAATACTTACAACAAGTCAAAGAAATTTCCTAGATTATAGTATAATAATTGGGAAGAAATTAATATTAAAATTTTGAAAGGCCCTATATCCCCCACAATTAAAATGTGGATTACGGAAATGTCGGAGACCCTACACTTGGAAAGAATCAGATTTGCCCAAATGGACAAACAAGTAGTCTTCGTTAAAATATGGTCTTCTTTCATTGATTACTTAAAAGGGTAGATCGGTTCGGCAGGGGACCCTAACTGAAACTTGGACTTGGGATTAGATGAAAAGTTATATTTTATATTCCTTGATCTTATCTCCAATGACGTATTAATGGTAAATTATTCCATTCATTATGATTTCTTTTTTTGACTTATATTTTATTTTTCTCTGTTTCTCTTTAAAAAAAAAATTAGAGACAAAATGATTCATTTGATAATATTAATAATGTACGATTGTTGCACACAAAATATTACTATCATAATATGTGTTTGCTAATGTACTGCTTACCTACTCTAATAAAAAACATATATATATATTAAAAAAAAATAAACCAGCTTCTGCAGTTCTTCTGATGCACTGGATTCTTACTAGCAGGACTATCGTAGCTACAAAGCACTGAATGGTCAGCAAGCATGGGTTATTGAACAGTAGCTTGAGGGAGAAGAAATGGGGCATGTCAAAAGAATAGATGTATGTTTGACTCATTATCACATTTTCTTTTTCCATCATCTAGCATCATGCTCTTGGATACATTTCATAAATATTAAATAAATAGAAATTAGTGGGAATTCTCAGCAGGTCAGTAGCAACCAAGGACAGAAACAGTTAACATTTCGGGTTAATATCATTTTATTTTAGATTCTCGTCATTTGCAGTATTTCGTTTTCACTGTAAAGTTTATGAAAAGAAGCTTTGCGGTGCTGAGGTTTTGTAGAAATCAGTGAGGGAAGATTCTGAAAAGGCTGGTTGCATGAGAGATCAAATGACAAAGAGATGAGGAAGAATAAAAATAATAAATTTAAATTTCAAAAGAAGAATTCTGCGAATGCTGGAAATCTGAAAATAGAAAATTCTGGAACTGCTATTGGAAAGTCCTTGAATTTAAAGTTAGTTTGGAAGGCTGGAGTATATCTGTTAAAAGAAGAGATGCCAAGTCTGATGCTAACGTTGAATAGTAAGAACAATTCAATAGAAGGGCTGAGAGGTCAGAGTATAAATGGGGCAGATATTTAACATGACAGCCGACCTGATGCTAGGGTTTCAGCTGTGGACTGAATTGGGAGTACTTAATGCAATCACAAGTTTCCTTTTGCTACATCTTAAAACAGTTTACCTCTAACTTTTCTGAGTTCTGATTAATGATCACAAACCTGAATGTTAACCTTGCTTATCTCTCTGCAAATGGTCCTCGACTTGTTGTGTGTATCCAAGATTTTCTGCTTTTATTTCAGATTTTTTACTCTTCGGATATAAAAATATCTCTTTTGAAGTAAAAATAGATAGTGGTCATATCAGGCAGCCACTGTGTAAAGTGAAAAAGTGTTAAAGGGTTTCAGGTTAATGACCTATTCGGAGAAATGAAAAAAAAGCTAGGGTTACTACAGATTGATTATGGTGTAAATCAACTCCTGCCTTGGGAATGATTGGGAACTGCTTCAATTCGCCTATTTCCACTGCAGGTCACAGAAAGTGTTATCCCACTGGGTCTCCACTCTGCTGTGAACCATCTGGACAACAGAAATACATATATAAGGCTGTTCATTGACTGCAGGTCAGTATTCAACAGTATCATCCTCCAAACTCATCGCCAAGGCTCCAAGACCTGGACCTCTGCACCTCCCTTTGCAACTGGATCCTTCCATCACCACAGACCTCCATCAGTGCAGCTCAGTAGAACATCTCCTCCTCATTGACCATCATTACAGTGGACCTCAGAGCTGCATTCTCAGCCCCCAGCTCCACACGTTTACACCCGTAACTGTGTGTCTAAGTCCAATGCCATCCATCGCTGATGATACCACTATTGGCCGAATCACCAGTGCTGATGAGTCCGCATAAAGGAGAGAGATAGAACACCTGGTTGAATGGTGCCACAATAACAACCACTAGCTCACGATCAACAAGACTAAGGAACTAATCATTCAGCTCAGAAAAGAGAAGCTGGGTTGCCACAAGCCAGTATTCAGCAGTGGGTCCATGGTGAAGAGTTAAGGGCCTGTCCCACTGTACGAGGTAATTCAAGATTTCTCCCATGTTTCCCCTGATTCGAACTCTGAGAATTATGGTAATAGCCGTTCGTAGGTACTCGGGGCTCTTGTGGACATTTTTCAGTGCTGAAAAATCTTCACGAGTTACCGCGTTTCCTGAGTACCTTCCGTTAGCATTACGAGCCGCTACGAGACATCCAAGAGTTCCGACGTAGCCGCTACGTACATGCTACATAGTTACCATGAGTTTGATTTTTTTTTTAAACTTGGGAGAGCTCTTGAATTACCTCGTACAGTGGGACAGGTCCTTAAGCAGCTTCAAATTCTTGGGTGTTAACATTTTGGATGATTTGTCTCACCCGGCACGTAGCTGTAACCATGAAGAAGATGCACCAGCACTTCCTATTCTCTGAAGATTAAAGACATTTGTTATGTCACTGAATAGTGTAATAAACGTTTACAGATGTACTTTAGAAAATATCTTGCTTGCATCATGCCCTAGTATGACAATTCTAATGTGCAGGAATGCAAGAGGCTGCAAAGAGTAGTGGACTCAGCCTGGTACATCACATCAAAAGCATCTACACGAGGCACTGCCTCATGAAGGCGGCATTTATCATCAATGATTCTCACTATGCCCTCTTCTCACTGGGTACCATTGGGAAAGAGGTAGAACACCCTAAATTCCCACCTCACCCCACCAGGTTCAGGTAAAGACACTTTTTGCACAATCCTAATATTACCTCGACAAGGGAACACTGCAGTCCACCTCTTGACTACCAATGCCTTGCATTCTAGTTATGTTTTTGTACTAATGCATTGTTTTTTTCAGTCTATATTTCTTTTAGAAATTTTGCATATAATTTATCTAGTTTATTTTCAATTTTTCTTTGTGTTTGAGTCCATGTGCCTGTGATGCTACTGCCAGTGAGTTTACCTCAATATAATCATATGACAATAAACAAATTTGCCTTAAGTGTAAGGTGTGGGGGGAAAATGAGAGATGGGAACATTTTGTGATAGAATGAAATGGAGGAAAGATTAAATTATAAAATAAATAATTGCACTAGTGGTTATTTTCCATTAACTTCCTCACATTTTGTTACAGTCACTTTCTAAGGATACTATTATCATTGCAAACAGAATTCAAGAAAGGTACCATGATGCTAACTGAAAAAAGTAAAATTACCACTTGCAGGTGCACACTGCCAATAAAGCTAAATGGGACAAGTAATTCTCACCATGTGAGTAGTTTTGCTCAATGGTGAAAAGCCTATCTAATCACCCCCCTGAGGGGAAGGGATTGAAAGGAAAACAAAGGGAATAAATAACATCAGATTGAAATATTTCCAGATTTCTCTTGTATGCAGTTATGACTGTTACAATTAACTGTATATTCCATCAAAATGCTTTTAATCCTGATTTTAAGAATCTCCATAGGTATTATTCATGTTTTTAGCACGTAATTTGAGAAAATTGATTGAACATACAGGGAAGACAAGAGCCCTTCTCTTCAATCCATGAAATGTGTGTCAAAGTAAAATGAAACGTTTGTAACCTGGCGTCCACAGTTGACCACCAGGGGGCGCTGACGATGGCAGCCTTGCCATCAGTCTGTCTGTCTTTTCATCTTTTTTTGTTATTTTTAGTGTGTTTTAAAAATGTTTTAATGTTGTGGGGGAGGGGGCCTGGCATCGACGCTCCAACCGTGGCCTGCGGATTTCACCATCGTGGAGCTTGCAGACTCGGGTAGAGACCGTAGATGTTGGGAACTCCAAACGACGAAGAAGATTCGACCAGACCCGCCCCGTCCCGGGGTCAGATCGCCCGGTGCGGGGGAGCTGAGATCCCCCCGAAGCAGGAGCTTGATCGCCCCGACGCGGAGGGACCAAACGCCGCTGGCTGTGGCGGCCAAGATCACTCTGTCAACAGAAGGTGGGAGGCCCCCGACTACGGGAGAACAAAGAAGAGATTGACCTTTTTTTTTTTTTCACCTTCCATCACAGTGAGGAATGTGGAGGAGTCACTGTGGTGGATGTTTATGTTAAAATGTATTTTGTTGCTATTTATTGGTATGACTGTAAGGGAAATTAAATTCCTCATATGTTGCAAAACATACTTAGCTAAGATAGTATGATTATCATTATGATGATGACATTTATTCAATTACGACCTTTCCCCTTATTGACCTGTGAATCTTTTAAAGACAAAACGGAGAAATAAAAATAAAATAAAATTTGACACGGGAAAGTGTGAGGGAATACATCTGGTGAGGTGTAACAAGAATGCACAAAATAGTAAAATTCTTATCATCCCCTATCAGATTACTGAGAAATTCTGGTGGTTCAGCATCTGGTTCATGTGTGCTGTTTCACATGCCTGGGGCCTCATTTCTCATCTGCTTTTAAATCCTCACCCTGCACTCTTTTTAAATTTAAAAGGTTCAATGGAAAATTATATTACCATGACTGCTAAGTAATATCTTTGAAAAAAGTGAAATAAAAGTGTAACGGGTTGGGAAAGGGAATAACATCCAATATTCCAGATTTTTTTCTATTCAGGCACTACCAAGGTCTTGAGTGTGCTAGATTCACAGATTTTAATGTAAAAGGCCAGATATTGAGCAGTGTGGAGGAATAAATGTTATTGGAATATATATCATGATGCAGATTCTTAAAGGTGGCATGGATACAAGGTGGTTAAAAATCTTTGCAGGATGTTTTTACATACCAACCAAGGTATAAATTATGAGTAGGAAGGTCAGTTCAGTTTAATGTCGCGTGTACCAAGGTACAGTGAAAAGCTTTTGTTGTGTGCTCTCCAGTTCGCAGAAAGACTATGCATGATTACAATCGAGTCAGTTACAGTGTATAGGTACATGATAAGAGAATAACATTTAGCGCAAGGTAAAGGCAGCAAAGTCCGATCAAGGATAGTCCGAGGGTCACCAAAGAGGTTCTCAAAGAGGAGTGCTCTCTGGTTGTGCTGAAGTACTATCTACCGCTTTGGTGACCCTCAAGCTGTCGAGCGGAAACCATATCCATCCATTAGTAAGTCACAACTTAAGTACTGCACTCGCAGTTCTGGTCACCACTTTGCCGGAAATATGTTATTACACAGGAGAAGATACAGAAGAGACTTATGAGTATGTTGCAAGTACAGGAAAATTGCAGCTATTTGAAAGATTAGATTAAATGGAATTGTATACTTTGGAATAAATGAGACCGAGGAGAGAATTAAAGTACATGTAGCTGAGATACCTAGATCCATCAAGACTTCCTTATCAAACATTTTAGCAGGGGTACTCATTAACTAATGCCTCACTCCTACAATTTCTCACTGTTCAAAAAACGTGAATCTGATTGATGCAGGACAAAATTGTTTGTAATATTTATGCCGAGAAGCTTGAAGCTCTTGACCATGTCCACTATTGTATTGTTGCCGACTGGACTAGGGTGTGTGCATCAACTCATTTCCTGTAGTCAATAATTAGCTCCTTTGTTTTGTTGACATTGAGGGAGAGGTTGACATTCAGGGAGGTTGTTCGCTTGACACCATGTTTCTAAGTCATCTCCTTCTTGTCAGGTTGACAAGACTTGACTCAGTCTTGTCATTGTTCAAGATCTGGCCCATACAGTTGTGTCATCTGCAATCTTATAATTAGAGTTAATCTCAATGTGATTGGACCAGGACAAATTGTTGGTAATATTTGCATCTAGGAACTTGAACCTCCGACGATCTCCATTTCACTATCATTAGTACAAACTGGGGGTGGGTACTCCATCCCGTTTCCTGAAGTCAATAACCAGTTCCTTTGTTTTATTGACATTGAGGGAGAGGATGTTATTTTGGCACCATGCTTCTAAGCTCTGTATCTCCTTCCTATACTCCATCTCATCATTGTGTGAGATCCAACCCACTATGGCAGGGCCATCAGCAAAGTTATAAATGTTAGACTTCGCTTTGTAGATAGTTATACCATATAAAGTTTGCGACAATCAATGAGTGTCTGTGTGGTTAGTCTGAGACTCATTTGGTCTGGAATTGCCTCTTGACATCCATATGGCTTTGCAAAGGTCTTGCCTAGATTTCCTGTTCAGGTCAGGATCACCCAACTTGAATTCCTCAAACTTGGTCTTCACAAGGTAGTGGATCTCACTGTAGATCCGTGGCTGTTGGTTGGGAATACACAAGGCTTGAATCCTTTGCCTCGCAGTCTTCCACAAACTGTCTGATTAAATCTATGATGGAAATGGGTGTCTTTGTTCTGTTCTCCTACAGTTCTTTGTGAATGGCATTATCAAAATGCAAGTCTCTCCTCTTCCTGGGTGCATAATGAAAGATGCAAACTTGGTTAGCTATTATTGACCAATGACTTGGAAAGAAAGTCGATTAAAATATGGTCAGAAACTGACAGGTTTAAGCCGAATAGAAAAGTACTCTGAAATGCCCAATCAATAACAAGAAATAGCAACCTACAGATATACTTATGGCTTACTTTGTCTCTTAGTAAGACATAAAAATTTGTTTAGGAACTAAAACATTCGGCAGAGACGGCTTGCTCAGCAACTTCTTGGTTCATTCATCACCTCCCACCCAAATGACCCCCTCCCCAGGTAGTTTCCCCTACAACCACCGGAGATGCAACACCTGTCCCTGTACCTGCTCCCTCGCCTCCATCCATCGATCCCAGCAGCCCCTCCAGGTGAGACAGTTCATATGCACCTCCTCTAGCCTCATCTGGTGTTCCTGATGTGACCTGCTGTACATTGATGAAACAAAGTGTACACACGCTGACTGTTTTACTGAAAACTTGCACTCAGTCCGCTAAGAACTACTGAATCTCCCAGTTGTTAACCATTTTAACTACCTCTCCCATTCCCACACTGACCTTTCTGTCCTGGGCCACCCCCATTGCCAGAGAGAGGCCACACATAAATTGAATTGGAGGAACAGCACCTCGTATTCCGCTTGGGTAGCTTACAACCCAACATTACGAGCATCAATTTTTCCAGTTTCTAAGTAACATCAAACAAAACACCCCTTCCCCCCCTTTTCTCCCTCACACCCTTCCATCTCAACCCTCCCCCGTTCCCTCCCCTGGACCACCTATTTCTCCCCTCCATCCCCCTTTCCTGCTCCTTTCCTCGCCCTAGAGGGTCTCTGTCAAATAAACCAAAAGCATTGTCTGAACACCTCCAGTGCAGAGAAGCCCGCAATGCAGACAATTATCCAAGCTCCCAATCCTGACTGCCTTCTGTTCCTGGAGACTGAAAGAAAATCAGATTCACTCTTCTCCTTGAGAATGGAGTTTAGGTGACCTCTGTAATGTAGCTGCAAGCAGCAAATTGTGAGCTATGGCAGTGATCAATAACAGCAGCTAGGAACGATTCAGCAGCAGGAAGGTGAGAGTGATGATAACTCCAATTGAGAGGGGATTTGAGGAAGATTATTTTCCAGTGGTTAGTGGAAATCTGGAACGCATTGTGTGAGGATGTGCTGGAGGCTGGGCTCTTAATGTTTAATAAAATATATTGGAACACCAGGGCACTGAAGCACTTGAGACACCATGGCATATATGGCCATAGAATGTTTGTTGGGAATTGTGATGCCCAAGAGCAAGATAACATACATCGTGACATAGGGCAGCACAGAGGAAGGGCTGCTTTATCACTGTGCCAGAGACCAGAGTTTGATCCAGGTATCTGTCTGTGCGGAGTTTGCATGTTTTCCCAGTGACTGCATGGGTTTACTCCAGGTGCTCCAGTTTCCTCCCATGTTCCAAAGACGTGCAGGCTTGTTTGTTAATTGGCTTTTGTAAATTACCCCTAGATTGTAGGGTGCGAAAGTGGGATAACATTGAAGTAGTCTGCAGGTGATCAATGGTCACACCATTGACCACCCCCGTACTGGTGTCATGGACAGTTGGCCGAAGGCTCTGTTTCCACACTGTTTGTCCACTGTTAGTCACATAGTTTAATGGAAACAATCACTGAACAATGTATGTTTCCACTAAAGTAAACCGAACCAACCCTCAGAGACTACCAACAGGTGGCAATAAAGTAGTAAACTCCATGGTGATGAAGTGCTTTAAAATATTAGTTTGATGCATGCTAGCTCATGCCTTAGTAAGGACCTGGACACAGCAATTTGCCTACCACCAAAACAGATCACATGGGATGCTATCTCGTTGGCTCTCCATTTTGCACTGGATCACTTGGACAATAACATGTAAGACATCGGCGAGACCAAGCGCAGGCTCGGCGATCGTTTCACTGAACACCTCCGCTCAGTCCGTCTTAAACTACCTGATCTCCTAGTGGCTCAGCACTTCAACTCCCTTCTCCCATTCATAATCTGACCTTTCTGTCCTGGGCCTCCTCCATTGTCAGTGAGGCCGAGTGCAAATTGGAGGCACAGCACCTCATATTTCGCTTGGGTAATTTACACCCCAGCGATATGAACATTGACTTCTCTAACATCAGATAGCCCTTGCTTTCTCACTCCATCCCCTTCCCCTTCCCCGTTCTCCCACTAGTCTTACTGTCTCCAACTACATTCTATCTTTATCCCACCCCCTCCCCTGACATCAGTCTGAAGAAGGGTCTCGACACGAAATGTCGCCCATTCCTTCTCTCCAATGATGCTGTCTCACCCGCTGAGTTACTCCAGCATGCTGTGTCTACCAACACGTATGACAAGCTGTTCTTCATTGACTACAGCTCAGTGTTCAACATCACAATCCCCTCCAAATATTTCATCAACCTCAGAGATGGACTCTGCTCATTCCTAGGTAACTGGATCCTTGACATCCTCATCAACAGACTGTAATCAGTATAAATTGGCAACAACATTCCCTCCTCAATAACCATCAACACAGGAGCACCTCAATGCGATGTACTCCGGCCCCTGCTCAACCCTCTCCATTTCCATGACTGTGTAGCCAGATACACTTCAATGCCATCTTTAAATTTGCAGATGTGACCACCGTTGTTGGATGAGTAATGGGCAATGCTGATTCAGAGTACAAGAGGATGGTTGAAAAACTAGTTGAATGGTGCCTGAACAATAATCTTGCTTACAATGTTAGCAAGACCAAAGATCTGATTGTTGATTTCACAAGGGGAATGCTGGGGACCATGAGCTGGACGATGATGGAGAGAGTCAACAGCTTTAAATTCCTGGGCATACAAACATAGCCTGAAGATCAGAGTCCAGCACATCACAAAGAAAACTTAACAACATCTCTACTAGCTGAGGTGATTTGGTATGTCGACAAATACTCTATCAAACTTCTATAGGTGTATGGTAACGAATATACTGACTGATTGCATCACGACCTGGTTTGACAATGAGAATACCCAGGATTGAAGGAGACTTTTGAGAGAGGTAGACATTCCCGATCCATCACAGGTGCTGACTACCATCAAAGGGATGTATAAGAAGCAGTGCATCAAAAGGACGGGCAATATCACAAAGACCCACACCACCCTGGCAATGCAGTCACCTCGCCACTGTGGGAAGAAGGAGCCTGTGAACCATGACCATCAGGTTCAAGAACACCTTATCAGCAGTCATCAAACTCTTGAACACCACTCAGCACTAACCTCAGGAACTATGATCTTCTATGGACTGTGTCTTCGGTTTGGCGCTATTATGGTTACCGAATATTACAGTTATTGTATTATTGATTATTATGTATTTATCTGAGAATTACTGCCTTTACAGGCTTGTTCAGCTTCAGCAAGTGACAATTTCATTGTTCCGTTGCCAGTATGCAAGATAATTAAACACTCGACTTGTAAATTGGCTGTCCTTTACTCCATCAATACCAAGCATTGATTCCTTCCCTCTGCAGAGAGTGTGGAGAAGAGAGAGAGAGAGAGAAACAGATAGAGAGAACAGAGAGAGAGAAAGGGAGAGAGAGAGAGAGAGAAGACAAAACCTAGCTGCCTAGTGCTAATTATTGCCATCAACACTGGCAGAGGTAGTGATGTGCATTGATAGTAAAACTGATTCTTATTTTAAAATATAATGTTAGTACACTTACTTTTAACCCGTGCATGAGTCCTGATGTTGCAGGACACAACTTTAGATTGCTTGTGAAATCACTGCTATTATTGCTTGAAAAATTGTTCCTCTGTGACAGGTAGTTGGCAAGAGGGCACTGTGATTATCACCAGCATCTCCATAATCAGTATACAATAAATAAAACCATTCACAGACTTATCCTGACAACACCTCAAACGAGTCACAGATCTAAGCCACAAGTTTCTTGGCTGATCTGTAGCAATGTTGGCAAATCCAATCATTTTCTGAACAAACCATGCATGTAGGAGCATGATTCACTTCTTCCTGTCAGTAACAATTCCAAATATGAACGAGGTTCTGGCCATGAATCATTTGCAGGACTAGCAAAGACAACAAAACAATAATTTTTTTGCGGCAAGAATTGTGTTTCATGATGTTTATGCAGCAAGGGAACATTTACTGAGCGTAAACCAGTACAACACCAAGCACAAAGCAAACCACATAATACTGTGGCTAGGATTTTAATAACGACTGACATGAATTTCCTGAACTATGAAAAACACCTTAGTTAAATTAATTCTTGTGTATAAGAACATTTAAAAGCAGGAGATCATCAATACTGTGTACAGCATATCTGTGCTAATAGTGGTCGCAATTGAGTTGATCAGTTCAGAGTATCATGAGAAATATAGTGGTAAAGATTTTGGTGCATGCATTTTAAGTGCAATTTAAACTAAAGTGAATATAGGAACACATCCGTGATTAACAGTCTATGGCTTTCTGATGGGGTACTTAAATAGATCCTTGCCCAGCCTTCAGCCCACACAGTGAATACGCTACATCAAAGCAACTCTCATAAAGACCCTGCTATGGAAATAATTCACTGATGGTGGAGTCCTCTTTCATATCTCATTGTACCTGGTCAAATGCCAGTGATAGCCAAGTGCAGCCAAGGAACCAGCTGCCAATTTAAACTGCAGCATCTGCCAGAAATTCACAGGAGGATTGCCTTTAAATAACAGTAACCATTTCCTGACTTTTTACATCCTCACAGCCAGTGGTTTGGCCAAAGATGTATATCATCAGACTCCAGCCTGTATTCAACCCATCTGTTTTGACATCCTATTCCCTTGTTATATTCTAACATGTAGAAAAGATTGACCACATCCCATCAATGTGACTAACCTGGATTTGAACCAAATCATGAGAGCTGAAGATTATATTGCCAACAGTTTGATGGTCCATTGTTGGACAGAAGAACCAAGTGGGAGAAAATCAGCAATGAAAAACGTGGTGGTGAGAGTGAATGTCATAAATAAGGTTTTGAAAAACTAACACAAAATAAAGAAGGCCATCAGTGGTAATTTGTTTACGGTGAGAAACTGGAGATGTTCGAAGCAGGACTGTCAAATCACTAGATGACAACAGAGGCTCAAAAATAAAGTTGAATGCAAGGAGCAAATCTCCAGTTAATGGCAACATTAGTGATCTTGCAGGCCCATGTTCATACATCCCAGAAAGTGGCAACACAAGTAGGTAGAGTAGTACAGAAGGTATATGGTATGTTTGTCTTTATAGGTCAGGACATAGAGTATAAGAGCTGGGAAGTCATGATGCAACTTAATAGGACTTTGGTAATCCAGCTTTTAGAAGAATGTGGAGAGTTTGGAAAGGGCGCAGAATAGCCCTCCGCTCCCTCTGCAGCAGCCCCGACTTGATAATCAAACCCGCCAACAAGGGAGGTGCTGTGGGAGTCCGGTGAGCTGACCTCCACCGGGCTGAGGCCTGGCGACAATCTCAGACACCTCCTCCTACTTATCCTTGGACCATGATCCCACAGTCAAGCATCAGACCTTACACCATTTCTGATTTAATTACTTCTGGCTCTCTGCCCTCCAAAGCCTCCAACCTCATCATTTCCCAGCCCCGCATGGCCCAATTTTATCTTCTCCCTAAAATCCACAAACAGAACTGCCCTGGCAGACCCATTGTTTCTGCTTGTTCATGTCCCACTAAATTAATTTTCACATACCTCGACTCCATCCTATCCCCCTGGTCCAATCCCTCGTTACCTATGTCCAAGACACGTCACGCGCTCTTTATCTCTTCAATGACTCATTGAGATGGGAAATTGGTTGGGAGGTTATATATGAGATATGCGCCTTCAATTATTTAACTCTAAAGTTTTGCTGCAGTTGATGACATTTGAATTTGATGTGCAAATACAGTTCAAATTGAGACTATTCCAATTCATTATCACACTATTAGACCCACGTTGTATGATGTGGCCTGAACAAGATGTTATTCTAAACCTTTTTAGAAGATAGTTTTACAATAAGATATATTGATGTACATAGCAAAATGGACACAAGCTCAGGTTATAGTTGAGAGGAAAAGATCTATGGGGATGTGGCATTGAACAAAAGGAAAACAAACAAGGAGGCCCACTAGGATGAGGTATAATATTTACAAGACGGAATCCATGATAAGCATATCTGCTGAAACGAGAGTGAGAGCGAACGTGCTGAAATCTGGGTGGCTGACCTGCAGGTGACCCAATGGCAGCACAGGGTAGGATTCACTGTAACACTGTTTGGCTGGACGCACGCATGTACATTCATCTACATGATACTCCTTTTATAAGCTAAGCTCAATATGAAAAAAACATCAATCCTATACACGGGGGGGGGGAGGGAAGGTGGAGGGGAACTGAGGTTTGTAACAGATAGATGTGGGATAATAAAACATCTATTGAGACCAAGGGTTACACAAAAAGCTGGAGAAACTCAGCGGGTGCAGCAGCATCTAAGGAGTGAAGGAGATAGGCGACGTTTCGGGTCGAGACCCTTCTTCAGACTGCAGTCTGAAGAAGGGTCTCGACCCGAAACGTCGCCTATCTCCTTCACTCCTTAGATGCTGCTGCACCCGCTGAGTTTCTCCAGCTTTTTGTGTAACCCTCGATTCTCCAGCATCTGCAGTTCCTTCTTTAACATATTGAGACCAAGGGAAGGATTTCCTGTGTATTTCCCCAAGAGGAAATTGTAGAATGAAGTGAATGCCAGTTATAGATGATCAAAAACATATGAGCAGAAATGTCTTTTTTTTTAAAATAACATAGATAGTGACATAGAGGCTAAGTCATTGGGTATTTTTAAAGCGGAGATTGACCGATACTGGATTGGTAAGGATGTCAAGGATTATGGGCAGAAGGCAGGAAAATGGGGTTGAGAGGGAAATATAGATCAGCCAAGATTGAATGGCAGAACAGACTCAATTGGTCGATTGGCCTACTTCTACTCCTATGGCTTATGAACGTATGAGCAATTAATGCTGCTGCTTCATAACTCCACGGATCTGGGTTGTATACTAACTTCCAGTGCTGCAGCCTGTGTGAAATTTGCATCTCCCTGTAACCACGTGGGTTTCCAATGAGTGCTTCAGTTGCTTCACCCATCCTAAAGATATACCTAAAGGTTACCATTTGGCCCATCAGATCCCAACAGAAGAATCCCTTCAATCCCATTCTTCCCTCCTTATTGCCCTGTAACCTTGAAACTTGGAGATGGTCATTGTCTGACATTTGTCGAATGTGCTTTCCATTGACTTCAATGTCTTTTTAGGGCTTCTTGAAGATATACTCAAATGCTGCCTTCTTGCTAAGGACAGGCCATCTTATCGCACCTCATGATGTCAACTTTTCCATCAGCGTTTGGACCAGAATTGTGTGAGGCCAAGTAGTCCTCAGGGAAGAAAATGTGAGCATCAGACAGCATTTTACTGGTGAATACGAGAAACTTGATATAACCATGTGACATTTTCTGCTTTGTGGGTACTTGACGGTAGACTAAATGAGGGGCAGCAATTGGCTAGATGTGGCCTGCATACCCTAGCAATGCTTTGGTTTCATCGGGATGATGCCAGTGTTGCAGTTACATTTGAATAGCGTGGTGAAGATTATTGATAAATTTGGAGCAAGTCTTCAACATAACAAACAAACGTTGTTTAGCCTTTCCTGTCTCCACTGTGTTTGAATTATTTTCCTTCTGCTTGTGTCCCAGGGTCATTCTGGCAGTCATGTTCTTCAATATTCCTACTCACTCTTAGCAATAGAGATTTAACTCCTATGCTTAGAATACCTGTAAGAAATCTGTAAATGGGGCTGGTGCCACTGATGTTGATGCTGGCACTATATGGTGAGCTGTGGCCTGTTTAGGCTTTAAAGACTGAATCTGCCCTGTGTCAAGTAGGTTCACCCTCACTGCACCCGTCACTGCAGCACACAGTACTTTAACCATTCAAGTCGCCCTATCTGTGCTGCAATCTGACTACTGCCATGGAATGTGATGGGCCCGAATGACCATTCAACTGGCCACGTCTGCACCCCAGCCTAGCTCCAAACCAAATTGTTCATCCAAGCCCAATCTCACAGTACAGCACAGGAACAGTCCCAAACTGGATGCCACAATAAACTAATCACATCGGCCTGCATGTGATCCATATCTCTCCATTTCCTATCCATGTGCCTGTCTAAATGTCTCTTAAAACACACCATTGTATCAGCCCCCACCACCACCCTCACCAGTGGATTCCAGGCACCCATTACTCTCCATGGGAAAAAGAAACTTGACCCGCAAATCTCCTTTAAACTTTGGCATTTAATCTTAAAGCTATACCCACTTGTCTTTCTTTAACTTTCCACCCTGGACAAAGGTTCTGACAATCTACCCTCAACCTCTGGCATTGCAGAGAAAACGATCCAAGACTATCTAACCTCTCCTTAAAGCTAATATCTTCTAATCTAGGCAGCATTCTGGTAAAAACGTCTTCAGCACCGTTGCTGAAGCCTACATACCCGTTCTGCATTGGGGTAACCAGACGGCATGCAATACTCCAAAGGTGACCTAAACAAAGTCCAATATAGCTGTATTGTGATTTTCTGAATCTTATACACGATGCGCCGACCAATGATGGCAAGAATACTATACGTCTTCTTTACCAATCTATTTATTTGTTGTTAAGAAGGAACTGCAGAATCTGGTTTACACCGAAGATAGACACAAAATGCTGGAGTAACTCAGCGGGTCAGGCAGCATCCCTAGAGAAAAGGAATAGGTGGCGTTTTGGGTCGAGACCCTTATCAGACTCAGGGAGGGAACACTGCTGGTGGCACACAAAATATGAATCACTGCCCCCTACACCAACACCTCCAACACCTGTCCTACCTTCCATGTTTCTACTCACACTATAACATGATAGCAGGAGAATTCCAGGGATTACCAACCTTCAAGTCCTGCTTTAAAACCGTTTGCCTAATACTATGTATTCACTCTGCAGGAGCTCATCCCTTTTCCTACCCATGCTATTTGTTCCAATGTGCGCAATGACTTCTGGCTCCTCATCTCTCCTCTAAGAATATTTTGCAGCTGTGCTAAGACATCCTGTACTCTGGAACCTTGGAGACAACACATCATCCTAGAATCCAATTTGCTGCTGCAGAATCTCTTGTCTGCCCCCTAACTAATTAGTCTCCCATCAGAAGAGACTTGTCGGGCTTCACCCTTCTTTGCTGTGCCTCAGACCTGCCCGGTGATACTGCATTTCTCTGAACGCTCAACCTGCCCCCCAAGAGTATCCAAAAAAGTATAATTCCCATGATAGTACCTAGCTCAACTACCTCCTCTGACAGATCATTCCATGTACCTACCACCCTATTAAATCTTGCCCTATACCTTTGAAAAATAGTTAATTTTCAACATTTGTCATTCTTTTCTAGATACAAGGAGACTGCTGTGTTAATCATCAAATTATGTTATTTTGAGTTTACAGGTCTTGGAAGATTCAGGTTCAAACCCTCATCGATAGCCAAGTTAGTAATTTGAGGAAAGGCCTTGCTCCCACCTTAGCTTGCTTCCATCTACAAATCGCCAAAATCTGCAAAATTACAAACATCTAAAACAGGCTGCAATATAAATTGTAAGGCACTTATTTCAACAGTTAGTAGTCTTTTTTGTTTGCAATGGCCTACAAAAATAAATAATATGGCTTGGGATGCACTAAATTTCATTCTGGCAGAATGTCTTGGTGGTGGTAGAAGGCAGAGTGGTGAGGTTTGCTGGGTTGCAAGTAGAAAGCTTGTGCCAAATAACTGAGTGAGAGAGTGCAACAATTCAATTGATATACAACTATTTTTAAGATTTTGCTTAGATGCATAACAGGTTGGCAAAACTATCCTGAGCCCAGCATATTGATGCAATCTAAAAGAAAGCCGATCAATACCTCCACTCCAAGTCCTTTCTTGAACTTCTGAAGGTGTAAGGTAGAGAGCATATTGAATGGTTGCAGCATGGCCCAGTCCTTCACAGGTATGGGCCACCTCGCCTTCGAATGGATCAATAGGAGTTACCACCACAAATAGGCAGCCAGCATCAAGGACCTGCACGATCCTGACCACAATCGCATTTCACTCCTGCCATGGGGAAGAAGGTATAAGAGTCTGAAAACTGACCTCCAGGTTCATAAATAGCTTGTTACAAAGAACAAGGCTGCTAACATTGGGTGAGAGTTGGGAGTGAGAAATTGCGGGAGACCAAGCCCAAGGGAGCGTACGGAACTTTTGCATTTTTCAGCTTGAAATATGTTGTGCATGCTGTACCAAGTCTTTTAACTTACACATGAATGCAATATATATGCTTTAAATTGGATTCCATCGTTTCTCCCCAGTGCTTGGTACACTTCCAGCAGCCACTGGTTGTCCTCCAGGATGCACCGAGCTGCAGCCTGATCCATGCCGGACACCTGGGTGAATTTGGCACAGAGGCTCTCACGGCAGCGGCGCAATGTTTCCGACGCCTTGCACTGAGGCTGCTCCATGGCTGGAGCTGCAGTGAGCGATCGCCAGCTTGGCAAACACTCGCCAGCCCCGCTCCCCATCCGCATCTGTCCCCGTCGCTGCTTCTGCTTCCAACACCCATGGCCCATGCAGTTGATATGAGTTTTTAAATTTTCGTTGATCACAGAATTTCTCACGATAGAGCGTGATAAATTTGTGGTCAGCGTGATAATTTGGCGAATACGGGATTCTCACGCTCAATGCATGGGAGTTGGCAGCCCTGCCTCTCTATCCCCCTCTCTCCCCCTCTCTATCCCCCTCCCTCTCCCCCTTCCTCTCTCCACTCTCACCCCCCTTTCTCTCCCGTCTCCACCTCTCTCTCTCCCCTTCCCTCTCTCTTCTCTCCCCCTCTTTCTCCCTCTCCTCTTCCCCTCTCTCCCCTCTCTCTCTCCCCCTCTCCCCCTCCCTCTCCCCCTCTCTCTCCCCCTCTTTCTTCTCTCCCTCCCCCTCTCTCCCCCTCGCTTCTCCCCTCTCCCTCTCTCTCTCCCCTCTATCTCCCCCTCTCTCTCTCCCTCTCACTCCATCTCCACGCACTCTCTCCCATCTCTCTCCCTCTCTCCCTTCTCTTCTCCCGACTCTCTCTCCCCGCCATTTCTCCCTCCCACCTCATTCTCCTCCTTGCTATCTCCCCTCTCTCTTTCTCCTGTCTCTATCTCCTCTTTCTATTTGCCCCCCATCTCGCTCTCTCTTTCCTCCGTTTCTCTCTTTCCCCCTCTCTCCCTCTTTCCCTCTCTTTCTTCCCCTCTCTCCCATTCTCTCCTACCCTCTCCTCCCTCTCCACCCCTCTCTCTCTTCCCTCTCACCCCTCTCTCTCTTCCCCCCCCTCTCCCACCTCCCTCTCCCCCTCACTCTTCTCTGTCCCCATTCTCTCCCTCTCTCCTCTCCCCCCCTGTCTCTCTCCCCCCTGTCTCCCTGTCTAATTCCCCTCTCTCTCTCTGCCTCCCTCTCTCACGGCAGTGGCGCAATGCTTCTGACGCCTCCGACAGCCCGGGACCCTGAGGCTTCAACTGAAGCTGCTCCATGGCCGGAGCTGCAGCAAGCGACTCGCCAGCCCCGCAAACACTCGCCAGCCCCGTTCCCGGCATCTGTCCCCGGCAAACACTCGCCAGCCCCGGATCCCCATCCGCATCTGTCTCCGCTGCTGCTTCTGCTTCCATCCCTCCCTCAGACCTGGCTCTCCAACACCCGCGGACCATGCAGTATATCTAAGTTTTTTAATTTTCGTTGATCACAGAATTTCTCACCACAGAGCGTGAGACATTTCTGATCAGCATGAGAATTTGTTAAAATGCGTGATTCTCGCGCTCAAAGCGTGAGAGTTGGCAGCCCTGCTAACAACCATCATGCTTGCAAACACCAAGCCGGCGAACACCAACTAAACTATGAACCCACTTGTTTACACTAGGGACTTTTGTTGTGGAGGGAATGGACAGACTACGTTTGGGACCTGGCTTCAGACTGGAGAACTTCTTCAAAGTAGCCATACTTTGATGAGATTTTGCACTACAGCAATAAAAGGGAGACATAAGGAATAGCAAATGCTGGAATATTGAGCAAAACACAAAGTGCTTGAGTAACTCAGTGGTCAGGCAGCATCAATGGAGGGAATGGATTGATGACGTCTTGGGTCAGGACCCTTCTCAGGCTCAAGTCCCTTTTCAGTCTGAAGCAGGGTCCTGAACTGCAACGTTGACTATCCGTTACCTCCACAGTTTCTATTTAACCCGCTGAGTTACTACGGCACTTTGTGTTTTGCTCTGGATTCCATTATACGTAGTTACTAGTATTTCCAAAATGTAGACCATTGTAGTCTAAGTCCTGAAAGAACCTCCTTAAAAAAAGCATATTTGTTACACTGTTAAATGAATAAAACGTGACAAGATGCAACATAAAATTAAACTGAGCTATGCAAAATGAAAGAAGATTAGTGACATAAAGCTTGGCTAAAAGGTAATTGTTTCCACTTATTCATTTTTCAGCATATGGGCTGTATGCCAATCCATAAATGCCCCAAATAAACTAGCTTGCCAGGCGATCGCAGAGTCAACCACATTAATGAGATTCCAGACCACAGCAGACTAAACCAGGTAAAAAAACAGCAGATATCTCCAAGGACAATCGTGGGATTTACCAGTAGTTTTCTTCATGATCCACGACAACTTAATGGAAAATTTCCAGAACCTATATTGTCACGGTGGGATTTCAATTCTGTTCTCTGGAATCTTACTTAAGTAATTTAAATACAATCTACCCTCACTATTACAGTCTTGTTTAGACAGTAATCAGTAGAGCCAGGATGTTTAGGTGCTAAAAATCTCTGAAATAGGCAGGCAAAAAGGCACAGAAAAATTACAAAAAAGGCACGAAAAAGGCATTTATTGACAAATAAAGGCATGAAAATGCATTTATATCCAACACCAAAATATGGTTAAAAATGATAATTATAAAGGTATACTACATTAAATGACCAAAGTTGCCATATTGCATATAATAACTAGCATTGTTTTCAAATTATCTGGTGTTAAACTATGCCGTCTGTCAGACAGATATGCTTCAGTTGTGAAAAACTTATTTCGACCCCAGCTGAGGTCACTGGTGCATACCTGAAACAAGCTACCATGTTGATGTTGATATCTTGTGCATAACAACTACCTTTGAAAACTTTAGCTATGTTTTGTATTTCTTCAAGATCTTTGTTAGCTAAAATCACTCTCTAACATTTTCTTTGTATGTCTTTACCTACATCGCCAGGAACTTTACGAATATCGTCAGTTACTTTGTTGAAAACCTGCAAGTTATTAACTAATGTTTCGCCACGTTTCTCAAAGGAAGTGATGACTTGTGGGAAGTTTGCAAAATTGGAAGCAATAAACACAAGATTTGTGTTTATGTATTTGTGTTTGTATTTGTGAAGGGGCTTTTTCTGCATGATTTCACTGACAATCCTGACTGCAGCAGATTCTTCTTCTTCAAAACAGTTGACGATTTATTTTATCTTTTCAAAATTTGCAGCATAGTAGAGTACAGCAGAGAGCCATGTACCCCATCTAGTCAAAACGGGCTGAGGAGGTAGCGGAATCTCGGGTGCCATTTCCTTGAACAACTGCACACGTGACGGTGGTTTGAGGAATATTTTCTTGACATTGGAAACTAGGCGATCGACATTTGGAAACAAGCTACGCATGGGCTCGACAATTCTATGCAGTCCGTGAGCTAAGCATTCCAAATGCAACATTTTGGGAAATAAAGCTTTAAGAGCACGAGCAGCTTTTTTCATGTACGGAGCTGCATCAGTCACAAACAGAAGAACATTCTCATGTTTTATACCTTCTGGCCAAAGTACAGCAAGTGAAGATGTAAACAACTGAGCAACAGTTGAGCTGTTTGACTTCACCAATACTTCCGGTCAACAAATACTCCTTTGATGGTTGGCCAGCCTCCAGTGTACAGATGACCACATTGACAACATATCTCCCCACAGCATTGGTTGTCTCATTTATTGATACATATTTTGTTGCGTGCAACTTTATCTCTAATTTTCTGCACAACAATGTTGAATTTGCTGTCAACATAATTTTTCCGAAATGATGACTCGCTCGGTACATGTTCCTCTCTGCATTTCTCTAAAAACCCTCTGAGAGATTTGTTTTCCAATTTCAACAGTGGAATTCCAGCATCAATGAATGCTTTACACACTCGAAAACGCAGATTTGCGACTGGAGTCGGCAGTAAATGTTGTGAGGAGACAAGCTTGCGTATTTCCTACCTTCAGTTTCTCTGCTGCTGACTTGTGTTTAGCTGTCTGTACATACTGGGAGACAAAATGTTTCTTCTCATGATACACTGCTTTCTCACATGCTTTGCAAAACAACACACAGTTGTCCGTAGAGAATATATTACTCTCGGTGAACACTTTCACCAAATCGTTCAGTTTTTTACAAGGCGTTGACTTGACTTTAGGCATTTTGACGCTTGCAGGGGTAGATCCTACAGGAACGGGGATGCAGACCTCTACAGGCAGGTCAACTACAAGCTGAGAAGAGGAATCAGAACTGCCAAAGAAAGGTACTCTGAGAAGTTGAGGAGCAAGTTCTCAGCAAATGACTCTTGTTCAGCGTGGAAGGGCTCACAAGGAATCACCAGCTTCAAGAGGAAAAACCACGCTCCTTGGACAATCGTCAGCTGACCAACGACCTGAACAAGTTCTACTGCAGGTTTGACAAACAGATACTTAACCCTGGTACCCCCACACCCCATCCCCAACCAACACTTCACACCTACTCACAGCCTGACAAGACTGGACCCTTCCCCAACTACTCCTCCCCAATCACCACTCCACACCTACTTAAAGCATGACTCCAGTCTGTAAAGATTGGACCCTTTCCAATCAACACTTAACATCCACTTACACCCGGGTTTCGCCCCAGTGGTGTTAATTTTCTTGTAAGTTACGTTAACGGCCCTCAATCGTGAAAAGGGCATTTTCTTCCTGAAATCACCAAAAAAGGCATGAAAAGGCACTTATGGCAAAATCCTGGCTCTAGTAATCACTCACCACTGTCTCTTTAAAAACACAGGCTGCTTGTTACACTGTGGGAGGATATTGAAATTGACAAGTAATTTCTTCGATTGACATTTTAAACAATTAAACATTTTAGACTATTAAACAATATAACAAACCGCCTTTGGTACTTTTAGCTTGCAGTATCAACATTTCCATTTTACCTCTTAAAAATAACTGTATTGTTCAATTTATTATTTCATGGTGTGACCGCTGGGTGATTGGAGCGAATCCCTTACTCGGTTACAATTGGCAATAACGGACATCATTTCCCCCCTCTGATCCAATATAACGAGGGTTATCTGTATCATAACATTTTCTAGTGATGAGGAGTTTTTTCAATGTGCAATAGTCTTGGGAACTTGAGGGGCTGAGGATGGAAGTGAGGAAGGAATTTACAAATAATAAATAAAACAAACACTGGCAGACGTATGGAGTTATTTAGTTACAGTATCAATGAATGAATGGGACTCAAAGACACAATAGAGACATTATTTTTGTACAAATAAACCGAAGAGTTAAAAACGGGAGATTGACCAAGAGCGAATTGAAATATTTAGAATTTCAAGAGGGTTTAAAAGGTATGGGTGGGAGTTTCAGCAGGATACAAACTGAGACAGAAAGTTATACGAACACAAGGTTTGATGATTGTGATAATGCAGTAAAAAGATAAAAGCTCATCTAAGGCCTTTGGATGTAGTTTGGTTCAACTTCAGGCATTGGGTGGAATGATACATATACAAAGACAAAAAAATAAGGTGGTTAAGTTAAATTATTACAATCAGTTAAAGCCTCAAAACTTACGGATGCACAATTATATTACTTGATAAAGTGAACAGATATTGTTGAGCAAAACTGAGGAAGCTTAATGTACTCTAACCACAAGGAGAGAGACTAGAGAAAAAGAGGAAGACATGCCCCAAAACCGTCTGCACTTACTGAAATGCTCTCACTTCTTCTAAAATGTTCTTCAACATGAACTTTTTAAATGGCAAGCCTTTTCAATTTAGTTAAAGCAAGATTTGCCAGAAAACAGACTGTGTTAGTGCAAACTATCTGCTATGTTTAAATAAGAAAGATGAAATGACAGTGGTAGTGATCTTGCAGTTGAACTATAAAATCAGCCTTGGATAGTTACAATCCTGAAAACCATAGAGATTTTGAGAGCAACAAAATTGGTTCCTGTAAATTACCCCTGGTGCAGGTAGATGACATAAGAACCACAGGAAGTTGATGGACATGAGCCACAGAACAGATTACTGGAAAATAATTGGGGTGGGGGGGGGGATGAGATTGATCGGTTTTGAAGAGTCAGAACAGACTTTATGTCTGAATAGCTTCCTTATGTATCATGAGATCATACACAGTAACATGGTTAAAGGAAAATATATTTGAATTTAGAATCTTTATTTTAGTTCTCTTTTTTTAAGTCACTCTTTAAGAAACTGGAGGAAAGCTAGTAATTTAAGCTACAGCAAGGCCATTCATTTAAAAAATAAATGTCAATGTGCAAATCAGACTTTCTTACTCTTGATTTCACTATAGAAGCTGCTTTTCCACAATCCCCCCAGTGATAAAGTATTGAAACAACATACAACACATTTAGTCATTTGATATAATTTCACAACGGGCATCAACAAAGTGATATAATCGTTCAAAGTGAAGAAAGTGTTAGATGAAATAGCTTTGTTGGAAAATGCTCAGAACAATGATGAGGTTTCTCATTAAATCAGATAAGATACCTTGTATGCCTGAAAGATATCCGGAGATAAATAAAATGGATGAGAATTGGTTTATATTGATGCTAGAAATTCATGACAACAAAGTGATTGCATCCATTAAAAAATGTTTACGTATTGAGAGATTTCACTGAAGTGTGATATGGAAATCTGTTATGAAGTCTCCAAGAAGATATGGAGACACAACAGATCGCAGATGCTAGAATCTGGAGTATATTTAGTTTTGGAAAATGTGTGTCGAGCAAACCAGCCAAGTGCATCAGAACGAAAGCTGTATTCCTCCTTTTGTCCTTCTCTTCCACTTCTCAATGGAAAACAAATGGTAATCCAATACCCAAAACATAATTAAAACCGAACATGTTCATAAAAACTAAGATCATGCACCCAACCTTTAGCAAGAGATCCTACGTTTCTACATCTCTTCTAACTGAGCCCAGATTCATTATTTTTTTGTACTGGATTAGGAAATGCATTCATGGTCTTCCACAGGTGCCAAACAGATTAGGTCATTTTTCCACTTCCCCACAGCTCAAAATAAATGACTTGAAATACAGGAAACCAAACCATAGCTCAACTTCCCAATTGTTACTTTCATCTCCTGTTAAAATATTTTGGGAGTTGATATCACTAATTACTGCATTTTCAATATGCAAACATAAATGACAGATGAATAAGTGATTCAGCAATTTGCATTCAATGTTTTATTTGTTCGCCATTGATAATATTAGACAAGATACTAATTCAAAAGTTCTATCTGGTTCAGTCAATTTCAAAACAAAGAAAATAGTAAGATTAAACGAGAACTTACCAGTTTGAAGTTTGATCTTTATTTTATGAGGAGTTGCGATGAGGGATTTCGTGAAGAACCCGCCAGCACGCATGCGCGACATACTTCAAAGCCGCGGTGTGGAATCACAGAAAAACCAAGCCAAGAAATGACTTGTTATAGTAAGATTAAAGAGACTCTAGTTACCAGTTGACTTTATGATCGAGGGTTGGGAGCGGAGGGCACGAAATCCCTCATCGCAACTCCTCATAAAATAAAGATCAAACTTCAAACTGGTAAGTTCTCGTTTAATCTTACTATTTCATTTCGGAGTCACGTGAGTGACTTCGTGAAGACTTCAAAGCTTCTGTGATTTCACGCCCTGGACAACGTCCATGCTATCACACACGCTACTGAAAAGGTGGACAGCAGTAATCAATTTCCGTCACTGTTTCTCTGAAAAAATAATAATATTTATTAATAACAACAAGAAAGGACCCCTCACTGAGGGGGAACTGTAAGTTCTCGGCCTGCATCCAGCACGGCTCCTGCGAACATTCCAGGTACGGTGACGGGTTTATTGTAAAACCGTTGAAAAGTGGCTTCACTGGCCCATCCCGCTGTGGCAAGTATCTGGTCCATGGGCACCTCCATGGCCTTTGCCGCCGATGTTGATGCTGCCCTGGTGGAATGGGATTTAAAAACATCAGTGTCAATACCTGCTTTGTTCAAGACGATCCTGAGCCATCGGGATATCGGCTGCACCGTCACTCTATGGTGAGGTTTTTTGTGACTGATGAACAGGTATTGCTCCATTCCCCTTATTTTCCTCGTCACTTTGATATAGTGGCGGATATGGGTGGCTATGCATAGCCTAGCATCAGCGGGGTATGCTGGAAACTCCAGCTGCAGCCCTGTAAATCCAGGTCTATGCTGCTTGAGCAATTCATCAATGAAGAAAGTGACCCGTTCAGGGGTAGAGATCATTCTGTCGATCTTGGCCTTGTGAAGCGTTTGCACCCTTTGTGCTGAAGTAAGTGCCATCAACATCACCACCTTCAGGGTGAGTTTGTCCAATTCGAGCCCCATCATGGGTGACCATGTTCTCAGCAGGGTCAGCACTTTGCCAATATCCCATGTGACGTTGTAACGGGGCCTCGGCGGGTTGGAATTAAATATCCCCCGCATAAGTTTGGAGACCAATTTATTGGATCCTACCTCAATATTGAGGTAGGACGAGAGCGCACTCCTGGCGCTATTGATGGCACTATAGCTGAGATGTTGATCATGGTGTAGCCCCGCAAGAAATTCCAGCACATCTGTGATGGAGACGGAGTCATATGCAACGTCCATGCGGCCACAATAGGATTCCCATTTCCTGATGTACGATAAGTACTGCCGTCTTGAGGACTCCCTGCATGATGCTCCCATGGTATCCATTGTCCTTGAAGATAGACCATACTGAAGTAGTGGCCTGTTCAGATCCTGCAAGCCAATAGATTCAAATGACTATGGCAGGGGTGTGGTTCCCCTGTGGCAGGGTTCGTCACCAATTGTGGGCAACCCTCCAAGAGGACCCATGGTTGACTTATCATTCCAAGGACCACCGGATACCATGATTGCGTAGGCCAGTCGGGTATAATGAGGATGCCCTTGGCAGCATCGAGCTGGATTTTCCGCAATACCCGACTGATGAGGCAGAATGGAGGAAAGGCATAGAAGAACCATTTCCCCCAGTCTAGCGAGAATGCGTCCATCGCCATTGCCCCAGGATCTGGCTCCCATGATACGTATGTTGGTACCTGATGGTTCAACCGTGACGCAAAAAGGTCAATATCCGGTTTACCAAATTTGGCTGTAATTTTGGTGAATATTTGGGGGTTCAACATCCACTCGATGTTGTCATTGAACTTCCGTGACCTGGTGTCCGCCACTGTATTGAGCTCACCTGGCAAGTAGGTAGCTGAGATCCAAATATTCCGTTGAATACACCAGAGCCAAATTGTGTTTGCCAATTCATTGCATGAAATTGACCTGGTACCGCCCATATGATTCAGATAAGCCACCGCGGTGGTATTGTCTATTTGGAGACGGACATGAGTGTTAGTCATGTTTGAACAATAGGCTCTAAGTCCGTGGAATGCTCCTAGCATCTCCAAATAGTTTATCCCTTGTGCTAACAACAAAGTAGCTTCAAGTGAATCCCATCTACCTCCACAACTGTTATTGTTGTCTGTAGCTCCCCAGCCATGGGAGCTTGCATCTGTTTGCAAGTATACCATTGGACGAGGCACAATGATGGGTTTAAATGAGTTATGGATATTGCCAATCCACCATAGTAACTCAAGTTTTGCCTTAACCGGCAACTGCATGGGTCTATCATAATGTCCAGCATTTAATTTTAATGCTGTTATTTTTGACCTTTGTAAATTCTGATAGTGTAAAGGTCCATATTGAGCAGCTGGAAATACTGCTACAATTTTGCCAATTACCCTGGCAGTTAATCTGATAGACGGTATACTGGCGCAGACCAGGTTCTTGCATGCTTGAAACACATCACCAACTTTGTTAGTTGGGATGGTGGTGATCATGCGATTGGAGTCTATTGTGAACCCCAAGTAGTCCATGATCTGTGCGGGGAGGAACTTTGATTTGTCTGGATGGATTATAAACCCCATTTGTTGAAAAATTTCCACTGTGGCTGAAACCGCCAACTCTGCGGATTCCAGAGTGTGCCCAATTATCAGAATGTCATCCAAATAGGCCATGACCGTATGATTTTGTCTCCGCAGTGTAGATAACACTGGCTTGAGTAGTTTGGTGAACAGTCTGGGGGCTGTAGTAAGCCCATTGGGCAATGCTTTGTATTGCCAAAGCTGATCCATCCAGGTAAACTTCAAGAACTTCCTATGATGTTTCCGAATGGATACTGAATAGTATGCATCTTTTAAATCAATGCATGCCATGAAGCAGCCCTCTGAAATCAAAGATTTGGCTGTTTCAAATGTGTCCATTTTGAAATGGGTGTATTTTACAAAGGTATTCAAGTGAGTTAAATCTATAATGACCCGGCATCCACCGTCTTTTTTAGTTTTAGTAAATATATTAGACACAAATTCAACTGGTTCATGTGTGGTTCGTTCTATCACACCTTTGTCTTGTAAACTCAAGATTTCAGCATAGCCTTCTGCCAATTCTTTTTTGGAAAGTGCAAATTTGCGATTCGGCATATGCTGGGGTGGAGGCAATTGGCCATGAATAAACTCAATTTCATAACCCTGAATACTTTGCAAGATAAACTCATCTGAAGTGATGGTTTCCCAAGCCTCCTTAAATCCCCGTAATCTGCCCCCAATTCGTGAGGTTAGACATGCAAGTGCATGGAACCCAGACCCCCTTACCTTCATGGTTATCGGCGGTCCCTGGGATTTTTGGTGGGACGTGGAGGCGCTGGGTTTCGTGGTTGGTGCGGAATCCGCATCTTCCATGCTGGCCGCTGAGGGCCTAGTCCTAAAAAAGGCCTGGGCTGATGAGGCTGTTGATATTGAGGAGGTGCCGGAACGTAGGTCCTTGTTGGCCTATCGGTCTGACCTCGTGGCCTGAAGTAAGGTGTCTTCTTGGCCGAAGGTCTGGCCACAAAATGTGGTCTCATCAGACCTATGGTTTTCGCATGGTCATCGAGCTCTTTGACCTGCTTTGGGAGGTCTTCCCCGAACAGCTGTCTAGGTGGGGGGGTAGGAGGTGCTCTGCATAGTCCCGCAAATTTGGGATTCAAGGAAGGTTTGATAATGCTCTTCCGGAAAGCGTTGATCTCGTACTGCGTATTGCAGAGCAGAGCTAGAGCATCCTCCTGTTCGGTGCTTAGATCAACCCCATCTACCGACTTTGCAAAAGCGGTGATCCCAGACGTAAGCAGTTTTAAAATCCTCTGCAGTTTCACTTCCTGCGCTCTGATGCCCGGGCTGATATTACCCCAGATTGGCATGTTCACAATCGGCACGTGGAGTGAATTGCAGTTCCCTGGAGCCTTGTGTCTCTCCATGGCCTTCGCAAGGACCTCCTCCTGCAATTGATGGTTGGTAAGATAATCTATGGTTGCGGCCAGTTTGATGTTGAGGGGTTGTCCTGATGATACGGGTAACCCGAATTTGGCTGCCACATCCAGCAGATCTTCCTGAGGGACCTCAGGTGCTGCTGGGGCATGTACCAGGATATCCTCCTCATCTGGTCTTATGTTGTCCATAGATGGGGACGGGGATATATCCATGAGTCCCCTGGAGCTGTGTGTGTCCTGTTTCTGATTGAGTAGAACTTGCTCCAATATCCTCTCCATACGATCCAAGCGCCCTTCATCGGGCGGGTGTGGGAGGTAAGAGGCCTCGTGCCCGAAGGAACTCCTGAGGCTTCGATCATCAGTCCGTACCTCGTCGAGGTAATATCGGTACTGTGATGATGTGTCGCTACCAGCCGCCTCGGCGAAGCTGAGCGATTCCCACGCGGACCTGCTCGAGCGCCTCCTCTTCGCTGAGCTGGACCCGGCTGCCTCAAAGGGCATGGGTGGGGAGAGGTCGGCACCTGACGCCGCAGCGTGGTGACCCGACGTCCGCACGGGCTTGCCGACTGTCCTAAATCTGGACCCAGACGGCGTACGGTCCCGACCTGCCCCCAGCGGGGGAAGCGGTGACCTAGGCGAGGCTCCACCCTTGTGACTCCTCCTGGTCCCTCTGGGTGGTGAGTCGACACTGGCCCTTCTTGGTCTGCCAGTGGACTCGGGCCTGCCTGATTCACCAGACCACTTCCTAGTGGCTCCTGGTGAGACCTCAACCCGCGAAGGGCTAGGTAGTGGAATTGTATCCCTGCCTCCTTCAAGAGGGCTCAGGGAGAAGGGCCGTGCATCAGCACGCGAATCCCTTTTACTTGTCTCTGCAAACGACCCAGTGGGTGAGAGAGAGATGGAGTCAGGATGCACCTGCTCCGGCGCTGTACCGACTGATTGTTCTGCAGGTACCCCGCTAGGGCATAGCTGCGTCGGTAAACCGGATCCTGTGAATACAGGGCTCCCCGGCTTGCGCGCCTTTTTCCCGGCCCGTCCTCCTGCCGTGGAGGGGGGCTCCGGGTTGGGTTGCCGACAACTCCTTGCAGAAGTTTTACGGCCTTTACTTTTCCTACTGTCCATGTCTCTGTGGAAGAAAACACAATTATTCACACAGAACAACCAACTCAAGGTTGTTAGTACTTACCTGAGTGGCCCTTATGAAGGGCTGGTGATGAGCCGCGCTCCTCTCCAGCCGTCGACTGCAATGCGAGCGACGATATGTCGCGCATGCGTGCTGGCGGGTTCTTCACGAAGTCACTCACGTGACTCCGAAATGAAATTAAAATTCACCTGCATATGTACAATGTGATAATGAATGATGGAGTTGTACAACAATACACCACAGCGCATTAAAAGTTGTCATCTGTTGCTCTAGAGTTGTAATAGCATGACATTGAAATACATGTATTGTGCAAAAGAAACCTCTGGAGCCAAACAAATGTGTGCAAAATTGAAGAACGTAATAACTTGTACGTTTTTTCATCCCTCGAGCCTACAGCATTATTCAAAAGATTAAGATTGTATTGGTGTCTCAATTTCATTGTCGCAGCTTTCTGAGGCAGAAAATTCCAAAGATTAGAACTCTCCACATAAAAGAATTTATACAACTACCACATTATACTTTCTGGTTAGAGGAAACTCCCTCTCGGCATCCATCCAATCAATCCCTCTCAAAACCTTCCATGTCTCAATGAGATCACCTCTCACTCTTCGGAATGCCAATGAACCAATGTCAATCGTTCTCAGTCTGTCCGCACAGGACAAGCTGCTAATATCAGAAGGTAGACACAAAATGCTGGAGTAATCAGCGGGACAGACAGCATTTCTGGAGAAAAGAATGGGTGATGTTTCGGGTCGAGACTTCTTCAGACTGACCCGAAACATTACCCATTCCTTCTCTCCAGAGATGCTGCCTGTCCTACTGAGTTACTCCAGCTTTTTGTGTACACCTTCGATTTAAACCAGCATCTGCAGTTCTTTCCTACACTGCTAATATCAGAGTTCAATCTAGAAAATCTACAATGTTCTAACTCTGAGGCAAGTATATCCTTATTGGATAAGATGAACACAGCAACATGCAGTGCCTTGAAATAACTCTTGCCAAAGATGCTGAGGTTGTCCAGAAAGGCATTTTTGCATTTCTCCTATTATCCCTTTGCAATGATGGACAATGTACCATGTGGCTTGCTCTTTGCTTGAGATGCATACTTACTTTCTGTATCTCATGAAACACAACATGGAGATCCCGGTCTGCTAGCATTTACCAGTTTCCCTGTTCAACGATCCTGTTTTTCTACTGTTCCGACCAAATTTTAAAAACGTATTAAAAGTTTAAACCAGCATCTGCAGTTCTTTATTTTGCCAGCATCTGCAGTTCAGGTGTGGGTTTCTGGCGCCGCTGAGCAGCCCCCGCCCCCTCGGCAGGACAGGCAGCATCCCAAAAGAAAAGGAATGGGTTCCTCTGGAGTAGGAGCGGGGCCAGGCTGGAGCAGGCCCCCCCCACCCCCCGCCCATCCCTACTCTTTGTTTCCTGTCTGCCAACCAATTTTCTATCCATGTCAGCATCTACCCCCAATACCACATGCCCTCATTTCGCCCACTAATCTCCTATATAGGACCTTATCAAATGCTTTCTGGAAGTCCAGGCACACTTCATCCATAGTCGAGCATGATTTCCCCTTCGTAAATCCATGATGACTTGGACCGATCCTGTTACTGTCTGCCAACCAATGCTATATTTAAGAGGGAGTTAGATGTGGCCCTTGTGGCTAAGGGGATCAGAGGGTATGGAGAGAAGGCAGGTACAGGATACTGAGTTGGATGATCAGCCATGATCATATTGAATGGCGGTGCAGGCTCGAAGGGCCGAAGGGCCGAATGGCCTTCTCCTGCACCTAATTTCTATGTTTCTATGTTACTGCTATCCAAATGTGCCGCTATTTCATCTTTTATGATTGACTCCAGCATCTTCCCCACCACCGATATCAGGCTATGCAGTATACTCATGACATGTTCTTGGTCATTCAAAGAACCTGTAAACATACCTTTGAAAAATCGTTCACTTCATGGAATCATAAGAGCATAGAAACAGGCCCTACATCCCTACTTGACCACACCGACGAACATGCCCCATCTACATTAGTCCCACCTGCCTGCAATTGGCCAATATCCTTTTAAGTCTATCCAATCCATGCATATGTCCAAATGTTTTTTAAACATTGTTATAGTACCTGCCTCAACTACCTCCTCTGGCAGCTTGTTCCATATACCTACCACCCTTTGTATAAAAAAGTTGCCGCTCAAGTTCCTATTAAATCTTTCCTCCCGCAACTTAAATTTATGACCTTTGGTTCTTCTTCCCCAAGACTCTGTGCATTTAACCAGAACTGTTACAGGTCAGGTGAGGTCAGGTCGGGGGGTGTTCCCACGGTCACGGGTACCATGTAATCCCATGCTACCTGCTCCGTGGTCAGATAGTCGGCAACTAAAATGTCTCCCCCACCTGGTTTTCCAGGTGAGGAGGGGGCTGTAGACCTCAAGCAGGACCAAACGCAAGACCTGTCAAAGGGCGGATGAGCTTCTAGCGTGCCAATGGCCATCCACACTTCAGTAGAAGTTGCGATCACTGTCGTACATAGCATTGTAAGGAATGATGATAAAGCACACACACCAAAATCCTATACTTCCAGCGCCGGAAGTCCGCAGGAACTGGGGGACAGAGATATGTGGTGCGTCCGTCACCGTACCTGTTGGAAACTGTGTTGCCAATGTTTTCAACGATGATGAATGAATGAATGAAAGTTACACCTTTGAAAGTTGCACTAAATTTGCAGTCTGTAAACGTTCCAATAGTCATGCAAGATTTTGCTGTGTGACTAGGTCAAATTGTTATTTTACAAAAACACTGGCAATAGCACTTCAATGACAAGGCAAAAGCCATTTGTGTGTGTGTCAGCAGAACAAAGATTAACTTTGGAGTCAAGCTTATGACAATTAATCACCATCACACAAAGCACAGATCAGAAACGCATCCTCGGTGCTGGAATTTTCTAGAAAAATCGATGACTTCACTAATTGATGTTTTCCCAACATATTTTTGTAAAATACTTGTTAGATTTAAATAAGTGAGCAGTCTAATTGGTAATAAAGTGAGCAACGCAGCAAAACAGCAGGTAGAGCTGCAGCAGCAGAACTCCAGAACCTGACATCTTGTGCTATGTATGTGAACGTTGTGAGGTTGCATGGTTTTCTTCTAGGTTCTCCAGTTTACATCACCAGGTTAATAATATGCAGGTTGGTAGATTAATTGCCCATTGTAAATCGTCCGTTATGCATAGAAGAGTGGTAGAATCTATATGGCAGTGGGAATATAGGCTGGTGAGCCTCACGTCAGTGGTAGGAAACCTAGTGGAGAAGGTTCAACCATATGGAAGGGATTTTGCTAATTAGGGACATTCAGCATGGCCTTATATGTTCCACATCATGTCTTCCTAACTTGATTGGGTTCTTGTCGAGGTGACAAAGGTGATCGATTATGGTATGGCAGTGGATGTTCTCTACATGAGACTTTTGACAAAGCCCTTCATCGGTAGGATGATCGAGAAGATTAAGATGCACGTGATTCACCGTGACTTGGTCACATGGATTCGACAGGCTCCAGAGGGTTGTGGTGGATGGGCTTTATTCTGGCTGGAGACCTGTGGCCAGTGGAGTTCTGCAGAGATCTATGCTGGGACCCCCCTTTGTGAGAAACATAAAGGCCTTGGACATAACTGTACATGGGTTGGTTAGTATATTTGCAGATGCCACCAAGATTGCAGGAGTTGCAGGCAGTGAAGAAGGCTGTCAAAATATAAAACAGGATATCAACTACAGAAATTAGCAGAGAAATGGCAAATAAAGTTTAATCTAAGCAAGTATGAGGTATTGCACTGAGGGTGGTTGAATGAAAGGGAAGATATACAATTGATGCCATGACTCGACAGCATTGGCATGCAGAGGGATCTTGGGTCCAGGTCCAGATAATGAATGAATTAATTAATTAATAAGTTTATTGGCCATAAGTTTATTATACAGTCAGTGCTTTGTTCACTTTTTCTTTATAGCAAGTGACCTTTGACAAATCCCATGATTCCTTGTGTTTTTCGGAATACCGAACTTGCTTATTATATGAGGATAGGTATGGTAGACAGTCAGTGTGGAAATGTCAAAGACTAGATGGCATAGCTTGAGAGAGATGGATGGGGCTAGTTTTTCCTTACATAGAGGATGGTGAGTGCTTAAAACACGTTGCCAGGTGCGGTCGTGGAGGTAGCTAAGATAGTGGTGTTTAAAAGACTTTTTGAGAGGCACATGGATATACAGAGAATAGGGGGATATATATGAGATAAATTTATCTTGGCGTCATGTTTGGCACAGACAATTGGGACGAAGGTTCTGTTCCCATGCTGTGCTTTCCGATGTTCTTTGTTCCAAGGTGCTTATGGGAATTCAAGGATAATAAAATGGGATTAAAGTAGGATTAGTATTAGTTGTTATTTAATGGCTGGTGCATATACCAGTAGGTTTAAGTGTCTACGTCCATGTTATATGTCTCCAAGTACATAAGTTTAAGCCTTTTAATTTCAAACTTTTAAGCTGTATAAATATTTTAAAGTCAATAGTTGCAATACAAACCCATAGATTAGGAAATAACCAATGGTGCAGAAGTTAGCACTTATGTGTGACAGCTCTGTGGACCTGGCGTCAGCTACCATCTATATGCATTTCACATGCCCATCCGCATCCCAGTGATTTGCTTTATATTACTCCTTAATGCAAGTAGCAAAAGAATCAAAAGGGAAAGTTGTCAGGCAATAGACAATAGGTGCTGGAGTAGGCCATTTGGCTCTTCGAGCCAGCACCACCATTCAATGTGATCATGGCTGATCATCCACACTCAGTACCCCGTTCCTGCCTTCTCCCCATATCTCTTGACTCTGCTATCCTTAAGAGCCCTATCTAGTTCTCTCTTGAAAGTATCCAGAGAACCGGCCTCCCCCGCCCTCTGAGGCAGAGAATTCCACAGACTCACAACTCCCCGTGTGACAAAGTGTTTCCTCATCTCCGTTCTAAATGTCTTACCCCTTATTTTTAAAAAGTGGCCCCTAGTTCTGGACTCCCCCAACATCGGGAACATGTTTCCTGCCTCTTGCTTGTCCATAATAATCTTATATGTTTCAACAAGGTCCCCTCTCATTCTTCTAAACTCCAGAGTGTACAAGCCCAGCCGCTCCATTCTCTCAGCAGATGACAGTCTCGCCATCCCGGGAATTAACATTGTAAACTTACGTTGCACTCCCTCAATAGCAATAATGTCCTTCCTCAAATTAGGGGACCAAAACTGCACACAATACTCCAGGTGTGGTCTCACTAGGGCCCTATACAACTGCAGAAGGACCTCTTTGCTCCTATACTCAACTCCTCTCGTTATGAAGGCCAACATGCAATTCACTTTCTTCACTGCCTGCTGTACCTGCATGCTCACTTTCATTGACTGATGAACAAGGACCCCCAGATCACGTTGAACTTCCCCTTTTCCCAACTTGACACCTTTTAGATAATAATCTGCCTTCCTGTTTTTGCGACCAAAGTGGATAACCTCACATTTATCCACATTAAACTGAATCTGCTATGCATCTGCCCACTCACCCAACCTGTCCAAGTGACCCTGCATCCTCATAGCATCCTCCTCACAGTTCACACTGCCACCCAGCTTTGTGTTATCTGCTAATTTGCTAATGTTACTTTGTCACAGGCATAGTTATGTGGGGAACTGCCCGAGTGTTGATGGGCAAAATGGGCGCAATCTATGTGGGTTTGCTCTGCCAGGAACTGTCCCAGCATTGATCGGCCAAATGGCCTTGTTCTGTGTTGTTATATGTATCAAACTGGAAAAGCAGGATGTAAGCAGAAGCCTCCACGTGGCGTACCCCGAGCAATGCTGACGACAGGAACTGTACCACAGTGACTGACTGAAGTAGCCAATTCTGCAACCACCAACCGTCAACCGTCACTGACCGACCGGAAAGACGGGATATAGAAGATGGCCGGACACGAGGAAGAAGAAGAACTGAAAAAGCTGTGGATGGGGAGAAATGCACAAAAGGCACCCTTTAAAATGACTGTAAATTGATTTTGACGAAGGGATAGCATTTGGGATGGCATTCAATTAACCATACAAAGGAAGAAAAGGGATCTGCACCAATTCTCATCTAAACAGAATCGGTACATACAGGAGTGACAGACCTCCTGCCAGAGTATAATGAGGACAATTATTAAACCTTTCAACAATGTGAAAAAAAAAACAATACTTAAAATGGATAATCATTTTGGTCTATTTACTTTTTCCTGCAGAATTGCAATCCTTGTGCAGTGATGCAATATGATTACCAGGTTGAGATATATTTAGCCTACTGCTATGTCACTGACTGTGGCCTTTACTTCAGCCAGTGGTACTGAAAGCTGACAGCCACCTTCAAATGTCCCAGTAATAATTCCAAACATTCCAATTATAATGATAGCTGCATCCAACCATGAGATTGAAGAACTGCAGTGATTGTGGTAGATGGTGAGCTGCAAGGCTAGTTTGCTGGACAACCTGCCAGATAAAAGATCACACATTTTAGCTGGGAGGAAAACAACCAGAATTTGAATCATAAGGCAGAAATGGTGATATCAGAAATGAAACTTATTCTTTGGTTAAAAACACCTGAAGTAAAAATGTTCTGCCAACATACCCAAATATCTCCAAGAGTATCATCTCTTGATGGCAGACGATCACCAAGGAAACAGACTGGGTGCATAATTACGTATGCAATGCTTTTTCAAAACTGTTGCTTTGGGAATCATGCAGATAGATTACTTGAATTGTGAGGCCTCTTACAATTGATTGCAGTAGAGAGTAGAAAGCTAGCAAAGAGAGATGGGGATAGGACAATGCCAGGCAAGTGATAGGTGGATACAGCTTAAGGGGATGCATCAAGCGATAGGTAGACAAAGTGACCAAGGGGACAAAACAAAAGGATGGCAGATTAGGAGAGAAGGGGGGTGAAATGTAAAGCAAGAGGGAGGAATGTAGGTAGAAAGGTACAGGAGGAGGTGAGGGAGAGGTAATAAAAGGGAAATACGGGACTCGGGGATGGAAAACGAACGAGTGTACGAAGAAAGGAAAGAATCAAGGAAATTGCGGGTGGGAGATTGTGGGTGAAATAGTTGTGCAATGGGGTACAAGTGTTGGTGTGCTTTCTTTGGCCATATTGCTGATGAGGCTGCACCAGGGAAAATTATTGATGATATTTACGCACAGAAAATTGAACCTCAACCACCACATCACCATCATTGATGCAGACTGAGACATATATTCCACCATCTCCAGAAGTTGATGACCAGTTTCTTTAATTTTGCTGACATTGAGGCAAAGGTTGTTGTCTTGACGCCATGCCACTAAGATCTCTTCATATTTTCTGTCTTGTCATTGCTCGAGATCCAGCCCACTACTGGTGGCATCAAACCTGTAAATTGAGTTAGACCAGAATTTGGCAATATGATCACAAGTATAAATGGAGTATTGTAAGGTACTGAGGACGCAGCCTTGCAGGGCATTGGTGTTGAGAATTGTTGTGGAGGATGATTTGGCACCTATCATTACTGATGGCCGGCTATGAATCAGGAAGTCTGAAGAAGGGTCTCGACCCGAAACGTCGCCTATCTCCTTCGCTCCTTAGATGCTGCTGCACCCGCTGAGTTTCTCCAGCTTTTTGTGTAACCCTCGATTCTCCAGCATCTGCAGTTCCTTCTTTAACAATCAGGAAGTCCCGTTGCAGAGGATGTTGCCGAGTCCTAGGTCTGGGAGTTTGGTTTGAATTGTGGTGTCGATGACAGAACTACAGTCGATAAATAGGTGTCTGACACAGGTCCTTCTTAGAGATTAGTATAAGGCCAGGAGATGGCATCTGTCAAGAACCTAGTCTGTGGTAGAAAATTCCAGATTTACCATTCTTTAGATGAAGAAATCTTTGGTGAAATTTATGCACATTAATCTGCATCTGCATTTTCCCCATTCACTCATCTTGTTCAAATCACGTTGGAGCCTTTTTGCAACCTTTGATAAGCATGATTTCCTTTTAATAAACCCATGCTGACTTTGCCCAATCCTGTTATGCTATGATTGCATCATACAGCACTTTGCACTACTCGTGAGTCTTATTGGCTGTAAATCTGTTTTCTTTTAGCCTCTCTTTTTATATAATGTGGCTCAATTTGTTGTCCTCCAGACTCTAAAGAACTTTGAAGGGTAAACACCAAAGTATCCACTAATTCCAGGACCTTCGGTACACTAGGATGTGGATTATTAAACCTTGGAGATTTATCATCCTTTAGACCTATTAAATTCCCCAATATTATTTTTACTAGTAATGATTTCCAATTTTCTCCCTTGCATTAAATCCTTGGATCTTTCACGTATCTGCATATATCTGACGTCCACCTTTGTGAAGGTAGAAACATGGTATGTGTTTAATTGCTGAGCCATTTCATTGATTCCAATTATAATTTCCTATTTCTGATTGTAGGTGACCTATATTTGTTTTCACTATCCCCTCTCTCGCTCTCCACATATTTGTATACCAATTATAATGTTTTTATGCTCCCTGTAATCTCACTCTTGTATTCCATCGTCTAAATATTTTTTATGCTTCTTTGTTGATTTTTAATGTCCCAATTCTCAGCCCTGCTGCTGTTCCAACAATTTTATATGATCCAATGACATCCCTAAGTTCCTTCATCAAACATAGTTAAGCTATCATTCTGTACTTACTTTTATTTCAGACGGTAAGAATAATTTAGAAATGTCTTTTTATTAATTTGGAATGGTAACCAAACATGATCACAAACGCATTGCATTGCATTGACTTTTAAATATCTACAGTGAAGCTTCTTCATTGGGACTAGCAGGTCTCCACAGATTACGTTTATATCACACCAAATAAGGACAGCGAAATGGAAGGGAAAACTCTTGAATATTAACTTATCAATCACGACAATTCAAAGCTGGCAAATCAATTACATGTAAGCAGGTTCAGAAAAGTAGTTTGATTTGCTGTACATTGAAACTTGGCTCACATGCCAATGTTGTGATATTGTAATCCGTTAATTGTTGTGCCATTTTTTAGCGGTGACAATAAAATATACTGTATTGTGTGGAATGCTAATGAATTGGATGCTTACAATAATCATTATTACTGGAGATTTTAAACTAATCAATCCATATTAAGCCTCCCCTGATTCTGCCACAAAAGTCAGTAACATCATTGCAGTGCTGTATTCTGCACCCTCCCACTTATGCATGTTGTTGTACGTCTCTTATTCCCTGGCACATGAAGTGTGTAGCAAAGGTTATTGTGTAACTTGGACAAGAATACCATGCATAGATGTTGCATTGCACTTCGTGCCTTTGTTCAAAATAGACTTCATTACAACAAAATTACCTGAATTTACACAGTCAGGCTGACAGGCTCCAGATTGGTTCAGCCTGCATGATCATAACCTACTTCCATTACCATCTGGAGTGCTGAGGGTGTATTTGTATTGACGTAGAGTTTTAATTTATTTTCTGAAGTAGCTGGTGACTTCTCTTTTTTAAAACAAAATGAACCACATCTGCTCAAAGGTCTGTTTGACTGCTAACCTGCAAATTATACAAGGGGATGAATGATTACTCAATTTGATATCCTGTAGAGACAGGATAACTTCAACTTGTTTGCTCTGGTGCAATAACCAAGCACAACACGATGTTTAGCTGATTGTTTAGGGACGTCGGCTCAAAGACTTTGGAGGATTGATCTTATGAATAAGCTGTAAGTGGATATCATAAGGTCATGTGATAGAAGCAAAATTAGGCCATTTGACCCATCAAGACTACTCTGCCATTCAATCATAGCTGATCTATCTATCTCTCCATCCCAACCCCATTCTCCTGTCTTCTCCCCATAACCCCTGACAACCATACTAATCAAGAGTCTATCTATCTCTGCCTTAAAAATATGCATTGACAGCCTCCACAGACTTCTGTGGCAAAGAATTCCACAGGTTCACCACCCTCTGACTAAAGAAATTCCTCCTCAAGTCCTTCCTAAAGGAACATCCTTTAATTCAGAGGCAATGACCTCAATGACCTCTTGTCCTAGACTCTCCCACTAGTGGAAACATCCTCTCCACATCCACTCTATCCAAGCCTTTCACTATTCGGTAATATCTAGAAAAGGAAGGGATCTTGGGATGACTTGACATCAATTTAATTAACTAAATAGGCTGACAGTGTGGAGGGAGCAAAAAAGATAAACTTTTCAAGCATGCAATTGAATAACCAGTTAACATACCATCTTTCTTTCAGTGATATATTAAGGAAGGAAAGCTAGACAGGATGTCTTTCACATAGATCATGGAATCTCCATGAAAAACACTTAGAAAGTTGTCCTGATGTCTGTATTAAACATGCATATGTAATCTTGGCTGCATTGCAGATTCTTTCAACTGAAATTAAGGCAACAGAATTTGGGAACAAAGTACAACAGGCTGTCACTAATATTTATGCAAACTAACTACAAGGGACATGGGCCAACTCTATCTCAGTGTCTCTTGACAGGCAGGCAGGCAGACAATGTGGTAACACTGCTAGCGTAGCATGAGAACGCCAAACTAGAGTATGAACCCGAGATCTCATCTGGCTCCTACAAACCAATTAGGAGGTAGAGTGCGCAACCAATGAGCTAAAAGAAACAACCAAAAAGTGTAATCAGTGATCATTAGAAAGGATAGAGAGAAATATTGATGCACTTATTAAACTCGTCCTATACAAATTCAATATTATTTCCACAGACCAATATTTTCCCTTTTCCATCCAACTTGTAGATAGCCACACAAAATAAAATGCAAGGTTAAGGAGAGAACTAGGAATTTATTTATCCAGTCAAGCAATCAAGCGGGGAGATTTACCTCCCTTCAGATATTAGTTGAGACATTACATTACAGTCTAGTTTAGTTTACCGAGGTACAGTGAAAAGCTTTCACGTGTACCGAGGTACAGTGAAAAGCTTTTGTTGCGTGCTAACCAGTCAACGGAAAGACCGTACATGATTACAATTAAACCATCCATATGATAAAGGGAATAACATTTAGTGCAAGATAAAGTCCAGTAAAGTCCTATTAAAGATAGTCCAAGGTCTCCAATGAGGTAGACAGTGGTTCAGGACCATTCTCTAGTTGTCGATAGGATCATTCAGTTGCCTGATAACAGCTAGGAAGAAACTGCATTTTCACACTTCTGTACCTCTTGCCTGATGGGAGAAGGGAGTTGAGGGGGTGGCTGGGGTGATACTCATCCTTGATTGTGCTTGTGGCCTTGCCAAGACAGTGTGAAGTGTAAAGAGAGTCAATGGAAAGGTGGTTGGTTAATGTGGTGGCCTGGGCTGCATCCACAATTCTCAGCAATTTCTTGCCGTCTTGGATGAACAGGGAGCTGTTTCCAGTGGTAATGCATCCCGATTAAATGTTTTCTATAGTTCAGTTGGCAAGGCCAGATTTGGAGTATTGTGTCTAGTTTTCTACAGTCTGCTATTGGAAGGATGCCTTTAAGCTGAAAGGGTGCAGAGAAAATTTAAGCTGAAAGGGCGCAGAGAAAATGTACAAGGATGCTGTCAGGATTTGGGGGCCTGGGCTAAAGGAAGAGGTGGGGCAGTCTAGAACTTTATTCCTTGGAGTGCAGAGAGCAATGAATAAAATCATGAGGGGATTAGATTTAGTGAATGCACAGTCTTTTTCACAGGGTAGGGGAGTCAAGAACTGGCGGGCATAGCTTTAAGGTGAGAGGAGAAAGATTAAATAAGAAAGTGAGGGGCAACTTCTTAGCACAAAGGTGGTGGTATGTGGAACAAGCTGCCAGAGGAATTTGTTGAATTAGGTCTAATAAGACATTTGGACAGGTACATATTTAAAGGGATATTGGCCACATGTGGGCAAATGGGACTAGGTTAGAAGAAGCATCTTTAGTTGGCCTGGACGAGTTGGGCCATAGGGCCCAATTCTGTGCCAGATGATTCTATCTATCCGCCAACTGCCCTTCCTGCCTGAATCCACTTATCACTGGCTAGTTCTTACTCCACGCTTCTCCTCATCTTTCCCCACCAGCTTTCTCTCTTCTACTCCATCGATCTGATCTACCCAAACGATTGTTTGTCCATTAACTCCACTAATGCTGCCTGACCTGCTGAGTTCCTCCAGAAGTTCGATTTTTGCTCAATGTTCCAGCATCTGCTATCTCGTGTCTCAGAGTTAAATGCATTTTGCAAAACAGAACATCGAGTATCAATTAATTAATTCTCTGCTTAAGGCCGCAGTTTCCAGGCCTGTCTGTTTTGCCACAGAACCTGTGACTTTATTGATCTATGCTATCTGATCATGATTTAAGTACAGTCATAAATAATTAGCAGAATATGCTACCTAATCTATAAATCCCTCTACTTTCAATCCAGTCTTAATTTTTAGGACTTGCTCTAAGATAAAATGCAAGCTTAACATCTGACATCTTATTTGTTTTCTCACTTGAAATAACATTTGGCCAAGTGGATATTAAAAAGTGATGTCTATGTCACACTTAACAACAAATGCCACTACATTAATGTAACTAGATAAACAATGTCATCCTTATCGATTGCCGTCATGTTAATTTAAGCAATTTTTAAAAAGTACATAAACAAGCTATATGGATTTCAAAGATCAATGTGATCATTAAAAGATAATTCTGCCTTTGAATTAAGACACAGCATCAAGATCACAATGGAGCTGCTAGCCCTGAACACTGTTGATCCAGTTATTATTTGGGAACAATTGGAAGAACAGCATCAAATAGGTTTTAAGTACCTCACTGTGATTGAAACATTCTGGTATTGAAGATACTGACAGAAGACTGATCGAGGACACTGGCACGATGTCGGCCTCACGTAGTTATGATCTTTACCACTCCATCCTATCCCCACCATCACACGGGTCCAATTTTGTCATTTACTTATTTAACCAGCCAATTGCTTTCAAATCTCCACAGATGTGCTTTCAACTTTACATGTGTAAATATTTAACACTAATTATAGATTTGATGTATCACTGCACATCCATTTATTCCAGTCCCGGTGTTCCCTCTTGGCCTATCTATTCTTCCGAAACAACTTCTGAGGTCAGAGGCTCATGTAGATAAACAGCAGGTGCAGGTCCATGTAATAACAGCATGATGCATTGACTCAGTCAGTGCCTCCAAGTCAGAGGTTGAGAGTTGGGCATTGTTCCATAATTCGATTGAGCAACTTAGGCAAAATTTCCTGAGCAGCAAAGTGAGAGCATTGCAAGGCTGTTCAGATGCAATATTAATCACAGTCTGTCCATTCCAGGAGCTATTAAAATCCTATGTCATTTTAAAATAAGACTAGAGTTCCCCAATTAATATTCATCCCTCAACGAACAACCAAGATAAATCCAGTGCAGGAAGGAACTGCAGATGCTGGTTTAAACCAAAGGAAGACACAAAAAGCTGGAGTAACTCAGCAGGTTAGACAGCATCTCTGGAGAAAAGGTATAGGTGACGTTTTGGGTCAAGACCCTTCTTCAGAAAATACTGAGTCATTCATCGTTGCTTCTGACAAATAAATAATTTGTGTTTCGTAACTTCAAGAGATTCCAAAATGCACCCAAATAAGCAATTTTGAAGCAAGTTAGTCAAAAATGTAGATAATGTGATTGATGAACAAATGTCAGACCACAGGAAGAATAACCACTCATGCCCATGTAAGGGAACAGATGGAGCCAAAGTTCAATATCTCATCTGAAAGACAACCCTCCAGTCAGTCAATACTCCACCAAACTGACAACTTTGACAATGCATTTCAGTCTCTTAATTGGTGTTCAAACCTTCTGACTCAGACAAATGCTACAATGGAGTTGAAACAGTTGCCACTATTATACTGTAAATATAATAAGTTATCTGCATTGCTGTTGTCTTCTTTCAGTCAATTTAAGACACGACTTAGGTATTCAGAAGATAGACACAAAATGCTGGAATAATTCAGTAGATCAGGCAGCATTTTTGCAGAAAATAGCTAGATGAGGTTTTGGGTCAGGACCCTTCGAAGCTGAGTCACTCGGTGTTTTGTGTCTATCTTTGGTATACACCAGCATCTGCAGTTCCTTTTTATTACATTAGGGATTTAGAAGCACAATCTGTCGTTAAAACAAATGTTCAACTCAGATCAAGGTGCCCAATAGAGGTCTAACTGTCCCTAGTGTTCAGATGCATGAACAAGTTACACAGAATTGCATTGTCCAATTATGACTGAAAGACAGAAGACGATTTGCAAGATGAGAAAGGATGAGGAGCCTAAGAACCAAATCCCAAAGTTAACATAAAGTAATGCACAATATGCAAATCTCTCTGTAATCCCACGCTGCTTTTTCTAAACACACGCGCACTTCTTCACCATCAAATCTGGTTCTTCCTGGCATCAGAGCTTACCATTTTCTTAATAAAATATTAAGATTCAATTTATGTATATTTATTATAATTTTAAAAGAACAGGTTTGGATCTCCTCCATTTCTAAGCTATTCAAATATTCCCTGTTGTTTTTTAGACTTCAAGCACATTATTCCTACCATCAATCTGGCTCTTTAAAACTAACATATGTGCACAATGATTCTTTTGTTGTGACTATGTGTCTCCAGGCATCCCTTTTCTTTAAAAGACACAAAGTTCTGGAGTAACTCAGCAGGTTGGGACCTTTCTTCAGACTGTTACACAAAAAGCTGGAGAAACTCAGACTGATTGTAGTAGGGGGAAGAACTGAAAGAGAGGTGAGAGTGGGACAAAGCCTGGTGGAGGGGGGTATTTGATTGGGAGGTGGTTGGACAAAGGCCAAAGATGAAAAGCCAAAAGTTGTGAGATAAGGATAAAGAGGTGTTAAATGCGAAGCCAGAGGAAGGAATGAAGATGGCAGGGGAAGGAGAAATGGGTGCACATCCAGGTGGAGCACAGCAACTTCTTCTTAAGTAACTTGGGATTGAGGATGAGCTATGTTCATTCCGAGTCAGATGAGCCAAGTAGTGACACATGGAGCAGACAGGTGAGTAGTTTATGAGCTGGTCACTTCATTAGCAAATTATGCTCCTAATGAAACCTCTTGGGGTTCCCAATACCTGTCTCCATTGCTCATTCCACACTTTTTGAGAGGTTAGAGCTGGAGATTGCCAGGGACCTTCATTGGTGTTGCATTTCTTCAAGGCAGTTTCAAGCGCAACCTTGGATAATTTTCCTCTGTCTATTCGATAATCATTTCTCATGACAAAGCTAAGAACAGAGTATCTGTCTCTGGAGCCTATTTATGGGCATGTGGTTGGCATGGCCTGACAAAGTAGCTGACTAAGTAACTACAGCCTCAAAACTACAAATCTTGGTCTGGATGAAGATGCTGACAATGGTTTGCTTGTCCTTCAGGTGAATTTGGAGAATTTTATCTGAATATACATCTTCAACAGCTTTCTTCCACCACCCGGTCATTTAATCCAATTTTATGGTTGCTTCCCCATCTATCCAAACATGGCTAATACATCCTCACTAATAGCTTTTCTCTTTCCATCTCTAACAAAGATGCAACAGTGATAGGGAGAATTGAGGGTGCGAGGGGATGTGGACCTGCTGGGCCTAATTGTCTGTGATATGAAAAAAAACTCACTGCCGATACTAAAAATACTTAAAAATAAAAAATAGAAAATGCAAGGAAATCTCAACAGGTCAGGATGCATATGTATTAGAAACATAGAACATATGTGCAAGAGTTGGCCATTCGGCCAGCACTGCTATTCAATATGATCATGGCTGATCATCCAAAATTATTACCTCGTTCCTGCTTTCTCCCCGTATCCCTTGATTCCGGTAGCCCTAAAAGCTATATCTAACTCTCTCTTGAAAACATCCAGTGAATTGGCCTCAACTGCCATCTGTGGCTGTTAATTCCACAGATTCACAACTCTCTGGGTGAAAAGGTTTTTCCTCATCTCAGTTCTAAATGGACTACCCTTATTCTTAAACTGTGACCCATGGTTCTGGACTCCCCCAACATCGGGAACATTTTTCCTGCATCTAACCTGTCCAATCCCTTATGAATTGTATATGTTTCTCTAAGATCTCCTCTCATCCTTCTAAATTCCAGTGAATATAAGCCCAGTCGATCCATTGTTTCATCATGTCAGTCCTGCCATCCTGGGAATTAACCTGATGAGCCTACACTGCACTCCCTCAATAGTAAGAATGTCCTTCCTCAAATTAGGAGACCAAAACTGTGCATAATACTCCAGGTGTGGTCTCACAAGGGTCCTGTACAAATGCAGTAGAACCTCCTTGCCCATATAACCATATAATAACCATATAACAATTACAGCACGGAAACAGGCCATCTCGGCCCTTCAAGTCCGTGCCGAACAACTTTTTTTCCCTTAGTCCCACCTGCCTGCACTCATACCATAACCCTCCATACCCTTCTCATCCATATGCCTATCCAATTTATTTTTAAATGATACCAACGAACCTGCCGCCACCACTTCCACTGGAAGCTCATTCCACACCGCTACCACTCTCTGAGTAAAGAAGTTCCCCCTCATGTTACCCCTAAACCTCTGTCCCTTAATTCTAAAGTCATGTCCTCTTGTTTGAATCTTCCCTATTCTCAAAGGGAAAAGTTTGTCCACATCAACTCTGTCTATCCCTCTCATCATTTTAAAGACCTCTATCAAGTCCCCCCTTAACCTTCTGCGCTCCAGAGAATAAAGACCTAACTTATTCAACCTATCTCTGTAACTTAGCTGTTGAAACCCAGGCAACATTCTAGTAAATCGCCTCTGTACCCTCTCTATTTTGTTGACATCGTTCCTATAATTGGGCGACCAAAATTGTACACCATACTCCAGATTTGGTCTCACCAATGCCTTGTACCATTTTAACATTACATCCCAGCTTCTATACTCAATGCTCTGATTTATAAAGGCTAGCATACCAAAAGCTTTCTTTACCACCCTATCTATATGAGATTCCACCTTCAAGGAACTATGCACGGTTATTCCCAGATCCCTCTGTTCAACTGTATTCTTCAATTCCCAACCGTTTACAATGTACGTCCTATTTTGATTTGTCCTGCCAAGGTGTAGCACCTCACATTTATCAGCATTAAACTCCATCTGCCATCTTTCAGCCCATTTTTCCAACTGGCCTAAATCATTCTGTAGACTTTGGAAATCCTCTTCATTATCCACAACACCCCCTATCTTGGTATCATCTGCATACTTACTAATCCAATTTACCACCCCTTCATCCAGATCATTGATGTACATGACAAACAACAAAGGACCCAACACAGATCCCTGAGGCACCCCACTCGTCATCTGCCTCCAACCCGACAAACAGCCATCCACCATTACCCTCTGGCTTCTCCCATTCAGCCACTGTTGAATTCATCTTGCTATTCCTGCATTTATACCCAACAGTTGAACCTTCTTAACCAACCTTCCATGAGGAACCTTGTCAAAGGCCTTACTGAAGTCCATATAGACAACATCCACTGCTTTACCCTCGTCAATTTCCCTAGTAACCTCTTCAAAAAATTCAAGAAGATTAGTCAAACATGACCTTCCAGGCATAAATCCATGTTGACTGTTCCTAATTAGACCCTGTTTATCCAGATGCTTATATATATTATCTCTAAGTATCTTTTCCATTAATTTGCCCACCACTGAAGTCAAACTAACTGGTCTATAATTACTTTTAGAACCCTTTTTAAACAATGGAACAACATGCGCAGTACGCCAATCCTCGGGGACTATTCCCGTTTCTAATGACATTTGAAATATTTCTGTCATAGCCCCGGCTATTTCTACACTAACTTCCCTCAATGTCCTAGGGAATATCCTGTCAGGACCTGGAGACTTATCCACTTTTCCACTTATATACCATCTAGTTATATACTCAAATCATCTTGCTATGAAGGGCAACATGCCATGTGTGTTCTTCTCTGCCTGCTGTGCCTGCACGTTTACTTTCAGTATTGAGAGACAGAGTTAAGGTTCAGATCATATAATCCTTCCTGTTGTTTAATTTCACCTGTTTTCCATCCCATTTCAAACCTCTCGTTTGTTGTCTGTTTCCCTCCCCTTTCCTCTGCATCCCTGTCCTGCTGGAAGGCCATCATCATGAAACCTTACATCGGTCCCTCTTCCATAAATGCTGCCCAGCTGCTGAGCACTGTCTTTCTTAGCTCTAATATTGTGTATATACAGGGACGTCACACAAGCTTCACCCATATCTGTAGCTCACTCTGGGCAGAGTTGCTTTCCCCTTTCTTTAACCTAAATCGATAATAGAATGAAGAATTTATTTTGCAGAGTGTTTGAAGGTAGGTCACATGATTTCTTACCTCTCTGCAGTTATTCACACTGTGTAGCAAGATTAATACACTGGGGAGTACTGCAGAGGCACAATTTCACTTGCAAAAATGGAATGCTGTTTCCATGACAGCAGCAGCTGCTCCACAAGCCTGGTCTTTAATCAATATGAACAGGATGGACATCTGCCAGAACCAGGTGGTAACCTATTCCCACTGCTTGTCAAAATGATTTGCTTACATTGAATTGGCTACCATCTAGTTATAGTATCTTAGTACCACATTTCTAAAGGATTTCCAATTAAATTCTTGCCGCATTATATTGCGACAGCTATCTCCCAGGGCCAAAATGTTAAAACGAATAATGATCCCAATTCAAAATACATTATTAGGCTGAGTGAAGAAACAGTTTGATCAGAGTAAGGCAATTAAATTAAGACCTCTTCCAAAAATGTCTTCTCAGGTCCGCAAACCGACTACTGAACCTTCTCTGGCCAAAGATCCTATAGAGATACTTATTTATTTCAAACAAACCTATTCCATCCATGTCCAATGCTGTCCAGCCAAGATTTGTCCTACTGTGTAGTTTTTTGTTTTCACCTTTCCTGCTGCAGAGCAACTGTGAGAAGAAATTTAATTTTAGTTCAGCTTTTCTTGCTGGGGGTGTCAATTAATAGAATGGGCCCAGTGAGAAATGCCTTTGTCCCAAAGTAACTATATGCGCATTTGGTCTGGAACATACGTAAAAGAATATGGGCTAACAATATTTCTATACAACAGGACTGGAATATAATAGAGTGGCAGCTGCTGCCCAATACTGTTATGATCAAGTCGGTGAATGACAGGAGCCACTGCCTTAATGAGATCTCGAGAGAATTCTTAACACTCACTTCAAAAGCATGTCTACATTATGTTGAGAAATGGCATTTAATTCAGGTGCAGCAATGGAAATTAATGATCAGCTGCAGAGGGTTCAAGCTTGAGCTGCGAAAGAAAACCTAGCAGATGGCACGGTGGTGCAGTGGTAGAGTTGCTGCCTTACAGCGATTGCAGCACCGGGGCACAGTTCGATCCCAACTCTCTAGTGCTGTCTGTACGGAGTTTGTATGTTCTGGCAAACTTAGTGGGCCGAAGGGCCTGTTTCCATGCTGTATCTCTAAACTAAATTAAACTTGAAGAGTAGGATAGTTGCTCTTATCTGAATTACTACTATACGTAATTATTTTAGGAGGGAGTGAATTAGGGACTGTGTATTTGTGACTCCCAATAAAAACAGACTTCCTCCAAGAGACTTATCACTAATAGGCCAAAGAAATGTTATGAACAATCCTCAGATGGAAAATGGAAGGCTAAATATTCCCTAATAAATTAAATTACATTTACTTCAGGCCCTTTTAACAGTACAGTGGGATACCAGGGATAAAAGTGCAAATACGGTTCCAATGAATGAATAATACAGTTGATTCTATGACTGGATTTACAAATTGAGCCACCTACACAAAAATCCATTGGGGACGGCCTGTATCATTGCACAAATTCATGCGATTTGTCTCATTTATTACAGCACTTGTGTTTTCTCTTCACAAGAATGTTCCAGACCATCTGATATCTAAAACAATTTACTGATTCAAAAATGCAGGATCTTGAGAGTGATAATCTCTGGATTACTATGGTGCCACAATAAGGGAAGCAATAGGAGGATAGAATGGATGAATGTGTGGCTGAGGAGCTGGTGCCGGGGACAGGGTACAGATTTTTGGGCCATTGGGATATCTTCTGGGGCAGCGATGACCTGTACAAGAGGGGCGGGTTGCACCTGAACTGGAGGGACACCAACATCCTTGCAGGGAAGTTTGCTAGTGCTACTCGTGAGGGTTTAAACTATAATGACAGGGGATGGGAACCGGATCAACAGGTCATCAAAGGGAAGGGCTAAAGGTAGGCTGCTCTGGAAGGTCAGATCACATGGGATCGAAGGAGGGAGTGCTGAATGGATAGAAAATTGCCTTGATAGAAGGAAGTATTCAATTCAATTCAATTAAGTAGTGGGCATTGGTGGAAGGTAAATTTTCAGACTGAAGGTGTGCGGTTGATGGTGTGCCTCAGGATTCAGTGTTGGGCCCATCGCCGTTTGTCATCCACATCAATGATTTGGAGGTGAACATTCAAGGCAAGATTAGCAAGTTTTCAGATGACACTAAAGTGGGTGGTATCGAAGACAGTGAAAATGGTTGTCAAAAATTGCAGCAGGATCTTGATCAGTTGCGCAGGTAGGCTGAAGAATGGTTGATGGAATTTAATCCAGAGGAATGTGATATGTTACATTTTGGGAAGTTGAAGAAGGCAAAACCTACAGAGTGAATGGCAGGGCTCTGGGAGAGTTGTGGAGCAGAGGGATTTAGGAGTGCTGGTGCAAAGTTCCATGAAAGTGGCATCACAGGCGGATAGGGTGGTCAAAAAGAGTACAGTTACAGCCTTACAACACTTGCAGCCCCAGAGATCCGGGTTCGAATCCGACTACGGGTGCAGTCTGTACATAGGGTAAGAAGGTAGGATCACACAAAGATAAATAAATCCTGCCGTTAAGGCAGAGATGGGACATGGCCAGGGTGAAAAGGCGAGAACTTAACTGACAGGGCAATGATGGGCGGAGAGATCAAACTGGCTGCATCAGTCCTGGACTTTGGTGACATAGATGGTTCCAGAGCCTGAGGTGGTCTCGATCACTGACTGACCAGTATGCATTTCCCCCTCTGGGCTGCCTACTCGCCTGGTCTCCCTTACGTCCTTGGTGTTGGAGGATGTAGGCGAGGTACAAAACGTGTACTTTGCATTTGTATTCACCAAGGAGGACGACCTGGAAGGCAGTGAGATCAGAGTGGAGAATACAAATATTCTTGGGTAATTTGAGATCAAGGACGAGGCGGTGCTGAAGCTCTTGAAGAGCACTAAGTCTCCAGGGCCTGGTGGCATCTATCCCAGGTTATTGAGGGAGGCAAGAGAGGAGATTGCAGGGGCCTTGACAAGGATCTTTGTTTCTTCTCTAGCCACAGGTGAGGTCCCGGAGGACTAGAGAGTGGCCAATGTTGGTCTTTTATTTAAGAAAGGAAGTAGAGAGAATCCAGGGTACTATAGGCCGGTGAACCTCAAAACAGTTGTAGGGAAACTGCTGGAAAGAATTGTTCAAAATAGGATTTACTCCCATTTGACGAGAATAAGATTAGCCTGCGCGGCAGTGTATGCGGCAGATCGTGTCTTATTAACTTCCATCGGGTGGCGCCACTGCAGTGGCTGCCTCGCCAGCAGCTCGTTTGTCCTTTGACCCTTTTTGTTATTTTTTGTGTGTCTAAATGTATGTTTTAATATTTCTTAGTATGTCATATGTGGGGGGCTGGGAAATAGGGGGAAACGGTTTCTCAGTCACTTACCTGGACGGAGATGTGTTTTTTCTCTGTCGGATCTTACCCCTCCCCTCCCCCCGGCCTACCAATTGGATTTGCGCAGCCTTTCCTCCCGGAGACCGGCCAGAGCTTCAGCAGCAGGTGCAGCGCTGAATTGCCATCACAGAGCAGGGCGATCCCTTGCTGGGGATCGCCAGTGTTGGGGTTCCGGAGTGTTGGGCTTGCTGACTTTAACACCGTGGAGCTATGGTTTGCGGAGCTTCTAGTCGCAGGTGCAGCGCGGACTTTAACATCGCGGAGGCCTGGGATCTTTTGCCGAGGATCGCCAGTGTTCGAGCTCTGTCCTGCGGTCTTGGAAGCCTCGGTCTCCAGTGAGAAGCGGCCAATTCGGAAACTCCAAGCCGCAGAGTGTGTTCCTCCGTTCCAACCCGGATTTCGATCATCCCGGCGAGAGGACCTGAACATCGGGCCGTCTGTAGTAGCGACTGCAGAGGGATCAAAGACTCCAACCACAGGTGAACGAAGAGGAAGAGTGACTGAAGTTTATCGCCTTCCATCCGAGTGAGAAACGTTGATTCCGCTGTGATGGGTGTTTTTGTTAAACTCTATTGTGTATGGTGTTCTCTTTATTTGTATCTTTAATTGGTGCATGTGACAATAAATGTGAACCTGAATTTGAACTTGATTTGAGTTTTTTGGGGGGCGGTAACAAAGGGCATTGATGAAAGGAGGGTGATGGATGTTGTATACATGGATTTTAGTAGGGCTTTTGACATGGTCCCTCATCCTGATCCAAAAGATTAAGATGTATAGGATTCACAATGACTTCATCGTATGGATTCACAACTAGCTTATTCATAGAAGACAGAGGGTTGTGGTGGAAGGTGGATATTCTGGATGCAGGTCTGCGATCAGTGGAGTTCCACACGGATCTGTGCTGGGATCTCTGCTGTTTGTGACAAATATAAATGACATAGACGTAAATGTAGATGAGTCGGTGAGTAACTTTGCTGACAACACCAAAACTGAAGACAGTTGCAGACAGTGAGGAATGTTGTCAGAAGATCAACTACAGAAATGGGTGGAGAATTTGCAGACAGAGTTTAACCCAAAGGAATTTGAGGCGTTGCACTTTGGGAGGTTGAATGTAAGGAGAGAATATACAGTCAATGGCAAGACCCTTAACAACATTGAAGTGCAGCGGGATCTTGGAGACTCAATGGTTCTTTGACAATGGAGAGGCAATGAACCATTGTGTTCAGCTTCATAGCTCACTAAAGGTGACAGCACAAGTGGAAAGGGTGGTAAAGAAGGTGTATGGTATGTTTGCCTTCATTGCTAGGGTCATTGAATATAAGAGGTACAAACTCATGATGCAGCTCTAAGGGAGTTTGGTTAGACTGCATTTGGAGTATTACAGTTCTGGTCACCCCATTGCAGGAAAGATGTAGAAGCTTTGGAAAGGGTGCAGAGGCGGTTTACCATAATGCTGCCTAGATTAAAGGGTTTCAGCTGCAATGAGAGGTCGAATAGACAGATTGTTTTCTCTGGAATGTCAGATATTGCAAATAGCAAAGGGATTTGAGTATAAGGATCGTAGCAAAAGGATTTGAGTATAGGAGCAGGGAGGTTCTACTGCAGTTGTACAGGGTCTTGGTGAGGCCACACCTGGAGTATTACGTACAATTTTGGTCTCCTAATCAGAGGAAAGACATTCTTGCCATAGAGGGGGTACAGAGAAGGTTCACCAGACTGATTCCTGGGATGGCAGGACTTCTATATGAAGAAAGACTGGATAGACTCGGCTTGTACATGCTAGAATTTAGAAGATTGCGGGGGATCATAGAGACTTACAAAATTCTTAAGGGGTTGGACAGGCTAGATGCACGAAGATTGTTCCCGGTGTTGGGGAAGTCCAGAACAAGGGGTCACAGTTTAAGGATAAGGGGGAAGTCTTTTAGGACCGAGATGAGAAAATCATTTTTCACACAGAGAGTGGTGAATCTGTGGAATTCTCTGCCACAGAAGGTAGTCGAGGCCAGTTCATTGGTTATATTTAAGAGGGAGTTAGATGTGGCCCTTGTGGCTAAAGGGATCAGGGGGTATGGAGAGAAGGCAGGTACAGGATACCGAGTTGGATGATTAGCCATGATCATATTGAATGGCAGTGCAGATGGTCTACTCCTGCACCTATTTTCTATGTTTCTATGTTTCTATTGAGGAGAGACTTGGTACGTATATAAATCGAGGGATATGGACCATGCAGGGCAGATGACATCAGTTTAACTAGGCATTATGTTCGGCACAAATCCAGCCAAAGAGCCTGTTCTTGTGCTGCATTGTTGTATGTTTATCTTAATGATCTCTGCATCTTTTATGAAGGCATATTAAATTTGTGGAACCATTTCTCTGTCACTAAAGACTGCAATCAATCAGTTCCTTATTTAAACATTAAAGATCTCAAAAATTCTCTTAATCTATTTATATCTTATGAAAAACATCCCAACATCAAATTCCTTTTCCTAGTGGTCATTAATCATCCATGGTAACGTACTTTTAAACCTAAGCTGCAGCTTTTTAATTGATTTTACAGAGTCTCTGCATTGTTGCCAAAACTATGACTATCTCCTTAAAAAAGTGAACAATATCTTCCTGTTTTATTTTATTTCACAACAGATTCTGATTGCATTTCTTGTGAGTGCTGCCAAGTCCTGACTGTGGTCATATACCAGTACAGATTTTGCAACATTGCTTTTCCCTGCACAATCATTCAGGATAAATTAAACCCACCTCAAATCTGCAGTTGTTGCCAGGCTGCTGGAAGTGACGAGTTTCAACCCCGAGGAGTCTGCTGCTTTTTCAGCGTCTATTTCTGCAGCTGGAAATTAGTTTTTATTTTGCAGATGTTTTTCTGGCACATTGCCTGCACAAAAGTATTGGAATTGCTTCTCAAGCCTCTGAAATTCAGCAGGTTTTTAAATGTCCTCTTCCCCCATTTCTACAATTCCATCCAGTGGGGACTAATAAAAAGCAGGTGCAGCATTTCCTCATAGCCAAACCTTGTATGCATTTATCAAAGGAGAAGCAGCAACACAGGAGAGTTAGAAAACAGTTCGAAAATAGAGGCCCCATGGGGGCATTTTGGTCAAACCAAGTTTATTATCATATGCACAAGCACAGTAAGGTACACTGTGCAATTAAAACCTTGCTTGCAGCAGCATTGCAGGCACATACTTAGATAATATATAAATACAAATTGTAGATAAATTACACATAGATCTACAGGAGAGTGAAAAGAAAACCATGCACAAACAATTCATTAGTGCAAAACACAATTAGAAAACAAATCTACGGAAGTGCAAAAGGTGGTCCTTCGTGTTCCATTGCTGAGGTATGATTAAGGTTGGGTAGGTCAGTTCAAGAACCTGATGGTTGAGGAGGAGTAGCTTTTCCTGAACCTGGTGGCAAGATACTTCAGATTTCTGCACCTCCTGCCCACTGGAGCAGTGAGAAGAGGGCCTGGCCCGGATGATGGAAATCCTAGATGGAAAATGCCAGCACCTTGAGGGACACCTGATGGGGAAACATTCGATGATGAGGTGATCAGTGCCCATGATGGACCAGGCTAATTGCACCACTATGCGACCAATGCATTCCTGTGTGTTAGAATTGCTGTACCAGGCCATGATGCAACAGACCAGAATGCCTTCTGCAGTGCAACTGTAGAAGTTAGAATATTCAGTGACATAACAAATCTTTTTAAACTTAAAAAAGTAGGGACCACCAATATAAGATGTGCAAGAATCGATCAGGTGGTTTCTGTCTCTGGTTGCGTAATCCTAAAGGGCTGTTAGCACCGCATCATAAGTTTATTGCATTGACTATACAAAGCTAGGGTGCTCTGGAGTGAAGAATGCTTGTGTGTGGCAGCGGCTGTTATTTGGGAATTTACAAAAAAAGAAATTAACTAGGCAGAGAAAGATGGCAGGAAGAGGAGATATTGAATGGGGGTGTAAAGAACGTGATCCAAGCATTCCTGGCTTCCAATAAGGTACCCTGTAGAGTGTATAGACCAAGCTACAAGTTGTGTGTCATTTATTCAAGAGCTTTTCACAGACTAACTATGCAATCGGACAGCTGTTAGTCAATCCATCAAAGCACCCAGTATTAATAATCACTGTAAAAATAAAACTAATGCATAGACTACAGTGAGAGCAATTCTCTGAGAGAAATTAAAAGATTTGAGTAACTAGATGGCACAAGCAACAGAGAGCGAATCATAAAATTATAACATTAGCACATGCGGATTACTCTCATATACAACCATTCTGAACACACAATTTGTGAGTTGCTGCTTAGGCACAATACTTTGTAACCTCTAAAGTGCCTGTCCCACTTTGCAATTTTTTTCGGCGACTGCGGAGTGTCAGTGACTGACGCCCGTAAAACCATCAAGTTGCACGACATACACGCTGACGTATGCTGTCCTGCGGGTGATGCCCAGTTAGGGTTAGGGACCACAGATGGGCTGCAAAATATTCTTCCTTCTATGCACGGATTTTAAACAATATTATATTAAAATTAATACAATAAAATCAATTGTGCAAATGACGAGATGTCCGAGTCGTTCAGTTTTATTTACAGATGTATTGGTCCGCTTCCAGATCCAATCACCGTCTCAATAACTTTTCGCAGGGATGGATTCAGTGAGTCTAAACTGAACTCCCCTCTACATCCCCCTCTTCCGCCCCCATCCCTCCTTCTCCACACCCCCTTATCCCCTCCCCTCTCCCCCCGCTCCACTTTTCTCCCCCTACTCCACCCCCCCCCACTTTCCCCGATGTCCCCCTATTTGTGGACCCAGCCTGCGACCAGTGATCCCCTGCACACTATCCCACACACGCTGGGGACAATGTATACAAACCTGTGCACCTTTGGAGTGCAGGAGGAAACCCAAACCCTAACCCTAAAGGGGCTGTCCCACTTGGGCGATCTAATTGGCGAGTTTAGAAGAGTTTAGGAGAGTTTGAAAAAAAATGTCATGTTGAAGACCTCCTTCGACTATATAGAAGACCTCCTTCAACTATGTTGAAGACTAGCTACGACTAACTTCGGGAAAATTGGACACCAAATTGTGGAGAGGGAAGCCAACCTCCTTTGACCTCGCTGAGGTCTCGAGCACACGGGGACTATTCTCGAGCATGAAGGAGACTTACAAAGACCTCCTACGACCTTGTTTCGACCATGTTGTGAATATGAGTCAAGGGCAAACTCGCCAGAACTCGCGGATTAGGTCGCCTAAGTGGAACAGCCTGTTAGGCGCTTTCCCCCCCTCCCTCCCCCCTCCCTCCCCTGGTGCATGCTATGTACTTACCTTTTCTGTTTCTCTCCTGAGCGCAGGCCCCGTGGCTGGGAGTCAGGAATCAAGGGGTTAAGAGCTCCTGTACCCAATTGGCCAAGCTGCGTCAGGTGACGGGTGACTCATCGAAAGCTTAAATTATGGGAGTTCCCAGAATTCTCTCTCTTCTTCGTCGACCCTGACTAGTGAGCTGGCCGCCGGTTTGAGCTGCAGGAGGCCTGGCCACATGGCATAGACCTTTGTGTATTGTTACCTATATTTGTCATTTAATGTTGTATTGGGACGGATAAGGGCTGACCTGAGGGTTTTCGTGTATTTTGTTTCAGGGTTATCTCCATTTAGGCAGGTTAGAGACTCTGGTTCGACGGTCCATTGCGAGGCTGGCTGGAGCATTGTTATATTTGTTTATTAGTCAATTCTTGTCCCTGACTGTTGTTTAAATCAGGTGCGGGTTTTTGTCTTCTCTTAACTAAACTAAAGACTATTTTCTTAAACTTGAACCTGGTTTTTTTTATTATGTTACGCGGCTCTGAGGTTCCCGCCTTCGGGAGTCGTAACAAAATGGGGGCTCGTCAAACAGTTTTGGGTTTTTTTTGGTAGGCCTTTGGTGACTGGGGAAGTCTGTGTTGTGAGGGGATTTTTTTTTTCTCTTCCGTTTGTGGTAACATTTGTGCCCAGGGTTTAGCTGGTGGTTTGGTCCTGACATTTGATATGGAGTTTAAAGTGGAGGACTTTACTGAGGCTCCTAGTCGGGAGTTGTTTGACAAATGTACGAAGGAGCATTTGTTAGTGCTGGCAGAGAGCTATAAGGTGCCTATTGATAAGCATTCGAAGAAAGAGGCTAGAAAGTCGGTGTTATGGTCTGCGTTGAAGAGGAGTGAGGTATTGCCTGCTGAGGCAGACACTCCTCTAGCTTCTACACAGAGAAATGGGGGACCTCATTCGATTGAGGGAGTTAGAGCTTGAAATACAAAAGGAGGAGCTTGCAATGAAAAAGGAGGAGAGGGCCTTAAGAGAGAAAGATCTCATGCTCCAATTAGAGCTTGAAATGAAAAAGGAGGAGAGGGCCTTAAGAGAGAAAGAGCTCATGCTTGAGATGAAATACCTCGAGATGCAGGAGAAGGAATTGAATGCCTCCCAAGTTTCTTCTGGGGAAAGGGAGTTTGATATGAGCAAGAACATCCGCCTGGTTTCCCCGTTTAATGAGAAGGATGTGGACAAGTATTTTGCAGTGTTTGAACGGGTGGCTTCATCCTTGAAGTGGCCTAGGGACATGTGGGCTTTGCTCTTGCAGTGTGTCCTTGTGGGTAAAGCACGGGAGGTATACTCGTCTTTATCTGTTGACAGCAGTCGGGACTATGAGTGTGTGAAGTCTACGGTATTAAGGGCTTATGAATTAGTTCCGGAGGTGTACCGGCAGAAGTTCCGGCGCTTTAGGAAGTTTGATAATCAGACTTATGTGGAGTTTGCTTGGGAGAAGGAGGCACTTTTTGACAGGTGGTGCGCTTCTCAAGGAGAGAAGGATTATAAGCTGCTGCGGGCCTTGATGATTATGGAAGACTTTAAGAACTGTTTCCCTGAGAGGGTTGCTACTTATCTTAATGAGCAGAAGGTGACGGAGGTGTCTAAGGCCATGGTATTAGCAGATGAGTATGTATTGACTCATAAAACTGAGTTTGTTGGGCGATCCTATAGTTTTGGCGCACGGCCGGTTAATTGTGGTGTCGCCGGTGGCAGTGTCAAAGCTGTTTCTGTGCCTGCAAGTGTCAGCACATTGATACAGGGGGAGGTCCGAGCTGATAAGGTTGACGGAGATCTCAGGACTAAGGAAGATCCTGTGTGCTACTATTGTAAAGGGAGCGGGCACATCTTAAAGTCGTGTCCCGTCCTGCACAAGAAAAATGCAAAGCCTGTGGTTTTGGTGGGTACACAAAAAGCACCTGTGGTTCCTGGGATGCCTGCGTCTGATGAGTGTAGTAATTATTCTGCGTTCATCACAAAAGGTTTTGTTTCTCTAGAGGATGGGGGTCATAAAGTTCCAGTATCCATCTTATTGGTGCTACTCAGTCCTTTATATTGGATAGAGTACTGCCATTTTCTGGGGAGTCCTCGGTTGGGTCCAGTGTCTCTGTGGTAGGATTCGGGTTGGAGGACATGGTAGTGCCTTTGCATGGTAGTGAGTCTCGAGTCCGAGTTGGTTTCAGGCCGGGTAATTGTTAGGTTATGGCCGTGTTTTCCCGTTGAGGGAGTAACTGTGATTTTGGGGAATTACTTGGCAGGAGGTAGAGTTTTCATTACTCCTGAGGTGATGGCTGTTCCGGTGGTGCAGAGTCCTGTTAGATTGGCTATGCAGCATCCAAAGGTCTTCACAGCTTGTGCTGTCACGAGGGCTATGGCTAAGAGCCAGGCAAAGTATGAAACTGTAGTGGACCTGAGTGAGAGCATTTTTGTGGATCAGGATGATGGATCCTGTGTTGTGAAAGGTGTTTCTACATCTCAAGATGGGGTCTTGTCTGAAAATGTGCCGGTGTCGCTGTCACGTGACCGGCTGGTTGAGGAGCAAAAGTGTGATCCAGGTTTATCGGATCTGTTCGACTGTGTAGTGCCTGAGGGGGATATGGATTCCACAGCAAAGGAGTATTTTCTGAGGAATGGCTTACTGATGAGAATGGCATTTTCTGAGGAACGGCTTACTCCATTGGATATGTCAGGGCATGATGATCGGAGCGTGGTTGATCAGGTTGTGATACCTCATCGGTATAGGGACGAGATACTCAGTTTGGCTCATGATCGACCTCTGGGTGGACATTTGGGGGTCAATAAGACTTATGACCGTATCTTACAGAATTTACTTTGGCCAGGGTTGAAAAAGGACGTGAAGCAGCGCTGCAGGTGTTGTCAAATTTGCCAGGTGGCAGGAAAGCCAAACCAATCAATTGTTCCTGCGCCTTTATATCCAATCCCTATGGTCGGGGAGCGTTTGAACGGATTCTAGTTGATTGTGTGGTTCCTCTACCTTGGACAAGGGTGGGCAACAAGTTTTTATTGACAATTATGTGTGCTTCTACATGCTTTCCGGAGGTTGTCCCTTTGCGTTACATTACTGCCCCTGCCATTGTGAAGTCTCTCACTAAGTTTTTTTCGTTGTTCGATTTGCCCAAGGTTGTGCAGAGTGACCAAGGTTCCAACTTCATGTCAAAGGTTTTTGGTCAGGTAATGAAGTTGTTGGATATTGAGCATTGTCACTCCAGTGCGTATCATCCTGAGAGCCAGGGAGCTCTCGAGTGGTTTCACCAGACTTTGAAATCTATGTTGAGGACTTACTGCCTAGAGTTTGAAAAAGACTGGGATGAGGGGGTTCATCTAGTTATGTTTGCGGTGTGTGAGGTCATGCAGGAGTCTTTAGGGTTCAGTCCTGCTGACCTGGTGTTCGCGCATACGGTTCGTGGTCCGCTGAGGGACCTGAAGGAGAAATGTTTGCAGGAGAATTCAAAACGTAATATTTTAGACCACGTCTGTACTTTTAGGTCTAGACTGCGGAAGGCATGCGAACTGGCAATGGGTAATCTTGCATCTGCTCGGTCTAGGATGAAGGGCTGGTTCGACAGGAAGGCTTCAAGTAGGAATCTTTCTCCAGGTGACAAGGTCCTGGTGTTGTTGCCTATTCCTGGTTCCAGTCTGCAGGCTCGGTATAGTGGTCCCTATCAGGTGGTTAAGAAGGTTGGTGCAAGGGATTATGTTATTGGTACCCCTGATCGGAGGCGTAAAACTCAGCTCTGTCATGTCAACATGCTGAAGCAGTACCATGAGCAGGAACATGTACGGGTTGATGGGGAGGAGCTGTATCTTTCGGTTTTGTCTGAGCCAGTTTTGGCTGTAGAAGTGCTGCCCCCTGACATGGGTGGTGATGTGGGTGAGGCACAGTTGTCTGTGGCAGTGACGCAGGGAAAGCTGTGCAAATCTGAAGCTTTCGAGTCGCTTCCCTTGCGGTTGTCTCATTTGTCTGAAAATCAGCGGGATGATCCGCTTGCTTTGGTGGGGTCAAATGGGTCACTGTTCTCGGATGTGCCTTCTTAGACGTCTGTGCTGCAGCATGACATTGACGTGGCCGGTGCTGCGCCAATTAAACAGCATCCGTATCGTGTCAACCCTAAGAGGTCAGGTTGACTATATGCTGCAGCATGCAATTGCTGAACCTAGTTGTAGTCCGTGGAGTTCTCCGTGTCTACTGGCTACGAAGGCTAATGGGGAGGACAGGTTTTGCACGGACCTTCGGAAAGTGAATGCTGTAACTAAGCCGGATTGAAATCCTCTTCCACGGATGGAGGATTGCGTGGATCATGTGCGAAGTGCATCTTTTCTGTCTAAAAGGGTATTGCTAAAAGGGTCTTGGCAAATTCCTTTGACTAGGCGGGCGAGGTAGATCTCAATGTTCGTTACGCCTGATAACTTTCTTCAGTACACGGTAATTGCATTTGGGATGCGCAATGCGCCGGCAACCTTCCAACGGTTAGTGAACATGGTATTGTCTGGTTTGTCCTTCTGTGAAGCATACCTTGATGATTTAGTTGTGTGCTCCAGGTTTTGGATCGAACACATCGGTCATCTGAAGGAGGTATCTTGTCGTCTAGCAGAGGCAAACCTAACGATCAATCTGGGGAAGTGTGAGTTTGGCCAGGCCACGGTGACGTATCTGGGTAAGATGGTGGGCCGGGGTCAGGTTTGCGCTCTTGAGGACAAGATGGGACATATTGTCGCATTTCCTGTTCCAACATCTAGGACTGAACTCCGTAGGTATCTGGCTATGGTTGGGTACTATAGGGGGTTCTGTCCAAATTTCTCTGCAGTGGCTGCTCCTTTGACAGATTTGCTGAGTCTGAAGGTAGCTTTTGTGTGGTCCGTTGAGTGTCAACAAGCCTTTGATTATACTAAAGGTCTTCTGGTGCGCGCACCTGTGCTGACGGCACATGATTTTGAGCATCCATTTAAGCTGGCAGTGGATGCTAGCGATCGTGGGGTTGGTGGGGTTCTAATACAGGATGATTCAGATGGGGTGGGGCATCCAGTTTCATACTTCTCTAAGAAGTTTAATCCCCATCAGAGCTGGTACTGCACCATTGAGAAAGAAACCCTTGCTGTGTTAATGTCTCCGAGTCATTTCGACGTTTATGTGGGCTCCTCGAATGTTCCTGTCATCGTATTCACGGATCATAACCCTTTGGTTTTTTTGCAGAACACGAAGAATAAGAACCGGCGGTTAATGAGCTGGAGTTGGCGGCTGCAAGAATACAACCTGGAGTTCAGGCACATCAGGGGCAAGGATAATATCTTGGCTGACGCCTTGTCGTGCCAGTAGTGTTTTAGTACTGAATAGTTTCTTCCAAAGCTTATTCAGTATCTTTGGGTGGGGGTGTTAGGCGCTTTCCCCCCCTCCCTGGTGAATGCTATGTACTTACCTTTTCTGTTTCTCTCCTGAGTGCAGGCCTTGTGGCTGGGAGTCAGGAATCAAGGGGTTAAGAGCTCCTGTACCCAATTGGCCAAGCTGCGTCAGGTGATGGGTGACTCATCGGAAGCTTAAATTACGGGAGTTCCCAGAATTCTCTCTCTTCTTCGTTGACCCTGACTAGTGAACAGGCTGCCCGTCTGAGCTGCAGGAGGCCTGGCCACATGTCATAGGACTTTGTGTATTGTTACCTATATTTGTCATTTACTGTTGTATTGGGACGGATAAGGGCTGACCTGAGGGTTTATGTATTTTGTTTCAGGGTTATCATCATTTAGGCAGGTTAGAGACTCTGGTTTGACAGTCCATTGCGAGGCTGGCTGGAGCACTGTTATATTTGTTTATTAGTCGATTCCTGTTTTTGGTTCTGGTTTTTGTCTTCTCTTAACTAAATTAAAGACTATTTTCTTAAACTTAAACCTTGTTTTTTTTTTAATTATGTTACGCGGCTCTGAGGTTCCTGCCTTCGGGAGTCGTAACACAGCCCCTTAGCCCTAACCCTAGCCCTAACCCAAGGTTGAAAGGCTTGGTATAAGTATAAATTGTCCCTAGCTTGTGTGGGATAGTGTGCAGGGGATCGTTGGTTGGTGCGAACTCGGTGGGCCAAAGGGCACTGTATCTCTGAACGAAATGTGACACAGGGGCCACAGGGGTTGGACTCGAACCCCCAATGTTTTGCCTGCTCTTCATGGGAACTAAATTGTTGGCCACAATTTTTCCCAGAGGCAGATCTCACTTCCAATGGTCTCTCCAAACCCGCAGAGGCAGCAGGCTTTTCAACTGGGTACAGGCAATGTTGCCAATGTACCAGCACCACCCACCTGCTTCGGCCACTGAGTTTAAATACCCACCACCCATTTTGAAGCAAGGCGAGGGGGCGGGGGAATTGGAGAATGGGAGGAAGACGGGGAAGGGAAGAAGTGGGGAGAGGGTAAGAGAGAAGGGTAGGGGGGAGTGGAGAAGGAGGGAGGGGGGTGGAGGGGAGAGGGGAGTTCGGTCTACACTCACTGAATCCATTCCTGTGAAAAGTTATTGAGGCGGTGATTGGATCCGGAAGCGAACCATTACGTCTATAAATACAACTGAACAACATCTTTTTGTTTGCACAATTGATTTTATTGTATTACTTTTAATATAATTAATGTTTGAAATGCTTTGGCTGTAAAAAAAAGTATAAATAACACCCGGCCAATAAAGCAGCATTTCAACAATTTAATGCTATCTAAGCTTTGGCTTCTTCCTACTCCTTTTCGAACACATACGATTTCATTTATTTATAGATACTGTTTATGACACTTTATAAATATTCTTGTTTTGTTGTTTGTATGGCATTTCACTCTTGCTTTTTATTGTTTTATTCTGTTTGAAATAAAGAATTAATTAAATAAATAAAAGTCCATGCATTGAAGGAAGAATATTTTACAGCCCATCTGTGGTCCCCAACCCTGTGTGACAGGGCGCACAACATAATGAGACACCCAAATGTCGCCCCTGGATTTTGAACATTCCAAAATACTGGGGCGATAGGGAGACTATATGCGTCACCACACGTCGCCGAAAATGTCGCCCAAGTGGGACAGGCCCTTTACATTAGTAGTTAAACCAAAGTCTCCATGCACCTCACATGGCATAGGTTTGAGCCCATATTTAAATAGCCATTTCTCTCTCACACAATTTTCTTGGGCTCTTTTTTGGTTGTGGAAAGGTGACAACATTAAGTTAGGAGCCTCAATTATAACTGTTTTATAGTTGCATTTTCATATCAAAACCTGATACAAGTGCTGAAGTAACCTTGCAGGTCAAGCAGCATCTCTGAAGAACATGATTAGGTAACATTTCAAGTTGGGACCCTTCTTCAGACCTGTGAGTGTATGCACGCGCGGGGGGGTTGGCACAGGGAGAGCGGGAAAGGAGAATGGGCAGGACAAAATCTGGCTAGTTATGGGAGAAGTAGATAGTTAGACAAAGGTCAGAGATGAAATGAAAAATGGAGAGATAAGGATTGAAGTGAAATTGTGAAGCCAGAGCAAGGAATATAGGTGGAAGGGGAGGAAGGGGGAAGAAATTGCTGTGTGCCTTAGTGGGGCACAGAGACAAGGAGGGATGGAAAGTGGGGGCGGGGAAATAGTTTAGAGGTTATCTAAAATTGGAGAATTTAATGTTCATACCATTAGGTTGCAAGCCAAAGTGAGGGGCAGTTAAAATGGTTAACAACCAGGAGATCCAGTAGACTTTGGTGGACAAAGCACAAGTGTTCAGGGAAACAGTTGTGGAGACTATGGTTGGTCTCATCGATGTAAAGGAGGCAACGTTGGAACACCGGATGCTTTAGATGAGGTGCACATGAAAGATTGGTGGCTTCCCTGGATAGATAGGAGGGCGTAGGTCTGTATGGGAATGGGAAATGGTTAAAATTGTTAACAACCGAGAACTCCAGCAGGCCTTGGTAGACTGAGTGCAAGTGTTCAGCAAAGCGGTTTTGTCAAGGCCTGCTGGATCTCCTAGCTGCTAACCATTTGAAGTCACCTTCCCATTCTGTCCTGGGTCTCCTCAATTGTCAGAGTGAGGCCACATGCAAACTGAAAGAATACATAATTTACTCCAACAGTGCAGTTCCTTGTCTCTCCATCTTTCTCCTGTGATACTATTCAAGGGTCAGAGTGTTCTATTGTCATATGTTCCAAAATGGAGCAATGATTTTTTTTTAACTTGCAGCAGCACAACATATGTAAACACAGTTCTCAAAAGACAACATAATAATGAATAAAAAGTTCAATATATAACAAGTAATATCATGCAAAAACAAAATCATTGCCCCAATGGTCGCTAGTGTTTGTAGTGTTTAATAGCCTGATGATTGTTGGGAAGAAGTTGCTCCTGAATCTAGATGTTACAGTTTTCAGGATCCTATACCTTCTTCCCAATGGCAGGAGTGAAATGTGAGCATGGCCAGGGTGGTGTGGGTCTCTGATGATGCTACCTGTCCTTTTTAGGCAGTAACTTCTGTAGATCCTTTCGATGGTGGGGAGGTCAGTACCCATGATGGACCCAGGCATTTGAATTGCTGAACCAGGCCATGTTGCAACTAATCAATATGCTCTCTACTCTACACCTGTAGAAGTTCAAAAGAATATACATCAATGTACCAAAACTCCTCAATCTTCTAAGGCATTGATGGGCTTTCTTTATGATTGCTTCAATGTGCTGAGTCTAGCACAGATCTTTAGAGATAATGCATGCCCAGGAATTTGAAGTTGTTGACCCCCTCCATGTCGATGAAGCCAGTTCTGTCGATCTCGTGTTCTCCCCGATTCTTCAATATTTCATTAGTTTTAACTATTTATTAATATCTATTCTCTGTCTCTTATGTTCCCGATGTTGGGGGAGTCCAGAACCAGGGGCACATTTTAAGAATAAGGAGCAAGCCATTTAGAACAGAGATGAGGAAAAACTTTTTCACACAGAGAGTTGTGAGTCTGTGGAATTCTCTGTCTCGGAGGGCGGTGGAGGCTGGTTCTCTGGATGCTTTCAAGAGAGCGCTAGACAGAGCTCTTAAAGATAGCAGAGTCAAGGGATATGGGGAGAAGGTAGGAACGGGGTACCGATTGTAGATGATCAGCCATGATCACATTGAATAGTAGTGCTGGCTCGAGGGGCCGAATGGCCTACTCCTGCACCTATTGTTCATCTCGATAACCAATTTTGGTTCTGTATCTTATGATTAGTTTTAGAAGATTCAGGTTGGTTCTTTGAGTTTAGTTTAGAGATACAGTCCGCACTGACCAGTGATTTCCATCCTAGGATAAAGATTCTGACTGTCTACCTTACTTTGCCTCATAATTTTATATACTTCCATCAGGTCACCAACATGGAGAAAACCAAGTCTGTCCAATCTCTCCCTGTAGCTAATAACCCCCAAACCCTTTTTATCCCCGAGCTATTTCTTCCGACTTAGATTCCTACATCCCTACCAATCATCGGCTGTCAACTTTCCATGCCAATCCCTAACCTGAATGCCCGAATAAGCCCTGGCCAGGGAATTTATCCCTTAACCCTTTTCTTCAAGTTCTTCTCAGCCATGACATTCTCATGCTCGCCAATGTAACCCACATGCAAGCATACCCAATTTTAATTGTCTGCAATGGTAAGGTTCACCAAGGAAAGACATTGTGTGCAAAGTGTGTTCAGGAGCATTAAATATGTCTTAGCTTGTGATGCATCTTTACCAGTCATTCAATTTCTAGGCTGCGCTGTTGTTCTGAAGTCGTGTAGTGGGTTCGCTTTTCTTCGCCAAGTATAACTTTCTTCAATGACCCCCCCAGGTAAAGGGGAAAAAACTAATAACTCCCATTGGTTTGTGGTATTTTAGGCAAGGACAGAATAATGTCCCTTATGGTCAATTAACTCACCAACATTCAACATCCAAGATCCTACATCAAAATGACCATGAATGCACCACTAGAAAACTGCCAATACCCACGGCATCGTATTACTGCACAAATCTCTGACATCATGAGATACAACTTAAGTTTCCCTTCCTCTAACTTAAGAATTTTGCATAATTTACAGCCTGTAGGTTAATTCTGGTAAGGACTATTTAACTTGAAATTATTCTTAAATGTTTAACATTTACCATATGGGTATGCCACGGAAATACATTCCGGTTGCCAGAGGTCTGCCAGGATTGTTGACATTCCAGCCTTCCACTGATAGATATAATGAAAGATATTTTTCCATTTTCAGGTAAGTTTGCATTTGAAAAAGCAGGACAAGGAGGACTGCTTTTAATTTGTGCATCACCTCAGCAATGCGACTGGTACCCATCTTTAACGAGTTTAACTATATAAAACCCAAAATACAAGTCCAGGTGAAAGCTATAAATCTACCAATGTTTCAACAAGGAACAGGAATGCTTTCCAGTGTTTTCACAAAGAACTGATGCTAACTGGTAATTCATCTCAGTGATGTCCGTAGTACTCCACCAATGGCAGGTATACTTTCAGCTGTCAACCCCTTAACCTTCACTTCCCTTTCCTGCCTTAAGATGTTTCTTAAAACATACTTCTCCTTATTGTTTCTTTATGCAGCCCATGTCAAAGTTTACTTGATAATTTCGTTAATGCAAATTTGTTGCTTCTTACCTGCAGAAAAGTCGCTACATTTCCAGAGGGAAATGTGACAATTTGTATCATCTTATAAAATTGTGATTCATCACATGGCACAAAGCAAATGTTTTGTTTATTTAGAAGGCAGTGAGGGTGTAAGAGTCTGACCTCACATGTCACCTAGGCACATTTCCCTGTACTCCCTGTGGAGTAAGAACAAAAATCAAGATGGCTGCTGCCTCCCATCCATCTTTTCAGATTAAAATAAAACACAATGAAAAGATATTTTAATTATGCAATTAAATACGTTAAAATATTTACATTTCTTGCAAATCCATGTATTTGGATGCTTACCCGTTTTCGTCCAAACCTGTAAATGTTCCTAAACCAGCATCATTGCTTACATCTCTGGAAAATCTTTGTGAGAAATTTTAGTGTTACTAAAAACATGTACTTCTTCGGACACTGTTCCTCATGCAATATTAGGTACAGGTAGTGTTCACTTCTTTAAGACTATCGCCGCTTTAAGCATTCTTTTCTGAATAGCTCTTCTCTGGGTTGCAGTGTTTTGTACAATGTTTTGTACAAGGTTCCAGAAACAGCCTGTGAAGAGTTCTGGAATAAACTACACACACTTTGGAGGCTGTGGAGGTGAAAGGCTTAAAAACATTTGGAAGTCAACCACAATCCACCACATATCAGGTGCCATGAAAATGAATCAGGATATGCCCAAGGGAACTACTATTGAATGGTGAAATGTTCATTCCATTTTAAATTGAGCTGCTATAGTGCAAATAGAGAGACTAATTTGAAAATAACTTCCTGTTTGGGTCTACTGGGGTCATAAAACTCAGGAAACAAGCATACGCAAAAGGTAGTTGCCCTAGGCCTAGGTTAAGTGATTGTCTCAGCACTCCTACCGGACTAGAGTGTTCTTTCAGGAAGCCCCCAGCTTGGTAGATCAGTTAGCTCCAGTGTTCCCCACATACTCTAAGCCACGATGCAAAACAAAAACACGCTGGTCTTTCTCAGCAAACCAGGCATCAATTTCTCTTCCCTGATTGTCAGAGACCAGAGAAGAAGCAGAACTGAAAGATATTAAAATGAGTCTCAACATTAAGATTAGGATGACTGTCATTCCCCTGATTATGTTGGTTTGTTTGGTTGCCTCATATGCGTGCCCTGTAAATATAATGGCCAATGTGTTGACACAAATTTCTCGTATTAAGCAACATCTTTGGAATAAAAAGGATGGCAACAGTTAAGTCTTTGTAACTCTTGAGAGAAAGGCTGCCTGATGACCCAAGGTCAGCTCAAGCCAGACCATGTACTGTGCCACTTGTTCATACTCTACTGCGAGGACCTGATCCTGGGTCACACATCTATTCCTTCACTGAAAAGCAACACTGGTTAACATGGCAGGAATTGTAAGTGCAACAATAGGCAACTTAACCCCAGTCCTATGCACTAAATTAAAGCTTGAATTTAGTATTTTTTTAAAACTGCACAGCCATTTTTCTACCAGTTCTGGCTTTCATGTCAAACTGGTTTGGTTTAATTTTGGTTTATTATCATGTGTACCAATATGAAGTAAAAGTTGTTATTTTGCATGTTAAATCTAACCGGAGAGCCATTTTTCTACTTGTTCTGATTTTCATGTTAAACTAAACCCAGTCCTGCAAATTCCATCACAGCACCTTTATGTTAGGAGAAAGAGGATTTTGCCAAGGCCCTGCACTTTATTCCTTCATTCTCATTCCTATTTTATAAGAGATTAAAGACTGAAACATGGTTATTGCAAAATCAATAGTAGTACAACCTTGAGAAGGTAATCGAGAAAGCAAAGAGACACTTTCAGACTAAACTGGAGAATGTTCAGCCATTTTGACAGTTTGGAGAGTGATACCTCAACAAGTTGCACACTATTACTTCTGACAAGGTTAAAATCACAGTGATGCATCACTTCAGGACAACTCCAATGCTCTCTATGCTCATTGCAAGGGAGAACAGTAATGTACCTTCATGGTCTTCCACAGGACCCGTTGACTTGTTTGCAGTAAACCCTCGTGGTAACGGACCATAGCAGAGAGTGGTGTCCCTTATTGCTGAAGATGGTTAATAGACAAAAGGACACAACATGCTGGAGAAATTCAGGTCAGGATCTATGGAGAACATGGATAGGTGACATCAGGACCCTTCCTCAAGACTGATTCAGTTGGCCAAGTTACTCCAGCACTGTGTGTTGTTTCATTCTTCACCGGTTTGCACGGCTGTTATAGTGGCCCCACAGGACATTATAGCCCTCCACAGGACTCACTTTTTTCAGGCCACTGCCAATGACAGGACGTGCCCTGTTCCCGTGGGGCTCCATCCCCTCATCTGCTGTCACTTCCAAGATGGAGTATGTCCGCAATGGGAGATGGGGGAGGAGGCAGCGGTGAAGGCACGCTTGGGGGGGGGGGGGGGGGGGGGGGTGAACGGCCAACTTACGGTCATGGGAGAAGACGGGAGAAGCAAGCGGCAGTGGTCATGGGATCGGATAAAGATAAAGATAATAGGTGAGAGGGGATCGAAAGCCGGGACTCTAAATGGCCGGGGAGATGGTGGGAGTCAAGGATGGGTCAGCAGGTCATTCCATTCACATTCTGTTTACAATGTCATCTGTGGCCACAGAGGGAATTTCAAATGAGCGGGGGGGGGCTGTTGGTTGCCGAAAAATCAGTGTTCCACCCGTCTTCACTTCATCTACAGGATTTACAAGAAGTGCTGCTCCAAGAAGCAGATGATATCATCAAAGACCATACCACCTTAGCCACACTCTCATCTCACTGCTACCATCAGCATGGGAGTCCAAGCACCATTACCTCCAAGCTCAAGAACAGCTTCTTCCCATCAGCCTCTTGAATCAGACAGCACAACCATAACCCTACCTCAGCAACAAACTGTTATGGACTTTGCATAGGTTGCATTAAGTACTTTGGTGTGCACTATTATGGTCTGGTTACCTAGTATTAATGATAAATTATTATATTATTGTATATTTATTTGTTGTGTTGTGTTGTGTTATTGTGCCTGTAAAGCTGCAACAAGTAAGAATGTTATTGACCTGTTCCTGTTGCAAGACAATTAAACACTGTTGATTTCACTTGGAGTCATATATTGGGGAAACATGTTTTTCTGTCAATCATTTCCATGTCAGCCATCAAGTACCCATATACGAATTGCATTTTCTGGAGCTGGGCCTATAGCCATTTCGCTATGGTGTATCATAAGTGTTTTTAAATATTGTTGATGTACTGGTCTTCATCACTCACCCAGTGTGTTCCAGGTCACCCTCTGGCTGAAAACAATTCAACCTTATATCCACTCTAAATATACCTCTCCTTACCCAAATTCTATGCAGATTGAGAAAGAACCCCTTTCTAAGGGGAAGATTTCTTGCCATCTATGTTTTGCATAATTTTGTATACCCCAATCAGGTGCCCCCTTGCTCATCTGTAAGTTTTCCGCTCCCAGGAAAACAAATCCAGTCTCTCTTTACAGCTGAAATGCTACCATCCCGGGCAATATCTGACAAACATATGCATCTTTCTAGTGCAGTCATGGCCTTACTAGAGTGTGGCAATTAGAATGCACCTGATGCTCCAGCTGTGACCCAACTAATGGTTGTACCATCATCTACAAAATAGTTCTACCATAGTCTCATGCTCTTATATTTATGCCTGTCTAATGAAGGCAAGTATCACCTATGCTTTCTTAAGCTTCTTATCTACCTGTGTATCTTGCCCACATAGATTCTGAAGCATGCACACCAAGCTCCCAATCTTCCCCAGGTTCCTCGGTCATGACCTACTGTGGGTGATGCATCCAGGTCGGATGCAAGCCTGGGCGATGTTATATGGAGGACAGGCTGTTGCCCATGCAGCGCGTCCCCCCTCTCCACGTTGCTGAACGATCCAAAGGAACAGCAGGGCCGTTACAGTTTGGCACCGGCGCCGTCGCAAGAGCTGCCAGATCGAGGTTGTAGACAACGACAAACTGCCTTGGGGGCTCCGGATTTTCTTGAGGTTTACTCCTGGAGCCATTTCTGGATGTGGCCACAAGGCAGTGGAGGTTTTAAATCAGAGTTCTCCCTCTCCTAGATGGACTGCCTTCCCAGGCTGACGAGCCCCATCTGCCAGAGACTCGTGGGGGCGGGAGCGTCTACCTTCCTGTGCAGGTTCCATCATTCATTGTATATATCCTAGCATCATTAGCACTCCCAAAATGCATCACATTTTTCAGATTTAGGTTCCATTGCTTTGCAAAATGATCAATATTATTCTGTTTATTGACGAAGGCACATATAAAAGGGGAGAAATTGAACTAGAAAGCATGTTTAGGGGCAGCTAGACTGCCATGTTCAGATATAGGCTCTTTTAAATTAGTGGCCTGCATGGATAATTTCCACATTTAAAGAGGTATATACTCGAGTCAAATTAATGAATGGGCTTTTGCAAAAAATGTCTCCCCCCCCCCTCCCCCCCCCCAATTCAAAAGTTCAGATTCTTGCACTTACTAAAGATTGGAGGAGGCAGTCATCACATTTAACATGAATGGGGGCGAAAACATCATGTTGTGACCTACAAGAATGTAATCCAAGCGCTCAGAAATATGATTATTCTGAATAGTTCTTTGGTAGCCAAGAGAGACATAATAGGCTGAATGGACTCCAACCCTGCCAGAAATGTCCATGATTCTTTGTAGTGACTAACTCTGCAGCATCCAACAGAATGCATAACGAGAAATGACCAAAGACTTCTACAGCATCCGAACTCTCACATCACAGAGTCATTTTGCACGTCTCAAATATTTTTGCCCTGATGAAGCAGATTGCTTGACATTTATAAAACAGACAGATAATTGTGTTCATTTTCAGGTCTTTGCTCAGCTGCTTCCTGATCCAAATATATTTAATACTTCTGGCAAGTTTGGAATATTTGAAATAAAGATACATTGTTTGCAGACCTCATCTTTGTGACCCTTCCCTGCTAGTATGTATTAAATCATCTTGTTGGCACTGTGGGTCAGCAAATGTCCTCTCCTTGCAGCAGTAGAGTGGCCAAACAAAGGTGGTACACTAGCAGAAACTGCAGTGCAGTGGCTTTGTTACAAGACTGGAACTCCAGAGTGCTAGATTATTTCACTAGGCAAATTAAAGTTCAAATTCAATTTAGGGATTTGAGAATTTCAATTCAATTGAAAAAGAGTGGATATCAAAAATGTAAAGAAAAATTGATCGGTGATTACCATTAAACACTGATGATTCTGTGATCGTTTTTATGAAGATAAATTACCACAGCATGACTCAACTATTCGCGACTCCCGGCACACAACAAAATGGTTAAAACCATGCCCAGATCAGGTAGCAGCATTCATTGTGTTCCTGAAAGCAGTAAGCAAGTCAATTGTATTTTAAAAAAATTGAGATACACAATAAGTGTTAGCACTTGGTATCACAACCCACATCCAGAGAATGAGCCTTTCATATTTACACTCGGTTGTCTTGCACTTTATTTTTAAATAGTCCATCAAGTCAGGCCTGTCACTGCCACCTCTGCAACCAAATTGGCAATACAGACACACCCGACTGATGTAAGGGTCATGTCCCAAGGACCCTTGTGTGTCGGATGTTAAACAAGTCGGAAACAGAAGTGCTACTGCTTGAAAATTTACTCTTCAACATGGAGGAGATATGGGAGCTCTGATGTGGGTTTCTGTGGTGCTGCTGAAAGTAAGAATGTCATTGTTCTATCTGGGACATATAACGATAAAACACACTTGACTCTGAACATGCGAGACCACATCGGCGTTCTTCGGCTTAAAGAATTGTGCATGTTTACGTAAGATCAAGTCAAGTCAAATCAAGTTTATTCGTCACATACACATACGGGATGTGCAGTGAAAAGTGGCAGTGCCTGCGGACTTTGTGCAAAAGACAAACAAACAACAACCAACAAACTACAAACAGAATCACATGTTCTTTCTCATATTAAATATGGTGGGCGGTATTGTGTACAGTAAGTTAGTAGAGTTAGTCCCTGGTGAGATAGGAGTTTACAGTCCGAATGTAAGATGCCGATTACGCAAGTCAGGGATTGCCTGTATTTGAAACTGTACCTTTCAACTTTTCCAAGCTGCTTATTCTACAAAATTAATTTCATTATTTGAGAGTAGTACAGGTGGCAGCAGCCTATTCCACAAACATATACCTTTGGTCTCTTACTGCAAGTAATGTGGCATCTGTGGGGAGATTTTCTTGCATGCATCCCTATAACTAGGCTATTGGGTCTGGGAATGTGGGTCAAAGGCTTGCTCATTATTCCAACAACAGAAGGTCAAGCTTGGATAAGCATGTTTACGTACAACTGATGGATGTGTATGTATGAATTATCTCTGTTGGTTCCTTAAATCTTTTGTCTACCCAATAAACTCAAACAAAACAACAGTTTGATATAGAAACATAGAAAATAGGTGCAGGAGTAGGCCATTCGGCCCTTCGAGCCTGCACCGCCATTCAATGTGATCATGGCTGATCATCCAACTCCGTATCCCGTACCTGCCTTCTCTCCATACCCCCTGATCCCTTTAGCCACAAGTGCCACATCTAACGCCCTCTTAAATATAGCCAATGAACTGGCCTCAACTACCTTCTGTGGCAGAGAATTCCAGAGACTCACCACTCTCTGTGTAAAGAATGTTTTCCTCATCTCGGTCCTAAAGGAATCCCCCCTTATCCTTAGACTGTGACCCCTTGTTCTGGACTCCCCCAACATCGGGAACAATCTTCCAGCATCTAGCTTGTCCAACCCCTTAAGAATTTTGTACGTTTCTATAAGATCCCCCCTCAATCTTCTAAATTGCTTTATATAATGCTTTAAAAGTTATTGAATGGGAAATAATCACCAAATTGTCAAACCAACGGAATGACATATGCAGATTGTGGGCTCAGTCAAAAACTAATATTCATCCAATAATTAAGTTTGATTAGAATCATGTTATGTAATGTGCTAATTTATTGTAAATATCATTATTCAGGAATGCTCATCATGAGCAGAGATTCTGAAAGCAAGTATTAACTTCTTGAAAATCATCCGTCATCAATCTTTAGTCATGTGGAAAGGATACTTAAAGGAGGAAAATAACGAGACACTGGTATTTCCAATGTTTCCCTGGGCGTATGTTCAATCTTGAAGCGTCAATATAGTTGATTTTTTAAAAAACATATAAAACTAATACATATTAGTTAATAAATGTACCGCCTTACAGCTCCAGCAGCCCGGGTCCAATTTGTGGAGTTTGCATATTCCTCCTAGATTACGTGGGTTTCCACCCAAATCCCAAAGATGGGCAGTTGGCCGCTTAATTGACCTCTGTAGATTGCACCTAGTATGCAGATGACTGGTAGAAACTGGGAGTAGTTGATAAGAATATTGGGAGAATGAAAGGGGATTAGTGTATGATATGTGTAAATGGATGCAATGGTCAGCATGGGTTTAGTGGACCGAAGGGCGTTTCTATGACTGATGCAAGAATACAGTGGTAAAATAAAACACAAATTGTTAAATTAACTAATGGAATAACAGGAGATGGTATCTGCAGTAGCCCCGATTAAAACATAATAACGATGCGGTGACATTTCTTAATTATATTCCTGAAAATAATGAAGGTATCTAAAGTATTTAAGGAGAACATTGCCATCATAAATCTATATTGTTAACTAGCAAAAACATACGCAGGCCAGTTTTATACATCTCTGTAGAAAATTATTTTACCGTGAGACTGTAGCTGAAATGGCAAATGGCATTTGTCACGCTGAGAGCATTGTCCAGCTGATAGAGGGGAAGCCATTCCATACTCTATTTTGCATGAGAATCAGCAAGAGGAGCAAAGTGCACAGTTGGAACCTGGCTCCTCATTAAACAGCACCATTATTTGCTTTGGATCTGCAGTTGTACAATGTCTTAATGACCTCCTTTCATATTTGGAAATCACCCCATCAGGATTGTCAGTCAAGCCACCAAAGCAGATGAAGTATTGATTAATCACTGACAGCAAAATCGAGAGACAATTCAATGAAAATTAAGTATCCAATGACTGCTGGTAGCTGAAAATATAAAAGTGCACAACCAGCTAATTGGATTTAAGGGTTAATGTTTCTTATATTTAGCATTAAAATGCACAATGTCACCACAAACTATACGAGTGAATTTGTGTCACATGCATATGACATTGCAAGAAAAATAGCTACTCTGACTCACTTTTTACTAATGTGCCTTTCTTGATTACATAGCAAACACCGGGTACCAGTGGGTCTGAGACTCAGTTTTCATCATCATCTCAGTGTACATAGCAACTTTATTTCAGCACACTGCTTTTGATATTCTATTGCACTCAGTTGTGACTCTATAACATTTAAAAACATATGCACAGATACATGGATGGGTAAGGTTTAGACCGATATAGAATAGAATATTTTCTTTATTGTCATTGTAACATGAACCATGTACAACAAAATTAAAAAATGTCAGCCAGTCAGTGCACCATTCAAAATTTATTATATGTAAATAAATGTTCAATTAATATAAGACATAACCTAATTCAATTAAAAATGTTACATAGATTATATTATTCTAAAACTAGACTGAATAAAATATTCTCAAATATTTCCCCCATCTGTGACAAATGTCTAACTCAAAATGCCACTATAGCACATTCCTTTGTGTCTTGTATAAAACTGTATAAATTTTGGAATGAAATTTTTGGAATTTTTACAAAACTATTTAACACAAAATTGAACCCCAATACAGAACTGATTACCTTTGGATCAATGGAAGAGGGAAGTAAACTAACTATATTCCAAGAAGCTTTTCTTAATTACGGTCTAATAACAGCAAAAAAACTTATACTCAAATTTTGGAAAAACGCAACCATGCCAACATTCAAAATGTGGATTTCAAATATGTCTGAAATGCTTCATCTTGAAGAAATGAGATTTCTCCTACTAGGCAAAGTAGACCAATTCTTAAAGACTTGGTCTCCTTTTATCAACTTTTTGCAAGCATATGGTGCAACATAACATAACCTCAGAAATTAAATGGTTTGGAACCGGGTGACGGATGGGCAAAAATACGAAATAGGTAGATCTCTCCTAATCTTTCTTTTCTTTACTTTCTCCTTCTATTTCAATCTTTTCAGCTTCTCTTCTATGTCCTTTATTTCTTTTGCTATCTGTTTCTACTCGCTGGTCTATCTATTCCGACACTCTTTATTTATTTTTTCTTTCACTGTTCTTTTATTATTAAATCAAAAATACGAAGTTGTACAAGAATGGAAATATGTATGTATGTATTAAGTACCACACTATTGTACTTACTTCTAACAAAAATAAACAAAACAAAAAAATCAAGAACAAAAAAAAATTTCTAAAAGCTCACGATACATACAAGGTAAAACATTTTAAAAAAGATAAACAACTAAAATGAATATGAAAATAACACGCATAAACACCCAACCCTACATCCTTCTGTTGATTTCACAGTGTCCCAACCACAGACCCTTAGTCCCTGCGTTCCTCGGCGGCTACATTTAGTGCCTTTATAGCAGTGGGGTAAAAACAGTTTTTAAGTCTGTCCTTGTAGATCGGCAACAGTTCAAACAGGGAGTGTCCGGGGTGGGAAATGTCCTTTATAATATTCTGGGATTTTTTGATGCAGCGGGATCTGTGTAAGTCCTCCAAGGTAAGGAGAGGGCAGCCGACAATCCTCTGGGCGTTGTCAATGGCCCTCTGGAGCGCTTTTTTTTTGCTCCTGTTTGATATGAATCAAACAGGAGCAAATGGGATTAGCTTAGATGGGTTCTTGGGTGGCATGGATGAGTTGGGCCGAAAGGTCCGCTTCCGTGCTACAACTATGATTGAGAAAGAATGTTGTTGCATTTTTGTAACCAATATTAACAGTTTTAAATAAATTAAGAAATAGATGAGATTTAAAATCAAAGTTTACATCACAAGGCAGTATGCTCATCCCCCAGATGCAGAGGGTGATGATAGTGATTAACATGGAAAGACCTCATTGCTCGGCCAATTAAAACACTCATCCATCAGAAGTTCTTGGAATCAAAATTCATTGGTAACTATAGAGGTTTGAATAACGACAAGGCTCTTCCGGCTCTTCTTAATAATTTAAAACTGAATAAAAATTTGCAAGTGCATTAGTGTCAGCTGTCGTGCAGTTGGCAGCAGTCTCACCCTATTCAGAATTCCTGGTTCAACTTCCAATCCAAAGACTTGAACACAAAAATTCAATCTGACACTCTGGTGCAGTAATAAGGACGTGCTACACCAACATATTTAACTGAGGCAGATAGTTGTAAAAGGTTCCTTCAGAAAATGGGGACATGGATTTAATGTATTAGAATGAATTGCAATATGCTCAAATATGAATGCAGCACATTTGCAAGGCAAAGAAATGGGAAAACAACTGCACTGTTGAAAGTAACACACACATCAAGGTCATTTGGTCCATCAAATCCTGCTGGTTTGATGACAGATCAATCCAGCCAGCCTCACTTCACTCATGCTCTCCCTAAAAGTTGCATTTTCTTTCTCGTTCAAGTACTTAGTAAGTGCCCCTTTGAACAGCACAAATGAATGTGCCGACTACTAAGGTTTTAGAAAGAACTGCAGATGCTGGAAAAATCAAAGGTAGACAAAAATGTTGGAGAATTCTCCAGCATTTGTGTGCCCACTACTAATGTATGCTACACCGTAAGCACAGTATATGAAAAAATATACACCTCATGTCACTTTTGGTTCTTTTAAGGTTTAGACAGAGGGCTTGAACATCGGGCCGTCCATAGCAGCGATTACGGTGGGTCAGGGCCCCGACCACGGGTGAACAAGGGAGGAGGAGGACTGTCTGAACTGTATTGCCTTCCACCACAATGAAAAATACTGTGGTGGACGTCCTTGTTGAATTATGTTGTGTATCATGTCCGTTTTTAATTGTAACACTGCATGGTAAATTCATAAGGTGCATGTGACAAATAAATTTGAACCTTTAATGAACCGTCATTTTTAATGATTTATGAACAAACTGCCCTAAATCAGTGTTCCTTTACTCTTCTAATTTATGTTGTTTTTCTCCATCCCATCAAATGTAACACACATTTTTCTGCATTGAATTTCAGGCCATGTGTGTTTATATTTTCCTAGAAGTCTATTATTATCTTCCTGATAGTTCATTATGCTTTAAACCTTTTGTCATCTAAATTTTTGAAAATTATGCCCTCTACAAATCATTATTTCATTGAGTTTCTTGGGGGAGTGACAAAGGTGATCAATGAGGGTTGGGTAGTAGATGTTGGCTCCATGGGCTTTAGCAAGGTATTTGATAAAGTCCCCCATGGTAGACTATATGATAATAACAAATCGGATTAGTAGGTTGGCTGTACGGATTTAGAACTGTATGACTAGTAGAAGATAAAGAGTTGCGGTGGAAGGATAATAGTCAGGATGGAGGTCTGTAACCAGTGGTGTTCCGCAGGGGTCTGTATTGGGACCGCTGTTGTTTGTGATTGCAAATGATTTTGATACATCCGTAGTAGGGTTGATTGATAAGTTGAGAGTCAGGACGTCATGATGCAGCTTTACAGCTGCACTTGCACCGCAAATTGGAGGAACAGCACCTCATATTCCGCTTGGGGAGTCTGCATCCTCTTGGCATGAACATTGAATTTTCTCAATTCTGTTAACCCTTGCTGTCTCCTCCCCTTCCTACCTCTCCCTCAGCCCTCGGGCTCCTCCTCCTTTTTCCTTTCTTCCCCCCGCCTCCCCCCGCCGCTCATCAGTCTGAAGAAGGGTTTCGGCCCGAAACGTTGCCTATCTCCTTCGCTCCATAGATGCTGTTGCACCCAATGAGTTTCTCCAGCATTTTGTGTACCGACAGCTTTATAGCAGTTTGGTTAGGCAGCATTTGGAGTACTGCGTGTAGTTCTGGTTGCCCCATTACAGGAAGGTTGTGGAGGCTTTCGACTTGGAATCGAATATAGGAGCAAAGAGGTCCTTCTGCAGTTGTACAGAGCCCCAGTGAGACCACATCTGGAGTAATGTGTGCAGTTTTGGTCCCCTAATTTGAGGAAGGACATTCCTGCTATTGAGGGAGTGCAGCGTAAGTTTACAAGGTTAACTCCCGGGATGGCGGGACTGTCATATGCTGAGAGAATGGAGCAGCTGGACTTGTACACTCTGGAGTCTAGAAGGATGAGAGGGGATCTCATTGAAACATATAAGATTGTTAAGGGCTTGGACACGGGTCGGAGGAAGGGTCTCGACCCGAAACGTCACCTATCTCCTTCGCTCCTTAGATGCTGCTGCACCCGCTGAGTTTCTCCAGCTTTTTGTGTAACCCTAAGATTGTTAAGGGCTTGGACACGCTAGAGGCAGGAAACATGTTCCCGATGTTGGGGGAGTCCAGAACCAGGGGCCACAGTTTAAAAATAATGAGCAAGCCATTTAGAACGGAGATGAGGAAACACTTTTTCTCACAGAGAGTGGCAAGTCTGTGGAATTCTCTGCCTCAGAGGGCGGTGGAGGCATGTTCGCTGGATGCTTTCAACGGAGAGCTAGATAGGGCTCTTAAAAATAGCGGAATCAGGGGATATGGGGAGGAGGCAGGAACGGGGTACTGATTGGGGATGATCAGCCATGATCACATTGAATGGCGGTGCTGGCTCAAAGGGCGAAATGGCCTACTCCTGCACCTATTGTCTATTGCTACTGGAAGTTTACCAGAATGATGCCTGGATTAGAGGATGTTAACTGCAAGGAGAGGTTGGACAGACTTAGATTGTTTTTCTGGAATGCCAGATGTTGCGGGAGACCTGATAGAAGTATCAAAAATTATGAAAGCCATAAATAGGGTAGACAGCCAGAATAATTTTCCCAGGGTGAAAAAAATCAAATACCAGAGGTCATAGCTTTAGGGTGAGAGGAGCAAAGTTTAAAGGACACTTTAGGATTGGATTGGGATATGCATGGAATGGAGGGATATGAGTTATGTGCAGGTAGATGAGTAATGGTCGTGGCATCACTTTCAGCACAGATACTGTCAGTCAAAGAGCCTGTTCTTATGCTGTACTTTTTAAATGATCTACGTTCTATTAACATCTGTTAAGAATAATAATGTTCCTTGTACCCAGCCATGGAGAACAGTTGAATATCTCCCACCAGTCTGAAAAAAACTGCTCATTAATCCTCCTTCAACTAGTTTTATAGCTTTGCTCCTACCAACCTGATTATTCCATGAGCATTAATCTTAACAATTAACCATATACACTACAACCTACCTCATCAGTAACATCTTGTTAAGCACAAGTTGACAAAATCTTTATTTTCTCTGATCAGTCCCCACTAGTTCATGTGACTCCTAGTTCTAGTTTAAGAGCCTCCACTATCAAGATTAAAACAACTAGCCTACATTTGCTGTGGTTATCCTTGCACCATTTTTTAAAATATGGAGAAATGCAAATGTTACATATGTCGCCCACCCAAATACACAGGATTATCACACATGATGCCCACCAATCACTCACCTATCATGGGTGCGACATGCAGCACTCAGCATTCCCATTGAAAGCACCACTCAATACGCGATTGTCAACCATTGACATGTGAAGGCAGTCACATGACTAAACCCCACAAGAAATGATAATGTCAACCATCTTCCCAAAAATCATAAATCCCTTCATTATAAACCCCTTCTTAAAAATATTGTGAATGATTTGATCCAGAAACTGTTGACTGCAAAAGGTGTTCCAGCACAACAAAACCAGAGTTAGGTCATTTGACTGAAACTCCTCCAGCTATGCACAAGTTCTGTGTTTAATACCCGAGTAACTTTTATACACATCAGCTGATATTGATCCTTAACTTTGTTTAGGTCAATGTTAAATGCTGGCGAGTTTCCGCTGGGGCCAGCATTTGAAACTGTGAGAGTTGTATTGAGCCATGCGATGCTTGCAGATCCTGGGAACAGGACAGAAAAGGCATCGGCTCAGACAATGAGCTACTGCCTCGTATCTCATGGATGAGAGCAGAACCATGTGAGATTCCAGTGCTTACTTTGAATACAATAAAACAGTTAGAAAAACGTTGATTATTCCCAAGGTAATAAATGACTTTCCCACTGTATCCAGGAGACTCTCTTGTTTGGTTTTACAGCTGCAAGTGATGTCATTTGGAAGTAGTGCCTAGTTACTTTCTCGATGTAGGTGGTGGGCCTCATTTCAACTCTTGAGTTTCAGCTGAAATTATATTAGTAGTGTCCATTTTGATACACTCAGCATATGCATTTAGGAGGAGTGTGTTAATTAACATTAAAGATGTCTGACTGATTTGACATGGATTTCAATTGCACTTTACAATTGAGGCTCAAAATATTCTGTATTTCAAAAACACCAAAGTGCTTGCTGGAATCTGTGTACTGAGCCCATTAAACTACACAATCACAGGTAGGTGGTCTAAACTGCTATTAGAGTTTACCATTTCACTTACTTTTGAATGTTATGTTTGCAGCACAGATGTTTCCTACTGGGTGATTACCTGTACCTACTGTTGCGATTCAGCAATCCTGGTTTGCCAAATAATTCCAAGGGACCCTGGATGGTTTAGGGATGTAATACTGAGGCTTTATACGGCGCTGGTAAGGCCGCATTTGGAATATTGAGAGCAATTTTGGGCACCATATCTGAGGAAGGATGTGCTGGCTCTGGAGAGGGTCCCGAGGAGATTTACAAGAATGATCCAAGGAATGAGTAGGTTAACCCATGATGATCGTTTGTCGGCACTGGGCCTACACTCGCTGGAGTTTAGAAAAATGAGGGGGGACCTCATTGAAACATACAGAATAGTGAAAGGCTTGGATAGAGTGGATGTGGAGAGGATATTCCCACTAGTGGAAGAATCTTGGACTAGAGGTCATAGCCTCAGGATTAAAGGACATTCTTTTAGGTAGGAGATGAGGAGAAATGTATTTAATGAGGTGAACCTGTGGAATTCTTTGCCATAAAAGGCTGTGGAGCCCGTCAGTAGATATTTTTAAGGCAGAGATAGATATATTCTTGATTAGTACGTGTCAGAAGTTATGGGGAGAATAGGGATAGGAAGGGGAGATAGATCAGCCATGATTGTTGAGTCTGAAGAAGGGTCTCGACCCGAAACGTCGCCTATCTCCTTCGCTCCTTAGATGCTGCTGCACCCGCTGAGTTTCTCCAGCTTTTTGTGTAGCCATGATTGTTCATCAGTCCACGGTTTAAGAATAAGGAATAAGCCATTTAGAACAGAGACGAGGAAACACTTTTTCTCACAGAGAGTGGCGAGTCTGTGGAATTCTCTGCCTAAGAGGGCGGTGGAGGCAGGTTCTCTGGATGCTTTCAAGAGAGAGTTAGATAGGGCCCTTAAAAATAGCGGAGTCAGGGGATATGGGGAGAAGGCAGGAATGGGGTACTGATTGGGGATGATCAGCCATGATCATATTGAATGGCGATGCTGGCTCGAAGGGCCGAATGACCTACTCCTGCACCTATTGTCTATTGATTGAATGACAGAGTAGACTTGATGGGCTGAATGGCCTAATTTTAATCCGATCACATATGATCTTATGTTTAAACTGTCTGTAAATCTGAAGGCTGGGAAATTCAGCTCCTATCGCTGTGAAGGACCAGCCTTGCTGATAAACAGAAGGTTGGCAATTTTGCATTTCAAGGGTCTTAGCATTCAAAGGATCCTAGTATTCACACAACTTCACAAGCCAAAACAGCAGCTGCCATAGAGGCCAATACACGAGTTGGACAATCCAAAGCCTTGGACCTGAATGACACATATCCGTTAACCGCTGTCGAAATTGGAGATAGTGATATTTGAGAATGTTAGGCAGTGCGAAAGAGTGTGCAGTTGACGATCAATAGTGGATGCTTCATATTCTTATAAATGAGGGAATTAAGACAGTTGAACAACCATTGCCTCTTTTCACCTTCTTAATATATTTTTTTATTTCACAGGTTTCACAGTCTGAATGTAACAAATTAATAATCCCATCTGCCAAAAAAGATAAACTCTTGTTAATGTGCAAATAATATCCAATGAATATAACTGATCAAAGTAATCAGCATCCAATATCGGTAAAAGGAATAAAGAAGGAGAAAGTGCTGCAAACAATGTCCAAGAATATTCTTTCTCCACATTTCAATGTCAGGCTATTTAGTTCCAATGCTGATTTTCGCTGCTTGTAATGAAGAGAAGTACCAATGTTACGTTGTTAACATAGTTAAATAACATGTACTAATGGTAAATAATGGCATGAACAGAAATACCATCACACGTAACTTTTCAGCTTTCTCATTAGATCCGAGTGAAATAATGTGAAATCAGTGGTAATTCTCCAGTCCAGTATTCCCTTTACCCGTCCCCTACCCACATAGAAATTGATACAATAACATAACACATTTTAGGAGAGAAGGCTTTCCTATGATAGGAGAGTCAAATAAAAATATCAATACCATTTATATATAGGTTTACGGTGTGAGGTTGCTGTGTATATAGAATGAGTTACCATACAAGGTGATAGAGGTAGGTACAATTATAATGTTTAAAAGATATTTGGGCAGGTGCACGAGTAGGAAAGATTTATTGGGATATAGGCCAGATGCAGGTAAATGGGAATAGCATAGATAGAAATAAAAGGACTCGGTGTTGGAGTAACTCAGCAGCTCAGGCAGCATCCCACGCAGCATCCCTGGAGAACATGGTGATGTTTCAGGTCGAGACCCCTCTTCAGGCGCATTATAAGGGTGGAGAGAGAAAAAAAAGCTGGAATGGGGAGTGCTTGGTTTGCAAGCTTAAATTGGCTTAATGTGCCTGTTTCTGTGCCATCATATCATCATTTACTTACTAAACCTCTGATCTTGTTTGCGTGTATATGTAGCAATGCTACAAAATTTTGAGATTTTAAAAATCAAGTCTGCAATTTATCCCATCAGATAAAGCATAAAAAAAAGTTTAATTTGACACCTAATTCACTTTCATATCTTCAGTATAAAGAAAGTTATGGCTATTTTCATACTCGGAAATTAGCATCTTGTTCCCCATTGCCTTTACTCAAAAGCTGTGATCTGGAACAGTTAAAATCCCATAACTTTCTTAAAAATTAAGAGAACTCAATGAAATTTTCAGTTATTATAGATTGAAGAATTCTGAAACAAATATGAAACAATCTTACTTGGATGACCTGAAATTAAAGCATATAATTAGTTGGTTATCTAATTGTAGCTAATTACAAAATTCAATGAGTAGATCTAAACATCTATCCATTTCTTAAGAAAAGATAAACTTTTTTTTAATTGCCTAAGTGTCCAAATAACATTCACACAATAATCCACAATATAACATAATTTTAAATCTCATTTTCATGAATTTCTGGGCGAAATGGAGGGAATTTAGTGTTTGATTCCTGTAAATTAATGGCCACTTAAATCAACTAGCGAGTGGGTTTTAGTGGAATGCGGTGGATTGGAACGTTGCGGTTAGCGGTGAAGTCGGGAGGAAAAATACTGTTTGTTCATACATTTTTTTGGACCCCATTTCGCAACATGAAAATGTTATTAAAGCCTCCCGAAAAACCAACTTTTAATATAAAAATAAACTATTTACCTTTTTTCCCCCCTACGCAAAATCCTTCCAGTTGTCGATGCTCACGGCTTTTGAAGGTGATTTTTAAATTACTCTAGTTAATAAATAATTTAGAGTAAAAATACCTTAATTCATGAAATGTCGGAGCGATTTTTCTTCCGCAACGAAGTCGCCCGACATTGATCGATTTTCCCTGCCTGTGGAAAAACGGCACTTTAAGCCCGCCCCCCTCTGAAAGGCGCCAAAGTCGCGCACACGGGGAGCGGCAGAACTGCAGCGCTGCTCAAGGTAAGTTTTGTAACATACCTAGTATATGTGTGTGTATATGTGGTTGTCTTTGCATCTTCGCAAAAACACTATGCTGTAACGATTAGATTTTTACATATTCTGATATACATTTCCCCCCTCTAGGCAGAGGTCACCTTCACTGAACATTTTATGCTTTATTTCTCAACTTATGCTCGACTAATTACTGATTAAAGTTTTACAAAATCAAAAGACTTTGAATTTAAAAAGACCAGCTTCAACTGATGACATCACAATGGCTCGGCTAGTGGTGATCAGCTTCACAAGATTTCATCCTACATTTCACATTATTTGTGATCAAAGCTTTAAAACTGCCAACTTTCACAAGATTTTTAATGTTAAAATCATACCTGCCAGCTCCCAACACACTTTGATACGATGTTGCGACACAGGGAACACTCTGAACTTTTCACCTCACAGGAGGGGGAAGGCGAATTGCTATTGCAACAAGCAGCGCAAGTGCAATTGGAATTTTTTTTAAGGCCCACTGCAGAAGGAGGCAGGGAAATTCTGGAATCTTACGGCTTGAGTCAGAGGACCACTCCTCTCGTGGGGGCTACGGGTAGGGAACAGGTGCGTTGGGGGAGCAGACGGGTCTGCACTTGGTCTAGTACTTACTAAAAGTCTGATCTTGTACGTGTGTATATGTGTGTGTGTATATGTGGTTGTCTTTACATCTTCGCAAAAAAACACTAGGCGGTAACGATTACATTTTTACATATTCCGATTGACATTTTTCCCCTCGAGGCCGAGAGTAACTTCACTGAACATTTTATGCTTTATTCTCGACTCATTACTGATTAAAAGTATAAAGTCAAAAGCCTTTGAAATTAAAACGACCAGCTTCATCTGATGACGTCACAATGGATCGGCTAGCAGTGATCAGCCTCACTGAAGATTTCATCCTATATTTGACACGTTATTCGCAATTAAAGCTTTAAAAATGCAAACCTTCACAAGATTTTTGCATACTGATTCACATTTTTCTCCTCTCAGCAGAGATAATCTTCACTGAACATTTAATGCTTTATTTCTTGACATTACTGATTAAAGTTTTCAAAATCAAAAGACTTTGAATTTAATACGACCAGCTTCAACCGATGACGTCACAATGGCTCGGCTAGCAGTGATCAGGAGGACCATGCCTTCAGTGGGGCTACGGGTAGGGAATGGGTGCGTTGGGGGAGCAGACCCAATGGGTCTGCACTTGGTCTAGTATAACACTAAATCTGTCTTTACTTGTTAGCACTAATTCTGCTCCGACTCCAGTATGGTGGGTCAGATCTCAAACAATGACAAGACAGAGTACAGGATGGAGACAGAGCTTCGTAACATGATACCAGGACAACAAACTCTCCCTCAAATGTCAGCAAAAACAAAGCAGCTAATAATTGACTTCAGGAAGTGTGGTGAAGTACATGTCCCAAACAATATCAATGGGGGTGCCAAAATGGAAATGGTTGTGATACTCTCTTGAACCTCTACATTTGTACAGTAGAGAGCATATTGACTGGTTGCATCATGGTCTGGTTCAGCTACTTGAACACCCAGGAACAAAGAAAGTTGCAAAGATTGCAAAAAGTGGCCAACATTGCCCAGTCCATCATGGGTACTGACCTCTCCACCATCGAGGGGAATGTTGCCCCGAAAAGCCATCCAGCATTGTCAGAGACCCACACTACCCTGGCCACACCCTCATTTCATTACTGCCATCGGGTGGAAAGTATAGGAGTCTGAAAACTAAGGAGGTTAGGAGTCTAACTTCCGGGTTCAGGAAGAGCCTCCTCTCTACAACCATCAGGCTAGTAAAAACTACAACCTCCAAATAAACTCCGTAGACTTGGTGGCATTTTTAGACAAGTTTTGTTTTGTTGATTATGATATTTACAGAGTACTGTGTTCAGATATCTGTTGTGCTGCTGCAATTAAGAATTTAATTGCGTTGTTTCAGGACATATGACAATAAAATCTTTAGCCTCTTGATTCTTGAGCTTCAAGTTCCTCGTCAGAAATATTACTAACAAGCTGTCGTTGACAAACCACATTGAAGCTACATTCAAAAAAGTACACTCATGCCTCTAATTTCTCAGGAGATCAAGGAAATTCAGCATGTCTCCCAACAACTCTTGCTAAGTTTTACACATGCACTGCAGAAAGCATACTATCAAGGTGTATCACAGATTGGTTTGGGAGCAGCTATGCCCAAGACTTCAATAAATTGCAGAGTTGTGGATGTAGCCCAGTCCATCATGCAGACCAGACACCCCACCATTGACTCCATCTACACTTCATGCTACCTCGGAAAAGCAGCCAACATAATCAAGGACCCTTTTCATCTTGGTCATTCCCACCTCTCCCCCCCTCCCATTCGGCAAAAGATACAAAACCTTGAAAGTACACACTACTCAGTACACATGACAATAATAAACCAATGGCAATAAATGCTATGGGACTATTGATCACTAATTGTATTTACTTTTACCAATTTAGTCCCACGGATTTCCAATGTAAAGATTAATTTCTCCTCTTTTGTCTTTATTTACAGAATTGTGTCATATTTAAGGTAACATCATTTTATTACCAGGTCACGGCCACCTCTATCACTAATTACCCACGGCTTAATTGCGCGGCAAAACACCGTGGCTGCAAGGGAAGGAAAATACTGGCTACTCTAACAAGGGCTAAGAAAGCCTCTGATCCTGCAAGTCTTGTCACAAACAGAGTGAAATACTTGTTTGCTTGGATGGATACATATCTGCGATATTAATCAATCTACCACCATAGAGAAGTACAGGTTCAGCCACTGACCTTATGCTCATCTCCCATTACCAGCACCCATTAGAGCAACTCGTCAGAGTAACTTCACCACCATGCCGCTTCTTTGTGTAATCTGCCATGGTAAAGAACTAGATTGGCAATGTTGTGATAAAACCATCAACTCCCAGAACCACACTGATCCATTATCATTCTTGGGTCAGTTTTCTGGAATTTTCTGTAAAACACCATTGTGGGAGCACCTCAGCTAGTCAACGAGTTTTATGATGTATTGGCACTACACCAGCCACAGAGCAGAATGTTATTTCAGATACCCAACCGAACCCATGATGTAATCTCAGGCAACTAGCCAAGTAATTCCATTGCATCCATTTAGCTGTACATTTCATAAGCTGCTAAACCAAGGCCTTGGTATTCTTGTTGTTCTAAACTTTGGCAGAAAGCCTGACAAATTCACATCTAGCACCCGAGAAGAGAAGGATATCCCCGGGTAAATCAGGAATCCATAATGATGACAATCTTCAAGAAAGGAGACAGATCCGATTATAATAACTACAAAAAGCTCTCCTTGTAATCTGCCACATGGAAAGTAATTACAAGGGTTCTTCTAAACCGCCTTCTCTCAGTCACTTAATACAATGTTGTAAAATATGTTCTTCACCCTACAACACTCCAAGGTGGAGGGAGCAGCAGCACCCAAGATACACTGCCTTATTTTACCCGTACAAAAACCTATGGTTTTCTGGCATTGGTTTCATTTCACAAATCTGGTCACCTCAGAGCTCATGCACATGGAGTGGAAGCAAGTCATCCGAGACTGGAGAGCTATGAAAAAAATATTATAGTTATGAAATCAAATATGATGCAGTCATAAATCAGCTGGTGCAACAAGGATGATATAATTGTTATTATAATGTTTAATATGCAAATACATATCATGTACTTTTGTTAGCCCTTTGATTTTAAAAATGAGATGTTCAGACAAGATAAAAGTGAGGATTGAAAAAATGTGTTTTGTCCTCCCAATATATAGATATGGGGGAAATTGCACCTCATGAAAGATTAGATCTCAGAAATGCAGTTTGATAATACAGACATAGAGACATTATTGAGGAGACATAGAAAAAAATTACTGCAGGAAATTATGTATGGGTAGTTTATAACTGATAAAGGGCCGTCATACAATAGAACGTTTGAGGTTGGGGGGAAACCTGATAGAGGTATATAAAATGGTGGGAGGCATAGATTGAGTAGACAGTAAAAACCTTTTTCCCCAGGGTGGAAATGTCCAACAACTGGGGGGGTATAGCTATAAGGTGTGAGGGGGAAAGTTTAATGGAAATGTGCAGAGCAATTTTACTTTATCCAGGTGGTAGTGGGGGCTGGCATGCATTGCCAGGGGTGGTGGCGGAGGCAGATGTAATAATGGCATTTAAGAGGCTTTTGGATAGGCACATGGACATGGAGGGAATACAGGGATATACATCATGTGTAGACATACGAGACCAGTTCAGCTAGATATCATGTTTGGAACAAACATTGTGGGCAGAAGGGCTCATTTCCCATGCTATACCGTTTTATGTACTCAACATGGTTACAGCGGAGAGCACTGGAGGATTGTGCATTACATTGCATCAAATGACTCAGAGACCAAGAGGCCGAGGAGGGAGAATGTACATGAACAGTCACTAAAGAGGTAAATAAGAATGCTCTTAGATTACAAAATGCTTCAAAACATTAAACATTGATTCATCATCTATGTTCTGAATGGAAAATTACAGAAAAGATTTTTAAATAAAATATTACAGATTAGGAAAATGATTACCTCTGATTAAAGAGGCAATTTCCTTTAGTAATGACAGGATACATGTCTTGGTCAAATACTCATTTAAAGGATTCACAAAATGGTAGTTAGAATATTGTATGGGACGATGAATGAACGAGGAACAAACAAAAATGCGGAATTTTTAATATTCATAAGCCAAACACAAGTACAAGCAATGTACTTGTAGATTAAAAATAATCTCAGTCTAAAAGTATGGACATTCTGTTTTATAATTGATGATCAAAACGTAATTCTTTATAAGTCTTCCCACACAATAAATACCAACTCTAGCTCAGACAAGAGCAAGACACACTGGAATTACCATCACCAGCACAGACCTAAAATCTTTAGTGTATCAATGGAATCAATCGAGAAAACAAAATCACGTGGAGAAACTCTGACTAGTTTATTTTTAGCTTGTTTGTGAGGTTATGTCTATCAGTGAAACAAGACCAATGCGGATTCAGTTGTTCTGAGTGAAGGTATAAGAATTGATCTGCAAACTAGAATTGATTACGAATGAAAATAATGTCTGCAGAAAAATGAAAGACATTACAAAAGACAGAGAAAGCTTCTTAAGCACAACTTTCTTATCTGCCTCCAACACCACCCCTGGCAATGTGTTCCAGCCTCCCCCACCACTCTCTGTGTAAGAGGATTTGCCTCGCACATCTCCATTAAACTTTCTCACTGCAGATGCTGGTTTACATGGAGATAGACACAAAATGCTGGAGTAACTCAGTTGGCACAGACAGCATCTCTGGAGAGAAGGAATGGGTGACGTTTCAGGTTGAGGCCCTTCAGAGTTGTGATCACTATCTCCAAAATGCTCTTCCAACATAACACCAGTCACCTGGCCAGAGTTATTTACCAATACAAGGTCCAGTATAGTCTCTCCTCGAGTCAGACTACATACCGTTAAAGGTAGCCTTCTTGGATACACCCAACAAATTCTTGCTCCGAGTGATTCCCAGGCAATAATTATAGAGAATGAATTAATCAGATTTTCAAAACTTCACCAAAAATCCAAAATACAAGATTAAAGGATGAGAAAAAGTACACCAGAGAAAATAGTAATAGAACATACCATGAATTGATAAAGTCACAGCCGATCGGTATTCAAACTGCAACCAACTACATTAGTCTGATGTCACATTATATTATTACCTAACAAAAATGATGGATCTCAGATGAAAAATTGTTAATTGAAAATTACCTATTGCTTTGTGTGGAAATATATTGCACATATTTAGCATCTTTTTCCAAGTCCGAGCCAGCTTTCCCCCCAAGTAGGGTCTCGACCCGAAACATCACCCATTCCTTCACTCCAGAGATGCTGCCCGTCCCGCTGGGTTATTCCAAGCATTTTGTGTCTACCTCCAGAAAGGTTTGGTTCCAACTTTTATGTTCTCTTCTCCGAGACTAACCCAGCAGAAAAGTTCCAACGTACACAATTGTAGTGTTTTAAATGTTTAAAAAAAATAAACCTGAACCCTGACACTTATCTAATTGCCCATTCAACTGATCCAAACCCCAAAGATGTAATCTCATGTTTATCCCCTACTGTCCCAACTCCCTGTACTCTTATTTTTCCCATCTCCAGCCTCTATCATCCAGACATCATCCTCTCAATGCTGGTGATGCAGAGATATAACCATATAACAATTACAGCACGGAAACAGGCCCTCTTGGCCCTTCCAGTCCATGCCGACCATTTATTTTCCCCTAGTCCCATCTACCTGCACTCAGACCATACCCCTCCATTCCCTTCCCGTCCATATACCTATCCACTTTACTTTTAAATGTTAAAATCGATCCTGCCTCCACCACTTCTGCTGGAAGCTCATTCCATACAGCCACTACTCTCCGAGTAAAGAAGTTCTCCCTCATGTTACCCCTAAACTTCTGTCCCTTAATTCTCATGTCATGTCTTCTTGTTTGAATCTTCCCTACCCTCAATGGGAAAAGCCTATCCACGTCAACTCTGTCTATCCCTGTCTATCCTCAATTCCCTACCATTTACCATGTACGTCCTATTTTGATTTTTTCCTGCCAAGATGTAGCACTTCACACTTATCAGCATTAAACTCCATCTGCCATCTTTCAGCCCACTTTTCCAAATGGTCCAAATCTCTCTGTAGACTTTGAAAATCTACTTCATTATCCACAACACCACCTATCTTAGTATCATCTGCATACTTACTTTTCCAATTTTCCATCCCATCATCCAGATCATTGATGTACATGATAAACAACAGTGGACCCAACACAGATCCCTGAGGCACCCCACTGGTCACCGGCTTCCAACCTGACAAAGAGCCATCCACCATTACTCTCTGACATCTCCCATTTAGACACTGTTGAATCCATCTTGCTACTCCGCCATTAACACCCAAAGATTGAACCTTCTTAACCAACCTTCCATGGGGGACCTTGTCAAAGGCCTTACTGAAATCCATATAGACAAACATCCACTGCTTTACCCTCACCAATTTTCCTAGTAACCTCTTCAAAAAATTCAAGAAGGTTTGTCAAACATGACCTTCCAGGCACAAATCCATGTTGACTGTTCCGGATCAGACCCTGTTTATCCAGATGCTTATATATATTATCTCTAAGTATCCTTTCCATTAATTTGCCCACCACTGACGTCAAACAGGTCTATAATTGCTAGGTTTATTCTTTGAACCCTTTTTAAACAATGGAACAACGTGCGCAGTACGCCAATCCTCCGGCATTATTCCCGTTTCTAATGACATTTGAAATACTTCTGTCATAGCTCCTGCTATTTCTACACTAACTTCCCTCAATGTCCTAGGGAATATCCTGTCAGGACCTGGAGACTTATCCACTTTTATGTTTTGTGTCAGTTATATTAAAAGTGTCAGTACTTCCTCCTCTTTGAATCTCGTAGTTTCCATAGCTACTCTACTTTTTTTCCCTTACCTCACAGAGTTCACTATCCTTCTCCTTGGTGAATACTGAAGAAAATAAATTGTTCAATATCTCCCCCATCTCTTTTGGCTCTGCAGATAGCTGTCCATTCTGGTTCTCTAATGGTCCAATTTTATCCCTTGTTATCCTTTTGCTATTAATATAGCTGTAGAAACCCTTTGGATTTACTTTCACCTTTCTTGCCAAAGCAACCTCATATCTTTTAGCCTTTCTAATTTCTTTCTTAAGATTCTTTTTACATTCTTTATACTCCTCTAGCACCTCATTTACTCCATGCCTCACATAATTATTGTACATCTCTCTCTTTTATCGAAACAAGTGTCCAATTTCCCTTGAAAACCATGACTCTTTCCAATTTTTACTATTTCCTTTCAACCGAACAGGGACATAAAGATTCTGTACTCTTACAATTTCCCCTTTAAATGTCCTCCATTTCTCTTCTACATCCTTCCCATAAAACAAAATGTCCCAATTCACTCCTTTTAAATCCTTATGCATTCCCTCAAAGTTAGCCTTTCTCCAATCAAAAATCTCAACCCTAGTTCCAGTTCTGACTCTCTCCATAATTATATTGAAACTAATGGTATTGTGATCACTGGTCCCGAAGTGCTCACCAACGCATACCTCCGTCACCTGACCTGCCTCATTTCCTAACAGGAGGTCCAGCACTGCCCCTTCTCTGGTCGATACCTCTATGTATTGCTGCAAAAAACTATCCTGCACACATTTAACAAACTCCAAACCATCCAGCCCATTTACAGAATGCGTTTCCCAGTCTATTTTTGGAAAATTGAAATCTCCCACAATCACTACCTTGTGCTTACTACTAATATCTGCTATCTCATTACATATTTGCTCTTCCAAGTCTCGCTCCCCATTTGGCGGTCTATAATACACCCCTAAAAGTGTTGCCACACCGTTCCCACTTCTCAGTTCCACCCAAATAGCCTCCCTAGACGAGCCCTCTAATCTATCCTGCCAAAGCACTGCTGTAATATCTTCTCTGACAAGCAAGATCATTTGTTTATAATAACATATGCCTCTATCACAACAGGATTCCATTACCAGAGGACCTCACTCGGTGTGTGTGAATGCTAACAAATGTTGCTTTAACACGGTAACATTTCAACCACAATATGAAATAAACGCTTTAATGTGACCCTGACCAACATTAATACCTGAATTAATTCCCAAAAATTCCATGATGTTCATTAGACATAATCTTCCTTTATCAACCATTGTCTGTTTCCTATTCCGTTCTATTAAATGGCTCCAAGTGCTCAGCTGTTTTGCCTTTAATAATGGATTCCAATAATCTCCCAAATTAAGCTATTTGATTAACAAAACTATAAGGAATTGGAAGATGGAAACCATTAAATTAAACTGTGAGATTCAGAATTTTCCAATCCAAAAAAAGTACAGAGATCAAAGGAGCATTTGGAAGATTGAAACATTTCAAAATTTCCTCAATTACAGCCTTTGAAACATTAGCTTGGAAACTGTCAAGTACAGAGGATCTATCAGGGTTTAGTGCCTTTTTTAATTAAAATAGTTATTAGCTTATTTTAACTTCCCAGTCCAAGCTCAGTCACAGAGTGATTAAGTAATACACTATAGTCAGACACAACTCGTCTAGTCAGACCAAGATTCCTCATCTACGTTGGTCCCATTTGCCCACATTTGGTCCACATCCCTCTAAACTCTTCCCATCCATTTATCCAAATGTCTTTTAAATGTTGTTATTGTACCTGCCTCGACTACTTCCTCTGGCAATTTGTTCCATATATCCTTCACCCTCGAGTGAAAAAGTTGCCCCTCAGGTTCCTATTAAATCTCTCCCCTTATGCCTTAAAACTATACTCTCTAGTTCTAGATTACCCTATCCTGGGAAAAATGACACTGCATTCACCCCAACTCCTCTCCTCTCCTCATGATTTTATACACCTTGATGGAAGTACCTCTCAGCTTCCTGCATTCAAAGGAATAAAGTATTTGATTAATTCTTAGTATCTGTAAAATATATTATCTCAAAGACAGATAAGAAATTATTTGTTGTGTTACCTGCTTTCATTTTCAATATTACAGCCACCTGTTTTTAAAGAACCAAAGTTATCGTTTTTTAAGTGCCAGAATATTGCAAGAATTATCACTAACTGAAACACCAATAAGACCATAACACTTAGGAGTAAAATTAGGCCATTCAGCCCAACGAGTCTACTCTATCATCCAATCACTGCTGCTTTATTTTTCCCTCACAACCCCATTCTCCTGCCTTATCTCCGTACCCTTTGACACACTTTCTAATCAATAACCTATCAATCTCCACTTTAAACATACCCAAAATCTTGGCCTCCACAGCCATCTGTGGCAATGAACTGCACAGATTCTCCACCCTCGGGCTAAAAGATATTCCTTTACAGTCTTAAGGTATGTCTTTTTATTCTGAGGCTGTGCCCTCTGGTTTTAGACTATCCCATTACTGGAAACATCTTTTCAACATCCACTCTATCTAGGCCCATTATTATTTGGTAGCTTGACTCAGTACAGGCCAAGAGCCTTCAAACACTCCTCACTGTTAACCCAATCATCTCCAGGATTATTCTTGTAAACCTCCTCTGGATCCTCTCAAAAACCAGTACATTCTTCCTCAGATATGAGAGCCAAAATTGCTCACAATACTTCAAATGTTGCCTCACCAGTGCCGTATAAAGCCTCAACATTACATCCTTGCTTTTATGTTCTAGCCCCCTTGAAATAAATGCCAGTATTGCATTTGCTTTCCTTACTACAGACTCAAGCTGCAAATTAACCTATTGGGAAACCTGCACTGCACTCCCAAGTTCCTTAGCACCTCCGATATATGAATCCTCTCCCCATTTAGAAATGGATTGATTGATACTTCATTGTCACTTGTACTCAGTACAGTGAGATTCTTTGTTTGCATACAGAACAGGTATGCAAGAGTCACCACATAAAGGGTGCAGCCAAAGTTACAAAATTATTCAATATCGTGCCTTCCTTTTTACCCCCCACCCCCAGTCCCTCATTGTACTCAGCACCATAAATTTCCTTATCCAGATCATTAACATAATGTGAAAAGTAGCAACCCGACCCCTGCAGAACACCACTCGTCAACCAGTAGCCAACCGAAACCAATCAGCTGGCCAGGCTCATTTTCCAACACAAGGTCCAGTATGTTCACTTCTGATGGTGATGCTTATTGCTCCAATAAGGCAGCATCTTGAATGCATTCAGAATATATTACTTTTCTAATTTGAGTTGCTCACTAATTTTCAAACATTTTGAAGAATTAGAATTCCATCTTTGCCACATCCCAAATCAATTGGGAAATTTTAAGAGAAAGCGTTAATTGAAAAGAGGTACCAAGAAAATGGGAATATAGGGAATGCAAAAAAAAAAACGGGTAGGACAAAGGAGGAATGTGAAAGAAAAGTGCAAAGAATTAAAGAAATAAAGCAGGATGAAGAGATGCAAAAGAAGCAAGAAAAGGTTGTAACTAATATGGATGCAATAAAAGGTAAGCAACTAATATGGATGCAAGTTCCCTCTTTGTTCGTTCAGTACAAATTGTGAAGCTTGAAGTGATTATTACACTTAAGTGGATTCTATCTGCTTAGGTTACGTAGGTTGATTAGGTATTATTCCCCATGGCTGGAAGTCGGTATGGATGGTGATGAAAGAAAATTCAGTGGATAGACTAAGCAGGAGCACAGCAGAGAGCGAGGAAGGACAGTTGTATTGAATTGCAGCTATTTTAATGAGAGAGGCCTGATGGGCAAGGCAGATGATCTCAAGAGCGTAGATAGGTATGGGTGACTAGATTGTTATAGCCATTACAGAAACCCAGCTAAGAGGGGGACAGGCCTGGCAGCTTATTGTTCAAAGGTACATGTGCTACAGGAGAGATAAAGGTGGGGGTAAAAGAGGAGGGCTTGGTGCTGAATTGATTAAGGAGAATGTCATAGCAATAGTCTCAGATGACATTACTGATGGTTCATTCTGTGAGGCTACATGGGTGAAGCTGAAGAAAATAAAAAGGGGATAACCTTGTTGGGAGTGTACTACAGGCTCCCAAATAGTCAATTGGAATTAAAAGAGGAAAATATGTCAGGAGATTGCACGCAGATGCAAGACTAATAAAGTTGTTATAGCATGGGATTTTAATTTTCCCAATATAGACAGGAACCGTCATAGTATAATGGCTTGGACAGGGAGGAATTTGTCAAATGTTTAGTTTAGAGATACAGCGTGGAAACAGACCCTTCGGCCCACCGGGTCCACGCCGACCAATGATCCCCCACATATTAACACTCCCCTACACCCACTGGGGACAATTTTTACATTTACCAAGCCAATTAACCTACAAACCTGTACGTCTTTGGGGTGTTCAGGAAAGGCCCAAATACGAGGGGAAAAGTTTGATCTACTCTAAGTAAGTGACTGAAGTATTCATGGGCGATCCTTTTGGGACCAATGACCAGTGTTCTTTTAGCTTTAATTTAGTTATGGATAATGACATGGCAGGCCTACATGTTAAAATTCTGAAATGGGTCAAGGTCAACTTTGATGGTATTGGACCAGAAATTGCTCAAGTCAATTGGAATATGTTGTTTGCAGACAAGGAATGAGCGGAAAATGGGATGCTTTTAAAAGTGCGATGACTACAGTTCAGATTATGCGTATTCCTGTTAGAGTTAAGGGCAAGGTAGTTGGGCATGAGGAAGCTTGGATGACAAAAGAAACTAAAGCTCTAGTCAGTAAAAAGGAGTCATGGGACAGGTATAGGAAGTCAGGATCAAGTGTATCCCTGGAGGAGTTCCAGGAACTGAGGAGCATACTTAAGATGGAAATCAAGAGGGCAAAAGAGAGGCAGGAGATCGCTCTGGCAGATAATTTAGAGGGAAATCCAAAGAGTTTTATGGGAAATCTAGAGAGATTTTATGTACATTAAGGAAAAGGTGACTAGAAAGGTGACGAGAAACCAATGATCATCTTTGTGTGGAGCTGCAGGAGATGGCCAAGTTCCTCAATTATTATTTCTCCTCTATTTTTACCCTGGAGACTGGGAAAATGGGATTGGGAAACTTGAGATAGTTAAAGGAAATGTCTTGAGGACAATCAGTATTATGGTTGAGGAGGTGCTGAATGTCCTAAGGCATACAAAGATAAATAAATCTTCCAGGCTTGATCAGATATATCCAAGGACTCTGTGGAAAGCTAGAGAAGAAATTGCAGGTGCCCGGCTGAGATCTATGAATCCACATTAGATAAGGTGAAGCACCAGAAGACAGGAGAGTGGCTAATGTGCCTCTTTTCAAGAGGGGCTGCAAGGAAAAGCCTGGGAACTATAGACCAGTGAGCCCAACATCTGGGGTAGGCAACGTTACTGGGCATATTCTGAGGGATAAGATATATATGCATTTGGGTGAACAGTGGCTGATTAGGGATAGTTAGTTGGTTTTGTATAATGGGGTTCGTGTCTCATATGTCTGATCTTGAAGTAGAAGCAGAAGGGTTGAGCTAAGCTTAGATGTTGTCTAGATGGACCAGCAAGGCATTTGATAAAGTTCCACATGATACGCTGCGCTGGAAGAATAGATTGCATGGAATCCAGGGAGAGCTAGCAGATGGGATAGCAAATTTGCTTCATGGAAGGAAGCAGTGGGTGATTTTAGAGGGTTGTTTTCGGACTGGAGACCTGTGACTAGTCGTGCGCCTCAGGAATTAGTGCTGGGCCAATTGCAGTTTGTTGTTTATATCAAAGAACTGGATGAAAATATTGACAGCGTGATTAGTAAGTATGCAGATGACACTAAAGTGGGTGGCATCATAGATGGTTATCAAAATTTACAGCAGGATCTTGATCAGTTGAGCAAGTGAGCTGAGGAATGGTTAAAGATGTTTAATGCAGATAAGTGCAGGGTGTTGCATGTTGGGAAGTCAAACCAGGGTAGGTCCTTCTCCGCAAATGGCAGGGCTCTGGGGAGTGTTGTAGTGCAGACGGCTCTTGGAGTGCATGTTCATAGTTCCTAGAAAGTGGTGTCACAGGCAGTTAAGGTGGTCAAGGTGGTTTTTGGTACATTGGCCTTCATCAGTCAGGGTATTGAGTATGATAGTTGGGATGTTATGTTACAGTTGTATAAGACATTGATAAGGCCACATTTGCAGTATCATGTTCCATCACCCTCCTGTAAGAAAGATGTTGTTAAGCTGGAAAGAGTTCAGAGAAGCGCTATGGCGATGTGCCAGAATTTGAGGGCCTGAGCTAAAGGGGTTGGTTGGGCAGGCTACGACTTTATTCCTTGGAGTGCAGGAGAATGAGGAGTGTTCTTATACAAGATCATGAGGGGAGTAAGGTACATGTATATAGTATTTTGCCCAGACTATAGGAATCATGAACAAGAGGGCATAGGTTTAAGGTTAGAGGGGAAAAATCTAATATGAATCTGAGGGCAGCTTTTTCCCACCAAGAGTGGTTGGTATATGGATCGAGCTCCCAGAGGAAGTAGTTGAGACATATTATGACAACATTTAAAATACATTTGGACATTTAATGGGTAGGAATGATTAGAGGGCTATTGGCTAAATATGGGCAGGAAACGAGTGTAGATTGGTCATCTTGGTCAACATGGGCAAGTTGGGCCTGAGGGCACATTCCATTCTGTATGACTCGGACTCATGTAAGCATCAGCACAAACACAAAAGTCAAAAGTGATAATAAATAGAAAAGGCTTGTGCATCAGGTTCATTGGATAATTTTGAATACCACCAAATCTAGAAATAGATTTGATTTGCTTCTACTCAAGGATTTTGTCCAGTCCTTTTATTGGATTAAAAAAAAATGATATAGCTTTGAATAAATAAAGAAAAGTCCTATTAACATAGGGATTAAGAACATCCAGAACTGTAATTTGAAAATTCAATACTGGAACACTTTCTTGGGTTTTCTTTAAAATCATCGATCCCAGAAAGAAACTGCAAACCACACGGCTACTAAAACAATTTCCATACCATTTAAACATTGCAGAAAATTACATGCACCGAACACAATGCCATAATTTTTAACATTCACTTCAGACCAATTAGATTGTCAAGGCAACGAGTCATGCACATGTAATCCTATGCTTTTCATATTTTACAATTAAATCCAAAAAATTTGAACAAAAGGCTTGAAGTATAATTCAAAAACATTTGCTAATTACAACCCCCCCATCCTCCTCTTTCCCCCCCCCCCCCCGGTGCCGTTATAATCAATCACACCAACTGCATTATTCGGTACAGATCACATAGGAGATGGTCAATAGAATAACCATTATAATCGTATAACTCCATAAAATGAACAATATTGCATTTGTCATCGCATAAGGCACACAAAGCATTGGTCAGACTGCACAGATGTTAAGGCACCTAAATGAGCCCAACGAAATGTGTGTGGGTGGTGGTGATGATAAGGGGGGGGGGGGGGGCGCGGAGAAGCGAGAGAGAAAGAGAAGAGACATAAATTGCGGTTTGATTTGCATCTGATGAGCTGCATTGTCCTTTCAGCCAGCGTTACAATGTAACAAAGGCACAGGGATTTGGGCTTCACAGATTGCCACCTATCCGTAAGCGCAAGGCGTTGGGGGTAGAGATTTGTCCATCACACAACACCCTTTTAAGCGGCTCAAATTCTTCGACATAGTAACTTCAGTCCACAAACACTGGGCAAACCAGGCGCCCCAAGTACTAACGTCGCCCTCTACGACCAGCAGCGATCACCTAGTGCAGTGCACGCACCATTTAATATTTTACAACCATAACAATTAAAATTTGAATATAAACATGTTTTCAGTAAATACAAACAATCCATTCTCGCATGTGAGACAACATAATTAACTGCAGGTTTTTCGTGGTTATATTAAGCAACGAAATCTCAAGGGTATCGAGGACGATTCCGAAATAAACACATCATTAATTAAGAAATCAAATCAATATTGAGTCCGTTATATAATAACCATAATGTGAGTTGATTTAAATATTAATATTTCATAACGCACACATCATGTACAATTTCGTAGCAAATAAAATATATATTTATGTGTTGCATCATGATAATTCCTCGCATCCGATGGTGCCCTATTGTTCGCCCGGTGCGAGGCGCTGGTGCACCTCCCTGGTCTACAATCCAGAGCTGGGATCTGCTATGATTTACCATCTGCATCCCTCCATCTTCATCTCTATCCTCAACCCCCGCTCCACTGCCAGCGCCTGCCCTACAGTCCCGCCGGCTCTAAGCCGATGTCCTCTTACCAGTCGGTGGAGGTCTTTTCGTTGATGACATCCTCATAGGCTATGAGTAAAGCGAGCCTGTTATTACTAAGGTTCAGCGCCATGGTCCCTGCTCCCATTGAGATCTTTCCCCGGCTCCGAAACTGCAGCTGCGCTCGCTCGGAAACTGAACAAAGACTCCTCCCGCACTGCGCCGGGTCCTAGTGCCTGCGATGGTATCCGCCCCACACTGAAATTGAACAAAGACTCCTCCTTTACTGCGACGGGTCCTAGTGCCAGCACCGTACCCGCCCGATCTCAAACTGAACAAAGGTCCTTCAGCCACTTCACGCACGGACTATTAATGGCTTGACACCCCGCCCTTTCGAAAAAGGAATCACGCCTTCTTATCAATAGGTGTGATTCTAATCCTCGCAATTCCCCACAATTAAACTGATCAAAATGTTTCATATTCCTGTTCTTATACTGGACTGGTCAAATTTCACAGGGTACTAGTGCCTTCCATAGTACCCACCCCACTCCACCTTGAATCTAAAAAAGATTAATTGCAATACACTGCACCTCGTCTCCATACTACCTGTAGTTGAAATACTCTGGAAGTCTACACTACTCGTTATGCACTGCTGTTTGCCTTGCTAGCTCTGAAACTGAACAAATAAGTTTTGCACACAATATAAGGACTTCTATCTGCCACCTTTGTGCCACTCTAGAATTAAAAAAATAAATCGTCTTTGAGCACTTTGTTCATTGGGCACATGTCCCTTGCTCTGGTCCATTTTGGATCAAAACAATTATTCCTTCCAATCCTGAATTGGATCTTAATGTCACCAATTTCTTGAATGGCAAAACAGAACAAAATCTTATGCAATGCATTAGATTAAAACATCTGGCAGCAATTTTGTCCACTCTGATACTGAATAAATACTATATTACATTATCCTCTGCACACCCACCAAGATCTGCCCACCCCTGTATCAAACCAAAAATACATGGTTTACTGAATGTTGTATGATATAATTGACATGCTTAATATATTTTTATAAAATGTAGACTGAATCCTTAATGAGTGGAAACATTGCTATGTTGAGGATAAAACAGCAGGAGACAAGACTAACAAATTAAGATGAGACCTAGAAAGGTTAGTGGAGATATCTGTAGTCAGTCCACAGTCAAGGAGATGCTGGACATTCTAAAACGTCTGAAGGTAGAACAATCTTCTGGGTCTGATCAGATTTATGTAAAGCCATGTAGGGGAACTAGAGAGGAAATTACAAGAGTCCCAAATGAGATATATGAATGATCGATAGAAATGGGTGAGATGCTGGAAAACTGGAATATGGCACATGTTATACCTCTATTTATGAAGCACTGCAAAGAAAAGTATTGGAATTATAGATGAGTAAGTCTAACATCTGTGGTTGAAAAGGTACTGGAGAGGATTCTGAAGGATGATATATACATGCATTTTGATAGACGGGTGTAGATTATGGACAGTCAGCATTGTTTTGTGTGTGGGAGATTTTACATGAAGCTAATTGAGTTTTTTGAAGACGTAACCAACAAGGTTAATGATAGCAGAGCTGCAGATGTAGTCTATATGCACTTCAGCAAGGCCTTTGATAAGGTTCCACATGGTAGACTGCTCGGAGGTTAGATTGCATAGGGTGTAGGGAGTGCTAGCTAACTGGATGCAGATTGACAGGAAGCAGACTATAGTGGTGGAAGATCGGTTTTTGAACTGGAAACTGTGACTAAGTGTGTCTCGAGATCGGTGCTGGGCCTATTGCTGTTTGTCAGCTATATCAATGATTTAGATGAGAATGTATGGGACATGGTAAGTAAGTTGCAGATGATTCTGAAATAAGTGGAATTGTAGAGAGTGAAGATGATAATGTAGAGTTACAGGAGGATCTTGATCATCTGGGCAAGTGGGCTGTGGAGTAGCCAATGGGATTTAATTCAGATAAGTGTGAGGTGTTGTATTTGATAAGACTGAATGAGGGAAGGACTTTCACAGTGAATGGTTGGGCACTGAGGAGTGTTTAGTTTATTTAGTTTAGTGTAGATATACAACGGGGAAACAGGCCATTTGGCCCACCGAGTCTGCACCAACCAGTGATCACTGCACATTAATACCACCCTACACACACTACAGACATGTTTTACATTTTTACCAAGCCAATTAATCTACAAACATGTATGTCTTTGGAGTGTAGGAGGAAACCGATCTCAGTAGAAACCCACGCAGGTCAGGGGGGAACGTACAGACAAGCACCCATAGAATCAAACCCGGGTCTATGGCACTGAAAGGCAGTAACTCCACCACTGCTCCACCGTGCCGCCCAAGTGGTGTAGAACAGAGGGATCTAGGAGTACAAGTACATAGTTCCCTGAAAATACTGTTACAAGAAGATGGGCAGTGAAGGAATCTTTTACCGTGCTGGCTCACATCAATCAGGGAATTGAGTACAAAAGTTAGGACATTATGTTAAAGTTTTACAAGATGTCAAAGAGAGGCACATGGAGTGTTGTATTCCGTTTTAGACACCCTGCAAAAAGAAAGAAACCATGAAATGCAAAGGGTGCAGAGAAGATTTATGAACATATTGCCAGGATTCAAGGACCTGAGCTATAAGGGGAGATTGGGCAGGACTTTATTCCTTGGAGCACAGAAGGCTGCGTGTGGGGTGATTTTATAGAGGTACTAGACTAAGTGGGACCAATTGGGTCCCAGGTTCATGCAGGAGGGCTGGTCCCCCAATGCAATATTCCACCTCTCCACCAATTCCAATATTGGTGGCCAGTAGGGGGTTTTGGAGTGCTAGCATGGGTGTTGTGGGTCAAGTCAAGCACAGTGAGTGCAGGGTCAACAATCCATTTCATGTCAAGTCGATTCATTTCAAGTCATCAAGTCAAGCACTGAGCAGGCGGGGCCAGTCAACAATACAATCCATTTGCTTTCATTTCAGGTTAGCTCAAGCAAATCAAAGGCAAAGCAAAAGCAAAAGCACAGGGCATGTGGGGCCAGCCAACAATACAATTAATTTGCTTTCATTTCAGGTGAGGTCAAGCTAAGCAAAGGCAAAGCAAAAACAATAGCACAGGGCAGGCCAAACAACTTATTTCATTTCATTTCATTTCCATTTCCATTTCAATTTCAAGCACAGGGCAGGCCATACAACTCATTTCATTTCATTAAGGGCTAACAAATCATTTATTGCAAGCACATTAAGGGTTAACAAATCATCATTCATTGCAAGCACATTGCTGGCTAACAAATTATTTATTGCAAGCACATTAAGGGTTAACAAATCATCATTCATTGCAAGCACATTGCTGGCTAACAAATCATTTATTGCAAGCACATAAAGGGTTAACCACATAAAGCGCAACCACATAACCACATAAAGCACATAAAGGGTAGACTCACACATCAGTAGACTAACATCAGAATCAAAGTTGTGGCCTCTCCCTCACAATCTTCCAAAGTAACTGACTCACGTCCAGGCATCCGTAGTTTAATAGTCCTGCCCCCAACCCCCCCCCCCCCCCCCCCAGAATCGGTGTTACCTTCATCATGGTGATTGACAGGCGAGAGGACCAATCAGCTGGTCTCAAGATTTTTTAAACATTCATAATTTTTATTAATTTTCATCGATTGGAAAAATTCTCGGGGCTCTGTTTGTATAGAATTAAATCCAGTCCTCAGCAAGAAATTACATAGGAGCAGAAGATGTAGAATCCTTCTAGGTAGAGTTAAGAAACTGCAATAACTAAAAATGGCACAAAGTGCAGGAGTAACTCAGCAGGGCAGGCAGCATCACTGGAGAGCATGGAGAAAAAGATCCTAATGGGAGTTATAAACAGGCCTCCGAATAGTAACCAAGGAGTAGGATACAAATTACACCAGGAAATAGAAAAGGCATGTAAGAAAGGTAATGTTTCAGTGGCCATGGGGGATTTCAATGTGCAAATAAACTGGGAAAATCAGGTTGGTACTGGATCCCAAGATAAATAATTTGTAGTGCTGATGGTATGGCTTTTTAGATCAGCTCGTGGTTGAGCCCACTAGGGAAAAGGCAATTGTGGATTTGCTGTTATGTAATGAACTACATTTGATTAGAGAATTTAGGGTGAAGGAACTGCTTGGAGGCAGTGATCATAATATGATTGACGTCACCCGCAGTTTCAAAGGAGAAGGTGAAATTGGATGCATCTGTATTGCTGTTGTAAAGTTAACTGCAGAGGCATGGTGGTGGAGCTGGCTTGTTAAATTGGACGGCACCCTATTAGGAATTACGGTGGAGCAGTAATGGCAGGAATTTCTGGGAATAATTTGGAAGGTGCAGGATCTTTTCATTCTAAAGAGGAAGAAACATACTGAGGGGAGAATGAGGTAACAGCGGCTGACAAGGGAATATAAAGATAGCGTAAAACTAAAAGTGATGGCATATAATATTGCAACGATTAATGGGAAGCTGAAGGTCTGAAAAGGTTTTAGAAACCAACAGAAGGCAACAAAAAAAGCAATAACTGAAAGGGGTGGCTGTAGAGATTGTGGAGGCATTAGTAGTGATCTTTCAAGAATCACTAGAATCAGGAATGGTTCCACAGGACTTCACTGTTTAAGAAGGGAGTGAGGCAAAATATAGGAAATTATGGACCTATATATTGGCGATTATTTCGCTGAACACTCCTCTCAGTATGCCTAAACCTACCAGACCTCCTGGGTGCTAAACACTTTAACTCCCCCTTCCATTCCCACATTGACCTTTCTGTCCTGGGCCTCCTCCATTGTCAGAGTGAGGCCCAGCACAAATTGGAGGAACAGCACCTCATATTTTGCTTGGGTAGCTTACACCCCAGCAGTATGAACATTGACTTCTCTAACTTCAGACAGCCCTTGCTTTCCCCCTCCCTCCATCCCTACCCTTCCCAGTTCTCCAACCAGTCTGAGGGTCTCCGAGTACAGTTTATCTCCGTTTATGAAGAAGGGTCTCGGCCCGAAATGTCACCCGTTCCTTCCCTCCAGAGATGCTGCCTGTCCCGCATTTTGTGTCTACCTTTTATCTCTGTTTGCGCTTCTACCAGCTAACAGCTAACAGCAATCTATTCTACATTTTCCTTGAACTTCATCCCCTTTGTCCTGGTTTCACACCTTACATTTCCTTATCTATATCTCCCTCTCCCCTGAAATCAGTCTGAAGAAGGGTTTCGACCCTGAAACATCACCCATTCCATTTCTGCAGAGATGCTGCCTGTCCCACTGATTTACTCCAGCATTTTGGGTCTATCTTTGGTTTAAACCAGCATCTGCAGTTCCTCCCTACAATATTGGAAATTATAGCCCATTTAGCCTGACGTCAACGGATGGTGAGATTTTACAGACCATTATTAAAGATGTGGTTTTGGGGTAGTTCTTCTTATTGAGTCCACACACAAGATTAGAAGTCGTTCAGCCAGCGCTGAACACGCCTCTCGGCATTTGCATACAATGGTGTTTGTCTTGGGCTTCTTGAGCTTCTTGTTGTGGTGGTGGAAAGACTGGTGGAAACAGTGCCGCGATGTGAACGCTCCTTCCTTGACCCCTTTGGGGTAGTTGGAAGCACATGATAAAATAGGCTGAAGTCAACATGATTTTGTGAAGGAGAGATCTTGCCTGACGAATCTGTTGGAATTCTTTGAGGAAGTAAATAGCAGGATAGACAGGGGAGAGTCAGGGGATGTTGTTTACCTGGATTTTCAGGCGGCCTTTGATGACGTGAGGCTGCGAAGGAAGATGAGAGCCCATGGTGTTAGAGGGAAGGTACTAGCATGGATAGAAGGCAAAGAGTGGGAATAAAGGGCACCTTTTCTGGTTGGCAGTGACTAGTGTTCCACAGGGGTCGGTGATGGTTCCACTTCATTTCACATTACAGACACTCCCCAACTACGTGAGGGCTACGTTCCATAAACCCTTACCTAAGTCAGATTTTATGCTAGCCGGAATCACCTTAAAACTAGGTAGAAACAAAGAACTGCAGATGCTGGTTAATATGTAAACCGGCACAAAGTGCTGGTGTAACTCAGCGAGTCAGGCAGCATCTCTAGAGAACATAGATTGGTGCCGTTTCGGGTCAGGAGCCTTCTTCACAGTGCAACACCACTCCATGTTCTCCAGAGATGCTGCCTGACCTGCTGAGTTCCTCCAGCACTTTGTGTCGTTTCACCTGAAAACTATTGGCGTGGTCTGCACCAGCAAATCCTTTCTCACAAGCTGCCGTACTGTCCAGATGATGAGGCTGTTGTTGCACCTCATGTTGTAGCTCCTGGACGACAACACTTTCTTCAGGCCAAAGCCACGGAGAGCACATGTGCCGTCACCATGAGCCTCCGTCCCCTCTCACCAGCTGCCATTTCTTCCTGTACGCCAACACCTTGTTGTCCCTTCACCCCTCCACCGCTGCCTCTTTCTGCTTATCCCGGTGAGTCGCCATCATATTCCAAGGACACAACTCTGGTGGAGAAGGAGGAGGAAGCGGCAATGGAGAGGGGAACAGCGGAGTGGACAAAGTGATGAGAAAAAGAGGAGGCGGTGATGGAGGGGGGAGTGGACAAAGCGACGGCCAACAGGAAAAGCTGCAGCTGGTGAGAGGGGAGGGAGCCCCATGCTGACTGAGTACATCCTATCGGAGACAATGGCCTGAAAAAACGTTGTTGGCCTCATGTGTGAGCCACAACAATAGGGCGGCATAGTAGCGCAGCAGTAGAGTTACATAGAAACAGAAAATCAGTGCAGGGAGTAGGCCATTTGACCCTTCGAGCCCGCACTGCCATTCAATATGATCATGGCTGATCATCCACAATCAGTACCCTGTTCCTGCTCTCTCCCCATGTGGCCAGGCTTGCGGATGATACAAAGATAGGTGGAGGGCAGATAGTGTAGAGGAAGCAGGGAGTTTGCAGAAGGACTTGAACAGGTTGGGCGAGTGGGTAAAGAAGAGGCAGATAGAATACAGCATGGCAAAGTGTGTAGTCTTCCCGTGGAGTTTGAAGCAACAGCAACAAAGAGAAGCAGGAGAAAGCACTGATTGGCTCTAGCCCAAGTGGGAGGAGAGTTCTCAGTGAGTCAGAGGGGGAAAACAGTTGAAAACTGAGGAATTTGGTTTGTAAATTAGGCAATTGAACAGTCAATATAAGCAAGGCAGCTCTTGGGGAGCGGCCTTGTGAGGGAAGTGCCCTGTGAGTAAAGTGTGAGTCTTTGGCTCGAGAGTCTTTGGAGAGGAGGCTGCGCAAAACACTGGATAGGGAGAGACCGAGGCAAAAGAAGGAGATGTCAAGCAAGCTGATGCAGTGTGATGCTTGCAGTATGTGGGAGGTCAAGGACACTGCTGGTGCCTCTGGATGCTACAAATGTGAGAAGTGCATCCAGGTACAGCTCCTGAAGGACCATGTTGGGGAACTGGAGAAACAAGTGGATGACCTCAGGTTCATCCGAGAAACTGAGTCGTTCCTCGACAAGTCCTTCAGTAAGATTGTTACACCCAAGGCACTAGAAGAGAGAAGGTGGGTGACGGTGAGAAAGGGAGGAAAACATGGAATGCAAAGGTCCCCGGGTGTTGTACCTCTTGTGAACAGGTTCACCCACGTGGAAGCTGCCGGGACAGAAGACGGTATCTCACTGAGCGGCGGACTGGCTTGCAAAACGAAAAAGGCTGATGAGCCAAAACCAAAGAGGCCAAAGTCGGGCAACGCCATTGTAGTTGGAGACTCCATTGTGAGAGGTACGGACAGGGGTTTTTGTGGCAACAGACGGGATTCCAGGATGGTGTGCTGCCTTCCTGGTGCCAGGATCCAGGATGTTACGGACAGAGTGCAGACAATCCTCAAGGGCGAAGGTGAACAGCCGGAAGTGGTCGTGCATGTTGGCACAAATGATGTTGGAAAGAAGGGGATGAATATTTTGCAGCAGGGCTTCAGAGAGCTTGGAAAAATACTGAAAAGCAGGACTTCCAGGGTTGTTATCTCCGGTTTGCTTCCAGTTCCTCGTGCTGGCGAGAGCAGGAACAGGGAGATACGGGACCTGAATGTGTGGCTGAGGAACTGGTGCAGGGGGCAAGGATTTACATTCTTAGATCACTGGGATCTGTTTTGGAGTAAGGGGGAACTGTACAAAAGGGACGGATTGCGTCTTAACAAGTGGGGGACCAGCATTCTGGCCGGCAGGTTTGCCACTGCTACACAGATGGTTTTAAACTGAATAAGGGGGGGTGGGGTGTCAAATGGGATAATCGAGAACGGAGTTAAAGGGAAAGAGAGTAAAGGGATGGTTAATGACCCCAGAATTAACGGGAAAGAAAGCTCACAAAGGGATAGGAGAGTATGGCCAAGTGTAATAGGGATCGATGTGAAAGGGGCCACTTGTCAACATAATTGTATAAGGAGTAAGAGTGTTGTAAAAACAAGCCTGAAGGCTTTGTGTCTCAATGCGAGGAGCATTCGTAATAAGGTGGATGAGTTGAAGGTGCAGATAGCGATTAATGACTATGCTATAGTTGGGATCACGGAGACATGGCTCCAGGATGACCAAGGCTGGGAGCTGAACATCCAGGGATATTCAATATTCAGGAGGGATAGACGAAAAGGAAAAGGAGGTGGGGTAGCGTTGCTGGTGAGAGAGGAGATTAATGCAAAAGAAAGGAAGGACATTAGCGTGGAAATGTGGAATCGATATGGGTAGAGCTGCGAAACTCTAAGGGGCAGAAAACGCTAGTGGGAGCTGTGTACAGGCCACCTAACAGTAGTATTGGAGTTGGGGATGGCATCAAACAGGAAATTAGAAATGCATGCAACAAGGGTAACACGGTTATAATGGGTGACTTCAATCTGCATGTAGATTGGGTGAATCAAATTGGCAGGAGTGCTGAGGAAGAGGATTTCCTGGAATGTATGCGGGATAGTTTTCTCAACCAACATGTGGAGGAACCAACGAGAGAGCAGGCTATTCTAGACTGGGTATTGAGTAATGAGGAAGGGTTAGTTAGCAGTCTTGTTGTGCGTGGCCCCTTGGGCAAGAGTGACCATAATATGGTTGAGTTCTTCATTAGGATGGAGAGTGACAAAATTAAGTCAGAAACAAGGGTTCTGAACTTGAACAAAGGTAACTTTGAAGGTATGAGATGTGAATTGGCCAAGATAGACTGGCAGGTGATTCTTAAAGGGTTGACAATGGATGTGCAATGGAAGGTATTTAAAGACTGCATGGATGAAGTACAAAAGTTGTTCATACCAGTTTGGCAAAAGAATAAATCGGGGAAGGTGGTGCATCCATGGATAACAAGGGAAATCAGGGATAGTATAAAAACAAAAGATGAGGCATACAAATTTGCCAGAAAAAGCAGCCTACCGGAGGACTGGGAGAAATTCAGAATCCAGCAGAGGAGGACAAAGGGCTTAATTAGGAAAGGGAAAATAGATTATGAAAGGAAACTGGCAGGGAACATAAAAACTGACTGCAAAAGTTTTTATAGATATGTGAAGAGAAAGAGACTAGTTAAAACAAATGTTGGTCCCTTGCAGTCAGAAACAGGTGAATTGATCATGGGGAACAAGGACATGGCAGACCAATTGAATAACTACTTTGGTTCTGTCTTCACTAAGGAAGACATAAATAATCTGCCGGAAATAGCAGTGGAACGGGGGTTAAATAAGATGGAGGAACTGAGTGAAATCCAGGTTAGCCGGGAGGTGGTGTTGGGTAAATTGAACGGATTGAAGGCCGATAAATCCCCAGGGCCAGATAGTCTGCATCCCAGAGTACTCAAGGAGGTAGCCACAGAAATAGTGGATGGATTAGTGATAATTTTTCAAAATTCCTTAGATTCTGGAGTAGTTCCTGAGGATTGGAGGGTAGCTAATGTAACCCCACTTTTTAAAAAAGGAGGGAGAGAGAAAGCGGAGAATTACAGACCAGTTAGTCTGACATCGGTAGTGGGGAAACTGCTAGAGTCAGTTATTAAAGATGGGATAGCAGCGCATTTGGAAAGTGGTGAAATCATTGGACAAAGTCAGCATGGATTTACGAAAGGTAAATCATGTCTGACAAATCTGATAGAATTTTTCGTGGATGTAACTAGTAGAGTGGATAAGGGAGAACCAGTGGATGTGTTATATCTAGACTTTCAGAAGGCTTTCGACAAGGTCCCGCATAAGAGATTAGCATACAAACTTAAAGCACACGGTATTGGGGGTTCAGTATTGATGTGGATAGAGAACTGGCTAGCAGACAGGAGGCAAAGGGTAGGAGTAAACGGGTCCTTTTCAGAATGGCAGGCAGTGACCAGCTATTTACAATATATATTAATGATTTGGACGAGGGAATTCAATGCAACATCTCCAAATTTGCAGATGATACCAAGCCTGGGGGTATAGTTAGGTGTGAGGAGGATGCTTGGAGGCTGCAGGGTGATTTGGATAGGCTGAGTGAATGGGCAGATGCATGGCAGATGCAGTATAATGTGAATAAATGTGAGGTTATCCACTTTGGTGGCAAAAACATGAGGGTAGACTATTATCTGAATGGTGGCAGATTAGGAAAAGGGGAGATGCAACGAGACCTGGGTGTCATGGTACACCAGTCATTGAAAGTAGGCATGCAGGTGCAGCAGGCAGTGAAGAAAGCAAATGGTATGTTAGCATTCATAGCGAAAGGATTTGAGTATAGGAGCAGGGAGGTTCTACTGCAGTTGTACAGGGTTTTGGTGAGGCCACACCTGGAGTATTGCATACAGTTTTGGTCACCAAATCTGAGGAAAGACATCCTTGCCATAGAGGGGGTACAGAGAAGATTCACCAGACTGATTCCTGGGATGTCAGGACTTTCATATGAGGAAAGATTGGATAGACTCGGCTTGTACTCGCTGGAATTTAGAAGATTGAGGGGGGATCTTATAGAAACTTACAAAATTTTTAAGGGGTTGGACAAGCTAGATGCTGGAAGATTGTTCCCGATGTTGGGGGAGTCCAGAACAAGGGGTCACAGTCTAAGGATAAGGGGGAATTCCTTTAGGACCGAAATGAGGAAAACATTCTTTACACAGAGAGTGGTGAGTCTCTGGAATTCTCTGCCACAGAAGGTAGTTGAGGCCAGTTCATTGGCTATATTTAAGAGGGCGTTAGATGTGGTACTTGTGGCTAAAGTGATCAGGGGGTATGGAGAGAAGGCAGGTACGGGATACTGAGTTGGATGATCAGCCATGATCACATTGAATGGCGGTGCAGGCTCAAAGGGCCGAATGGCCTACTCCTGCACCTATTTTCTATGTTTCTATGTAGTCATGTACTTTGGTAGTGGGAATAAAGGCATAGCCTTTTTTTTTTAAATGAGGAGAGGATTCAGAAATTGGAGGTGCAAATGAGATTGGGATTGCACATGCAGGATTTCCAAAAGGTTCTTTTGCAGGTTGAATTGGTAGTAAGGAAGGCAAATACGTTAATTTCAAGAGGACTAGAGTATAAAAACAGGGATGTAATGCTGATGCTTAATAAGGCATTGGTCAGATCCCACTTGGAGTATTTGTGAGCAATAATGGGACCAATGTTTGAGGAGGGAGGTGGTAGCATTGGCGAAGGTCTTGAGGAGATTTAATCACTTGATTCCATTAGTCCTAAGAGCTATATCTAACTCTCTTGAAAACATCCAGGAAAATGGCCCTCACTGCCTTCTGTGGCAGAGAATTCCACAGATTCACAACTCTCTGGGTGAAAACGTTTTTTTCTCATCTCAGTCCTAAATGGCCTACCCCTTATTCTTAAACTGTGACCCCTGGTTCTGGAAACACTCCTGCAACTAGCCTGTTCAATCGCTTAAGAATTTTAGATGTATTGCTATGTATATACATTTTTTTGTTAAATCACACAATATGCTTCTGCTGATGCTATTATTCACGATTAAATGCTCTCTGTTTTCACTTGCAGTCAATTAACATGTTTCATTCTTAGGAAGAGTATTTTGGAGTTGATGTAATTTAGTAATTCACATGACCATGACAAATTTAGATGCAGTAAAGTGACCAAAAGTGCTGGTTGAAGAATGTTCTTTTGGGAAATAAATCCTACTCGTTCTGGAACCAATGTTGACAAGGAATCGGGAGTCATTTAAATACTGCAAACAGACACAAAAGGGCGGAATAACTTAACGGGTCAGGCAGCATCCCTGGCGAAAAGGAAGAGGTGATATTTTGGGTCGAGACCCGAACAGTCTGAGTTGCTGCCTTGCAGTGCCAGAGACCAGGTTTAATCCTGACTAAGGGTGCTGGCTGTATGGAGTTTGTATGTACTCTATGTGACCGTGTGGGTTTTCCCCGGGTTTCTCGACATTAAACTGAACAGCTGCATTGACCAGACAGTGCGGTAGCTGGTAAAGAAGGGTTCTGTGGAGCACTTTGTGGGAGACTCAGCCAGGAGTTTCTCTCCACCACATTTCTAATTTTCATTCACCTTCCCAGTGTGGCACCAACAGTGACTAAAACTGGAAGAGCAGTAAACTCAGGTGACGCAGTTATATCAAGAGTCAAATTTTTTTTATTGTCATGTGTCCCAGATGGGATAATGAAATTCTTGTTTGCTGCAACACAACAGAATATGTAAACATAATACAGAACAGGAGATAAAAGTCACCTCTTACTTAATTCGGGGACTGCCTGTTTATGTTAATGATCTGGATCATGGCTTTGTGGTCAAGTTTGCGGATGATACAAAAATAGGTGGAACGGCAGGTAGTGTTGAGGAAGCAGGGAGGCAGGGGAATGGAGTTGAGAGATAACAATAGATTAGCCATGATCAAATGGCGGAGTGCGCCCGTAGGGTGAATGGCCTAATTCTGCTCCCATGTCTTATGAACTTATGAACAGGAACAACATTTGAGAGGCATCTGGAAAGGTATTTCAATGTGGACGTTACAGAGGAATATGGAATTAATGTAGGCAAAATGAGATTAACACATATAGGCAAAGTGGCCAGTTTAGACTGAGAGGGGCAGAAGGGCGTTTTTCTATGATGCACAATATGACTTTATGTCTTCTTCTTCTTATCGAGTTCACACACAAGATTAGAAGTTGTTCAGTCAGAGCTGAACACACTTCTCGGCATCTGCATACATTGGTGTCTGTCTTGTGACTTCTTGTGCGCGGTGGTGGAAAGATTGGTGGAAACAGGGCCGCGACGTGAATGCTCTTTCCTTGACCCCTATGACTTTATATGATAAATTATGTTGTAAGGAAGGTTTGTATGTTTTTTTTTAATAACTAGTTTGCCTTCTGAAGATTATAAAAATCTGTATTATAACTAATAATAAAATAAATCTTCCCACTCCTCACTTGCTTAATTAATTTCCGGATCAGATCAAACCCCTGTCTCACGGTGCGAGTCGACTCACGAGTAACCCCGAGTAATCACATACAATTAACATAGCGGGAACGTCAGAACACGCGGACGCAACTAAGTGACTCGTGGCGCTAACGGCAGGTACCGTGAAACTTGTTAACTCTTGAAACAATTCAAACATGTTTAAAGTTTTCCATGAGTCAAATTTACTATTGAAGTTAAAAATGGAAACATTTAAGCTCGTTGTAAGAACATGGTGGTCCGTGTGTTTACCGTAGTGACTCTACCGTGGGTTTGGCCGGAGTGCCAGAAGTGAAATGTTGAAGATTAGTCAGATCTTAATGGGAAATGAATGAATGGATGTTCGGATAGGGGTCTGAAATTAACTTGGATACTTTCGATGGGAGAGAGCCGCCGATGAAGCTGAAGGTACAAAGCGAAGATGGAGGCTCAAGCATTGATGGGATAGGTTAACACCGGGCGAGGCGTGAAAAGTGACCTTTCCGAGGGAATTCCCACATATATGAAGCAGAGAGAAACGTGAGTTCTACGTAGATTATGTTTGAGCCAGCGAGGAGACATTTCTTCAGATAATGATTTTACAATGTGAGGTGACATTATAAGCCATTCTTCAGACTGGTTTTGTGCTGTGCTGTTGCCGTATCTCTGGAGAGAAGTAATGGGTCTCGAGCCGAAACGTCACCCATTCCTTCTCTCCAGAGATGCTGTCTGTCCCGCTGAGTTACTACAGCATTCTGTGTCCATCTTCGCTGGCGAGGAACCATGCGTGCCCTTTGCAAGTGTTCGCTCTCGAACACAGATAGGGCAGATTATTAGGGGAAGAAACTCGCATTCATGCCTCACAACATGTTTGACCACCTGCCCCCGCTACTCAAAGAACTTGTGCTGAGCGGTAACCAGCTGTGGAGCTTCAACTGGGGCAGGCTTTACCTGCTAGGCTGATTGGAGCTGCTGGACCTCGGTAGCAACCTGTTGACCACGGTGCCTCGCTTGCTGTCCAACCGCACCCAGACCCTGCGCGTCTTCAACCTCACCCGCAACCAGATCTCCAAGCTGACCAAGGACTTCCTGTGGGACGTGACCTCCCTGCAGTACCTGGATCTCAGCTACAATAACCTGAAGACCATCCAGGCCTCCAGTTTCCCGGACAGCGCCATCAAACACCTTCAGGAACTGCGGCTAAGCGGCAACCACTTTCTCTGCACCTGTGACGCCAGGTGGTTTGTGTGGTGGATCGTGTAGTGTACATCCCTTGCATGGTCACCAATGTCACCTGCACCTCCCCCAAAGCCCATCGCGTTGTCATGGTGGACCTGCACTCCTGCGAGTTGGACTACCTGGGCATTGGCCTCTACACTTTCTCCGCCTTGATCACCTTCTTGCTCATCTATTTGAGACTTAAAATAGGCCTTCATTCATGGTGGTGCAGCTGCCTGACAGCGACTGCAGCGTCGGAGACCCGGGTTCGATCCCGACTACGGGTGCTGTCTGTACTGAGATTGTAAGTTCTCCCCGTGACCTGTGTGGGTTTTCTCCGAGATCCCCCCACACCCAAAGATGTACAGGTTTGTAGGTTAATTGGCTTGGTGAATGTAAAAATGTCCATAGTGGGTGTAGGATGGTGTTAATGTGCGGGGATCGCTGGTCGGCGCGGACCCAGTGGTCCGAAGGGCCTGTTTCCTCTCTGTATCTCTAAACTAAACTAACAGGGGAGAACACTGGACCTTCTTGGTCAGTTTATTATTTTACACTTATATACATTACACAAATCACGGAGTGTGAAATAAAGCTGGCAAGCCGACGTCATGCATGAAACGGAGGAAAACGAGAGACTATTTTATTCAGCAACTCCGTTCTGGCAGAACATCTATCCCGTGTTAAGAAACCTAACTTTCAGGGGATTTAAATCTTGAGTTCTACCTGAATTTAATCGATTTTCAAAAGCTTTGAAGTTCTCCCTGCAGTCCGTTTCTTAAACACCTTTATGTTTTGCGTTTTTTTGACAGCCAAGTACTTTAAATGCCATTTATTGCATTGTAGTAATGATAGGCAACGATTTGATAAAAGCAGTTAATTACATGACAAGAGAAGCATGCAGCTACATAAGAGACACGGAGAAGCTGATCATCGGGACAGTTCTGTCCAGGGTCATGGGAAGCTTTTTATAGTTTTAAAAAACTGCATGACATTTTTATCCATGTGATGATTTTTCCACACATCGGTAGTCGTTGTTGGCTCAAGAGTAACTCGGGAGAGGAACTTGGTACATCGCAGAAGTGAGAAGAACTTACACATACCCGTGGGAACTCGGTTAAACTTTTGAACATAAACTTGGAATCTCGTACACAACCGCGAGTCTGGTTTTCTCTTTCACTCGGGGTCACTCGTGGGTCAACTCGCACCGCGAGACAGGGCCAATAGGCAAAGTGGCAAGTTTAGACTCGGGGGGGGGGGGGCAGAAGGGTGTTTTTCTGTGATGCACAACTCTATGACTTTAAATCTTCTTCTTCTTATCGAGTCCACACACAAGATTAGAAGTTGTTCAGCCAGAGCTGAAGACACTTCTCGGCATCTGCATACATTGGTGTCTGTCTTGTGACTTCTTGTGTGTGGTGGTGGAAAGATTGGTGGAAACAGGGCCGTGACGTGATAAATTATGATAAATTATATTGTAAGGAATGTTTGTATGGGTTTTTTTTAAATAACTAGTTTGTCTTCTGAAGATTATAAAAATCTGTATTATAACTAATAATAAAATAAATCTTCTCACCCCTCACTTGCTTAATTAATTTCCAGATCAATTATTTTTGCCTTTTTCCTGAGGCAGTTTACCTTGGCTCTCTCTACATTTGAAGTGAAAACTTCTTTCTCCACCTTGGTACTTTACAAAACCCATTTAATCCGGTGCATCCAAAGTCAAAGACAAACCTAGAATTGTTTTGGGTTCTCTTATTCAGACATCACAACCAGAGTGATAGAGCAACTGGAAGAATTACCGATACATCTGAATTTAGCAGAAAAATAAACAAATAATTTCAATTCAATCAGTTGTAACTATCGCCCATACCACTGCAGGAATTCACTATAACTTCCTCAAGAACAATAAGGGATGGACAATAAATACTGGCCTTGTCAGTGAAATGCACATTCTAAAGAATGAATTCATTCCTTTAAAGTTACTAGACATGGCATGAACCAGATGTCTAGTAAGATTAACATGAAACCACAAAAAATGCAGAAAGACTTTGCAGGTCCGTGTGCACTGGTAGTGGTGGAATTATTTTCTACAAATTGGGAAATTATACATATCATTCTTTCTACTTTCATCTTCAAGGAAAAATAGACTATAATTTATTATTCACATCTCTTCCCTCTGCAACATCAATGAAATCTGTCATTATATAGTTTGAATATTTTATCTTTGACACAGGATTTATCAACATAGCTTAATAATAATAGTTTATCCTTTACTTTATCCAAGCTCTTAAATATGCCTCAGCTACAGATTAAGAAAGAACATATGAATGCACTTGGTGCTTTGATGAAGAAGTATGCATTGAGCTTGAGTATAATGTATGGGTGACATCCTGGACAAGAATAATGGCTATAGCCAGTAATGGTTAAAAGCATCAAGATAAGCAAAATATTTAAGGTCTGGAATATTTAAGGTCCGGAAATATTTAAGGTCTGTAAAGCATCAAATATATTTACATGCATTGGCGATAGATTTCAATACTTGCAGCAAAGATCCAACTGGTTAAGTAAAAAAATTCACTATTAAGAAAAGAGCCATGTTATCAACCTGAAGCACAGGAAAGCTTTAAACCAATTATTTATTCATTCGTTTTGGGGGATTTGGTATGCTAATAAGACCAACATTGCCCATTCCGAATTGCACTTGAAAAGACAGGCTAAGCCACCTCCAAGCTGCTGCTTTTTTATTTTCTTCTGTTGAGAAAATCTTTTCTGTATTGAGAACCCCAGCACCAATGAACCATTAATGTATTTTCACATCAAAATGGCGAGTCACTTGGAGGGAATCTGCTGGCAATTGGTTTCCACATGCGTATTGCCATTGTTGTTCTTGGTGTGAAGGTCACAGGTTTGATAGGTAATGTCAGAATATCCTAGAGGAGTAACTGCAGCACTCCTTTCAGAGGGTACACACAGCACCTACTCGTTTACGTGTGCTGGAGAGAAATGAACACTTAGGGTACTATTCATGATATCAATCCAGCAGACTGGTTTGTACTGGATGATATTGAGCATCTTGCAATATCATCCAGCTGCAAATGCCTAGAAAAAGGAATGCATACATCATGGTCCTGACTCATGCCTTGCAAACGTGGTAAGGCTTTGAGGTTTCACTCACTTGCCACAGATCTCCAGTTTGAAAAATGCCCTTCAAAAGGAACCTTCTGAGTTCAAGGAGTAAGCCAGTGCTGAATCCATATGACCAAGACCCCGTGAAATCTGTGCATGTTAATCTTCTGGATCAGCCTACCATTGGGGACTATATCAGATGCCTTACTGAAATCAATACAGACAACACCTACTGACTGTCCCACATTGATCATTTTGTCACCTCCTCGAAATTCTCCCAAGTAAGAAAGCCATGGCAAATAAAGCCATGTTGACTGTCCCTAATTAGCTTATTCCCAAATGATGAATCCTCTCCAATAGCTTGGAGATCACATTGGGCAAGGCAGGCTGAACAAAGGTGTTCACTGAAAATGAATGCCCCGTGCTCTGTGCTCAGTTTGCCACTAAATTAGGTTTGAATAATTCTTAAAAGGTATATAAAAAGCAATTGTTTCCAATGTTCTGAGATTCTAGGGATAAGGAGGAGGGTGCTGTAGTTTAAAAATGAGGATGTGGCATTTCAGGGATTAGGATGTATTCTGTATACAGAGATGCCAAAAATTTGAAACACTACTATAAATGTCATTGTCAAAATCTGAAGGTTTAGTCAGAAGGAATCTCGTTTCATTACACCTTTTATAATGACATCATAATACAAAGTTTTGGATTTAGTCTGACGATCAAGTCTCAAATCTTTATGACACTAACCAAGTATGTGGGAAACTGTGCACAGAACACTGGACAATTCAATCCTATAGAAGCTAAGGATGGTCATCTTAAGTCAGCAAGAAGGTAAGATTGATGGTTTATTTTAAACATGGTGAAAAATGTGTAGAAATTGAGTTAGTCCCCAAATAAGTAATGACTGCATTGAATAGTTTAACAGACTTGAGGGGGTAAATAACATTATCTTGTTCCTGTTTTCCAAAATTGAGATAATGAATTGATTTATAAATGATGTAGATGTGATCATTAATCACAAGGACTATTACAATAATTAACTGCAAGTTGGGTAATGCACTTGGCAGCAATACAAAACTCAACCTGAAAACTGGATGGAGCTCTAAATGGTATAATGGGTCTCTTTCCATTTCTCTAATTGGTTCCATTCATTTTATGCCCATTAACTGGACTTAACTAATTGCAAAATGTAACCTAATATATTTCATTTCAGGTGATTAATATTATGAATTATATAACAGGCCTTGAATATAATATAGAGTATGCAAGGAATGAACTGGATCATTCAAACGGGATTTCCCAAATCATGCAGATTTTTCAATGTTACCATCTTTTTTGCAAATTCATAATGTTTTTGAATCTTCAGTACAAACTATGAGTTTGAACTCCTACTGCAAGGTGCAGTTCGCCTTGGTTCTTGCTGTACAGGTCTTACTTTTTTGAATTTAATTGTCCTGAATGGTTCTGAGCTGCCTATGCCAAGATACACTGCCCAGGTTAAACCTGAAAAATAAATGCTATCAATCAAATAATTTGGCTTGACTTTACATCTAAAACCCAAGGTTTCTGCTCTTAGTTGCAGACTTATCAACATTACTAGTTGAAAAATCCAGATTTCCAAGGGGAAGGGGAAGCAGATGTCCCAAAATTCCATTCAGCTGATAGCTAGTGGTAGGACTAATGTACTCTGCAATTGGACTCTTTATGGAATTTAGCAGACAATACGCCCTTTTGCAGATTTTCCAATACTGAGGCTAAGAAATTTGCCCAATAGTCCAAGTACATCAACTTCATTGATTTAATCAGAAAATATTGTCTGGAACTAATTTTGTTTCTGTTCTACTTAACAGAATTTATTTAAATGTATTTCAGGGTATTTAACTGCTTCTTTGTTTTTTTTAAATTAAGTAACTAAAAATATTTAATAATATGTTTTCGTCTTTAATAGCGTTCAAGGGTTTTTTTGACGTTTGGAGAGATGTAAGCTTGGAAGCAGAAATTACCAGCTTCTCAAAGCAATTCGTAGGCCAAGCTTGTCAGTTTTCCTTGGAAAGACCTTATACCAAGCGCACCTTTTAGCCGGGACCCAAGTACCTGACATGACTCCCCATTCAGAACGTAAGAGAATCAGAACATAAGAAATAAGCCAACTGGCCCCTCAAATTTGACCCAGCATTCAGCATGATCAATGCTGATAGCTCAATTCCTCTTCTATTGCCAGTTCCTCACAGCTTTCAATTCCCCAGATTTCAATAATGAATCTCTGCGATTCTCCACCCCATAGGGTGGTGGAGTTTAAATACTGAATAATCTAAACTCCACCACCCTATGGGATGGCGAATTGCAGAGATTCACCATTTTTTTGTGAAAATAAATGTCCTCATACCTCCATTTTAAATGACTAGTTCCTTAGCCATGCAACTATGTCTTCTTGTTCTAGATTCTCCCACAAGTGAAAACATCTCACATCTCCTTTGTCATGCCCCTGCAGGAAGGTTACCCTGCATACTGCTAAACTAAAATAATTCAGAATTAACCTATTTTGTCTCTCTTACTAACAGAAATCTTTCACCCAGTCTGGTAAATCTCTTTTGGACTGCCTCCAATATTACTAGGTCCTGTTTAGGTGAGGGGACCCAAACTGTGTACAATACTTTAGGTATGAACTCACCAAAATCTTGTACAACTATAACAAAACCTCTCCATAACATAACCAATCCCTTTGCAATAAAGGCCAACATGTCATTTGTCCTTTTAACTACTTGTCCTTTTAACGACTAGAACAACCAATTCAATTTGTACTTCACTCATTTGCAGTCACTATCCATTTCAATGATAATCTGCTTTTTTTTCTTCTTACCAAAGTATATGACCTACATTCTGGTTGGGATGCTTCTTGAGATTCTTCAGCCCTTCTTCAGCATCTGAAGAAGGCTCCTGTCCTATATGTCACAGAGATGCTGCCTTACTTGCTGAGTTACTCAAGCACTTTGTATTTAACAGCAAGGATTTGTCTTAGCTAAAGGGCCAAGGTTTACAAGGAGAACAAACTAATACTCCACTAGAACATCCATTGGAATACTTCACAAATAATGGACTAAATCTTGCTGGCACATTCTGGACTTTATACAATGAATCACCATGATTTGTTTATGTGAAGTTCAGGGCTTGAATGCACAGAACAGTAAGCCTGTGCTGATGATAATGCCAAGTTAAAACTGATCTCATTTACCTACACATGATCCATATCCCCTGCACTTCATATGCCTATCTAAAAGTCTCTTAAACACCATTATCGTAGCTATAAGTTATAAGCTATGAGCATTGAGAAGGACAGGCTGTCCCATCTTGTCTATGCCAACCAAGATGGCATTCTGGATTAGTCCTATTTGCTCACATTTGACCCATATTCCTCTAAACCCTTACAGGCCATATTTCTTTTGAAAGTCGTAATTGTATCTGCTTCTATAATTTCCTCTGACAACTCATTCCAGATGTAGACAACCCTCTGAGTGAAAATGTCACACCTGAGGTCCCTCTTAAATTTCTCTCTTTTCACCTTAAGCCAATGCCCTCCAGTTTTAGAATTACCCCTCATGAAGTAGTACACCTCAGTAAGGTCACCCCCCAGGCTCCCACACTCCTATGAAAAATGTCCCAGCCTATTCAGCCTCTCCCTGTAACTTAATCCTGCAAGCTCAAGTTAAACCCTAGTGAATCTATTCTGTATCCTTTCTGTAGTTGGGCAAAGAGAATACAAATTGTAATTGTAATTGTAATTAATGTATTAGCCAAGTATGTAAAAGCATACAAGGAACTACATAAAAATTAACATAAACATCCACCACAGCACTCTGTGATGGAAGGCAATAATGTATTATCTTCTTCCCTCCTTTTCCCCCGCGGCCGGGGCAGTCGAACCATCCGCAATCGGGGCGATCGAAGCTCCCGCGATCGGGGTGGTTGAAGCTCCTGCAGTTGGAGCTCCTGAAGTCGATCCCTAACGAAGGAACACAAGCTCCCCGATGTTAAGTCCGCAGGCTCCTGCGTTTGGAGCTCCCGAAGTTGAACCCCAGCAAAGGGACTGCAAGCTCCACGATACGATACGGAAAGAGTCGCATCTCCATCGAGGAAAGAGATTTTTTAAAGTTTCCCCCACCCCCCCCCCCACATAATACAAAACTAAAGGTATACTAAAACATACATTTAACCATAGACTAAAAACAACAAAAGAAGAAAAGGACGAGACCAGGTTTGGTCTCACCAATGACTGCTGCTTCATGATGTCCCAATGTTTGCACTAAATACCTTCCCAAATGAATACAAACATGCCAAATACTTTCTTTACCACGCTATCTTCCAGGCTTGCCATTTTCAGGGAACCATGCATCAGTACACACAGATCTCTTTGTTCTGTAAGCTCTCTAAAACTTATTCAATTGCGCTCTCAGCCTCCTGGATGATCCTGAAGTCTTCAAGCTGCAACTCCAGTTCCCTCTTGTGGTCAATCAGGAGCTGCAGCTTTGCTCAATATCCAAATGGTTCACAGCTTCAATGGTTCTTTATTGTGGCGTATGCACAGCACAGCAAAATTCGTTTGCACAACCCACAACTGCACAGTCACCATATTTTGACACTGTCTACAAGGAAAAAGTCCAAAGTCCCAATTCGTATCCACATGCTAGAATTACTGGAGCACCCTCGACCAGGTAAGCCTAGGTCAGCCCCAGGCTGCTGCAGGCCCTCGATCTGTCATCCCTCTCCTCGCCCGGGGAGGCCCTCGATCTGTATCCCGGGCGGCACCTCCTGCAGCCAGCATTGAAGGTGCCAGAAGCAATACCCCGGTCCCTCTCCTACCAGCCCACTTCTCACGTCCATTGCGTCCTATGGCTCCCTCCTTGACTCCCGGTCTTTCAAGGGATTTCCGAGCTTCCCCCTGTAGGCAATGGTCCGCCGGGCCCTTTTCGCAGCGGTGACCCAGGCCTGCCTCTGCACGTGCCCGCGGCACATTATTGTTCTCAGGGACACTGGAAGACCATAGAACAGTACATCACATAAACAGTCCCTTCAGCCCACAGTGTACATGCTGAAAAAGATGCCAGGTTAAACAAATCTCTCCTGCCCGCATGAGATTGGATTAGATTTTATTACTTGTCATTCGAACCTCAGAGAGGCTCATACGAAATTCCGTTTCTACAGCCATACAACCACAGAAACTCAGTTTCTACAGCCATACAAACCATAGATGCCTATCCCTCAATTCCCTGCAATTCCGTGTGCCTATTTAAAAGCTTCTGAAATGTTAAAATCACATTTACCACCACCATCAACCCCTGGCAGTTTCCAGGTACCCACCACTCTCTGTGTAAAAAGCCTGCCTCTTACATCTCTTTTAAACTTTGCCCCTCTCATAGTCTTTGACATTTCCACCTTGTGCATAGAAATATAGGTGCAGGAGTAGGCCATTCGGCCCTTTGAGCCAGCACCGCCATTCAATATGATCATGGCTTATCATCTCAAATCAGTAACCCGTTCCGGCTTTTTCCCCATATCCCTTGATTCCTTTAGCCCAAAGAGCTAAAACGTTCTAACTGGCTACCCTATCTATGCCTCACATAATTTGATATACTTCTAATAGGTCTCCCCTCAACTTCTGACACTCCAGGCAAAACACTCCAAGTTTGTCCAATTTCTTGTTGCTAATACCCATTATAGTGGCAGATTATTATATCGTTCAAGAGATCGCTCCCTCTAAGTCACTTAGGAGACAGCATGGGGTTAGGAGGATGTCGTTTTACGCATGTGAGCTCTCCATGAGACTTTCAGAGCTTTTCGAAAGATACATTTTCATAACACAGTCTTTTGATTATTAGTTTCTTTATTGTTGAAGAAAAACAGTAAGATATTCATCCAACCTTCTTCTTAGACTCGAACACTTTAATATTTGTCAAACTCCAGCATATTGCTTTTAAACGTTAGAAAACTCCTCATGTCTCAGCAGAGCTCTACATGGTCAAAGGATATTCCTTCCTACCATGTTGGCTCCAAAACTAAACTAAACAGCTTACAGCTTCTGCGCAAAAGATCCCAGCAGCAAACACGCCACCGACTACGTAATAAATACCACCCACATAATTACAGGCTGGCAACATTTAAAGGCAAATGCCATAATTAATGACACACAAAATTAAGCCAAATGGCCACTACACCCTTATTCCAGCCAGACTCTGGTAAACGTATTCTGAACCCTGTCTAAAGCCTCAATATCCTTCTTTTAATAGGACAACCGGAACTGCAGATAATACCCCAAATGCATCATAGAGTCAAACAGCATGGAAATAGGCCCTTCAGCCCAACTTATCCATGCCGACCAAGATGTCTCAATTTTTGCTAATCCTCCTGCCTGCGTTTAAGTTTAGTTTAGCTTATTATTGTCACATTTACTGAGGTACATTGAAAAGCTTTTTGCTACATGCTATTCAGTCAAATAAAAGACTATACATGATTACAATCCAGCCATCCACAGTGAACAGATAAAGATAAAGGGTACAACATTTAGTGCAAGATACCATCCAATAAAGTCTGATTGAAGATGGTTTAAAGGTCTCCAATGAGGTAAATGGGAGGTTAGAACTGAACTCCTTTGACGAACTGTACACTGCAAGGTCCAGGGAGCGAGTGGGTAAGATCATCTCTGACCTCTCTCACCCTGACCACAAACTCTTTGAATCACTTCCCTCTGGAAGGCGACTCAAAGCTGCCACAGTCAGACATAAAAACAGCTTTTTTTCCACGAGTCGTAGCTCCACTCAATAACCAAAAATCTGTAGCCTCCTTTTGCTCTGGTATTTTATTTAATTCACATGTTTAATCAATAATGTTTTATTATTAATGTTTAATGTTTTATGTCTCATTCTTAACAGTCACTGTATGTCATGTTGTCACTTTTGGGCGGAGCACCAAGGCAAATTCCTTGTATGTGAATACTTGGCCAATAAACTTATTAATTAATTAATTAATTCATTCATTCATTCACTCTAGCTGATGAGAGGACTTTGCAGTTACCTAATAACAACTGGGGGGGGAAAGCTGTCCCTTAATCTGGGGGTGCGGGTTTTCAAACTTCTGTACCTCTTGCCTGATGGGAGAGAAGGCAAGAGGAAGTGACTGGAGTGAGACTGGTCCTTAATTATGCTGGTGGCCTTGCTGAGGCAGTGAGAAGTGTAGATGGAGACAATGAAAGGGAGGTTGGTTTGCCTGATGGTCTGGGCTACGTCCACAACTCTCTGCCATTTCTTGTGGTCCTGGATGGAGCTGTTCCCAAACCATGCTGTGATGAATCCCAATAAAATGCTTCCTATAGTGCATCAGTAGATGTTGGTGATGGTTGTTGGGGACATGCCGAACTTCCTAAACCTTTTAAGGAAGTAAAGTTGTTGGTGTACTATGTTGGTCATAGCTTCGATGTGGCAGGTCCAGAACAAATTGCTGGTGATATTGATTCCGAAGAACTTGAAGCTTTTGAACATCTCTCCTTTGGTACCATCAATGTGTACCAGGGTGTGCGTACTGTTTTGCTTCCTTTGGTCAATCACAATCTCCCTTTGTCTTGCTGACGTTGAGGGAGATGTTGTTGTCTTAGCACCAGGTTATGAGATTCTCAATCTCCTATCTGTACTCGTTATCATTTGATATTTGGCCCACCACGGTGGTGTCATCTGCAAACTTATAAATTGTGTTAGATTGGTATTTGGCTGCATAGTCTTGAGTGAATAAGGAATATGGTAGGCTCCTTGCGGGGCACCAGTGTTGAGGATAATCGTGGAGGATGATTTGTCACCTATCCTCTCTGGTTATTGTCTGTTGGTCAGGAAGTCAAGGAAGCACTCACTCCAAGTTCCATGAGTTTGGAGATGAGCTTGATGGGGATAATGGTGTAGAAAGCAATTCCTTCAGTGCAATTTTCATTAGGAATTTTTATCAATAACTCTTGTTCCCAGTCCCTTCTAATTGTCTCTGTCATTGGCGTTTCGATATTTAAAATTATATTATATAAGTAAGATATTAAATTGCTTGATTCTGCCTTTCTACTCATTCCTTCCTCCAATAAATCTGGGGTTAGAGTTTGATATCCTTGTATATATTTCTTCAAATAATCTTGAATTTGAAGCTATTTGAAATATTGATTATTTTTCAAATTATATTTTAGTTGTAATTGTTGGAATGATAAAAGTTTTCCCATATCATACATATCTCCCATTGTTTTAATTCCTAATCTTTCCCAATGGATAAACGTTTTATCAATAATGGATGGTTTGAATGAGGGATTATTAGTTATTGGAGAAAGAAGCGATAATTTTCTTAATTTTAAAGATAATTTTATTTGATTCCAAATTCGTATTATACTGTGAATAATTGGATTCTTCTTATATATTATATTGTTCAGTTTCATCGGGGAAAGAAGGATCGCTCCTATATTATAAGGGGAACAATCCCCTTTCTCCATTCTTATCCAATCTACCTGTTAGGCAGAACTGTCCAACCAGTAGATTATATTTTTAATATTCACTGCCCAATAGTAATAGTAATAGTAATAGGGAGTGTCAGTCCCCCTGATTCTTTAGATTTACACAAGTGTTTTTTCTTAATTCTATGTGATTTATAATCCCATGTGAAGTTTATAATATCAATCTAATTTTTTAAAGAATTTTTTAGGTAAGTATATTGGTATTGATTGAAATAGGTACAGTATTTGTGGTAAGAAGATCATTTTTATTGTGTTTATTCTGCCTATTAAGGACATCGGCAGTGTTTTCCAGAATTTAATCAACCCATTTAATTTAGTTATTAAAGGCATATAGTTTGCGTTGAGTAATGATTTATATTTCCTAGTAATTTGGATGCCCAAATACTTAAATTTTTCTGTTGCAATTCTAAAGGGGAATTTCAACAGATGTAACGGCTCTTGAGGTTTTATCGTCATAATTTCGCTTTTGTTCCAGTTAATTCTATATCCTGAAAAAGAACCAAATTCCTCTATTAAATTTAGTATATTAAACATAGAAACATAGAAATTAGGTGCAGGAATAGGCCATTCGGCCCTTCGAGCCCGCACCGCCATTCAATATGATCATGGCTGATCATCCAACTCAGCATACTATTTGGTATGCTAATTTGTGAATTTGTAATATATAATAATATGTCGTCTGCATATAATGAAATTTTATTATTTGAGTGTTTGGTATTATATCCATGAATATTCAGATGACTTCTTATACTTTCTGCTAAAGGCTCTATCACTAGTGCAAATAGCAAAGGTGATAGTGCACACCCCTGTCTATTGCCCCTTGATAATTGGAATTTCGGGGATAATACATTATTAGTCAGTATTCTAGCCGTTGGCTTATCATATAATAATTTTACCCATGAGATAAAGTTATCTCCCATGTTAAATTTTTGCAATACTTTGAATAAATATTGCCATTCTACTTGATCGAAAGCTTTTTCTGCATCCAATGAGATAATTGCTAGGTCTTCTTCAGTATTATGTGAGTACATTATATTAGACAGCCGTCTCAAATTGTTAAATGAGTATCTCTTTGGTATAAACCCAGTTTGATCCGGGTTTATTAGTTTGCTAATATATTTACTCAATCTTCTCGCTAGTGTCTTTGCTAATATTTTTTGATCTGTATTTAGGAGTGCAATAGCTCTATATGAGCCTGGGTCTTCTAGATCTTTATCCTTTTTTGGTATAAGTGTAATAGTTGACTCAGTTAGTGTTTCTGGTAATTTATTTTCTTTAAAAGCATATATATATATATAGATATATATATAGATATATAGATATAGATATATATATATAGATATATATATATAGATATATATATATATATATATATAGATAGATATAGATATATATAGATATATATATATAATTCTTGCAAGCGTGGAGAAATTATCTCGTGGAATCTTTTATAGAATTCATTACTAAAGCTGTCTGGTCCTGGCGTTTTGCCATTCTTCAACAAACTTATTGTTTCTTCTATTTCCTGATGTGTAATCTGAGCTCCTAATCCCTCTTGTTCCACCATATTTAATTTTGGAAGATTACAATTGTCTAAGAAATTTGTAATTTGAGTATTATTTGCAGAGGTTTTCGATGTATATAAATTTTGATAATATTGAGCAAATCTTTTATTTGTATCTATTTATACACTGAAGTCACAAGAGTTATCGATAAGCATGTCCTCTGGAGAGAAATAAAAGTCAAGGGAAAACATTTACCATGGATTAGTGCTGCTTTGGTCAACCTTTTTAATGAGCGGGATAAAGTCTGGAAGACTTTCAGGGAAACAAAGGACCCTACTGATTGGGAAAAATATAGGTCCTTAAGGAATCAGTGTACGACAAGAACACGTAATGCTAAATCGTCATTTTAAAAAACATCTTTCTAAAGACATGCATAATCCAAAAAAGTTCTGGAAAAGACTAAATAATGTTCTTAATAAATCAAATCAAAATATCAGCACTCAGATTTGGGTCAATAACGACATAATTCAGGACCCTGCTGTTATATCCAATGCTTTCAATCATCACTTCTCCACTGTATGTAGCTCTACTGTATTTGACTCATCTATTATATGTGACTTTCCAGCTACCTCTACACGTAGAAGCTCTTTTTCTTTTCAAAAAATAAAACCTGTTGACGTTCAACTTGCTATTAATGAATTAAAGGATGATTGTGGATCTGGACCAGATGGTATTGAGACTAAATTCATTAAGTTAGGAGCTAATATTCTAATGTACCCACTATGCGACCTGTTTAATTTGTCCTTCTCAACTTGTACCCTCCCTTTCGCATTGAAGTGTGCCAATGTTACTCCACTGCATAAGGGAGGTGATCCACACGATATCAACAATTACTGCCCCATCTCAATTATCAACTCGGTGGCTAAAATCCTCGAGAAACTAGTGTTCAACCAGCTATCACATTATGTCTCAACTTTCAACATTCTATCTCCATGCCAGTCTGGGTTCAGACCTAATCACTCCACAACTACAGCTCTGCTAAAACTCACCAGCGATGTGTTCTCTGCTTCCGAGGATGGTAAACGCACCGGTGCCATCTTTCTTGATTTAACCAAGGCCTTTGATGTTGTTGACCACTACCTACTGCTTGATAAACTTTACTCAATTGGTCTTTCTCAAAACAATCTACTGTGGTTTAACTCATACCTTCATAACAGACGCCAATGTGTTACCTTTAATGGAAGTCAATCCAATTCCTTAATTGTTGAGAAGGGGGTCCCACAAGGTTCGTCTTTGGGACCACTCCTTTTTTCTATTTTTATAAACTACCTCCCTAATATTTGTTCTGACTGTCAAACACAACTATATTCTGATGATGCAGTGCTATATACATCTAGTACTAACAAGTCTGAAATTGAAAGATCCCTTCAATCAGATCTTACTTCTGTCCAGAAATGGCTATTATTTAACAAATTAATTTTAAATAAAAATAAATCATGCAGTATGTTATTTGGTACCAGACAAGGCCTTGGTAATTCTGTAGATCTGACTATATAATTTAATGAAGGACCACCATTAGAACAAGTATTGAACTTCAAATATCCTGGTGTTTGGCTTGACCCAACGCTTTCATTTATGCAGCATATTGAGACGATTACTAAAAAAACTCAGCTGTAATCTAGCTATTCTTTACCACCATATAAATTGTTTCACCTTTCAGATGAGAAAAAGAATGGTCTCTCAACTACTACTACCAACACTGGATTATGCTGATATTGTCTATCAGAATACATTTGATACACATCTTCAACCCCTCAATGTAGTTTATAATAGTCTCTGCAGATTTATTTTAAGGTGTCCATATCTGAATCACCACTGTTCTATGTACGAAACTCTAAACTACTTATCCCCCCACGCTCGAAGATGCTACCACTGGTTCCAGTTCATCTTTAAATGCATCCATCTCAATTACCCTTCTTATTTAAAACAAGACCTATTACCATACACACCCTCATATTCACTAAGACATATTCAGCAACCCTTCTTTTTCATTCCAAGAACTAACAAAGAAATTGGGAGACGTGCATTTAAATTCAAAGCTCCTTCTGACTATAACACTCTGCCTAGTACCATAAGAACTATTAGCTCATTTCGTCTATTTAAAAATACACTTTTACCCTTACTTATAAAACCATGTACCTGTTTCTAGTATTAGAGTCTTCGAGCTCCTTTATCTAGCTTGCTCTGTGTGTGATCATTTGTCATAGCAATATGCATGGCCAGTACACTTATGTATTATTGTATTGCATAGTGTAACAAGGTCTTATATTGTATTATGTCACAATACTATGAAATAATATGGGGATGGAGGGGTTTTGGGATTGGTGTGTGGGTAGGTGGGCAATGAGAGCCTCTATGTATGTTATGTCTTGTGCTGTATGTTCTATGTTGGACCCCCTCGAAAACAAGATGACTGTCCATCTCAAGGGGTTATCCATGAATAAATTTAAATTTAAATATCTTTAGTAATTCCCCTTTGTCTGATTTAATTTTAGTAATTGTGTTTTCTGTTTCCCGTTTTTTTCAGTTGGCGTGCTAAGAGTTTATGTGATTTATCACCAAATTCAAAATTTTCTTGTTTTGTAATTTGAAATAATCTTATTATGCTGGCCGATAAAATTGTATTTAATTTATATTTTAGTATTGTTATCTTATTGTGTTTATCTATAGTTGGCTCTTTAGCATTTTCTAAATCTAATTGTCTAATTTCTTGTTCTAGCTGTAATTGTTTAGTATTATTCTTTTTATTTTGGAAAGCTTGATATGAGATTATAGTTCCCCTTAAAAGTTTCCCATAATAAGGAGGGTGAAATATCTGGTGTTTCATTTGTCTCAAAGAAGAATTTCATCTGCTCTTTTAAATATATACAACCTTGTGAGTTGTTTAATATTTGGGGGTTAGACCTCCAGAACAATATTTTGTCAGGCATTCCTTTGAATTTTAAAGAGAAAGTTAATGGGGAATGATCAGAAATAATACTATTGTGATATTCAGCATTATATGTGTATGGAATTAATTTTGTGTCCACTAAGAAATAATCAATACGTGAGTATGTTTTATGTACCGTTGAATAAAATGAATATTCTCTACCTACTGGGTTAGCGATCCTCCATACATCTGTCATATTGGTATTTTTCATGTATGTATTTAGGAGTATGTATTCACTTGTTTTAGATTTTATGTTAATCCTTTTTTGTTTTATCCAAATATGGATCTAAAATACAATTCAAATCTCCCCCTATTACCACATTTTGATAGTTAAGTTCTGAAATTGTATCCAGAATTTTACTAAAAAATTGAGGGTTGTCAAAATTAGGAGCATAAATATTTATCAAAGTAAGTGGAGTAGAATAAATTTCTCCCGTGACTATGACGTACCTCCCCTCTTTATCTGCTATGGTATTCTTTAATTTAAATGGTATACCTTTACGAATGATAATGGCCGTGCCTCTAGATTTAGAAGTAAATGAAGAGTAGTATGTTTGCCCTATCCAATTTGCCTTCAATCTTATCTGTGTTTGATATTTCAGGTGCGTCTCTTGTAAGAAAATTACGTCACTATTTAAAGCTTTTAATTGGGCAAAGATCTTACCCCTTTTAATTGGTTCATTAGCGCCCCTTATATTCCAACTGCAGAACGTGATTCCTCCAGTTTTCTTTTGTTTATCGTCTTGCATTATGGATCATGTTAATACCTTTACTTCATATGGTGCAACCAAGAACCTCATTACTCTCGGTGAGGGATGATCATCCCCAACTATTAGATTTTGTTGGCATCTCTCCTTCAGGATAGACCATGAAAAAGATCAGAAAATGTAGAGTCGTGAAAAGATAATTAACAAACAAAAAGTGAAATTATAATATCCAAAAATAAAGATATTATAACTAAAAACAAACCACCAATAGGTGGTAGAAAAATTCTTATCGACTTCCGTAGATATTTTTATGTTTTGCTCTGCCCCCTTGACCAATTATTATTAATTGGAAGAGAGAGCAATACAAAGTTAAAAAATATATATATAAAATAAAACGCACTCCGATAGATAGATTAGAAATGCATCTTTAAAGAGGAAAAACAAAATAAAAGAGAGTTTCCAATGTTAAGTATATACTTAGATATCACAGTGATTATGTTAATTATATATCCATATCTATCGATGTGCCAAGATCTATTACAATTAAGTCTCAAACATTTGTATCAGACAACAACGGGCCCCAAGGGGTTAACCTTGGAACCTGCTGTTGTCCGACACAAAAGCCCTGATAACTTCCAAGTACCCTTGGATAACTTCCAAGTATCTGAGTCTCCTCCCCTCCACTTTGCTCACAATTTAAACTAAATCTACTATATCCATAAAATTTATTAGTATGTTAATACTTATCAATCATATACAACTCGTTATTCTGTAACTATTTTAAACGGGAATTGTTGTAATATATTTGATTTTATTCCAGTTATAGGCATAATTCCACTTTTATTCCAATTAATTCTATATCCTGAAAATGTACCAAACTTAATTATAACGTTAAGTAGATTAGGAATACTAATCTCCGGTTTTGTGATGTATATTAAGACATCGTCTGCATATAAAGATATTTTATTTGTTGTGGTATTGGTATTGCATACATATATTTCTGGGTCTGATCTAATCATTTCAGCTAATGGTTCAATTGCAAGAGCAAATAATAAGGGTGATAACAGGCATCCTTGTCTACAACCCCTAAAGAGATTAAATTTGGCTGATATCATATGATTTGTTAGTATTCTTGCTGTTGGGTTAGAGTACAAAATTTTAACCCATTTACAAAATCTATCCCCCAGTTGAAATTTCTGCATTATCTTAAATAAGTAAGGCCATTCAACCTGGTCGAATGCTTTTTCCGCATCTAGTGAAATGACAGCTAATTCAATATCATTAATTCTTTTTGAATATATGATAATGAATAATCATCTCAAGTTATGTGGAATAACGTTTGGGAATAAAGACTGTTTGATCATGATGTATTAGTTTATTAATCACTAAACTTAACCTTTGAGATAAAATTTTAGTTAATATTTTTTGATCAGTATTTAGAAGAGCAATTGCTCTATATGATCCAGGATCTTCCAGATCCTTATCTACTTTAGGGATGAGTGTGATTGTAGACTCATTTAGAGTTTCTGGTAACTTTCCTTGTTCGTATGCATATTTATATATTGCTTGTAAACGTGGGGAAATCAAGTCGTGAAACTTTTTATAAAATTCAGCACTTAGGCCATCAGGGCCAGCAGCTTTTCCATCTTTCAACGATCTGATTGATTCATCAATTTTTTTAACTGATATTTCAGCATCTAACAAGTCTCTGCCTTCCTGATCTAAACCTTTAATATGACATTTGTGTAGGAATGTTTCCATTCCATCCGGTTGTCCCGTCAGCTTAGTTGAGTAGAGTTTTTGATAAAATGCAGCTGCCAACATTTGCCTCCAGCCGGGGCTATCAAAGAGCAAAAGATGTGCTTAAAGAACATTTTGGTAATGAACATAACATTTCCACTGCATGTACGGACAAGACATTTGCCTGGTCAGTGATCAGATGTGAAAGCATTGCAAGCGTTCTCATTGTTCCTTGGAGGTTGCATTGCAATGGAACATCTCACCTATATGGAGGAAATGAATGTTGCTTCCAATATGAAGACCATCCTTCTAAAACTGCCTTACAAGCTCAGAGACACGTGGAGGAATAGGGCATGTCAGCTACAGGACCAGCATGGACATCAAGATTTTCTGACCTGGCAGACTTCATAGAGAGACGAGTGAATATACTGTCAGATCCACTTTTTGGAAACATCCAGGATGCTAGGCCAATTGCAACTGTTAAAAGCTGCACTTTTGCTAAAGCAAGAGAAAGGTCAAGAGCAAGAGGAAGCAGTTTTGCAACAACTGTAATACCTGTAGAAACACAAGTGTAAGAAAATCTGACAACAAATGGAATGAAAAGAAATATCTACCACCAATTCTCAAGGTTCTTCTTTGTTCTGTCATAAAAGTGGTCACACATAGGGACGGTGTCTACAGATCAGGAAGAAGGGGCACAGAGAAAGGATAGACTTCTTAAAGTAGGTATGTTACAAAACTTGAGCAGCGCTGCAGTTCTGCCGCTCCCCGTGTGCGCGACTTTGGCGCCTTTCAGAGGGGGGGCGGGCTTAAAGTGCCATTTTTCCACAGGCAGGAAAAATCGATGAATGTCGGGCGATTTCGTTGCGGAAGAAAAATCGCTCCGACATTTCATGAATTAAGGTATTTTTAAATTACTCTAAATTATTTATTAACTAGAGTAATTTAAAAATCACCTTCAAAAGCCGTGAGCACCGACAACCGGAAGGATTCTGCGTAGGGGAGAAAAAAAGGTAAATAGTTTATTTTTATATTAAAAGTTGGTTTTTCGGGAGGCTTTAATAACATTTTCATGTTGCAAAATGGGGTCCAAAAAAATGTATGAACAAACAGTATTTTTCCTTCCGACTTCACCGCTAACCGCAACATTCCAATCCACCGCATTCCACTAAAACCCACTCGCTAGTTGATTTAAATGGCCATTAATTTACAGGAATCAAACACTAAATTCCTTCCATTTAGCCCAGAAATTCATGAAAATGAGATTTTAAAATTATGTTATATTGTGGATTATTGTGTGAATGTTATTTGGACACTTAGGCAATTTTTAAAAAGTTTATCTTTTCTTAAGAAATGGATAGATGTTTAGATCTACTCATTGAATTTTGTAATTAGCTACATTTAGATAACTAACTAATTATATGCTTTAATTTCAGGTCATCCAAGTAAGATTGTTTCATATTTGTTTCAGAATGCTTCAATCCATAATAACTGAAAATGTCATTGAGTTCTGTTAATTTTTAAGAAAGTTATGGGCTTTTAACTGTTCCAGATCACAGCTTTTGAGTTAAGTCAATTGAAAGGCAATGGGGAACAAGATGCTAATTTCCGAGTATGAAAATAGCCATAACTTTCTTAATACTGAACATATGAAAGTGAATTAGGTGTCAAATTAAACTTCTTTTTATGCTTTATCTGATGGGATAAATTGCAGACTTGATTTTTTAAATCTCAAAATTTTGTAACATTGCTACTTAAAGGAGAAGGGAGTCTGTTTTGGATGTTTGACTTGTGATGTGTGCAACCAAAATTATCCTGAAATACCTCACATTGAACAAAAGGACAAAGAGAAGAAACCAGAGTATACAGAACAGAATGAAAAACCAATCGAGAGTAATGCCGTTCTCTCACCGCATATGTGTGGGCATATTGAGGCCTGTGATGAAACCTGCATCTTCTCCATTGTACCAGTACAGGTAAAGAGCCACAAGGGGGACACAGTGCTGCAAACATACGCATTTTTGGATCGTGGAAGTTCATCTACCTTTTGCACAGAAAGCTTAATGAGAAGGCTGGACATTACAGGACAAAAGACCAATATTCTCGCGTACCATGAACCAAGTGAAGCCTGTGATCAGTCATCATATCTCAGGTTTGGAAATGTCTAGTCTGGACAAAGATGATTTTATTCAACTATCTGATGTATTCACACATTAGACCATGCTTGTTTCCCAGCTAAACATTCCCAGACAGGAAGACCTGATACAATGACCTTACTTGAAGGATATCAAGATTTCTCAAATAGACTCTGGCATTGACCTACTCATCGGGACAAAGGCTTCAGTATTGGAACATTGGGAGCTGGTCAACAGCCAAGGGGATGGACCAGATGCTGTGAGGACGCTACTGGGGTGGGTCATCTATGGTCCCCTGAGAGGAAACAATGACAGCAGGGATAAAAATGGCTGCCCTGCTGCTGCTGCTGCTGCTGTCAATCGAATAATCATTGTAAACCAGGAGCTATTGGTCAAACAATATGATCACGACTTCAGTGAAAGAACCAGCAAGGAAACAGAGAAAATGTCCAAAGATGTAAAATTTTTGGATATTATGAATCGCTCAGCAAAGATGACACTATTATCTAGACTTACCTTTCAAATAAGAAAACGCATGTTTGGCAAGAATGAAAAATGTCATGATGAATATACATCTTTCCTCACAGAAATGATTGACAACGTTTATGCTGAAATGATACCAGTGGACCAGCTGAATCGAAGTGATGGAGTGGTCTGGTATATCTCTCACCATAGGGTGTATCACTCAAGGAAAGGAACCGTAAGAGTGGTCTTTGACTGCGGTACAGTCTTCAAAGGAACATCACTTAACTGCCAACTGCTGCAGGGTCCACACAGACCTTACCAACTCACTCATTTGGAGTTCTCATCAGATTCAGTCAAGAACCAGTTACTTTGATGGCTGATATCCAAGCAATGTTTCATCAGGTCTAGGAATCAAAGCATATTGACTATCTGCGATTCCTGTGGTGGCCCGAGGGTGATGTGCAGCAAGATCTTGTTGAAGACCGGATCAATGTACATCTTTTTGGAGTTGTGCAAACTGCATTAAGGAAGACTGCTGAAGACAACAAAGCTCACTTTCCGGCAGAGGTGACAAACACAGTAAAGAACAACTTCTACGTGGATGATTGTTTAAGATCCATGCCTTCTGAACAGGAAGCAGTCCAAATGGTAAGAGACCTGACTGCCCTCTGCCAAATGGGAGGGTTCATGCTGTCAAAGTGGATCAGCAACAGCTGTGCTGTATTGGCATTCATTCCACGAGAAAACAGAAGGTAGGAGTTGGACTTGGACAAAGACAATCTGCCAATGGAAAGAGCACTGGGATTGCACTGGAGCATTGACACAGATGTGATCAAGTTCAGAATTGCTGCACAGGAACGACCATACACAAGACGGGGCATCTTGTCCATGATCGGCTCTATATACGACCCTTTAGGATTTCTAGCATCATTTTTTCTGCCAGCCAAGCTGATTATGCAGGAGCTCCGTAAGAAAAGACTTGGATAGGATGAAAACATACCCCAAACCTTCTCTCAGCGATGGACAGGATGGGTAGCAAATCTCAACAAGATGGCAGAGGTTAGAGTGGACCAGTGCATGAAGCTCACAAGCTTTGGTCAATTCAGATATGCACAGCTGCACCACTTTTCAGATACCAGCAAAAGTGGCTACGGTGCTGTTTCATATCTAAGACTGGAAAACGATAACAAAGAAGTGCATGTTGCATTCATAATGGGAAAATCCAGTGGCACCATTAAAACAAATGACGATTCCCAGAATGGAGCTTATAGTGCAGTCCTAGCTGTCAGACTCAATACTGCAATGTTGCGAAAAGAATGACAGCTTCAACTGGTCAAATCCATCTTCTGGACCAATAGCACAACAGTGCTTCAGTACATCAACAACGAAACCAAGCGCTTCCAAACATTTATAGCAAACAGGGTCTCTTTTGTAAGGAATGCAACAATGGAGATATGTTAGCACAAAGGAAAATCCTGCAGATGAAGCCTCTAGAGGACTAACAGCAGACCGCTTATTAAGCTGCAAGAGATGGATCAAGGGCCCAGAGTTTCTCTGTAAGCCAGACAGAGAATGGCCAAAACTTCACTTGGAATCTGCAATCTCTGCTAATGATCCAGAAATCAAACAAGACATCACAATGGACGTCATTGTCAAAAATCCATTGAACCCCACAAACTCTCTGATCACCTATTTCTCATCATGGAGAAATCTGAAGACTGCTGCAGCTTGGCTTCTTAATGCAAGGACAACACTCTTGCAGCTGACTCGAAGGAGAAAGGAGATTCAGACTGCTGTGACTAGTTTTGAAAAGGATCCTGGCCAATTAAAGGAAGAAGTTGAAAAGAAGATGCTTGTCTTTAAAGCAACACTCCGCGGACAGTGTTTATGTCCTGAAGATCTTGTCCAAGCAGAAAGCGCAGTCATCTCTTTCAGTCAAAGACAAAGATTCAAAGAAGAACTATCTGTACTAGATGCTGGTAAAAATAGTGTCAAAAGAAGCAGTTATTAGTACAAGCTAGATCTGGTGCTGGTTGATGGACTTCTGAGAGTAGGTGGTTGCCTGAATAGACTAGCGATGCCTGAAGAGGCCAAACATCCTATTATTCTCTCGAAGGACCTTCAAATAGCAACATTACTGTTACAACATATCCATGAACAACTCGGACATGGAGGAAGAAATCATATGCTGTTTCGCCTCCGTAAAAAATACTGGATTATCAAAGCTAACTTCCTGCAAGAAAGGGCATAACAGACTGTGTCGTGTGTAAACAACAGAGGGGAAGAGTTGGAGAACAAAAAAATGGCAGACTTGCCCCTGGAGAGGATTCTACCTGACAAGCCTCCATTTACAGATGTAGGAGTAGACTTCTTTGGTCCTTTCGAGATCAAGAGAAGACAAAGTCTTAAAAGGAATGGTGTAATCTTCTCCTGCATGGCAAGCAGGGCAGTACATCTTGAAGTTGCATCTATACTTGACGCAGACTCCTGCATCCATGCATTACGAATATTCATCTGTCGACGAGGAAAAGTTTCATCTTTAAGATCAGACAATGGCACAAAATTAATCGGAGCGGATCGAGAATTGAGAGAAGCACTCAAAGGCTTGAATCAGTACAAGATCCAGAGTGCTATGCTTCAGCGAGGGATATGGTGGTACTTTAATCCTCCAGCAGAATCCCATCACGGCGGTGTTTGGGGACGATTGATCCGCATGGTTCGAAATGTGCCGCGCTCTGTTTGTTAACCAACAAGTTCTGGACGATGAAGGATTGCAAACTTTAATTTGTGAAGTTGAAACAATTTTAAATGATCGACCCATTACCAAGAGTTCTGATGATCCAATGGACCTGGAAGCACTCACACCAAACCATCTTCTTCTGTTGAAAACCAAGCCAATACTACCACCTGGACTCTTTGTAAAGGAAGACTTGTACATTAACTGCAGATGGGGACAGGTGCAATATATGGCAGATCTCTTTAGGAAATGGTGAACACAAGAATACTTGCCTCTAATCCAAGAACGAAAATGGTGGTCAAGGGTAAGGAGAAGCTTTGCTCCAGGTGACATTGTTGTGGTGGCTGATTCCACTGCACCACGAGGCTCCTGGCTAATGGGCAGAATATTAGAGTCCATACCAGATGCACAAGGTCTTGTGCACATAGTTCAACTTCAGACTAAGAGCAACCTCTTGGAAAGACAGATAACAAAGCTATAGCTGCTCCAAGAAGCTGAGATCTAGGTACAGCAAACACTGGTGACCCTAAAAATAAAATAGAAGAGAAGAAGATTGAAGAATCACTAAAGAAGATTAGATGCGAACACGTAGTACATATCTTTTTTTTGAAAATGTGTAAGGAAAAAAGGGGGGTGATGTAATGTATATAGTTCCTTTTATTATTTATTGGTAATTGTTTTTGCTATATATAGCAATGTTACAAAATTTTGAGATTTAAAAAATCAAGTCTACAATTTATCCCATCAGATAAAGCATAAAACGAAGTTTAATTTGACACCTAATTCACTTTCATATCTTCAGTATTAAGAAAGTTATGGCCATTTTCATACTCGGAAATTAGCATCTTGTTCCTCATTGCCTTTCAATTGACTTAACTCAAAAGCTGTGATCTGGAACAGTTAAAAGCCCATAACTTTCTTAAAAATTAAGAGAACTCAAATGAAATTTTTAGTTATTATAGATTGAAGCATTCTGAAACAAATATGAAACAATCTTACTTGGATGACCAGAAATTAAAGCATATAATTAGTTAGTTATCTAATTGTAGCTAATTACAAAATTCAATGAGTAGATCTAAACATCTATCCATTTCTTAAGAAAAGATAAACTTTGCTTAAATTGCCTAAGTGTCCAAATAACATTCACACAACAATCCAAAATTCAACATGATTTTTAAATCTCATTTTCATGAATTTCTGGGCCAAATGGAAAGAATTTAGTGTTTGATTCCTGTAAATTAATGGCCATCTAAATCAACTAGCGAGTGGGTTTTAGTGGAATGCGGTGGATTGGAACGTTGCGGTTAGCGGTGAAGTCGGGAGGAAAAATACTGTTTGTTCATACATTTTTTTGGAACCCATTTCACAACATGAAAATGTTATTAAAGCCTCCCGAAAAACCAACTTTTAATATAAAAAATAATTATTTACCGTTTTTTCTCCCCTACGCAAAATCCTTCCGGTTGTCGGCGCTCACGGCTTTTGAAGGTGATTTTTAAATTACTCTAGTTAATAAAAGTGGGGGGGGGAGGGGGGAGAGGGGAGGGAGGGTGGGGGTGGGGGGGGAGAGGGGCAGGGAATGGGAGGGGGAGAGGGGGGAGGGGGAGGGGGGTGGGGGTGGGGGGGGAGGGGGGCAGGGAATGGGAGGGGGAGAGGGGGGAGGGGAGGGGGGGAGGGAGGGGGGGGAGGAGGGGGGGGGGAGGAGGGGGGGGGGGGGAGGGGGGGGGGAGGGGGGGGGGAGGGGGGAGGGGGGAGGGAGGGGGGAGGGAGGGGGGAGGGAGGGGGGGAGGGAGGGGGGAGGGAGGGGGGAGGGAGGGGGGAGGGAGGGGGGGAGGGAGGGGGAGGGGAGGGGGGGGGAGGGGAGGGGAGGGGGGGGAGGGGAGGGGAGGGGGGGGAGAGGGGGGAGGGGGGAGAGAGGGGGGGAGAGGGGGGGAGGGTTGTTACCGAACTGAACTCACTGTGGAATTAATGCATTAACGGAGCCACTCTGCTGCTGGAGGTGGAGGCAAAGATCGGCTGTTCCTCTGCTGTATTTCTGAGCACGGCAAAAAGCAGAGTGGAAGAGGCGATCTTTGGCTTGAGCCAGCGTGATCGAGGCGAGCCGGGCCGGGGGGGCGGGGGGGGGGGGGGGGGGGGGGGGAGGGGGAGTGGAGGAAGTGAAATCAGCAGCGCAATAAGCCGGGCCGGCAGCAGCGAAAATCGCAGCAAAAGAAAAATACTGGTGCCGTTTTTGGAAGAGAGCGGGCTGCGGCAGCTGCCGTTATGGTGGCTGGCCAGCAGGAGACCACAAAATGAGTGAGTGTGGGGGGGAGGGGGGGGGGTAAAGGATTTTATTTTAAAAAGTGTACATAAAAATGCTTAAATGTAATGAGGAGTGGATGGGTGAATGTCAAAGTGTAATGTCTAGCAAAATGGAAAATGTCTCCGAGATTGAGTGTGTGGTTTTAGTGAACCATGAAATCAAAGGCCAAATCTGACATACACACCACCCCCCCCCCCACACACACACACACAGAGTTTTAAATATAGACTAGACCAAGTGCAGACCCGTTGGGTCGGGTCCCCGAACGTGCTTCAGTCGCGAAAATCGGCCGCGGGGAAAACAAATGACGGTGTTTTTGGAGGAGAGTGGGCTGCAGCAGCTGCCGTTATGGTGTCTGGCCATAATGTATGTATGTGTGTGTGTGTGTGTGTGTGTGTGTGTGTGTGTGTGTGTGTGTGTGTGTGTGTGTGTGTGTGTGTGTGTGTGTGTGTGTGTGTGTGTGTGGTGGGGGGGAGGGGGGGGGGTGAAGGATTTTATTGTAAAAAGTGTACATAAAAATACCTAAATGTAATGAGGAGTGAATGGGTGAATGTAAAAGTGTAATGTGATATTATTGTGCATTTATTAGAGATATTTCTGAATGAAATAGTATTTCGTATAATGACTTTAGTTTTTGTTTATATATATGTAATATTTTTGTTTTTCAAATTTTCCCTTTTTATTTTCTTTTTATTTACGATTGAAGTATGTGGGAAGAATTTTTTATTTTTTTTTATTTACTCTTTTTTCTTTTCTCTTTTATATATCTTTTTCTTTATTTCCAAAAAATAGAAGATATTAAGTATTGATATGTTATTTGTAGTAATATTGAATTAAGGTGTTAGTTTATAAAGTAAGCTTTACATTGTAAACGGTTTACTTCAAATAAAAAAATATTACAAAAATAAAAGTGTAATGTGTGGCAAAATGGAAAATATCTCGGGGTTTGAAAGTGTGGTTTTGGCGAACCATGAAGTCAAAGGGCGAATATGACACACACCCGGTAGGCAGACACACACACACACACACACACACACACAGAGTTTTAATAGTAAGATTAAACGAGAACTTACCTGTTCGAAGTTTGATCTTTATTTTATGAGGAGTTACGATGAGGGATTATGTGAAGAAGCCCCGCCAGGGCGCATTCTCGGCATAATAAAAAGCAGCGGCGTGAAAAACAGAGAACCAATAGCCAGAGTAAGATAGTAAGGCTCACAAAGATTAGAACTACCAGATGATCATTTATATTATGAGGGTTGGGAGCGGAGGGCACGTAATTCCTCATCGTAACTCCTAATAAAATAAAGATCAAACTTCGAACAGGTAAGTTCTCCGGAGTCACGTGAGTGACTACGTGAAGATTTTAATGTTCTGTGATTTTCATGCTGTAGATCATTCCATACGACACACTGCTTCAGTTTATACAGTAGTGAGTAAATAATATATTGCTTGAAATTATGCAATAAATATTTTAATATTTTAATAATAATAATAAAAAGAAAAGTAATAACCCCTCTATCTCAGGGGAAATAACAACAAATGATATGCAACAAAGCAAACAATTTTGAACAGAACCCAACACAGCATGAGCAACCCTGGCACTGTAACAACAGGTTTATCATAAATCTAGGAAAGTTTCTTCTTTAAACTATCCTGCGGTCTCCAGAATTTGGTCGAGCGGCACGTCCTGCACCTTCGCCGCGGACATTGATATCGCCCTTGTGGAGTGAGATTTAAACACATCAGTGTCCACTCCAGTTAATCCAGAACCTGTTTATCCATCTAGAAATAGTTTGTACTGTCACTTTTTATATGTTTCTTGTGGGTAATGAACATTGGTGTCTCACAATCTCGGAGACTCTTAATTCAATATATATTAATTCAGATGCTTAACCACACACAATGTTTAGTTGACAGAGTATGTCTTAAAGATTACATTGGTTCCAGCCTTTCTTGGCTTGCTTTGCTTGCTTAGATCATTGACATAAAACATTATTTTATCTACAGACAACTGCATACAATCTAACCACGACATTTGTAATGTTTGTACTCATTGTGCTGATATTAATGGTATGAGCATAACCACTTTAAATATTAACTTCTGAAAAGACAGTGACGTAATTGGAGTCCATTGCCAAAGCAATGTGAGAACTATACTAACATCCCAGATTTCTGTATATCTGGGTTTGGTAGGATTTTATTAAAATTCCCCTCATAAATCGGGATTTTAACAGATGATACCCGATTATTGTCGTTCTGAAATTGTCCTAAATAGGAGGACAAAACACTCCGAGCTCCATTAATGGTACCATAACTCAGATGCAACATAGCAAGGAACTCCAATACATCCGATATGTTTGCAGTATGATAAAATATATCTGACTGTGTACAAAAGATTTCCCATTTCTTATATGAAACATATATTGTTTCTTAGTGCTATCTCTCCAAGCTGCAGTTATAACATCCATGGTCCTATCCGACATTCCATCAAAACCTGCAGATTAACAATTAATACGGTCATGTAATGGATGACTTCTGCTGTTACTGGATGTACCAACAATTACTGCACCTGGGATTTGTCATGAATGTCTGAATCATCATTCTGAGCACCAATGGGAACAATGGCTGTGTAGTAATGGTCCCTAGATAAGGTACGTATCAGATATTAACTGATAAGAACAGATACTACACTTGATCTTAGCCAAAAGGCCGAGAAGCAATACCAGTTTGGAAACACCAAACGCCTGCGGCGGAGACTTGCTCTATTTTGGTGACACATTGCCTAATCAGGCAAAATGGGGAAAACATAAAAGACTATACTTCCCCAATGTAGCGAGAATGCATCCACCGCTAATGTTCCTGGGTCTGGCTCCCACGAGACACATTTAGACCACTGCAGATTTAATCCAGACACAACAGATCAACATTTGGTACTCATACTGTTTGATAATCTTTTTGAAACTTTTTGAATTTTAACATTCACTCTGTATTGTCATTGAACTTTCGTGATCTGTTGTCTTACCACAATATTGCCTTCTCCCACAGTTGTGGTATTGTCTACTCGTAATTGAACATGTACGTTCTTTATTGTAGAACAAACAGCTATCAATGCATAAAACGCCCCCAATAACTCCAAATAATTCATACCATGTGTTTGGAGAATTAAATCGTCTTGGACAGTCCATCGACCACCACAACTGGTGTCGCTGTCCTTGGTTCCCCATCCGAGAGCATTCCCATCAGTCTGTAATAACACTGAAGACTGCTGAACAAGCAGATTTTTACTTCTAGTAACTTGTGCAACATTGAGAATCAATCATTGCAATTCAGCTCAACCTTTTTAGTTGGTAACTGCATGGACCTAATCAATGACTTGCACGCTTTTTACGCTTATACTCTGGTCTTTGCAGACTTTGATCATACAGAGGTCCCAATTCGACAGCAGGAATGCTGCTATCACTTTACCAGTAACCGTAGCTACTTCTTGGATGGTGGGATAATGCTTTTTACCAAGACAAATACAGGCATTTGTAACATCCCCAACCTTAATTATTGGTAAAGTTACTGACAGATCAACTATATTAAAGACAAACCCCAACTAATCAATTGTTTGGGATGCCTGTAACTTACATGTTGTTTGGATGTACAGAACCTTAGCCTTTCAATAGGTTTATGGTTGCTGAACCCAGTTCTTCAGCTGTCTCCCATTTACAATTAACATATCCTCTAGATAAGTCATTACAATGTGATTCTGAGCCCTCATTAACACCAGTGCTGATTTCAATAATTGTGTGAGCATTCTGAGGGCTGAATTTAACCCATTAGGTAATTCCTTCAGCTGACCCATCCAATTAATTGAAGTACCTGAATAATAAGGCATCTTTTTTAAGTCTAATAATAGCCATATAGCAGCCTTGTGATAACAACTTCGTTACAGTGCGAAGTGTACTTTTTTAAAAATGCCCATACTGAACTATAAATTTAAGTTTGTGATTCCAAGAATGACTCTGCAACCCCCATACTTGTGTCTGGGATATATTATCTCTACCTGATGAGTTCCTGGTACATTCAAACACCAAGCCGATCAGATTTAATGCAGAATTACAAAACAATTGTAATCTTACAACCAACCAGAGGTTGTTTCCACAGAAATTCCATGTGTAATGGAATGACGTTTCTGTGCTTCCGTAAATGAACCAGAAGATCTCCTTCTCTTAATATAGGGGTTCGTATTCATCAATCATAAATCTGGTTATAGCTTCCCCACATAATCCTGCATTTTTTGGGTATAATGTTAGCCAAATGGCAATTTTCATCATACAATTGGGTTGGAATATGCATTGCAGAGTAACGCAAGCATGTTTTAAAAGTATTGGACATTATCGACCCATGTATGTCTTCCCCAAATGCAGTGATGCCAACTGAAATATCAGCTAGAGGACATGCTGGAACACATTTCCTGTCCTCGCATCGTTACACTCATAGGTGCCCAATTACTGAGTTACTGTTGGCACCCTGAGCGAGGCACAATAGACGGGTGTTTTATATATTTTTATATATTTTAATATATTTTTTACTGTTTCAGACATAACAGTTTCTTGGAGTAGGTGAGAAACAAAATAATGTTGGCCGCCAGGTTCATCCATAGCCTCACCAGTCCATACCGATATAGCAAAACTTGGTGCTACATCGGGAACACCCGGAGCGTTTCTATTGTGCTCTGGTGTGTACACATAAGTAGGGACACCAGCTTCAGGGTCAGTCTCCTTCTGCCCTGGTACTCCCGAGTCTTGCTCTAGGGCGGGCACGTGCCGTCAGGGTAGGCAAGGTAGGCACTGCCTACCCTGACTAAAATTATGAAATGGCAATTATTAAATATAAATAGTAAAGGCATGGGAGAATTATGCCTATCTAAGAGATCGATCTCCTAGGTAGGCATAATTCTCCGTGCCTTTCATCCGCAGTGCTTGTGACACGGGAAGGTCTGTGCAGCCCACATGCCATCGGCGCTGCCTGAAGTCGTTAATTTCAAGCGGGGCTGAAGGCAGCAGAAATTCTGCCTTTGCAGCACTGCGCATGCGCATCAGCCTACTGCGCATGCGGATTAGTCTACTGCGCGTGCACAGCGCAAGTTTCTTGGCGGGGTTTTCAACTATGGTTTGTCGTGTACCAATGATGTGGTAAGTACATTTTGTGATTTTTTTTAAAAATACCATATTTCCCAGGGTGTGGGGGTGGGGTGGGGGGGAAGAGCTCCTTTCACAGCGTTTGGGGAGTCTGGCCTGGGGGAAAGTTGCGGGGAGGGCACGAATGTTATGAATGAGGAGTCGGGGGCATCCACTTGCGACGCTCCTTGCGCAGAGGCGTGGAATGCCACTGCTCTGAGGCCGGGGGGGGGGGGGAGAGAGAGAGAGAAGCAGCTCGGGTGGTTGAGCGGCTGGACAGCGGAAGCAGCCGCCACCTTAGCTCCTTCTGCCGGTCCCCGCCCACCTCTGGCAGCTCTCCAGCTCTGGCATCTAAAAACCTCTCTCCTGCCGCTCGCTGGCCTCACTCATGTCCTTAAATTCCGACAGCGCGATTGAGGTTACTCAGCTGTGGGAATTTAAGGTTTTGCAGGAAGCCGCTGACATGAGCGAAGTCGGCGAACGGCAGGTGTTCCGACAGAGAGTACTGCCAAAGGTGAGCGGGCTGGCAGAAGGCGCTGAAGTGGCGGCCAGTTCAGCTGTCAGGTCCTGGTGGCCGCTCCCCGAGCTGCTTCTATCCCCAGCTACAGTGCGTGGCTTCGCGCCCGGAGAGCTGCGGCAGCGGTGAGTGAGTGAAGATTCCAGTACTTTGTGATAAGTACTTTCTTGCGATTTTCACCATTGCTCCTCACATGTCCAGCCTACAACCTCTATATATCGCTCAGACCCTCTAGTCCTGGCACCTTCCTCGTAAATGTTCTCTGTGTCCTTTCCAGCGCTGGCAGTATCCCCGACACCCTCCTTCTCAACACTCGTGCCCTCCCCATAACTTTACCCCTGGCACAGACTCTCCACACGCTGTGAAAGGAACTGTCCCCCCAATTGGTCTAGGACTAGGAAGCCTTGGGCAAATTGAAATGTCACTGTTTTTATTTATTTATTTATTTAACGGGGAGAACAATCTGCACATGCGCAGTTTAATTTTTTTTAAAGCGGATTGAGTGCCTACCCTGAGTAATTACTCACGGCACGTGCCTGCTCTAGGGAGACTTCATCCAGACCTATGCAAGGCACTGGTGAATGAGATTCACATTCTTCATAGGCACCATACTAAATGTACGAAAACTCCTTTGGAGCCTGCCTTAGAATCTCATGGGTCTTAGAACCCTTGATTGTTTAGAGTTTTGAGCATTTTTATCTTGCTCTAAGGACTTCATCCAGACATAGAAACAGAGAAAAATAGGTGCAGGAGTAGGCCATTCGGCCCTTCGAGCCTGCACTGCGATTCAATGTGATCATGGCTGATCATCCAACTCAGTATCCCGTACCTGCCTTCTCTCCATACCCCCTGATCCCTTTAGCCACAAGTGCCACATCTAACGCCCTCTTAAATATAGCCAATGAACTGGCCTCAACTACCTTCTGTGGCAGAGAATTCCAGAGACTCACCACTCTCTGTGTAAAGAATGTTTTCCTCATCTCGGTCCTAAAGGAATCCCCCCTTATCCTTAGACTGTGACCCCTTGTTCTGGACTCCCCCAACATCGAGAACAATCTTCCAGCATCTAGCTTGTCCAACCCCTTAAGAATTTTGTAAGTTTCTATAAGATCTATAAGTCCTATGCAAGGCACTGGTGAATGAGATTCTCATTCTTTATAGGCACCATACTTAGTGTATGGAAACTCCTTCGGAGCCTGCCTTAGAATCTCATGGGTCTTTAGAACCCTTGACTGATTAGAGTTTGGAGCATTTTATCTTGCTCTAGGGACCTCATCCAGACCTAACCAAGGTACTGGAGAATCAGAATCCCATTTTCATAGGCACCATACTCAGCGTATGGAAACTCCTTCGGAGCCTGCCTTACAGGAAGACATACATGGGTCTTAGAACCCTTGACTAAGTCAAGTGTGGAGCATTTTCTCCATTTCCAGCCTTCCCCACATTCTTGTCCTCCCTTGGAGGAGAGTTACTTCTTTACTGTTTTGTATTTGTGCATAAACCATATATGTTTAAAATTGTAATTCTGACAGGCACATTCTGCTTGCAGAATATTTGTATTAACCTCAGTATCACACAGGGTTATATACATTTCCATAAAGAAAACTGCATCTGGTAACATATACTCAGAGCAGACTTTATTTTACAAATTATGGGCATTTGGAGCCAGCATTTAGCGCAGCCGTTATCTCCAAACCCGATCTAAATAGCGTTAAATAGCAGAAACCGGCTTTTAAAGCAGCCCTTACCTCCTGATCTGATCTAAATTGGAAACTGCGGTTCCAGCGCTTTCCATTCAATTACCGCAGTTTAAAAATACTTTACTCTAGCTGACTCCGTATTTCGAGCCAGATTTACAGAGTTTTTAATTTTTTCAAAATACATGAACACTCTAGCTGACTCTGCAGACTTACAGAGTTTAAAAACACTCACAAGAAAATTCAACAGTGACTTACCTGCGGGTTAAACTTACTGCTGGTGGGAGCAGCGCTCTCCACCCTGTCGGTGCCACATGCGTCGATGTAATGCCGAGCATGCGCCTGGCATTCTTTACGTAGTCACTCACGTGACTCCGAAGTAAAATAGTATATAGATATATATACACACATATATCTATCTAAAGGTCTGACCTTGACCGCTTTTGGCTCACTGTGGTAAGATTTCCGAGAGAACGCCGCCACCTACAGCTGTCATTTTTGGCCATCTCGCTCAGAGACCCCCTCCGCCTTCCTGGACCAGAGGACTTTTCTCATCGATGAAGAATCAGAGAGATATTAATGTTTTTTTTTTAATTCGCCATTCTCTCTGCTGCCCCTGCTGGAGGGAGGGAGAGGGACTATAAAACCAGGAAGTGGTGTGCCTCACTCAGTCTCTGCAAGATGGAGGAAGCCAGAGGTTCACGTCTCTCTGAGCTCTGAATAGCACTGAACACATGTCTACTCAACTGTGAGTGCCCTTCATGTGGTTTGAAAATGAAAATATGGTTGGATTGAAGTAATGTTGGCTGCAAATGTTTGTTTGGGGGGTTTGGTTGAAGTGAAAAGGCACTACTGCCAATGGTGGCTTGGGTGCTTCGGGTTGAAGTGAAAAGGCACTACTGCTAATGGTGGCTTGGGTGCTTCGGGTTGAAGTGAAAAGGCACTACTGCCAATGGTGGCTTGGGTGCATTGGGTTGAAGTTAAAAGGCACTACTGCCAATGGTGGCTTGGGTGTTTTGGGTTGAAGTTAAAAGGCACTACTGCCAATGGTGGCTTGGGTGCTTTGTGTTGAAGTTAAAAGGCACTACTGCCAATGGTGGCTTGTGTGCTTTGGGTTGAAGTTAAAAGGAACTACTGCCAATGGTGGCTTGGGTGCTTTGAGTCACTTCCTGTTTGCACTGTATATTGATTTTAGATAAAACGCTACCACTTACGGCTATGATTTTTGGCCATCTTACTCAGTCCCCCTCCGCTCAGCAGGTGCAGAGGATTCTTCCCATCAATGAAAAATAAAAGTGTTTTTAGTGTTTAAAAAATGTTGAGAATCTCTCTCTGGTAATCACGCCATGAAGACCACACCTTTTCCAGTGGGAGGGGGAGGGGTTATAAAACCCGGACGTGTGGGTGTGGCTCAGTCTCTGCATGATGCGGGAGGGATAGGTCACGACTGTCTGAGCTGGGAATCAACTGAACACACTGAATGTCTACTTCTTCTTCTTCTTGCGTATGGCGTGCACAACCTGAAGTTGTAAGACGACTTGTTCCGTTTGATTTTCTGTTTGTGCACGCCAGGTTGATTACATTCGTCGAAGCAGGGTGGACCACGTGAAGATTGCAATCTCCCACCCCGAATGTCTACTGAACTGCGAGTTTTGTGTTTTGTGTGGTTTTATGGTGGTTTTATGGAGGTTTCACCCTGCTTGAAATGGTATGAAACTGCATTTGAATGTGGTGGCCTTGCACCCTGCATGAAATGGTATGAAACTGCATTTGAATGTGGTGGCCTTGCACCCTGCATGAAATGGTATAAAGCTGCATTTGAATTTGGTGGCCTTTCACCCTGCTTGAAGTGGAATTAAACTGCACTTGAATTTGGCGGCCTTGCACCCTGCTTGAAATGGTATGAAACTGCACTGAATTTGGTGGCCTTGCACCTTGCTGAAAGTGGTATGAAACTGCACTTGAATTTGGTGGCCTTGGAACTAGCTTGAAGTGTTATGAAACTGCACTTGAATTTGGTTGCCTTGCACCCTGCATGAAATGGTATAAAGCTGCATTTGAATTTGGTGGCCTTTCACCCTGCTTGAAGTGGAATTAAACTGCACTTGAATTTGGCGGCCTTGCACCTTGCTTGAAATGGTATGAAACTGCACTGAATTTGGTGGCCTTGCACCTTGCTGAAAGTGGTATGAAACTGCACTAGAATTTGGTGGCCTTGGAACCAGCTTGAAGTGGTGTGAAAATGCACTTGAATTTGGTTGCCTTGCACCCTGGTTGGAGTGGTTGGAAACTGCACTTGAATTTGGTGGCCTTGCACCCTGCTTGAAGTGGTAGGAAACTGCTCTTGAATTTGGTGGCCTTGCACCCTGCTTGAAGTGGTAGGAAACTGCACTTGAATTTGGTGGCCATGCACCCTTTTCGAAGTGGTAAGAAACCGCACTTGAATTTGGTAGCTTTGCACCCTGCTTGATATGGAATTTCAAGGAATAGCCATGAGTCAACTGCCAGCCCACCAGATGCGAGTGAGCTGCCAGCACATCTGGCTTGAGGGACTGAGCTGCCACCCTAAGAACCCATACCAGCGCTCCAGAAAGCCCCCCCCCCCCCCACTGGCCACCAATATTGGAATTGGTGGAGAGGTGGAATATTGCGTCGGGGGACCAGCCCTCCCATGTGAACATGGGACCCAACGGGTCCCACTTAGTCTAGTATATATATATAATTTTCTTGCACATTTTAAATGTTTATATCACTTAAAATTAATATAACAGCATGAAATTAATTGCTAAATTTCACATTAATTATACAAAAATTCCTATCAATATATCACATCACTTCTCTTGCAGTCCTAATTCTGTACTTTATGAATCCAAAGGCTGACTGATAACAGCAACAGAATAATGAGTTGCCAAAATACATTTTTTATGATACTACAAAGGGGAAGTTGGAGTTTCTGTGCTATTTTTTCAACATTGGTTGAAAGTACTGAAAAATCATCTGTTAGCACCTACATATGTCGCAAATTGTGTATGGAAATAAATTAATTGCAAATAATCGGGCATGTTTGCCTTCAGGACTTCTTTACAGCTGCAGGAATTTATTTTATTGCCATTGCACCATGTCCAGGTGTCAGTATCTATACATTTCATTGCAAATCTCTAACTTTCTTATCTCGAAATTGGAATGTATGGCTCTATTTCTTTGTTGCAATAAATAATATACAATCCAAAATCGAATCTGCTAGGTGTGGTTCATGTCAGTAATTGTTTCCATGTGAAGTTAATCATGAAATTGGAGTAGGTACTTCCAGTCATGATCTATATTAGCATGCCTGACATTTTCGCAGGATCAGGCACACACTTAATGACAACAGTTGTGGTCTGACATTGATTGCTGAAACAGTTGCAAAAATGGCCAGTCATAGGTGGAGAATTGCATTCATTTTATGTTCAATTCATTAGGGACAAATCTGACAACAGGACCTTTTGCAAGGCAGCTTCTAAACTCACTTCAGACTACTCAAACATTTCTGATCCACAATGTGAGCTGAAATTAGTGCTGGTTGCTAATTGCTGCATTTTGGGAGCAGGACCAAATCCAGTTCAGATAGCTTTCTCTCCTTTTGTACTTCAACCGTTGCACCAATATAATGACAGCCACACCAATAAAATGATAATGGTAAAGAATGCCAGTCTTTTGAAGATGAGAATTAATGCTGGGCATACTGCTGTGCAGGGTCAACAGGTATGTAGACTTCTCTATAGTTTGCTGCTTGTTGCAAACACTGGCCATCAGAAGAGATAAGCTAGGTCTGAAGATGTGGAGCTACAAGATATGTACTGGTGGCCAGAGCATCTGGGGTGGCGGAGGAACTGAAGGAAATCCACATTAGGCAGGAAATGGTGTTGGGCAGACTGATAGGACTGAAGGCTGATAAATCCCCAGGGACTGATGGTCTGCGTCCCAGGGTACTCAAGGAAGTGGCTCTGGAAATTGTGGAGCATTGGTGTTCATTTTCCAATGTTCTATAGATTCAGGATCAGTTCCCGTGGATTGGAGGGTAGCTAATGTTATCCCACTTTTTAAGAAAGGCGGGAGAGAGGAAACAGGGAATTATAGACCAGTTAGACTGACATTGGTGGTGGGGAAGATGCTGGAGTCAATCATAAAAAATGAATAGCGGCACATTTGGATAGCAGTAACAGGATCAGTCCGAGTCAGCATGGATTTGCAAAGGGGAAATCATGCTTGACTAATCTTCTGAAATTTTTTGAAGATGTAACTAGGAAAATGGACAAGGGGGATCCAGTGGATGAAATGTGCCTGGACTTTCAGAAAGCATTTGATAAGGTCCCACATAAGAGATTAGTGGGCAAAATTAGGGCACATGGTATTGGGGGTAGAGTGCTGACATGGATAGAAAATTGGTTTGGCAGACAGGAAACAAAGAGTAGGGAAAACGGCTCCCTTTCAGAATGACAGGCAGTGACTAGTGGGGTACCGCAAGGCTCGTTGCTGGGACCGCAGCTATTTACGATATACATCAATGATTTAGATGAAGGGATTCAAAGTAACATTAGCAAATTTGTAGATGACACGAAGCTGGGTGGCAGTGTGAACTGTGAGGAGGATGCTATGAGAATGCAGGGTGACGGACAGGTTTGTTGAGTGGGCAGATGCATGGCAGATGCAGTTTAATGTGCAGTTCAGGTCCCCTAATTTGAGGAAGGACATTCTTGCTTTTGAGGGAGTGCAGTGTAGGTTTACAAGGTTAATTCCAGGGGTGGCGGGACAGTCATATCCTGAGAAGATGGAACGGCTGGGCTTGTATACACTGGAATTTAGAAGGATGAAAGGGAATCTTATTGAAACATATAAGATTATTAAGAGTTTGGACATGCTAGAGGCAGGAAACATGTTCCCGATATTGGGGTCCAGAACATTCTTAACACAGTTTAAGAATGTCTCTGTCTTTTTCACACAGAGAGTTGTGAGTATGTGGAATTCTGTGCCTCAGAGGGCGGTGGAGGCCGGTTCTCTGGATACTTTCAAGAGAGAGCTTGATAGGGCTCTTAAAGATAGCGGAGTCAGGGGATATGGGGAGGAGGCAGGAACGGGGTACTGATTGTGGATGATCAGCCATGATCACATTGAATGGCGGTGCTGGCTCGAAGGGCCGAATGGTCTACTCCTGCACCTATTGCCTATTGTCTATTGTCTATTGATTGAGGGCCAGGAAGCACAAGTAAAAGTACAGCAGGAGCAAGATGATCAGAAAGATGATGATGACTCTGGGAAAATGTTTGTATTCACAGTAGGAATTTCACTTGCTGAACGAGGGATGGAAACAATGTCTGGTCAACCAGTAAGGGAGTTCCGCAACGAGAGATGGTTTTGTTAAACCCTCTGTGTTCGCAGTCCCCATTCAAACCAAGCGAACCTTTTGACACACCATTCATTACAAAATAGCCACCACCACAAAATAGCAATAGGCAACCGAGAGAGTCCAGTTAAAAAATGATATGTGAATAATGAACGATAATCAGGTGATCATTTAAACCTTTACAGTGACTGAAGTAATACCCAAGCCAAGCATTACTCTGCAGGGGGAGGAAAATTCAATTTTCTGGCTTGACTACAAAAAAATGATCATTATTATATTGCTATTTGTGGGAGCTTCCTAAACTAACCTCGAAGAGTGCAGAATTTCCTCAGTAATGACTGGTCCACGAGCATAGATATTTGTAGTTCCTAAAGTTGAATTTATGAATCAGATGTAAGGGTGCCACCAAGCAACACAAAATCAAGCGGTAGCTTGAATTCACCTCTCCGCCAGTGCAGGAAACAGGAAAGCCATGAAGATATTTAAAATAACTACAAGTTCTAGACTTAGTAATTTCATAAGCTTGGCTTGGAAAAGGTAGAGTTACATGTCTTTAATTGCACAGATAAAAATTAGGTGTATATATCAGGAGCAATTATCTTGAAATAACAGTGGTTCCTTGAGTCTGCTCCACTCCTCAATCAAGTCATGGCTGATGTGAATGTAACCTTAATTCCACATTTCCATATATCCCAGTAATGTTTCACTCCATTATTTGATGAGTAAGTGTCTATTACCACTGCTTAAAGATATTAAAATACGTTGCTCCCACCACTTCTTTGAGGAGACGTATAATTCTGAGAAGAAAATAAAAATCTCCAAATATTTGCTTTAAATGCACAACCTCTTATTTTTAAGCAGCGACTGACAATTCTATATTTATTTCAAAAATAAACTTTATTAAAAAATACAAAGCTCTGTACATTCTTAGTGTTGGTTGGTTTATACATTCAGTGTGGTTAGATCTATGAACAGTAGTGTCAGCATATTTTTTTTACATAGCACCAATGCTGTTGATACCACCGCAGGTCTATCAAGAGGAAGCAGCCTTTACATGTGTCCACTGTCAAGACACCTCAGGATATTATGCATTTCACCTCTCACTTTTCTAAACTCCATTGAATAAATCTTTTATCAATAGTTAACCCACCTGTTCCAGACATTAATCCAATTAACATGTCCGACCTGTGACAGATGCAAGATTGGTCTTCCTGAGAGTTAATCTATTGAAAGCTACTGGCTCAGTTGGAAACAGTGGCCGCATCCTCAGGACCTATGAGGATCAGCTGGGAGGGGTATCCAAAGACATCTTTAACCTCTCACTACTTAATTCTGAGGTCCCCTTCTACATCATCCCAGTACCACAGAAAAGTGCAGTAGCATGCATTAATGACTACCCGACCGGTGGGTCTGACCTCTTCCATCATAAAGTGCTTTGAGAGACTGGTGGTGACACACATTAACTCTGGTCTTCCAGCCAGCCTTGATCAACTGCAGGTTGCCTACTTTCGCAGATAGACACAAAAAGCTGGAGTAATTCAGCGGGACACGCAGCATCTCTGGAAAGAAGGAATGGGTGACGTTTCGGGTCAAGACCCTTCTGCAGATGCGACAGTTGCCTACTGTCGCATTTGGTCTGCAGCAGATGCCATCTCCCTGGCCCCAAAATCATTGCTGGAACACCTGGACAAAAAAGATACCTATGCCAGTTTCCTATTTTTTTCACTATAGCTCTGCCTTCAGCACTATAATCCTGTCCAAATTAATCTCCAACTCCTGGACCTGAGGAGTCAGCACCCCCTTCTACCACTGGATCATTGACATTCTGGCACACAAACCACATTTTCCACAATGATTCTCGACATCATTGCCCTGCAAGAATGTGTTAACAGTCCCCTACTATACTCCCCATACACCCACGGCAGTGTAGCCAAATTCTGCTCTAAGTCCATCTACAATTTTGCAGATTTAACTGCTGTGGTGGGCTGGATCATGAACAATGATGACATGGAGTACAGGAAGGAGGTAGAGAATTTAGTAACATGGTGTCAACTCAACAACCTCTCTTTCAGTCAGCAAGACAAAGGAGCTAGTTATCAACTTCACGAAGCATATTAGTGTACATGCCCCAATCAGCATCAATGGTGTCCACGTGGAAATGGTTGAGTGCTACAAATTCCTTGGAGTCAATATTACCAATAATATGGCATGGTCCAGCCACATTGAAGCCTAAAAAGGCTCACCAATGCCGCTGCTTCATCAGGAGACTCAACATTTCCCCAATTATTCTCACAAACCTCGACAATGCACCATTGAAAACACACTGTTGGGTTGCATCACATCTTGGTTTGGGAAAAGCAGCCAATGTAATCAAAGATAGACACAAAGTGCTGGAGTAACTCAACACGTCAGGCAGCATCTGGAGAAAAAGGATGGGTGATGTTTAAGGTCGGGACTCTTCTTCAGACAAGGTAATTAATTTACTTGTCCCACACCAGTCATTCATTCTTCTCCCTGCTCTTATCAGGCACACACCACCTGATACAGAACAGCTTCTTTTTCTCTGTTATTAGGCTTCTATAGGTATTTCCATAAAATAGGAAACTGACTGATCTCTCCTCTACCTCTTTGTAACTGTTGCACTACAATGCTGAGAACCATGTTCTGCACTCAGTATCTTTCCATATGCTCTACCTATTGTACTTGAATTTGACTTGATTACAGTTATGTATAGAATAACCTGCTTTGATTGGAAAGCAAGCAAAACAAAGCTTTTCACTGTATCTCAGTAAACCTAAACAACCTACTTCTGCTGCGTTCACATCATCCAAGACTCCCGCAGCGTGCACGCGTTCAGTTTAGTTGATTAGTTTATTGACATGTGTAATGAGGTACTGTGAAAAGCTCTTGTTGCGTTCTAACCAGTCAGCGGAAAGACAATACATGATTACAATTGAGCTATTATCAGTGTACAGATAAATGATAAGGAAATAACGTTTAGTGCAAGATAAAACCAGTGAAGACCGATCAAAGATAGTTTGAGGGTCTCCAAATGAGGTGCATTGTAGTTCAGGACTGCTCTCTACTTGTGGTGGGATGGTTCCGTTGTCTAATAACAGCTGGGAAGAAACTGTCCCTGAATCTGGAGGTGAGCTTTTTCACACCTTTCGCCCAATGGGAGAGGGAAGAAGGGTGAGAAGCCAGGGTGCGACTCGTCCTTGATTATACTGTTGGCCTTGCCGGGGCAGTGTGAGGTACAAATTGAGTCAATGGAAAGCAGGTGTGTAGGAAGTAACTGCAGATGCTGGTATAAACCGAAGAGAGACACAAAATGCTGGAGTAACTCAGTTATGTCAAGCAGCATTTCTGGATAGAAGGAATGGGTGACGTTTTGGGTTGAGACCTTGCTCATTCTGTAAAGGTCTCTCTTCAACTACAAATGCTGGTTTAAACCAAATATAGACCCAAAATGCTGGAGTAATTTTGTTATTCCAAAATGTCGTGTCAGGCAGTGTATCTGGATAGAAGGAATGGGTGACATTTCGGGTCTTGACCCTTCTCAGTCTGAAGAAGGGTCTCAACCCAAAATGTCACCCATTCCTTCTATCCAGAGATGCTGCCTGCCCCGCTGAGTTACTCCAGCATTTAGTGTCTCTCTTCAACTGCAAGTGCTGGTTTAAACCAAAGGTAGACACAAAATGCTGGAGTAACTCAGTTGTCTCAGGCAGCATCTCTGGAGAGAAGGAATGGGTGACGTTTCTGGTCAAGACCTTTCTCAGTCTGAAGAAGGTTCTCGACCCAAAATGAAACGTTACCCATTCTAGTTTTTTTATGACTGTTGGCAGATCAATTTCCCTTCTGGAATAAACTTCTATCGTATCATATTCCTTCTATCCAGAGATGCTGCCGGTCCTGCTGAGTTACTCCAGTATTTAGTGTAGGTATGTTACAAAACTTACCTTCAGCGGCGCTGCAGTTCTGCCACTGGCCGTGTGCGCGACTTTGGCACCTTTGAGAGGGGGGCGGGTTTAAAATGCCGTTTTCTACTGCCTGTTGAAGTCGAACTTTGTCAGGCTGTTTTGCTGCTGAAGAATAATCGATCTGACTTGCGTTTTATCAAGTTTTTTAAAAACATCGCTGGATAATTTAATAGCAGGAGTAAAATAAAAATTGTCATCTAAAGCCGTCAACTCCGACAACGGGACGGATCTCACGTACGGGACAAAGCAAAGTAAGCCGTTTATTTTTACATATAAATGTGCTTTTTAAGATGCCTTTAATCAAAATTCCACGTTGCGAAAAGGCAATTTAGGCCCCATACGAACCGGCAGTGTTTTTCCTGCCGATATGGGGTTTAAATTCACCGCAAATGCAACGGTCCACAAAATCCCACTCGCAAGATGATTTAAATGCCCATTAATTTACGAGAATTAAACACTAAATTCCTTCCATTTGCCCTATAAATTCATGACAATGAGATTTAAAAATCGTGTTATATTGTGAATTCTTGTGTGAATGTTATTTGGACACTTAGGCTATTTAAAAATGTTAACCTTTTCTTAAGAAATGGATCGATGTTTAGATCTCGTAACTGAATTTTGTAATTAACTACAATTAGGTAACTAGCTAATTATATGCTTTAATTTCAGGTCATCCAAGTAAGATTGTTTCACATTTGTTTCAGAATGCTTCAATCTATATAACTGGAAGTTTATTTCAGTTCTCTTATTTTTTAAGAAAGTTATGGGCATTTGACTGTCCTCGATCACAGCTTTTGAGTTAAGTCAATGGAAAAGCAATAGGGAACAAGATGCTAATTTCACAGTATGAAAATGGCCATAACCTTTTTACTACTGAAGATATGTAAGTGAAGTACGTGTCAAATTAAACTTCTTTTTATGTGTTATCTGATGGGATAACTTGCAGACTTGATTTTAAAAATCTCAAAATTTTGTAACATTGCTACAAGATGCTAATTTCAGAATATGAAAATGGCCATAACATTTTTAATACTGAAGATATGTAAGTGAAATGCGTGTCAAATTAAACTTATTTTTAAACTTTATCTGATGGGATAAATTGTAGACTTGATTTTTTAAATCTCAAAAAATGATAACATTGCTATTTAGTGTCTCTCTTCAGCGTGAGGTGTAGATGGACTTGGTGGGTTTGTGTGATGGACTTGTGTGATGGACTGGGCTGGTCTGCGCCCACACCAAAGCCACGTGACGAGCGGTTCTGTTTCCAAGGAAACCACGAACTTTCTGGAATGGTTCCGCTAGTCTCGGGTTGGGGCGGTTGCGCTCGTGCTCGCGCGAGACTCTCCTCAGCCAGTGCTGCGCGCGCGTGCCCGCCCGCCGTTGGATCGCGTACTCAGAGCAATGGCGTCGGAGAGACCGATCCCGCAGTTGATGGAAAGCTTCAAACCGGCTGGTGCCGGAGACAGCTCCACCGGCAACGGGTCTGGTAAGCGCCGCCCAGGCACACTCTGAGTCGAACATGGAGCAGGGGTAGTTTCCAGGCTACAAGAAAAACAAAATGCTATAGATGTTGTGGGAATATGGACGTTGGGAGGGAAGGAAGGGATCTGCATTGGGATCAGGATCAACGCGAAGCTGGAATCGGCAGCCGCGGCCCGGTGCAGCTCGGCAGGGAGGCAGGGAGGGAGGGAGGGAGGGGGGCGCTCGATAAACTCAGGATCCACCACATATGATAGCGCAGCAACAGCATCTGATCCCATGCTGGAAGCCCATTTCTAATTCTCGCCCACCCACCCCCAGTCCCAGCACATACCACCTCCCCGCCCCGTGTAAAGCATCTTGGTGAAGAGGTGATCACTCGTTTCCCGAGTTAAGTAGCTTTTACTTGTGAGAGCTGCCTTCCCGATTTCGACTCGGCAAAATACTGCACATCTGAACATATAGAAAGTCTCAAACCAAACTGCATCTTCGATCGGAGAACTGGATCCGACACTTTATTAAGATCTGGAGGAATGTACTATTTTAGCACTTTCGTAACCTAATACTTATTGGAGAGTATGTAGAATTGCAGTTATACTCCGAGGGAAAGAATGGACTTTTTTTTGTGTGCTATTTTGCATTTAACATAGAAACATAGAAAATAGGGGCATGAGTAGGTCATTCGGCCCTTTGAGCCAGCACCGCCATTCAATGTGATCATGGCTGATCATCCACAATCAGTACCCCGTTCCTGTCTTCTTCCCATATCCCTTGATCCCACTAGCCGTAAAAGCTCTCTGGGTGAAAAAGTTTTCCTTCATCTAATTTCTAAATGGCCTACCCCTTATTCTTAAACTCTGGCCCCTGGTTCAGGACTCCACCAACATTGGGAACATGTTTCCTGCATCTAGCTTGTCCAATCCCTTAATAATTTTATGTTTCTATAAGATATCCTCTCATCCTTCTAAATTCCAGTGAATACAAGCCCAGTCGTTCCATTCTTTCATCATATGACAGTCCCGCCATCCCAGGAATTAACCTCGTGAACCTACGCTACACTCCCTCAATAGCAAGAATTAAGAGACCAAAAATGCACACAATACTCCAGATGTGCTCTCACCAGTGCCCTGTTTAACTGCAGAAGGACCTCTTTGCTTCTATACTCAACTCCGCTTGTTTTGAACACCAACATGCCATTAGCTTTCTTCACTGCCTGTGGTATCTGCATGCTTTAGCTTATGCTTGTTTTGGGGGCTAGTCCCCTTCAGTTTTCTCTTCAGCATTTAAATGCTGAAGAGAAAACTCTATTGGGTTCAGATCGGGTGATTGACATGGCCTCTCAAGAATTGACAATTTTTTAGCTTTGAAAAACTCCTTTGTTGCTTTAGAAGTATGTTTGGGATCATTGTCTTGCTGTAGAATGAACTGCCGGCCAATGAGTTTTGAGGCATTTCTTTGAACTTGAGCAGAGAGGATTGTCTATACACTTCACAATTCATTATGCTACTAACATCAGCAGTTGTATCATCAATGAAGATAAGTGAACCAGTTCCTTCAGCAGCCATACATGCCCAGGCCATAACACCCCTACCACTATGATTAACAGATGAGGTGGTATGCTTTGGATCTTCAGCAGTTCCTTCCCTCCTCCATACTTTGCTCTTGTCATCACTCTGATATCTTAATCATTGCCTCATCTGTCCACAAGACATTTCTCCAGAACTGTGGTTGCTCTTTTAAGTACTTCTTGGCAAACCATAACCTGGCCATCCAATTTTTGCAGCTAACCAGTGGTTTGCATCTTGCAGTGTAGTCTCTGTATTTCTGTTCATGAAGTGTTTCTGATCTGTCGGACAGGTTTGGGGATTTTTCTTTATTATAGAGAGAATGCTGTCATCAGCTGTGGAGGTTTTCCTTGTCCTGCCTGTCCCTATGGGATTAGTAAGCTCACCAGTGCTCTCTTTCTTAATGATGTTCCAAACAGTTGGTTTTGGCAAGCCTCAGGTGTGGCTGATGTCTCTAACAGTTTCATTCTTGTTTCTCAGTCTCATAATGGCTTCTTTGACTTTCACTAGCACAACTTTGGTTCCCATGTTGATAAACAGCAATAAAAGTTTCCAACGGTAATGGAAAGACTAGGTGCTGACAGCTCTCTTCTACCTGCATTAAGGAGGCACACCTGAACAATTACAAACACCTGTGAAGCCATGTATCCCAAACATTATGCCGGTTCTCACACCGGTTCCTATTTCACCTGACTTTACACTGTTATCCCTTGAACTTTCTGTCCCATTAATTTGGGTGTCTTTTGTAACTTTTCCTCTACTCTCTTTCCCTTTAACTCCATCCTTATACTTCCAAATTGTTGCCCCTACCCCCTGCTTAGTTTAAACCCACCCATGTAGCACTAGCAAACCTGCCTGCCAGAATGTTGGTTCCCCCTCCAGTTAAGATGCAATCATCCCCTTTGTACAGGTCACCTCTTCCTCAGAAGAGATCCCAGTAGTCTATGAACCTAAATCCCTGCCCCCGCTCCACAGCCACACATTCAGATCCCCTATTTTTGTGTTCCTCCCCTCACCAGCGTGAGGTACTGGAAGCAAACCAGAGATAACCACCATAGGGGTCCTGCTTTTCAGCCTTCTTCCTAACTCTCTAAACTCACGTTGCTGAACCTCCTTCCTCTTCTTCCCAATGTTGTTTGTAACAAAATGCTTATTGTACTTGAGGAGATTACCCCCTTGACCTGCTGCACTCTGTGTTAAAGATGCTTCTTTAATGAAATATGGTGGAGAGTGGCACCAAGATTTTCCCTTCATGATGAACGAATTGTGATATATTTCCAAGTTAGGTTGATTTGCAGTTTAGAATTAAATTTGGATTTGGTGGTGTCCCCATGCTATTGTGTTTCCACTAAAAGAAGGTGGGATTCTGCCAAAAGGAAGCTTGGCAAGATGCTAACATTAATTTTCCTGATGCTATATACTAGTGCAAGAGTGAAGAAATAAAGGAATTAAACAGAAATAATATAATGAACATTGATCAATTATGTGAAAGATATTGGACCTGAAGGTGGAACTTGCTAAGCCTTGCAGATAGTGGAATGACTTTGGGGTGGGGGGGGGGTCACTCAATGCAGAGAATGGATCTTTTTTGTTTTATCATTAGTGATCATTCATAGGCGGTGGAAGGCTAATGCTTTTGTGAGTCATGAGGAAGTGGTTAGATGTACCAGTTGAGGTACCCTTGGCTAAAATTGCTGTTTGCTAATTTTCTGCCCAAATCCGAATATTGTGAAGAGATGAGGTTAGTTTAATGCTTCCCTGAGGAATTTTTGTTGTGATAAAGGGGGATTGAGATGATTGGCCATCAGCATTCATAACCATCTTCCTTTGTGTTATGTATCAAACAAAGTTGATGGCGAATTTTTCTCATAATTCTCATTAACCAGCTATATTATGATTGTTGCATGAGCCGAAGCATCATGTGAAAGGAAAGATTCATTTTTAAAGATATGCAATCAAAGAATCTCATAGCCAAGTTTTATTGACTGAAAACTCGTATATAACCTGGAATTTAAACTGAAAGTTCTTTTGCACTTTAAATGCTCCAAATTTCCTTTCTTGTCAACATAGTATGAATGTAGTAACTTTCTGTTATATCGTCTCGGAAACTGTTTCTCATATTGGCCTATATGGTGAGCGCCGGCTTGGATGGTGGTTCTGGAGATTGGTTGAGGGAGACATAGTTGGGATAGATAGTCTGAACCTTTTTCCCAGGAGAGAAAAATCAAATAATGGAGTGCATAACTTTTGGATGAGAGAGGCAAAGTTCAGAGGAAATATGTGGGAAAGTTCTTTTACACAGATGGCAGTGAGTGCCTGTAACGCACTGCCGAGGGTGGTGGTTGAAGCGGATATGATAGTGGCATTTAAGAACATATTGGATAGGCTTATCAGGGCTCTCGCTTAGCTTTTTTTCCCTGTTGCCAGTCGGGCTTTTTAGGTTGCCAAATATGACAGTTTAGGTGGTCATTTAAGACGGTCTGCATGACGCGTGCGATAATGTGTTCGGACGAAGTGCATAGTTACCAGTCAGAATTATGCTCAATGAAGCATTCACATATTATGTTCCAGAAGGAACTGCAGATGCTGGAAAATCGAAGGTAGGCAAAAGTGATGGAGTAACTTAGCGGGCGCAGCAGCATCTATGGAGCGAAGGAAATAGGCAGCGTTTCAGTCCGAAACCCATCAGTCTGAAGAAGGGTTTCGGCCCGAAATGTTGCGTATTTCCTTCGCTCCATAGATGCTACCGCATCCGCTGAGTTTCTCCAGCACTTTTGTCCACATTCACATATTATTTCTGCTTCTACTCACAAACTAAACATATTCACCAATCAAGACATGATATATACCACAATGACATGCTGCAGAATTATAATACAATATCTCAACTCTTTTTACGTATTGCAATTAATGCAATTTCTATTAGTTCTTTCCACTTCCAAACAAAAATGTGGTTGGATTATTCAGCAAATGATCAACCTGTGTCAATAAATCCTGGACCATGTAGGGCTCTCGCTTAACATTTTTTCTCTGTTGCCAGTCAGGCAACCTTGGCAGCTTTTTAGGTTGCCAAATGACAGTTTAGGTGGTCATTTAAGATGGCTTGTATGACGCATGTGATAATGTGCTCGGACGAAGTGTGTAGTTACCAGTCGGAATTGTACTCAATGAAGCATTCACGTATTATTTCTGCTTCAAATAAAGTCACAAACTAAACATATTTACCAATCAAGACATGAAATATACCACAATGACATGCAACAAAATTATGAGACAGTATCTCAACTCTATTTACACATTGCAATTAATGCAATTTCTATTAGTTCTTTCCACTTCCAAACAAAAATGTGGTTGGATTATTCAGCGTATGATCAACCTGTATCAATAAATCCTGGACCATGGTAACATATATGCGTACGTATCATTGTGAATGTTGCTCATTAAAACTTTATTAAGACACTCATTAAAACACGCCGTTAAAACACGCCGAGGCCTCCCCCTCCCTCCCGGCCTCGGTGTGCGGGAGGGTTTGTTTTGAAAGCGCGGTTAGCGGGTTTAAAAGCAGAGTCCGTTATCAGTGAAGGGGTTGGAGCCACTATCACGGCCGCTGCTGCCGCTGTTCAGGGCCCATCATTCACTCCGACTCTTCCTCACCCCGCATCTAGTATCTTTGCCCCGCACAGCCATCGCCGACACGAAACGTCGCGTTCCTTTTCTCCAGAGATGCTGCCTGACCTGCGGAGTTACTCCAGTTTTTTGTGTCTAACTTCGGTACAAACCAGTATCTGGTTGCCAAGCCGGGCAAAATGACTCGGTGTTTAGGTTGCCCGGCAGCGCTTTGTGTGGTCATTGGCACCCAGGCAACCACTAATTTCGAGCCCTGCCATGCACACTACAGATTGATGCAAGCATGTTTTCTGTGAAGGACCGAAAATTACCATGACATGGCCATAGCATGGGTCGTTATTGCTATTGGCACAGAAACACTCTGGCTTCCCACATAATTTATCCATAACAAAATATACAGGTTGCAAGGAAATTTCTCAAGGCATTTTATGATAATAGCTGTTAAAACGGACTATACCCATCTGACAGGTCAAACATTACACTAACTGACAAGCGATGGCCAAAGGACATAACTGCAGTAAATGTTCTTTTGGTAATATGTTTAAAAGTGTCAAAACAAATAATAAGATTGGGAATTAAAACACATTTGATTGCATTCCGTTATCAGACATAGTCAATGTTCGCTCTGAAGACCATGAATCGCAATAGGGTCAGGGTGTGTGTGAATCAGTGTGGGGTGGATAGATGGCGGGGGGGGGGGGGGCGGTTGAGAAGGCAATCGGTGTGGAATGGATGGATTGAGGCAGGTGAATTGGTACTTGTTTGGAGTACGTAAAATTGTGAGGGGAGAGCACGGAGGATGGCAGTGGTGTTGAATGGGGGATCAGTACAGGATGAATGGGGGTAGACAAAAATGCTGGAGAAATTCAGCGGGTGAGGCAGCATCTATGGAGCTAAGGAAATAGGCAACGTTTTGGGTTGAGACCCTTCTTTAGACTGTTCCCCCCCCATTTTTCTTGAATGGGGGGGATCAGTACAGGATGAATGGGGGGGGGGAGGGTCAGGACAGTGTGGATCAGAGGGTCTGTGCAGGATGAATGGGAGATCACTACAGGATGAATGAGGGGATCAGTACGGGATGAATGAGGGGATCAGTACAGGATGAATGGGGGATCAGTAAATGATGAATGGGTAGATCACTACAGGATGGATGGGGGGTTTGGTGCAGGGTAAATGGAAGGTGTGTCAGTATGGGATGAATGGGAGGATCAGTGAAGTGTGAATGGGGGGGAAGAAGTGCAGAATGGATGGAAGGGGGATCAGTACAGGATGAATTGGGGAACCAGTGTAGGATGGATGGGGGGTGGCAGGAGAATCAATGCGAGGTGGGTAGGGTGATGAATAGATTGGGTGGGCGGGTAGATGGGGGGGGGGGGGGGAGCACCACGGATGTCAGTGAGGACTGAATAGAGGAGGGAATGGGGATCAGTGCGGGATGGAGTGGAGGGGTCCTAGGATAAGAGGGGTGAAGGGGTGCGTACAAGAGAGAGAGAAAGAGGGGGGGAAGGGGCAGAGGAGGTGGGGAGGGAGGAAGGTCAGCGCTCCTCAGACAACATTGCCCCGCTTCCTTGGCCGTCCCTGTCCAACGCCAAAGTGCCGCGAGGTGGGTAGGGTGATGAATAGATTGGGTGGGGGGTTAGATGGAGGGGGGGGGGGGAAAGCACAGGGGATGTCAGTGAGGACTGAATAGAGGAGGGAATGGGGATCAGTGCGGGATGGAGTGGAGAGGTCCTAGGATAAGAGGGGTGGAGGGGCGTACAAGAGAGAGGGAGAGGGGGGGGCAGTTGGGGAGGAAGGAAGATCTGCGATCCTCGGGCAACATCGCCTCGCTGCCTGGGCCTTTGGGAAATCCTCGCCACCGCCTCCCTCCTCTGCCAGCCAACAGCAAAGTGCGGGGCCGAGCGGTGCAGCTCAGGGATCCTATAGCTATAAGATCTTTGGTGCAGCTGCTACAGACGAGTCGGAGCGAATGATGGGCTTCGCACAGTGGCAGCAGTGACCGCGACAGCGGCTCCATCTCCTCCTCCCGCACCTTGCCTGGCCTGATAACAGCCTCTGCTTGTAAACCCGCTAACGGCGCTTTAAAAAAAAAACCCTCCTGCACGCCGAGGCCTCCCCCTCCCTCCCGGCCTCGGCGTGCGGGAGGGTTTGTTTTGAAAGCGCGGTTAGCAGGTTTAAAAGCAGAGGCCGTTAGCAGTGGAGGAGGTGGAGCCGCTGTCGCGGCCGCTGCTGCCGCTGTTCGGGGCCCATCATTCGCTCCAGCTCTTCCTCACCCCGCATCTAGTATCTTTGCCCCGCACAGCCATTGCCGACACGAAACGTCGCGTTCCTTTTCTCCAGAGATGCTGCCTGACCTGCGGAGTTACTCCAGTTTTTTGTGTCTAACTTCGGTACAAACCAGTATCTGGTTGTCAAGCCGGGCAAAATGACTCGGTGTTTAGGTTGCCCGGCGGCGCTTTGTGTGGTCATTGGCATCCAGGCAACCGCTAATTTCGAGCCCTGCCGTGCACACTACAGATTGATGCAAGCATGTTTTCTGTGAAGGACCGAAAATTACCATGACATGGCCATAGCATGGGTCGTTATTGCTATTGGCACAGAAACACTCTGGCTTCCCACATAATTTATCCATAACAAAATATACAGGTTGCAAGGAAATTTCTAAAGGCATTTTATAATAATAGCTGTTAAAACCGACTAAACCCATCTGACCGGTTAAACATTACACTAACTGACAAGAGATGGCCGAAGGACATAACTGCAGTAAATGTTCTTTTGGTAATATGTTTAAAAGTGTCAAAACAAATAATAAGATTGGGAATTAAAACACATTTGATTGCATTCCATTATCAAACATAGTCAATGTTTGCTCTGAAGACCATGAATCACAATAGGGTCAGGGTGTGTGTGAATCAGTGCGGGGTGGATAGATGGTGGGGGGGGGGGGGGGGGGCGGTTGAGAAGGCAATCGGTGCGGAATGGATGGATTGAGGCAGGTGAATTGGTACTTGTTGTTTGGAGTACGTAAAATTGTGAGGGGAGAGCACGGGGGATGGCAGTGGTGTTGAATGGGGGATCAGTACAGGATGAATGGGGGTAGACAAAAATGCTGGAGAAATACAGCGGGTGAGGCAGCATCTATGGAGCTAAGGTAATAGGCAACGTTTTGGGTCGAGACCCTTCTTTAGACTGTTCCCCCCCCCCCATTTTTCTTGAGTGGGGGGGATCAGTACAGGATGAATGGGGGAGAGGGTCAGGACAGTGTGGATCGGAGGGTTTGTGCAGGATGAATGGGAGATCACTACAGGATGAATGAGGTGATCAGTACGGGATGAATGAGGGGATCAGTACGGGATGAATGAGGGGATCAGTACAGGATGAATGGGAAATCAGTAAATGATGAATGGGTAGATCACTACAGGATGGATGGGGGGTTTGGTGCAGGGTAAATGGAAGGTGTGTCAGTACGGGATGAATGGGAGGATCAGTGAAGTGTGAATGGGGGGGAAGAAGTGCAGAATGGATGGGAAAGGGGATCAGTACAGGATGAATTGGGGAACCAGTGTAGGATGGATGGCGGGTGGCAGGAGAATCAATGCGAGGTGGGTAGGGTGATGAATAGATTGGGTGGGGGGGGGGGGAAGCACAGGGGATGTCAGTGAGGACTGAATAGAGGAGGGAATGGGGATCAGTGCGGGATGGAGTGGAGGGGTCCTAGGATAAGAGGGGTGGAGGGGGGGTGTACAAGAAAGAGAGAAAGAGGGGGGGAAGGGGCAGAGGAGGTGGGGAGGAAGGAAGGTCAGCGCACCTCAGACAACATCGCCCCGCTGCCTTGGCCGTCCCTGTCCAACGCCAAAGTGCCGCCGCCAAAGGGGGAGGTGGTTTGGAACTTGTCGCTACCGCCAGCCGGCAAGTAGGTGCGGTGCCGAGCGGTGCAGCTCAAAGATCTTTGGTGCAGCTGCTTCAGTCGACAGAAGGAGGCCTCCCTCTCCCTCTCTCCCCCTCCCTCATCCCGGTATTGAAAGCGCCGTTAACGGGTTTGCAGGCAGCGGCCGCTATCAGGGCGATAGCGGCCGCTGCCTGCAAATCAAAATCTACTGCTGCAAATCCACCAGCGGCGCTTTCAAAACAACCCCTCTCGCACTCCAAGGCCGGGAGGAGGGGGGAGAGGGTGGTCTACTTCCGCCGGGCGGGGTGCGGGAGGAGGAGGCGGTAGAGCCGCTATCGTGGCCGGTGCTGCCGCTGTTCAAGACCGTCATTCCCTCCGACCCTTTGTCACCATGCACCTGGTACCTTTGCCCCGCAATCAAAAGATACTAGAGGAATACAGCTGCTGCCGTCGGTACGGAACGTCACGCTCCTATTCTCCAGAGGTGCTACCTGACCCGCGGAGTTACTCCAGTTTTTTGTGTCTATTGGTATAAACCAGTATTTGCTTGCCAAGCCGGGCAAAATGAGTCGGCGTTTAGGTTGCCCGGCGGTACTTTGAGTTTTCATTGGCACCCGGGCAACCGCTAATTTCGAGCCCTGCTTATGGATATGCGGAGAATAAGAAAATAGATTATGTGCATACCCCATATAGTTCTCCCACCACCCCAGTCATCCTGAATCAGTCTGAAGAAGGGTCTCGACCCGAAACATCACCCATTCCTTCTCCAGAGATGCTGTCTGTCCCGCTGAATTACTCCAGCATTTTGTGTCTACCTTCGATTTAAACCAGCATCTGTAGTTCTTTCTTTCCTACCCCAGTCATCCTGTTCCTTTCCTCTTCTGTTCATCTAAGTCCTCCCTATTCCTGGTCCCCTATTTTCCATTATCACCCCTTATCCCTGTTCTACCCTCTGGCTTTACATTTTATTCCTCTTCACTATCTAACACATTTTTGTCTCCATTTCATCTCCAGCCTTTGTCACCATATTTGGAACATAGCCTCTTGGAACATGAAACAGTACAGCACAGTGACAGGCCCTTCGGCCCAAATGTCTGCACTGAATACATTGCCATTAAACTAATGTCTGCTGGCAAATGATCCATATCTATACACCATGACTGTCTACCATATCTATCTTTCATCATTTTATATGCACTAAACCCTTGTTTTCACGGACCTCTATAACGGATTTCAGTTATAGCGAGCAGACCTACAGAACCTCACTACCAGGCCGAAATGCCGACACTGGCCCCTTCCTCGGCCATGCTTATTGGCACCCCCCCGCGTCCTCACCACTTAGCTTCTTCGGCTGTGCCTGCTGCCACCGCCTGTGTTGCTGTATTGAGACTGTGGAGATTTGTAGCTTAGGGCAGGTAGGGCTTTGTTTTAATGTTTCAGCTGAAAAAAGGCACCTCTGTCAATGTAGTTCTTGCTCAGCCTAAATTTTATTATTAGGTTTCTGAAATGCCATAAATTACACTTGGTTATTGCGGACAATCGACAATAACAGACATCATTCTCCATAGAAAACGATCCATGTTTATTCAACCTCCTTATAGCTAATACCTTCTAATCGATTGTTTGAAAGATACAGCATGGAAATGGGTTATTTTGCCTACTGAGTCTACACTGACCAGTTCACACTGCTTATTCCACTATCACATTCACTCCCTTCACAAGGGGGTTAATTCATAGAAGCCAACCAACCTACAAATGCGTTAGTCTTTGCGATGTGGGAGGAAAAGCAGAGCAGCAGGAAGAAACACATGCGGTCAAAGGGAGAACATGCAAGCTCCACATAAACATCATCAAAGGTCAGATTGAACCTGGGTCTCTGGCCCTGTAAGGCAGCAGCACTACCAGCTGTGCCCCTGTGCTGCCCCAGGCAGCAATTTAGTGCACCCTTGCTAAAGCCTCCACATCCTTCCTGCAATAGGATATCAGAACTGCACACAATACTCCAAATGCGGCCTAACCAATGTCCTATAAAGTTGCAACATGATTTCCTGACGTACTAGGTGCCCTGACTGATGAAGGCAAGCACACCGCATGCCTTCTTTACCAATCTATCTACTTTTTAAAAATTTCAAAATAGACTTTATTCAAGTAATAAATATATACAATACATCAACCGTGCGAAAAATCCATCCGACATTTTCGGAGGCTATACAAATTGTTCCATACAGTCTATATACATTTCTCAAATTTTGCGAAATCGATCCCCCACCCATGCCACTCATGTGGCCCCCCGGCATGGGATACCTTCCCTTATTTTGAGGGGCGTCTCCACCATGTCCAGCAGCGGAAGGACCCTAGACTGTGGCCCTCCCACACCAAGCCTTGGCGTTGCTGCACCGAGCATCAGTGCGTCCCTCAGCACGTACTCCTGCAGTCTGCAGTGGGCCAGTCGGCAACATTCCCCGACGGACATCTCACTCTGCTGGGTGGTGAACAACGCTCGGGCAGACCAAAGAGCGCCTTTCACCGAGTTGATGAACCTCCAGCAGCACTCGATGTCAGTCTCTGAATGTGTCCCTGGGAACAGTCCGTAAATCACAGAGTCCTCTGTGACGGAGCTGTTTGGAATAAAGCGTACCAGGGACCCTTGCATTTTTCTCCAAACTCTATGAGCAAATCCACACTCTGTAAAGAGGTTGGCAACCGTCTCCTCTCCATAGCAGCCGTCCCGAGGGCAGCGTTCGCTGGCAGTGAGGTTCCGACGGTGCAGGAAGGATCTGACTGGGAGGACTTCCCTCACCGCCAGCCAAGCCAGGTCTTGGTGCTTGTTGGTGAGTTCTGGCAATGAGGCATTTTGCCAGACAAGCTGGGCAGTCTGCTCGGGGAACCACGCCACTGGGTCCATCGAGTCCTTTCCCTGCAGTGCCTGCAGGACATTCTGTGCTGACCACTGCCCAATGGACATGTGGTCAAAGGTGTTGGTCCGGAAGAACCTTTCCACAGACGACAGATGGGGCGGCAGTGTCCAGCTGACTGGCACCTTGCGTGGCATCTGCGCCAGGCCCATCCTTCAACACCGGGGACAGGTAGAACCTCAGCAGTAGTGACACTTGGTGCCCACGTGCCTTGGCTCTACACTCCGCCTGATGCAGCCACACACGAAGGTGGTCATCAGGATGAGAGCGATGTTGGGCACGCTTTTACCCCCAATCTATCTACTTGTGTTAGCACAGTCAGGGACCTCTGGACCTGGTCTCCAAGAACCCACGGTACATAATTGCATTTGTTTCTGTGTCTCCATTTATGATATGTTGTGTGTTGGATCCTCTTTCAACCTTTTTGTCTTTTAAGACTTGGGCATAAATTTCCTTAAGGGCCTGTCCCACTTAGACGATTTTGTCACAGTCGTAGCAGGTCGCCGAAAAGTGCGGCGACTGGACCCCCCCTAGAACAATGTCTACGACAAGCTACGGCAACCTACCATCTAGTTGATGGCAAGCAACCGGCGACCCGTTAGGGTGTCCACCTACGACCACATAGGCGACAACCTACAACAACCAAAGTCAACCACTCGCGACAAGCTACGACAAGCAATGACCCTATCGGCGACAACTGAAGACAATTCAGTTGCCGGTACCTGTCGGCGGATGACATAAGTAGTCGCCAATGGAATTCAACAAAGTCAGCACCCGGCGACAACCTGCGTCATCCTGGCGACAACCTATGACAGCACCTACAACAGGAGAAGACAAGCTACGTCAAGTCGACAGTCATGGGCGGAAATGCAGGGGGTGGGGGAAGGGAGCATGTCCCCTCCATGCTTTGCAAGGTGGGGGACAATCCCCCCCCCCCTGTTTTGTAATCCGGATTTTGAAATTTGGTGAAAAAAACGAATAAAAATCTCCGCTTTCTGCGAGACAGTGGGGGTGGAACTAATGATCGAGGGCGCCAATTGGATGAGAGAGACGTCGGTCAGCAGGCAGTAAGGGGGGGGGCGGGACATGATGATTCAACGAGATGATTGGGGGGGAGGTGTCGGTCAAAGGCGGAAGTAGGAGGTGGGACTGAGGATAGAGCGCGGTGATTGGAGGAGGGAGACATCCTGGTGGAGCAAAGATCATAGAGCGGAGTTTGATTCGGCCCGTTCGCGAGGCCTTTCATCGCCTGCGGGATCTTCCATCATCCAGCGGTCAAATTGCTGCGTTGAGGTGATCGAGGCTCCCAATGTTGAAGTTCCCGCCGGGCGATGAAATGTCCCGCGAACGGGCCAGCTGAAGCCCCATGATTCAGGGCGGACGAAGCTGCCGTTGCTGGAGTTCGGAGTCGGTCACCAATCAGGTCAGTTCCCGGTGTTATCATCCACAGGGTCCACGGCTGAAGTCTCCGAAGCCTCGCGTGTGTGCGCATGCACGTGCGGCACCAAGAAATTGTGTGTCCCTCTTCCCCCCCCCCCCCCCCCCCATGTTTTTATAGCGATTTCCGCCCCTGCCGAAAAAAGTCGCCGAAAAATTTTGAACATTTCAAAATCCAGCGGCGACCAGAAAAATGTTATGGCTCTTTAGGCAACTTGAGGAGACTACCATACAGGTGTCAACCCGTACCCATGTTGCGAGAGCCTAGGCGCCTGTAGTCGCCATAAAAATCGCCTAAGTGGGACAGGGGCTTTTGCCTTCATCCATGCTTCTGAGCTCCATAGCTGAAACTGTTTCTTTAACACCTTGCTTTTTTTTGTTGTTGTAGCTTTGAGTAGGTTAGTGTCACTTTGAAATTAGTTCTGCCTGAATATTTTTGTCAATCTGGTCAGTTTTTCCAGACAAAGACCAACTCCTGCATCGTTATTTTCTTTATTTGTGTTAAGTTTGGGATTGCAGATCGGAATTTGATTCTGTAGTTTTTCATGTTATTCTGTGTATAGAAATTGATATTTTCCAAAAATATGATGCTATTTTTATGTTGTAGTGATTTGATCTTTTTGAGACTTTTTTATTGTGAAATTAATTTAAATTTTGCATGCATAATGTCAGGCCTTGCTGAACAAGTTTTAATAAAATATCAGTTCTCTACTTTTTTTAGTTCATTTCTAATATTTGCACATTTTATCGTTTTGATCATCTTTATCCGTATCTTGTATAAGGTGCCGTCATGCAGCATATTTATTTATATAGCCAGTATCAGTGAGCCTCCTGTGATTCATGCAGCAGCCATGCGTGTGCTGCAAAGATATGCTTTTTTTTTTAATGCTGAGGTGGCACAGAAGATTGGCTGCACTATTTCACATTAACCTATGCCCGTTGTTTCAGTGTTACTGCAACAGATGTCTCAATTGAAATGCGGAAAAGCCCAGGGTCCTGATAACATCCCCCAGAATTCCTGAAACACTGTGGTCCTAAATGCCAGGTCTGGCTCCGTGAGTTCTACTCCTCTTGCCTCATTGGTCAATCCATTCCGAATTCTGGCGGAAAGCCACCATCATTGCGTTTACCTATCAGGAACTATCGGCCCATCCCACGTCTCTGTGTTCCGTACAAGCTCCTCGAAAGGCTTCTCCTGGCCCAGCTCGATCCAATCGTCGACCCCCAACTTCCTGCTGAACCAGCAGGATTTCGTCGTGAACGCTGCACTACCCACCAAATAATCAAGCTGACCAATGACAGCAAAAAACAGTTTTGAAAAGGGTCACAAGGCAGGTGTCACACTGGTGGACCTCACCACCGCCTACGATACAGTGTGGCAGCAGGGCCTGATCTTGATGCTCCTCCCCGCCATTCCTGACCACCATCTAGTGCGGTTCCTTGCCAACATCCTTGCCAACCGCAGTTTTGTACACAACACCAGCAACTGACAATCTAGCCGACTGCGACGCCTAAGAAACGGAGTCCCCCTAGGCTCGGTACTGGCCCCCATGCTCTTCAATCTCAACACTGACTGGTTTCTCTTTCCACAGATGTTGCTTGACTGACTGAATTTTTCCAGCTTTTTTGCATTTGTTTCAGATTCCAGCATCTGTAGTTTAATTCACAAAATTATTGCTCCATATCAAGCACTGTCAAGTTTATATTTTGCTCTTTATTTTTTTTAATTAAATTTGGTTGTATTAAGGTCAAAAGGTAGAACAGAACTTTAAATGATTCTGGAATTTTCCTGCTGTTACACTTGTTTAGTTTTGCCAGTGTTCTTGATATAAGAACAAGAAACAGGGGGAGGAGTGATCTGCCCCTCATATCTTCCCTGCAGTTCTATAAGGTCTTGGGTGATCTAATCTTAAATTCAACCTTCACATTCCCCTTTGTCCCCATAACTTTTGATTAGTTGAAGATCTAAAAATCTCAGGGTTAAATATTCCTGACAATAGTCTTCATAAATCTATGGTTGGATATTAAAAAGATTCAGTCTTTGAGAGACAAAATTCTACCCCATGTCAGTCTTAAATGGGTACCGCCCCCCCCCAGTCCTGAGGCCATTTTGCTTAGTTCTAGATTTTTCCAACAGCCGAAACATCCTTTCGAAATTTACCTCCTCAGGACTTGTATATTTCAATAGAGCTTTTATCATTTTCTAAATTCCAGATTGTAAAGGCCTAATCTGCATAATTTGTCCTCATTTTATTTTTAGATGAATCTAATTAAACTTCTGTTCTCGGTCCCCAGAGAAGACATATTTCTTCTGTATTTCTTCTTAAATAAATAGACTAAAACTACATAAACTATTCCAGATATGGTCACTACATAGCCTGTACATATGTAGCAAAATTCCCCGCATTTGTACTTTGTTTTGTTTCCATTACTGGGCAGCATCCCATCTACCTAGCTAATTACTGATTCTATTTGCGAGTTATTTTTTTTACACACAAAAATACCAAAGCTTATGAACACCACCATTGAATAATCTTGCACCATTCAAATAATATAAGTTTTGTTATTTTTCGTAGCAATGTTCTTGCTATTCTTCCACTTTATGCTTGCCATACTTTTTGCCCATTCAGTTAACCTTTATATCCTCCCGATGCATTGTATTCTCGCCACATCTTGCCAACTGACATATCTGTCATGTCATGATAACTCATGTGGTCCATTTTGGATGAATCCTGGATTATTGAAAGAAGTATAAAAGAAAATTACAGAGGCCCTAGCCATAATCTTTAAAACATCTGAAAATTAAGGAGTGATACCCGAGGACTGGAGAATTACAATTTTTATGTTCTTTAATACAGGCTGTAAAGATAAAGCGAAGAAATACAGATCAGTCAGGTTCATTGTTATGATGGAGAAAGTTCCATGGGTGATGTTATAGAGATGTATAAAAACATGTGGGGAATATATAAGGTGAAAACATAATCTTTTCCCACTGTAGGGGTATCAAGAAGTAGAGGACATGGATTTAAGGTGAGAGGGGAAATATGTAATTGGCACCTGAGGGGCAACTATCACACATAGGATGGTGGGTACATGGAACATGCTGCCAGAGGAAGTAATTGAGGCAGGTACAATAATAATATGAGTGAGTTGGGCCTCTTTCCATGCTGTATGCTTCTGACTCCACGATACTACTCAACCAAACCTAGGCAGGTAAAAGTAATGAGCAAATAAATGTCAGTTGAAATTTAATGGTGAGAATGTTGCTTGCATTTAGCGAGGTGAGAAAAGAATAGTATAGACTTTAGAGGGCATAATTCTAAAATGGGTAGAAGAATAGGGACATCCATGGAAATAGGTGCACTGTTCATGGAGAGGATCTGGGCATTTTGAGATGGATGTTTATGACATATGAGATACTGCACTTTTGCCAATCACCTTCATGGAGAACAAAAGCAAGGAGGTCAGTGAACGTTTAGGAAACAGATTTTTGTCTGGGATTGGATGGAGTATTATGCACATTTCTTGAGAGAAGATGAGTTACTATTTTTTTCAAATGGTGTATATACTTTAATGAAATAATGAATGTATAAGGAAGACAATAACTATAGCCTCAAATTAGCACTTTGCTCTTTCAGTTTAGTTCTTTTGATTTTCTTTCGCAGTACAAAAGATCATCGAGGGAAATAGTGAGCTCTTCACAGATACTCACTGCAAAGTGTGTAATGCTGTGCTGATTTCAGAGTCCCAGAGACTAGCACATTATCAGGTAATTAATTAGCAGACATATTTCAATTTGCATTTGACTTAAATTTGAATGATCTGTTGTTATGCTGAAGAATTAACTCTAGGATCATGTGTCAGTTTAAATCCATCCTTATTGATTTCAATAGGAATTGTAGATCTTTGGATTTGTAGATAAAGAACATGGTAAATTTCTAATTCGGCCTCAATTTAATTCATTTAATAATTGTGGGCTTTTGGTAAATTTTGTCGTTTTTAAAACACTTTTAGTACATTTAATTTCACTTAATAGTTTTCAATATCTCTGAATAAATTATTTTTAAAATACTCAGAGCTTTAGTAGCTAGTTCCATGTTTCAACAAAGCCAGATTGTTAACAGCTCTAAGGGCAGTGCCTCCTCAATGAATAACTGGAAGCCCTGTTGTTGCTCAGGGTATACTACTGAACACTGCAATGCTCTGGGCCAGTGATATTCAAGTTTGGCAGCTGGATCATTTAAGTACTAGTATGGGGAGATGGGGCTACTGAGATTTTGCCCTATATTGCTGCGGCATAGCTTGTGCAATCTGGCGCAGCAAAATTTGAAACTTAATAAAAAGCTAAAACTTCCCAACGGTGGAATTAATTAGCAGGAATGGATGAAATGCTTTAACTTCAATAGGTTTAAAAAAACTTGCTCAAGTTATTTCAATGCAATTAGTATTTACATCAGACATTAATGCATGACCTTTTACTGAAGATATTAGCTTTTAAAGGTGTTTTATACATCCCATTTAATCTATATCATTAGTTTATTAACGTGTGAAAGTACTCTTTGTCCTCAAAGTGTCAATCACTTAATACAATATAATCTCTATTTCCACAGAGCAAAAAACATGCCAATAAAGTACGTCGGTATGAAGAGCTTCATCAAGATGGCGAACCAGTTGCCAAAATAATAAAAAAAGATCCAACTGTAAGTTTTTAATTAATCATTGAATGGTACAAAGTATAAGGAGACTTTTGGGCTTTTGCTCTGGCCCTTTGTCTTGGAATCTTAAAGTGTGATGCTCAGTATTGAATGGAGTTCTCTGGCTGAGGCCCAGCTTGCGTTTAATCCTGAAAATTTAGCGCAGCATTTTCCCCACATTACAGAGTAGTTGCATTCGCATAAAACAGTTTGTAACAATTTTCTGAAAAGGGAACCATCTCCCCCCCCCCCCATTAACCTCCATGTTATAAGTGTAGATACATTCCTATGTGAAGCTTTTTTTTTCATATTAAGCCATTTTAGAGGTAATGACATAGTGCCCCACTGCTGTTATTTAACATCTGATGCCGACATTAAACTTGTGGGATGGACAAGGCTCGTGCAAAAGAAACAACAAATTTTGTTGACTTTTGTTTTTATTTTATTTTCATGGCATTTTATCAGATGCGCAAGGTAAGTGGATTAGGATAGGGCATACAAAGTATCAGGTGGATATCAGGGCAAAAGGAGGGATTCTAGGTTAATGAGCCAAAGGTGCTATAGGAGTTCAGGAAATCACACAAGAGACCAGATATTGGAATCAAATATACGGCATCAAAATCAAACTGCTGGAGAAGCTCGGCAGGTCCAGCAATATATTTGGAGGCAAGGGGTTAGTCAATGTTTCAGGTTGAGACTCGGCAGCAGTCACAAACATTGACTATCCTGTTGCCTCCACAAATGCTACTTGAACTACAGAGTTCCTCCAGCAGTTTGTTCTTTTTTAAGTTCTATGTGTAATGAGTTAAAGTGCGGTGACTTAGTAGAAGTGGAGTAAAGACCATGGGGTTACTTTTTAAGGACCTGGTCCATAGATACTGTGGCTCCTTACAAAGTGGTGGATCAGAGAGAATGGGGGATGGTAGTGAAGTGCTTGGCAGCCATGCACTCTGAAATATCTGTCTACATGTCACCAGACCGGGGAGAGCATGGCTGTGACTGAAAACCAAATTAATAAGAGTAATTCAAATCTTATAGGCCTGCTGAATTTAGTATCTAAAAAAAAGAAAGAATTTGTAATTTCTTACATATTTTGTCTTTATCTCCCCCCCCCCCCCCCCAACAAATTCCTCAATAGTAAATTTTATTTTGTGTTTGCTTTGTGAATTCTTTAGACTTTGGAGATACAACGCAGAAACAGGCCCTTCGGCCCACTGAGCGGTCACCCCCACACACACTAGCACTATCTTACACACTAGGGACATTTTTTAATACAATTTTACAGAAGCTAATTAACATATAAACCTGTAAGTCTTTGGAGTGTTGGAGGAAACCCAAGCACCCGGAGAAATCCCATGCAGTCACAGGGAGAACGTACAAACTCTGTACAGACAGTACCCATAGTCAGGAGCAAACCCAGGTCCCTGGCACTGTAAGACAGCATCTCTTATCGCTGCACCATGTGTTGTGCAGTGTAAGAGCGAATTGACATAGCCAAACAGCTGTAACTCAGAGGACACATCCCTCAGTTGAAAGAACCCAGGATCCTTTGTGCTTTTTTAAAATTTATTTTACCACCTTCATAGACTTGTATGGACGAGCCATATTGCCTTTTCCTGTATCCCTTTAAAATTTCAACATTTAGCTTGTTCTTTATTTTTCCCACAAATTGAATATTGAATTCTCTTTTCATTAAATTCCTTCTGCTTTACCTGTTCTTTGCAAGTCCACCTAAGTAATGTTTTACTACCGTCCTCCTTAATTATATTTGAGTTTTGAGTCAACTGTAGGCTTCAACATTATGCCCTAAATAATGTATCCATGTCTACCATTAATACATTTCAACGGGTACAGTGGTCCCAGTGAATCCTGTGGGGTATCATTGCACACGTAATGAGTCTGGAAAGCATACCATACTTTAGATCAATAAATGTTTTTTGAATCCATGCCTTTTCTGTTCTTTTAATCCTTTAATCTTTTTTAATCCTTTAATTAATCTTTTAATTTGATCTTTTCTAAAGCATGAAATTGTCCTTTAGTTTATAATATGCCTTTTAAATGTCCATATAATAGGTATGTTACAATACCTACCTTGAGCAGCACTGCAGTTCTGCCGCTCCCCGTGTGCGCGACTTTGGCGCCTTTCAGAGTGGGGCGTGTTTAAAATGCCGATTTTCTCTAGGCAGTCCAAATCGATCCATGTCGGGCGATTTCGTCGCTAAAGAGAAATCGCTCCGACATTTCATTCATAAAGGTATTTTTAAACTATGCTAGATTATTTATTAACTAGAGTAGTTTAAAAATCATCTTCTAAAGCTCTGAATGGTGACAGCGGAACGGACCTAAGGTAGGCGATAAAAGAAGCTACACAGTTTATTTTTTCATAAAAACTTGGTTTTTAGGAAGGCTTTAATTATATTTTCATGTTGCGGAAAGGGGACAAAAAAAAATGTATGAACTGGCTTTATTTTTCATTACGACTTCACCGCAAACCACAACGTTCCAATCCACCGCATTCCACTAAAACCCACTCGCTAGTTGATTTAAATGGCCATTAATTTACAGGCAGTAAACACTAAATTCCTTCCATTTAGCCTATGGATTCATGAAAATGAGATTCAAAAATTATGTTATATTGTGGATTATTGTGTGAATGTTATTTGGACACAGGCAATTTAAAAAAAGTTTATCTTTTCTTAAGAAATCGATAGATGCTTAGATCTACTCATTGAATTTTGTAATTAGCTACAATGAGATAACTAACTAATTATATGCTTTAATTTCAGGTCATCCAAGTAAGATTGTTTCATATTTGTTTCAGAATGCTTCAATCTATAATAACTGAAAATTTCATTGAGCTCTTAATTTTTAAGAAAGTTATGGGCGTTCAACTGTTCTTGATCACAGCTTTTGAGTTTAGTCAATTGAAAGGCAATGGGGAGCAAGATGCTCATTTCTGAGTATGAAAATGGTTATAACTTTCTTAATACTGAAGATATGAAAGTGAATTAGGTGTTAAATTAAACTTCTTTTTATGCTTTATCTGATGGGATAAATTGCAGACTTGATTTTTAAAATCTCAAAATTTTGTAACATTGCTACATATAAACATTATTTGCTCAATTTTCATCAACCCTTTCTGTCACTCCATCAAATATACTTGTCCAGCATAATTTGTTTTTTAAAATTGTAAGCATGGAAGCGTAGAATGCGAAAGACAAAGAGCCAGGCAATAGTAGCAAAATGGGTAATGGTACAGAATATGTCAGGAAGGGGCATTGCTTAAAAACATAAGAGTATGCCTCCAAGTCAGAGCAGAGCAAAATGGGGAAAGCACAAGATTGATGTCCGTTTATCTGAATATAAGCAACATTCATAACAAGATAGTTAAATGAATGGCACAAATATAAATATAAAATGTGCAGTCTAATCCATTGAATATGTGTGGTTGTAAAGTGATCACAGTTTCAGAAAATAACGACCTAGATGTTGAGAAATAAATGAAAAAGTAAGAACCTTATGAGAAAAAATATAATTGGCCTGTAAAAGTCTCTAAAGATATGTGAAAACGAAAGGTTAATTTGCACCCCTTGCAGAGTGAGATGGGAGTAAATATATTGGGAGGTTTGGAAATGGCAGAGAAATTAATCAAATATCTTGTATGTTCTTGTATATTTACATGAGAATATACAAATATCTTGTATATTCACATGAAGACAAAATATCTCTGGAGCTAGCAGAGAACAACAGGTCCTGAGTGAATAAGAAGCTGGGAAAAATAGCATTAGTTTTAAAATTAAGTATTAACTAATAAAAGTATAAAAAGCTGATAAATCCCCAGGACAGTGGATTCTATTCCAAGTTTTGAGAAAGAAGGGGGTGGAGTCAATGGATGTGCTGATTGTCACCCTCCACAATGCAGTATATTCTGGATTGGTTTGACTATTTAAAGAAAGAGAGAAAACATTTACTAAACTAACCTGTTAACTCCAGCAGAGAAAATACTACAGAATTTACTATTTAGTTGGAAAATAATAATTACACAATTGGGCAGTCCGCGTGGATTTAAGGAACGAAAACCATGTTTGGCAAATTTAATTATTTTGAGGTTGGGAAAAGCAGAATAGATAAGGAATTGAACCAGTAGATTTGGAAATGGCAGAGAAATTAAACAAATATGTGGATTTTCAGAAGGTGTTATGCACCTTCAGAATATAAAGTGTTCTATATTGTACAAAATGAGATCACATGGGATTGGGAGTAATTTACCTGTGTAGATAGAGAATTGATTAATGGACAGAAAATAGAATAAGTGGATCATTTTCAGGGGTCAACAATGTTTCATTCTTGTACGGACCGGCAATGAAACTTGCTGCAGCTTAACAGGCCCTTTAATGCAATGACACATAAATAAATATACAACAATCAATAATGCAATAAATTCATAATCAGTAATACTAGATAACCACATCGTCAAGGTGTAAAAATGAGGCCCCTAGTAGAACCAAAATATATTAGTCCTTAGTAGATCATAGTTGAGGTGAGGTTGTGATTAGTTTATGCAGTGTTCGGGAGCCGGATGGCTGTTGGGAAGAAGTATTCTTGATCTTAAAGGTCTCTTCTCAGGCCCATGCACTGACTTCCTGATGGTAGTAGTGAGATGTAAGTGTGGCCTAAGTGGTGTGGGTCTTTGATCATATTAGCTGCCTCTTTACGGAAAAGCCTTCTATAAATAGGTTGAGAAGTTGTGATTATTCGAGTGCAACACGGGTCATTGCTGCTGTCCACGATCTGTATCGATGAATTGAATAAAGGAATATCGTGCAATGTATCTTAAGTTTGCTGCTCATAGTAAGTTAGTGTAAAGTGTGAGGAGGATGCAGTCAGGCAAAGTGAAAGCAAATGGACCATAATGTGGGGAACATGTCATGTCATCTACTTTGATAGTAGAGGAGTAATTTTTAAATAGGTTGACATTCAAAGAGTCCTGGACAGACTTAATCACAGATCATAGAACAGTTCGGGACAGGAATTGGCTCTTTGACCCACAATGTTTGTGCTGAAAATGATGACAAATTAAATTGATCTCATCTGCCTGTACATGATCCATATCTCTCTATTCTGGGCACTTCCATGTGCCTATCTACAAGCCTCCTAAACACCACTATCGTATCTGCCCCCACCACTACCTCTGGCAATGTGTTCCACACCACTCAACGTGACCCTCAGCACTCTCCGTGTTAAAAGAAAACTTGCCCTGCGTATCTCCATTAAACTTTACTCCTTTCACTTTACAGCTATGCCCTCAAGTGTTGGACATTTCTGCCCTAACCATGCATCTCATAATTGTATATACTTCTATCAAGTCTCAAGGGAAAACAATCCAAGTCTATCCAACCTCTCCCTGTCGCTGAAACCTTCTAATTCAGGCAGCATTCTCATTAACCTCCTCTGCAGTCTCTTCAAAGCCTCCATATCTTTTCTGTAATGAGGCAACGAGAATTAAGGGGCAACCAGAAGTGCATGTACTCCAAATGCGCCCTAGCTGACGCCCTATACAGCTGCACCAATACTTCCTGGCTCTTATATTCAGTGCCCCATCCATGAAGGCAATCAAACTATATGCCTCGTTTACCACAAAAAAAAATTAACATTGCAGATTAATTGGGAATGCAAAAGGTGTGCCAGAATTCTCTCAAAATCTGGTTTCCAACCCCAGGGAAGGATATACTTGCAACGGTGATTAGAGTGATCGGGGGATACAGTGATTGTCTTTGAAGAATAGATTAAGTAGACTGGGCCTGTATACTCTGAATCTTAAATGACTGAGGTGATCTTAATGAAATGTACAACATTTTAATGGGATTTGACAAAATAGTTGTAGCGATGATGTTTTCCCTGGGCTGTAGTGTCTAGAGCTAGTCTGAAAATAAAAGTCAGGAGTGACTTGAACATAAAAAATGCCTTCACTGAGATAGTAAATCTTTGGAATTCCCTATCGAAGAAAGTCAAGAAGAATCAGTCTCTAAGGATATTTAAGTCCAAGTTTAGAATATTCAGGAATTCAAAGGATCTAGGGTTACTCCAGTAAAGTGGTGCTGAGCTCTTATTAAGAGGATAATAGGGGTTGAATGACTTGCTCTTTCTTCTGTGTTTTATGTTCTTAAACATGCTGATTACAAATGATCAATACATTTTCAGCCATTACAATTAACACCTAAATATTGGACATATTTTGGTATTGGATTATTACCGTAATGTGCACTGAGATGTAGTGAAAACCTTTCTTTGTATGCTATCCAGTCAAATAACACTATACTTAAGTACAATCAAGCCATACACAAGTACAATATGTAGTGCAAAAAGAAAAATACCAGAGGTCAAAATATAGATAATAGTGTTTAGATGTTAACTGCCATAATCAGTTTTTATTCATTGGTAGTAGCTTTGTTAGATTTTAGCCTCATAAAACCACATATTCTGTATTGCTAAACCCTGCTAACTAGTGAATTTTCACTCTGCAAATTCCTATTGTCATTCTAACCAGAAAGACAATCTGTTTAGCAGATTTACATAACTTTTCAAAGCACTGTGATATTTTTTCCTACATGAATGTTGGATGTGGAGTTAATGAAAACAGTAATTTTTGAACCTTGCTACAGGACAATAGCAATGGAGAAGTTGATCGTAATAAATATTGTCCACTCTGTAATGTGACCTTTACGGCGCCAGTTGTTGCTCAGTCTCATTACCAGGGAAAGAACCATGCAAAAACTCTGAAACTCAAGCAAAAGCAAGATGAACCTGTCCAAGCACCCCCTGGTAAGTAAACCTGGCACATTGTCATGGCCAAATAATTAAGATTACGCTCCTGATTTCCAGGAATCTACTTGTATAAGCTGATTTTCAGCAATCTGTCCATTTGCAGTCATAAGCTTGGGGAAAATGACACTGGAGCAGTAGAGATCGGTACGTATAGGTGAAAAACTGCTTTGGTGATATTTTTTGATATCTTCCTTATGAAATTAATAATGTGTTTTTATATTGGGAACTGATTCTGTCATTTCTGAATGACAGCATTCATGTGTTCCCAAAGTAAATTGTTTTATTTTAAATATTTGTCTGATTTTATAGTCAAATGAAAATATGCGTGCAGCACAGTGGTGTAGAGCTGCTCCCATATGGCATTAGTGTCTCAGATTAATTCCTGATCTCAGGTGCTTACTTTGTGGGGTTTGCAGGATCTCCCTGTGACAGCCTAGGTTTGAACACTCATCCCAAAGATATTCAGGTTGGCAGGTTAATTGGCCATTGTACATTGCCTCCAGGGCATAGGTGAGTGGTAGAATATGTGCGGAGTTGATGAGAAAATAAAATAGGGTTAGTGGTGGTTGGGTGAATGATGGTCAGTGCAGACTTGGTTGGTCCAAGAGCCTGATTCTATATTGTATGACTCTAGAACTCTGACTGTGCCTATAATGTATTAAAATAGTAAAGGTACCAAGTAATATTGAAAGGTTTACACACTGTGGGGCTCCTGGGATGGAATATGGATGTTTGACATAATAGTTCACGCGTGTCATTGGAGAAAACAGATTTACCTCCAAATATTTATGCAGACTTATATGGGAAATTAATTGGGTGCATTGACTAAAACATGGAGATTAATAGAAAGGCCTAATTTAGGTCTGTCCAATAATTGAAAAATGCTCTGACACTGAATAAGGAGTCAAGTAGTGGCACATGAAGCTAGGACTGAATTTTTTATCAGAGGGTAAAATCAAGTAACGAGGAAAAAATGCAATGACCTATTTTAAACTGACATTAATGACCAAATCACAGTGTTTTTGAGAATACTTAATTAAATTCATAATTAAAGATGTGACCCAGCATTTCCATGTTTCTTTTGTTCAGGATTAGAAGAACAACATTTCTAACCAAGCCCTCTTTGTTACATTGCCAGATTTTACTATCATTTCAGCAAAAGTAATTATAGGCTTTAAAAAAAGAAAATAGCCAACCTGTCTGGTATTATAACTTAGAAGAATAGAAACTGTTTGGCCACTTATCTCTTGCTGGTCAAAATTATAATAACAGATTTGTGAAGACTTGGAATCTTGCTGTTATTTAGTGCATTGTACCTCAAATATCCCTCAGAACTTCGTATAAGTATTTTAAACAAAAACATTGTTTTTGGCAGCTATGGTAACTGTTTGTTACTGGAGGTTCTAAGATCCAAATTAGCTTTACTTACTCTTTTGCTCAAGGAAGAAACATTAGGCAGAATGCCAGGATAAACTCCATATTCGATTTCAAATATTGCCATTAATGATTAATTTTGAATAAATTATTATCTCCTTATGATCATTCAGTCTGACTATTGATATGTGTAATGGTGAAGGATGTCCAATTTCTGTAGGCTTGATGAACTCTTAATAGTTTTGCAGACTAGTTCCATCTGGGGGTCTGATGAATAAAAGCAACAGTGAAAGAAGGACATAGTGAACCATTCAAAAGACAGTGAATCATTATAAGTGTGTCATTATTATTATTGCATTGCCTTGATTATAGAGCAAAACAATACTGAGCCAAATTTGGCTTAATTCTTTAGAACCTTTCAGGCTTATGATCCTTAAATAACAAAAAGTTCTAATAATAAATGGTTAAACTTTTGTCTGAACTTAACATAGAACAGTGTAACACAGGATCAGGCTCTTTGGGACACAGTGACTATGCCAAACATGGTGCAAAGTTAAACTAATCTCTGCCTGCGTGTGATACATATCCTTCCATATCTATGTGTATCTAAAAGCTTCTTAAACACTTTTGTATCTGCTTCCATTACCACATCTGACAGTGCATTCCAGGCATCAACCACTCTCTTAAAAAAAAAAACTTGTCCAATGCATCTCTTTAAATGCGTCTGATCCCCTAACGTAAAAGTTATGCCCTCTCGTCATCTTTGAATTTCCATTCTGGGAAAAAAAATTCTAACTGTCCTATGTGTGCCTCATGATTTTATATACTCTATCAGTCTACCATCAACCTCCGTAGCTCCAAAGAAAACAGTCCAGATTTGTTCAACCTGTCTTCATAAGCTAATACCTGTATGAAACGGGCAGCATTCTGGTAAACCTCTTTTGCACCCTCTCCAAATCGATGTCCTTCCTGAAATGGGGCAACCACAACTGCACGTAATACTCCAAATGCAGCCTAACCCAAAGTTATGAATAGCTGCAACACAGCTTCCTGAACATGGTACTCGATGCCATGACCGATGAAAGTAAGCAGACTGTACACCACCTTTACCATACTATCTACTTGTGTTGACACTTTCAGGGAGCTATGGACTTGGACCTCACAATCCCCCTGTACTTCAGTGCTGTTAAGAGTCTTACCATTAACTGTATATGTTTCCTCTTACTTTCAACATCCCAAAGTACAACACCTCTGCGAGTGGCACAGTGGCGCTGTGGTAGAGCTGCTTGATCCTGACTATGGGTGCTGTCTGAGCAGAGTTTGTACGTTCTCCCTATGACCGTGTGGGTTTTCTCCGGTTTTCTCCCACATTCGAAAGACGTGCAGGCTTGTAAGTTAATTGGCTTCTGTAAATTGCCCCTTGTATGTAGGATGCGAAAGAGGGATAACATAGTGAACAGGTGACCGATGATCAGAGTGGACCCAGTGGGCTGAATGGCCTGTTTCCATGCTGTATCTCTAAACTCTAAACCTCACACTTCCTTGGATTAAACTCCATCTGCCATTTCTGTGCCCCTATCTATATCTGTTATATATCTCGCTGTATCGTTTGACTGTCTACCTCACTGTCTGTGACTCCCATCAATTTAATCTAGAAACTTACGAACCAACCCATCTACATTTACACCCAAGCTGCTTTTATATATATTTATTTATTTACACACACACACACCCACACACCCACACACCCACACCCACACACCCACACACCCCCCCCCCCCCCCCCCCCCCCACAGAGGTCCCAACCCTGCGGAACACCACCGGTCACAGATCTCCAACCAAAATAACAATAGTCCATCACGAGCCTCTGTCTTCTAAGGGTAAGCCAGTTCTGAATTCAAAAGAGCAAATCACCATGGATCCGATGCATATTAAATTTCTGGATCATCTTACCACGAGTTATCAAATGCCTTATTTACAGTGCATTGAGAAAGTATTCAGACCCCTTCATTTTTTCCGCATTTTGTTACTTTACAGCCTTACTCTAAAATGGATTACATTCTTTTTTTTTAAATCATCAATCTACCCACAATACCCCATAATAAAAAAGCGAAAACAGGTGTTTAGAAATGTTTGCAAAGTAATTAAAAAGAAATAACTGAAATATCACATTTACAAAAGTATTCAGACCCTTTACTCAGTACTTTGTTGAGGCAGCGATTACAGCCTCAAATCTTCTAGGATATGACGTTACAAACTTGGCGCACCTGTCTTTGAGTAATTTCCCCCATTCTTCACTGCAGATCCTCTCAAGCTCTGTCAGGTTGGATGGGGAACGTGGATGCACAGCCATTTTCAGGTCCCTCCAGAGATGTTCGATCAGGGTTCAAGTATGGGCTCTATCTGGGCCACTCAAGGACATTCACAGACTTGTCACCAAGCCACTCCTGCGTTGTCTTGGCTGTGTGCTTAGGGTTGTTGTCCTGTTGTAAGGTGAACCTCCGCCCCAGTCTGAGGTCCAGAATGCTCTGGAACAGGTTTTTATCAAGGATCTCGCTGTACTTTGCTCCGTTCATCTTTCCCTCGATCCTTACTAGTCTCCCAGTTCCTGCCGCTGAAAAGCATCCCCACAGCATGTTGCTGCCACCACCATGCTTCACTATAGGTATGGTATTGGCCAGGTGATGAGCGGTGCCTGGTTACCTCCAGACGTGACGCTTTGTATTCAGGCCAAAGCGTTCAATCTTGGTTTCATCAGACCAGAGAATCTTGTTTCTCGTGGTCTGAGAGTCCTTTAGGTGCCTTTTGGCAAACTCCAAGCAAGCTGTCATGTGCCCTTTACTGAGGAGTGGCTTCCGTCTGGCCACTCCTCTATAAAGGCCTGATTGGTAGAGTGCTGCAGATATAGTTGTCCTTCTGGAAGGTTCTCCCGTCTCCACAGAGGAACTCTGGAGCTCTATCAGAGTGACCATCGGGTTCTTGGTCACCTCCCTGACCAGGGTCCTTCTTCCCCGATTGTTCAGTTTGGCCGGGCGGCCAGCTCTATGAAGATTCCTGGTGGTCCCAGAGTTTTTCCATTTAAGAATGACATAGGCCACTGTGCTCTTCGGGACCTGCAATGCTGCAGACACTTTTTATACCCTTCCCCAGATCTGTGTCTCGACACAATCCTGTCTCGGAGGTCTACGGACAATTCCTTCGTCTTCATGGCTTGGTTTTTGCTGTGACATGCACTGCCAACTGTGGGACCTTATGTAGACAGGTGTGTGCCTTTCCAAATCATGTTCAACCAATTTAATTTACTATTGGTGGACTCCAAACAACTTGTAGAAACATTTCAAGGATAATCAATGGAAACAGGATGAACTCAATTTTGTCTGAAAGGGTCTGAATACTTATGTAAATGTGATATTTCAGTTATTTTTAATTTGCAAAAATGTCTAAACGCCTATTTTTGCTTCTTCATTCTGGGGTATTGTGTGTAGATTGATGATTAAAAAAATTAATTAAATCAATTTTGAAATAAGGCTGTAACGTAACAAAATGAGGAAAAAGTGAAGGGGTCTGAATACTTTCTGAATGCACTGTAAATCCAGGTAGACATCATTCACTGCCTTACCCGTATCAATCACCTTCATCACCTCCTCAAAATCACCTAATCGAGTTCATAAGACATGACTTGCCGTAGGGAAAACCATACAGATTGTCCCTAATTATTCTGTTCTCTTCCAAATGAAAGTAAAGCCTATCTCAAATAATCCACTTCAATAGCTTCATTACCACTGATGTGAAGCTCACAGCCCTAGGAGCTATTATTTCTACTTCCCTTCTTAATAAAATAACAACAATGGCTACTCTTCTGTTCTCCTTGATCTTGTACTTCTTCCAGAATCTATGATAACATTTAATCATAATTGATTAAAATATGAATCTCTCTATACCTGTTTAAGCGAATGCTGATTTGTTTTTCTTTGTTGAGTAATTAAAAATTATACTTTCATTTGATCAACAAGTGATATAAATAGATTGGAACTTGTGTTCTAGTTGCAGCTGCTCCCAAGATAAAGAATGAAAATGCTCCAACTTCTACTGTGCAGTCCGGTGATGGATCTTGGAGCAGTGATCCTGACAGGTATTGTCGCCTGTGTCATGCCTTTTTTAACCATGCTGATATTGCCAATCAGCACTATGTGGGAAAAAGACACAAGAAGCGGGAAACAAAAGCAAAGTTATTGGAGCAACTGGGGCAGGCTGATAGCAATTGTAAGTATACAACTTGTAGTCTGCCGAAACACTACGTATACACTAGGATTAAATATTGGAAATGCACAATAAGCCCCACAAACATTTATAAATTAAAGGTTGTACACCCGAGATGTTAAGTCATACTTTTATTTTGATCGTTCAGATGCTGACAGACCTTGTGTTCGTCTGTTTTTATTTCACATTATCCATATATATAAGTTTTTATTTTGATTTCAGGGTTTGACTACTATGGTTCTATTATTTTGTGAATTTGTTCAAGAACTACTGAGCAAAATTTACGATCAAATATGTAACAGTCCAGCTAAGGAAACCATGCAAAAAATAGATAGAGCTCTTAAAGATAGCGGAGTCAAGGGATACGGAGAGAAGGCAGGAACGGGGTACTGATTGTGGATGATCAGCTGTAATCACATTGAATAGCGGTGCTGGCTCGAAGGGCCAAATGGCCTGCTCCTGCACCTATTGTCTATTGTCTATCATGAAAATTGTTTTAAAAAATACCTTAAGTTATTTTGTTTTCTCAATTATTATAATCTGTAGTTCACGCAAAGAACACATCAGAAAATGTAAATTTGGACCGAAATATATGAGCAGTCTTTAGATAGAAACATAGAAAAATAGGTGCAGGAGTAGGCCATTCGGCCCTTCAAGCCTGCACCGCCATTCAATGTGATCATGGCTGATCATCCAACTCAGTATCCCGTACCTGCCTTCTCTCCATACCCCCTGATCACTTTAGCCACAAGTGCCACATCTAACGCCCTCTTAAATATAGCCAATGAACTGGCCTCAACTACCTTCTGTGGCAGAGAATTCCAGAGACTCACCACTCTCTGTGTAAGGAATGTTTTCCTCATCTAAAGGAATTCCCCCTTAACCTTAGATTGTGACCCCTTGTTCTGGACTCCCCCAACATCGGGAACAATCTTCCAGCATCCACAAGATGTTGCTTGTATTAGTTTGAAATTGTTTCAAGAGGGAAATACACCACTTAATATATTTCAAGACTGATAAATCTTGCCATATTGTACCGTGGACATGTAGATGCTAAAACAATGTAACTGTGTCAGAACTGCTGTTCAACCTTTATCTCTCTGTGAAATCCAGCTAAAATTACTTTTAGATAGACACACGAAGCTGGAGTAACTCAGCGGGACAGGCAGCATCTCTGGAGAGAAGAAATGGGTGACACTTCGGGTCGAGGCCCTGCTTCAGACTTTTCCATTACTTTTATATTGTTCATACCTTATCTCTGGTTAGGATCAGTACATATTGAAAAAATAAAACCATTGCTATCCAATATGAATTGTTACTTATTAGTTGATTCCAGTCCTTCCCTTGAATGTATACCCTGTTAATTTGAAACAAATTGTTAAATCCAAAGGAATTTCTAATGACATTGTTGATTAAGCATTAGATTAATTAACCTTTTGAAATTTATCTGAAATACAGTTAAATCCCAGAAAAGAGCATACTTGTACTTTTACTGCACCATCTGTGCAATCTTGCAATGTTTGAAACGTTATCTATAGTATTATTGCTGGGATGTTATTGTGCAGGTACCTTGTAGTAGCTTTCTCCGTTGACTGAATATTGATGTACATAATAGCTAATGTGTATACTATATGATGGCAGTTTGATTAATAATTGATTAATAATATATCTGCCATGGCACTTTTTATTTGCACATGTGAACAGATTACTCCTTGAATAGCCTTGATCAATTCTGAAGAGCATTTGCTATAATTGAACGTGGAATATTATTAACCTGAACCTTAAGACTCAGCTACACAATAGCTAAACAATTAAAGGCATTAGATTAATTAACCTACAAGCCTGCATATCTTTGGAAGGTGGGAGGAAACTGTAGCTCCCAGAGAGAACCCACATGGTCGCAGGGAGAGCGTACAAACTTTGTATAGACATCACCAGTACTCGGGATCGAACCTGGGTCTCTGGCGCTGTAAGGCAGCAACTCTACCGCTGCGCCAATATGCTGCCCTGCGTGAAAGAAAGCTTGCGGGGCATATAAAAACAGACTGTAAAAGCTCCCATAGAGACGTGAATAGCAAAAGATTAGTGAAGACAAATGTAGGTCCCTTACAGTCAGAAACAGGTGAATTTATAATGGGAAAACAAGGAAATGGCAGACTGGTTAAACAAGTACTTTGGTTCTGTCTTAATATCACATTTCCATAAGATGCTTAAAGATGTAATAGCAGCGCATTTAGAAAGCAGTGACAGGATCTCTAAAAGTCTGCATGGATTTATGAAGGGGAAATCATGTTTGACTAATCTTGAATTTCTTGAGGATGTAACAAGTAGAATGGATAAGGGAGAGCCAGTGGATGTGTTGTATCTGGACTTTAGTCAAATAATTTAACGTGGAAATATAAATGCGAATGAAAGAACTTTAAAAATATTCTCTAAGTTCCTTTTTTTACATACAAGTATGAGCTTGTCATTTGGCAGTTACGTCTAAGGACCTGAGACCGTTAAATGCCAATAAGTTACTTTTCCTCGTTACAGGGATTTTGTGGTTCCCGTGATTACATTCATTTATGAATTTGCAAACCTAATCTCCAAAGATTTGGTAGATATGTGTAACTGAAGGTTTTCAGTTTTTGGATGATCTTTTGTTGCACAAAGAATTCCTATAGAGCTGTAAAGCCTGAATTTTCAATGTAGCAAATGATGTACAATTTGCTATAAACCTATTTTGTGGTGCTTTTATGAACAATTTTACCACACGCTGAAATAAATTGCATTTATCCATATAAATAATTTTAGATTCTGTGTGAATCAATGTCGTTTTTCTGGTCACCAATGGCTGCTTGAAAACAGCTGAAAGGTGGTGCCACCAAAGGTTTTCCACCTCTGCATATGCCAGATCTGACAAAGTTAACTGTAAGAAAAACTGAATGCCCAGCTCACTTTGAGTGACCAAAGTAATAAATTAATTGTGGGGTTTGAGAAATATATAAAATATCTTGCAATTATTATTTTTAAAAGTGGTTAGTTTCTCTTTTTTACCGAAACAGCCACACACATTTTAACATAACATATGTAGGGTATTATTTAAATATATTTTATACATGGAGGTAAACATTTTCAAGAAGACAAACTAGATAATAATTTGGAGTAAAGGAACAATTATAGATATTGGAAATGTTCAATAAATATAAGAAGATATGCAAATACATAAAGGTTTGATTACTATCTATAGAAGAAAATGTAAATTGATTAATTATGAAGCAAGGTTCCAACCCGAAACGTCACCCAACAAAGTTGTCCAGAGATGCTGCCTGACCCGTTGAGTTATTCCAGCACTTTCTAGGCTGAATAGCTTACTCGTGTTATATCATTCTGGAACACCAATTCAAAGCATTTTCGGAAAATCATTATCTTTGCTAAGTGAGCTGATCTGCTTTTGTGTCTATGAAATCTAACGTTTTCCGTACAATTAAATTATTTTTTTCCATATGTCTCCCTGATGTCTGAATGGATACTTGGATACTTGTATAGCCCCATTATTCAAAGCTCAGTGTTGATAATATACAGATTTCACACACACACACATCAACAAAGCTTTTCACTGTATCTGGGTATGAGTGACAGTAACAAACTAAACTAAATCTATGCCAAGCCCTTCTCTACCGTTGGATAATATATTTATCTTTTCCTGTGAACATCTTTTTAAAAGCACCAGTGCAGATTCTGCATGAAATCTAATAAGCTATCTTTTCTTTTTACAAATGCATATTGATCTCTTGTGTTTTAATTATTATTAACCATAGCGTAATATTGGTCTGAAAATGCATATTTGTGCAGGGCAATGTGCATTTTTTATATCTGTTTCCGTAACATTGGTGCATTTGTTCTACTACAGTTTTTTAGAGCAATTTTACCATGCTGTGGACATGGGTAAGAAAATGGGAAGGGTGGGGAAAGGAAACTGATCAGCTGAGCTACATTTATAACATTTCTACTTTTGTAAAATGTTCTTCATAGTCGGGTAATTGTATTATTTAAAAAAATGCTTAAAATATACTGATGGGTAACTAAATTATAATCTTTCACAGCTGCTTCTGCTAAAGGCTATCCCTGTAATACCTGTAACATTGTACTGAACTCAATAGAGCAGTATCAGGCACACATCCAGGGAACCAAACACCAGAACCAGTAAGTACACTTGCATGTTCTCTTTGAACAGACCTATAAAGGTTGTCCTGTTGTAACCATGTCTAAAAATCAATTTTGGAGAGATAAAAATGTTTTATAAGTGGAAAAAAGCTTGTTTGGCTTGCGACAGGTTTGAGCCCATTGATTTAAAAAAGTTCAATATATCTATGTTACATTAGTAATCTGCTGTATTAAGGAATTAGTGCTGGAAAGTGTGCATTTAAACATGGATTAATGTCATGAACTTTGTATTCATGCTTCTGTTGTGGAGAAATTACTAGTCTGGATAGGTAACTATAGTCATACATCACAGAATTAGCTTCTTCAGCCCAACCTGATCACACCGACCAAAATGCCTCATCTGCGCTAGCCCCATTTGCTCTTGTTTGGCCTATATCCTGCTACACCTTTCCTATTCGTGTACCTAGCAAAATGACTTTAAATTTGTTATCACTGTACGTGCCTCAACTACTTTTTCTGGCAACTCGTTCCATATGTCCACCACCCTCTCTGTGGAAAAGATTGCCACTTTTTATTAAATCTTTTCCTTCTCACTAGTCCTTGTTTCCTCTACCTTGGTACAAATAATCTGTCTATTCCCCTCATGATTTTATACACCTCTAAGCTTCTGTGTTTCAGGGAATAAACTCCCATCCTGCCCAGCCTCTCCTTATAGCTCAGGCCCTCAGGTCCTGCCAACATCCTCATACATTTTCTATGTACTCTTTCCAGTTTAATGGCATCATGCCTGGAGCAGTGTAACCAAAACTGAACACAATACTCCAAATGCGGCTTCACATTGTCTTGTACAACTGTAACATAACTTCCCAACATTTATGCTCAATTTCCTAACTGAGGACCAATGTACCAAAAGCAGCCTTCACCACACTATCCACCTGCAACATCACTTTTAGAGAACAATGTACTCCTAGATCCCCCTGGTCAATAACACTCCTTGAGGCCCAATCATTCACTATAGGTTCTACAGTTAATGCTACAGTTTACATTTATCTGAATTAAATTCCATTAGCCATTCTTTGGACCATTTGTCCAATTGATTAATTCTACTGTAATTATTGATAATATCTTCACCTCGATACCGTCTATTTTAGTATAATCTGCCAACATAGTAATCATGCCTTGTAGGTTTAGATTTAAGTTTATTATCATGTGTGAAAATATGGTGAAAAGTTTTGATTTGCATTCTGTCCAATCAAATAAGATAATACCATACATAAACAGAACCAATCCAGACTCAAGTACATTAGTAAAGCATAGGAAATGATACAGCATGCATGGTATAGTCCTCAGCTATTGTACAGTCTTGTACATTCCCACTCAAATCTTTGATACAGATGACAAACAGCAATGGGCCCAGCACCTGAGATGCAGGTGATAGGTCTCCAATCTGAAAAACATCCTTCCACCCAACCCTCTGCTTCCTATCATGAAGCCAATTCTGTATCCAGATTATGTTTTACAATTTAATTATAAAATACAATTTAGTTGTGTTGACTGAAGAAGGATCCTGAGCCGAAATGTCACCCATCCATTTTCTCTGCTGAAGTACTCTGATATTTTGTATCTTCTGTACCCAGTTAGTTAGTTCTCCCTGGATCCCAGTCAATCTAACCTTCCAAGTAGCCTACCACATGGATCCTTATAAAAGCCCTTTCTGTAGTCTATAGAGACTATGTCTATGGCTCTGTCCGGTTCAAGCTTCTTGATTATTTCTTCAAAAAACTCAATCAAATTCTTGACATGATCTCCCACACAGAAATCCAGGTTATTCCTAATCACCCCCTGCTTTTCCAAATGAATGTATATCTTATCCTTCAAAGTTGTTTTCAATAACTTTCTTATCACAGCAGTTATGCTTACTGGTCTATAAACCCCAGGTTTATTTGTGCAGCCCTTCTTAAATAGAGGCACAACAATATCCAACCTCCATCTTCCTGCACCTCACCCATGTCTTCACGATTAATTTTCCCAAGCTCCCTTGTCTTCATGTCTTTCTCCCCAGTAAGAACAGAGGAGAAATATAATTGAGGACGCTACCCTGCAGCTCTACATATAGATGACCATTTTGGTTTCTGAGTGGACCTGTTCTTTCTTTCATTACTCTTTTTTAAGTTATTATATGTAAAACCTCTTTGGATTCTCCTTAATCTATCGGCCAGACCTATCTTGTATCTCCTTTTTGTCCTCCCGATTCCCTTCTTAAGTATGCTGCTCAACCGCCTATACTTCAGGGATACACTTAAGCCCATCTGACTATACCTGACCAATGCCTCCTTATGGGAAGAAAAAATGAAATGCTTATTATGTTGGTTAGATGTTGTAGTCATCAGTAATAATGGTAACGATTGTTTATAATTGCGTGGATGTTCCCCGGGCAGATGTGGATGAGAATATACAAGGCATGGTTAATAAGTTTGCAGATAACACTAAAGTGGGTGGTGTCGCACATAACAAAGTTGATTATCAAAAATTACAGCAGGTACTTGATCAGTTGGGTAAGTGGGCTGACACATGGTTAATAGAGTTTAATGCAGATAAGTGCAAGGCATTGCATTTTGGGAAGTCAAACTAGGGCAGGACCTTCACAGTGAATGGCAGAGCTCTAGGAAGTGTTGGATAGCCAAGGGATCTAGGAGTGCAGGTACATAGTTCCTGAAAGTGGGGTCACACGTTGATAGGGGGGAGATGAAGGCTTTCGGTACATTGGCCTTCATCAGTCAGGGTATTAGATATAAAAGTTAAGATGTTATGTTACAGTAGTGCAGGATGTTGGAGAACCTGCATTTGGACTAATGTGTTCAATTTTGATCACCTTGCTGTTGGAAAGATGTTAAGTTGGAAAGAATGCAGAATTCTGAGGATATTGCCAGGACTTGAGGGGTTGAGCTACAGGGAGAGGATGGGCAGGCTAGGGTTATACCCCTTGGAGTGCAGGAGGATGAGGGGTGATCTTATAAAAGTGTATAAGATCATGACGGGAATAGCAAGGGTGAATGCACATGGTCTTTTACCCAGAGAAGGGGGATCAAGAACCAGAGGACATAGATTTAAGGTGAGAGAGGAAACATTTAATAGGAACCTAAAGGCAACTTTTTCATACTGAGTGTGGTGGGTATGTGGAACGAGCTACCAGTGGAGGTAGTTGAGGCAGGTACTATAACAACATTTAAAATACATTTGGACAGGTACATTCATTGGAAAGGTTTAGAGGGATATGGACCATATACAGGCAGATGGGACTAGTGTAGATGGTCCAGCTTAGTCTACATGGATAAGTTGGGCTGAAGGGCCTGTTTCCATGCTGTATGACTGTCTCAGAAAAAGGTTTATCTGAGATGTTAATCCTGGGAAGGCAGCTAACAATTTGAAAGATTAGTATTGACGAATTTTGGTTCACAAATTCATGACTTAGAAAAGTAACTTTTATCGGTGTATATGCTGCTAAAATATTAAAATACCCCTATATTTGTGGAAATAATCCAAATGTTAGGCATGGTCCAGAAGATTATGTTCTAATGATTGTTCACAAACTAAAATGATTGCATAATCATGTACTAGTTTAAAATTCTTAGTTACATGCCCCAGTCGCTCTGTTTCAAAGGATTATGCAGCGTGCATTCATTATAATCCATTCATATGGATGTTCTGCTTTTTAAAAACCATGTACTCCAGTTACATCAGCATTTATTCCAGAGTTATGCCAGCATTTTGTGTATTTCTTTGGTGTAACCCAGCATCTGCAGTTCCTTCCTACACACCATGTAAGAACTGTTGAGTGGTATTGAACTGGGGCCAAGCTCTGCTGTTTAAGACAGATTCTAGAATGGTTGGAGGAAGGTGGTCAGATCTTCCAACTCATTTACAATTTGGTTTCATAATTTGCCACTGAGGTATTTGAGCTTGATCTCTGGATTAGTAATGCTGAATCACCACCACCAAAGATGATCTTTAAGTTTAGTTTACCGGTACAGCATGGAACCAGGCCCGTTGACCCACAGAGTCCACACTGACCAATAATCACCTATACACTAGTTCTATCAGTGTATTCTATCTTACACACTAGGGTTAATTTTACAGAAGCCAATTAACCTATAAACCTGCAATTTTTGGGACTATGGGAGAAAACCAAAGCACCCGGAGAAAGCCCACGCAGTCATAGGGAGATCGTACAAACTCCATACAGACAGCACCCATAGTCAGGATCGAATCAGGGTCCCTGACGCTATAAGGCAGTCGTTCTATTGGTGTGCCACTGTGGCGCTGTAATGGGCCTGGCACTTTCCATAAATTCCGCTTTTTACATATTTACTTCCTTTGAATACCATTTTTCTTTTAGAGGGTGGTATGTTTTATTTAATTTGAAGCATCTCCACTTTGAAGTATCTCTCTTGTCCGTATACCATTTTACTAGACAGTCTTTGTTTCTAATATACTTGGTCGAGATCCCCTTTTAACTTTCTGAAACTGATCCTCTTTTAGTTAAGTTTATCTTTAAATATATGTGAACTTCTCTATGGTTGTGTTCAGTTTCCCAAATTTGTTCCACTGAAAATATGCTCCATTAAATCTATATTGTCCCAAACTAGATTATTTGATTGGAAACGTATTGATAATGACAAATCTCCTAATGCATTCAGGAATTTCTTCTTGTTCACTTACACTTTTTATTCTACACTGCATCAAATAATTGAAGTTGCCCTAAAATCATTAATGTTTTCTTTAAAATTTACACATTTTGTTCTGTCTACTTTAAATGATATTTAGCCAGAGTGTAGTGGTTCCTTTTCTGTTTTTTGGCTCAAACCAGATAGATTTAGACATTGCTTTCCACACAGATTGCCCATATACTTGAGCACTTTTTGGAATAATATTGTGGTAGAAGGATACTGCTGCCCTTAATCTTATTTTTGTATTGGGTATAATGCTGGCTAAATGTTTTATGTCAAAATCAATTTATCACAATAAAGTTGATATAGTTTTATTTGAACAGATCACCATATCAATTTTTTATGCTGAAATATAAAAATTGCTATATGCAGACACATTTATAAAACAGTATTTAAAGTCTTTGTAAGCACTTTGCAGATGAGAACTTGGAGTAAACACAAGATAATTACCCAAAAAATATCATTTGGTCTTTTTTAACTAAGCCGCGTTATTTTTTGTTATTACACCCAAATGCATAGCTTTGCGATCAGCTTAGATTTTGTCATTTGAAGAAGAGGCAATGTGTGAGATTGCTTTTGCAGGAATAGTTGCTGTGTTCAGTGTAACAGTGAATGGATGGACTTGTTTTCAACTTTACTCTTTTGCTTTCCCTTAGTTTGAAACCTAATGAATTTACTGCTGCAGAAGATAATGAAGAGGGTTTTGAGATTTTTAAAGAAGATGTCATCTAACAGTGTTGGCAGGTGGTTTCCGGGTCAATTAATGTTACTCAGCATAGAGGCCAGTTTGGCTATGTTCATGTTTAGATCTGCATAATTTTAAGTAAGACATTTGCATTGAAACAACAGTCCATAATTCTGAGCTCTAGGGCCCAAAACATTTAGTTTTTATGTTCATGCAAGTGACTAAAGGTTTGAGACTAAAATAACTAAGTTTAGTTATGTGGTGCTGTGGTCATGCCTTTCTGGCTCGGTGTGTAGATACCTGAGAAACTTGTAGCCCCACCTCTTGAAAAACATTGTTTCTTAAACATCACCTATTAAGCAGGTGAATCTGTGGAGAATGATGTGAACCTGTGATATGGAAGAACTATTGCAACATACAGTGTCCTCCATAATGTTTGGGACAAAGACCCATCATTTATTTATTTGCCTCCACAATGTGACATTTGTAATACAAAAAAATAATGTGGTTAAAACGCGCATTGTCAGATTTTAATAAAGGCCATGTTTATACGTTTTGGTTTCACCATGTAGAAATTACAGCAGCATTTATATATGGTCCCTCAATTTCAGGGCACCATAATGTTTGGGAACAGCAATGTCATGTAAATGAAAGTAGTCATGGTTAGTATTTAGTTGCATATCCTTTGCATGCAATGACTGCTTGAAGTCTGTGATTCATGGACATCACCAGTTGCTGGGTGTCTTCTCTGGTGATGCTCTGCCAGGCCAGTATTGCAGCCATCTTTAGCTTATGCTTGTTTTTGGGGCTAGTCCCCTTCAGTTTTCTCTTAAGCATAAAAAGGGCATGCTCAATTGCGTTCAGATCGGGTGATTGACATGGCCACTCAAGAATTTACCATTTTTTAGCTTTGGAAAAAACTCCTTTGTTACTTTAGCAGTATGTTTGGGATCATTGTCTTGCTGTAGAATGAACCGCCGGCCAATGAGTTTTGAGGCATTTGTTTGAACTTGAGCAGATGGGATGTGTCTATACACTTCAGAATTCATTATGCTACAACCATCAGCAGTTGTATCATAAATGAAGATAAGTGAACCAGTTCCTTCAGCAGCCATACATGCCCAGGCCATAACACCCCCACCACTGTATTTCACAGATGAGGTGGTATGCTTTGGATCTTGGGCAATTCCTTCTCTCCTCCATACTTTGCTCTTACCATCACTCTGATATAAGTTAATCTTTGTCTCATCTGTCCACAAGACATTTTTCCAGAACTGTGGTTGCTCTTTTAAGTACTTCTTGGCAAACTGTAACCTGGCCATCCTATTTTTGCGGCTAACCAGTGGTTTGCATCTTGCAGCGTAGCCAATGTATTTCTGTTTATGAAGTCTTCTGCGTACAGTGGTCATTGACAACTCCACACCTGACTCCTGAAGAGTGTTTATGATCTGCCGGACAGGGGTTTGGGAATTTTTCTTTATTGTAGAGAGAATTCTTCTGTCATCAGCTGTGGAGGTCTTCCGTGGCCTGCAAGTCCCTTTGCGATTAGTAAGCTCACCAGTGCTCTCTTTCTAAATGATGTTCCAAACAGTTGATTTTGGAAGGTCTAATATTTGGCTGATGTCTCTAACAGTTGTATTCTTGTTTCTCAGTCTCATAATGGCTTATTTGACTTCATTGGCACATCTTTGGTCCTCGTGTTGATAAACAGCAATAAAAGTTTCCAAAGGTGATGGAAAGACTGGAGGAAAGACTAGGTGCTGAGAGCTCTCTTATACCCGCATTAAGGGGACAATTAAGCACACCTGAGCAATTACAAACACCCGTGAAGCCATGAGTCCCAAACATTATGATGCCCTGAAATGGGGGAAATATGTATAAACACAGCTGTAATTTCTTCATGGTGAAACCAAAATGTATAAAAATGGCCTTTATTAAAATCTGACAATGTGCACTTTAACCACATGTGATTTTTTTTCTATTATAAATCTCAATTTGTAGAGTACAGAGGCAAATAAATAAATGATGGGTCTTTATCCCAAACATTATGGAGGGCACTGTAACTAGTTGGTTGCTTTTAAATTGCTGTCTAAGTGTGGTGACAATCTCTGACTTATGTTTGTAAATTATTACACATATGTCCAACAATATATTTGTAGTTTTGTCACCTCCATAATTAATAGACCTAACTTTGACAGCAGAATTCTTGTTGATTTTTGGGATTCTAAGGAGCCATTTAATGATGGTTGAAACACATTTTATGTTGCATGTTACTGAGCCTGAAAACCTCTTCCACCTGTTCACATATTGCTAATATGTATATGTGCAGTGTAAATTCTACTCCGGAAATAGCTGTACGTGTCCAAGTCTGTTTCATTGCGGTGTTTGTTTTTTGAAAGGCCACTCTAGTCTGGTTGTGACCGAATATCGATATGTCATACAGAACTAATTATTGTAAATAAAATGTTCTGTGTTTTCAAACTGATAAACCCCCATGTGAAAATGTCTTCATTAGTAACAGTTTATTTAGATTCATGGAAAGTGTTCAGTGAAGGATCTTGTAAAAACACATTGGGATATTATTCATCAGTTAATGTAACATTTATCAGGAACAGGTATTGGTGTTTGTTAATTATTCCTATTGATTTGAAATTATACTTTAAATTGGCAGCTTGGTTGTGGATGAAACTAAGACTGCAGTTCAAAACTGTTTTTACCTTGTTTAATAAATGTTGCCCCTTTTGTAGTACCTGCAAAATGACCCAGCAACCCTGTAAATTGATACATGCCCCAAAATTAAATTAGTATACATTTCCGGACGTGAACATTCTTTCTAGAATGCATGACCAATATTAGGAAAATGTGGAGAAGACTGGAAGTTAGTATATTTGTATTGAATTGTAATGTTTAGAATGGCATAAAACTGCTCTGTCAATATTTTATTGTATATGCATTGCTTAAAAAAAATGAATTTGGCCTATATAGGGCAACAAAAGAGAAACAGCTATAATTGTCAATGTAACTGAAAACAACTGAATGTGTGGAGATTTTTGCAAGGATGTAACTAGGAGCTCAGTGTATTTTTCTGCACCCCTGTAATTTGAGCTTCTGTTTTAAACACTTTGTCCTGCATTTTTCTTTCCTTCATTTACATAATTGTACCTCAAGATTTGTTGAAAAATCTATGACCCTTGACAATTTTGTACCTTCACTCTTCTCATATATAATAAATGTAGAATTTCACTTTCAAATTCTTGGTCTGTGTTTAATCCTGAATTGCTGTACATCTTAATGTTTGTCTTTGAACATTAGCAATGTTCTAAATTTCTTGTTCTTCTACATAAGTAACGTATGCATAAACCATATCAACTTTATTGTTACTTCACAGTTAAATTGATCTTGAGGAATTGCAAGCTGCAATTCAGCAAATTGTTTGACTGCTATTATCTGGAATCCATCATGAAATACACACCATATGTCAAAAGACAATATCTTATATCCATAATATAAATTACAGTTCAGAGTTCTTTCTAATATCAGAGCCAAAGCCAATGTCACAGAAATGGATTGTGTTCACAGAAATCTTATTGTGGGATTGTTCTGTTAACTGTTCGCTTTGTTCTCATCGATACAATAATTTTTTTTAATGGAATCACAGGCAATAAAGTGCCGTCACACCCCGAGGTAAAAAGCTATTAATAAAATCAATATTTGTCAGGATTATCCATCTGTTTTCGAGGCCGGTCCCTTGTCGCAGAACTGGAAACTACAGACTCTCAACATTCATGATAATAACTAATCAAAAGCCATGCAGTTTCAGTGCTACTGGAACTGTAGATTCGGACATCCTTGAAGCTTCCTTCTGCCAGAGGTAATAAGCATCTGGTCAGATTCAACCACAGAACTTTAAATAAGGTATTTCTTGCCATTCAGCAATCAACTTCTGCTGCGCAACAAAATTGCTGAATGGAGGAAGACCTCTGTTTAATTATTACCCCGGCTGGTCTTGCAGTCTTCAGGAGTGGAGAGAAGGTTGGAGGTGTATTCTGTAATCATTACGTTCACCCATAAACCTGACCATGAACGCAATCAAGAAGGCAAAAATATTTTGGACTTAAACTGGCTTGAATATTTTTCAAAATATTATTATTCGAATTCTTGCTTCCTGCCAAATGATTGAGACAAAAAAACCTTGCTGACAATCTCAGTTGTCCCTTTTTCTCATATTCCACCCTGAAACAGCCAAGAAACGCCACCGTTACTTTCTATGCTAGATGTCTGAATTAAGGCATTGTTAGCACGTGCAAGCACTAGTTATACATGTAGGTGACATGGATTCTGCATGCAGTCAGACTACTAAACTTAAGTCAGGAGTTCAGATGGACCTGAAGGGTTGGTGGAGGCAGTTAGTCCATGTAACATTTAAGAAGTATTTTGACTTGCAGGTGAATAATCATGTCCTAAGTACTGGTAAAGGATTAGTGGGGATCATGGCAGAAGCCTCCTTGTGGCAATCCCCGGAAACGACGACACAACGCACTCTGTGACCCGTCGGATGACCAATTCTGTCAACATGTTGAACGACGACAGAAGCCAACAGCGAGCTACACGTCGTCTGACACGAGCAAACGAATGGGATTAGTACAGAAGGGTACCTGGTGGTTGGTGTAGATGTAATGGGAGGAAGGGTCTGTTTTTGTGCTGCATGAAACTTAGAATAGCATGTTGAGGCTGCAACTGCAAAATGAGTGGTGGCTGGAAGTTGGATCAGCAAACCTTTAACAAAGTATCAGCAAAATAACGGGATATTAGTGCAGTGCGTTACAAATGATGGCAGTGTTCTACATGACTATATCCAGTTGATAATGCTTAATAACGAAGGGGCTTCTAATGTATTAGAATTACCAATAATTTAATACTTTAGCTGGTTCATGTGCTCATCTGTTTAATCATTTTTCTAATCCTACAACCGCACAAGTTGATCAACTGTACAATAGACTTGAACTGATAAGTCAGAAGAAGAGCCCTGAACCAAATTGTTGTTTGCCCATTTCCTCCACAGATGCTACCTGACCCACAGAGATCCAATATTGCTTTGTGTTTCCACTGTATTACATTGGTGATTGAATTTGCCTATAGAAGGGAAATTTAAAATTTTGTAGCACATTTTCTAATGATTAGAATTTTAGGACATTCCAAAAAAGTCATAAGACACTTCAATTTTAAGTTTATTATTGTCACATGTACCGAGGATCAGATCAGATCAGATAATACTTTACTAAATACTGTCAAGTCACACTCCAGTACAATAGGTAGAGCAAATGGGTAGATACAGAATGTAGAATATAGTTCTCAACATTGAATTTCCATAGTCAAAGTCCAATGGGGTAGAGGTAACCAAGGAAAAGTAAAGGACTGTAAGTAAAGGATTGATTGTTGCTTGGCATTAAAATACATAAGATAATCGGTCGATAATTGAAGTAAGAATTTTAGTTGGTGTAGGTGCTGGGGACACGACTGTCAGTCAATGATGGCATCGTTAATGAGAAAATCTCCTGGTATGGTTACTTCATGAAGCAACTGAGTTATCAATGCCCTGTTCAATAATTCTCCTTAAGATAATATTGCTAAAATAGCCATGTTTGTTTATCGGGCCATATTTTTAATACTTTGGATCATCCTGAGGTTGTGAATGATACAATAAAAATATTCCTTTTATTAAAGCAATAAAGTAATTATTTCCAGGGAGGTTGGGATTAAGAAGGTAATTTCAGCTGATTTTATATAATTTTCTGAATTGGGGGTTTTACTAGTTCACTGTAGCCTCAGCCAATAATACTAGATGCTGATCTCTCTATAAACAAACATGTTCTGAAGTATGCTCTAATTTTATCTCAGACAACTGTTCCAGGTCCTCTTCTAATGTAATTGAAAGAAGCCTTAACTGCATTTTCTGCCTTGCAATCTGGGACATTTAAACTTAAAACCAGAATCTAATTTTATTGCAAATCTTTTTATTCCCTATTCATGTTTTTTCTTCTGACATTTTCTGCTGATATTTATTCAATTTTGTTTACCTCTTCTCATCTGACATCGTTTGCAATCTTAATTAAATTTTCTTCCATTACCAAAGAGCTGAATCACTGTAGTAGTGCATGCCACAAGGGGGCTCTAGTTCCCCATTAAACACTTCCATCTTGGCCAGAAAAGCATTTGGACAGAACATACATGACATCTCCCCTGTTCATTATCTCAGTTATGTTCATGTTAATTAGTTGTGACTTTATGTTCACAAAATATTGCTTGCTTTCTATTAGCATGACAATCACTTTCCCAAGGGCCCTGCACTTGATGGTGAATTCCAATAGTTTTAGTAATTCCAGAATTGTACTAATAAATACATGATGCTAAAAATATAAAACAAGAGCTGATTTAATTTAGAACTAATGTTTATAACATTATTAGTCATTGTCCGGATTAACATTAAGCACCCATGATGCTCCTGCATACTAATCTTGTTATTGGGGTGGGAGATTGCAACCTTCACGTGGTCCACCCTGTTTCGACGAATGCAATCAACCCAGCATGCACAAACAGAAGATCAAACAGAACAAGTTGTCTTACCATTTTAGGCTGTGCATGCCATACGCAAGAAGAAGATCCTGTTATTCTGAATGCAATTTAATTCATGCTAAAAGGGTTCATGGCACCCTTGACCTTTCCATAGTTTCCAAATAGGGAAGCATCCTAGTAGTTTGGGTTGATCAGGAACTCCACATGTAAATAGTTCTTTATTTATTGTCACGTATTCACAGCACAGTGAAATTCTTTTGCGCAACTCAAAAATGCATAGTCTCCATATTTTGGCATAATTTACACGGCATGTCCAAAGTCTGGTCCACATGCTAGAAGTACTGGAGCACCCCCCATTCAGGTAAGCCCCAGGCTGCTGCAGGCCCGCAACTCGACGTCCATCTCCTCCTAAAGCTGATCTTGGAGGCAATACCTCTGTCCCTCTCCTAGCCCATTTGTTGCGTCTGTTGTCAGCGGCTTCCAAGCTTCCTCCTAGGCAGCGAAGGGCCGCCGGGCCTCTTGCAGTGGTGAACTAGGTATGCCACCGCACATGGCCACCAGTGGCCCGCTAGGTCTCTGTTTTCGTTGACCGTCGGGTCTTTGTTTTTGTCGGCCGCTGGGTCCGTTCTAGCTCTCGGCAGCCAGAAGACCTTTGTTTTCGTCAGCTGCAGATCATAACAGATGTCAGTGTTGTAAGTTGGGTTTTTCTTAAACTTAAAACAAATTTTTTTTGAGTAAAAAAAAAATGGATCAGTCTGTTGTAACAGTGCCAGAAGAGGGAGCTTCAACACAACATACTTCTGTTTAAGTAGGGATTCGAGTCTGAAGAAGGGTCTCGACCCGAAACGCCGCCTATCTCCTTCGCTCCTTAGATGCTGCTGCACCCGCTGAGTTTCTCCAGCTTTTTGTGTAACCCCCCATACTTCTGTTTAAAATGGATGTATTAGGTCTCAAAGGCTGAGAATCTTTTTTAAGGATATAAAAAAAATGTTAGATGTAGACCTGAAAAATGTGTTGAAAAATATGACTCCTGATGTCTTTTAAAAAATCACTTTTTCTTCATTTCACTTTTTGTGTAATTCAAAAGATTCATTTTAATTCCTCCCACTTGATTTTCTGTGATACTGTCATTATCAATGCAATTAACTCTGTAATACAATAATTGTGGTAATGGAACATGGAACCCATGTGAACATCATGAGTTTTAGATAGTAACCTCTTGTTATATCACAATATAAGGACATCTATCTTACTCGCAGGAAAGAAAAGCTAATGCTGTTGTCTATGCCTACTATGGGCTCAATACAGATGAATTAAGCCTGGCCATTCTATAAAAGTAAATTGACTGATCCAACATCTTCTTGCCTATGGTGTGCAGAGCCTAAAGTTGTAGGACAACTTGTTCTATTTGATCTTATTTGATTGTGCACGCCAGGTTGATTGCATTCGTTGAAACATGGCGGACCACGTGAAGGTTGCAATCTCCCACCCACTGATCCAACATGTACGCTTGCTAAAGACTGCACAAGTTCATTTTTTTTACTAAGCTACCAAAGACATGTTTCCTGTTTATACAAAGGGCACTCGTTATTTGTACTAAAGCTGCCGTTGTGTAAATTATCACCGAAGCATTGGGAAACAGCTGCCAGTTATAACATATACAAGCTATGTAATTATGGGATCAATATGCATTATTTTCATTAGATTGATTCAATAAACAATACGAACAATAAACAATACTATGTACGGTAATGTTTATATATCTTCAGTATTCACATTAATATTAGGAGCATGTGGAACTTAAAGCACATTTCAATCATCATGTGGCTTTACCTCAGCTGACAAGTGACCTCAAATATAAAATACAATTCCTATTTACACATTTTAAATATTGCAAAATATCACAAAAGCAACAGTATTTTTTTTAAATTGACATCAAGTAACATATGGAAACAGTAAAATTACACCCAATTACATTTTTCAAAGGTTCAATGTCGAGTCAAGGGTGTTAAACTGTCATAGGTACTGAAATTGAACAATGAATTTCTTACTTGCAGCAGCATAAAGGCTCTGTGATCAGGATGTGGGAGGAAGCATGGAGAACATGCAAACTGCACTCAGACTCCACCGGAGGTCAGGATTGTACCTGGATTTCTGGAGGTAGATGCAAAATGGATTTCGGGAGCTATGTGGTAGCAGCTCTACTTGCTGTGCTACTCTGCTGCACCTTTCGTATCTTCAGGACAACCCAAAGATTTACAGACATCAAAAAATATTTCCAGTGTAATCACTGTTGAAATATATACGAAATATGTAATCACCATGCACACCTAGTTCCCACAGGCAGTGATGATTTGATCTCATAATACCCGATGAATCTTTTAGGAACCTGTGGTAATGGCCCTGCACTTCTTGAAAATAGAGACATGGGATATTTTACGTGCATTTTTGATGGAAGGCAAGCCTCCGTTCCACTTGAACAATGGCACCTCTGATGTTGATCAGTCCCTCCTGTACCATCAGTCTAGACCATATGTTCGGATCTCTAAAGTGGGACTTGAACCTATTATTGCATTACTCTGAGGACTGCAACCACTGAGCCATGGATGACATAATGCAGATTTCAAAGAGTTGATTTACTCGCATAAAAGTATTGCGGCTTACCAATCAGTACATAAATCACCTACCTTGCCATTCTGGAAGACGTATTTCAGGATAGAAGTCAGGTAGACATTGAGCACACATTTAAAAAATCATATTTTCTACTAAATGTAAAATGTTCTAGTTATCTTAAACCTAGGTTTTACATTTACTGTACTAATAATCAATGAATGCTCTTGGATATATTTCATGTGGGTGCTACAATCCATAATCCTCTGACTGAGTGTTACAATCCATAATGCCCACGTTAATGTTACAATCCAAGATGCTTTATATTAATGTAATAATCAATTTTTGTTTATTATTGTAACGTGTAACGAGCTACTGTGAAAAGCTTTTTGTTGTATGCTATCAAGTCGTAAAAAAGACTATACATGATTGTAATCAAGCCATCAAATTGTGTACAAATACGGGATAAAGGGTATAACATTTAATGGAAGATAAAGTCCAGTAATGTCCGATTAAAGATAGTTCGATGGTTTCCAGTGAGGTAGATAGGTCAGGACCACTCTCTAATTGGTGAAAGGACGGTTCAGTTGCTTGATAAAAACTGGGAAGATACACTCTGAATCTGGAGGTGTGTGTTTTCAAACTTCTGTACCTCTTGCATGATGGGAGACGGAAGAGAGGGAATGATCAGGGTGAGACTGATTCTTGATTATGCTTATGGCCTTGCTGAGGCAGCGTGAAGTGTAGATGGAGTCAATGGAAGGGAGGTTGGTTTGTGTGATGGTCTGGGCTACGTCCACTACTCTGCAATTTGTTACATACTGGGATGGAGCTGTTCCCATGCATGCATCGCAATAAAATGCTATATGCATCGCGAGCTGTATGCATTGCGATAAAATGTTTTCTACGGCGCATCTGTGGAAATTGGTGAGGGTTGTTGGGAACATGCTGAACTTCTTAAGCCTTCTAAGGAAGTAGAGGCATTGGTGTGCTTTCTTGGCCATTGCCTTGATGTGGCTGGTCCAGGACAAACTACTGGTAATATTCATTCCTAAGAACTTGAAACTTTCAACCGCCGCCACTTTGGCACCATTAATGTATACAAGGTTGTGTTTACCACTTCGCTTCCTGAAGTTAATCACATTTGTCGTGCTGATATTGAGAGAGAGGTTGTTGTCTTGGCACCAGGTTACGAGCTTCTCAATGTCCATCCTGCACTCTGTGTCATCTTTATTTAATATCTGGCCCACTAGGGTGGTATCGTCTGCAAATTTGTAAATTGAGTAAATTGAGAGGTACTATAACCCCCATAGCAATGATATTAAAACATAGACCAGTATGGCACAGGGACCGGCCGTTCAGCCCACAATGTTTGTGCTGAACATGATTCCAAGTGAAACTCTCATCTACCCGTACATAATCCATTTCCCTTTTACCTGCACTTCCATGTTTGTATCCAGAAGCCTCTTAAATCAAAATGCCACTATCATATCTGCCTTCACCACCACCCCTGGCAGATTCACAGAATCATACAGCGTGGAAATAGACCCTTCAGCCCAACTTGCCCACGCCAACCAACCTGCTCCATCAACACTAGTCTCACCTGCCAGCACTTGGCCCATATCCCCCTAAACCTATCCTATCCAAATGTCTCTTAAATGTTATGATAATACCTGCCTCATCTAGCTCTTCCGGCAGCTCGTTCCACCACCCCTTATGTACCCTGATGTACCCCAAAATGGATTTTGAATCTTTCTCCCCTCACCTGAAATCTATGTCCTCTAGTTCTCGATTACCCTACTCTTGACAAAAGACTCTGCAATTACCCGATATATTCCTTTGATCTTGTACACCTCTATAAGATCACCCCTCATCCTCCTACACTCCAAGAAATAATGTCCTAACCTACTCAACCTTTCCCTTTAACTAAGGCCCTCGATTCCTGGCAACATCCTCGTAAATCTTCTCTTCATCTATTTCATTCTAACAGGAACATGCATGTCCTCGACTCTTGTTAGCACACTTTTAAAAATATCCCACTTTCCTGATGTTCCTTCAAACAACCTGTTCTAATCAGCTTGAGCGAGTTCCTGTCTAATACCTCCATAGTTGGCCTTGTCCCAATTTAGAATTTTAACTCGTGGGCCCGCCACGTATTTATCCATAACTCTCTTGAACTTAATAGAACAATGGTTGCTGGACCAAAAAGGCTTATCCATGAACACCTTATCTGCTTGTTGAATTCCAATCTACAAAATGATTTGGTTTATAATCTTGTGTGTTAAATTTTATTTCTGCAGTGATATGCTTTAATGTTGTGATCGATATTGCTTCATGTTATGGACAAAATCTATATTGTCTGATGTGAATATATGATCTATTTTGTTCCAGATTAATAGAACAAGAAAAGGCCCTTCTGCTAACATTTTTGAACGTAATTTCAAAACCATCTCTTATCTCCCTTTGCATAATCCATATCCATTCCCTGCATATCCATATATCTATCCAAAAGCCTCTTAAGTATCACTATGGATCTGCCTCAACCACCAACCCTGGCAGCACACTCCTGGCACTCACTTTCCCCATCTCACCTTAAAGCTATGTCCTCTAGTATTTGATTTTTCCTTCTTTTTCCATTAATTGTCCATTTTCCCCATACATTCGACCTCCCAAAATGCAACACCTCGCATTTGCTCAGATTAAACTCCATCTGCCATTTCTCAGCCCATTTCTGTAGCTAATCTATACTATATCCCTCTGTGTACCTTGACAGCCTTCCTCACATTCCACGGCCCTAGCAATCTTGGTGTCATCTGCAAACTTACTCAACAACCCGTCTAGGTTTATGTTCAAATCATTTATATATATATCACAAAGAACAGAAGTCCCAGCAGATCCCTGCAGAACTCTATTGGTCACAGATCACAAGCCTGAATATTGCCTTCCCCCAGAACCACTTGACTTCTATATATAAACTAGTTCTGAATCCATACGACCAAGTCACTGCTAATCCCGTGTATCTTAATATTCAGGATCAGCCTACCATAGGTGACTTTATCAAATGCCTTACTAAAATGCATGTAGACAACATCCGCCATCCTACCCTCATCGATCACATTAGTCAACTTCTCAGAAAACCCACTTAACCCATTGTCCTCCAAATGGAAGTAAATCTTATCCTAAAGTATTCTCTACAATAGCTTCCCTACCACTGACATGAGGCTCACTGGCCTATAATTTCCTTGGTTTCACTCTATTTTCTAAAAGAAAGGAACAACAATTCAACATACTGCTTATCAATCCTAGGATATTGCCCAATTGTATTTAATCTATTACATTCTTTGACTTTCTTCCTGGATCTATCAGTTGGAGTGCAGCAATCCAACAATGGTCCAAGAGAATTCGCTCTAAATAAAATCTAAACATTGAGAAGTACACTCAAATCTCCTCAAGCTCCACCGGTTCCCTGTGCACCTATTGAATTCAAAATTCCTATTTATAGTTACAAATCTCTCCAATCAAAGTAGTCCAGATGCATAGTTTACTGTGGAGCTTGGTAATTTTTTTCCGTTGCTAGTATTAATGGAATTGACTGGATTTTATATTTGAATAACCAATATAAATATAACATTAAATGTGAGAACAAACATGTTTTATCTCTAGTTTTTTCTTCATAGGTATCATATGCACTAGGTTTGAAAGGGGTAGTTTGTGCTCCCACTGTGCCAGAATGGGATAGATTAAGGTTTTATTGCTTCAGAGGAACATCTCTAAAATGGGTAGCCTTTGCTTCTACGGATCTGACGGTGGATCTGGATGCTCATAGTTTATTTCTATTGTTCTATAAATGGATCAGGAAGGGGAAGTAAATTATGTTTGTATTGGCTTATAGACAGACCTGTAAGGGAGCTGTGGCTATGCTTATGTGGGTCTGGAAGTTGAGTTACAAGGGCAGAGTTTGTGCTTATATTGGTGTGGTGCCAGTATGGAGAGTAGGTATTTTGGTATTTATTTTGCTTGGAAACTTGTTCTGGAAGAGTGGGCAGGTTGTGGTGCATTTGTTTTGGTATTATATGGCGCCAGTGTGCAATACTTCATGTCAGCAAAATGACAGATTTATTACACACCTGGTTTTATAAATACTATATATTAACTGATTCATGACTGAAGGAATGTCTCGAATCGCGAGCCGTGTTTCATTCCAACACACAACACCAGCAGTGATATAATTTAAATTAATTGAAGCTGGATAGAAATACCCATAATTTTCTAAGTTTGCATTATTAAGGGCAACAATTAGCACCACAGAGAGTCATTTATACCTGGCCTGCTGTGAGCGGTTCCATTGACGAGCAGGGCACAAATTTCAAGGTTGACCTTTCTGTGTTGAATAAGGGGATAACGCATTGTCAGAGGATATTTTTCAAATTATGTATTAAACGGTTGCGGAACACATAAGAGACACTGGAATCTTGAGCAAAAAGAAAATACTAGAGGAAATCGACATCTGTGAAGAGAAATAGACATACAATGTTTCGGGTCGGCACCATTCTTCAGACTGATGCTTCTTAAATGTTGTTACTGTTCCACTTAAATTTCTGGTTAGAACCAGGCCTAGGATGTTGATGGTGGTGGATTTTATACTGGTAATGCCATTTAATAATAAGTGGAGGTGAATGGACATGGTCAGTCTGGTGCTTGTAAGCATGTTATAGCTGATTTTTCAATCAAATCTTCAAATTTTGTCTGGATTTTGCTCCATGCGAGCATAGATTGTCTTATTATATAAGGAGCATCAAACAGAACTGAACACTATTCAGACATTAATTATCTCCTCACTTTCATTCATACGATGAAGAGCAAGTCATTTATGAAGTAACTGAAGCTTGTTGAACAAAGCACACAGCCAGAGGAGCTGCTGATCTGATTTTCTAGAGTTCAGAAAATTTGTGCCAAATGATTATTATCAACTTTCTTTATGCCAGATGACTCCAGCTTGTAGGATGTTCTCCATTAATTTCCATTTACTTTGATGATACCTCTGTACATCTTCTATCAATCTCTATCTGTCTTCTATCCATACTATTACTAAAACTCTCATCTTGACCACTTCCGGTTTGCGGTTTTTGTTAATTTTTGCAAAAAGACGGTAACTTATATCGCTAGGATTTTTTTTGCCACCTTACCGTTCTCCTCTGTTCCAAGCGCACCAGGTTTTGTTCCAATCGATGAAATATTAGAAAAGTTATGAAGGTTTAAAAAATCGTGAGATCAGCAGATTGGTCTTCTCGCCTGTCATTCACTGTGAAGGTAACACCCCTTCCAGCACCCGTGGAGAAAAAAAACCCGGAGGCAGGGCTGAGTCTGTGAGCAGCGTGCGGCCAGAGAGCAGCGTGAGCCGGGGGCTGTTAAGTTGAACCGGAAGCCTCTGAGTGAGGTCGTTGTGGGACCGGGAGCTGCTGTGTGAGGCCGAAAGCTGAAGGTGAGCAGAGTGCGAGGTGCATCTGCTGCGACCACCCCCCCCCCCCCTTTTCCACACCCTCCCCTTCCCTGTCGCTCCCACAATGTGTAAATAGGTAATTACACTCACACATTTAAGATGGTTATCACCATGAATTTAAAGTAACAATGTTGTTTACACATCTACCTGTGGCAGATAATCAGGTACAGAGGAAGATCTTTATGACAATCAATATTAACTTGGAGAAGACCGAACGTGGATGAACACATGCACCTTATGATAAATATGCTCTTGTTTTTTTTTAGTAACTGAATATTGTGCATCAGCATGGACAGAATCCACAAAAGAATCTTGCTGGGAATCACTGTTGAGTTTAAAAGCCGCACTGACGCTTACATTACGCCTTATAGGAAACGTCTAATAGTCAGTAAATACAAACAATATGCCAGCCTGTTCTTTCATTGAAATTTTGAAAACCTCAGAATTTTCACTTTAAATGAAGCGTGGAGAGTCTGAAGAACCAACAAGAGTCAGGATTGGACCCTGATTATGGATCAACCTTCTCTCCACCATATATGGGTAACTACAAAATGCATCAAAGTGTTATGTGGGTACTAACACTTACAACTACATAAATGGAAGATGAGTGCATTTGAGGAAAAACATTTGAGGATCATCTATCAGGCTTTGCTTACCCAGATCACCAATGGAAATTGTATCTTCTATTCACTTTATCCTATATGACTAAAGGCCACTGCTTGACGATGGAAAGAGATGCTAATGTTATAAAAACAAACAAAATCATATAGATATGGCGGCACCTATGGAGATAAAGACTAGGCTATTAGGGCAGGTAAATGTTTGGGACAGGAGAAAGAAGATAAAGCAATATATTGAACTTCCATTAGCACAATTCAAAGTTCCTAGGGTTAAGTCTATGAGCAACGAGGTTAAGTCTGTGAATTACCTTGTACACTGTACGAGGTAATTCAAGAGTTCTCCCGAGTTTTCCCCTGATTCGAACTCGGAGAATGTCCGTAGCGGGTTCGTGGATGTCTCGTAGCGGCTCGTACGAGTAAAAAGTAACCATTTTTTTCATCATGAGTATTTTTTTACTCGTGGACATTTTTCACAGTGTTGACAAAACATCACGAGTTTACCGGATTTCCCTGAGTACCTACCGTTACTCGTACGAGCTGCTACGAGACATCCACGAACTCCTACGGACCCGCTACGGACATTCTCCGAGTTCAAATCAGGGGAAAACTCGGGAGAACTCTTGAATTACCCCGTACAGTGGGACAGGCCCTTTAGACTTCTGGCATTAGTCTCCACAAATAATAGGTTCCAATGCCTTCTGAGCCCATGTCTGGATAGCCTGTACATTTCTATGCACATCTTTTCCCTCTACATCTTTCACTACCACACTAGATAATGTTGGAGATAGACACAAAAAGCTGTAGTAACTCAGTGGGTCATACAGCATCTCTGCACAAAAGGAATAGGTGACATTTCAGGTTGAGACCCCTCTTCAGACTGATTTTGGAGTTTGCTCACTTCCATTAGTATTGCCAAATCATCATCTGTGCTCAATTACAGACAGTAACTTTAAGCAGTGGCTTGCTCTAAATTATGTTGGCCACCTGCTGAGACATACAATCACTTATCAGAGTTAGCACTAGCTATGTAATACAATCTTAACAATTAATGGGAAACATGAAACTTGTGTGCTGCCTCAACAGTGCAATAGACACAGGTTATTTGGTGTCACAAAATCCCTGCCCATTTTAGGGCCTCTCCAAATCAGTGTGTGTTGTTATTTTGCTTTTTTTCAATTTCTTGAAAAATACTGACCTTGTCACTTGATCTGTAAAGGTCTGCTGGAGACAGCAAGACTGCTATTAAAATTATTTCACTGTGTTAGGCTTGGGTTAATGTATGTTTGACTAACGAGAGATGCTATCTGTATGAAAGATTGTTCAGACAAAGAAGGAGACTGTTATGCCATGATGTGGTGTTCAAGCCCAGGGTCTTATACTCAGGAAGCAGATTCTATCTTTCCTTCACAGTTGAGCGTTAAAAACATAAACTCCAATTCCTTCTGACAGGATGGGATTAACTGTAGCCTAAGGTTCTATATTTTCGGTGTGAGGCATATGGTATATGGTCTGTGATGTGGAGCGTCTGTTTCTGGCAGGTTTAAACATGAGGAGAAAGAAATACCATCTGCTTCCATTGGAACAGTCCAGACCTGATTCACAATTGGACCATCACCAATAGAGAACTGATGACATTGAACCTTTGAGGTCTTACATTGTCATATATTCAAAACATATCTTGAGCAGCACCGATTAAAGTCCACTTTCTCATTCCCTATCACTTAAGTGTTCCTTTCAAAGCACTGGTACCAATGTTTTTAGTACATAGCTGGTTGATGCATATCCAAGGCCTCCCAACCGATCCAGTGACACATCAAGTTCTTTACTCTAAACTAATTGCTCCATAAATTCACTGTTGGCTAACTTCAAGTTAGACGGTGGTTACGTTCAAATCAGTAATCATCAATTTTGAACACCTCTTGGAAGGGGCATTGGGGATTGCAAGGTGCAGATTACACCAAGGGCATCTACATTCATTGCTAAGTGTGATTTGGGAGCAACATTATGATCTGACTGATTGAATTCTCAAAGAAAAGGTATGGATCTCCAGTAGATTGGAGAAATGCCAAAAGTTAAAAAAAACCTACATAAACTGCCTTCACCAATCTATCTGACACAGATGCATCTGCAATGCCAGTATTGGTGGAATGGCCAGTGCACCATCCTTGAAATGATGAAAGCAATGTCTTTACACTGAGGACACATTTTATTGTGCTGTGCATTTTAATTTTTGAGATACCATTGTACAAAATGAAATAGGTTAAGATAAGATCCAGCTGGTCGAAAGAACTTGCTCATGAGGTGCTGGGAAAAAAAATCCATTACTGTATGTTCAATAGTTCCATGATCTAACATCTCTCCTGCTTCACCATTGCCATCAGCTTGGTTCAATGAGGAAGTAAGAACACTTGCTAGGCGCAGTATCCACATCTTAAAATGAGGGGTCACCCTAATTGTTGGGTTTAAATCCTCAAACACTGATGCTGGGTGCTCAAACTCTGTACAATGGATGTAACTTCATCCTAGTCACTTGTAGTGGTTCAAGAAGGCAGTTCCCCACCCTCATTTAAAGGACTTTTAGGGCGGGGCATAATTATTTATTATTTTTATAAATTATTTTTTTTAAGTTCTTAATATTTCCATACACTTCACACGGTGTGACAAGACTAATGTTTAGCTGGGGTTGTGAGCATTGTGAGGTAGAGGTATAGTTAATGGAAATTAATGTTCATGTCAATCTGCTTAAGTGTTTGCAAGTGGTTAGTTAGATTTGAGCAGGGACAAAGCTCTGAGGAATGGGATGACCACTTTGATTTTACTTCGGAGTCACGTGAGTGACTACGTGAAGAAGACCCCGCCTGGCGCTGGAACGGCATTACGTCGACGCTATCGGCAGAGGAAGAGCTGCAGAGGCAGCTCCAGCACAGCGGTAAGGAAACGGCCCGCGGGTAAGTAAAATTATTTTACTTCCAGGGCGTTTTCTTAAAACTCCGTAGGCTGGTAGGAAACCAGCAGGAGTTTAAATAAAAATAAAAAATAAAAATGTTTTAAAAAAAAAAATCGCGGGTAAACATGCGTCCCGGGGTGTAAAAAGTCGGGACAGCAGACTATTGCGGAGATGGTTCCGATACCGGTGGCCGATTGAAATACCCATTAGGGAGCCTTTAGTTGCTCCACAAACAAAACTTGAAAACCCAGTGCCTAAAAAGTAAAAAGAGGCTTGAAAGGCCTGAGGTTTCTAAAAGATCCTGTAAGGTAAGCCTAAAATTGGCTAAGTATGGATCTAATGGAGGAAATACTCCAAATAATATAAACCAAGGGTCTAAGTACCCAGAATATTCCCAGGCAGCCCCTGAGGGGGTTCCATATCGTGAATATGGTGCCAATTCGAATTGGAAATTTGAAACCCCAGTGCCTGGGTATGGACTGGAGGAAGTCTCCTTGAACGAGTTTCAGGAGTACCAGGGCTGTATGAGACAGACCCTGAAAGTGGTGTTTGTGGTCAGAAGTACCCACCACAATGCAAATCCAGGTGTGTCTGAGGGGCACAAAGTTACTATCCCTGGTGGAGGCGGTGAGGCCATGGAAGGAACCTGGCGGCCAATGTTAATTATATGGTCTCTCACCTGCCTCAAGAAGCTGTTATGGTTGAAACAGCAGATTTGCATTTAAACATGTGCTCGCTTCGGCAGCACATATACTAAAATTGGAATAATACAGAATATAAGAAACATTAGGATGCGCAAGGATGACGCAAATGCATGAAGCATTCTAAAAACACCTTTAAGAAGGTACCTGGTAAATCCGGGTTTTGGGCGCCAATGTCAGCAATTATGCGGGCGCAGGAATTACGATTAAAAGAATCCTCAAGCTAATTGGCATCACTGTCTTTTAAGACAAGCTGGAAGGTTGTGGAATGACTAAAGTTCAGAATAAAACAAAATATGTTAGGTTTATTCTGCAAACTCATTTGAGTTAAATTATATAAATGGAAGATTGCCATTCGGCCTCTTTTACATCCAAAGATTTACAGGACAAGCAATGTTCAAACTCCTGGTTATTGATTCGGAGAAAATCTGTTTAAGCAAATTAAGTATGGATGAAGGGGAAAAAACTGTTGGTCTTATGAAACCCTTCAGTTGGCCAGTAGGCTGGTCGTATGGAAAAGGGATTTGATTTGAGCCGAGGCAGGAGTATGATAAGGAAGAATTTCCAGCCAGCAAATCGCTTCTCGGCTTTTTGGCTAAGATTAAGCATGGTATCTGTTCTTATCAGTTTAAATCTGATACGTCCCTAATCTAGGGACCATATATTAAATAAAATAACGAATGTACACCCATATTTTGGGTAAGGAGGTAATTTCGTCAAACAGTTGGAGAGGTACAAAACTTAATCCTATTAAAGAAGGATGTTTGGATGAACCTCAGATTGGTGGTAGACTCCAAATGTTGATGATGAAGAGGTGGATCCATTGGGACACAATAACCTTATCGTTCTTCATGTTTATAGTCTTGGAATAATTCAAATTGACAAAGACGTAAGAATTTGTGTGAGGAAGGAGGTATTGAGAAACAGGAAAGGATCCACAACAATTGTATCAAATATTTTCCCCAGACCGTAGAAGATGGGGTTGTACAATCATGTTAGATCTCACACAATTAAATATATTGTCCAGTAAACATTTTTAAAATGGACACATTCAACACTGCAATACAGCAGGTATCAACAGGTGGTTATATGGCTACAATAAATTGAAGAGATGCATATTTCGGTCCCAATTCACCATAATTTCGTAGGTAATTAAAGTTTATGGATGAGACAGTTTGTGGTACTACAAGCTTTGCCGTTAAGGATTAAGCCAGCATTTGCACTGCCTTAGGCACAAAAGTACATCGTTATCTAGATGACATTTAATTGTCAATGCTAATCAGGAGCCAGGTGGAAAATTAGTCTCAGCAACTACAAGTTGTTTGAGAAGTTGGGTTCCTGATCCATCCAACAAATCTAAGTTACAGCAATCCCAAACCATTGAATATCTGGGGTTTGAGATTAACTCAGTTACCATGTTGGTAACTTTACCAATGGATAAGTGTTGGATTTGACAAATGTGTGTCAAGACCTGATTTACAAACCTTATCCCTCTATCCGAGAGGTTGCCAAGGTTATTGGTAAATTGGCAGCAGCATTTCCAGACAGTAGAGTTTGGTCGTCAACATTACCAAAATCTTCAAAGGGCAAAAACTCAAGCGCTTATTCAGCGAGCAAGCCATTTGATAGGCCAATGCAATTGCCTAAGGGAACTTTATCAGAATTACATTGGTGGATTGAGAATGTTCCATAAGCTGCTAAGAACTTTGTAGTTCATCAGCCAGTAGTGTTTTTGCAAAATGACGAAGTTCTCTCGGATGGGGGGGGGGGGGGGCTACGGATAATGAGACCAGCTGTAGAGGCCGATGGGCTGTCCAAGAGGATTTATTGTTCCAAACATATGGTATTAATTATTTGGAGCTCTTGGTAACATTTTATGTATTAAAAGCTTATTGCCCTTCATTAAAGGATTTGCACGTCCAAGTACAAATAGATTATACCACAGCTGTGGCATATATCAATCACATGGGTGGTGTCAGATCAATATCATGTGATCATCTGGTAACCAGATGTGGCAATGGTGTATGGCAAAAAATATTTGGCTTTCAGCTATTTATCTCTCGGGGAGAGACAATGTTGTGGCAGACAAAAGATCACGAATATTTAAAGACAATACAGAATGGATGTTAATCCACAAAATTTCAAAATATTGTCAGTCGGTATGGAGTACCGGACATTGATCTGTTTGCATCTAGATTGAATCACCAATTGCCCAAATACGTGTCTTGGGGAACACGATCCAGGGGCAGTAGCGGTGGATGTTTTCTCGCTACACTGGGGAATTTGTTCTTTTATGATTTTCCCCATTCTGTCTCATTGGGCAATGTCTCAATAAAAAGCGCAAGACGCTGTCGAAGGCAATTTTGGTGGTGTCAGATTGGCCCACGCAGTCATGGTTCCCATTGATGCTAATATGATTATTGAACCATGTATGACAATTCCCAGTTGCGACAATCTGTTGACACAACCAGTAACAAAAGGAATTCATCCATTGCATGATCATATGTATTTGTTAATCTGCAGGTTCTGACCAGACCATTGCAAGAGTTGTACTGTGGGACAGGACCATGGATGTTATAGTTGCAGCTTGGAGGAATAGCACTAAAACAATATAAGTTGCATATAAGGAAATGGGAAGTTGTACACAGTCAAAGATATCTTATCATACTGCAAACATTTCAAATATATTAGAGTTCCTTGCTGGGTTACAGTTTGATGAGCATTTGAGTTATAGTGCCATTAATTGTGCTCGTAGTGCATTGTCATCCTATTTAGGACAAATTTCAGGTCGGAATTCAGTTGGGTCTCGCCCATTAGTATCCCGATTCATGTAAGGAATTTCAATAAAAATCATCCTAAAACCCATATATACAGGGATTTGGGATGTTAGCATTGTTCTCACTTTGTTTAAACAATGGACTCCAATTAATTCAATGTCTTGCAGAAATTAACATTCAAGGTGGTAAAGTTAATGGCATTGGTATCAGCTCAAAAAGAGTACAAGCTTTGCAGTTGTAACGGTTGGATTGCATGCATGTGACTACAGATAACATTATGTTTTATGTTTATGACTTGATCAAACAAAGCAGACCAGGAAGAACTGGAATGAAGATAATGTTTAAAGCATATCCTATTGATGAAACATTGTGTGTGGTTAAGCATTTAACTCAATACATTGAGGTAACCAAAATCTCAGAGGTTCTGAGAAAGTGTTATTAATAACACACAAAAAGCCACATACAAAAGGTTTAGTTCAAACTATTTCTGGATGGTTTGTGTCTAGCAAGAATAGATACTGATGTGTTTAAATTTCACTCCACTAGGGCGGCAGCTACGTCCGTGGCAAAGGTACAGGACGTGCTACTCGATAAAATTTAGAGGCCGCAGGGTGGTCTAGAGAAGAGATTTTCAAAGTTCTAGAATAAACCTGTTGTCACGGTGCCAGGTTTGGACACACAGTAATGGGTTCTCTTTAATGCTTGCTTTGTTTTATATTATCGATTTATATTATCGATTTATGTTACCATTGACAACATTTATCAATTTATTTTGTAATTTTCCCCTAAGATAGAGGGGTTATTATTTTAAAAATTGTTCTTTTTTATGCTTGAAGGACTTATTACATAAATTGTAACAATGTCCTAAAAATACTATTTACTCACTACTGTTTTGACTAAACAGAGTCGTATGAAATGAATTTACGACATGAAAGACACAGAGCTTCAAAATCTTCACGTAGTCACTCACGTGACTCCGAAGTAAAATAGTGAGATTAAACGAGAACTTACCAGTTCGAAGTTTGATCTTTATTTTATGAGGAGTTACGATGAGGGATTACGTGCCCTCCACTCCCAACCCTCATAATGTAAATGATCATCTGGTAGTTCTAGTCTATTTTGAGCCTTACTATTTTACTTCGGCTATTGGTTTCTGTGTTTTTCATGCCGCTGCTTTGAAGTATGCCGTTCCAGCGCCAGGCGGGGTCTTCTTCACGTAATCCCTCATCGTAACTCCTCATAAAATAAAGATCAAACTTCGAACTGGTAAGTTCTCGTTTAATCTCACTATTTACCTCCCCTTCCCTCCCCCACCACACTTCATGCAAATCCAAATTACCAGGAGCGAAATAAAAAAGTGGAGAAAATAGAAAACATCTCAATAAAATATAATCCAATTGGAAAACTTTTCAAGGCTATGCTTTTTGAAAAGGTTTCTGAATTCTAGTATGAAACGTTCAAAATGCTTCTGAGATCTCCAAGTTTGTTAATTGATTGATTGTACAGTCAAACAGAAACAGATTGCTGGAAAGCATTTATACATGGCGCACTGTGTCAAACCTCACCATATCAGAAAATTCTCACAATGGCATTCCTGTCATTTTATTCTTTATGGCTTTATAACAGCTGTCACAGTTGAATAGGATCAATTCTGCAGCTGTTGCAATTTAATTTGAAACATGCGCGGTCCATCTGTTTAGCTCCACAATCTGTCCACACAAAACCTAGTGAACCCACAATGTGTTCACATAAACCCAGTGAACTCCTTGAGCCTTTCCCACAGGTAACCCAATGATGCCTACATCCTGCCCAATACCGTTGAACTAACCTGTTCATATTGCTACCAAATAGACCCTTCAAGTGACTGGAAATGGGAACGCATAAAGCTTTTTAAAATCAATATTAAGCAAATGATTTTTCATGAAAACAGCATGACAGTGACCATTTCCAATATAGTTTGCAACATTCAGAACATTTGACTTGGTGCTTCCAGTTATCTGTCCCTCATGCCAACAAAAGATGACGTCATTCCCTGGTAATGCTCCAAATGGAGATTTGCATGGAAATCTGAACCTTGTTATCCTGTTGTTGGTCATTAGCAGTACCACTTGGACTTGCTCTATTCATCGTTCTTTGTAGTCTGCAGTGAGTGAGATACTTAAATGATTTCTTGGGATATTCCACACTTGCATAAAACGACCCTCAACTAAATTCCTGCTTCCACCCCGCAATGAAAATGTTGGCAGCCTTCCCCTGCCCCCATACTAAAGAATCCAATTCCAATATCCCTCTCCATGCCAATGCAATTAAGGGGCTTGCCATTAACTGTACACTTCACCATACAGCCAAATTTCCAAAATGCAACATCTCACATTTGGTCGAGTTAAACTCCATCTGTCATTTCTTCACCCATTTCTGCAGCTGATCTACTGTATATCCTGCTGTATCTTCTGACAGATTTTCTCACTGACTGCAACTCCACCAATTCTTGTTGCCCAATTGGGTCTGGGATGTTGAGATAAGGTACGTTATCCCAACATCCAGACTGATCTCTATTCAAAACATTCTTAAAACTTATGGAGTTGTGATCACTCTCTCCAAAATGCTCTTCCACCATAACACCAGTCACCTGGCCAGGCTCGTTTTCCAATAGAAGGTCCAGTTTGGCATTCCTCTTGTCAGACTATCCACATACTTTCAGGAAACCTTCGATGCACCTAACGGATTCTGTCCCATCTAATCCTCTTGTCCTGAATAGGTCCCAGTCAATATTGGGGAAGTGAAATTCACCAACTACATGGTGGTTCTTGCATCCTTCCATAATCTGTCTACATATCCGATCCTCTATCTCTCACTGGTTATTGGATGGTCTGTAATTTAATCCCATTAGAGTAATCGCTCCTTTCTTTATTTTTTTAGCTCAGCCCATACTGCCTCCAATATGTCCTCTCTGATGTGCCCTCGGCGACATTCGCTCTGCTTAGTAAAGCAGATCTCCATCTCTTTTACCCTTCTCTCTATCACACCTGAAACATCAAACTCCAGGTACCATTCATGTCCCTCTTACAACCATCTTTCCCTGATGCCACAACATCATAATTCCAAGCACTGATCCAAGCTCTAAATTCATTAGCTTTACCCACATTATTCCTTCCATTGAAGAAAACACGCTTCAGCCACTCATTATCTCAATATTTACAAACGTCTCTGCCTGTCCTTCTTTTGAGAATTACTGTAATATCCTCCAAATACTCTTCACCCCCTTCCAGGGGATCCCACCCCCTGCCATTTTATATCAAACCTCCCTGCCCTCCAGTTCAGATGCAACCCATTCCTCGTGCACAGGTCACCTCTTCTCCAGAAGAGATCCCAACAGTCTAAAAGGTCTGAATCGCTGTCGCCTGCACCAACTCCTCAGCCACACATTAGTCTCTCCTATCCTCTGATTGTTATCCTCACTTGCATTTCTACAGAAGTTAATTTTCATTCGCGGGTACAACAAAATGGTCATTGGCTCATCACATCAGCACCTATCGCTTCCTTTATATTGCAATAAAGGTTCTCGGCAAAGATATTTAATGAACCCGCCATTCGTCAAACATACAGAGAGAGAGAGTGTAGGTCTAAGTGAGTGAACTCAATCTTCCAACAAACCTCCCCTCCCAATCAGTACTATAAATAACCTCACATATTCTAACATCCCAGCAACAGAGTTAGTAAAAGCCCCAAACTATGTTATGTTGAATCCTGGGTAAGTGTGATAACAGATCAGTAAACGAGATTGCAGTAAACTTCCAATAATCCGCCACCCTTGGGACATTGGCCTTGCCATACTAGCAACATTTCTGGACAAATAGAAGTTCCTGTATTAGTACCTAAACACTGTTTTTACACATTACACAGGAACATAGAAATCTTTAAACTAATCAAGAGTTTAGTTGCCATTTATACCAGCAGCAGAAGAATAAAATTCTTACTTGCTGCAATTTTATAGGTCCATTAATCCAATAACATACAAATAAATATGCAATAATCAATAATGTGATAAATTGATAAACAGTAATCTTAGGTAACTAGACCATAACACTGCAAAACTAAAGCACGTAACCAAACGTTGGGCAACCAAAACGAAGGCCGTAGGAGATCATCGTTGCCGAGGTGAGATTGTAGTTAGCATTGTGCAGCGTTCATGAGTCTGATGGTTGCCTATTGTTTTTGGGCTTCTGTTGGCAGTGGCGAGATGAGTGTGTGGCCAGGCTAGTGTGGGTCTTTGATGATATTAGCTATCTTTATGAGGCACTGGCTCCTGTAGATGCCTCTGATGGTGGGGAGGTCAGTATCGGGCAATCTCTGGCACTTTCTGCAGCCTCCTTCATTCCTGGGCATTTAAGTAATTGAGGCCGACCATGATGCCACCAGTCAATATGCTCCCTACCGTCATCTGTACAAGTTCGAAAGAGTCTTCAGCGACATACCGATCTCCTCAATATTTAAGGTTCTATTGAACCTGTGGGTTTGAAAGGATCAAGAAATATACAAGCACACTGCTCCACGACCGTCTCTATCTGCACACCCCGCTTATTCCCTGGACCCGCACCTCATGCTCTAGACTAATGAGTAAATCAGATGCTGAACTATTGGAATTTGTGAACATCAAATAGCGCATTATCAGAGTTTTACTGACAGAACATAGAATAATGTTTTCCATAAATATCATGAAGCTGCATTGTTTCAACCAAACCCCGCTATCGGAAATATGTAAACTGACTTAAAGCAAATTTATTTCTATCACCGCAAATATATTTATGAATATTGACCACATCTATTACGACTAAGTGGCAACACATCAGGAATTGGTAATTCAATGCTTCTAACAACGTACAAAAGGAATTTCAGACCTACATAATTAATAGATTTGAGTACTTTAATCAGTAAAAAGATGTCTCATAGTGAGTGTGAAAGCTGGATATTAATTCAATGCAAGCTGAATGTCGAGGATGTTGGCAGAGCATATTAAAACCAGGCAATAAATACGAAGAGACAAACAGAATGAAAGAGAAAGAATGAGTGCCTGAAGCTTCGGAAAAACTTTGCACTTGAGGAGGCTTGTGTACACTTGGATTAGGTTATTGTTAGCGTCAGCCCTGCCCGTGACACCGAGAGATTTATTAAAAAAGAGAGTCTGACTGGATAGACCAGCCACAGACAAGGGGTTCCATGACCTGCCTGATTTTCCCAGGCTAGCTGACACAATGAAGTTGTACATCTTTCCCAGTGTTCTCAGCAAGGAAAACGTCCATTCTGCAGCTTTGGGGGAGGGGTGGAGTCGTACAACTCTATTAACCCCAACAACATTTTCATTGATATCTCGGTCTGCGATCCCTGGTTTTATAACGCGTGATGATTGAATAGGAGAAATGAAATCATGGTCCGGGACATGAAAAATGATACATTGTACAGTGTAATTGATAAAATATGTAATTTGCGCTGGTTAGCAATTTGCCAATTTTAGTGGTGAAATTGCAGGGGAAGTTCTTCGATGCCGTATGTCAGCATTGCATGTGAACTCCTGGTTTGTAGGAAAGCTAAAAATCCCAAGAAAGCTTTGCGTTTCTCTGCTTTCTGCACTCTTCTTTCACTCGTCCCAACTGCAACCCAACTGTGAAGTCCAGCATAGTTCTGTGCAAGGGTTCGGTAATTTTGATAACCACTCTGTAAGCGATGACAGTGCGGATGCTTCTTAATCTTTTGAAATGTATGTAATCGAGGGTGATAAAATTCACTCTAAGGGTAGAAGAATTCTGGAACTCTCTCCAGCAAGAATGATAGTTATAACTTTATTAGCAAACAAAACAGAACTCTGCCACACATCATGAGATGTGGGGTCAGGTGACCAATAGTTTGGTCAAGAAAATGAAGAGGATTGATAGAGAAATCTGGAGTTTAGTTCGGACAGCGCATCCACTGTTAGTTTTAGTTTAGTTTAGAGATACAGCACGGAAACAGGTCCTTCGGCCCACCGAGTCCACACCGACAGCGATCCCCTTGAAGCAACCGTCCACCATCACCCTCTACTTCCTTCCATGAAGCCATTTCTTTATCCATTCAGCTATCTCCCCTTGGATTCCATGTGATCTAACCTTCCAGAGCAGCCTACCATGTGGAACCTTGTCTAATGTTTTGCTGATACAACATCTACAGCTCAACCTTAACCATATAACCATATAACAATTACAGCACGGAAACAGGCCCTCTCGGCCCTTCCAGTCCGTGCTGAACATTTATTTTCCCCTAGTCCCATCTACCTGCACTCAGACTATACCCCTCCATTCCCTTCCCGTCCATATACCTGTCCACTTCACTTTTAAATGTTAAACTCGATCCTGCCTCTACCACTTCTGCTGGAAGCTCATTCCACACAGTTCCCCCTCATGTTAACCCTAAACTTCTGTCCCTTAATTCTCATGTTATGCCCTCTTGTTTGAATCTTCCCTACCCTCAATGGGAAAAGCTTATCCACGTCAACTCTGTCTACCCCTTTGATCATTTTAAAGACTTCAATCAAGTCCGCACTTAACCTTCTGCGCTCCAAAGAATAAAGACCTAACTTGTTCAACCTTTCTCTGTAACTTAGTTGCTGGAACCCAGGCAACATGCTAGTAAATCTCCTCTGTACTCTCTCTATTTTGTTGACATCCTTCCGATAATTAGGCGACCAAAATTGTACACCATACTCCAGAATTGGTCTCACCAATGCCTTGTACAATTTTAACATTACTTCCCTACTCCTATATTCAGTGCTCTGATTTATCAAGGCCAGCACACCAAAAGCTTTCTTTACCACCCTATCTACATGCGATTCCACCTTCAGGGAACTATGCACAGTTATTCCTAGATCCCTCTGTTCCACAGCATTCCTCCATTCCCTGCATTTGCCATGTACGTCCTATTTTGATTTGTCCTGCCAAGATGTAGCACCTCACACTTATCAGCATTAAACTCCATCTGCCATCTTTCAGTCTACTCTTCCAAATGGCCCAAATCTCTCCGTAGACTTTGAAAATCTACTTCATTTTCCACAGCACCACCTATCTTAGTATGATTTGCATACTTATGCAATTTTCCACCCCATCATCTAGATCATTGATGTACATGACAAACAACAGTGGACCCAACACAGATCCCTGAGGCACCCCACTGGTCACCGGCTTCCAACCTGACAAACAGCCATCCACCATTACTCTCTGGCATCTCCCATTCAGCCACTGTTGAATCCATCTTGCTACTCCGCCATTAACACCCAAAGATTGAACCTTCTTAACCAACTTTCCATGGGGAACCTTGTCAAAGGCCTTACTGAAATCCATATAGACAACATCCACTGCTTTACCCTCATCAATTTCCCTAGTAACCTCTTCAAAAAATTCAAGAAGGTTTGTCAAACATGACCTTCCAGGCACAAATCCATGTTGACTGTTCTTGATCAGACCCTTTTTATCCAGATGCTTATATATATTATCTCTAAGTATCCTTTCCATTAATTTGATCATCACTGACGTCAAACTAACAGGTCTATAATTGCTAGGTTTATTCTTTGAACCCTTTTTAAACAATACAACAACATGCGCAGTACAACCTCTGGCACTATTCCCGTTTCTAATGACATTTGAAATATTTCTGTCATGGCCCCTGCTATTTCTACACTAACTTCCCTCAATGTCCTAGGGAATATCCTGTCAGGAACTGGAGACTTATCCACTTTTATATTTTTCAAAAGTGTCAGTACTTCCTCCTCTTTGAATCTCATAGTTTCCATAGCTACTCTACTTTTTTCCCTTACCTCACAGAGTTCAATATCCTTCTCCTTGGTGAATACCGAAGAAAATAAATTGTTCAATATCTCCCCCATCTCTTTTGGCTCTGCAGATAGCTGTCCATTCTGGCTCTCTAATGGTCCAATTTTATACCTCGTTATCCTTTTGTTATTAATATAGCTGTAGAAACCCTTTGGATTTACTTTCACCTTTCTTGCCAAAGCAACCTCATATCTTCTTTTAGGTTTTCTAATGTCTTTCTTAAGATTCTTTTTACACTCTTTATACTCCTCTAACACCTCATTTACTCCATCCCTCCTATAATGATTGTAGATATCTCTCTTTTTTCGAACCAAGTGTCCAATTTCCCTTGAAAACCATGGCTCTTTCCAATTTTTACTATTTCCTTTCAACCGAACAGGGACATAAAGATTCTGTACTCTTACAATTTCCCCTTTAAATGTCCTCCATTTCTCTTCTACATCCTTCCCATAAAACAAAATGTTCCAATTCACTCCTTTTAAATCCTTACGCATTCCCTCAAAGTTAGCATTTCTCCAATCAAAAATCTCAACCCTAGGTCCAGTTCTGACTCTCTCCATAATTATATTGAAACGAATGGTATTGTGATCACTGGTCCAGAAGTACTCACCAACGCATACCTCCGTCACCTGATCTGCCTCATTTTCAAACAGGAGGTCCAGCACTCTTCATCAACCATTTTGGTAAAGTCTTCAAAAGCTCAATCAGATTTATTAGATGAGTAGAGGAGGTGCATGTGAACCTCTGTCTAACTGGCAGGGCTACTGGGGTATAGAGACAGATGGGACTAATGTAGATGGTACATCTTGGTTGGCATGGACAATTTACCATTTTACCAAAGCCAATTAACCTACAAACCTGCACGTCTTTGGAGTGTGGGAGGGAACCGGAGAAAACCCACGCAGGTCACGGTGAGAACGTATAAACTCGGTACAGACAGCACCCGTAGTCAGGGTGGAACCCGGGTCTCTGGCGCTGTGAGGTAGCAACTCTACCGCTGCGCCACCGTGGAGCCCCCGTTTGTATTCACGTGTAGCATTATCTGATTGTATTGGATGAAACGCAAACAAACGTTTTTCACTGTATCACAATACACGTGACAATAATAAACCAAAGAATGATTAATGCCAACACAACTGCTAGAACGTGTCACCTTGTCTTTCACAACATTGTGAGAAGATTATCCCAGCACTCACCTTCACATAGCCCCCTATTCTGCTGATGTCCTCAGAGATTTACCAGGATGTTGCCAGGACTAGAGAGCCTGAGCTACAGGGAGAGGTTGAGCTGGCTGGGTCTCTATTCCCTGGAGTGCAGAAGGATGAGGGGTGATCTTATAGAGGTGTACAAAATCATGAGAGGAATAGATCGGGTAGACGCACAGAGTCTCTTGCCCAGAGTTGGGGAATCGAGGACCAGAGGACATAGGTTCATGGTGAAGGGGAAAAAATTTAATAGGGATCTGAGGGAGACAAAAATGCTGGAGAGACTCAGAGGGACAGGCAGCATCTATGGAGCGAAGGAAATAGGTGACGTTTCGGGTTGAGATCCTTCTTCAATCAGAGGGGTAACTTTTACACACAAAGGGTGGTGGGTGTATGGAATGAGCTGCCGGAGGAGGTAGTTGAGGCTGGGACTATCCCCATGTTTAAGAAACATTTAGACACGTACATGGAAGAACCTGTTTCCATGCTGTATGAATCTACGACAGGTGGTTGCAGTGGAAAGTACCTGGGAAGGGGGTGGTTTGGGTGTGAAGGGATGTGCGAACCAAGGAGTTGTGGAGTGAGAAGTTTCCGCAGAAGGTGGAAAGGGATGGGTAGATGTGACTGGTTATGGGATCTCATTGAAGGTGGCAGAAATGTTAGAGAATGATGTGTGTATGCTCCATCCTTATTCCGTCTGGGGGGGGGAGGGGGAGCGACAGCAGAACTACGGGACACAGAGGAGACACAGACGAGGCATCATTTTTTGACCACAAGGAAGGAACCACGTCTACAAATGAAAGAGGGCATCCTGGATGTGCTAGAATGGAAAGTTTCGTCCTGCGAGCAGATACAACAGAGAAGGAGAAATTGAGAGTAGGGAAGAGTGTAATTGAACCAGGCAGGGCGGGAGGAGGTGCCGTCTGGATAATTGTGGGAGTTGGTAGATTTGTATTAAAGGACAGTCGATAGTCTGTCCCGTCATGGAGACAGTGAGATCAAGAAAGGGGAGAGGAGTGTCAGAGATAGCCCGTGAATCTGAGAGCAGGTTGGAAGTTAATGGTACATCTAATGAAATCAACGGGTTCTGCATGGGTGTAGGAGTTTACTAAAGAACTTTGTCAAGACTCCCATAATCTCCTCTCTAAGCTCCATAAATAACGTGGAACAGATGCCGTTAGGTCCTGGGGATTTATCCATCTTAATGCTCTTCAAGAGCCCCAACGCCTTCTCCCCCTCCTTAATATCAAAGTGCCTTTGCATATTAATATTCTCCACACTGATCTCACTGTCCTCCATGTCGTTCTCCTTGGTCAAACCAGAGAAAAAGCACTCATTTAGCACCTCACTTATGTCCCCAGACTCCAAACACAATTTTCGTCCTTTATCTTTGAGCAGTCTGAGCTTCTCCCTAGTTACCGTCTTGTTTTTAAATGTAAAAACCTTTGGGATTTTCTTTAATTCGACGCACAAAAGCCATTTTGTGGACCGTTTGGCCCTTCTAATCACCAGCTTTTCTCCTTTCATTGTATCCAAAGGCCCTATATTATTCCATCCTCTTAAATTCTACATTCACTTTCTTTTTGTTTTTGACCCAATTTACAATGTCTTTGTCATCCAGGGTTCTTACATTGCTATCAGTGTGAAGAATACTAATATGCAACTGATATGCACCCACTGAGTGCATGGTGTCCTTTTACTAATATGCAAGGGCAGTTTGAAATTAAGAAGGAGGTGGTGTGGGTGCTCTTGAAGAACATAAGGTGGATAATCTCCCAAGATCTCATGGGATCTATCCAAGGTTAGTGAGAGCGGCAAGAGAGGAGATTGTGGGAGCCTTGATGAAGATCTTTGTGTCTTTTCCAGCCATGCGCAAGGTTAAGAGCGTTTCTATCGTCATATGTCCCAAAAGGGAACAATGAAACTCGTACTTGCAGCAGCACAACAGGTATGTAAACAGTATTCTGTAAACACAATAAATAACAAGTTTATATTGTATAATAAAGTTCAGTATACACATACTGCTTGCAGTTCATCCTTGCCTCAAGAGGAGATGCTGGCGATCTCAGGCATATCCTGGCGGTTTAGCTCTAGGGCTCGAAGAGTAGACACTGGTGGTCCCTGGATTATCCTGGCGTCTCAGTCTTTGCCTCTGTGTGTGGGTGCAATCCTTCATTAGCACCGTGGCAGGAAGAGGCACTGGTGTCTCAGGCTTGCTCTGGCCACTCAGTCTTAGCTCAGTAGAGGCACTGGCTGTCTTGGGCTTCTTCTCGGCAGCCCAGTCTTGACTACATGGTGGCGTGGTGGTCTCGTGTTTGCTCCAGTCTCAATCTTCCTCAAACGTGCGACAGGGAAACACAGCTAGCAGGGAGGCACCCCACTTACCTCTGCTTCTGCTCTCACCTTCTCCCTTCGATCAGCTAATTGGACCCAGCTGTTACCAATGATGCCGGGGATTGGCCTGTCTGCCAGTGATAGGGATCCGAATGGCATCCGAGGAAGGGGGTGCTGTCACAGCATGTAATTCAAATAATTTATGGCTCTAATGATGCTTGATGAATTGTAAATTGATGTTCTGACACCAAAGTTTCCCTTTCCAACTGTAGGAAAAAACATCCCTTTTCCAATCCGACATTTCACCAGGTGCTATTTCGATGAGAGAAGAAATTGACTGACGAAAGGCTTTGTTTCTATTATCTGCCAATTCCTGTCTTGCCCCGACCTGAAAAGTCATCTATCCATGTTCTCCAGAAATGGTGTCTGACCCACTGAGTCACTCCAGCATTTAATCTTTTTTTTTATAAACCAGCATCTGCAGTTCCTTGTTCTACATTTCTACCTCACTCATTGCAATTCTATTAGTCAGCTCATGTGAGGTAGAGGATTTATAAGTGACAATGAACCACAACAAGAAAAGTATTTCTATAAATTTAGCGGAAGTGTAAATTTGGAGAAGGGTCTCGACCCATTCCTTCTCTCCAGAGATGCTGTCTGTCCCGCTGAGTTACTTCAGCATTTTGTGTCTATCTTCTATAACTTTGGCAATGAGCATAAGTTAATGGCCAGGTTTCTGATTCTTCCATCTGATAATATCGCTCCTCAGAAAACTGCTGGTTGCTTTGCTAATCTTCTTTTCTACTGCCATGAAAGGCAATGAACATCAAGAAACCTCAATTTAAACTCCTCTGCTGGGATTGTACTGGAGAGGCCATTGGCGGTGATGGAGGACAGGTGAACATATTCTTTATCTCCCCAGTTCTATGGTCATCATGTATGGTGAATGGACACACATGTATAACTGGCTATTAAGTCCGTGAGCAAGTATTGCTCTGGAATAAATCAATCTTGTTCATGAGGTGTTCGGCAAGTGAAAAACAAAGCAATTACTAACAAACTGACCATCATCGATAAGAGATTCTGCACCGAATGTGCAGGTTGTGAATGGAATTCTTTTCTGTTTCAGTAATTTAAAGGATTTGCAGATGGTGCCTGCTGCCAGGAGTGCTTTGTTTCTAACAATAACACAGTATATTTTTTCTCAGCTCCAACGAAGACATCCTTTATAGTTATCACAAACAATTCATCAGTTATACGATGAATATAGACTTACACGTTAGACTCAATTTCTTGATTGCCTTTGCCGCAGTCTGCAAACAGCAGTGTATGGGTTTAGGATTACATTCATTGGGATTGTAAATGCAGTTTGAATAACTGAATGTCTGGCGACCTCAGGTACTATCGTTCTCAAGGTATTTTCAGACAGATTTACAATCTCAGATCCTCAAGTCAAGTCATGTTTATTGTCATATCCACATAAACAGAGGAACATTTTGTTTACTTTAAGAATACAGGCATCACAGAGAACATTGTCACTGTTTGCTCAACCCTGGAATCTCCAAATAAGATTTTTCTTGGTCTGCTATAGTCATGCATTGAGGTGGGAGTCTAATGTAACTACCTGGAGGGTAGTTAAATCAATCAACTTGACATAGGATTGGAGTCATTCACAAAGAAGACTGGGGAAGAACAGATTTTATTTTCCTTGGTAAAATTAACGTAAGCTTTTTAGTAAGGCATTTGATATAGTCCCCCTTGGTAGGCTGATCCAGAAGATTAAGATGCATGGCATTAACAATGTCAACGTCAGTCTGAAGAAATGTCCTGATCCAAAACGTTACCTATCGATGTTCTACAGAAATGCTGCCTGACCCGCTGAGTTTGTGTACATTTGGATTAACAGTGACTTAGTTGTATGGATTCAGAACTGATAGAGGATTGTGGTAGAAAGACAATATTCAGGCTGGAGGTTTGTGATAAGTGGAGTTTCGCAGCGATCTGTGGTGGGACCTCTGCTGTTTGTGATACATGTGGATGTAAACGTAGACAGGTCGGTTAGTAAGTTTGCAAACAACACCAAGATTGCTGAAGGCATGACTGTGAGAAGGTTGCCAGAGTATACAGCAGGATATCAATCAGCTACAGAATTTGGCAGACAAACTGCAGTTGGAGTTTAATCCAAGCAAGTGTGAGATGCTGCACTTTGGGAGGTCAAATACAGGGGAAAAATATACAATTAACTAGTCTAAGGGGTGTGTGGGCAGGGGAAGGGGTGTGTGGGTAGGGGGGGAAGGGGGGGTGTGGGGAGGGGTTGTCGGGATAGGGGGGGTGAGGGGGGATGTGAGGGAGGGGGGTTGTGGGGGAGGGGGGTTGTGGGGGAGGGGGGAGTGTGGGGGAGGGGGGAGTGTGGGGGAGGGGGTGTGGGTGAGCGGGGAGTGGGGGAGGGGGTCATGGGCGAGGGGTGTGTGGGCGGGGTGGGGTGTGGTCGGGGGTTGGGCGGGGAGGGAGGGGGTGTGGGCGGGGAGGGGAGGTGTGGGTGGGGGGGGTTGTGGGGGCGGGTGGAGAGAGCTCGGAGAAAATACGGGGGTTGTGGGGGGTATCACAGGGGAGGGGGGAGGAGCCAGTGTGGGGGACCAGAGGGGAAGGGGCTGGAGCAGACTCACAGCGTTCGCTGGTCGCTGGTCGCTGGTCTACTGGTTGCTGGACCGCTGTCCCGCTGGTCGCTGGTCGTTCTCCTCCGCCGAGATCAGATTCTCCGCTTTCCATTTGGCGACATTTCCCGTGCCGGGCCATTTCCAATCCCTCCGAAAATTGTGTCCAGTTGGAAACCTCCGCTGGCCACCCACTGCTCCAGTAAAGACGCAATGGCGCAGGAAGGGGCGGACCGTCCTGCGGAGTGACAGGAGAAATGACCATCCCACATGGCGCTGAACAGCAGGACAGGAGATCGATCTGCCCACGCGTTTTTTAAGATTTTTAAACCTCGCTAAAGTTTACATTAGACCACCGATCGGAACGAATCGGTGCAATCACAGCGCAGGAGAACGGTGAGTAAGCTGGTGTAAAATCGTAGCGCTATCGCATAACATTTTTGCGCAAATAGTATGACCGCGCAACTGGAAGATAACAAGATCAGAGCTTTAGTTATGTATAGATGGCATGAGCTTAACAGCATTGGTGTACAGAGGGATCTTGGGCTCCCTGAAAGTGGCAACGCAAGTAGATATTTGCAAGTGGAGACAAGTAGAGTATAAGAATCCGACAAAGGGTCTCGACCCGAAACGTCACCCATTTATTTTCTTCAGAGATGCTGCCTGTCCCGCTAAGTTACTCCATCATTTTGCGTCTATAAGAGTCAGAACGTCATGACTTAGCTTTATAGAACTTTACTCAGGCCGCATTTAGAGTATTGCATGCAGGTTTGGTCGACTCATTACAGGTCGGATGTGGAGGCTTCAGAAAGGGTGCAGAGGAGATTAACCAGGATGAAGCCTGGATTAGGAGGTATTAGCTACAGAGAGAGGTTGGACAGGCTCGCATTGTTTTCTCAGAAATGCCGGAGGTAGCGGGAAGACCTGATAGAAGTATATAAAACTCTACAATGCATAGATAGGGTAGACAGTCAGAATCATTTTTCCCAGGATGGAAAAATCAAATGCTAGAGGTCATATCTTTGAGGTGAGTGGGGCAAAGTTTAAAGGAGATGTACATGGAAAGTTTTTTTAATCAGATGGTGGTGAGTGAGTGCCTGAAATGGAGTTGTTGTTGAGGCAGATATGATAGTGACTTTTGAGAGACTTTTGAATAGCCATATAGATAGGAATGGAGGGTTATGGGTTATGTGCAGATGGTTTACAGATGATCTTGTATCATGCTTGGTACAGACAAGCTGAAGGGCCTGTTCTTGTGCTATACTATTCTATGTTCTATGTATAATGGTAGAATTAATTAGGTTCTGACAACAATCAGCAATGCTAATAGCTAGTATTACTGACTATGGCAGGAATTTAACAATTCTCGAAACTATTAAAGTGGCTCTGTTTATTGTTAGTCTAGTGTATTGTGTTAACATATCTTTTTGTCCATTTACCCTGACTACTCGTACCTATGATAGAGAAACAAGGAACTGCTGATGCTGTTTTACAAAAAAAAGACTCAAACTGCTGGAGTAAATCAGCAGATCAATCAGCATCTCTGGAGAGCATAGATAGGTGATGTTTCTGGTCGGGGCCTTGCATCAGGTATCTTAGACACCTACGATAGAGTCCCATCTTCCATCAATGAAGCCATACTTTCTTCAATCCCCCAAAGTTGCATTGGGAAATCAATAGAAATTCCGAGAACTCCAGGAAAATTAGATTTTTGCCATTTTTCCATCAACTTAATGCAATTAGTTTTGGAGCGTCCCACAGTATTATAGTTTGTGGATTCCCGCTCTACATTTTCAGGGAGAGGGAGAGATTTTAACAAAAGAATGTGAGATATTCAAAACATGTATTAGCCGCTAGAGGTCTAAGGTTAAGCTGCCCAGCCACCGTATTGTTATTCAATAAATGCAGATTTTATGTGTGAGAACAAACCAGTGCACCATAGTTTTGCAATGTTCAAATCTGCATTTGAGCTTATTCTGCAGTGAAGGACACACTGCTTAAACTAATCAACATAATCTTTTCTTGATTCAGTTGAATGGCAAGTTTGCTCAGTCATGGCTCAACAAACTGCGAATGGGGAACACTGTCTCACAAGCAGGATAAACAGTAAATCAAAGTGAGAACGCCGGGACCTCTGACTGCTCAGGCGACTCCACTCCTCTCAATCTCTACCTCTCTTGGAAAGGAATGCTCATTAATTCCATACAGGAATCCTGAGGTCTTAACTGGCAGCATCTCGAGAGCATTCCAGGCATAAAAAGCACAAAGCTGCGGTGTGCTGCAGAAAGGAATGTGTTAATACCCAGCACCAGGACTGGATAAACAACTCAATCTGTTAAATGAGACACCATACTTGACAGGTAAATATACTCTCCACATCGCCAGCCTGATTTCAGTGATGGATATTTGTATAGAAATATTCATATTATACCTTATTGCTCATCACTGAACATAATTTTAGGAGTATATATCTGGCTTGGATTGCAATGCATATTGGGCGAAAGTGATTTAACAATTTTATTGCCTTCAACAGCGAAGGAAGTTCACTGAACACAAACTGGGCAACTAATTGGCCATCATTTGTATTGATACTGAAGACAAATATTCATCGCCTGTTGAATACAAACCTATATTGTTATATTATGAGCCACATTATTCCCCAGCACACTTATATCGAAAGCACTGATGATCCCAGCAAAGAATTCCCTCCCTGTAAAACATCTTTTGGCTATATTGTTACATTTACATTTTATGGGACCAGACTGACTGAGCGGAGGTGTTCAGCAAAACGATTGCCCAGTCTACGTTTGGTCTTGCCGAGGTATAAGAGTCCACACCTGGAACAACGGGTGCAGTAGATGAGGTTGGAGGAGCTGCAAGTGAACCTCTGCCTCACCTAACATATCTATATACGCTAGATATGGATTGCTTGTTCACAAATAACTTTCCTGCTGTAGACTGCAATTTCCCAATGAACAATTAAAGTTCAAAATTTAAGTTCCGCGTTATGATATATTGCATTCTAAAAAAACATCCATGGTTTATATGTTTTATCAAATGATCTGGTCATATTGCTTCGAAAGAAAGTATAGTCCCAAAAAAAGTCATACAAGTTTTGGGGGATGGCTATTCCTCCCCCCATGCCCTGCTTACGCACTGGTCAGGGGTACAAGAAAGTGATTGGAGATGGCTTTAATGATCACGGACTACAATATCTCAGGAACCCCCCAAACAATAGCCTGGAGATAGGGTGCAAGTTGCATCGGGAGTTAAAATTTGCATTTAACAAAGATAATGCAACGGTGGTTATGAGAGATTTCAACATGCAGGTAGACTAGGAAAAATCAGGTTGGTACTGGACCCCAAGAAAGGGAGTTTGTAGAGTGCCTCCGAGATGGATTCTTAGAGCAGCTTGTAGTGGAGCCTACCAGGGAGAAGGTAATTCTGGATTTAGTGGTGTGTAATGAACCGGATTTGATAAGGGTACTCACAAAAATTAGTCAGGGTTTTAATCTGCAATTTGGGAGAGACAAGGTAAAATCAGAAGTGTCAGTATTGTAGTTGAACAAAGGGGACAATGGAGGCATGAGGGAGGAGTTGGCCAAAGTTGACTGGAAAGAGACCCTAGCAGAGATGACAGTAGAACAGCAATGGCAGGTATTTCTGGGAATAATCCAGAAAATGCAGGATCATTTTATTCCAAAGAAGAAGAAAGATTTAAGGGGAGTAAGAGGCGACTGTGGCTGACAAGGGAAGTCAAGGACAGTATAAAAATGAAAGAGAAGAAGTATAACGTAGCAAAGATGAGCGGGAAGCCAGAGGATTGGGAAACTTTTAAAGATCAACTGAAGGTAATTAAAAAGGCAATACGGGGAGAAAGAATGATGTACGAAGGTTGCTAGCCAAGAATATAAAGGAGGATAGTAAAAGTTTCTTTAGGTATGTGAAGAGGAAAAAATTAGGTCAGACAAATGTGGGTCCCTTCAAGCCAGAAACAGGTGAGTTTATTATGGGGAACAAGGAAATGGCAAGGAGTTGAACAGGTACTTTGGTTCTGTCTTCACTGAGGAAGACACAAACAATCTCCCACATGTACAAGGGAACAGAGAACCTAGGGTGATGGAGGAACTGAAGGAAATTCACATTAGTCAGGAAATGGTGTTGTGTAGACTGATGGGACTGTAGGCTGATAAATCCCCATGGCCTGATGGCTTGCATCCCAGCGTTCTCAAGGAGGTGGCTCTAGAAATCGTGGACGCATTGGTGATCATTTTCCAATGTTCTATAGATTCTGGATCAGTTTCTGTGACTTGGAGGGTAGCTAATGTTATCCCACTTTTTAAGAAAGGAGGGAGAGAGAAAGCAGGGGATTATAGACCAGTTAGCTTGACATCGGTGGTGGGGAAGATGCTGGAGTTGATTATTAAGGATGTATTAACTGCACATTTGGATAACAGTGACAGGATCGGTCCAAGTCAGCATGGATTTACAAAGGGGAAATCATGCTTGACAAATCTTCTGGGATTTTTTGAGGAGGTAAAAAGTAAAATGGACAAGGGTGAGCCAGTGGATGTAGTGTACCTGGACTTTCAGAAAGCCTTTGATAAGATTCCATACAGGAGATTAGTGGGCAAAATTAGAGCACATGGTATTGGAGGTAGGGTATTGACATGGATAGAACATTAGTTGGCCAACAGGAAATAAAGAGTAGGGATTAGCGGGTCCCTTTCAGAATGGCAGGCAGTGTCTAATGGGGTGCAGCAATGCTCGGTGCTGGGACCACATCTATTAACACTATACATTAATGATTGAGATGAAGGAATTAAAAGTAACATTAGCAAATTTGCAGATGATACAAAGCTGGGTGGCAGTGTGAACTGTGAACAGGATGCTATGAGGATTCAGGATGACTTGGACAGGTTGGGTGAGTGGATAAATGCGAGGTTATCTACATTTGTGGCAAAAACAGGAAGGCAGATTATTATCTGAATAGTGTCAAGTTAGGAAAAGGGGAAGTACAACGAGACCTGGGTGTCAGAAATCCCGGGGGGGGGGGGGGAACACATCCCCCCCTGTTTTGAGAGGTGGGGGACAATTCCCCTTCCTTTTTTGTAATCCAGATTTTGAAAACTCCGTGAAAAAAAAGCTGTAAAAATCTCCACTTTCCGCAAGACAGTGGGGGTGGGACTGATGATCGAGGGCACCGATTGGACGAGAGAGACGTCGGTCAGCAGGCAGTAGGGGGTGGGCCATGGTGATTCAGCACGTTGATTGGAGGAGGGAGGTGTCGGTCAGAGGCGGAGGTAGGGGGTGGGACTGAGGATAGAGCACGGTGATTGGAGGAGCAAAGATTAGAGATGAGCTTGAATCAGCTCGTTCGCGGGGCTTTTCATCGCCCAGCCCGGCGCAGCTTAAAATCGACCTCGGGATCTTCAATATAGGAGTTGAATATAGGAGCAAAGAGGACCTTCTGCAGTTGTACAGGGCCCTGGTGAACCACACCTGGAGTATTGTGTGTAGTTTTGGTCTCATAATTTGAGGAAGGACATTCTTGCTGTGGAGGGAGTGCAGCGTAGGTTCACAAGGTTAATTCCCATGATGGCGGGACTGTCATATCAAGAAAAAATGGATCGATTGGGCTTGTATTCAGTGGAATTTTGAAGCATGAGAGGGGATCTTATAGAAACATGTAAAATTCGAAAAGGATTGGCCACGCTAGATGTAGGAAACATGTTCTCGATGTTGGGGGAGTTCAGAACCAGGGGCCACAGTTTAAGAATAAGGGATAGGCCATTTAGAATTGGGATTAGGAAAAGCTTTTTCACACAGAGAGTTGTGAATTTGTGGAATTCTCTGCCACAGAAGGCAGTGGAGGCCGATTCACTGGGTGCATTCAAAAGAGAGTTAGATAGAGCTCTTAGAGCTAGCGGAATCAAGGGATATGGAGAGAAGGCAGGAACGGGGTAATAATTGTGGATGATCAGTCATGATCACATTGAATGGCAGTACTGGGTCGAGGGGCTGAATGACCTACTGCACCTATTGTCTATCTATGAAAATGTCTCAGGAAATAAAGGTGAGAGAATGAAATTGGGAGGAAAAATAGAGGAGGAAATTAAAATCTCCATGCGTGGGGAACCCTAGAGGGCGAGAAAATAAAACAAATAAACAGCTTGAGTTGCTTTAAGGAGGGAAAACTGTCTGCAGAAATAGGAAGGAAGCCAAATTGTAATTTAGTGAAGACGACTCCTTGCCATTTAGGAGATTTGGGTGAACCAGATGACGGAACGCATAATGAAGTAAGCAGACTCTTCAAAGCAAAATTGTTTGAAATGCAAAATATTTAAAACAGGAAAAGACAAGTAAATATATGGGTGTGATTGCTGGATCTAGGTTAATTTGGCTCACATTCTGAAGCTGCTTAAATTTGAAAATGATTTTCTTAATATACTTCAATCAACATAATTTTGGCCGAGGAATCTTCTCCTTGAATTTGCCTGCCTTGGGGCCTGGCATAGTGACAAATGTGATAATAAACATGCTTTGTCTTGTCAATGTAACATGCATATCCAATTGGGATTACTGAGGCCCCATGTTGTATAAAGTTTTTGCTCACATTTTAACTTGATGTATCTGCTGTCAAATACCTTCCATCCGGTGACATTGGAGAACTCAATATCACCCTGTTGGTCCAGTTAAATAGCCTATGGAAGGGAACTTGATGGTGCAATTTTATATTCAGATACTATGACTATTATGTTTCCTGAGAGGGCTGCTGGTATTTTACAACATATTTTTGGCTTGAAAGGCAGGATTCCACTAATTCTATAGTGATGGAAATTGCAACAATTAAGGCATTAACATTTTTTTGGTGGAGCATACAGAAAATTAATTTGTTCTTTCAAAGTTCCCATTCCACTACATTAATTATTTTTTTTAACCCACCAGCATTCAAATTACAATTTCAACCCTTTCAGATATTTTCCTTTGCAATTATAGATTTGGCTGCAAATAAAGTTAGAACAAACTGATATTTCATCATCTTTTCAGCATTATTCCCAAGAGTTTGATTATTTACCTTTGGCGCTTGAGAGATAGCACGATTGAGTGAATCACATACACTGTATACAGCCTATCTGGATTGTTTCAATGAAATCACTGGGATGACAACTAATGGGTTGTACAATAGCCAATTTACCACCCAAGTTGTGAAGACAAAATATAATTTCATTGCCACAGTGACTATATTGAGGGCTGTTCTTTAGAGCTGCCATTTTGTGTAACCAACTCTTAGAACCTATGACCAGCTTTGGTAGATTTACTTAGCTCAACATATATGTAAGGGAGCACCAAGATGTGGACCACAAAACACACATATATTGAACATAGGTTAGGCAATCAGTCCAGGTAGACCAATCCAATATCAACTGATTGGACCCAACTGTTACAAATGATGCTGCGGATTGGTCTCCACTCAGCGTGTCAGCTGCTGATGGGGATCAGAGCGGCATCCGAGGGACGGGGTGCTCTCTGGGACCCCAAAGTTATTTTAGTCCACATATCCTGACCATCAGTGAGGCCACCTTATTACATTGCCTAACACTGTACCTGCTCACTGACCACTGGAACCTTCATCTATATTATTGTTGTCTCTAGATTTGACATTTCCAATGGACTACTCATCAAGTTACATTGTCCAACCCCATGTAAACAAAATCATGTAAAACTCTGTTATTCATGGCCTATTTGGACAGAGCTGCAAATGCATAAATCCTGTGCTTTCCGACAAACGCCAGCGTGATTGCAATGCAGTCCAGTAATGCCAACAATCTGATCCCAGTACACCTACAAGATTCCAGAGCTATAGGAAAAATAATTCAATGACAATAATGCATTTTTGTTAGCACCCTGAATGCATTATGTTTTTCCCCCATAATTTTGGAGATTATTTGTGGCGACATCTCTGTGCTTTACATCTTTACCCGGACTGGGGAGAGACGTGAGGGAGCAATATTTAAGTATGAAAGGATAATATTTTAATTTCTGGCTACATACCTTGGATGGACTTTAGTTTACTTTAGTTTAGATTAGTTTAGTTTAGGTTTAGTTTCGAGATACAGCGTGGAAACAGGCCCTTCAGCCCACCGAGTCCATGCCAACCAGCGATCATCCATACACTAATTCTAACTCCAGCCTCCCATACTACCTTGATCAATTGCAATTAGTTACCGCCACAACAGGTTCATGGCACATGGCACATGTCATCTCCCTGGTCCATTGCTCATTCCGGAACATATGAATAACTAGGACACCTTCAGGGATGATTGGGTTAATGTAAGAAGAGCGTTTGAAAGTACCGAGCCTGTATTTGCTGGAGTTTAGAAGATTGAGGGGGAATCTTATTGAAATCTGATAATATGGTTAAGGGGGAAAAATAGATCAACCACGATTGAATGACGGAGTAGACTTGATGGGCTGAATGGTTTTATGGTCTTGTTCTTTTTAATAACTAGAGAGATTGCCAGAGTAAAAAAAAGAGGGAATAAATGTGTTGCCTCAGTCCTGTTATCAGTTGCGTTACGGATAAAGATTAAAGTTACTTCATGAGCTGCAAGTCACATGCAAAGGCTAGAAGGGAGGTCACATGGAGAGGTCACTCAGAAAAGATGCTGGTATAATCTGGTCTGGAAAGACAATAGAATGTGTAATCCTGCTAAAAACCATAGGAATGTGTAACTAAGGAGTTTAATTTAAAGAAAGGTTTGATTTATAACAAAGGCCCATCTCAGAAAAAACAGAGTAAAGTAATTTCAAAATTCTCTGGTGAAGAATTACAGCTGCGAACATTCACATAAATATCTTTTTATTGTTCTGAGAATGCGATTTTCTCATTTCAACAGAATTCCTTTTTCCACTTTCTGGTCTTTCCACACCATATAGCAGCCATTCCCAATGTCAATTCCCAGAGGGCTCTGTTCTACCAACCCTAACCTCTTGTGCGGTCACTAATACACACACCCTACCAGCCCACTCCCTCCCCCTCCCCTTCCCAATTATTTTTGGCACCATAGGAGGTCTTGAGATAGACACAAACTGCTGCAGTAACTCAATGGGTCAGGCAGCATCTCTAGAGAAAATGGGTAGGTGACGTTTTGAGTCGGGACTATTATTCAGACTGATTGTAGTGGGGGGGGGGGGGGTGGACCAGGAGGCACTGGAAGCAAAAAGAACAGAAACAAATTGGTAACGGCAAAAGTTGCCCTCAGGCTAGGAGGTTCCCTGATAGGCCAATTGTTGACTAGAGATGGTGTGAAACCGAGAGTGAAACATTGTTGCTAACTGTGGAACTGTTTAACCTTTAGGGGAGGAAGGGGGGGAGGGCAGGGAGAAAAGGTGGGAGGTTACCTAAAATTAGAGAATTCAACGTTTATACTGCTGGGTTGAAAGCTGCCCAAGCAAAATATGAATTGCTGTTCCTCCAATTTGTGTGTGGTCTCACTCTGGCAACGGAGGTGGCCCAGGCCAGAAAGGTCAGTATGGGAATGGGAATGGGAGTTAAAGTGATTCCAACCGGGAGATCCAGTAGGTCTTGTTGGACCGAGCGTTCAATGAAACGATCGCTGAGTCTATGCTTTGTCTTGCCAATACCGGAGCCCACTTCAGGAACACCAGATGCAGTAGATGAGGTTAGAGGATGTGCATGTGAACATCTGTCTCACCTGGTACGACTGTCAGCGTCCCTGGATGGAGACAGGGGAGGAGGTAAAACAATAGGTGGTGCATCTCCTTGGAAGTTCACTGTGATATTCCTATCATGTTACATCGTGCACAACTGAATTAAACATTTGTGATTCCTCGGCCCACTTCCCCAGCTGATCAAGATCCCACTGTAATTCTTGACAACTATCTTCACTGTCTACGACACCACATGTATTAGTGTTACCTGCAAACTTACTAACCATGCTTTGTGCATTCTTATCCAAATCATTGATATAGATGACAAATAACAATGCGCCCACACTGACCCCTGAGGCACATCACTACTCACGGGTGACCCGTCCAGAAACAACCGTTCACCATCACCCTCTCCTTCCTTCCATCAAGCCAATTATACATCCAATTAACTAGCTCAGTCACCACTTCCTTCCATCCATTTTTATCCTGGCCCGAGTTAAATTCAGGAAGGAAGCAGAAACCATTACAAAGTCCAGACCACCACAGACAGCTTGCAATTGTTGTTGCGTGACACGAGCTTGTGGCCCCTGGGAGGACAGCCCCGTCTTCTTGGAAATACTATATGGCATGTCCAGGTATTCAGCTAATTATAAATCACCTTATGCTATTAAGGAATTCAAAAGGCATTGAAGTCCCTCATAGAATATTTGCAATGAAATAACGTACATGGTGACTTGCCAACTGCGAATTAAAGTGATTTTTGTGCATTTTCTCTGTAATCCAGCAAAGCAATTTTTGTTGAAAACAAGATATTTGAACAGTTGAATATCTTTAGCGCTTTTTTAAATTCAGGGCACTCTATTCAGTACCTATAACTGGTACTGAATTTTCATAATATTAAATTCTGATCATGAAATAATTATTTTCAAGCTCAGTGGCACCCTGTAATCATGCCTACCACCAGGCATTATGGGAATTTATTGACAAACGTCCGACCTTAATCAGAAACTCTTAACTCTTCCAAATGTAAATGTATAGAAACTTTGTTCATGATATGGGGTGATGTCTTGCTTCTTAACAGCAATGGATTGAATTATATTGGCAATGTCTCACCTTGTGTCTCTGGCACTTACCTGTGAAGAGCTGTACTGGACTCTTCAGTGCTTCTCTGCCTAATGGACTGTGTCCCACACAATGGTGTTATTGACTGTAACATCTCAATGAGTGAGAACAGCAGAGCCCATTTGAAGGACAGACTAAAGGTTGATGTCTTTGTTGTAGAGGTGCATAGGAACGTTCTTGAGTTGTCGGATCTCTCTCAGACAGTGTGCACAGATATTAGTTGCGGATTATTGCACCTCAATCAGTGTATACATTACTCGCTCCATTCATCTCATTTGCATCTCAATGGTCTTTTGTGCTAAGAGAATGTGGATTAAAGCTGTCTGCGACAGAGGCTGGTAAAAGGAAGGAAATATATTTATTGAATTAATCACTGCTGTCCTCAAGAGGGAAAAAAAAAATCTCATACAATGCACAGTGCAGACAGACTGAGCACCAGGGTCTGAGAATTTCACAGCTTCAAATATTATAGGACTGCACATTGGAATCATTCTCAGTATTTTATATTGCTCACTTCTCTGCTGCTTTCATTCCTCTCTTTCAATGCCAGACATCTACCAATACTGGGGAATATGTCCATTGATTATATTCATACTATGATTATATTGGCCAAGTAAGATACATTTGCCTTTAGTAAGCAATTCACTTGCCGGGTCTGATCTCGTCATTTCCCTATCAGTGCCGCAAATATGGGAATGCCAGAAATGTCTGTCAATATCTTAATGATTGGACGTGTTGTTACATCTAGCTGCCACCTTTTCCACTCAATGCATTTACTGCATTTATGTTATTGTGAAGTCATCTCATAGACATGTGGATATTTTATGAAGTGTATGCTACTTTACAGCTTGCAAAAATGCACAATAAAAATATAAATATATATAAACAGACATTCCCTAAATCTGTTGCTGGGATACACAGACCAGAAGATCTCTGGGGTCGACAAAAGTGCTGGAGAAACTCAGCGGGTGCGGCACCATCTATGGAGCGAAGGAAATAGGCAACGTTTCGGGCCAAAACCTTTCTTCAGACTGATGTAGCGTGTAGGGGCGGGAAGGAGAAAGGAAGAGGAGGAGTCAGAGGGCTGAGGAAGAGCTGAGGGGAGGAGACAGCAAGGGCTACCGGAAATTGGAGAAGTCAATGTTCATGCCACTAGGGTGCAAACTGCCCAAGCGGAATATGGGGTGCTGCTCCTCCAATTTCCGGTGGTGCTCACTCTGGCCATGGAGGAGGCTGAGGACAGAAAGGTCGGATTCGGAATGGGAGGGGGAGTTGAAGTGCTGAGCCACAGGGAGATCAGGTTGGTTTATGCGGACCGAGCGGAGGTTTTCGACGAACCGATCACCAAGCCTACGCTTGCCTCACCGATGTAGATCAGCTGACATCTAGAGCAGCGGATGCAATGGAGGAGGTGCAGGTGAACCTCTGTCGCACCTGGAACGACTGCTTGGGTCCTTGAATGGAGTCGAGGGGGGGAGGTAAAGCGACAAGTGTAGCATCTCCTGCGGTTGCATGGGAAAGTGCCCGGGGAGGGGGTGGTGCGGGAGGGAAGGGAAAAATTGACCAGGGAGCTACGGAGGGAGCGGTCTTTGTGGAAAGCAGACGGGGGCAGATGGGAAGATATGGCGAGTGGTGGGGTCACGTTGGAGGTGGCGAAAATGACGGAGGACTATTTGTTGTATGTGACGGCTAGTGGGGTGAGGACTAGGGGGACTCTGCCCTTGTTACAAGTGGGCCTCCTCCACGGCCAGAGTGAGCACCACCGGAAATTGGAGGAGCAGCACCTCATATTCCGCTTGGGCAGTTTGCACCCTAGCGGCATGAACATTGACTTCTCCAATTTCCGGTAGCCCTTGCTGTCTCCTCCCCCTCTCAGCTCTCCCTCAGCCATCTGGCTCCTCCTCTTCCTTTCTCCTTCCTTCTCCCCGCCCCCCCCCCCCCCCCCCCCCCCCACCGTACATCAGTCTGAAGAAGGGTTTCAGCCCGAAATGTTGCATATTTCCTTCGCTCCATAGATGTTGCCGCATCCGCTGAGTTTCTCCTGCACTTTTGTCTACCTTCGATTTCCAGCATCTGCAGTTCCTTCTTAAACAGAAGATCTCTGGGATTCTGTAGGAAGGAACTGCATATGCTGGTTTAAACCGAAGAAAGACACAAAAAGCTAGAGTAACTCAGTGGGACAGGCAGCATCTCTGGAGAGAAGGGATGGGTGACATTTCGTGTCGAGACCCTTCTTGAGATGAGTCAGGGAAAACGGAAGCGAGAGATATAGATGATGATGTAGACAGATAAAGAACAATGAATGAATGATATACGAAAAAGTAATGATAAAGGAAACAGGCCATCGTTAACTGTTTGTTGGGTGAAAACGAGAAGCTGGTGTGACTTGGTTGGGGAGGGATAGAGAGAGAGGAAATGCCCAGGGTTACTTGAAGTTAAAGATATCAATATTCATACATTGATTCTTAACTCTGTGCTGTGACAGCAGACCTAACAAGGGCAATGGCCGGACTGCTCAGGGACGGATAAACTGTGAGTTGTGGGCCACATGAGGGGCGGCATGTGGTTTTTTTATTGTTCATGTGCAGCTCTCAGAGATTATAATGGTGGCGCAGCTACAGTGTTGCTGTCTTACTGTTCGATCCTGACTACCGGTGCTCCGGTTTCCTCCCACACTACAAAGACGAACAGGTTTGTAGGCTAATTGGATTTGTTAAAATTGTAAATTATCTCCAGTGTGTAAGATAGTGTAAGTGTACGGGGTGATCTCTGGCCGGTGTGGACTGGTTGAGCCGGATGGCCTGTTTCCGTGTCTCTAAAGTAAAGTCTAAACTCTGTGGTCAAGCTGTATTCAGTCATTGTGATGAATAGACGTGGTGTGCTTACAAACCCTTGCAGAAAAGAGGGCTTTATAATAAAGGATCATATATTACAGGCTGATCTCACCATTCATTAGATTTATATGTTAGTAGTCTAATATACTTTAGTGGATGATAATGAAGGAAGCTTGTCTGAAGAAGATAACAGAAGATTTAATCCAAAAAGGAGTAAGATTTTGCATTGAATTAAATGGTGGCGCAGCGGTAGAGTTGTTGCCTTACAGCGAATGCAGTGCCAGGGACCCGGGTTCGATCCTGACTACGGGTGCTGTCTGTACGGAGTTTGTATGTTCACCCCATGACCTGCTTGGGATTTCTCCAAGATCTTTGGATTCCTCCCACACTCCAAAGATTAGATTAGATTAGATTAGATTCCTTTATTGTCATTCAGACCTTTCGGTCTGAACGAAATTGTTACCATACAGTCATAACATATAATAAAAAAACAAAACGCACAATAAACACATATCCAACATCCACCACAATGAGTTCACCAGGCACCTCCTCACTGTGGTGGAAGGCAAAAGTCTTAAATCATTGTCTTCATCCCTCCTAGTTCTCCCTCTGCGCTGAGGCGATCCAGGCCTCCGACGCCGCTGGAGCACCGCAGCTCTAAGCTGGCGCACCGCCGCTCTAAGCCAGACCGGCGCCGCCGCTGGAGCACCGCAGCTCTAAGCCAGACCACCGCCGCTGGAGCACTGCAGCTCTAAGCTGGTGCACCGCTGCTCTAAGCCGGACCGCCGCTGGAGCACCGCAGCTCTAAGCTGGGCCGCCGCTGCCGCTGGAGCACCACAGCTCTAAGGTGGGCCACCGCCACAGCTCCGCCATTAGGCCTCAGCACAGACGGTGACGGGGGACTCGCATCCCCCCGAAGGAAGAGACTAAAACTCTGTTTCTCCCACCGCACCCCACATACACAACCTAATAAAACAAAGTTCTACTACAACAATCACTAGAATACAACAAAAAAAAAGAAAAAAAGAGACGGACTGCAGGTGAGCCGCAGCTGCCAGCCAGCGCGGCCACTTCCGGAGTACCTATTACATTTCTATATCTCAAAGACGTACAGGTGTGCAGATTAATTGGTTTGGTAAATGTAAAAAATGTCCCTGGTGTGGGTAGGATAGTGTTAATATGCGGGGATCGCTAGTCGGTGTGGACTCGGTGGGCCAAAGGGCCTGTTTCCGCGCTGTATCACTAAACCAAAAACGAAACATTGTGCCTTATCTGTGGCTCACTTACATGCACAGTCATAGACACACACACCACTAAACGGCCTGCTTTTATAGTGTGTCTTTAATATAATGAAACATCTCAAGACAGAGAAGGCACTTCATAGGAAAGAACTTGCTACTGATCCTCACTGGCAGATATGCAGACAGTTTGGTCAAAGCTTTCAAAAAGCACATTAAAAACGGTAAGAGAAGTAGATGCATTCCAGAGTTTGGACCCAGGTAACCCAGAGAACAGTTATCAAGGTAACAATCTCAGTGAAATTCTATGCATTGAATTTGAGCATCTTTAGACCTGAGAGCAATTATCTCAACCCAGGTTAGTACTCAAACTTTAAGGTCTGTATGGTGTAGGAAGGAACTGCAGGTGCTGGTTTAAACTGTAGATAGATACAAACAGCTGGAGTAACTCAGCGGGACAGGCAACATCTCTGGAGAGAAAGAATGGCTGATGTTTTGGGTCGAGACCCATCTTCAGACGCCATTGTCTGTATTCCTCAGCTGCCCACCTGACAATGTAGACTGCTATTGAGATCCTTATCCTTCATTCAGTACAGAAAGATTTGTGAGTTACAGCTTTGTAAGAAGTGCCTCAGATATTTTTGTCTTGAGCGAGGGAAGAAGCTGTTCCTGAGTTTGGTGATGCAGACTTTCGAGCTTCTATATCCCTTGCCGGAAGGAAGTGCGGAGAAGAAGGAATGACCAGGGTGGGACTAGTCTTTAATTACATTGGCTGCTTTACCGAGGCAATTTGAGGTGTAGATGGAGTCAATGATGGGAAGTATATTCTGTGTGATGGTCTGGGCTACATCCACATCACTCTACACTCACTGCACTTTTGTTACTCAATCTCTCCTGTGTAATTCATCTTCATGTGCATTCTGAAAGCCAATTCTAATATACACCTGCACACTTCAGAAAATTAGCTCAGTTACATAAATATTTAACTGAAATATTTCCTTAAGTCCAATGAACAGAAATAAACAAAACATCACCCATTCCTTCTACCCAGAGATGCTGCCTGTCCCGCTGAGTTACTCCAGCATTTTGTGTCTACCTTCGATTTAAACCAGCATCTGCAATTCTTTCCTACACATGAACATAAATGTGTTGTGTTATTCAGTGAAAGATATTCTTCTAAACTCTTCTTCTTACAGCCCGAGGAAACCCTGATAAAATCACAGTTAAAGTTCTTTTTTAACGGTCTGTCTGGGAGATTTATTGGAAAATAACTGAGACACAATCAAGTTCACATTTTCTGCTCTGAAGAAGGGTCTCGACCCGAAACGTCGCCTATCTCCTTCACTCCTTAGATGCTGCTGCACCCGCTGAGTTTCTCCAGCTTTTTGTGTAACCCTCGATTCTCCAGCATCTGCAGTTCCTTCTTTAACATTTTCTGCTGTCAGGTGTTAAAAGATGGACCAGTTGCCCCACACCTCTGTGGGTGGGTCACTGCTGTCCTTGAGAATACCTACACGGAGAGTAATGGTTTTATTGATTTTAATATGGAAAGGAAAGCCACCTGGAATTCTGTGAAATCACTCTCTCAGAACTGCACACATAGCTTCAAACCGTTCTGCGGGAACAATGGATTTCACTCACTTTGATTATTTATTGTTGGCACATTTACACAGATCCATGTCAAGATTGGAGGTACAGAGTGAACAAGGACAAATCATATATACCTGGAAACTTGCCCTTGGTTAATGATATTAAATGCAGAACATCAAATGCAGCGTGCAAAATGCAGCGTGCAAAAAGTATTTAACTGAAGTCAATGAAATGTGCATTGGAGGCAGAGTGCAATATTCTGAAGATACTGTGCAGTCCATGAAACTGGTCCATGAATTTCCAGGCAAAAAATGGACATAATGACTTACGGATTACATCATATTTTGGCCTGAAACACTTCCTCACTGCGAATATTCTAACACCAGAATGGTGAAGCTTCTTTGGAAGTCCTCCTAATCAGGATTTTGGAAAGAAAATTGTTACTTTTCTTACCTGGTCCAAAAGTTGGTAGAGCAGATTTGTTTGTTGAATGACCAGCTCCAATGTTCATACTCATCCACATTTATATTTCTTACGACATCGATCTTTTTCTTGGCTGTATAATTCACGTTGTACTTCTGAAGAAATATATGTCTTTAGTTTCCATAACCTTCCTGATTTCCTATTGCCTCTGATCACCCTTTGAATGAGTTTATGCGTGATTTGGACATCTGACATAACTTTAAATTTGTTTGCTAATTCGCTGAGGTTATATTTGCTGCAATGGAGCTTGGTGGTTTTTTGTACGTATTTATTCTGCATACTCAGTAATATACCTTTTCCACTGGAAATCTATTGCAGCGTATAAACTGTGGCCAGCAAGTCTTTGATATACGTGACTGCTTTCTTTATTGCCAACTGGTAAGATGTTGGACAAACTACAACCCTGCTCATATTAATTAAAGGAACCAGTTTAATCCTTTCAATCTTTATATCACATCATTACAAAGAGGCATTGAGCAATGGAGACGTTGCTATCCTCAAAATGAAGAGACAATGCATGTCACAAATAGAACGTTGTGTTCATTCTTGGATTTGAATGTTATTTGCAGTGGGAACTGTTAAATATGTTATACGGGTATATGCTGGCATTTCATCACAAAATGAGAATAAGTCATCACAGTGGCACAGCAGTGCCAGAGACCCGGGTTCAATCTTGAATATGGGTGCTGTCTGTATGGAGTTTGTCCGTTCTCCCTGTGACCTGCGTGGAATTTCTCCAGGATCTCCATTTTCCTCCCACACTCCAAAAACGTCACGATTGGACCCAGGTCTCTGGCAAGATGAAGCTGCAACTTTACTGCTGTGCCACTGTGCTGCCCAATATATAAGAATCAGATTTGTGGCTGAAAAAGGCATAAAGTGCTGGAGTAACTCAGCGGATCAGGCAGCATCTCTGGAGAACATGGATGGTGACATTTCGGGTTGGGACTCTTTTTGACCCTGATGGTAGGGGGAAATGAAAACTTGAAGAGAGAAGTACTTAAAGTGTATACTAAATGTCAAGAGAGTCAATAGTCAAGAGTATTTTGTTGTCATATATCCCAGACATCATTGTCGTGGATTTTAAATCATCCTGTTCCCTATCTAGCTTAGACCGCCCCGACACGGGAGTTTCGACCACCCCGACGCGGGGGCTTCGATCGCCCCGACGCGGGGGCTTCGATCGCCCCGACGTGGGGGCTTCGATCGCCCTGAAGGATGGTTCGATTGCCCCGAAAAATGAGGGAAAAAGATTAGAGGAATGTGGGTAATCCGCTGTGGTGGATGTTTGTGTTAACTTTTATGTAGTGTGTGTCGTTGCTTTTTTAGTATGGCTGTATGGTAATCCACATATCACTGCACCTTAATTGGTACATGTGACAATAAAAGACCTTTGAAACTTTTGAATAGCATAGATTGTAATGGCTGAGGAAGGGCAATTTGCATCTGCATTAAAAGTGGCTTTACCAGTTGTGCCCACATCTCGACTATAAATAGAAACAACTTTTGAAGGGCCTTAAACTTTTGGGATCAAGTTACAAACTTGCTGGTTTAGAGTAAAAATGAAGCACAATTTACACTTCTTTATGAAGGACATCAAAATCAGGTCATCTTGATGTATGTGAGCATAATGATAGATTTTTCTGACTGAAAGTGAATCAAAGAAGATACAGAAAAAGAGTTGAATATCAGATTCTGAGATAGGACCTTCAATTGAAGTACTTCAAGTATACTAAATGTCAAGGGAGTCAATAGTCAAGAGTGTTTTATTGTCATATATCCTAGACAGAATAAAGAATTTCTTACTTGCAGCAGCGCAGCAGAATATGTAAGCATAGTACTCTGTAAACAGACTTTTGATGCACCGTTGTACCAACTGCTGCTGTTAGTTGAGTGTTGATTGCTTTCAAGAAAGGATGTTGGCTTAGCAGTTCTATCCTTGTCACTTGCCACAGTAGGAAAAAATCCATGGATGCTATAGTACAGAGCTAGTTGAGTAATACTAGATAGATGGTGACAGGGCTTTAATAGAGAATAATGAAGCTGCATGCCATTAACTTGTTTGGAAAAACATTACATCAGTTGCCAAACATTTCCTAGATGTTCAAAACAACAAAATGGAAAAGTGAATTACTGACAGGCTTAAAAAATCACTTTACACCTATCTTGTATTCTTCCTGCAATGTTTTCAGACCACTTCAATGTTGGACAACCCAGACAATTGGCACTTTTTTTCCATCTGCTGAATGCATTAGGCAGCATCATGATCCAGCTCTGTGACCGCTGACTGACATGAGTGCTTCATTTGTTGCCCGTCATGGTGAATTGTGCCAGCTTATATGCTACAGTGGTCCTTTTCACACTGAAATTGTCATTTCCATTTTTTTGTACAGTTTCCTGCAAGCATTAGTTGGATAACATGCACAGTTGGATAATGTGCGCAGTCCCATGGATTTGAAACGACCTGTATCTACCCCAATCTCAGTCCGAAATAGATCATTGAACTCACCACAGAGCAAAGATACAACTTGAAATCTTTCAGTTTGACACTGTTTAGGGACTAACTTCACAAGTTGCTCACTGGCCTTAGAATCATAGTCATACAGCATGGAAACAGGCCCTTCAGCCCTACTTGCCCAAGCCAACCAAAATGCCCCAACTACACGTCCCACCTGCTTGTGTTTGGCCTATATCCATCTAAACTTTTCTTATCCATGTACCTGTTCAAATGTCTTTTAAATGTTGTAATAGTGCCTGCCACAACTACCTCCTCCGGTAGCTCATTCCACATACCCACCTCTCTCTCTCTGAAAATGTTGCCTCTTAGGTTCCTTGTAAATCCTTCCCCTCTCACTTTAAATTTATGTCCTCTGGTTCTTGACTCCCCGACTCTGGGTTAAGAACTGCACATTCACCAATCTATTCCCCTCATGAGATAATCTATTACACCTCTATAATAGATTCCCCTCATGAGGGAACCTATTACACCTCTATAAGATCATCCCTCATCCTCCTGTCCTCCAGGGAATAAAGTCCTAGCCTGCTCAACCTCTCTCTATAGCTCAGTCCATAAAGTCCTGGCAACATCCTCGTAAATCTTCTCTGCACCCTTTCCAGCTGAAAAACATCTTTCTTATAGCAGGGTGACCAAACTGAACATAATACTTGAAATATGGCCTCACCGATGTTCTGTACAACTGTAACATAACAGTTCTTCTATACTCTATACTGTGACTGATGAATGCCAATGTGCTGAAAGCCTTCTTGACTACCCTATCTACCTATGATGCCACTTTCAGAGAACTCTGTACCGCTGATTCCTAGATCCGCAGCTCTACAACATTTCCTAGAGTCCTGCTATTTACTGTGAAGGTCCTTCTCACTTGTATTAAAGTCCATTAGTCATTCCTTAGCTCACATGCTCAACCATCATCCTGGTGCCAAAGAAAAGCAAGACCTCATGCATAAACTACGACAGTCCAGTGGCCTCACATGCTCACCATCACTAAATGTTTTGAGAGGCTAGTTATGGAACCCATTAAATCCAGTCTACCCAGCGGCCTTGACCCACTGCAGATCACCTACTGCCACAACAGGTCCACGGATGATGCCATTGCCCTAGCCCTACACTCATTCCTGGAACACCTGGATGAGAGAGACACCTGCTTCAGACTGCTATACAGACTACAGCTCTGCCTTTAACACCATTATACCATCCAAGCTTATCACCAAACTTGCACGACTTGGTGTCGGCACTCATCTCTGTAACTGGATCCTTGACTTTCTGACCAACAGACCCCAATCATTGAGGATAGGGGACAAATCATCCTCTATGATAATCCTCAACATTGTGTTCTCTGCCCCCTTTAGTCCGTGTACACCCAGGACTGCACAGCCATGTACAAATCTAATAAAAAATTCAAATTCGCAAATGACACCATCATCATGGGCCGGATATCAAATAATGATGAGACGGAGTACAGGAAGGAGATTGAGAAACTCGTGTCCTGGCGTTGAGACAACAACCTTTCTCTCAATTACAGCGACACAAAGGTGATAGCGATCGACTTCAGGAAGCAAAGCGATACACATACCCCAATTTGCATTAATGGCACTGAAGTAGAGATGGTTGAAAGTTTTAATTTCCTAGGAGTCAATATCACCAACAACTTCACTTGGACCACCCATATTGAAGCAATGACCAAGAAAGCACACCAATGCCCCTACTTTCCTTAGAAGGCTTAAGAAGTTCAGCATGCCCCCTACAACTCTCACTTCTACAGATACACCATAGAAATCATTTTATCAAGATGCATCACAGCTTGGTTTGGGAACAGCTCTATCCAAGACCACAAGAAATTGCAGCGAATTGTGGACGCAGCCCAGAAAAGTCACACAAACCAACCTTTCTTCCATTGACTCCCTTTAAACCTCAAGCTGCCTCGACAAGGCCAGCAGCATAATCAAGAACGAGTTGCACCGTGGCCACACCCTCTTCTCCCCTCTCCCATCGGGCAAAAGGTATAGAAGTGTGAAAACGCACACCTCCAGATTCAGGCACAGTTTATTCCCATCTGTTATCAGGCAACTGAATCATCCTACCTCAACTAGAGAGCAGTCCTGAACTATTATCTACCTCACTGGAGACCCTTGGACTATCTTTGATCGGATTTTACTGGCTTTACCTTGCACCAAACACTACTCTGTTATCATGCATTGATACAATGTAAATGGCTTGTTTGCAATAATGTATTGTCCTTCCACTGACTGGATAGCATGCAACTGCTTTTCACGGTACCTCGGTACACGTGACAATAAACTAAACCAAACTGAACTGAACGACTGATCAACTTTCTGCTGCAATCTTTGATAACCATCTTTGCTATTTATGATGCCACCAACTTTAGTGTCATCGGCAAACTTACTAATCATGCTCTGTACATTCTCATCCAAGTCGTTGATATAAACCACAAACAGCAATGGTCCCAGCACCAATCCCAGAGGCACACCACTAGTCACAAATCGTCAGTTTGAAAAACAACCTTCCACCATCACCTTCTGCTTATTTTCATGAAGCCAAATCTCTATCTAGTTGCCTAGCTCTCTCTGGATCCCATGTGATCTAACCGTCCAGAGCAGTCTACTATGCGGATTCTTATCAAATGCCTTGCTGAAGTCCACAATGACAATGTCTTTGCCCTCATGAACTTTTTTACTTCTATAAAAAACTCAATCAGATTTGTGAGACACAATATCCCACGTACAAAACCCTAATCAGCCCCTTTCTATTCAGATGCATATATATCTTATCCTTCAGAATATTCTGCAATAACTTACCTACCACTGATATTAGGCTTACTAGTCTGCAGTCTCATGGCTTTACATTGCATACCTTCTTATATAGAGGCATAACATTAGTCACCCTCCAGTCTTCCGGCACCTCACCCATATCTAATGATGATACAAGTATCACAGCCAGGGAGCCTGCAATTTTTTCTCTAACTTCCCACATTGTGCTCGGATGTACCTGATCAGGCCCGAGAGATTTATCCACCTTCATGTGCATTAAGACCTTCAGCACCTCCTCGACTGTAATACTGACTGTCCATTCACTGACTGAGTGCCTATCAATTCAAGACCCTTCCAGTAATTGCCCCACGTTCCCCAGTTGTCACATCTTTCTCCATAATAAACACAGCAGAGAAATACGTATTGAGGACCTCGCCAATCTCCTGTGCCCCACTCAGAAATTACCATTTTGGTTTCTAAGGGACCCTATTCCCGCTCTAATCACTCTCTTTCCTTTAATGCACTTTGGATTTCCTTTAATATCATCTGCCCGAGCAATCTCCTGTTCCCTTTTTGCCCTTCTGATTTCCTTAAGTATGCCCCTCAATTCCCAAAACTCCTCCAGGGATATGTGATCCCAGCTTCCTATATCTGCCTTCCTGACCAGAGCCTTAATTTCTCTCATCATCCAAGCTTCCTTACTCCCACCTGCCTTGCCCTTCACTCAAACAGGAACATACATGCCCTGAACTCTTGACACCACACTCTTAAAGGCATCCCACTTTCTGAACACTCCTTTGCCGGCAAACAACCTACTACAATCAACTTAAGCAAGTTCCTGTCTAACACCATCAAAGTTGTCCTTTACCCCAATTCATAATTTTAACTCTTGGGTCCACCTTATTTTTAACAGTAACTATCGTAAAGCTAATAGAACAGTGATCGATGGTTCCAAAAGGTTCGCCTTATGAACACTTCAGTCAGTTGCCCTTCCCAAATTCCTAATAGTAGATCCATCTTTGCCCTCTCCCATGTAGGGACCTCTACATATTACCTGAGGAAGCCTTCTTGAACACATTTCACAAATTCCACCCCATCCGAGACCCTTGACACTTTTACAATCCCAGTCTATTTTGGGAAAGTTGAAATCCCCCACTATGATTACCTTATTAGCCTTACAACTGCCTACATTCTCTTGGCATATTTGCAGACCCAGACTAACCTTGATCGGGCTTTGCTGGCTTTACCTTGCACTAAACATTATCCCCTTATCATGTATCTATACACTGTAAATAGATCGATTGAAATCATGTCTTGTCTTTCTGCTGACTGGTTAGAACTCAACAAAAGTTTTTCACTGTACCTTGGTACACGTGACAATAAACTAAACAATTCCCGCTGACTCCAGGGGAATTGTAGTATACTTAGGCCTTTTCATATATACAGGTTGTATATATGATTTATATATATACTTTCAGATATACACTTTGTAGCAACACAAATGTAACAGTATAAATTCATGCTGATGCAATTCCTATATTTCACAAAGTTCCATTGAATTAAAAAGAGAAAATGCCGGAAACACTTAGCAGGTCAAATAGCATGAATGGGAAGGGAAACCGTTAATGTTTTAGATTTCAAATCCTTTGTCAGAAAAGAGCTTTCATTTACCAATGGAATATTAATGATCTGCATATCAAATTTAATAACTGTTAAAAAATGTCCAGTTTAGCTGAGGCTTGTATTTCCTGGAACACATCTGAGATTAAAAGGGAGATATAAATGAAATCCCCTTTTACTCAACTACAAGAAAAATTGCAACTTAAAAATTTGGAAACGCATGAACGTTCCTATTTAAAAAGCCTGCAACTACAGAAAATCAGTTTAAGGGCAGCAATTAATAGTGCAGTTCAGGGAAAAGGATGTTGTGAGAACGAGTACAGGAAACCAAATGCTTCCACTATGGCTCGAACTATTGGCTAGATGTGAATGCCACACTAGTATTAAATCTGAACTAATTTCACATTCCATTGAACAGATGGTTTTATAATTAAGACCCTGTAGATTTAGACCAGCCAGAATCTTAAGCAGTCTGGTGAGAAATGTTCAAGGACACACCCAACACTAGTGCCGGCTGTATACATACTTGTTGATAAGTTGTTTTCATTTCTCTGGGGCACTAGAGGATGGAAATCAATGAACTGTTGTCTAATGGCAGCATGTTCCATAGAATCTAGACTTTATCACATGTGAAACTGAATAAAAGAGGTGCACAGTCTTTGTTAAGACACATTGTGAGTATCCACCAGTGCTTTATTGAGCTTCAAGAAGCATGCTTTGATATGAAGTTTTTCAAAATGTACTTACTTATTTTAAGGAAATGATTTTGATTAGACTATATACTATTTGAGTAGACTATTTTCTAAATAGGGAGAACATTCAGAAACCGGAGGTGCAAAGGAACTTGGGAGGGCTGGTACAGTTCATTTGCAAGTTGAATCAGTGGTAAGGAAGGCAAATGCAATGCTAGCATTCTTCTTATCGAGTCCACATACAAGATTAGAAGTTGTTCAGCCAGAGCTGAACACACTTCTTGGCATCTGCACAATGGTCTTGCGCTTCTTGTGCTTCTTGTGCGTGGTGGTGAAAAGATTGATGGAAACAGGACCATGACGTGAACGCTCTTTCCTTGACCCCGTGCTAGCATTTATTAAGAGAGGACTAGAATATAAAAAAACAGGGATGTAATGCTGAGACTTTATAAGGCACCGGTCAGATTGCATTTGGAGTATTGTGAGCAGTTGTGGGCCCCATATCTGAGAAAGGTTTTCTGCCGCAACCTGAAAGTCCCAGCTAGGACAGTTGGCAGCTAAGGATGAGCACAATTGTCAAGCACCGAAGGATTGGTGTGTGAGCAGGATTCAAGGCAAAGAAAGAATAATTCCAGCCGCAAAACGACATGACTATGCGAAGGGAAGTGCAGACGACCGTTCAGCAGCCCGCTGAGACAAGTGCTAGGGACGAGGGGACGGGCAAACAGCGGCCTACGCAGCTAGCCACCGGTCGCACTCCACAGCACGCTGCTGGTCCGCCTCCCGTGAGCACCGAATCGCATATGCTTCGATCGAGAAGGAGATGCTCACTGTGGTATTCGCAATATAGATTTATCATCAATACACATTGGGTCGTTTCACCAGCGTGATCAGCGATCGCAAGCCGTTTGAAATGATAGCGAAGAAGCCGCTAGTGAAAGCACCGAAGCGTCTCCAAGGAATGCTACTCTGCCTACAGAGCTATGAATTTGACATCAGCTACCGTCTGGGGAAGCTCATGTACCTTGCAGATACACTGTCGCATGCATTTAGCGGTACTCCGAACAGAGAGCAAGCATTCGAGGAGGTCAACATGGTATCGCACTTGCCAATTCGGCATGAGCGTCTCGAGCAAATTCGTGATGAAACAGCGAAAGACTACACATTACAGATGCTGAAACACATCATCATCAGTGGTTGGCCTAGCGAACGCGATAAGCTACCAGAGCAGCCCACACCTTATTACAGCTATAGGAATTAGCCATGTCTAGCAACAATAACAAAGTTAACATTACGTGGCATTTTTACCCTTTTTATTAGTCTAAATTGATTTAATGCTCAAGATTTTCAAAGTAAGTTTCCGCTTCTAAATATACTCAATACTAGAGTACCTTTGAGGTTAGAAACAAAGAAGTACAAATGCTGGTTAATACAGAAAAAGATACAAAGTGCTGGAGTAACTCAGCAGGTCAGGCAGCAACTTAGGAGAATATGGATAGTTTCGGGTCAAGAAAGTTGGAAGAGGGCAGAGGCAGGACAAACCATGGCAGGTAGAAGGTGCAGGCGAGGGGGCATTTTGATAGCCAGATAGTTGGCACAAAGGCCTGCGATAAAAGCAGAAGGTGTGAGACAGGATTGAATAATTGTGAATTGTAAATCCAGAGGGAGGAAAGTAGCAGGATTGGGTTGAGGGGAGAAGTAGATGGGAGACCATGGGAGGGGTTAGTTAGAGGTTATCTAAAATTGGAGAATTCAATGTTCAAACTGTTGGGTTGTAAGCTACCCAATTGGAATATGAGGTTCTGTTCCTCCACTTTACGCATGGCCTCACAGAAATGTCAATATGGGCATAGGAAAGGGAGTTAGAATGGTTAGTGACTGAGAGATCTCGTAGGCTCAAAGAATTGAGAATGAGCGTGAGGGGAAATGGCAATAGATTGGAACAGCATGTATGAAAGGATCAGAAAAGATTCATAAAATAACAGAATTATTGTCTCCACTGTTCCCACTGAATGATCTCTTTAATTCATTTTTGTGAACATGTAAAATGCTCTCAGAGATTACATTCTAATAATTTGATTAACAATATCTGTTTTAATCTTGTGAATGACAGATGTGCACTGTTGAAAAGGGCCTCAGGTCATGTTCACACGGGTTGCTGAACAGCAATAAACAATTCCGGAACACTTTCCTGGAGAGAACATAGGAAATGATCCTTCATTGACCTGCCTGCTGCCCCTATTCTAACAATTCGTTTGGTACCTGTCAGCACATCATCAAACACAATCAAAAGCTGCTCTGAAATGTACCTGGATGATTAAAATCAGCAGAAGAACAGCAACTTAAATGTTAGCTAGAAAGTAAACCCGCAAGCCTTTGTTCACTATCTGTAGTTTATATAGAATCAAAAATCATAGGAAGCCATTCAGGCCATCATGCCTGTCTTTATTTATGAAAATAACAATCTTGTGCATTTCTCTATGAATGGTAGCTTGTTTTACATGTTTCTCGAAACCTTTCCTCTTCCCAATCTCCCTTCCTTTAGACGTTCGTTAAAAGTTTTGACCCAGGTTTCAATCACCTGTCCTGATATTCTTTCTTTGATGCAGCTTGACATGCGTTTTTAATGTTCTGCTAAGTACCAACACTGGCTAGTTTGTCACCGTGTCACCTTAATCTTTGAGTTGGTATATGTGCATAATAAATTCCTTGGAAACTTATTACCTCCAAGGTGACAAACACACCTGTACAAAGTTGAAAAATGTTAAAAACACACCTGAATGTGATGGAGACGGAATCTAGATTAAAGTCAGAGCTGAGCAACATGCAGTGGATATACACAGAAGTGTGTCGATGCTAAAATGCTGATTGAAGTTGTAAAATTCCTCTCATGAACAGCCGATGACAGGCACATGCTGGTGCTGTTACAAACACCTGCCAGGTGTCAGGCTTGTCTGGACCTGAACTGCACTCTCAACCCACAAGGTTTACACAGCCACTGCACTTGGACAGCCTTCATGAACGAGATGGTCTTGAATGTCTGTACCATGACCCAATACTCCTGTTCAGCCCAATTCTATTTTATTTCTTCCTTCATCAGTTACCAGGGAACAAAGGCAGCATGGTGGCGCAGAGATAGAGTTGCTGCCTTACAGTGACAGAGACCTGGGTTAGATCCTGACTACGGGTGCAGACTGTACGGAGTTTGTATGTTCTCCCCATGACTGTGAGAATTTATCTGAGATCTTAGGTGATGCAGCGATAGAGTTGCTACCATACAGCACCAGAGACCCAGTGCAATCCTAACTACAGGTGCTGTCTGTACGAAGTTTGTACATTCTGCCCATGACCTGCGTGGGGTTTCTCTGTGATCTCCGGTATCCTCCCACACTCCAAAGACGTACAGGCTTGTTGGTTAATTGGCTTGGTATAAATGTAAATTGTTCCTAGTGTGTGTAGGATATTGGTAGTGTGCAGGGATCACTGGTCGGTGCGGACTCGGTGGGCCGAAGGGCCTGTTTCCGCGCTGTATTACTAAACGAAACTAAACTAAAGAATGATGGGTGGAGAGAGATCAGAGATCCAGGGAGTCAAGAAAAGTTCCTGTGGAAAGCATAAAAAGGAGGGGGGGGGGGATGAAAGGACCACTGGTGGGATCACTGAAGCTGGTGGAAATGACGGGGGATGGTGTGTTAGATACAAAGACTGGTGAGGTGAAAGACAAGGATCAAGGGAAATCTATAGGAAGGATGCAGGCTTAAACTGAAGATAGACACAAAAAGCTGGGGTGACTCAGCGAGACAAGCAGCATCTCTGGATGGGTGACTTTAAGAAGGGTCTCGACCCAAAACATCACCCATTCCTTCTCCCCAGAGATGCTGCCTGTCCCGTTGAGTTACTCCAGCTTTTGTGTCTATCTATGGGAAATCTATTGCTGTTCTGTCTGTCGGGGGGGGGGGGGGGGTGGTGAGAGCAGATGTCTGGGATATAAAGAACTGTGCGTGTAAGAATCCCATCAGTTATGGCAGACAGGAATCACATCTTCCACAAACCCTCCTCATTTTGTTCCAGCTATCACTGAACAGCCTCTGTCACATTCACCCCTTCCCCACCTGGTTCCATCTGTCCATCGTCTCCTTCCCATCTGGTTCCAACTATCAGCTACCAGCCTCTACCCACCCACCCCTTGTACTGTTATATTCTGGCAATTTATCCTCTTCCTTTTCAGTCCTGTTGCATTATCCCTCTAAAAATGTCATCCTACACCCTTTGCCTGCACAGATATTGCATCTAACAATGTTCTGTATTTTGTACTGAGAAAGCTGTCTGTCTTGAAGATACAGTAAACCCATGTTATTACGAAACCTTTTATAACGGATTTTGGTTGTGGCGACACAGTCATCAGACCACTGCCTCTAATAACACAGGGTGTTAGTTACATTGTAGAGGCCACTGAAATTGACAAAAGTAGCTTTGATCAACACTTGTGCAATGATTAACTGCACAAGATAACGCAGCAGGTCAGGCAGCATCTCTGGATAGCATGGGTGGGACGAGACCAAACAGACCAAAAGATATATGGTGATAAAGTCAGATAAGCCACGTGAGCATAAGTGTGAGCATGAGTGTAACCCCCCCCCCCCTTCCATCCAAGAGGTGCAGGAAGTGCATTGGACAGATAGGCTCAGATTAACACAGAGAGTGGCTGGGACAGCCAGGCTCCAGTGTAGCACAGACAACAGTGAAATGAACAGACTCAGGCTGATATGCAGTGTAAAAGATGGATGGGACTCAGATTAACATACAGAAGACTCATTTGGAAGTTATTCTCAAGCTATGCAGACAATAAAATTATTTATACAGAAAGGGAGGGATGTAATAGTAAAACTGACTCAAAACTCAGTAAACACATTGAATAAATATAGACAAATGGCCCGCCATGAACAAAACACCCATAATGAAGATAATCATTGAAACTACCCTGCGTAGCTTCGAAAACATTGTGATTTTCAAACTGTTATCAAGACACTCTTCATATAAATAATAATCACGATCTGAAGTAAATTTCCATATTGAAACTTTGGAGTCACTCACGAATGAAATGGCTATTACAGTGGAGTGCTGTTAGCATCTTTCTGATTGGCAGTATATTCCAACCACCTGCCTGTCAATTCCCACCCCACACACACTATGTCAACCTATTTACCTGCCACACTTTGTCCTGCTCTCTCCATTTCCAGCTTTCTTCTCTTCCCCCTCCCAATTAGTCTGAAGGGTCTCAATCCGAAACATTATCTATTCACGTTTTCCAGAGATGCCTCCTGACCAGCTAAGTTACTCCAGAACTTTGTGTCCTTTTGTGTATGAACCAACATCTGCAATTCTTTGCTTCCACTGCTTGTGCAATGACACTCCGTAACCCTTTCCTCAGTTATAGCTTACAATTGGCAATAGCGGACACATTATAGTGGATATGAAGTATTTACTTTACAAAGAGAAGTCGGGTAGACATTCCATAGACAGATCACGATCTTGCACCTTATAAAAGATACTCAGTGAAATTATACCTCTAAAATATTCAGTACGTGAAAGACTGAAATGCATAGATCAAACTGCAGGCTCATAACCTTATCTGTGTCATTCTGGTGTTTGGATTAGTAGCCTTGCTCTTGTTTGTGCTTAATGATTACACAACCCTCGAGTTAATCATTGATTAGCCACAATGATGGGCTGAAAGCCTTGCCTGAGTAAATACCTGCTGAGAACGTTTGAGAAACCGTGCAATATTAATGTAGGAGTTTTGATAAGTGAAATTAAGGGTTTTTACTTTCTTCCCATTGCAAGGGAAGAACATTTAAGGGAATATCTCACTTAAAATTATTTGGCAAATTATTAGAGCAGCACCACGTGTCCCTGATTCTCATTCACAAATGCTATTTTCCTCTGTGGTAATAAGGAGCAATGACACACTGCAGCATTGATTCTTAATGGACGGGGCTCAATGCTCCGCTGTCCCATCTGTCACCCTGCTTCGATGCTGGACTTCACGTGGATTTCAACAGTGACCCCATTCTTGCTGGGATTCTGATTCAATGCCATTTAACCCTGGTGAAAGATCAGAGATCCCATTTTAATGGGACCCCACGGCCAGATGAATGATTAAGTTCTTTGTTCTAATTACTTTTATTGGTGACATTAATATTTTAAATACCATTACTTTACATTCAACATTAAAACAAAATTAAATTGTTTTAAAGCTATGTACAACGGCGTGATTGTTGTAATCCTAAACTGTGTAAAATAAAGCCTGCCCACTTTGCAGGAGGTGAAGCTCTACACTCAGCTCAAAACATCCAAACCTTTCCGAAGCAGGTCCTCAGCAGTAAGCTGCCAGAGGCCAAAACATCACAATGAAACACGGTCTGAAGAAGGGTCTCGACCCGAAACGTCTCCTATCTCCTTCGCTCCTTAGATGCTGCTGCACCCGCTGAGTTTCTCCAGCTTTTTGTGTAACCCACAATGAAACATAAGATGAGGGAAAGTGGTGTCAGTGTGAAGGTGGAACTTTTGTCTCACATAGGATTGCATCGTGGACACATAGCTACTGATATTATAATGGCTGGACATTTATAGCAAACAGATTGATTAGGACAAGGACAATACACCTGCCTCATGTTACCAGAGGATCACATTGTCAGCTTCTTCCCTCAGGACTCAGGCAGCTCTGGAGGCAGTTGTGATACCAGATCAGTCTTGTTCATAGAAGTGCCACAGCTAGAGTACAAATTGTGCTCATATTCTTCTCTCTGTGCAATATGGAGCAGGACTGTTTCATCAGCTGAGAGATAATGTAATTAATGGTGATCAATAGGACTTGTCTTTCCCATGTTTCAATGAGTGCCATTTTGTGGGGGGTGAGCAAGACCATGGGGGAATTTTAAATAATGGATGTGGATTTTAAAATCCAAGCATGGTTTACCACACTATGCAAAACATACAAACAAAAGGATGTGTGATGAATACATTTTGGTGCAGGTTAGGATCCAGGCAGCAGAGTTCTGGTTAGACTTAAGTTTTCAGAGGGCTGAGTGGAAGAGATGGTCTAGGAATGTGTTGAAATAGCCATGTATGGTGGTAATGAGATCATGGATAAGAATTTCACCAGCAGGTGTGCTGGCGGGCAGTATTTGTTGAGAAGCAGAATAGATTGTTGGGATTAAAGAGGGAATGGTGCAGATGTGGGAATAGAAGCTATTGCAGGTGTTTGTCTGGCTATGATTGAATGGATAAGGATAAAATCAAAAGGGTGCAGCTCCCAGGCCAACGGGAAAAGCCAAGTCAATGGGAGAGTGTGTGGGCGGTTGACATAAGTGGAAGGAATATTATGGTCAAAAGGAAGGAAAGAAAATTAGGAAATATATAACGGCAGTCTACAATAAAATACATTCTCAAATGGCCATGATATTCACTGTTTTACGTCGGGTTTTCTTCATGTTTATTATATTATTTACAATGTACTATATTTACATATTTTGCTGTACTGCTGCAGGCAGGAATTTCATTGTTCTACCTGGGACATGACAATAAAACACTTTTGCCTCTGTCACTACCTAGCTCCATCCCAGCATGTCATTTGCTGCTGAGACCCTGATCCTTTCTAGATACACGTCAGGTCAGATCACATTTTCCACCCCGTGTGACTCTGCTAACCACGATTCACACCAAATCCTGCTCGCCCACTATCCCTGGGCACTGGCTCCTAATTGAACAGTATCTCGATGTTAAATTTCCTGCTGGTTACACAAAAAGCTGGAGAAACTCAGCAGGTGCAGCAGCATCTAAGGAGCGAAGGAGATAGGCGATGTTTCGGGTCGAGACCCTTCTTCTTTAAATTTCCTGGTCCTGTTTTTAAAAACCTCCATAGCTTTACGGATATAGGAACATAAGAGACAGAAACAGGAGGAGGCCAATCGGCCCCTTAACATTTTCCAGCATTCAATAAAATCCTGACTGATCTGATCTTGACTTCAACTTTACGTTCATAGCCAAAGTTCATAGCTCTACAGTTTCTGTTATATGTTTCCTTATGTTTAGGATATATTCAATGCCCCATGCCCCATAACTCTCTGGGATAAAGAATTACAAAGATTCATAACCGTCACAGAGAAGATTCTTATCTCCACCTTTACCGAGTGATCCCTTGTTCTAAAACATTATTCCCTAATTTTAATTACCGTGCATCCATGATCCTTTCGCTACCTACCCTATTACAATACTATACATTTCAATATATCTTTCATTCTTCCAACTGCCAATGAGACCATTGGAGGTCCATTCTCCGAAATTGTCCCTCAAAAGACAATCTCTTCATCGCAACAATCCTCCTTATCTTGGTGATCCTCTCCAGCCTTACAATACTGAGGTATCTGTGTTCCTCAAATTCTGGCTCCTTGTGCATCACCAGTAGCATCCATCCCTACAGCTGTCCAAACACAAGCTATGGAATCCCCTGTCTAAATATATATGTGTCTCTATCCTTTTTTCTTCATGACTCTCCCTAAAATCTAACTCTTATTTCCCCTGATAGGCACTTTTGTCAATGTTGGGAGACACAAGGAATTGCAGATGCCAGAATCTTGAATAAAACAAGGTAGTCAGTGTAATTCCGTGAGTCAGGCAGCATTTGTGGATGGAATGGATAGGCATGTGCCAATGAATGTGCCAATGTTTGTGCGGTGACCCTGTGAATCATCTTGGTGCCACTTTTCTGTTCTAGTGGCACCGTAAAGACAAATTGTTTTTCACCAGTAAGAGGAAATGATAATAGCTGAAGAACAGCTCTGAGCAGTTTGAGAAAATGTATCCAGGAAATTGAGAACTATTGTTACAATGGGTAACAGGATGTTGAAGCATGACTTCCTATGTATTTCAGCATTAACATTTATTAACATTAACATTTATTCCAAGCACCATTAACTTAATCTCCCATTCTTTGTGAACATTCCACCTTCATACAAGGGAAAATGACATCAACTACTCCAGCTCAGCTACTGAAGCTTTGACAAATCAGAATCCCCGTTCTTACTCTATGTTCAGTACTATGTGCTTAGCGTCATCTTAAAGTTGATGTTTCCTCATTAGTTTTAATAGGATAAATTATAAACTGCTTCCAATGTATGTACTAACTGCAGGGTGACCTGGTCCTGTTTCTTCCAATCCTTCTTGGTGCCGAGATCCTTATCTAAGTAATTACATGTAATTAAAAAAATGCCGAATGATTATTAGCTACAATGAGGTGACACTAAATAGAATAACTATTTGTGTGTAAACTTGTTAAAAGGGCTTGCTCTGTACTGTTAGCAGCAGGTTTTGGATGAGGGTGTTATTTCTTGTTCCGGCATGTGGTGGCAATCCTTTGCGATTCAAGATAATCCCTTAATAACTAAAGGCTGCATTCTTTTGTTAGTGAGCTCTGATTGTAGCAGCAACAGAGTGGGGGTTAACAATTGTCACCTGCTGCCTGGCTTTGAGGCGGCAGAGAAGCGCATCACTGATTGAGTGATAAGTGCCAGGCCCCTGAGTTTATCTGTGGGAACAAAAGCTCCCTTTGTTTGGGCAGTTTTATATGCAAAACTGTCTTTGTCTGTAAAGCTTTCAGGATAAACAATTCACCTCTTGACTTTGATGAAAGATATGGAACACTTGAACTTGTGGCTGATCAGATGTAATTTGACCATTTCACACAGGCTTCATTCCCTTGGTTTAAACTAACACCTGAAGTGGCAGCTTTGAGTCAGATCATTCTGTAATCCCAATTTTCCATTTAACCCCCTCAAAAAATCTAATATTAGGCCTGTAATGATAACCATGACAACTGTCAGCAATTAGGTTTAATGATTATTGAATCATAGATGTATACGTCAGAAGGGTACACAAAAGGCTGGAGAAACTCAGCGGGTGCAGCAGCATCTAAGGAGCGAAGGAGATAGGCCATGTTTCGGGCCGAAACCCTTCTTCAGACTTCGAGTCTGAAGAAGGGTTTTGGCCTGAAACGTCGCCTATCTCCTTCGCTCCTTAGATGCTGCTGCACCCGCTGAGTTTCTCCAGCCTTTTGTGTACCCTCGATTCTCCAGCATCTGCAGTTCCTTCTTTAACACTTTGTATACGTCAGAAGATGGCCCTTTGGCCCATTTTGTATCCTTGAATGATCTGCCAATTAGTCCTACAATTCTTCAAAGGATATTTATTTCGAAGTCAAAGTCAAAGATATCATAAAAGCAACAGAAAAGGCATATAACAAGGCGAAGATGATCCAGTGTGTGGGAAGCTGGAGTATGAGGAAGCTTTTAAAAACCAACTGAAGGCAACAAGAAGAGAAAATATTAAATATGGTGCAGCGCAGTGGTAGAGTTGCTGCCTTACCGCGCCTGAGACCCGGGTCCAATTATGACAATGAGCGTTGTGTGTATGGAGTTTATACGTTCTCCCTGTGACTGTGTAGGTTTTCTCCAGTTTCCCCGCACATTCCCAGCACGTGCAGGGGTGTAGGTTAAAATGGTTTCTGTAAATTGCAGGCATGTTATTTCAGGCTTGGCTCTGAGGCAATGTGGAGAAGGGAAAGTCGACAGAGTCATAATGCTGGAGACTCGTAGGTTCGGGGCACAGACAAGAGATTCTGTGGCAGCAAATGAGTCTGCATGATGGTGTGTTGTCTCCCTGGGGCCAGGGTGCAGGATGTCTCCAAGCAGTTGCAGAACATTCTCAAGGGGGAGGGGGAGCTGCCAGAAGTTGTTGTATGCGCTAGCACAAATTGCATGGGTTGCAATAGGGATGATGTCCTGCAAAGTGAATCTTGGGAGTTAGGCAGAAGATTAAAAAGCAGGATCCTGAGGGTAGTAATCTTTGGAATACCTCCAGTGTCACATGCTAGAGAGGGCACTCACTACACTGTCCTATGGGAAGATGGGACAGATGGATGTGTGCCTCAGGAGTTGGTGCAAAGGACAGGGATTTGGATTTTTAGACCATTGGGATCTTTTCTAGGGCAGAGGTGATCTGTACAAGAGGGATGGTTTGCATCTGATCTGCGGGGGGTGGTGTTCTTGCAGAGTGGTTCGCATGTGCCACCTGGGAGTGTTTTTAGATCAGTCCTCCTTAAGGTGAACCCACGGACAACAATTGGCCCACATCTGGGAATGAAGAAAAATCTTAACAGTCCTCCCACCTGCATAATTCAGATGATACAATGTTTTATAATGGCAGGAATGTTATATCATGCCTCGCCCCGCATTGTTCCGTTGCTGAAATATAGCAATCTCCCTTCTGGATCACAAAGCTCAATTGTTGGTAAGGAAACAGTCTACCTGCCTAATCAGACCTCAATTGCTCTTCTTATAGCAGATTATAACACAGAACCAAATTGGTTGCCTCGATTTATTGTTCTGACTCTTGCATTAGTCAGGCATTTTCCAATGTTGGGCAAGTTTTCTTTATTTTCCAAATTACTGATTTTCTTTTTAAGAGATTAAAGCATTTTGTATCTGTGTCCAGTTTCACATCAGAAACATGTGCACCATTCCCACAACAGAATAAAGTGAGATATTTGGAGCAGAGAAGCAATCAACTTGACGTGGCTGCTGTGTTTAAAACACTATAAGTAGCTTTCCAGCAGCCAAGAAAAGTAGAAGAAACCATAACTAGCAGCATGGATTACCTTACCAACCAATTATGTCAACTTTTTTCTTTAACTGATAACTTTGTAAGTTTGTCGGGGAAAACTACTGAGACAAAAGATTCAATAAGTAATCAAGGACATTTGTGCAAAGAGAAAAGACTGGAGGAATATGATATTGGCAGAAGGAGTGGGATTGAGATCAATCAAAAAGGATCGGCCTGTTTGTATCATTTCCTGTTCTTGTTCTTTTGCCATCCTTCTTATAATTAACCTCCTTTACAGAATTTCAAAGTGAGTCTACTTGTAAGAATTCAATCAGATTGCTGCTCAGATAATTTGCCTCAAGCCCTGTTTGGGAATGGTAAGCCAGTGTTTACCTGCCTGATACCATTAATATATCACCAGAGCAACAACCTCTCTGGAGATCATTAAACTAAAGAGGTGACGCTAAATTCATCTAACTTCCCTGGCTCTACAGCAGATCCCAGTTGCTAGGCTGATGTCAAGAGTCTTTGTATTCCCCTTTCCTAAACTTCAAACTACTTTGCAAATGAATATCCAATTGTGAGTGCATGAATGAGTAACAAGTGTAATTGAATAGTTGATCAGCTGAAATCATCTGACTTGAATTGTAACTTTCTTTGGTGTGCTCAAATGTGCCTGCACTTTATACTCAGGCCCTCCAGAGAAAATAGCACATTTGGCAAAAATGTATTGTGAAATGTGGTAAAGTGGGTTACAACCAGTCTCAAGCACTACAAAGGAACATGCTTTTTTCCAACAGAACCCCACACAATTTTAATTGTTTCTGTGCGGCTGTCAGAGTAGGGCTTTAATTCTTGAAAGTGCACTCCCTGAGAGACAATTGCCACTGAGTTTGCAGATCCTGGTTAATTGCTATGTGCCAGGAGGGATGTACTTTGCATTGGTATGTGCCAGAGCATCTGTATGTGCAAGAAGAGTATAATGTCTGAAGAAGGGTCTCAACCCAAAACATCACCCTTTCCTTCTCTCCTGAGATGCTGCCTGTCCCGTTGAGTTACTCCAGCTTTTTGTGTCTATCTTCGGTATAATGTAACATGTCTCCTCCAAGAATAAGACTCCCCATACAATGGCAAAGGTAACCTGCATATCAATGTTTACACCTGAAGAATAGAGGGCCTTACAAGAATTTTATTTTCAAATGCAGAGGTCTGAGTTATTTAAGCCAAGTGCCAGTCATCAGGAAACACAGAGATGCTGCAACAAGCCATTAAAGTAATAAGAACAAGGTCCAACCATTCATGTGCAATATTCAGAGCAGGTGGATCTGCACAACAAGATATGAAGGGATTTTAAGTGTCACATGGCCTCGCCAAGCTGATTATTGGCATATTATGTTGGTAAAGGGATTTCACTTTACCTCGGTACATGTGACAATAAAGCACCATTGACGTATTGAAGTGTCAGTGATAGAGAGTTAAGTAGACGTGCCACATTACCTGCAACCCCCTCCACTCATTCTGGAAAGAGGAACAAGTAGAGGAATATTGCTGAGTTGTGGATATGAGTTGCAGCTGATAGATTTGTAACCAACGCAATGGGAAAACATTTCTTTCTTCTCCTTCAACTGCTTAATGAATTTGCATTTGAGAAGGAATGAGTGACTTTTCGGGTCGAGACCCTTCTTCAGACTGGTTAGGGATAAGGGAAACGAGAAATATAGATGGTGATGCAGAGATATAAAGAACAATGAATGAAAGATATGCAAAAAAGTAATAATGATAAAGGAAACAGGCCACTGTAAGCTGCTTGTAGGGTAAAAATGAGAAGCTAATGTGACTTGGATGGGGGTGGGATAGAGACAGAGGGACAGAGAGACCGGGGCTACCTGAAGGAAGGTAAATCAATATTCATACCACTGGGCTGTAAGCCGCCCAAGCGAAATATGAGATGCTGTTCCTCCAATTTGCATTTAGCCTCACTCTGACAATGGAGGAGACCAAGGACGGAAAGGTCTATGTAAGAATGGGAAGAAGAATTAAAGTGTCCAGCAACTGGGAGATCAGGTTGGTTCAGGCGGGCTGAGCAAGGTGTTCTGCGAAACGATTGCCCAGTCTGCGTTTGTTCTCGCCAATGTATAAGAGCCACATCTTGAACAAGGGATACAGTAGATGAGGTTGGAGGTGCAAGTGAACCTCTACCTAACCGGAAAGGACTGTCGGGGTTCCTGGACAGAGTCGAGGGAGGAGGTATAGGTACAGGTGTTGCACCTTCTGCGGGGAGAGGGTGGTTTGGGTGGGAAGGGATAGGTTAACCAGGGAATTGCGAAGGGAGCATTCTCTGCGGAAGGCAGACAGGGGTGGAGATGCGAAAATGTGGCTAGTGGTGGGATCCCGTTGGAGGTGGCGGAATTTTCAGAGGATTATGTGTTGTATGCCACGGTTGATGGGATGGAAGGTCAGGACGAGGGAGACTTTGTCTCTGTTGCGACTAGGGGAGAGGAGAAAGGGCGGAGCTACAGGGTACCGAGGAGATACGAGTGAGGGCCTAATCTATGATGGGAGAGGGGAACCCCCGTTCCCTAAAGAATACGACATCTCGAATGTTCTAGTATCTTGGGTGCAGATACGGCGTAAACTGAGGAATTGGGAGTAGGGGATAGAGTCTTTGCAGGAAGCAGGGTGGGAATAAGTATAGTCGAAATAGTTGTGAGAGTCAGTGGATTTGTAATAGACGTCAGTCAATAGTCTATTTCCTGTGATGGAGACTGTGAGATCAAGAAAGGGGAGGGAGGTGTCGGAGATGGTCCAAGTAAATTTGAGTGCAGGATGAAATTTGGTGGTGAAGTTAATGAAGTCCATGAGTTCTGCATGGGTGCAGGTGGTAGCACGATGCAGTCATCAATATAACGGAGATAAAGTTCAGGGATAGGGCCAGTGTACGTTCGGGACAGGGATAGTTCAGTGTACCCTACATTGAGGCAGGCATAGATGGAGCCCATGTGGGTGCCCATAGCAATGCCTTGGACTTGGAGGAAGTGGGAGGAGTCAGAGGAGAAGTTGTTGAGAGTGAGGCCCAACTCCGCTAGGTGGAATAGAGTGTTATCAGAGGAAAATTGGATGATTCTATGGTCGAGGAAGAAAAGGAAGGCTTTAATGCCTTCCTGGTGGGGGGTGGTATAGAGTGACTAGTCCATAGTAAAGATGAAGGAATGGGGGCTCAGAAAGCGGAAGTCATTAAGGAGACGAAGGGCATGTGAAGTATCTTGGACATAGGTCGGGAGAGATTGGACAGGGGGGATAGGATGGAGAATATAGAACCCATTCATTATCCTGGGACAGCTTCTATGTGTAAGTGTTTAACACCAAAACTATATCTGGCAAGTAAATTAAACTGGACTGACTTCCTTATTCTTTTCCTCAGCAGGGACAATCCTCCCCAATCACAAATATAGAATTAACAAATAGTTTATTTTATCAAGTATAAGGGGACACAGATTTATTTTCTGTCTTGGGAGGCCTAATGCAACAGTGGGAGGAAAGGAAAATCAGAATGAAAGACAGCTCTTGTGCAACAGTCTCAGAGAACCACTGCAGGAAGCTTTAGGGACAGAGTGGTTACTGTGAATCATGTTTTTTTTTACATTTATAGTGTACTAATAGATCTACGTCATTTGGCAGGTTTGAAAGATTGTACCTCAATCATATTTTGCATTTATTTCACAGGGTAGGAAAATGTTACAAATTATTTGATTGCAAAATAATCATAATAAAATAATCATTAAAATAAAGCAGATACAGTATTATGGTGGTGGAGTTTATCAACATGGATCTTATTTCGACATTTGTTAAAGTTACCGTGTTAGGCTGATCCAGAACATACTCGGCATTAATAGTGACTCGCCTGTATAGAGTCAAAAATGACTTTATAGATAGAAGACAGTGGGTTGTGATGAAAGAACAATATTCAGGCTAGATGTCCAGTGAATTTCTTCAGTGATCTATGCTGGGACCGATGCTGTTTGTGATATAAATAAATGTCTAGATGGGTTGCTTATTAAGTTTGCAGATGAGGGCGGCATGGTGACGCAGCGGTAGAGTTGCTGCCTTACAGCTCTTGCACCCGGAGTCCAGGGTTCGATCCCGACTGCGAGTGCTGTCTCTACGGAGTTTGTACATTCTCCCCGTGACAGCGTGGGTTTCCTCCGAGATCTTCGGTTTCTTCCCACACACCAAAGATGTACAGGTTTGTGGGTTAATTGTAAATTGTCCCTAGTGTGTGTAGGATCGTGTAAATGTGCGGGGATCACTGGTCGGTGCGGACTCGGTGGGCCGAAGGGCCTGTTTCCGCGCTGTATCTCTAAACTAAACTAATGACAGGAAGTTTGCGGATGTATATTGGGATCTTGGGATCCAACCCTACAACTCCTTGAAAGTGGCAACACAAGTAGATAGAGAGGTCTTCCTCTTCTTGCGTATGGCGTGCACAGCCTAAAGTTGTAGGACAACTATTTCTATTTGATCTTATTTGATTGTGCATGCCGGGTTGATTGCATTCGTCAAAACAGGACGACCACGTGAAGGTTGCAATCCCCCCATGTCCAATCTCTCCCAACGTATGTCCAAGAAGATAGGTCAGGGCATTGAGTATGAGTCAGGAAGTTATGATGCAGCTTTATACGATTTTGATTAGGGTGCAGATAGACATAAAATGCTGGAGTAACTCAGTGGGACAAGCAGTAGACTAAAGAAGGGTCTCAACGTCACCCATTCCTTTTCTCCAGAGATACTGCCTGGCCCACTGAGTTACTCCAGCATTTTGTGTCGATCTTCGGTTTAAGCCAGCATCTGCAATTCTTTCCTATACATTTGATTAGGCTGCATTTGGAGTATTGTGTGCAGTTTTGGTCACCCCATTACATGAAGGATGTGGAGGCTTTGGAAAGGGTGCAGAGGAGGTTTACCAGAATGTTGCCTGGATTAGAGGCAATTAGTTACAAGCAGAGGTTGGACAAACTTGAATTGTTTTTCTGGAATGCCAGAGGTTGCAGGGAGACCTGATAGAAATATAAAAAATCATGAGAGGCATAGAAAGGATAAATAGTCAGAATCTCCCAGGATGAAAAAAAATCAAATACTAGCAGGCATAGCTTTAAGGTGAGAAGAGCAAAGTTTAAAGGAGATGTGCGGTGTGTGTTTTTTATACAGAGGGTGGTGAGTGCCTGGCATGCGTTGCCAGGGATGGTGTTTGAAGCAGATACGATAGTGGTGTTTGAAAGATTTTTGGATAGGCTTACGGATGTGGAGAGAATGAAAAGGTATGGGTTATGTGCAGGCAGATAAATGATGGTCTTGGCATCATGTTTGGCTCAGGCACTATGGGCCAAAGGGTTTGATTTTGTGCTGTACTGCTCTATGTTTGTGTTCTATTTGGAGGCAGGAAGGAATAAAAGGAGTAATAAAAGTAAGTAGCAAAATACAACAAAGTGCTGGAGAAACTCAGCAAGTCAGTCCCCATCTGTGGAGGAAATGGAGGACAGACATCGCTATGGGTTGGGATCCCTCTTCAGACTAAATGGAGTTGGGGATGAATGTTGGAAAAGAGATGTAGAAGTGGAACAAAGCCTGGCAATGATACAGGTGAGGAGTGTTGGCAGATGGGTGTAAGCGATAAAGGCTAGAAGTGAAATTAGAACAAAAGAATGTCCGATGTGGAGAGAAGTGGAGAAGTGAAATGTACAGCTGGTGGGAGGAATATGAATGGATGGGGACAGGAGGGAATGGGGGGGGGGGGGTGGATAAAAGGGAAACAAACCTGCTCTGGTGGTCTGGTGGTCATCTGGTGGCATTACATCCAAGTAGCCATTATTTAAGTGCAGTCTTCCACAGTGACTTGGATAACGTGCAACATGTGAACCTAATGCAAAATACACTTAATTCCAGCAGAGATTACTGGAAAGCAAATGAAACAAGGATAATTCCTTTCCTAATACTGGGCTTCTTACATCTACTTTAACATCACCTAAGACTTGCCATTGCAGCGAGAATACGTATGTCATTTAACAAGAGAGTCACAAATGGAATTGTGAATACTGGGTTGAATCACACTGGGAATTACTTCCAGGTTTGGGGACTGAAATTTTACTTCATGCTCTGGTACTGAGATGCAACGATAGAGTTGCTGCCTTCCAGCGCCAGAGACCCGGGGTCAATCCTGACTATAGGTGCTATCTATATGGACTTTGCACATTCTCCTGTGGCCGTGTGGGTTTTCTCTCCAGTTTCCTCCCACATTCCAAAATCGTGCAGATTTGTAGGTTAATTGGCTTCTATAAATTGTCCTAATGTGTAGAATCGAACCAGTGAACGAATGATCACTGATCGGCATGTACTTGGTGGACCGAAGGGCCTGTTTCCACGCTGTATCTCTAAACTAAACTAAACTACTGAACTCACTATTACATTCTGGGCAGGCACATATGTTTCCTCGTTTCATTCATATAATATGCATGAACCAAAGAAAGGTTTACATCGCTGGGCAGCTGGAGGGAATTCCTCATTCAGGTCAGCATGGGTCGTGTTACTGTGCTGATTCAGTTATCGAGTTATTGATCCATCCTGGATGATGGTTATTGATTGCACTGCACACCCGCCTGATGAATGATGAATGTTTATATACGGAATGTTTTCTGGTGGCTAGGGATCTAAAATTAATACGCAAGCGATTGCTGATGTGCATCTAGATTGAAAATCTAGGTTATGCAGCTCATGTGGTATTGGTTTAGATAAGAATTAATTTTATGTAAATTGTCCACATGGACAGCTTTGTTTCTTTTCAATCTGGAAAAGAAGCTGGTCCTATTAGGAAGGGTCATCCCCTAGTCTCTCATGAAGAATTCGAATACCAATGAAGTTGATCAAAATTAAGCTGCTCTGCTTCAATTTCTTCTCAGCCACCCTATGGTGGGTTACACAAAAAGCTGGAGAAACTCAGCGGGTGCAGCAGTATCTAAGGAGTGAAGGAGATAGGCGACGTTTCGGGTCGAGACCCTTCTACGACCACACCCTATGGTGCTTCATTATCTGAGGTGACACGATCTCAGCTGGATTGAAAGAGATATGCCTGGAATTTGCAGGGGGGGGGGGGGGGGGGGACACTTCCTGATCTAGTATCATAGCTTAATTTCTCCAGGGCTCTACAATGAATTAATTGCAGGAGGTCAAGTGAAAATCTTAGATATCTTTCTCCATCATTTCCGAACCCTTTTCAATTTAACAGAGGGCTATCACTTTGATAATTTAACATGAAAACGTAATTACTTTATACTTTTGATTTGTATCCTTTTGAAGAAGAGTTAAAAACATGGAGATGTAGAAGCAAGCTTAATGCCACTCAAATCTGTTTGTTCATGCAATCAGATTAGCTCTTAGGGCTAAAGGAATCAAGGGACATGAGGAAAAAGCAGAAACGGGGTACTGATTTTAGATGATCAACCATGATCATATTGAATGGCGGTATTGGCTCGAAGGGCCGAATGGCCTACTCCTGCACCAATTCTTCTATGTTTCTATGTATGTTCTATGTTTGTCTGTTCCCCGAGTCCTTCACTGCTCTGGAGTCAAAATTTCAATCTGCTCCAGCAATGACTCAGTCTCACCAGCTCTGGGGAGAACTACAACGATTCAGTACTATACTTCTTCCCATCTCCATCCCCCAACATCTAGAATCATTGAGGATTGTAAGTAGTTTGACGTCCTGGCATTAATCCATGTAGAACCCAGGTAATTGTACCTTGCCAACCTGAAAATTATCAATTCATCCCAACTCTCTGTCTGCCTCCTAAATCTTCTTTTCAGACATCAGACTTTTGAACAGATCTCTCCTAAACTACGGATGTACTCCCGTTCCCTCAATCTACCTCATTGAGGCCCTTACACTTTTTTTTGTACCTTCTTCTGTAGCTATAACATTCCATTCTGCATCTATTTTCTTTCTCTTTTTGCGCTGTTGTGTATATGGTTGGGGGATTGTAATCATGTGTAGATTGTAATCACTGACCCGCAACATCACCTATTCATGTTCTCTAGAGATGCTGCCTAACCTGCTGAGTTACTACAGCGTTTTTTTTGTTTTTTGTTTTCCTTATAAACCATTATTTAAAATGTCTAAGCTTTCAGCTTGCAATATTTTCCCAATGGCAGATGTTAGGCTAACTGATCAGGAATCTTTCAGCTCCCTTCTTTTTATAGGGACATTCCATTTGCAGTTTTTCAATCTGCTGGAAAATTTTCAAAATCCAGGGAGTCTATGGAACTATGGAAGGCCACAATGACCACTACCTCTGCAGACATTTAGTTTATGATGAATGTATCAAATCTTGAGAAATGGCAGCCTTACGTTCCATTGGTTTGCTGAATATTTCTCCTTGGATGACAATTATTAAGTTTTTCCCTCTTCTTGCCATCTGACTTTCCACTGATAAAAGTATGTTCTTGATGTCTTCTACCTTAAAAGGAGATAAAAATGTGTTCAAAGTCTCTGCCACTTCCTTTTTTCCCTACCAATTTTCAAAGGGGCCAAGCTACTCTCCTCCTTTTCACATACATATAGAAACTCTTGCTGTATGCTTTTATACCTATTACCAGTTTACTTATAGTCTGTTTGCTCTTTCGTTATCTTTTTAATCATCCATTGAATCTTTCAGTGGGCTAAATTATGTTCTCATTGGTTTTAGCTGACTTAAGCACAATAAATGTGTCACCATCTCTAAATTCACAATATTTTTGGGCAGGATACCATTAAGGACATTTCAAAGCATTTTGCATTGCACAAGTTCTGGTGAACAGCACCATTGAGATTATCTGCAAAACATACATTGTTGTCATTATCGATCAATTATTTTGCTTTGATGCCTGCGCTTGTGCACATCTGTCTTTCTCTGCCTGCTTCCTTCCTTCCTTCCTTCCCTCCCTCCCTCTGTCCCTCCCTCCCTCCACCCTCCCTCCCTCCCTTCCTTCCTCCCTTCCTCCTGTCCTCCCTTCCTTCCTTCCTTCCTTCCTGTCAAGTCGGCTTTATTTGTCACATACACATACAAGATTAGCAGTGAAATGAAAGTGGCAATCCCTGCGGACAGGGCCGGATTTACGTATAAGTTTCACAAGCTTAAGCTTAGGGCCTTGAGATTTAGGGGGGCCTCGGCAGGGCCGGATTTACCTATAGGCTTCATAGGCTGAAGCCTAGGGCCTCAAAATCTAGGGGGCCTCCGGCCAAGGTGTTTTTTTTCCAGAATTTAAAAAATACAGAGAAAAAAAAAAATTGGAGCGCTATCAGCGTTTCCACTTTGACGGAAATTACCCAAAATTCTGGTTCCAGCCACTGGAGGTTTTGGGGGAAAAAATTGCGACAATTCGCGTCTGCGCAGTTGGGGGAAGGCGGTGACGCAGTAGCAACGCAAAATGGCACTGTCTCTCCGCGCGTGCGCAGTGGGCCCGGGCGGGTTCAGATCTCCATTTGCACTCCACACAAACACCTCAATGCCTCGTGTCTACTCCAGGTAAGTAGTGGAATATTGCGTTGTGGGCCAGGGGGCTGCGGTGTCTGTGGCGCGGAGTCGGAGCCTCGCTGCGTGCGAGAGAGCGAGAGGGGGAGGGAGAGAGAGGGGTGGATGTGAGAGGGGGAAAGGGGGATTGAGACAGAGGGTGGAGAGAGAGGGAGGGGAGGGGGCGAGAGAGGTGGAGGGAGATGGAGGGGGAAGGAGGAGAAGGGAGAGGGAAAGGGGGATTATCTATAGTGAGATTGCAAAATTAAGGTAGGTTTTAGAGCAATTATATTTTCTCCTCCATATGAATAATATCAAACAAATTGAACTGCTTTCTTTTCCTTGATTACAATACTGAAAAATATGAATTACATAGTTTGCGACTTTCATTTTACATCATATTTTTAATGTGCACACACTAACACAGTCGAACAGTAACAGGCAATCAAATCAACACACAAAACATTTTCAAAAAAAAGGTTTTACTTACAGCAAAAACTTCCAGTATTTTATTTGCAGTGTTTGCATGCTCCATTATAACATTTTACATAAAATGTTAGAATACGACTTGATTATTAAAACAAGGACAGTTTCAATTCTTGATTTAAAAAAATGTATACAACAAGAGTCCAATCATCCCATTCCAACCACAGATTACTCTTGACTCAACCAAAATTATTTCTGAAATATTGGTCATACATTTGATGCAAAAATGCTCCAAAATAAGGCTCAGAATGCACCAGAGAGCATCTAAAACCCCGGCCGCAAGGGTCTTTCAGCTTCGCGCTTGTGATATGCGCTGCGTGCACTTATTTCACATAAAATATTTGTAATCCCGCCATGCCACCCCCCCTTTTTGAAAAGCTTCGTACGGGCCTGGTGTATAATATTTTTGACACTGTCATAGGCCTTTCTTACATATGTTGTCACAATGCACTGTAGTCTGTAAACAACACTTCAGTGATTTTCCTTGTCCTCCATTTCAGAATAATAGTGTTTTAAGCCGATAAATCAACACTAGCACTGGCAATAAATAAAATGCGCAGCTTTCCAGCCCATATCTCATTGGCCACGTTCGGCTGCACATCGGTGTCATCTGGTGGACTCTTCCATCTTCCTCTCGTCATGGGGGTGGGGGATTGGGAAGGGCCTCACAAGTGGAATAGTCTAGGGCCTCTCTTCATCTAAATCTGGCCCTGCCTGCGGTTTGTGCAAAAACTACAGAACAGAATAGAACAGAATCAGTATTTACATGTTAGAAAATATTTTTTCCCAAAGACACAACACAACAGTAAATTAGTCCCTGGTGAGATAAGAGTTTACAGTCCTGATGGCCTGTGGGAAGAAACACCGTCTCATCCTCTCTGTTTTCACAGCGTGACAGCGGAGGCGTTTGCCTGACTGTAGCAGCTGGAACGGTCCGTTGCTGGGGTGGTAGGGGTCCCCCATAATGTTACTGGCTCTGGATCTGCACCTCCGCGTGTATAGGTCCTGCAGGGGGGCGAGTGTGGTTTCCATAGTGCGTTCGGCCGAACGCACTACTCTCTGCAGAGCCTTCCTGTCCTGGGCAGAGCTGTTCCCAAACCAGTTTGTGATGTTGCTGGGCAAGAAGCTTTCTACAGCCCCAGAGTAGAAGTACTGAAGGATCCTCAGAGAGACTGTGAATTTCCTTAGCTGCCTGAGGTGGTAAAGGCGCTGCCTTGCCTTAAGGGCCTGCCCCACCAGCATGCGGCTGCATGTGGCAAGCGCGACCTAACATGGTCGCTTGGATCATACGGCCTCGCGGGGCCGGTTCCACTTCGATCGCTGGAGCCGTATGGAGTTGTGCGGGGCTAGTCCCAACATCGCGCGGGGCTCCAAAAAACTGACACTGTTCAAAATCCCGCGCGGCAACGGCCGACAGGCCCGCAGCCGCATTGAGGCCATACGCAACGTCTCGACGTCGTATGTAGCGTCATGACGCCGTATGCAGCGTCTGGACGCCGTACGAAGCGTATGGCGTTATGCGATGACGTCACCGCCCGGCGTGCTGTTGCGTGATGACGTCACCGTCCGACGTCGTGCGACGTCCAAATTCAGTCGGCCCGCCTCCTGCCCAGCTGATTGGTGAGTATGATGTCGGGACCAGCTTCGCACAACTCCAGACGCCTCCGCGGTTCGAAGTGGAACCGGCCCCGCGAGGCCGTACGGCTCAAGCCACCACATTTGGTCGCGCTCGCCGCATGCAGTCGCATGCTGGTGGGACAGGCCCTTTACTCACCAATGCGGCAGTGTGTGTTGTCTGTGTCAGATCCTATGTGATGTGGACTCTCAGGTATATAATGCAGCTCACCCTATCCACAGTAGTCCCATTTATCTCCAGTGACATGTACGTCCTTCCTTCCGTCCTTCCTTCCTTCCTTCCTTCCTACAGTCGCCTCTGCCACATCTGTTTCCCTCTTTTATTCTTTTAATTGCAATTGACTTGCAGCCCAGGGAGGGAGGAGAAAGAACTGTTAAGGTTCACTTTGCAGTGAACACTTCTGGAAAACGCATATTGGAAAGAACTGGCCTTGTGTTCTTATAGAAGGCCAAATGCACTGTTTATAATTGTCTCTCATGCATTAAGAATAACTACTTGAGTTAGGATCTGTTCACAAGCAAGAGCCATTGCTTTCAAATAGGAACCATTAAGGACAGAAACAAACCTGCAGATCCATTTAAATTCAATTTAAACTATGTAGCTCACTTCTGTTCATTTCCCACACTCCATTCACTTTTCCCTTTTATAAGCAACTACTTAATCAACCTCATTGACTTATTTCAGGAAGTAGAACTTCAGTGTACTCTGCAAAGCCCCATGACTTGCTTTACCCAGACTTCCAAAAGGCATTTGACAAGCTCCAAACAAAAACCTATTAATGAAGCTGAAAGCTGTGGGGAATCTAGGGATGGATACGAAATTGGCTGAAGGGCAGAAAACAACAGGTACTTGTCAGAAGAATTACTGCAGGGTAGGGGGTGGATTAGTGATTGAGGTATCCCAGGGCTTGGTGCCATGACTGCAATTGTTTCTAACTTACATCAATGACTTGTCCAAACAATACATAAGCAGCAATCAACAGAGACAGTAAATAGAACACAGATCAACACAGCCTACATAGTTGAATATGAGTCAGAAGAAGTCATAATCAAATTGCAGTCCTGTGATCAGACAGTATTTTGAGCACAATGGTTGCCAAGATACAAGGGAGACATTCTCATGTTTGACACAGCACAGATAATAATCTATCACCTCTAACTTAATCCTAAAATCCTCCATTGTGGAGGAGAGAATTGGCATGGAAACAAGATATTTAGATATAGGAGATAGTTCCTGCAGACGTTATTATATTAATGAAAAATGCAAATGTCCAACAACAACCAAAAGAACATGCATCCAATTGAAATCTAATGTTCTTAATTCTGGCCTTGATCTATTGCTATGATCCACAGAAGGATTTGCAATTTACAATATTTTTTATAAAACTATTCTTGAAATAAAAATAACAAAATTATTTTACAAGTAATAAAGTTGGAAATAGATAGTTTGAAAATTGACTAATCAAGAGTCAAGAGTGTTTAATGTCATAAAATAAATTCAATAATAAACCAATAACAATACTAGCATGTAATGAATTATTTTCTTGAGGATAATTGTCTGATTGATTAATGTGGAATCTGCCCCCCTGAATGGGGAAATATACTGTAAAAGGTTAATTCTCATAATTTTGCTAAACTAGCCAGTGCAGCAGTAATCAGATATGTCTTAGTCTTTCTCAGATTCAGGAGATACCCTTTTCCTCCGGCATCCAAGTCCAAGAGAAAAGCACCAAATCACTGATGTGTGAGAAGCCTCCATGCAACTTCTGCTTTCCCATGAGAAAGTTACCTTTTAATAGGGTTTATAAAGTGACTGGTGCAGTGGCCTGCAGCTTTGGAGGGAGGTCAGCCTCACTCTTTCAACTGCATTTTAAGGAATATAAATCTTCCTCGCAAACAAACCCATCTGCACCTAAAATGAGACAATTCGTATTCTTCCATCAATTGAAATGAGGTCCCATACCATGAAATTGGCTAACAGTTGATAATTTACTGTTGATTAAATTATCTGAATCTATTTTTACCCATCTCACACTTTCCTGATATTAACCTAAAGTTGCAGTACAGAATAATTAAATGTTTCTGTACAAATAATGACAGACACAAAATGCTGGAGTAACTCAGCGGGACAGGCAGCATCTCTGGAGGGAAGGAATGGGTGACGTTTCAGGTCGAGACCCTTCTTCAGACTGAGAGTCAGGGGGGAGGGAGACATAGAGATATGGAACCTTCCAAATCTTTATGTCACCTTACCCTCCCCTATCTCTATGTCACCTTACCCTTCCATATCTCTATGTCTCCCTCTCCCCTAACTCTCAGAATTACAACCTGGCAATAACTTTTAACTGTGCAGTTCAGAATACTCATTGCAGGTAAACACAACGTGTACATGCTTATGGGCACAAACAGTTGGAGTAATTCAGCGAGCCAGACAGCATCACTGGAGAAAAGGAATAGATGAGACCCTTTTTCAGACTGAGAGCAGTGATGGAAATGGGGGGTACGCAGGGGTACGGCGTTCCCCTACTTTTCAATTTCCAGCTCGAGTTTAATGAGTACTGCAGAAAGATTCGAGCCGTTTCTCACTTTATTCAACTCAGACGAAAACGATTTGTTAACTGCCACTGTTAGCACTTGTTAACAGCCAGTATTTAACAGTAGTTATACAATGTGTCATCAATACATCGATCCACATTCCTCAGTAAATGTAATTGTATTTTAACACCGCGTTCCTTTGAATAAAATTCAAGGGAGAATTTCTTAAACTCACTGTCAGGGCTACCGGACCGCGAGCACGGGCTCAGGTAAAGTCATGTTATTTTATTTGCCTCCATGCCTCTCTGTGCCTCACTGCCTCCCTGCCTCTCTGCCTCTCCGCCTCCCCGCCTCCGTGCCTCCCTGCCTCCGTGCCTCCCTGCCTCTCTGCCTCGCTGCCTCCCTGCCTCCCTGCCTCCGTGCCTCTCTGTGCCTCCATGCCACTCTCTGCCTCCGTGCCCCTCTCTGCCTCTGTACCCCTCTCTGCGTCCGTGCCTCTCTCTGCCTCCGTGCCTCTCTCTGCCTCCGTGCCTCTCTCTGCCTCCGTGCCTCTCCCCACTCTCCCCACTCTCGAAAACTCGATGATGTATTTTGGGAGGTATTTTGGAGAAAGGAGATGCATAAAATGCGCACATTTGAAAAATCAGGGTTCAGATATACAAACCTTCAAAAGCAGATGATATGCTACATTTTCAAATGGGAAATAATGCTAAAGAAGCTAATAGAAAACTTTTATAAATCATTGGTTGTGCCATAGTGAGAATATGGTGTTCAATTTTTCTGGAACGATATGTCCTTCAGCTAACAAAAATAATGAATAATTAGTCTGTTAGTCAATTAGTTAATGGTGCACTAACGCTTGGCTAGCAGTCACTGTTGAATGGTATTCGATATACTAGTTAAGAGAGAGAAGAATGAGTCAGAAAACAAGGCACTAAATTTAAGTAAACTTTGGGAAAGTTAGGCAGAAGAGTAGACTATGCAGAGCATTGACAACCAATGTGAAATGTTCCAGTATCTTCTTGGTAATAGACCTGAACATTTTGAATTGAATTAAAACCATTTATCATTCAAAAATGAATGAAAATAAATGAATGTTATCCCTAACATCTAAGTTCAGGTAGACAGTAACATGGATAAGGGAGAGCCAGTGGATGTAGTGCACCTGGACTTGCAGAAAGCCTTTGATAATGTCCCACACAGGAGATTAGTGGGCAAAATCAGAGCACATGGTATTGGGGGTAGTGTTTTGACATGGATAGAAAATTGGTTGGCAGACAGGAAACAAAGAGTAGGAATTAACGGTTCCCTTTCAGAATGGCAGGTAGTGACTAGTGGGGTGCCTCAAGGCTCGGTGCTGGGATCACAGCTATTCACAATATATATTAATGATTTAGATGAAGGAATTAAAAGTAACATTAGCAAATTTGCAGATGACACAAAGCTGGATGGCAGTGTGAACTGTGAAGAGGATGCTATGAGAATGCAGGGTGACTTGGATAGTTTGGGTGAGTGGGAAGATGCATGGCAGATGCAGTATAATGTGGATAAATGTGAGGTTATCCACTTTAGTAGCAAGAACAAGAGGCAGATTATCATCTGAATGGCAGGTAGACACAAAATGCCAGAGTAACTCAGCGGGTCAGGCAGCACCTCTGGAACAAAGGAATGGGTGACGTTGCGGGTCGTGACCCTTCTTATGTATGGTGTCAGATTAGGAAAAGGGGAAGTGCAATGAGACCTGGGTGTACTTGTACATCAGTTACTGAAAGTAAGCATGCAAGAAACAGCAGGCAGTGAAGAAAACTAATGGCATGTAGGCCTTCATAATGATAGGATTTGAGTATAGGAGCAAAGAGGTCCTTCTGCAGTTGTACTGGGCCCTGGTGAGACCCCACCTGGAGTATTGTGTGAAGTTTTGCTCTCCTAATTTGTGGAAGGCCATTCTTGCTATTGAGGGAGTGCAAGGTAGGTTCACGAGGTTAATTCCCGGGATGGCAGAGATGTCATATGATGAAAGAATGGAACGACTGGGCTTGCATCCACTGGAATTTAGAAGGATGAAAGGATATCTTTTAGAAACATTAAATTATGAAAGGATTGGACATGCTAGATGCAGGAAACATGTTCCCGATGTTGGAGGAGTCCAGAACTAAGGGCCATAGTTTAAGAATATGGGGTAGGCCATTTAGAACTGAGATGAGGAAAAACCTTTTCTCCCAGAGTGTTGTGAATTGGTGGAATTATCTGCCACAGAACGCAGTGGAGGCTGACTCATTAGATGCATTCAAAAGAGAGTTAGATAGATCTCTTAGGGCTAGTGGAATCAAAGGATATGTGGAGAAGGCAGGAATGGGGTACTGATTGTGGATGATCAGCCATGATCACATTGAATGGCTCGAAGGGCCGAATGGCCTACTCCTGCACCTATTTTCTATGTATCTATGTAAAATGCTGGAATAACTCAATGGTACAGGCAGCATCTCTGGAGAGATGAATGGGTGATGTTTCGGGTCGAGACCTTTTTTCATACTGATGTCAGGGATGAGTGGGACAGAGATAGAATGCAGTCGGAGACAGTAAGACTGTTGGGAGAACTGGGAAGGGGGAGAGGAAGGAGAGAGAGGGAAAGCACGGGCTCTTTGAAGTTAGAGACGTCAATTTCGCTGGGGTGTAAGCTACCCAAGTGAAATATGAGGTGCTGCGCCTTCAATTTTCGCTGGACCTCACTCTAACAATGGAGGACGCCCTGGACAGAAAGGTCAGATTGGGAATGGGAGGGGAATGGCGTGAATTCACAGCTTTATCCTGCGTTACTTAGTCCAAGGGCGAGCGAACGAGTGGACAGACGGACGAAAGCAACGATCATAGAGCGGAATAGATGACATTTCGGTTTGAGACCCTTCTTCAGACTGAGTCAGGGAAAGAGGAACAAGAGATATAGACGGTACTAAGGACAAATGAATGGAAGATATGCCTATATCTCCTGTTTCCCTTTCAATTGACTGTCAGTCTGAAGAAGGGTCTTGATGTCACCTATTCCACTCTATGATCATTGCTTTCGTCCATTTGAGAGAGAGAGGTGCAAGAAAGCAGCTATGACATATAATACACAATAAACTATATATTAAATACTCAACAAACAAGTTATGCATTCTTGTATTCTTACATGGGTATGACCGCGCATACAAAATCCCCCCCCCCTTACTTCCCAACCTCAGCCTCACAGACCTTAGAGTGCCCCTAATTCCTAAAGCCTATTCCATCACTGACTGAGAGTCACCTATTCATTTCCTTCAGGAATGCTGTCCGACCCACTCCAGCTTTGTGTGTCTATCTTTGATTTAAACCAGCATCTACAGTTCTTTCCTGCATACATGTTTATGGGATTGGTCTCATTGGTGAGATGATTATTTTCAATCCATGTTGTTTTAAAGGAGCTCTCAACTTTAGTTATCTCAGAAAATGCTCTGTTGTTTGTAACTTACGTAGTTCTGACCATGGACTATGAATCTTTCTGCCCTTCAAAGAGTCATGTCATTCAGGAAGTGAGAGGGACAACCAACAAAGAAAGATTAGCAAGGAATGGAAGGACATCATTGATATAGAAGATAGACACAAAATTCTGGAGTAACTCAGCGGGACAGGCAGCATCTCTGACAAGAAGGAATGGGTGACATTTCGGGTCGAGACCCTTCTTCAGACTGAGTCTGTCTGAAGAAGGGACTCTCAACTTGGAACATCACCCATCCTTCTCTCCAGAGATGCTGCCTGTCCCGTTGAGTTACTCAGCAAATTGGTGTCCACAGTATCTTCGGTGCAAACCAGCATCTGCAGTTCCTTCCTTCATGATAAATAAAGTGTATTTCTAGATGTAGAAATAATGGCACAAGCAGAGGGTCATGGCACAATCTTGGGATTTATACTGGCACAATGTAGTGCCATAGTAACTGTGGCCAGCATCAAATAGTGAAACTGTAGCTGACCTCTTCCAGGGTCATTATTGAGAAAGCATGGAGATGGCCACTGTTTGCATCTTTGAGCATTTACAGGCACTAAGCCACTATTGTGGGAAATCAAATCCAAACACCACATTCCCACTAAAATCCTTTGTCTTCCATCCACCCACCACTGGCTGCAACTCTGCAATTATCAGAGCACAAAAGTTTGATTCTGTGATTTTTTACCCCTAGGCTGATTATTTATCCAATTTATTTCCCTGAGAAATCATAGTTCAGTGTATTTATGGAAATATCTCCCCAGTCCAAATATATTAGGAGAGTACTGAACATTGCTTTCTGAGGCCTTGCAAAGTTACATGAAGATTGTGTCTGGAATCACATGCATAATGTAGATATGTGCAACAGCAAATTACAAAGTACTGGAGGAAGTTAACGGGTCAGGCAGCATCTGTTAAGAGAATGGATAGGCTATGTTTTAGGTTTGAATCCTTCTTCATACTGAATGGAGTGGGTGGAGAATGCTGTAAATGAGAGATGGGGGCTGGACAAAGTCTGGCAAGTGATAGACAGGTACAGGTGATGGTGGGTTGTTTGGCACATGGGTGGAGTATGTGACACAGGCTAAAAGTGAAAGGGAGATAAAAGGATGACATAAAAAAAAGATGAGGAGGAGTGAAGTATAAAGCTGGAGGGAGGGATATGGAAGAGGCCGGGAGGGAGGGGAAAGAGAGGGATAAAATGGAAATGGGAGACTCAATGGTTCATGTGGCACAGTTCCCTGGACAGACTGCCCAGTTTATCTGGCGAAATGCCTCATCGCCAGAACTCACCAACAAGCACCAAAATCTCGCTTGGATGGCAATGAGAGAGGTCCTCCCAGTCAAATTCGTCCTGTACAACTGGAGTTTTACTACGGATGCACATTGCCCTTGGGGCAGCTGTTATGCAGAAGAGATGATTGCCCGCTTCTTTGCAGGGTGTGGATTTGCATAGAGGGTCCAGGGAATAATGCAATGGTCCTTGTCATGATTCATCCTAAGCAGCTCTGTAACAGAGGACTCTCTAGGTTATGGGCTGTCCCTGGGAGACATTTGGAGATGGATATAAAGTGCTGCTGGAAGATCATCAACTTGGTGAAGGAGACTCTTTGTCTGCCCAAAACCTGTTAGTCTTCAATCATGGCAGGATGTCTGTTAGGGAATGTTACCAACTGACTCTTCCTTTTGTGCTGAGGAATGCACTGAAACTTGGTGCAGTCAACACCCAGCTCTGTGGGGGATACGACAGTGTAGGGCCCTTCCGATACTGGACATTGAGGGATAGAGTCTGGTGGGGACACTCCTCAGCCAAGAGAAGGGATATCACCCCAGGGAAACACATGCGTGTTTGTTTAAAGATAGGTGTGAACACTGTTTAGTATGACATTATTGAATGTATAGAAACTCAGAATATATGAAGATTTTTGTAACAGTTTTTGTTTTGGACACATTTTTTATTCTGAATAAAGTTTATTTTTGATGAAAGAAAGATTATTCAAAGCAGCTTTCTCATAGTTGATGGGAATATTAACTCTTTTAACTTTGTGAATATTAACTATTCTTTACAAAGAAAGTAATATTGTCCCATTAAAATAGTTTTTGGGTTATCTGTTCAAGGATATGGCAAGCTCTATAATTTCTATAAAACTATCACAGGACCTCTGCTTTCTTAATGTATTGAGGCAGTTGGGAGCATTGGTTGGCCCTCGACTCTGGACTGGTACCAGTTTCAGAGATGATGGACCTTTGGTACTTAGATTCACAGCCCTGATATAAAATCTTGTCAGCTGACTTCTAATTAGTTTTGGCTGGAATGTCAGTGAAAGTGGAAGTGGAAAATTGAAGGTGGCAGCACAAGTAAATGGGGTGATAAAGATAGCATATGGTATGCATGCATGCATTGCTAGTGGTGGCATTGAATACAAGAGCCAGTGAATCATGATGCAGCTCTATAGGACTTTTGTTAGCTCGCATTTTTACATTATTGCATGCAGTTCTGGTCGCCTTCTTAACAGGAAAGATGTGGAGGCGATGGAGAGTGCATAGAAGGTTACCAGAAAGCTACTTTGATTAGAGGTTTCAGCTACAGGGAGAGATTGGATAGACTTGGATTGTTTTGTCTGGAACATTGGAGGTTGAGGGGAGACTTGATAGTATAAACAATTATAAGAAGCATAGTTAGGGTAGACAGTCAGAACCTTTTCCCAGGGTCGAAATGTTCAACACTAGAACTCAGGTGAGAGAGGGAAAAGTTTAATGGAGATGTGATGGGCAATTTTTTTACAGAGAGTAGTGGGGGCCTGGAATGCACTGCCAGGGGTGGTGGTGGAGGCAGATACAATAGTGCATGTGTAGAAGTAACTCACTCAGGTGATTTTAACTGCTGACCCATTCCTTTTCGGGTGACTGGATAATGTTACATTTTTTTAACAATATTGTAATTGAAAAGAACGATGTCCCGGTGAATAAATACAACATGGAATATGGTTATATTAGCTTTACAAATTAGCTTTAGGAACATTCTGGATCTGCATTAACTTAGCTAAGAGGCGCGTGTCGGCCTCTGTCTCACCTGGAATTGCTTCTAGGCTGCATGGATGGAAGTGAGAGAGGAGGTATAGGGGCAGGTATTACATCTGCTGCCTGGAGAGGGGGCAGATTGGGTGGAGATGGATGAGCAAACAAATAAGTTGCGGAGGGAGTGGTCTCTATGAATATACCTTTGTCCTGCTTTTGTTGAAATGTTTAGGTTAAGCCTAAACCAATGAATGATTGCTCTTCATATATATTTAATTGCACTAACTTTTGTGGTTTGCAAATCTCTCAGGCAGACTCCTTCGTAAAATTCTATTTCAGTGTCAAGGTGATTTCACTGAGGCCTCAGAAACATCAGAAGTGAAGATTGGTTGAACACTGCTTCCTGGGCCGCCTGCCAGTAGTTAAAGGGCCCTCAGTATCCAGGTGCCTAGGGCCAGGATAGGGTGTGTTTGGCTCCTTGACCCAGCCTTGCTTTGTATAGAATACATTACATTTGTCTTGCTTCAGTGTTCCGGCTTGGGCTGAATGGCAGCTTTTACCATTGTCTGCACACAGTGTTTTCACTGTTGTCAGTGTATGCTCCTATGGGCTTGGTTCAGCACGGGTATTGAGATGGAGATAGTGGGGTGGGACCGGTTACTGTGTCCATGGGGAACAAAGGGAGTTATTTCAAGGGAGTTGGCTGGCTGGCTGATGTCTCCATTAGACTCCAGCACAGGCTTCAAAAAAACAGAGACAAAAGGGATTGAGAATCCAAAGGAACAAAGACAGTATTTGAATGCCTGGAGTGAGATGTCCAGCCAGCATCATACTTACTGCATTCCTGAGTGATCAATGCGGAATATGTTAAATGTTTTCTTGTGAATTTTAGAGGAGAAATGTAAGGCAGACACTGAAATGGGTGGAAGTAAAGTTTGATAGTGCTCACCAAAGCCAGGAATCTAAATGTTTTGCAGCATTATAAAGTTAATTACATTTTTACCTCCAGCAGCACTTGGCTCACATTTTTTCTTGGATTATGTGCATGGATGTCAGAGGCATGGAAAACCAATTTATTTTTCTAAATGCCTTCCTACAGAGCCAGGGACATGGGCCATAAAAATCACTGAGCAACACTCAATCACAGATTGCATTTGAAATCTGTCTCTTAAAGTCTGAACAACTTTTTTTAATATGTTGTTGAAATTGATCAAATCAGATTACAAATCCAATGATTTGATTTGTTGCATAACCATTCATAACCCAGAAGTCACCGGCACAAACTCTGTACTATAATTGATAATGATCCATGTGCTTATTATCTAAAACCTAAAACAATTAGGTGGCGCAGCGATAGAGTTGCTGCCTTACAGCACCAGAGATCCATGCAATCCTGACTACCGGTGCTGTCTGTACAGAGTTTGTACATTCTGCCCGTGAAATGCATGGGGTTTCTCCAGGATCTCCGGTTTCCTCCCACATTCCAAAGATGTACAGGTTTGTAGGTTAATTGGCCTGGTAAAATTGTAAATTGTCAGTGTGCGGGGGTCACTGGTCAGCCCAGACTTGGTGGGCCGAAGAGCTTGTTTTGGTGCTGTATCTCTAACTAAACTAAACTATAATTTGCGAAGAATGCTAGTTATAGTGAAAACATCTCAAACTGTTGAATCTGGAACAAAAAACTACTGGAGGTAATCAGCAGGTCAGGCATCATCTGTGGAGTGAAATAGACAGCGTTTCAGGTCAGGATCTTTGTCTATATTGGCTTAGGTTTTGGAAATTCATACATATCTTTTACTGATCATCTTGCTGCTTTGAATGTCACCACCTTCCCAATTTCTCATTGGTATATGGTACGGTGAGCATGGAGGTGAATCTGAAATGGTACATGTAATGAATAATATTTTGTCCCAAAGTTAAAACTGCAACACGTCAACTTAATCCAGAACATACTTTGCCTTCAAAGCCATAAATTAACCAAGTGCCTGGAGAGTTAGACAAAGTGCTGGAGTAACTCAGCAGGCCAGGTAGCATCTGTGGAGGAAATGGATAAACGATGTTTTGAGTCAGGATCTAAATGTGTCCTTTGAGTGCGTGCATACCCCGCAATGAAGTTCCTCATCACTGTACGGCTTGAAATGTTGCAAAAAGACAGATTTCATTCCAACTGAAAACCGTTTCTGCAACTGTTGTTCTCCAGTGCCCGGATAACAATGGCGGAAAATCAACTCTCCAAAACATTATTGCTCAAGTAAATTGAAGGTACAATACATTATTTGAGTCCGAAGAAGGTTCCCAACCCAAAAAGTGGTAGCTGCCAAGCCAGTCCCCTGCACATAGGCCTGGAAGGAGGAGCCCGCCAAGCCGGCCTCTGTTCATGGGGCCCGTGTCCTGGAAGGGGGGCCCACTGAGCAGACCCCTGTAGACCAGACACAGCGACGATAGAACCGGTGATGACGGACACAACCGGCGAGGAGCGAAGCCGGAAGGAGAGGAGAAGGAACTAGTCTGGCCTACCGCGCCCTCAAGGTTGGGTGTGGGAGGCACACCCAGGGAACAAAGGTAGACAGGCAAGCAGAGGTACGTCAGTTTGCTGGTCGATGCTGACGTCCAAGGAATGCGATGGCTGGAGGCCCACAACAGTCTGGGGCTTGACTGGAATGGGAAACACTCATAACTAGAGCAAAGACTGGACTTTTAAATGGATCCAAAACATGGTGCCTCTCGCCAGAGGGGAGAGATGATTATTTCTGTACATTTGGTAATCGGAGAAGTGCTTGGATGTGGCAATACTCTACTGGACTGTTTGTAAGAAAATAATTCCACTGTGCATTTGCACTTCGCACATGTGACAATAAAGACACTATCGAACCATTGAATCATTCTTCAGCAGGCTGATTGTGGTAGGGAGAGAAAGCCGGAAAAGATTTGGAGTGGAATAAAGCCTGGCATGAGATAGGTGGATAGAGGGGAGGGGGGATTGATCGGCAGATGAGCAGAGTGCTTGACAAAGGCTAGAGATGAAAAGGAGATAAAATGGTGTCAGATAAAGGAGAAATTAGAAACCAATGTAACTCCCCTTCCATTTCCCTTAATGACTGATAGTCAGCATGGTTTTGTACGTGGGAGTTCGTGTCTCATGAATAATCTGATTGAGTTTTTTGAAGTTGTGACAAAAAGGTTGATGATGGCAGAGCTGTAGATGTTGTACATATGGATTTCAGTAAGGCATTTGACATGGTTCTGAATGGGTAGGGTGCTCTGGAAGGTTAGATCCGATGGCACCCAAGGAGAAATAGCTGAATGGATAGAACATGGAAGGAAGAAGAGATTGATGGTGTGTTTTTTTGGATTGGAGGCCTGTGACTAGTGGTGTGCATCAGGGTTCAGTGCTGGGCCTATTGCTATTTTTCATCTACATTATTGATTTGGATGAGAATGTACATGGCATGATTAGCAAGTTTGAAATGATACATGTTGTAGATAGTAAAAATGGTTGTAGAAGATTACAGGAGGATCTTGATCAGTTGGGCAGGTGGGCTGAGGAATGGGTAATGGAATTTAATACAGATAAATGTGAGGTGTTGCATTTTGGGAAGTCTAACATAGGGAGGACCTACACAGTGAATGGTAGGGCTCTAGGGAGTGTTGTGGAGCATAGAGATCTAGGAGTGCAGGTGCTTAATTCCTTGAAAGTGGTGTCACAGGTGAATAGGGTGGTCAAGAAGATCTTTTGGCACATTGGCCTTCATCAGTCAGAATATTGAGTATATAAGTTGGGACGTCATGATACAGTTATGTACAGTTACATTTTATGGTATGAAGAACAATGTGGATATCAGAGTGAAATGTGAATGAGGTAGTAGATCAGACAATATCACTTTAAAGGACAGAGATGGCTGAATGAGCACATTGTCAACATTGTCTCCTATTCCTTTAGAACAATGCTGGATCCATGTGCCAATAAAAAGGGGGGAAATCAGAGTTGCAGCACTCTAATATTTTTCCTTGATCCATTAAAATACTTTAGGAAGATTATTAATCATTTGTTATGTACCTTAGTGCTTTAATTCCTTTGTTTGTTAATTGCAGTATAAAAAAACTACTTAATGGAACTTTTTTTCATTAGAATATGTAATTGAAGTTAAATCTTACATATTAATCTTATATTTCAAAATACCTGAAAGACATCTGAATATGAATGCACTAGAGATAGTGCAGAGGACATTCCTCAGGATGTTGCCTGGAATGGAGGACTTTGGTAAGGGAGAGATTAGATAAAATGGGCTTGTTATCCCTGGTGCAAGGAGAATGAGGAGATGGCCTAATGCAGGCATATAAGACTATAAGTGGCATAGATAGGGTAGATAGTAAAAATCTTATTTACTGTGGGTATCAAAAACAAAATTCACGTGTTTAAGGTGAGAGGAAGGAGTTTTAAAGGAAATCTGAGGGGGATGTCAGTTGATTGATATCTGATATCAAATCCAATGACTACATTTGTGAAGCATTTAGACAGACTTTTGAAAATGCAAGGCATAGATGGATATGGTCCTAATTTAAGCAAATGAGATCAGTGTTGATAGTCAAAAAGGTTGGCGTGGATGTGGTGGGCTGAATGGTACATTTCTGTGCTGTGCAAGTGTATAATTTACTGTACAGATTTAATGAAATCGTATGGAGAATGTTGATTTCTCTTGTTAAGCAGTCCTTTAGGACGCAGGGCGATTTGTGGAAATTAAAACCTTTTGGTGTAGGAAGTACAGTATTTACCCGGCTGGAATATTGGTTGACTAACAGGAAATAAAAAGGAGGTATAAATGTGTTTTTTTTTAGTTGGGAAGAGCCAATGAATGATGTGCCACATGGATCGGGTTTGGGATCTTAACTTCTCCAATTTATATAAATAACATGAATGAGAGATTTCTGTTGCTGCTGTAAATCTGCTGCCGGCATAAAGATATGAAAGTCAGTTGCAAGAAGGGCATAAGGAGGCTACAATAGAATATGATTCAGTAAGTGGGCAAAAATCTGCCAAATTAATTGTTAAGTGTGCAAAAAAGTGATTGTTAATTTTCCCCCAAACAAATTATAAAAAAGAGGCATCTTATTTAAACAGTGGGAGATTAACGATCTGAAATGCAGGGAGATCTCTCTGAGCTACCGTGTGATTCACCAAAGCTAATATCCAAGTGCAACGATTAATTAGGAAAACTAATAACATTTCAAAAATAATTAAATACAAAAGTAGGGAGGTTTTCCCTTTGTAGGGCTTTGGGAGTACATATCTGGAGTGCTGTGTACAGTACTGATCTTCTTATTTAAGGAAGGATGTCAGTGCTTTGGAAAAAAGTTGAGAGATAGTTTAAAAGATAAATGGATTATGTTGTGAGGAAATGTTGGACAGTTTGGGCTGATACCTGCTGAAGTTTAGCAGTGTGAGAAGGGAATTGACTGAAACTTTTAAGATCCCGAGAAGTTTTGTCAGATTGGATGTGGAGAAGATGTTTCCTCCTGTGGGAGAATCTAAAATTGGAATCATTGTTTCAAATGAAGTGTCCTATTTTATTATGATTATGATATGATATTATGATAAATGGGCCTAGACCTAATGAAGTACAGCACCTTCACTAAACAAGTCACAGAAGCATAAGTAATATCTGGCACAGGAGCATTGGGGATAAAAAAAACCTTAATCCCAAATGTAATCAGATTTACACATAGGTTTTTTGTTGTTCTGTTTATCCATCCATTCACATGTATTGTACTTTGCTTGATACATATTGTAATTTGTACTGTTGTCATTTGGAGCACTTCCCTCCTTTTCATTCCTCAACTCTGTGTTTACAAAACCGGCCTTTTATAAACTGTTTATAAACTGCTGGCAAAGTATTTTTTTTTACTGGGGGTATTTTGGAGTGAGTTTGAGGTCTTAGTTGGTTTCCATTGATAATCTGTGTTCTGCTGTTTATTGCTGTCTGACTTCTCTGGATTTGTGCTCTGCTGATTGTGATGATGTTTGGAATTGATTATAGACCAGTACCAAGTCAACAATGAAACAATAAAGTGCTTAAGCACAAATTATTCATTAACCAGCGGCACTGGAGTATGTTGGGAAAGTATTGTTTCTGTAAGTTTATTTTTGGATGACAGTACATTCTGATCAATGCACTGGTTAGTTTTTCAGGGCATGTTTAGTTAATTAGGCCAGTGTTAAAATTGTTATTGCAATCTTCATGCATTATGACTGAAAAACTCCTGTTACATTGGTTGTAATAAGTTAATAATTCAAGACATCAACTTGAAAACTAACAGCCAGTATTTCTGCTCCAAGGGTCAATGCTGTGGAGCTTGGCTTATCTCACGTTTGCATTCAGGTGATATTTTTAAAGTGTTTGTTCTTTGATATCATGGTTTATGATGTTATCTTGATAAATTAGTTTAGCAATCATGTCATCCATAACTCTCTACATATTTAACTTCTGAAGCACAATCATGGCCCATGTATTTCCCTCAGTGTCTATGCTGTGATTGGTACCAGTACAAAACAGGAAACATATACAAGCATTTACAAAACATACCCCACCCTTTGACCAATTGTAGTTGGGATGGCCACATGCTGCAGAGAGACACAGTGGCGCAGCAGTTAGTGCTGCTGTCCGATAGTTCCATGTACCCTGGTTCAATCTTAACCTTGGCTGCAGAGAAGGTGGAGATTGCACGTCTCCCTGAGACTGTCTATTTCCACTGTGCCTGGTTTCCTCCCACAATCCAAAGATATTGGCATGTTAATAGAGAGGGTTATTGGTAGGTTTTGAAATTAAAGAAGGAGGCCAATGAGGATGATATTCAAGTGAGAGGAAAATTAAAGATTATGGAGTAACAAAACTATTTGTGTAATGATGAGTAGGGTGCTTGGGTTTAAACAGTTTACATTTAAAAACATCGCCGAACAAAGTCAAATGAAGGAAATTGATAAGATTGGAATTAAAGGCACTATTGTTACTGTATGAGTCATTTGTTAAATGATAGATTAATTAGATCCCCAAATAAATATACATTTGATGTAATAACTGTGTTTGGGATGTGGCTGCATGGTGACCATGGCTGTTAGTTTAATATTCCAGAATACTGGACAAAGTATGGAAATGGATGGGATCTGGCACTAATAACGGGAAATGACATAGGGGCAGTGGCGAGGAGAAATCTTTAGAAAAACACGAGTCAGAATCAGTATGGGTGAACAGAAGCAACCCACCCTAAGTCTCTATGTTCCATTTTTAAACGTGGTATTGAAAGGAACCGGCTCTGATTTGTTCTGTACATTTTTATGCCTCTAGTTTCCCTCTCCCCTGACTCTCAGCCCAGGAACCGTTCTGACCTAAAATGTCACCTACTCCTTTGCTCCTCTAACCCGCTGAGTTACTCCAGCTTTTTGTCAGGAATAAACTTCATTGGTTTACCCGAGTATTTCTCAGCTAGAAAATGTAGTACAAATAAAGTTCTGTTTAATCCATGTTATAAGCACTGCAACCTAACTTTCCAGGAGGATTCTACTATTTATTGTGTTATCGGACCATTGATTGGGCCAAATGTTGAATTCACTGTATCTTAGCAATCGTTCTGTAGCATTCGGTTTCACTGCATTACTTGCTGGAGCAGCAGTGTAGTAGCACAATCTGACTAGATCAAGCACATTGTTGATACATATGGAAAAATCCGTTACACAGGACAGCTGCTGCATAGGTCCTTGCATTTATAATGATCTGTTATTTTACATCCCGGAGAGATCACTGGAATCACGTTTGTGTTTGGAGCAGAGAGGGAAAGGTGAAAGAGATACCCTTGGGTGTGTTTGTGTTAGTTGATAAGATGAGCCAGAATTCTGTATTACTTGGCAGTTGTTTGCATGTTGCCTATTTTTTCAGCAGGCTTTGTGAGGTTGTTATGTGACAGTCAGAGTACTTATAGACAGGGATCCTGCCCCTTACACTGATAAGCAAGACTTTGATATATGTCTGTAGTATGGGTGTGGGTGTGGGGGGTAAGATATGGAGTTGAGAGCCTGTGAGAGAGTGAATGTGATTGAAGCACTTGATGGATGTGGGAAACTGAAATAGAAAAATAATCCAGCCGATGAAGACATCTTGCAGCTGTGTTTTACAGGGAAACTGTGGGAACGGAATAATGAAAACTTGTAGTCATGAAAGAAACCTCCAGAAATTGTCCAAGTATTGAGCTGTCGTCCACGGCGAACATTCTGTGAGATTATTCTGAACCAGGTCCAGAAATCTTCGGATTTTATTGATATTTTCTGATCGAGTTTGGTTCTTATTCTACTTTAATCCATCAATCCAATGTCCTTTTGGAATACTGCCACCCCATCCACTCAGCTTTCTCCCTGAAGTAGCTGCACCCCTGCCTGGGCATGTTTCAATAGTCCACCACAGCAAACATCTCTGCCCCTATATGCAATGCAGCAGATGGGGTCGAACACTTCTTTGTTTGAAAAGCTAACTATCATGCCCAAGCTCCCATGTGTACATTAGCCAGGTTTTTAAAGTTCTAGTGCTTCTCAACCTGTCATTATCTGCCCATTCGTTTTGTCAGGCAAACATTTTGTATTAGGGAGCTGGTTAGAAAAAGTGAATAAACCTTGGTCATTTTATGTAGCGGCACTCATTTCAAAGCATTGATAATGCCTTTTAGTTGCCCATGTTAGTGATAAAATGGCAAAATCTGAAACGCTGTTAAAAAGATGATCATTGGGAAGATGACACATCGGTGGAGATCTTTGACCTCCACCCTATGCTCTCTCCACTTTGCTTCCCGTTTCTAGGACGCATGTTTTTCACAATACCCACACTTGCTTTTCAGACGTGTGAGATGTAGTATTATGGTAAGTTAAGCAAGGTCAGAACTTGCACAGTAAATGGCAGGATCCTGGAGAATGTTGTAGAACAGAGAAATCTAGGAGAGCAGTACTATAGGTATATAGAATCACAAGGGATGTTTTTTCCCAGAGTAGGGAGTCTAAAACAAGAAGGTGTTAGTTTAAAAGGAGAGGTGAAAGGTTTATAAAGGACCAGAGGGGCATCTTTTTCACACAAGGGGTGGTGGGTGTATAGATGTATTCAAGAGAGAGTTAAATATAGCTCTTAGGACAAATGGAAGCAAGGGATATGGGGAGAAAGAGGTACTGATTTTGGATGATCAGCCATGATCACATTGAATGGTGGTGCTGGTTCGACGGGCCGAATGGCCTATTCCTGCACCTATTTTCTGTTTCTATGGTTCTACAAGTCGCTAGGATGGTAAAGATAGGTACAATTACAGTGTTTAAAAAATTTGGACAGGTCATAGAGTCATGAAGCATGAAATAGGCCCTTTGGCCCAACTTGTCCATGTGATTAAGATGTCCCATCTAGTGGTGTTTACCTGTGTGTGAATCATACCCTTTTGAACCTATCCTATCCTAGCTGCCCAAATGTCTTTGTTATTATATCTGCCTCAACTACTTCCTCTAACAGCTTGTTTCATATACCCACACCCAGTGTGTGAAAACTTGTCCCTCCGGTTCCTATTTCCCCTCTCACCTATGCCCTGTAGTTATTTTTCCTGGGAAAAAGACAACGGTGTATGCATTCACCTTCGTGGTTTTATTCACCTGTATAAAATCACTTCTTATCCTCCTGCGCTCCAAAGAATAAAGACCTATCCTGCCCATTTCTCCCTCGTTCAGCGCCCCGAGTGAGTGCAATACCCTCATAAATGTTCTCTGCACCCTTTCCAATTTAATTCCTATAGTAGGTGACTATAACCGAATCCTCGAAGAGTGGCTTCACCAACATCTTGTTCAAATGTAACATAACATCCCAACTTCTATGCTCAATTTCCTGACTGATGAAGGCCAATGTGCCACAAGGTATATGGATAGAAAGTGGTTCAATGGGACCGGCCAAATAGGACTAGCTTGGAAAGACATCTTGGTCAGCGTGGACGAGTTGGACTGAGGAGCCAGTTTCCCAGTTGTATAATACTATGACTCTGATCTTTAGTACTGGAGCCAAGAGTAAGTTGAGTCTCTGATGCTGTCAGAAGAGTGGAATTCACTTTGCTTATGGAATAGTGTGAGAATCGGCACCAGGAAAACCACACTCTGCTGCTCATGGCACACTGTCAACATAAAAGTGTCTCTAAAAACACTCTTTCAATTCCATTCACTTCTTTTCAATGTTATTTTCATGTTGAAGTTGGAGCTGGCTCTTCCTCGGTTGAAGCAGGCCTCACAAATCCTCTAATAAATTGTTGTGCAGTGTTCCCAGTGATGAGGTAGAATGGGAGATTTCAGCCACACAGACTGATTGTGAGGATAGGAAGATGAGAGGGACGCATTTATCTCTTTTAAAACTCTTTAAAACTTTTGTTCTTGCTTTAATCTCTTCAAACAGATAATTAAAATGTGTAACATCTCATTTTCAACTGATTTCTGATCTTCACATCCACACCACAGCCTTTTAACCCTCCTTTAAAAATTCTGATTTACCTATTAAATGCCCAGTGTATTTACCTAAATCCCCAACGCATTTTTGTTCATTCATGTCCTTCTCTGTGGTGTTGCTCTCTAAGTTGACACAGCTGGTATTTCATGTTCCTTCACCAGCTTACTCCTTCCCATCTCAGTGACCTCTTCCATTCCTGCAACCCTCTAGAATAGCTGCTCATCTCCAGTTCTAGTCTCTTGAATATCCTCTACCTTTAATTGCTCCAACCATTCCTTCAGCTGCCAAGGCCCTAAGATCTGGAATACTGACCATTAACCCACTATTTTTTTTTCTCCTCCTTAAAACCTATTTCCAACTGTCTCATAATTTGACACCATTGTCCAGCTGGCCCACAGCCAGATATTCACCATAGACACAATCCCCATGCAGACTGAGCTCGAGCAAGACTGTCAGTGCACGGATCCTCTTATCACCCTTTTTTACTGCAGTGCTGTACTTCCTATCCAACCAGCTCTCTGCTGGAATTAATCTACATGATGACCAAGAAATCCACCATTGCCTCCAATGTGTTGGTATAATCTTTGGTCACCATTGGAAAAAGGTTCCAAAGACCAAGGCCTCAAAGCAGTCATCAGGGTCATGGTCTACCAAGCAGCAGTAATCCTGGCCCTCCTACACCATCCAAAACATAGGCAGCTTATAGTAGAACCCCAAGACACTGGAGATAGAAACATAGAAACATAGAAACATAGAAATTAGGTGCAGGAGTAGGCCATTCGGCCCTTCGAGCCTGCACCGCCATTCAATATGATCATGGCTGATCATCCAACTCAGTATCCCGTACCTGCCTTCTCTCCATACCCTCTGATCCCCTTAGCCACAAGGGCCACATCTAACTCCCTCTTAAATATAGCCAATGAACTGGCCTCAACTACCCTCTGTGGCAGAGAGTTCCAGAGACACACCACTCTCTGTGTGAAAAAATTCCTTCTCATCTCGGTCCTAAAGGATTTCCCCCTTATCCTTAAGCTGTGACCCCTTGTCCTGGACCTCCCCAACATCGGGAACAATCTTCCTGCATCTAGCCTGTCCAACCCCTTAAGAATCTTGTAAGTTTCTATAAGATCCCCTCTCAATCTCCTAAATTCTAGAGAGTATAAACCGAGTCTATGCAGTCTTTGTTCATAAGACAGTCCTGACATCCCAGGAATCAGTCTGGTGAACCTTCGCTGCACTCCCTCTATGGCAATAATGTCCTTCCTCAGATTTGGAGACCAGAACTGTACGCAATACTCCAGGTGTGGCCTCACCAAGACCCTATACAACTGAAGTAGAACCTCCCTGCTCCTATACTCAAATCCTTTTGCTATGAAAGCTAACATACCATTGGCTTTCTTCACTGCCTGCTGTACCTGCATGCCTACTTTCAATGACTGGTGTACCATGACACCCAGGTCGCGCTGCATCTCCCCTTTTCCTAATCGGCCACCATTTAGATAGTAGTCGGTTTTCCTATTTTTGCCACCAAAGTGGATAACCTCACATTTATCCACATTATACTGCATCTGCCAAACATTTGCCCACTCACCCAGCCTATCCAAGTCACATTGCATTCTCCTAGCATCCTCCTCACAGCTAACACTGCCCCCCAGCTTAGTGTCATCCGCAAACTTGGAGATATTGCCTTCAATTCCCTCATCCAGATCATTTATGTATATTGTAAATAGCTGGGGTCCCAGCACTGAGCCTTGCGGTACCCCACTAGTCACTACCTGCCATTGTGAAAACGACCCGTTAACTCCTACTCTTTGCTTCCTGTTTGCCAGCCAGTTCTCTATCCACATCAATACTGAACCCCCAATGCCATATGCTTTAAGTTTATATACTAATCGCTTATGTGGGACCTTGTCGAAAGCCTTCTGGAAGTCCAGATACAGCACATCCACTGGTTCTCCCCCATCCACGCTACTAGTTACATCCTCGAAAAATTCCACAAGATTCGTCAGACATGATTTACCTTTCGTAAATCCATGCTGACTTTGTCCAATGATTTCACCACTTTCCAAATGTGCTGCTATCCCATCTTTAATAACTGACTCTAGCAGTTTCCCCACTACCGATGTTAGACTAACTGGTCTGTAATTCCCCGTTTTCTCTCTCCCCCCCTTCTTAAAAAGAGGGGTTACGTTTGCTACCCGCCAATCCTCAGGAACTACTCCAGAATCTAAAGAGTTTTGAAAGATTATCACTAATGCATCCACTATTTCCGGAGCTACTTCCTTAAGTACTCTGGGATGCAGCCTATCTGGCCCTGGGGATTTATCGGCCTTTAATCCATTTAATTTACCCAACACCACTTCCCGACTAACCTGGATTTCACTCAAGTACTCCTTTGACCTTCGGTCCCCTGCTATTTCCGGCAGATTATTTATGTCTTCCTTAGTGAAGACGGAACCAAAGTAGTTATTCAATTGGTCCGCCATATCCTTGTTCCCCATGATCAACTCACCTGTTTCTGACTGCAAAGGACCTACATTTGTTTTAACTAATCTCTTTCTCTTCACATATCTATAAAAACTTTTGCAGTCAGTTTTTATGTTCCCTGCCAGTTTTCTTTCATAATCTATTTTTCCTTTCCTAATCAAGCCCTTTGTCCTTCTCTGCTGGTCTCTGAATTTCTCCCAGTCCTCTGGTATGCGGCTTTTTCTGGCTACTTTGTACGCATCATCCTTTGCTTTGATACTATCCCTGATTTCCCTTGTTATCCACGGATGCACTACCTTCCCTGATCTATTCTTTTGCCAAATTGGGATGAACAATTTTTGTAGTTCATCCATGCAGTCTTTAAATGTCTTCCATTGCGTATCCACCGTCAACCCTTTTAGAATTGATTGCCAGTCAATTCATTGCCAGTCAGAGATGTACCACCGTTGTCTCTAAAATGAGATAATGACAATAAATTGAATACAATACAATACAATACAATACAATACAATACAAAGCAGCCTCTGCATAGACAATAGACAATAGATGCAGGAGTAGGCCAATCGGCCCTTCAAGCCAGCACCGCCATTCAATGTGATCATGGCTGATCATCCACAATCAGTACCCGTTCCTGCCTTCTCTCCATATCCCTTAACTCCGCTGTCGGTAAGAGCTCTTTCTAAATCTCTCTTGAAAGCATCCAGAGAGCCAGCCTCCACTGCCCTCTGAGGCAGAGAATTCCACACACTCACATCTCTCTGAATGAAACTCTCTACATTTACTGACATGGTAGTTGAACCTATGCCAATATTGTCTCCTCATGCACCACCCCCCAGCACTGACACTGTAACCAAACTCAACCAGATTGGATAGGTCAAAAGCTTACACTTGGCCTCCATGTGTTGTTGTGGGGGAGACTCAAACTTCTCCATTCCCACTGAAGAAGGGACTCAACCTAAACCATCACCCATTCCTTTTCTCCAGAAATGCGGTGTGACCCGCTGAGTTACTCCAGCTTTTTGTGTTTAGCATTGGTTTAAACCAGCATCTGCAGTTCCATCCTACACCCTTCCTTTTCCAGATGCTTCCAGTTTAAGTAGCCTTGGGTCACGGTTCCCATGAGATGGTTGATGTTGTTGCATTTTTTTTAAGGATGTTCTTAGGATGTCTTAGAAGCTATTTCGCTGACCTCCTGGAAATCTCTTTGTGTGACCGAGCTCAGGGTAGAGTGCTTGCTAAGGGCATTGGATGTTAGGCATGTGGATGATGGAGTGTTTACGGACATCTCACTTCTGAGGTCAGGTGGGAACCTCTCATTCCTGAGGTCTAAGGTTCCCACCTGCTTTAAAAGGGCATCAATAATACCGGTGCCCAAGAAGAGCAAGGTGACATGCCTCAATGACTATCGACCAGTGGCACTAACGTCGGTGATGATGAAGTGCTTTGAGAGGTTGATCATGACGCAAATCAACTCCTACCTCGACAAAAACCTGGACCCACTGCAGTTCGCTTACCGCCACAACAGATCAACAGTGGATGCGATCTCGCTGGCTCTTCACTCCGCTCTGGACCACTTGGACAACAAAAACTCATATGTCAGGCTGTTATTCATTGCCTACAGCTCAGCATTTAATACAATCAACCCCTCCAAGCTGGTTACCAAACTCTCAAAACTGGGTCTCTGCGCATCCCTCTGCAAATGGATCCTCGACTTCCTCATTCACAGACCACAGTCTGTCCGTAATGGTGGAAATGTGTCAGCCTTGATAACAATCAGCACAGGTGCACCTCAAGGCTGTGTGCTTAGCCCCCTGCTGTACTCACTCTATACTCATGACTGCGTAGCCGGTCATAGTGCGAAGTCCATCAAGTTCGCCGACGACACCATTGTTGTGGGACATACCACTGATGCAGATGAGTCAGAGTATAGAAGGGATATCGACCGTTTGACCAAATGGTGCCAGCAAAATAACCTGGCTCTCAACACCTGCAAAACCAAGGAATTGATTGTGGACTTTGGAAGGGGTAGGATTATATCAATGGGTCGATGGTGGAGTGGGTCAAGTGCTTCAAATTCTTGGGCGTACATATCTCTGAAGATCTCTCCTGGTCCGAGAACACTGATGCCATTATAAAGAAAGCACATCAACGCCTCTACTTCCTGAGAAGATTATGGAGAGTTGGTATGACAAGGAGGACGCTCTTCCGAACTTCTACAGGTGCACAGTAGAGAACATGCTGACTAGTTGCCTCGTGGCTTGGTTCTGCAACTCAAGTGCCCAGGAGCGTAAAAGACTGCAAAAAGTTGTAAACACTGCCATCATCGGCTCTGACCTTCCTACCATCGAGGGGATCTATCGCAGTCGCTGCCTCAAAAAGGCTACCAGCATCATCAAGGACCCACACCATCCTGGCCACTCACTCATCTCCCCGCTGCCTTCAGGTAGAAGGTACAGGAGCCTGAAATCTGCGACATCCAGGTTCAGGAATAGCTACTTCCCCACAGCCATCAGGCTATTAAACTCAACTCAATCAAAACTCTGAACATTAATAGCCCATTGCACTTTATCTGATTATTTATGTGTGTATATATATAATCAATGGTATATGGTCACACTGATCTGTTCTGTATATATTTCTGCCTATGTTCTGTTGTGCTGAAGCAAAGTAAGAATTTCATTGTCCTATCTGGGGCACATGACAATAAACTCTCTTGAATCTTGAATCTTGATGTGGCCTGCCTACTTTACTGGAGTTGAACTGATCTACATCTGCACTTGGTATCTCAGGTCCCAGCACCCCAGACTTCCCTGCATATATGACAAAAAAAATAAACACAATGAAAGTCAGATGCCTGGCTAGTAAATAAAATCAACTTCATCCAACTGGATCTAGTGGCTATGTCAGAAAGCTCACTTTAATTTGAAAAATCTTTAAGTCAGTTTGATTTCAAATATTTCCTCACATATCATGTACACACATTGACAATTACACCAGTCAGAATTCACCCCCACTCCATGGTGTGTTGGTTGTTACTGTACCTTCTTAACTATCATCAAAAGAAGCAGTTGTTATTCTTTAGTTGAATGCAGGCTTGAAAGATTTTGTACAAGTTCAATATATCATAATAATTGTCTCCAGTGATGTTAATATTAGCTCCATGAAAGCTATTGGCTACCACAGCTGAAGTGATTAAATGGGGCTATGTTAGGAATAATGCCAAAGTATCATGAATTGTGAATGAATTGAAGTTGGCCAGAAACTGCAACCGGCTGCATAAGTCAACACATCTACACTATCATTCATGTCTCTTGACAGACCAAAACACTGGATGTTGCAAACTAAAAATACACCTTGTGGGAAAGCTATAGGCGTGAGAGAGTTAAAGTTTGTACCATAAAGCTCTTCAGCAGATAGGTTCTTTCAGTGATCCCGGCATAGTTTTCTGCTGGATTAACCTTTAAAGTCCCCCAAACTGAGCACTTGGCTCTTCCCCTCCCCCAATCCTTTGGAACTGTGTGCGCTGATCAAACTTAAAGGGGAAGGACCTTCAGTCACAAAGGCTACGGAGATAGGGAGAACCATAAAGTAAAATCTAGTCAACAATCTCTGTTTTGAGCACAGTAATTGGTGCCAGACTGAATCAGAATTGTATGTATTCATGACATAGCACATCAACAACACAGAGGTAGATCCATGAAATGTAAATCATATTGAGTGAGCATCATTTGACCCTCATTGAGTCAGAATACTTTTACATAGACAACATTTTTAGATAGAAATTCGGAACAATGATACTGCAAGATTATAATCGGCATGGACAAGTTTACTGCAGGCCCGATTTCTGAGCTGTGCCACTCAATGATTCCATGTTTCTATTATAGAAGATATAAAGGAGGAAGACACAGTGGAGCAGCTGGTAGAGCTGCTGCCTCATCGCCAGAGATGTGGGTTTGATCCTGACCTCGGGTGCTGTCTGTGTGGAGACACTAGGTTTCCTCCGGATGTTCTAGTTTCCTCCCACATCCTATAAATGTACAGGTTTGTAGGTTATCTATAAATTGCCCCCTGGTATGTAGGGAGTGGTTGCGAAAGTCGGATAAGATAGAACTAGTTTGAACAGGTGATTGATGGTCAGTGTGCATTTAGTGGGCCGAGGGGCCTGTTTCCATGATGTATCTTTCAATCAATTAACCAACATCAGCTATTGATAATTATGTATTGTTATTGGCTCTATCTCTAATATTGCACTCAATATTACATGCTCCCTGGTATGTAAATGAACTGCTCCAGTTGTACAATACCACCTCCAACAATAAACATTCAATGTGAGACAGCATTTTGCACATTCGGGAACTGGCTCTTGGCAAAGATAGTAGTGTGATTCACCTTCAACTTCAATCCACCACAGCTGCCTTTATCCAACTGAGGAAAAGGGTGTTTGAAGATCAAGATCGTAAATCAAGTCCAAAGCTCATGGAATTCAGAAAATAAATATAACTGCAGATACTGGAATCTGAAACAGAAACAGAAATGCTGAATTAACTCAGCTGATCAAGAAGCATCAATAGAAAGAGAAACCAGTTTACGTTTCAGATCAGGGACCCTTCTTCAGAATGTTCATTGGTTGCCCACAGGTGCTGTTTGACTGGCTGAGTTCTTTCAGTATTTCCTGTTTGCGTTTCTGACTCCTGGGATTCACTCAGCAATCATGAGCACTCAAATTGGAGAAGGGGCACTGAAGATGGTTTTGAGAACCTCAAGTCCATGCATTATGATCACATAGAAGCCCAGTGTAAACCGTGGAAAGATTGCACCACTTCACATCCAGTCGGACCCTGCTGCCACCTCTGTGGCAAGGTCTGAGGTTCCTGGACTGGCTTCATCAGGTCCAACAAAACTCAAGCAAAGCAAATTATCCTCAATCCCGAGAGACTGCCTTTAAAAAGAAAAGTAAGAAATGCTACTGACAGATCATCATGACGTTTGTGGTCCAATGAAGTGACATCTTGTTTCCACCAGGATAACAATGATCTCAGTTTCGCAGAGACAGAACAGCGGAAAATTAGACAGTGTCAGACTTGATACTAAATCTGTCACTGTTAAATGTATCTTTGTCTATATATTTGATCTTGAGTGACTGACTGCAGGATTGAATTCATCATAGCAGCTTCATTGTTGAAAAGAATCTGCCAACACTTAACACTTTATCTTGGAAAGCTTTTAAAGTAATCCCATATCATCTGTGCATAAGTATAATTCACCACTTGAAGAACCAAAGGTGAAAGTAACATAACACTTTCTGTAACTTTGATATAGTTCTCTCTCTGTAACATAGTCCTCCGGATAGCAATTTTACTAAGACTCCCTGTTCAATCTTACTAAGACTGACTCCCTGTTCCCTGTTCCTGTAACACTCTCACTAATTCAGCCCATTATAACCAGCCCAGAACATTTACATATCACACTGCCTATAACAGTAAATGCTCAGTAATGCCTACAACAATGCACACTTCATAAGCCAGCAATCTCTACAATGCCGAGGAAGGAACTGAAGATGCTGGTTTAATCTGAAGATTGACACAAAATGGTGGAATAACTCAGAGGGACAGACAGCATCTCTCTCTCGAGAGAAGGTATGGGTAACATTTCAGGTCGAGACCCTTCTTTAGACAAACATCACCCATTCCTTCTCTCCAGAGATGCCGCCTGTCCTGCTGAGTTACTCCAGCTTTTTGTGTCAATCTCTATAATGCCCTCACTTAAAAATTACTTCCTGAATAAAATTAATGCTGCACTATTCTCCATCACTTCTGTTATATATTCACAAAAATGATATATTCCTTCTTCTAATACTCTTGCTAAAACGATGTATAACAGTTACATAAATTTCATAAATCTTCATAAATTTTCACGAGAACTGCTCACTTTCAGAAATATCGTTCTTCCTTTCCAAATGCAGAAATTATGTAGACATTCTCTATGATGCTGCAGTAATTTATACATCCCTCCTTCAACACTTGTCACTGTACGACCTTCCCCTGGGCACACTCACAGAAAATGGTGGAGCATAAATCTAACTAATGGTGGCAGGGTGTGCACAGTGCTGATGAAAGGAGGAGTTAGTCTCTTCTTTCTGTAGGCTTTGCAGCTCAGCAGTTTAGAGCTGGGGCCCTGCCACTGAATCTGAAGACTGCTGTAGAAAAACATGGAGCAGAAGCAACAGGAGTGGCAGGAAGTGCAACTTTCAGCAGCAACCAATGTTTATGCAGAACTTAAGAGTTATACAGTCACACGGTACAGAAACGGGCCCTTTGGCCCAACTCGTCCATGCTGGCGAAGATGCCACATCTGAGCTAGTTACCTTTATCTGGCATTTGGTCCAGATCCCTGCAAACCTTTCTTATCCATGTATGAGCCCAAATGTCTTTAAAATGTTATTTTTTTACTTGCCTAGACAATTTCAGCTTTATTACAGCTTGTTCTAAATACCCACCAGGTTCCTAGTATATCACTCTCATTTCATCTTAAACCTATGCTGTTTATTATCATGGGCTCTATCCCTGCAGCTACAATCCCCTCACCCACTCCACCTCAACTTGCCAACCCCTTCCCCACATCCTGATTACAATTCCTTAGTCTTCATTTGGCCAAATAGTAAAGTTCCAACAGATATAGGTCCCAACCAGGCTTAGAGCCATTTTCAACTCCACTCCTCCAGTCTGAAGAAGGGTCTCGACCCGAAACGTCACCCATTCCTTCTCTCCAGACATGCTCCCTGTCCTGCTGAGTTACTCCAGCTTTTTGTGTCTATCTTCGGATTAAACCAGCATCTGCTGTTTCTTCCTACACATTTCAACTCCACCTCCTTCTTCACTTTGGGTTTGCGCCCTAACTATACATTTTTGTTCTCATAGTTATGCAATGCTTGTTCAGTTCCACCAAGGCCTCGGGGTAAGGGTGTAATTTAAATTTATAATGTGGAACTCAGAAGTGGCTGTTGAAATACCAGTCCCGCACCCCCTTTTGGATGTATTAGAATGTCTAGTCATCCGAGTCTGAATTTAACTCCAAATAATATTTGTATAGAGATTCAAAAGTGAGTCATAACTATTAGTGAACTCAGTGACACTCTTTCTAATTAGACCAAAACAGAGATCAGTGCCCACATCCGTTTTTAGTTTGATATTCAAAACTAAAGGCCCTCAAACCATGTTTTCAATCGGAATGTTCAGGGTCAGTCCCTAACAGGTACGAATGCTGACTATGGTTGTTTTTCATCTGAAATCCGTGCCCCTATCATAACTCTCACTGAATTCAGTTCCCTCATCACTCTCTATCTGTTGGTCTACATTGTGTCATGCTCTGGCTACACCTTGATTTTAAAATTCCATTCTCTGTGATCTAAAGCCTTCTCATAACCTCGCTCCTGCCCAGCTCCGTGCTTTCTGCAACACGACAACCCTCGGCAAAATGTAAACATTTCCAATGTTAGTTTCTTGTGCAACTGTTTTTTTCATTCACAGGATATAGGTGTCGCCAAAATACATTTATTGCTGATTCCTTTGCTGCGTGGTCATTTCAAAGGGCACGTTCTTGTAGATCTATAATCACACAGAGACCAGGCCTGTTAAGTAAGTAAGTTTATTGGCCAAGTATTCACATACAAGGAATTTGCCTTGGTGCTCCACCCACAAGTAACAACATGACATACAGTGACAGTTACGAATGACTCAGAAAACACTAAACATTAATAATAATAAGACATTAATGATAAAACACCATTGATCAAGCATGTGAATCAACAAAATACCAGATCAAAGGGAGGCTACAGATTTTTGGCTGTTGAGGAGAGCAACTACTCGTGGATAAAAACTGTTTTTATGTCTGGCTGTGGCAGCTTTGACAATCCGGAGTCGCCTTCCAGAGGGAAGTGATTCAAAGAGTTTGTGGCCAGGGTGAGAGGGGTCAGAGATGATCTTGCCCGCTCGCAACCGGGCCCTTGCAGTGTACATTTCATCAATGGAGGGAAGGTTGCAGCCAATAATCTTCTCTGCTGATCGGACGATTCGCTGCATCCTCCAGGTGTCGAACTTGGTGGCTGAGCCAAACCAGACCATGATGGAGGAGGTGAGAACAGACTCTACGATGGCCGTGTAGAATTGGACCATCATTGCCTGTGGTAGATTGTGCTTCCTCAGCTGCCGTAGGAAGTACATCCTCTGTTGTGCCTTTTTGACTGTGGAGTCGATGGTGGCCCCCCACTAAAGGGTGGCAGATTTCCCTTCAGAGAGTCAAATAGGGTTCTGTAACTGTACCGTGATTATATGGTTACTATTACCAAGAGTTAGAGCCATTGAGCACAGGAAGAGGCACTTCATTCAAGATTCAAGAGAGTTTATTGTCGTGTGTCCAAGATAGGACAATGAAATTCTTGCTTTGCGTCAGCACAACAGAATATAGAAGGCATGAATACAGAACAGATCAGTGTGTCAATATACCATGGTATAAATATATAAACACATGAATAAAACAGATAAAGTGCAAATAAACAGGTAATGGGCTGTTAATGTTCAGAGATTTGTTTGAGTTGAGTTTAATAGTCTGATGGCTGTGGGGAAGAAGCTGTTTCTGAACCTGGACGTTGCAGTCTTCAGGCTCCTGTACCTTATACCTGAAGGTAGCGGGGAGATGAGTGTGTGGCCAGGATGATGGAGGTCCTTGATGAAGCAGCCTACCAGAGGACTGGGAGAAATTCAGAATCCAGCAGAGGAGGACAAAGGGCTTAATTAAGAAAGGGAAAATAGATTACGAAAGGAAACTGGCAAGGAACATAAAAACTGACTGCAAAAGTTTTTATAGATATGTGAAGAGAAAGAGACTAGTTAGAACAAATGTTGGTCCCTTGCAGTCAGAAGCAGGTGAATTGATCATGGGGAACATGGCAGACCAATTGAATAACTACTTTGGTTCTGTCTTCACTAAGGAAGACATAAATAATCTGCTGGAAATAGCAGTGGACCGGAGGTCAAATAAGATGGCGGAACTGAGTGAAATCCAGGTTAGCCGGGAATTGGTGTTGGGTAAATTGAATGGATTAAAGGCCGCTAAATCCCCAGGGCCAGATGGTCTGCATCCCAGAGTGCTCAAGGAGATAGCCACGGAAATAGTGGATTCATTAGTGATAATTTTTCAAAACTCCTTAGATTCTGGAGTAGTTCCTGAGGATTGGAGGATAGCTAATGTAACCCCACTTTTTAAAAAAGGAGGGAGAGAGAAAATGGGGAATTACAGACCAGTTAGTCTAACATCGGTAGTGGGGAAACTGCTAGAGTCAGTTATTAAAGATGGGATAGCAGCGCATTTGGAAAGTGGTGAAATCATTGGACAAAGTCAGCATGGATCTACAAAAGGCAAATCATGTCTGACGAATCTTACAGAATTTTTCGAGGATGTAACTAGTAGAGTGGATAAGGGAGGACCAGTGGATGTGTTATATCTGGACTTTCAGAAGGCTTTCGACAAAGTCCCACATAAGAGATTAGTATATAAAGCACACGGAATTGGTGGTTCAATATTGATGTGGATAGAGAACTGGTTGGCAGACAGGAAGCAAAGGGTAGGAGTAAACGGGTCCTTTTCAGAATGGCAGGCAGTGAGTAGTGGGGTACCGCAAGGCTCAGAGCTGGGACCCCAGCTATTTACAATATACATTAATGATTTGGACGAGGGAATTGAATGCAACATCTCCAAATTTGCAGATGACACCAAGTTGAGGGGTATAGTTAGGTGTGAGGATGCTAGGAGGCTGCAAGGTGATTTGGATAGGCTGAGTGAATGGGCAGATGCATGGCAGATGCAGTATAATGTGGATAAATGTGATTTTATCCACTTTGGTGGCAAAAACATGAGGGTAGACTATTATCTGAATGGTGGCAGATTAGGAAAAGGGGAGATGCAACGAGACCTGGGTGTCATGGTACATCAGTCATTGAAAGTAGGCATGCAGGTGCAGCAGGCAGTGAAGAAAGCAAATGGTATGTTAGCATTCATAGCGAAAGGATTTGTGTATAGGAGCAGGGAGGTTGTACAGGGTTTTGGTGAGACCACACCTGGAGTATTGTGTACAGTTTTGGTCTTCAAATCTGAGGAAGGACATTATTGCCATAGAGGGAGTGCAGAGAAGGTTCACCAGACTGATTCCTGGGATGTCGGGATTTTCATATGAAGAAAGACTGGATAGACTCGGCTTGTACTCACTGGAATTTAGAAGATTGAGGGGGGATCTTATAGAAACTTACAAAATTCTTAAGGGGTTGGACAAGCTAGATGCAGGAAGATTGTTCCCGATGTTGGGGGAGCCCAGAACAAGGGGTCACAGTCTAAGGATAAGGGGGAATTCCTTTAGGACTGAGATAAGGAAAACATTCTTTACACAGACAGTGGAGAGTCTCTGGAATTCTCTGCCACAGAAGATCATTGAGGCCAGTTCATTGGCTATATTCAAGAGGGAGTTGGATGTGGCTCTTGTGGCTAAAGGGATCAGGGGGTATGGAGAGAAGGCAGGTACGGGATACTGAGTTGGATGATCAGCCATGATCATATTGAATGGCGGTGCAGGCTCGAAGGGCCGAATGGCCTATTCCTGCACCTATTTTTCTATGTTTCTATGTTTCTATGCTGCCAGCCTTTTTAAGGCAGCGACTGCGATAGATCCCCTCGATGGTAGGGAGGTCAGAGCCAATGATGGACTGGGCAGTGTTTATTACTTTTTGGAGTCTTTTTTGCTCCTGGGCACTCAAGTTGCCGAACCAAGCCACGATGCAACCGGTCAGCATGCTCTCTACTGTGCACCTGTAGATGTTAGAGAGAGTCCTCTGTGACATACCGACTCTCCGTAATCTTCTCAGGAAGTACTGAAGTACTGAGGCACTGATGTGTTTTCTTTATAATTGCATCAGTGTTCTCAGAACAGGAGAGATCTTCAGAGATATGCACGCCCAGGAATTTGAAGCTCTTGACCCTTTCAACCATCGACCCGTTGATATAAACGGGACTGTGGGTCCCCATCCTCCCCTTCCAAAGTCCCCAATCAGTTCCTTGGTTTTGCTGGTGTTGAGGGACAGGTTATTATGCTGGCACCATCTGGTCAGTCGGTCGATCTCACTTCTATACTCTGACTCGTCCCCATCAATGATACGTCCCACAACAGAGGTGTCGTCAGCGAACTTGATGATGGAGTTCGCACTATGACCAGCCACGCAGTCATGAGTATAGTGCGGGCACAGCAGGGGGCTGATCACGTAGCCTTGAGGTGATCCCGTGCTGATTGTTATCAAGGCTGACACTTTTCGAACAGACTGTAGTCTGTGAATGAGGAAGTCGAGGATCCAATTGCAGAGGGATGCGCAGAGACCCAGTTCTGAGAGTTTGGTAACCAGCTTGGAGGGGATGATTGTATTAAATGCCGAGCTGTAATCAATGAATGACCAAGTGGTCCAGAACAGAGTGGAGAGCCAGCCAGCGAGATCACTTCCATCGTTGATCTGTTGTGGCGGTAAGTGAACTGCAGTGGGTCCAGGTTTTTGTCGAGGTAGGAGTTGATTTGCGCCATGATCAACCTATCACCACCGACAATAGTGCCACTTGTCGATAGTCATTGAGGCACGTCACCTTGCACTTTTTGGGCACCGGTATTATTGATGCCCTTTTAAAGCAGGTGGGAACCTTGGACCACAGACATGAGAGGTTGAAAATATCCGTTAAAACTCCAGCCAGTTGGTCCGCACAGGTTTTTAGAACACGACCGGGTATCCCATCAGGTCCAGGCGCTTTTTGAGGGTTCACCCCTCTGAAGGATTTTCTGACGCCGACCTATGTGACTGTGACTGAAATACCATCACAGCGAATGGCTCGAGAAGGCACATCAGTGTTCTCCCTATCAAAGCGTGCGTAAAAAGCATTGAGCTCATCAGGGAGTGATGCTACGCTGACATTCGAGCTACCTCCTGATTTCGCCTTGTAGGAAGTGATGGCATTCATGTCCCGCCACAGCTGCCGAACATCTGTGTCATCCTCCAGCTTGGAGCACGTCCCTTTTGGCCTTTTTGATGGCCTTACCAAGGTTGTATCTGGACTTCTTGTTGTACACCACTGTATCATCAGACATGAATGCCTGGTGTCTGGTCTTCAGGAGAGTGCGGATCTCAAAGTTCATCCAAAGCTTCTGATTGGGAAACACTCTGAAGGTTTTTGTCGGGATGCAGTCCTCCACACATTTCTTTATGAAGTCTGTAACGACTGTGGCGTATTCATTCAGGTCCGTTGCCGAGTCCCTGAACATTGCCCAGTCTACAGACTCCAAACAGTCCTGGAGTTGTTCCTCTGCCCTCCCCCCCCCCCCCCCCCCAGCTCTGTATTGTCCTCACCTCTGGGGACGCGCTCTTTAATTGCTGCCTAGGCAGGAAGAAGCAGCACCGCAGTATGGTCGGATTTACCGAAGTGAGGGCGAGGAATGGAGCGATAGGCATTCTTGATGGTGGTGTAGCAGTGGTCGAGGGTGTTTGGTCCTCTGGTGTAGCAGGAGACATGTTGGTGGAAATTAGGGAGCGATTTCGTAAGGCTTGCTTTATTGAAGTCCCCAGCTATGGTGGTAAACACCTCGGGGTAAGACATCTGGTGTTTGTTGACCACGGCGTGCAGCTCCTCCAGTGCTAGACGGACGTCTGCCTGGGGTGGGATGTAGACCGCGGTCAGGATGATGGAGGTGAATTCCCTGGGAAGGTAGAAGGGACGGCACATCACCGCCAGATGTTCGAGGTGTGGAGAGCAGGAGTTGGACAGGACTGCCTCGTCTGAGCACCACGCAGAGTTGACCATGAGGCAGACGCCCCCTCCTCTCCCTTTGCCAGATGCCTGCGTACGGTCCATACGATGGATGGAGAACCCTTCAGGCTGGACCACTGAGTCTGGGGAGCTGGGGGTGAGCCATGTCTCTGTGAAACAGAACACAGAGCATTCCCTCAGCTCCCTTTGATAAAGCAGTCTTGCCCTTAAGTCCTCCACTTTATTTTCAAGGGACTGTACATTGGCCAGTCGGATAGTAGGGAGAGGGGGCCGAAGTCCCCTGCGCTTCAGTCTGACCTGAAGTCCTGCCCGTCGGCCACGTTTCCGGATATCATGGAGGCTTCCCCTTTGTTTCCAGGTACTGTACTCACTGTACCTGCTGTTTCTGCGAACCTGCGCTGGAACGGGGATTCCCTTGCAGACGGCAACTCCAGCTACGTTCCGATTGGGGATTCCCTCCCAGACGGCAGCTCCAGCTCCGTTGCTCCCAAGAAATCCTGCTCGTCGGCTCCGGAGGTGTTCCCAGGTACAGTCTCTTTGATTCCCAGTCGGATCGGGTTCTTTCCAGTTCTCTCATCCCACTATATCCATGCCAACCACCATGTACATATCTAGTTTTGTAATAGCAAATATCAGCACTTGGTCTATGGTCAACAGCTTTCCATTGCATAGTTTTACTTTGTGGGCCTGAATTTAAATTTGCCAGCTGCTGTGGTGGCACCATGACAGAGTACCCATAGCTGAAGACAACCCAAGCCCAAAGCCTTGCCACAAATAATTAACGTTTGACTTTTCCTTGGCTTTTCTTAGGTCTTTAGTGGTGCCCAGATATCAGGGCATCCGTGTGACAGAGACAATAAAAAGTGGAAGACCAGCACAACAATCTCTTGTCAACAGCACTCAAGCATAAAATAGCACCTGCCTTGGAGCGGATAATAAGTGCATAAAATGATAGCAGTGCTTAAGATTACTTATTAGTGATAAATAAAAATGCATTCTGAGTAAATCCTTGAAGCTGGTGTAAAACTTGCTTTAGCTCTATTGCTATAAGGATATCATCTCTCAGTGCATACTAAGGCTGTTGATAGATTTGGGTGAAGGTAATTTCCAGATAACAAAGGACTAAACTGAATGTGCTTCAACACCGCATTGATATGTATGCAGGGTAACAAGAAGAGGTTGTGATTTATTTTCTTGCTGTAAGTGTAAGCATTCTGTGCGTAGAACAGCCCACTGTTGTGATTCATAGGTCCCACCTGAAATACAGGGTTTGGAGATTATTGCTTCTTTAAATAAACATGTTCTTAGTGAACTCAATCAGGGGTTTAGCAGTTCAATGCTAATATCTGTGACCAATCAATGCCCCCTCCAGACAAAAGGCAGGATCCTTAAATTCTACTGCGCTACAAGCAAAATGATCAATGGTGTTCTTCTTTGTTTTTACGTAAACATTGGGTTTTCCATTTAGTTCCCTCATTAAGTAGACTTTGTAAAAATAATAGCAGGAAACTACTGAGAGCACCGTCCTCCGTAAGCTGAATTCTGGCATGGAGTTGAAAGATATTGACATCTAATAAGTAGGAGTTGGGAATCACAGCAGAATGGGAATAGACAATCGTTGGTGTCAAGGATTATAACTAGACCATTTGAATCCTATCAGTACGAACTATGAAGGTTCCTTTTCATTTACAAACTCCTGAATCAGGCAGAGCATAGTAAAAAGCAAAGGCATGTTCTACTTTGTCCTCCCAAAAATACCGAGAGTGGTGAGTGCCTAGAATTCGATGTCAGGAGTGGTGGTGGAAGCAGCTATTTATCGAGGTGGTATTTATGTGGCTCTGAAATAGGCACGATGCAGCGAATGGTGGAATATGGGTCACATGCATGCAGAGATTAGTTTAATTTGGCATTGTATTCACCACAGACATTGTGGGCCAAAGGGCCAGTCCCTATGTTGTACTGTTCTATTTACTCTGTTCTATTTGTTTTGACTATATTAACCATCAGTCTATTTGAGTATGATACTAGTTGGGAATTACTGGATGCAGTAAACACAAGCCCATTGAGGAACAGAAGTAAGGCCACCCAAGTTAATTTTATGTCTAGGAAGGAACTGCAGATGCTGGTTTACACCAAAGATAGACTCAAAATGCTGGAATAACTCACCAGAACAGGCAGCATCTCTGGATAGAAGGAATGGGTGACGATTCGGGTCGAGATCCTTATTCAATCTCAACATGAAACATCACCCATTCCTTCTATCCAGAGATGCGGCCTGTCCGCTGAGTTACTCCAGCATTTATATCTATCTTCAAGTTAATTTTATATTTAGTTCTTATTCTCTACTAGGGAGTTGTGAACTGGAATTCAACTAATTTCCCACAGGAAGTGAGAAATCAGTGAAGGGTAACCAATGGGATTCATGTTCCTGCTGGTTGAGATACAGCTTTCCCAAGAGTGCCACGACTGGAGAGGAAAAAAGAAGCAAAAAATGGTTTAAAAAAATGTAGAACGTGCTAAATCTGTCATCATAACTGCCTTGATCAAGGAATGGTGTCAAGGAAAGAGCGTTCACGTTGCAGCCCTGTTTCCACCAATCTTTCCACCACCACGCATAAGAAGCACAAGAAGCGACAAGACAGACACCATTGTATGCAGATGCCGAGAAATGTGTTCAGCTCTGGCTGAACAACTTCTAATCTTGTGTGTGGACACGATAAGAAGAAGAAAATCAGGGAATTATTTCAGTTTTAGTCCTCTTGTGAAGCACATTGGAATGTTCAGGGTACTGTATAAATGCGCATTTTTGTTGTTATACCATTGCACAGTTTGACAAACTACTTTGAACGTTCATTCAGTGAAGATACAAGCCCCTAAGTAACACCAGATTACCATCTTGAGTCTCCAAAATTCTATCAAAAATTCCAGTGAGGCAACTGATCAGCAGAAGGCAGAAAGTTGAACCCTCTTTCAGAATCAGCCCAAAGTAAAGATGAACATCATTGGCAAACCATAATATTATGAGTTACAGCCTTCATAAAATCCATGTTCTGCTTTTCCATTGATTGTTATGCTTTGACATACATTGTGATGCAAAAGTTTTACATTGAAAGGGTGCCCACCAAGTGATAATCGTCCATCTTTAAAATAATTCCACGTCTCTTATCTTATTATTCACAGTGAGTCAAATATCACACGAGGGTAATTGTTATGGGGGCGTAGAAATGGGTAGAGCTGTATGTTTGGCCTGCAGGAATTCAGAAAGAAGTTTGTGAAAGATTTCCTCAGATGTTGCGGTCAATGACTTTTGATTAGCTGTGGCAAACTGGCCTCAATCTCAGCTCTGAGTCAGAAAGTAGAGACATTAAGCAAATATTTAGCATCTGTTTTCATATTAGAGGGCATAGTAAATGTAGCAGAAATAGAAGGGAACCAAGGTCTTAAACAAACTCAGGAACTTAAGTCAATAACTCTCGGGAAAGCACTGGAGATATTAAAGAGACCAGAATCAAATAAATCATCTGAACCCAATAGCCTGCATTAAAGGGTTGTAACTAACAATAAAGGTAAAGGTTGCATTCGTGATACTATTCCAAAATTCCTGAGACTCTGGAATATTTCCAGCAGAATGGTAGGTAGCAAATGTAGCACCACTATTCGGGAAGGTAAGAGAGAAAAAAATAGTGAACTGGACAGGTTACCTTACCATTAGTTCTGAAAATGTTGGAATCCATTAGTACACTGTGTTAACAGAATAGTTCGAAAATAGCTGTTTTCAATGATTTGACAGGGTCAAAATAGTTTGTGAAGAAAACATTATGTTTGATGATATAACCAGAGGGAGCCAGCGAAAACCTACATTTTTATATGTTACGATACCTCTCAATAAGTCAATATAAAATATAAGGATTCTCTGGATTGGTGGCAATGTATTAAGGTGAATGGACAAGGGACAAGTGAGTTATTTTCAGATTGCCAGACTTTCACAAGTGGGTTGCCACTGGGACCAGTATTATATATTGTACTTAATATTGATATATTGTACTCAATACCATTTACAACTTACAATAGACTGTAATGAATAGAGTATAATGTATAAATCTTTGCAGCTGATGGAAGTGTAAGTGGTAAAGTGAACAGTGAGAAGGATGCAGAAAGTTTTCATAGTATACAGAAGACTTAAGTGAGGAAACAAACAATTTACAATTGGCGGACTAGAAATGAGAAGCTATTCACTTTAGTAGAAAGAAAGGAAAGACAGAATATTTTTTAACTGGCAATAAATGGTAAATGTTGCTGTTCAAAGGGATCTTGGTACATCAATTCATGAACCACAAATAATAATCATACAGGTATAGCCACCAGTAAGGAGGCAGATGGTATCTGCAAGGAAATTGGAATACAAGAGTAAGAAAGTTCGCCTGAGCATGTTCAAAATTTGTTGAAGTCACATTTGGCATAAAGTAGGCCAATTTAGTTTTATACCCAGAAAAAAAAATTGCCTTGCATTCCATGCAGTGTATATTCACAAGATTGATCTTGGGATAAGGGATTCTTCCTCTCAGGGAGTGGAGTTTAGAAGAATGAGAGATGACTTTGTTGAGACAATTCCTTTTATCCCTTTAATCTATGTGATAACACAAAAACCAATGGGAATTATGGAAATGCTGGGCACCATTAAGCAACACAGGAATGTAAGTAAATAGCACAGAATAGGCTATTGTCAGATGTTCAATGCTAGTTACTTTTCTTGAAGCTTACTGTCCTAATCAAACCTAAAATACACACAGTAAAGATATCTCTGACACCTCTCTCCTCGTTTTTGATGTATGTCTCCGTCACAGGGTACAGACTATCACCTGACATCAACTATAAACCTACCCACTCCCACAGTTATCATCTCCTCTGTGTACCATAATTCTGCTCTTGTTCCCCCTCCCCCTAGATGGAACAAGGATAGATTTCCCCTAGTCCTCACCTTTCACCCCAACAGCCTCCGCAACCGACGTAAACCTGTCTCACCTATAAGGACTGCTGGTGTACCTGGATGGAGGCAAGAGGGGAGGTATGGGACAGGTGTTACATCTGACATTTCTGACATTTCCGTCACCTCCAACATGATCCCACCATCAGTCACATCTTCATATCTCCACCCCTTTCTGCTTTCCACAGAGATTGTTCCCTCCACAACTTGGTTTGTTCATCCTTTCCCACCCAAACCATTCGCTCCCCAGGCACTTTCCCCTGCAAACGCAGGAGATGTAGCACATGTCCCTATACCTCCTCCCTTGACTCCATCCAGGGACACCAGCAGTTTTTCCAGGTGAGTTAGAGGTTCACATGCACCTCCTTTAACCTCACCTATTGCAAATAGTGCTCCTGATGTGGCCTCCTGTACATCGGCTGGACAAAGCATAGACTCTGCAACCATTTCACTGACCACTTGTGCTCGATCCACTATGGCCTACTAGATCTCTCATTTGCTAACTATTTTAACTCCCCCTCCCATTCTCACACTGACCTTTCTGTCCTGGGCCTCCTCCATAGCCAGAGTAACGCCACTAGCAAAATGGAGGAACGGCACCTCATATTCCGCTTGGGTGGTTTACAACCCTAATGGTATGAACGTTGAATTTCCTAATTGTAAGTAACCCCCCTCCCCCACTTCTGCACCTATACCCCCCCCCCCCCACTTCCCACCCCCCCCTCCCTCCCATCCCCTGTGCCCCATCCGGACTCCCATCTATTTCTCCCATCCATCACCACCCCCACTACTTTCACACTTGCTGAAATGTCAAAAACAATAAATTCCCCGTTTCCATGCCTATCCTCACAACAGTTTAAAAAAGCAATCTGTCTGACATTACAGAGATCACTAATGGTTACCTGAATTATGTTTGTCCCACAAAATCAGACCATGTGCATGATGATTGGCTAACTGTCAAAGAGAGGTGGGCAGATGATTGTGACTTGAGACATTGGCGCTATAAATAACAGAGTACCCGACTTCTTTGGTAAAATGTACATGTCTTGCGCACATCTCAGTAAATCCTCTTACGTTATATGTGTTGTTTTCAGATTCCATGTAAGTGAGGTGATTTTCAATGAGATCCATCTCGCCCCCCTCCACTCTGAACACCCATCATCCCCCCACCTGATCTCGCCTCGGCCTTTGTCCACTCCCCGGCCCTCCTCTGACCCCAACCCCTACCCTTGTCGTGTCTTCACCATCCCCCCTGACCTCCCAGTTTCTGATACGGAACGGCCTGTCCTCAAGAGGGGCCTCACCTTCATTCCCCTCCGCCCCCACCTCAATGAGTTCCAGGTCCGCCACCTCACTACCCATTGATGATCCCTCCTCCCGTCTCCACTGGTCCCCCGCCTCTTGGACTCCCCAGAATGGCCTTCTACCTTCTCTAGATCTCTTTATTTCTAACTGCCAGCGTGACAAAAACCGTCTCAACTTTTCCACAACCCTTACCTGTTCCAACCTCACCCCCTCTGAATGTACAGCCCTCCGTTCACTTTGCAGCAACCCTGACATTACAATCCAACCTACCGACAAGGGAGGTGCCGTGGTAGTCTGGGCTGAGGTCAGGCGACAACTCTTAGATACCTCCTACTTATCCTTGGGCCATGATCCCACAGATTGGCACCAGGCCTTAATATCACACACCATTACTGATTTTGCCACTTCTGCCTGTCTGCCTTCCATAGCCTCCAACCTTATTGTTTCCCAGCCCCGCACAGCTCGTTTTTACCTTCTCCCCAAAATCCACAAACACAACTGCCCTGGCAGACCCATTGTTTCTGCCTGCACTTGTCCCACGGAAATGATTTCCACGTACCTCGACCTCATCCTATCCCCCCTGGTCCAATTTCTCCCGACCTATGTCCAAGATACTTCACATGCCCTTCGTCTCTTTAATGACATCCGCTTTCCGAGCCACCACTCTCTCATCTTTACTATAGACGTTCAGTCACTCTACACCTCCATCCCCTACCAGGAAGGCCTTAAAATCTTCCGTTTCTTCCTTCACCGCAGAACCATCCAATTTTCCTCTACTAACACTCTACTCCGCCTAGCGGAGCTAGTCCTCACCCTCAACTTCTTCTTTGACTCCTCCCACTTCCTCCAAGTCCAAGGCGCAGCTATGGACACTCGCATGAGCCCCAGCTATGCCTGCCTCTTTATAGGGTATGTTGAACAATCCCTATTGCAGGCGTACACGGGCCCCGAACCCTATCTCCATTACATTGATGACTGCATCGGTCGGAGATGGTCATCATTGATTGAGGTGTCGGAGATGGTCATCATTACATTGAAGACCATCTCCGACACCTCCCTTCCCTTTCTTGATCTCACAGTCTCCATCCTAGGAAATAGACTATTGACATGTCTATTACAAATCCACTGACTCTCACAACTATCTCGACTGCACTTCTTCCCACCCTGCTTCCCCTATTCCCAATTCCTCAGTCTATGCCGCATCTGCGCCCAAGCTGAGGTGTTCCATACTAGAACAACCCTCTCCCATCATAGATGAGGCCCTCACTCATGTTTCCTCAGTACCCCGCAGCTCCGCCCTTGCTCCCCCTTCCTCTAGTCGCAACAGAGACAGAGTCCCCCTCATCCTTACCTTCCACCCCATCAGCCGTCACATACAACACATAATCCTCCAAAATTTCCTCCACCCCCAACGGGATCCCACCACTAGCCATATTTTCCCGTCTCCACCCATTACAATTCCCTCCACCATTCCCTGGTTAACTCATCCCTTCCCGCCCAAACCACCCCCTCCCCAGGTACAGCAGAAGATGCAACACCTGTGGCTATACCTCCTCCCTCGACTCCGTACCGGGACCGTGATAGTCCTTTCACGTTAGGCAGAGGTTCACTTGCACCTCCTCCAACCTCATCTACTGTATCCGTTGTTCAAGATGTGGACTCTTATACATTGGCAAGACCAAACGCAGACTGTGCGATTATTTCGTGGAACACCTTTGCTCTGCCCGTCTGAACCGACGCAAATTGGAGGAACAGCATCTCGTATTTCGCTTGGGCAGCTTACAGCCCAGTGGTATGAATATTGATTTCTCTCACTTCAGGTAGCCCTGGCATTCCCTCTCTCTCTCTATCCCTCCCGCACCCAAGTCGCACTCGCTTCTCATTTTCACCCTACAAACAGCTTCCTTTATTATTGTAACTTTTTTGCACATTTTTCATTCATTGTTCTTTATCTCTCCACATCACTGTCTATATCTCTCATTTCCCTTATCCGTAACCAGTCTGAAGAAGGGTCTCGACACAAAACGTTCTCCATTCCTTTTCTCCAGACATGCTGCTTGTCCCGCTGAGTTATTCCAGCTTTTCGTGTCTATCTTCGGTGGGAAAGTTCGGTTTTGCTTGAGGGTTATCTCAAATTAAAGAGTGTTCATTGCAAATTCCTGTCCATTTGCAGAACGTGCAAACAAATACAAATGAATCGTAAGGAGCTGAAAACAAGGTGTGTCTTTATTCAATGGCTCCCCACAGACTGTACTTCAGAACTTTTATAAACATTATAAAATGTTTATAATGCATCCCAGAGAACATCCCAGCATCCCAGAGAACATTTAGTCATGTGATGCAAACCTTAAAGCAAAATTATTGTTCACAACCAATATTTCATATACTACATTCCTTTAGCATTTTTAAAGAAGAAATAGAATAGAAGCACAACATCAGCCACCCTCTACTCTTCCGGCAATGATTCATATATCTCGACGAGGATTCCTGCCATTTCTTCTGTAGCTTCCCACAGTGTACTTGGAGATATCTGATCATTTCCGATAGATTTATCTACCTTCATATAATTTAAGACACCCAGAACCTCTTCAACACTAATAGGGATTGTGCTCAAGACATTGCCATTAACTTTCTCAAATTGCCTAGTCTTCATATTTATGTTTAGTTTAGTTTAACTTAACCTTTATAGATATAGTGTGGAAACAAGCCCTTTGGCCCACTGATGATCGATGGTCAGTTCACACTAGTTCTACATGAATCCACTTTTGCATCCACTCCCTACACATTCGGGGCAACTACAGATTCCAATTTTACCTACAAACTTGCACATCTTTGGGATGTGGGAGGAAACTGGTGCAACCGGAGGAAACCCCGTGTGGTCACAGGGAGAAGCATAAATGGATCGATTGTAATCATGTATGGTTTTTCTGCTAACCGGTTAGCATGCAACAAAAAGCTTTTCACTGTACCTATACACTGTACATGTGACAATAAACTAAACTGAACTGAAAAAAAACATTCAAACTCCACACAAACAGCACCCGACGAAAAAACTTCTGTATCAACTTCCAGCCTCCACCTGCTTTGGATCCTGTTGCCCTGAAAATCTAGTTTAAACCCTTCCTAGTGACACACTTGTAAATCTGCCTGCAAGAATGTTGATCAGGGGCATTAGCTTATTGCGAGAGGGGAAACATTTAAGTAGGAGCTAAAGGGCATTTTTTACACTCAGAGGGTAGTCTGTATCTAGAATGAGCTGCCAGAGGATGCTAAAGAAGGGATTTAATTATGACTTTCTAAAGACCTTAGGACAGATACATGGATATGAAGGGTTTAAAGGGATATGGGCCAAAACCAGGCAATGGGACTAGCCCAGAATGCCAAGTTGGTCAGCATTGACAAGTTGGGCCCCAGAGCCTATTTCCATACCGTACAGCTATACATCTCTGTGACAGGGCTGCTGCATTCACAACTCTCTGCAATTGGTTGTGACCTTAGTCATAGCTGTTGCCATACTGTCATGCATCCTGAAGAAGGGTTTCGACCCGAAACGTTGCCTATTTCCTTCGAGTCTGAAGAAGGGTTTCGACCTGAAACGTTGCCTATTTGCTTCGCTCCATAGATGCTGCCTCACCTGCTGAGTTTCTCCAGCATTTTTGTCTACCTTCGATTTTCCAGCATCTGCATTTCCTTCTTAAACATGCATCCTGATGAGTTGCTTTCTGTGGTTCATCTATAGAAATTGAGATAATTTGAGAAATTGGTCCAGCAGAATTATTGCACTGGTCTCACGATGTACCAAGAGCATGGATTCTTTGATAGCATTCTCACGATGCACCTTGCAATACCTCACTACACAAAAGATAACATTCTCATGTCACTTATAATTAGTGTTGCCCTTCAAACTCTGTACAACCTAGAGTTATATTCCTGAATAAAACACATTTGGTTTGACCAGTGTGGACTGTGCCATGCAGACAAGGATAATTTCCTGTCGATATTAGATGATCTCAACTCGGGTGGCCTCGGAATGATTGGGCTTTGGGAGAGCAATCAATCAGAAGGGTTCTATCCCAGGTAAAAACCGGATCAGGTATGGGACCAGCAATTAGAAACTTGTTGGTGCTTGCTGTCTTGGCTCCTGGAAGAGGAATTAGCACTTCGAGGAGACATCTTGAGGCAACCAGTTCAGTCAAACAGTAACTTAATTGAACATCTCCCTTCTGGGAGGTACTGGAGAGCAGCCAACACACCAACTAGCTCCCACTACAGGAGAGGAGAGACACTTGGAATAATAGAAAACTGAAAGTTAAAACACAAATTACCCAATCAATACATGTGATCAAACTTCCAAGTTGTCTGCAAGAGTAGTGGGGGGTGGGAAATGTTTTCAGATCATTCAAACTAACGTTTTGCAGTGATATTACGGGAAGAAAACTGACAAGTTTATGTATGTTTCAAGTGTAACCATCCTCTCCCAACTCTCCTAAAGTCTTAGAGAAATGCAAAGAATTCTCTCTCTTTGTCAATTTCTCGAAGGGTCACTGTGTTTTATAAATGACTGTGTACTGTAGCAGAAAGCAAGTTGTCATTGTTGCAGCCAGGAGCCTGTATTGAAAAGGGTTAATCCTATTCTCCACAGATAGGACAAACGGTACCTTTTCTCCTTCTCGTGTGTGAAAAGGATTGTACTGCGAAGCTTGGGGGGTAAGAGGAGGTGCCGGGAAATTGGAGCCACCCCTCTCTTTCAGTTCGTTTTAAGAGCTATTGTTAACCTGGAGTGAGTGAGAGATGGAACCTTCCAGCAAACAGTGGGTGTAACGCGAGAGCTGCTAATTGAGATTTCTAATGCTGCTGACCCCTTAAGGGCACAGGCTCTGGCAACCAATGCTCCAGTATCTTTGCTGGCAACTCGGACTCTGTCAGACAGCGTGCCCAGAGAGAGAGGGAGAGACTTGACTGACTGACTGACTGGGGTGCTGTGCGCTCCACATTCCCTCTGGTGCACACTGAAACACTTTTCACCCGCAGAACAGTCCCGTTACCAGCACCAGCACGGCTTTAGACTAAAATACGTTCTCTTATGCGTTCCAAGTGTGTTTGCGCAGTAATCAACCAGAAACATCCCTCCACCCGCCGAGATCTTTGTGTTGTTTACTTTTGGATTTAACTGTGCAGCACATTTGTGACGGCCAAGGTATGTAGTCTGGAGGCTCGCGTAGGTTGTTATCAGGTACTGGCGACTCCTAACTCCACCAACGCTTTACAAATCGCTTAAGATTTTCGTGTCTTTGCTGCAGCTGCAATCGTAATATTTCACAGAGATCGCTGCCACCAGCGGAGGAGTGGACGTTTCTGGGATTCAGCGTCCAGCATTAAGCAGGGCGAACGTTTTCTGGCGAGTTTTCTAGGGACAGAGATTGGAAACTTCTTGGAGCTCAGACTGTTCTCGGTGTCGTTGTGCCCATGCTGTTCCCCTCTCCCCGTGCATCGGTGCCGCCCGCCGCCCACTCGCACAGGTGACTCTTCAGATGTGCTGGAAACTGTGACTCGTCCCGCCCGATGCAAAGGTACTTGGAAGAATTTCTGGAAGCCTTTATCGTGACACGGTGTCCCGAGGGGGACGGCAATTGGCGGGGTTTCATCGTGCATCGTCACACAAGCACCTTGATGGAGTGAGCCACTGTGGAGCAACCAACTATTCGAGCCCAGCAACGAGCCGTCAGATTTTGTCATTGTCCAGGAACCGCTCAGAAGACGCTCACAGAGGTAGGCTTCTGGCAATGAGCAAGCTGGGGTGAAGTTCTGTGATTGTTTGTGTGTGATTATATGTCAGTGTTTATGTACTTGATTGTCGAGATTGTAAATGGATATGCATACGTGCAGACTGAAACCTCCTGGTCGCTGTTTCATAAACTCAGAATAGACGCCGATCTATCGCAGAGTGTGACTAGCCGGCTCTGTTGTACGCGCATGATCCTCAAGGACGGATTGGCCACACAAAGATTTCCCTCCGAGTGTTCCTACACCATAACCCAGTATTTTCTCGTCCGCCAATATTATTGCAAAAAAAGAAGAATAACTAGAATAAGAGTCTCTCCGCCTGGTGAAGTTTCAATTTGTCAGTGTCCGTGGTGCCGTGTGGCTGGCAATATAGAGATTATGCCATACTTTAGTGATTTGGTTTTGGGATTGAAGTGCAATGGGAAAGAAAGTACAAATCAACAGAATCTTCATATTTAGGCGCTTATAAAAGATATGTCACACAGCACGACAGCACAGCAGGGAGCATTACACAATTTATTGAAAGAGCGTGTAATCCAGTTCTTAAACCATTGCGAAGTTCATACCCGATCAGTCAATTTGACAGATTTTGATTGAAGAACAGTTCTGTTTTATATATTTTCTAATTACACAATCCAGTCATAAAATAGCAATGTTTCCATTATCTGGTAGCTTTATGTAATGTAGCCATAAGATATCTAAAACGTGAGACAGCATTAAATTGGGAAGTCTGAAGAAGGGTCTACACCAGAAACAGGACCTAACCCGCGGAGTTACTCCAGCAGTCTGTCTTTTTTTTTTAATGTAACCCAGCATCAGCAGTTCCTTGTGTCTTTAAAGTGGAAAGGTGAACAGTTGGTTCAAATAAAATATTTTGACGTGGTTGACTCCTCCTTTGATTCATAGATTAATTCCACAACTCAATGATAGTTTTAGGGAATGAGTTTCAGCTAATAACCACAAAGCTATTTTGTTCTGATTACAGTTAATTATTTTTAAAAGCTCCCAATTTCACATCATTATAATATCTAATTATTTCCAGAATGATTCCAGGATTTTATGTCACCACTGTTTTATTAAAATAAAACGTCATATGTTGGACATTAGTTGAATTTCCTGCTGTCAGTCTTATATACAATATATTTGTTGCATCATCTGCATTTACTTTGGTTACACAGAAATATTACTTCTTGGCTGTACTTCCATCTCCATGGCCATGATCTAAATCATAAAAATGTGTCTATCATGATTTCACATAAATAATACTTCCTGGCTGTACTTTCACCCCAAAAGCTGTGAGCCAGTAATTTGAATACCACTCTGTGAATAGGTCTCATTGCAACATTGCTTATGTAGTGCTGATTCATTCCCTGCACGAATCTGCCCCCAAAATCTCATAACTTGTTTGTATATATATTTATGGCCTTTCTTTTTCTCGCTTTAGTTCACAAGGTCTCAAATCTTCCTCTGTTCTATCAGAGAGTTCTAAGTCAATTCTCAGAAAAATTATTTCAATGAATCGGAACAGTAATGTTGTTTTACAATAGTCGCTGCCTTTCATTGAAACGTTAACTCAGTATGGTCAGACCGAACTTAATGAGATGGGGTCATTTGGAATTTAATGAGACGATGGGTATAAATCAAGAGTCTCTGCTTCTTCAAGCTACTCACACAAAATCAACTTCCTTAGAGGAAGTGGATAGACTCCATCAGAGGCCAGGAGTGGAATGACGCTTCTTTCAGTGCAATTTGCTTGCTTTCCAAAGGTACCTCCAGTGGGGAAGTAAATATAGCATGTGTTCTCGTATCAATGTGGATGTTAGCAGTTGTAGTGAGAGAGTCTGTTCCAGGTAAAGGTAGCATCCGCTGTTCCAAAATAAAATGAATGCATTAAATAACCAAATAGGGATACAATGCATTCATGGCTTTAGAAGAATATCTAAAGAGACCACTGGTTGCCCTGAGATGTGACTGAAATATTTTATTGGTCCTTTTTTTAGGTAGCTGGATGGTTTAAAGAAAATCCTCACAAAATTGGTTAATAAGTTGGGGGGCATTATTGTTTAGTGGTATACCCACCTTTAAGTGCTCATTTCCCAGGCACCCACCCACTCAAAAGCTTTTTAAAATCTATTATGTTTGTGGGATGCCATTTGAGGAATATCATGTTTTTGATTTCGGATTGAGGATGGGGGTAATTGTTCAACCTCAGCACCTCCTAAGCTAGGGGTGGGAAATGTACTGGTGTTTGACACTCAATTTCAATTCACCTGACCCCACCAGGGATTATTTGTGGATGTCGGGAAAATGACAATATGCCATTTTTTATTAGGTTAGCTGTGGAACTGCATCTAATGTTGTTTTGAAATTTAAGCTAATGTTTGACAATATTCTGCTGACTGTGGAGTCATGACGCTCTTGCCAATTTGTTTTATTGTAACAACGTTGCAAGCATCTTGGACTATCACCAGTTAAGTTAGATTCCATGAACCGGAATCCTAAGCAAACTGACCATTATATTTGTGTAGATAGACACAAAATGCTTGAGTGACTCAGCGGGACAGGCAGCATCTCTGGATAGAAAGAAGGGGTCAAAACCACTCTTCAGACTTTTATCTGCTGTTCCCTCCTACGCATTTTTAAAAATCTGGGTAACTGATTCAATATTCTTCACATTTAATTTATCTGAAAGACAGTGCAATCATAGTGGCTTATTATACATAGTGTGTACATTTCCCTTTCATTAGAGAAACCGATCACAATATAAAGAGAGAGAGAGCAATGTGTAACCCTATGGTGGGCAGTACAAGTGAACCTCCGTGGCTGTTCTCTAAAGGATGGTTGCAGGACTGCTTGCTGTAAATTACCTGGTACGATGAATCAGCTCGCAATTAGAATGTCTGGTGATTTACATGTGGGATCATGTGGAGTCATCGACCTAAAATAATAACACATGAGGAAAGCATTTTTTATTGATCATACTGAGGAAACAAGGAAGTACAGATGCTGGTTAATTCAGAAAAAAACACAAAGTGTTGGAGTAACTCAGCAGGTTAGGCAGCATCCTTGGAGATCATAAAATAGATGATGTTTCAGGTTGAGACCCTTCTTCAGACTGATTGAAGGTGAAGGTGGGGAGAAGAAAGCTGGAAAAGGGGAGAGCAGGACAAAACGTGACAGGTAATTAGGTTGACATAGTGAGGGGGGGGGTGGGGGAGTGTTTGAAATGCAGGTGGTTGGAATATACTGCCAATCAGAAAGATGTTAACAGCACCTCACTATAATAGCCATTTCATTCCTGAGTGACTCCACAAAGTTTCAATATGGAAATTTTGGTCATTATCTGTATGAAAGATTTCCTGATAAGTGTGAAAATCACAATGTTTTCAAAGCTATGCAGGGTAGTTTCAATGATTATCTTCATTTTGGGTGTTTTGTTCATGGCGGGCCATTTGTCTATATTTATTCTATGTGATTACTGAGCATCGAGTCAGAATGTTACCATTACATCTCTCCCTTCCTGTATAAACAATTCTATTGTCTGCACAGCTTTTCCGTATGTTAATCTGAGTCCCATCCATCTTTTACACCGCGTATCTCCCTATGTCTCTTCATTTCTCTGTTATCTGTGCCTCACTGGAGCCTGGCTGTCCCAGCCACTCTCTGTTTTTTTTATATTTCAAAATAGACTTTATTCAAGTAATAAATATTTACAATACATCAACCGTGCGAAAAAACCATCCGACATTTTCGGAGGCTATACAAATTCTTCCATGCAGTCTATATACATTTTTTCAAATTTTACTAATTAATCCCCCACCCGTGCCACTCATGTGGCCCCCCGGCATGGGGTACCTTCCCTTATTTTGAGGGGCGTCTCCACCATACAGTGCCCCCCATGTCCAGCAGCGGAAGGACCTTAGACTGTGGCCCTCCCCCACCGAGCCTTGGCGTTGGCTGCACCGAGCTTCAGTGCGTCCCTTAGTACGTACTCCTGCAGTCTGCAGTGGGCCAGTCGGCAACATTCCCCGACGGACATCTCGCTCTGCTGGGTGGTGAACAAAGCTCGGGCAGACCAGAGAGCGTCTTTCACCGAGTTGATAACCTCCCAGCAGCACTTGATGTCAGTCTCTGAATGTGTCCCTGGGAACAGTCCGTAAATCACAGAGTCCTCTGTGACAGAGCTGTTTGGAATAAAGCGTACCAGGGACCCTTGCATTTTTCTCCAGACTCTTTGGGCAAATCCACACTCTGCAAAGAGGTGGGCAACCGTCTCCACTCCATAGCAGCCGTCCCGAGGGCAGCGTGCGCTGGTAGTGAGGTTCCGATGGTGCAGGAAGGATCTGACTGGGAGGGCTCCCCTCACCGCCAGCCAAGCCAGGTCTTGGTGTTTGTTGGTGAGTTCTGGCGATGAGGCATTTTGCCAGACAAGCTGGGCAGTCTGCTCAGGGAACCACGCCACCGGGTCCATCGAGTCCTTTCCCTGCAGTGCCTGCAGGACATTCTGTGCTGACCACTGCCCAATGGACATGTGGTCAAAGGTGTTGGTCCGGAAGAACCTTTCCACAGACGACAGATGGGGCGGCAGTGACCAGCTGACTGGCACATTGCGTGGCATCTGCGCCAGGCCCATCCTTCGCAACACCGGGGACAGGTAGAACCTCAGCAGGTAGTGACACTTGGTGCCCACGTGCCTTGGCTCTACACTCCGCCTGATGCAGCCACAAACGAAGGTGGCCATCAGGATGAGGGCAACGTTGGGCACGCTTTTACCCCCGTTGTCTGCCGACTTGTACATTGTGGCCCGTCGCACCCGGTCCATCCTCGACCCCCAGATGAACTGGAAGACGGCCCGGGTGATCCCTGTGGCGTAGGAAGGAGGGACAGGCCACACCTGTGCCAAGTACAGCAGGCCCGAGAGCACCTCACACCTGATGACCAAATTATTTCCCGTTATGGAGAGGGAGCGTTGCCTCCACAGCTCCAGCTTCTTCCCCACCACTCTCTGTGCTAATCTGAGTCTGCCTGTCCTATTCACTTGCTGCACCTCTTGGGGGGGGGGGGGGGGGGGGGGGATCACTGTCATGCACACACTTTTGTGCCAATACGTGGGTTATCTGACTTTATCACCTTATATCTTGTGGTGTGTTTGTCTTGCTGTGTGTGTGCCAGTCAGCCTCCCTGTCTACCACTGGGAACTGCAGATGTCGGAATCTTGAGCAAGACACAGTACTGGAAGAACTCAGTTTGCCAGGCAGCATCTGTGGAGGTAATGAACAGGTGACATTTTGGGTCGGAGCCCTTCTTTAGTCTGAAGAAGGGTCCCGACCCGAAACAATGCCTCGCCATGTCCTCCTGAGATGCTATGCCTGATGATTTAGTTAATGCTGCCTGACCTGCTGAGCTACTCCAGATCTCTGTCTTCTTCTGTAAACCAGCATCTGCAGTTCATTGTGTCTACTTCTCGCATTCTTTTATTTTGCATTTCCAATTGGTTTTCTCCTACCTAATTCTAAGGGTTTGAATCCTATTCTGCATACTATCCATAGTCATTGAAACCTGTTCTACATGCTATCCATAGTAGTCATTAATTTGTATCTTATTTTAGTTTAGAGGTGCAGCACGGAAACGGGCCCTTCAGCGCACTTACTTCGCGCCGACCGGCGATACCCACACACTTACCGTATCCTATACACTAGGGATAATTGTCAACTATACCAAGCTAATTAACTGAAAAACCTGTACATCTTTGGCATGTGGGAGAAAACCTGCGCAGGTCACGGGGAGAATGTACAAACTCCGTACAGACACGCGCTCATGGTCAGGATCAAACCCAGGTCTCTGGCACTGTAAGGCAGCAACTCTACCACTGCACCATCATGCTGCACCGAACCTTTATGTTAGAACTAACAAGCCATCTGATTGTGGGAGGCATCACAGTCAAACACAGCCTTCATCTGATAGATTCTCATAGTTGATTGAAAATGCCTATTATTCATTTAAAAGTCTGGAGGCCAATTACAGCATCCTTGCTTGAGAGAGAATTAAAGTTAAGTATGTTCTGATCTCTGTAATTGACTGGATAAATACTAAACCATCAAGTGTGGCTATGCCTGACTCCACTTCACGATGGCACATCTTTCAACAGAATAAAACAGTTCAACACTGTGGGCTGCAGCAAGGGACCAAATCAGAATGCCCAAATTAGAATACTTAATTATTCAGCTGACAAGAAAGGGCTCTGTCTTATTCCACTTGACACTTGACAAATGCTAGGCAAGTGACAAACATAAGAGATAAACAAGGAATGCTGAGATATAGGAGCCAGAGGCAATGGGATTCAGGAGGGGGTTTGAAGTAGTAAGTGGAGGGGTGAGGGGAAGGCAAGTGGAGAGATTGTGCTCTGAGCTTTGGTTGGAAAGTAAGAGGCTTCTTTGTCAACACTGTGATAACAGCAGAATGAACAGATGGCCCTTGATGGCCGAGACAAGTGAGAGCGGACGAAAGAAGAATCGCTCCCCTGTCTTGAGCAAAGCTCTTTCGGATCCCGAGTTTAAAACAACAGGAAGATAGAGTGAGTGAAAAACGGACACGCTTTTTTTCAGCGAACAGAGAGCCCGCTGTTCGTCAAGATTGGCTGCTTTCACAACTGTTTGCTGTTGTACTCCCAAGTTAAAGAAACTAATCAACCATACAGCATCTTTTCCTGTGATCTTAAGTTTGGAGGGGGGAGGGCAGGCAGGAGGTGAGGGTTGTGGAAGGGGAGGCAGGCATGTTTTCCCTTTCAAAATCAGAGCTGATTCTCTGAAGCCACTACAATGTCCGAGTGAGCATTCATTGTATATAATATGAGGGTCTTTTAATAGGGGAAGGTGTCATCCATTTACCAAGCTGCAATAGTCTGGCAGCCGGTTCCGTCTCTGCATTTGGGAGGTGTCTGCTTTAACCAGTTTTCCCCTGCACATTATTTGTGGGATCTATGTGCACTCATCATTTTATAACAAGAGACAGCAAGTTATTCCAACCAGAGGCATGTCATAGTGGAAGCAAAATCTTTCCTCTTTCATTAATAAGCTGAATGCATTCCTGGAAACTGTTGTTGGATACTGGGCAGATGATTGATATTTCCTTTCTGCATCCAAGTTTGCAGTTGATCATATGTGCAGTTCAGGTAGGATTAATTAACTAAGTATAAATCAGATACATGAACTTGTTTTTCCTAATGTGTGCAGTTGAGTGAGAACCACACAGAACAACGTATTTGCCTGCTAAACAAAAGTGTGTTAAAGTGCTTTGTTAATGATATTACATGCATTTTAAAAAGACCATTTACAGCATCAATACACAGAATTCTTTGCAATTCAAGTACGAGGGGTTTTGCCATTCTCATCGTGAAAACTGCTGAATGCGTCAGTATGTATTGGTCAAGATATTCTAAAGAAATTAATTCTATGCCAACTTGAAAGTGAGGGAGACAATAAGCAGCACAGTACTTTAGAGATACAGCACAGTTTAGAGATACAGCGCGGAAACAGGCCCATCAGTCCACCAAGTCTGCGCCAACATTAACACTATCCTACACACAGTAGGGACAATTTTTTACATTTTATACCAAGCCAATTAACCTACAAACCTGTATATCTTTGGAGTGTGGGAGGAAACCCGAAGATCTCGGAGAAAACCCATGCAGGTCATGGGGAGAACGTACAAACTCCGTACAGACAGCACCTGTAGTCAGGTTCGAACCCGAATCTCTGGCGCTGTATGGCAGCAGCTTAAACACAATGCGGGCACATCTTGGGATCACCTGCATGTTTGTTTCATTTGACTTTTCCAGGTTCTTATCAATGCTCGGGTTCATAGCTGAATTAGCAAATATATGTTCAAAGGACACTGAGCAGCATGTTCTGACCTTGTTAAAAAGTAAACAATCCAAATTTCTACTTGTACAGTCTTATTTTGAATCCATTTGATTTTTTTTAAACTGGAGCAGTGATAAAGTAGGCAGCTCATATTATGAGTGCATGGGAACTTAACGACTAGCGCACTCATAAAAAAAATAAGGCACGTGCAAATATTCTTGCTTATTTCACAATGATCAACATTTGAAATGAACTTTGCAGTAGGTTACTAGAGGTATAGTGATTAGAAGCATGAGAAACAGCTTGGTGATATAATGGAAAGGAAATACACACTTCCTGGATGAACAGTCAAGAACACTTCTTCACGCCTTGAATTATTCTAAGGTAGGCCACAATAATACCAGGTGTCCGCAATTTTGAGCTATGAGTATTTCAAACAAAAATCGTCAGATTAATAAACCAGAGCTGAGAGAAATTGAATTAAAATTGAATTTCAAAATTCAGCTCACATGCACGCATTTTCAGAAAATATCTCCCCCCCCCCCCCCCTCCCCAACCTCTACAACGTCTCTACAACCTCCAATTTACATCCTATTGGTTTAATCAGAATAGAAATCATGTGAATTTTGTAAAAGACAAAGTGTCTGCTAACCACTTCTCACCTTGGCCAGAGGATGGAAATATGTCCTTGAGGGTCTGTTTAGTTTAGCTTTGTACATTCTGCAGCTAAGATAAATGGAGTACTCGCTGACATTCGCTGGGTAAACAACAGTTTATGGGCAAGGTCCTCAATGAATATTTCATCTGTTTTTACTGCCGAGAAAAACATATGAAGACTAGGGAAATTGTGAAAGTTAATGGAGATGTTTTGAGACCAGTCCATATCAGAGTTGAGGAAGTGCTGGACGCCCTAAGATGTATGAAGGTTGATAAATCTTGTGGGCTGTTCGGATTGATCTAAGGATACTATAGGAAGCCAGGGAGGAAATTGCAGGAGTGCTGACTGAGATATTTGTATTATCATTGGACACTGGTGAGGTGCTGGTGGACTGGAGGGTGGCTAACATTATGCCACTATGTAAGAAGGGCTAAGAAGAGAAATGTGGGAACTATAGACTAATAACCCTAACATTTATGGTAGAAAAGTTACCGGAGAGGATTCCAAGGGATAAGATATACAGGCATTTGTAAAGTCAAGGATTTAGTTTAGAGGTTCAGCCTGGAAACAGCCCCTTCAGCCCGCTAAGTCCACACCGACCAACAATCACCCATGCATCTATCCTACACACTAGGGACTATTTACAGAAGCCAATTAACCTACAAGCCTGCGTGTCTTTGGAATGTGATAGGAAACCAGAGCATAAGGAGAAACACCATGTGGTCACGGAGATTGTACAAACTTTGTCCAGACAGCAACCGAGGTCAGGATTGAACCTAGGTCTCTGACGCTGTAGGGCAACAACTGTACTGCTGTGCCGCCCTAATGATTGATTAGGGATGGGGATAGTCAACATGTTTTGTGATTGGGAGATTGTGTCTCACAAATTTGATTCAGTGTTTTGAAGAAGTAATCAAGAAGATTGATGAGGGAAAGGCCATAGATATAATCAACATGGGCTTCAGCAAGGCCTTTGATAAAGTTGTGTATGGTAGACTGCTCTGGATGCCAAGATTGCATGGGATCCAGGGGGATGTAACTAACTGGATAAAGAATTATCTTCTTGGTATGAAGCAGAGGGTTTGGCTTTTGTGACTAATGGTGTGCTTCAAGAATCGTTGCTGGGCCCATTGTTGTTTGTCACCTATATCGATGATTTGGAGGTTTGCAAATGGCATTAAAATAGGTGGTATTGTAGACAGTGAATGTGGTTATCAAGAATTACAGTGGGTTTCTGATCGCTGGGCAAGTGGGACGGCGAATGGCAAATGGAATTTAATTCAAACAAGTGTAAGGTGTTTCATTTTGGGAAGTCTCACTAGGTCAGAGTTTCCCAGTGAATAGCAGAGTCCTGGGTGTGTTGTAGACAAGAGAGATCCAGGAGTACAGGTACTGGGGCAGCACAATGGCGCAGTGGTATAATTGCTGCCTAACAATACCAGAGACCTGGGTTAAATTCTGAATACGAGTGCTGGCTGTATGGAGTTGGTATGTTCTCCCCGTGACCGCGTGGGTTTTTTCTGGGTGCTCCAGTGCTCATGATGGCGCAGTGGTAGAGTTGCTGCCTTACAGTGAATGCAGCCCCGGAGACCCAGGAGACCCAGTGAATGCAGCGCCAGAGACCCAGGTTCGATCCTGACTACGGCTGCTGCTGTACTGAGTTTGTACGTTCTCCCCATGACCAGTGTGGGTTTTCTCTGATTTCTTCGGTTTCCTCACACTCTCCAAAAACGTACGGGTTTGTAGGTTAATTGGCTTGGTAAATGTAAAAAAAAATGTTCCTAGTGGGTGTAGGATAGTGTTAATGTGCGGGGATCCATATTCGGCGTGGACTCAGTGGGCCGAAGGGCCTGTTTTCGGCTGTATCTCTAAACTAAATTAAACACACTGCAAAGACGTACAGGCTTGTAGTTTAATTGGCTGTTTTGTGTTGGATATTGCTAGTGTTATCCTACTCAGTGCAAGTGCTAATCTATAGACTGTGAGCCGAAGGGCCTGTTTCCACTCTGTACCTCTAAAGTCTGAAGTCTAAAAGGAACATAGTTCCTTAAAAGTGACATTGCAGATTGATAGTGGTGAAGAAGACTTGTGACATGCTGACCTGCTTCAGTCAGGAAATTATGTATGCAAGTTGCCATATATTGTAAAGATAGACACGTAATGCTGAAGTAAATCAGCGGGTCAGGTAACATCTCTGGAGAAAATGGACAGGTGACGTTTCAGGGCTGATTGTTGGCTAGGGACGGTGTGATCCTAAGAGGAATGCATTGTTGCAAACTGTGGAACTGATCAACTGACTTTTAGTGGAGGTACGGGGAAAAGAGGGAGGAGAGGGGAGATTTTGCAGAAGTTACCCCAAATTAGAGAATTCAACGTTCATACCGCTGGGTTATAAACTATCCAAGCAGAATATAAGGGCTGCTCCTCCTGTGTGTGTGTGTGGCCTCACTCTGGCTATGGAGGACGCCCAGGACAGAGGTCAGTATAGGAAGGGGAGTTAAAATGGTTCGCAACCAGGAGATCCAGTAGGCCTTGGGGGGGGGGCGAGCATAAATGTTCAGCAAAATGGTCGCCAAGTCCATGTTTTGTATCGCCAATATACAGGATACCACATCGGGAACACCCGGAAGCAGTAGATTAGGTTAGAAGAGGTGCATGTGAACCTTTGTCTTACCTGTCAGGGGTCCCTGGATGGAGTCAAGGGGGAGGTATAAGGACAGGTGCCACATCTCCTGCGATTGCAGAGGAAAATACCTGAGGAGGAGGTGATTTGGGTAAGATGATGGATGAACCGATGAACCAAGGAGTTGCAGAGGGAGCAATTTCTGTGGAAGGCAGAAAGGGGTGGAGATGCGAAGATGTGATTAGAGGTGGGATCACATTGGAGCTAATGGAAATGTTGCAGGTGATGTGTTAGATGCGGAGGCTGGTGGGGTGAAAGGTGAGGACCAAGACATAGTCTGTCCTTGTTGCATCTGGAGGGAGGGAAAGTGAGAGCAGAACCAAGGGACAAAGAGGAACGCGCATATGGATAGGAAAGGTTCAGATGGATATGGGCCAAATGCAAGCAAATGGGACTAGCTTATATGGGGCATAGTTGCCAGTATGGATGTGCTGAAGGGCTTGTTGCCTTGGTGTACGACTTTATGACTCTTAACAATTGGTGACAAAATCTTTGGTAATGCAAGCCGACTTTTTGATGATTTCCACTATTGATGCCAGTCAACAGTGGTCTCACAGAGACACCATCATTGTGAAGGATTGGCTCTGAGCTGGGATGCTTTGATACCTTCTGATATTCAGTGTCCATGCCAGGGAGGTAAACATCTGAGAAATACTATAAATTATTTTCTTTTTTCTGTGGCATCCTCCGACAACTTATCTAGATAACGAGACATCATGATTATAAACCTACCAACAAGAGTTGGACAGATCTATCACTCGTACATGCTGGCAGGAGACACCATTACTTCAGTTGCGTGATATATAATGTCGCTTTCAGCTTGATGTGCATGCCCATATACACAGGGAGCTACTATTTTGATCTGATTATTTTGTGTTCTCTTCCAGGAGATCACCTGCGATTCAAGAGTCAAGATTGTCCAATTCAAGAAGCTGTATGCAGATCCTTGCCAATGACTGCACAGAACAACTAAAGTGCAACAGAAAAACAGGCTGAGGGTGCCTTCATTGTCCCAATGAGTGCCCAGAACAATTGAGCTACCAAGTTTTGCAAAATTTATAACTTTAAATTTCAACCGAAGGAAGAGGTATGAGCCACGTGCCATGCCATCTGTGTCTCTGCTTGTTCACCCTCCTTACACCCACTACGTCAAGGCCCACTGTATCACAGTTGGAAGAAAATAATTTACAGTTGGGTAAGGCCAATAGAATGGAATTAAGTTGATATTTTATTAGAATGTTGATGGAGCTGATTCTTAAAAGCTCTCCCGATGGGTCAAATGGTGACTAGAGTGATATTATGCTAAATGTTATGGACTAAGAAGGATCAATATAGCATTAAGTCTAGATTGAATGGTTCTAGATCCAATAATGCTGATCTGCAGGCCAGTGAACTGGATTTCAGTCCTTATATATTTGGGCAGTTGCAAGGGGCCATCAACATTAGTTTTAGGGCTCATTATTAGTTGCCTCAAAAGTTGAAGGCATCGGCTATTACTACAGTCGCTCCGTTGATGAGGGTATGGTTGTGTTCACCACTTCCCTTTCTTGGGTCAACAGCCAACCAACTCTATTGACTTGCTGATCTTAAGGGCATTAATTCCCCTTCATGTCCAATGAGACGATTGTCGCATTACCATTTCCAATCTGACTTTAAACAAACTAGCACATATCAAGGATGAAAGCTTCGGGAATTATCATACTGGTGCAAATTAGGATTTTAACTTTAATCTGCTGTTTTTTGGTCAGGCACCAAAGAGCTTTGACAATGTATTTCGGAAGAATCTTCCTAAATTATTATAAAAGTATAATTCAATCTTTAAAATAAACAGTATTACTGGTTAAAATACCAAAGTACAAAAACACTAGCAATCTGAAAATTGAATCTTATTTAAATATTTCTCCGTGTTTCAAGGGTTAAAGGAGGTATCTAGGCTGTGATGTGGTTATGGAGGGGTTTTTCTGCGTGAGATCTCATTAGGCTGGCTCACACACTGCCCCCAAAGTCTCATCCCAGAGAGAGGCCTTTGTCCAGATAAATATGCACTGTAATCTAGCCTGTCTTTGAGTGGTGACCTATTTATTGTCCCTGGGAACTGTGTACATTTGTGTATAAAGAGCACCCGCTCAGGCTCAATTCTGTGTGTCACTCTCTCCTTCAATATTCTGGGCTCTAATGTGAGGATGGTGGCCCCAGGCCAAATCCTATGAAGGAAAGGGGTGACGGAGGGGGAGGGGGAGGCGGAGGGAACAGAAGCGAGCCTGCCACTCTGGAAAGGACAATCCAACTCCCCTCCCCACTGTTGTCTGTGGCACCAGAAACAGAAGCTGTCAGTTTATTATGAATGGAGTGAGCGTCTCACACATAGCAGCCTAGACGAGGCGTGGAGTTCACACGGCCTGCAAGCAACTCTTCTCTGCTCCTCTTGAATGGAGGGCGAAGGAGCTTGGCTAATTTTCAGGAATATTTAATTGTTACAGACATAGAGGCAATTAAGGAATGCTTGTTTAATGAATAGCAGGCTTTTGGTTGCAGAAGGAGTATCTGTCCATCTCTTCATCCTTCCTCACTCTTAGGTGCACTGTGTGGTTTGTTTTTAGTATTGTATAAAACTCTAAAGTTCAATTCTTTATTAGTGGAAGCTTTCACTGTACACTTTCCAGCTATTTTCATTTAAAAAATGTTTTTGCAATAGGTGTCACTAGGCAGTCTAGCCATTTTGTTATGCAGATTTCATTGGATTAAGCTAATTTATATTACTTGCTTCAATTGTACATTGTACTCTAATTGGTAAAAGTACTACCAACCTACATTTAATGATCAAATGTGCATGAAAGACATTTATGTTCTTTGTCGACAATATAGAATTTGTCTATAAAATGTGCAATTTATCATTCTTGCACATCTCACCAACGACATTGCTATTTACAAGTTCAATGAACCGCTTGCCTATTGAATGTGTTTGAATGACCAGCTGAGTAGTTGGGCCCTTAATTATTGTTAGTAATCCACAAATTGTTCCCCCTAATAGAAAAAAAGTCCAGTTATAAACCCAGTTGGTCAAGATTCACTGAATAACAAACTTGCAGCAATAAGGGGAGCAATGTACTACTCTGATACGGGGCTTGAACCAGTGCTTTTTGTAACTGGTATTGGAACTATGCTGGTGTCAATTTTGGCAGCTTTTACGAAACGGACGCCATGTACAAGACGGTAAACCTGAAAAAGTTATAATTAACTGACCGTAACTGTCTACATGTGTCAGCATGCAGGGTACACTTCTGATTGAATCCCATATTGGTATGGGAGTGATGTATCTGAAAGGGAGGGTCATTTACATTTATTTAACATCTTTTGTGATCTGAGGACAGTTCAGATGAGGGTAAAACACACTTTTAAACAACACCCACCAGTAATTATGTAGAACCTTGAATACCATGGTATATCACAGGTGCATTACCAAGGATAAAATGATTGGTGACTAAGGAGCAAACGGGTAGGGAGAAAACTCCAGAGAGTGGGCTGATGACTTGGTCATCTGTGGTAGGGCAATTAACCCAGAGGAATTTACAGAGATCGGAGATCAAGAGAACATTGTTACGGGTAACTGAGTGAAGATAAGGTTTGAGCAACAGATAAGATAGGGCAGGGCAGAAGTGGCCAATGTTGATGGTGAAATAGTGTAAGCAAGTACTTGCAATAATCAAGTAATCTGGCAATAGTGTTTTCTGTTGTAGGAAAACACAGCATTACAAAGAAAGAATAGCAAGAGGCCACAATAGCAATATGAGAATTACCAAATGTAGGACAGATAAACCTCTCTTTGAAAGAATGAATGTTACTGTAAGTAATTAAAATTCTAATTTTATAAAAAGATTATATTAGCATGTAAAAAGTGGAACCAAAACCAGAAGATGGATCAGAACAAGCTGCCAGTGGGCAAAGGTCAATTGAAGGCCTTGTCTACCCAGGTGGTGTGTGAAGATTAAAAGATGTTTATAGAGTGTAGTGGGAGGCGATAAGAGAAGGGGCTAATTAATAATGCAACCTTATTCAGCCAGGCAGAGAGTAGGATTGCTAGGGAAAAAACAGATTAAATTCCTCCTTTTAACAAGTGAAAGATCATTGTGGATTTAGTAGCATTTTAGATTGTCATTCTGTGTCCTCTAAAAGAGCCCATCTGATGAACCAGGGTAAACTCTCTGGCACCTCCTCAGTCTGTCTGATGTTCAAGAGAATGTTGGACATGGTATTTTCCGATGTTGTGAAGTTTTCTTTGTGTTGTTTACTCGGTTAGCACTTAATTTTAAGCTATTCTATATCCATTCTTATTAGAATATGGTACATAGTGACACTAGTCCGCAGATTTGACTCTGAACTGTGTGACAATTTGAACAGCTTATTCCTGTGTGCAATCAAAATCTAAACTAGCCTGCATTTTGATTGTCTGGACAGTTGAAATAATTGAAAAAAAACCCATATAAATTTTCCTTAAAAAATATATCGGGGATATCATCTGGTCTGCATCCCTTAATGCTGTCAGCAAGTCACTCTATTGACCCAGCTGACATTTAATCATGATCTTCCTGCTCTAAGATGCTTAATCAGGCAAAAGAACATTAAGTAGATGCCTGCTGAATATTGTTAAAGGAACATGCAAGAACTTAGAAGGATGCAGCCAAGAAAATCAAACGCCCACTTCATTGTGACTGAATGGTATAACACTATATGATAAAATGCTATTGTGTGTAAAATCCATCCCCCTCTGTCTTTCCCTCTCTGTCTGTCCCCCTCCCTCTCTGTCTGTCCTCTGCTCTCTGTCTCCTTTGCCTTCCTTCCTCACGATTAAGAAATGTACATTACAATAGAGATTTTCAGTTCATCAAACCCAGCATTTCAGACCAAAGTCGATCACTGTTGGGCAAATTAAAAGGCATGACGAGCAGGTTGCATTTTATTCATAATTTTAAATAGCGGGCTGCATCTCTTTAACACAGCTGGAGATAAATGACATCTTAATAAGTTTCTTCATCTGTCATGGTTGGAAGATGAAATAGCTTTGTTTGCTTCCCAGTGTGGGACTCGATCTCTCTGTGAAGGAATAAGAGAATTCCAGGCCAGCGCCTGTGGAGAAAGGCGGGCTTGCTTTGAGTCTTGTGTTTGTTGTTGCTATGCTCCCAGAGAGCAAGGATTAACACTTTGTGACCTGGGATTGGCCTGTGTTTGCTGCCACCTGGGTCAGCAAGCATGGTAAATCCAACCATGCCTGACAGAGAAACGGAGACCAGCTGTAACTTTTCATTTAAAATAAGGTCCATGCAGTAGGCAAGGGCAAGGCTGCAGCTTCTAATAGAAAACTGGAAAAACAGTGCATTATAAAAAAAATTCAGGAGGGAAACAATCTATGAATCCATTTAATTTAGTTTCGAGATATAGCGGAAACGAGTCCTTCGGCCCACTGAGTCTGCACCCACCAGCAATCCACTGTTTTAAACAAAGAAAATACACTCTGCTGGATATTAACGATCCCATGATGCCATATAAATATTTTTTCTTTCACTGCAGAACAACGACAAAATTGTAATTCAAAATTGTAAAGTCTTGCAGTGACATACCTTAGTTGTAGGTAAAGGGGATTCTTATTGCTTCAATCGTTAATTTTTACCAGCAAACACATTGGTCGAGATAAGGCCATTTGTCAGAGGTTACCTAAATTAAAGAATCTGGTTTTCATACTGTTGAGTTGTAGGCTACCCACACAGAATATGAGGTTCTATTCCTCGAGTTGGTGTGTGGCTTCATTCTGTCAATGGAGAAGGCCCAGGACAGAAAGGTCACTGTGAGAATTGGAAGATTTCAAGTGGTTAGCAATCGGGAGAACCCAGTAGGCCTTGGCAGAGCGAGTGCAAGTATACAACAAAACAGTTGCCAAGTGTACGTTTGGTCTCCCCAATATACAAGAGGCCACATCAGGAACACCAGATGCAGTCAATGAGATTAAAGGGGGGGGATCTTTTTGAGGGGGGATCTTATAGAAACTTACAAAATTCTTAAGGGGTTGGACAAGCTAGATGCTGGAAGATTGTTCCCGATGTTGGGGGAGTCCAGAACAAGGGGTCACAGTCTAAGGATAAGGGGGAATTCCTTTAGGACCGAAATGAGGAAAACATTCTTTACACAGAGAGTGGTGAGTCTCTGGAATTCTCTGCCACAGAAGGTAGTTGAGGCCAGTTCATTGGCTATATTTAAGAGGGCGTTAGATGTGGCTAAAGGGATCAGGGGGTATGGAGAGAAGGCAGGTACGGGATACTGAGTTGGATGATCAGCCATGAGCACATTGAATGGCGGTGCAGGCTCGAAGGGCCGAATGGCCTACTCCTGCACCTATTTTCTATGTTTCTATGTTTCTAAAGGAGGTGCAAATAAACCTCTTATCTCACCTGGAAGGACCTCTGGGGTCCCTGGATGGAAGCAAGGGAGGAGGTAAAGGGACAGTTACATCTCCTGTGGTTGCAGAGGAAAGTACCTGGGGAGAGGGTGGTTTGGTTGTGGAGGGATGAGTGAACCAAGGAGTTGCTGAGGGTGTGGTCTCTGCAGAAGGTGGAGATGGGAAGGTGTTGTTGGTGGTGGGATGATAGTGGTGGCGGAAATGTAGGAGGATGATGTGTTGGATGCGGGGGCTGATGGGGTAAAATGTGAGGACCGGGGGTTTCTATCCATGTTGTGACTTGGTTGGAAAGGGAGCGACTGCAAAACTATGGGACACGGAGGAAACATGGGTGAGGGATCCAACTATGACAGCAGAAGAGAAACTACAGAAAGACACAACTAGCTGGAGTAACTCAGCAGGTCAGACAGCATCTCTGGAGAAAAGGAATAGGTGATGTTTCGGGTCAAAACCCTTCTTGGAGTTCTTTCCTACACAGAAGTGAACTATGTTTACTTAAGAAAGAAGACATCTCTGATGTCCTAGAACCAAAATCCTAATCTTGGAAGCAGATACGGCAGAGACAGGGACATTGAGAGTAGGGGATAGAATTATTGCAAGAGGCAGGGTGGGAGGAAATGTAGTCCAGATAACTCTTGGAGCCAGTTGGTTTGTACTAGACATCAGTCCCCTGTGATGGAGACAGAGATCAAGAAAGGGGAGAGAGGTGTCGGAGATTAAAAAATGAGATAATCTCTAGATAAGAGATAGTCTTGGCACTATGTGTGCAGCGGACATTATGGGCCAAAGGGCCTGTTTTTGAGCTGGACTGTTCTATGTTCAATGATTAAGAATGTGACAGTGAAATTGCAGGGAAGTATGGTACACATGTTGTAATATACCATACTTCCAGGTGTAGGAGGAAACAGCAAATGGTGGTTTAAAATGAAGATAGACCACACAAAACTGGAGTAACTCAATGGGTTAGGCAGCACTCTGAAGAAAAGGAATAGGTGAATTTTCTACACTCACCTATTCGTTTTCTCCAAAGATGCTGTCTGACCCGGTAAGTTACTTCAGCTTTTTGTGTCTTATCTTATTACAACATGGTCAGGGACAGAGGGGAATCAAATATTAGATTGCATAATTCAAAGGATAAAAGGAAAATGTTTAAACTGTTAGTTTTGTACTTTAAAATCTGGCAACAATTTTCAATATGGCAGAATGAAGTTGAACACAATTCAATTAAGAGACTAAATTAAATCCTACTGAGCCTGAGAGATGGATTGGTTTTGCGATTACAATTACCATGGTAATAGTAGATAATTAAGATGTAAACTTCAGCCCTAACTTATCATACCTAGCTTAATGGGTAATTAATGTTTAATGTTCTCAATGATAACTGGGAAGCTAAAGATGCTATACCATATTCAGGAAACAATGAAGTGAGGGGGAAAAATGACCAGCGCAATCTGTTGACCTGTAATTACTACAATCTTCTTAATCCCTGAATTTGTTGGTTGATTTGCTCGATAATATGCTTTACTCCTACCAGTTATTTCTCCCAACAATTTCTCAGAGTGAAGACAAAGAGCTGAACACCAAGAGTAAAGAAAGTAAAGACGCTACTTTCATGTTTAACACCTTTTGTAACAACCCATTGTGTGGTATTGCCACAGCCTCACCTGAAATTTAATTTGCTAATAATCAGATCATGTGTAAATTCTGTTATAATTCTAGTGCCTAATCTCCCTGTTGCACCTTCAAGGACCCTACCATGCTGCCTAATGTAAACCAAACCAATAAAACACCAAAGATTACACTCAGCAGTTAGTAAACCCTTTTTTAAAATTGTTTAACTCTGAGTGAAGAGACTGGTTGTTAACATTTTTTTGGCTTTAATGAGTCTTATTGAGTCTGTTTCCTCCTTTTTATTTTCAACACGTGCACAACCCTTACCATTTCAGCTATCTGCTATTTTTTACAGAATGTAACTGAGATGTGACTTTTGGTCACTTTGAAGCCACGCCCTTAAGTATTCCACCCAAAGGCATTGACTTTAAGATCTGTCAGTGGTTGAAATGTTTGTCAATGGAGTTCTCAGGTTTCCTGGTGAGTGACCTCCTCAACCCTCCCCCCAAACTCCTCCAAGACACCTGCAACGCTCCAGCCTCTCGCTGCACCCTGTCCTATAGAGCATTGTACTTTGGTCCTTGTCACCGTCGGGCTGTTGGCTAAGGTTGAAAGGTCATGCCTCAGCAAGCTGCAAATCATTCCTCCTTGTCTTCCCATGTCAGGTATTGGGTCATGACCCTAGTGGAACCCGGTGGGGGGGCAGCTTGATGATGACAAAGACATTGATTTTTTTTTGACAAAAAAATCACTGCTGTACACATTTGAAGGGATTAAGCTTTATATAGAATTTGCAGCTGTATATAGAATTTGCAGTCTATAGAGTTGTGCCTGAAAGAATATCATCATTTGTTTTTAAAAAAAAGCTAAATCATAACCAATGCAGGATATGATCATCTTGCATGTAAATATTTCACTCGCTATGGAATATGCACTTAAGTAGGTGTGGGCATTGAAATCTTTATGTCATACATTCACTATTTGGTGGTCAATTGGAAATGTATTCATTTAAATGAATGTCTGTGCTGGCATTGTTGAAGGAAGACATATTTTGCCCATTTCCTCTCCTAAAATAAGAAGAGCATTGTTAATAGTACTAAAGCTTTCATAGCATGTTACAAAACATGAACGGGCCATTCAGACCTATTATGTTTGTAAATATCACCCCACCTATGAATATTTGGGATGTAAAGCTATTCTCCTCACTGTTTGTTACAATTAAAAGTTTTGTATCATCTGTAGGTTTTGAAATGGTACCTTGTATTTCGAAGTTCAAGCCATGGATATAAATCCTGGCCAGCAGTGATCCCATTACTGATCCTGACGGAATAACACTGCATATCTTTTTCTAGGCTCAAAAACTACTAATTTACAATAATACTTGTCTGCTTTTCCCAAAGCAGTTTCTCTGCCATTGGGCGCTGTTGCCATTTCCCTATTATTTAATAGGCTTTAATTTTGTTGACTGGTTTCTTAAGTTCATTTTATCAAATAAATTTTATAAATCCAAATTCACCAAATTATCACTTTGTAAGCCCTCTCTGCTACTTCACCAAAAAGTTAAATGATTTACTCAACGATTTTCCTTTACCAAAAGTACATCCTAGCTTTTCTTTATTGATCAATATTTATCTGAATGATTATTAATTTTGTCCTCAATTATCATTAAGCATAACCTCCACAACACAGAATTTAAACAGTCTAGCTAATCTGCACTTGCTGGCTTTATCTTTACAACAATATTTTGATCAAGGATTTATTATCTGCAATTCTCCAGTCCCCCAGCACCACTCTAGTTATGCCCACTACTTCCACAATTTTGTTCTGCTTCCCTAAGCGTGCATCTCACCTGAACCTTGTGACTTGCTCACACACAGATTAATCACATAGGAAGGAAATGAATGTAAAGCAGCCAGATTTATGGATGACATAAAAGTAAATGTGAAGGCATATCATGAAGAGAATACAAAGTAGTTTCTCTTCACAAAGGATAGGTTGAGATAGGTTAGGTGAGTAAGTGAATTGTTGACAAATATGGAAAAATGTGAAGTTGTTCATTTTGGAAGGAGGAAAAAAACACCAGGATATTATATAAATAGAGATAAATTATAAGATAGGGATTTGTGCATCACACACACAAGTGCAACAGATAATAGGGAAAAGTAATTAAATGCTCGCCCTTATTTAATTGGGGGTCAGACTTTGCCAGAAGGAAAGTCTTAATGTGAGTGTGCAAGCCATCAGTTAGACCACATCCAGAGTACTGTGAATAACTTTAGTCTCCCTATTTAAAGATATTATTGCTTCGGGCAAGGTTCATAAGAATGATGCCAGGGCTGCCAACATTGGGTGAGAATTGAGTGAGAAATTGCGAGAAAGCATAGCGACCGCGGGGGGGGGGGGGGGGGGGGGTAGGGTGTGGGAGGGGGTGTCCTTGAAATTGTGCAATCTGGTGCATACTGTAGAGGGTCTTTTAACTTACACTTGAATGCAACATTTATGCTTCAAATTGGATTAGGTATGAATAAGGTTAGGCTAAATTACATTCCTAATTACATTCCACAGTAGAGCCAGGCTCTGATCAACAGGTGCAGCACATGAATGACCTTAGTATATTCATGTATGGAAATCAGATTATAATTCATGCTGTTATGCATATAAATAGAGAAACAAAAACATAGAAACAAGGCAAGAGGAGTCAAACTTCCATTACTGTTCTGCACAAATAAATCAATCAACCTTTCCCTTTCACTATAGAAACAAGACGCAAATATTGCCACATTCAACCTTATATGGTTCAATGAAATCAAGATATATATGTAAAACATATATATGGAAACAGGCCCTTCTGCCCACCAAGTCCACACCGACCAGCAATCTACCATACACCAGTTGTATCCTACACGTCAGGGAATATTTACAGAGGCCAATTGACCTACAAACCTGCACTTCTTTCGGATGTTGGAGAAACCAAAATATCAAGAGAAAACCATGTGGTCATAAGGAGACATACTGTACAGACAGCACCCGTAGTCAGGATCAAATCTGGGTCTGTGGTGCTGCAAGGCAGCAACTCTACCGTTGCGCCACCGTGCCACCCCATTACATGATTTTTTCTGTGATATATTTATTATGGTGTCATGTCAATAAAGATGAACACATGATTCTGATTTCTGCCCTTAGTTGGATAACACACATTTCCAGTCATTGTGTTTTATGGCTGGTTTTCAACCTCTTCAGTCTGAAGGTCTCGACATGAAACATCACCTATTATTTCTCTCCAGAGATGCCGCATGTCCTGCTGAGTTATTCCAGCTTTTAGTGTCTCTTCAGTTTAAACCACCATCTGCAGTTCCTTCCTACACTGTTTGTTAAGCAAAACAGGTCCTATTCTCATAATATTATTCACCTCAACTAAGTATTTTCTTCACCTCCGTTGCTGCAGAGAATACAATCCCAGTTATCAAATCTTTCTTCAAAGTGAAACAAAAATTCCAGCAGTGCCAATATGTTCATAAATCGCCCCTGGATCCTCTCCAGAGCAATTGCTCCCTTTCTACAGTGTGTCATAGTCTTACAGCATGGAAACAGGCCCTTCATCCCAACTTGTCCATGCAGATCAAGATGCCCCATCTAAAGTAGTACCATTTATCCGCATTTGGCCCATATCCCGTTAAACCTTGTGTGTGCCAGTGTGTGTGTAAGGGTGTGTGTTAGGTTGTGTGTGAGAGCATGTGTTAGGTTGTGTGTGAGAGTGTGTGTTAGGTTGTGTGTGAGAGTGTGTGTTAGGTTGTGTGTGAGGGAGTGTGCCAGTGAAGCAGCGACAACACCCGGAGTGAGTGGAGACTTGGCGATGTCCGGGGAGCATTTCCCTCTCTTCCCCCTCCCCGGGAATGCGGGCCAGCCCAGGTGCTCTGTGTCCAGCTGGGGTCCAGGGGAGGTGAGGGACAATGACCTGGGGGTCGGGCATTGGAGCGGAGCTATAGCCCGAGATTCATCCCCGTGGCTTCGGAGTATGCACCGACTCCCGCACTCACCCGGTTCGCTCCTGGCTCCGAACCAGGGATAAAACTCCATACGGTGTGGACAGAGCGGCTGACCAACACAGAGCTGCCGGAGATGATGGTGGGAGGTGTGAGCGGTGCCTCTAGGGGGAGGGGGGGGGACCACAGCCGTGTCTCACCTCTCACACCATCTGCATAGGAATGTGAACGCAGGTGAGGCAGCATCTATAGAGCGGTAGACAAAAATGCTGGGGAAATGCTTGAGTCTGAAGAAGGGTCAAACTTAGATATAGATGTTGCCTCATCTGCTGAGTTTCTCCAGCACTTTTGTCTACATTGCCATTTTAAATAGTGTACGATGGGCTTAAGCCAATTGCTCGTTCTTTACGGGGAACCCGCCGACAGAAAACTATTCTCATTGATGAGTGTGGAGGAGTGTGACTTTATTTATTTATATGTTTAAAAAAAATTTGAGCTTGAGAACTTTTGTCATCAGCGTGAGAGCGTGAGAATTTCGTCAAATGCGTGAGTCACACTCAATGCGTGAGAGTTGGCAGCCCTGTGATCCCTAGTATGAATAAAATGTTCTTTCTCACAAGTTTGTGAGTTTCTCAACAAAAGTACATCCCAGCTTTTCTATATTGATTAATATTTATTCAAATTATTAATTATTTTATCCTCAATTATCATTTTGAGCATCCACTGTACCACAGATATTAAGCAGTCTGGCAGACTGATCTGTAGTTGTTGGCTTTATTTTGACATCCTTTAGATAGAGAGTTTTGTTCTCAATAAGTAAATTGAGGGTTATGGGAAAGGATCAGATAAATGGCCTTGGGGATTGTCAGTTCATTCATGATCCAATTGAATCACTTGTTTTATAATCTAAAGTAGCGCCAATCTTTCTGATACATAAGTTATACTTAATCAATTGTTAGGGTATGTAGTATCTCAAATGCCTTCACATTAGTTGCAAAATACTATTTAGTGCCTCTACTTTGAACTGTGTACAGGTTCGGAAATTCATTTTTTAGGTTACTAAAAAGTCTTACTCTTCCTCACACTTATTTTGTAGATTCATATCAGTAGGACACTTTAAACATTCTCCTTTAGTCATTGCCCAACTCTCATTATCTTTTGTTACCCTTAATTCAAATGTTACATCCCCCATTGCTATCCAGACTGGTTCTCACTTCCATATATGATCTGATTTCTGCCCTAACCCATTCTCTCTAAATTATTTCATTAACCTTTCAAAGAGCTTCATCTTTGATAATTTGTCATTTCCTCTCAGGACATTAAAAAGCAATATACCTGTTTGCAAAATAGTTTTTTGGAAATGAAAAAATGTTTAATCTACTATGCAATTGTCTACTTCACGACAATCACCTTAGTAAATGGTTCTGTGCAGCTTTGAAAATGACAGGAAAGTATTTGGTGTGTGATTGAAACCCTTTTCTCCTAAAGTAATTACACTGCAACAAGTTACCATACTCTTATAAGTATTAATTTAACTAAAAAAGCAATTACATTCTACGCTGTTGCCGTATTGTGTGGCTTGTGGGGTAGGTTAAAGGGCCTGTCCTACAAGCATGCAACTCTATGCGATTAGCGCGACCTAACGTGGTCGCTTGAGCTGTCCGGCGTCGCGGGGCCGGTCCCACTTCGATCGCCGGAGCCGTGCGGAATTGTGCGGAGTTCGTCCCAAGTTCGTCCCGACACCGCGCGGGGCTCCGAAAAACTGACTATGTCCACAAATTCCGCGCGGCAACTGCTTGTCGGCTCGCAGTCGCCTCGACGCATTACACACCGCCCCAACATCGTGCCTCCGTGAACCTATCTGTAGGTGCCTCCGTGACCCTCTATGTGTGTGGCTCCGTGGCCCTCTGTGTGTGTGTGCCTCTGTGCCCCTCTCTGTGTGCCCCTCTCTGTCCTGGCGAACTTACCTTAGACTTCGCTCCAAGTTCGCCTCACTTTGCACCGCGTTGCGCCACTCACCCAACCTCCGCGCGGTCCCTACTGCCGGTTTGGTTGCGCTTGCCGCATGCAGGCGCATGCTGGTGGGAACGGCCCTGTACAGGGGATCACCCGACCTCCGCGCGGCCCCCGCTTCTAGTTTGATCGCGTTCATCGCATAGAGTTGCATGCTTGTAGGACAGGCCCTTAAGTTCATGATTATACAGATAGTGGATAATTGAAACAGCCAAACTTCAAAAACCAGGCTCAGTTTGTTTGCATATTGGCAATGCATGCACAGCTGTAGCTTTTGGTCATAAGATTTCAACATGTTGCAATGTTTTGAATCAAGTGACCACTGCTGCAATATTGTGACAAAAATTGAATCAGGCCAGTGTGATCCTACAATTTCCCAACCAATCCCTGTTGAGAGAAGTCGAACCATCAGAGTAAAGCCCTGAACAAAGTTTAGTGCACCTTGTGAAGTGTTTGTAGTGAGAAGGTTATTGTTATCTCGTGACTGCTGTGCAGGAATGATAAGGGGTTTGCTTGTATTCCAAGCCGGCTATACTCACATTCAAATAATTCTTGAGGTTTCCTGAATTTTAATTTTTGGCAACAGCAAAGGTCATTCAACCCTGACCACGTTGTTTGCGCTCGATCTCCCAAGGTCTACTGGATCTGTTGGTTGCAAACCATTTTAATTCCCCTTCTCATTCCCACACTGACCTTTCTGTCCAAAGAAGGGTCTTGACCCAAAATGTCACCCATTCCCTCTCTCCAGAGATGCTGCCTGTCCCACTGAGTTACTCCAGCATTTTGTGATTATTTTCTAAGTGTTCCTTAACAAAGGATTCCCCACAACTGATGCCAGTGGTCAGAAACAAGAAAGACTGCCTCGCATTCTCTGTTTCACATGTTGTCACCTTTTTATAGTATCCTTGTTCTGTCTCCAACAGAATTGTTCAACAATGAAGCAGCAGAATCCCAGGACCATATCCTTCTGGACCTCCATGATGGGCTCAAGCTGACATGTGGCACCAATCAATCTGACAACGTCAACTGGTACAAAGAAGATAAGCAGATCCTGCCCAGTGAAAGAGTGCATATAGCACGGAAGGTTCTAGAAATTGTAGAGACTACATACAATGACTCTGGCCTATACCTATGTGTGGTGCGTGGAACAGGCAAGATTCTAAAAAACTTCACCGTAACTGTAGCAGGTATGAGTACATTCCTTTATGCTTCCAAGGCCAAAGAGTAATAAATATACTTCCTCTCATGTGGCAAATGTAATCCATTTGTACAGAATGAACATCATGTTTTTATAATATTTTGATCACTACAATTTATCATTACTACTTGTTCTATATATACTGGTCTTTCATTCTGCAAACATTCTTTGTTCTTCCAATTTTCTCAACAGAAAGAAAACAATGAAGTGTGAGGTCAATGAGGTTTAGTGATTTTGTTGACAAATTAAAGAACATAGATAAACTTCACTACATTGTGAATGGCTGGGATTTTCATGTCCTGAATCATGGAGATAGACATTGGTCTTCTTGGAGTGGACAGCAACATTAATGAAATTCCCGAAAATATAATTAAAATTCATGTTATCGATTTTATCTGGGATATGATTATTGTTTGCCTTTCCATCCATATGTAAATTTCAGCCATTAAGGGTGGCACAGCGGTAGAATTACTGCCTTACAGCACCAGAGACCCGGGTTCAATCTGACTACAAGTGCTGTCTGTATGAAATTTATACGTTCTCCCCGTAACCTTGTGGGTTTTCTTCAGGTGCTCTGGTTTCCTCCCACATTCCAGGTTTATACATTAATCGACTTTGGTAAAATTGTCCCTAGTGTGATTGCTAACTCTAAACTAAACACTAAAAATAAAAATGGTATAGCTCTATATTAGAATGGTTTGAATTTATAATCAATCCAATTGAGTGGAAACCGCCAGAAACTGATGAGGTTCTCCCATCTAAACCATAATGACGCAATATAGAAAAATTGGTATGATGCACAAATTCAGACCGTTCAAATCAAGTTTGCACAATAGACTCTCTTGACGTTTGCCAGAATTTTGTAAAAATCTAATGATGGATTTGGATATACCTAACATATCTCGTATAACCTCTTCTATAAAGTATAAATAAATGAGAGGATCGGATTGTAAGATGAGATGTGCAGTTCATCAAACAGCTGCTAGATTTGTGTTTCCTATCTCTGTGCAAAAGGAATGGACACTTAAGGATTTTCTAACAATATTCATGCAGCATCTTTCCTGCATAGACTTTTGTTACCAGAAGTGTGCAATGTAATATTCTCCAGTAACAAACTCCATCGAAGACCTATAATCATATAACATAAAGAAACAGCTCCATCTTTTTGCATTGTTTTCTGTAAATTCTAGACAGGAACAAGTTTCAGTTGTATTCTGTGAGCTAAAGGGTAGCAGGCCATGTGAGATTTGAAGTTGTCCTCAGCCATGTACATCCATAGTAACAGCCGTCTGCCTGTGAAGTTGGATGCAGTTCTGTGGCATGCTGTTGATAATATAGTGCTCAATGCTCTACAATGATCAGGTCACCCCTTTGTTCAAACAGTGTGACCAAGGAAACTCAGTCTCCTGACTCTGATCATTGTAGTTGCTGCCAGGCAGGCTGACAATCAGACCTCAGCTTTGGTGATGCGTTCACTGAAATGGACAGGGAGCAATCAATGTAGGGGCCATTGCCTTGTTTTTCCTGCATGGAAATCTCTGTTGATGACTACTTCTCCAGGCCTGTGCAGCAGAATATTATCAATGTTTGTGTTGAACTGTAACTTGCATGTGTGCCCTTGAAATTCACATTTAATTTAAAAGATAATTAATTTTTTTTTAATCACCACAGCATTGCTGAAGTTATTTGTGGCTGATCTTTGAAAGACTTCATTTTGGTTTTTGCCCAGTTTATTTCCAGACAAAATGAGAAGGCTTAATTTTGCATAATCTCCATTGCAATGAATCATATGTTATAATGTACTAAAATATATATGAGATTCCAGTTTTTCAGGTTCAGTGCCCTATGCTTTGATTGTTACAGATTCTTTGTCTTCTGGAGATGACGATGAAGATGGTGGATCTGATGATTCGGCTCTAGAAGCGAGTGATGGCCGTTCGTTTCCCCAGAAAGGTCTGCACTTTTGGCCAACCCTTTCACTTTCTCTCTCACGCATTCATATATCTGGAAAAGTTTTATATATTTTGTTAGGTATTATATGGTCCAGGTGTTTAAGGAAGCTGGTATAGATATAATGACCGTTACAATGTACATGGGCGTACTACATGCTATGTGTCCTGAACATAAAACATGGCATTGAGGATAAAACAATGTGGGTAGTGTTTGCACAAAATGTGAATGCTATCTATCCCAAAGTATGAATCATTCCGTACTTGGTGAAATTTCTGTTAGTGATTATTTTTGCTCTCTCCTTTGCTGTATCTGTAAATCTATCATGGCTGTGACGGAGTTTGGTGCTAAGTAGTTCTGGCAGAACCCAAGTGGAGCTTCAAGAAATAGATCAGTAATGATGGGTAATAATGCTTGATGATGTCTTTCACCACTCTGCCAATCATTGGCAGGTGGCAGTTTGGGCATTAAATGACTGAGTCGATAACAACCAAAATGATGCTTTGCAGCTGAAATGCACTGAGGCAATGCTGCACTTTGTTGCGTGATAGAGGAGTCAATGTGCTCTGAACCCGTAAGATTCAATTTGGTGCGTACATTGGTTAATAGTTAAGTATGGGATAGAGTACAGTATTATCAGCATCTCAGATCAAAAAAACGATGTGGTTTTAACCAACGTTCAACTTAGCCATGTTTGCCACATAAGTATGTATGAATGGAAGACATTTTTTTGCAGTGTTGCATTCTAAGAAATATTGGAAATGTTTGTCTTGCTTGCAGAAGCAAGACTATTGCTGTTCATTTGAACTGGGATGTATATTTTTGGGCAACGGTTTGCCTTTGCTCTAATTATTTAAGCTCTGCAGATTCGGTCTACTGCTAAATGCGTGGCCTAATTGCCACTGGAGCTCCCAGACCAGCTAATTAGGTCAATTACCACAGAGCTGATTAGGCAAGAATGCAGAGGAATGTGTAACTTCTTGGAGGAGAATTACAAAATGATTGATGTTTGATATGTTACTGTTCAGTTTTTTTTTACACTGGGTTCATAAACTCAGGGTAGAACTGTTGGCTCTGGTTGGCCAGTATTTAATTTTTTTATGATTCCAGAGTTAATTCAAATGTTTAGGGACCATCCCTCCTGATCTAAGGTAGACAAAAATGCTTGAAATGCAAATGCAGAGTCTGAAGAAGACTTTCGGCCCGTAACGTTGCCTATTTCCTTCGCTCCATAAAGTTTCTCCAGCATTTTTGTCTACCTTCGATTTTCCAGCATCTATAGTTCCTTCTTGAACCTCCTGATCTAAGGTTTTTTTAATGCTCACTGCCAACTGTCCTCAGATAGTTTCAATGTAAAGTCAACGTGGAAACTATTGTGGATCCCAAGCTAGAATTTGAATTGCCATATAGTTTGGAGACAAGCCCTTTGTCCTAACTCTTCCATGCCAAGCAGTTTGCCCACATACACATGTCCCATTTGCCTGAGTTTGACCCTTATCCTCCTCAACCTTTCCCATCCATGTACCAGTCCAAATGACTTTTAAATGTTGTTATTGTAGCTGTCTCAATCACTTCCTCTGATCATACAATTGCTTAACTTCAGATAAACTGTGATAGTAATGTTTATCAAAGAGTATGCAGGCACGGGTTATTGATTGGGGCCGATCAGCCATGATCACAATGAATGGCGGTGCTGGCTCGAAGGGCTGAATGGCCTCCTGCGCCTATTTTCTATGTTTCTATTTTTAGTATGGGATAATTTTGTGATATGTACCTGCAGTATAGAACCTTGTTCCAAGTATGAACTCACAAGAGACTGCAGATGCTGGAATCTTGAGCAAAAACAAAGTGCTGGAAGAATTCTGCAGGTCAGGCAGCATCTGTAGAGAATGATGGACAGACGACGATTTGAGTTAGAACTCTTCTTCAAACAAATCGGTCTGAAAGAGGGTCCTGACCTGTTCATATCCCTTCACTGATACGGCCTGGTCTATTGTGCAACTCTAGTACTTTGTTCCAAGTATGCTCAATTCATAGATTCAATCACAGCACCCTATGCCAATTCAGAGTTGAGATTTTGTTGCAGAATCCTCTGCCTGAATCCTCATTCACCCTTTTTTTATGGATACTGTCTAACCCGGTATGTTTACAGCAATATTTTGTTTCTATTTCACATTTCCTGTCTCTTCCATGTGTTTTGGGTTTTCACCTTTAGCCAACTATCTAGACTTTGTTTCTCTTAATTAAACCTCTAATCAGTCAATTTTCTTGGTTTTCACACAATTTATACCAAGGTATTAATCTCAAGTGTTCATCTCGTAAAGGGTCATACTAAACGGTTGTCGTGTAACACATAATTACACCAAAAGTTGTGGGATGCTGCTCATGGGCAGGGTAAAGCAGTTAATTACTGATTGTTAACTAAAGAGCTTTGCTTTGCTTTGCTTCTGCACACAGGGACTCCCTACTGGACACACTTTGAGCGAATGGAGAAACGCCTGCATGTGGTTCCAGCAGCTAATACCGTGAAATTTCGCTGCCCAGCAGCTGGAAATCCTCTTCCCATCATTCGCTGGCTGAAGAATGGCAGAGAATTCAGGGGAGAGCAGCGGATCGGAGGAATTAAGGTAGACTCCCTTTCACCCCATATGTGGGATTGCTGAGAATTAAGTTCCTACATATTCAGAGGAATTGCAACATGAAGAGTGAATTTTAAATAAAAAAGGTTGATCTATATTTTCTCTACTTTACCAGGAACCTAGACAGCAGTTGGCAGCAGTGTACTGGGAATCTGACATACACACAACACGTCAAGAGATCAGAAATGCTTACTTTCTTCACTAGGATCACTGACCCTTTCACCACAAGTGAAATCACACATCCACATAGGGTTGAATATACTTAGTTTAGTGATACAGCTTGGAAACAGGTCCTTCGGCCTACAAAGTCCACGCCAACCATCAATCATCCATACTCTAGTTCTATCATACACACGAGGGCCATTTAACCTGCACGTCTTTGAAGTGTGGGATAAAACCGGAGCACACAGAGGGAACACATGTGGTCACAGGGAGAACATACAAACTCCATTCAGACAGCACCTGTAGTCAGGATTGAACCTGTGTCTCTAGGTTCCACTTTACTACTGCACCACCGTGCCGCCCTATATAGTATCAAACTCGAAGTGTCTAGGATTAAGGGCATAACCCTTCCCCAATAGTTCTTGAAGGAAGTGGTGGTGAAGGCCAATAGAGTTGTGCAACTCTACTGCTTCTTACATTGTCTGCTTTGTGGAAAATGGAACACAATCACGGTAATTAATATTGTATTTCAAGCCAGCTGATTGTTCCTGTGTTACTACAGAAAGTGGCATGACAAATGAAGCATATAGCTCGCTAATCTTTGGTCTAAAAGGTTTTACAACAGAGAGACAAGCCTGGGATATTGCCAGCAGCCATATGAATTATCTGTTAAAGAAACTGGCTTACATGAATATAAATTATCAAAAAGGCAGGGGTGTATGAGTGAAACATGATGCGTTCTTAACATACAGGAGATTGTCAGCTGAGAGAAGCCATAAACAACAAAGAGTGGGAGCTCAGCAATTTCCTTAACTTTTCGGATTTTCTTCTCGGGAATTGAAGAATTATTCCTTGAATTGTGTTACTGGTGAGATTGATTGATATGCCTGATAAAAGTGGCAGTGCTTCTTTCAGTGAGTTCCAGAGTCATTGTAATCTGCCTCGATGTACATATCTATAGGCTTAATTTATAAATATGAAACTTATTTAATGTCCTCCTGCTCAATTGAAAATAGTTTAATAGTTTTAATAGTTTAATAGTTTCATTATTGTCATTGTAACATGAACCATGTACAACAAAATTTAAAAATGTCAACCAGTCAGTGCACCATTCAAACCATAAAAGCTAACGATACATACAAGGTAAGATATTAAAAAAGATAAACAACTAAATAAATATGAAATATGAAAATAGCACGCATAAACACCCAACCCTACATCCTTCTGTCGATTTCACAGTGTACCAACCACAGTCCCTTAGCGGCTACATTTAGTGCCTTTATAGCAGTGGGGTAAAAACTGTTTTTAAGTCTGTTTGTCCTTGTCCTTGTAGATCTGTACTGTCTGCCTGACGGCAACAGTTCAAACAGGGAGTGTCCGGGGTGGGAAATGTCCTTTATAATATTCTGGGATTTTTTGATGCAGCGGGAATTGTGTACGTCCTCCAAGGTAAGGAGAGGGCAACCGACAATCCTCTGGGCGTTGTCAATGGCCCTCTGGAGCGCTTTCCTCTGAGCCGCTGTGCAGCTGGTGTACCACACGCATACACAGTATGTTAGGATGCTCTCAATGGAGCACCGATAAAAGGACAGCAGCAGTCTCTGTGTGATGTTATTCTTCCTGAGCACCCTCAGGAAGTGCAGTCTCTCTGGACCTTTTTCAGCAGTGCAGAGGTGTTCACGCTCCACGTCAGGTCCTCCTCAATATGGATTCCCAGGAAGCGGAAATCCGCCACCCTCTCCACACAGTCCCCTCTGATGATTAGTGGTACCATTTCCGTTTTGTTCTTCCTGAAGTCTATTATTATCTCCTTGGTCTTTAAGGTGTTCAGGAGCAGGTTATTTTCTCCACACCACACTGTCAGCTGCTCCACCTCATCCCGATAGGCATACTCGTCCAAAATATGCTTTCTAGTGAGTATCACCAAAGCCTGAGTGCACTATATTGACACCTGAGCAAAGTATTGACAAATTGCCTGTTCAGGCAGAGTGAAAGACCTAATAAGGTTTTGTATTTATATTCTCATCGGTTGTGGATGTAGCTGATTCTACTGGATTTATTTAACCCATGCCTAACTGGTCTAGAAATGAGACAGTTAGAGTGAACTACATTCGTGGCTATATGGAGTCACAAGGAGACCAGAGTGATCAAGGAAGGTGGATTTATTTCACTAATAAATAGTAGTGAGCCAGATATTTTGTAGCAGCAATCCAGAATTTCATGCCCATTGATACTGAGTTTGATGTTGGTACTTTTTAGTTTAATTCCAGATTTACTTAAATATAAATCCTCCAGTTGCCAAGAGGAGATTTGAACTTTCATCTTTGCTTCAACAGTCCAGACCTCTGTCAGTAAATTAACAAGTACATTTTGAAGAACAAAAACTTGTTCTATCTGTCAAGATCACCAAAACAAAATTACTGATCAGGTTTATTCAATTCACTATTTGTGAACATTTCAGACACTATTTTCTTAGATATAAGACAATCTATGTTTTTTTAAAATCTTTTGATGGATGAACAAGAACAAATTAGAAAAGGTTTTGTAACCCTAACGGTATGAACTATATTGATTTAGGAGGCAGCTGAGGTGAATCTAAACTATCCTATCGCCAGTCTCTGTTGTGTGAACCCAGGGGGTTACAACAGCTTTCTTTTGTCCGCTATCCGAATTGGTAATGACCATGATACCTTGAGTGATTAAAAGAACATCAAATATTGTTTGGCAAACCTTGTTTTCTATGTATCTCCTAATGTAGTAAACACTTCCCCCAAAAAACATTGGCAAATAAAATATATCAAGGATCCCATTATTAAGAGTTATCAGCACTGCCCAATAGCCACTGGTTAGTTAACATTTGCAGAATAACCCTTCTTCCACATTTCCTTACAATGTACTAGGTGGCCATTCATTCAATTGAGTCTATGCCATCTCTTAAAGCTATCTAATTACCTCAATAATGTTTGCTCTTACTTGATCTCATCAACGTACCCCCAGATTCTACCATCCACCACACTAAAGGCTCTTTTAATGTACAAACCTGCATTATTTTTTGGATGTAGGATTAAATTGGAGTACTCGGGTAAAACATGCAAACTTCATAAAGACAGCACCAGAGAATTTTGTGTTCATATCCTAACTCGGATCTCAAGATGTTCCCATGGTTTAGATAGTAAAATGAAAATATTATAAAAGATATGCAATCTGAAAATCCTGCTTTGACGGTTTGTATTCAGTTCACTGGGTTTGTTTAGTGCCTTCAATAGGCTTGTTTGCCTCTCTTCTGATATGTTTTAATCTCACTTATCCTTCAGTTACGTCATCACCGCTGGAGCCTCGTGATGGAGAGTGTTGTACCTTCTGACCGTGGGAACTATACGTGTGTGGTCGAGAACAAGTATGGCAGCATTAACCACAGTTACCAATTGGAAGTTCTGGGTAAGAATTCAACAATTCAGAGAGTTGCAAGTTGGTTTAAGAATTAGAGGTACTATAAATGGGGGGGGGGGGGGGGGGGAGGGATAAAAATGGCTGGGTAGAAATGATGTTTATTCAACTATACCTTTATACATTTTATGAACCTCAATGGCTCATTTTCTAATACATTGCCCTAAAATATATACTTCATTCTCCATTAAAATGTGCATGTCATTTGACCAGAATGAGCATAAAATCCACTTTCATTGGCAACATAAATCTGTATACTCTAGTTTAATGGAGCATACAGATATATTAGCTGTGCATATATTTTGGCTACACTGATCTTGGAATCAATAGGAGTACGTGTTGGTTGCTTTCGCACTCCCAGTTCATAATTATTGTGAATACAGAAATTGTAATCTGTAGATCCAAAGCAATGTACATTGTTGAGCCCGATTAAGGGTAGTTTGTTTCACTCAGTACTTTCAAACTATGCACTGTGCTACAAAAATGGGATAAATATAATTACATTTAAAAAATACTTTGAATAAAAATAGGATAATTATAGGGAAATGGGAGCCAATTGATGTCATTTTGATAATGTAAGATTATTGCTTTTGCAATACAGGTTCAATTATGTCTAAATTCCAAATAATTGATAACAATCAAAAAGAAGTAAAAGTCTACAAATTATTCAAAAATTTCGTTGCAAACCAGGTGTTTGTTTTGGACTTAGTAGTGGTTGACTTTGGATGTGAGTTGACTTGATGTTTCTGGTTGACCTGAGATGTTGTTATGGTGCAATTAGTCAGCGTAGGGTTGAAGTGAGACTTCAAAGAAACATCAAAGTCCCCAGCATTGTTAACTGATATATTGAAAACTATTAAAGAGTTCTGATTTTCTATGTCACATTGCTTGCTTATCTGTAAGCCATATCTATCTACCATTGGGAATTGGGGAACAATGTTAAACAATTTCTGCTGGAAATTACTTAAAGAATGGAAGGAGTAAATGAGTATTGTTGCAATTAGCAAATTGGATACACTGAAAGCAAGAAGTAGTGAATTCTGCCACTTTCTCCCTATTATATGTTATGGGTGACTGCGGATTATCAACGTAAGAAATGCCGAGGTTAAAATAAATAGGAGCTCAAGTTTAGTATCCTCCCCAAAGTATCTATTTATTCATTAATTTTCAAAATTGCATGGTGCACGCAGTATTTTGAATGTTCATGTTTTATACCTTTTCTGACACGCAGAGAGGTCTCCTCATCGGCCTATCCTGCAGGTCGGCCTGCCAGCCAACAAATCTGCAGTTGTGGGCAGCAATGTGGAGTTTCACTGCAGGGTTTTCAGTGATGCCCAGCCTCACATCCAATGGCTGAAACATGTGGAGGTGAATGGCAGCAGATATGGACCCGATGAGGCCCCATATGTCCAGGTTTTAAAGGTACATATGTGGTTCAAAAAATAAAGTTGCATTAAGTTCTATAAAACCTTAAAGTCAATAGAGCGCTTATAGTACACTAAGTGGACACGCTGCTTCTCAAATAACCTTTACAGTATGGTCCCATTGTTATTATTTTGGCACAAAGCTATGCTCCTAGAGCTTTGAATAACCCAGTTATTTCCTATTTCGTCTCTGTGTAATCTAATACTATGCACCTGCAGAACACAGTTTATACACATGTCCTCTGCAGAACACTATTCCTTAATCAGTTTTTTTTTTTTTTTCTCTCTCTTCACAGACTGCTGATATTAACAGCACTGAAATTGAAGTTCTTTACTTGCATAATATCACATTTGAAGATTCAGGGAAGTACACCTGTTTGGCAGGCAATTCTATTGGGATCTCGTACCACTCAGCCTGGCTGACAGTTTTACCAGGTGCGTTGTATAATGACTGAGACAGGGGCTAAACATTTTATTGTATCCATACCAGCATGCAAACAAGAGAGAGGCTGACTTGGATCCCGTGACCTGGGCCACATTCCTTTCTGGACCTCGCTTAAACATTGAAATACTGCTCCAAAAGTGGACAAGGATGGGGCTACATGTTGGAACAGCAAGCCAAGAATACCATGAACACAACAGAATGGCCTATTTTAGTGCTAATATAGAGTGCCAAAACAATCCTGGCACTGGGTGAAAGGGACAGGGCTGGGAATGGTGAGATGCGAGTTTTTATTGTAAGATTGTGAGGACCAGCAACCAGCGTCAGCAGTATAAAACCATGTAAATGTGGCCACATCATTGACTGTCACTATATCCATTTGTCAGGTTTGGCCCTGTACAACTTCCCCAATTTTAATTATATTCTGCTGCGACTTTTGAATGTGAATGAGATCCTCACCAATGCGGGCAGCACAATGGTGCAGCGGTAGAGTTGCTGCCTCCCAGCACCAGAGACACTGATTCGATCATGATCTTGGGGGCTGTCTGTGTGGAGTTTGCACGTTCTCCCTGAGACTGCATGAGTTTTCTGTGGGTTCTCTTGCTTAGTTCCACATTCCAGAGAGGTGCAGGTTGATTCGCTTCTGTAAATTGTCCCCAGTGTGTAGGAAAGAGCTGGTGTACGTGTGATGGTTGGTTGGCGTGGACTTGGTATCATGGACTTGTTTCCATAATATATCACTAAACTAAACTCATCTGCCGGGGTGGGCATGTCTGTTGTGAGATGAGGGAACATGTGATACAGCCAGTAACCATAGCATTCTGCCTCAGCCAATCTTACGGGCACCAAGGGAGAAATAGACACTTGTCTGAAGACAATGTGATTTTATAAAGGAGAAGAGCCAATTATCGGTCTGTACAGCATCTTTGTTGCAGCTTATGAACGGACTCGGAGTTAGGTGCAGAAGACGCTGAGTTTTTGCATGTCATTTCTCATACGTTTCGCAGTGACTTCAATAATATCTGTAGCTTGGTGAAGACTATTCATGGAAATTGTTTTTTCCATTATTTCACAGAGGAAGAATCCCCGAAAATAATTGACACCTCTGGGACAAAATATACGGACATCTTGATTTATGCTGCTACATCTTTGGCCATCATCTTGTCAGTGGTCATTGTCATACTGTGCAGGATGCAGGCAAATTCCACCAAAAGGGCCTTTGACCCACTTCCTGTGCAGAAACTCTCCAAGTTCCCTTTTAAAAGACAGGTAAAACCCTGATCATCACTCAATAGTGCAGAATAATGCTTTCAAAAGAAATTACTAAAATGCAACAGCAATTCAATTGAACGTTGAATTGGTGTGTTTTACAACATGTTGCTCCTGCTTTTGTTCTTGTTCAGCTCTGGATCTGTCAATTCCTGTTAGTATCCGGGTACATGGGCACAACAGACCATTCACACCTTGCTCAAATGCTTAGAATTAATGATTTGGCAGGCTGTTCTGCCATTGTAGTGGTCGAAGACATTTTGTCAGAGCCTGCCCACCACCCTGAGTTAAGGTCTGAAGAAGGGTTTCGGCCTGAAACGTTGCCTATTTCCTTCGCTCCATAGGTGCTGCTGCACCCGCTGAGTTTCTCCAGCATTTTTGTGAACCCTGAGTTAAGGGCCTGTCCCACTTGGGCGTCATTTACACAACATCATTTACGCGTCACGATGCACGACGCGCGTATGAGCTACAACATCTAGTGCACCTACATAGAAACATAGAAGGTAGAAAATAGGTGCAGGAGTAGGCCATTCGGCCCTTCGAGCTTGCACCGCCATTCAATATGATCATGGCTGATCATCCAACTCAGTATCCTGTACCTGCCTTCTCTCCATACCCCCTGATCCCTTTAGCCACAAGGGCCATATCTAACTCCCTCTTAAATATAGCCAATGAACTGGCCTCAACTACCTTCTGTGGCAGAGAATTCCAGAGACTCACCACTCTCTGTGTAAAGAATGTTTTCCTCATCTCGGTCCTAAAGGAATTCCCCCTTATCCTTAGACTGTGACCCCTTGTTCTGGACCTCCCCAACAATCTTCCTGCATCTAGCCTATCCGACCCCTTAAGAATTTGGTAAGTTTCTATAAGATCCCCCCTCAGTCTTCTAAATTCTAGCGAGTACAAGCCAACTCTATCCAGTCTTTCCAAATATGAAAGTCCTGACATCCCAGGAATTAGTCTGGTGAACCTTCTCTGTACCCCCTCTATGGTAAGAATGTATTTTCTCAGATTTGGAGACCAAAACTGTACGCAATACTCCAGGTGTGGTCTCACCAAAACCCTGTACAACTGCAGTGGAACCTCCCTGCTCCTATACTCAAATCCTTTTGCTATGAATGCTAACATACCATTTGCTTTCTTCACTGCCTGCTGCACCTGCATGCCTACTTTCAATGATTGGTGTACCATGACACCCAGGTCTCGTTGCATCTCCCCTTTTCCTAATTTGCCACCATTCAGATAATAGCCTACCCTCCTGCTTTTGCCACCAAAGTGGATAACCTCACATTTATCCACATTATACTGCATCTGCCATGCATCTGCCCATTCACTCAACCTATCCAAATCACCCTGCAACCTCCTAACATCCTCCTCACACCTAACTATACCCCCCCAGCTTGGTGTCATCTGTAAATTTGGAGATGTTGAATTCAATTCCCTCATCCAAATCATTAATATATATTGTAAATAGCTGGGGTTCCAGCACTGAGCCTTGCGGTACCCCACTAGTCACTGCCTGCCATTCTGAAAAGGACACGTTTATTCCTACCCTTTGCTTCCTATCTGCCAGCCAGTTCTCTATCCATATCAATACTGAACCCCTAATGCCATGTGCTTTAAGTTTGTATACTAATCTCTTATGTGGGTCCTTGTCGAAAGCCTTCTGAAAGTCTAGATATAACACATTCACTGGTTCTCCCTTATCCACTCTGCTAGTTACATCCTCAAAAAATTCTATAAGATTCGTCAGACATAATTTACCTTTCGTAAATCCATGCTGACTTTGTCTAATGATTTCACCACTTTCCAACTGTACTGCTATCCCATCTTTAATAACTGACTCTAGCAGTTTACCCCACTACCGATGTTAGACTAACTGGTCTGTAATTCCCCATTTTCTCTCTCCCTCCTTTTTTTAAAAGTGGGGTTGCATTAGCTACCCTCCAATCCTCAGGAACTACTCCAGAATCTAAGGAGTTTTGAAAAACTATCACTAATGCATCCACTATTTCTGTGGCTACTTCCTTGAGTACTCTGGGATGCAGACTGGCCCTGGGGATTTATCGGCCTTTAATCCATTCAATTTACCCAACACCACTTCCCGGCTAACCTGGACTTCACTCAGTTCCTCCACCTTATTTGACCCCCGGTCCCCTGCTATTTCTGGCAGATTATTTATGTCTTCCTTAGTGAAGACAGAACCAAAGTAGTTATTCAATTGGTCTGCCATGTCCTTGTTCCCCATGATCAATTCACCTGTTTCTGACTGCAAGGGCCCATTTGTTTTAACTAATCTCTTTCTCTTCACATATCTATAAAAACTTTTGCAGTCAGTTTTTATGTTCCCTGCCAGTTTTCTTTCATAATCTATTTTCCCTTTCCTAATTAAGCCCTTTGTCCTCCTCTGCTGGACTCTGAATTTCTCCCAGTCCTCTGGTTGGCTGCTTTTTCTGGCTAATTTGTATGCTTCAACTTTTGTTTTTATACTATCCCTGATTTCCCTTGTAATCCATGGATGCACTACCTTCCCTGATTTATTCTTTTGCCAAACTGGGATGAACAATTGTTGTAGTTCATCCATGCAGTCTTTAAATACCTTCATTTGCACATCCACTGTCAACCCTTTAAGAGTCACTTGCCAGTCTATCTTGGCCAATTCACGTCTCATACCTTCAAAGTTACCTTTGTTTAAGTTCAGAACCCTTGTTTCTGACTTAATTATGTCACTCTCCATCCTAATGAAGAACTCAACCATATTATGGTCACTCTTGCCCAACGCGCCACGCACAACAAGACTGCTAACTAACCCTTCCTCATTACTCAATGCCCAGTCTAGAATAGCCTGCACTCTCGTTGGTTCCTCTACATGTTGGTTTAGAAAACTATCCCGCATACATTCCAAGAAATCCTCTTCCTCAGCACCCCTGCCCATTTGATTCACCCAATCTATATGTAGATTGAAGTCACCCATTATAACTGTTTTACCCTTGTTGCACACTTTTCTCATTTCATGTTTGATGCCATCCCCAACTCCACTACTACTGTTAGGTGTCCTGTACACAACTCCCACTAGCGTTTTCTGCCCCTTAGAGTTTCGCAGCTCTACCCATATCGATTCCACATCCTCCAAGCTAATGTCCTTCCTTTCTATTGCATTAATCTCCTCTCTCACCAGCAACTCTACCCCACCTCCCTTTCCTTTCTGTCTATCCCTCCTGAATATTGAATATCCCTGGATGTTCAGCTCCCAGCCTTGGTCCCCCTGGAGCCATGTCTCGGTGATCCCAACTATAGCATAGTCATTAATAGTTATCTACACATTCAGCTCGTCCACCTTATTACAAATGCTCCTTGCATTGAGACACAAAGCCTTCAGACTTGTTTTTACAACACTTACTCCTTATACAATTATGTTGACAAGTGGCCCCTTTTGACTTTTGCCCTGGAAACCCACCACCTCTTATTCTCTGTTTATTTTATTTTTTTCTTTCCCCCCTACATGTTGGGTCCCTTCTCTGCCTCCTGCCTCAGACCCTGTCTACTGGCTTTCTCTATTTGAGTCTCTATACAGCATCCAGTTAGGTCAAAATGCACCCTCATTAACATTGTAAAGCTAAACTGTCCAATCACTCTTGCAGTGTAGCCAAAGGGCCGATCATAGATATGCAAAAATCAGGGTAAGGTCTAAAGAAGAGTCCCAACCCGAAATGTCACCTATCCATGTTCTCTCGAGATGCTGTTTTTCCAGTACTTGGTAACCCTTGGTTAAAATGTACTGATATCATCGTAGCAAGACCAATCTTCACAAACATGTGGAGATTTGTGAATCTGAAGAAATGTTTTACTTCACACAGCCTAATAATTTATTTCTTTGCATTTTTTTAGTTTTCACGAGAATCCAATTCTTCAATGAAGTCAAATGCCTCACTGGTCAGGGTGGCACGTCTATCCTCAAGTGGCACACCCATGCTGGCAGGTGTTGTGGAGTTTGAGTTGCCAATGGATCCAAAATGGGAATTCCATCGTGATAAGTAAGTGTAACATTGGTATGATAAGGCTGCTTGTGGAACATCACACTTCTCATCTCGTAGTAAACTGGACTGATGGCTTACCTAAATGTGTCTAAACAGAACATGAATCAAACTATCCTCCCATGTTGTCAATTACTGTTAGAGCAGTTCACAGCACTATGACATCTTCTATAAATGGTTAGTATTGTGGATCTGTTCTCGTGTATATTTTATTAAATTAGATTTTCCTAAAGATATTCATCAAAGAGAAAAATTGAAAATAAAGAATTTAAACAGCCTGGGAATATGCATGAGCAGGTATTGTGCCTATCTTTACAACTTGGTGTTTATTTTCTTTTCCAGACTGGTAATGGGGAAACCCCTCGGAGAGGGCTGTTTTGGACAGGTAGTCAAAGCAGAGGCATACGGGTTAAATAAGGACAACCCAGACAAACCAATTACTGTGGCTGTGAAATCACTCAAAGGTGAGCAAAATATGAAACTTTGTAATCAAGTTTGTTACTGGGTTCAGAAAGAAACGTCGTAGTCCAGGGACACAAGAAACTGCATATGCTGGAATTGTGAGCAAAAAAACTGCTGCAGGAACAAAGCAGGTCAGGCAGCTTCTGTGGAGGGATCGGACTGATGGTTGAATCTATTATCTAAATTGTCCTAGTAAAATAATTAAGTAAACATTTACTTGATCAAGTTGTATAATCCAAGTAATTCTATGCAACTGCTCCCTGTTTGGTAAGTTGGTGATGGTAATAATTTTATTTGCTTAGTCATTTAATGAAATCAATGCAAAGAAAGCTGTTAAATATAACTTTTTAAAACTCTAATTTCCAGATGATGCTACAGAGAAAGACCTGGCAGATCTTATCTCAGAAATGGAGATGATGAAGATGATGGATAAGCATAAAAATATTATTAACTTGCTTGGTGCCTGCACGCAGGATGGTGAGTATATGGAGAATTTCTGTAGAATAGAAATTCTGTAGAATAGAATCATGTATTGATACATGATTCAATAGTACACAATGTATGTTGTGAGGACCACACAGGATAATAAAATTGGATAATTTTATACATGCATAACTAGAGTGCAAAAGGTAGCATATAGGTTTAGGAATGTTCAGTGCATCATTACACAGATATAAAATAGAACAACTGATATCCCATCATTAGACATTGTAAGATTGCATGGACAATGGAATACAGATGAAACTTTTGCTCCAATATATTATCATGCGCACTGATATATCCATGTAGCCATTAGTTCTATAGTGTCACTGCATTGATTAAATATGCTGGACTCTATTACTGAAGTACTGATATAAATGGCATTTTGACTGTAACGTGACAGGTATACTGTAATCTGGTGAAAAAATGTATAGTGTAAATGGCATAAAAAGTACTACTTTTATTTGTTGAGTGTGCCGTGGTGAAAGTTATTTCTTGGTGACCCAGGTTTGCTGTATGTAATTGTGGAGTACGCAGCGAAAGGCAACTTGCGGGAATACCTCAGGGCTCGGCGGCCCCCTGGCATGGATTACAACTTTCAAATCACCAAAGTGCCAGACGAACAATTAACATTTAAAGATCTGGTATCCAGTGCTTACCAAGTGGCACGGGGCATGGAATATTTGGCATCTAAAAAGGTATGTCATCAACGAATCTAGCTTTCTACATGACAGAAGTCTTGTAGGTAGCATGTCTGGTTGAAGCCCAGGTGGATTGTTCATTTAATGTAGGGGGAGTTTGGGTATGCGCATTGGTCCCTTGGGATGGGTGAAAGGTCGTGTGAACAGAGCAATGTGGGAAGGGCAGTGTCTCACTTTCCCATGTTCGACGAGTAATAAGATGGTTTAAAAACAACATCCCTTGTTCACAAGCAAAGGGGAATGAGGCTCACATTACTGTCACTTCGAGGGATTAGATTTTTTAGGCTTATGAATTAGCCATCCTTTGCAGGATTTTCATCTGTTCACAGAAGGCTTGTTGCTGGGCTCGCATCTTAAGCACTCAGCTTGCAAATGAGCCATCATTAAAAGTATAGTTTTGGGTAACTAGATGAGCAGCAATGCACTGTTTTAAACAGTACTGTCCAAGGTTGGCATATTGCCGTCTGTCTCTGTGATACCTCACCGTCAACTGCTTGTTTACTAGTTGTGATGAAAGCTACTGCTGTGACACAGACATGAATGTGCTAAGTACATTTTTTTAATTCTCTCCACAGTGTATCCATCGTGACTTGGCGGCCAGGAATGTGCTTGTAACTGAAGACAATGTCATGAAAATTGCAGACTTTGGCCTGGCACGAGGTGTGAACAACATTGACTATTACAAGAAAACCACAAATGTAAGTTGCTGTACATACTGGCGACTACAATCAAGTTATAAATATAAATAATATCACCTCCAGGCCTTCTTCTGACTATTTTAATTTATTCTTCAGAGTGGGGGTTGAGGAGAAAGTTACCTAGAACTGAGAAGAGGAAAATGTTTGGTGATTTCTCCAGACAATGTGAGATTGAAAAGACACTTGAATTTCTGAAGTGTATAGGAATTGGACAATAAACATTTTTTAAGATATAATCAAATTCAAATTTTTGAATTAAAAAACAAACTTCTGTTGCAAGACAGAACAAAAAAGGCACTCCTGCTAAATAAAAATGTTGAAGAGAATAGTGGTAGAATAGTTAGTACTGCTTCCTTATTGCTCTATGGCCTGAGTTTGGTTCTGACCTTGGGTGGAGTTAGCAACTCCTTCCTGTGACCATGTGGGTTTATACTGGGTGCTCTGGTTTCCTGCCACATTATAAAGATGTACTAGTAGGTTAATTAGCCACAGTAAATCATTCTAGGCGTAGAGGGAGCCAAGAGAATCAAAAGTTCACATCAAAAGAATCAAAAGGGCACATGGGAGAAGATAAGTTGCAGGGATGCAAGGGGCAAAAAAAGGAGAGACCTGTTTGGTACATAGATACATAAACAATAGGTGCAGGAGTACGCCATTCGACCCTTCGAGCCAGCACCGTTATTCAATATGATCATGGCTGATCATCCACAATCAGTACCCCGTTCCTGCCTTCTCCCCATACCCCTTGATTCCGCCAGCCCTAAGAGCTCTATCTAACTCGCTTTTGAATGCATCCAGTGAATCGGCCTCCACTGCCTTCTGAGGCAGAGAATTCCACAAATGCACAAGTCTGTGTGAAAACGTTTTTCCTCATCTCAGTTCTAAATGGCCTACCCCTTATTCTTAAACTGGTTCTGGACTCCCCCAACATCAGGAACATGTTTCCTGCATCTAGCGTGTCCAATCCCCTCATCCTTCTAAATTCCAGTTTGGTGGCCTCCTTTTGTGTGACAATGAGTAAACCAAGTCAAATTTAGCTAAGGAATTAGTTATGTGGGAGACACTGTTCTGTACATTAGTTAGCATTGTTTTGTGATGCCTCTCAAGCATTGCCATGTTCCATGCCAACCCAGGCATCATATCATAACCCTAAAGCCCACATGAGGTTAACCATTTCCAGGCTCTCCATACGGTGTAAGCATGATTTCATTTCAATTATTTATAAAGCCCCCATTTGCTTAGGAAATCTGCTGGAGCACTTCGTGCCCCGATTAAAAATGCATCCAAATTTTGTGAAAGAAGACATGTCCTCAGAACAAAATCTGGTGTTGTAGCCCTCTCTAAGTAATCAGCTCTGAGTAATTCCTACTTGCATCGTTCATTGTGCCTTTTGAAACCCCAACACTTGGCTGCAGTTGACAATTTGTCATGGAGTTAATTTGAAAGTACATTGAACTTGTCAAAAGGGAACATTAGGCTCACTGACAATGGCTTTTATGTTTCATTCCAGGGTCGCTTGCCAGTAAAGTGGATGGCGCCAGAGGCCTTATTTGATAGAGTGTACACACACCAGAGTGACGTGTAAGTACTGATCATGTTTAAGTACTCTAAGTATTAGATTCCCTTTCTCAATCTCAGTACACTGTAGAAGAAAGCTACAATGTAGATGAATGACAGAAGCCCACCAGTCATGTGTTACTACACTCTGCAAGTAATGGATTGACAAAGTTGGACACACTGTCAAAATATTATCTTGTGTTCCTGACAGAAACCATTATCTGAACTTGGATATAATTTATTTATATAGTTTAAGAAATTTTATGAAATCCACTCCAATCGAAGGGACTGTTTTGTGATACTGTGTCATATGGATGTAAGTTGTCAACCACTTTGCTTATTATGCTGCGTAGGGAGGAACTGCAGATGCAAGTGTAAACCCGAAGACAGACACAAAAAGCTGGAGTAATTTCGCTTGGGATTGAAATCATCCTTATTTCTACCAAAATGAATTATGTAACCTGGTCATAATGACTGACCTGTAGACTCATGGAGAGTACCATACTATGGTCAAGTTGGTGATTACCAAGGGCATGTGGGATTCTGGTCTATATGCAGTAGCCGAAATCAAGTAATGCACACCGATGCTGGTGTTCCAAAAAATTCCAAGAAATACGATCTTGGCTTTTTCAGGCTGTGATGTCGCCAGGATTAAGAATCTGATGCCGAGGTTTGCAAGGAGCACCTCCTGCATGAATATAATCCACCTATTTTCGTATGGGCAACATGCTAACGTTCTTCAGCACTACACTGACACAGGTGGCAGTGTCAAATATTGATCAAGAACAGAGTAGTACTAAGCTAATCACTCTGACCCAGTTAAAATCTGGCCAAAACTTTGCTGTCTGAACCAGCCAATCCTTAGACATGGTCACATCCTGCCAGGCTCATGTTGGGCAGCCAGGCTCCGATTCTTATCTGGAAATATTTTTAGGGCTATAAATAGGGCAGCACAGTGACTCAGTGGTAGAGTTGCTGCCTTACAGTGCCAGAGACCTGGGTTCGATCCCGACTATGGGTGCTATCTGTACGGAGTTTGCACATTCACCCTGGTTTTCTCCAGGTGCTCCAGTTTCTTCCAACCTTCTAAAGACATGCAAGTTTGTAGGTTAATTAACTTCTGTAAATTGTCCTTAATGGCAGGATAGGTATGGTGTATGGGTGAGTGCGGACTTGGAGGACTGAAGGACCTGTTTCCAAGCTGTATCTCTAAACTAAACTAAACTGAAATATTTTCTTCACACAGCAAATGATCAACATGTGGAGTAGATTTCACGATTAAATAGCGAAAGCAAAAATTTGACAGTTGTAATGGGGTGAATCCAGTTTGGACAAATGACTGCCTTCATCCTGCATAATTATCATGTGTTCTCATAAAATTAATGAGGTTCATTTCAATTTGCATTGATGAATGAAAATCGTACTAAATCAGATGCCATCAGCACTTTAATGAATACCTATTGCAATTATTTTTGCCACTCCACAATATTCAGACAATAATCCCATGGGTCTGCCTGGGTCAATAGACAAATAGAGTGATTGATCTAATACTTTGCTGTTTGTTCTTACTTCAATGCAGATGGTCATTTGGGGTGTTGATGTGGGAAATCTTCACACTAGGTGGCTCACCCTATCCAGGAATCCCCGTGGAGGAACTCTTCAAACTTCTCAAAGAAGGCCATCGGATGGACAAGCCATCAAATTGTACACATGAGCTGTAAGTTACACATCAGCATCACATTGATTTATATGTATATAATATGTGTAGGTTTATGAATCTATGTTTTACTACTTTGAGCTATAGTTATTTTATAAAATGGCATGTCCCCTGTGTGTGTTTTTTCCCCTTTGAGCATGCAAAATTTACCGAGGAGCAGGAAAATAAGTTTTGATGATCTAAGCTATGAATGTTTAATATTATATCCTTGAAACATCACTAAAGAACCAGGGGCATTCATTTTCCTGAAATATCCTCCAGTGGTGTGCACCTAATGCTGAATAAAAGGGTAAATGTATTTGGTAATTACAGACAGATTCAGTGATAACATTTTGCTCACATTCTTTCAACATGATCTGTGTAAAACTCCTATTATTGAATCTCACAAGTTATATGTTTCTGCTTCAGGTACTTGCTGATGAGGGAGTGCTGGCATGCAGTGTCTTCCCAAAGACCAATGTTCAAGCAACTGGTGGCAGAACTTGACAAGATCTTGAGTTCTATATCGGACGAGGTCTGTACACCTGCGATATGTTGAGATGTCTTCATTGCACAATTCCACCCCCAACCTTTGTACACACTATCCAGAAAAGAATCAAAACACCTTGATAAACTTTTTTTTCTGAAAGTTGGATAAGGGGAGCCCAATATTTTTCTCAAACTCTTCTTCTAGTTAAGAACTGCCAAGTAGTTAAAATCCAAACCAGAATTAAGACATTAACATTTCTTGAGCATTATACATCTGATCAATGCATGGTGCAAGAAACCTCTTAAAGAATGTCTTGTGTCTCATTCTCCTTGAGAAATATAATGATGCTGTATGTTAAAGGTCAAATCAATATAAGATGATTGGTACAATCTAATTTAAAACAATTTGAAGCTGAAAGGTTCTTATCACTCATGATTTTACATGCACAACGCAATTAAGATAATCATGATTGTAAATGTGATCATTCCTTGGTGAGGTTCATAATGCTTTATTATAATGCATTACCATTGTACTTTGGTCCCTAACCCCAGCCACATTTCTGGTACAGGGGTATGAATGTTTCCTTTCACTGCACCACTGCTTTACAACTTCCAAATGGGATTGCCAATTTAGTGTAAACTTAGCTTAATTATAGGAATTTTGCTGAGGATTCAAAATATGTTTCATCAGTACAAATCCAATCTTGTTAAATCATCAGAAGGAGGTGTCCTTCATTCCATCCTTCTACACGGGCAAAAAATTTGAAGCCAAGATATAAAAATTTAGTGTATCAACCATCTGCTCTGGCCATTCCCTTACTACAGAGGAATCTTTCATCTCAGCTATTTTCTTAAAAGTAAAATGATAATTTTATTCTATGATAAATGTTATTTCATTTATGCTTTTCCGATGAAGTAAGCATATCTGTATTTTTTCCTCAACAGTATTTGGACCTCTCAACTCCCTTTGAGCAATATTCTCCCTCGTGTGAGGACAGCAACAGTACGTGTTCCTCTAACGACTCTGTGTTTGCCCATGAGCCATTGTCCGATGACCCGTGCTTACTCGGCTATCGTGATTGCAACACTCGAAGCAGGACTTGAGAGAAATGTAATCCTGGAACTGTCGTCTCAATACGCTTAATTTTCTTGTAATTCACCAAAGCAGTATATTGGGGCTGGTCCAAAAATGGATTGAGACTGATTTGCCCCCCAAAACTGCCTCTTCCTGAAAGCTATGAAATATTCTTCCGTGGCAAAGTGCTGTAAACCCATTATGATGTTCACTGGCTCAGACGTATCATGATTCATGCCTTTCGAGACAGATGACTATGACAATAGTAAGCCATATTTGAATAAGGAGAAGCCTGTGTATTCAGGCACAGGGTCACATCAGAGCTCACTGTTACTGGAGCACGGTGCTTTACCTTTTATGGCGATTCTCTTGATTTTATACTTTACCATGTGACTCTATCAAGGGGGCTGCTGCTTCACAGCTTGATGACAAATGGCAGTGAAGGAGCATTAATTCAGCAACACCAGAAACCATTAAAGACGTTACCTGGAACAGAATCCATCTGCTCATTAAGAAGCAACAAATAAAACAAAGTATTCACCAAACAGAAATCACTTCCCTCAATCTTTAATGTACCCTTGCTTCCACAATTGAAACATGAAGTGAAAGACTGCCACCATGAAAATCTTGTCAATGGATCAAATCTATCATCCAAAAATAAAATTGTTAGCAGCATTATAGACTGTACCCATTACCTTGTGAAATTATCTCATTCATTGTCAGGAAGTTTTTATTTGTACTGATTTTGCTCAATACAGGACAAAGTCATTGCGAAGGCGATGTTTTCCAGATAACTATTAACTGGTCGTAAAATATTTCCACCAGCCATTTACACCAATCACAGAGTTATGTACCTCCAAATGATGCAATGATCTGCTATCTCATTTTTAAAAGAAAATATCTTTACATCTAGACATACAAATAGCCACCAAATTAACGTGTTATAGTTCTATTTTTTAACCAGTCTTGCAAAGCTGGTGCAGATGCTCAGGGAACAGCCTGTTCTGAATATCCAGTGGCCAACCTCATTGAAAATAATTTGTATGTATAGTGCAAACATATTGCTTTTTTTTGTGTTAAGAAAAAATGGATCTGAAGTACCAGACACAATGGCAATATAACAGCAAGGAATCATCCAGCTGGGTAACCAGATCCACTTTCACCTATAAACACAGCAATTAGTCTCACAAGCGCAATTACCACAGCAACTGCTCTTTGTAGAAAATTGAATACATTTTACTGTGTGAATGGACAACTTCGAGAACAGCTGGTGCAGTTCTTTGTATCAACAGTTATCCAGACGATCATTGGTTTGCTGTTTAATATTCTGCAAAAAACTGTAACATAAAGAAAGATTTGTGTCTGAAACTTTCTTTAAGTAGCCTATCCAAAATCCTTTGGCATTCATACTTCCTTTGCTGGTTATCAGTGTCAATATTTCTGTGGCTTAAGATATTTGCAGTCTTAATTGGAGACATCTGCAGAATAATTCTTTGAGTTATTTTCTGAATAATTGAAATTATTTTCTTTTGTTATTTGCTTATTTTCTGGTCTTCTACACTGTGAGGAAGGAGAACAACCAACCGGAAAGAATAGTTAACTTTTACTCAAGTTTTACCTTTTTACCACTGTGGGGGTTCTCAGACCGTTGCTCTATACAGTGAAGAGATCCAGTTAGTGATTTATGGGAAATGGGGTGAAGGGTGAAATTGGAGTAACAAATCAATGTCCCGACTTCCCAGGAACCAGGGAGCCAGGGTCAAGGCGCCAAAATATTTAAGCAATTTTTTTCTCTTCTTGGCATTCTAAAGATAGTGGGAGCAGGAATCTTCATAGTTGGCTTGTATCCTGAAAACTGGCTCCTCCGTGAACATCAAAATCATGTCAGGACAGTGGCCAGGCAATCAAAAACGCGGTTTCTCTTTGGATGCTGAGCTGCTGTTATTTGTCAAGTTCATGTATTATTTTAAAATCTGTCACCATGGTTCTAAAATGTGGTGCACGATGAAAAGTTAGTTTTTCTGCAGTATTTGTAAATATGGTGCTGTAGAACTAGGTAAGAAGGATATTTTCATGTTATGACCTCAGGAACTTGACGATGTGACCAGAAGAGTTGCCACACAATGCCTGAATTGTCCTTTCCTGTTAATCACATTTCTTGTAAATATGATTGAATGTAACTGGACAGAGTATTTTACATTGGCATGTTTATTGCATACATTGTTGCTTTTTATAACTTATTTTTCTTTCTGAAACTACAATGAGATGCCTTTCCATCATGGTCTTGGAATTTAGTTTATGAAGACAGAGGTTTATAGTATTTGTGTACAATAAAATGTGTGATTTGAATCGAAGGGCAAAATGGTTGGTAGCTTCGGTCTGCAAGCTTATTGCCTGTCTTCTTTAAGCTGCTGATAGTTAATCAGTTCACGGATGACTGGCATCTTCAATATCAAAAACCCTTTCTGTATGCTGGTTCTTTTTTTATTCTTTATTTACGTTCACCTTGGAGCTTCACCTTTAAGGTCAGGATTGGAATGAAACAAAATCCAGACATATGTAACAGGATTAAACCTAGACAGGCAGTAGGAAACAGAACTGAGGTAGAGCTCTTCATCATCCTGGTGGAGATAGGACGCTGATTAAGAATTTAACCAAAAGATGCTGTAACCATAGTTTCAGATTTGTTATTGTCACATCACATCTCATCGTTCATTTACCAGTAAGCCACCACCATTGTCACTGGTGGTACAAAGAATGGCTGTATACTTTTTGTCACCATTTATGGAAACCTAACTTTTAAATTGCCAAATATAAAATCAGAAGGTGCTGGACTGCTCTGGTGGCCAAGTAGTGGCTCTCTATTTCCCTCTCTCTCTATTTTTCTTTGTTGCACTCTCCCTTCTGCATCCTCTCTCCCGTTTGCTTGCCCTCATTTTTGCGGCCTCTTTTTTGCACCCTCTCTTTTTGCCCTCTCTGTTTTGCTCTCTTTCTCTGATCTGCACCCTCTCTCTTACACGTTTATGCTCTCGCTCCCTATTTATCTCTCTCTCCTTTACAGCAGCATGAAAGGTGGATTGTTTCTCTCCCCATTGATTCTGCTTGGCCTGCACAGTATTTATAGCAATTTCTGTTTTGATTTCATATTCCTGGCAATAACCTGTTGGTTTTTTTTTTGCTTCTTGATTTAAATTGCTTGTATATCAATTCAAAAAGGTGAAATCCCCCTTTTACCTCATCCATTCTCCTGAAATTAGTTCAGATTAAGAACACAAGAAAGATGATCAGATATAGCAGCCTGAGCATGATTCACAAATTTAGTGGGGTCATGACTAAACTTTTAATACATCTCCTTGCCTGATCCCCTTATGCAAACCAGTGATCAAATCAGCATAATTTCAACCTCTTCAATATATGGTTCAGAGTTTGCTATCATAAATTATTGTTTATTTTCATTCCTTTGGGACGCAGTAAAGGCAAAACACCTCATGAGGTGTATGCCCATTGGGGCAATCCGTAGACTTAATTTGCTCATTGTGATACCTCTATGCTCCCTTAAATCAGCTTTTTTTGCCTAGTTCAAATGTGAAGGTAAATGCATGGGAAACCCCCAAGGCATGTTGTGAGGATCCTGGAAGAACATTTACTTGGACTATTATTTCATGCAGTAATTTCATTGGATTAGTTGGGCCTTCAATCCAGAAGGATGATCAGATTTCCCAAGCATCGTGCTAAAATTCAGAACTGAGTTTGTTATGCTGCTATATACTGGTCTTACCAAGGCAAATGGAAACTAATTATTGTAGCCTGCTCTGACTAGACTGGTGCTTGCCATTTACTGTACTCTTGTCTTACCAAAGCTAGTGCTACACCAACAGTTAAATATTTACGGTAACAGTGCCGAGAAAGTTTCAGAAATCTGAACAACTTGGGAAAGAACCAGAATTATTTTTTAAATCTCATCAATGAACATATTTTATGCTACTTTGAATGGAATCTTTCATTGCAGGATGATTATTGCATTAAAAGAGTAGTTCTTTATATTAGATCAATAATTTTATCAATAATATTGTTTAAATATTAATCAATTATATTGTAAATGATATACACAGGAATACATGCAGTTTTATTAGAGGGAACATTTTTAATAACTGCACAGCAGGATTTTTCTAACTGGTCTTGTGTGTAATTGTCCTAGTCTTGAACTGGGCAGAGGATTATTAAGAATCAATTTTCACAATATATATTCTGAATTGTGAATGAACATAACACCTAATGTATGTGTCACATAAACAATCAACCTCTTTCCTATGAATTTATCGCATAATTCTAATTCAGTGACGCAACAAAATGTTCCGTGTTTCTCACAAATATCAACATCAATGCAAATACCCAATCTCGCATTTCTGTGGTAACACCATCTTTTCTTGTACACTTCCATTCCCTTGTCATGCATATATACCATCATTTTCACAGATCTAAATATAAATTTCCTTTTGTATTTATGTCTATGCATTCTGCATTACGTAGATAAATGTGGACTGTTCATCTTGCTCCCTGCTTGCATGTCAGCCTAACATCACCATTGCTATTGCCTGGATCAGTTCTTAAGACAGTCATACCACAACAAGAATATTGCATACTTCTAGAAAGTTATTCTATTGGGCCAAAATAATGATTGCCAAAATATAATTTTGATTGGAATGAAAACAGAAGTGGAATTTCTCCCCAACTGGCATATTTTAGCTCAACGCCATTGTGTTAACTCATTGATGAGAACATTCCAGAAAATAACTCAATATTTTATAAGTGTGTGTAAAAAAAAAATGTATTTTTACAATTCACAGAATTACATTTAATTTATTGTGTTTTATGAAAAAAATTATATATTCTAGGTTGAAGTTCTTGAAGGTCTCATCTTCCTTGAAATTCTATTTGAAGATGTTTGAAGTCAACCCAATAATGTGTAACTTCTACATGTTCTGACGTAGAAGGATAATTAAAAATCAACCAGAGCAAATATGATAATTCTTCCCTTTTAATATTTGAATTAATCTGTGGAAGTTTCCTCGTCTATATCCTGTACTATGTAAAAGATTATTGAATGAGACTGATCTACTGAACCTTATCTACGTACCTCATGTATTCAGTTAATAAACATCAGTTTTAGGGCAACATAAATAAAATTTAAGATTAAATCAGGTTTGTGATGTTTGTCTCTGTTTGTTAAAAATCCAAGTTTAATAGAAAGAGAAGTTGGTGTCAAGTGAACGAGCATGCTAATGGGAATGTATTATCAAAGGCAAAATGGTGAAACAACTTAGCACAGGAACTTGAGAGTATGAAGCTGGAAGGCAGGTCCATCAATGGGCAATGGTCACAACTGTTAAATTATTTTTGAGTGAAGAGTAATTAGAGTCCCTTTTACTTTAATAACAACGTTATCAGGAATATAAGAGGCAAAGGATCTCAAACAAATTCTTACAGAAGATGTATCTTGCAATTGCCAGCACTGCTGACACTAATGCTGTATCTCACACTTGGGTTCAAAGACCATGAAGAGATTGCAGAAGGGGTTGTTAGCGATCAAAGTGGGAGTTGAGGTCAGGATTTTTAGGATGAGATAAATTATTGTGAATGGGGTTGAGAAGTTTAGAGTATGTGTTGAGGATTATGTTCAGTTTTTTGGTCACCCCGTTATGGGAAAGATGTGACTCACCTTTAAAGACTGCTGGGGTCCCGAGATGGAGGTTAGGAAGGACAGGTGTTACATTTCCTGCTGTTGCAGGCAAACGTACCTGGGGAGGGGGAGGTTTAGGAGGGAAGGGATGAGTGAACCAAGGAGCTGTGGAGGGAGCGGTACCTGTGGAATGCGGAAATGTGGGAATGGAAAGATGTGGCTGTTGGTCACATGTCGCAGGCTGATGTTTTGGATGCAGAGGCTGGTGGGGTGAATGGTGAGGTTCAGGGAAATTCTATCCTTATTCTGTATTCGGAAGTGGAGCAGAGTGGAGCTATGGGACAGAGAAGACGTGAGTGAGGGACCCATCTATGAAAGCAGGGAGAAAACCATGCTTACCAAAGAACAAGAAAATCTTGGAAACTTCATCTTGGGAGATGCGATGGAGATGGAGAAATTGAGAGTAGGTGATAGCATTTCTGCAAGAGGCAAGGTGGGAGGAAGTGCAGTCCAGATAACTGTGGAAGTCTGTTGGTTTATCGTAGATGTTAGTCGATAGTCTGTCTCCTGTAATGGAGGCAGAGAGATCAAGAAAGTGATGAGATGTATCAGGGATAGTCCAAGTGAATTTGAGGCACTTAATTGTAAAGTTAATGAAAACGAGTTATTCATGGGTTCAGGAGGCAGCTCCCGATGCAGTCATCAATGTAACAGAAAAATACTTGGGGGATGGTACGAGTGTACATTTGGAACAAAGACTGTTCGACCATTCTATCCTGGGCCCCCTCCATTGCCAAAGTGAGGCCACACCTCATATTGGGTGGCTAACAAACAATTGGTATAAACATTGAATTCCATAATATTAGGTAACCACAAGCCTCTCCCCTCTCCCTTCCTCTTCCCTAACACCGCCATCGCACCTGAGTCTCACCTGGACTCGCACCTATTTCTCCCGTCCCCCTTCCTTTCACCTACATTCCTCCCTTGCTTCACAATTCGTAACTCTTCAATCATTTTGTCTCACACCTTTTGTCTATTTATATCTGTCCATTGTCCACCATATGCCCATCAATCCCCCCCTCACTTGCATCCACCTGTTACCTGTCATGCTTTGGCCTGCCCCTCCTTCCAGCTTTCTCTCCCCACTACAATCAGTCTGAAGAAGGCTCCTGAACTGAAATGTCACTTATCCAGAGATGTTGCCTGGGTCACTGAGATACTCAGTACTTTTTGTGTCTTTTTTTGTAAACATGAATCGTGTGTTCACTCATTGTCAGCCATCTTTAAAAACTGATTCAAGCCCAGGTTAAAAATGATAAAAGTTTTTTTTCTCTTTTCCTTCACAGACAAATTATTGCTTGCTATTTGTCAAGGGAAAGTTCTGTGATATTGAATATCAACGATTAATAGTAAGACACTCTTGTAGAGATGGACAATGCCTGGCAATTTGTGCCCTGACTGTTACTTGTCACATCAACCAGCACTGGAACATTAGGTGTTCGAAGAAGACAAAAGAGACTTTCATTTCGTAGATTTTTTCCAACATTCCATTGTCTACATGTTATACGATAATTTTGCCTGAACAGTCTGCGACCCATAGCACTGTGCCCGTAGCACTATGGTTAAAGCCCATAGTGCTGCGGCCAGTAGCGCTATGTTTAAACCTTTGCATGCCAAACCGGCAGCGCTGTGTGTATTGCCTTACATGCCAGTCTGCGGCTGATAGCGCTTTGGCGAGGGGGGCTTGCTGCGATGCAGTCCCCTGCCATCGGTTAAGTTTGAATTTGGGAGCAGCACTATTGGCCAGGTCTAAGTTTATGTACTAGAAGGGTTCACGACGGGCTGAGTCACGATCAGCGCCGCAGACTGAGGCAGAGAGAGAGAGAGAGAGAGGTGTGCTGCTGTGATGCTCACGCATACCGAGACAAGTATTGTATTTGTCCTCTCTTGCCAATAAAACTGATTTGCAACTAAACAGACGATTGAGCCTTTTTCTGTTCTACTAGTCAGATCCTTGAACCTGTTCCTTTGTAACAATTGGCGTAGTCAGCAGGATCTGACAAATAGAATAGAAAATGTTTGGTAAAAAGAAATAACAAACGAGATGGAGTGGTGCAGGCCAAGTACCCCCGCAACAAGCTGCTGCCCTCAGTGCAGCGGAGCCCGCAGCAGGCCATGCTACAGGTGGGACCAGGAACCTCAAGTCTTCAGGCTTCTCTAATGCTTTTAATGGGTCACAAGGGAGAAGAGTATTGTAAATTTCACCTGAATGGATCATCACTGGCATCTGCAGGATTTGATTGGCTCGAATTGTTTTGGAATGTTTATGGCGAGTGCGATAATAATGCTACATTGAAAGGTCAGAGTGGAGCAGTGATGGAATTGCAGATTCCAGATGGCAGCAAGCTTTTTACAGCATCAACAGACACAACTATAGCAGTGTGGGACAGTGAAACTGGTGAAAAGAATCAAGAGACTTAAGGGCCTGTCCCACCAGCATGCAACTCCATGCGATGAGCGCGACCTAACGTGGTCGCTTGAGCCGTCCGGCGTCGCCGGGCCAGTCCCACTTCGATCGCCGGAATTGTGCGGAGTTCGTCCCGACATCGCGCGGGGCTCCGAAAAACTGACCATGTTCAAAAATTCCGCGCGGCAAAGGCTTGTCGGCTCGCAGCCGCCTCGACGCATTACACACCGCCTCGACGTCGTGCCTCCGTGACCCTCTCTGTGTGTGCCTCTGTGCCCCTCTCTGTGTGTGGCTCCGTGGCCCTCTCTGTGTGTGCCTCTGTGCCCCTCTCTGTGTGCCCCTCTCTGTCCTGGCGAACTTACCTTTAAGACTTCGCTCCAAGTTCGTCTCACTTTGTGCCCGTTGCGCCACTCACCCGACCTCCGCGCTGCCCCCGCTGCCGGTTTGGTTGCGGTCGCCACATGCAGGCACATGCTGTTGGGAACGGCCCTATACAGGGATCACCCGACCTCCGTGTGACCCCTGCTTTTAGTTTGATCGCGCTCACCGCATGGAGTCGGATGCTGGTAGGACAGGCCCTTTAAAGGTCACACATCCTTTGTGAATTCCTGTTATCCAGCACGATGGGTTGGTCTGTACTGGAAGCAATGACGAATCAGTGAAGGTATGGGACATTCGGAAGAAGGCTGCAATCCATACGTTTCAAAACTACCAACTACTGGCAGCAATATTTAATGACACAAGCGTTATCTCTGGTGGTATTGATGAAGGCATTAAGGTTCGGGACCTCCGGCAAAACAAGTTAATTTCTACCATGCGTGGTCATACAGACTAGTGACTGGTTTGACCCTGAGCGGGGTGAAAGAGAACATCACCAACCTCGCTGACCATTGGGACAAACTTGTCGGCCATAATATTGCGACGTTGTTTGTGCGGATTGGCATCACGACCGCGTGGACTTTACCAAAGATCCTATAGCGGAGCAAATAGACCACTCCTGCCAAATGCAATGGGCTGACGAGTAATATGCAACTGAATGGAACGTGGGCTTTTTTTTCATCCATTTCCGTAACCGGACCCAATCCAACCAGACCCGACTCGCAGTGTAATCAGCATTGCAGGGCAACAGTTTGTGTTAATGAATTAAAATTCTGAAAACGAGGAGAAGATTTTTACCAAATAACTTTTATTTTTACGAGGATGTTTCCGTAACCGGCTTCCGTCTCCACACTATTATCCTATGGGATCTTAGGTGCGGAGACAGAAGCCGGTTACGGAAATGGGGCCTTAAATTACCCATGAATCTGCCCATGACCGTACTACGTCTTTTTGGTCGAGTGGACTATCTTGCTCGCTATAGGATCTTTGGACTTTACCACAGCCTGTGGACCGAATGTAACAAGCAAACGCCTGTGGGCCGGATGTGACGGTAGCCAGACTGTTCGAGGGTTGGAATTTATACGAGAATTTTGCCCGAACAATCTGTGACCCATAGTGCTGTGGCAGGTAGCGTTATGTTTAAACCTTTGCGCACTGAACCGGCAACACTGTGTGTATTGCCTTTAAGCGGCAAGTATGTAGCGCTGATAGCGCTTTGTTCCCAAAGGGGGGGGGGTGGAGGGGGGCTCGCTCGGATGCAGTACCCTGCCATTGGTTATAGGTTGAATTTGGGAGCAGCACTATTGGCCAGGACTTACCGATGGTTATTACAACAGCTGATTTTCTTACCTGTATAAAGGCAGGTGCCAGTAAGCCAGAAGTTAGTTCAAGTTTATGTATGAGAGGGGTTCACTGACGGGCTGAGTCATGATCAGCACCGTGGATGGAGGCAGAGAGAGAGAGAGGTGTGCTGCTGTAAAACGGACCCTGCGCATACCGAGACAAGTTTTTGGCCTCTCTTGCCAATAAAAATCATTTGCAACTAAACAGAAGAGTGAGCCTTTTTCTGTTCTACTAGTCAGATCCTTGAACCTGTTCCCTTGTGACACTATGGTAGGTCTTGCTGTAAGCAGGCACTATTTGCTTCATTTAATGCACGGTCTTGAATAGAATTGAACATTGTACAATCATTAGAAAACGTCTTCACTTCTGAACATTTGATGGAAGAAAAATCATTGATGAAGCAGCTGAAGATGGTTGCATACTTTTTTTTGATAAATATTCCAATGTAGAATAAGGACTGCACAGTGGTGCAGTGGTACAGTTACAGAGCCAGAAACCCGGGTTCAATCTTGACTATGGGTGCCGTCTGTATGGAGTTTGGACGTTCTCACTGTGACCATGTGAGTTTTCTCCAGGCGCTCTGGTTTCCTCCCACCCACCAAAGGCGTAAAGGTTTGTAGGTTAATTAGCTTTGGTAAAAAAAAAAAAAATTTCACCCAATGTGTAGGATAGTGTTAGTGTACGGAGTGATCGCTGGTCGGCACGGACTCAGCGAGCCAAAGGGCCTGTTTCCACACTGTATCTATAAAGTCTAAAGTTAAAAGTTATTTTTAAAGTTCAATTTTTATCTGACGTTAAACAGACTAATTAATGACACATTGGTTATAGGCAATTGACTAATCAGTTAAGCAGAGAACTCGCTGTTCCATATCCAGAGTTTTAATTCTTATGTGTACATATATAAGGGAGGCGTGGTGGTGCAGTGGTGGAGTTGCTGCGTTACAGCGCTGACAGCACCAGAGACCTGGGTTCACTCCTGACTATGGGTGCTGTCTATACAGAGTTTGTACATTCTCCCCCTGAAAGCGTGGGTTTTCTCCAAGATCTTCGGTTTCCTTCCACACTCCAAAGACGTACAGGTTTGTAGGTTAAGTGGCTTGGTATAAATGTAAATTGGCCCTAGTTTGTGTAGGATGGTGTTAATGTGCAGGGATCGTTGGTCGGCGTGGACTCGGTGGGCTGAACGAAGGGCCTGTTTTCGTGTCGTATCTGTAAATTAAACTAAATATCAGACACAATCCTTCCAATCATAACTTTCCATGGGTTCTGAAGAACAATATTTTGCCAGTGGCAATTCTGTTGTATCTTCATCGTGCATCCAAAACTGACAGAGATCTCAAGCAACCATTTTTTTGTTTCATCCAAGCCTTGTTTTGCATCAATTTTTAATGCCCTGAACTACCATTGCATCAACTGTAGATGCCAAATTGTGAAATTCTAATGGGCAGTAATGTTATGGTATCGTATGTTCACGAGATTGATCCATGGGATGGCAGGACTGTCATATGAGGAAAGATTGAAAAGACTAGGCTTGTATTCACTGGAGTTTAGAAAGATGAGGGGGGATCGTATAATAATAACTTTATTACGGACTCAAGGTCCAGACAAGGGGCAACATTACATTAAAAAAACATTGCATATCAAATATCATAAATATATATAAAATCATGGTAAATCACATAAAAACAACATAATTTATATATTTAAAAAACCCACAATATTTAAGTTAAAAATCCAGAGTAAAAGATGATCAATGTCGTACAACGAGACAACGATACCAGTGTCTCCACAGCTGGGATTCGTAGCGTGTAGTGCTAACCCTTATGTTTGTCAAGGCCACAATAAGCACATTTTTAGAATCATTTATCCTGCAAATGAATTTATACATGTGGTGTCTTAGGATAGCTTCTAAAGTACTGACTACTGCAGCCACAAACATTTTACTGGCACTACACCATCTTGGTTGCCTTAGCAGTGTTCTCATGGCATCGTTATATGCCACCTTTAGTTTCTGCATACTTGTCTTTAAATAGTTCGACCACAGGTGCGCAGTGTAGAGGGGTGTGCAGTATGCTCTAAATAGCGACATCTTCACCACATCTGCACACGCACCAAATTTATGCAAGAGGGTATTCGCCTGTATATACAGCATGCGTTGTTGCCTATAAATATCCTCATCTGTCATTTGTTGTGTAATAATATGCCCTAGATATTTTATCTTATTACAGACACTAAGATTGTTGTCAGACAATTTAAATTCAGGATATTTTAGGCTTTTATCCTCTTTGGTTCTACAGACCTTAACAGCACTCTTACTAGCATTATATTTAATGTCATGTTCCACACCATACACAGAACATGTAGTAAGGAGCTGCTGGAGACCAGCGCTAGATGGACTAAAGACCACAAGATCATCTGCATACGTAAAATGGTTCACTAAAATATTACTAATCACGCACCCAGTGTTACTGGCTTTCAATTGTTTAGACAGATCATCAATATATAGATTAAAAAGGACTGGGGACAAAATTCCCCCTTGTCTAACACCATTGCTAACCTAAAATGGGGCTGAGACCCTATTGCCCCATTTTATTTGCATAGTCTGGTGGGCATACCAGTAGGCCAGAATTCTAACAATGTATTTAGGCACCCCTCGTTGACTCATTTTACCAAACAGCTTTCTGTGATTAACACGGTCAAAGGCTTTGGCAGCATCAATAAAGCACATAAGGATTGAAGAGTTTTTGCCTCTATATTTGTTTACAATCTCCTTTAGGGCATATATGCATAAGTCAGTGCCATGTTTAGCTTTAAAGCCAAACTGGTTATCTGTGAAGTTAACAAACTCATTTATTCTATCCAGCAAAACTCTTTCTAAGACTTTTGACAATATGCTGGCTAAAGCTATGGCCATGTAATTATTTAGACTGCCTACTTTACCAGCTTTGTCCTTAATAACCGGCACTAACAGGACAGACAACAATTATAGAAACATATAAATTATAAAAGGACTGGACAGGCTAGATGCAGGGAAAATGTTCCCAATGTTGGGCAAGTCCAGAACCAGGGGCCACAGTCTTAGAATAAAGGGGAGGCCATTTAGGACTGAGGTGAGAAAAAACGTTTTCACCCAGAGAGTTGTGAATTTGTGGAATTCCCTGCCACAGAGGGCAGTGGAGGCCAAATCACTGGATGGATTTAAGAGAGAGTTAGATAGAGCTCTATGGGCTGGTGGAATCAAGGGATATGGGAAGTAGGCAGGCACGGGTTATTGATTGGGGACGATCAGCCATGATCACAATTAATGGCAGTGCTGGCTCGAAAGGCTGAATGGCCTCCTCCTGCACCTATTTTCTATGTTTCTATGTTTCTATGGTGGTTTACCAGCCCATATATGCACTCTTCACACGTTAGAGATGGCTATTGTGGCTGACATGGAGAGTAAAGCCCCTGTCCCACTTAGGAGACCTAAACAGCAACTTCCACCACCCAAGGTTTCCATGAGGTCACCGGAGGTTTTGGTCACTCTCCCTAATGGTCGATAGTGCTTTCCGCGTGGTCAAGGCTTCATCTAGGTTGCTGCTATTTTTTTATCATGTTTAAAACCGGGCCTCGACTAAAAATAGGTTGCCGTTTTAAAAATCGATCATTTTTAAGTCGCAGGTCTAGTCGAAGCCGGTTTTCATCATAGTCAAGGAAGATTTTCAAGGTATGCGTGGGAGGTGGTAGGAGGTTGCAGTTCACCTCGACCTTGATTATTTTTTTTGGGTGGCGGGTAAGGTCACCAGAGGTTGCTGTTTAGGCCTCCTAAGTGGGACAGGGGCAAGGATGCATGGGAAAAGAATTGAAATCCCATTAAAAAAATAATAAGCTATAGTAATTGAAATACCTGCCAATTGAAACCCATGAAGACACTATACAAAAAGCTGACAGGATGTGGTTAAAGTCTCATACAGGAATGAGAAGCCTCACACATTAGATTAATGTCACAAAAAACCTCATAGTAGATCAATGTTGCACAAAACCTCTTGAACTCATATGATATATCTGGGTGTTAAAGAAGGAACTGCAGATGCTGGAGAATCGAGGGTTATACAAAAAGCTGGAGAAACTCAGCGGGTGCAGCAGCATCTAAGGAGCTCCTTAGATGTTGCTGCACCCGCTTAGTTTCTCCAGCTTTTGATATATCAGTTTACACATGCAGAGCAGAGATCCTCACAGAAGTGTGTACTGCACGCGGAGCGTTTCATTCTTGAAGTAAGGCTCCACTTTTCAAGAAATAGTTGCTATTGTAAGTTAGTAAGATAATTGGAGCAGGATTTCATTCATTAAAACGTTATAATCAGCACAGTTATTACAGTAAAGCAGGAAACAGGGAACTATTAGTTGTCTTTTGGGATTTCCAAGCTGATTGTTGGTATGTTGGTAAGTACCAAATGCAGCACCAAAATGGGCCCTCTGACCCATTGCATCCATGTAACCATTTTGCTCATCGACACTAATATCATTGGCCTGCATTAGGATCATATCCTGCTATGTCTTGCCTATTTATTCATCTGTATTATTGCCTCTTAAACACTGTACCGTATCTAATGATAACATATTCCAGATATCAACCACTCTGTGTAAAAAAAACACCCTTCAGTTTTGGTTTTAGTTTTTAGATTTAGGGTTACAGCATGGATGCAGGCCCTTCGGCCCATTGAGTCTAAGCTGACCATTAATCACCTGTTCACACTAGTACAATGTTATTCCACTTTTGCGTCTATTCTATACTCACTAGTCCCCATTAAAACTTGTACCTCTCACCTTAAATCTATACCCTCGTGTTTTTCATAGCCATAGCATGGAAATAAGTTTTGAGTATCTACCCTATCCCTGCCTCTTATTAACTTACATTCTTCTATCAGGTCATCTTCAGTTTCCTATGCTCCAGGGGAAAAAAAACTCAGCCTATTGAATTTCTCCCCGCAACTAAAGTCCTCAAATTCAGGCAACATTCTGGTGAATCTCTTCCTCCAAGCGATACTAGCCACTAAAAGTACCCAGCAGCCAAACTCTCGAAGGATTGCATTAATCGTCAGGAAATTTTTCTCATGATCTTTATTCAACTACATAATTGGGGAATGGAAACCCTTTTCTGTTCATGAAAAGATATGGATAATTTCTTGGGAGCTCTGATAGGTACAATTACAACGTTTAAAAAACATTTGGACAGGTACATGGATAAGGAAGGTTAAGAGGGATATGGGCCGATCAGAGGCAAATGAGACTTGCTCAGGTAAACATTTTGGTTAGCATGGAGGAGTTGGGCCGAATTGCCTGTTTCTGTGCTGTATGACTATGATACCATGACTAAATGTCACTTGTGCAATTTGTTCTGAGTAGAATCGAAAATAATGTGGCATGTTAGTTTAAAAAAAATTTGCATAATCCTATTTCTCTTCACTCCTGCCCGCTTTACTCTTGTTTCCCTCTCCTTGCAAACAAGGACATCAAAGTCATTAATTATTATGTTTACTCAGTATCTCAAAACGGTCTGTTGATTTGTAATTCTTGTTTGTGTAAATTGGTCTAAGGTCACACATTCCTTTATCACTAACTGGTATGTCGCTACATCACAGTGATTCAGGGTGGTTCTGCCGCTGATAACTTCAGTATGTCCTTATTGGTTGTGGTGATTCTTTGTTGCCCTATCTGGAAAAGATTACAGTTGAGATACAGTCTGAAATCCTTGTTTCTCAGATTTCATATCTGTGGGAGACACCATGATAGAAAACAAACATAGTTAATTCAGTTAAACAATATGTATAAGATGAAGGCTACTATTGCTATCCTATCTCGACAATGCCATCTGTACAATTTCCTTTCTTACTAGGTCCTGTGGTCATGTTGCTTTCAGAATCTGTGATTTAGATGTTAATTGTGCAAAAATCAGTTCTAACCAATGTAGATCTAGATTATTTCTGTGTTAAATTGAGTCCATCATGAAGTTGGTGGGTCTGAAATATATTCATTGTCAGATGTGCATGAAAATATATCACATCATCAGCAAAGCACCTCCAACACTTTTCCAACTTTAATCTGTTAAACTTCCAGGTTGATTTGGTAGTCAGGAAGGTAAATGCAACGTTAGCATTAATTTTGATAGCACTATAGTATAAAAGCAAGGATGTTATGCTGAAGCTTTATACCTATTCCTCTGCTTCATCCTATTCCCCTGAACACCATATCCTGTATTATCCAGTCCCCTCCCTTGGTCCTCTGATATTCACCTCTACCATAACATCCCAGCCATTCTCACCGTTCTCGTTGTTTTTCTTTCAGGAGGTTTCAAATGCTCTCCAGAAACAATTCGGATCTGGATCCTTCACCAAGTATCAGTCCTGTCTACCTTTCTCTACATTAGCATCACTTTCTATCTCTCGACTTCCCCTAGTCTAAAAGCTATTTGAAATTAGAATTTCCATTTTCCAACACTTCAAATAGTCCTGATATGGTTATTACCAGGATTCAAAATTGTCACTTTTTAAAAAAAAGAAACAAAAATCACTTTAATTTATTTAATCTGGACTGGAGTTGAATTAGATTGAAAAGTTAGAATTCAGTATCTGCCACACAGTGAATTATCTATTCCTCCACCAAAGACCACCAGGGGTGCCAGGGAGATGGCAGCCCTGCCGGTAGTCTGTTCGTTTTTTCTTTCTTTTTGTTATTTTTTAGAGCGTTAAAGTTTGTTTTAATGTTCTTCGGTTTGTTTTATGTGGGGGGAGGGGGTGGGGATCGGGGGAAACTTTTTTTCAGGTTCCTACCTTCCCGGAGAGGTGATCTATTTGCAGATCACATTCTCCGGGCTCTGCGGCCTACCATCGCTGGAGCTCGAAGCCGCCTCGGACTGCCGTGAGCCCCACCGCGGGGGGCGAACTTAACATCGGAGCGGATCCCTCGCCTGGGATCATCCCACCGCAATCACCGTGGACTTACCATCAAGGGCTCGCAGTCTCGGGAGAGGCTAGTCGGGAGCTCCAACGGCGCGGAAGGCTCGACCAGCCCTGACACGAGGTTCGATCGCTAGGCGCGGGGGAGCTGACATTCCCCTGATGCAAGAGCTGAATGCCTCGACGCGGAGAGCCCGAACGCCCTGGCTACGGGAGTTAAGACCATCCCGTCAACGGAGGGCTCGAAGACGAACATAAGGAAGGACATGAACTTTATTTCGCCTTCCATCACAGTGAGGAATGCGTAGGAGTCACTGTGGTGGATGTTGATGTTAAAATGTGTTTTTGAGTAATTTGTTGTTTTTAATTGTATGACTGACCTGGCCAATGAAATTCCTCATATGTTGCAAAACATACATGCCGAATAAAGTGTGATTCTGATTCTGATCTTCCTCCTTTTCTCTCACTCCTTTTGCGTCCTTCTGTTCTTCATTACTTTCCTAGCACACAACTGGGATTGTAATCTGCTTAATCCTTCCACAGGATTTACCTTAAATGTAACAGTAAGGAATGAATAACAATAATATCTCCCAATTTGATATGTTCATGAAATTTACAGCAGCGTTTAATGTAATACAGCCAACAAGTGCTTCAGAAAAACATTTTGTTTTTAATGTCCAGATCCATTTGACTGTATTTCAGATGAATTAGTTTAAGCTTTAATACTGATTCCGTGTTTACTTGTTGAGTCCATGTGGAAGTGGGTTATGGCATGCCAGACAGCTTTCAGACTATTTATGACAAAAAAGGCTGACATTCGTTGATAGGTGAGATTGAAACCCCTCATTAACACTGAACTATTTAGCATTCAAAGGCACACACATGCATGCCTCCTTCACCCCATTGCTTTCTCTGATACCATCTCACTTTGTGTTGAAAATATGGCTTTAACATTCTTTTGTCATTCATAGAATGGCTTTACCAAAAGAGTAAAGCAAGGAGTAACTGAGGTATGTGCTTGTTTTTGCAAAGGGTCATCTGACCCTCTCAGTTTATTCATGATCAGGACATTCCTTTCTCCAAATAAAAAATATCTTCATCCACAAAACAAACACCTGGCATTACACTTTTCATTATAAAGGTATTGAGGGAAGGGCAGCTACTTTATAAATAACTATTAGTGAATGTTTTAAAATTTAATTATGAATCAAGAGTTTTCAAATCTGTAGATGAATATTACTGTGGTTTCACCACCAGAAATTGAGTCAGTACTTTTATTTCAAAAATACTGCATGTTTTACTAAAATAGGCTCGGTTCTTTTATTATTCTTTCAGATTTAAACATCATTCTTCGCCCTATATATTTGAATTGCATAATATGACATTTTAATTTGAGAGGTCACTTTGTTAAATTACAATTAATAATAAAATAAATAAAAGCGAGGCAAGCCATTTGGCTCCTCATACCTGCTCTGGCTCTTTTTCTTAAAACCCTGTTTGATAATTTATTCGAGTTCCACTTTTCCTGAACATTTCTCTGTATTCCTGGATTCTCTTAATATCTAAAAATCTATCAATCTGTGCTTCACAACTCACTGTCACTCATTTCTGGCTATACAACTTTTATTGTTTTACAGCTCAAGAATATCCAGTTGCTTCTAATAAGCTCATCAATTTTCATCTATTCATGGGGTGTAAGCATTACTGAAAATCATTTAGTGCCCATTTGTTGTTGTCCATTGTGGTGTGGTAAAATATCCAGACTATTTTGAGAAGGAGAGATGGAGAGGTAGACTCTGTCTAAAGAGATACTAAACCAAGTTACTGAGTGAATAGTGCTAATTACTAGTTACTAAGGAGATACTAAACCACCATAGTTCCTGTGACATTACCTGTAGGATTGGGAGTTGTGGGGTTTTGACATAGCAATAATGATTATTTACATAACACAAAAGCAAAATGCTGTACATTGTAAAAATCTGAAATAAAAACAGAAATTACTAGAAATGCCCTATGGTTTTGCTTCAAAAGTGGACAGACAAAAACAATAATTAAATGGATGACCTTACTATATGCAGTCTGAAGCTCATCTTGCGATTAAATATGATGTTGGAAAGGGCTAAAGATAGATCCTTGGAAGATATCTGGGTTGATGGTGGACAGAGAAAAACAAGAATTAAATGGATGATCTTAATATATGTAGTCTAAAGCTCATCTTGCTATAATAATGATGTTGGAAGAGTCTGGTGCAGCTTCTTGTAGTTGATAGGAAGAGGAATTAAATCAATAAATATGGAGTGAAGTTTGTAAAGAGATTCAATGCAGAGCAATCAATAAAGTTTATGAGAAAGTAGAATTAGTTGTCTTGAGCACAAACATTGAAAGAAACACTGCATTTTCAGATGACATTGGGATACATCAGGAAGGTGGAAACTTGGAAAGGGCTAAAGATAGATCCTTGGAAGATATCTGGGTTGATGGTGAATGGGCAGAAATAGAAGCCACTGCTGATGATTCTTAGGCTACAGTCAGATGGATGAAAATGGAATCAAAGAAGAGTTAAAAGCTGCTTCCATCATATGAATAGCCAGTGTAGTCCTGCCCACATCTTCCATGTGTGTGGCATCAGGACTTACGCCGGGCAACAATAACCACACCAACACTCACAGGAGGGTGAACTTATGTGATATGGTTTATTTACAGTGAAGGACAATAGTGATGAGAATGTCCGGGCCCGTGATGGGGGTTCAGTCCCAGGACGTCAGTGTGCATGTGACGAGACACTGCTGATCTCGGGCTTGTCCCAGCAGCTCAGTCTTCCTCCAAGCCTGGAAAAGGGAAAGACACCCCTTTTTCTCTCTTTTCTTTTCTCCTTTGTTTTCACCCTTCTAGAAACATAGAAACATAGAAACTAGGAGTAGGCCATACAGCTCTTCAAGCCAGCACCACCATTCAGTATGATCATGGCTGATCATCCAGAATCTGTACCCTGTTCCTGCTTTCTCCCCATATCCCATGATTCCATTAGCCCTAAGAGCTATATCTTAAGGGGCTGCCCCACAGCGGCGACCTAATTGGCGAGTTTAGAAGAGTTTAGGCAAGTTTGAAAAAATGTCATGATGAAGACCTCTTTCGACTATGTAGAAGACCTCCTTCGACTTCCTTTGACTATGTTGAAGACTAGCTTCGACTAGCTTCGGGAAAATTGGACACCAAATAGTGGAGAGTGAAGACGACCTCCTTCGACCTCTCTTCGACTATGTGGAAGACTATCTACGACTACCTTTGATTACCTTTGACTACCCTCGATTACCTACGAATAACATGCCAACCTACTGCGACCTACTTCGACTAAACCTACGAGTAAAAAAAACCTACAATTGTTTCCATGGAGACATTTTTTTAGTCACGTTGAAAACTATGCCACATCCTAGCTGAGGCTTAGAGTACTCGGGGACTACTCGCGAGCATGAAGGAGAGTTACAAAGACCTCCTAGGACCTCATGTCGACCATACTGTGAGTATGAGTCGAGGACAAACTCGCCAGAACTCGCGGATTAGGTCGCCGCAGTGGGACAGGCCCTTAACTCTCTTTTGAATGCATCTAATGAATTGACATCCACTGCCTTCTGGCAGAGAATTCCACAGATTCACAACTTTCTGGTTAAAAAGGTTTATCCTCATCTCAGTCCTAAATGGCCTAAATGCCCCTTATTCTTAAACTGTGACCCCTGGTTCTGGACTTCCCCAACATCGGGAATATTTTTCCTGTATCTAGCCTGTTCTTTTCTCCCTTCCCTTTTTTTCCGCTAGCTGGAATCGCTTTGTATTTAAAGAAGCAGGGTGACAAGGTTCAGGATGCCCAATAACAATAACAACCAATTGGACACAACTGGTATTATTTGGCTGTGACCTCGGTTCACTCCGGAGCTCTGCCCAGGGTGCCGGTGTTTTCCCGGCAGCCAGGCGCTGTTCATGGTGCTGAGGGTTGGCTTCTCCCGGCTTGTCTGCCAGTGACAGGGATCAGAGCGGAACACGAGGGATGAAGCGCTGTCACAATACATGCAATAATGATAAATAAAACAATAAATGCGACAAGTGCAAAAGCACCAAAAGAAGCTTCAGGATGGTAAGGGTTAAGATTGCTGCACAGCACAAGGACCTTGGGAATCCTTTGATGTGCAGAACAAGGTTCTTGATAGGAATCCTCTGACGTACAGCTTGCTCTAACCTAGAGCACAAGGTCCTTGATAATCATCCTTACTAAAATTAAATACAAATAGAGGATTGAATAGCATGTAGTTTTATTGGGTATTAGTTTTTGAGAATGTGTTGTGAATGGTGAAAAGAAATTAGAGAGTATGCAAGGGTCAAAAACTGCACCAAAGCTTACAGCTGCTTGTAGAATTTCAGAGACATACAGTAACTGGGACTGTGCTTCTCTCCTTGTGCACAAGTATATAAAGTGCGTCTGGAAAATGAATGCAAGTTGTCAAAGTCCAGTTGATCAGCGACAACAGCAGTGTGGTGCAAAATTATAGTGCAGGTAGTGCAAAGGTATAGAGATATTAAAGTATAATAACGGAATATCCATTGAGCTGAAGCTAAGAATAAGAGTACATTTCTGGTAAAAGGGTGTGACAGAACTTCTTGGTCAGGAGTCGAATAGTGGTGTGGAAGAAGTTGTTCTTAAGGATGGAAATCCGAAAGGCTGGTTCCTGTGCTTTACTGTTAATGGTCTATGTTAATCTTAAAAAATCATTAAGGTCAAAGTGGGAATTATACATTTATACTATTTTGAAGTGTTCAAGGAACATTTGGAAGCCCTTTTATATTCTGCAGAACTTTCCCAGATCTATTTAAATACATTTGTGTAATGAGATGAGCGAACGATCCATTGAACTAATGTTTATGGTTCTACGCTGACCTGTGGAATGTTCACAAACTGCATTAAAAATACTATAAATTGTTTAGCATGTTCAGTGCTTAAATGAGCTGCTTATTTTTGCACATTTTTTTGATGATTGTGATATGTAGCTGAGGTCCCTGAGCACAGGCAATATATTAACATACGCAAACAACTAACGAGTCAAGTGGTTTTATTGTCATATGTACCAGTAATTATACAATTACATTCCTACTTGCTGCCGCATTGCAGGCCCATTAACATAATAAAACAATGAATAAATATACAAAAATCAATAATATAATTCATTTGCAATCAGTAACACCAGATAACCACACCACAATAGTGCAAAACCGAAGCACATGGTGCAACCAAAAACAAAGTCCATAGTTAATAGTCTGTGCGGTGGGGATGTGGTTTGGGTTGTGCAACTGCTGATTCATTCATTACAAATGGATTGCCCAAAGTTATTTTGAACACGGGACCATGGCCAATATCAAAAATTATATACTCAGAGAAAGGAAACCCTCAACTTTCAGATTACCATAAACTATAAGAAAATTATAACATTATGACACACAGCATTGATCAAGGAGTGTCTTTTCTGCCTATTGTCTGGTTTAGTTCTATTGATCCTAGATTAAAATGGAAGTGTTCTTATGGGCCTGTCCCACTTAGGCGATTTTGTAGGCAACTACAGGCGACTAGTTTGTTGCCACATGTTCGCCGGTGGTTGCCAGTAGTAGTCGCCTCTGTCGCGCAAAAAGTCATAGCGTCTTTCTGGTCGCCGCTAAATTTTCAACATGTTGAAAATGTTTTGGCGACAGTGGGTTTGACGTCAATGAGCATAGCTTGTCTTCTCCTGAAGTGGTTGCTGTCGTAGGTTGTCGCCAGGATGACGTAGGTTGTCGCCTGTTTTTCGACGACCTGCTATGACTATGGCAGTCGCTGGCAGTTGCCTAACAAATTACCAAGTGGGACAGGCCCATTAATCACTTTCTCATCCAGGCTTCCATCAGGGAACCCACTACTCTGACAGGCTAGATGCTATTTACGTTGTGGAGGTAACAAGAGCAGACTATTTTAGGTATATGGACGGGAAGGGAATGGAGGGGTATGGTCTGAGTACAGGTAGATGGGACTAGGGAAAAATGAATGGTCGGCACGGACTGGAAGGGCCGAGAATGCCTGTTTCCGTGCTGTAATTGTTATATGGTTATATGGTTATTTTCTCCCATTAAATGTTCTAAAAATGTTAAAATTTAAAACCAAAATGTCATAGTTTAAGCATGAATAATAACTCAAAGAAATATACAGTCTGGAAAAACAATTTAAATATTCTCTTTCAATTTGTCAGTGCGTTCAATTTGTTCTTTCAATAATGTCCATTAATTAGTCCCTCTCCACTTAAGGTCTGTTAACCAGCACCTTATACCTGCACTCTCAATTCCAAGCAGGGACCCCAGCAGTCCTACCAGGTGAGACGTAGATTTACATGCACCCATTCTAACCTTAGCTATTGTATCCAGTGTTGCTGATTTGAGCTCCAAAACATTCGTGTGACCAAGCGTAGACTCGGCGACCCTTTCACTGAACATTTGCGCTCGGTCCTCCGAGGCCTACTGGATTTCCTAGTTGCTAACAACTTTAACTTCCCTTATCATTCCCCTACTGACCTTTCTGTCCTGGGCCTCCTCCATTCCCAGAGTGAGGCCGCATGCAAACTGGAGGAACAGCACCTCATATTCTGCTTGGGCAGCTTATAACCCAATGGTAAATACATTGAATTCTCCAATTTTAGGTAACTTCCATAAACACTTTGCTTCCCCCCTCCCCTTCCTCTAAAAAATAATTAACTAGCTTCACAGTTCACAACTATGTGTCCCTCTTAGGTTCACACCTGTTTCTATGTCTAGTTTATGTCCAACCTCACTTGAGGTTATCTGTTGCCGGCTGTGATTTCCTCTCCCTCCTTTCGCTTCCAGATTTTTTCCCCGCTACCCCTTACTCCAATCAGTCTGAAGATGGATTCCAATCCAAAACGTCAGCTATGTATTTTCTCCAGAGATGTTCCCCGAACCTGCTGAGTTACTCCTGCATTTTGTGTCCCTTTTCTTTCAATTATTTGTTTTATTTTTGACCATCCACTTTGGTGTACAGCAATTGAGCACACATTTTCCAAGCATTAGTGTTAAGGGGCTGTCCCACTTCAGTGACCTAATTGGCGAGTTTAGAAGATTTTTTAAAAATGACATGTTGAAGACCTCCTTCGACTATGTAGACCTCCTTCGGCCTCCTTCGACCTCCTTCGACTATGTCGAAGAACAGCTTTGTCTAGCTATGACTAACCTCTGGAAAAATGGACACCAAATAGTGGAGAGTGAAGACAACCTCCTTCGATCTCCTTCGACCTCCCTTTGACCATGATGAATACTATCTACGACTACCTTCGACTACCTTCCACTATTCTTGATTACCTACGACTAACATGCCGACCTACTACGACCTACTACGACTAAACCTATGAGTAAAAAAGTATTGATTTTTTCCATGGTGACCTTTTTTTACTCGCAGGCATTTTTTAACATATTGAAAAAAGCGGCATGACCTAGCTGAGGCCTTGAGTATGCGGAGACCACTCTCGAACATGAAGGAGAGTTACGAAGACCTCCTATGACCTTGTGTCGACCATGCTGCGAGTATGAGTCGAGGGCAAACTCGCCAGAACTCGTGGATTAGGTCACCCAAGTGGGACAGACTCTTTATTAACCAAGATGCTATTGGCCGAGAAGAGAAATGTAGGTAATTTGGTGTTGAAAAACTTAAGTGAAGTGTCTTAAACAATGGTAATTTTGTCACATGTATTTTGTTCACTGCTGGCCTTCCTTTCAGCCAGGACCTTAATGATATTTTGCCAATAAGCTTGAAATGCTGACCTTGGCTTGTTCATGTCAAATGTATGCTGAGTAATTAGACAGCAAATGCATATTGATTAAGAACTGATTTTAAAAAATTCCCAGACTGGCGGGAAGGCAGAGAATGATGATCCTTGTGGTAATACTCGATGAGAGTTTAAACAAAAAAAAGTCAATATGTTTATATTTAAATGTTCAGAAGCAGCTGTTTCGTATTAGTTCTGCCATTACCCTCTATAACCATGACCACAATAAACAGCAGTGACCTGAAAATAATCCACTGAAAGGCTTTCTAAATCTTGCCTGTACCCATATTAGGTTTCAATATGTATGATGGTGTAGCGACATACAATTGGCATCCAAAATTGATTTATTCTTTTGAAAAAAAAAGCTAAAAAGAAAAAAAAACATTATTATCCTACTTCAAGCAGAATGGCCTTGCGGAACAAGAGTCAAAATATATTATTACCATATCGATGATGATCCACAGCTGTAATCCATACCAACCTAAAGAATCAAGTTTCATTTCTTTCAGAATAGGGGTACCAATGCTCCCACAACCTGGGTCAGGGTCAACATTACAGAAATGAACCTGCATTTTGAATACATTTTGTTTGTCTGAATACATTGATCATGACCTGGAAGCGATATAAGCTGCAAAACTACGAAGGTGTCTTTTGTGACCTGCATATGAAGGTGCAACTTATCTCATCATTAGAAGAACGGGAATGTTACTCAAATATATGTGACAGAAGTGGAATAATTTCTTGGGGTGCATGCTTTGTTGGCTGTGTCCCAGTGTACTGCATTTTTACCCCTGCATTTGGAGGCTTTTGGAGGCTTTTGGATCCAAGTTCCATCATTGAGAGTTGAGCATTCTAGTGCACACTAAGTGAATACTGCACTGTTTAAGGTGGTTTCTCGTGAATAAACATTAAACTGCCTGCCACCCTGTCTGATTTATCAGATGGATATAGAAGATATTTTGCAATATTCAATCTCCCAGAAAATATTCCCCTTTCAATTGACATTGTCAACACTCCCTTGTCACATATGTTTTGGCAACAAAAAGGAGGCCAATTGGACCAACCAGTCTCTGCAGGCCCTCAGACCAACTGGTTGATTCTATTCTCTCGTTGGTTTGTCTGCAACTCTTCTCCTAATTCACCCACCAACCATCTGCACTAAGAGCAGTGGATTAATTTATTTATCTGCATGTCTTTGGGACGTGGGAAGAAACTGGAGTACCCAGGAGAAATCTACGCGATCACTGGAAGAATGTGCAAACTCCATACAAATGGCACCCAATGATAGGGTTAATACTAGTTGCTGATCATAGAGTTGTACAGTATGGAAACAGGCCCTTTGGCCCAATTCATCCATGCCAACTAGTGATGAAGCTGAGCTCATCACATTTGCTTGCATTTGTCCTATATCCCTCTTAAAAAAGGTGCGGCTATGCATTACCTGCTGTGCCACTGATCCACATACACTGTTTTTGAGAGTTTGCTGAGTACTAATTGGCTGTCAAATTTCCTGCACTACAGCAGTAACCACATTACTTCAATGGCTATATGACATACTGGAATGTACTGAAAGAGATGTGAAATGTTTTATGGACCATAAGACATAAGAGCAGTCTTATGTCCACCATGGCTGAGCTATATTTCACTCATTCTCCTTCCTTCTCCCCATAACCTCCAACTCCCTTACTAATCAAGAACCTCTCAAACTCCACTTTGAAAGTACCCAATGGCTTGGCCTCCACTGCCATCTGTGGCAATGTGTTTCACAGTTCCACCATCCTCTAGCTAAAGAATTTCATCCGCATCTCCATTCTAAAGGTACGTCCTTTAATTCTGAGGCTATGCCATCTGGTCCTAGACTCTCCCACTACTGGAAACATCCCCTCTATCTAGGCCTTTGTTATTCGGTAGGCTTCAATGAGGCTCTCAGCCTTGTAAACTCCAGCAAGTACAGGGCCAAAGCTATCAAATGCTCCTTATACATTAACCCAAACATCCCTGGGATCGTCCTCTGGACCCTCTCCAAAGCCAGCACATCCTTCCTCAGAGCCAAAGCTGCTCACAGTATTCCGAATGTGGCCTGACTGGCGCCTTATAAAACCTCAATATCACAACTTTGCTTTTATAGACTAGTCCATTTTGAAAATAGTCCATGTCTTTATTCCTTCCACCAAAGTGCATGACCCAATACTTGGCTACACTGTATTCCATTTGCCTCTTCTTTGCCCACGCTCCCAACCTGTCCAAGTCCTTCTGCAGTCTCCCTGCTTTCTCAACACTACCTGTCCCTCCACCTATCTTCTTATCATCTGCAAACGTGGCCGCAAAGCCATCAATTCGATCATGCAGATCATTTATACATACAGTGAAATGTTGTAGATCTAACACTGACCCCAGCAGAACACCACTAGCCATCAACAGCCAAACAGAAAAGGCCGCCTTTATTCCCACTCTTTGCCTTTTACGTCAGCCAAGTTTCAATCCCTGCTAGTACTTTGCCTCTAATACCATTGGCTCCTATCTTGTTTAGCAGCCTCATGTGCAGCAGCTGATCAAAGGCCTTCTGAAAATCCAAGTATACAGCACCCACTGACTCTCCTTTGTCTATTCTGCTTGTTTCTTCCTCAAAGAATTCCAACAGATCTATCAGGTAAGATCTCCTCTTAACAAAACCATGCTGACTTCGGAATATTTTATCATGTGCTTCCAAGTATCCTACAACCTCATCCTTAACAATGGACGTTAACATTTTAACAATCACTGATGCCAGACGAACCGGCCGATAATTTCCTTTCTTTTTCTTCATTCCATTCTTTAACAATGGAGCTACATTTGTGAACTAAAATCTTCCTTCACTTTTCCTTTGATAATTAGTCCATACCTGTACAACCCATATTGAGATGGCATCGAGCAATTTCCAGCCTGGCAGGTCCAGTGGTGCTTTGTGAAAGTGATAGTTACTTGGTATTTCATCTTCAATAAATACAGGTTAGAAATAATTACTAAACCATTAACAGACTAAGAAAGATTCATTACAACTTCTTATCTGTTCTTGCAAACTGTGCTGTACAAGTTGCTAGGTTGCAGAACTGTGCTGTACAACTCACAGCAAACAGTAAAGCTAGGTAACTTGGAGTGAAATACTGAACATCTCAAATTTCTATCAATATCAGTCTGTGACAGAATAAGTATCCAATATTCTATCAATGTCTTTTCCCAAATGCCAATTGTAATATCTCATGTAAATGAGGTTTGTTGCTCTTTTACTGATACTTCAGTTTCACCACAAGAAATGGCTCCATCAAGTGGCCAAGAGCAGATCGAACAATGGACGAGGAAACAAATGTGCAAATATTTGTGAGTGCCTGGATTCTTCACAAGTGAATAACTCACGTGGCTTTAAATTGCTTTTGTGTTCAAATTAAACATTGTATATCTGACAATCTACTTTGAACATGTTGAAATTAGCTCTCTTTCCCCTTTCCTTTTATCTTTTGTTATCACCTTTCCCAGCTCAGAAGATAATTTCAGATTAATAAGGTAATTTGGATCCTCGAGCTTACATTATTTCTTAATGATATCCAAGGGTTTACCTCCTCAAAACTATTAGCAGCTTATTTAGTGTTGGTGATTGTGTTAATACAAAGTCCTGATATCTGCCTATAAAGTAACTTTTCTCAAAATGTAATAGAAAATAATGGAAATATTCAGCAAGTCAGGCAGCTTCTGAAAAGAGAGAAGCAAAGTTCGCAGAACATCTTTACAAAGAACATGCATCACCTACTTCAATTGAAATGATTTAACTTGCAGCATTCTTAGCATGTCATGTAAAATTGTCTCAGTCTTATCCAAGCATGTATTCCCAATGGCCTTCATTAGTCCAACTGGAGATCTGCCGAGATTTCTCACACTGTCTCGAACATTCAACAATGTCTCTTCTTTCTTGATAATCAGAACTGACCTCAAAATTAACTTCAGCATCTCCTTGACTTCCAAGATGTTGCTTTAGATTTGTTGCTCAAAATTCAAACGGTTTGGTTGGAGATATTTATCACTAAGTCTACTAAATCTCAGATTGTTCTTTCTAGTTCAGGCATTGATATTTCAACATATGCAGAGTGTGCACATGCCTCTGCTTGCTTCTCCTAGTTTGGTATCATCATCAAATTCAATCACTTGGGAAAGAGGTAATAAAAATGTTTGCAACAGGTTAGTTATACGGTGAAACCAACTAGCGCTTTGGGGATATGTGAATTCCTGTGGGGCGAATTCTTCTATAATAGTTTACAAGCAAATCAAACTAGTTTTGCTAATCCGACTTATTGCACGGAAAAGAGTTCAATTGTCCTGGAATGCAGTCCTGGTGCAATCTGGCTATCAGGTAACAATGCCACGAGGCTTCAGAGACTGGCCTATTCTGTAAGTAAATTGAGAATCTTGACCTTGACATCTTCACAAATGTAGTACAAAACTTACTGTGAGAAAAAGTAAAGCCAATAACTAATTTGTGTTCTACCTGCAAGCCATGAACCTGTGTACACATGAGCCTATAATTATTAATGATATGGTTCTAAATTGTTACTAATACATAACTGATGCTTCTGGACTCTGAGCGATGAAAACTGACCCATAAATTACTAAAAGGTATTAGCCAGTCATGTTCTAAGATATGTCTGGATTCTGTAGCAATTTGCTCTTGTTTCTGAAATGAGGAAGGAAAACTATGTTTAAGTCAACTGTATCAAAACGATGTAAACTGCAGCAAAATAAGTTCAGATGAAGGACAGATTTGGATTCCTCAAGGTTGCCAGGCAAGAATCAACATACTCAAACATGGAAGGAGAAAGTTGGAGCACAAACGCCTACTGGAGAAGTCACATTAATTTCTTGGTGTCTATATAATTAAAAGTGTCATCTTGACCACTTCCTATTTGCACTGTGCTTTGATTTTAGAAAAAAACGCTACCACATATGGCTGTGATTTTTTGGCCATCTTACTCAGAGTCCTCCTCCACTGGGCAGGCCCTGAGGAATTTTCCCATCGATGAAAAATAAAAGACTTATTAGTGTTTAAACAATCTTGAGATTCTCACTCCTGTCAATCACCGCCATGAAGCCCATGCCCCTTCCAGTGGGGGGGGGAGGGGCTATAAAACCCAGAAGTGTGGGCGTGGCTCAGTCTGTCTGCATGATGGCGAGGGAGAGGTCATGACTCTCTGTCTGAGCTGGGAAACTGCAGAACACTATGAGTATGCAATGTACTTGAATAAATGATTTGTTAGCCCTTAATGAAAATGAAATGAGTTGTTTGGCCTGCCCTGTGTTTTAAACTACAATGGCAATGGAAATGAAGTGAAAATGCAATGAACTGTTTGGCTTGGGCCTGCCCTCTGCTTGAAACTGCAATGGCAATGGAAATGAAGTGAAAATGCAATGAGCTGTTTGGTTTGAGCCTGCCATATGCTTGAAACTGCAATGGCAATGGGAATGTAGCGAAAATGCAATGAGCTGTTTGGCTTGAGCCTGCCCTGTGCTTGAAAGTACTATGGCAATGGAAATTAAGTGAAAATGCAATGAGTTGTTTGGCTTGAGCCTACCCTGTGCTTGAAACTGCAATGGCAATGGAAATGAAGTGAAAATGCAATCAGCTGTTTGGCTTGAGCCTGTCCTGTGCTTGAAAGTGCAATGGCAATGGAAGTGAAATGAACATGCAATGAGCTATTCGGCCTGCCCTGTGTTTGAAACTGCAATGCAATTAGAAATGAAATGAAATGAAATGAGTTGTTTGGCCTGCCTGATACCACTAATTTCAGCCCACAAGGCCCCTATAAGCCCTTTTGCCCAAAATGCCAGTATTAGCCCAGGAGGAGCATTTTTAAAGAGCCCCTTTGGCCCATCAGGCCTGTACTAGCCCAGGAGTCCCTATTCCCCCTGCAACTATTAAACCTCACCCCAGTGTTTTTCTCCCTCCCTTCATTTGGTCCCTGTGAGATCCAGGCCAGGAAAAACCTTTCCCCTTCACTGCTGTGATCTGCAGAAAAGGATGAAAAATGTCTAAAATTGATTCCTCACCCTCTCCCCTTCTCTCTCACAGAGTCTCTCACCTGTTTTGGGCAACATTTCTGGCAGTTTCTGAACTGCCAGCCCACCAGGCCTGAGTGACTGAGCTGCCAGCCTTCCAGGCCTGAGTGACTGAGCTGCCAGCCCAAATATCCATTCGACCCACAATGTCCATACTAGCCCTTTGGAAACCAATTCTTTTGACCCACAACACCCATACTAGCGCTCCAGAAAGCCTCCCCACTGGCCAGCATTATTGGAATTGGTGGAGAGGTGGAATATTGCGCTGGGGGACCAGCCCTCCCGTGTGAACATGGGACCGAAAGGGTCCCACTTAGTCTAGATTTTCTTCAATTTGTATTTTTTTCTATGATTCCATTCTTATAGTAACACACAATCTTCACTGATTGGTAAGGCGGGATCTCTTTGTCATTGTTACCCACAAATGTCCATTTTCCCCCATGGCCTGGTAGAAAGTATACGTATTTACCCTGTAACTAACAAGTCATCTTACAGAACCAGTTATAGAGTCATAGAATCATACTGCATGGAAGCAAAGTAATCTATGCTGACCAAGATTCCTCATCCAAACCAGTCTCATTTGCCCATATGCCTCTAAGCCTTTCCTATCAATGTGCGTGTACAAATATCTTTTGAATGTTGTTATTGTACCTGCCTCAACTACTTCCTCTGACAGCTCGTTCCATATACCTACCGCCCACTATGTGAAAAGATTGTCCATGGGGTTTCTATTAAATGTTTCCCCTCTCATCTTAAACTTCTGCCTTGTAGTTCTTGATTCCCCTATCCTGGGAAAAGGACTGTGTTTTCACCCTTTCTATTCTCCTAATGATTTTATACACTTCTATAAGTGTACACTCCGATGCTCCATGGAGTAAAGTCCTAGCCTGCCTAACCTCTCCCTAAATTATCACCCGAAACAAATCCTCAAATAAACTTGAATTTTGATCATTACTGCTAACTAAAGCTTCTAACTTTTCATTGAATAAAGAACTTATCAAGTATTCAGATCAAGTTGAACATTGATCTTGCAATAACAACTGAGGAATGTTGTGTGTGCTTTAATCAGTAATACCTTTTAGTGCTGCATAGTGTGGGCAACTGAAAACTAACCAAAGATCATCAGCACTGAATATAGATATAACTGAATCCGTGGACAACAAACATTTAGAGTCATGGAGTCCTACAGCATGAAAACAGGCCCTTCGGCCCAACTTGCCCATGCCGACTAACATGCCCCAACTACACCATTCCCACCTTCCTGCGTTTGAACCTTATTCCTCTAAACCTGTCCTAACCATGTACCTGTCCAAATGTTTTTTAAACATTGTGATAGTACCATGCCTCATCTACTTCCTTTTGTAGCTCAGTCCAAGTACCCATCACCTTTTGTTTATAAAAAGATGCCCCTCAGTTTCCTATTCAATCTTTCCCCCCTCACCTTAAACCTATCGTAAGATCATAAGTGATAGGACCAGAATTAGGTCACATCGGCCCAACAAATCTACTCCGCCATTCAATCATGGCTGATCTATCTCTCCCTCCTAACCCCATTCTCCTGCCTTCTCCCCATAACCTCTGATACCCGTACTAATCAAGAATGTATCTATCTCTGCCTTAAATATATCCACTGACTTTGCCTCCACAGCCTTTTGTGGAAAATAATTCCACAGATTCACCACCCTCTGACTAAAGACATTCCTCCTAATTTCTTTCCTAAAAGGATGTCCTTTAATTTTGAGGCTGTGACCTCTAGTCCTAGACGTTCCCATGAATGGAAACATCCTCTTCACATCCACTCTATCCAACCCTGTATCTATACAGTAGCAATGTTACAAAATTTTGAGATTTAAAAAATCAAGTCTGCAATTTATCCCATCAGATAAAGCATACAAATAAGTTTAATTTGACACCTAATTCACTTTCATATCTTCAGTATTAAAAAAGTTATGGCCATTTTCATACTCGGAAATTAGCATCTTGTTCCCTAATGCTTTTCCATTGACTTAACTCAAAAGCTGTGATCAAGGACAGTCAAAAGCCCCTAATTTTCTTAAAAATTAAGAGAATTGAATGAAATTTTCAGTTATTATAGATTGAAGCATTCTGAAACAAATATGAAACAATCTTACTTGGGTGACCTGAAATTAAAGCATATAATTAGTTAGTTACCTAATTGTAGCTAATTACGAAATTCAATTACTAGAGAGAAACATAGAAACATAGAAAATAGGTGCAGGAGTAGGCCATTCGGCCCTTCGAGCCTGCACCTCCATTCAATATGATCATGGCTAATCATCCAACTCAGTATCCCGTATCTCCCTTCTCTCCATACCCCCTGATCCCCTTAGCCACAAGGGCCACATCTTGAATATAGCCAATGAACTAGCCTCAATGACCTTCTGTGGCGGAGAATTCCAGAGACTCTCAACTCTCTGTATGAAAAATGTTTTTCTCATTTCGGTCCTAAAAGACTTCCTCCTTATCCTTAGACTATGACCCCTTGTTCGGGACTTACCCAACATCGGGAATAATCTTCCGGCATCCAGCTTGTCCAACCCCTTAAGAATTTTGTACGTTTCTATAAGATCCCCCCTCAATCTTCTAAATTCTAGCGAGTACAAGCCGAGTCTATCCAGTCTTTCTTCATATGAAAGTCCTGACATCCCAGGAATCAGTCTAGTGAACCTTCTCTGTACTCCCTCTATGGCAGGAATGTCTTTCCTCAGATTAGGAGACCAAAACTGTACACAATACTCCAGGTGTGGTCTCACCAAAGCCCTGTACAACTGCAGTAGAACCTCCCTGCTCCTATACTCAAATCCTTTTGCTATTAATGCTAACATACCATTTGCTTTCTTCACTGCCTGCTGCACCTGCATGCCTACTTTCAATGACTGGTGTACCATGACACCCAGGTCTCGTTGCATCTCCCCTTTTCCTAATCTGCCACCATTCAGGTAATAGACTACTTTCCTGTTTTTGCCACCAAAGTGGATAACCTCACATTTATCCACATTACACTGCATCTGCCATGCATTTGCCCACTCACCCAAACTATCCAAGTCACCTTGCAGCCGCCTAGCATCTTCCTCACAGCTAACCCAGCTTCGTATCATCTGCAAACTTGGAAATGTTGCATTCAATTCCCTCGTCCAAATCATTAATATATATTGTAAATAGCTGGAGTCCCAGCACCGAGCCTTGCGGTACACCACTAGTCACTGCCTGCCATCCTGAAAAGGACCCGTTTACTCCTACTCTTTGCTTCCTGTCTGCCAACCAGCTCTCTATCCACATGAATACTGAACCCCCAATATGGTGTGCTTTAAGTTTGAATACTAATCTCTTATGTCGGACCTTGTCGAAGGCCTTCTGAAAGTCCAGATATAACACATCCACTGGTTCTCCCTTATCCACTCTACTAGTTACATCCTCGAAAAATTCTAGAAGATTCGTCAGACATGATTTACCTTTCATAAATCCATGCTGACTTTGTCCAATGAATTCACCACTTTCCAAATGTGCTGCTATCCCATCTTTAATAACTGACTCTAGCAGTTTCCCCACTACCGATGTTAGACTAACTGGTCTGTAATTCCCCGTTTTCTCTCTTCCTCCCTTTTTACCCTCCAATCCTCAGGAACTACTCCAGAATCTAAAGAGTTTTGATAGATCTAAACATCTATCCATTTCTTAAGAAAAGGTTAACATTTTTAAATAGCCAAAGTGTCCAAATAACATTCACACAAGAATTCACAATATAACATGATTTTTAAATCTCAATGTCATGAATTTATAGGCCAAATGGAAGGAATTTAGTGTTTAATTCCCGTAAATTAATGGCCATTTAAATCATCTTGCGAGTGGGTTTTTGTGGAACGCGATCGATTGGAACGTTGCATTTGCGGTGAATTTAAACCCCATATCGGCAGGCAAATTACTGCCAGTTAGTATGGGGCCTAAATCACCTTTTCGCATCGTGAAATTTTGATTAAAGGCATCCTAAGAAGCACGTTTATATGTAAAAATAATGCTTGCTTTGTCCCGTATGTGAGATCCATCCCGTTGTCGGCGTTGACGGCATTAGAAGACGATTTTTATTTTACTCCTGCTATTAAATTATCCAGCGCTATTTTTAAAACACTTGATAAAACGGATGTCAGAGCGATTTTTCTTCAGCAACTAAACAGCCTGACCAATTTCAACAGGCTGGAGAAAAACGGCTTTATAAACCTGCTCCCCCTCAAAGGTGCCAAAGTCGCGCACACGGCCAGTGGTGTGACTTTGCAGCGCCACTGAAAGTAAATTTTGTAACATACCTATATGCAGTACATACTGTACCTATGTCCTCTGGTTCTTGATTCCCCTACTCTGGGTAAAAGTGTGCATTTAACCCAATCTATTTCTCTTATGATTTTATGCACCTCACTCTTTGTGATCTATCACTTACTCTATGGCTTCCCTTCCCCACACATTAGGCAATTTACAGAAACCTGTTATGACGATGAGTCTTGATGATGATATGCAAACATCATGACCTTTGTATCAGCTGACTTGGAGGTCAGATCGCATGTGCGCTGTGTAAGCCTAGGCAGGAGGCCATGACTGGGTGAGATAATAAACACAGAGACCAAGGAATGTAACCTCTAAATAATGTGTCAGTATCATTATTATTCCACATCTGAGGCCAGAATGTGACAAAACCAATTAACCAACAAATCCACACGTCTTTGGGATGTGGGAAGAAACTCAAGCACCCAGCGAAAACCCACACAGTCGCAGGGAGATCATGCAAACTCCACACTAACAGCACCCAAGGCCAGAATCAAACTTGGGTCCACTGGCGCTGTGAGGAGGCATATCTCACATAATTTTTTCTCAACTCCAGAATTTTCCAAAGCATAACACCAAGGAAAGTACTTAAGATCACTATTACATTGCAGAAAAAACAGATTGACTTTGCCTAAAACCAACATATTAACGGGGCCATTCATCTATACATTACTAAAACTCTGATTTTGTGCTCTCTTCCAGTTTGCACAGTTTGCGCACAAACGGTCCTCAATAGGGCTACAATTTCACCAGGTTACTCACCCTTCTTCTGTGCTGCTCATGCAACAAGTTTCGTTCTGATCGGTGGTATATTGAGTTATTGTAAAAGTTATTGAGGTTTAAAAATTTTTAGAAAACGCTCGTGCACAGATTCCTTCCGTCAGCACCACACAGATTGGTTGCTTCTCCTGTCAATCAATGCCAGGGCCGGGATGGCGACTACCTTTCCCGCCCCACTGGCGGCGAACTGTCCCGCCTCACTCACAAAATCCTCTCTCCCCTCCTCACAGTAACTTATCTATCGCCGCCGGTGGTGGAGGGGGAGGGTTAGGTCAAGGCCCAGTGGCCCTGGTCCCATCTCTTTCCCCCGTCTATCTCTCCCTCATCACTCACCCCTCTCTCCCGCCTGCCCTCTGCGGCAATGGCGGTCCCGTCTACCCATCCCCCCGGGTCCGTCTCCTCCACCGCCGCCGTTGCAGTAACTCACCCTCACGGTGTTCTCGGAGGAGATCCTCTCCACCAACTCATTGAAACTCCTGCTGCACACCGTGACGAACACCAACTCCATCCCCCCCCACCCCCCGCCGCAGCCCGGCGGTGGCAGCGAGCAGGCAGGCAAGTAGGGCCGAATGGCAGCAGCAGGCGATCGGACAGGACGGGGACGGGCTGAGCGGCGGCTGAGTCGGAGTGCGCAGAGGGAGGGAGAGAGAGTCGAGTTGCAGGGTGGCCGAGCAGTTTGCGCAGAGTTTGAGTAACTCGCGCACACACACACACACGATGCAAACTGGTCCAATCGTCAAGTCAATGGGATCTAAACAATGAATGACCTGTGGAGGAAGAAATTGCAAATGCTGCTTTTTATGGATGGAGGTGAGGGAGGGATTGGGGGAGGGGAGGAGGAGAGTGGAAAGATCCTGGGGAGGTGAGGAGGGAGAGTTGGGGGATTGAGGGAGAGGAATGGGTAGGGAGGGAGAGGGCGAAAATGGGAGAGTTGAGGAGAGTGGGGGAGGAGGGGGAATAGAGGGAGAGGAGGGCAGTGGCGGAGGTCAGGAGGGATAGTGGGGGGATAGGGGGAGATGAGGAGTGGGGGATAGAGGGATAGGAGGGGGTAGGAAGGGGAGAGGAGTTATGGAGGGAGGGAGGGAGGGAGGGAGGGAGGGAGGGAGGGAGGGAGGGAGTGACTGAGGGTAGGGGAAAGGAGAGGGAGGGAGAGGTGAGGGAGGGATTGGGGGAGGGGATGAGGGGAGGAGAAGAGGGGAAAGAAGAGGGAGGGTGAAGAGAAGGGGAAGTGCTGGGGGATGAGGGGAAATGAACTGTGCCTGCGCAGTTGGGGGCTATGCGTGAGTGGTGCAATATTGCGTTGGGGGGGGCGTTTTGCTTCGGGGGAACAGGTGAGTGGTGAAATATTGCATTGGGGAACGGGTTGTGTTGGGAGACCAGGCCTCCCATGTGACAGGGACCCAACGGGTCCCACTTAGTCTAATCTCTTTTAAATCTTGGTTGTCAGATATGTGTTGACCCAGAAAACCTGTTATGGTAAATGAGCTATGCTGATACAGCGAAGTTCAGTATTGGTATACCGAATGTTACCAGCATGATGTCAAATATAATCACTTGTTCCAGGTACATGAGCGTTATTCATTCAATAGTCTGCTACTGTACAGTAATTGAATCCATATTGATACAAACCCCGTCCTATTATAGTTCAGCCATAAGCAGTTGTCGCTTTCTCTGGATGCTGGGGAGACCTCTGAGACAGAAGAATGCTCCACAATGTCCAAAAAATATGCAATGTGAGTGATTCAAACCATCTGTGGATAAAGTGCTAAAACTAACGGATTGTGCACAGCAGAGCAAAGCCCGTCAATTGAGTTATTCATGGAAAACCTCATTAACCCAGAACAGCTTTCTCATGCAGCCTCGACAGCTGACGCTGACATCATCCCCCACAGAGTGACATTTCATTCACAAATGTCCTTGTGTAATAAGTGATATCAGTATAGCAGCCAGAGCAGGAACTGTTGAACATTAGTCAAGCTAGTCAATGATGCCATTGAGAAGACAATCTCTAAAGCTGGAACTGACCACGTTATAGTGAAAGCTGCCAATAAAAGCCTTATGTGCCTTCCGATCCACCCAAGAGCCCTCAAATAACATTTTAACTCATAAAGTGCTTACTAAGATCGAGAATATGATAAGAGTGTGAACATTTGAACCAGCAAGGTAATAGATAAGCACTATGTTGCCAGAGCATTGCAATAAAATTATATATCTCTTACAACTTGCAATATCCTATCAGCATTAGTCTGCACAAGTCAAGATGACTTTGTAATTCATTAATTAAAAAGCAGAAAAATGCATGTTGGGACATCCATGCATTCCCAGCCTGCCCTCTGACAACCTGAGACTAACTTTACCTGTTCATAGAAACATAGAAAATAGGTGCACGAGGAGGCCATTCGGCCCTTCGAGCCAACACCGCCATTCATTGCGATCGTGGCTGATCGTCCCCAATCAATAACCCATGCCTGCCTTCTCCTCATATCCCTTGATTCCACTAGCCCCGAGAGCTCTATCTAACTCTCTCTTAAATCCATCCAGTGACTTGGCCTCCACTGCTCTCTGTGGCAGGGAATTCCACAAATTCACAACTCTCTGGGTGAAAACTTTTTTTCTCACCTCAGTCTTAAATGGCCTCCCCTTTATTCTAAGACTGTGGCCCCATGGTTCTGGGAACATTGGGAACATTTTTCCTGCATCTAGCTTGCCCAGTCCTTTTTTTATTTTTTATGTCACTGCTGATAGGGTTGACTCAAAGACCCTTTCACATTAAACTTGATGTGAAACTTGGCCAAAAGACATGCTGTTTATTCTGTGGTGAAATATGATGATTAGATACTATACCTGAAGAGCACATTGAGAAAAATAGAACCCAGTTTTTAAAAGTGGCATATTATTATAGTCCCTAATGCATCAAAGAACCCCCAAAACACATCCAAATGAAATCAAGTGTGAGAACAACATTGCAACTAAATGGATAATTCAAAAATAGCCTAACAAATATTCTGATATTCTATAGTTTATCACAATCCTGTAATATAATCCAGGCAAAGTAATCTTGAAAACTAAGAATGATTTTGCAATCAATGATAATCATGGCAGAAAAAACATTACAGTGTTCTCAGTTCAATTGTAGAATCATGTCATTCTCAGTTCAATTGTAGAATCATGCCGGTTAGTTCAGATGTTTATTGGTTTAAGTTTGATACAGAGATTGGAGCATGTAATATATTCTGACATCTAAATCCTATTCTGAGGATGTGTTGTTCTATCAAAAGTGCCAAGTTTCAGATGAGATGTTAAACCACACTTTACCTGCCCTCTTTGATGGATGTAAACAATCCAACTGCACTAGTGCTGTTATATTTCCTACACTAGTACATTATTCCTCAGACTACTCATCTGAATGACTATAAAATGCTTCAGAAAGTTTTGAAGTAAAAGTAGAAAGTAACAGATAAAGGACAGGCATAATCTGCAGTAAGTGAGATCATTCATCAAAGTTGAAACCATGACACTGCTTCTCTTTCCACAGATGCTGCCTGACCATCAAGATGTTTCTGGGATTTTCTGTTTTTAATTTAGATTTCAAGCATCTGTAGTTTTTGTTTATTTTCATTGCTATTTTCATTGAGGTGCATATAGTAAATAATGTCTTTGTTTACTGATTATAAACTCAGGGTGAATTGGGCATTACCTTGACAATTATTAAATCCTTGCAGAATTCTGGACCCCATGAGAAGAAATTGCTCATGTAATTTGTCAGAAACATCTTTAAAACCAGCGTTATCCCAAACATTTTACCTTAATCCAAGTTTGTCATTATTGCTAAGCCAGGAAAGCCATTTAACAAATCCTGAAATTATTAACCAATTGCCTTCTTCTCCATTTCATATGCTGTCCCTGGACATCAAGTAAACAGAATGAGCATTTTACTTGAGAGGCCAAGGTCGGATCCCATAAGGACTGAAAGTGAACAGGTCCCGTCACTAAACTTCTTTCTCAATATTGGGCTTCAGAACAGCTTCAAGGAAGAGCAACCATTGTAGACCTTTCATTTACCATCACCATCTAACCGAGAGGAGTGATGCTACAACCATCAAAGATCATGAGTTGTAAAAATGGAGTGAAGCTGATCAGTGCATGGATAGCAACCAACAATTCTACTTCATCTTAAAGAAAAAAAATAATTTGTCCTTGAACGATCACTGATGAATTTCTCCCAGAGTCAATCGTTGTGTCACCCTTCAGACTATGAAGATCAGTGATCTCCCCCCCCCCCCCCCCCAAATAACTCATCTCCTTACATACACTTAGCAGCCCAGGGAAAATATTTGCATTACCTAAAGGCCTATCTCCTAAAATGTAGGCCTTGCCCAATGACACCAAGCCCAAAGATACATTTGGCCCGAGCAATGCTAAGGTTCAATTAAAATAATATGGACAATTATGTGAGCAACCCCTTCCATATAACCAAACGGCAAAATATGTATTGATCAGACTGTAGACTTTAGAATTTAGACTAGAGATACAAGGCGGAGACAGGCCATTCAGCCCCATCGAGTCCAAGTAGACTCAGTGTGGTTTAGTCAACAGTAAAAAACTTCTTTCCAATAAGAGTGGAGAATACATAGTGGCACAGTGGTAGGACTGCTGCCTCAATGCGCCAGAGACCTGGTTTCGATCCTGGCCTCAGGTGCTGTTGAAGTGGAGTTTGTACCTTCTCCCTGTGACTGTTTTCTATAGGTGCTCTAGATTCCTCCCACATCCCAAAGACATGTAGGTTTGAAGGTTGATTGGCTACTGTAATTTGCTCCTACCGTGTAGGATATGAAAGTGGGAAACAGAGAAATAGTGTACGGGTGACCGATCGTCGGTGTGGTCTTGGTGGGATGAAGGGCCCATTTCCACATTGTGTCTCTAAACTTTTAACTCTAAATTACCGCACAAATGTAATGGGATGTTCAGTTAAGAGCCAAGGCATTGAAGGGTATGGGACAAATGCGGGTAAATGTGGCTAGTAGAGATAAGTACAATGTGATAGGAACAGAATTGGGCCATTCGGCCCATCAAAGTCTACTCCGCCAATAGTTGACATGGAACTGGTACAACCATAGTTGGCATGGAACAGGTGCAACAATAGTTGGCATGGAAATGGTGCACAATAGGGCCTGTTTCTGTGCTGTGAGAAAAGTAAGCCTGGTTTACGTCAGAGAGAGCGAGAAGGTTGGAGAGGACAGAAGGAATTTTTGTGATAGGGTGAAAGCCAAGCTAAATCAACAAGACTACGAGAACACTGTTGGGGAATGCTGAAATCAACTCAGCTAGGGTGGCTTCATATATCATGAAGCATTGAAACCCCTGATGTTCACAGAGAACAAATTGTACTGAGAGAGAATAAACAGCTGGTACCAAATGAAATACTTAATAACAAAAACCTTAGACATACACCCCGAATGTAACGCAAATCTCATGGCCTCCAAATGGATCCAAAGCCTTGGCATGCAACTTTAAAACTGTTCAAGAAAAACAAATTGACAAGAATATTGAAGTCCTTCAATCGACAGCAAGCTATTAATATAAAATTACATTTATTCTGTTTTACTTACACAGCAATCTTCATTTTAAACAAGCTGCATGTTTATTATTTGATCTAAATGTTGAGCTCCAGGATAAGAGTGCCAAAGTTACAGTGTAGTGACTCAATGACTCTTTCATTGGTAATGTTGCATGTTTATTGAACAGTTTGTTTTTGTACTGAGCTTGTTCTGCAAACGTCATCTCAGTATTTGTTTGCAAAGTGGTTATTTCAGTTATACCAGTAATGCCACGGTTTTTACTCACCTATTCAAACCTGATACACATTAGCAGTTCTTCAGTCAGTCCTTACAAAAAGCCAAGTCATTATTTGCTGACCATTTCTAAAGAATATTTCAGAAAGATGACCATGGCTTTAGATATATTTCTTCATTTAGTACTACACTGTTGTTACATTAATTTGGAACAAACAAGTGTGACAACATCAGATACACAAATAACAAGTGGCATGGTTTTAATGAAAAATGAGCTTCATTCTAAATTCTTAAGTGCAATGTTTAGTTTAGTCTAGTCTAGTTTCGAGATACAGCGCGGAAACAGGCCCTTCAGCCCACCGAGTCCACACCGACCAGCAATCCCTGCACATTAACACTACAAATTTACATTTACATCAAGCCAATTAACCTACAAACTTGTACGTCTTTGTTTGCTATTATTATAGTGTTATAAAGCACAATGCTCCTGAGTACATAATTTTTGTACTTCCAATTTGCATAACTATCACTCCTAATTATTATCTCTCGTTTCTATGCTGTACTCAAGATGCACATTTTTGCCTCTATGTGTACACTTTGTGGAATTAGGAATTCCGCATATGGGCTATAAAAAGCATATGATATGCTTATTTTCATAGTTTGGGGCATTGAACATAAGAGTCAGGAAGTCATGATGCAGTTTTATAGGACCTTGGAGTATTGCATGCAATTCTGGTCACCCCATTATAGGAAGGATGTGGAGGCTTTGGAAAGGGCACAGAGGAAGTTTATTAAAATGATACATGGATTAGAGGTATTAGCTACAGGGAGAGGTTGGACAGACTTGGATTGTTTTCTCTGGAATGCCGGAGGTTGCCGGGAGACATGATAAAGTATATAAAATGATGGGAGTCAGAACGTTTTCCCAGGATTGAAAAATCAATTATTAGAGGGCATAGCTTAAAGGTGAGAGAGACAAAGTTTAAAGGAGATGTGGTGAATGCCTGGAAAACACTGTCCGGGGGGGGGGGGGGGGGGGGGGGGGGGGGTCGATTGAGGCAGATATGATAGTGGCATTTATGGCACTGGAGAAAAATGCAAGGGTCCCTGGTACGCTTTATTCCGAACAGCTCCGTCACAGAGGACTCTGTGATTTACGGACTGTTCCCAGGGACACATTCAGAGACTGACATCGAGTGCTGCTGGAGGGTCATCAACTCAGTGAAAGACGCCCTTTGGTCTGCCCGAGCATTGTTCACCACCCAGCAGAGCGAGATGTCCGTCGGGGAATGTTGCCGACTGGCCCACTGCAGACTGCAGGAGTACGTGCTGAGGGACGCACTGAAGCTCGGTGCAGCCAACGCCAAGGCTCGGTGGGGGAGGGCCACAGTCTAAGGTCCTTCCGCTGCTGGACATGGGGGGCACGGTATGGTGGAAACGCCCCTCAAAATAAGGGAAGGTATCCCACGCCAGTGGGCCACATGAGTGGCACGGGTGGGGGACACATTTGTGAAATGTGGAGAAAAGAAATGTATAAACTGTATTGATCAATTTGTATAGCCTCCGAAAATGTCGGATGGATTTTCCGCAAGGTTCATGTATTGTATATATTTATCATTTGGATAAAGTCTATTTTGAAATATTTTTTAAAAAAAAGATAGTGGCATTTAAGAGACTTTAGAATAGGTATGTTTGATATATCCCTAATTATGGGAATTCAATGATGCTTCTGCTTTCTTCACCACGTTAAAATATCTAACCTGTAAATATCACACATATTTATTGCTCGACAATCCTCAAAGATGTGATCACCATTCTGTGATAATATTGGGAGTTTGATTTGCATGGGCAGGGGCTGCTTTACATCTCTGCTGTCTGGAGAAGATTCCTGGAAGAGAAATAATAATTTTGTGAGACAAGGTCAGCTCGCTGATGGATGATCTCTCAAAGTTCCGATGAAAAATCATTGGTCTGAAATATGAACTTCGTTTTTTTTCTCCAAACATGCTGCCTGGATAAACTGAGCATTTCCAACACTTTCTATTTCTATGTCAAGTATCTTCCTCCACCTGGGGTACTTTATCTCCAAGACACATAAAATGACCTCAAACTTAACTTCCTTGATGTTAAAGGGGTTGGACTAAAACAAATGCCAATGGTTTTGTAGACTTCTACACAGGGCTACTGGTGCGGGGATTAGAAAAGATGCCTACAAAAAGCAGAACCCTTCAGCCTAAGACTTTAAAATTTGATGGGCATTATCGAAACACACCCATTTTATATAATGGTAATAGGTTACCTGAAGAGGAATTCAGGTTTAGGTTTAGGTTTAGTTTTATTATTGTCACATGTACCAAGGTGCAGTAAAAAGCTTTGTTTTGCATGATATCCAAACAGAGCAGATATACCATACATATAGATACAAACAGTTCAAACACAAGTACAATAGTTAAAGCAAAGGGAAAGATACAGTGCAGGTCCTTTTTCTTCCACCGACACTGCCTGACCCGCGGAGTTCTTCCAACACTGTTTTTTGCTCAAGGTTTCAGCATCTCCAGTCTCTTGTGTCTCCTAATGTTATGTTTGTGTGCAATTGAGATTCATGTTTTAAAATCTGTCTCATTACTGCAGGACTATGTAGGATTCCCACTGTTTTATCATTTTATCACTGTTTTATCATTGACAGGTCATGTGGTTTTAACCTAGTTTTGTTTCGAGCCTGTATGAGGGAGTTTAATTGTGTGCAATCTCCATTGCAAGGAGTAACACTCCCAGTATCTCAATTTATGCAGTCCAAATTGGTGAGCACCAATTTGGACTGCCCAGGATAGTTCCTAGCAGATCTCTGTGAATTTTGGCCACAAGGTCCGTTCTTTGCTTTGGTGCCTAAATCATTCTGAGAAATCCCCAGCTATATAAAAGCAGCAGGCAGTGGAGGTATCAGGTTTCTCCATCAGATCCATAAATGCTTTTGCTCACCCAGCTTATGGGAGGAGCCATCACAGCACAATAGAGACAAAATCAGCCTTGAGATCTACATAGGCTACCCTGAGAAGGTGCCTTGCCTGAGGTGAGGTAATATGGTCAATGATAGGCATCAGTAGATGAAATTGTTTTGTTCCCTCTGACATGCTATTAGAAATGTATCTTTAACTGTGACAAAACTTCGAGAGCATTGATCATGCAATTTTGTCTTCTGCTACATTTATATTATTTCATCCTTTTCTGACACTGTTATTACGCTTTTCTTCCTTGTGTACTAAAGGAAATTCTGTCTAACCATCTAATGAATGCTAGTCAACCATCTCAATTTCAATTCTTCTTGGTACATCTCTTTGCAGAAAATTGAAGAGCATCCTGGCCAAGGCCAACAATCATGTCTGGGAACAATGCGGTCTTGGCAGAAGCCAGGAGTAATGGGTTTCTACTTATTTGTCCTCAATTATATTCCTGAGTTGAGGAAAATCCACATTATCACTTGCAACAGTCCAATAAATCTGGAGGGAAACGAATATATTAAAATATGTTTTCAGATTTTATGAAATGTGAGCCAATTTGGAGTGATCCCTGATACTGAAGAGTTAGTCACTATTTTTTTATTTTGCAGATAATAAGCCATACTTTAGTTATACATGCTATGCATAATGTCCTCAAGGCATTGTAAACATTGTAACCTTGTTGATTTTATTTGGAGAATAGCACTTTTAACACTTCATAGTAATAGATAGAGTTAAACATTTTGCACAGTGAGATTCATGTTCTTTAATGCACTACTTTTCCCTGGGCCTCCGTTTGTAAATAAAGCATTCATTTACTCATACTTTGCCATTCAAAGTTGATAACCTGTACAGTGGTTGAACAAAGATGAAAAAATATGGCTTTGTTAAGCTGTATGCACATGTACAAAAGGCTGAAATGTGGCTTGTTTAAGATTTCTTATCAATACAACTAGCTGTTTATAGTTCAGAATCACCCGATTAAAAAAATAATAGTACAGTGTTATTTCCGGCAAGTTGTGGAGTTTTGTTTACTCTCTTGTCTGGCGGTATGCCTGAAGCTGACTGCAGATATATTGGAAAGTTGAATGGGCGCTGAGGTCTGACCTTTGACATGTTCTGTTGAAAGAGAAATGGACTGACATAAAAGGTTTTGACAGCGCTCAAAGCTTGAGTAATTGTGGGGGGATAGGTGAGTGATAATGCATTACATGGAATGAAGGGGGGGAAATGCCCCAGTAAATGGCACAACAGCAACTGCTGTATGATTTTCTGGACAAGCAGTATAGCTGAAATTAATGAACATTCCTCACCAAATAGTAACATGTTGATAACCATCATTCCAGATAATATGGCAACATATTGTAATATTTCAGTCATACCTTTTCCACTACAAATTGTGGCAGAGTGCAGGCACACCTCACTGGCATTTGTAAAGGCGGCATTTGCATTATGCTGACCCAGTTGCAGTATCCATTTTAATGATATGGAAGGTAATTTTTGGGAGAAAAGAAAAAACAAAATACAATGAAGCAGGAGGGGGTGGGTTGGGTAGAGTTTTTGAAAACCTTAAATGCTAATATAACATTTAAAATTAGTGCTGCACAGGCGTTGCTATTAGAAGACTACGTGCAATGTTTGTGTATTTTATAATTGGTATTTGAAGCACACTGATGCTGGTGCTGGTGGGAGTTGTGCATGTGGGATGATTGTGTGTGTGCTCCTTAGCTCATTTCCTTCCTGACTGCTGTTAGCAGTGCTTGAAATATCTGCCAATAGTATGATCTTGCATAAAAATTCATAGAAATCTGATGGTACTAATAGGTTGCCTGCAGTTTTCCTGCACCCTTGGATTTGAAAGCCAGCAATGTTCTTGAAGGCCAGGAACCTGTTTCAAAACCACAGCTTTTTTTTTGCTGCCGTAAGACTAAACTATTAAAACATCAGGTTTTATTCTCTTCCTGCAGTTGGCATAATAGACGTGGCTGAAGTGAAGTGAATGGGGGAAGCAGGATGCGATAGAGCAGACCACAGGTAATGTGAAATCACAGTCTGATACACCACTAGGAAAAGTCAGACTAATCGTCACAGAATGTGTGATATCAATTTAATTAGAGCCTTCGCTTCTTTTTTGTTGCGTTTGGCAGGAGAAAGATTCTAATTACATTGGTATCTCACATAGTACACAATACATATCAGAGCCTTCGCTTCTTTTTTGTTGCGTTTGGCAGGAGAAAGATTCTAATTACATTGGTATCTCACATAGTACACAATACATATCCCAGGAAAGAGAGCACTAATAGGATTAGCCAAAATTATAGCATTACTGACAGCGGAGCTCAGCTGGGACCTTAGTGCAAACTGCTACCTATCTGCTGCTCTGACAGGAACCCGGTGCGAACCCAGCAGTGAATTGCCCCATGGGATTGCATAAGTAGATGTTGCCAGTCATAAGTTCGTAAGTCAAGTCCACTCTGCCATTCAATCATGGCTGTTTTTTCTTTCCCTCTCGACCGCATTCTCCTGCCTTCTCCCCGTAACCTTTGACACCCTTACTAATTAAGAACCTGCAAATCTCTGCTTTAAAAATATCCAAAGACTTGGCCTCAATAGCTGTCCTTGGCAACGAATTCCACAGATTCACCACCCTCTGGCTAAAAACAATCCTCTTCATCTCCTTTCTAACGGTTTGGCCTTTTTTTCCGAGGCTGGTCCTTCTGGTCCTAGACTTTCCCATTAGTGGAAACATCCTCTCCACATCCACTTCATCCAGGCCTTTCATTATTCGTGTCCCCAGCAATGCTTACAGTCACTGTGTAAGAAGGAGCTGCAGATGCTGGTTTAAACTGAAGATAATAGACTATAGACAATAGGTGCTGGAGTAGGCCATTCGGCCCTTCAAGCCAGCACCACCATTCAATGTGATCATGGCTGATCATCCTCAATCAGTACCCCATTCCTGCCTTCTCCCCAAATCCTCTGACTCTGCTATCTTTAAGAACCCTATCTAGCTCTCTCTTGAAAGTATCCAGAGAACTGGCCTCCACCGCCCTCTGAGGCAGAGAATCCCACAGACTCACAACTCTCTGTGAGAAAAAGTGTTTCCTCGTCTCCATTCTAAATGGCTTACCCCTTATTCTTAAACTGTGGCCTCTGGTTCTGGACTCCCCCAACATCGGGAACATGTTTCTTGCCTCTAGCAGGTCCAAACCCTTAATAATCTTATATGTTTCAATAAGATCTCCTCTCATCCTTCTAAATTCCAGAGTATACAAGCCTAGCCGCTCCATTCTCTCAGCATATGGCAGTCCCGCCATCCCGGGAATTAACCTTGTAAACCTACGCTGCACCCTCTCAATAGCAAGAATGTTCTTCCTCAAATTAGGGGACCAAAACTGCACACAATACTCCAGGTGTAGTCTCAATATACAACTGCAGAAGGACCTCTTTGCTCCTATACTCAACTCCTCTTGTTATAAAGGCCAACATGCCATTCACTTTCTTCACTGCCTGCTGTACCTGCATGCTTACTTCAAGATTCAAGATTCAAGAGGGTTTATTGTCATTACAGGAAAGCATTGTCAGTACGAGGTACTAGGAAAGCATTTCCCTAGTACCTCGGTGTTACATAGAACACAATTGGACAACATGCTACATATATAGATATACTACGCTATACACATGGTGCAAAACCTTCCTTACTAAAGTGCAACAAAGTAAATAGAAAATGTACAAAACAGCAATGCAGGACAGTAGACAACAGTGCAACAGAGTACAATGTACACAAACCAAGTGTGCCAAGGGTGCAGTGCAGAGTTTATGTAGCAGCAGAGATGGGGGGGGGGGGGGGGGGGGGTGTATTCAGATCAGTCCCTGATCGTTGAGAAGTCGGATAGCCTGGGGGAAGAAGCTGTTGCATAGTCTGGATGTGAGGGACCGTATGCTTTGGTACCTTCTGCCAGATGGGAGGGGGGAGAAAAGTTTATGTGAGAGGTGGATGGAGTCCTCCGCAATGCTGGTTGCTTTGTGGATGCAGCATGTGTTGTAGATGTCTGAGATGGGGGGAGAGAGACTCCGATTATCGGCTGTCCTCACTACTCGCTGCAGGTTCTTGCGGTCCATGCTGGTCCAGTTTCCAAACCAGGCAGTGATGCAGCTACTCAGGATACTCTCGATAGTCCCTCTGTAGAATGTGGTGAGGATAGGGGGCGGGAAGTGGGCTTTCCTCAGCTTACATTGACTGGTGAACAAGGATCCCCAGATCCCGTGGTACTTCCCCTTTTCCCAACTTGACACCATTTAGATAGTAGTCTGTCTTCCTGTTTTTGCTACCAAAGTGGATAACCTCACATTTATCCACATTAAACTGCATCTGCCATGCATCCACCCACTCACCCAACCTGTCCAAGTCATCCTGCATTCTCATAGCATTATCCTCACAGTTCGCACTGCCACCCAGCTTGTGTCATCTGCAAATTTGCTAATGTTACTTTGAATCCCTTCATCTAAATCATTGATGTATATTGTAAATAACTGCCGTCCCAGCTCTTTCCTTGACCCCGATTGCAGAGGTGGAGAGAATAAGATATTTATTCACAATTATATAGTATGACAGCAACGTAGCTAAGAAATATTCAGTGAAGATCTTGAGTGGCTCCTTCAAGGAATTGTCCACAAGACACTGCCTGAACAAATAATGCTTCACTGGAGATAGCATTTGTTTAGTAGGATAGTGTTGTGTTTAAGTCACTAGACAAGCAGCCAGAAGTCAGGACCATTCATCCAAAAATATGAATTCAAATCTCATTGTGGTTGCTGTGGCATTAAGCATGTAATTTTTAAAGTCCAAAATTAGAGGCCAAGAAAAGACTGGTTAATAAATTAATAAGAAATTTAGGAGACATTAGCAAGAGAATGGTGAGAAAGTAGAACTCCTAATCTCAACTAGTAATTGAAAAAAAAACTGCATAAATGTAATTGGGGATTTTAGAAAAGTACATGAAGGATAATGTGTATGGGTGTATTGATTATAAAATCTAACATAACTGAGTAGGGCTGAATGGCCTGCCTGCATGTGGGTGTTATATGATTTTTATACAAAAAACTGTTCTATTCGCCTATTCTATTTGGTTAATTGTAACTTGGATTATATCCATTTTGTGTTCCAGGAAGCATTAGAAAGTTCACTCTCCAGCAAGTATATGTGGACATTTTATGCTAGGTTTGGTAGTAATCACATTATCAACTGACCCTGTCCAAAATATGGAAAATAAAACTTGTCAGCAGCTTCTCCAAAGTATGTGGCTTCCTTCAGGAAAGAGCAAATTGCTCCAGAATGTTTATAAGAATTAAATATGAAGTGGAAACACAGCCCATTTCCATGATTTATCTCACTTCTTGTGCCTTTTGATTTAGATCTAGTGGTGTGGTTAGCTGCCGTAGAACTGACACACACACACACATCTTCGTCCCCCCATATTTTGAGAGGTGGGGGACATCCCCCCCAAGTTTTTGTCATTCGGATTTTAAAATTTCCGCTTTCCGCGAGACAGTGGAGGTGGGACTGCTGATCGAGGGCGCCGATTGGACGAGAGAGACGTCGGTCAGCAGGCAATGGGGGCGGGACATGATGATTAAGGGCGATGATTGGAGGAGGGAGGAGTGGGGGGGTGGGACTGAGGATAGAGTGCGGTGATCGGAGAAGGGAGACGTGGCACAGACCTGCGCCTCATCCGCAGCCATGATCGATCCCGGCCAGCTCTCCGGTGCCGTCCCGGCCCCACCCGAGTGTGCCCCCCCCCCCCCCCCCCCACGGGTGGCCAGAGAGGTCGGGAGTCAGACCGAGCTGTACCCTCAGGCCCACAGCCAGCGCAGAGAAGCAGCGCTAAACCCAGTTCAACTCTGCTTGGTTAACCTGCCTGGGCTTGCAGGAAATATGGGCAGCGTGGAGAAGCAGCGCTGGTGTCCTGACAGTCAAGTCAGGGCTGTAGTTAACCCGGCGAGACAGGCAGAGTTGAGCTGCATTTAGCGCTGGATTGAGCCTCTGAATCCTCGCGCATGTGTGTGTGAGTGTGCGCATGCGCGCGCGACCGCCAAAATATGGTGTGTGTCCCTGTCTTCCGGTCCCCTCCATGTTTTGATAGCAAGTTCCGCTCTTGGTATTGTGCCAGTATATGGGATCATTAACACTGGTCATATCTAATAGAATGGCCGGTAGTGCAGAGCAGATTCTTGGGAGTCATTGTTAAATCCTGTGGAAACTCAGATTCCCGTCCTGTACTCATGTAATAACCAGGTCACTAATATACTGAATTATCAATTGACTGATAGTTTCTGTGAAACCCATGCAGTTTCACTCTGCCACACCTACTTTTGTTGTTCCACACTGCAGCGGTGCTCTGAAGTGCTGTAATTTGGTGAGAGTGAAAGGGAGACAGCAGGGGAAATAATTAAATAAACAGAGAGTAACCACAAGAACCTTGTAATATGATGTACATAATAATGAATGAGGAGGTGTGTGTTACTTACTCTCGTGGGAAAATAAGCTTGGGTAAACCTTTCCCTGAACACACACAACATTTCATTCATTAATATCCGCACAAACAAGAGGTGACAAGAACACACACACAAACCCTCAAGCTGAGACACAGAAAGGCATTGTACTGACACGCTGCTCATTTATGTTATTGTTATTGCAGTGTCTTCCACATTGATTAAATACCACAGAAGCTGAGTGATAGAATTTCTCACCAGAATTGAAATTCAACGTACCCACCACTAGATTGTACTTGCAACTCTTTGTGTGGGATAATACTCTTTTTCCTCGGCATTGTTTGCAACCTTCTTTAGCCATTCATGGCTTGTCTGCTTGCGGTGACCAAGGGTTTGTTCCAGGTGATAGTTGGGAAACAACCCAATTGGCTCATGCTTTTTATAAAAGGTGTTTTATAAGTTTAATTCAAATTAAACTTCAAGTGTCAAGAGTGTTTAATTGTCAAATATACTGTGAGCAGCACAATGACATTATTTCAGCAGCCTAAAAGGCCTTTAAATATAATGCATATAGATCATATATAATAAACAAAAAATCAATAAATCAGTAACCCCAATATGAGTGCAAGAATGCCCACAGTCTTTAGTGCAATTAAAGATAGCCCATAGTCCATAGATATGGTTAGCATTGTGTAATGTTCAAGAGCCTGATGGTTGTTGGGAAGAAGCTATTCTTGAACCTAATGGTTACTGTTTTCAGAATCTTATACCCTCTTCCTGAAGATAGGATTGAAATGAGAACATGGCCAGGGTGGTGTAGGTCTTTTATGAGGTTGGCTAACAATAAACTAAACTAAACAGAGCTGTATGTGAGATGGGATAAATTTAATGGTGTTGTGCAGGGCAAGTCTTTTTACACAGAGAGTGATGGGGACCTGGAATGCATTACTGAGGATGGTGGTGGAGGCAGATACAATAGTGCCATTTAAGAGGCTTTTAGGTAGGCACATAGAAGTGGAGGGAATGGATGCATATCGATCATGTAGAGGCAGATGAGGTCAGTTTAACTAGGCATCATGTTCGGCACAAACGTTGTGCGCGGAAAGGCCTATTCTTGTGCTGTACTGTTCTATGTTCTTTGTTCTAACACTCCAATCAAAAGAAACATAATCTCCATCGTTACCTTGTCAAACCCCATAAGAATTTTGTACATTTCAATTCGATCACTGCTCATTCTTTTAAACTCTTAGGTAGATTCAATGTAATCTCTTTTCAAAGGACAATACCTTTTTCCAAGAATCAATCTGGTAAATCTTTCTAGCACTTCCTCTACTCCAACTCCATTCTTCCTCAGCTGAGAAGAAAAGACATGTGTACAATATTCCAGATGTGGTCTCACATCTATAGGGAACCTATATAATTGCATTGAAACCAATTTATTCCAGCACTCAAATGCAATAAACACACTTGCAATTACAGCTAACATTACTGTTGCCTTTGTAATTTCTAGCTGAACCTGCATATTTGTTTTAATTTTTTTTATTATTTTTTTATTACAAGTACATAATAAAAAACATTTTGTTTGTGGTGGTCATAGATTATTAATATTGTCAATATTATCAACTATTTAATAGTTGTACTATATATATATATTTTAAAAAATATATATAGAAAATAATAGAGAGAGAAAGAGAAAAGAAACCAAAAAAAATTAAAAAACAAAAGGTATAATAAAAGAGAATGGAAAAATTAAATAATTATACATAATTGGAGATATGTCCATGAATTATAAAATGTAACTCTTCATCTAATCCTTAATTCGGGTTTCATTCAGGTTCTCGTGCCGAACCGGTTTGCCCCTTCAAATAGTCAATAAATGGAGATCATATTCTGATTAAAACGTTCTTGTTTGTCCATTAAGACAAATCTTATTCTTTCCAAGTGTAGGGCCTCCAACATTTCCATAGTCCACATTTTAATTGTAGGGGTTATAGGACCTTTCCAAACTTTTGATATTAATTTTCACCCGATTATTATACTGTAGTCAATAAAGTTTCTTTGGTTTGTTGTAAATATTTGATTTTGGTCTAATATTCCTAATATTATTAGTTTTGAGTCGGGGTCCAATTGGATGTTGACAACTTCCGAAATTATCTTCAAAATTTCCGTACAGAAGTTATTAATTTTTATACAATTTACAAATGTATGTGTTAGGTTGACCTCTAAGTGCTGACATTTTTCACAGATAGGAGATATACTTGGGAAAATTCTATTTAATTTTGTTTTTGAATAATGTTATCTATGTAATACTGTAATCTATGTAAATTGTATTAAGCAATGTCTAGCATTTAACGAACAGTGATATATATGTTGTAAGCTTTCATCCCAAATATCTTGCATTATTGGTTGGCCTAGTTCATTTTCCCATGATTACCTATATATTTTCGTCAATGTCTAATAGAATACTATAGTGCATCACTGTCTAATAGAATACTATAGATATAAGATATTAATTTTTATGTGTTAGGGTGTTTGTTCAAACATTCATCAAGAATTTCTGTCTTTCTATTTCTATAGTCCTGTGTATTTGATTTAGCATAATCTTTAATTGTAGGTATCTGAAATAGTCATTTGAGTGAAGTCCATAAGTTTGTTGTAACTCCTGGAATGAGAGGAATGTACCTTTCCTATAAAGATGACCCATCTTTTTAATTCATTGATTTTTCCATTGTAAAAAAACCCTTATCCATCACTGAGGGTTTAAATGTAGGGTTGTTTACACTGGGAAGTAGTAGTGATAAACTATCCAATTTTAGTGTCTTTTTTAATTGTTTCCAAATGCATATTATTATGTAATAGTAATATATATATTATGTATATTATGGGGTTTTCACTATAGTTTTTTTTGCTTAATTTAGTAGTAGCAAACAGAATCGACCCAATTTCAAAGGGTAAACAGCCTTCCTTTTCCATTTTTAATCAATCTGGTTGTTGGTCCAGTTCTTCAAACCACAAATTCATATTTTTAATGTTAACTTCCCAGAAATAGAGCATAAAATTCAGTAGGGCCAGACCTCCATTTATCTTTGATTTACATAAGTGCTTTTTATTTATTCTGTGATTCTTATAATCCCAGATAAAATTAGTGACTATAGAGTCAACCTTTTAAACAAAAGTTTTTGGAAGATATATCGGGATTGATTGAAAAAGGTACAGTAATTGCATGAGAAAAATCATTTTTATTGCATTAATTCTACCAAACATTGAGATAGGTAGTGTTTTCCAATATAGAATATTCTTATGTAATTTGTTCAATAAAGGTGGAAAGTTTAGTTTAAATAAAGAAGTATATGTCTTTGTTACATAAATTCCAAGATATTTAAATTCTTCATTTACTATTTTGAAGGGAAATTGTTGTAATATATGTGGATTGCTTTCCATTATTGGCATGATTTCACTTTTATTCCGGTTAATTCTGTATCCTGAGAACGAGCCAAATTGAGTTATTAAATTTAATAGGTTTGGGATACCAAATTCAGGTTTTGTAATGTAGATTAATACATCATCTGTATATAAGGAGATTTTATTCTCAGTGTCTTTAGTATTAGACCCGTATATTTCAGGATGGGACCTAACAGTTTCTGCTAGTTACTCTATTGCGAGTGCGAATAATAACGGAGATAACGGGCATCCTTGTCTACAGCCTCTGGATAAATTAAATTTAGCTGATAACATTTGGTTTGTTGATATTCTAGCTGTTGGATTAGTATATAAAAGTTTTACCCACTTACTAAACTTCTCGCCCAATTTAAAAATTTCCATGACCGAGAATAAATAGGGCCCTCCCACCTGGTCAAATGCTTTCTCAGCATCTAATGAAATAATTGCTAAATCTTCGTTAGTACTTCTCTTTGAGTATATAATATTGAATAATCGTCTCAGGTTATATGAAGAATAGCGTTTTGGTATAAATCCTGTTTGGTCAGGGTGTATTAATTTATTAATCACGGTACTTAAACTTTGTGCTAGGATTTTAGTTAATATTTTTTGATCAGTGTTTAGGAGAACTATAGCTCTATATGAACCTGGATCTTCCAGGTTCTTATTTATTTTTGGTATAAGTGTTTTTTTTTGTTTTTTTTTGTTAGAAGTAAGTACAATAGTGTGGTACTTGATTACCTAATACATACATGCATATTTCCATTCTTGTACAACTTCATACTTTTGATTTAATAATAAAAGAACAGTGGAAGAAAAAATAAATAAAGAGTGTCGGAATAGATAGACAAGCGAGTAGAAACAGATAGCAAAAGAAATAAAGGACATAGAAGAGAAGCTGAAAAGATTGAAATAGAAGGAGAAAGTAAAGAAAAGAGAGATTAGGAGAGATCTACCTATTTCGTATTTTTGCCCATCCGTCACCCGGTTCTAAACCATTTAATTTCTGAGCTGATGTTATGTTGCACCATATGCTTGCAAAACGTTGAAAAAAGGATACCAAGTCTTTGAGAATTGGTCTACTTTGCCTAGTAGGAGAAATCTCATTTCTTCAAGATGAAGCGTTTCAGACATATTTGAAATCCACATTTTGAATGTTGGCGTGATTGCGTTTTTCCAAAATTTGAGTATAAGTTTTTTTGCTGTTATTAGACCGTAATTAAGAAAAGCTTCTTGGAATATAGTTAGTTTACTTCCCTCTTCCATTGATCCAAAGATAATGAGTTCTGTATTAGGGTTCAATTTTGTGCTATTTGAATAAATTTAAATATATATACATTTTAAATTGTAGCAAAGGAAATAATTTAAATTAATGTAACCTCTTAGGTTAATTGGCTTTTTTTCCATCCTGGTCAAATAAATGTGTCTCAGTACATACATTCTAGCATTTAGCTAAGGAAGCAGGTATGAAGTGTTAATTGCTAGGTTTATTCTTTGAACCCTTTTTAAACAATGGAACAACATGCGCAGTACACCAATCCTCCGGCACTATTCCAGTTTCTAATGACATTTGAAATATTTCTGTCATAGCCCCTGCTATTTCTACACTAACTTCCCTCAATGTCCTAGGGAATATCCTGTCAGGACCTGGAGACTTATCCACTTTTATATTTTTCAAAAGTGTCAGTACTTCCTCCTCTTTGAATCTCATAGTTTCCATAGCTACTCTACTTTTTTCCCTTACCTCACAGAGTTCAATATCCTTCTCCTTGGTGAATGCCGAAGAAAAGAAATTGTTCAATATCTCCCCCATCTCTTTTGGCTCTGCAGATAGCTGTCCATTCTGGCTCTCTAATGGTCCAATTGTATCCCTCGTTATCCTTTTGCTATTAATATAGCTGTAGAAACCCTTTGGATTTACTTTCACCTTTCTTGCCAAATCAACCTCATATCTTCTTATAGGCATCTGATTGGCCACAAGGCAAAATTTAAAAGAACAATGGCAAATCAACATGCCACACCAAATATATAAATGAAAATATTCCATTTTGTAGGCAGATGTAAAGCAATCAACTTTTGTGTGACCTTCAATCTCCACTGAAAGGTGGCAGCCTTCCACCTACCATTGGCTGTAGCATAGTGAATGGAATGCTACTGAATTTCAATGGACAAACAGAGGGTCTTTGAAGTCTACAGTTCAGGGTGCAGATGTGGGCCTCCAATCTGCAGTATTCTTATCATGGGCAACAACTGTCTGAGCTGGCTGACCGACAGGCAATAGCAAGGACATTAGCGGAATAGAAGTGGGGAGAGCAGACAATAGGTCTATATACAGTCTGACCACTGCCTCTCCTCCAGAATGGTACTTCAGCAACTGCAAAATTGTGTGGAAAGATTGCAACGTACCTGCCTTTTATACTTTGCAAACTGGTTTTAATTTTGTATGATCGCATTAATTGGAAATAGCAACTTGAATATTGACCCCTAGCTAAAGTTTCCCATCCATGGAACAACAAGATATTATTGACTGTATTCAGAAATCAAGTGAGCATAAAGTTGACATGCTGCTTGCGTTGCAGCATGTATGATTTAATCTGTCATTTTCGACCCCTGAATCAACTTTTGATGACAATGCAATTTTGCGTTCTTGGTATTTTCAGTACAGTTTGAACTTGGCCTAAATAGACACAAAATGCTGGAGTAACTTAATGGAACAGGCAGTATCTCTGGAGAGAATGGATGATGTTTCATGTCAAGACCCTTCTTCTGACTGACTTGAACTTGGCCTATTTTGGACATAAAGGTGTAATGATAAAGTATGTTCTGATCCCTGCAAATGTTCTCAGTGATCATGTACATTCTGTAGATTAAAACCATCATCAAATGCACACTAATATTCTAAGCCTTTCCCAGCCGATGAGTGATCCCACTGTTCAGAGCTTCAGTCATTAATTAGAGTCATAGTCATAGTGATACAGTGTGGAAACAGGCCCTTCGGCCTAACTCACCCACACCGGCCAACAATGTCTCAGCTACCCTAGTCCCACTTAGAAACATAGAAACATAGAAAATAGGTGCAGGAGTAGGCCATTCGGCCCTTCGAGCCTGCACCGCCATTCAATGTGATCATGGCTGATCATCCAACTCAGTATCCCGTACCTGCCTTCTCTCCATACCCCCTGATCCCTTTAGCCACAAGTGCCACATCTAACGCCCTCTTAAATATAGCCAATGAACTGGCCTCAACTACCTTCTGTGGCAGAGAATTCCAGAGACTCACCACTCTCTGTGTAAAGAATGTTTTCCTCATTTCGGTCCTAAAGGAATTCCCCCTTATCCTGCCCTTGGCTGCCTGCCCTTGCCTGCCCTTGGTCCATAACCCTCCAAACCTGTCCTATGCATGTACCTGTCCAACTGTTTATTAAACTATGGCATAGTCCCAATCTCAACTAACTCCTCTGGCAGTTTGTTCCATACACCCAACACCCTCTGTGTGAAAAGCTACCGCTCGGATTCCTATTAAATATTTTCCCCTTCACCTTGAACCTATGTCCTCTGGTCCTCGATTCCCCAACTCTGTGCATCTACCCGTTCTATTCCTCTCATGATTTTGTATACCTCTATAAGATCTCCTCTCATCCTCCTACGTTCCATGGAATAGAGAACCAGTCTACTTAACCTCTCCCTATAACTCACATCCTCTAGTCCTGGCAACATCGTCGTAAATCTTTTCTGAACCCTTTCAAGCTTGACAATATCTTTCCTATAACATGGTACCCAGAACTGAACACAATATTCTAAATGCAGTCTCACCAATGTCTTATACAACTGCAACATGACCTCCCAACTTCTATACTCAATACTGACTGATGAAGGCCAAAGTGCCAAAAGTCTTTTTGACCACCTTATCTACCTGTGATTTGACCTTCAATGAACCATGCACCTGTACTCCTAGATCCCTCTGCTCTACAACACTACCCAGAGGCCTACCATTTACTGTGTAGGTCCTGCCCAAAGATCCTAAAGCGGAGCAAGATAGGCCACTCCTGCGAAATGCAATGGGCTGACGTGTAGTACGCAATGGAGCACAACATGGGCATTTTTTTCGTCCGTTTCCGTAACCGGAACCTACCCGACCTGACCCGACCCAACTCGCAGTGTAATCAATGTTGTGGGGGGGACAGTTTGTGTGTGTGATATAGGGCTAGATTCATAATTCTGTTAGTTCATAATTCTGCGAATTCTTGTTAAAGAATAAAATTTGACTCTGGTAATTTTCTTTTTTAAATCATTTCTTTTTAATGGCTTATAAGCTGTGTTTGAGTTGATTCTATATAAACCGGAACCTACCCAACCCGACCCGACTCGCAGTGTAATCAACGTTGCGTGGGAACAGTTTGTGTGTGTGATATAGGGTTAGATTGATAATTCTGTTAATTCTTGTTAAAGAATAAAATGTTTATAAATTTTGATTCTGGTAATTTTCTTGAATATCTGATAATGACACATCAGCAGCATATGGCATCAATATTGCCACGGGCCGGTTCAAACTGTGCGGCCTGGGGCGGTTGAAGCTGCCGCCCTCCAGTCCAGCGGACGAGCTGTTGCCGCGTGAGCTGCGGAAAAACCAAAGATCCTATAGCGGAGCTATAGGATCTTTGCCTAGGAGTCCCGGGATCCGCAGCGCCCGCTTCCTTGTTCCATCTCAAAAGAACAACTGGTTCCGCTGTGTCCTTGTCTCGCATGTACAAACAAACGTTCAACCTTGGGATATACAGAGAAGGAAGTAGAGTAGACAAAATGATCTTTGAGACAAATCAGGCACCCAACCTTCATGTGGTGCATCTAGGAAAGGGATAGAATGAGGGATTTATTTCACAATGGTTGTTTCATTCACTCACTTTAAATGCCAGGAACAGCATTTTTGTGCTGCAAACCCTAAAGCTCCATTTAATTATTATCATCTGATGTCCTGTGTGGTGCCATCTGTTGTAGGCACAAGGGCATGCTGGATTAGAGTTAATATTGGTGACAGCATTTTTTACTGGTGATGCTATTTAAGCATGAAGCTTGACCAATAGCTAAAGAACAACAGGCTGTATTTTCTGGTTGCCAAGACTGGCAGCACAAGGGTAAACCTATGACTGTGAGATCCAAAAGTCTGCCTCAGATTCATTTAGCTGGATCTGAATCACTTTGCTTCCAATTGTGATATTTCTTCAAGGATTTTAGGAAACCCAGATTTTCAACTAGGACACATTATTAAGAATAATTAATTCAATATCAGGTTAGGTAGCTAGAGCAAAATAAAGATTTACAGAAATGAAATAGGAAACAAAAGGCAGTTTAGCAACTTTTTAAAAATAGGCAACTGTAATAAGAAGCTGAAAGAGTACAGCTATATATTTATTAAAGTTAGTGTCTGAAATGCTACTTCATTGTATTTAAGAAATTCCATAACACATAAAAGTCTATTGTTTGAGGCAAATTTAGTGTCGATCTAAGGCCTCAGCACAGGACATTTGCACCATTCTGCTAGTCAACATAATGCCATTTTCAATAAGCATTTAAAGGGGAATATATGTTTTGGGTGGCAACTTTTGACTTTTCATATTAAATTATTCGAAAGAACTGATCTGGACTTGATGCTGTTTCACACATAATAACTTCATACCAACTATATATTTATGTAGAAACCAAACTGGAAAATTGCTAATTCTCGAGGATCTTAAAAGAGTTCCATGGTGGAGGTGTTATGAGAAGAAAATAGGGATGACAGGGGGAATCCGCAAGAAAGGGATCTTCCTAATACCTGCAAGAAATAATCAAGGTCACATTGCCTATAATAATTCTGTAATTTCCCCCTATGGTCTAAAAAAATCATGTAATGAGTTACTTATTGATGTTTTTGCTAAACAGCTGGCTAAAGCATTCTTCAGCAGTGCCAACCTTTGGCACTCTCTTCTAAATGAAAAACAATTTAGCAGCTATTCAGCCAGCTTTGCAATGTTTCTGTTATTCTTGTGCATCTGTTATCATTACTTGCTTTCACAGAGGTTCGGTTGAAATATCTTAATTCAACATTGTCCAACTTTTCTCTTTCAAATGCTGCATGATTTCAGATTTTTGCCGTTCATCAGTCTTTTTATCTCTTATTACTGGTACAGCTTTGAAACTACACACGTGATCTTTACTAAAAAAAACTTGAAGATGCAACTACTGTGTAAGTGCAGGGAATAATGCTTAACATATTAAAAAAACTCTAAAAAGCTCCTCTATAAATAAATAATGACAGTGGACATAGTTCCTGTCTGTGTAACATTTATCACATTAAAAATCAAAAGTTCCGTCACAAAAAACAGAGAATATGACCTCAATTCCAGCATTAATTTTATACTCAATACCCTTCTAGTAATATGAGTAGACATTGTTAATAAATCTGTTTAACCAAGTATTGTTTTCACAATTTCTACAAATTACCACCCCCATTTCATTGCTGTACAAGCACATTCACGCATATGTAGTCACCCCCAGCTCCCTGATCATTCAATAAGTCTATTGGCAAGGAAGCCTAAACAGGTGCAGATTTCAGTGTTAAAAGGCATGTTTACTGAACACTCAGGGTCTTGTCCTTGGCTTAGAAGAGTGGACGAGACCATTCTGCCCACCCCATCTGTCACAAAGGAATTAGAATTAATCCTTAATAATTCTGAGGGGAAGCACGTTTTTTTAGTTGTGAAATTGGAGACTTAGTAACACCTGTAACAACACCAGTTCAGAAAGCCAGCCAGCTTTCCAATCGTACAGCAGCATGGATATCATACAAACTCTAGATGTGTGCAAGTGCTTTGTGAAATATTTGAATTCCATTATTATTTTGAAAGGTATGAGATTTAGTTTAGTTTAGAGATACAGGTCCTTTGGCACACCGAGTCAGCAATCCCCACGCACTAACACAATCCTACACATACCAGGTTGCTTTGGGAAATGTAGAAAAGCTGAACAGAAAATTACTTATTATTTGCTCCTCAGTAATTACTTAATAATTTAAAATTGACACTGTAAACTTTGAAAACTATTTTGTTGTCAGTTACATGATCACAATGAATGGAGGTGTAGGCTCGAAGGGCCAAATGGCCTCCTCTAGCATCTATTTTCTATGTTAATACAATTTAATACCAATTGCAAAATAGAGCACTCAGCTGCAACTGCTCCCATCCATTGTTCATGTTAAATTATATTTTCCAGTGTGGCTAAATATAAGATTAATCTGTTTCTATGAATTGACTACTACTGTTTTCTGCCATGTATTCTGTTAATTGAAATGGCTTCATTTTGTTTAGTTTGTTCCAAGAAGGCAAATATTCCCTATGTAATACTCCAGATTTTAGTTACATTTAATTGTGTGATTAGAAGAAATTTTGCATATAATCTGATACACTGGTCAACAAATGAGATAGAAGCAGCAAATAATCTGCTGGTAGAACTCAGCATGTCAAGTAGCATCTGATTGAAAAGAATGGATGAAATCCTGCTTCAGGTCCGGATGTAGGGTTTCAACCATTCTTTTCCACCTGCACATGCTGCTAAAACTTGCTGTGGTCCACCAGCAGATAGTTTATAGCCACTATTTGTAGTCTGGTGCAAATACCTTTAAATAGGGGTAAAATGTATCCGCATACTCCCATCACTACAAACTCTTCACTGTTGAGAATGATAATTGTGGTGCGTACTACAACGAATTCCTAACAAGGGAAGAACTTCTCATCATGGTTTTATATCCCTGTGGAAGGGTACTCCTTCAGTCTGAAATACAAAGTAAGCCACAATCCTGCTGCATCTATCTTGGTAGTAGAGCAATAAGAAGTGGTCGTAGTATCTCAAGATGGTAGTAGCAGCTGAAGAGAACCATCTGAAGATATATATTCCTTCCACATTCTTGGCAGCACCAAATTACAACAAAATGGGGCTTTGTACTCAGCCATCATTTGCTGCTAATCTTTCTGGCCACAGGCAACTTATGCTCAGCCCATCCCAAAAGGCAAACTGCTCTAAAGTGAGCTTTATTTTTTATGTATCAACATTATTATAGAAGTTACCTCACAATGTGAAAGGAAAGGTATTCTAGATACAGACACTTAGAGAAAGCAGCTGTTTTGAAATTAAACATGTTCAAAATGATTGATTGTCACAAATTTTGCCAATGTGAATGAGCTATGAAACAATTCTATTTTTCCCTCCCCTGGTGTTATCTTTGTGTTTTACAAGAAATTTCACAGATTTATTTTCTCTCCTTTCCCCACAAGTGAAACTCTGTTACTTCAAACAAATCAGAGTGGTAAGGAATATGAGGGTATTCATGGCAATTTGTTTAAATCTTTAGGTATTAGCTGAAATGTTAAAAAAAAACTTCCTATAAATCTATCAGCCAGTTGTCTACTTATTTTTGCAGTGGGCACCTTGTCATCAGCCTACAGGGTGCGCTGGTATGTGACCCTGCATGCGATTGTTTAGATTGCAGAAATCTGAACTGAAATAGTTCTGGTCCAATCCAAAAACACTTGTCACTGTTCATTCTGAATCCATTCACAGTCTGAAGAATGCAATTCGCCCACTAATACGTTCATGTTAATGAACAATAGTGAAGGCTAGCTGAAGGCAAGATAATCCATGGAGCTAGGTCCAAGCGATATTACAGTCTGAAACATGGCATTTGTACTGGTAATGACAGATTGTAGTTTTTTTTTAAACAAAACATCCTAAAACAATCTTAATAAGAAACTATATTTCCAGAAGATATATTAGCAAGTCATGTTTTCTCATTAGTCTTTCTATTAATAGCAGGAGTTCATTAAATTTGATTTCTCTTTATTGCAGGGAATAAATGGTAGGGTATTGTGGAATGCTGTGGAACAGAGGGATCTAGGAATAACTGTGCATAGTTCCCTGAAGGTGGAATCGTATGTAGATAGGGTGATAAAGAAAGCTTTTGGTGTGCTGGCCTTTATAAATCAGAGCATTGAATATAGGAGTAGGGAAGTAATGTTAAAATTGTACAAGTCATTGGTGAGACCAATTCTGGAGTATGGTGTACAATTTTGGTCGCCTAATTATAGGAAGGATGTCAACAGAGAGTACAGAGGAGATTTACTAGAATGTTGCCTGGGTTCCAGCAACTAAGTTACAGAGAAAGGTTGAACAAGTTCGGATACGGAATGGTCGGGTTCGTTATTGCGGACCGAGCGGAGGTGTTCTAGATGTCAACTGATCTATATCGGTGAGACCAAGCGGAGGCTTGGCGATCGTTTCGCCGAACACCTTCGCTCGGTCCGCAATAACCAACCCGACCTCCCGGTGGCTCAGCACTTCAACTCCCCCTCCCATTCCGTATCCGACCTCTCTGCCCTGGGCCTTTTCCATGGCCAGAGTGAGCAACACCGCAAATTGGAGGAACAGCATGTCATATTCCGCTTGGGGAGTCTGCATCCTCTTGGCATGAACATTGAATTCTCTCAATTCTGTTAACCCTTGCTGTCTCCCCCCCCTTCCTACCTCTCCCTCAGCCCTCTGGCTCCTCCTCCTCCTTTTTATTTTCTTCCCCCCGCCTCCCCCCACCCCCTATCAGTCTGAAGAAGGGTTTCGGCCCGAAACGTTGCCTATCTCCTTCACTCCATAGATGCTGCTGCACCCGCTGAGTTTCTCCAACATTTTGTGTACCCTCGATTATCCAGCATCTGCAGTTCCTTCTTTAACACATCTATTGTCCACTGTTCCTAATACTTTGGAACTGTGAATATGGAACACACCACGGTTTTCTTTAAATATTTGGCAGCATGACTGAATGTTAATGAAAAATGGCAGCACCTGTTGTTGGCAAGAATTGTTCCTCCTATGCTGCCAATAGACTAAGGAAATTAATTCAAAAATAATTTGTTGTAAGTAAAAACTTCAACAAATGACAACAAAATCTGACAGTACATTGTTAATTCTGTGTAAAACATTTGTGCATTGCACTGCATAACTGCATAACTATTAAAGCATCTCATTAATGTAAACATTCTCTAATTATTGTTCTCACATAACAATATTTAGAGGAAATATTAATAGAAACATGGGAAAAGACTTTGAAAAAATACAATACAATACAATAATACTTTATTAACCAAAAATGTTTTGCAACATACGAGGAATTTCATTTGCCAAGTCAGTCATACGAATAAAAAGCAATGGAACACACAAACTACATTTTAACATAAACATCCACCACAGTGACTCCTCCACATTCCTCACTGTGATGGAAGGCGAAAAAAAAGTTAAATCTCTTCCCTGCTTTGTTCTCCCACGGTCGGTGGCCCCAAGCCTTCTGTTGAGGGGACGATCTTGACTACCATAGCTGGCGGCGTTTGGGCCCCCCGCCTCGGGGCGATCAGCTCCCACATCAGGGGGATGTCAGCTCCTCCTCGCCGGGCGATCGGACCCTGGGTCAGAGCTTGGTGAACCTCTGCGTCGTTGGAGCTCCAGACTCAGCCTCTCCGAGACTGTGAACTCTCGATATAAAGTCCGCAGGCCACGGTTGGAGCTGTCCCAGGCAACGGATCGGCTCCAAAGTTAAGTCCACGCCCCACGGTGGGGCTCAAAATCAGTCCGAGGAGGCCTCCAGCTCCACGTTGTTAGGCCGCAGAGCGACCGGAGATACGATCCAGAACAAAATCGCATCTCCGGCAAGCTAAGAGACTGAAATAAAAGTGTCCCCCAACCCCCTCCTCCTCCCCCAGCATAAAACAAACCAGAGAACATAAACTTTTTAAACGCACGAAAAATAACAAAACAAAACCGAAAAAACAGGCAGACTGTTGGCGGGACTGCCAATCGTACGGCTCCCCTTGTGGTTTATTACCTAGTTAATGTGATATTACTAGGTAAATAAGCTATTAAAATAGTGAATAACTAATAAAGTTGGTAAAAAAAATAGTGTGGTTAATGTCTTCAATATTCTTTCAATATTAAATACTGGAAAATATTTGATAAGGACTTATAAAGTAATTAGCCTGGATGTGAAATTTTAGGTGTAATATTGGAATGCAGCACTGTGCTGTTCCCAGTAATGGATCTGTCTGTGTATCAATCCATTTGTGTTAATAGTGCCCACATTTCTCAAATACCAAGTCATTATTAATAGGCACTGTTTTCAGTACCTAGGAGGAAACGGTTTCGAAACTCAGTAAAATATATCACTTGATTTATTGGATAAGATATCAGTCCTTCCCATATTTTTCAAATAATTAGTATATATGCATGTATGTGCATAGTTATATAGCCTGATGCTCATCACTGACAATACATTTGCACATTGCATCTGCACTTCTTATTACCTGATCCTCAGAGCATTCCTTGAAGATGAGCATGAATCTGTGTGGGAATAAACTTTTAGCCTCAACTCAGGCAACTTGTATCAAAACTCTGTCAAACAGATTTGCTGCAAGTTGGAACCTGAGCTGCAGTGACTGTGGCAGTAAATGGCAGTGGCCTTGGACCTTCTTCCAAGGCCATGCAGATGCTTTCATGTTCCATGGTGGAATGTAATATTTCATTTGCTTCAAATACCTCATATGGATATGAACTGGAGGGGCAAACATCATTGCACCATGATTCATTTCGGAATGTGCCTGTATTTCCCACCTTAGTAATTGTCTCCATCCTTAGTAATGTTGAAATATTACAATAGGCCACAGTCTTTGTGCATCATTTAGATTTGGGTTTGGGTTTATTATTGTCATGTGTACTGAGGTACAGTGAAAACCTTTATTTTGCATGTTTGGTCATTTTTGGTTTGCTCAGTCTAGTTAAGCCACAGCAATTGTGAACCCAAGGCAATCCAAGACCAATTCTTGGCAATTTTCTCACAGAGTTTGCCAAAGAAGATGTCACGTTCACGATTGAACTATTGCACCAAAACAAAACATGGAAGTGTTTTAAACTGAAATGACAGTGAAGTAGGATAATTCAACTATAAGTTAAGCAGAGAATATATTCTACACTCTATATCTTTCTCTTTGGTATCTATTGTACTTGAGTTTGGCTTGATTATACCTAATGGATGTAAAGTAATCTGATTTGATTGGATAGCATGTAAAATAAAGGTTTTCACTGTGCCTCAGTACACATGACAATAATAAGCCGGGGTCAAGGAAAGAATGTTCACGTCGCGGCCCTGCTTCCACCAATCTTTCCATAACCACGCACAAGAAGCACAAGAAGCGCAGGACAGACACCATTGTATGTAGATGCCGAGAAGTGTGTTCAGCTCTGGCTGAACAACTTCTAATCTTGTGTGTGGACTCGATAAGAAGAAGAAGACAATAATAAGCCTAAACTCAAATTTAAATTAAGCACAAAGATTGTGGCCTATCTTAATGTTTCAACATTACTAAGGATGGAGACAAGCTTGGAAATACAAGCACATTCCAAAATGAATCAATGTGCAGCAGTGTTGCCCCCTACAGTTCATATCCATGAGGTATTTGAAGCAAATGAATAACAAATATTCCCTGTGACGCAATACAGTGTGATAATGCTGCCATCTGGCTAACCTTTTTAACTGATACCCTAGTATTCTTGAATTATAGAAAATAGGTGCAGGAGGAGGCCATTCGGCCCTTCAGAAATTATTCTGAAGGATCTGGTAATGTGAAGATATTATGTGCGATTGTACCAAGGGGATACTGTCTGCTGCATGGCACCATTTTAATCTTTAATGGTCTTGAGAGGATTTAAAGGAACTACGTGATGCATGAGGATTCTCTGGGATCCAGGTACCTTCCCCTAGCTAACATTGATCTTGTGTATATTTCCTTTGATCTCTCATTTTCACACCTTACCCTTCCTTATCTCTCATTTCCCTCTCCCCTAACCCGCAGTCTGAAGAAGGGTCTCGACCAGAAACCCATTCCTTCTATCCAGCCATGCTGCCCGCTGTTACTCCAGCATTTTGTGTCTGTCTCCAGTGTGGAGATACTGCCCTCTGCTGTTTAGTTCAATTTCAATACCCTGTCAATACATCACTAAGGATTACTCAGTGACTAAACAGGATCCATTTTACCAAATCCTGCTCCGAGCATCCAATGTTCATGTAGGATATGCATACGTGTAATATTGGCTTCAATAAGTCAAATTCCACCTTCACTACATTAGACTCTGGAATCTCCACTGAATCTTTGAGTTTAATGATTTCTATTACACAAGGTTATGAGATTTACCACAAATTTTAATTGGTATTTATGGGGATTGCCATTCACAGTTCCACCCATCCTAATGTGAAAACTTGAAATCATGATCCTGTGTGAGGTGATGTGAAGGGATGATAGTGTGGCGTTTTGCCATGTAATTTCTTTGTTTTAATGTGCATGTATAACTCAGGTATCACACACTAAAATATTCTGGGATTTCATTTTTCAGAATTTCAGTATTTATTAATGTTATTAATTTGATATCCAATGTATATTATAACAATTTTCCATTATTAAGGGCCTGTCCCACTTAGGCAAATTTTAGGCGACTAGGCAGTGAAATGTTCAAAATCCATAAGCGTTTTTCTGGTCGCAGCTAGATTTTGAAATGTTCAAAACCTTTCGGCGACAGTAGGCTTGACGCCAATGAGCATAGCTTGACTTCTCCTGGCGTAGGTTATCGCCAGGATGAAGTAGGTTTTCGCCGGTGCTGACTTCGGTGAATTCCATTGGCGACTACCTACATCAACCTACGTCAACTGGCGACAGGTACTGGCGACTGAATTGTCTTCAGTTGTCACCAACAGGGTCATACCTTATTGTCGCTTGTCGCGGGTGGACGTAGGTTGTCGTAGGTGTGGTCGTAGGTGGACATCCTAATGGGCCGGTTGTCGGTAGTTTGCCATAGCTTGATGTCGACTAGGTTGTAGGTTGTTGTAGACTTTGTCGTAGACATTGTCATATGGGGGTCCAGTCGCCTGTTTTTCGGCAACCTGCTACGTCTATGAGAGTCACTGGCAGTCGCCGAAAAAAATCGCCTGTGGGACAGGACCATTACGATTGATATCACCATAAGACCAAATTTTGTGGAGGCTATGTAATTATTTTATTCTTGGTGGCTTTGTGTTAAGATTTAGGGAACTTAAGATCAATAAAAAACCTTTACATTGTGAAAATCTATATTACTAAAAGTCTGATCTTGACCACTTCCTGTTTTTCTGTTTCATGATTTTAGAAAAAATGCTGCCACTTACGGCTGTTATTTTTGACCATCTTACGCGGAGTCCCACACTGCTGCGCAGGACAAGAGGACTTTTCCCATTGATTAAAAATAAAAGAGTTATTAATGTTTTTAAAATGTTGAGATTCTCTCTGCTGCCCCTGCTGGTGGGAGGGGGGAGGGACTATAAAACATGGAAGTGTTGTGCCTCAGTCAGTCTCTGCAAGATGGGGGACGTGAGAGGGTCACGTCTCTCAGTCTGAGCTGTGAATAACACTGAACACATGTCTACTAAACTGTGAGTGTGGTTTTACTGACCTTGATGGCCTTAATGTGGTTTGAAAATTAACATGTGGTTGGTTTGAAGTAAAAGCATGGCAAATGGTTGGTGGGGATTTGGGTTGAAGTAAAAGCATGGCAAATTGTGGGTGGGGGGTTGGGTTGAAGTAAAAGCACTGCAAATGGTTGGTAGGGGTTTGGGTTGAAGTAAAAACACAGCAAATGGTTGGTGGGGATTTGGGTTGAAGTAAAAGCATGGCAAATGGTAGGTGGGGGTTTGGGTTGAAGTAAAAGCACTGCAAATGGTTGGTGAGGGTTTGGGTTGAAGTAAAAACATAGCAAATGGTTGGTGAGGTTTGGGTCGAAGTAAAAGCACGGCAAATGGTTGGTGAGGTTTGGGTTGAAGTAAAAGCACGGCAAATGGTCGGTGAGGTTTGGGTTGAAGTAAAAGCATGGCAAATGGTGGTGGGGGTTTGGGTTGAAGTAAAAGCACTGCAAATGGTTGGTGGGGTTGGGTTGGATTAAAGAACGGCAAATGGTTGGTGGGGGTTTGGGTTGAAGTAAAAGTACTGCAAATGGTTGGTGGGGGTTTTGGTTGAAGTAAAAGCACTGCAAATGTTTGGTTGGGTTTGGGTTGAAGTAGAAGCACTGCAAAAGTTAAAAGTCCAAAGTTAAATTGGACCCTGACCCAAAGTTAATAATATTTGGAATTCCGGATTTAAATTTGACTCTTACAGTAAATCAAAGAAATTTCTTTGATTACTGTTTGATAATTGGGAAAAAAATTATATTGAAATTTTGGAAGGGAACATTATCCCCCACAATCAAAATGTGGGCAGCAGAGATGTTGGAGACGTTGCATTTGGAAAGAATTAGATTTGTCCTATTGGACAAATATAATTCCTTCGAACAGATATGGTCTCCATATATACAGTATTTAGAGAAGTAGCTGTTCTTGGCAACACAGCTCGGCGGACACCCTGCGGGATTTGATGAGAATAATTCATTTTCATATTGGGATTAGCATACTCTTATCGATATTATCATTTGTAATAGTTTTATTAACAATACATACTGTTGTTTTTCATTATATATATATAATATTTTTTCACTTTTTTGTTAACCCTTTTTTTTCTCTCTCTTTTCTCTTTTCTTTCTTATATATAATCAAATTATTATTTAATCACACTCTTAATGATTTATAACTGCTCTATTCTTTCTCTATCTTTATTTCTAAAAAAATAGAAGATAAGTATTATTAATGTTTTATTTGTATAAAAATTGAATTAAGTTGATGTTTGTAAAGGGGTTTAAAACATTGTAATTGATTAACTTTAATAAAAAAATATTTTAAAAAAAAAGAAGCACTGCAAATGGTTGGTGGGGGGTTGGGTTGATGTAAAAGCACTGCAAATGCTTGGTGAGTGTTTGGGTTGGAGTAAAAGCATGGCAAATGGTTGATGAGGATTTGGGTTGAAGTAAAGGCACTGCAAATGGTTGGTGGGCGTTTGGGTTGAAGTAAAAGCATGGCAAGTGTTTGGTGAGGTTTGGGTTGAAGTAAAAGCATGGCAAATGGTTGGTGGGGGATTGGGTTGAAGTAAAAGCACGGCTTATGGTGAGTGGGGGTTTGGGTCGGAGTAAAAGCACGGCAAATGGTTGGTGGGGGTTTGCGTTGAAGTAAAAGCATGGCAAATGGTAAGTGGGGGTTCGAGTTGGAGTAAAAGCATGGCAAATGGTTGGTGGGGGTTTGGGTTGGAGTAAAAGCACAGCAAATGGTTGGTGGGGGTTTGGGTTGAAGTAAAGCACTGCAAATGGTTGGTGGGGGTTTGGGTTGAAGTAAAAGCACTGAAATGGTAAGTGGGGGTTCGGGTTGGAGTAAAAGCATGACAAATGGTTGGTGGGATTTTGGGTTGAAGTAAAAGCACGGCAAATGGAAAGTGGGGGTTCGGGTTGGAGTAAAAGCACGGCAAATGGTTGGTGGGGGTTTGGGTTGAAGTAAAGCACTGCAAATGGTTGGTGGGGGTTTGGGTTGAAGTAAAAGCACTGAAATGGTAAGTGGGGGTTCGGGTTAGAGTAAAAGCACGGCAAATGGTTGGTGGGGGTTTGGGTTGAAGTAAAAGCACGGCAAATGGAAAGTGGGGGTTTGGGTTGAAGTAAAGCACTGCAAATGGTTGGTGGGGGTTTGGGTTGAAGTAAAAGCACTGAAATGGTAAGTGGGGGTTCAGGTTGGAGTAAAAGCACGGCAAATGGTTGGTGGGGGTTTGGGTTGAAGTAAAAGCACTGCAAATGGTTGGTGGGGGTTTGGGTTGAAGTAAAAGCACTGCAAATGGTTGGTGGGGGTTTGGGTTGAAGTAAAAGCATGGCAAATGGTGCTGGGGGTTTGGTTTGAATTAAAAGCACGGCAAATGGGTGGTGGGGTTTGGGTTGGAGTAAAGCATGGCAAATGGTTGTTGGGGGTTTGGGTTGAAGTAAAAGCATGGCAAATGTTTGGTGAGGTTTGTGTTGAAGTAAAAGCATGGCAAATGGTTGATGGGGATTTGAGTTGAAGTAAAGGCACTGCAAATGGTTGGTGGGCGTTTGGGTTGAAGTAAAAGCACGGCAAATGGTTGGTGGGGGTTTGGGTTGAAGTTAAAGCACTGCAAATGGTTCATGGGGGTTTGTGTTGAAGTAAAAGCACGGCAAATGTTTGGTGAGGTTGGCGTTGAAGTAAAAGCATGGCAAATGGTTGGTGGGGGTTTGGGTTGAAGTAAAAGCATGGCAAATGGTGAGTGGGGGTTTGGGTCGAAGTAAAAGCACGGCAAATGGTCGGTGGGGGTTTGGGTTGAAGTAAAAGCACGACAAATGGTTGGTGGGCGTTTGTGTTGAAGTGCTTTTACTTCAACCCAAACCCCCACCAACCATTTGCAGTGCTTTTACTTCAACCCAAACACCCACCAACCATATGCAGTGCTTTTACTTCAACCCAAACCCCACAAACCATTTGCCGTGCTTTTACATCAACCAAAACCCCCGCCACCATTTGCCGTGCTTTTACTCCAACCCAAACCCCCACCAAGCATTTGCCGAGCTTTTTTTTTTAACTCATTAGTTTTTATTGCTTTTATGTCTACACAAATAAAACACAAATATAACAACGAAACATACAACATTACAGTGAAACGTACAACAGTGTAGCGGGGGGTTCAGTTTACAATTAATGATGCAGTATACAGAACTATTTTCATATTAAAACATTTTCCAATAACTTACATTATTGTCTATAAAATTATACAGTGTTGATGTCTTTATTTCTATACCTAATCCATTTTTCCCATTTTCTATTAAACTCGTCTTCTTTCACTCTTAGAGAATATGTCATTTTCTCCATGACAAATATTTCCTGTACTATGTCTAACCATTGTTTAAGTCTGGGTGTGTCTGCTCCAAGCAGTTTCTTGTAATGGCCTGCAAATGGTCGGTGGGGGTTTGGGTTGCAGTAAAAGCACTGCAAATGGTTGGTGTGGTTTGGGTTGAAGTAAAACCACAGCAAATGGTTGGTGGGGGGTTGGGTTGAAGTAAAAGCATGGCAAATGTTTGGTGAGGTTTGGGTTGAAGTAAAGCCACGGCAAATGGTTGATGGGGATTTGGGTTGAAGTAAAAGCATGGAAAATGGTGAGTGAGGGTTTGGGTCAGAGTAAAAGCACGGCAAATGTTTGGTGGGGGTTTGGGTTGAAGTAAAAGCATGGCAAATGGTTGGTGGGGTTTTGGGTTGAAGTAAAAGTACTGCAAATGGTTGGTGGGGATTTGGGTTGAAGTAAAAGCACTGCAAATGGTTGGTGGGGGTTTGGGTTGAAGTAAAAGCACTGCAAATGGTTGGTGGGAGTTTGGGTTGAAGTAAAAGCACTGCAATTGATTGGCAACTTCCTGTTTGCACTTTGTATTGATTTTAGATAAAACGCTACCTCTTACAGCTGTGATTTTTGGCCATCTTACTCAGTTCCCATCTGCTCATCGGGTGCAGAGGATTCGTACCATCAATGAAAAATAAAAGTGTTATTAGTGTTTTAAAAATGTTGAGAATCTCTCTCTTGTCAATCACTCCATGAAGGCCACACCTTTTCAGGGGGGAGGGATTCTAAAACCTGGAAGTGTGGGTGTGGCTCAGTCCCTGCATGATGGGGGAGGGAGAGGTCACAACTCTGTCTGAGCTATGAACCAACTAAACACACTGAATGTCTACTGAACTGTGAGTGTGGTGTTTTGTGTGGTTTTATGGTGGTATTAGCCTGCTTGAAATGGTATGAAACTGCATTTGAATGTGGTGGCCTTGCACCCTGCATGAAATGGTATGAAACTGCATTTGAATTCGGTGGCCTTGCACCCTGCGTGGTGGTAGGAAACTGCACCTGAATTTGGTGGCCTTGCACCCTGCTTGGAATGGTAGGAAAATTGATTTGAATTTGGTGGCCTTGCACCCCGCTTGAAATGGAATGTCAAGGAACAGCCGCGAATCAACTGCCAGCCCACCAGCCATGGATGAGCTGCCAGCACATCAGGCTTGAATGACTGAGCTGCCACCCCAAGAATCCATTTGGCCTACAATGTCCATACTAGCCCTCTGGAGACCAGTCCCTTCAGCCCACAACACCCATACCAGTGCTCCAGAACCCCCCCCCCCTCCAACTGGCCACCAATATTGGAATTGGTGGAGAGGTGGAATATTGCGTTGGGGTACCTAACGGGACACACTTAGTCTAGCAACAAATAAATCTTTGATTTATTTAATTAAGTGGCTGAACAGGAAAGATGAATTTCCAGATGCTTACCATTGACATACTCAGCCCAAAATTACTTACTACTTCACCAGTGTCGGGTCTGAATTTACCATCTCTAACGGGATAATTGTACACTTGTCAATGTAGTTTTCATTAAAACACTCAAAGTTTCATATGGATACTTAAAATTTACTTTAACATTGCAAGATATTTTTTGATGTATCCTGTATTCTGTGAGAAAGAGGGATGAAAAGTCATAAGAAATTAACTTTGAGGGAAGATAACGATATCTGACAAAAAGTCATAATTTTAATGGGCAACCATCATATTTTGAGAATAATCACAAACTGGCATATATGTTGGCTTTGTGTTGAATGGCTTTGTTAACTGCTACTATTGACTTTATGGCTGAATATTTTGGCTGCTGGTTTCTTTTCATGACAAGGAAAGCAGAAATGAAGTTCCAGATTTTGGGTTACTAGCAGATCACCACTGCAAGGATGTTTTGGGTTTATTCCTTGCTGCCACAGGAGACACAATTAAAGTCAATTAATTTGCAATACAGATTAATATTAATCAAGGGATTTCGCGTCTTTTAAAATGAGGATTCCAATGGAAAAACTTTACTTTTTTCCTCTATATGGGAGCATCTATGAGATCAATCACAGAGTCCGATGTCAGAAAATCCTTCACAAGGGTGAACCCTCGGAAACATCTGGCCCCAATTGTGTATCTGGCTGTGTACCTGGCCCTGTTTTTAAAACCTGTGCAGACTAACTAACTGGAGTTTTTGCGGACATCTTCAACCTCTTATTACTAAGGTACAAGACATCACTAATACCTATGCCCACCAAAAGTAAGGTGACAATGACTACCCACCAGTGCCACTAATGTCTGTGGTGATGACTGTTTTGAAAGATTGATTGTGGTGTATATAAGTTCCTGCCTTAGTAAGGATCTGGACCAACTACAATTTGCCCATCACCACAACAGATCAACCGGGGATGGGATCTTGCTGGTTCACCACTCTGCACTGGACCACATGGACAGTAAGAACATAAACATCAGGCTGTGGACAAGCGTTTCACACAATGGAACAAGCTGCCAAAGGGAAATGGTAGAAGTGGGTACAGTTACAATATTTAAAAGACATTTGGACAGGTATATAGATAGGAAAGGTTTAGAGGAATATAGGCCAAACACAACATATGGGACTAGCTCAAGTCGACACATTGATCAACATGGATAAGTTGGGCCAAAGGGCCTGCTCCTGTGCTGCGTAATTCTATTACTCTTTGGGGACATACTTCCATTTCTCTAATTTTTTAAAACAGAACATTCCCCTAAAACAACAGCTGGCTGTAGATACAATGAAAACCTTACAAGTAGAGTGCCACAAATATACAACTTATGTATAGGAGTATGCGACTCAGCTCTTCCAGTCCACACTGCTATTTAATAAATTCATGAATGATATGATTATAACTTCAACTCTGCATTCCTGCCCACCACCAGGCTTAACAAATATCAAATAACTCTGCTTTGAAAATATATATATTTTTAAATTTCCATTGCCATTTGGGGAAGAGTTCTAAACACTCAAAACCTACTGAGAGAAATATGTCACCACATCCTTCTCTTAAATGGGCAGATGCCTGGTGCAAAGACAACAACCTCTCCCTCAAAGTCAGCAAGATGAAGGAGATTGTAATTGGCTTCAGGAAGCGAAGCAGTACACACCCCCCGCTATACATTGATGACGCCAAAGAAGAAGGTACACCAACACTGTTTCCTTAGGAGGCTTAAGAAGTTTGGCATGTCCCAAACAACCCTCACCAACTTCTGCAGATGCATCGTAAAAGGCTTTTTATCGGGATGCATCACAGCCTGGTTTGGGAACAGCTCCATCCAAAACAACGAGAAATTGCAGAGAGCTGTGGACGTAGCCCAGACCAGCATCCAAACCAACCTTCCTTCCATTGACTCCATCTACACTTCACACTACCTCGGAAAGGCCACCTGCAAAATCAAGGACCGATATCAGGCTGGTCACTCCCTCTTCTCTCTTTCCCATCAGGCACGAGGTACAGAAGTTTGAAAAGGCTTAGCTCCAGATTCAGAAAAAATTGCATCCCAGCTGTTATTAGGCAACGATACAGTCCTCTCGTCAGCTAGAGTATGGCCCTGATCTCATTGGAGACCTTTGAACTATCTTTAATTGGACTTTATCTGACTTTGTCTTGCACTAAATATTGTACCCTTTATCCTTTATCTGTATACTGTGGATGGCTTGATTGCAATCATATATAATCCTTTTTTTGACTGGATAGCATGCAAACAAAGTCTTTTCACTTTTCCTTGGTACATATGACAATAATAATAACATATACTAAACTTTTAAGTAGTAACTCCTCATTCTAGATTTTCCTATAACAGAAAGCATTCTCTCCAGCCTGTCAAATTTCTCAGGATTTTATATATTCTAGCAAATCCCCTCTCATTTCTCTAAACTGCATTGAATATAACCTGTGCTTATCCAACCTTTCCTCATGAGACAAATAGTCTAGTAAATCTTCTCTGAACTTTTATAGTCCTCCTTAAATAAGGATACACTATACAGAACAGCAAGTTCTAAAGAATGCAGTGTTATATATGGTTCATCTTAGATTCTCATGAGAAAAAAGAAAAAGATGGTCAGTTTTGAATAATGAACTCGAGGATTTTAGGACATCAACAAATGAACAATGATAATTGCTTAATTCAAGAAAGCATGTCATATTGCAGGAAGTTATTGATGAAGGCAATATCATGTTGCTGATCCTGATCTCAACCCGAAACATTGACTATCTGTCTGCCTTCATAAATGCTGCCTGACCTGCTGAGTCCTCAAGCAGTTTATCTTTTGCTCCATATTCCGGCATCGTCAGCTTCCTACATCCCCATGTTGCAGATCTTGTCTATCTCGATAATAATAGTTGTAGAGCTCGGACGTTCCAGTGCTTCCTGTAGAGTTCACATAGTGCAACTGCAATGGACCAATGGTGGAAACTGGCTGACTGGGACTCCAAACAAGTGGGTTGGCCTATAATGAATAGTGTTATTGCAACTGTACCTTTCCAGGTAAATGGTGACTATTTCCCCATTCTTGACCTTTTTAGAAAGTGGCTTTGAGGGACATCAAAGGTATCAATAATCATGCAGTGTCTATTCTTGTAGCCCATATCGATGCCTTGTTAAAATAAAAGTCACTTGTGAAAACTAAAATATTGGGAATGAGGACTCCAAGACGGTGTAACCGAATGCCTGAACTTGGTTTGAAAGTGGCCACAGTGGTTTGGGATAAGTATGTTATCTGAAATATGTCAGCTCAAAGATGTTGCCCGGGTGCTGCTAAAGGGTAAAATAATCTGTTTTAAAATGTGAATCCCGATAAAACATCCCAAAAACAAATTATAGGGTCAGTATTACTAAATGTTTGAAAAATATTACCATGCACAAGTTGGCTGCTACATGACTGTTACCTCTACATTTCAAAAGTTTTCTTGTAAAGTGCCAAAGGTTGCAAAGGTCCTGTAGAAGACACAAAGTGCTGGAGTAACTCAGCGGGTCAGGCAGCATCTCTGGAGGACAAGGACAGGTGACATTTGGATGGGGACCTTTCTATAGATTTCATTATATTCAGAATTCTAGAATTGTATTTTTTATATATCCCATTTTTAGAGTTGCAGTGTCATAGTCATAAAGCAGAGAAACAGGCCCTTCAGCCGAACCGTTCTATGCTGACCAACATGTCCCATCTAAGCTAGTCACATTTAGAAACATGGAAATTAGGTGCAGGAGTAGGCCATTCGGCCCTTCTAGCCTGCACCGCCATTCAATATGATCATGGCTGATCATCCAACTCAGTATCCTGTACCTGCCTTCTGTCCATACCCCATGATCCCTTTAGTCACAAGGGCCACATCTAACTCCCTCTTAAATATAGCCAATGAACTGGCCTCAACTACCTTCTGTGGCCACATTCAACCCATATCCCACTAAACCTTTCCCATCCAATGTACCTGTACAAGTGTATTTTAAATGCTGTTGCAGTACCTGCCTCAACTACCTCCTCTGACATCTCGTTCCATATACCCACCACACTCCGTGAAAAGGTTGCCCCTCACGTTCCTACTAAATCCTGCCCCTTTAACAAACTTATGTCCTCTGGTTTTTAATTCACTGACCGTAAATAAAAGACTGTGCATTCACCCTATCTATTCCCCTCATGATGGCATATAGTTCAATAAGATCACCTCACAGCCTCCTCCGCTCCAAGGAATAATGTCCCAGCCTGTCCAACCTCTCTCTATAGCTCAGGTCCTTGAGCTCTAGCGACATCCTCATATAGTCTCACTCTTATTGTTTTGCCCAGCCATAGGTTCCACTTATCACTTCTTCCACTCCATCACCTTATCGATTCCCTTTCTAAACTTTTATCTTATTCTCTAAGCGTCTACCCGTTTTCCAACAATCTACAGCAATACTTTAAAGAAAATTGTGTTGGTTGATCTTGATACTAATACACAAATTCCGCTGTAAAAAATCTTGCATTAAAAAAATTATCTAAATGGAAATCATTGGATCAGACGCATCTGTATGTAAATTGATGATTTATTTTATAATATAAGTCACGGTGCTATTATGTGTAGTAGCAGGTGAAGTACTATAGAGGGTGCAATGATCCCATAGAGTGCTTGTTAAAATTACATTACCTTCTTTATAATTGTCGTGTCAAGACTAATTAATGTTGTCACATTCAAAAGTACATGACAGTGCTGTCAACAAAACATCCTTTACTAAAAGGAAAATGTTTTCAGCTAAGATTGGTTTATGATGTATCAAAGACACAGAACATCATCATATACTCAATTCTTCAAGATACCTTACACAATAACCACTACACTGTTTTTTTTTTAAAGGAAATGAACCCATGAACCTGCAAACCATTATGAATTCAAAAGAACAAAGTTGTGGAATTTCCAATATTTCTGTAGGAATAAGACCTCACACTTTCAAATTATCAGAGGCAAATTTTTAAACAATTAAATCAAAAGGTTTTACTGCTGTGCTTAGTATCAGGTGAGTAAATATTACAAATCTATAATATATAACACTCTTGTACTTAAGTATGATTGTGCCTAATTTATAGTAAGATTGTTAGTGAACTGTATGCAGAAAAGTAATTTCACTATACCTAGGTACATATGACAATAAAGTACAATTAAATCATTGGTATATTTAGGTTGAGTTTTATGATGAAATAATGTTTCTTCTTATTCATCAAGAGATTAAGGTATCAGGGCCATTGCCAATATTTAGTGTTCATCATTAAATATCTGAGAGAAGTGAGATGCTTACTTGATCAGCCACCTTATTTGTGGTGCAATTTTACCCACAATGTTATTAGAATAGAAGTTGAGGAGTTTTCCACAGCTTTGATGAAGGATTGCTGATATATCTCATAAGGTATTGCATAACAACAAAGTCTCACGGATGATTATGTTTATATTATCCTGTTGAATTGTCCTTCAAGATGTTAGAGGTTGCATATCTGGGGGGCACTGTCAAAGAAGCATCGGTAAATTAATGGAATCCTTTCAATGGACACTAGTGATGAAGGCAGTATACCATAGCATTCGGTTTTCCAAACCCGTTGGCTACTTTGTTCTAGAATGCGACAAACTTCATGAGGATCTTGCAGGTGCATTCCTCCAGACAAGTGAAACATTTTCCAGCAGACTTTCAGCTTGCTTTGGAGCGGATGAAAAGATTTTGAAAGTGATCGGTTTGGACTCGTTGGGCTGAATGGCCTGTTTCCATGCTGTATAATTTGATTTGATTCAATTCGAGTCAAGTCAAGTTGGGGGTGTGATGCCAGCATTCCTCTCTTTCCTTTTTGGTAAATGTTTCAATTTTTAAAAGGTGGTAATTAAAGACACTTCTTCAGTCGGAAACAGACCTGAATAGATCAGTTTGGAGAACGAACAGATATATTTGGAAAAGGCAAGTGACACTAAGGTAGGTGGTATCATAGGCAGTGATGGTTATTAAAAATTACAGCAGGATTTTGATCAATTGGGCAACTGGGCTGAGGAGAGGCAAATGGAGTTTAATTTGAATAACAGTGAGGTGTTGCATTTTTGGAAGTTAAACAGGGCAGGACCTTCACCGTGAATAGTTTAATTCAGAGGGATCAAAGAGTGCATGGATATTGTTCCCTGAAAGCGGCACCACAGGTAGATAGGGTGATAAGGAAGGCAGTTTAAACCAAAGATAAACACAAAAAGCTGGAGTAACTCAGCGGATCAGACAGCATCTCTGGATAAGGATAAGAAAAGGATAGGTGACGTTTCAAACTGAAAGTCAGGAGAAAGGTAAACGAGAGGTATAGACTGTGATATAGTGAGATATAGAACAAATGAATTAAAGATAAGCAAAAAAGTAATGATCATACAGGAAACATCCCTTTATTAGTTGTGGGCTAGGTGAAAATGAGTTACAGACAATGAGACTGAACATAGAAACATAGATTAGGTGCAGGAGTAGGACATTCGGCCCTTCGAGCCTGCACCGCCATTCAATATGATCATGGCTGATCATCCAACTCAGTATCCCGTACCTGCCTTCTCTCCATACCCTCTGATCCCCTTAGCCACAAGGGCCACATCTAACTCCCTCTTAAATATAGCCAATGAACTGGCCTCAACTACCCTCTGTGGCAGAGAGTTCCAAAGACTCACCACTCTCTGTGTGAAAAAAGTCCTTCTCATCTCGGTCCTAAAGGATTTCCCCCTTATCCTTAAGCTGTGACCCCTTTTCCTGGACCTCCCCAACATCGGTTCGTTGGTATCATTTAAAAATAAACTGGATAGGCATATGGATGAGAAGGGTATGGAGGGTTATGGTATGAGTGCAGGCAGGTGGGACTAAGGGAAAAAAGTTGTTCGGCACGGACGTGAAGGGCCGAGATGGCCTGTTTCCATGCTGTAATTGTTATATGGTTATATCGGGAACAATCTTCCTGCATCTAGCCTGTCCAACCCCTTAAGAATTTTGCAAGTTTCTATAAGATCCCCTCTCAATCTCCTAGTTAGCAGTTTTGTTGTACGTGCCCCCTTGGGCAAGAGTGACCATAATATGGTTTTCTTCATTAGGATGGAGAGTGACATTGTTAATTCAGAAACAATGGTTCTGAACTTAAAGAAATGTAACTTTGAGGGTACGAGACGTGAATTGGCCAAGAATGACTGGCAATTAATTCTAAAAGGGTTGACGGTGGATATGCTATGGAATACATTTAAAGACTGCATGGATGAACTACAAAAATTGTTCATCCCAGTTTGGCAAAAGAATAAATCAGGGAAGGTAGTGCATCTGTGGATAACAAGGGAAATCAGGGATAGTATCAAAGCAAAGGATGATGCGTACAAAGTAGCCAGAAAAAGCAGCCTACCAGAGGACTGGGAGAAATTCAGAGACCAGCAGAGGAGGACAAAGGGCTTAATTAGGAAAGGAAAAATAGATTATGAAAGAAAACTGGATGGGAACATAAAAACTGACTGCAAAAGTTTTTATAGATATGTGAAGAGAAAGAGATTAGTTAAAACAAATGTAGGTCCCTTGCAGTCAGAAACAGGTGAGTTGATCATGGGGAACAAGGATATGGTGGACCAATTGAATAACTACTTTGGTTCCGTCTTCACTAAGGAAGACATAAATAATCTGCCGGAAATAGCAGGGGACCGCGGGTCAAAGGAGGACTTGAGTGAAATCCAGGTTAGTCGGGAAGTGGTGTTGGGTAAATTGAATGGATTAAAGGCCGATAAATCCCCAGGGCCAGATAGGCTGCATCCCAGAGTACATAAGGCAGTAGCTCTGGAAATAGTGGATGCATTAGTGATAATTTTTCAAAACTCTTTAGATTCTGGAGTAGTTCCTGAGGATTGGCGGGTAGCAAACGTAACCCCTCTTTTTAAGAAGGGAGGGAGAGAGAAAACGAGGAATTACAGACCAGTTAGTCTAACATCGGTAGTGGGGAAACTGCTAGAGTCAGTTATTAAAGATGGGATAGCAGCACATTTGGAAAGCGGTGAAATCACTGGACAAAGTCAGCATGGATTTACGAAAGGTAAATCATGTCTGACGAATCTTGTGGAATTCTTCGAGGATGTAACTAGTAGCGTGGATAAGGGAGAACCAGAGGATGTGGTGTATCTGGACTTCCAGAAGGCTTTCGACAAGGTCCCATATAAGAGATTAGTATACAAACTTAAAGCACATGGTATTTGGGGTTCAGTATTGATGTGGATAGAGAACTGGCTGGCAAACAGGAAGCAAAGAGTAGGAGTAAACGGATCCTTTTCAGAATGGCAGGCAGTGACTAGTGGGGTACCGCAAGGCTCAGTGCTGGGACCCCAGCTATTTACAATATATATTAATGATCTGGATGATGGAATTGAAGGCAATATCTCCAAGTTTGCGGATGACACTAAGCTGGGGGAGGATGCTAGGAGACTGCAAAGTGACTTGGATAGGCTGGGTCAGTGGGCAAATGTTTGGCAGATGCAGTTTAATGTGGATAAATGTGAGGTTATCCACTTTGGTGGCAAAAACAGGAAAGCAGACTATTATCTAAATGGTGGCCGATTAGGAAAAGGGGAGATGCAGCGAGACCTGGGTGTCATGGTACACCAGTCATTGAAAGTAGACATGCAGGTGCAGCAGGCAGTGAAGAAAGCGAATGGTATGTTAGCTTTCATAGCAAAAGGATTTGAGTATAGGAGCAGGGAGGTTCTGCTTCAGTTGTACAGGGTCTTGGTGAGACCACACCTGGAGTATTGTGTACAGTTTTGGTCTCCAAATCTGAGGAAGGACATTATTGCCATAGAGGGAGTGCAGAGAAGGTTCACCAGACTGATTCCTGGGATGTCAGGACTGTCTTTTGAAGAAAGACTGGATAGACTCGGTTTATACTCTCTAGAATTTAGGAGGTTGAGAGGGAATCTTATAGAAATTTACAAAATTCTTAAGGGGTTGGACAGGCTAGATGCAGGAAGATTGTTCCCGCTGTTGGGGAAGTCCAGGACAAGGGGTCACAGCTTAAGGATAAGGGGGAAATCCTTTAAGACCGAGATGAGAAGGACTTTTTTCACACAGAGAGTGGTGGGTCTCTGGAACTCTCTGCCACAGAGGGTAGTTGAGGCCAGTTCATTGGCTATATTTAAGAGGGAGTTAGATGTGGCCCTTGTGGCTAAGGGGATCAGAGGGTATGGAGAGAAGGCAGGTACGGGATACTGAGTTGGATGATCAGCCATGATCATATTGAATGCAGGCTCGAAGGGCTGAATGGCCTACTCCTGCACCTAATTTCTATGTTTCTACTCAGACCTGATGCTGAAAATCCGTTTTATGCGAATAAAAACACCTTCAACATCACGGATCGCAAGTGCAGGACAAAGCAAAAAGTATGTAGTTTATTTAATCCATTTTCCCCGCCGAAACTCGCCGCCGCACCGGGCCTATCCACCTCCCCGCCACACCGGCCCTACCCACCTCCCTGCCGCACCGGGCCTACCCACCTCCCTGCCGCACCGGGGGCCTACTTACCTCCCCGCCGCACCGGGGGCCTACTTACCTCCCCGCTGCACCGGGGGCCTACCCACCTCACCGGGCCTACCCACCTTTCCCCCGCACCGGGACTACCCACCTCCACGCCGCATTGGGCCTACTCACCTCGCTGCCTCACTGGACCCGTCGAACCTCGCCGCCCCACCGACCATCCGCCCACTGAGATTCTCCTACGCTTTGCCCGCTGACCCTCACCACTCCACCACCCTCCAGCAGCCCGCAGCTGTCGCCTTACCTGCAGCCTGGACTCAGCACCGGGCCTGAAGTTTCCACGCTGCAGACTCCAACTCCCCTGGGTTTGACTGTGCTGGATCCTAGTGCTAGTCCTCCAATCCTGGTAACCTCAGTGGCTGTTCCACTGGGTCTTCCCCATTCCCCTCAAACCATGTGATCCCAGCTCTTCCCCACCCACAGTGCAGTCCTCATACCCCCCTCCTCCCTGACCACCCACCAGACATCGCCTCGGCCTCAGTCCATTCACCTGCCTTCCTCCGGCCCCAACCCCCATCCCTGCTATGTGTTCACCATTCCCCCTGACCTCCCCCTCTCAGATAACAAACGGTCTTTCCTCAGCAGAGGCCTCACCTTTGTCCCCCTCAGTCCCCACCTCAATGAGTTCCGCGATTTGGAGCTCTTCTTCCGTCGCCTCAGCCTCACACCGTTCTTCCATGGGAAGGAGTCCTCGCCCCCATTGATGATCCCTTTTCCCGTCTCTAATGGACCCCCTCCTCTTGGACCCCCCCTTCATGGCCATTCGTACAATTTAATTTGGGGGTCACCATCCGACGTAGGAACGGGAGAACATTCTCAGTGGCTTGGACTTCCGAATCGGCCACTTCCTACCGGAGACCGCGGCTCCTGAAGTCCACAGGCTGAGTTGAGCGAAGATTCACGTTGGCGGCCCTCGGCAAAGGGATCCCAGGGCTCCGCGATATTGAAATGAGCGCGGCCCGAGGCTTGGAGCACCGCAAACCACAACTCCATGATGTTGAAGCAGCAGGCCCTGCAGTCCGTATCTTCAAACGGCGATCCAGGTAAGGCATTGCCCGCTCCACGGTGAATCCAATATGTATTTTAAAAACAACTGTTTAATGACAACATACAGTAGGATCTCAAAGTGTCACATTGTCACAGTCGGGTAGTCATGGTCCTCTAGTCTTTGGGGTGGGGGGCCTCACAAGTGAAATAGCTTAGGGCCTCTCTTCATCTAAGTCCAGCCCCGGCCATTCACTTTCTTCACTTCCTGTTGTACCTGCATGCTTACTTTCTCTCTCTTGTTCTACTGTTTCAACACTTTTAAACATATTTATCAAGTTAGAAATTGACCTACTTTCCAAAATATCATGCTACCAGAGAACTTCAAGAAAGATGTACATAGTTTCGGAACTTATTTTATAGGGGTTCTTTGAATCAGAGATTTTATGTAGGAAGTAAACATATAGCAACTTTTATGTCTGTGCCATAAGCATGTAAGTATGGGTTAACTTCTGTGTTTCCATTCACATTCTTGTTGAAGATTGATAGCTGAGCCACATCTTTTCAATGCTGTGCAGCATGGATTCTGGCACACGTAGGTCAGCTTGTACCAGTCTGCTGATATCAATGATGGTGCAAGAAGCTAAGTGTAATAATGTTCTTTGTTGGATTAATAAAGTATGGATGGAGCATGGATATTAATGACTTTCTTCTTATCGAGTCCACACACAAGATGAGAAGTTGCTCAGCCAGAGCTGAACACACTTCTCTGCATCTGCATACAATTGTGTCTGTCTTGTCGCTTCTTGTGCATGGTGGTGGAAAGATTGGTGGAAACTGGGCTGCGACGTGAACGGCCTTTCCTTGACCCCATTAATGATTTTGATAAGTACATACTGAGTTTTTTGATAGTTCTTACTCCTGTATAAATCGTCTGTTATTTAGACAATAGACAATAGGTGTAGGAGTAGGCCATTCGGCCCTTCGAGCCAGCACCGCCATTCACTGTGATCTTGGCTGATCATCCATAGTCAGTACCCCGTTCCTGCCTTCTCACCATATCCCTTGACTCCGCTGTCTTTAAGAGCTCTATCTAATTCTCTCTTGAAAGCATCCAGAGAATTGGCCTCCACTGCCTTCTGAGGCAGATAATTCCACAGATTCACAACTCTCTGGATGAAAACGTTTTTCCTCATCTCTGTTCTGAATGGCCTAGTCCTTATTCTTAAACTGTGGTCCCTGGTTCTGGACTCCCCCAACATCTGGAACACGTTTCCTGCCTCTAGCATGTCCAAACCCTTAATCTTATATGTTTCAATAAGATCCCCTCTCATCCAACTGCAGATGCTGGTTTAAATCGAAGGTAGACACAAAATGCTGGAGTAACCCAGCGGGACCGGCAGCACCTCTGGAGAGATGGAATGTGTGACATTTCAAGTCGAGACTTCGGGTCTGAAGAATGTTCTCGACCCGAAATGCCACACATTCCCTCTCTCCAGAGATGCTGCCTGTCCCGCTATTACTCCTGCATTTTGTGTCTTGCTCTTTAGAAGGCCGAGTTTGGCATGTCCCCAACAACCCTCACCAACTTCGACAGATGCGCCGTAGAAAACATGTTATCAGGATCACAACACGGTTTGGGAACAGCTCCATCCAAGACCGCGAGAAATTGCAGAGAGTTGTGGACGCAGCCCAGACCGTCACGCAAGCCAACCTCCCTTCCGCTGACTCCATCTGCACCTCATGCTGCCTCGGCAAGGCCAGCAGCATAATCAAGGACCCGTCTCACCCCGGTCACTTCCTCTTCTCCCCCCTCTCATTGGGCAATTTATTCCTCATCACTAATTACTCAGGCATTCACATTGATTTAGTTGCTATAGTTAAATAGCAGTTCAACTTCATTTTACATCAGTTAATATCTTAGAACAAATTTACACAGAAAAGCTTTCAACCTACAAAGTTATCCAGTCATGTGACAAAATGCAAGGTTATGAACGTCTCTGCAGATGACTCGAATTAATTTTTGGTCCATTTCAGATTTCAATTCCATAAGCCTTACTTCCATTATTTGACGTGGGATTTTGTCAATGTTCCAGGGAAACACCGATTTAAAAAAATTGAGTCACCAATGTAGTTATAGTTTGGCACAGAATAGCATCAAACAAGCAAGAATAGCTGTAAGTCCAGATACACGTGCAGAGCTGATGGCAAACTGTAACGCTCCAAAAATAAACCTTTATCTTAAGCATTCAACATATTGCTCGGACTTGTACTGTAACGAAAAATGCGGGAAATAATGGGGAGAGTGAGGACTTGTGCGATTTCACCAGAAAACAATTAGTATTAGTGCAGGAATTTGTATACACAGGGAATGAAGGAAAATGTTCGATGATCAGGCAAATGTTGCTGTTGTTATATCCGTCGTTCACTTTGTAAACCAGGGTGCGATAGGAAGCCATAAAGGTGAACTCCTACGCATTAACAAAACCGTACATTATCGTCCACAGCAGACCACGACCGTATCACAAAAAAACGCTGTATTTTACAGCAACGTGGCTTTCACACGTACCGGGGGCATGTTTCAAATTAAAAACCCTGTGCTGCTACCGGGAAAAGTTGATAATTTACATAATTAGACGCGTCTATTGCGAGCTGAGTGCTACTGTCTGTCCCTCCCGGCCGAGGACAAAACAGCCCAGACATGCAGCAATCTCGAGGACCAGGGGAGGGGGTGCTGCAGGGCGTTGGGCATGGGATGTATGTGTGTGTGTGTGTGTGGTGTGGGGGCGGGGGGGGGGGGGGTATTTATCACATGTGAGAAATCTACGAAGCTATACATTTCAAAAACACACAGAAAGATTAATGTTGCAAGTCTTCCAAAAATGAAGATTACTTTCTGAATCCCCCTCCTCCTCAAGAACTCGCTATTTCCAAAACAATAGGGCAGCAGATTTCATCAAGACAAAGTGATGAAAACAATATGCACGTTTTGTTCCCGTGTACCCTTGCTTTATTTACACGGACCATGTAAATCAAGTAGAATTGCTGAACTCATCCATTTTGTTTCGTTCAGTCCTGAAATCTTAGTTTATTTTCGACAGATTTCCACGTACTCCTAAATCGCAACGCCCAGCCACTCGAGATTCTAACCCTCGAACTCCTTCAAGGCACATAAGAATTGCCACCCATCCTAATCTTTGGTATTTCACATTTCGTGTTGCAACCCGTGGCCATTCATTACATGAAATGCCCATATGTTCCTTCCAAATTCTGGGACGACATGACGTCTCGATCGGCACTTTAAATGATAAAGTGTGTATAGATTAGTTTGATCTTAAAGGAGCAGAGTTCAAGTCAAATTAAAATGGTCTCAGTCTCTCAGACATTGTCATCCCACTTGTCGAGGTGTCTTTTTAACATGGTTTTGGTCCTTCTTCAAACGTAGCATTCATAGAACGTTCTACAAACAGGAACTGACAGATGTTAAGATTTTTTAAAGAGATGTGACCCAATGGAAGTTAAAAGTTATATACGTGTACGTTTTTAGTGTGACTGCAATAAAATGGAGGCTGAAAGCAAGAGATGTTAGAACCCACAATGGCACCCCCTGCTCTGAAAGGGTGCTCCCATATCATGTCTATGATTTCTGGACGATGTCAACCCCCTCTTCCATCATGCAACACAATGGCCCAGCAGATTAAAAATGACTGGAAATGAGTTAACACGATGAAATGGAGATATTAAACAAATATATAGATCAGTATCATTTATTTGCAATAAATTGGTTCTGGTGAAATCTAAGATGGCGGAAGTGACGTAAAATGGCGGGGAGGGGGTTGAAAGATTAAGTACCTCAATACCTTTTTTGACAAAAAAAACTTCTTTTTGGCAGTAATTTATTTTCATTGAATATGAGCGATGCCTGAGTTTTCTTTTATTTGGGGAGGGGGGGGTAGTAGTTGAAGATGGGGAACAGAAGCTGTGCCTGAGGTGGGAACTCAGTGACCGTTGGTCGGCTCCAGCTGAGCTCGCGGCGGATCGCGCCTGTTGTCCGTTGGAAGGGAGGGGGTGGGGGGCAGACGGGGGGGGGGGGGGGGGGGGAGGGAGGGAGGGGGTTGCAGCAGCGCGCGCCGATTGGCTCAGACGGTGCTGTCACCAACAACAAGACAGGCCGGTAAGTGCAGCGAGGAGAGAAAAAAAACCAAAGGCAGAGAGAGCGCAAAATAAGCACGGCCATGTCGATCCTGCACGGTTAATGCTGAAAACAAGACTGGCGACGGTCACTGCTGCTGCAGCACAATCTTTGCAATGCTTAGAAAATATATACCTGGTAAAATAGGTCCGTTTTGTTTTTTGGGCAAGGGATAGAGAGATAAGTAGTGGGCACTGCCCACCAGCCTAGGCCTACGGCAGCCAGCCAATCGTATTCTGGAGCAGCATGGAAATGCAGGGGTATTAAGATTTGGGGGAGAAGGGGCGGGGGTTTTGAGCGGTGTTTTGGGTTTTGTGGTAGGAAAAGTAAGGTCATGTTTTTGTGCCTAGTGTTTTTCTCTCCATTCCATAGATTCTCATTCGTCTTTTGATAGTAGTGTAAAGAGTGTCAGAACAGATGAGGATGAAGGGCCGCCATGTTGCACCAGGAACTTTTCATGCAAAGGCATAAACCAACTAGGGAGTGATTTTTGTTTTCGGGAGGAAGGGAGGTATGTAGACTCTTTTAGCAACTGACGGAAGAAAAGATCGGTAGATTCAATGAACTGTCATTTTGCAAAACGAAAGAGCACGGGATCTGAATGCAATCAGAAAGAAGGTTAAGGTGAGTTGGAGTCCCAAGACTGACGTCAGAATGTCATCTCCATACACAATTTGTAAATTGAGTTTAAAATCAAAATGAAATTTGAGGCTTGTCTAATGAATGGGCAGGTAAGACGATGTTTAATCGCAGACTTAATTGAAAATTTCAACGTTGAGATATTAGCTATTCTAAAACATTTCCACGAGGAACAGCAAGAGTGATCATAATATTCAGTGTAATGGAACTTTTCAAAGAAAAAAAGTTGCTGATTTGATATATATGATTAACAATTTTAAATATTCGCCTCTAAAAATGTTTATCTTTTTCTGCTTTTCGATTTGTTATATTTCCTCAAATATTAGTAAGGTTATTTGGAAGGACCAACTAATTGGGTTGAACTAAGGATCACAAGTGCCTCGTTCAATGCCTATTGTAATGGTACATATGGATATTAACGTTACCTTCCTGTTTGGACAAATTAAACAATATATATTGTGGTTGGTATAATGAAAGGAGAGAAGGAATTAAAATGATATAATACAAATTAAGTCGATATGCCAAAAAATAAGTAGATATCCCAGCGGAATAAGCAGAGTATCATGAACAGTATTGGGATCTTGGCATTACATGTGTTGGTGTAAATATATTGAACAAAGCATAAAATGTGCAAATATATGGTCCACCAGTCAATTTTACATTTTTGCTATTTGGTGTTTTTCCTTGCAGTTATTGCACATGTAACAGTTTACATTCTGTGGTTAGTGAATTCCACATTGTACATTCCCTTTTTGAATATTTTGAGAAAACCCATTTAAGGAAAGAAATGTCTCTTACCCCAACCATCCAAATTTAATTCCTGATATTTAATTGCATACATAGTATATTTGCATGTTTTGACTATAGTAAGCATCTTTGAATGAAAAATATCTTGGAATGCAGCTTTGCACCATGTGAATAAACTTGATCACTTGCAATGATTTGTCAGTGGATGTTTAGGGCATTGTTGATTATAATTCCTTACTGTTGGTTTCACTTCTTTAACTTGTAACTCCAAAATTTAACTTTGTTTCTGTTGCTTTTCTATTCATGGCTTGTACCTGTCAAGCTGATATTGGGAATCTTCATGCACTGTCAAAGTTAACGTATGAAGTATAATTCAATTTTTTTAATATGTTTATTCATATTTTTCAAGATCTTCCCTATTTGGCATATTTATTAAGTGAATGGCTGAGCAGTTCAAACTTCAGCAATAGTCTCTAGTTTGTATAGCTTTTTTGATCCACATTAGAATAGCAGTAGAAAGGCTCAATTTGGACTTTGAGCTTTGAGGAGAAAGTTGATCAGATTTGCGATGTGTAATTGCTATTGTAAGAAGCATTGATACATCTTGTGTCTAGAAAATAGGTGCAAAAAACAGACCACAGGAGGAACGCAGCAGTTCAAAAGGAATATGTGGAGGCAAAAAGATGAATGACACTTTGGGTGGAGATAGTGTATCAGATCTCAAGGAATAGATTCAATTATTGTACCCCCACAGATAACTTGTGACTTTTCAGGATTTATCCTTTCCTACCTGAAAGTCGTATGCATAATTGGAATGTCAGTCCCATCCTGTTTTAAAACGGGAGAAATTTAGCAAGAAAGCTTCTAAAATAATCTGTATTACTACTTTTCTTTAGTTTTGAATTTTTAAATAATGTGATGAGAAAGTGTCATGATGCTTTGATGCAAATATACCTTAATGTTATATGACTGGTTGGAACTCCATAAGCTATAGGAACTAGCTATAACCTAGTTTATTCTCATCGACAACTCAATCCATCTGGCTTCTATCTTTGTACCTTTTTGGCTAGTTAAATTTTACTTTTCCATCTTTGAGATCAAAGTTTTGAAGGCAAGTCTATCGCTTATTGCCTTGACACTTTTCTAACACTGCCTTGAACCACTGGGCTTGGATGAATAATTGACAGGGAATTCCAACACCCTGATCCAGGAACAGAAAAATATACATTTGGAATTAATTTCCAAATCAGGATGCCGTGCAACTCTGAGGGGACTTGTTCCAATATGCCTGTTGCCCTTATTCTTCACAGTAAGAAGCGGTTAAAGGCTTGAGAAATCCTGTCAGAACAGTCTTGGTGAGTAACTGTAATGCATGTTGTAGATGGTACTCTACAACCATTATGCTAATGGTGGATGGAATGAATGTTTAGGGTAGTGGTTAGGGAGGCCCAGCCAAATGTCCTGGATGGTATCAAGCTCCTTGATGGTTGCTGAGTTGAACTGATCAATGCATAAAAGGTGTTTCATTGTACTCCTGACTTTGAGTCAGTTGTAGTCATAGTGCATATAAATGGGCCCTTCGACCCACCAAGCCTTAACCATTATACACCCATTTTTGCCAGTTAATTTATTTGCCTTGCATTCATATCAACTCTTCCCAGATTCTACCAGTGACCTGCACTCTTACGCACAATTTACATTGGGCTATTGACCTGCTTTGGAATATGTGAAGCAAACAAGAATACCCAGATTAAATCCATACGGTCACAGTGAATGTGCATCAGTAGCATTGGGGGCAGAATTGAATTTGGGTCCTTACACCTGTGCAGCAGTAGCTCTGTCAGCATTGCCACTGTGCCTTGCATGTCATGGTTGCTTTATAGATGGTGGAAAGACTTTGGCGTGTCAAGAGGTGAATCACTTAATTGGGGTTCGTCATGACCTGGATGAAGCTGATGATGGATGGTTGTAGAACACTACCCTTAAGAATTCTTGCAGTGATGTCTCAGAACGGGAGTTATTAATCTGCACTGAGCACGGCCATCTTCCTTTGTGAGAAGTATTATTCAACCCATTGGAGTTTACATCCTGTTGGCCTGTGTTCCTGGGGTTTCTTCATGCCACACTCAAATGCTGTATTGATGCCAAGGCCATTCACTCTCCCTTTGCTTATGGAATATGGTTGTATGGTCCATGTTTAGACTAAGGCTCTGATTCTATGGATTTGAGGTGGTTCTGGTGAAACACAAAATGAACAGAAGTGAGGAGGTTATTAATGAGTAAGTGTTGTTGAATAGCACTATTTCTGATGAATGAGGGTAGACTATGTATTAATTCGTAAATTGGATTTGCTTGTATTTTGTGAACTTTCCACAGTGTCGGGTAGATGCTGGTGTGTAACTATATCAGAACAGTTGGTTCTGCACATGTAGACCTGTCATCAACTTTGTGGAAGAGATCTATGGTTCCATCTGGGGAGGAAATTTATGACTCTACCAGACCACCATTTGTTGTACCAGCCCTTATGTAGAGGTTTAGTTTATTGTTGACGCATGTACTTGGGTACAGTGAGAAGCTTTTGTTTGTGTGCTATCCAATCAAAGAAAAGACTATACATGAATATAATCAAGCCATCCACAGTGCACAGATCAAAAATAAAGGGGGAACACCATTTAGTGCAAGATATAACTTCGAAGCCCGATAAAGTCTGAATTAAAGATGGTTCAAAAGTCTCCAATGAGGTAGATGGGAGGTCAGGACCACACTCTCTAACTGATGAGAGGACTATCAGTTGCCTGATGACAGCTGGGAAGAAACAGTCCCTGAATTCTCGTAGGTAGACAAAAATGCTGGAGAAACACAGCGGGTGAGGCAGCATCTATGGAGCGCAGGAAATATGCAACTTTTCAGGTCAAAACCCTTCTTTTTTAAACTGTAGTATCTCTTGCCAGAGGGGAGAATGTGGTGAGACTGGTCCTTGATTATGCTGGCAGCCATGCCAAGGTACCATGTAGTGTTGATGGAAGGGAGGCTGGTTTGTGGGGTGGCCTGAGCTACATTCACAACTCTCTGCAATTTCTTGCAATCTGGGATGGAGCTGTTCTCAAACCTGTTAAGATGCTCTTTATGGTGCATCTGTAGAAATTGGTGAGAGTTGTTGGGGACATGCTGAACTTCCTAAGCCTTTTCAGAGAGTAGAGGCAGTGGTGTGCTTTCTTGACAATAGCTTTGATGTGGCTGGTTTAGGACAAATTGTTGATGATATTTATTCCTAGAAACTTTCAGCCATCTCTACTTCAGTGCCATCAATGTAGAACAGGGGTGTGTGTACTGAAGTCAATTGTAATCTTTGTCATGCTAACATTGAAGGAGAGGTTGCCAAAAATGCTGGAGTATCTCTGGAGAGAAGGAATGAGAGACGTTGTGGGTCAAGCCTGATCCGCTGAGTTACTCCTGCATTTTGTGTCTACCTTCGATTTAAATTAGCATCTGCAGTTATTTCTTGCACATTATGGGAGAGGTCATTATCTTGGCACCAAGTTACAAGTTTCTTAATCTTCTTTCTGTACTCTGTCTCATCATTATTCAATATCCGGCTCACTATGGTGGTGTCGTATACGAACTTGTACTATTTCCTAACTTCTCTCATTGTAATGGGCCCGTTCAACTACGGCGACTTTTTAGGCGACTGCAGGAGACTATGCTGTGGCCACATTTTGTGGGTGGTTGCCGGGGAGTCGCCTTCATGGTCTTGAGGAGTTCCCGCATTCTGGTAACTAGTCACGGCCTCATTATGGTCGCTGCGAATTTTTCAACATGTTGAAAAATTAGCGGCGACTAGAATGAAGCCACCATTAAGAGTAGCGAGAATCCTCGTGCCGTAGGTGGGTCGCCAGGAGGTCATAGTGGGTTTGTTTGGAGGTCGAAGTTTCTCGTAAGTTCTTGCAGGTTGTAGCTGGTGCTGACTGGTGAATTTCATTGGCCCATTGGGGGGAAAAACGTCAGGAGTAGTTTTCAGAAACAAGAATAACCGACCGGTAATGTTAAATGTCCGCCGAACTTCACAGCCGTGTATTTGTGGCTTCTTCAAAGTTGTCTCCACTCTGTTTCCCTTCCGCCCCCACTCCCTCCCTCCCTCTTTTAAAGGACTTACCGTACTCTGTGCTTTCGCTGTCTTAATTACAGCGCCAACCTTCTTGTTCATCGCGGTGTGTGTCTGTGTCACATTGGCATTGCACCGTGTGAATTTCACTCCCAACACCTCTCCCCCTCTAGTCGCCGGTTTTTCAGGCGACTTGACAGTGAGAAAAATTGTCTAAGTGGGACAGGCCCATAATGGTTTTAATTTTGAATTATGTCTTTACCCATGCATTGTCCACCAATCGAGGAAGAAAATTATTAATCTACTGAATTATTTTCAAAATGTTATAACTTCAGCCCAATCCCCTTTAACGAATAGCTATAAATAATATTTAGCCTAGTTTATGTATTCTGTAATGAAAGTTTAACCTTTTGAGCCATTGTAGCACTTCTCCCCTTCCAATACTTTCAAAGATGTAATGCCCATAACTACATGTGGTACATCAGATTTGATGTTACATGAGCTTTGCACAACTTAAGAAACATACCGCTTTTAATTTTGGTCTCTAGGTGTAAAGCATGTTATCCCATTATTATTGCATTAATATACTAAATTGTAATACAATGAAGTTATCTGTGCGCATAGCTACCATGATTAGTTTAGTTTATTTGTCACATGTATCAAGGTACAGTGAAAAGCTATTTTGTTGTGTGTTAATCAGTCAATGGAAAGACTATACATGATTACAACCAAGCCATCAAGCGTGTACAGATCATGGTAAATGGAATAAAATTTAGTGCAAGGTAAAGTCCAATTAATGATAGTCAGAGTGTCTCTAATTAGGTAGGTGGTAGCTCAAGACCTCTCTATATTTGTTGATAGGATGGTTTAGTTGCCTGATAATAGCTGGGAAGAAACTGTTCCTGTATCTGGAGGTACATGTTTTCACACTTCTGTACCTCTTGCCTGATGGGAGAGGGGAAAAGAGGGAGTGACCGGGGTGAGACATATCTTTGATTATCCTCGTGGCCCTGCTGAAGCAGAGTGAAGTATAGATGGAGTCATTGAAAGGGATGTTGGTTTGCATGATGGTCTGGGCTACGACCACTACTACATTTTCTTGAGGTCTTGGGTGGAGCTATTCCCAAACTGCTGTGATGTATCCTGATAAAATGCTTTCTACGGCGCATCTGTAGTAGTTGGTTGTGGTGATATTTACTACTATGAACTTGAAACTTTTGACCACCTCTACTTTGGTGCTGTCAATGTATACTTCCCCCCCCCCCCCCCCCCCCCCCTCCCCCTGCCTTCCGCAAAGACCGCTCCCTTCACAACTCCCTTGTCAATTTTTCCCTTCCCTCCCGCTCCACCCCTTCCCCGGGCACTTTCCCTTGCAACCGCAAGAGATGCTACACTTGTCCCTTCACCTCCCCCCTCCACTCCATTCAGGGACCCAAGCAGTCCTTCCAGGTCCGACAGATGTTCACCTGCACTTCCGTCAACCTCATCTACTGCATCCGTTGCTCCAGATGCCAGCTGATCTATATCGGTGAGACCAAGCGGAGGCTTACCGATCGTTTCGCCGAACACCTCCGCTCGGTCCGCAATAACCAACCTGACCTCCCGGTGGCTCAGCACTTCAACTCCCCCTCCCATTCCGTATCCGACCTCTCGGTCCTGGGCCTCCTCCGCGGCCAGAGTGAGCAACACCGCAAGTTGGAGGAACAGCACTTCATATTCCGCTTGGGGAGTCTGCATCCTCTGGGCTTGAACATTGAATTTTCTCAATTCTGTTAACCCTTGCTGTCTCCTCCCCTTCCCACCTCTCCCTCAGCCCTCGGGCCCTGGCATTTCCTCTCTCTCTATCTCTCCCCCACCCAAGTCGCACTAGCTTCTCATTTCCACACTACAAACAGCTTACAATGGCTCGTTTCCTTTATCATCGATACTTTTTTGCATATCTTTCATTCATTGTTCTTTATCTCTCCACATCACCGTCTATATCTCTCGTTTCCCTGATCCCTAACCAGTCTGAAGAAGGGTCTCGACCTGAAACGTCGCCTATCTCCTTCGCTCCTTAGATGCTGCTGCAGCCGCTGAGTTTCTCTAGGCCTTTATGTACCCTCGATTCTCCAGCATCTGCAGTTCCTTCTTTAACACAATGTATACTGAGATATGTGTACTGCTTTGCATCCTGGTCGATCACTATTTTGCTTATCTTGTTGACATTGAGAGAAAGGTTGTGGTCTTGATACCAGGTCACAAGGTTCGCAATCTTCTTCCTGTACTCCGTCTCTTCATTAATTGATATCCAGCCTATTTGAGTAGTGTCATCCGCGAATTTGTAAATTGAATTTGTACTTGGTTGCACAATTGCGGGTGTATAAGAGTAAAGAAGGGAGCTGAGAACGCATCCTTGCGGAGCACCAGAGTTGACGATTATCGTAAATGATCTTCTTGCGTATGGCGTGCACAGCTTAAAGTTGTAGGACAACTTGTTTTATTTGATTGTGCATGCCGAGTTGATTGCATTCATTGAAACAGGGCAGACCACGTGAAGGTTGCAATCTTCCACTTCATCGTAAAGATTGATTTGTCCCCTATCCTCACTGTTTGTGGTCTGTTGGTCAGGAAGTCGAGGATCATCCATGATTAAGCTTTCTTCAGTCTGAAGAAGGGCATCTATCCGAAATGTCACATATTCCTTCTCTCCAGAGATGCTGCTTGTCCTGCTGAGTTACTCCAGCGTTTTGTCATCTATGAATAGAAGTCCGACGTAGGTGTCTCTTATCAAGGTGTTCTTGAGATGAGTTTAGTGCCAGGGAAATGACATCGGCCATGGACCTGTGTGGTGGTAGATGAACTGCAGAGGTTCCAGTCTGTTTAGCAGTTTGGATTTAATGCATTCCATAACCAGCCTCTCAAAGCACATTGTGACCGGGGCTGTAAAGGCTATTGGACGGTAGTCATTAAGGCATGAGATCTTGCTTTTGCTTAGCACTGTGATGATAGTGGTTTTCTTGAAGCAGGTGGGTACCTCAGAATGGAGTAGGGAGAGTTGAGTTGGTTCATGCAGTCTAAGGACGCAGCCAGGGACCCCATCTGGGCCAGTTGCTTTCCGTGGGTTCACCCTCAGGAAGGCCGATCTAACTTCTGTAACAATATCTCTGGGAAGAGGCACACTTGAATCATTGTCCCGCTGACCTTCTGTTCAATGTGAGCATATAAAGCATTAAGTGCATCTGGTAGGGCCCCACTATCACCTGTGATGTTGCCTGACTTTACTTTGCAACTAGTTATAGTATTCAGGCCTTGCCAGAGTCTGCGTGTGTCTGAATGATTATACTGGGACAAGTTTAATTTGGTATTGTCGCTTGGTATCCTTGAATGGTATTCATATGACCACAGCGAGCTGTCTTGTACCACTTGGCACTTTTGACTTGTATGCAACGGACCTGGTCTTCACCTGTGAATGTACCTCACGGTTCAAGCCATGGTTTCCGGTTGGAGTGTCTTTGTCGGCACACACTCTGCACATTTGTTGATGAGGTCGGTCATTGCAGTAGTGTACTCGTTAAGATTGACTGCAGATTCCCTGAATATGGGCCAGTCCACAATCAAAGCAGTCACATAGGATGCCATCGGTGTCTGCTGGCTAGAATTGCACAACTCTCTGAACCAGATCCACCTGCTTCAGTTTCTGTTTGTCGGCAGGGAGTAGAAGCACAGGTAACTGAGGAACAGAGAGGTAGGCGTTTTTTATTCATGTGTAGCAGTAGTCGAGGGTGTTCTGGCCCCTGGTGGGACAAGAGACATGTTGATAGTACTTTGGCAGTTAGCCCCTGAGGTTGGCTTGATTGAAATCTCTGGCTACAACTACCAGGACTTTGTGGTGTTGTATCAAGACAGTTGTCAGCGGAGTACAGTTCATTCAGAGCAAGCTTGACATCCGCATGGAGAGGAATGTGGACTGCTGTCAGAATATCTGGGGTGAATTCCCTCGGCAGGTAGTAGGGATGGCACTTTAAGTCAGATGTTTCAGGTCCGGGGAGCATGAGCTTGCCAGAACTACCACGTCTGAGCACCACAAGGTATTGATTAGAAAGTGAGCCCCACTGTCCGTGGGTTGTCAAAGGAAAAGAGAGCAATTAACACAGTAACACAAAATAGGATTGGAGTTTGCTCATTGTTCAGTTTTAAAAATAAACATAGTAAAAACAAAATCAAGAAGGTATTGAAATGCATAATGAAATTGCAACGCAGGCTTCACATTTCTGAGCAAACTTGTCTGATTAGCATTGCCTTCTATCTTCCTGTACAACATCCTATATCAATTGACACACAAGACTGTAGATGCTGGAATCTGGAGCAGAAAACAATCTGCAGTGGGTTGACCAGCATCTGCTTTAGTGGGGAGATGGCATTTGCAATGGACTGGTGTGATGGTGTGCGAATTGCAGTGGATCAAGGCTGTCTGGGAGGCTGAAGCTGATGTGTATCATGACCAGCCTTGGGTCCCATGATTTATTTTGGCACCGGAAAAATTGTGATCATCTTAATGCAGGTTAGTACTCCAGATTGGAGTATGGAGGGGAATGATGTCCAATATGGGAAAGGTAATGCTGTTCAGACCATTCACTTCCCCAAGATTCATTCTTGGGAGGGCTGGTCTGATGTCCATGACATTGACCATGGGGACAGGTGCACTCAATTTTGAAAGTGTGGGAAATGTCATTTTGCACCACACCCATTTCTCACACTATTGTGCCCGTTCCCCCTCCACAGATATACCTCTCTCTGGCTTTTCATTCCATTCTTCTTTTGTCCTTACCAGATGCCCTTCCACCTTGAGTCTTAGTCTACCCATCTGCTAATCACCCCCCATCCTCCCCTGACATGTATCCACATATCACTAGCCAGGCTTTGTCCTCAAAATGTCACCTGTCCATTCCATCCAAGAATGCTGCCTGACCCACTGAGTTATTACAGCAAGTTGCATTTTATTCATTCCACTAACCTATTCAAACGAGCATTGAGCTCATCAAGGCAGGAAATTGTGGACAATGATTCTGCTTTGTAAGACATAAAAACATAGCAACGTAGAAAATATGTGCAGGAGGAGGCCATTTGGCCTTTCGAGCCAACGCCATTCATTGTGATCATGGCTGATCGTCCCCAATCATTAACCTGTGCCTGCCTTCTCCCCATATCCCTTCATTCCACCAGCCCCTAGAGCTCTATCTAACTCTCTCTTAAATCCATCCGGTGATTTGGCCTCCACTGCCCTCTGTGGCAGGGAATTCCACAAATTCACAACTCTCTGGGTGAAAATGTTTTTTTTCTCACCTCAGTCCTAAATGGCCTCCCCTTTATTCTAAGACTGTGGCCCCTGGTTCTGGACTCGCCCAACATTGGGAACATATATCCTGCATCTAGCCTGTCCAGTCATTTTATAATTTTATATGTCCCTATAAGATCCCCCTTCATCCTTCTAAACGCCAGTGAATACAAGCCTAGTCTTTTCAATCTTTCCTCATATGACAGTCCCGCTATCCCAGGGATCAATCTCGTAAACCTACGCTGCACTGCCTCAATCACAACCATTAGATTTCTTCACTGCCTGCTGTACCTGCACGCCAACTTTCAGTGACCGGTGTACAATGACACCCAGGTCTCGCTGTACCTCCCCCTTACCTAACCTAACTCCATTGAGATAAAAATCTGCCCCCTTGTTTTTGCCACCGAAGTGGATAACCTCACATTTATCTATATTATACTGATGTTGTGAGACCCGAAACGCCCGATGAGCCCAGGTCAAATCACTGAGGATGCGTCCCAGCTCATCTAGAAGATGTATATTTTTCGCATTGAAGTCTGGCTCAGCCAGTGGCACCTAGGAATAGACTGGGTGACAATCAAGAATAGTTTGGTGACTACTGGAAAGACAGTTGACAGCACGGAAAGACAGCACCCGGGAAAGGCTGGGTTAGCACCCCAGTCTGTGTCTTTCGTGAGAAAGACACCCAACAAAGCTATGGAAAGGCCTAATGAACCATCATGGCCTAAACATCCACCAGGCGAGAATGAAATGCTTGGAGAAGGCGAAAGAGGTGCAAGGTTCACAGGCCTTGAACCTGGTGAGACGCAGGAGGAGCCCGGCCGGGAGTCACCCCACAGAGCCCAGTCCCTCCATGCACTAGAGTCTCCCAACCCCTGCAGAGTAGTTATTAAGATGGCTGATCCGTGGGCGGTTGCTGCTGGGACGCACGTCGGGGCCTGATCAACCCAGGCTGGGTCGTCTGGGCGAGGGTGTCTGATGTTGTGAGACCCGAAACACCCGATGACCCCAGGTCACATCACTGAGGATGCGTCCCAGCTCATCTAGAAGATGTATATTTTTCTCACATACTGCCTCTGCCCACTCACGCAACCTGTCCAGGTCACCCTGCAACTTCCCAACATCCTCTTCACAGTTCACACTGCCACCCGGCTTTGTGTCATCCGCAAACTTGCTAGTGTTGCTCCTAATTCCCTCTTCCAAATAATTAATAGACAGTTTATAGTCAAGCCTTGACACAATCGATGGGTATGTATGTACATAAAATGCCATTAATGGGTACAGAGAAAGGTTATTGGAATATATGCACATATAGTTTTCTGGGGATATGGAGAAATTGCACTGTGCAAAGCCTATTTAAGCTAATTCAGAACATTTCTGACTCTTCTACTCACCATTTTAGCATGGAAACTGATGTGCAGCTTAGATTTACAGGCACAGTACCTCAACCCTAAGGCAAGATCTGTCACACTGGGGTTGTGATCTTTCCAGTTTAGCAAGTTGTGGAGCAATTTTTGTTTGTGTGTGTGTGTGTTTTAAGACAATGTGGAAGTGAAATAATGGATTGAAATATCTACTGTTGGAGAAACCAGGTTCTGAAATTAAAATCTCGAATTTTAAGCAAGGCGTACAAATATTAGAAAATGTTTCCGTCCACTAGATCTCGAAATATATTGCCCTTCCACAAACGATATTTGATACTTGTAAATTTAAAAACTGGACTTGTTGGACAAAGGCATTGAGGCTCATGGTCTTAATGAAGTCACTAAATCCAAGAATAGCTTACTTAAAAGGAAGCCTTTTGGCTAATTAGTTTATGTAGGCTTCTTGACATTTCCCTTCTGGTCCTGTAATTATTTCTTCCATGTACTAATCCATTTTTCCTATTGAAGATCATTGAACCAGCATCCTGTCTAACTGTATTTTTCAGATGCTAGCCATCCTTTGGTAAATAGTTCAAATATGCATCCTCTAGAATGATGGCAGGATTAAAAAACGTATTTCTAACTAGTTTGCATCTTTTATTACTTTCAAAATCTCCAACATAATGCATATTTCCTTGCAGCATAGAAAGGGACAATTTAACTCTAAGCAGCTATAGAACAATTACATTTCCTCCAATTATTTCCTTGTAACATTCTCTCTCGCATAGCCATTAAATGAATGAATAAGTTTATTGGCTAAGTATGTACACATACAAGGAATTTGCTTTGTTGCTCTGCTCGCAAGTAAAACTGCAGCTTGATTCTCCTGCCACCCAGGTACATGAGGGTTCATTTGCAGTAGCTTAATATTTGACAAACCAGCTCATCATTTGTTTGTGGACAAACACCAGAGCACCTAAGGAGAAATTTATGGTCACAGAAAGAATATGCAAGTTCCACACAGCAATGGAGGTCAAATTAAAGATTTGTTGCAGCTTTAGGGAAGCATTGTCACTTACTGTGCCACTCCAAGAGGTCTCTGCAATATGTAGAATAATCACAGCATCTCAAATCATTCATCATAGTTAATGCCTCAGCCATCATTTATTATTCTAGTAAATCTTTCCTGCACCCTGTGCAAACCTTTAAATCCCATTTCAAAGGCTTGTGGACTAGAATTGCACTTTATATTCCAGTTGGGGTAAACTGTTGTTTACTGCTTTCTCAGCCTGCCCTGACATTTAGATTTATGTACACATGCAATTGGATTTCTCTGTTCCAAAAACTGCTTTAGAATGATGCCCATTAGAATAGTGCCTTTCTTCATTCTTCCAATCAAATTGTGTCACTTTATAGTTCTCTACATTAATTTCATCTGCCCAGTTTCCTCCAAGTCCTTTGCTATCCTCTTCACTGTTGACTATGAATTCAACTTGATTTTGAAGCTCTTCTTTAGAATGTAAAGTCAATATCATTAACACACAACATGGAACACAACATTTTCAGGAATGAACTCTTGTGAGCAGTTTCTAGGCCAAAAAACAAATGCTTACTATATTACTTTGGAACCTAAGCTAATTTCCTACACATGCTATTACTGTCCTTTTTTCTTCAATTGGTTTTAAATTTGCTGCAAGCCTAATTATTTAGAACTTTATTCCATGCTTTTTAGAACTGCAAAGTCCATTGATTTTTTAAAAATGTTTACCCACTATCCACCTTAATCTGATATGTACTTCCTGGGTTTATCATGCTTTTTTGTTTCACCAAGGTTGTTTTGTGCATCCAGTACCCTCCCAATTTCCACCTTTGCTCTTGGAAAATCAGGATTCACCCCATCATGATCTGATGACAAGTTTGCATTAGGTGTGTTCCTGCGGTCGATGGTTTGTGACAGCAGTTGCTTAATCAATAAATATAGATGGAACGTATTTCTGGCCAATCTTCCTGCTTTTATGACTAGATCTTTATCCCTGCAAAAAAAAAAACAATCTGCTTGTGGAACTCAGTAGGCAAGCAGCATATATGGGGGCAAAAGGATGACCTTTCATCGGAACTAAGAGTACAGAGGGAAGATGGAGCCACCAGGTGGGAAGTGTGTGTGTGTGGGGGGGGGGGGGGAGAGTTTATTAGGAAATAGGTTCTGACCATCTACCCTATCTATGCCTGTCATCATTTTACTTCCATCAATCAGGTCTCCCCACAAACTCATATTCTGGAGAAAACAAACAAAGTATGTCCAACCTCTCCATGTAGCTCATGATCTCTAATCCAGGCATCACTGTGGTTCACCTCCTCTGCACCCTTTCCAAAGTCTCCACATCTTTCCTGTAATTGGGCAACCAGAATTGCACACAATACTCTGAATGTGGCCTAACTAAAGTCCTATAAAGCAGCATTACGACTTCCTGACTCCTGTACTCAATGCCCTGTTCAATGCAGGCATATGCCTTCTTTGCTACTCTATCTTCTCGTGTTTCCAGTGATTGATGGACTTGGATCCCAAAATCTCTCTGTACATCAATATTGTTAAGTGTCATGTCGTTAACTGTGTATTTTGCCCTTGCATTCAACTTCCCAAAGTGCAAGACCTAATTTGTTCAGATTAAACGCCATCTGCCATTTCTCTGCCCATTTCTGTAGCTGATTTATATCTGCCTGCATACGTTGACAGACTTCCTCACAGCCTGCAACCTCAGTAATTTTTGTGTCATCTGCAAATTTACTAACCAATCCATTACATTTACACCCTTTATTGTATTTATCTGCAGTTCCTTCTTAAACAGATGGGTATTAAACATTGTTTAATATTTAAATACCAAATTATAATTCACACAGGCCAAACTAGGTTTTGATTTAAACTTGGTTCGACCTGAAATGATTATGTAATTTATCAAATTGAACTTTGCTTTGAGTTTTGCTTAATCTGCAGTAGTTTTTTTGTCCCATAATCTTGAAATTCCCCATGTGCATCACTGTCATAATAAACTATCTTGTGTAACAAGGCTGGTTTTACTATTTTGCACTATGTCGTGCATGACTTTGTGTACTGCCGTGTATGCTTTTTTCTGTTTTTAAGCTAATTTGTGCACACACCTTTGAGTTGGATAGTTACAATAAGTTCTTGATGAAGTGGTACAAAGGTAATGCTGGGTGATTTAGAAATCTTTCTTAGATGATTGGTAAAAATTATTTCAACTCGCCTGACAACTGTTATGTTCAGCAGTTTCATAATAGTTTTGTTTTCTTCCTCTTAGGTGGAAAATAAGGAAAGATGGATCATGCCTGTGACTATAAATTGACCACTCTGCCCTTTAGTAATTCGCAACAATTTTCAACTACACTGGGTTTCAATGTTTCAGAGAGCAATGGGCCAAGCAGCAGGACTGGTCAGAACATTTGTGGAAGAGAAAACTCTAATCTTCAGGATGGTGGTGGTGTTCAACAGTCCATTGATTCACGGGATGATGCAAAACCTACATTTAATGGACATGCGTCAGCACGATCTTATATTCCACTACGCAAACTGCAAGATTTAGCTTCTATGATTCCTACTGGATTCTCTGAGCCAACAGAGATAAAACAATGGTCTGAGTCCCTTGAGAATTCTATGACCCAGGACTGTTGTACAATTGACAGAGTCGGTCACTCTTGCTCAGAAACTGATTCCTCAAACAATGCTTCACCAGAATTGAAGTTAAAAATAACTAAACTGGTTATGAATGGAAAAATGATGTTTGAATCAAGCATTTGCAGTGAGATGGAAAAAGAGGATGAAAAGGATTCTGAAGAGCAACTTGCTATCATAAAAGAGGTAGAAGTACCAGAATTCCACAGAGCAAAAAGAATGAGAAAGAAAAATATTAAATATAGTCCTTCCCATGAATCTGAACAGAAAGAAGACAATCCAATGGATTTCTATTCTCCAGTTTCTGTGGAACAAAAAAAGAATGTAAGTATTGTTTGTTTGCAAATTGAGATTGTCATTAAAATTAGTTTGTATGGAACAGATATGAAGCCATTGGTCGCTTTTACAAACTAAACCAAATGTTGCTTATTTTGTTGTGAGCCTCTATAACTCTGCTATGGAATTATGAAAGGTATATTGCATCCTGGCAGTCCTTTTTTTAATGAATCAATTACAAAGAAAGGAATAGCATATATGATCTCCTGATGTAAATAAGAGGAAGAGCTCCATCCTGGGAGTTGAAGTTTTGCACATTATTTTACCTGATGCAGACTTTATAGTGATAATCAAGGCAGTTAAGATCTGAATAACTGTTAGGTTCAAATAGTTTGTGTGAATATGTTAGTGTCCTCCATACTGTTTGGGACAATGACCCATCATTTATTTATTTGCTTCTGTACTCCACAATTTGAAATTTGTAATAGAAAAAAAAATCACGTGGTTAAAGTACACATTGTCAGATTTTAATAAAGGTCATTTTTAGACATTTTGGTTTCACCATGTAGAAATTACAGCAGTGTTTATACATAGTTCCCCCAATTTCAGGGCACCATAATGTTTGGGACACAGCAATGCCATGTAAATGAAAGTCATCATGTTTAGTATTTTGTTGCATATCCTTTACATGCAATGACTGCTTAAAGTCAGCAAATCATGGATATCACCAGTTGCTGGGTGTCTTCTCTGGTAATACTCTGCCATTCCTGTATTGCAGCCATCTTTAGCTTATGTTTTTGGGCTAGTCCTCTTTGGTTTTCTCTTCAGCATATAAAAGGCATGCTCAATTGGGTTCACATCGGGTGATTGATTTGGCCACTCAAAAATTGACAATTTTCTAGCTTTGAAAAACTCCTTTGTTGCTTTAGCAGTATGTTTGGGATTATTGTCTTGCTGTCAAATGAACAGCCGGCTAATGGGTTTTGAGACATTTGTTTGAACTTGAGCAGATAGGATGTGTCTATACACTTCAGAATTCATTATGCTACACTACCATCAGCAGTTGTATCATCAATGAAGATAAGTGAGCCAGTACCTTCTGCAGCCATACATGCCCAGACCATAACACCCCCACCACTGTGTATCACAGATGAGGTGGTATGCTTTGGATCTTGAGCAGTTTCATCCCCCCTCCATACTTTGCCCTTGCGATCACTCTGATATGTTAATCTTTGTCTCATCTGTCCACAAGACCTTTTTCCAGAACTGTGGTTGCTCTTTTAAGTACTTCTTGGCAAACTGGAACGTGGCCATCCTATTTTTGTGGCTAACCAGTGGTTTTGCATCTTGCAGTGTAGCCTCTATATTTCTGTTCATAAAGTCTTCTGTGGACAGTGGTCATTGACAAATCCACAACTGACTCTTGAAGAGTTTCTGATCCGCCAGACAGTTGTTTGGGAATTTTTCTTTATTATAGAGAGAATTCATCTGTCATCAGCTGTGGAGATTATCCTTGGCCTGCCAGTCTCTTTGCGCTCACCAGTGGTCTATTCTTAATGATGTTCCAAACAGTTGATTTTGGCAAGCCTAAGGTTTGGCTGATGTTTCTAACAGTTTTATTCTTGTTTCTCAGTCTCATAATGGCTTTTTTGACTTTCATTTGCACAACTTTGGTCCTAATGTTGATAAACAACAATAAAAGTTTACAAAGGTGATGGAAAGACTAGGTGCTAATAGCTCTCTTATACCTGCATTAACGAGGCAATTAAACACACCTGAGCAATTACAAACACCTGTGAAGCCATGTGTCCCAAACATTATGATGCCCTGAAATTTTTTGGGGGGGGGAGGGGGAGGGGGAGGGGAGAGGACTATGTATAAACACAGCTGTAATTTCTACATGGTGAACCCAAAATGTATAAAAATGGCCTTTAATAAAATCTGACAATGTGTACTTTAACCACATGTGATTTTTTTTCTATTACAAATCTCAAATTGTGGAGTACAGAGGCAAATAAATAAATGATGGGTCTTTGTCCCAAACATGGAGGGCACTGTATATGTTTTAGCCATTGCATGATTAAGAGGTTTGTGTTCGGTGGAGTGCTGGGATTAAAAAATGAGATGTAGGCACAAGGAACTGCAGATACTGGTTTACAAAACGACACAAAGTGCTGGAGTAACTCAGTGGGTCAAGCTTTATCTTTAGAGAACATGAATACGTGACGTTTTGGCTAAGGACCCTTCTTCAGACTGCTTATAGTAGGGCGTGAGAAAGCTGTGAGTGAGGTGGGAGTGGGAGTTTGTCAATCAAACAAGTGTTTGATGGATGCACATGAAGGGGTCATTGGCAGATGGTCAGACACAGGCCATAGATGAAATGACAAAAAGCGTGAGACAAGGCTAGAAGATACATGAAATGTTAAGCCAGAGGAAGGAACATGGGTGGAAAAGGTGGGAGGGGAAAGGGAGAGTTGGGTATGCTTCCAGGTCAGGCATAGGGTAGAGATAGGGGAGGAAAGGGATGAGGGGACAGAGGTATGTTTGTAACTTAGTTAAAACTGGGGAAATTCAGTGTTCATGGTGTCGGGTTGTAAGCTACCCAAGCAGAACCCAAGGGAAGGGGAGTTAAAATTGTTAACAAGTGATCCAGCAGACCTTGGTGGCTGAGCATAAGTGTATGGCAAAACGTTTGCCAAATCAACACTTGGTCTCACTGATGGAAAGGAGATCATATCGGGAGCACTAAATGCAGTAGATGAGGTTAGAGGAGGTGCACGTAAACCTCTATCTCGCTTGGAAAGATTGCTGCGGTGCCTGGATCAATGGACTGACCATTCTGTCCTGGCCCTCCTCCATTGGCCCAAGTGAGGCCACACGCAAAGTGGAGGAACAGCACCTCATATTTTACTTGGGTAGCCTAAACAACGGTATGAGCCGTGCATTTCTCTGCCCCTGCTATATTCCTTCCTCTGGCCTCATATTTCATGCCTCTTCTAACCCCGTCGCACTTTTTTTGTCTTTTTAAACTGGTCTTTGTCCAATCATTCCCCAATCCAAACCTCCTTTCGCCTCATCCACCTATCACTTGTGAAAATTTGTCCTGCCCCACCTCTCTTCCAGCTTTCTCCCCCCCCCCTACAATCAATCTGAAAAAGGGTTCTAACCCCAAACCTCATCTATCCATGTTCTCCAGCGATGCTGCCTGCCTGACCCGCTGAGTTGCTCCAGCCCTCTATTTTCTTTTAGGAAGTGAGATATTTTACTTGAGGCATGAATTTCACAGCAGTGGGCAGTGTAGTCTGTGTAATAAGATAAATTTAGAAACGGGTATTAAAACAAAAACTTCTATATTGATTTACCACTTGAAAGTGTGGTACTCAAGATTTATATAGCATATCTTACTGCATGTCCATTCAAATTATATATAGCATTTCAGCATCTTTTTGCCAGAAAGTTGTTTTTTGACCTATTAAATCTAGTTTGAAGTATGGCTACATCCTATATAAATCTGTGAGAGTATAATTCCTGTTTAAGAAGGAACTGCAGATGCTGGAAAATCGAAGGTAGACAAAAATGCTGGAGAAACCCCCCCCTGGTGTTTATGACATTTGAGATTCATGTCACATGCCAATTTTGAAGTTTTATTTTTACATAAGTATTCTTCACCAGATACATTGAACAGTGCAATGATCCTACTGTGTATCTCCTGGGAGACAACGTACTTGTTTCGAGTCTAGACAAAAATATTTTCTCATTTGCATTCTCTGCTCGTGTGCTACTCGGCTAAGTTTGTGTATGAGCTGCATCTCTCTCTTTTAAACCCATCGGTTTTAGTTTAACAACTTTATCATTGCTTTCTGAAAGTCTATCAATAGAACCTTCAAATGTGGGTTTTCTTTAATAATTATTTCATAAGTCATAGAAGCAGAATTGGACCATTCGATCCATCGAGTCTCCTCCACACCCATTCTATCTAGGGGTTTCACTATTCGGTAAGTTTCAATGAGGTCCCTCCCTCATCCTTCTGAACTTCAACGAGTACAGGCCCAGTGGTGTCAAATGCTTGTCATATTTTAATCCAATCATTTCATACTGAGTTATGTACATTTCCATTGGCCAATTCATTTTGTTCCTGTTTATCTCTAAATACCCATCATTTATCTCACTTGTTATATTTATTTTTAAATTTAAAAAAGGGTGGTATAATTTTGAGGTGGCCTAGAGTAGCAATGTTACAAAATTTTGAGATTTTAAAAATCAAGTCTGCAATTTATCCCATCAGATAAAGCATAAAAGAAGTTTAATTTGACACCTAATTCACTTTCATATCTTCAGTATTAAGGGAGTTATGACCATTTTCATACTCGGAAATTAGCATCTTGTTCCCCTTTGCCTTTCAATTGACTTAACTCAAAAGCTGTGATTTAGAACAGTCAAAAGCCTATAACTTTCTTAAAAATTAAGGGAACTCAATGACATTTTCAGTTATTATAGATTGAAGCATTCTGAAACAAATATGAAACCATCTTACTTGGATGACCTGAAATTAAAGCATATAATTCATTAGTTATCTAATTGTAGCTAATTACGAAATGTAATGAGTAGATCTAAACATCTATCCATTTCTTAAGAAAAGATAAACTTTTTAAAAATTGCCTAAGTGTCCAAATAACATTCACACAATAATCCACAATATAACATAATTTTTAAATCTCGTTTTCATGAATTTGTAGGCCAAATGGAAGGAATTTAGTGTTTAATGCCTGTAAATTAATGGCCATTTAAATCAACTAGCGAGTGGGTTTTAGTGGAATGCGGTGGATTGGAACGTTGCTGTTTGCGGTGAAGTCAGGAGGAAAAATACTGTTGGTTCATACATTTTTTTGGACCCCATTTCGCACCATGAAAATGTGATTAAAGCCTCCCTAAAAACCAACTTTTAATATAAAAGTAAACTGTGTACCTTTTTTTTCTTCCCCTACGCAAAATCCTTCCCATTGTCGGCGCTCACTGCTTTTGAAAGTGATTTTTAAATTACTCTAGTTAATAAATAATCTAGCGTAATTTAAAAATACCTTCATGAATGAAATGTTAGAGCGATTTTTCTTCTGCAACGAAATCGCCCGACATGGATCGATTTTCCCAGTCTGCAGAAAAACGGCACTTTAAGCCCGCCCCCCTCTGAAAGGCGCCAAAGTCACGCACACGGGGAGCGGCAGAACTGCAGCGCTGCTCAAGGTAAGTTTTGTAACATACCTACCTAGAGACTTTGTGATTTGTGCCCTGTTAATAATTTGCAGTTCAGAAGATAAGCGTCCTTTTATCAGTCATTTTAACCCATGTCATTCTTCCATGACTTTTTAGAGTATTCCTCTCCTTCAGTTAGGATTGATTTAAGTAATCCCCACAACAGTATAGCTACATTTTCAAACGGGTTCTTAACAATTCTGATACATTTTTGTTACTATTCTAAGTCATTTGTTTTAATATTAGTCCAACTAATGTAAACACTTTGGATTAGATTAGATATTTACACTTAGCCAGTTGTGAATTTTTGGAATATTATGGATGCTTTGAGTATATTCAGAATCCCCAAGATTCATTGTTTGACAGAGATGAAGTGAAAAGATGTGGAAATCAGCAGCCATGAACATATTGAATCACAGAAATTCCCATTATTTATTTTTCTCTCATAGGTCCATAAAATGCATTAAATTTGTAGCCATTAATGTGAACAGGTATTATTTTTAAATAAGATAATTCTCATTATTTTACAAACTTTTCTTTAGAGTTGCAGTTGGTGCAGGATATGAAAAATCAGGTATTTACCATTTGGGTATTATTATTTTAGCTGTTGTCGAGATGCATTATTTACAGAATGTTTTGGGCCAGTTTCCTATGCATCTGACACCCTGCTCTGTTACTGCACTCCATGTGGAGTCCAACAGCAGAGTCTGGATGTGCTGGGGTTCCCCAAACATTGTATGAGTTTCCTTTCAAATTAATGATAATTCCAAACCTGGAGAATAAGCAAATTATTATTTGTTTTAATTTACAAAGTAAAAATAATTCTACCAGACATTTAAACACTTTTTTTATAAAAGTGCCTACCTATTTTGATGGCAGACGAGGCTCCACTTCTGCCAAAGGTGATTTTAGGAGCCAAGACCTCTGTGATGTTCTGTCTGAACCAGTCATTTGTGTGGCCCTGCTTCCTTGTTCTCAGTTTGGAGAGTTGGAAAATTCAGCCCAAATAAATGCAGATGGACAGGGTCACAAGTGGTGAGTATGGACAATGAGCCAAACCCAGTTTTTAAATTGGGTCGCTGTAGATCAGGGGTTCCCAACCTTTTTGATCCAGTTTACCCCAGGCAACTTTAATAGCACATAACAATGTTATTTCATTTATTTATGAACATCTAATGATGAGCAGAACTGGTATACCAGAACCAAACACACTCAGTCAATGAGAAAAAATATGTACAAATACAGAATCAACAAATTTACCCCCTGAACCTGGGGGTAAATTTACCCCAGTTGGGAACCCTTGCTGTAGATGGTCATGATTGATTGAATAATACAGGAACAGTGTATAGCCAAGTGATGATTGTGACTTTGATCTCTCCCAAAGAGCATATTTATTAGTGCCATAATAACAGGTGCTGAAAGAAAATGGAGCTCTATCAAACACTCTTGGAGTGGGGGGGGGGGGGGTGAAACAAAATGGATGAGTATGAATATTGATTGACATAAAAGGACAACTGATATGCTATAATAAGATAAAAGAATAGGCTAAGGTATATCCTCAAACAGATGATGTACCCCTTGACAGTGAAGGATGTTAAGTGTGAAAGTAGAGGAAGGACCTTTGGGAGGAAATCTATGTTGGAGACAGGACAGTTATACCTATACAATTTATGGCAAAAACACTGAGCTATAGAAACATACAGCACGGCTCCTCGGCCCAACTCGACCATGCTGAATAAGATGCCATCTAAGCTGGTCCCATTTGCCTGTGTTTGACTCGTATCCCTCTAAACCTTTCCATGTACATCCAATGTATTTTAAATGTTGTTATACCTGCCTTAACTACCTCGTTCTATATTCCCACCATCCTCAAAAAGTTGCCCCGGGTTCCTTTTAAATGTTTCTCCTCTCTCCTCCACCTTGGGTGGATGATAAATGATCAGTCATCTTTGTGTAAGATGTAGGAAAGCTACTAGTTGACACAATTGGAGTATAAATAAATAAATGGGGCCTACACAGATTAGAGAGAATTGATGGATTTTATGAACAGTTAAGTGCTGGAAGAAAACATAACGTATGGATTTATTCATATCTATTCCCGATAATCAGTTGATTGGTATTTCAAATTTTAATTTAACAATTTTCCCGAAAACCATGTTTGAGGTTGCACTTTATTCAACTGATGTGAATGTGCAGGAAATTCTGTAAATAAATAAACATAGCACCTCTTCTCTCGCGTCCACCCAGAGACCCCAGCAACCCTTCTAGGGGAGACAGAGGTTCATATGCACCTTTTAAAATCCTGTTTATTACATCAGTGCTCCCGATGTGGTCTCCTTTAAATCGTGAGACCAAGCGTAGACTAGTCAACTCTTTCGTCAAACACTTACAATCTGTTTGGCAAGATTGTAATCTCCCAGTTGCTAACCATATTAATTCCCCAATCCATTCCTATACCAATCTAAAGCTTTCCATATCTATATTTAAAACAAGAGGATAGCGAGGGAGAAGGTAGGACGACTCAAGGATAAAGGTGGGAATTTGTGCTTGAAGTCTGGAGATGCAGCAAGGTACTAACAAGTAATTTTCATCTGCTTTCACTGAGGAGGATATGAATGACAGTGTGATCAGTGTGGATAATACTAATACGCAAGAGCAGTCTGAGATTAAGGAGGAGGTACTATTGGGTTCGTGAAGAGCATTACCACAAATAAATACCCAAGATTTATTGGGAGAGGCAAAAGAGGATATTGCGGGATGCCTTGACGAAGATCTTTATGACTTCTCTAGCCGCAGGTGGGGTCCAGGAGAACTGGAGGGTGGCTAATGTTCTTCCTTTATTTAAGAAGGGAAGTAGAGGGAATCCAGCGAATTATAGGCCACTGAGCCGAACCCCAGTGATCGGGCAACTATTGGAGAAGATTCTTTGCGATAGGAATTACTCCCATTTGGAAGAGAATGGGTTAATTAGGGAGAGTCAGCATGGCTTTGTACATGGCTGGTTGTGTCTTACTAGGCTGAGTTTTTGAGGATATAAGAAGGTGATCAATGAGGGTAGGGTGGTGGATGTGGTCTACATAGATATTGTATTAAGACATTGGATAAAGTCAACCATGGGAGGCTGGTGCAAAAGATTAAGATGCAAGGGATTAATAATTACATAGTTATATGGATTTGGAACTGGCTTACTGATGGAAGACAGTGCGTTGTGGTCTTCTTCTTTCGTGTGGCGTGCACAGCCTAAAGTTGTAGGACAACTTGTTCTATTTGATCTTCTCTTTGTGCATGTCGAGTTGATTGCATTAGTCGAAACAGGGCAGACCACGTGAAGGTTGCAGTCTTCCACCCCAGCGTTTTGGTGGAAGGATGATATTCAGGCTGGATGTCTGACCAGTGGAGTTCTGTAGTGGGATCACTGCTGTTTGTGATATGCATAAATTACCTAAATGTAGATGGGTTGCTTAGTAACTTTACAGATGACACGTATGATGGCGGACTTTGAGTAAGTCAGTCAAAGTCAGACGTTGCGGGGAGACCTGATAAACTATATAAAAAATGAGATGTGGTAGACAGTCAGAATCCTTTTTCCGAGGATAGAAAAATCAAATGCTATAGGGCATACCTTTAAGGTGAGAGGGGGAAAGTATAATGGAGATATGCGAGGCACATTTTTGTACACAGGGTGGTGAATGCCTGGAACGTGCTGCGAGGGATGGTGGTTCAAGCTAATACATTAGTGGCTTTTAAATTACTTCAATAGGCATATGGATATGCAGGGAATGGAGGGATAAGGGTTATGTGCAGATAGAAAGTGAAGGTCACGGCATGATGTTCTTGGCGCACACATTGTGGGCCGAAGGAGCTGTTCTATATTTTGCTCTCTTACCTGCGATGACAATTGTGTGTTTTGGAGGTCACATTTACACCATATGTAAATCCTTTCATCAAGCGCCATACAGTTTATGAAGCAGAATTTAAAAAGATGTGTGATAAGTAATACTAGATATGTAATGCAGCTTTAGTGCACAGCAGGTATGAAAAATGCGGTTGTATTTAAGGTGGTAGAAGGCCATTTTTCAAAGGCCATTAAGAGGAACAATGTTCATGTCAGCAATGCATGCATTCAATAACTTAAACAATTAAAATTCAATCAGCAGAACTTGTCTTCTGTAAACAAAAGATCACATTTTGCATGGTTTAGATATTAACAAATATTTCATCTATTTGCCTTCATAGTTTTTAATTGACAGACTGACATCTGTACAAGTCTGCAAGTACATCTTGGAAAGTCTGCAGGTTACTCTGATATAAGTAGATGCAAGCTGTTTAGAAATATAGAAACATGGGAGCATGATTAGACTGCAGACTTTTGAGCTTTTACATACCTCCTCATGCCTTTTTTCAGTTTAGAAATGGATACATTAAGTGATGCAGACGGCCTTTTGTGGCAGATATTTGTATGAGTTTTTCACCTGGCTGTGGAGGAAATTTCCTCTTCTCAGTTCTAAATGTTGTGTCTTGATATGTGACTCAATTCTAGTTCATCCATTCATCCTGTCAAGTACTATCAGAATTTTGTGTTTTTCCATGAGATCTCTGATCTTTTTCAAGGAAAATGAAAGCCAATAACCAAACCTTTCCTCTTAATGGTTGTGGCCATCATCCCAATCTAGTTAACCTTCTGTGTACTCCTGCTTTGACAAAAATATCCTCTCTTGCAGGGCTCTCGCTTAACTTTTTACCCCTGTTGCAGGCCGGGCAATCTTGACAGCTTTTTAGGTTGCCAAATGACAGTTTAGGTGGCCATTTAAGATGGTTTGCATGATGCGTGCGATAATGTGCTCGGACGAAGTGCAGATGCTGGAAAATTGAAGGTGGACAAAAGTGCTGGAGAAACTCAGCACTTGAAGAAGGGTTTTGGCCTGAAATGTTGCCTATTTCCTTTGCTCCATAGATGCTGCCGCATCCGCTGAGTTTCTCCAGCACTTTTGTCTACATTCACATATTATTTCTGCTTCAAATAATTCACAGACTAAACATATTCACCAATCAAGACATGATATATATCACAATGACATGCAGCAAAATTATAATACATATCTCAACTTTTTTTACACATTGCAATTAATGCAAGTTCTTTCCACTTCCAAACAAAAATGTGGTTGGATTATTCAGCATATGATCAACATGTGTCAATAAATTCTGGACCATGGTAACATATATGCTTAACCATGCACACTACACATTGATGCAAGCATGTTTTCTGTGAAGGACCGAAGATTACCGTGAAATGGCCATAGCATGGGTCGTTATTGCTATTGGCACAGAAACACTCTGGCTTCCCACATAATTTATCCATAACAAAATATACAGGTTGCAAGAAAATTTCTAAAGGCATTTTATGATAATAGCTGTTAAAACCGACTATACCCATCTGACAGGTTAAACATTACACTAATTAACAAGAGATGGCCAAAGGACATAACTGCAGCAAATGTTCTTTTGGTAATATGTTTAAAGGTGTCAAAACAAATAATAACATTGGGAATTAAAACACATTTGATTGTATTCCGTTATCAAACATAGTCAATGTTCGCTCTGAAGACTATGAAGCACAATAGGGTCAGGGGGTATGTGAATCAGTGTGGGGTGGATAGATGGATGGAGGGCGGGGGGGTGTTGAGAAGGCAATCGGTGCAGAATGGATGGATTGAGGCAGGTGAATTACTACGTGTTGGTTGGAGTATGTAAAATTGTGAGGGGAGAGCACGGGGGATGTCAGTGGTGTTGAATGTGGGGATCAGTACGGGATGGATGGGGGGGGGATCAGTACGGGATGTATGGGGGGGGGGATCTGTACAGGATGAATGGTGGGGGGTCAGGACAGTGTGGATCGGAGGGTCTGTGCAGAATGAATGGGGAGGATCAGTACGGGATGAATGAGGGGATCAGTACAGGAAGCATGAGGGGATCAGTACGGGATGCATGAGGGAATGAGTACAGGATGAATGAGGGGATCAGTAAAAGATGAATGTGAAGATCATTACAGGATGGATGGGGGGGATAGGTACAGAGTAAATGGGTGGGTCAGTACAGGATGAACGGGAGAATCCGTGCAGTATGAATGGGGGGAGAAGTGCAGGATGGATGGGAAGGGGGGGGGTCAGTACAGGATGAATTGGGGGACCAGTGATGGATGGGGGGGGTGGCAGGAGAATCAGTGCGAGATGGGTAGGGTGATGAATAGATTGGGGGGGTGGTGGTAGATGGGAGGGGAATACAGGGGATGTCAGTGAGGACTGAATAGAGGAGGGAATGGGGATCAGTGCGGGATGGAGAGGAGGGGTCTCGGGATAAGAGGGGTGGAAGGGGGCGTACAAGAGAGAGGGGGGGAGGGAGGAAGGTCAGCGTTCCTCGGACTCCATCGCCCGCTGCCTTGGCCGTCCCTGTCCAACGCCAAAATGCCGCCGCCAAAGGGGGTGGCGGTTGGGAACTCCTCGCCACCTGCCTCCGCCAGCCGACAGGAAGATGCGGTGCCGAACCGTGCAGCTCAAAGATCCTATAGTTATAGGGAGGGGGTGGAAGCAGGCCTCCCTCTCCCTCTCCTTCTTCCTGGCCTCGGCGTTCGAGAGGGGTTGTTTTGAAAGCGCCGTTAACGGATTTGCAGGCATCGGCCGTTATCAGGGCGATAGCGGCCGCTGCTTGCAAATCCACCAACAATGCTTTCAAAACAACCCCTCTCGCACACTGAGGCCGGGAGGAGGTGGGGGAGGGAAGCCTCCTTCCGCCAGGCGGGGTGCGGGAGGAGGAGGCGGTGGAGTCGCGGCCGCTGCTGCCGCTGTTCGGGGCACGTCATTTGCTCTGACCCTTTGTCACCCCGCACTATATTTCCCCGTAGTATCTTTGCCCCGCTACAGCTGTTGCCGCCGCCGACACGAAACGTCACGTTTCTATTCGCCAGAGATGCTGCCTGACCCGCTGAGTTACTCCTGTTTTTTGTGTCTATCGGTATAAACCAGTATTTGCGTGTCAAGCCGGGCAAAGTGACTCGGCGTTTAGGTTGCCCGGCTGCACTTTGAGTGGTCATTGGCACCCGGGCAGGAACGGGGTACTGATTGTGAATGATCACATTGAATGACGGTGCTGGCATGAAGGGCTGAATGGCCTACTCCTGCACTTATTGTCTGTTGTCCATACTTATACTAAACATAGACACACAAAGTTGGAGTAACTCAGCAGGACAGGCAGCATCTCTGGAGATAAGGAATGGGTTACATCACCCATTCCTTCTCTCTAGAGTTGCTGCCTGTCCTGCTGAGTTACTCCAGCTTTTTGTGTCTACGGTTTAAACCAGCAACTGCAGTTCCTTCCTACACATTTCGGATGATACTTATACTATTTAGTTTCTTAATTGCTTGTTATACTTCCTTACGAGCCATGTGAGATTGGTGTGTAAGGCCACCCAAAACCCTTTATAAATCAATAGTTACCCCCATTTATAACCATTTAATACTCTGCCTTTCTGTTTTATTATCAAACCTGTTAACTTCAGTTATTCATGTTATAGAGACTTTTCCCTGGTATTTGCCTACCTACCCAACTTATCAAAATCACTTTATAGCCTCAGTGCACCCATCTCACATTCCCCACCCAGTTTTGTATCATGTGCACATTTGCAAACATTAAGATCCTCAAGATTAATAATTTGAACAGCTGGGCACAGGTACTGATCACTGTAGTACTCTACTTGTTATCACCTTTAAAAATAATATTTATTCTCACTGTTTCCTGTCCACTACCCAGTTTTCAATCCATTGTCAATTATTCTGAAATATTCCAGATATGATGTCACTGAAGCCCTATATAATTGGAGTACAATATTTATACTTTTGCAATAAAGGCCAACATCATAATTGTTAGCTGTACTTTCAAGTTGACTCTATGATTTGTGTATACCGGACACCTTGGTGCCTCCAAACACAAACTTTTTTTTGTTACAATTTAAAAAATAGAAATGAATATATTTTTCTATTAAAGAGGATGACAGCACATTTTTCCACATTATATTCTATGTAACCCCATTTATTATGACCACAGCACCAATTTCTGCATCATCTCAGGAATCACCATGCTGATGATACCTGATAATGACAGTTTATTCCTACTTTTTTTTTTAATAAATATGAGTAAATAAAATTAGCTTTATATGTGTTTTGGAAATTCAAATGCACCATATTCACTGGTTTGCTCTCATTTATAGTGCTGGTTGCAATATCAGAAGAAAACCCACTCATTAATCTATGTGCCATTTTTCCAAGTCTATGTTGCCTTGTTAAATTGTATAAGTAATTTACAAATAATTTCCTTAACTAATTTTGCTATTTGTCTAGCTAGCTGGTCGAAGGTTCTCTCTTTGCTTTTCTTTCATTACATTTGCCACCTTCCAAACAAAAACTCTCTAAGCATTTATGGAATTTTGGAATGCTTTTGGATGTTTTTTCCTTGTGGTACAACCATGTTAAATGCACCAAATTTAAAATGTAAGTTTATGTAGCATATAACAATTATTTCCATATTTGAGGATCCCATAATAAAAAGCAACATTTGAGTTTAGAATAAACTAACTTGACCTGTTTGCTTCTTGTTTGTAATTTAAAACTGCATGGTGAGATTTATAAAGAACAATATTATAATTGCTGTCCTGACCAAGTCACATTGGTTTCAGTCTGTTGGAAGACGAAAAAAGGTGATTCCTGTGAAGTTTGAGATTGGAGATTTGGTCTGGGTGAAGTTCAGCAGACGTCCTTGGTGGCCCAGTGCAGTCTGTGTTGATCCTGTGCTGAAGATTCACACCAAGATGAAGGGTAGGTATTTGGATACAAGACATGAAACTTATTGTTGCTTAGCTGTGTATTAGCTTCACATGCAGTGGACAATTTTTAATGCATTTCTTTTCTGTTCTCCATTTTTTTTCCCCCTTGGTAACTATATTACAAAGTTAACCAAGATGATTTCTGAATTTTTCTGTTTCTGTATATATCTTTTATTTCTTTGTACTCTTTTCCTTATTTATAAAGGCCAACATTCCATTTGACCTTTTTAATTGTTATGCTTTAATCTGTACCTGTACATCTAAACCTTCAGATTTTGGGACAACCCTATAATTTATAATAATAGACGCATTTGGAAACAAATAGTTAAGACTTTACATTTAGATAATCTCTCACTTAGACTACCAATTATGAATAACCCATTATTTAAACCCACTGTATTAGATGGGGGGTTTAGACATTGGGACGATTTAGGAATTAAAAGGATAGAGCACCTTTATAGAAAAGGAAAATTTCTTTTATTTCAGGAGTTACAAGATATCTACGGATTGTCTTCACATAACTTATTTAGGTACTTACAAATTAGAGATTATATTAAATCAAATACACAAGATTATAAAAATAAAGAACCAGGATTATTAGATGAACTGTTTAACTTGCACCCAAATACAGAAAAATTAATAGCTTATATATATAACATTATCCTGGATAGGGAGAATCCAATAACTGAAACATATCGACAAGCATGGGAAAATGAAATGGGATTATCTATAACAAAAGAAAATTGGGAAGAAAGTTTACAACGAATACATCAGTGTTCGTTAAATGCTAGACATACATTGATACAATTTAAAGTATTTTATAGATTACATTATTCGAAAACTAAATTAAATAGTATCTTTCCCAATGTTTCCTCTATTTGTGATAAATGTAAGAATTTAGAAGCAAATTTAATAGATAGTTTTGTAACATGTCCTAAATTGAATTATTATTGGACAGAAATCTTTAAAGTTATTTCTGAAGTTCTTGGAGTTAAACTGGACCCAGACCCAAAGTTAATAATATTCGGAATTCCGGATTCAAATTTGGTACTAACAGCAAATCAAATAAATTTCTTTGATTATTGTTTGATAATAGGGAAAAAAATTATACAGAAATTTTGGAAGGGAACATTATCCCCCACAATTAAAATGTGGGCAGTAGAGATGTTGGAGACGTTACATTTGGAAAGAATTAGATTTGTCCTATTGGACAAGTATAATTCCTTCGAACAGATATGGTCTCCATATATACAGTATTTAGAGTAGCTGTTCTTGGCATCATGGCTCGACGGGTACCCTACGGGATTTGAGGAAAATAATTCATTTTCAAACTAGGATTAATATGCATGTCTTTATTGATATTATTATTTGTAATAGTTTTATTTACAATATATTTTGTTGTTTTTCATTTATATATATATATATAATATTTTTTCACCTTTTTGTTTGGTTTTTTTTATTTTTATTTTTTTTCCTTTTCTCTCTTTTCTTATATATAATCAAATTATTATTTAATCACAACTTTATTGATTTATAACTGCTCTATTTTCTTCCTGTCTTTATTTCTAAAAAAATAGAAGATAATAATTATCAATGTGTTATTTGTATAAATACCGAATTAAGCTGATGTTTGTAAACTTGCTTTAAACATTGTAAATTGGTTACGTCTAATAAAAAAATATTTAAAAAATAAATAAACCTTCAGATTTCAAGTGCCTTGCTTCTCAGCATTTAGGAAGTGCCATATTTTCAACCTAACAAGACCGCCAAATCCAAGGTTGCCATGATTGCTATATATTGAAATGCTAGTTTTTCAATTGTTAATTTGATGCTTCTATTTAAACTGCTTACAGATATTCCGGCAACTGATGGTCCACCCATTCCTATAATGCGGATAAAATTAGAGAGTTCAGTTGAAATACCCTGAGCGGCCACAAATGGCATTGCGAGTGGCGAGCACTCCTTCCGGTCGTGTCCCTCTGTCGTGAAAGAATTAACTATGCTCACAATCTTAATTTCTAACTGTTTCGCAAAGACCATACAGTAAACCTTCGTTTTAAAGACTCCCTTATAAGATGTTGGATATAGCAGACAGACCATTATCCCCTGCTCGCACTGTCACCCCACCCATTTAACAATAGACAATAGGTGCAGGAGTAGGCTATTTGGCCCTTCGAGCCAGCATCATCATCATTCAATGTGATCATGGCTGATCATCCCCAATCAGTACCCTTTTTCTGCCTTCTCCCCACATCCCCTGACTCCGCTATCTTTAAGAGCCCTATCTAGTTCTCTCTTGAAAGTATCCAGAGAGCTGGTCTCCCCCGCCCTCTGAGGCAGAGAATGCCACAGACTCACGACTCTCTGTTAGAAAAAGGGTTTCCTCGTTTCCGTTCTAAATGGCTTACTCCTTATTCTTAAACTATGGCCCCTGGTCTGGACTCCCCCAACTTCGGGAACATGTTTCCTGCCTCTAGCGTGTCCAAACCCTTAATAATCTTATATGTTTCAATAAGATCCCCTCTCATCCTTCTAAACTCCAGGGTATACAAGCCCAGCCGCTCCATTCTCTCAGCATATGGCAGTCTCGCCATCCCGGCAATTAACCTTGTTAACCTTCCTCTGCCCTCCCTCAACCCCCAGATCCCGTTGTACTTCCCCTTTTCCCAACTTGACACCATTTAGATAGTATCTGCCTTCCTGTTTTTGCTACCAAAGTGGATAACTTCACATTTATCCACATTAAACTGCATCCGCCATGCATCTGCCCACTCACCCAACCTGTCCAAGTCACCCTGCATCCTCACAGTTCACACTGCCACCCAGCTTTGTGTCATCAACGCCCCAGTTTCCGATACCACTCCCGACTCGCAAGGTGCACCAGTGAGCCCTTCTTCACCCACTGAAAGGACACAGTGCTGGTTTAATTCAGTGGGTCAGGCTCTCTGGAGAACATGAATAGGAAAGCTTGGGACCCTTCCTCAGACTGATGCAGTCTGCTGAGTTACTCCAGCACTTTGTATTTCAGTGTACTCCCTCAGTCACTGTTCCCTCTCTCCTGTTGTCGCTTCCAACGTGTAGTATGTTGCTGACTACGGGGGAGGAAGAGAAGGTGGTGGGGGGAGGAGGAGAAGGTGGTGGGGGGGGGGGGGGGGGGGAAGGGTGCGACCCAAACGTCGTAAGGCGGGGCTCCCCCCTCGGGATGGACCACAGCTTGGTTTGACAACGGGTGTGTGCAAGGCCACGAGAAATTGCATTATTGTGGATGTAGATCTGTCTATCACACAAAGGAACCTCGCCTCCCAACCCCGACCATCAACTCCATCTACACTTAAAGCTGCCCAGGGAGGTAGCTAACATAATCAAGGACCATTTACATCCTGGTCATCCCCTCTACTCCACTCTTCCATCAAACAGAAGATACAGATCATACTCCATATTTGCCATTAACTGCAGCCACTTTCAGGGAGCTATTGACGGACCCCAAGATCCATCTGTACATCAAAGCTGTTCAGAGTCTTGACATTAACTGTATAATTTCTTTGCATTCGACCTCCCCAAGTGCATCACCTCACGGTTGCTCTTTTTGTTTTGAACTCCGGAGAATTTGTTTAAAAAGATCTTTCTTTTATTGTTGAACATAATATAGGTAAAGATGACATGATGTGCCTTCCAAACATATTGAATATCCTACAATTGATATTATACTACCCATCGTCCTACTACCACATGCCATGACGTTATTTAGACATAGATTTCAATCAATCGGTCATATGGAGATGGTATCAAGTTCTTGTCCAAGCCAGAGACAGTCCTGCCTTGCAGATATATATCCATCTATTCATTGTTGCTGCATTGAGATCTCTGCTTCTGTGTACCACTGTGTGAATATGTCATGACAGAGCAATAATTGAAGAACTTGGATCCCCACTATCCATGGTGGATTACAGTTGGTTAATATATCGTCGCCTTTTTAATATATGCACTCCATGAATGTTTTTTGTGTTGTGGAGGGTGCTACAAGATGGGAAAACCTTTTCTAAGTTTTGGATAACAATTACTTTATTGTACAGATTAGCAACGGGTGAGAACATTTAAATCGGGTGCTTTTCATTTGAGAAAAATTATAAAATTTGATCATTTGTACATATCAAAGCTGTTTTATTGATTGTTCATAGAATTAGATGGTCAAATTTTGCAATACTTTAAAATCAGCTTCATACGACTGTTTATAGAATGCCATTCTGATAATTTTCATACAGATTCCGTTTGTTCCTTATTATTTTCTTTTCTTTAATTAGATCCAAGCAGAAGGCCTTGTCGACAATATCATGTTCAGTTTTTGGGCATCTTTATAGAGCATGCATGGGTTGGTTCAGCAGTGGTTGAACCATTTGAAGGAAAAGATCAGTATGAACTGCTGGTGCAAAGGAATGCCAAAAATGCAGAAAGTGATGCACAGAGAAATAAGGTACTGTATATACGGTCAAAATTTGGTGAAGCAACACTTTGTTAAATAAAAGCACTCAATAAACTGAAATTTAAGTTTAATCAAAGTAATGTTGGTAAACTAATCATATTACAATTGTTATAAAGTACAGTACATTCAGAAAGTATTCAGACCACTTCACTTTTTTCACATTTTGTTACGATGAAGCCCTATTCTAAAATGGATTAAATTATTTTTGTTTATCATCAATCTACACACAATACCCCATAATAAAAAAAAGTGAAAACAGGTGTTTAGAAAATTTTGCAAAGTAATATAAAAGAAATAACTAAAATATCACATTTACATAAGTATTCAGACCCCTTTTAAGGGCCCGTCCCACAGGCGACTTCTTTGGCGAGTTTAGGAGACTGTCATATGAATCGCCAATAAGTGAATGTATCAAACGCATCCTACGACTACGTAGAAGACCTCATATGACTATGTAGAAGAACTCCTATGACTATGTAGAAGACAAGCTACGATTATCTACGACTTAATCACATGCTGCTGTTTACATACCCTTTTTTTGCAATGAGTCAATGAAAATGACTGGTCAGCAAAGGCGATTAACAAAAGGGCCTGTCCCACTTACGCGAGTTTTCAGCAACTGTATTCGACCTTCAAGCTCGAGGGCACTCGCTTGAAAAACCTTGAACTGGATCGACCGTCAGCGATGAAACCGCAAGCTGGATAGGCCGTCCGCCGGCACACACATGTCACAGTGTATGGCAAGTCCTTTTACTCATGGAAACTGAGGCCGCTAGTATGCGGGAACTTTTCTCGAGCATGAAGGAGTGTTACAGTGACCTCCTAGGACCATGTGTTGACCACAAACTCTTCTAAACTCGCAAATTAGGTCGCCATAGTGGGACAGGCCCTTAAGACCACCTAGGACTACCTACGACCCCACTACGACTAGACCTACTACTACAAAAGTATTCATTTTCTCCATGGCGACCATTTTTGGTTGCAGAACATTTATCACCAAATTGAACATTTTTTTCCGACCATACTGAGGCCGCGACTTGTTCCCAGAATGCGGGAACTCCTCCCGACCATGAAGGAGACCACCTGCGACCATGTGGCAATCTTGTGGCATGTGCAGAGTCTCCTAAACCCACCTAAGAAGTCGCCTAAGTGGGACAGGCCCTTTACTCCATACTTTGTTGAGGCACCTTTGGCAGCGATTACAGCGATAAGTCATACCCAAGATGACTTATCTTGGGTATGACGCCACAAGCTTGGCACACATGAATTTGGGTAATTTCTCCCATTCTTATCTGCAGATCCTCTCAAGCTCTGTCACATTGAATGGGGAGGGTCAATGCACAGCTATTTTCAGGTCCCTTCAGAGATGTTCCATCGGGTTTAAGTCCGGGCTCTGGCTGGGCCACTCAAGGACATTCACAGACTTGTCATGAAGCCACACCTACGTTGTCTTGGCTGTGTGCTTCAGGTCGTTGCCCTGTTGGAGGGTGAACCTCCGCCCCAGTCTGAGGTCCAGAACACTCTGGAGCATATTTTCATCAAGGATCTCTCTACTTTGTACCGTTCATCTTTCCTTGGATACTGACTAGTCTCCCAGTTCCTGCCGCTGAAAAACATTCTGCCATCATGATGCTGCCCCCACCATGCTTAACCGTAGGTGTGGTATTGGCCAGGTGATGAGCGGTGCCTGGTTTCCTCCACTCGTGGCGCTTGGCATTCAGGCCAAAGAGTTCAATCTTAGTTTCATCAGACCAGAGAATCTTGTTTCTCGTGGTCTGAGAGTCCTTTAGGTGCCTTTTGGCAAACTCCAAGTGGACTGTTATGTGCCTTTTACTGAGGAGTGGCTTCCGTCTGGCCACTCTACCATAAAGGCCTGATTGATAGTGTTGCAGATATAGTTGTCCTTCTGGAAGGTTTTCCCATCTCCACAGAGGAATTCTGGGGCTCTGTCAGAGTGACCATCGGGTTCTTGGTCATCTCCCTGACCAAGGCCCTTCTCCCCAGATTGCTCAGTTTGGCCGGGCAGCCAGCTCTATGAAGAGTCATGGTGGTGCCAAGATTCTTCCATTTAAGAATGACCGAGGCCACTGTGCGCTTCGGGGGCTGCAAGGCTGCAGAAATTGCTTCATATCCTTCCCCAGATCTGTGTCGCGACACAATCCTGTCTTGGAGACAATTCCTTTGTCTTCATGTTTTTTTTTTTCAAACATGCACTGTCAACTGTGTGACCTTGTATGGACAGGTAGTGCCTTTTCAAATCATGTCCAATCAATTTAATTTACCACTGGTGGACTTCAATCAAGCTGTAGAAACATCTCGAGGATAATCAATCGAAACAGGATGAACCTAAGCTCAATTTTGAGTGGCATAGCAAAGGGTCTGAAAGGGTTTTTTTTTATTACTTTGCAAAAATTTCTAAACACCTGTTTTCGCTTCTTCATTCTGAGGTATTATGTATAGATTGATTTAAATAAAATAAGAATTTAATCAATTTTAAAAGAAGGCTGTAACGTAACAAAATGTGGAAAAACTGAAGGGGTTACAGGTAATTTGTTCAGTGGTTTTAATGCAAAACTAGGCTGAAAGTTGAGATTCTCAGCACAATCATTGGTAAATCCAATTTATTGCCTTATATTTACATGGACCCAAGCAATTCAAATTTGCCAGTAGTTGATTTGCACAAGATTCCAGCATGTGTCTCGAGAATTGTTTTTAATTCAGATTCAGACATACTGCCCTTTTAAAAACAAAATGCATATTATCTCAGCATCCACTATTAACTCGTACAAATCTCAAAAGTTTACTTTAAGCAAATTTATTCTTGGAGATTTTAATGAATCAATTCTTCTTGCTTCAATATATAAAATCGCTTGATTTCTTAGTTTTTGACAATACAGTATACCCTTGATGTGACATACCTCTTATAATGGATTTTAATTAAAATGGACAATCGCCACTGTGTGGCAACATCCCCACCCCCTTGGTCCATGATAGCAACAGTTATCTGTAAATGTGGATGTTGCTGGTAAGCTTGATTGCATTTATTACCAATTTTAGCCCCTGAATTGATTGGCTTGCTATTCCTTTTAAGAGGTCTACATTAATCAAATCTTTTAGATGGGTTTCAGGTGTTGTATGTATATGTAGTCCAGATCAGATAAATGTGGCAGATTCACTTTGCCAAATGTAATTTACGAATCGGATATAAGTTCATGTCATAGGTGCAGAATTAGGCCATTTTACCCATCTAGTCTGCTCCACCATTCAACCATGGCTAATCGATCTTTCCCTCAATCCCTTTCTCCTGCCTTCACCCCATAACCTTTAACACCCTTTCTGAACAAGAACCTGCCAATCAATCTCTGCTTAAAAAACCCAATAATTTGGTCTCTACCGCCATCTCTGACAACGAGTTCCACAGATTCACCACCCTGTGGTTAAAGAAATTCCTCCACATCTCCTTTGTAAAGGTACTTCCTTTTATTCTGAGGCTGTGCCTTTTGGTCCTCTACTCTCCCACTAGTGGAAACATTCATTGTAGGGTGGCATGGTGCAGCAGTAGAGTTGCTGCCTTACAGCACTTGCAGCGCCATAGGCCCGGGTTCGATCCCGATTTCGGGTGCTGTCTGTACGGAGTTTGTACGTTCTCTCCATGACCTGTGTGGGTTTTCTCCAAGACCTTCGGTTTCCTCCCACACTCCAAAGACGTACAGGTATGTGGATAAATTGTTGCTAGTGTGTGTAGGGCAGTGTTAATATGCGGGGATTGCTGGTCGGCGAGGACCTGGTGGTTCGAAGGGCCTGTTTCGGCACTGTATCTCCAAACTAAACTAATCCTCTCCACATCCACTCTATCCAGGCTTTTCACTGTTCAGTAAGTTTCAAGGAGATCCCCCCCTCAGCTGTCTAAATTCCAGTGATTACAGGCCCAGAGCTGTCAAACACTCATACATTAACCTAATCATCCCTGGGATCATTCTTGTAAACCTCCTCTGGACCCTCTCCAACGGCAGCACATCCCTCAGATAAGGGAGCCAAAACTGCTCACAATGCGGTCTAACCAGAACCTTTGAACGCCTCAGCATTACATCCGTGCTTTTATATTCTAGTCTTCTCGAAATTAATGCTAACATTGCATTTGATATGTTTTTGCAAGTTGGTTTGTTTCATGATTATTCAGACAATTTTTTTTTTAGTTCTGCATTTTTTATTATATAAAATTAATGATGTCTTTAAATATTGTAGTTGCTATGTTGGAATTCACAGCTCAAGTGACTTGATCAATTGTCCAGGTCTCTGGATGATTGTCCAGAAACCTGAAGCTTTTATGCCCTTCATGTGCAAATCAGTATAAATTGGCAACACTTCCTCTGAGATAACCATCAGCACAAGTGCACCTCAGTGCCATGTGCTCAGTCCCCGGCTCTACTCACTATACCCATGATTGTATAGCCAGCCATGGTTCCAACACAGTTTTTAAATTGGCTGACAATACCACTGTTGTTGAACAAGTAATGGATATTGAGTCAAGAGTATAGGAGTGAGATTGAAAATATGATTGAATGGTAACGGACCTTGCTCTCAACATCAACAAGACCAAGAAGCTGATTGTTGACTTTACAAGGGGAAAGATGAGTTTCTACAAACCCATCTACATCGACGGGCTGGCATTAGCGTCGACCACTTCAGGTTCCTGGGCATGCATATCTCTGAAGATCTGTCCTGAACCAGCACACTGCTGCAATCAGAAAAAAAGGTCATCAATGCCTCGACTTCCTTGAAAGATTGAGGAGATTTGATTGATGAGTACTCTGTTGAACTTCAGCAGGTGTACAGTAGAGAGCATATTGATTGGTTGCATCACAGCCTGGTTTAACAACTCAAATCCTATAAATAAGATTACAGAGAATAGTCTGGTATTTTGCAGGTACCCACCTCAAAAAGGCAACACATATCATTAAAGACCCACACCACCCTGGCCCCACTCTTATTTCACTCCAATCATTGTGAAGATTATATAGCAGTCTCAAAACCATGACCAGCTTGTTCAAGAATGGTTCCTTCCCAACAGTCATCGGGTACTTGAATGGGTTTTGTTTTGCACTTGTCTTACAGTTATTAATTTACTGTTTTTATTATATTATCTAATGTGTATCGTATTTGCATGCCTGTTGTGCAACTACAAGTAAGAATCTCATTGCTCTGTTGTCAGTACATTAATTAATCGCCCTTGACTCTTGAAATACTCTATCCTTCATTAATTCTGATGTGTGCAGCATTGAATAAATACCCCCATTTAATTATTTAATTTAGATATCTATTAAACTACATGCTCGATGGGAATCTGGTGTTAATCAGGCAGAAGAAGCACTTTCAATGTCTCCTGAGGACAGAATATCCAAATATTGTCGAATTGGTGAATCAAGCTTACTGCAGATTGCTGCAAATGAAACTTTTGACACTCAATACAATTCGAAGTCCAAGGTGCTACATACTTCAGCTGTCTCTAGCAGTCAATCCAAAGGATCTGAAAACTGTTTCCCTTCATATACAAATAGGGAAAGCAAGAGGATTAACAACTCAACTACCAGGTGTCCTTCTGACTGTAAAACCAGAAAAGGAATGAGAAACAAGTTCTTAAAACCCAAAGTTCTTATCAAAGAATCTGCTTTGTGCATAAACAATACAAGGAATGATACCCTAGAGAATTCTGTGACCTTTTTAAACGGTTTTGTCGAGCAATCAACTGAGATGGTTTCGGGCACAACTCCAAAATCCAACTGTATTGTTGAAAGTTCTTCAACCCATAATAATATTATAAGTACATCAGAGATTGTTTCAGCTGCAACTGCAGTATTAAACTGGTCAGATGAAGGAATTCATAAAGAATCATTTAATGTTGGAAATGGTACCACTTCAATTGAACACAAGACAAAAATTAATTCTGAACATTATGGTGTCAGTAATGGGACTGGAACTCAGTTTGAAGTCAGCTGCCAGAATACACAGGTTTGTGGAATATTTAACTTTTAAACATTTGAACAGTATTAATTAAATAACTGTCATTACATTCATTTTAGAATCATATATGTTAATGCATTTCACTTTGAGCATTTATTTTAAATGTAACATATTTATATCTAGGAATATTTGTTTCTTCTGTTGAATTTACAGAAAATGCTGGAAATTCTCAGTGAGCCAACATTTAGTTTTGAGATACAGTGCGGAAACAGGCCCTTTGGCCCACTGAATCCGTGCCAACCAGCGATCCCCATACACTAGCACTATCCTGCCTATTAGGGACAATTTACAATTTATACTGAAGCCAATTAACCTACAAACCTGTACGTCTCCAGTGGGGGACCTGTATGTCTCCAGTACGTCTCCAGTGATTGTTCCCGATGTTGGGGAAGTCCAGGACAAGGGGTCACAGCTTAAGGATAAGGAGGAAATCCTTTAAATCCGAGATGAGAAAGACTTTTTTCACACAAAGTGGTGAGTCTCTGGAACTCCCTGCCACAGAGGGTAGTTGAGGCCAGTTCATTGCTATATTTAAGAGGGAGTTAGATGTGGCCCTTGTGGCTAAGGGGATCAGAGGGTATGGAGAGAAGGCAGGTACGAGATACTGAGTTGGATGATCAGCCATGATCATATTGAATGGCGGTGCAGGCTCGAAGGGCTGAATGGCCTACTCCTGCACCTAATTTCTATGTTTCTATGAGAGTAAACTGGAGCACCCGGGGAAACCCACGCGTTCACGGGGAGAACGTACAAACTTCATACAGGCAGCACCTGGAGTCAAGATTGAACCTGGTGCTGTAAGGTAGCAAGTGTACTGCTGCGCCACTGTGCTGCCCCTTTTGCGCAGAGAAGGACATTGTTAACTTTTTATGCTAATGAACATTTTGTCAGCCTGGGTATCGTGATGCCTGGCCAGTGCAGTTCTCACCTTGCTATCTTATTTAGTTGATTTATTTGAATTGTTTATCTTCACATTGACTAGTGTATTGCTAGTCCCAGTTTTTTTTTTCTGGCTTTGCTAAATACACTCCTTCAATTAAATGTTGGTGTTCTGATGTCTTCAGCAAGTTCATAATGCTTATAGGATATTAATCCTAAAGAAAGAGGAATTGACAAGGAATATAGCCAACTGCAGTTAACAAAGGAGGTTAAGGAAAATATTACATCAAAAATTAAATCATGCAAAATGATCAAACCTGTTGGTGGATCAAAAAACAAACTGTCACAAAAGATTAGAACGCTCTTATGGAAACAAATTGAGAGAAACACTGACAAGTAATAGCCAAACAAAACACAAGAGGTTTTAACAATGTCCCAAAAGGAAGAGTAGCTGAGGCAAGTGGCGCTCACGGACGGTGAGAGCGGGGAGCTAATAACATGGCTGATAATCAAACCATTAATTTGCATATTGGAGGCTACTGCAAATATCTTAAAGATAATATGTATTAATTTCCAGTGGCATGGAAGAATTCATCATGATAGGCATTGTTACAACATATTGGGAAAACGAATGAAACTAAAGGCAGATTAGTCGTCAGGAAGCAATTTTCTGCATTCAAAGGTTTTCTGGGTAGTGGCTGCAAAGGCGAGTGAGATACTGGAAGGCTGAAGGGTGGCTAACGTTGTAATTTAAGGAGTGCTGCAAAGAAAAACTTGGGAACTATAGATCAGTAAGCCTGACACCAATGGTCGGTAAGTTTCTGAATGGGGTTCTGAGGGATAAGATATACATTCATATGGAAAGACTGTTTGATCAGGTCAGTTCGGTCTGAAGAAGGATCCAGACCCGAAACATCCATGTTCTCCAGAGATAGAAACATAAAAAAACCATAGAAACATAAATGCTGCCTGACCTGCTAAGTTACTCCAGCACTTTGTGGGTTTTTCTGTAAACCAGCATCTACAGTTCCTTTTTTTTTACATCTTTCTCTATTGTCAGCATAGCTTTGTGTATGGAACATTATGGCTCTTGAATTTGGTTGTATTTTTTGAAGAAGTAACCATGAAGGTCAATGAGAGCAGAGCAGTGTACATCTATATGCACAAGGCCTTTGATAAGGTTCTGCATGGTAGGCTCTTCTGGAAGGGAAGATCATATGAGATCCAGGGAGAGCTAGCTAACTGGGTGTAGAATTGGCTTCATGGAAGAAAGCAAATATGGTGTATGGTTATTTTTAGACTGGATTTCTGTGACATAGTGTGCTTTTGGGTTCAGTGCTGGGGTCATTGTTGTTTGTTATTTACATTCATTTGTATGAAATTTTGCAAAACGTGGTTAGTAAATTTGCAGATTACTCTAAAATTAGTTGTATCATAGACAGCGAGGAAGGTTACTAAGAATTACAGTATGATATTGAGTAGATGGGCAAGTGGGCTGAAGAATGCCAGATGGAATTAAATTAAGTGTGAGCTGTTCCATTTAGGAAGGCAAACCAGGATATGGCCCAGGAAAAGCGGTGTCACCGGAGGAAAGGCTAGCTAAAGTGGCTATTGGCTATCCTTCGTCAGTATAGGCATTGAATATAGCAGTTGAGACATTATTAGCATTTGTACAAGACATTGATGGGGCTGCACTTGGAGTATTGAGTTCAGTTTTGGTCACCCTGTTGTTAGAAAGATGACATTCAGCTGCAAAGAATGCAGAAAAGATTTATAACGATGTTGTCGGAACTTGAGGGATTGAGTTAAAGAGAGAGATTGGGCAAGCTGGGTCTATTCTATAGAGCAGCGTTTCTCAACCTTTTTACCCTTAGAATCCCTACATAAAAAATATTAAATTTTTATTAAACTAACAAACATAGACATTTTTTTAAAATTCATATAACATCCCTAAATGATGGGTAAAAATGACTAAATAACGTGGGTGAATGAGAGACTATACCTGCGCACCAGGAAGCACAGACAGGACTGATGGAGACCGTGCATGCGTCTGTACCCGAGTGAGCCACTTGATGATACACAAATCCATCACGTGCAGCTCCTGTCCACTGACCACTAAAGGCAGTGTCACACTGGTGCCATATAGACGTTGCTAAATATATTCCCTATAATATTCCTTATTATACCGTTAAATTATATAACAGGTTGAAGACTTTGTTATAATACCCAAGATTTTTCCAAGAAAATGCCGTACATGTATTATAAAATTACGAACACGAAATTAAACACACAAATGACTCCAAAGTGCATTTACATATGATTAGCCTATTTATAACTATTTCTCTCGGAACCTCTAGCGACCTCTCGCGGAACCCTGGTGTTCCGGGGAGCCCTACTTGAGAAACACTGCTGTAGAGCATAGACAACTGAGGGGTGATATGATAGAAGTGTATAAAACCTTGATGAGAATAGATAGGGTGCATGCACTGACTCTTTTTCCCAGAGTTGGAGAATCAACATCTATAGAGCATAGGTTTAAGGTGGAAGGAGAAAGATTTAATAGGAATCTGATGGGAATCATGTTCACACAGAGTGGTGGGTATATAGAGCTGTCAGAGGAAGTGGTTGATGTGGAAATGGTATAATAGCATTTTGAAAGGTAACATTTGGGGAGGTACATGCACAGGAATGGTTTAGAGAAATATTGGTCGAACAAGGGGAAAGAAAATTGTGGTTATGGGCATCTTGTTCAGCATAGATGAGTTGAGCTGAAGGACTTTTTTCTGTGCTGTATGACTGATTCTGGGAATGAGTGAGGTCATGGATTTAAGTAGGAGGAATAAAAAGATAATTTTATCTGAATGAAGAAGATTGCAAATGAGTGCCATACAGAGGAATGTCAGAACTGCCAACTCTCATGCATTGAGCGTGCGAATCACGCATTATGCCAGATTCTCTCGCTCTCACGCTGATCACAGAATTTCTCACACTCTGTCGTGAGAACTTCTGTGATCAACGAGAATTTCAAAACTGATATCAACTGCATAGGCCGCGGATGTTGGTGAGCCTGGGAGGGAGGGATGGAGTGGCGGGGGCAGATGCGAATGTTTGCGGGGCTGGCGAGTCGATTGCTGCAGCACCGGCCATAGAGCAGCCTCAGTGCAAGAGTCCCGGGCGTTCGTCGGAAACATTGCGCTGCTGCCGTGAAAGTCTCTGCGCCAAATTCGCCCTGGTGACCGGCATGGACTGGTGCATCCTGGACGACACCCAGTGGCTGCTGGAAGTAGGTACCAAGCACTGGGTAGAAGCAGTGGAAGATAGTGGCCTTCAAATAGGGGTGGTTGGAGAAAGCATCCTGCTTGCCTGTTAGATTTTCACTTAATGTAACTGCAGGAAAAATGTTCCCGATGTTGGGCAAGTTCAGAACCAGGGGTCACACAGTTTAAGAATAAGGGGTAGGGCATTTAGGATTGAGATGAGGACAAATTTTAGCTTCACCTCGAAAGTTCTGAATCTGTGGAATTCTCTGAAACAGAAGGCAGTGGAGGCCAATTCACTGGGTGCTTTCAAGAGAGTTACATTTAGCTCTTGGGGCTAGCGAAATCAAGGGATATGGGGAAAAAACAGGAGGAGGTATTGATTTTAGATGAACAGCCATGATCATATTGAATGGCAGCGCTGGCTCGAAGGGCCGAATGGCCTATTCATGCACCTATTTACCATGTTTCTATGCTTGAGTATATGGCAATAAAACTCGACCACTTGATTTTGAAGCATTCATGCATGGTGGAGGTATAATGTTGTCATAGAGTGATGCAGTGTGAAAATAGGCCCGTCGGCCCAACTTGCCCACACCCGCCAACATGTCCCAGCTCCACAACCTGCTTTTGGTCCATATCCCTCCAAACCTGTCCTATCCATGTATCAGTCTAACTGTTTCTCAAATGTTGGGATAGCTACCTCCTCTGGCAGCTTGTTCCATACACACATCGTCCTTTGTGTGGAAAAAATTACCCCTTAAAAATACTTCAAACAAAATACATTGAAAACATACTTCTACAATGCACTAAAACATGATTTTAACATATCAAATTTCAAAAAGTCCCTACCGTGGGAGAGGGGGCATCTCCCCTCTACACCCTTTCCCCCCCCCCCCCCCCCCCCCCACTCAGTCGCTCCACTCCCTCGCCAGGTACCCCCAAGGTCAGTGATCACTCAGCCCCCCCCCCCCCCACTTTCAAAAACGCTCTGCGCCCCCCTGGTTCAGGCGGGGAACGCTGCCGGATGTGAGCGGGGAACTGAGGCCAGTTGTCCGTGATGTCTGGATCCCAATGCTAAACGCTTTGTGTTTCGGAGTTGGCTAATGTTATTGATTTGTAATTAGCCTGATTTGTAATTAGTTGACAAGACCTTAATTTCTTAATCCAGAATATCCAGGGGGATAGGATAAGTGTAATATTAAAATGACATGCAAGGTGTCAGGCTGTCTGTTACAACATAACTCATTATTTGCCCCGATAACTCATTATTTCCTTCAGTTAAATTTTGGGAACTATTTTGTTTGTTTACCTTACTTAGCATTTCTAAACCCCCCCCCCCCCCAAAATACCTTTGACAGTTTGAATAGAAATGTCCCCAATCTCATTGAACGCGTAGATGAACATCCTCAAGGAGTATAATCAGATGGAAACTGATTCAGATGTGATGTTTAAGGGATTGTTAAGGGGCATATTTTAAAGGAGTGACAAAATACTTGCAGGGGAATGTGTGAGGAGGTTATTATTTGTCTTTGGTTTTAGCTAGAACCAGGACATCTGAAGATTCAAAGTTTAATATAGTAATTGTGCTGATACTGACTCCAACCAACCACATAATGAATATCATCCATTCTGGAGGTTTTATTTTTCTGATGCCATTTAAAATTCACTTGGATAGCAATCACTTCAATCGAAAAGTAAGTGAGAATGGGGAGCATTGGAACAAACATTTGCCCTCGGTACATATTAACTGTGATATAATAATGTATGCATGTTGGTAGGTGCAATCAAAACAAAGATCTTTTTATCATTATTGTGTTATGAATACCACAGAAAATATTATGTACTCTCAAGATCACATTAAATAGAATATTATTGCTTAAATATATAGTTATTGCACTTTGCATTTCGGAAAAGCCCCAGCTGAGAGGAAGACAGCAAATTACTGAAAATATTGAGGGTGAAGATGACTTCAGGACAGTTTGTTAGGAAAATGAAGGAAATGATAACAGAATACGTATACAGCTGAGTGAGTATAATTTTATGGATGAGAAATTGTGTTCAACCAATTGATGACTTCTTTGACAAAGTAACTAGCATGTTAGATAACAAGGAAGCCAATGGATGTAGCAAATTTTGTTATACAAAATTTGGTCCGTGAAGTGCCCCATAAACGATTACCACATTAGATAAGCATCTGGGGACTTGAACGTAATAGGTTAAGTTCAGGGGGTCAGATATGGGGCTTTATGCGAGGGCCAGATATATTATCAGTGCAGAGGGGCTAGGAGCCAGGCCAAGTGTGCATCCAGAGTCGAGGTCTGGAATAGTACTAGATGTGCAGTCAAAGCTGGGACAATGGGAGTGTTCAGCACTGGGAACCTAAGCAGGTAAGCAGCTATGATCAGGGTAAAAAAGGGGGGGGGGGGGGGGGGGCAGGTGTAAGGCTGGACTCGGGGTCAGGAATGAGAGAAGGTATGCAACTGGAGTCAGGGTCAGGAGTAGTACCAAGTGTGCAGTGAGACCCAGGTTGGTCAACATGGGCCAAGTGCTTGATTATAATCTGATTTCCATACATGAATACACTAAGATCATTCATGTGCTGCACCTGTTGATCAGAGCCTGGCTCTACTTTGGAATGTAATTTAGCCTAACCTTATTCATAGCTAATCCAATTTAAAGCATAAATATTGCATTCAAGTGTAAGTTAACCCTCGGGCTTGGTCTCTCGCAATTTCTCACTCCCAACTCTCACCCAATGTTGGCAGCCCTGGAATATAGATGTACTTGTGCAAACACAAAGGTTACTATGTAGGTAATACACTGTGGATGGCCTGATTGTAATAGAGTGTAGTCTTTCCATTGGTTGGATAGCTCACAACAGAAAAACAACTTTTGGCAATAATCTAAACTAAATTAAGGTGAAGCAAGAAGGAAAATGTCATATTTAACTTTTATTGCAAGGGCTTGAAGTTTAGACATTGAGAAATATTATTATCATTTTACAGGATATTGGTGTGGCTGCACCCAGAGTGCTGTGTAGTTTTGGTCTCTTTTATTTTGAGACAAGATGTACCAGTTTTGAAGACAGTCTCGAATAAATTGTGAGGATTGTCATATTGCAACCGGCTAAAATAATTGAATTTATGCAAGTTTTGAAGGGTGACCCAAAAGGTCCATACATTAGTTTTGTAAAGTTCATAATGGTTACCAGATATTTTATTGGAAACCTTAACTATATTCTGAATTTACATCATGGTATCTTAATATGTACTGCTTTGAAAATTATCATTTCTTTCTGCACTCTTGAGTCATTTGGTTTTCATTATTGTCACATGTATAGACAATAGGTGCAGGAGTAGGCCATTCGGCCCTTCGAGCCAGCACCGCCATTCAATGTGATCATGGCTGATCATCCCCAATCATTACCCCGTTCCTGCCTTCTCCTCATATCCTCTGACTCAGCAATTTTTAAGAACCCTATCTAGCTCTCTCTTGAAAGCATCCAGAGAACCTGCCTCCACCGCCCTCTGAGGCAGAGAATTCCACAGACTCGCCATTCTCTGTGGAAAAAGTGTTTCCTCGTCTCCGTTCTAAATGGCTTACTGCTTATTCTTAAACTGTGGCCCCTGGTTCTGGACTCCCCCAACATCGGGAACATGTTTCCTGCCTCTAGCATGTCCAAGCCCTTAACAAAGAAACATGGAAAATAGGTGCAGTAGGCCATTCGGCCCTTCGAGCCTGCACCGCCATTCAATATGATCATGGTTGATTATCCAACTCTGTATCCCGTACCTGCCTTCCCTCCATATCCCCTGATCCCCTTAGCCACAAGGTCCACATCTAACTCCCTCTTAAATATAGCCAATGAACTGGCCTCAACTACCTTCTGTGGAGAGAATTCCAGAGATTCGCCACTCTGTGTGAAAAATGTTTTTATCTTCTTGGTCCTAAAATACTTCACCCTTATCCTTAAACTGTGACCCCTTGTTCTGGACTTCCCAACATCGGGAAGCAGAACCTCCCTGCTCCTATACTCAAATCCTTTTGCTATGAATGCTAACATACCATTCGCTTTCTTCACTGCCTATCATTCTTAACAATCTTATATGTTTCAATGAGATTTCCTCTCATCCTTCTAAACTCCAAAGTGTACAAGCCCAGCTGCTCCATTTGCTCAGCGTATGACAGTCCCGCCATCCCGGGAATTAACCTTGTAAACCTACGCTGCACTCCCTCAATAGCAAGAATGTCCTTCCTCAAATTAGGGGACCAAAACTGCACACAATACTCCAGGTGTGGTCTCACTAGGGCTCTGACCAACTGCAGAAGGACCTCTTTGCTCCTATATTTGATTTATCGTGTTATAAAGGCCAAAATGCCATTTGCTTTCTTCACTGCATGCTGTACCTGCATGCTTACTTTTATAGACTGATGTACAAGGACCTCCAGATCCCGTTGTACTTCCCCTTTTCCCAACTTGACGCCATTTAAATAGTAATCTGCCTTCCTATTTTTGCTACCAAAGTGGATAACCTCACATTTATCCGCATTAAACTTCATCTGCCATGCATCTGCCCACCCCCCGCCCCCCCCAACCTGTCCAAGTCACCCTGCATTCTCATAGCATCCTCCTCACAGTTCACACTGCCACCCAGCTTTGTGTCATCTGCAAATTTGCTAATGTTACTTTGAATCCCATCATCCAAATCATTGACGTATATTGTAAATAGCTGCGGTCTAGCACCAAGCCTTGCTGTACCCCACTAGTCACTGCCTGCCATTCTGAAAGGGACCCGTTAATCCCTACTCTTTGTTTCCTGTCTGCCAACCACTTCTCTATCCATGTAAGCACTCTGCCCCCAATACCATGTGCCCTGCCTAACTTTGCCCACTAATCTCCTATGTGGGACCTTATCAAATGCTTTCTGAAAGTCCAGGTACACATCCACTGGCTCTCCCTTGTCAATTTTCCTGGAATCTTCAAAAAATTCCAGAAGATTAGTCAAGCATGATTTCCCCTTTGTAAATCCATCCTGACTCGGACTGATCCTGTTACTGCTATCCAAATGTTCGGCTATCTCATTTTTTAATAATTGACTCCAGCATTTTTCCCACCACCGATGTCAGGCTAACTGGTCTATAATTCCCTGTTTTCTCTCTCCCGCCTTTCTTAAAAAGTGGGATAATATTAGCTACCCTCCAATCCACAGGAACTGATCCTGAGTCTATAGAACATTGGAAAATCATCACCAATGCATCCACAATTTCTAGAGCCACTTCCTTAAATACCCTGGGATACAGACCATCAGGCCCTGGGGATTTTTCAGCCTTCAGTCCCATCAGTCTATCCAACACCATTTCCTGCCTAATGTGGATTTCCTTCAGTTCCTGTCACCCCAGATCCTCTGGCCACTACTATATCAGGAAGATTGTTTGTGTCCTCCTTAGTGAAGCCAGATCCAAAGTACCTGTTCAATTCATCTGTCATTTCCTTGTTCCCCATAATAAATGCACCTTTTTCGGTCTTCAAGGGTCCAACTTTGGTCTTAACTAATTTTTTCCTCTTCACATACCTAAAGAAGAAGATTTTATGTCCTGCTTTATATTCTTGGCTAGCTTACCTTCGTACCTCATCTTTTCTCCCCATATTGTCTTTTTGATTATCTTCTGTTGTTCTTTAAACATTACCCAATCCTCTTGCTTCCCGCTCATCTTTGCTACGTTATACTTCTTCCCTTTAATTTTTATACTGTCCCTGACGTCCCTTGTCAGCCATGGTCGTCGCTTTCTCCCCTTGGAATCTTTCTTCCTCCTAGGAATGAACTGATCCTGCACCTTCTGTATTATTCCTAGAAACACCTGCCATTTTTCTACCACTGTCATCCCTGCTAGTGTATCTTTCCAGTCAACTTTGGCCAGCTCCTCCCTCATGGCCCCATAGTGCCCTTTATTGAACTGCAACACTGACACCTCCGATCTACTTTTCTCCCTCTCCAATTGTAGATTAAACCTGATCATGTTATGGTCACTGCCTCCTAATGGCTCATTAACCTTGAGGTCCTTTATCAAATCCAGTTCATTACATAACACTAAATCCAGAATTTCCTTCTCCCTGGTAGGCTCCAGTACAAGCTGTTCAAATAATCCATCACAAAGGCACTCTACAAAGTCCCTTTCTTGGGGTCCAGTACTAACCTAATTTTCCAAGTCTACCTGCATGTTGAAATCTCCCATAACAACCACAGCATTACTTTTACTACATGCCAATTTTAATTCCTGATTCAACTTGTGCCCTATGTGCAGGCTACTGTTTGGGGGCCTGTAGATTAGTACCATTAGGGTCTTTTTACCCTTACAATTCCTTAGTTCTATCTATACTGACTCCACATCTCCTGTTTCAATGTTCCCAATCCACCGCCAATTTCATAGGAATAAAGTTGCAAACTGGCCTTGACTGGAGATGTGCATTTTTGCACATCTCACTTGCGTTTCTGTGATTACAAGCAACATTTCTGGATATTTTATGTGCTTAATTGTTCTAAAGCCAATTATTTATTTAAATCGTGCATTGATATTGTTTTGGATAATATTTATGAACTTTGTTAGATTGTTTGTAATTGTTCTGCAAATTATAGAGCAGAAATGAAAGCCACAATAAACTCTTTTATATTAAAAAAGTTCACTGTATCTGGACAAGTGTCAGTTTTAGCCAGTTCTTTTAATATTTTAGTCTACAAAGCAGAATTATTCTATAAAAATATTTGTATTCGAAAGACTGTATTCGATTGTATTCGAAACCCTCTACACCTAAGAGTATACTGTATTAATATAACATGCTTAACCTGCTTTCTCTCATGAGAGCTTTAATAACCGTCTTACATTTAAATACAGATTTGTAATTTTTTTAATGAATTGCTTGGAAGTAGAATAAATTTTGGGGATTGCAAATCATAGACTGGAAAAGAAAATTCACAGACCCAATTGTGGACTCAAACTGTTGCTTTGTTAGTATTTTAGCAGAAACACAACCTAAAATGATCATTATTCTTTGGGAGTTGGTTCCTCAATTTTTAATTTACCTCAAATGGAGGCTTGATGTTATTTTTATTATCAAACACTTAGGCTGTACTTATAAACATAGATTAATTTGTAACACGTACTATATACTTCAGAATTAGTTGATGAGTAACTTTGTTCTTTTCTTTGTGGATATTTGTCTCTACATTTGATGTCTGCTGAACACCAGTAGTCACAGACAACCAGCCAGAAAAGGTTCTCTTTACTCCCACTGTTTGCATTCTGCCATTTAGGCAACCTTCCTATCCATGTTAGTATTTTCCTACTAATAACATGGGTTCTATACTTGTTTAGCTGCCTTAGGTGTGGCACCTTATCAAAAGCCTCCCGAAAATCTTCCAGGTAAACAACATCGACTGATTCTCCTTTGTATATCCTGCTATTTACCTCCTCAAAGAATTCCAACAGAATCATCAGGCAAGATCTTCTCTTCACAAAACCATGCTGATGGTGGTATATTTAATAACGTGCTTCTACGTACTTGGAAACCTCATCCTGAATAATGGACTCTTAAAATCTTATGAACAACTCAAGTTAGGCTAACCGGCCTAGAGTTTCCCCTCTTTTGCCTTGCTCTCTTCTTGAACAGCAGAGTAACATTTGCAATTTTCCAGTCCTCTGGGACCACTCCTGACACTAGTGATCCTTGAAAGATCACTAAAGTTTCAACAATCTCTAAAGCTACCTCTTTTAGAATCCTGAGGTGTAGTCCAGGTGACTTATCCACCTTCAGCCCTTTCAAATTTCCAGGCACCACCATAATAATAGCAACTCTGCTAACTTTTATCCTCTGACCCTCTTGAATTTCAGACACGTTGCTGGTGTCTTCCATTGTGAAGACCGATGCAAAATACGTTTTCAATATATCTGCCATTGCTTTATTCCCCTTCACTACTTCTCCACCGTAATATTCCAGCAGTCCAATGTCCACTCTTGCCTCTCTTTATATATCTAAAGAAACTTTTGCTAACCTCTTATATTATTGGCTAGCTTACCTTAATGTTTCATCTTTGCTCCCCTTATTGCCTTTTTAGTTACCTTCATTTGGCTTTTAAAAGCTTCCCACTAATCTGTGCAACATTATATACTTTCCACGAGTCTTCCCGTGGATTTTGAAGCAACAGCAACAAAGAGAAGCAGGAGAAAGCACTGATTGGCTCTAGCCCAAGTGGGAGGAGAGTTCTCAGTGAGTCAGAGGGGGAAAAGCAGTTGAAAAGGAGAGACAAAGCACAGGCAGACTTTACTCAGTCTTCCCGTGGATTTTGAAGCAACAGCAACAAAGAGAAGCAGGAGAAAGCACTGATTGGCTCTAGCCCAAGTGGGAGGAGAGTTCTCAGTGAGTCAGAGGAGGAAAAGCAGTTCCTCAAAACTGAGGAATTTGGTTTGTAAATTAGGCAATTGAACAGTCAATATAAGCAAGGCAGCTCTTGGGGAGCGGCCTTGTGAGGGAAGTGCCCTGTGAGTAAAGTGTGAGTCTTTGGCTCGAGAGTCTTCGGAGAGGAGGCTGCGCAAAACACTGGATAGGGAGAGACCGAGGCAAAAGAAGGAGATGTCAAGCAAGCTGATGCAGTGTGATGCTTGCAGTATGTGGGAGGTCAAGGACGCTGCTGGTGCCTCTGGATGCTACAAATGTGAGAAGTGCATCCAGGTACAGCTCCTGAAGGACCGTGTTGGGGAACTGGAGAAACAAGTGGATGACCTCAGGTTCATCCGAGAAACTGAGTCGTTCCTCGACAAGTCCTTCAGTGAGATTTTTACACCCAAGGCACTAGAAGAGAGAAGGTGGGTGACGGTGAGAAAGGGAGGAAAACATGGAATGCAAAGGTCCCCGGGTGTTGTACCTCTTGTGAACAGGTTCACCCATGTGGAAGCTGCCGGGACAGAAGACAGTATCTCACTGAGCGGCGGACTGGCTTGCCAAACAAAAAGGGCTGATGAGCCAAAACCAAAGAGGCCAAAGTCGGGCAACGCCATTGTAGTTGGAGACTCCATTGTGAGAGGTACGGACAGGGGTTTTTGCGGCAACAGACGGGATTCCAGGATGGTGTGCTGCCTTCCTGGTGCCAGGATCCAGGATGTTACGGACAGAGTGCAGACAACCCTCAAGGGCGAAGGTGAACAGCCGGAAGTGGTCGTGCATGTTGGCACAAATGATGTTGGAAAGAAGGGGATGAATATTTTGCAGCGGGACTTCAGAGAGCTTGGAAAAATGCTGAAAAGCAGGACTTCCAGGGTTGTTATCTCCGGTTTGCTTCCAGTTCCTCGTGCTGGCGAGAGCAGGAACAGGGAGATACGGGACCTGAATGTGTGGCTGAGGAACTGGTGCAGGGGGCAGGGATTTAGATTCTTAGATCACTGGGATCTGTTTTGGAGTAAGGGGGAACTGTACAAAAGGGACGGATTGCATCTTAACAGGTGGGGGACCAGCATTCTGGCCGGCAGGTTTGCCACTGCTACACGGATGGTTTTAAACTGAATAAGGGGGGTGGGGTGTCAAATGGGATAATCGAGAACGGAGTTAAAGGGAAAGAGAGTAAAGGGATGGTTAATGACCCCAGAATTAACGGGAAGGAAAGCTCACAAAGGGATAGGAGAGTATGGCCAAGTGTAATAGGGATCGATGTGAAAGGGGCCACTTGTCAACATAATTGTATAAGGAGTAAGAGTGTTGTAAAAACAAGCCTGAAGGCTTTGTGTCTCAATGCGAGGAGCATTCGTAATAAGGTGGATGAGTTGAAGGTGCAGATAGCGATTAATGACTATGCTATAGTTGGGATCACGGAGACATGGCTCCAGGATGACCAAGGCTGGGAGCTGAACATCCAGGGATATTCAATATTCAGGAGGGATAGACGAAAAGGAAAAGGAGGTGGGGTAGCGTTGCTGGTGAGAGAGGAGATTAATGCAATAGAAAGGAAGGACATTAGCGTGGAGGATGTGGAATCGATATGGGTAGAGCTGCGAAACTCTAAGGGGCAGAAAACGCTAGTGGGAGCTGTGTACAGGCCACCTAACAGTAGTGTTGGAGTTGGGGATGGCATCAAACAGGAAATTAGAAATGCGTGCAACAAGGGTAACACAGTTATAATGGGTGACTTCAATCTGCATGTAGATTGGGTGAATCAAATTGGCAGGGGTGCTGAGGAAGAGGATTTCCTGGAATGTATGCGGGATAGTTTTCTCAACCAACATGTGGAGGAACCAACGAGAGAGCAGGCTATTCTAGACTGGGTATTGAGTAATGAGGAAGGGTTAGTTAGCAGTTTTGTTGTGCGTGGCCCCTTGGGCAAGAGTGACCATAATATGGTTGAGTTCTTCATTAGGATGGAGAGTGACAAAATTAAGTCAGAAACAAGGGTTCTGAACTTGAACAAAGGTAACTTTGAAGGTATGAGATGTGAATTGGCCAAGATAGACTGGCAGGTGATTCTTAACGGGTTGACAGTGGATGTGCAATGGAAGGTATTTAAAGACTGCATGGATGAAGTACAAAAGTTGTTCATACCAGTTTGGCAAAAGAATAAATCGGGGAAGGTGGTGCATCCATGGATAACAAGGGAAATCAGGGATAGTATAAAAACAAAAGATGAGGCATACAAATTTGCCAGAAAAAGCAGCCTACCGGAGGACTGGGAGAAATTCAGAATCCAGGAGAGGAGGACAAAGGGCTTAATTAGGAAAGGGAAAATAGATTATGAAAGGAAACTGGCAGGGAACATAAAAACTGACTGCAAAAGTTTTTATAGATATGTGAAGAGAAAGAGACTAGTTAAAACAAATGTTGGTCCCTTGCAGTCAGAAACAGGTGAATTGATCATGGGGAACAAGGACATGGCAGACCAATTGAATAACTACTTTGGTTCTGTTTTCACTAAGGAGGACATAAATAATCTGCCGGAAATAGCAGTGGAACGGGGGTCAAATAAGATGGAGGAACTGAGTGAAATCCAGGTTAGCCAGGAGGTGGTGTTGGGTAAATTGAACGGATTGAAGGCCGATAATCCGACCATCACTGTACGGGCCAACCAGAAACCCTGGATGACCACAGAGGTACGTGGAATGCTGAGAGCACGTAATGCCGCGTTTAAATCCGGCGACGTGGTGGCACTCAGATCCGCAAGAGCCAACCTGAACCGAGTCGTCAGGCTGGCCAAGCGTGCCCATGGTCAGAAAATCCAGAGCTTCTTCCATGACCCCAAGAACACCAAGCGCATGTGGCAGGGAATCAAATCAATCACGGACTATAAGACTGCTTCACCACCCTGTGATGACAACATTGAGTTCCTCAATAAACTCAACAACTATTTTGGTCGGTTCGAGGCACTAAATAACACACCTGCAAGCAAAGGTATTCCTCATTGTGAGGAAAAGGCACTCAGTCTTGACATAGTGGATGTTCGGAGGTCCCTAAAAGGAGTGAACGCGCGAAAGGCGGCAGGCCCTGATAACATACCAGGGCGGGTGCTCAGGGAATGTGCTGATCAGCTGGCACATGTCCTTACGGACATATTTAACACCTCGCTGAACCAGGCGGTCGTCCCATTATGTTTCAAGACTGCCACCATCATACCTGTGCCAAAAAAATCCAACATACAATGTCTCAATGACTACCGCCCTGTAGCACTCACCCCCATAATGATGAAGTGCTTCGAGAGGCTGGTCAGGGACCACATCACCTCCAGACTCCCCTCCACACTCGACCCATACCAGTTTGCTTACAGGCCAAACCGCTCCACAGAGGACGCTATATCCTCCGTGCTCCATCTGAGCCTGGAACATTTAGAGGAGAAAAACACCTATGTGCGAATGCTGTTCGTGGATTTCAGTTCAGCATTCAACACCATTATCCCCCAGCACCTGATAAGCAAACTGGTTCCATTGGGCCTCGGCACCCCCATGTGTAACTGGCTACTGGACTTCCTCACTGACAGACCTCAGTCTGTGAGGGTTGGAAATAACACCTCCAATACCATCTCTCTAAGCACCGGCTCCCCTCAGGGCTGCGTCCTGAGTCCACTGCTGTTCACCCTGATGACTCACGACTGTTGTGCCAGGTTTAGTACAAACCACATCATGAAGTACGCAGATGACACAACAGTGGTGGGCCTCATCAGGGACGACAATGAGCTGGCTTACAGGGAGGAGGTGAAACAACTGGTGGACTGGTGCAATACGAACAACCTGATCCTGAATGTCGAGAAAACAAAGGAGATTATCGTCGACTTCAGGAAAACCGGGCACAGTCCCACACCACTTCACATCAATGACAGCGATGTGGAGGTGGTCAGTAGCACAAAGTTCCTGGGGGTGCAGGTCACTAACAGTCTGACCTGGTCGACTAACATCTCATCAACTGTTAAGAGAGCGCAGCAGCGGTTGCACTTTCTGCGCAGGATGAGAAGAGCTCATCTCCCCCATCCCATCCTCACTACTTTCTACAGGGGCACCATAGAGAGTATTCTGACCAGCTGTATCTCTGTCTGGTTTGGGGACTGTAGAGCCTCCGACTGGAAGTCTGTGCAGAGAGTGGTGAGGACAGCGGAAAAAATCATCGGGACCTCTCTCCCCTCAATCGGGGATATTGCGACCAAACGCTGTGTGTCTAAGGCCAGCAGTATCATAAAGGACCCCACACATCTCCATCACGGACTGTTCACTCTGCTGCCCTCGGGAAAAAGATACCGCAGCATGAGGAGCAGAACATCAAGGTTCCGCAACAGCTTCTTCCCACGAGCCATCAGACTCCTGAATGCCATGTAAATGGGCTGCCACTATTGTCTATTTACCCTTTTCATACATACCTATCCTTCGGTTAATTTATCGTGTTGCACAGGGAGCCAAATGCAACGTAATTTCGTTTGGAACTGCATATATCAATGTATTTCTAAATGACAATAAAGTTTGTTTGACTTGAAATCCCCAGGGCCAGATAGTCTGCATCCCAGAGTACTCAAGGAGGTAGCCACAGAAATAGTGGATGCATTAGTGATAATTTTTCAAAATTCCTTAGATTCTGGAGTAGTTCCTGAGGATTGGAGGGTAGCTAATGTAACCCCACTTTTTAAAAAAGGAGGGAGAGAGAAAGCGGGGAATTACAGACCAGTTAGTCTAACATCGGTAGTGGGGAAACTGCTAGAGTCAGTTATTAAAGATGGGATAGCAGCGCATTTGGAAAGTGGTGAAATCATTGGACAAAGTCAGCATGGATTTACGAAAGGTAAATCATGTCTGACAAATCTGATAGAATTTTTCGAGGATGTAACTAGTAGAGTGGATAAGGGAGAACCAGTGGATGTGTTATATCAAGACTTTCAGAAGGCTTTCGACAAGGTCCCGCATAAGAGATTAGCATACAAACTTAAAGCACACGGTATTGGGGGTTCAGTATTGATGTGGATAGAGAACTGGCTAGCAGACAGGATACAAAGGGGAGGAGTAAACGGGTCCTTTTCAGAATGGCAGGCAGTGACTAGTGGGGTGCCGGAAGGCTCAGTGCTGGGACCCCAGCTATTTACAATATATATTAATGATTTGGACGAGGGAATTCAATGCAACATCTCCAAATTTGCAGATGATACCAAGCTGGGGGGCGTATAGTTAGGTGTGAGGAGGATGCTTGGAGGCTGCAGGGTGATTTGGGTAGGCTGAGTGAATGGGCAGATGCATGGCAGATGCAGTATAATGTGGATAAATGTGAGGTTATCCACTTTGGTGGCAAAAACATGAGGGTAGACTATTATCTGAATGGTGGCAGATTAGGAAAGGGGGAGATGCAACGAGACCTGGGTGTCATGGTACACCAGTCATTGAAAGTAGGCATGCAGGTGCAGCAGGCAGTGAAGAAAGCAAATGGTATGTTAGCATTCATAGCGAAAGGATTTGAGTATAGGAGCAGGGAGGTTCTACTGCAGTTGTACAGGGTTTTGGTGAGGCCACACCTGGAGTATTGCGTACAGTTTTGGTCTCCAAATCTGAGGAAAGACATCCTTGCCATAGAGGGGGTACAGAGAAGATTCACCAGACTGATTCCTGGCATGTCAGGACTTTCATATGAGGAAAGATTGGATAGACTCGGCTTGTACTCGCTGGAATTTAGGAGATTGAGGGGGGATCTTATAGAAACTTACAAAATTCTTAAGGGGTTGGACAAGCTAGATGCTGGAAGATTGTTCCCGATGTTGGGGGAGTCCAGAACAAGGGGTCACAGTCTAAGGATAAGGGGGAATTCCTTTAGGACCGAAATGAGGAAAACATTCTTTACACAGAGAGTGGTGAGTCTCTGGAATTCTCTGCCATAGAAGGTAGTTGAGGCCAGTTGATTGGCTATATTTAAGAGGGCATTAGATGTGGCACTTGTGGCTAAAGGGATCAGAGGGTATGGAGAGAGGGCAGGTACGGGATACTGAGTTGGATGATCAGCCATGATCACATTGAATGGCGGTGCAGGCTCGAAGGGCCGAATGGCCTACTCCTGCACCTATTTTCTATGTTTCTATGTTTCTATTTTAGTTTTATGCTGTATTTGACTTCCTTTGTCAGCCATGGTCACCTCATTTTCCCCTTAGAATCCTTCTTCGACTTTGGGATGAAAAGATCTTTTGACTTCCGAAATACCCCCAGAAACTCCTGCCATTGCTGCACTACCGTCATTCCTGCTAGGGTAATTTTCAAATCAAATTTAGCCAGGTCCTACCTCATGCCTCTATAGTTACTTTTATCAACAGTAATACTGACATATCTGATTTCATCATCTATCTCTCAAACTGCAGTGTTGAATTTTATCAACGTATCATATTATGGTCACTACCTCCTAGGGGTTCTTTCACCTTAAACTCACTAATCAATTCTGGTTCATTACATAACACCACATCCAGAATCAGGCCATTCTTTGGAAAGTGAACCAAAATGTTACACACGTGACCAGATAGCATCACAAAGGTAATGCACTAAAATAATGCTTGGAAGAGATTAATCTTATTCATTGCTATTTTCCTATCTGCAGAATTATAGTGTGCTAAAGATATGAACATTCTAGTAGCTTTTTATAATTCAGATTTTATAAGAGAAAACTGAGTTATGAAAAAAAAATATTCTGTGAGGTCACACACGTGACTAGACATATTTGACCTCTGGCCCTATGCAAACATTGTTAGCATAACATGAACATCTACTACAAAAAATATGAATCATATTTAGTACAAAACTATATTCCTGTAATGCTTTCAGAATTAGAGATATATTCCACAATTTTCACATATTTTTGGTCACACACATGACTAAGAATGGGCCAATTAACTTTTCCCTAGTAAGCTCGACTACAAGCTGGACTAAGCTATCTTGTAAGTACTCTACAAATTCCTTCTCTTGGGATGCATTCCCTGGCCTGATTTTCCCAATCTACCTGCATAATGAGATCCTCCATGACCACTGTAATATTGCCTTTCTTACATGCAGATTTTATCTCCTATGTAATTTGTACACTACTTCCTGGCACCTGTTTGGAGGCCTGTATATAACTCCCATCGGGGTCCTTTTAACTTTGCAGTTTCTTGGCTCAACTCACAAAGATTCGATGTCGTCCCTTGCTAAGGACTGAATTTCACTCCTTACCAGCAGAGCCACCCCACCCCCTCTGTCCAACGACCTGCCTTTTCGATAGGATGTGTAACCTTATATATTCAGCTCCCAGCTGTTCCCTTCAGCTATGTCTTTGTGATGCCCACAACATCATACCTACATATCTCGAACTGCACTACAAGCTCATTCACTTTGTTCCGTATACAGCATGCATGTAAATATAACTCCTTTATTGTTAACCACTCCTCTTCTCAAATTGGTCCCCATCTTGCCTGACCTTAGACTCTTATTCCTCCTTTAACTTTCTGTCCAACTGCTTTTGGTGATTTCAGTACCTCTCCTGCACTCCTTCCCTTTAACTTCATCCACACATTTCCAATTTGTTCACCCCACTCCCCCACTATTTAGCTTAAAGCCCTGGTCGCAGCCGGGTTCAAATGGAGTCCATCCCATCGAACAGCTTCGTCCTTCCCCAATACAGAAGCCACTTCTCCCACACCAATATTTCAATCATGCGTTCAACTTTTTAATCTTCTAAACTCTAAAGCCAATTTGCTTGTGGCTCAGGTAGCAACCCAGAGATTATACCTTTTTGGTTCTGCTTTTCAATTTAATCCCTAGCTGCTCAAATTCCCTCAGAGCTTTTTCCTTGTTCTTCCTATGTGATTGGTACCTACATGAATCACAACGACTGGATCCCTTTCCCCTCCCACTCCAAATTCCTCCGCTGGTCAGATGTCCCGCACCAGGCAGGCAACACTGTAAATGGATCAATTGTAATCATGTATCGTCTTTCTGCTGACCGGTTGGCACGCAACAAAAGCTTTTCACTATATCTTGATAAACAAAATTCTCTTCTCTCATCAATCTGAACAAGGGTCTCGACCCAAAACATCACCCATTCCTACTCATCAGAGATGCTGCCGGTCCCGCTGAGTTACTCCAGCATTTTGTGTCTATCTGCATCTGCATTTCCTTCCTACACTCTCTTCCCCATTGAATGGCTCCCTGATCCACAGTGCCATGGTTAGATTGATCACCCCCACAATCGTCTGCACATCGTAAGAATCTCAAACTTGCTTGACAAGCTCAAGGGCCAAGGCTTCTCTAACTGCCTCTGCCTGTATCCCCCTGCGTGGCTCACTTGCAGTCACACACTCCTGACCATGGAGCAAATTGAAAGTAGTTACTCTTCAGGTGTGACTACTTCCAGAAACACAGCATCAAGGTCATTCTCCTGTCCCTGATGTGCTGCAGTGTTTGAAGCTCAGATTCTAGGCCATCAACTTTGAGCCTGTTATTTGATCAAGCAATACTTGCTGCAGATGTGGTCACCGGGATGCTAAACAAGCAGAAAACAATTATTTTTGTCTCTTATTTCATGTTTAATTTTTGATAAGTCCTGGTTGATTCTGAGAATTTGAATTTCAAAGACATTTGTACTCACTGGTTTAAATGAGAAATTTGAGCTTGGGTAGAGCCCCAGAGTCCACTTAAATGCCTTTCTTGTCAGCATGGGACACGGTACACAAGACCTGTGTTGCTGTAGACAAGGGGTCTCCAAACAATGGCCCGCGGGCCACATTCGGCCCGCCACAAGATTTTATCCGGCCCACAGCAACCTCTTAACATGTTCCTTGCGGCGGGCTATTTAACAGGTTCTGTGGTAGCGCGGGAACTTACATGTCTGTTTGCTGTAAGCTATCAAGTTGAGGGTTTGTGTGCAGCTGCTGACAGGTTACCGTTAGTTGTAACGTGACTAATGCCCAGGGGTGTAGTGCTGCCGGAGCTCACCGGAGCGCCGCTCCGGCACCTCTGTTAAAAAAAAAAAAAAAAAAAAAAAAAAGCCAAAATAAACCGGGGAATTTTAACTAGCGGGTGTGTGGTCAGGGTAACCTGGTTAAAAGAGGGGGAAGGGGAAGACCCATCACTACTGAGGTTCCCTGTAGGAGGGGAGGACCCAGGCAGAGTCAGACCACGTGCTGTCTGCATTGTGAAGGTTGTGGGCCTGGTGCAGAGCCTGGAACTCTGGTCAGGTGATGGCTCTGGCCCGCCGGTGGAGAGCCGAGGGTCGGCGGAGTCACTAGTGGAGTAGAGATACTGGAGTAGAGATACGGGTCGGTGGCAGTAGCATCGGTAGCCCCGAGAGAACAGTGAGTGGGTGAGTGGCAACAAGTTTTGTTTTGAATTTCTTCCATTTGTTTTACTTAAGTTCTTTTTTTGAGTTAATTAAATTTATAAAACTGACATTTCTTTATTTTGTCCTGCAACCTGCAAAAATGTGCCAAATATATAATGTGGCCCTCATGCTGAAAAGTTTGGAGGCCCCTGCTGTAGACCATGCCAACGTAATGGGATGGGAAGAGACAGCACGTCAAGGGTAGAAAGGGTCTGCCTCAAGTGCACTTCGCATTAGGTTACATCATAAAATAACACCACCTTTTGTGATATCAATGGGAACTTGATGGGATAGATTAAGAAATGGCTGCATTCTTGCTACCTAAAAGTAGTCTACAGTAGTGTATCACCCTTGAGACTTGTATTGTTCTCCAGGGATCAGTGTTCTACTAGTATTTGCATTTTATTACTGAACTAGTGTTGTTGGTAATGAGTGATTTAGTTTGCAGATAGTACTAACATTTATGCAAAACAGTGAGACTGCAGATTGGTACGGTGCAAAAAGATTTAAATGCATTGATTCAAACCCTAATAAATGTCACTTAACTCGTACAAATGTAGAAAGGATTAAGTTGGAACTTGCAAATTGTATAACTAAAAATGAATGGCAGAAAATATGATTCAAACTAAAATGTATAGAGAATACTGATAATTCATGATCAGTGCAGTGATGCTGTAGTCAAAGGCGACTTGGTAGTTACTGCAGTGGGGTAATCAAGGCACTAATTAAGAAGGGTTTTGGCCTGTTACGTTGCCTATTTCCTTCGCTCCATAGATGCTGCTGCACCCATTGAGTTTCTCCAGCACTTTTGTCTACCACCAATTATATCAGCTCTGTTCATATAAATGTATTACTTCAAGTTCTTGGCATTACATTTCATCGTCCATGTCTCGGCTCATTCCACTGCATATCTGTCTTCCTGGAGTTGTTTCCAGCAATTTCTGTTTTATAAAAAAAATTCTTGATAGAATAAATTGGAATCAGTTTTAAAAGCACTGAAATAGTAAGATTAAATGAGAACTTACCTGTTCGAAGTTTGATATTTATTTTATGAGGAGTTACGATGAGGGATTACGTGAAGACCCCGCCAGGCGCATGCTCAGCATTCTTCAAAGCAGCTGCGTGAAAAACACAGAACCAATAGCTGAAGTAAGATAGTAAGGCTCACACAAGACTAGATCTACCAGATGATCTTTTAGATTATGAGGGTCGGGAGTGGAGGGCACGTAATCCCTTTCTTGGCTTTCTTTGCTTGCTTAGCTCATTGACATAAAATGTTATTTTATCTACAGACAACTGCATACAATCTAACCATAACATTTGTAATGTTTGTACTCATTGTGCTGATATTAATGGCATGAGCATAACCATTTTGAATATTAACTTCTGAAAAGACAGTGACGTAATTGGAGTCCATTGCAGAAGCAATATGAGAACTATACTGACATCCCAGATTTCTGTATGTCTGGGTTTGGTAGGATTTTATTAAAATTCCTCTCATAAATCGGGATATTAACGGATGAGACCCGATAAATTGCCGTTCTGAAATTGTCCTAAATAGGAGGAGAAACACTCCGAGCTCCATTCATGGTACTATAACTCAGGTGCAACATAACAAGGAACTCCAATACATCCGATATGTTTGCAGTATGATAAAATATATCTGACTGTATACAAAAGATTTCCCATTCCTTATATGAAACGTATTGTTTCTTACTGCTACCTTTCCAAGCTGCAGTTATGACATCCATGGTCCTATCTGACATTCCATCAGAACCTGCAGATTAACAATTAATATGGTCATGTAATGGATGACTTCTGCTGTTACTGGATGTACCAACAATTACTGCACCTGGGATTTGTCATGAATCATCATTCTGAGCACCAAAGGGAACAATGGCTGTGTAGTAATGGTCCCTGGATAAGGGACGTATCAGATATTTAACTGATAAGAATAGATACTACCTTGATCTTAGCCAAAAGGCCGAGAAGCAATACCAGTTTGGAACCACCAAACGCCTGCGGCGGAGACTTGCTCTATTTTGGTGACACGTTGTCTAATCAGGCAAAATGGGGAAAACATTAAAGACTATACTTCCCCAATGTAGAGAGAATGCATCCACCGCTAATGATCCTGGGTCTGGCTCCCACGAGACACATTAAGACCACTGGAGATTTAATCCAGACACAACAGATCAACATTTGGTACTCATACTGTCTGACAACTTTTTTAATTTTAACATTCATTCTGTATTGTCATTGAACTTTTGTGATATGTTGTCTTACCACAATATTGTCTTCTCCCACAGTTGTGGTATTGTCTACTTGTAATTTAAAGTGTAAGTTCTTTATTGTAGAACAAACAGCTATCAATGCATAAAAACGCCCCCAATAATTCCAAATCATTCATACCATGTGTTTGGAGAATTAAATTGTCTTGGACAGTCCATCGACCACCACAACTGGTGTCGGTGTCCTTGGCTCCCCATCCGAGAGCACTCCCAACAGTCTGTAATAACACTGAAGACTGCTGAACAAGCACATTTTTACTTCTAGTAACTTGTGCAACATTGAGAATCCATCATTGCAATTCAGCTCAACCTTTTTAGTTGGTAACTGCATGGACCTAATCAATGACCTGCACGTTTTTTACACTGGTACTCTGGTCTTTGCAGACTTTGATCCCAATTTGACAGCAGGAATGCTGCTATCACTCTACCAGTAACCGTAGCTACTTCTTGTATGATGGGATATTGTTTTTCACCAAGACAAATACAGGCATTTGTAACATCCCCAACCTTAATTGTTGGTAAAGTTACTGACATATCAACTGTATTAAAGACAAACCCCAAATAATCAATTGTTTGGGATGCCTGTAACTTACATGTTGTTTGGATGTACAGAACCTTAGCCTTTCAATAGTCTTATGGTTGCTGAACCCAGTTCTTCAGCAGTCTCCCATTTCCAATTAACACATCTTCTAGATAAGTTATTACAATGTGATTCTGACCCTCATTAACACCAGTGCTGGTTTCAATAATTGTGTGAGCAATCTGAGGGCTGAATTTAACCCATTAGGTAATTCCTTCAGCTGACCCATCCAATTAATTGAAGTGCCTGAATAATAAGGCATCTTCTTTAGGTCTAATAATAGCCATATAGCAGCCTTGTGATAACAACTTCATTACAGTGTTGAAGTGTACTTTTTTAAATGCCTATACTGAACTATAAATTTAAGTTTCTGAGCCCCAGAATCACTCTGCAACCCCCATACTTGTGTCTGGGATATATTATCTCTACCTGACGAGTTCCTGGTACATTCAAACACCAAGCCGACCAGATTTAATGCAGAATTACAAAACAATTGTAATCTTACAACCAACCAGAGGTTGTTTCCCAGAAATTCCATGTGTGATGGAATGACGTTTCTGTACTTCCGTAAATGAACCAGAAGATCCCTTCTCTTAATATAGGGGTTCATATTCAACCTGTTTGTTTTCTCAAAGCAGGAATGAGAAGTTTTATAAGGCAAATATCCTTAATTTTTTGGGCAGTTTTTCATCAATCATAAATCTGGTTATAACTTGCCCACATAATCCTGCATTTTTTGGGTATGATGTTAGCCATATGGCAATTTGCATCATGCAATTGGGTTTGAATATGCATTGCTGAGTAACGCAAGCATGTCTTAAAGGTATTGGACATTATCGACTCATGTATGTCTTCCCCAAATACAATGATGCCAACTGAATATCAGCTAGAGGACATACTGGAACACATTTCCTGTCCTCACATCATTATACTCATGGGTGCCCAATTACTGAGTTACTGTTGACACCCTGACATCGGGCACACCCGGAGCATTTCTATTGTGCTCTGGTGTATACACATAAGTAGGGACACCAGCTTCAGGGTCAGTTTCATCCTGCCCTGGTACTCTCAAGTCTTGCTCTAGGGAGACTTCATCCACACCTATGCAAGGCACTGGTGAACGAGATTCTCATTCTTCATAGGCACCATACTCAGTGTATGGAAACTCCCTCGGAGCCTGTCTTAGAACGCTTGATTGTTTAGAGTTTTGAGCATTTTATCTTGCACTAAGGACTTCATCCAGACCTATGCAAGGCACTAGTGAATGAGATTCTCATTCTTTATAGGCACCATACTCAGTTTATGGAAACTCCTACGGAGCCTGGCTTAGAATCTCATGGGTCTTTAGAACCCTTGACTGATTAGAGTTTGGAGCATTTTATCTTGCTCTAGGGACCTCATCTAGACCTAATGAAGGTACTGGAGAATCAGAATCCCATTTTCATAGGCACCATACTCAGTGTATGGAAACTCCTTCGGAGCCTGCCTTACAGGAAGACATACATGGGTCTCAGAACCCTTGACTAAATCAAGTGTGGAGCACTTTCTCCATTTCCAGCCTTCCCCACATTCTTGTCCTCCCTTGGAGGAGAGTTACTTCTTTACTGTTTTGTATTTGTGCATAAACCATATATGTTTAAAATTGTAATTCTGACAGGCACATTCTGCTTGCAGAATATTTGTATTAACCTCAGTATCACACAGGGTCATATACATTTCCATAAAGGAAAACTGCATCTGGTAACAATAGAGCAGACTTTATTTTACAAATTGTGGGTATTTGGAGCCGGCATTTAACGCAGCCGTTATCTCCAAACCCGATGTAAATAGCGGGAACCGGCTTTTAAAGCAGCCTTATCTCCCGATCCGATCTAAATCTGAAACTGCGGTTCGAGCGCGTTCCATTCAATCACCGCAGTTTAAAAATACTTATACCCAGCTGGCTCCGTATTTTGAGCCAGATTTACAGAATTTTTAATTTTTTTCAAAATACATGAACACTCTAGCTGGCTCTGCAGACTTACAGCGTTTAAAAAACACTTGCAAGAAAGTTCAACAGTAACGTACCTGCGGGTTAAACTTACCGCTGGTGGGAGCTGCGCTCTCCACCCTGTCGGTGCCACATGCGTCGACGTAATGCCGAGCATGCGCCTGGCGGGGTCTTCACGTAGTCACTCACGTGACTCTGAAGTAAAATTGGCCTTCCTCTGTTTGTATTTACTAAATGAAACTTTACAACGCAATGATCACTCTTCTATATGTTCCCTTGCTGTAATCTACTTTATTCCACAAAAACAGACTCCAGCAATACCTCTTAATTATTAGGCTGGAACTATACTGATTAACAGAGTTCTCATGAACATATTTAGGAACTTAGGAACATATTTCATCCTTTTCTTGTCTCTTTCTACCCAAATCCATAGCATAGAAACAGGTCTGTCAGCCTACTACATTCAGATGCTAACCCCACCTAGGTGAGACAATTGTCCTGCAAATTTCCATTTTATGTTCTGCTAAAACAAATTGTAATCCATCAACACTCTCTTGGCCATTTTGGGGCATGGTCCCTTTCAGTTTGAAATCATGAAGCAAAAGAAAGGGCCTGCGGCTTAGAGGATTTAAAGTGAGGCGAACTTGGAGCGAAGTCTTTAAGTTTGCCAGGACAGAAAGGGACACACAGAGAGTGGCACAGAGGCACACACACAGAGGGCCACGGAGACACACACAGAGAGGGTCACGGAGGCACCTACAGATAGGTTCACGGAGGCACAACGTCGAGGCGGTGTGTAATGCGTTGAGGCGGCAGCGAGCCGACAAGCCGTTGCCGCGCGGAATTTTTGAACACGGTCAGTTTTTCGGAGCCCTGCGCAATGTCGGGACTAACTCCGCACAATTCCGCACGGCTCCGGCGATCGAAGTGGGACCGACGCCGGATGGCTCACGCAACCACGTTAGGTCGCGCTCATCGCATGGAGTTGCATGCTCGTGGGACAGGCCCTTTACAGTTTGGAGCCAAGTGGGATGTCAATGTATTTGTTTATGACAGCAATGGACAGCAGGTAATTTTTTTTGTTGTCTGATGAGGAAGAGGTACAATTGTAAAAACTTGCTAGCAACAGCATCACAGGCACATGGACTCAGAGAATATGAAAACATTAAAAAAAATTAATATAATTTGTTATTCGTATTTGCTTTTGCACTTCTGGCCAAGTTCGCCAAATCTTGAATGTAACTACTTGAATTGGATCCCCATCAGGTCTAAGGGGCAAAAAAAGGAAGGAATCGACTTTGTCTCCATATTATCGGACATGCAGTGATCATTTCTAGCAATTTATGAAGAGAAATCCGTGTCTCAACAATGGAGATGTTCCCATTTTTGTTAACTAATTCTGCCAATGTTAATCATGACAAAGAGATGACATGAGAGGGCTCTCACTTAACTTTTTTTCCCTGTTGCCAGCCGGGCAACCTTGACAGCTTTTTAGGTTGCCAAATGACAGTTTAGGTGGTCATTTAAGACGGTTTGCATGACGCATGCGATAATGTGCTCGGACGAAGTGCGCAGTTATCAGTCGGAATTATGCTCAATGAAACATTCACATATTATGTTCAAGAAGGAGCTGCAAATGCTGGAAAATCGAAGGTAGACAAAAGTGCTGGAGAAACTCAGCGGGTGTGGCGGCATCTATGCAGCGAAGGAAATGGGCAAAACCCATTCAGGCCGAAACCAATCAGTCTGAAGAAGGGTTTCGGCCCGAAACGTTGCCTATTTCCTTCGCTCCATAGATGCTGCCGTATCCGCTGAGTTTCCCCAGCACTTTTGTCTACATTCACATATTATTTCTGCCTCAAATAGCTCACAAACTAAGCATACAATATCTCAACTCTTTTTACACATTGCAATGAATGCAATTTCTTATGGTTCTTTCCACTTCCAAACAAAAATGTGGTTGTGGCAATCAGTGCTGAATGGATGGATTGAGGCAGGTGAATTAGAACGTGTTAGCTGGAGTATGTAAAATTGTGAGGGGCGAGCACGGGGGACGAGAGTGGTGTTCAGTACAGGATGAATGGGGTAGACAATGTTGGAGAAATTCAGCAGGTGAGGCAGCATCTATGGAGTGAAGGAAATAGGCAACGTTTCGGGTCGAGACCCTTCTTCAGACTGTTCCCCCCATTCTTCTTGAATGGGGGGGATCAGTACAGGGTGGATGGGGGGGGGGGGGGGGGGATCAGTATAGGATGATTTGGGGGGTTCAACACAGGATGAATGGAGGGGGTCAGTACAGTGTGGATCGGAGGATCTGCAGGATGAATGAGGGGATCAGTAAAGGATGAATGGGGGAATCAGTGAAAGATGAATGGGTAGTTCACTACAGGATGGATGGGGGGGGGGGGGGATCGGTGCCGGGTAAATGGAGGGTGGGTCAGTACGGGATGAATGGGAGGGTCAGTGCAGGATGAATGGGAAGGGGGGTCAGTAAAGGATGAATTGGGGGACCAGTGTAGGATGGATGGTGGTGGGGTGCCAGGAGATGCGAGGTGGGTCGGGTGATGAAGAGATTGGGGGGGGGGTAGATGGGGAGGGGAGCACAGGGAATGTCAGTGAGGACTGAATAGAGGGGGGAATGGGGATCAATGTGGGATGGACAGGAGGGGTCCCAGGATAAGAGAGGTGGAGGGGGGCGTACAAGACAAAGAGAGAGGGGGTGGGGAGGGAGGAAGGTCTGCGCTCCTCGGGCAACATTGCCCCGCTGCCTTGGCCGTCCCTGTCCACCGCCAAGTGCCGCTGCCAAAGGGGGAGGCGGTTGGGATCTCCTCGCCACCGCCTTCCCTCCTCCGCCGGCCAACAGCAAGGTGCGGGGCCAAGCTATAGAATGTTTGATGCAGCTGCTTCAGATGGCGGAAGAAGGCAGCCCCCTCCATCCCTCCTCCTGGCTTCGGCGTGCGAGAGGGTTTGTTTTGAAAGCGCCGTTAGCGGATTTGCAGGCAGCGACCGCGATCAGGGCAGGTGGCGTGCTGAAGGAGGAGGAGATGGAGCTGCTGTCGCGGCCGCTGTGCAGAGCCCATCATTCGCTCCGACCCTTCGTCATCCTGCTCCTAGTATCTTTTCCCCGCAATACAGCCGTCGCCGACATGAAACGTCACGTTCCTTTTCTCCAGAGATGCTGCCTGACCTGCTGCGTTACTTCAGTTTTTTGTGCCTATCTTCGGTATAAACCAGTATCTGCAGTGCCAAGCCGGGCAAAATGAGTCAGCATTTAGGTTGCCCGGCGGCACTTTGGGTGGTCAATGGCACCCAGGCAACCGTTAATTTTGAGCTCTGAAGTAATCGAGGAATTATTGAGGGTATCAGCCGAAGTTGCATGTCCTCGCCAATCTCATGCAGCGTACTAACAAGGCAAAGAGAAAAAAAAACCTCCATTTATTACATTGTATGAAAACAGAAGCAATTGTAGGTCACTTTGAATCTTATGTAAGTGACCCCCCCCCCGAGCCACGAGTACACGCCAACCAGTAATCACCCCATACACTAGCACTATTCTACACACTAGGGAAGATTTACATTTTTACAGAAGCCGATTAACCTGTACGTCTTTGGAATGGGGGAGGAAACCGGAGGACCCAGTGAAAACCCATGCGGTCACGAGGAGAACATACAAACTCCATACAGACGGCACCTGGTCAAGATCGAACCCAGGTCTCTGGCGCTGCGCCACTGACGCCCTAGCTGTTTGGGTTATGGAAATATGCCCTTATCTAATTCACAAATCACCACACAAAGAGATTAAATTTACCCTCACAAACTTTTTATTGGTGAAAAATTAAATCAACGCCATTTATATTTTTAGATTCTCACTTGATACTTGTGCAGATGACCCTTATTTACATGATGGAAAATTGTGATGCAGTTTTTAGCATTGCAATACCACCATCTATAATCCTATAATTGGGTATTTACCTGCTGAAAAGTAAAAGCAGGAATTGTGACATTGTACAGTGTGGAAACAGGCCTTTGGCCAACCTTCTGCATGCTGACCAGCAAGAACCTACCTTAAACCAATTGCAAATTCCAGCTAAGGGCTAATAACCAACCATGCCATGGTGTTTTAAGTGCTCATTTTTAAATTTATTAAACGTTGATTGAGTGCCTCTCTTCACCACACCCTTCGACAGTGAATTCCAGATTTCATCCATCATTTGGCAGAATAATGTTTTTTAATCCCCTATTAATCTCCCACCTCACACATTAAACCCATACCTTTTGCTAGGGGAGAAGGGTTTCACACCATCCACTCTATCAATGCTCCTCAAAACTTGGATATCTCAATGAGCCCTTTCTACCTTATCTGATCCAAGGTAAACAAACCTTGCCCATCTAGTTTCTCTTAGCTAAACACAGACAGCTTTTCAATGAATTTTCTCTGTCTGATTACACAATACAGTTCCATAATTCTAGTTGCTGTGTGATTGAAATCTTTGCAATTCACTGGGTGCATTCAAAAGAGGGTTAGATAGAGCTCGTGCGGCTAGAGAAATCAAGAGATATGGGGAGAAGACAGGTACGAGGTACTGATTATGGATGATCAGCCGTGATCACATTGATGGCGGTGCTGGCTCGAAGGGCCGAATGGCCTACTCCTGCAAGTATTTTCTATCTCTAACATCTCATTAAGAGAGTTCAGTTCATTTTCGACAACAGTAAGTAGTTGATGGCACTGGTCTCATTCAATTCATTGGGTGCTGTTTGTGGTGGTTAACGCTGTAACAGCAGAGCCAGTTTTTCTTAAACCTCAATGTTTGGAGGGCAACATTCATAATCTAGATCACTTCTGATGGGCATGCAAGTAATACGTGTTACTTTAACCATCTGTAACTGATATTTTAACGATATATGAAAAACACATGTTAGTATATATTTACAATCTTGTTCGTGATAGGGTTGCAAATTATGGCAAAAAAACAGAAGCAAGACAATATTGGATTGTGATTAAGAATGGCCACAATGATTTGTGGGTTTTGTATGTATGATAGCATAATTTGCGTTAAATCATCCTTGCCCACAACATTTTGGGAGATTTGGCAAAAAAAACTCTTTGACATTCAAACAACTAGCAATGTTACAACATTTTGAGATTTTAAAAATCAAGTCTGCAATTTATCCCATCAGATAAAGCATAACAAGAAGTTTAATTTGACACCAATTCACTTTCATGTCTTCAGTATTAAAAAAGTTATGGTCATTTTCATACTAAGAAATTAGCATCTTGTTCCCCATTGCTTTTCCATAGACTTAACACAAAAGCTGTGATCGAGGTCAGTCAAAAGCCCATAACTTTCTTAAAAATTAAGAGAACTGAATGAAATGTTCAGTTATTATAGATTGAAGTATTCTGAAACAAATATAAACCATCTTGGATGACCTGAAACAGATTGCCTTGAAAATTCAAAAATGTGATCTTTTCAAGATCAGAACTTTAATATTATTGTATTATATGCTGTAAGTCCGTAACAGATAGGTAAATAAATTACAATTTCTAGCAATTTTGGAGAAGATCAGTTGCGAGCTGGTACATTGGCATATCATACTCCTCCGATTGTAACCAATAAGCAACTCTGTACACCTTGTTTTTCCTCAAATTTTCAATTTTGGCATTGTAAACTACAAGTTTTTCCTCTTCAAATCACACATGACATGCCTTTCTGCCCACTATTTTCCCATTAGAATGTCCTGTATATTCCATTTTTTTAGAAAAAGATAATTTAAAAAAATAGCCTAAGTATCCAAATAACAAACTAATCCCATTCACACAAGAATTCACAATATAACATGATTTTTAAATCTCACTGTCATGAATTTATATGCCAGTGTATATTTAGTATTAAAAATATTGACTATGGATAGACAATAACACAAAATATAGACGATTTAGATGCTCCAAGATTGTCCACAAAAAAGAGCATTTTAATCATCTTACGAGTGGGTGATTCTGGAACGCGATTGATTGGAACGTTACATTTGTGGTGAATTTGAACCCCATATTGGCAGGAAATACACTGCCGGATCGTATGGGGCCAAAATAACATTTTCGCAATGTAAAATTAGATTTAAAGCCATGCCAAGAAGCAAGATGTGTAAAATATACGACTTATCCTTTGTTTTGTCCCGTTCTTGCGATCCGTCACGTTGTAGGCGTTAGAAGTTGCTTTTTATTTTAATTCAATTATTAAATTGTCTAACGATTTTTTAAAAAATTAAAAAAAAAAACGGGAACGGAAGTCCGATCGATATTTCTTCAGCAGCCCGAGGAAATCCGCCTCCAACAAGCAGTACATACCTGGATCTTAATCCCGCCACCCCCCCCCCCCCCCCCCCCCACCCCTCCTTAAAGGCTCCAAAGTCGCGCACACGACCAGTGGCAGAACTGGAGAGCCGCTGAAGATGGAACGCCATTGATTGGAACGTTGCATTTGCGGTGAATTTGAACCCCATATTGGCAGGAAAGACACTGCCGGTTCGTATGGGGCCCAAATAATATTTTCGCAACGTAAAATTAGATTTAAAGCCATCCCAAGAAGCAAGATTATATGTAAAATATAAATGTATATAAACTTCAATCTGAAGTTTTGTAACATCGCTAAAACAACAAAACTAATCATGAAAATAACCCCTAATTTAAAAGTGCTGTTGCAACGTTTATGAAACAATTAGACAGGTACATGGATAGGACATGTTTAGAGGTATATGGGCCAGACGCAGGCAGGTGGGACCAGCGTGGATGGGACATTTGGTCGGTGTGGAGTTTTCTGTTTGTAGTTTGTTGGTTGTTTGCTTGTTTTTTGCACAAAGTCTGCGAGCACTGCCACTTTTCATTTCACTGCACATCCCGTATGTGTATGTGACGAATAAACTTGACTTGACTTGACAAGTTGAGGTGAGGGCCTGTTTCCACACTGTGGAACTCTTTGATTCTACAGGATTGGTGGGAAGCAACTTGAAATCATGTTTTGACCAGGTGGCACGGATCACAAATAAACCACTTTCACGGTTAATAGTTTCTATCAAACTAATGAAAATATTAAAATTAAAAATTTCTGATATTCTCACCCTTTTCTTATCCTATCAACTTGGGTGTTGTTTTCTGCATTTAATCCAATGAGTTTACAATAGGTTGACTGTTGTTACAAAATGAAAAACAAGCCCAAAGCTGTATAGGGGTTACATTTAACCTTCCAAAGTGCAATACCTCACTTGCTCAGATTAAACACCATCTGTAATTTCTCCGCCCAGTTATGTAGCCTTCCATGCTGTCTGTAACTGTAGCAATTTTGGTGTCATCATCAAACTTACAAACCCATCCAACATTTGCATCCAATTTGTATGTGTATATATAGAAAAAAAAGATAGATGAAAGAAATAAAAATAGCAAACAACGGAGGTCCTTGCATAGATCACTACGGTATTCCCACTGATCACAGACCTCCTGCCAGAATCAAAGCTCCAGCCAGAATAATGCCCTTCAATCTGAACCCTTTGAGTTCTATCAGTATGCTGCTTATGAATCCATATGACCAGGTATCCATGAATCCCGTGCATCTTAATCTTCTGAATCTGCGTGCCTTTGGGAACCTTTATCAAATGCCTTATTAAAATCCACATAGACAATGTCCACCATCCTATCCTCACTGATCACTTTTGTTACGTCCTCAAAAAACTCAATTTTGTAAGACGCGACCTGTCGCATATAAAGCTATGCTGAATGGCCCTAATTTGCCCGTTTCTTTTCAAATGAAAGTATATCCTATCTCGAAGAATCCTCTCCAATAGCCTCCCACTGCTGCATAAGACTCACCAGCCTATAATTCCCTGGATTTTCACAACTTCCTTATTTAAACAAAGAAACGCCATTGAATAATCTCCAGTCTCCTGGGAACTTGTAACTGGAGAAGTTGCAAAGATCTTCATCAAGACCCCTGCAATCTCCTCTTCTCTTAATAACCTAGTTAGACCCTATCAGGCCCTGGGGAGTTATCCATCTTACTGGCCTTCAAGAACCTCAACATCATCTCCCTCTGAATCTCAAACTGCCCTTGCATATTAGTGATCTCCACACTAATTTTGCTATCCTCCATGTCCTTCTCCTTGATTAATACAGATGTAAAGTACTCGCTTAGTACTTTGTTTACATCTTTCGACTCCAAGCAAAAATTCCCTCTATCCTTGAGCAGATAGATGAGAAAATTGCTTTCGCAAACATTTCCATGGTTGAAGGGATGAACCATCCTCATCCCTCAACTCTTTTCAATCTAAAGGAAATTATCGAACATCCCTCAACTCTTTTCGATCTAAAGGAAATTATCAATCGGAGCTGATGTAATTTTCTGTATTTGTGAATGCAGGAAGAAAATATGGAAGTAGTACTTTGTAAATCTTAATTTGGCTTTCCTCAACTGTCCTTTCACTGACAAATCTTGATCATTTATCCATCTGCAGAAGCTGCTGTTCCATGAGCAATGAATGGGTCAAAGTTCTAATTTCTACCTGCACCATTCTAGGAATGACTAGGTGTGTGCTGACTACCCTTCAATATTTCAACTCTGCTGCGGCATAAGGAGTACAGTGTGAATTGGCCCCTTGCATCTGCTCCATATTCTCGTTAGCTATTTTTTTTATTGGCCACTACTACTTGAGCCCTCACATCCTTCACTTTATTGCAGCATCATTTTCTTACACTAACGCTATATCCCTTGGTTCCCTGAATGCCTAAAAGCTCATGACATTCTGGACCACTGATTGTGAGAAAATGATAATGTCTGTTCTCTTTGCAATCCATATTGTAATTTTAATCAACAAATCGGAATATTACAAGACATTCTCATCATCAAGATTATGAGCAATTATTGCTCCAGCAATGAACCCATCAGGACTTTGTCACAGCCTGACAATTTGGAAATGACCCATTTATTTGTTAACCATTCCTCAATCTATGCTATTATCACCAATCCCATGTACTCTAATTTGTTTAATAATCCCTGGTGTGGTACCATTTGCAGGCCTTCCGAGGGTCCAAATTTACTTAATGCATTTGCTTCCCAACATTTATTCATCCAGATACAACTCAAAAAGAAACTTCTAGAAATATCAGGTGCTAATTCTCTATCATCAAATTGTCTCTTTTTAATCTTCATATTGTGATTAAGTGCCCCGTTACCACTTCTTTAATAACAGATTCTTGCATTCTGATGTGAGAAAATTGTGTTTTCTACATCCTCTGGTTTGGACAACGAGACAAATTGAAGCTCTGGAAAGGAAATAGGAGGCATGGAACAGGTACAGGCAGCTGGGATCAAGTGCATCTTTGGAGGAGTTTAGAAACTGAGGAGCATACTTAATGTGCCTGTCCGTTTTTTAGGCGACTAGGCGGTCGCCGAGGTATCGCCTGTATGGCCTCAGTCGCCCAAAGAGTCGTACCTTTTTTCTGGTTGCCTCTAGATTTTGAAATGTTCAAAACGATCATAGCCCGACATAGGTGCTGTCGCCAGGATGACGTAGGTTGTCGCTGGTGCTGACTTTGGTGAATTCTATTGGTGACTACTTACATCAACCGGCTACTGAATTGTCTTCAGTTGTCGCCGACAGGGTCGTACCTTGCCATAGCTTGTCACAGGTTTGACGTAGATTGTCATAGGTTTGGATGTAGGTGGACATCGTAATGGGTCACCGGTTGTCAGTAGCTTGCTATAGCTTGACGCCATAGCTTGATGTCAACTAGGTGGTGGGTTGTTGTGGACATTGTCATAGACATTGTCATAGGGGGGGGGTCCAGTTGCTGTTTTTTCAGAGACCTGCTACGACTATGACAGTCAAGTTGCTGAAAATATTGCCCAAGTGGGACAGGCCCATAAGAAGGAAATCAGGAGGGCAAAAAGGGAGCAGGATTTGGCTCTGGCTGATAATATTAAGGAAGATCCAAGAAATTATATGTACAATAAGAGTAAGAGGGTAAAGAGAGAAAGAGAGTAGGACCTCTCAGTAACCAAAGTGGCCACCTCTGTATGGAGTTGCAGGAGAAGAGCGAGGCCCTCAATTAGTACTTTTACTCTGGAGAAGGACATGGAAGACTGGGGAACTTGAGACAGTTAAAGGATCTGTCTTGGAGATGTCGTATCATGGTCAAGGAGGTGCTGGATATCCTAAAATGTCAAAGGTAGATAAATCAACACCTGATCAGATATATCCAAGGGCACTGGGAGGCGTGAGGAGAAATTGCAGGGGCCGTGGCTGAGATACATGCACCATCATTAGACATGGGTGAGGTACCAGAAGACTGGAGAGTGACTAATGCTGTGCCTTTATTTAACAAGGGTTTCAAAGAAAAGTCTGGGAACTATAGACCAGTGACCCTAACATCTGTGGTATGCATGCTACTGAAGAGGATTCTGAGGAATAAGAGATTATGCAGCGGTTGATTAGGGATAATCATGGTTTTGTATGTGGGAGATCATGTCTTATGAATTTGAGTTTTTTGAAGAAGCAACCTGAAGGTTTGACGAGGGGAAAGCTGCAGACATTGTCTGTATGGACTTCAGCAAGGTGTTTGATGTAGTTCCATATAGTAGCCTGCTCTGGAAAGTTAGATTGCATGGGATCCAGGGAGAGCTAGCCGACTGGATAGAGAATAAGTGACTAGAAAGGAAGAGTAGATGATGTCTATCAAACTTTACAGCAGGATCGTGATCAGCTGGGCAAATGGGCGGAGGAATGGTTGGTGCAGATAAGTGTGAGGTGTTTTATTTTGGGAAATCAAACCAGGGCAGGACTTTCACAGTGAATGGCAGGGCCCTGGAGAGTGTTGTAGAGCAGAGAGATTTAGGAATGCAGGCACATACAGTGGCTTGCAAAAGTTTTCATACCCCTTGAACTTTTCCACATTTTGTCACGTTACAATCACAAACGTAAATGTATTTTTTTGGGATTTTATGTGATAGACCAACACAAAATGGTGCATAATTGTGAAGGAAAATGATACATGGTTTCCAAATTTTATTACAATTAAAAAACTGGAAAGTGTGGCGTGCAAAAGTATTCTGCCCACCTGAGTCAATACTTTGTAGAACCACCTTTCGATGCAATTACAGCTGCAAGTCTTTTGGGGTATGTCTCTACCAGCTTTGCACATCTCGAGACTGAAATTTTTGCCCATTCTTCTTTGCAAAATAGCTCAAGCTCAGTCAGATTGGATGGAGAGCGTCTATGATCAGCAATTTTCAAGTCTTGCCAGAGATTCTCAATTGGATTTAGGTCTGGACTTTGACTGGGCCATTCTAACACATGAATATGCTTTGATCTAAACCATTCCATTGTAGCTCTGGCTGTATGTTCAGGGTCGATGTCCTGCTGGAAGGTGAACCTCCGCCCCAGTCTCAAGTCTTTTGCAGAATCTTAACAGGTTTTCTTCCAAGATTGCCCTGTATTTGGCTCCATCCATCTTCCCATCAACTCTGACCAGCTTCCCTGTACCTGCTGAAGAAAAGCATTTCCACAGCATGATGCTGCCACCACCATGTTTCACAGTGGGGATGGTGTGTTCAGGGTGACGTGCAGTGTTAGTTTTCCGCCACACATAGCGTTTTGCATTTAGGCCAAAAACTTCAATTTTGGTCTCATCAGACCAGAGCACCTTCCTCCACATGTTTGCTGTGTCCCCCACATGGCTTGTGGCAAAGTGCAAACGGGGCTTTGTATGGCTTTCTTCTTGCCACTCTTCCATAAAGGCCCGATTTGTGGAGTGCACGACTAATAGTTGTCCTGTGGACAGATTCTTCCACCTGAGCTGTGGATCTCTGCAGCTCCTCCAGAGTTACCATGGGCCTCTTGGCTGCTTCTCTGTTCAATGCTCTCCTTGCCCGGCCTGTCAGTTTAGGTGGACGGCCATGTCTTGGTAGGTTTGCAGTTATGCCATACTCTTTCCATTTTTGGGTGATGGATTGAACAGTGCTCCGTGAGATGTTCAAAGCTTGGGATATTTTTTTATAACCTAACCCTGCCTTAAACTTCTCCACAACTTTCTCCCTGACCTGTCTGGTGTGTTCCTTGGGCTTCATGATGCTGTTTGTTCACTAATGTTCTCTAACAAACCTCTGAGGCCTTCACAGAACAGCTGTATTTATACTGAGATTAGATTACACACACTCTATTTACTAATTAGGTGACTTCTGAAGGCAATTGGTTGCACTTGATTGTATTTAGGGGTATCCGAGTAAAGGGGGCTGAATACTTGTGCACACCACACTTTTCAGTTTTTTATTTGTAATAAAATTTGAAAACCATGTATGATTTTCCTTCCACTTTACAATTATGCGCCACTTTGTGTTGGTCTATCACATAAAATCCCAATAAAATACATTTACATTTGTGGTTGTAACATGACAAAATGTTGAAAAGTTCAAGGGGTATGAAAACCTTTGCAAGCCACTGTAGATCCATGAAAATGGTATCACGAGCGGACAGGTTGGGCAAGACGTTGGAATGTTATGTTACAGTTGTACAAGGTATTGGTGTGGCCACTTGAGTATTGTGTTCAGGTTTGGTCACCCTGTTATAGGAAGGATGTTGTTAAGCTGGAAAGAGTGCAGAGAAGATTTAGGAGGATGTTGCCAGGACTTGAGGGGCCTGAGTTATAGTGAGAGACTGGGAGGGCTAGGACTTTCTTCCTTAGAGCACAGGAGGCTCTGGGGTGATCTTTTAGAGGTGTATAAGATACTTGAGGCAGGTACTATAACAAAATTTAAAATACATTTGGACAGGTACACAATAAGAAAGGTTTGGAGGGATATGGGCCAAACACAGGAAGGTGGGTCTATCGTAGATGGGGCATCTTCGTCGCTGTGAGCAAGTTGGGCCGAAGGGCCTGTTCCTGTGCTATGTGACTGACTTCTCTCCATCCTGTATTTAATATTGAGATTACATTGGCTATCATCCAATGTATCATAACTGGAATCTACAATTTTAAAGGTGACATCCAATGCATTCACCAAATTCTATCCAGTCTTGTGGATTTATAAGCTTTCAGTCTCACTAAAGTCTTCTTGGCTATTATATTAACTTTATTAAATGCAACTCCGATTTCCTGAGTTATATAATGGCCTAGGTTACTTTAACTATTAGAGTCCTTAAAACAATTCCCACTTGCCTTTCTTCTTTACTTTTCCTCTGTATTCTACTGTTTCAGTTTTAATGCTGATTCAGTGGGATCCCATTGTCATATGCTGTCACAAATTATTTCATTTCTGAACTAAAAGTTGCACCTTTTCCTTTCATTGATCTGGGTAAACTCCTGCAGTTTTTGTTTAGATTTCTGAAGCTTGATTATAGCTACTGAATTATTTTAGCACATTTTCCCTTACTATTGGATTAAGATGATCCTACAAAATATTTTTTCCTCTTTCTTGAATGATAGCTTAGTCGAAATAAAATATGCGATAGACTGAATGGAGGTGTTTAATTTAACAGCATTCTTCTCTCATCTAAGTTTTGCTGTGCAATTGAATCAGAGATTTTTAATATGGCAAAAACATTTCAAAGGTACGATTTAGATTTATTATTACATTTCTGTGCTTTAGCAACTGCAGAACCAAAATAAATAAGTTTGCTGATTTGGCAACATAATCTTTAGTGCACAATTGCACTGAAGGAATATAGCTTCTGGAGTTATGTTGCTAATCCCAATCTGTTCCTAGAATGAGATGGTTCAATTTGATAACCATGGCTGATTTTTGTAAATATAGATGTCAAACGTTGCAGAAAGAGTTGGGGAAGGTTCCAGTGTGCACCTCCATCCCATACCAGGATGGTCTCAAGTACTTCTGGTTCTTCCTCAAAGAGAGACCCAATGAATTTAAGTCTACTAACACTCGCCTTCGCCTCACCATCAACAACTTCTCTCTTTATTCCTCTCACTTTCTGCTAGATAAAGGTGTAGCCATGGGCACTCACATGGGCCCCAGCTATGCCTACCATTTTGTCTGTTACATTGAATAGTCCTTGTTTCAGGTGTACACTGGTATCATCCCCCAACTCTCTCTCGTTACATTGGCAACTTCATCGGGATTGCCTCCTGCATCCCTGAAGAACTCGTTAATTTCATAAACTTCACCACTAACCAACCCTGCCCTCAAATTCATCTGGATGATCTCTTGACACCTCTCTCCCTATTCTTGGTCTCTCTGTCTCCATCACAGGGGACAGACTATCCACTGGCGTCTACTACAAAACAACTCACTACACACAGTTATCTGGACTACACTTTCTACCACCCTGACTTTTGCCCATCAAGTCTACTCAGCCATCTTTCCCTCGTAACCCCATTCTCCAGCCTTCTCCCCATAACCCCTGCCACCCGTACTAATTAAGAATCTATCTATCTCTGCTTTAAGAATATCCATTGACGGCCTCCACAACCTTCTATGGCAATGAATTCCACAGATTCACCACCCTCTGCTAAAGAAATTCCTCCTCATCTTCCTAAAGGAACATCCGTTAATTCTGAGGCAATGACCCCTGGTCCTAGACTCTTTATTTCTAACTCTAATTGACGCTAACTCTCAATTTCTCCGTCTCCACTGCATTTTCTCTCAAGATGAGGCTCTCCATTTTAGGACATCGGAGATGTCCTCTTTCTTTTTCACTCAGATAGTTGTGAATCTGTGGAATTCTCTGCCACAGAAGGCAGTGGAGGCCAATTCACTGGATGTTTTCAAGAAAGGGTTTGATTTAGTTCTTCGGGCTAATGGAATCAAGGGATACGGGGGAAAAGCCGGAACGGGGTACTGATTGTGGATGATCAGCCATGATCATATGGAATGGCGATGCCGGCTCAAAGGGCCAAATGGCCTATTCCTGCACCTATTTTCTATGTTTAGTAAATGTGATTTTCCCCAATGTCTTAGATGGATCCTTCACCTCAATCTCCACGATGTCTCATAGTACTGCTCCCCCTCCCCTCAGATGGAACAAGGATTGAGTTCCCCTTGTCCTTAACCTGTACCCCATCACCCTCCGTTTCCAACATATAATTCTCCGACATTTCCACCACCTTCAATGTGATCCCACCGTCCATCACATCTTTCTCCACCCTTTTCTGACTTCCGCAGAGACCGCTCCCTCCACAACTCCTTGGTTCATTCATCCGTTCCAACCCAAACCACCCCTTCCCCAGGTACTTTCCCGTGCAACCGAAGGTGATGCAACACCTGTCTTTATACCTCCTCCCTCGCCTCCATCCAGGTATGCCTGCAGGCCTTCTAGGTGAGATAGAGGTTCACATGCACCTCTGTTAACCTTATCCACTGTATCCAGTGTTCCCGATCTGACCTCCTGTACATCAGCGAAACCAAGCGTTGACTTGGCGATCATTGCATTGAACACTTGTGCTCGGTCTGGCAAGGCCTACTGGATCTCCCGGTTGCTAGCCCTTTTAACTCATCTTCCCATTCCCATACTGACCTTTTTGTCATGGGCCGCCTCTTTGCCAGAGTTAGGCCAAACACAAATTGGAGGAACCACACCTCATATTCTGCTCGGGTAGCTTACAACCTCAATGGTATGAACATTGAATTCTCTAATTTTACATAACCTCTAACGCTCCTTCCCCTGTGTCCCACCTGGACTCGCACTTATTTCTCCCCTTCCCCTCATCCTACATTGCTTACTCTGGCTTCACAATTTGGAACTCTTCCATCTTTCTGTCTCACAATTTCTGCTTTAATCTCTGGCCTTTGTTCCAACCATTTGCCAATCAACACCCCCCTTTGCTTGTGTCCACCTATTACTTTCCATGCTTCGCCCTGCCTCTCCTCGCTCCCAGCCTCTCCTCTCTCTCAGCTGTCCACCACCACCCCCCCCGCCTCCTTCCTCATTCAGTCTGAAGAGAGCACCAGATTCGAAACGTCACCACGTTCTCCAGAGATGCTGCCAGACCCACTGAGTTACTTCAGCACATTGCATCCTTTTGTAAAAAATGGCACCTGCAGTTCCTTGTTTCTATATATTTATTTCCTCTTTATTCACAGATACGAACACAGGATGCAGACCATTGTATCCAACAAATGGATGAGCTGGTACTCACCCACGATGTTGAAAAGAAAACTGAATCTAAACTGTGGAAAAGAATGGTTCAGGCACAGTCGAGTATTACAGAACTGAAACACATCTTTCCATTAGGTAATAGTTCCAAAACTTGTGGTTAGCATCAAACTGTTTAACTTTATGAAAATGTTGTGGAAATTTATCTTGTTTTTATACAGGTAGTTCTTCTGTAAGGTGATGGTGATGTTCTTAAGAAGGCTTGCGTTAGAAAAATTGTATTATAAAATCATTTGTTTCAACGGGGGAAATGGTCTTAGGGGCTAGAGAGTTTCCGACTGAATAACGGTGGTTTTTTTCCCACAGGATTTTCAAAAGTCTTTATCATAGCAATAATTTTATTTTTGTCATGTTTTATTCTGTTTTATTTTATTTGTTTTATTTTCGGATTGTATGCAACATTGTTTAACAAAATACATATCATGACGTTTAAAAATATTATGAAAGATACATAGATAGTATAGGTTTAGAGGGATATGGGCCAAATGTGGGCAGGTGGCACTAGTGTAGAAGGGGCATGTTGGTCGGCCTGGGAAAGTTAGGCCGATGGGTCTATTTCCATGCTGCATAACTCTATGACTATTAGTAGTAGTGATTGCTTGTCAGGAGATCTTATCCCTTTCGAGTGGAACCATTTTGTAATCCTCACTTTTCCCAAGAGCTGCACATCTAGAGTCTAAGTTTGTGCGAGTAATGTATAATCTGTTGCAAAATAGACGTCCAGAAAATGAACACAACTGGAGTGCTCTGCCTAGAGACGTGAAGACTGTAATCCTCCTAGTCCCTAGGTCATTCCAGATTTTGGTAGCAGCTGAAACCAGCCATAAAACTTGTCTAGGAAGGAACTGTAGATGCTGGTTTAAACTGAAGATAGACACAAAATGCTGGAGTAACTCAGAGGGACAGGCAGCATCTCTGGAGAGAAGACTTGCCTATATTTTTGATGTTATGAAGACATTGCATGATTATTACAAATAGAGGATTTGCCCCATTTCAGATTTTGCAAAGTTTTATAGAGGGTAGATTACACACGTCTGATGTTATAATCCTGTCTCCCATTGTTTAAAAAATTGCAGTGTTTTGGCATATTGGCAGAATGTGTAAACCCTGTCCAGCTTTGCAAAGGAAAGGGCTATTGGCCACTTAACATGAAAATAGTGTGTGACCATTGATCTTGATGGCAATGATGACTTCTGTGTCCATTATATTTGGGATGTACAGGACTAACAGTTGAATTGGCGGGACATGGATGGGAATGAATCAACTATCTCCATGGCTTACATTGGGTTTGTTTCGTTACTGAAAATAAAATTCTGAACCATATACCCCAATATTTGGGAATTTGGTACCATTTTATTGTGTCCATATTTTTTAATATGACGTTCATTTTCACTTAAAGGTAAACGACAAAGGAAACCCAGTAAAAAACTTCTGGAATCAACAGAAGATTATGAACAATTGTTTATTTCAAAAAAGAAACCTCCCTTTCAACAGGTATGTTTTCATCGCTATATGTGCATATTCTTTGATTACTGGGATTTCTTTTGGTATCCAGGGTAGATTAAAAGAGGTGTTCGGGGCAAGTATCAGAGTAGTTAATAAAATCAGAAAATATTCCCTGCATCTGTGGAAAGAAAAATGCCCTCTGCACTCAGCAGATAAAGCAGCATCTCTAGGAAGATAAACTGAATTGACATTTCAGGTTGCGGTTATTAACTGTATTTCTCTTTCCGTAGTTGCTGATTGACCTGCTGAATGTTTACTGCAAGTTTCATTTCTATTTCAAATTTTCAACATCTGCTGTTTTGATTCATAGTTCTTAAGGTGGATATATATATTCATGAAAACATGTTAATTTGCAAATCAAAAATGTGTTTAGTCACATGTACCAAGATATAGTGAAAAACGTTGTGTTTGCCTGCTATCCGGAGACAGAAATAAGTACCCCTTTCATCAGTATGTATGACCCCATCAGTAATTACTTACTGATTAAAATAAACAACATGTCATTCTCTCTCTTCCGTGAAAACAACCCCCTACATTAAGCCTCTGCCTCTTGTTCCCCCGCTGCCAATGCTTCCTCTCTCCCAGCCGCCTCTGCCTGTAACCCTCCTCTGAATAACGCCTTTCCTCGACCCCTATGCTGACCAGCAGTCAACTTCAGTGGATGGCTCAGTGTCAGAGTTTGGTTAATAATCTTCTTATGAAGCAAAAATGGAGTTTCACTGCATTGAAGGAGTTACTTCAATGCAAATGAGTTTATCTTTTGAGATTGTTAGAGTAATGGGTCAGCTTTTGTACAACAGGCATAAATCTAATGTGACGTTTGCAATTGTACTACATTTTCTGTGGATGTTTTGTATAATTTTATGTAATTTAAACATTTAAACGACAATCATTATTTTGTTTCTTAGGGCGCATCAAACTGTTTAGAAAAAACAATTTGTCAAACACAAATACAAGATTTTAAAAGCTGCAAGAATGAATCAAAGAAGCGACGACACAAAAAAAATTTAACTCATCCACAGACATCTGCAAAGGAGAAAACTCTGCCGATACTTGAAAATGATTCAGCCTTGTCAAAATCTATTCTCTGCCAATCCTTGCCCATACCATTGGCTGCTCAAGGTGTATCACAGCTCGCTCACTCGACACCAACAGTCAAACCAGCTACATTCAAACCTACGCCAAAACTGTGTGCAGTCATGCCATGCGAGGAGGGTGCCCAGTGCTCGCCCTGTGCGGAGGGTGCCCAGTCCTCTCTTTGCGGAGATGTTGCCCAGCCCTCGCCCGACGCAGAGGGTGTCCAGTCCTCGCCCTGCCGGGATGAAACGCAATCCTCTCTAGGCGGTGAAGGTACCCAGTTCTCTCCATGTGGGGAGGTTGCCCAGTCCTCTCCATGTGGGGAGATTGCCCAGTCATCGCCCTGTGAGGAAGGTGCTCCAGCATCGCCCTGGGGGGAGAGTGCCCCCGTGTCACCCTGTGGGAATGGTGCCCTAGCGTCGCCCCTAGGGAAGGGTACGCCGACGTCACCCAGCAGGGAGAGTGTTCCTGCGTCGCCCCACAGGGAGGGTGCTGCACTGTCGCCCTGTGGGGATAGCCTGACATCACACAGCAGGGAGAGTGTCCCTACGTTGCCCCACGGGGAGGGTGATCCTGCGTCACCTCGTGGGGGGGTTGGTCCAACGTCGCCCCACAGGGAGTGTGCCCCAGTCTCGCCCCGCGGGGAGGGTGCTCCTGCGTTACCTCGTAGGGATGATGCCCCGAGCCTGCCCATGATACAAGAATCCCAGTCTACAATTCAATTAAGAAAATCCAAGATCATGTTAGAAGGTGGATGTATGGAGTCCGTTTGTCAAAGGGAACAATCACAGTTAATTCCTGCTGATGATCTATTCCAGTCCATGAGAGCAGGAGAGCAATACCAGTGCACTCGTACAGAGGCACAGTGCCTGTCTGCATCGACACTAGATCAGTCCCCTTCCAAGATTGCAGAATATCAATCCCAGTTTTTGCCAGCAAATGCACAATTCCATACTTCGTCTGTGAAGGAGAGTTTGTCAATTCCAGTCACAGAATGTCACCAGTCCTTAGAGACAGAAGAACAATCTATTCTCCCTCCTACTCCAAAGCAAGCAGATTCACGGAAGTGTAAAAAGAACAGCACTCTTCAAAGGCGGTGGCATCGTAGAAGCAGTCTGCTTAAGCGACAAGTTTATCCTGTACTACAACCTCTACATAGGGCTAAAGCTGAAGCAATACGACAGACCACGTCATCTGGTAAAAATTGTTTTTCACAATATTGTAAACATGTTTTAGAGAGATAGTAATTTGGAAATGTTCAAATATACCTTGAATTAAACGCTACCCTATTAAGCCCCCAAGTTTTCCACGAACCTCAAAATGGCCAGCATCTGCTGAATGGTAAAGTTTATTTCAGAGCCTGTAATTAGAGGTTGTGCTCTTTTGCCATAAGAAATGCCAGCAACAGCGCAACAAAAAAGGCTGCATTCTATAATTGCAAACCATTCATACCTGGCCTTCTAAAATTCCATATAAAACACCAAAGGCAAAAACATTCCCATAAAATTATAATTTCTAAGTATTTTAGAGGTGAAGCTCATGTCAAAGAAATTGGTAAAGTGAAGAAAGAAATGGATGCAGAATTAAGGTAGTTTAGTTAGAAGTAATGAGAGAGTTTGTGTGAAAAAGATTTTGTTTATAAGAAAAGGAAATCATAGGTTATGAGGTGTGAGACTTTTTTCTAAGGTTGAAACGTTTACTAATTGTTTTGGGGAATTGAGGGAGTTTTGTTTGGGGCCAAATGAACAAATGTTTCATCATATAATATGTTGCATGCAAAAGTGTCACAAATTTCAGGCAGTTTCCTTGATTATAGATAACAAGCAAAAACTGTGGATGTCATCATGTGCAAGTGCACCCTTAGTGCAAGTTCCCATTGGTATGTAAAATGCTCGAGTAGAGCATGCTTCACTCCATTTTTTACCAATGCAACCAAACCCACTTACACTTTTCTGCAGTTTGAAGCTTTCCTCATTGTCATCGACAAAATCAATCCGCGTTATCTGCAAATTTCTTAATCGTGACCGATAACCAAGTCTCACTTTATGATTTTAGTTATTAAGTCTTCTGTGCCTTGAATATATCCACTAATTTTAAATATGCTCAGTGATTTAGCTTCCACTGCCATAGAATTCCACACATTTACCATCCTCTGAATGATGAAGTTTATCCTCAACCAATTTTAAATGTCCTGCCCAGTATTCTGACATTGTGAGCCCTGTTTCTAGACCCACCAGTTCTCTCACCATCTGCTCAGGATAATAAATTTACATTATTTCAAGCAACAATCTGACTGCTGAATTTGTTGGACAATAAACTATTTTTATTCCAGAAGCTTATTAAACTGTGAACAGCTCGCAGTTGAAGTGTCGCAACTGAGGAGTGATTTTTTTTGTAGTTGCGGTACATGTATTTTCTGCTTTGTTAATTTTATAGGAGACCCTCTTTCAAATAGTGCAGTATCAAGCCCATATAGGAGTGAGATTTTTGAAAGAAGAATTCACTTCAAATGAGAGGTCATGTTTAATTTGCATATTTACATGCTAGGTATGGTATCAGTCTTAAATCACACATACGCAGCAGAAATATTGATTATTTGAAATAATAAAAAAGTAGCATTGATCAATGGCTTCCTAGCAACCTAATGATGTTTAAATTGGGGTGTGTACCATTTGTCATCTTATTAAGTAAATGACAAATATCAGCTGTGCCTTTGTAGTACAACATGTAAGTTATGGGGGAAAGGTGAGAATAGGAATTTTGATTTGTTAGCTTGGAACCATTTTCATAAATCTTTTCTGGACACCCCAATGCCTCTAAATCCTTCCATTAGTGAGGCAATGCATGAAATTTTAGAATATTTTTGGAGGGGGATTTTTGAGGCACTTGCCAATCGTGTAGCAAAATATACTTGCAAGAAAGATAACAAAGATAAGCCTTCTGTATTTATAATGTTGTTTTTTGATGAGGCATCCTAACTGGAATCAAAAATAAGGTTTTGCAAAATGCGTGCAAGACTCTGCTTAGCACAAGCCTCCATCAATAACAAATTTAAGTCAAAGAACTTCCCATTAATATCATTTTCTCCTCTATTCCCAATTGCTTCTCATTTATGGTTGAACTGCGAATCAATGAATGACTAATTTTGTATTAAACATTCACATTAGAAAGTATGTAAAATTACATATTTTATTTTTCTACATTTAAATTATGCTTCACTCTATCAGACTTGGAATGATTAAAAAAAAGTTACATTAAACTCTTCTGTTTGCTTTCCCATAGGAAATACTGAAGGAAAACGTCAGAGAAAACCTACTAAGAAGCTGTTGGAATCAACAGAAGATTTTGATCAGCTGTTTATTCCAAAGAAAAAATTAAAACGTGACTTTCATCGTTCATTTAAGGCATGTACTTTGATATTTTTAAAAAACATTTACATTTTTAAATTTTGAACAGATTTAACTTTCTCATTAATTTTTGGCCTCTACATTTACATGACTGTAAAGTACATTTTATAGTCGGTCTTATTGAACAGAACCCTACAGAAACCTGGTTTTCACACACAGCAACTTCTTCTTTCACTTCTCCCCCCACTTCCTCCAAATCAAAGGCGAACCATGGCCCTTAAATAAGCCTGCCTCTTTGAAGGGTACGTCAAATAATCCATGTTTCAGGTGAACACCAGCCCTACCACCGAACTGCTATATTGACGACTACATCGGGGCTACCTCTGCACCCGTGCAGAACTCATGACCTTCATTAACTTCACTACCAATTTCCATCCTGCTCTCAAATTATTAGTGGTCTAAAGTAGGGTCTCAACCTGAAATGTCACCTATTCCTTCTCTCCAGAGATGCTGCCTGTCCTGCTGATTTTTTTCCAGCATTTTGTGCCTACCAGCCCTCAAATTCACTTGGACCATCTCTGACATCTCCTTCCCCTTTCTAGATCTCATCATCTCTGTCTCAGATGATAGACTATCGACTGATGTCTACTGCAAACCTACTGACACCCACAGCCATCAAAACTGCACTTCTTTCCACCATGCCTCCTGCAAAGACTCAATCCCCTACTCCCAATTCTTCCATCTCCCCCACAACTGCGCCCAAGATGAAGTGTTCCATACTAGCACATCCGAGATATTTTCATTCTTTAGAGAATGAGGGTTCCCCATTTCTATCATAGATGACGCCCTCAGTATGGGATATGGGATATGTGCTTCCTCAGTATCCCATAGCTCCACTCTTGCTCCCCCTCCCCCCAATTGAAACAGGACAGTCACCTTAGTCCTCACCTTTTGCATCATCAACCGTCGCATACAGCACGTAATCCTCCAACATTTTCACCACCTCTATTGGGATCCCACCACGAGTCACATCTTCCCATCTCCACCCCTTTCTGTTTTCCGCAGAGACCGTTCCCTCTGCAACTGCCTGGTTTACTCATCCAGACCACCCCCTCCCCAGGTACTTTCCCCTGCAACTGCTGAAGATGCAACACCTGTCCCTATATCTCCTCCCTCAACTCTATCCAAGGACCCCTACAGTCCTTTCGGGTGAGGCAGAAGTTCACTTATACCTACTCCAACCTCATCTGCTGTATCCTTTGCTTTTTGTGTGGACTCCTATATATCGGCAAGACCAAGCACAGACTGGGCGATCGGTTCGTTGAACACATACGCTCAGTCTGCCTTGGCCAACGTCAGACTGCCAAACATTTCAACTTGCCTTCCCATTCCCATACTGACCTTCCTGTCCTGGGCCTCCTCCACTGTCACACACCAATTGGAAGAACAGCATCTCATGTTTTGCTAGGACAGCTTACAACATTGTGGTATAAATATAGTTTTCTCTAATTTCAAGTAACTCTTGCATTCCCTCTCTCTCTATCCTTCTCCCACCCTCGTTCTCTTAATAGTTTCACTGTTTATATCCCTTCATAATAACCTCTTCCACAATCAACAATGGGCCATTGTGAGCTCCACCTTGAGTCATCGGTGATTGAGTGATTTATTCTGTACCTTCTGTTACTTTCCCCGACTCAAAGTCTGAAGAATTGTCTCGACCCGAAACGTCACCTATTCCTTTTCCCCGGAGACGCTGCCTGACCTGCTGAGTTGCTCCAGCTTTTTGTGAATATCTTCACTGAAATTAAAATTGTTCTTACTACCTTTTCTGATATTGATAGAAATTGGCAGCAGAGGATCCTTAATCATAATTTTTTTTTAAACTCGCCAATGTATTATCACCCATTTCTTAAATTCTTTCTATTTCTTTATGTCTCGACAATGCTAGTTAAAAGTCGATTCAATATGTTCTCTGAATTTTGTGAAATCTAATGTACTTTAGTCCTAACTTACCCTCGTGAGTTTTTTTTTACTTTGTGACTGAGCTGAATTTGTAGTGATGTTTTGAATTGATTTCCTTGCTGCTGACTTAAGTCATATCATTCTGTAAATGAACGTGTAGGATACATTCTTAGACTATTGTTCCACGATATAGTGAAGATCAATGTAATATCTTGCCTTCGAGTTAGAAAAAAGACTAAAAGTATGCTGTTGGTGTGATGTGTCTTTTCTCTCCCTGTGGCCATAAGTGAAGTTTAATAGTAAGATTAAACGAGAACTTGCCAGTGTGAAGTTTGATCTTTACTTTATGAGGAGTTACAATGAGCGATTACGTGAAGAAGTCCTGCCAGTCCTCATGCGCTTCAATCTTCAAAGCAGTGGTGTGAAACCACAGATAACAACAGTCAAAGTAACATAGTAAGACTCAAAGATTAGAACTACCAGATGACCTTTGTGATATGATGGCCGGGAGCGGTGGGCACGTAATCGCTCATCGTAACTCCTCATAAAATAAAGATCAAACTTCAAACTGGTAAGCTCGTTTTACTTCGGAGTCACGTGAGTGATTCCGTGAAGATTTCAAAGCTCTGGGATTTCATGCCGTAGATACAGGTCAATACGACACACTGCCTCAGTTGACACAAGATGAACAAATAATGTATTCAACATAGTTCAAATTATACATGTTAATGTTTTAATAAACAAAAGAAACAATAACGACCCCTATCTCTCAGGGGATAGTTACAAAACAGAACTCAAAATAGCATGCCCAAATACTTCCGGCGTGAGGACAGGTTTATTATAAAACCGTTGAAATGTTCCTTCACTGGACCATCCTGCATCCCCGAGGATTTGGTCTAAAGGGACTTCCAGTGCCCTCGCTGCGGATGTTGATGCCGCCCTGGTGGAGTGAAATTTAAACACATCTGTGTCCACTCCGGCACAATCCAAAACTTGTTTCAGCCACCTAGAAATGGTCTGTACTGACACCTTCTTATGAGGTTTTTTGTGACTGATGTGCATTGTAATTTCCGAGCTTCTAAGGATCTTGGTGACCTCGACATACTGTCGTAAGTGCGTAACTACACATAGCCGCAGATCAATGGGATATGCCATAAAACCCAGTTTCATCCCAGACGTTCCTGGCCTGCTTTGTTTGATTAAATCATAAACATAAAATGTAATATTATTTACAGAAGAAACCAGGCTGTCCAGTCGTAGTTTTTGGAATGTCTGGACACGTTGTGCTGAAACGAGCGCCATGAGCATGACCACTTTAAGGGTGAGTCTCTGCAAAGACAGAGATGTAATTGGAGCCCATTGACGAAGTAGTGTGAGAACTATGCTCACATCCCAGATTTCTGTATACCTAGGCCTAGGAGGATTACAGTTAAAAATATCCTTCATGAATCTGGAACCAATGGATGAGACCCAACAGAATGTTGTCCCGACCCCTGCCATTAATAGGAGGACAATGGACTTCTGGCACTATTGATAGCACTATAACTCAGTCGCTGATCAAAATATAATGCGGCAAGGAACTCCAATACATCAGGTATGCTTGCAGTGTGATAAGATATATTTGACTGCAAGCAGAACATCTCCCATTTTTTGATATGAGATACGTATTGTTTCTTAGTACTATCCATCCAGACCGCAGCAATCACATCCACCGTACGATCTGATAGTCCGAGCCCCAGGAACGGTCTTGTCAGAATCTGCAAACTAATAGATTAATACGATCATGTAAAGGATGACTCTCTCCTGTCACAGGGTGAACCAACAGGTTGCTGCATTTGGGGACAACCATCAAAGGCTGTGTGATCAGTCTCAGAACGAGTGGGAGCCATGGTTGTGTAGGTCAGTCGGGGACTACCAAAATGCCTGAAGCGGAGTCCTGCTCAATCTTAATGAGACATCCACTGATGAGGCAGAATTGGGGGAAAAGCGTAAAAGAACATACCACCCCAATGTAGCAAGAATGCATCTACTGCTACTACCCCTGGATCTGGCTCCCATGAGACATACTTTGGTAATTGGTGATTTAGCCTGGATGCAAACAAATCAATGTCCGGCAACCCATACTTGGCGACAACATTTTAAAGAACTTTTGGATTCAACATCCAGTCTGTGTTGCCATTGAATTTTCGTGACCTGGTGTCTGCCACCATGTTATATCTACCTGGTAAGTAGATTGCTGAAATCCAAATGTTCCTTGCAATACACCAATGCCAAATAAGGTTAACCAGTTTATCACATGATACCGACTTAATTCCGCCCATGTGATTAACATATGCAACTGCTGTGGTGTTATCAATCTGAACATGCAAATCATGCATAGTTGAACAATACGCTTTTAAGCCATAGAATGCTCCTAACAATTCTAAATAGTTAATACCATGCATCTGAAGAATTAACGCCTCATGCACATTCCATCTGCCGCCGCAGCTAGAAATGGTATCAGTGGCTCCCCATGCCAAGGCACTCGCATCAGTTTGTAAAAGAACTGAAGGTTGATTAACCAGAATTTTACTAGAGCAACGTGAAACATTCGTTATCTACCACTGTAACTCAGTGATAGCTTCAACTGGCAACTGCATGAGTCTATTGAAATGACCTGCATATGTTTTGAGTGCCTGTTCCTTAGCTCGTTGCAAATTCTGATAATGCAAAGGCCCAAATTGCGCTCCAGGGAAAGCAGCCACTAATTTGCCAATTACACTAGCCGCTCTTGGGTGGAGGATTGCTGCTCATCAACAAGATTGCTACAAGCTTCCATTAATTCTAATCTCTTGCCTCTAGGCAGAGTTACTAACATGTTAGTTGAATCAGTGGTGAACCCCAAATAATCAATGATCCTCGATGATATCAATTTGGATTTAACTGGGCGGATGAGAAACCCCAACCTTCCAAACATATGTTTAGTAACTGAAACAGCTAATTCAGCTGCTTCCCGAGTCTTGCCTATGATTAGAACATCATCCAAATAGGCCATCACAATATGATTTTGAGCCCGGAGTTAAGCACAACACTGATTTCAACAATTTTGTAAATAATCTAGGAGCTGAGATTAACCCATCAGGTAATGCTTTAAACTGCCACAGTTGTCTCATCCACCTAAATTTCAAATATCTCCGATAACCGTAATGAATCGGCACTGAATAATATGCATCTTTCAGATCTATACTTTCCATATAACATCCTTTGGAAACCAATTGTTTAGCAGTAACAAAAGTTTCCATTTTGAAATGTTTATACTGGACATAGGAATTCAGTCGAGTTAGATCAAGAATGACTCAACACCCACCATCCTTCTTTTGTCTAGGAAATATATTGGACACAAACTGGTGAGGTTGATGAACCAACTTTTCAATTACACCTTTCGTAAATAACGTTTCAATTTCAGCATTTACCTGTAAAGTTTCTGGTTTTGAAAACACCAATGTCTGACTCGGTGTATGTTATGTGGGTGGACGCAATTTAAAAATGAACTCAATTCGAAACCCCTGAATGCTGTCCAGTATATGACATGTCCTGAACAGAACCAGATGCACGTACCTCCATAGTTGCAGGTGGATACTTTAGCCTCCGGGTTCTGGCGGGAGTAAATGTTTGGGTACGCCAATTGCGTAAAGATGGCAGAGCCCGGCTTGATCCTTGACCCGAACCAGCCTCAGTGAACCGTCTATAGGGATGTAATCGACGAAACGAAATTCTACCGGTCGTTTGTGCTTTAATGAGGCCGACCGTCTTCGCCTCGTCATCCAGTTCTTTGACCCGTTTTGACAGATCCTCACCAAACAACAAGTTCGGCGGCTGCACCTTAGTTGTTCTGCACAACCCTGCAAACTTTGGATTTAGTGTTGGTCTTATTGCATTTTTTCGAAGGCAATTTATTTCGAAGTGCGCATTGAACAAATGCGCCAAAGCATCCTGCAGTATATTAGACGGGCGCCCCTTCGACTGATCTTCCAAAGGCCATAATGCCTGACCCAACCAGTTTATAAGACCTTTTGCAACCTTAACTCTTGTGCTCTCATGCTTACACCCATTTGCCCCCAGATGGCCTGGTTAAGTGGGCACTTTTGAGGCACAGTTGACAGGCGTCTCATACCTTTTCGCCGTTTCTTCCATCGTTAACTCCTGTAACTGATGGGAAGCCATATAATGAATGTTTCTAGCCAGGTTATCTTCCATTGGCTCAATAGTTCCTGTTGGTATGACAAGTTTACTTGACGTATCTGGCACGTCTGGAGCTTGGCCCTCGTGCCTTGGGGGAACGCTCCTCCGCAATACCTCCAACCTCAGGATCAGAACAAAACTGCCCTGGTACACTCACCTCCTCCATGAGGAAGACATCATGCAGCCCTTCTAAAGGTGCTGCTGCCATGGGTCCACAAGAAGACCCGCGGATATAAGGCTCCTCTTCACAGAGCAGATCTTCCCTATACAGTCCTCTAATAGAGGCTGCTGCCACGGGCCCATGGGGTGACCCACGGATATAAAATTCCTCCTGGAATATATCGCGATGGAGCATCCTTTCCATTAGGTGCTCCATCTTATCTAGACGTCCCTCATAGTGGGAGGAGAACGCTCCTGGCCCGACTCATCAGAGTCCATGGGCCTTACTGATTTTTTTTGTGGCTTTCATCCCTGCAGGAGTAGCCATGGTGCTTTGAATTGGCACCGGAATAGCTGCCACTGGCTGAAATGCCGGCGGCTCCGAAGGCGAAATGGGCGCCCGCCCGCTGACCGCACTCCCGCGGTCTTTTTCAGCTGACTTCCTGGCGGCGCGTCTTGACCTTCCCTTCAGCGTATTCTCCATGGTCCTGCTGGCTCCTGTAAACCAGCCTTACAGACCTCAAGAAAACGACCACAGTAAGTTTTTAAAAAAAAACTTACCTGCGAGTTTTTAACTTACCGCTGGTGGAGCTGCGCCCTGCTAATCCATTGTTCCGCCATGCGTCTGCGTAATGACGCACATGCAGACGGGCGGGGCTTCTTCAAGGAATCACTCACGTGCCTACGAAGTAAAATAGTGACTAGACCAAGTGGGACCAGTTGGGTCCCATCCCCCAGAGGGAGGGGGGGGTGGGGGCGCGCTGCATCACGGGGGAGGAGTGGTCCCCAAATGCAATACTCCACCACTTACCCATAGGTCACAATACTCACCACTCCCTAGAGAGGGAGGGGGGTTAGAGAGGGAGGTGGTTGAGAGGGGGGGGGGGGGGGGGTAGAGAGGGACGGGGGTTAGAGGGAAGGGGGTAGAGAGGGAGGGGTAGAGAAGGAGAGGGGGGGGCAGCGAGGGAGAAGGGGCAGAGAGGGAGGGGGTCAAAGGGGGAGGGGAGGGGAGGGGGCAGAGAGGGAGTGGGGTGGAGGGGGAGGGCGTAGAGGGGGAGGTGTGGGGAGGGGGAGGTGTGTAGAGGGGGAGGGGGTAGAGACCCCACCCCATCTCCCTCATCCTCATTTCCCTCTTTCCCGCATTTTATATTCCTTCTTCCTTTCTTGATGCACAATGACCAGAAAGTTAAAAGACCTAAGGGTACAGGAAAAATATCAGGTGTAGTTATTGATTATTTTAAAATCATGAACCAGTTTCTTTCTATTGTATTTCCTGTTAAAATAATTTCAGTCTGTGACTGAGTACTGGAATCAATCTTCATGATTTTTGGGAACCCTTTCTGTGTAAAACCTTTAATGATGTGATCAAGGACATTATTTAACTTGGGCTGTGATTGCTATTTAAAACTATCAGTTAATGCTTGCGGTTAGGAAAGTATTTCTTCTGTTTGGGTTGTATGTAAGTGGAATAACAATAATAGTTGCAGCTATCTAATAAGTGATTTAAAATGTTTCTCTTGGTGGCAGAGAGAGAGAGAGTGATCTGGGCACAATCTGGTTAATTCCTATTTTCTTCCAAACGTTAGGCCACAGCCTTCCCATTTTCACACATTCTACTCACATTTTTCCCCTGGAGGCAATAAACATCTTCCCGTTGTTGCATTTCACCTATATTCCCGAAGCTAATGATCCTTGAAAATTAAAAAAAAACAGCCCAAACTCACCGACTTTCGGCAAAGGAAACCCCAAGTGACGTCACAATGCACTCGCTGGGGTGGGGGCTGGAATGTTCTGGAAACCACCCCCTCCCCCCTTACCTGGCCCAGTCGCAGTCCTCGAGTCTCGCTGCGGCCTGGGCTGGAGCTGGAGGGAGGGCCGAGCCCGGGGCTTGGGATGGGTCAGTGAGCCGAGAAAGAAGCCGTCGGTGGAAGGACCAGCCTGGGTCCGGAGTCAAGGACGAGCCCGGAGATGAAGTCGGGGCCGGGACTGCAGCCCTGACTGCAGCGGCGGCCAAGCCTGCGGCTGCAGTCTACAGCCAGGGCCGCCATTGGGTCTGCGCCAGGGCCTGGAACTCGGCCTGGTTCTTGTACTTGGGCCGAGCCTGGGGCTTGAGATGGGGCCGTGACTGGAGCCGAGAAAGAAGCTGCTGGTGGAACCAAGGAGCAGTCTGGGTCAGGTTCGAGCCCAGAGATGAAGTCGGGGCCTGAACTGCAGCCCAAGCAGCGGCCGAGCTGATGGCTGCAGTCTACAGCCATGGCTGGCCGAGAACCATGCCGAGTTCCAGGTCCTGGCGCTGCTCTACGATTTGGGTAGGTGCTGGGGCAGGGAATGGGAGTGAGGGAAATGAGGAGGGAGATGGGGTGGGGTCTCTAGTCCTCTCCCTCCCTCCCAACTAGTCCCACTTGGTCTATTTCTTATTCCATTCCTTCAGCTCTTGAATTGCAATAGTGTATAAAACAAGATTTTTTTTTCTATGTGCACTGCACAGATAATTAAGATCTACTGTTCATGTAATCCAAGCTACTTTTAATTTGATCTGAACTTTTGTTGCTAGTTACACAATGATATGTGATTCAAATTGGGTTGCTTAAAACTTAGATTTCTTGCTCCGTTTCAATATTGATGGGATGTGACTGTTAATACACAGTCTTTATTGCTCACTGCTAAATGCATGACCAGGTGGTTGTCAGTTGCAGTCCTGAACTTTTGCTGTTTTTCTGGTGATGGTATTCCCACAGTTGCTGCTGGATACGGAGTGACAGGAATGAAATCCAGCAAAGATGAATAATGTTAAGATTTTGAGGGGAACTTTCAACCAACTACGCTGTTCCTTTTCTCCTTAGGGACGATCATAGGTTTGGGAGGTGCGGTCCCTGGATTGTTAACATCTGCAATCCAACCTGCAGATGTTACACACTGTTAATACTGTGCACTAGTGGTGGAGATAATTAATGTAGGCGGTGAGAGCTATCCCAATTCAAGTTGAATGGATATTAGTTGCTTTCAGCCAGATTTCTTTATTGGCTTGTTTTGGGTCAGATGATATTTGAGGATGATAAAGTAAATTTATCTTTTTGGAGGTTGGATTAGGATTCATAGACTTAACTTGTTATTTGATTGTACTAATAGATTCAGTGAGGCTGAATTGATATTATTTATTTTATGCAGCCTTCCCTGCAGTCTGAAGCCAGAAGTTCAAAGAAGGTTCAAGCCATGGTAGATAATCCTGTAGTACAGTCTGGGAAATGCCATTTAGGTAAGTAAGCTAACTGTATTGATCATACTGCATTTACCAGTTATTGAGGAATACAGGCTTTCAAGAATTATGAACAATTACTTTTGAATGTGACATAACTACTAATATATCATTCTACTAGCCTAAATTTATATTCTTTCTTGACTCTAGCATCTTTCGTATATAGCAGGAGTAATTGCAAGAAAAATAAGTGAAAGTAATAATCTCTTCAAAGCAGTTTGAACAGCACTTTATGCGTGCCTTTCCCTTCCTCATGTTACAGGAATTTACCCGAGTTACAAAATCTCTTGTCAAAATATGATTAACAATGGTGATAGAGCTGCTTTTTCACATTGCTGGTGACCAGGATGCAGTCCTGATCTCTAGTGCTGTTTGTGAAGTTTACATGTTCTCCCTGTGACTGCATGGGTTCCATCCAAGTTGTCCAGTTTAGTTTAGAGATACAGCATTGTAACTTGCTCTTTGGGCCAATCCACTCACTCATAGCCCCCAACTCGCAGTCGCGTCTGGAGGGGGGGGGGGATAGAGAGAGAGGACAGAGAGAGAGGGTGAAGAGAGAGAGGACAGAGAGAGAGAGAGAGAGAGAGAAGGGGGGGAGAGGAGGAGGGAAGGTGGGGAGCAGGGGCAGAGAGGGGGAGGGGGGTAAAGGGGATGAGGGGAAGACGGGGTAGAGGGAGGGGGAGAGGAAGTGGAGGGGTCAAGGGGGGAGGGAGAGGGGGGGAGGAGGAGGGGGGAGAGGGACCCAACCAGAGACAAACCCGTGAGCTCTAGTACAGGGCCTGACTTGCTCGTTCTTCACTCGCGGCGCCGTCTTCAGCTATGATCTTTGGTCTTCAGTCGATGGGCCGACTTTTGAATAACGGGGGGGGTGGGGGGGGGGGGTGACGTCACTCGCAGCCCGAGCATACGGCAAGCAGGCAGATCCATTGTGACATTATCAGTGAAAAAGAGTCTTTTTGATTTCAAAGTTTGATCGGATTTGTGAACATTTTCATTAATAACGCAAGAAATAAAGCACAACATTTTCAGATAAGGCAATTTCAAAGTCAAGGGGGTAAATCTCTACCCGAATATGTAAAAATGTTACCGTTAGCACGTCGTTTTTTTCGAGACGATGTGACAACACACAAACAAATAAATACACACACATGCACACATACAAGATCACAGTTTTATAGTTATAAAGGATATGGATATGGATAATAAGTCAGTCGTTCAAGTCAAAAGCTAAATTTTAATTAAAATTAATTGTTTCCTGGACTTCAACGCCTGTGACATTTAGCACCAATAAGCCGAGACATTAATGTCAGAAGAAGGATCCCGACCCGAAATATCACCTATCCATGTCTGTAGATGAAATGTCCTCCTGAGATTCTGCCTGGCCTGTTGAGTTACTCCAGCAGTTTGCCTTTTTTTTAAACATTAATATAAGTTCACCTCTTTGTTGATTGAACTATTCAACAAAATCCTCAAGTTGCCTTCATTGACTCATAATGCCACTGGAGTAAAAAGCAAACTGCTGAAGGTACTCAGCAGGTGAGGCAGGGAAATGGACAGATGACATTTCAGGTTAGAACCCTTCAGATTTCTTTGTCTTCTCTTAACCCAACAGGAGAGAAAGTCATTAATAACTACCCTTAAAGTATCTCTTGAATCTCCGGATGTTATAATAGCATCATCATGTCTTTGATCATCGTTTTACCATTGGGACGTTTGCTTGGGCATTTCATTTATTTTTTCTGCTTAATTACTGGGGCAGTCAGATGAGAATGGACATGTTAGCTTCACAATCTTAATGTCAGGACAGTGTTTTTACTATTTGTGATTTGCATAGTCTTTGTTGGCATGGCCACATAAAATGTCTATGTATTTCCATCATTCCAGTAAACTTCACATGGGGATTTGGCGTACATTTCTCATTGTGCTTTTGCCCTCCAATTACACACTAATATTCATTAACCAAGAATGGAGAAATGAAATTGGGAATTATAGATAATTTAGCTTGATGGTAGTTGCTGCAAATTGCTTCAGTGAGGGCAAGATCACAAGATGCTTGGGAAATCATAATATAGTTCGATGAATCAGCATGGTCATGTGAAGATGTAATAAAAAGGAATTGAAGCTGATGGTTTATACCAAAGATAGACACAAAATGCTGGAGTATCTCAGTGGGTCAAGTAGCATCTTTGGGATAAATGGGTAGGTTGGTGCCCTCCATCAGACTGATTGTAGGGTGGGTGGAAAACTGGAAGCAAGAAAATACCAGGGTAAATCAGGGCCAGCGACAGATGACCTCAGGCAGTGTGATTCCCTGATAGCCCAATTGTTTATTAGAGACAGTGTGATCCCAATAGGGATACATCATTGTGAACTGTGGAACTGGTTACTGCACTAACATTTTGTGGAGGGAGGGGGGGGGGGGGGGAGTGAGGGGAGAGTAGAGTGTATGTAGAAGTGAACAAAAATTAGAGAATTCAATGTTCATAATGCAAGGTTGTAGGCTAGCCAAGCAAAATATGAAATGCTGTTCCTTCAATTTGCGTGTGGCCTCACTCTGGCAATGGAGGGGGCCCAGGACAGAAAGGTCAGTATGGAACTGAGAAGTGGAGTTAATATGTTTAGCAACCGGCAGATCCAGTAGGCCTTGGTAAGTGTAAAGGGCCTGTCCCACCAGCATGCAACTCCATGCGATGAGCGCGACCTAACGTGGTCGCTTGAGCCGTCCGGCGTCGCGGGGCCAGTCCCACTTCGATCGCCGGAGCCGTGCGGAATTGTGCGGAGTTCGTCCCGACATCGCGCGGGGCTCCAAAAAACTGACTATGTTCAAAAATTCCGCGTGGCAACAGCTTGTCGGCTCGCAGTCGCCTCGACGCATTACAGACCGTCTCGACGTCGTGCCTCTGTGACCCTCTCTGTAGGTGCCTTCGTGACCCTCTATGTGTGTGGCTCCGTGGCCCTCCGTGTGTGTGCCTCTGTGCCCCTCTCTGTCCTGGCGAACTTACCTTAAGACTTCGCTCCATGTTCGCCTCACGTTGCGCCACTCACCCGACCTCTGCGCGGCCCTCGCTGCCGTTTTGGTCGTGCTTGCTGCATGCAGGCACATGCTGGTGGGAACGGCCCTGTACAGGGGATCACCCGACCTCCGCGCGGCCCCCGCTTCTAGTTTGATCGCGCTCATCGCATGGAGTCGGATGCTGGTAGGACAGGCCCTTAAGTGTTTAGCGAAACGGTTGCTGAGTCAATGTTTGATCTCACCGACATACACATATACTTTTCTTGCTTCCTCTCCCCTTCCCAACAATCAGTTGGAAGAAGGGTCCCGACATGAAACGTCACCTATCTGTTTTCTCCAGAGATGCTGCCTGACACACTGAGTTACTTCCAGTTACTTACTTTTGTGTCTATGTTTAGTTGTATGAAAAGTTACATTCTTGACGGCTTGACATTGGATCCTGCAGCATAGATGAAAGGGGATGTAGTATATCTGAATTTTCAAGTCAACTGAAGCACCTAAAAAAAGTTTTTGATGCATACGGGAAAGGAATGGAAGGTTATGGTCTGAGTGCAGGTAGATGGGACTAGGTGAGAGTAAGTGTTCGGCACGGACTAGAAGGGCCGAGATGGCCTGCTTCCGTGCTGTAATTGTTATATGTTATATGTTAGGGAAGATATAGCCATAAAAAAGGAATTGGTTAAAGGACAGAAGATGGATTAGGAATTTCTGGTTGGCTGACTATTACTAAAAATAAGTTACAGAGGTTATCATTGCATTCTTAGGCATTAATAATTAACCTATATGAATTAGATGGAAAAATTATATATTTAAGTTATCTGATATTGTCATAACTTAATAGGTATGTTGGGAAATGATCTGTGAGGAGGGCAGTCTGCAGGAGGACATTAACAATAAATAGTGAGGAGGTTTGCCAAAATGATGTCCAGAATAGGGGGTATTAGCCTCAGGGTGAGGTTAGTCAGGCTTGGATTGTTTTATCTGAAACACCGGAGGTTACGCAAAGATCTGAGAGATGTATTGTCTTTCTACTGACTAGTTAGCGCACAACAAAAGCTTTTCACTGTACCTCACTGTACACGTGATAATAAACTAAACTGTATATAAAATTATGAAAACATAGATAGGGTAGACAATCAGAACATTTTTCCCAGGACGGAAAAATCAAATATAAGAGGGCATTGCTTTAAAGTGAGAGGGGCAAAGTTTAAGTGTGGGGCAAGATACACAGAGGGTCGTGAGTGCCTAGAACACACTACAGGAGATAGTAGTTGAGACAGATTCAACAGTGGCATTTCACAGACTTTTGGATAGGCATATGGATTTGCAGGGAATGGAGGGACATGGATTAAGAGTTGGTGAGAGTTGGTCGGCATCATCAGGGCTCGAAATTAGCGGTTGCCCGGGAGCCATTGACCACAGAAAGTGCCGACGGGCAACCTAAACGCTGACTCATTTTGCCCGGATTGGCACGCAAATACGGGTTTATACCAGGAGACACAAAAAAACTGGAGTAACTCCGCGGGTCAGGCAGCATCTCTGGCGAATAGGAACTGACGTTTTGTGTCGGCAGTGGCTGTATTCCTCTAGTATCTTTGATTGTGAGGCAAAGATACTAGGTGCGTGGTGACGAAGGATCGGAGCGAATGACGAGCCTCGAACAGCGGCAACAGCAGCAGCGATAGCGGTTCTACCGCCTCCCCCTCCCGCACCCTGCCCGGCGGAAAGAGGCCTCCCCCTCCCCCATTCATACTGCACTGGTCCACCCATTCATCCCGTACTGACCCACCCTCCATTTACTCTGCACCAATCCCCCCATCCATCCTGCAGTGATCCTCCCATTCATCTTTTACTGATCCCCCATTCACCCTGCACTGATCCTCTCATTCATCCCGTACTGATCCCCCATTCATCCTATACTGATCCCCTCATTCATCCTGTAGTGATCTTCCATTCATCCTGCATAGACCCTCCGATCCACACTATCCCGACCCCCCCCACTCCATTCATCCTGTACTGATTCCCCCCCCCCCCCATTCATCCTGTGCTGACCCCCTCCCATCCATCCTGTGCTGATCCCCCCGCATTCATCCTGTGCTGATCCTTCCCCCCCCCCCCTTCCATCCTGTACTGATCCCCCCCCCATTCAAGAAGAATGGGGGAACTGTCTGAAGAAGGGTCTTGACCTGAAACATTGCCTATTTCCATAGCTCCATCGATGCTGTCTCACCCGCTGAATTTCTCCAGCCTTTTTGTCTACCCCCATTCCTCCTGTACTGAACCCCCATTCATCCTATACTGATCCTCCCCCCCCCCATCCATCCCGTACTGATCCCCCACTCAACACCACTGACATCCCCCATGCTCTCCCCTCACAATTTTACATACTCCAACCAACACGTTCTAATTCACCTGCCTCAATCCATCCATTCCGCACCGATTGCCTTCTTAACTCCCCCCCCCCCCCCCCCCCCCCCAGCCATCTATCCACCCCGCACGGATTCACATGCCCCCTGACCCTATTGTGTTTCATGGTCTTCAGAGCGAACATTGATTATGTTTGTTAACGGAATGTAATCAAATGTGTTTTAATTCCCAATGTTATTATTTGTCTTGACACCTTTAAACATATTACCAAAAGAACATTTGCTGCAGTTATGTCCTTTGGCCATCTCTTGTCCGTTAGTGTAATGTTTAACCTGTCAGATGGGTATAGTCGGCTTTAACAGCTATTATCATAAAATGCCTTGAGAAATTTCCTTGCAACCTGTATATTTTGTTATGGATAAATTATGTGGGAAGGCAAAGTGTTTCTGTGCCAATAGCAATAACGACCCATGCTATGACCATGTCATGGTAATTTTCTGTCCTTCACAGAAAACATGCTTGCATCAATCTGTAGTGTGTATGGTTAAGCATATATGTTACCATGGTCCGGGATTTATTGACACAGTTTGATCATATGCTGAATAATCCAACCACATTTTTGTTAGGAAGTGGAAAGAACTAATAGAAATTGCATTAATTGCAATGTGTAAAAAGAGTTGAGTTATTGTATTATAATTTTGCTGCATGTCATTGTGGTATATATCATGTCTTGATTGGTGAATATGTTTAGTTTGTGAGTTATTTGAAGTAGAAATAATATGTGAATGTAGACAAAAGTGCTGGAGAAACTCAGCGGATGCGGCAGCATCTATGTAGCGAAGAAATTGGCAACATTTCAGGCCGAAGCTCTTCTTCAGAAAAGGGTTTCGGCCTGAAACGTTGCCTATTTCCTTCGCTCCATAGATGCTGCTGCACCCGCTGAGTTTTTTTAGCACTTTTGTCTACCTTTGTTTTTCCAGCATCTGCAGTTCCTTCTTGAACATTATATGTGAATGCTTCATTGAGCTGGTTACTCCAGCTTTATTTGTTTATCGTCGGTTTAAACCAACATCTGCAGTTCCTTCTTACACAATTCATTCTTTTTGTTTAATTCATCAGTTTGGTTGAATTAAATTTGTCCTTTTTATAAGTAAGTTTTGCCTGGGCAGTGTCCCATTTTGGCAGTTGAGTACCAATGTTGTTAGTTGCACTGGAATAGGCCAACTAAAGGTATGGTTATTTCAAAAACACAGATCTCCCCTGCTACAATGGGGTTATTACATCATGCTGTGTGTAATTAAGTTGATGAGACAGAACAGGGAGAAGAAATTAGAATGAGTAGCTATGCGCAAACTGTAAACGTTTGGGTAAACCATTGGGGGACAAATTACCTTTCACTATGTACATATTATGCGGAATTGGTTGAGATATATTTATTTTTTCTTTATCCATTATACTCAGCAGATATTTGGTGAGAAATAACATAAAGAAGAAAACTGAAAGAACATTCCTTTTAACGAATTAAGGCTTCAGATTTCACATAAATTGTACTGATATCAACATTTTCATTCTTGTGAATGTTTATATGCCACAAATCTTTATATTGTAGGTGAAAATAGTATCTCAAGCAGAAGAACAGTTTGTAAAAGTGAAAAGAAGCTTACACAGATATTATCTTCCAATAAGGACCAAATTCGACTCCGGTCTGGAAGTGAAAAAAAGGTATTTTACTTACTATGAGTATGGCAATATAATATAACTTCTTGTATATAATTGGATTTCTGAAGATATTATTCTGTTGGCATGTGTGACTTGAAAAGCTGTACAAAAGACTTTAGTCTAGTTTAGGAATAAAGCGTAGAAACAGACCCTTCAGCTCACTGACTCCATGCCGGCCATTGTTCACCCTTATACTAGTTCTATCCTACACACTAGGGACAATTTACAGAATTAACCTACAAACCCACACGTCTTTGGGGCAACTGGAGCACCCAGAGAAAACCTACATGGTCACAGAGAGAGCGCAGAAACTCCAAACAGACTGCACATTAGTAACAGCATTAGTATTTTTCTATGGATGGCAGAAGCATAATACACAACAATAAAAAGAGAGCAGGCTGAAAAAACAGTAATTGATCATTGTAGTTTTGATGTCAGACTAACAGTTTTCCTCCTAACCCCATGCTCTTGCCTTCTCCCCATAGCACCTGTAGTAATGAAGAATATGTCAATCTCGGCTTTTAAAATGTCCAATGACTTGGCCTCCACAGCCTCCTGTGGCAGAAGGTCTTTTCAAACTGAAACCTCACCAACAGTTCATTTGAGTTTCAGATCCCGTGTCCCATGACATCCTGATTATTTAGCTGTGTAACATCATTCCCATCTTCCTCTCTCCACTGTGATACTGAAGGTTACCTTCATTTTTGCAGTTTCACCAATGTTTTTAATGTTCTGTTCTTCACCTTGTTCAGAACTCCACTTTTTTTACCATTTGTCTATGCTCTAGCTCCCGCACCTAAAATTAAAATCATTGTGCTCATCTAAAGGTCTGCCCAGGCCTAATTAAACTTTAACAGTATTTACAACTACTTTCTTCTTGTACTCTGAATCCGGATATCACTGCCTTCAGCATTACAATCTGCTTTTCTAAATCCACATGGTGAATGATATCTTTCCAATTCTTTCTGCTTACAAGTCTTCTTTCAAAGTCATTCTTTAAACCTTTTTATTACAGTTATCCAAAAGGGTTCTTTGTTTATTGTCTTTGAACGATTTAAAACAACAAACTAGGGTTGGGCTGTCCATGTTAATTGGGTGCAGAGTAATATTTCCTCATGATCAAAACTATGACGTTGTATAGGCAGCTAAGACTATGTATTAGTGAAATGTATTTTGGAATTTTTTTCCATGTTCTGAGTATAATTAGACTTCCAAATTCCAGTTTAATGATGAATCAATCCAGTAATATGTCTTTAATAATTGTTCACTGTACTATTCCAAATCCATTTGCACCATGGTGAAGTGAAGATTGTCTTTTAAATAACCAAAGATCGCCAGTATTTATATTTATCATCCAACTGTATCCAAAGCCTACTAGCATTGTGAGATGTTAATGTGCTATTAAATTATCATTATGTTATTGTCACAAATGTTGTCATTATTTGTCATTAAGAAATGGTAGAATAATAATTATTTGATTCTTCTCTTTATATTATTCTGGTTGTCATTCCATGCCAAACATACAGAATGATAATCAGTCAGACTCTGCTGATGAAAATGACCTGGATGGATTTCTATCAACGTCAAGAAAAGCACAAGTGGAACGTGGTGGAGGGGCTGCAAAGAAAGAAAATGTTTGTCAGGTATGATGTATATTTTCTGGTGGTAACTGTCTGCCGTTCTAGAATTCTTGTAACTGGGAAAGTTGTGGGATCAAATTCGGATTCAGAAGCTTGAGTACACACCTATTGTTTGCACATATGTACAGTATTAAGGAAGTGCACAGTATTAAGTGATTATTCTGTTCAAGAAGGAACTGCAGATGCTGGAAAATTGAAGGTAGACAAAAGTGCTGGAAAAACTCAGCCGGTGAGGCAGCATCTAAGGAGCGAAAGAAATAGGCATTCTTTCCTTCGCTCCATGGATGCTGCCTCACCCGCTGAGTTTCTTCAGCACTTTTGTCTACCTAAGTGATTATTCTAATGAGTCATTAAATCAAGGCTTTGTCTGGCAAAATATTCCATCCTCTTATTATCAAGAAGTGCAGGGGAATTATTCCCTGTGTGCTGGCCATGATTTACTCTTCAATCACTGAGGCAGAATAGTTGGTCAAAATATTGTTTTGCAGCAGCTTGCTGTGCGTGATTTGGCTATCACATCTTGCATTTACACAACATGATATCCTGATGTTGCTTATGGCACCAAGAAGTTGCAAGTCTTTATTATATATTTGTTTTTAATGTTAAGGATATGAATTTTAAAAATAGCATACATGATACTTTCTACAGTGCACCTGTTGGAACTTGTTACAGCATTTAGTGACTGGCTTAATCTCTACTTGGGATGGAAAGGAAAAGGGAATATCTGTGATAAGGTGGAGACCATGGTTGTGCACATGATACATTTGCTTTCGGTGCCACTTAAGAGTGTGAAATTAAAGCTAATCATTGCTGATCTGCCAAGGGGAGTACAAGCAGAGGAAGATGAATGAGAGAAGAGGGTCCGGGTAATACTGAAATTAAAGCATTCTCTCTTAGTCATTCTACTATCGTCATTCATCTTCCTTTAGAGACAGGTGTTACATCTCCTGCAGTTGCAGGGGAAACACCTGTGGAGGGTGTGGTTTGGGAGGGAAGCGATGAGCGAAGCAAGAAGTTGTGAAAGGAGTAGTTTCTGTGGGAAGTGGGCATGGGTGGGGATGGGAAGATGTGACTGGTGGCGGTGGTGGAAATATTGGAGAAGGATTTGTTGGATGCAGAGGCCGGAGGGATGAAATGGCAAGCACCAGGGGAACTCACTCAATCCTTGATCCATCTGGGGGTAGGAGAGCAAGAGTAGAACTGTGGGACACAGTGGAGACATGGGTGTGGGATCCATTTACCACAGCGGAGGGGGGGGGGGGTGGATTTAGCAGGAGTGGATGGCCTATCTTGCTCGTTATAGGATCTTTGCTTAAAGAGCAGCCACAGTTCTGGATAAAGGTCTTGTGGACAGATGAGATGAAGATTAACTAATTAACAGTTCATTCTACAGCAAGACAATGATCCCAAACATACTGCTAAAGCAGCAAAGGAGTTTTTCAAAGCTAAAAAATGGTCAATTCTTGCGTGGCCAAGTCAATCACCAGATCTGAACCCCATTGAGCATGCCTTTTATATGCTGAAGAGTAACTGAACAGGACTATCCCCCAAAACAAGCATAAGATGGCTGCAATACCGGCCTGGCAGAGCATCACCAGAGAAGACACCCAGCAACTGGTGATTTCCATAAATTGCAGACTTCAAGCAGTCATTGCATGCAAAGGATATGCAACGAAATACTAAACATGACTACTTTCATTTACACGGCATTGCGGTGTCCCAAACATTATGGTGCCTTGAAATGGGGGGGACTATGGATAAACACAGCTGTACTCTCTACATGGTGAAACCAAAATGTATAAAAATGGCCTTTATTAAAATCTGACAATGTGCACTTTTAACTACATGTTACTGAAATATATTTAACAAATTTTCTTCCTTCTCCTATTTTGAAGCTTTGTGAGAAACCTGGGGAACTACTGCTTTGTGAAGGTCAATGCTGTGGTGCCTTCCACTTAACGTGCCTCGGTTTAACCAAAATGCCTGAAGGAAAGTTTATGTGCAGTGAATGTACTACAGGTAAAGTATGGACTTGTAATGTAATGCTTACCTCTTGCACAATAAAAGATTAAAATAATATTTTACATATAGTTAAATTATATTTTTCCTTGGCTCCCTAAAGTCTAAACATTTTGAGCTCTTTAATAGGAAAGGATGAGCATTTACAAAATGAAAACCTTCACAATTATGAAGGTATCAGATAAAAGTAGAGAAATGCCTAGAAATTCAAGTTCTGTTTTATTCAAGGATATCAAATAAAAAATTGTCTTCGCCGGAATGAATGAAAAGTGATATTGATCGATATGGAGGGATAAGGTGTGGAGGAATAAGATATTTATTCTGAAGAAGGGTTTCGACCCGAAACGTCGCCAATTCCTTCTCTCCATAGATGCTGCCTCACCCGCTGAGTTTCTCCAGCTTTTTTGTCTACCTTCGATTTTTCCAGTATCTGCAGTTCCCTCTTAAACATTTACTGTTTTCTAGGTCATCTTCTTTATGCTAGAAATTCCACCACATACTTCCTGGATTGATGCACCATTGCACAATTAAATGATTTCTGTGTTAGCTGTTACTCGCAGCAAAATCATTTACTGTGCTATGTTCCTGTTGGTGCATCACAAGGGAACTTAAACCATGTTGGTAGTAAATCAGTCCAAGGAACTACTGTCACAACACCCGACTGCGACCCCTGTAAAGTAAGTTCAGTTTCTCCAGCATTTTTGTCTACCTTCGATTTCCAGCATCTGCAGTTCCTTCTTAAACAAAAGTAAGTTGTTTACTTGTTTTTCATCATTCTGGGTGCATCCCTGCCAATGGAGTAGTGAATCACTTATATTGATCTTGCTCCTGAGATCAAGATCTTTACATTGCCCTAAGATTCTCTCTCTCCACCCCCTCCCTAATGATCCTGGCCCTCAGAAAGTCGAAACCTGTTCTTTCCACCTCAATCATCCAGTATTCCATTGTTCTAAGTATCCTGATAGTCCTCGTTCTTCAGAAGCCACAACTTTTCTCCTCCACCAACTTTAGAAAAAAATGAATGCAGGAATTGAAGATTTGGTTTGCCATTAAGTGTTCACTCCAGAAGTCAAAATAAAATCATCAAAAATAATATAGCGGATGCCTCTTCTAAGCTAGTTGATGATTTGCAGATCTGGCAAAGTAAGTCATAAGTAATAAGATATTTATTGTTTTGACTGGTTATTATAAAAGCAAAGCTTTGCTATTTAATACCACAGTGCATTTTTTCTTATAAGCCATGTTCTCTGTTTTGCATTAAGCACTTTTAGTTTCTTATATTTAAGTTCGCCGAACTACGATTGTTTCATTTAAGATAGGTTTACTTTCAAGAAAAACACAAATGATATTTATTTCTGGTGGAGTTTTTTGCAAATATAAGTTAGGAGCTTAGGCCTAAAAGAAAATTAAGCACAAGTAGATGATACCATTAATGACAGTCATTATTGTCATACAGAATTATCTTGGCAAGTGAAGACTCCTAACATATTGGATGATCCTCCCTAATTTAACATGTACTCCAAACATTTCAAAAAGTGATAGCAAAGAATAACTGCTCAAGAAACTCAGTGGATCAAGCAACATTTTTGGGAGTGGAGGGATAAGGACAAATTGTTGACATTTTGGGTCAAGACCTTGCCTTAGGACTGAGAGTGGAGAGGAATGATTGCCAGTCTAAAGAAGAGAAGGAAGGAATGAGACGGGGACCGGTAGATGTTTTTTCTTTTAGATTCCAGCATCTACAATTTCTTGTATCCAAAAGGTGACAATTCTGTTTGTTTTTGCCAGGTATTCACACTTGCTTTGTATGTAAAGAAAATGAGAAAGATGTGAAGCGATGTCTTATGCCACTCTGTGGAAAGTTTTATCACATGGAATGCATTCAGAAATACCCCCTCACTGTACTGCAAAACAAAGGATTCAGATGCTCAATCCATGTCTGTCTATCTTGTTATGCCTGCAACCCTTCCAATCCAAGAGCAACCAAAGGTACCAAATAAAGTAATTAATCTTTACAGATAGAATAAATTTGTAGGCAAAGTAATAGTAAAAGTCATTGTATCTTTAAAACTTGATTTGTTGCATCTCTAGCGTCAAGATTTGAACTGTTACATGTTCTTTGATCAGTGGTTAATCCTGAGTTAATATTTTATACCCTTTTATACTGTCAAAGAGTGTGTCTGGAAAGCATTTTTGAATTTTCTACTATCACGCCACTGCATAAATACATATTGTCGCTCTATTAAATATATGACGAATGCATACTATAGCTGTGGTAATGCTGTAACTTGTTAGGGCAAATGAAAATGATGAAAGTTATTGCAGAAACAGAATACACAGTATCAAGATTAAATAGGGTAAAATAAATATCAAATATAAATATCAGTTGAGTTTATTGTCAAATGAAAATGAAAGAGGCAGCACAATGCCACAGCTGGGGAAATTATTGCCTCATATCGCCAGAGGTCCATGTTCAATCCTGATCTCTACTCTTGTCTTTGGAGTTTGCATAATCTCCAGTGACCACGTGTTTTCTCTGGGTGTTCTGCTTCCTCCCTCATTCAAAAGACGTTAATATTAGCAGGTTAATTGACTGCTGTAAATTGCACCTGGTGTGTAACAGAGTGGATGAGAAAGTGGGATAATATATAGAACTAGTGTGAATGGGTAATCATTGGTCAGTGTGCACTTTGTGGGCCTGGGGTCTGTTTCCTTGCTGTATGAATTTTAAGGCACTAAAATCTTGCTTTCAGCAGCATCAAGTATTATCTAATACTGTGTTATAATAATTTATGTGTTATTGTGTTAATTGACCTGTTAAGCAGCAGCAAGTTAGAATGACATTGTTTTGTTGCTGATGCATATCCTTATTACAACTATAAAACTCTGATCTTGGATGTGTGTGTTTTTTTTTCTTGTGTCATCACATCTACTCTAAAAAAAACGGCAGCTGTCACCCCCCCCCCGCCAGCTGCTGCCCCGCTCCTCGTTCCCGTTCTACTCTCCCCCCTGTCCTCTCCCCCTCTTCTCTCCCCCCTCCTCTCTCTCCCCCTTCCATCTGTCCTCCCACCCCCCCTCTCTTCGCCTCCTCTCCCCCTCCCCTCTCTCCCCTCCACCCCCCTCCCCCTACCTTTCCCCTCCCTCTCCCCCATCTCCCCTCTCCCCCCCTCCCCTTCCCCTCCCTCCCCCCTTTCCACCACTCCCCCACTCTCCACCCCTCCCCATGTGGTGCCGCCCCCCCCCGCGAGCTGCCGCCACGCTCCCCTCCTCCTCTCCCCCCCTCTCTCTTCCCGTCTCCCTATCTCCCCCTCTCCCCCCCCTCCCCCTCTCCCCCTCCCTCTCCCCTTTCCCCCCTCCCTCCCTCTCCTCCCTCCCTCCCTCTCTCCTCCATCTCCCTCTCTAGCCGCGCCTGCGAGTTGGGGGCTATGCGTGAGTGGATAGGGCCGGGGATGGGGTAAAAGGAGCGAATTAATAATATCAAGGGGAGGTGGTTAGTGTGTGTGAATGTGTGGGGGGTGGTTAGTGTGGGTGTGACACTGCAGGTTGTCCCTCCCTCACCCGCAACCGCGCGTTGAGTGGACGGGACCCAATGGGTCCCACTTGGACTAGTCACAATTAAATACTCTTGACTAATATTGGTGTTCCTGTTGATATTTTCTTTTGTATGGTCAGGTCGAATGATGCGCTGTGTCCGCTGTCCTGTTGCTTATCACGCCAGTGATAATTGTCTGGCAGCTGGATGTGTAGTCCTGGCTTCAAACAGTATCATCTGTACCAACCACTTTGCTGCAAGGAGGGGCTGCAGGCATCACGGGCATGTCAATGTCAGCTGGTGCTTTGTATGCTCGGAAGGTAAGATAAAACTGGAAGTAAATGTTTTGTAATTCTGGGCTTCGCATTTCTACCTGTGTTGCGTTCACTTTTCCAAATGTTCTTGGATTCTTTCATTATTCATGTGCAAATTAATACAGTTCCTTTTCTAATATTTTACAAACATGAATTAGGAGCAAGAGTAGATGATTTAATAAAGGTCACAGATGATTTCATTGTAGCTTCTAAAGCTTTTGCAAGAGGAAATATCTTCCACATTCAACCTGTCAAGACCCTCAGGATTTTATATGTTGTTTATGTAACAGGATTGATACTTCCATTAAAATTACAGAAGAATCTTGTGCATTATGAATGTCAGTGCAACAAGCATTTTACGTTAAAATTGCAAAATACAATTGCAATCCCCGCCAATAACATGTTTAAAATAAGGAGAATTTCAGTATTTCCTGTATTAGTATCTTAAATCAGCGTTTTTAATTTTTTACAGTAACACCTGCATTTATTCTTTATTTCACTTCCCATTTTTTCCTTCATGTTAAAGTATGTCTGTTGTTTAAACATGGAGTGACAATCTGAATCTAAGGGGATGTAGAAGTTCTGATTTCATGTGCTCCTGTAATTAATTGGTACAGCACCATCCAACTGCAGTATCTTAGCCATTATACTGAAAATCTAATCACATTAGATCGTGATGGTTCAGCAACTTGATGCTGAAAATTTGTCCCTGAGGCATGAGGAACTTAAATCATGTGTGCTGTGGGTTTTGAAATGTCACTAAATAACATAAATTCTTGCCTTAATTCCCCTTGAATAATTAAATTGTTCAATTGGACTAGAAAAGGGTGACTCTGATATATTTATTTATAAGGGGATGAAATGAACTCAAAGTGAAGAACATCCATCTTCTACCGGTGGATAAACGCTCCGAAGAAAGACCACTCTAGGCTAGCTTATCAGTACCTGAAAGGTCCTGAATATGAATGTCTGGTTTGCTTGAGGTATCTCTGCCTGCATGCTACAGGTCCTAGGCAACTTTGCGGCATGCACTGTAAAGTACTCCAGGAAGTTCTTCTACAATACGATAGTGGTGTTCCTGAGAAACCTCACATAGAAAATCGTGTTATAAAGATAAATGTGTCAATGGCGGAAAGGCGGTTAGGAGGTAGGGTGTTTCAGGACTCTCGTCAGAGATGTTATTTTTCCTGCAGGATATTCAAAGAAAAGATATTTTCAATAGGCTTATTTTTGTATCTGCAGTCTGAAAATACTGGTGGTTGTATGTTAAATTGTTTAATAGAGTATATTATAAAAGTGTCAATTAAAATGATTCCTTGTCATTTTCAATGACAAGCCGCAATGAAACGAACAGGCTTTGTTCAGAAGAGACAATGATGTTTGATTACTGCAGGAGGTTACATTGAAATAGGTTTTTTGTTCTTCATGCTATTTAAATCCAAGATTGCTATTTTCCGCTTGTCGATTTCCGAAGTAACTTTCAAATGGTTCTATCGTTCCTGATCGAAATTGGTTACAACCAATTCAGCCAGTGTAATGCAAATATAATTCCTTAATTCATAACACATTACAGAATACTCATGTACTCAGCTATGTAATAGGAAGTTACTACTTCCAACACAACTAGGAAAGAGAATGCAGGAATCGCCTGTGGTCGTTCCCTTCATACGCAGAGAATGCAGGAATCGCCTGTGGTCATTCCCTTCAAAAACAAGGATTCACTTTTGGATACTGATGGGGGGGGGGGGGGGGTGACTCTTTCAAGAAAGTAACAGCAGTCAGGTCTGTGACACCAGTCCTGGCTCTGAGGCACAGCGAGGTGGGGTGAAGTCAGACTGGACTATAGTGACTTGTTACTTAGGGGGATGGACAGGAGACTTTGCGCAGCAAACGGGACTCTAGAATGATGTGTTGTCTCCCTGGTGCCAGGGTCCATGATGTCTTGGAGTGGCTGCAAAACATTCTCAAGGTGTACGGTGAGCTGACTCAGAGTTGTTGTGCATATTAGCATAAATTACATAGGTAGGAAAAAGGAAGAGGCCATGCAGAGTGAACATAGCGAGTTAGGCAAAAGATTAAAAAGGACGAAGGCGAGTGAAGGTAGGAATAGGGCGATAGAACAGACAAATGAGTAGTTAGTGTAGGGGTCAGGGATTCAGATTTTCGGACCATTGGCCTCTATTCTGGGGCAGTATTGACCTGTACAAGACAGAAGTGAATCTTTGGAATTCTCTATCCATGGTGACTGGAAGTTTGGTCACTGAATTCAAAACAGATAGATTGACCTCAAATGTTAAGAGAGATGAAGTAGGAACAGGAAAGAGGTGTTGAGATAAAGATTGCTGTTATATTATTGAATGACAGATCAGGTTCAAGGGGGCTAATGACCAACTTTTTTTGCTTATGCTTTTTCTTTCAGGGTTGAATGAATCAATATTGCATTGCAATTGTAGTTACATTCTTTGTTCCACATGAGCTTTCCCATAGTCATAGAGCCTTCCAGCTTGGAAACAGGCCCTTTGGCCCAACTTGCCCACACCAGCCAATGTGTCCCATCTACAGTAATCCCACCTGCCTACATTTGGCCCATAGTCCTCTAAACCTGTCCTATCCATGTACCTGTCTAAATCTTTCTTAAACGTTGTGATAGTATCTACCTCAACTACCTCCTCCAGCAGCTCTCTACACCTACCACTCTTGCGTGAAAACGTTACACCTAAGGTTCCAATTAAATCTTTCCCCCCCTCACCTTAAACCTATGTCCTCTGGTTCTCAATTTCCCTACTCTGGGCAAGAGGCTGCATCTACCGGATCTATTCTCCCTTCTTAGATGATCGTATCGTTCCTTTTTTCTATGCTTTTTTTTAACCTTGCCCTACAACACTTCCATACTCGACACCTCACTGTATTTTTGTTAGTATACCACCGAGTAAATGTTCTTTTACAATTTGCAATGAAATTTTGTTGGAACCATTTTTTTGGTGTGGAATCGTCCGTAGATGTCCTTTTATTTGATCCGTTTACCAGACCTTGGCATTGAAAATTTCTTCTGCTTTATTTCTAAGACTAAACTGCAGCTTGAGGCATTTAATTAAGCCTTATTAGGCCCGAGTTCAATCCAGACTACATGTGATCAATAGTCGCTGTGGACCCAGTGGGCCAAAGGGCCTGTTTCCACGCTGTATCTCTAAACTAAACTAAATATATCTTTTGATACGTTGCTTTATGTCTTATCATTTAGTCAGCATTGCTGGAATCAAACCTAATTTGGCTGTCTGGAGTTTTCAGTTGAAGTTATTTCTGTAAGGAACAGGTTATCTTGTTATCAGTATGTGTTGTTTCTTCTTCTCATACTTGGACACGTATATTGTAAATACATTCGTTTGTTTATCAGGTGGCAGCTTGCTTTGCTGTGAGTCATGCCCTGCTGCATTTCACCGCGAGTGCCTGAACATTGAGATGCCAAAAGGGAAATGGTATTGTAATGATTGTAAGGCTGGCAAAAAGCCGCACTATAAGGACATTATCTGGGTAAAACTTGGTCGATACAGGTTAGTCTTGAAAAAAATCTTTAACTATATCGTTTGCAATATAATAGAAGCAGAAAAACAAAGCCTCCATACAGCAGTATCGTTTTAGCTAAAACAAAACATGTGAGCCACATATAAACCTAATATTAGGGGAATGCTATAGTAGACGCCATTTGAATATACAAAAGTACTGAATATCATTTCTGTGTTAAAACAACATTGAACTAATACCTAAAATGTAATATTTTTGGAACATGTGAATGCATGTTTACATATACAGTTTTTGGATCATGAACCGCAAACCTTGCATCATTTAGTTCCAGTGCATTTTATACCTTCTCTGCCAGGTGGTGGCCTGCTGAAGTTTGTCATCCGAAAAATGTACCTACAAATATCCAAAAGATGAAACATGAAATTGGCGAGTTTCCCGTCCGCTTCTTTGGCTCCAATGATTACTTCTGGACCTACCAGGCACGAGTGTTCTCGTATATGGAAGGGGACAAAGGGAGTAAAGACAAAAAATGCAAAGGTCTCAACACTGTCTTTAAAAAAGGTAATGTGTAAATTGCGGGAACATTTGAGAATTTGTATGTTAATTCATTTGTATTAGGATTTAGATTTATAGAACATCCCCATTCAGCATTAGGCATTGGGGTAAGTTCTTTGTTGTTTATTGTAAGTTATCAGTAATACATGGGTTTTCATTGTCGGTAAAATTGGATTCTGAATCTATTGAGCAAAATAAATGTTTTTTGGAGCTTGCAACCTGACCGGAGATTAATGTACAATTAGTGTAAATGGGTATTTGGTGGTATAGTTTTAAAGCTTCCCATTTATGCCAAAGGTAGTTGGTACTACCTTTTGCTGTCATTCTCTCCTTCATCAGTATCTTATGGCATTGCTCAAGTTTCTCATGTCGATTAAGGAAACAGTTATGGACATTGGAATCTGAATTTCATGTAATAAATATGGTCTTAAAATATGATAAGAAATTTCAGTAGTATTTTCTACAGCTTTTATTGTTAATAGTTACAATAGTTAAGAGTACAATTATTATACTTGACAATTATTTTCTTGAAGTATAGAACTATTTTAAGCTCATCTTTCCAAAATGTGATCAAGCGACCATATTAACATTAATTCTATTGTCTATGACCTCCTAAAGCCATCTTCCTGTTTTGTTTCTATGATATTAAAAATCAATTGAATATTTGGACCCTCATTCTCTGCATCCAGATAGGGGGAATTGCTAGCATTTGAATGAAGAACACCCTCCATGTTACAACCCAGACCCGTACTATACAAGTAATTATTGTATTTAGTTAAGTCTTGGGAATAAGTGAGTTAGGTATTCCGACTGCTCATGCCCAGCTCATAGGTCACTCGCTATAAACAATCTCGGCAACTGTGGTGCTGCGTTGTGCACAGGCTTGCGTTTCATCTGTGGTCGGGGTCAGGCCCGGGTCTCCATTACCTCCCAGGTGTCCCGTCCCTGTCCGGAGGTGTCCGAGGTGGCCCTGGGCTGGCGGGGAGGCGGCGGCCCCGGACTTGCAGCCGGCTGCAAATCTGGGGCCGCCACCGTCAGTCCAGGGCTGCCGGCCAAGCCGGCGGGACAGGCAGAGCTGAGCTGGCGCCAGCGCCCCCCCCCCCCCCCCCCCCCGTGGCTGCTGCAAGCCCGGGGCCGGTGGGACAGACAGAGCCAAGCCGGAGCCAGCGCCTCCCCTCTCCGCCGGCTGTAAGCCCGGGGCCGGCACCGCCAGTCCATGGTTGCCAGCCAACCCGGCGGGACAGGCGGAGCAGCGCCAGAGCCAGGTAGCGGGAGAGCGGAGTGTAACAGTGAGAGAGAGGGGGCAGATGAAATGAAATGAATGAAATGCTACCTTCATTGTCATTCAGACCTTTCGGTCTGAACGAAATTTCGTGCCTGCAGTCATACATATAATAAAAATAACAAAAACACACAATAAACACAAATTTAACATCCACCACTGTGAGTTCACCAGGCACTTCCTCACTGTGATGGAAGGCAAAAGTCTTAGTCTTTGTCTCTTCCCTCCTTGTTCTCCCTCTGCGCTGAGGTGATCCAGGCCTCCGATGTTGTGACCCCACCGGGTGATGGTAAGTAAGTCAGTCCCGCGGCTGAATCCAGCTCCGCGAACGGGCTGATTGCCGGGCGAATGGGAGACAGTGTGGGGGGGGAGGGGGGGGGGGTGGAGACTGGACCTGGCGGGACAGGCAGAGCCGAGCCAGAGCCAGGTAGCGGGAGAGCGGGGTGTAACAGCGAGAGCGAGGGGGGCAGATGCGAGTAAGAGATGGGGGGAGGACGGGGACAGTCCAATGGCGGTTCGGAAGTGCTTGCGGCACCGGGGACCCGGGTTCGATCCTGGCTCCGGATGAGGCGTGGGTCTGTGTACCCACTCTCCCCTGTCTCCCACTCGCATCTGCCCCCTCTCTCTTGTTGTTACACCCCGCTACCTGGCACCACCGTTCATCAGCTTAAATATATTTTCATGAATAAAGATAAGAATTTATACACAGTTTGTACAGCCAGCGCTCCGTTCGCTTTTTCTTTATAGCAAGGGACCTTTGACAAATCCCATGATTCCTTGCATTTTTCGGAATACCAAACTCACTTATTCTTTTTCAGCTTTGTTTGCTAGTTTCCTTATACGAAAGGGTTGATCCATCCAGGTAGCCTTTATTGTGAAATAGAAAAGAAAAGTAGCATCACCCAAATGTTTGCTCGACCCTCACCCATCCCTCCCTCCTCGATCCTCCACCTCCTTCCCCCTGTTAATTAAGGAAGTATATGTTAACTGAAGATGATAGTATATTGTTATGATCTTTACAAATATTGTAACTGTCAATATGTCTGAGATTTCACACTGGCTTCTCAATAGCACTACAAGAAGCAGCGGAAAGATTTGAGGAGCTGAAAGCCCAAAGAGAGATAAGACAGGCACAAGAGGAAAGGCGGAATGAGAAAAAACCACCACCGTACAAACATATTAAGGTATTCATTTTTAGCTATTCTGAGAATATATGCAAGGCACTACATTACATCAAGCATATTCAGAATGATAAAAGCTATACATACTTTGCTGTTATAGACTATAAAATGTTGCAGTACATTTATCAGAAAAATTATGTTAGCAGGCATATCCATACCCCAGATTTAATATCGGATGATTTTGGAGTCTGTGGCAAGTGTCAAGCTTGTTGCCACACTTTCTAAACCATTTTAGTTCCAAGTCTCATTTAAATAAAATAAGTCTTGACCTTCACCTGAACTTGGTGTCAAATTTAGCAGAACTGGCAGAGAATCAACCCATAGATATGGGCGCTGAGGTTTAATCTGCTATTGGAACATTTAGTCTAGAGGACATGGGTAGCCAAAAGCAGCAAGACATAGAGTTTAAAAAGGAAACTTTAAAATATTTAAAGTAGTATATCTTCTTTTTCTTGACTGCAACATGTGTCTGCCTTGCAGCATTTCAGAGGCTGCATAGTATTGTCCACAGGATTTGTCCATTTACGGCTTTGTCTCAAATAAGAGTCCTGGTTGCTACCTGAAATGAACCTTTTGAAATGGCATGGGCTGTATGTGTATCATTATCTGGTGTTTGCCAGGTTAGTGATATTTTAACCATGCACAACCTATTTTTATTGGTCCCACTGTTATAATTGAGGATATAAAATGTAGATTGTTGTCCTCAATTCAATATGTCATTGCACATTGGATTCCATTCAACGCATTCAAACATTATTTAATAGTTTTTAATAGATTCTTAAGATTACATTGATATTCAACTGGCTTTACTTTTGGTCCTTTAAAATCTTTATCAGACTATTGGACCTCTTAATTCATAGAACAAGTGAAGTTCATTATAGAAGATCCTTATTTATATAAATTCTACGCATGTATAATGTGCCTGAACTCCAGCAGAGGAGCGTCTCTCAGAAAATGTAATCTATTAGTATGCTCAACTTGGTGAATGTGATCAAAGCCTTGATGTTGGGGATGTTGCCCTGGGAATAAAACTGATATTCTTTTGGTTGGTTTGGAGCATTTGAGCTTGGACTGTGACATTTGGCATTCAATTCTTTAAATTCCATTTGTGTACTCTTAAATATCTCTTTTACTTTCAATGATTACATGATATTTCCTTCCAGGTGCTTAATTGTAACAGCAAGTATTATTCTTTCCGCTCATCATACCACAGCTTTAAAACTTAGCTCTGCAAATGGTGCATAAATTCCACCTGATGGAACATTTGTTTCATTTAAATCTTGTCTTGGTGTTTGAAGATATATTACTCAGACATGGCAAATTTGTACTGGGCAGCTGCAATCTCAGTCCTACATGCTTCTGAGACCTGCATCATTCATTTCGAGGCACTTGCAACTAGACAGATGGCAGTAATACTCTCTATAATATCCTTTAAATTCACTGGGATAACAACCAATGCCATTGTTCTTTCTCAGGTCAATATCCCCAGAACTGAATTCACAGTTACACTCGTTAAACTGTGTTGGGCAGGCCATGTCGCTTGCATGCTTGCAACCATATCCCTCAAATTGACACATTATTCTAAGCTGTGTTGCAGGCAGCCAGAAGAAAACTTTGTAGGATGTGCAACATCCACGCTAATACGGTCTGGCTAACAAGGGTTCAAAATTGAAAAGGAAAATTTGGAATGGTATTGACAACCTCGATTCCGTGTGTTGGAAACTTAAAGAAGCCCTGAGTAAGCAGTCAAGAGTGTAACGTCCCATGGAAAAGTTCTCGCATTGGCCTCATCTGCCATGTCAGAGTGGAAGCAATTCACCCTCAATCTTGAGGGACTTTGAACATTTAGTTGACCATTATTTACCTTATTTTTCACCAGTTGCCTTTTCGAAGGCAGACTATAAAGACCCACACCTTCCTGGCCACACACACATCTCTCCATTGCCATCAGGTAGAAGGTATAAGAGCCTGAAATCTGGTAAATTCAGTATCAGAAACAGCTTCTTTCCCATAGCCACCAGGCTACTAAATATGACATCAAACAAACGCGAAACTATAACAGCCTATTGCACTTTATCTGTTTATTTGTGTGTATATATATTTGGTATATGGGCACACTGATCTGTTCTGTATTATGCCTACAATATTCTGTTGTGCTGCAGCAAGCAAGAATTTCATTGTCTTATCTGGGACACATGACAATAAACTTTCTTGACTTGACTAAAGGGTGAGAAGTTTTACAATTTCTAAAGATGGTGAAAAATAAATGCAGCATATCATTATCATGTAATAACCCTTTCATGACTTCCTTTATGCTCAGGGCAGTTGTAGAAAAGCTTGTGAATAAAGGAATAAAGGGTGTGGGGTTGGTAACTCAGAGTTGAAGGTTAGGGTGCAGTGTGAGCCAGGACCTGGAGGAATGTTGTGATTTGGCAACTGAGGTATCAAGGGCAGAGATGCGGGGTTGAGTACAGGAAACAGTGGGTGATCCATGTATGGGAACCAAAAGGAATGCAGATAAATTATGTTTTGGGGATCTGTTCAAATCAGTCCACAGTACTTGACAGAAGAGGCAACTTTTGAGTCCTGCTACTATAGAGGTGGCAGGCCTATTAAAACCTGCATGTTCTCAAATTGCCAAAGGGCAACTTTGGAATCACATGAAGTAACTTCAGGTTAACGCTCAAAATAAACTTTGCACAAAGAATGTTATTCAGTGCTCATCAGATGAGGAAAATGTATCATTTTTGCAAGAAGCTGGAGATATTTCCAGGCTGGCACAATTTAGCTAAGGAACATATTAACACTCAGAAACATATCAATTTTAACTCTAGTAAAACTTTAAAAAGCAGTGCTGTGCTGCTGAATTTCTAAACCTCCAATTTGCTACTATTTGAAAGATAGCTGAGCTTGAGAATTACCATGACAACCTGTTGTGAAGCTTTTTCACTGTATATTAATTGATAGCCAAAGCAGTTCAAAGTCTGGTGTCACTTTGCTTTTGTTAACGCCTGGAGCCCAGGAAAAACACAGAACTCGGGTTCATCTATAAAAGTAATCAGAAATATATACTGAATAAAATGGTTAAAAATGCCAAATATGTGATAGCTGAATTGATAGTAATTGTTGAGATTATGATCTAACCAAGTAAAGATGTTATGATTGGTGCTCCTTGAAAAGTAAATGTGTTGAGCTGAATTTTTTGTTTGATGGAATAATTGTATGCATTATTTTTATGTGTTGCCTTGATTTTTTGAAAGGACGTATTGCATTTATATTCCAAAATTTTACAATTTCAGTTAGAATTGTGAAGAGATATTCAAATAAACATCAAAGTTTAATCATCTGCTTTTCTGTCAAGGTAAACAAGGCCGTGGGTAAAGCTCAGATCTACACTGCTGATCTCTCCGAGATTCCACGATGTAATTGTAAGACAACTGATGAGAATCCCTGTGGGGTAGATTCTGAATGTCTGAATAGAATGTTAATGTATGAATGCCATCCAGCCGTCTGTCCTGCAGGTGAAAAATGTCAGAACCAGTGCTTCACCAAACGGCAGTATCCTGAAGTGGAAATTTTAAGAACTCCAGGGCGAGGATGGGGTTTACTTGCAAAATATAACATTAAGAAGGTGAGATGTGTTCCTTCACTGCGATCTAAATATAGAAAGCAATTAGAAATCAAACCATAATGTTCTCACTCGGGGGAGAACTAGCTGTTATAAGACATAAAATGCTTCAGTATTTTATGTCTTGCCTCTTTAAATTGAGAAATAGAGTCCAAGGTAGCACCTGCTTACAGCTAATTTTTGAACTTTGATGATTAAATGGATGTTAAACTATTAAAAAATCTGACAATTTAATTCTCTTTTTAACATTATGATAATGTATTCATTTTGTCCTTCTGTAAAGAAGAGCATTTAAGATGGACAAAAAAAAAGTAATTTTACCTTTACAGTGACAAGGTGTGTAAGTGGAGTAAACAATGTGCTAAGCCATACCAAGCAGTTATTAAAAGTTGAGGAAATGATTGGAGAAATATAGATAACCAAAATCCTTAGAAGAAAAATCTGCACTTGGTCTGATTACCATCTAGAAAGCCATGCAGAAAAGTCACCTGTGTAAAAGACTGATTTAAATATTCTTTAACGCTTTTTGTTGGACAATTTATTAATATTGGCTGTTTTGTATAAAATGCTGTTTTAAGTTTGATGCTATAAAATGACTATTCATGACCTAGTTTCTGGCATGGCTGACTTTTTCATGGCCCACACCTATAAATTGAAGAGAAGATAATTTAAAATATTTTGGAGTTCAGTCATAAGAAATTACTCTTTATTCAATGAGCACTTTTTGCCAAAATTATAAACAGAACTTTACGTCCTTTGTGGTGACTCATTGCAAAAGAGTATTCAATTATTCCATTATGAGAATAGTGCAAATTGGGTATTATAATTTTTTTAAGCATTAAAGTTCTATACATGGTATAAATTTAAAAAGTTACAGTTGTTCATCAGGTAAATTGCAGGAATCATTGTCATCAAATGAAACACATTACCATGGCCTCAAACTCAGTCCACTTTCACAAATTAGTGGTCCTTAGTAGTATAATTTACTTTGTAAGATTGAAGTATGTGTTAAATAATTTACAATGGTGTCACTTAGGTCTAAGTCAGTGGAAAGCATAACAATGAATGCAATTGTAGCAGGTAACCAAAGAACAAACGAAAGGAGACATTTAAAATAATTAAAATCAATAGATAAATTATTGGAGCTAAAGGTCGAAAAATCCCTGACACCTTTTGATGTAGAATTCTGAAAAGGGGTGACTGCTAAGACGATGGATGCGATAGTTGTGGTCTTCCAATATTTTCTACATTTTGGGAAGAGGATTGGAAAAAGGGCAAATATAACTGCTATTCAAGAAAGAATTAAAAGATAAAATGGGGAGAATTTTGACCAATAAGCTTAACATTAATTGCATCTTTTTGGAGAGATGTCAACATTACCAAATTTTGATATGCCAGAATAATGCATCATTAAGAAAGTAGTAATAGAGCCCTTCAGAAACCATGTCAAAATTATGTATCATATGTCATAATAAGGGCAAATGTGAGGTTAAATGCACTTTGGTAGAAAGGTTAGAAAAAGTATTTAGTGTGAGACTGAAATACTAGTGTTCAAGGGAACTGGACTTGTTCATGCATGAAACAAGGTTGGCATGGAGATACCAAGTAATTAAGGAAACTGGAATGTTGGATTTAATTGCAAGAGAGATGGTAAAGAAGACTAAAAAACAATTTGGCCAAACATACAGTGTACAAATTTCACACGTGGTAGTCTACTTATTTAAGAAGGTAAATTAGTGGGGTTTAGAAGAATGAAGGCAAAACACAAAATGCTCGAGAAACTCAGCAGGTCATGTGGTATCTGTGGAATAAATGGATTGGTGACGTTTTGGGTAAGGACGCTTCAGACTGATTGTAGAAGGGGGAGAATGCAGGAAAAGAAAGGTGGGGCAGAACAAAACCTAGAAACGAAAGGTGATGATGGGTAAGTGATAAAGGCTAGAGATGAAAAGAAGGTTAAAAAACAGTGTCAAAATGAAATGTAAAGCCGGAAGGAGGGGTATAGGGGACGAAAACAGGAGGAGGGAAAGAAGCTTGGGAAAAATGGGTGCGCACGGAAGTGGGGGGTGGCACAGGAAAGACAAAGCGTATGGGGGTTGTTACTTGAAATTGGAGATTCCGGATTCATTGCATTGGGTTGTAAGCTAACCAAGTAGAATACGAGGTGCTGTTCCACTAATTTACATGTGGCCTCACTGTGGCAATGTTGGAGACTAAGGACACAAAAGTCGGCATGGGAAAGGAAGTAGATTAGCAACCTACATGCTTTGATGGACAGAGCACGGCAAAAATCATCACCTAGTCTATGCTTCATCTCACTAATGCAAATAGGCCACATTGAGAATACTGAATGCAGCAGACAAGGTTTGAAGAACTGCATGTGAACCCGTGTCTCATCTGAAAGACTTGCTGGGGTCCCTGAATGGAGGTGAGGGAGGAGGTCTACTTTCCATGCCAACCTTTCTGTCCTTGGTCTCCTCCAGTTTGTTTTTAACCCTAACACTACTTTGAGATGTAGATTGGGAAAGGGAGAACATTTCAAAGCAGTGATTTTTATTATATCCTTAAACTGTGCATTGTGTACATTTTATTTTTAATCCCTCAACGACAACAAAATTTTTGACAAATGCAAAACCAATATCTCCCCCCCAGCCTCAGTTCTGAGAAAGGACCAGATCCAAATTGTTAATTATTTTCTCTTTCCACATAAGGCACTTGACTGGCTAAGTTCTTCCAACATTTCTAGTTTTGTTTTTAATTTTTGATAGCTATGATGTTTATATTTACTGTTGAAACTAATTCTTATACAGGGAGATTTTGTGAATGAGTATGTGGGTGAGATAATAGATGAGGAGGAATGTTATGCTCGAATCAAATATGCACAGGAACATGACATCATCAACTTCTACATGCTTACTCTTGATAAGGTAATAAACCGTAAAATTAAAAAATTCTGAATTTAACAATAATTTGTATGTCAAACACGCATAGTCAAACATTGATCAGTAAGTAAAATCTGTAAATATGTCGAAAATCTATAATTATGAGCAGTGAAAATGGGTAGTATTTGGATTGATGTTTGCAATCAAGGAAACGATTGGAATACTTTGTTCCATTGTTCTTCCCCCCCCCCCCCCCCCCCACGAAGGTCCCCCCCCCCCCCCCCCCCCCACACCGGGTCCTCCATTGTTCATCCCCCCCCTTTCCCCTCTCTCTCGGTGGTCTCCTCATTCAAGAATTAATCAAATGTAAATGGCTGGGATCAAAATTACTTTGTTTTTTTTGGCAATTAAGATTTCTTAAAATTACGGGGTGCCGAGGCATTGAAGTGTCAGGTACTGACCATCTTCAACAAGATAGCAGTAAACCGCCTTTATATTTAATAGCATCACCGTTGCTGTGCCGTCATCAACTTTGTAGACCATTGATCCAATCTTAATATGGCCAGAAATACTGGCAAGTCAGAAGCTGGCCAATCTATGACAATATATTTGCCTCTTGACTATTCAGAAACTGTCCCTCTTCCATAAGGCATAAATCAGTAATTTGATGGAGTTTCTCTACTTGCTCAAATGTTTGGGTAAAAAAAAAGCTGGATATCCATGAATGGCGTAAGTCAAATTTGAAATGGGTATGGGTATGCTACAGGTGCCGAGTTGAAAATACAACTGAGAACAAGACTTATATGAAAAGATCAGGCATGAATATGAAAAGGAAAATAATAAGTAGATTGTTAATTAGCAGGAAAAAAATCCCACAGTTTTTCAGGCACATGAACAGTAGTGAGTAATTGATGGAATGGGTACAATTGCGGACCAAAAAGGAGTATGTTCAAGGACTAGGGAGTGACAAAAGCACTAATGAAGTACGTGGCAATTTATTCTTTAAAATGCTGGATAAAGGTGATCTTAAATTCTTTGTGATAAGTGAGGTAGTTGATATCCTTCATGTGCTCAACATAGATCAATAGGTATTATTAGAAAGCTAACAATACTTAAATGGGGAGCATGCAGAAAAATACATAGCTTGTTACACGTGTTCAAGTTCACTGGAAGCCTGAACTGTATATAAAGAAAAAATGTTCCTGTTACCAGAGGGTCAAGAACTAAAAGACATAAATTTAAGCTGATTGGCAGATGAACCAAAGAAAATGAGTATAATATATTTTATGCAGCATGTAATTGTGATCTGCATTGTATTGTGTGATAGGACAAATGAAACTGATTTAATCGTGGCTTTCAAAGAAATTGGATATGTACTTTAAGGAAAGAAAATGCAGAAATGGTGAACAAGCCAATGAACAGGCTACCTGAATTGCTCCAACAGAAAGCCATCATGGGACAAATGTCTCCTTTCATACTACAAACACCCACGAGAGAGAAGCGAGTGTCACCAAACTTCTGAATTCTCTGGGGTGGAACCCTCTCCAAGACAGACGTGAAGCTCACCGTTTGACCCGTTTTTACAAAATGTTAAATGGTCAGCTAGACATAGATCACAAGACCTACACCAACCCCAAACCAGTTAGGAGCAGACGAGGGCATTCAATCCAATTTGTGGTCCCAGCCACAAAGACAGATGTGTACAGCAATTCGTTCTTCCCACGCACTATTAAAGCATGGAATAATCTCCACCAAACCACGGTTGCCCAGCCAGATGCAACTAAATTTAAAGTGGCACTTTCTTCCCAATAACCCTCTCTAGCTTAACCCCTCCCTTCACCACCTCCAGTTTAAATTCCAGTTGGAATATTTTGGAGGACCAAGTAACCAAGAACCAAGAACGAAGAACAATTCCAAAATTGTAATTATTTGAATTCCCAGAGTACAGGTTTTTCAGTCTTTGGACTGAAATACATTTTGATACATGGCTGTGTTGTGGATCTGCTGTTATTGACTCGACTTTCCAATAATTTGTAAACTGCAAAGCCTCATAATGCAAACATTTTAGAAATATTACAACACATGGATATTTCAGAGTTATGCAAAATCCTCCCTACTGTTATTTTTTAATTGTTTTTTCTAAGATGAACGATACTTTAGTTACATGTTCCACATTTTGCTGAAATTATTCAAAATATTTATATTATGAATTTCTAAATTGCACAAAATTAATCTAAGTCTACCTGTAAATTTATCATTAACAGGACCGGATAATTGATGCAGGCCCAAAAGGAAATTATTCCCGCTTCATGAATCATAGCTGCAAACCAAACTGTGAGACACAGAAATGGACAGTAAATGGTGATACTCGAGTTGGGCTGTTTGCTTTGTGTGATGTTGCAATTGGTAAGGAATAGTGTTAATGGTCAGGGTGGTAAGATGGCCATCCATGTATAGTAAACGAGCAATTAAATTCAATCCAGAGTTTGATGTAGTAAGATCTCAATAATATAATAGAACCTAAAAATTTGATAGAGTAAACATCTGTTCATTTCTCGGTGCTACACTCTCCAATTTCAGTATTATTCACCTTGGGAAGTGAGGTTTTGAAATTGGACCAAGCATCTCCGTTAACTACTCATTGCGTCATACAGTACGAAAACGGCCTTTGACCCAACCCTTCCAATATACCCCATATAAACTAGTCCCAATGACTGTGTTTGGCCCATATCCCTCTGAACCCTTCCTATCCATGTATTTGCTCAAGTGTCTTGTAAATGCTGTTATCGTATCTGCCTCAACTACCTCCTCAGGCAACTTGTTCCATATACCCACCACTCTCTAGTGAAATAATTACCGCTCGGGTTCGTATTTTACTTTGGAGTCACATGAGTATTTCTGTGAAGAAGCCCCGCTAGCGCGCATGCCCATCATTACGTTAGCCGCATTGGCAAGCACCGGACGAGCAGGGCAGCGCTCCTTCCGGCAGTAAGTTCAAACCTAGAAGGTGAGTGTCTTTTACTTACCAGGGTTGCTTGTTCGAGCAGGAGCCTCTCTTCACAGAGGTCTCCTGCCGGACTTATGCGGAGTCCGATGCGTGAGCTGGCTATGGGCTGTGGAGAAACCCCGGTTCCGACTGCGGAAGCGGTTAGCTGGCAAAGATCGGGTTTCGCAATAACCCGCTGACAAGGCAGTCAGTGGCTTCCAGCCTACTGGGATGCCGTGGAGGAGAAAAGGTAATGCCAGAGTCGTTGACAGTGCGGTCAGCGACTCACAGACACGTTGGTCTCCAAGGATGGAGTGAAATTGGGGGGGGGGAGAGAACTCCTTCAGCCATATTGGACTCGGGTGAGTCGGGCTGCAAAGGTTCCTCTCTGATAATAAGCCCATAGAATAATGGAGGGTGGCCTGTCCATTATGAGAAATGGACAGTGTCGGGCAGATGAACTCTCCAAATATTAAAACTTCTTCCTGACTAACAAAATATTCATAAGGGTCTCAAAAATCCATTCTATGCAGTTCCTATTACAGAGGTTATCAAAGACAATATAACTGTACTAATAACAGTAAAACATTGCTTAATGGGATAAACTGTTTGTTGGTCATTGGGATTTACCTTTAACTATTAATTAGCCTATGACTCTGCCCTGTGGCGAGAGATTGGAGTTAATAGCAACCCATTGTAAAACTGACTCTATTTTCATCAGGAGTAGTTGGCAATATAGTAGCTATGGTTCAGCTGTGCAAATCGAGGAACTGATATCGTGCAAAGTAGCGACCTCTCAAAGGACATGTAGATCATTGTTAACAACCTTATGCTATTGTCAGCTGAAGCTACCTCGGTCACAATGATGGAAAAACAATATTCCGATACTGCTGTACTTTTAACCCTTCACAACTGAAGCTGTAATAGCGCGAGCCCATGGGACAGGCCGTGCCAGCAGCGTCTGGGACAGGGCTGTTTCATGTGTTAAGGCTCCGCCTACAGGAGAGCCACGCCTGGGACAGGGCTGCTTCATGTGAAAACGCCGGCCTACGGGAGAGCCGCGCCAGCAGCGCCTGGGATAGGGCTGCTTCCTGTGAAAAAGCGCCGGCCTCTACGAGAGGTGGCGCTGGCAACGCCTGGGACAGGGTTGTGCAAGGTCTCCCTGCTGGAGGGGGAGACCAGGACGGGTCAGTGTACTACTGTTGACCTGTTGACAGGGCTGCTTCATGGGTGACAGCGCCGGCCTATAAGAAAGGCCGTGCCAGCAACGCCTATTGACAGGGTTGCTCAAGGTCTCCCTGTTGCAAGGGGACGACCAGTTCGGGTCAATGATTGCTGACACCGAACTTGTCACAGCGTTAACCTGCGGTAGAGCCGCGCCAGCAGCGCCTATTGACAGGGCTGCTTTGTGTGTGACAGCGCTGGCCTATGAGACAGGCCGCGCTTGCAGCGCCTGTTGACAGGGCTGCTTCATGTCTCCCTCTTGGAGCTGGTGTCCTGCTGACGCCGAGTCTCCGGGTATGACTATGCGGTCATACCCCAAGGGATGAAGGGCACGTGTCAGAGGTACCCTTTCCTGACGACACAGTTGCCATCCCAGCAAAATGTTCCATCCTAGTACAGGTGCTGTATCCGTGCAGGTATCCTGGGGCCTGCGGCAGCGCCTGTTTAGGGCTGCCTACGGATCGCCCTCTCTGAGGAGGGAAGTGTGAAAGGTCAGAGGTAACTGACTCCAGGCTCTACAGATGTTGATGGAACATACTGGAGCACATGTGTGCCGGCAGTGCAGCTGGGGGCAGCATGACAGCTGGACAGAAGGTCCACGCACCCGATCAACCCTACTCAACAAGGTGGGTCTGGCACTTCCGAAACATGGGTAAGTGGACCACTCGCAAATTGTGATATTTACACTTGTTTGTACAACACACAAACGATAAAAACATCTGCTTAGAAGCAGTACTAGCATTCCAAGCAAGTTGGGATTATGGCCAGGGTAGTCTTTCAAGATAGCACACATAGTCGTCGTACAAAGCAGTTGCAGATAGCGGAGATTTGCATGAGTTACCAATTCTTCAGTTGTTGGCATCAATTAAATATATTAACTAGATGCACCCCATGGGTGAAGGGTTATTGAACGAATATACATGCTTAACTTCAAATTGCTACGATGATGGCATATGTCAGTCACATCGCAATCAAGGATAAGTATGCTGTAATAATTTACCTAATCTCCTATGCCACTGGTGCATCATCAGGTTCAGATCCATGACCACACAGAATAGGTATTGGATCTCAAAGTATTATAAAACTAGGTTCAATGGTACATCGAATATCGACATGTTGGTTTCATGTTTATTCACTGATTGCCCCATCTGGCACTGCTGTATTACTAGGAACATCTGGGTCTTAGCAATCTACCGACTAGGTAGAGATAACGTGGAGGCAGACACCAGGCCACGTAGAATTAAAGACAACATAGAATGGATGTTGAATCCAAATTTTTTTTTAAAGAATGTCACCCAGTATAGATTGCCAGACATAGATCTGTTGCATCCAGATTAAATCACCGGTTACTTAAATACGCCTCATAAAAACTGGATCCAGGGGCAGTAGCGGTGGATGCATTCCAGCTACATTGGGGAGGTATGCTCTTTTACGCTCCCCCATTCTGCCTTACCAGTTAATGTCTCACCAAAATTGAGTAGGGCTCCGCCTCAGGCGTTTGGTAGTCCCCGACTGGGCCACACAACCATGGTTACCATTGGTTCTGAGACTAATGACACAGCCATTCGTGATTATCCCCAAATGCAGCAACTTGTTGATTCACCATGTAACAAGAAAGTGTCACCGTTTCCAGGATCATGTTAATCTGGTGATTACAGGTTCTGACGAGACCTTTCCAGGGGCTCGGACTATCGAGGCGAACCGTGGATGTGATAACTACGGCCTGGAGAGATAATAAAAAACAAAACGTGTCTCATATATAAAAGGGGAGATGCTCAGCTTACAGTCAAATATATTTTATCACACTGCAGGCATACCTGATGTATTGGAGTCTCTTGTTACATTACACTTTGACGAGCAATAGAGTTATAATGCCATTAATAGTGCTAGGAGTGCATTGTCCTCTTATTTATGGCAGGGGTCGGTACAACATTCTGTTGGATCTCATCCATTGGTGTCCTGATTCATGAGAGGTATTTAACAAGAACCCTCCTAGACCTAGATATACATGAATCTGGGATGTGAGCATAGTTCTCACATTGCTTCGTCAATAGGATCCGATTACATCTCTGTTTCCAAAAAACTAACACTTAAACTGGCATGCTCGTGATGCTCGTTTCAGCACAACGGGGTACAAACATTGCAAAAGTTACGACTGGACAGCTGCATTTTCTGTAAATAATATTACGATTTGTGTATATGATCTAATTACACAGAGCAGGCCAGTGACGTCCAGGATAAAAATTAGCTTTAGAGCATACCCCATTGACCGGCGACTATTTATAGTTACGCACCTACGTCAATATTGAGGTCACCAAGAGGCTTAGAGGCTCCAAAACAACGATGCTCATCAGTCACAAAACCTCATAGCAAGGTGTCAGTGTAGACCATTTCGAGGTGGCTGAAGCAGGTTTGGATTCTGCAGACACTGATGTGTTTAAATCTCACTCCACCAGGGCGGTATCAACACCACAGCGAGGGCACTGGACGACCCTTTAGTCCAAATCCTTGGGGCCACAGGAAGGTCCAGTGAAGGGGTTTTCGACGGTTTTATAACAAACCTATCCTCACAACGGGAGGATTTGGGCACGTTATTTTGGGTCCTGTTTGTAAATTCCCCCTAGGAGAGAGGGGTTGTTATTGTTTCTTTTGTTATTAAGACAATTAATGTGTATAATGCAAACAATGTTCAATACATTATTTGTTTATCCTGTGTCAACCGAAGCAGTGTGTCGTATGGAACTGGATCTACGGCATGAAATCACAGAGCTTTGAAATCTTCACGGAATCACTCACGTGACTCCGAAGTAAAATAGTAAGATTAAACAAGAACTTACCAGTTTGAAGTTTGATCTTTATTTTATGAGGAGTTACGGTGAGCGATTACGTGCCCTCCGCTCCCGTCCCTCATAATCGCAAAGATCATCTGGTAGTTCTAGTCTTCTGGGTCTTATTATATCACTTCGACTGTAGTTACTGTGATTTCACGCCGCTGCTTTGAAGATTGACGGGCATGCGTAATCACTCACCGTAACTCCTCATAAAATAAAGATCAAACTTCAAACTGGTAAGTTCTTGTTTAATCTTACTATTAAATCTTATACCTCTCACCGTTTGTTTTGATTTCTGTACCCTGGATATAAGACTGTGCAGTCATCCTATCTATTCCTACTCATGACACGTCCAAAGCTTCTGTGCGGAGGACACAAAATAACATTATTTGCAAAATGCCACACTGGTATAAATTGTACTACCAAACTGCAGCCTGTGATCATTGTTTAGTTTAAACATACAGCATGGAAATAGGCACTTCAGTGTACTGCCTACCCCTGGCTGACCATTGATCGCCCATTGACACTAGTTCTAGAAATATAGAAACATAGAAAATAGGTGCAGGAGGAGGCCATTCGGCCCTTCGGCCCAGCACCGCCATTCATTCTGATCATGGCTGATCGTCCCCTATCAATAACCCATGCCTGTCTTCTCCCCATATCCCTTGACTCCACTAGCCCCTTGAGCTCTATCTAACTCTCTCTTAAAGCCATCCAGTGATTTGGCCTCCACTGCCCTCTGTGGCAGGGAATTCCATAAATTCACAACTCTCTGGGTGAAAACGTTTTTTCTCACCTCAGTCTTAAATGACCTCCCCTTTATTCTAAGACTGTGGCCCCTGGTTCTGGACTCGCCCAACATTGGGAACATGTTTCCTGCATCTAGCTTGTCCAGTCCTTTTATAATTATATATGTTTCTATAAGATCTCCCCCTCATCCTTCTAAGCTCCAGTGAATACAAGCCTAGTCTTTTCAATCTTTCCTCATATGACAGTCCCGCCATCCCAGGGATCAATCTCGTGAACCTACGCTGCACTGCCTCAATCACAAGGATGTCCTTCCTCAAATTAGGAGACCAAAACTGTAAACAATACTCCAGACGTGGTCTCACCAGACCTCTATACAACTGCAGAAGAACCTCTTTACCCCTATACTGATATCCTCTTGTTATGAAGGCCAACATTCCATTAGCTTTCTTCACTGCCTGCTGTACCTGTAAGCCAACTTTCAGTGACCGGTGTACAAGGACGCCCAGGTCTCGCTGCACCTCCCCCGTACCTAACCTAACCCCATTGAGATAATAATCTGCCGCCTTGTTTTTGCCGCCAAAGTGGATAACCTCACATTTATCTATATTGTACTGCACCTGCCACGCATCTGCGCACTCAAACTGTCCAGGTCACCCTGCAACCTCCTAACATCCTCTTCACAGTTCATACTGCCACCCAGCTTTGTGTCATCCGCAAACATCCTAGCGTTGCTCCTAATTCCCTCTTCCAAATAATATATATGGTAAACAGTTGCGGCCCCAACACCGAGCCTTGCAGCACTCCACTCGCCACTGCCTTCCATTCTGAAAAGGACCCGTTCACTCCTACTCTTTGCTTCTGGTCTGCCAACCAATTTTCTATCCATGTCAACACCCTACCCCCAATACCATGTGTTCTAATTTTAGTCACCAGTCTCCCGTGCGGGACCTTATCAAAGGCTTTCTGAAAGTCTAGATACATCCACTGGCACCCCTTTATCCATTTTACTTGTCACATCCTCAAAAAATTCCAGAAGATTAGTCAAGAATGATTTCTCTTTCATAAATCCACATTGACTTGGACTAATCCTTTTACTGCTATCCAAATGCCCCATTATTACCCCTTTAATAATTGTTCTATGTTATCCCATTCCCCCACCACTCACTAGACATTAGGGGCATTTTTTTTACTGTGCCCAATTAAACTACAAACACACCGTCTTTGAGTTGTGGGAGGAAACTGGAGCGTCCGGAGGAAACCCACACGGTCACAGGAAGAATTTGCAAACTGCACGCACAGCACCCGAGGTCAGGATGAAACCCAGGTTTTTGGTGCTGAGTTGTATAGGAAAGATGGTGGTATATGCAGATGGTGGTATAAATCGAACATAGACTCAAAATGCTGGAGTAACTCAGCGAGACAGGCAGCATCTCTGGAGAGAAGGAATGGGTGACAATGGGAATGGGTTTCGGATTGATAGGTCTGAAGCAGGGTCTCGACCCGAAACGTCACCCATTCCGTCTCTCCAGAGATGCTGCCTGTCCCGCTGAGTTACTCCCGCATTTTGTGTCTGTCTTTGGTGCTGATTTGGCGACTCTGTGCCGCCCTCATTCTCAATAGAACGATAAACACATAGAAACATGGAAACATAGAAAATAGGTGCAGGAGTAGGCCATTCGGCCCTTCGAGCCTGCACCGCCATTCAATGTGATCATGGCTGATCATCCAACTCAGTATCCCGTACCTGCCTTCTCTCCATACCCCCTGATCCCTTTAGTCACAAGTGCCACATCTAACGCCCTCTTAAATATAGCCAATGAACTGGCCTCAACTACCTTCTGTGGCAGAGAATTCCAGAGACTCACCACTCTCTGTGTAAAGAATGTTTTCCTCATTTCGGTCCTAAAGGAATTCCCCCTTATCCTTAGACTGTGACCCCTTGTTCTGGACTCCCCCAACATCGGGAACAATCTTCCAGCATCTAGCTTGTCCAACCCCTTAAGAATTTTGTAAGTTTCTATAAGATCCCCCCTCAATCTTCTAAATTCCAGCGAGTACAAGCCGAGTCTATCCAATCTTTCCTCATATGAAAGTCCTGACATCCCAGGAATCAGTCTGGTGAATCTTCTCTGTACCCCCTCTATGGCAAGGATGTCTTTCCTCAGATTTGGAACATTATGGGACTGTTATGATTGTTATCTTGGGAACCAACATGAAGCCAAGAGGCAAATGGTCTATTATAAGAAATCTCAATTAATTTTAAGAAGTGCTAATCTCTTAAGACCATGAATTGGAGTGCACCTTATTCCTGTAACATGAATCTGCTTTCAGGTTGTTATATGTTGAAACATTTATGCATAGAGCATAAAAAAGCCCAAAAGCACATTCATAGTATGGAAGTAAGATGCACTCAAATTCATGGTCTCTGGAGATTAGGACATTAAAATTAATTGAGATTTATTTTTGTGTAATACAAAAATCTACCATAATTTTGAACTAATACTATCAGGAAAATGTAATTATAACATTTTAGGAAATTAGATGGTATTGTATGCGTTTATTTATTGCACAGCGAGACCAAGTTTAAATCTAATGATACTGATACGTCTACAGGATCAGAGCTGACATTTAATTATCACCTGGAATGCTTGGGCACTGGGAAGACTGCATGTAAATGTGGAGCTCCAAACTGCAGTGGCTACTTAGGTGTGCAGCCTAAGGTAAGATCTCCAGTTCCCTTACATTTAATGTAAATATTGAGGTGCATCATATTCTATACTGAATATTTTATTCCTGATATAATGACTACTACAGATATTAAGATTTATACATTCATTTTTCACTTTAGCTGTTTACATTGCAGGGGTCAAAATTGGTTATGAATAACAAGACCAAAGCAAGAAAGCGGCATTCATATAACAGCTTTCACATGTTCCGATTGTACCAATGAACTTTATAGCCAATTAAATGCTGCTCAGTTTTGTAGGCTGACGTGGCAACCAATTTGTACATGACAAGGTCCCCTATGTGGCAAATGAGATCAATAATTTGTTTCTGGTGTTATTGGACAAGAAATAAATGTGGGGTGGGATACCAAGAAAACCCACTCTTTACTTTGTGTCACTGTTCTTTGAACATGCAGTGGAAGCAATCTTACACTAATGTTTCAGATTAGATAATGTGCCCAAATCTACGCTGAATGGAGAACGTTCTGATTCAGAGAGAGTGCTGCTGCCGCACAGCTCCAACAATTTGGGTCCAATCTTGACCTTCAATGCTGCCTCTGTCTAGTTGACTTGACAACTTACCCCTCGAGTATGTGGTTGGGGAGTTAATGAGTAAATAATGTGGCAGTAAGGAATGTTATAGCATCATAGAGTCAAACAGCACAGAGCAGGCCCTTCGGTCCAACTTGCCCATACTGACCAAGATACGCCATCTCCACTAGTCCCGGGAAAGTCACAACATGCTGGAGTAACTCAGCATGTCAGGCAACATCCCTGGAGAACATTGATAGGTAACATCTTGGGTCGAACCTGCTCATGTTACATAGATATTTACATAGAAATCGGTGCAGGAGGAGGCCATTTGACCCATTGAGCCAGCACCGCCATTCGTTCATGGCTGATCATCCACAATCATTGACCCGTGCCTGCCTTCTCCGCATATCCATTGATCCCGCTAGCCCCTAGAGCTCTATCTAATTCTCTTTAAAATTCATCCAGTGAATGGGCCTCTACTGCCTTCTGTGGCAGAGAATTACACAAATTCACAACTCTCTGTGTGAAAAAGTTTTTCCCCATCTTAGTTTTACCTTTATTCTTAGACTGTTGCCCCTGATTCTGGACTCCCCCAACATTGGGAACATTTTTTGTGTATTTAGCTTGTCCAGTCCTTTTATAATTTTACACCTCTCTCATCCCCTCTCATCCTTCTAAATTCCAATGAATACAAGGTTTCCAATCTTTCCTCATATGACAGTCCCGCCATCCCGGGGTTTATCCTTGTGAACCTACGCTTCACTGCCTCAATAGCAAGGATGTCCTTCCTCCAAGTAGGAGACCAAAACTGCACATAATACTCTAGATGTGGTCTCACCGGGGCCCTGTACAACTGCAGAAGGACCTCTTTACTCCTGTACTCAAATCTTCTCGTTATGAAGGCCAATATGTCATTAGCTTTCTTCACTGCCTGCTATACCTGCATGTTTACTTTCAGTGACTGGTGTACAAGGACACCCAGGTCTCGTTGCACTTCTCTTTTTCCTAATCTGACATCATTGAGATAATCTGCCTCCTTGTTCTTGCGCCAAAGTGGATAACCTCACATTTATCTACATTATACTGCATCTGCCATGCACCTGCCCATTCATTCAACCTGTCCAAGTCACCTTGCAACTTCCTGGCATCCTCTTCGCAGTTCATACTGCCACCCAGCTTTGTGTCATCTGCAAATTTGCTAGTGTTACTTTTAATTCCATCATCTAAATCATTAACATATATTGTAAATAGTTGCGGCCCCAGAACCGAGTCTTGCGGCACTCCACTCCGGGCTGCCTGCCATTCTGACAGGGACCCATTTATTCCTACTCTTTGTTTTATGTCTGCCAACCAATTCTCTATCCATGTCAATACCCTACCCCCAATACCATGTGCTCTAATTTTGCCCACAAATCTCCTGTGTGGGACCTTATCAAAGGCTTTCTGAAAATCCAAATGGCTACATCCACTGGCTCTCCTTCATCCATTTTACTTGTTATATATTCAAAAAATTCCAGAATATTAGTCAAGCAGGATTTCCCCTTCATAAATCCATGCTGACTTGGACCAATCCTTTCACTGCCTATCCAAATGCGCCGTTATTACTTCTTTAATAATTGACTCGAGCATCTTCCCCACCACCGATGTCAGGCTAACTGGTCTATAATTCCCCGTTTTCTCTCTCTCACTCCATTCTTGAAAAGTGGGATAACATTAGCTACCCTCCGATCCACAGGAACTGATCCTGAATCTATAGAACATTGGAAAATTATCACCAGTGCATCCACGATTTCTAGAGCCACCTCCTTAAGTACGCTAGCATGCAGACCATCAGGCCCTGGGGATTTATCAGCCTTCAGTCCCATCAGTCTACCCAATACTATTTCTCACTTAATGCAAATTTATTTAAATTCCTGACTCCCTAGGTTCTCTGCCCTGCAGTACATCTGGGAGATTGTTTGTGTCATCCTTAGTGAAGACAGAACCAAAGTACCTGTTCAACTCTTCTGCCATTTCCTTGTTCCCCAAAATAATTTCACCGGTTTCTGCCTTCAAGTGGCCCACATTTGTCTTTCCTAATCTTTTTCTCTTAACACACCCAAAGAAGCTTTTACTATCCTTTATATTCTTGGCCAGCTTACCCTCGTACTTTACTTTTTCAGCCCGTATTGCCCTTTTTGTTAACCTTCTGTTGTCCTTTGAAAGTTTCACAATCCTCTGGCTTCGTTGCTATGTTATACACCTTTTCTTTTAGTTTAATTCTATCCCTAACTTCCCTTTGTCAGCCAGGGTTGCCTCTTAATCGCTTTAGAATCTTTCTTCTTCTTTGGAATGAAATGATCCTGCATCTTCTGGATTATGCCCAGAAATTCCTGCCATTACTGTGCCACCGTCATTCCTGCTAGGATCCTTTTCCAGTCGACCTTGGCCAGCTCCTCTCTCGTGCCATCATAGCCCCCTTTGTTCAACTGCAACACTGACACTTCTGGTTAACTTTCTCCTCAAATTGCAGATTAAAACGTATCATATTATGGTTACTACCTCCTAGCGGTTCCTTTACCTTGAGTTCCCTTTATTAAATCTGGTTCATTAGACAACACTAAATCCAGAATAAGCGAGTTTGGTATTCCGACTGCACATGCCCAGGTCAAAGGTCACTATGCATAACATTGCTGGAAAGCAGTGAAGCAGTGGTCCTTCATTTCTTCCTTTTTGTCCAACTTTGATTCCAGGTAAGAAAATTAAAACTTTAAAACTATGAAATAGTTGTGTTGATTGTTTCTTTGTTTAAAGCTAAGATTATTTTGTTGTTTTTATTGCTTTATGCTTTGGTGAGTGAGCGAGATCATGCTCGTCCATGGTCGGATTCGGGTCTGTTGAGTTGCTGCTGGGTCGTCCCGTCCCCATCCCCTCCCGGGTGCCTCGTCTCTGTCTGGGGGCGGCCGGAGGTGTCGGGCCGGGCTTGCGGCTGGAGCGTTGAGGAGGCTGAGTTGCTGCAGCGCTTTGTGTGTATGGCCGGGGGGTGGGGGTGGGGGTTGCGCTGGAGTTGGCGCTTCTTCTCCGTGCTGGCTGTGGGCCTGGGGGCGTCAGTTAGCCCTGCAGGAGTTGAGCTGGGGTTGCCACTTCTTCTCCGTGCTGGCTGTGGGCCTGGGGTCGTTGGTATCGTCGGTCACCAAAATAATCTTAGCTTCTAATAAAGGAACAATAAATACAGCTATTTCATAGTTTGAGAGCAGTATTTTCTTACCCAGAAGAATCAAAGCTGGAAAAAACAGAAGAAATGAAAGTCCACTGCTTCACTGCTCCATTGTCTTCCAGCAATGGTTATGCATGGTGACCTTTGACCTGGGCATGTGCATTCGGAATACTGAACGCGCTTGTTGCCTTCTCTCTGGTAGGCTCCAGTACAAGCTGCTCTAAGAATGCATCTCGGAGGCACTCTACAAACTCCCTTTTGTGGGGTCCAGAACCAACCTGATTTTCCACGTCTACCTGCATATTGAAATCTCCCATAACCACAGTGGCATTACGTTTGTTACATGCCAATTTTAACTCCTGCTGCAACTTGCACCCTATATCCAGGCTACTGTTTGGGGGCCTGCAGATAACTCCCATTAGTGTCTTCTTACCTTTACAATTCCGCAATTCTATCCACAGCGACTACATCGTCAGTCCCTATGTCACCTCTCGCAAGGGACTGAATTTCATCCCTCACCAACTGAGCTACTTCACTGCCCACCTGCCTGTCCATTCTATAGGACATATAACCCTGAATATTCAGTTCCGAGTCCCAATCCTCCTGCAGCCATGAATCTGTAATCCCCACAATGTCATATCTACCAATCTCTAACTGAGCCGCAAGCTCATCCACTTTACTTCTTTGCTCACCTCATCTTTCACATTGATTCCTATTTCACTTGGCCATACTTAGCCAAAATAAAACAATTCCTCCAATTTGACGACCTCGAAAAGATCATCCACTCATTTATCTCCTCCCGCCTTGATTACTGCAACTCCCTTTACACTGGCATCCCAGTCCCGCCTGCAATTGGTCCAAAACGCCGGAGCGAGACTCCTGACGGGCACCAGAAAAAGGGACCACATCACCCCGATTCTAGCCTCTCCACTGCTCCCTGTGCAGTTCGGAATCAATTTCAAGCTCCTTCTTTATGTTTACAAAGCCATTAACGTGCTCCCACCTACATCAAAAATCTGCTTACCCACCATACCACCTCCAGATCCCTCAGATCGGCCGACTTGGGATTACTGACCATCCCGTGGTCCAGGCATAAGCTCAGGGGCGACTGCGATTTTACGGTCGCAGCTCCTAGACTATGGAACAGCATCCCTCTTCCCATCAGAACTGCCCCCCTTGTTGGTCTATGTATGTATTGTTGATCTAAATGTATTTTAAATGATGCTATACTACGGTGGAAGACATCAGCAATGTACCTGAAATTAAATAGAATCTGACGCATTTTTGAATTCCTTGATGAAATAAATAGCAGGATAGACAAAGGACAGGCAGTGGATATTGTTTACCTGGATTTTCAGAAGGCCTTTGATAAGGTGCCACATGTGAGGCTGCTAAAGATGAGAGCCCATGGTTTAGTTTAGATTTTTAGTTTAGAGATACCGCGCGGAAACAGGCCCTTTGGCCCAAGAAGTCTGCACCGACCAGCAAACATCGCACATTAACACTATCCTACGCTAGAGACAATTTACATTTATATCAAGCCAATTAACCTACAAAATCTGTATGTCTTTTCAATATCAGAGAAAAACAAAGATCTCGGAAAAAACCCACGCGGGTCGTGGGGAGAACGTACAAACTCCGTACAGACAAGCACCCATGGTCAGGATCGAACCTAGGTCTCTTGTGTTGTTAGGCAGTAAGTCCTGGAGGGAAGATGCTAGCATGGATAGAAGATTGGCTGAGTGGGAATAGAGGTCTTTGTTTCTGGTTAGATGCAGTGACCAGCGGTGTTCCACAGGAGTTGGTGCTTGGGTCGCTACTCTTCACATTGTATATCAATGATTTAGATGGGGGAATTGAAGGCTTGATGGCCAAGTTTGCAGATGATACACAGATAGGTGGAGGGGCAGGTATTATGGAGAAAGCGGGGACTCTGCAGAAGGACTCGTTGGGAGAGTGGGCTAAGAAGTGACAGATGGAATACAGTGTAGAAAAGTGTGGAGTCATTCATTTTGGTAGCAGGAGTAAAGGTATAGAATATTTATTAAATGGGGAGAGGATTCAATAATCAGAGGTGCGAAGGAACCTGGGGGTGCTGGTTAATTTGCACGTTGAATTGGTAGGAAGGAAGGCAAATAGAATGGTAGCATTTATTTCAAGAGGACTAGAGTTTAAAATCATTGATGTAAAGCTGAAGCTATATAAGGCACTGGTCAGAATGAGTATTGAGATCAGTTTTGGGTTCCATTTCTGAGGAAAGATGTGCTCGGGCTTGAGAGGGTCCAGAGAGGCTTACAAGAATGATCCAGGGGTAGATTCGATTAACATATGATTAACATTTGATAGTATTGGGCCTGTACTCGCTGGAATTTAGAAGAACGAGGACAGACATTGAAACTTACCAAATAATATAAGTTCTGGATAGAGTGGATATGGAGAGGCGGGTTTCACTAGTGGGAGAGTCTAGGACCAGAGGACATAGCCTCAGAATAAAAGAACGCACCTTTAGAAAGGAGATGAGGAATTTCTTTAGTCGGAGGGTGGTGAATCTGTGAAATTCATTGCCGCGCGTGGCTGTGGAGGCCATTTGGTATTTTTAAAATGGAGATTCAGATTCATGATGCGTAAGGGTGTCAAGTGTTATGGGGAGAAGGCAGGAGAATGGGGTTGAGAGGGAAAGAAAGATCAGCCATGATTGAATGGCAGAGTAAACTCATTGGGCCAAATGGCCTACATCTCCTCTCTTGACATGAACTTATTAATTACATTTGTTAATTTAGTGTAGAAACACCATAACAATAATACTGCTCCTCTGACTGAATGTTTTTTAATAAATTCTTTATTTTGTTTTTGGTACCTCTATAGAATATACAAAGCTCCACAGATGAAAAGAAGGTAAAGAAAAGGCAAATGCTTCCAAGAAAGCGTAAGCAGCGGTCTGAATTAGTGAAGGATCATGAGGAAGAATGTTTCCGTTGCGGAGATGGTGGGCAGCTCGTTATCTGCAAGAAATCTGGGTGTCCAAAGGTGTATCATGCTGATTGTCTGGTGTTGAATAAGCGCCCTGCTGGTGAGTAGCTAAACTATTTGCTCCAATCCACGTGAAATGAAACATGAAAAATAATATTGACAACAATAACACAATTAATTATCTTAGGATTGAAAAGGATTAATTAAAAATTTGGCAGCAGTTTCAAAGTAACTAAGCAGGTGTTGTTAAACAGAATACTATTATGGTAAAATTCCAATAATCCAATGCAGGGTGGAGTTGGTTGCATGTTGGCAGATTTTCTAGACTAATGGGCATTATGTATTATTACCCCCAATGCATTTTCAATTAATTTTGTTAGATATCATGCAGTCGTGCAGTTATTCTCTTATCATGTATCTGTACACTGTTTAAAGGTTTCCTATTAAATCTTTAACCCCCCCCCCCCCCTTATCTTAAACTATGTCCTCTGGTTCTCAATTCCCCTCCTCTGGGAAAAAGACTGCAGTTACCCGATCTATGCCTCTTATGATTTTGATCATCCCTCATCTGGACTCCAATCAATAAAGTCCTAGCTTGCTCAACCTCTCCCAATACCTCAGGCCCTTGAGTCCTGGCAACATCCTGATATATCCTCTGCATCCTTTACAACTTGACGTATTTTCTATAACATGGTGACCAAAACTGAACACAATACTCTGGCCTCATTAATGTCTTATATAATTGAAACATGACGTCCCAGCCTCCATACTCAATACTCAATACTTTGATTGAAAAAGGCCAATATGCCGAAAGCCTTTCAAGTGACGCCACTTTCAAGTAACTATGTACCTGCACTCTTAGATCCCTCTGCTCTACAGTACTCCCCAGAGCCCTACCATTCACTGTGGAGGTCTTGCCCTTGTTGGACTTCCCAAAATGTAACACCTCACATTTCTCTGTCAGGTGTTCCATCCACATTCCTCAGCCCACCTGCCTAACCGATAAAGATCCTGCTTCAATTTTTGACAATCACCTTTGCTATCTACAATACCACTCACTTTAGTGTAATATAGTAATAATACATTTTCCAGTGAATCAGGTAAGTTTAAAGGGAATCGAAGAACTGGGGTCCCAGGCAGTGGAAAGGAAGCAATGCAGCCATAACCTGTTGAGCCGGTTGCCCATCCATGTAGATTTCTGAATAATTTGATAGTAACTTATCAGAGTATTACTGTACTTTTGAAACACTTCATTTTTACGTGGTTGAGTGGAATGTTCTTTCCCTTTATAACCTACAAAAACATATTCAATTCTCATTTTGCTTGAATCTTTCTGAGTACTTGACCCATTCTCTACATCCACCCTAAATGATATTACCCTTACATATTTTGTGCTTAATCTTGGTTTCCTTAGCCAGACCGTTAGCAATTTTGGGGCTCATTACCAAATAACATAATAAGGGTGATTTTTTCAATGAGACACTGCAACAGTGAGGAGCCAGATCCAGTTAGATAGCCTCTTCTAGATGCTAAATAAGGATGTCACAAGCTCCATGGCAGTGGCCCAGTTGTAGTTCATCCCTGTAATGTGATGCCAGGATTCTATTCTCCAATGAAATCCTGCTTCTGTATTCTTACAGGTCTGAATGGCATGATGGAATTTTGCAATTGATGTCAAATGCCGCTTGTTATCAATCTGTGGTAACATGCAAACAGCCATTTTCCCAGCATGTCAGGCAAAATGGAGTGTCAGTGACAATTTGGTTTCTTGTGTTCTCTATTCTAGCCTGAAACGGGCCCTCTTGATAGAAAAAAATGTCCCTATGATTTCCGAAATGAGACCGGCTGTAGTACCTTCTCAACGAGAAGGCATGGCAGCCGGAGGTCATTGTGCATGTTGGCACAAATGAGAAAAGTTAGAAACGGAATGAGGTCCTGCGGAATGAATATAGGGAGTTCAGCAAAAGGTTAAAAAGCAGGACTTTGAAGATAGTATTCTCTGGATTACTCCTGGGTCCACATGCTGGTGAGGATAGAAATAGGTGGAGAGGACAAGAATATATGGCTGAGGGGTTGGATTTGGGGGCAGGGATTCAGGGGTTCTGGATCATTAAGATCTCTTCTGGAGCAGAAGTGACCTGTACAAGACAGGCTGCACTTGAATTGGCGGGGGATCATTATGTTTGCAAGGAGGTTCACCAGCACTACTCGGGAGAGTTTAACCTAAAGTGATAAGACGGTGTGCACCAGAATAGCGGGACACAAATGGAAGACTTGATGAGAAGGTAGAGGTTAGGACCAATCAAAAGAAAAATGGGGAAGAAGAGGTTAATGAACATGGTGAAACTGATGACTTAAAGCATGGTCACTTCAACACAAAGACCATCGTGAGTAAAGTCAATGAACTTAGAGCCTGGATCAGTGTTTCAAAATAGGATGATGTGTCCATTATGAAAGTCATGGTTGAAAGAGGGACACGACTGGCAGTTCAATGTTCCAAGATTTTGACATTTCAGATGTGATAGGGAGTGAGATGAAAAATACGGTGGTTGCTTCACTAAAAAGGTCATGGCAGCACTCAGAGGACAGAGGGTTTGTCCACTGGGGCAATATGGCTCAAAAATAAGAAAGGTGGAGTCAGTGAGATTATACTATGGACCTCCCAATAGCTAGCGGGAGGTAGAGGATCAGATATGTAGACTGACTATGGAAAAGTACAAAAGCAACAGTGTTATCATAGTCGAGACCCTGCAGTTCCTTCTTAAATGTGTTATCATAGTAGATGACTTTAACTTCCCCAATATTGACTGGGATTTAATAACTTAGATGGCAGAATGTTTTAGGTGTATTCAAGAGAGTTTTCTAAAACAATATGTGGATAGGAGCACCTGGTATAGGGAAATGAGACTGGGCAGGTGACATTTAGTGGAACAGAATTTTGAGATTAGTGATCACATCTCCATACATTTTATAGAAAAACACGATCTGCTGAGTTACTAAAGCACTTTGCGTGAGTTTTGACCCAGTATCTGCAGTTCCTTGGGCCTCCATAAGTTTTAAGATTGTTTGGAATAGGGATACGTCTGGACCCTGGGGGGAGGTACTGAATTGGAGTAACGCAGAATGCAACACCATTAGGCAGGAGCTAGAAATAGTAAATTGGGAGTAGTTGTTATTGGGTAAGTCCACATCCAACCTGTAGGAGTTATTTAAAAGACGTTAGACTCAGTAGTCTAGTCTCCAGGCTTTTCCTTGCAACCTTTGTTAAATAGAGACACAACATTCGCCACCATATCAGACACTCTTTAGGCTGACTTCTTCCTACCTCTGATTTTTCTGCCTTCTAACAATTTAGATTTTTAAAAATAATTTAGGCAAAATGGTTTACTCTAAAAATGCTAACAAGCTTATTTTCACACTTTTCCTTCTTCTGGCTTGACTTTGTCATTCTTTATCCAATTAGACACAGATCAAGACATGGAACCACAATAATATCCACTTAATCTCTGTAAACATATTTATTTAATTATAAATGCAAAGAAGGAAAACCATTAATAACTCTGATGTTTACATTTAGATGTTCAACCCCTTCAAGTCAATTTACATACAGTGCCCTCCATAATGTTTGGGACAAATACCGATCATTTATTTATATGCCTCTGTACGCCACAATTTGAGATTTGTAATAGAAAAAAATCACAGCTGTGGTTAAAGTGCACATTGTCAGATTTTATTAAAGGCCATTTTTATACATTTTGGTTTCATTATGGAGAAATTACAGCTGTGTTAGTACATAATCCCCCCCCCCCCCCCCCCCCCCTTTCAGGGCACCACAGTGTTTGGGACACATGGCTTCACAGGTGTTTATAATTGCTCAGGTGTATTTCATTGCCTCTTTTATGCAGGTATAAGAGTACTCTCAGCACCTAGTCTTTTCTCCAGTCTTTCCATCAGCTTTGGAAACCTTTATTGCTGTTAATCAACATGAGGACCGAAGTTGTGCCAATGAAAGTCAAAGAAGCCATAATGAGACTGAGATGAGACATAATAAAACTGTTAGAGACTTCAACCAAACCTCAGGCAAACCAAAATCAACTTTTTGGAACTGTAAGAAGAAAGAGAGCACTGGTGAGCTTCCTAATCGCAAAGGGACTGGCAGGCCAAGGAAGACCTCCACAGCTAATGACAGAATAATTCTCTCTATAATAAAGAAAAATCCCCAAACACCTGTCCGACAGATCAGAAACACTCTTCAGGAGTCAGGTGTGGATTTGTCAATGACCACTGTCCGCAGAAGTCTTCATGAACAGAAATACAGAGGCTACACTGCAAGATGCAAACCACAGATGCAAAAATAGGATGGCCAGGTTACAGTTTGCCAAGAAGTACTTAAAAGAGCAACCTTAGTTCTGGAAATTAGGTCTTGTGGGCAGATGAGACAGAGATTAACATGTCAGGGTGATGGCAAGAGCAAAGTATGGAGGTGGGAAGGAACTGCCCAAGATCCAAAGCATACCACCTCATCTGTGAAACACAGTGGTGGGGTGTTATGGCCTGGACACGTATGGCTGCTGAAGGTACTCGCCCGCTTATCGTCATTGATGATACAACTGCTGATGGTAGTAGCATAATGAATTCTTAAGTGTATAGACAATCCTATCTGCTCAAGTTCAAACAAAAGCCTCAAAACTCATTGGCCGGCGGTTCATTCTACAGCAAGACAATGATCCCAAACATACTGTTAAAGCAACAAAGGAGTTTTTCAAAGCTAAAAAATGGTAAATTCTTGAGTGGCCAAGTCAATCATCCGATCTTAACCCAATTGAGCATGTCTTTTATATGCTGTAGAGAAAACTGAAGGGGACGAGCCCCCAAAACAAGCATAAGCTAAAGATGGCTGCAATACAGGCCTGGCAGAGCATCACCAGAGAAGACACCCAGCAACTGGTGATGAACATGAATCACAGACTTCAAGCAGTCATTGCATGAAACGGACATGCAACAAAATACTAAACATGACTACTTTCATTTACATAACATTGCTGTGTCCCAAACATTATGGTGCCCTGAAATGGGGGGACAATGTATAAACACTGTTGTAATTTCTACATAGTGAAACAAAAATGTATAAAAATGGCCTTTATTTAAATCTGACAATGTGCACTTTAACCAGGTGTGATTTTTTTTTTCTATTTCAAATCTCAAACAATGTTATTTACAGGGGCAAATAAATATATGATGGGTCTTTGTCCCAAACATTATGGAGGGCACAGTAAATGCCTCACTATAGTTGCTCTTTAGGCTCAAATGCCCTGACACCATTAGTCTGGTGGGCTTTGAGTAATTGAGTAATGCAGTACATGATTTCTTTTGTGTCATGAGTAGATTGGTGGTGGGTTAAAATCATTAAGCTTATCACTGTCAATGCCAGGTACACAGATTGTCAAGGGTTACACAAAAAGCTGGAGAAACTCAGCGGGTGCAGCAGCATCGAAGGAGATAGGCGACGTTTCGGGTCGAGACCCTTCTTGATCCGAAACGTCGCCTATCTCCTTCGCACCTTAGATGCTGCTGCACCCGCTGAGTTTCTCCAGCTTTTTGTGTAACCCTCAATTCTCCAGCATCTGCAGTTCCTTCTTTAACACAGATTGTCAAATCTTTTTTGTGAGAAACAAAGCAATTTTGATTTGTATAATTATTGTTGGTACACATTATATTGAGAACATTTCCTGCATGTCGAAAATTTCTGATCACTTTTCCTGTTGTTTTGTTATTAGGTAAATGGGAATGTCCATGGCATCAGTGTGACGTGTGTGGGAAAGAGGCCGTCTCTTTCTGTGAGCTGTGCCCCAGTTCTTTCTGCACGGATCATAGGGACGGAGCGCTCTTCATCTCCAAACTAGATGGCCGACTTAGCTGTAATGAACATGATCCATGTGGCCCAGTTCCTTTGGAACCAGGAGAAATTAGAGAGATTATGCCACCACCTAACAGCCATGTATTACAGACCTTTCAATCATCAGATTCCATGCATATTCGGTGAATGGAGTGCCTATTTATGGTGTTCCTCTGAAAGTAGTGTGCATGTGTGCACAAATGGGTGGAGTCAACTTGGGTGACAGGTGCAAGGTGCATAATTCCAATAGCTGTTGGTTACTTGTACTGAGTTAAATGAACTTGGACAGATGTAAACTTGAACCACATGCTCATTTTCCCAATATCCTCAGAACAATTATACTTGGATTTATACCTGGGGCATAAGAGGCATGGTCAGATCATGCAAGAATTTTGGTTAAAACTACAGCAAGGCCAGTTTTTTTTTTTTTTTTGAACCCAGTGAACCTAGTTATGTGTAGCCTTTTAATGTATCGTGGTATAATGCTCACTTAACATAGGATCAGTAAATTCATCTAGCATGTTTTTGGCATTGTATGCTCAGTCTAGTTCCATTCCTAGAAGTAGGTGATCACTGAATGGAGTAGTTGCCATGTGTTGTAATCAATGCATCTTGTGGAATAGTAACTTCAATTCATTGATTAAATCTGCTTTCTCCTAGCACTTGTTCAACGTTGACATAATATTAACACTTCATTTAAATTGATAAATGAACAGCATTATTTGTCACTCAAGATAATTGCCTGGGAAGTGGATGGTACAATGCTAGGGGACATTTTTATTTCACTCCTGGAATCCAATTTTAAATCCAAACCATTTAGAAAGAATGTGGTTCCCCATGACTTGTAGAGAATACGAGTTTGGAGCATTACCCTCTCTACTTTAAAAACTGGTCATGAAACTAGCTTCAATACCGGAACCAATGCAGATCCAAGTTTAAATTGTATCTGAATCCATCACTAATTCATCATTATGCTCACTGAATAGAACCTATTGCCGATGGAACTGTGGAGCTGAGTACACTGTTTTAAGTTTAGCCTGGGCTATACCAAACCTCGGTACATGAGGCAAATCATTTTTTTCTGTGTGTTGGTCCACACTGAGATAAACATACATTTGCAAAATAAATATTAGAGCAGAAATTATTTTTTTAAGTGGGATGATTAGCTGCGCTACGACATGGTGACAAAAACAACATCTTTGGTTATAGCATCACCTATTCACTGAGGTGTTATTTATTTCTTTACCAGTTTCACCATAAATGTTTCATGTATTTTACTGAGATGTGTTATCTCAGCCTGTTAGAGTCAAACTAGCAAGTTGATGGTGAAAGTAAATACTATTTAGCTGGATAATTTGCTGTCAGCTTTTTAAAATGATGAGGTCAAAAGTTACTATCAGTTCTATCAGTGTTTTTTTATGTTTTCTTCAATATTATGACTTTAATTCTTTATATTTTTTCAGCTTTAATTTTTTAAATCCAACTGTTTATGATGATTCAGTATTTGAAGAAGTTCAAATTTTATAAGAATGTAGCAACATTGTAAGTTACAAAACCAATTTGCCAGTACCCTTTTAACAAAAGGAAGATTATCATCTAATTTGGTATTTAATATTTGGGCATTAGGAGCACCTGTAAGTTATGATCATTCTATTGGTCCAGCAGACTTTTTAAGTGAACTTGAATGCTTTCATGACTATTCACTATTAATGCTTTTCTATTTGAAACAGATGTGCAATTAGATCTTTTGATCATAAATCACAAACCCTTTTAAAATAATAGGTTCTTTGACATTTTGCAGCATTATGTAAATCTTAAGTTTATTCTAAGGCTTTTGCCATCCTAAGGAGACTCGTTCTCAGGATTGAGAGAATGTGTGCATGAATTAGTTTAGAGATACAGCACGCATACAGGCCTTTCAACCCACCGGGTCTGCGCCGACCAGTGATCCCTGCACATTAACACCATCCTACACCCACTAGGGACAATTTTTACATTTGTCAAACCAATTAACCTACAAACCTGTACGTCTTTGGAGTGTGGGAGGAGACCGAAGATCTCGGCGAAAACCCACGCAGGTCACGGGGAGAACGTACAAACTCCATAAAGACAGCACCCGTAGTCGGGATTGAACCTGGGTCTCCGGCGCTGCATTAGCTGTAAGGCAGCAACTCTACCACTGCGCCACCGTGACCGCCACCGTAATGTTAACATTAATTTCACAACTTTCATTCTTAGGAGCATCAAGTGCAGTCTCTGCACATTGGAGATGCAGTCCTCCTGGGATTTAACCATTCTGTATCAGATTTCAAGCTAACCCTGGAAATTAAAGTTAACTACTGGAGTAATGCAGTGGATTAGCTGCCTTTAAAATTAAGGTTTAAGTATTGTCTGGTCTGGAGGATGAAAGTCTTCTCTACCAGCTGAACATACACAGGCTGCATGAAATGAGCTTGGATATTCTTATTTTGTACTCTTGTCTTATTTGCCATTCTTCACCATAAATTATCAGTTACTTTTGAGGCCAACAAATAATAAATTGGGGGAAAAGCTATTGTAATGAAATAAATACTAGTGTGATTGTAGCTGCAACATAGTTAGATATTCAACAGCTATTCTGCAACTCATCATCCAGCACCTAGCCAGGAGATTATCACTGTGTGTTCCCAAAATAGAAAATGTTACATTCCTCAGCATGAACTACACACTTCCTTATAAGTACAAGAATAATTAACGATTCCTATGGTATTTAAATTTGCCCAAATGCCGAATAGTTCATTTATTAATGGATACATGTTCATGATTTTATTACAGCTTGAGTAAATAATACACTGTTCAGACCTCTGTGCAGCAGTAATTGTGATTCACATTTCTTCCACCTGCAAAAATATTCCAAGATAATTGCATGTTATTAATGAGTGGTTTTGAAAGTAAGATACGCTTATTTTTTCTACCAGACAAAAGCTTGCTCCAATTGTTTGGCATGGTCCAGTGTATATCTTAATAACATTTCTACATTTGCCTTGGATGTATTAATCAGCATTGGGTGATAGTGGAATTATGCACCAAATAATAGTGATGCAAATGCTTTTGCATTAAAGAAATTGAAAAAAATATTATTATTTTGAATTTAAATGTGCCAGGTGTTGCATCCAGTTCAAGTCAGAGATGTACTTTAATTCTAAAATTGAAACTATTGGTGAGTTGTTTAAAAGGTTTCTCAAGTATTTTATATTTACTGCTTTGGATGTCATCTTTACTTAATTATGAATGGGCCAACCACACATTGATCCAAATTCCTCAGCCAACAGCAAGATACTAGAACTTTGGACGAAACACGTTGTTTTACTAATTCCTCTTTGAGAAAACTGCACCTCCATGATGTAATCCATAGAGTAGATGAGCAAAATGTGATGCTAATCATGATCCTTGTGTAAATTGAATCTATTAGGCAGTTATCCACAAGTTTGTAAAGATAAATCATAATCAGTGTGATTCTTGTAACGTTGTACACACTCATGCTTAAGTAAGACAGTGATTCCTCGTGCTTGGGTAAGACAATGATATATTGTGATGGGTGCGGAGATGGTAGTTAGATCAAGGTTGACTCAAAATGCTGGAGTAACTCAGCGGGTGAGGCAGCATCTCAGGAGAGAAGGAATGTGCGACGTTTCGGGTCGAGAGTGTTAGTTAGGTCAATCTGGGCTCCAGAGTACTTTCCACACAGGTGAGAGAGATGTGGGGATACTGTAGTTCCTGATGTTCAAGATACTCTTTCTCATGTTTAAGAAAGAACTGCAGATGCTGGTAAATCAAAGGTGGACACAAAATGCTGGATTAACTCAGCAGGTGAGACAGCATCTATGGGAGAAGGAATAGGCAACTTTTTGAGTCGAGAACAGAAACTTCACCAATTCTTTGTCTCCATAGATGCTGCCGCATCTGCTGAGTTATTCCAGCATTTTGTGTCAACCTACTCTTTTGCCTCTTTGATTCCTCCATTCTAGCTTTCTCATATGAACGAGTTATCAAACGGGACAATCCAAGGCTTGTTGTTCCCACTGGTGTCTGTCATTGTTCAAACTGTTCAGGGATATTCCTCTCCTCTAATCCTCGCATCTACAGTGCCCTCCACAATGTTAGGGGGAAAAGACTCATCATTTATTTATTTGCCTCTGTACTATACAATTTGAGATTTGTAATCAATAAAAAATCACATGTGGTTAAAGTGCACATTGTCAGATTTTAATAAAGGCCATTTTTGTACGTTTTTGTTTCACCATGTAGAAATTACAACAGTGTTTATACATTGTCCCCCCATTTCAGGGCACCATAATGTTTGGGACACAGCAATGTCATGTAAATGAAAATAGTCATGTTTAATATTTTGTTGCATATCCTGTGCATGCAATGACTGCTTGAAGTCTGCGATTCATATACATCACCAGTTGCTGGGTGTCTTCTCTGGTGATGCTCTGCCAGGCCTGTATTGCAGCCATCTTTAGCTTATGCTTGTTTTGGGGAATAGTCCCCTTCAGGTTTCTCTACAGCATAATAAAGGCATGCTCAATTGGGTTCAGATTGGGCGATTGACTTGGCCACTCAAGAATTTATCATTTTTTAGCTTTGAAAAACTGCTTTGTTACTTTAGCAGTTTTGGGTCATTGTCTTGCTGTAGAATGAAATGCTGGCTAATGTTTTGAGGCTTTTGTTTGAACTTGAGGGGATAGGATGCATCTATACACTTCAGAATTAATTATGCTACTACCATCAGCAATTGTATCATCAATGAAGATAAGTGAGCCAGTACCTTCAGCAGCCATACATGCCCAGGCCATAACACTCCCACCACGGTGTTTCACAGATGAGGTGGTATGCTTTGGATCTTGTGCAATTCCATCCCTCCTTCATACTTTGCTCTTGCCATCTCTCTGATAAGTTAATCTTTGTCTCATCTGTCCACAAGACCTTGTTCCAGACCTGTAGTTGCTCTTTTAAGTACTTCTTGCAAACTGTAACCTGGCCATCCTATTTTTGTGGCTAACCAATGGTTTACATCTTACAATGTAGCCTCTATTTCTGTTGATGAAGTCTTCTGCGGACAGTGGTCATTGACAAATCTACACCTGACTTCAGAAGAGTGTTTCTGATCTGTCGGACAGGTGTTTGAGGATTTTGCTTTATTATAGAGAGAATTCTTCTGTCATCAGCTGTGGAGGTCTGCCTTGGCCTGCCAGTCCCTTTGTGATTAGTAAGCTCACCAGTGCTCTCGTTCTTAATGATATTCCAAGCAGTTGATTTTGGTATGCCTAAGGTTTGGCTAATGTCTCTAACAGTTTTAATCTTGTTTCTCAGTCTCTTGGCCAATAAACCTATTCATTCATAATGGCTCTTTAACTTTAATTGGCGCGTCTTCATGTTGATAAACAGCAATAAAAGCTTCCAAAGATGATGGAAAGACTGGAGGAAAGATTAGATGCTGAGAGCGCTCTTATACCTGCATTAAAGAGGCATTTAAACACACCTGAGCAATTACAAACACCTGTGAAGCCATGTGTCCCAAACATTATGGTGCCCTGAAATGGGGGGACTATGTATAAACACAGCTATAATTTCTACATGGTGAAACCAAAATGTATAAAAATACCCTTTAATAAAATCTGACAACGTGCACTTTAGTCACGTGATTTTTTTCTATTACAAATCTGAAATCTCAAATTACAAAGGCAAATAAATAAGCAATGGGTATTTGCCCCAAACATTATGGAGGGCACTGTAACATTGCTGCTCTACACCAGCTAACAAATAGGTTAGGTTACTAAAAATCCTTTGCTATATGAAAATGTCGATATTGGGATATACAATAAACCATTAATTTTTGTGGGGGATACCAGCTGCATCGGATGGGGAGAAAATAAGTTGTTAATTAATCTCTTTTAAGATTGCAGTAATTCAAAAGCAAAAGCTTTTTTTTTCAAACTGAAACATTCACTGAATAGCCATTATCGCCAGATGGAAGAGAGAAGCTGCTCAAATATTTCTTCCCTCATTATATATGGCTTATTTATTGACACGCTTTGCATTGAGCCTGAACAAAAAGACTTGAATGTATTATAGGTTTTATAGACCTATTTCAAAGGCAGTCTCCAAATGCATTCCCTATCCTTCATTGTATCAGGTGAACCTTCTATAAAGCAACTATTAAAAAGTAATAAAATGCTTTGTTAAGGCAAAGATTTGCAAAGGAAATATTTTCTAACTGGGAACAGCTGTAGTTCATTTTAAAATAAAATCGCTGGAGCAAAACCTCTCCTGTTTACCTATTCAGATGATCATATCCGGAAGAGCAGTAGTGCACTTTATTCATGGCAGCCCTTCAAGAGAGGTAACATTGACTAGACTTCCATCCCTAATTGCTATTAGACTATTCTTTCAGATGATGTTTGGGAGTGGTTATTGGTGAAGCGAGTGTCAAGTTCATTGTCATTGCTGTTGGTTGAAAGTCCTGCTGAGTCTAGCTTCTTCGTCACTTGTATCTGGATTACCTGCTAGAGAAGCGTAAAGGAGAAAACCAGTTTGTATTGGATAACAAACTTGCAAAAAAATCTTTTGCAGCATTTTCAAGGTCTTCATCAGTCAGGTTATTGAGTATAGAAGTTGGGATGTTATATTTCAAGATATTGATAAGGCCACATTTGGAGTTCAGTTTTGGTCATCCTGTTATATAAAAGGTGTTTAGCTGGAGTGCAGAGAAGGTATATGAGGATGTTGCCAGGGCTTGAGGACCTGGGCAATAGGGAGAGGTTGGGCAGGCTAAGACTTTATTCCTTGGAGTGCACTAGGATGAGGGATGCTATCTTCTTGTGTATGGCGCGCATAGCCTAATGTAACACAACTTGTTCTGTTTGATCTTCTGTTTGTGCATGCCACGTTGATTGCTTTCGTTGAAACAGAGTGGACCACGTGAAGGTTGCAATCTCCCACCCCAGGGATGCTATAGAAGTGTATAAGATCATAAGTGGAATACAAAGTGCAGTTGCAGAGTCTTTCACCCAGAATCAGGGAAATTAAAAACCAGAGGATTTGGGTTTAAGGTGAGAGGGGACAGATTTAATAGGAACCTGACAGGCAACTTTTTCACACAGAGGATGGTGGGTATATGGAACTAGCTGCAGAGGAGGTAGTTGAGGCAGGTACTATAATAATATTTAATATACATTTGAACAGATCCATGGATAGGAAAGGATGTGGCCCAAATGCAAGTAGGTGGGACTAGTGTAGATGGGGCATCTTGGACGTCTTGGGGAAGTTGTCCAAAAGGGCTTGTTTCCATGTTGTATGACAATGGCCCAAGGCCAAAAAGTGGATTTCTTTTGAGAAAAGTACGCAGCATACAATATCTCTTCATTTGTTCAAATTAGTAAATCTGCTCGGAAAGAATGCAGATTAGAATAGTTATTAATGAATTTATCTTGTTTCAACATGCTCAATGACCCCCTTAGAAGGTTAGCCATACCAACTATTGATACAGAATAATGATCATTCTGAACAACAAGTAGTTCTGCTATAATGCAATATTTGTGTTCCTAATGAAGCTCACTTTGCAGAAAATAGCATTATAAAAACTGTCAATGGAAAAGTGAGTCGGGGGCTATAGACTTATGATAGTAACGTTTATTTTCCACACAGGTCATTTAAAAATAACGGTCTTTTTAATTAGCTATATGTTCACTTTGTTAATACAAACAATAATACTGTAGACACTAGAGACTGCAGATGCTGGAAGCTTGAGGGGGAAAAAAAGCAAACTGCTGAAGGAATTTGGCAGTATCTGGGGAACAAAACAGACAAATGATCAGAATAAAGAAAGGTCCCAACCTGAAAAGTCGCATGTTCATTTCCTTCCACAGAAGCTGCCTGATCTGCTGAATACCTGCAGCAGTTTTTTTTCTCTGTATGTTGTGTTTAATAGTGCACAATTGTCAATAGAAGTGACTGCTTTTGAATTTCAGCAGCCACCTGCGTGAAATTGACAGACCATATAGACAATAGGTGCAGGAGTAGGCCATTCGGCTCTTTGAGCCAGCACCGCCATTCAATGTGATCATAGCTGATCATCCACAATCAGTACCAATGGTGAGACAATGGTGTCTGATTGCTGCAGGAATGTTACAACAAAAGTTTTTTTTCCCTGGACTCTTTTCCCCCGGGAGACCTTTTTTTCTGTTTGTCAATTTCCATAGTAACTTTTGTTCTCTTCTTCCCGGTCTAAATCTCATTATAATCAATCTGACTCGTGTAATACACACAGTATAACCTAATTCATCCATCACGTTGTATCCGATCTGAATTATAGGGACACATATTAGAGCAGAACTGCCTGTAGATGTATTTAATAAAAATAAATTCATACTTTGACATTACCCAAAGTTTCTTCATGACCTGGGGTTTTAAATTTGTGCTAAAAGCTTCACACAGACACTGTTGCACCAGCTTAATATACATCTTGCTATAGCTGTTTCAGAGATCCAAGTGGCTTTTCAACATGATAATTGGTATCATTGATAATCTTGTGTTGCCATTATTTCATTCTTATAGTTTTGTTCATTTCGATAATTAGAACAGTTTTTGTTTAGGCCTAGATAGTAGCACTGAATCACATAACATCAGCAGCAAATACAAAGCAGTGAACATCATGAAACCCTCTGATACTCCTGTCACAGTTTATATAGTACATTATGAGTATAATGGATCAACCATTTAAATGGATTAACAATAGTATCTTGATTCTGGTTATTTTGGTCATTTGAGAAAAAAATCTGAACTTACAATTACTGTTCATACATTGGAAGTCCCGGTTTTATTTTGAAGCATTTTTGATACATTAATTTTGTTATGGTGGAAGTGCACTTGATTTTGTTATAGAATTATGGGATAGAATTATCTAAGGTATCTCCTGATCCCCTGAAGACATATACTGTACAAAATTAAATCATGTTTTTTCCCCCTTGAAAACTGAAAGCTAAAATCTTTGTAATAATATGCCTTGACTGTCCATGTTAGATATGTGGACTGTTTTACTTTGAACTTTTCAGTAAATAGTAAAAGAATAACAACCATCGACAGGAAAGACAAGCATAAACAATTGGTATTCCCATTAGTTCAAAGCAGGCAATCTGCATCTATATACAACAGGATTATCTTAGAATCAGAATGCCTTTTATTGTCACTATACACATGGGACATCTTGGACGAGTAGGACCGAAGGGCCTTTTTCCGTGCTGTATGAATGATGATGAGTTTTACAATAAGGTCATAGTTTAAAAGTACCATTGCTGCTTTTCTTAATGATAATAATATTCACATGTAAATTAGATGCATTTGTGCATCTTCTTGTAAACAATGCTTAGACCAAGGAGGATTTTTTCATTTTGCACTTATAATTTAAATAGTTCTGCCAAACATTATTTTTGCTGGCTAAACATTAAATATATTCACAATGTGATAAATATATATTAGGTATTACATTTACATATGTCACATTTTTCTTTGTTGCCTATGCTGGGTCTGTTGATTGTAACAGAACGTTATGACTCTAGAGTGTTTCCTTGCACTAGAGTAAATACATTTCATTCAGGGTTTAAGATTCCAGCAGTCAGAATCTACAACCCTGAATGAAATTAGCTCTAATGCAAGGAACCACTCTATTATTTTAACATTCCAACTGTTACAATCAGCCCAGTAGAGACAAGGGAGAAAAATGTGACATATGTAAATGTGTATCATGTGATTGGGTTAGGAGCTTTCATTAAATTTATTGTATGGTTAACTAGACTAGCAGAGGAAGATCATTGTGTAAGTACAGGGTAGCTGCCGATGAACTAAGCTAGAGTTGGCCATGTCAGAAGAAATACATAGAAATATGCTGAAAAATAATCAAACAAATATTTACTGTGCATTCTTTTCTCCTCAGATGCTGCCAAAGCAACTGTTAATGTTATTTTAATTTCACATTTCTAGCACTGCAATAACCAACGTTTTATCTAATTTGGAATTCATTACCAATTCTGTTGAGATATCCCACTCATGAAGTTTTACATATCCCGTAGATCATGATATTTATCACCTATTTTTCAGGCTTTAAAATGCAAGCTTTTATTCCTGGCTCTGTTCTAATATCCCACTAGACATTGTTCTTTAAGCATCCTTTTATTAATTATATCATTTATGCAACTTATTATTCACTTATTAGTCCAATAATTAGTTCAATTATTACATTCCCATTACATTCCAATATGTTAGTAATGTAACGAGGTATTACAGGAGCCACCTGTTCCTGTTCTGAATTGATATGTTCATGCAACCATTTGCAATAGGAGTTGCAAAATAACAATTAGAAATGAGAAAGCTGCATTCCTAACTCAGGGAAAGGAGGCACTTTGAGATTTTCTAATCCTGTAAGTGAATTTTGTTTGAATAAAAGTTATTTATTTTATTCCACTGAATCAATTGTACCTTGAAATTCTAGATGACCGTTAAATGGAAAACAAATTTAGGTCCTTCCTGCCATATTTATCTGTCACTACTAAGAAATCAAGATGTTACCATCACTGCCAATATCACTTGGAAATGCATCCTAATCAAAATATAACAACGTTCACAAGATAACATTTACTTTTCAATCTTGAACATAAGAGGAATTGTTTCATTGTATGCTCAATGGGTTACAGTGGATTTCAAACAGGTATTGAACGATGATTTCTTCATGTAATTTAAGTTATTTTTAAAAAAGGTTTTGGAATCTTTTCAAGAAGCCATTAAAAAGTTTATTGTTTCAGTTTATAGAGTATACAGAGATCAAAAATATTTATCTCTAAATATTGTTTTGGGATGTTATTTAAAGTCTATACAGTGGACAAATTTGCATTGATCAGAATTCAATGGAATGTACCAGATTATTTTTAACAACAAATATTTAATATTTGAATTCTTCCAGAATACCAACCCTATGCATTTTCCGCAAATTGTTTCGTAAATGAGACTAGGCCTCTGCCACAGTGGCAGAATAAATCTTTTTTTTCGCTCACAAATACTTATCCATGCCCCATGCAAGCATGTTAGATATTTTGAAATAGAGAAATATGTGATATTCCATACAAATATCAACCTAAGACATAAAACAACTGTATACTAGTATGAGATCATGCACATTGTCATAGTAATACAGCCTGGAAACAGGTCCAGATGTTCCATCCAAGTTAGTCGAATTCGTCCAGGCACGGCCCATATCAGTCTAAACTTTTGCTAACTATGTACTTGTCTAAATATCTTTCAAATGGTGTTAATGTACATGTTAAAACTACTTCATCTGGGACCTTGCCCATAATCCAACTTCCCTCTATGTCATGTTGCCCCTCAGGTTCGCTTAAATCTTTCCCTCTCAGCTTAAACCTGTGTCCTCTATGGGCATATCCTGGGAAGCCTATTCCCCTACTCTGTGAAAAGGACTGTACTTTCGCCCTATCTGTTCCCCCCATGATTTTTATACATGTCTATAAGAGCACCCTACAGTGTCCTGCATTCCAAGGAATAAAGTCCTAGTCTGCCCGATCTCTGCCTATAGTTCAGGGTCACTTCTAATAACATTCTATGCTGCTAGGTCATTCAGATTTGTGAAAAATAGAGATGTTCCTACCTTGAGCACAAAACACTCTGAAAGCAATGTTTTGAGTAAGGGAGAGAAACAAACGTTTAACCAACATGACTGGGCTTTTCTGTTGTCTAAATAAACAGTTTAACCTTGCAATGCTACCTTTTATAGGGTACAATAAACTCAGCTTTGCAGATTGACATCCTGAAATAGATTGCCATCAGATGGCTCAGACATGGGTCAATATATATATGAAAACATCAAATAGAATATGGAACATGAACAGCCCTTTGGCCTACAATGTCTATGCTGAATATGATGCCAAGCCAAACTCTTATCTGCCTGCGCATGATCCATATCAACCCCCCCTCCCGCCGCCCCCATTCCCTATATATCCATGTCCATATCCAAAAGTCTCTTAAACACCAGTATGTGCCTCCACCGCTAGACCTGCAGCACATTCCTGGGACCCAATACATTCAGTGTAAAAAAAAGACTTGCCTTGCACATTTCCATTGAAGTTTTCCCCTCTTATTTTAAAGCTATGCAGTCTAGTATTTGGTATTTCCATCTGGGTAAAAGATTCCATTGTCTCTTCTCAACCTCTGGTGTTCAAGAAAAATCAGTCCAAGTCTGTCCAAACTCTCCTTGTAGCTGATACCCTCTGCATCCCTTCCAGAGCGACCACATCATTCCTGTATTCGGGTGACCAGAACTGCACACAATACTCTAAATACCGCCTAACCAAAGTCCTATAAAGCTGCATCATGACTGCCTGACGTACTCAATACCTCAACCTCAACCAGTGAAGGCAAACACATCATATGCCGCCTTTACCACTATTTACTTGTGTTGTCACTTGAAATTTATGGACTTGGACCCGTTGTACAATGCTGTTACGGGTCTCGTCATTAATTGTGTATTTTCCCCTAGCATTCAAACCCCCAAAGTGCAACACTTGCCCGGATTAAACTCCACTTCCCATTTCTCAGTCCATTTCTGTAGCTGATCTATATCCTGATATTTACTTTGACAGCCTACCTGCAGCAATCTTGGTGACACACACAAAATTACAAATAACACAGATCCCAGCACAAATCCCTGTGGGACTCCACTAGTCAAGAGCTCCAGCCTGAATATCGTCCTTCCACTACAATCTTATGTCTTCTATCAGCAAGTCAGTTATGAATCTATACAGCCAAGTCACAGTTAATCCTGTGTATCTTATTCTTTTGGATCAGTCTACCATGGGGAACTTTATCAAATGCCTCACTAACATCCATATAGACATCCACCACCCTACCCTCATTGAATACATTTGTCACCTCAAACAATCTCTATCAACTTAATGTCACGGCCTGCCGCCTAAACAGCCATGTTGACTATTCCCAATTAACCCATTCAACCCCAAATGGAGTAAATCCTATCCCAAAGAATCCTCTCTTAACAACTTCCCTAATACTTATTTTAGCATTATTTTATATATACTGTAATTGAAAGGATATTAGTTTATTACAGCAAAAATATTTATCTCTATTTCAAATGGAAATATTGCATCAGAAATGTCTACATTACCATAGTATTTCACTGTTGTGCAGGACTAAAAGATTTTTTTTAAATGGCAGCTTCGATCAACAAGATTTGCAATACAGTTGGTACTGCGGGTGTTTCTTGAGTGCGTGGCTTCACACTGGTACAAGCTACAGGCCTGAGATATATTGCCATCTACTAAATACTCTTGATCAGTTGAAAGAAGTAACTTGTGTTCCATGTCCAGAGCTCTGCTGACTGGTTTTGCATTGTTGATGTATAGTTAGGATGAGGCTAACTTATCAGCTCTTTACTAATGTGAAACTTAATAATGCTTCAATTAATTCCACAAATTCCAGAGCTTGTATGGGCATGATCTATATGCCTAAGGTAGTCAACTACCTGAAGTCAAATTTTGAGCTTTGCCAGTTTGATTACATATTTTGCCTTTAAGGAAATTCAAACAGTGAAAAATATATAGTACATTAATTTAGGGGTAAAAAATGCAATAAAGAATTCTCTCTATCCCCTGAACTGGTCTAGGATTGAATATATATAAAGTGATACATCGTATTAAATATTATTTTAGGTGATTTGCAGAAACTATTTTGGAATAGGAATGTCATCGTTTATAAAACCATGGATATTTACTGATTCATAATGTATTATTAGTTACTTCTCACTGAATTAAGTGCAGTTTATATTTGCTCCTCTTCATTAAAATATGGTAGAATGTTTTGCCGTTATTTAAAGAGGAACTCATCCTAATTGATATATTTTGTTAATGCTGAAACTTCACTGTTTTAAAAAAAAGTTAGACTTGGAAAGGAAATTGCCAGTGCCCTGGCTCTGATCACTGCCCATTGACTTGTACTACAAACTATGTATGTTTTATAAATGTATTGTGTGTGTGTGTGTGTGTTTGGATATATATATATAATATATATATGCACCAGTGTCGCTTTTAAGAATAGACAAGTTATCAAAATCCAGTTAGCAGCCATAGTTTTGCGCCAAACTAAATATCAGCAGCAAAGCGAAAGGAAAAAAAAAAAATCAGCATTTACTCGATAATGTACCATTGTGTGGAGTTGAAGTAGAAATGGTTTAGTTTGGGCATGTCATTGGGCTTATTTCAAAAGTTGTGAACAAGAATAAATGGCATCACTTCCTATCATAGATCAGTATTTTAGTAATTTATGCAATGCAGATTATCTCTCAAAAGGCATAATTCAGTGACCTGAAAAATGATGACTTTTCAGAAGCTAAAATATGTTAAAAGTATTTGGTAACTGTTATAACAAGTTTATTTACAACTGGGAGTAGCTGGACAGCATTACTGGAATTTGTTCATTCAAATCTCTTCAACTTTATGTAAGAAATGTCTAGGTTTCCTGCCTCTGACTAGAACTGATGCAACAGCTGCTCATTACTGCTCTGAAATGTGTCTATTTGGCTGTCTGAAAGTATTTGAAGGCATTACTTTAACACATGTAAGCACACGTGGTAGTCTTATCCCCATTGAAGGATTGCATAATCGTGGTTGGGAATATTGGTAGTCAATTCAAATTTTAATTGCCACTCAATTTAATATTTTGAATGTGATTATACTAACTACTTTAGCCAATTGAATATATTGTAATGGAAAACTAATATAGTTCAGCAGAACAGTGGTGCAGTTGGTGGAGCTGCTGTCTCACAGCGCCAAAGACCCAGATTCAATCCTGTCTCTTGGTGCTGTCTGTATGGAGTTTGCATGTTCTCCATGTGACCGCATGGGTGCTCCAGATTCCCCCACATCCCAAAGATGTCAGTTTGTAGGTTAATCGGCCCTCGTTTGCAGGGGGTTGTGCAAAAGTGGGACAATGCAGAACTAGTGTGAGCAGGTGTTGATGATTGATGGTCAGTGTGGATTCAATGGGCCGAAGGGCCTGTTTCTATGTTGATCTTTAATAAAGTACTATCCCATCAGCAAACTTTTATCTTTATTAAACTGTATTGTGTGATTCATTTCCACTGCACTTGCAATTATTGGAAATTTAGGATAGAGAAAGGCTTGAGGAAATTGTAAGAGTGCATTATTTAATGAACCAAAATTTTGCATTGTCTATAGATCAACAGCTCATGCTGTTATAACAGGCCATTGATTATAAAACAAATAATACTGGACTTAGTGTTGAATGCAGTGGACTGCAAAGATCACTTCACAACTCCAACTACTGTTTCTTGGATTGCAGTGTCTTTTGAGCTATATTGTCTGCACAACTTACTCTAATGTACAATAATCAAAGCTCCGTATACGTTTAATTGTTGCTTTATTGTGACAGTATGGCTTTGTAGTCACATTTTACAATCTCCTTTTCGGCCTGTTTTAAAGGTCAACAGATTTCTCTTGGCAAACCATTTTCTTTTCATTTTGATGTCTAACAAAAGTACATTAAACCAAATCATGTTCCATAGTGAGGGATTGTCAGTGGTTAAATAACTGTTCATGAGCAAGGCTATCCTGTGAATCAACAAAAATAATGTAGATCTTCTGTATTTGTACATGGTGAAAATGCAGTCAGAGAATAAAAGTTACATTTACCGAAATTTGTTGCTGTTTGCTATATATCTTTCCACAATCTAATTTTTCACACTGTTGTTAGAACCACCAATTAAAGCATAAACTACAAGATTAATTGTTAGTGCTACCTTTTTTCTGATATAATTACCTGAAAGTATCTTTTCACAAAATCCCATCCTAACACATCTTAATACAGCTCCCATACAAACCATATTTTGTTTTTATCTGGATGTGGTGAACAGTAAATATGTCATTTGGTGGGTAATTGACATTATTTGAATTCAGATGTCAATATTTTAAAGCGATAAGCTTGTGTTCAGTTTTCATAGATAAAAATAGGAACGTACATTCCAGCTCCTGGTCTGTTTGCCATTCTGTTAGATCACGCTGCTGTGCCATATAGGGTAACCACCTTTCACTGGTCTCCTTTATTACCTTTGATTAAAAAATCATTTTTATGCGTAAATTTGGTTGTTAACATCAAGAGTAATTTCGACAAACTTCAAATTTTTACCAGCTTTTATATGTACTAGTATTTCCTCTCCACGCTCCTGGAAGGTTTAATCTAACCTGTCTATATTCCTTTGTCCTAAATTCTCCAATGAGAATAGTTTCTCTATCTGGTTTATGAATTTCCCCAACTACCTTAGATTTCAATTTAAACTTCTAATTCTAGGGTACACAACACATTTGTATAATCTTCCTTGACTTTAACATGAAAATCCAAATGAAACTAACATTTTGCACTCCTCCCCCAAAACATATTTGAATCAAAGGGGTGACACCCAAAAGTAAACTCAATTGTCCACATGTAATCTAACTGGGATCAGGTAAAGTTGTTTGTGCACCTTCTATCACCTTGTACTTTAGATCTCTAGATTTAAAAAAATATCATATTACTTGTCCTTGTTATTTTCTATGAGTATCAATTACTTTTTTACATGGCCAACTGAGTCTTGAGATTTCAAAAAAACACAAAAGTGCTGGAGTAACTCAGTGAATCAGGCAGTATCTCTGGTGGACATGGATAGGCCACGTTTGTTGGTCACAATGATTCTTCAGATCTTCAACAATGGGTGTTGTCAGACTATTCATATTTCTTCATGATTTTTTTTGCTTCTTTTGCGTCTATTTATATTTATCCTTGTGCGATTGGCACACTTGGATAAGTGTTTCTCATCCAAATAAATTGATATGACTTAATAGTTGAGGTCCCAAACAGAACACACTGGGACCATTAGCCACATCTGAGCTCCTGTCCTTTAAACTCAACTATCTTGTCTCCCACCATTTGACTTGTTTTCTAAATGAATAATTATACTCGTACCCAATGAGGTGCAACTGCAGTTAACAATCTCATGAGACTTTATCAGATGCCATTTGTAATGTCCACATGATGTACATTTTTATTCCACTGTTCATTATTTTTAATCACCTATGTAATTTTAGTCACTCTATCCTGTAATTACTTGATAACGCTAGGCAATGTAATTCTCCTGTACATAGTAGTGACAGTTTTCCAGCTCAAAGGAACAGTTACTAAATTGTGAAATTTAGAAAATTATAGCCAGAAGTTTCTCTCATTTCTCATAAATCATTTGGTCACAGGGTTTGTTATTCATTACTAACATTAGATATTTCATTACTCTTGTTCTGTACACAATAACATGTTCTATGATTCAATATTCATATTCATGGAAATCTGACCAGGCATCATATTCCTTGTAAAAACTAATGCAAGATGTGACCAGCCTTATTTTAGTTGAATTTTTCAACATAATTATTTCTGTTTACCCTCCTTTTGAAATTAATTGTTGGTTTTTATATCCCTTGTGAGTTTATTTTCACTTGGCTTGTTTTACAGCTCTTACTATTAGTCCTCTTGCACCTGCAATACCAGGTCGAGTGTTATTTTTGCATTCGGATATATTGTCATTTTTGCTCTAACTGTTGGCAATTGAGTTCATGCCCTTGGGGATTATATAGTGTGGTGGTGTATTGGTTAAATAACCAAACTAGTCAAGTATTGCTATTTCTCTTAATTGTTTACCTCGTGTTACAACTTATATTCTTGAAGGAGTTTCATCCTTAATCATCAAAGCTAATCCTTTCTATTAATTTTGGCGTCTTTCTGGTATATCTTGTAACCTGTGATTATTTATTTTCTTTTACATATTTGTATAAGAAAACACTTTTTAACCATATAAATCTACCTGCTATTTTGCTCGTTTTTTTACACACTTCTTGATTTCGTAATGTTGTTTATAGTCGTCAAACCACGATTGAGTTTAGATTCCTCCATGACAATTGTAAAATTTTAATTAAAATTAACAATCCAGAATTATTAAAATCAATGAATCAGACGGTCTTAGTAATAAAGCGACTGCATAGTTATTAAAAACCCATCTGATTCAGCCATGTCTTGTGGCAATCCCTCTGAGGCAAGGCCATACATTTTGGTGACATGAGACTGCAAATGCTCAATCTGGAGCAAAAACACAAACTGATAGAGGAACTCAATTAAATGATCGGCATCCATGAGAAGAAAGAAGTTGTTGATGTTTTGGATCAAAACCTTGCATTACGACTGAGAGTGGAGGGGGAGTACAACCGGTATAAAGAGGAAAGGGGAGGGGTGAATCAGGTGATAGGTGGCTTAGTAAAAACATACTTGAGCATAAGAGTAGTAGAAACCACAGGGTGAGCAACAAGAGAGGGTTTCTCAGAACTCATGGTGAAGAGTGGAAGATAAGTTCTTCAATGTCGACTTGCTTTGAAAAGACTTCACATTCTGGGCTTTCCAGTGATACAAATATTCCATCAAATAAAATGAATAAATATGTATATTCATTTTAGAATTTTCCCTGCCTTAACTGGTTTGTCCATTATACTGTGGAAAACTTTTTTTTCCAATCCTTTTGAAATCACCAAGTATCTTGATAGTTTCATTTTTCTGTGTGAAACAGTACTTTGAAATTGATTACTATAAAATTAGATCGGCATCATTAAACTGTTAACTAAATCAGAGTCACTGCACCATAAAAAAGTTATATGCCCTGTCCCTTTAATGGTTTTAGGAAGTATTGCTATTTCTCATTGCTTACCTCTTGTTACAACCTTATATTCTTGAAGGAGTTTCATCCTAAATCATCAATGCTAATCCTTCCTATTAATTTTGTTGTCTTTCTAGTATATCTTGTAACCGGCGATAACATTTTTTTTTGCTTTTACATATTTGTATAAATTTTTTTTTTACTAAGTTTACCTGCCATTTTGTACTAGTTTTTTTCTGACACACTTCATGATTTTTTAACACTGTTTAGTTGTTGTAGTCACCAAATCTCAATTTGCACTATTATTGCCTAGTTCCCTGATATTTCTGATAATTTATTGTATTAATGATTGTGTATTTATTTGTTGTGTTGTTGCATTAATGTACCTGTGAAACTGCAGCAAGTAAGAATTTCATCGTTCTGTTCCCGGTGCATATGATGATTAAACACTCTTGATTTGTGACAATTTCAGACTATTGCTTTCTTCCCTTTGTTTTAGAATAATTCTTTATACTACCTTTTGAACCCTTTTGCATTACCTGCTAGTTTAAATTTCTTGTGACATTCCTAACCACATTTCTACTAAAATGCTTAGCGCAGTTTGGGTAGGAATTGTCCCTTTAACCGCTTTCCATCTTTTGGATGCAGTTCCTTTCCAAAATTGATGACATATTTACTCTAAAATAGAACATCACTTTTAAACCCAGTTCTTTCAGCCATGCACTCCCCCCTCCCCCCCATAATTTGTCTATTCTCAAATTATGTGATTGTAACCTTTTAAGATTTTGCTTTATTCTAAAATTTACGTCCCAATTTTTTTCTGAAGATATCTTAATATTTCCAATTTGTCAGTCTCAATATGGACCATAACAACTGCTTCCTCCCGCCAACACCCTGCCATCTCTATGCCTTGGAGATCTTGTGTGAAGCCAGAATTGTACTATAGGGGCCTCTTGATTCTGCTTATAAAATACACCATCTTTAGGTTTGAGTTTATTATTGTCATGTGTATTGAAGTACACAATGGGTTAGAGGTGAATCAAACAGTACCATAGTCTATGGATGGATCATTCAGAAGCCTGATAAGAGAGGAAGAAGCTGTTCCCAAGTCTGGTGGCGCGCGCTTTCAAGCTGCTGTCCATTTGCCAGATGGAAGCAGAAAGATGGAGGAATAACCATATTATTGCGTATTGCGTTGATTATGTTAGCAGCTTATCAGGTAGCATGAAGTGCAGGAGGAATCAATGGTAAATGTCTGTACTGTGATGGACTGGGCTACAACTCTGTAATTTCTTGTAATCTGTCATTGCCACCCACAAATGACTGAATTTCCTACAACTAAATAATGCATTTGCTTTCCTCCTCCACTGTCGATAGCATTTTGAGCTGTCATTTGGACAATCTTGTTTGATATCCTTACAGGCAACACATATTTTCCATTTTGAAAATAATTCTACAAATTCGCGATACTTTGCTGGCTCTATTATATACATTTGGATAATCAAAGTTCATAACTGAAGATATAAGAAACCAAGTTCTGAAAATGTGAGTGGTTAATAATATAATAAGCATTTCATTATAGGGTTAATGAACTAGTAAATATAAATACAAAATTCAACTGCTCCAATAAAGGTAAGAATGAAAGAATTTCACCCATTTTATAGATGTGAGAAATGGATACATATTGTGTTATCCAAGCAATTTGATTCGAGCATATTAACCATATAACAATTACAGCACGGAAACAGGCCATCTCGGCCCTTCAAGTCCGTGCCGAACAACTTTTTTCCCTTAGTCCCACCTGCCTGTACTCATACCATAACCCTCCATACCCTTCTCATCCATATGCCTATCCAATTTATTTTTAAATGATACCAACGAACCTGCCGTCACCACTTCCACTGGAAGCTCATTCCACACCGCTACCACTCTCTGAGTAAAGAAGTTCCCCCTCATGTTACCCCTAAACCTCTGTCCCTTAATTCTAAAGTCATGTCCTCTTGTTTGAACCTTCCCTATTCTCAAAGGGAAAAGCTTGTCCACATTAACTCTGTCTATCCCTCTCATCATTTTAAAGACCTCTATCAAGTCCCCCCTTAACCTTCTGCGCTCCAGAGAATAAAGACCTAACTTATTCAACCTATCTCTGTACCTTAGCTGTTGAAACCCAGGCAACATTCTAGTAAATCTCCTCTGTACCCTCTCTATTTTGTTGACATCCTTCCTATAATTGGGCGACCAAAATTGTACACCGTACTCCAGATTTGGTCTCACCAACGCCTTGTACAATTTTAACATTACATCCCAGCTTCTATACTCTGATTTATAAAGGCTAGCATACCAAAAGCTTTCTTTACCACCCTATCTATATGAGATTCTGCCTTCAAGGAACTATGCACGGTTATTCCCAGATACCTCTGTTCAACTGTATTCTTCAATTCCCTACCGTTTACCATGTACGTCCTATTTTGATTTGTCCTGCCAAGGTGTAGCACCTCACATTTATCAGCATTAAACTCCATCTGCCATCTTTCAGCCCATTTTTCCAACTGGCCTAAATCACTCTGTAGACTTTGGAAATCCTCTTCATTATCCACAACACCCCTTATCTTGGTATCATCTGCATACTTACTAATCCAATTTACCACCCCTTCATCCAGATCATTGATGTACATGACAAACAACAAAGGACCCAACACAGATCCCTGAGGCACCCCACTAGTCACCTGCCTCCAACCCGACAAACAGCCATCCACCATTACCCTCTGGCTTCTCCCATTCAGCCACTGTTGAATCCATCTTGCTATTCCTGCATTTATACCCAACAGTTGAACCTTCTTAACCAACCTTCCATGAGGAACCTTGTCAAAGGCCTTACTGAAGTCCATATAGACAACATCCACTGCTTTACCCTCGTCAATTTCCCTAGTAACCTCTTCAAAAAATTCAAGAAGATTAGTCAAACATGACCTTCCAGGCATAAATCCATGTTGACTGTTCCTAATTAGACCCCCTTTATCCAGATACTTATATATATTATCTCTAAGTAGCTTTTCCATTAATTTGCCCACCACTGAAGTCAAACTAACCGGTCTATAATTGCTAGGTTTACTTTTAGAACCTTTTTTAAACAATGGAACAACATGCGCAGTACGCCAATCCTCGGGGACTATTCCAGTTTCTAATGACATTTGAAATATTTCTGTCATAGCCCCGGCTATTTCTACACTAACTTCCCTCAATGTCCTAGGGAATATCCTGTCAGGACCTGGAGACTTATCCACTTTTATATTTTTCAAAAGTGCCAGTACTTCTTTTACTTTCAAACTCATAGTATCCATAGCTACTCTACTAGTTTCCCTTACCTCACATAATTCAATATCCTTCTCCTTGGTGAATACCGAAGAAAAGAAATTGTTCAATATCTCCCCCATCTCTTTTGGCTCTGCAGATAGCTGTCCACTCGGTCTCTCCAATGGACCAATTTTATCCCTTGTTATCCTTTTGCTATTAACATAGCTGTAGAAACCCTTTGGATTTACTTTCACCTTACTTGCCAAAGCAACCTCATATCTTCTTTTAGCTTTTCTAATTTCTTTCTTTAGATTCTTTTTACATTCCTTATACTCCTCAAGCACCTCATTTACTTCATGCTGCCTATAATTATTGTAGATCTCCCTCTTTTTCCGAACAAGATGTCCAATTTCCCTTGAAAACCAGGGCTCTTTCCAATTTTTACTGGTTCCTTTCAACCGAACAGGAACATAAAGATTTTGTACTCTTAAAATTTCCCCTTTAAATGTCCTCCATTTCTCCTCTACATCTTTCCCATAAAACAAAATGTCCCAGTTCACTCCTTTTAAATCATCTCGCATCTCGTTAAAGTTAGCCTTTCTCCAATCAAAAATATTGACCACCCCTGTTTTGAAAATGGCTCCAAATAAGCTGCTAAATCATTTTCAATTGAATTTTAGGATAGGATTCAGACATATCTGGACCACATTGCTTTTTGAGTACATGTCAAGAGTTACAATTACCCATTCCTTCTCTCCAGTGATGCTGCCTGTCCCGCTGAGTTACTCCGGCATTTTGTGTCTTATCTAAAATGGATATCTCAATTCCTGGGAATCCATGAAGATCGCTAATGATAGCATGCTGTTGACATTGGAAGCTGTTGGCCAAATTGAAAGGCCCAGTAAATTACTTGAAAGGCAGTGTCCACTAAAAGGGTACTTGAGCAACCATCCAGTAGTGTGTTGACAATGGCCATAAAGTTAACATTTCATCTCAGTTTTCTTTGCTCTCTAACTTTACTACCTCTGTGCAAGGACCTTAGAAATAGGAAGGAATAGGAACTTGCAGCCTTACAATTTAGTAAGATCATAGCAGATCTTGACCAACATTTTCCTACTAGTTCCTCATCATTTCCCATCAGTTCGCAAACCTAAGTAAGCTTCATGATATATTCAATGCTTCAGCTTCTACAACTCTCTGGAGTAAAGATTCCAACGGTTAACCATGTGGGGCTGTGCAGGAAAACATATTCCCCCAAACATCCCCACATACCCCTCAGAATCTTACGTTGCAATGAGATTATTGATATGCCCTGATCCATAGCATCTCAATCAACCTTGGCCTGTTCAATCTTGGATTTATATGATAACAGATCAATTTGTTTTAACCACCTCATCCAACCTTACTTCCTTCTGTCCCCTCGCTGGAAAGGCATTCAATCACAAGTTAAATGCCTAGGATGAAGCCAAAAATATCCCCTTTCCATTTCCTGTTGAACAACTGCTGTAACCAGAGCAAAAGGTCTCTTGCAGGATTAACTGGAATTGTAAAATAATGTTTTCAAATACAAACCCTCATTTGCAATGTGTGAGCTGTGCAATTGCTCTCAAATTGAGATCAGCTGCTCAATTATATGTAGATTTCTCCTCCCTGATTTTCACCATCAAACATTCCTCACTTTAAAAAAAAGGTGAATTATGATTACTTCAATATTATATTTCTGGGTTTTTGAATGGTTTTAGAAAGTTTAAGGTCACACATAATTCACACTTCTATTAGAATCACATTATTGACAACTAGTGAACGGTTTACTTAGGTTTATTCAAACTCTTGATTGCAAAGACAATGTACAAGTGCTCACATCTTTTATGGTGTAATGCTGTGACAATAGTCACACTTGTGGCTTCGCTTTGTTTCCCAAGTCTCAGACTCAACATCTCTCCGTGACCATCGGTCCTAGAATCGCTCTATAATCTCAAATTCTCATGGTGTTCCAGGAGTCAGTACGAGGTTAATCCTGTTTGTAAAAATAATCCCTCTTCTATTCCTTCCAGTTCCTCTCTCTTCCAGGGAGGTCCGGTCCAGATCCTACACATTCCAACCATCTTCCTTCCAATGCACTGAACACCGTATCCCTTTCACTTTCCACTTCATCATTTGTGTTGTACCCTAATTACTGACACTGGGCCAGAGTGTGGAATTGCTATTTGTATTGGTTTGTTATTGTCACATGCACCGAGATACAATGAAGAACTGTGTGAATACTATCCAATCTAATCATACTGTACAATCAGGCCTTACACAAATGCCAAAAAAACCTGAGGACAGTGTATAGTATTACGCAAAATTATATTACAACGGTAGAGTGTACAGATTTAAAAAGATTCTAGGCTTGCAAGATCGGAGCTACACCCTTAGCTTAATTGGAGTACAAAAGGATGAGGGACAATCGTGTAGCAATGTGATCTTACACAGGTGTACAAACCCATGAGGGGAACAGATTGGGTGAATGCAGAGCCTTTTACCTGGGGTATTAAAATCCAGAACCAGAGGGTATAGGTTTAAGGTGAGAGGGGAAAAGATTTGATAGGAACTGGATGGGCAACATTTTCCACATAAAGGGTGGCGGGTATATGGAATGAGTTGCCTGATAAAGTAGCTGAGGCAATACAATAATATTTAAAGACACTTGGACAGGTACATGGAGACGAAAGGTTCAGAGGAATTTGCTCAAGCATGGGCAGATGTGACTAGCATGGAAGGAGAATCTTGGTCATCATGGATATGTTCGTTTCAAAGGCCTCTCTCTATCCATGCTCTATGACTGTTCAGTAGTCTGATAACGGGAAAAAGGTTGTTCCTGAATCTGGTACTTTCAAGCTTTTGTTTCTTCTGCCCGATGGGAGGGGGGAGAAATAGGGAATGACTGGGGTATAAATGATTCTAGATTATGATGGGTTGCACCCGAACAGGAATGACCTTTACTGAAGAAGGGTTTCGACCCGAAATGTTGCCTATTTCCTTCACTCCATAGATGCTGCCTCACCCGCTGAGCTTCTCCAGCATTTTTGTCTACCCAAGACCTTTACTTGTGCTGTTTGGGAGAGTTTAAAATTGGATTGGCAGAAGAGTCGCAAAGCAGAAAGGAATCATGAGAAGTTGGGGGCAAATGCTGTACTCAAAGAGAGCAAGACTAGCAGACAGGAAAGGAAGGTGGACTGCAAAGAGAGGGGAAGGACAGGCAGTTTAAACTGCATTTCGGTGCCAGAAGCTTAATACACAAACTCAGGATGTGGATTAACTTGGGGGACTTGGATGTTATAGCCATAATGTGAACATGGCTTAGAAGGGCAGGGGTGGCAGTTCAAAATTTCAGGGGATACATGCTACAGGCAAGATAAGAGGTCAGCGGGGGGGGGGGGGGGGGGGGGGGGGGAATGGGGGGAGTGTGCAAGTTGCCTTTCTGATCAGGGGGGACATAACTAATGTTTTGAAGGGATATTCTTGGGGGAATCATCCATTGAGGCCACATGGCAGAAATATTTGCATCATTAACCACAGGTGAACTTTGGAAGGCTGGAGTTTGCCTACTGTACTGCCTTCATTTAAGAAGGGCAGCATGAGCAAGCCTGTGAAATGCAGGCCTGCGAGTCTGAAATGAGTTATCAGAAAGTTATAAGAACAACATCCTTGGTATAGACTGATTTTAAATAGTCACAAATCTGACAATTTAATGAAAAAGTCACCAAGATGATTGAGGAAGTCAGGGTAGTGGATGTTGTCTATGTGGACTTTAGCAAGGCCTTTGACAAGGTCCCACATGGTAGGCTAGTCTGAAAGGAATCCAAGGTGAGCAAGCCAAGCCTGTGACCAGTGCAGGGCCTTAGGGGTTACATTATGCATCCCAGTCTGTTAATATTGTTAGTAAATTCAAAGATGACACCAACATGGGTCATATAGCGGACAGTGAGAAAGGATATCTAAGATTACAGAGGATATACATCATTTAGAAAGGTTGGCAAAAGGAATGGCAATGGAACCACCCTCACTCCCATCCCCTCTTGTCCCAGCCAGCCAGGTAGATGCCTGGGTACTCTGCAGGAAATCAAACAAAAGCAATGCTCATAACAGCATCAATAAACAGATTGATCCAGCCTAGGCAATAACAATCTCTCAGTACATCATCCAAGTAGTATCTCATTCTGAAGTTGGACAGTGAGTACTGACAAGTCATTTCATCAATGCAGAATATCACAGTGGACATGAAGTTGAATAGGATTAAAATAGGAACACCAGCCAATTCATCATAGGACTAGAGGCTAATTGTGTGCATGCTCTTGAGCATATAAAACACATTCAATCAAACAAACCCGACAGTCATGTATCCCTGAGGCAGAGAATGGCAGGGCACTGTAACTAAACATTAGGCCAACAACAGTAAGGATATGCAGGAATCTTACCAAGCAAAACAGAAGTACAGCAAATAAAAGTAATGAAATAAAACATTTGTGTTGAAGCCTTGTGCATTTAATAGTTTCTTATGTTAAAATAAAAACAATTGTATTGTGACAATTAAAATAGTCAGTAATGAATGCAGATGATCGTGTTCACAACCAAATGTTTTAGGTTTATTCAGATGATCAATGCATTATAAAATACACAGACTTAACACCACTGATTTCCACAATGCACTGCAACCCTTTGCACATGCAGAATAAATAACTCTTTGATCTGAAAGCAATCTCAGTTGTGCTATGCCAGAACCTCGTGTTTGCCATAGATCACCCTTAACGTGAATTAAAAGTATAGAAAACTATTGTCCTGAGCAGCCATGCTGTATTTCAAGTTGAAATTCAACCACATGACCCTTTTCCCCTTAAATCAACAAATGTGCTCCCAATAGTGAGGCACGTTTCGTCACCTCGTTCACAAATGGCTTTTTGCACCTGCAGGAAGGACACCAATACTTCACAATCATTCAGCAAAATGTTGCCTAGTCTGAGAATTAGTCTTGATGACTTGACAATATATTTCCACTGTGCTGCTTCGAATCTTCCAGTAGATTATACCAGTGTGTGTTAACTCAAATTCTCTCTCCCAGGTCTGTGAAAGAACAGTGTGCACCTTTGATATTTCCAAAAACAGAAGAAACGCGTGTACAATTTGAATCGCAACCACATTATAAGTACTGCATGGACATTCAACAGATCCCAGCTCCAATAACAAAAGATTTCCATGGGAGTTTAAGGTTAGTTAAACAAATAAATATTTCATAATGCTCCAAGTAACATCGTATTTGAATCTCCATGTGCTTTCATTTAAAACTCCATATATTTTCAAACATCTCAAAACTGTTTACAATAAAGAGAACAGAATACTGGGTAATGAAATATTTTCACATTAGTTTATATTCCCATTATTAAAATGCACTCCACATTGAGCTCACCTTAGGTATTAGCTTCAGGACAAAGAACTTCCATATTGAAGTGTGGTCACACTTAAGTGTTCAGATCAGCTACAAAATCAGGAAGCTTCATCAAATTAGAAGGAATTGATAATATTGCTAAGTCAGATGATCCTGCAACTTACATCATACAATCAGGTATTGGAAGGCTCTCCTTTTCACAGCAAAGCAATAAATGGAGAAGCGGCAGAAAATATAAAATAAAAGCTTCACAGTGGATACAGTAACACAAGCAACCATAGTAAGAGTTTGCCACTTAAATTCTCAGATGTAAACAATATTTTTCGTCCACTCAAATGTATCCTGCATCACCAGTTATTAATATTCTCAAACCATTTCTTAACATGGGTTTAATATTGAGTATCTTGTTACTAAATAGTAAATGCTACTCAAAGACCTGAAGATGCTTGCAACGCTCACAATCACTGCATACAAGCCATAACTAAGAAAACCATGATTCAGAGCAACCTACAATATTTAAAATGTTGATTAGTCACCTTACCTGTAAAGGATGGAATCACACTTGATATTGAGGTTGTACCATCAAAAGTAATAAAGGCCACTCAGAAAGCTGTGTTTACGTCTAAGGCTGTTTGGACTGGCATGAAAGCCCACTATAATCATCATCCTCCAAGATTGCTATCTCATATTCTGCAGACAAAACAGTTCCCATTATTGCTCCCACCTCCTCCCTTTCCTCTTCTTCATTCAACCCAGATTGGCAGCATAGCCACACAGAGAATGTTTGGCTTTTGTCAGTGCTACAATAGTGTGGTGGCAATTTAGAATTTCCTTCAATCAGTGAGGCCATAATCCAAATATTGGTGCATTCAGTAACCCTGCCGTTATACTTTTTGAAAATATTAAGAAACGCGGGCTAAAAAAAACCCAAACTCACAAAATAAACCAAATCAGTGCAATTTGTCCCATTCAGCCTACTGGCCAGAGGCAAGATCCAATACTAATATGATCAATTCTGTCATAGTATTTGCTGAAATGTAATCTCCCAAACAAAAAGACAAAGTGTAATGCTGCATTAAAAATATGCACAATTTTTGTTGCCAGAATTAGAAACATAGATCCGGGAACCCAGGTGCAGTTGAAGCTGCAAGATAGGTATAGGAACCTGCTTGGTATTCTGAATACTCCTGAGATCCGCAACTATTTTCATTCAGTAACACAACAAAACAATTAAATGATCACAAAATAAGGCAAGAACAGATGTACATTATGCACAAAATCTTGGCAACTTTCTAAAGTATAAAATGCCATACAATTAGCAGTATGTAGAGGATTATCTGAAGGATTCCACAGTCAGTGGTATTCCAACAAAAAAGGTCACTTGAGTTCAAGGGACAGACGTCATTTAGACACCACAGTGCCCATTAGTCACATTACATCGATCCAGTCTCAAAAATCTTGAGAGCATATTTCAACAGTTTGAGTAAGGAGCTTCAGTCCAGGGAACTGTATAAGAATTTCTCCTTAAAATATTGGCAAATCAGGTGCTATTGGTGGCAGCATCTAAACAGATAGGAAGATTTCTTCTTCTCGGCCAAGTTCACAGCTTCATCTTCTGAAAGAGCAATAAACCGTGTTAGAGACCCATGATTGTTACACCTTGAGCACCCCAGACCTTCCAAAGACTGACAACAGTCCCCATTCCAGATCGATATCTGCCCCAAGCCACCACACACCCGCTACCCCAAAGATTGCGGATCACTTGTGTTTACCGGTTGTAAGCTGGAAAGCTGTTATATTCACGTAATCTTCTGCTACTTTCTGAAAGAGTTCATCTGAAATAAGAATATAAAAGGATTTGTTCTTTGCATTCAAATTCTCGTACATCCAATTGCACCACTAGACAACATAACGGCCTCTATTCCATTGTAAAATGTTCTACTCTTTTAAAAAAACCTCATCACATCTCTGCTTATCAAAACCATCCCAATATTTTACTGATGGTGGCTACACAGGAGGTGCAGAAGGAAAGCCCACAGTGAAAGAGGTATTAAATATTAATATAATGCAAAAAGGAAATACTTACCAACATTCTGACCAGTCTTACTGGAGGTTTCAAACAACTTGGCTTTGATCTCTAAAAGACAGATATTTCATATCACTTGCACTGAAAAGGATTCAGAGGGCAGAAATTAGTCTGCACGCAACTGCAGGTTTCCTAACTTTGGGATGTATTTGTCAAATACCCAAAAATACCATGGCAATAAAGGATCATGCAACATTTGAGTTTGCTAGATTTTTGGGATATTTATCAAAGTATACTCTTTTAAATAAGCCTAATAATAAATCCTATAAACATCCTAATGAATCAATGTCCATCTTTATGTAAAACATTGTTGATGTTTAAAATATGAAATAAAAAAGTGCTGGAAACACTGCATTCTGGAAGGAGAAACGGATTTTACTTTTTAGCTCAATGATCATTCATCAAAACTGCCCGATGGAAGTCATCGACCACAAGGTTTTGGCCATCTTCATGATGATTTCCGCATCATCATTGCTGCAAATACATCTTTCCCATGATATAGTGAACCGATCTGTATGGCAGTACTCAAGTTGAGGCCTAACTAGTAATGGGTACAATTCTAACATAACCTTCCTGCACTTAGATTCTATGCCTCAGCTAACAAAGAAAAAAACCCAATGAGCATTTTCTTTAACCACTTTAGAGATGCAGCATGCTACATCTAATGATGTGCAGGCATATTTGCCAAGGTTTATGTTTCTCCTTGCCATTCCTTGCCGGAAATAGCAGGGGACCGCGGGTCAAATGAAATGGAGGAACTGAGTGAAATCCAGGTTAGCCGGGAAGTGGTGTTAGGTAAATTGAATGGATTAAAGGCTGATAAATCCCCAGGGCCAGATATGCTGCATCCCAGAGTACCTAAGGAAGTAGCCACAGAAATAGTCAATGCCTTAGTGATAATTTTTCAAAACTCTTTAGAATCTGGAATAGTTCCTGAGGATTGGAGGGTAGCTAATGTAACCCCACTTTTTAAAAAGGGAGGGAGAGAGAAAACGGGGAATTACAGACCAGTGAGTAACATCGGTAGTGAGGAAACTACTAGAGTCAGTTATTAAAGATGGGATAGCAGCACATTTGGAAAGTGGTGAAATCATTGGACAAAGTCAGCATGGATTTACAAAAGGTAAATCATGCCTGATGAATCATATAGAATTTTTCGAGGACGTAACTAGTAGAGTGGATAAGGGAGAACCAGTGGATGTGTTATATCTGGACTTTCAGAAGGCTTATGACAAGGTCCCACATAAGAGATTAGTATACAAACGTAAAGCACACAGCATTGGGGGTTCAGTATTGATGTGGATAGAGAACTGGCTGGCAAACAGGAAGCAAAGAGTGGGAGTAAACGGGTCCTTTTCAGAATGGCAGGCAGTGACTAGTGGGGTACCGCAAGGCTCAGTGCTGGGATCCCAGCTATTTACAATATGTATTAATGATTTGGACGTGGGAATTCAATGCAACATCTCCAAGTTTGCGGATGACACGAAGCTGGGGGGCAGTGTTAGCTGTGAGGAGGATGCTAGGAGGCTGCAAGGCGACTTGGATAGGCTGGGTGAGTGGGCAGATGCAGTATAATGTGGATAAATGTGAGGTTATCCACTTTTGTGGCAAAAACAGAAAAGTAGACTATTATCTGAATGGTGGCCGATTAGGAAAAGGGGAGATGCAACGAGACCTGGGTGTCATGGTACACCAGTCATTGAAAGTAGGCATGCAGCTGCAGCAGGCAGCGAAGAAAGCGACTGGTATGTTAGCATTCATAGCAAAAGGATTTGAGTATAGGAGCAGGGAGATTCTACTACAGTTGTACAGGGTCTTGGTGAGACTACACCTGGAGTATTGCGTACAGTTTTGGTCTCCAAATCTGAGGAAAGACATTCTTGCAATAGAGGGAGTACAGAGAAGTTTCACCAGACTGATTCCTGGGATGTCAGGACTTTCATATGAAGAAAGACGGGATAGACTCGGCTTGTACTCGCTAGAATTTGGAAGATTGAGGAGGGATCTTACAAAAGAAACTTACAAGATCCTACAAGAAACTAACAAAATTCTTAAGGGGTTGGACAGGTTAGATGCAGGAAGATTGTTCCCGATGTTGGGGAAGTCCAGGACAAGGGGTCACAGTTTAAGGATAAGGGGGAAATCTTTTAGGACCGAGGTGAGAATAACATTTTTCACACAGAGAGTGGTGAATCTCTGGAATTCTCTGCCACAGAAGGTAGTTGAGGCCAGTTCATTGGCTATATTCAAGAGGAAGTTAGATGTGTCCCATGTGGCTAAAGGGATCAGGGGGTATGGAGAGAAGGCAGGTATGGGGTACTGAGTTGGATGATCAGCCATGATCATATTGAATGGTGGTGCAGGCTCGAAGGGCCAAATGGCCTACTCCTGCACCCATTTTCTATGTTTCTAATATCCTGCCAAATAATGTATATTTCCTTGTATTGCTACACTTTATCTGAGTAGCAATCACACTCTTCTTCATTGGAGTTTCCTGTGTATGAACTAGAAGTTGCTAAATAGCATGACCAAAATAGTATATAGCTACCAGAACTAACTGTTGAGCCTTCCCGATGTGTTGTGGGCCAACTCAACGATGACGGGAGGTAACCCCAATGATATACTTGCACCTACACGATTAGATTAGATGCGTTTGTTAACATGTAGATAGCTTATTGTGGCATATGGAGTTACTTATTGTCCTTAGTATAATTGTGTAGAGCAGTTCAATTTGAAGAAGGGTCTCAACCTGAAACGTTACTCATTCCTTCTCTCCAGAGATGCTGCCTGTCCCGCTGAATTACTCCAGCATTTTGTGACTACCTAGCAGTTTAGATACTATTTTGTCTTCGGACTTGGTTTTCTTGCTTGATAGCATATCCTGGTGTCACAGCACAAGTACTGTGTTTTAATTGTAATTTATATTTCATACTTAATTGGTTGTGACCTACTGGGGGAAACAATGTAAAAAAAGCACGAGAGGCAATAAGTAATTTCCCTTAAGCATTCTTGCCCAAGATGAAATTTTCATATTTCAAATATATTTTCTTCTTTGTCAATCCATACTGAACATTCGTGAAGTATTACCAATAGGAACGATTTTCACTTATTGCCTCCTTCCTTGCCAACCTCAATCCAAGAACATATTAACTAAAGGCCAAGAAGTTCAGTAACTTGTGAAGTAGTAAACTTTACCTTCCGAGTAATCCTGAACATCATGGTAATCGACTCCCCGGACACTGCGATCATTCTGCACAAGATCACTCTTTGTTCCACACAAGTAGACTTTGCAATGCTGAAAGAGAATATATTGTAAATCAATGAACCGCCACTACAAACCAATCACTTAAACTTCAAATGGACAATGCAGAGCCCATGCAACAAATTCATTTACCAAATTCTCAAGTAGAGAGAACAAATACAACAACCAACTCCCAAAATACATTATTTGAGAAAACTACTGCCAAATTCCCCAAACCAACCTGGACATAAAATACGTAATACAAGTTTTTTCCTGAACTAGAATTAAACTATAATTCACAATACACAGTCCTAAAACGAGCTACTCAGCAGACTAAGGGTTAAAATAAGCTTCTCAGTTAAACAACAAAGCATACCTCTTCACAGTTCTGGACTTCATTCACCCAGAATCTAGCCCTTGCATAACTGTTGCTGTCAGTCAAATCTGGAAGACAAGACAGCCATTCAGTAATTCAAGATCAAAATGCTACAAAGCTGGGAATCTTAAATAAAAACAAAGAATGCTGGAAACATTCAGAAGGTTGCAAGACATTTCAAAGGACATGACACTTTTTTAAACTCTTCTAAACTCGCAAATTAGGTCCCCGCAGTGGGACAGGCCCTTCAGGATAGCTAACATTTCAGCTGTCTGACCTTTCATCAAAACAAATAAATGTTGCAGATCAGGCAGCATGTTTTTAGTTACAAATACAGGGAAGTGGGGAGGGGAGAAGGAGGAAGAGACCAAGAGAACATAAGAACAAATGTATGTTAAGCACTGAATTGTAAACCTTTAACTTCCCCACCGCTTCCACTTTTCTTTGCAACTTAAGTTTATTTCTAACTTTTCCATTTAGCAGAAAAGATTATCAACCTGAATGTCAACTCTATTATCCTTTACAGATGCTGCCAGGATCTGTTGAATATTGTCAGCACTTTCCTTGTTTCACTTAAGCCCATTCAACAGCAATGCAAAGTGGACAGCCACGATAAAAAGTAGATTTAGAAATGCGGACAATTCTACAACTTTGTGAACTATTGTGGCATTGTAAACACCTTCTGAGTTTTTGGCAAACAATAGAAATCTTCCTCTATTCAAATATATTAACTGACAATTTAAGACAAAGTAATTTGCTTTACCCTTACTATTAAACTGTTTTTCAAGCAGTATCTACCCTACGAAAATACTGTGGGGAGCATCCTTTTATCTTTGAGAGATTTGGCAATTCATGTTTAGTTAAACTTAATTTGAGAGAATTGTGACCACAGCAAACTATTCTGGGCACAACAAATTTACTAAATTGCACCCTGCATAAAGCAGCTATACCCAATGACTACAGGCAAATTTTAGACTCATCCTCAGAGTTAATGACAGTTTTCCTTCCTTATGCAGTGTACCTTTGAGTGCAAAATGTCATCCTAAAAGTTATATCACTCTCTCCCCAATTAATCCTATGATTTATACGTTTTAACCCATTAGCATAACTAGGAAATTCAAGAGCTATCTTTTCCTTATTCCTTTCAAAATTATTTCATTACCACTCACTCGTTCTGTTTTTGTCATTTCTTATCTTTCTTGCCGACTGAACTATCCCTTGAATGATCCTTGAGCAGTCTGAAGAAGGATCCCAATCCAAAATATCATCTGTCCATTTTCTTCCACAGTTGCTGCCTGACCTGCTGAGTTCCTCCAGCACTTTGATTTTCCTCGGGTTTCCAGCATTTGCAGTCTCCTCACTACCCCTTGAATGGTACTCGTTACACTAACGGTGGGTATGTTACAAAACTTACCTTTAGCGGTGCTGCAGTTCTGTCACTGGCCGTGTGCGCGACTTTGGCGCCTTTAGGAGGGGGGGGGGGGGGGGTCGGGGTTAAAATACGTTTTTTCCCTTGCCACCGGAATTATATTTTGTCGGAGTGAGAGCTATTTCTGGAGATTCGTACCGACTGCCGGTAAGTTAATTTTTTTTTTTTTTTAAATAGCCTGACTATTTCAGCTCTGCAGTGAAATAAAAATTAGCTTCTAATGCCGTGAATGCTGACAACGGGGACAGATTTTACGTAAGGGACAGGTAAGTGAAAGCTGTTTTTAAAAAAAATATAAACCTGCTTGTTTAGGGGACTTTAATCAATATTTCATGTTGCAAAACGGAGATTTATTCCCCATATGAACTGGCAGAATTTTTCCTGCCGATATTGTGTTTAAATTCACCGCAACTGCAACGTTCCAATACATCGCGTTCCAGAAAATCCCACTCGCAAGCTGTTTAAAATGCCCATTAATTTATGGGCATTAAACACAAAATTCCTTCAATTTGGCCTATAAATTAATGACAATTAGATATAAAAATCATGTTATATTGTGAATTCTTGTGTGAATGTTATTTGGACACTTAGGCTTTAAAAAAAATGTTAATATTTTCTTAAGAAATGGATAGATGTTTAGATCTAGTAATTGAATTTTGTAATTAGCTACAATTGGGTAACTAATAATTATATGCTTTAATTTCAGGTCATCCAAGTAAGATTGTTTCATATTAGTTTCAGAATGCTTCAATCTATAATAACTGAAAATGTCTCAGTTCTCTTAATTTTTAAGAAAGCTATGGGCTTTTGACTGTTCTTGATCACAACTTTTGTGTTAAGTCAATGGAAAGGCAATGGGGAACAAGATGCTAATTTCAGAGTATGAAAATGGCCATAACTTTTTTTAATACTGAAGATATGAACGTGAATTAGGTGTCAAATAAAACTTCTTTGTATGCTTTATCTGATGGGATAAATTGCAGACTTGCTTTTTAAAATCTCAAAATTTTGTAACATTGCTACTAACGGTCTTGAATTCCGTTGCTTCACCTCAGTGACATTGCCTTTATCCTTTCAGTCCTTTGATTTTTTTCAGTATCTTTGCCTTATTTGTTTCCATAAGCATGCTCACAGTCGAATCAATGACCTTGCTCAGCCAAGACTCTGTTCACTTCTGACAGAACACAAATGTCTGAAAATCTAAATAAATGCTTTGCTGTTCATATTCTGCAATTTTTAAACACGATTCATTTCAGCACATTCTTTTCAGTTAGCGTTATTTTAACCTAACAGACCAATGTGTTTAGCTTTGTGACCTTACTTAGATTGTTATAATACAAATTGTATTCATCTGGATGTAATAAATCCATTGAATACTGTTCCATTACAGGAACTATGTTAACACATTAATGACACAATGGGAACACTTTAGAATGGTTTACGTACTTAAAACATTTAATTTTTATATTTTTAATATTTGTTTAAGGCACCCCTTATAATAGATCAACAATATAATTTACTATGTTAGAACTGCAAGTTTGTAACGTCAGAAATTAACCACCAAATGCCATTCAGATTGAGGAAATTTGAGGCAACCCATAGAGTTAATCAGTAGCTGGTTTTTGTTTTTGCAAGGACTACATTCATGTTGTACATAATGCTTAACAGCAGTCAAGGCACGAGATTTACTGCTTTTCTTTGGAGAATAGTCCCTCATTGTCCTCTACAAAAATGGCTTTCCACATTAGCAGACTGCAACAGCACAGCATGACGGCATCTTTCTTACCAAAGCACACAACGGCTGCGCGGGCACCCCGATAGTAGATTCTGCTCATGGCTTCATACCTTTCTGACCCTGCAGTGTCCTGTTGGAAAACAAATTATATTCACAATTTACAGATATATCTCAAACATTCAAGTGTTTTTGAATATCCCAACTATTTTGCAACTGTTTGTGACAAAAGACATCTGCCCTCAGTTCTCACATTTCTTTCCGAAAGAGACAGTCATTTAACCCATCAAGTCTATGCCGGGTCAGAGGCAATCCCATTCACCCTACATTGCCATCAAATCCCCAACTTAACTACTCACCTACAGACTGGGGCAGTTTACAGTAACCAGTTACCCCGCCAACCCGTATGATGTTTGGTATGTCGGGGAAAAGCCACTTGGTCACAGGGACAATGTGCAGACTCCACAGATAGCACCAGAGGTCAGGATTGAACCTACATCATTGGCACTGTGAGGCAGGAACTCCACCATTTGCACCACCTAACTGCCTCGCTAGCAGAAAATTTGCCAAATTTACAGTGGCTTGAAAAAGTATTCATACCCCTTGAACTTTTCCACATTTTGTCACGTTACAACCACAAACGTAAATGTTTTTTATGGGATTTTATGTGAGAGACCAACACAAAGTGGTGAATAATTGTGAAGTGGAAGGACAATGATACATGGTTTCCAAATTTTATTTGGGGTATGTCTCTACCAACTTTGCACATCTAGAGACTGACATTTTTGCCCATTCTTCTTTGCAAAATAGCTCAAGCTCAGTCAGATTGGATGGAGAGCGTCTGAACAGCAATTTTCAAGTCTTGCCAGAGATTCTCAATTGGATTTAGGTCTGGACTTTGACTGAGCCATTCTAACACATGAATATGCTTTGATCTAAACCATTCCATTGTAGCTCTGGCTGTATGTTTAGGGTCGTTGTCCTGCTGGAAGGTGAACCTTCGCCCCAGTCTCAAGTCTTTTGCAGACTCCAGCAGGTTTTCTTCCAAGATTGCCCTGTATTTGGTCCATCCATCTTCCCATCAACTCTGATCAGCTTCCCTGTCCCTGCTGAAGAAAAGCATCCCCATAGCATGATGCTGCCACCACCATGTTTCACAGTGGGGATGGTGTGTTCAGGGTGATGTGCAGTGCCAGTTTTCCACCACACATAGCATTTTGCATTTAGGCCAAAAACTTCAATTTTGGTCTCATCAGACCAAAGCACCTTCCTCCACATGTTTGCTGTGTCCCCCACATGGCTTGTGTCAAACTGCAAACGGGACTTCTTATGACTTTGTTTCAACAATGGCTTTCTTCTTGCCACTCTTCCATAAAGGCCCGATTTATGGAGTGCACGACTAATAGTTGTCCTGTGGACAGATTCTCCCACCTGAGCTGTGGATCTCTGCAGCTCCTCCAGAGTTACCATGGGCCTCTTGGCTGCTTCTCTGATCAATGCTCTACTTGCCCAGCCTGTCAGTTTAGGTGGATGGCCATGTCTTGGTAGGTTTTGCATTTGTGCCATACTCTTTCCATTTTCAGATGATGGATTGAACAGTGCTCCGTGAGATGTTCAAAGCTTGGGATATTTTTTTATAACCTAACCCTGCTTTAAACTTCACCAAAACGTTATCCCTGACCTGTCTGGTGTGTTCCTTGGGCTTCATGATGCTGTTTGTTCACTAATGTTCTCTAACAAACCTCTGAGGCCTTCACAGAACAGCTGTATTTATACTGAGATTAGATTACACACAAGTGGACTTTGTTTACTAATTAGGTGACTTCTGAAGGCAATTGGTTGCACTGGATTTTATTTAGGGGTATTAGAGTGAAGGGGGTTGAATACTTTTGCACGCCACACTTTTCAATTTTTTTTTAATTTGTAAAAAAATTTGAAAACCATGTATCATTTTCCTTCCACTTCACAATTGTGCGCCACTCTGTGTTGGTCTATCACATAAAATCCCAATAAAATACATTTACGTTTGTGGTTGTAACGTGACAAAATGTGGAAAGGTTCAAGGGGTATGAATACTTTTGCAAGCCACTGTATGTGGGCAAGAGCTTTAGAAGAAAGATAGTGAGAAGAAAGATCTCAATAGATTGTTGCATCTGTACCATGTGTGCAGGAGGGGAAAAAAATCCCAGTGCGGGCAAGTTGTTTGCCAACTCTATCAGCCAATGGAATAGCCCCGAACATTTTAAGAGGGAGGATAGACCAACTAGCCCAGGAACTGGAAACATCATATTATTCCACTGAAGGGCAAAATATATCATATTAAGGATTTCAAACGGATGATTGGGCAACCCAACTAATTTCTTGATCACAGCAAATGTCCTCACCACAAACTCCAGTATCAATTTGGTTATATTGTACAACCACTATATTCAAAGGAAACTAAATTTCAAATCATATCTTGAACATTGGTCTTGGTATCATATCCAGCACAGACATTGCGGGCTGAAGGACCTGTTCTTTTGCTGTACTGTTCTATGTTAAATTGAATAAGTAAAGAACATTATTGAAAACCTACAGCACAAAAATCCATTCAATAAGCTTTTAAACTAGAGGGTTGGTGATCTTGTGGCTTGAGCTCCGAGGCTTGGGACTCAAATCTATTTAACTTGTGGTCTCCTATATGATCAGAAATGCTAAATCTGGACCATTAGAGATCCAAATTATCCCTGGTTTGATGCTTAACTAATGCTGCATTACATTCTCTTGGTGACAGGAAAAATGATAAAAATTCCACAAACTAAGAGGGGAAAATAGTTGAAAACTGAAACAGACGTAAACCCTGAACCCTGTCCGAGAGTAGCAAGAAAGTACATAGAAGAAAATAAATAGACCTGGCTCTGACATCCTCCCACAATATTTATCCCCACTTGACTGAACTAGGGTGAGTCTGTTTGTCTCCACATGATGATACCCGATGGTGTCTTCAATATGCGCCTTGTGTCTGATTTCGTCTCGGTCTTTGCAAGGCAGTTCTGGTTACTACAAAAGATTATTGAGGTGCTCAATTTGCTATATTACAACAGTAACTACTCTTCAAAGTACCATACTGGCTGTGAGATATATTTGGATGTCCAAATATTGTGAAAGTTGCTCTGAATTGAAATGCCCCCTGCCCCCTCCAGAAATAAATGATAATCTTGCATGTAGCAGGAAATTCAGAACAAATGGGTCCCTTTTATATAGAAAAGAGATAACCGAGAAATAATTTAAAATATGTCTTTAAAATTCTGATTGGGCTGAGGTTAGTCTTAAAGCCATAAAAATTAGGTCCATTCAAGAATGGAACAGAAATCGCTACCCAAATAGTAGTTATTTGACTGTGGTCTAATGTGGACCTTGGTACCAAAAGCAGTAGTGGCAAATAGAAAAGGTGCATTTAAGGCCAAGCGGCATAAACATATGAAGGAGAACAGAACAGCTGATTGTACTGATAGGGTTGTAAGAAATAAAACCAGGGAGAGACCATTTGGGCCTTTCAGAATGGAGTACCATTATTATACAGAAATATATAGTTCTCCGTTTTAAATGAACTCCATGACAGAACTTTAATCGTGCTCTGGCATAACGAATTCACCTTCTGCATGATGAAATTTTTCCCCCTAAATAGATTTTTCATTATTCTAATATTATAAACCCTGGTCCTTGAATCCTTGACCACCCTCCTTGCAACTAGCCTGTTGAACCCATTATGTTTCAACAAGATCTCTTCTACATCTTCTAAACTTTATGGCATATAGTTCTTGACTCCAAAATCACTCCTCATGTAGCAAACCGATCAGCCCTGGAACTGATGTCATGAATTGTGTCCTGGCAGAGCTGTGGCACAGCTGCTTCCTTACAGTGCCAGATACCCGGATTCGATGGTGTCCCCAGGTAATGCCTGTGTGGAGTTTGCACACTCTCCTTGTGACGGCATACCTATCCTCTTGGTGCTCTGGATCCCAAAGACATGCAGGTTTGTAGTTTAATTGGAGTGTATAAATTGACCCTGGTCTGTCGGGATTGGATGCGCAAGTGGTCTAACCTAGAACAAGTGTGAACAGGTGGTCATTGGTCGGTGTGGACTTGGTGGGTTGAGGGGCCTGTTTCCATGATGTATCCTTCAATCAATCAATTTTCAATATATTCCTTCTCTACCAACAAGGCAAAAACAGTTCACAATACTCAAGGCACCACCATCAAAGCTTTGTATAATTACAGTAAGCATCTCTATTTCTCTACTCACATTTTTGTTATAAAGTCTGGGAGTGGCGGCGCTGCCCTGGCAGCAGCGGCTTGCCTGCTGTCCGTCCGTCTGTTTTTTTTTTTTTGTTTTTGTTTTCTTGTCTTGTTTTAGCATTAATTTGAGTTATTATGCAGTGTATGTGTGTGGGAGGGGTGGGAGAAACGTTTTAGTCTCTTCCGTTTGGGGGGGGGACTCGACTTTTCTTGTCGTATCCCCCGTTTCTGTCTCCGCTGAGGCCTAATGGCGGAGGCAGAGCTAGCCAGGACTTAACAGCGCGAGGCTGGCCGACTTCGAGGCTGTGGCGGGTTCAGGCATTCCGGCGTTCCGACTCGGAGCTGTGGTGGCTTTCCGTTGGCGGCGGCAGCGACTTTGGAGGTTCGGCCGCGGGCTGTGTCCGCTGGACTGGAGGGCGGTAGCTTCGACCGCCCCGGGCTGCGGAGTTGAACCGGCCCGTTCGCGGAGCGCGGTTCAGCCACGGGACTTATTTACATCACCCGGTGCGGTCACAACATCAGAGGCCTGGGTCGCCTCAGCGCAGAGGAAGAGGAAGAACAAGAAGGGAAGAGACAAAGACAAGATTTTTGCCTTCCATCACAGTGAGGAGGTGTCTGGTGAACTCACTGTGGTGGATGTTAAATATGTGTTTATTGTGTGTTTTGTTATTTACTATATGTATGACTGCAGGCAATGAAATTTCGTTCAGACCGCAAGATCTGAATGACAATAAAGTTTTCCAATTCCAATAAAGACCAACATACATTTGCCTTCCTAATCATTCTGCTTCATACATTATAGTGCATCACTTCTCTCAACACTTCACATTCCCCTTTTGTTTTCCAAAATTGTTGACGTGTGGCCTCCCAACCCAAGATCTCTCTGCTTTCCATCTGATAATCAATTCCCAATCCAATCTATCAGGTTTAGTTTGATCAACTTCTCTAACATTAGAGATTCAGAGTTTGCTTAATTATCCCGCCTTTGTCTTATTTTCCCAATTATAAATTCTGTTGCTGCTTTTAAGGTTACTAACACTTGATCTTGCTTATCTTTCCCTTTAACACACCCATAAAAGCTCTTGCACTCCATTGTCATACTCCTTGCCAGTTTACCCTTACATTCTATTTTACCTTTCTTCGTCAATGTTCTGCCCTCTGTTGTTGAGTGCTTAAGCAAACTACAATCTCAGACAACTTTGTATTGAAATACAGTTTACAATCTTTTATTTCTTCTGTTTGCAAGGTAGACTATCTTTTCTGTTGGGTTTTTTTTTGAAGCTATAAAGGAATAAACCTTTTCTGCAAATTATTGTTTTCAATTCAAGCCATTGCCAATTAACTAAGAAAATCCCTTTAGTTATGATAATCAAAAATGCCATTTCGATCTTTATAGTTTCATTTGTTGAGATTTATGATCATAGTTTTGGATTGATCAATACCTTTAAAATCATTGTAAAATTATATCATATTTTGATCAACATTCCCTCACGATCCCTTGATAACGTTATCAATGTACCCTTTCTCGCTGCACAAAGCAAAATCTAAAAACGCCTTTCCCTTAGTTGGTTCCAAAATATAGATCTAAAAACCATCTGGTATATATTCCATGAATTTATCTTCCCTTATTACTACTAAATCATAGTTTATGACATTTAAGGGGACAGAGACTGTGCCAATCTTCCAAATAATCCTATTCATCCACCTATTACTATCCATTCCATAACACATCAATTAATACCACCCACCACTGCCTTCTGAATCTCTTACCACCCATCTATACTGGAGACAATTTATAACAACCAATTAAGCCAACAACAAACATGTTTTTGGGATGCAGGAAGAAATTGGAGAACAGTTGGCAAGGTGGCGCAGCGGTAGAGTTGCGGCCTTACAACGCCAGAGACCCGGGTGCGACCACGACAACGTGTGCTGTCTGCAAGGAGTTTGTATGTTCTCCCCGTGACCTGTGTGGGTTTTCTCTGAAATCTTCAATTTCCTCCCACACTCCAAAGACATACAGGTCTATAGGTTAATTGGCTTGGTATAAATGTATATTGTTCCTTGTGTGTGGGATAGTGTTAATGTGCGGATCACTGATCGGTGCGGACTCAGTGGGCCAAAGGGTTTATTTCCACGCTGTATTTCTTAACGAAACTAAACCCATGCAGTTACAAGGAGAACGTCAAACATTCTAAAGATTGCACACAAGACTAGGATTGACCTGGGTTGTTAAACAGTTGCACCACTTGCAGTACCAGTATGCTGCTCGCTGTACATTAAAGTTCATCCAAAACTATTGTTACCCATTACATGCACCTCTAATTTCCATTTTTGTCATATCCAACATTACTACCATTATTTAGTCCCCTTTGTAGTATCTTAGCTCAATCCAAACCAATTCTAATTCTACGTGATCTGCTGTCAAGATAATTGCTCACCACTGAACTGATCTCATCCTTTATGAATTCTGCTACTCCACCTTCTTTTCATTTTTGCCTGTTCTTGCCATATGCTGAAATTCCATGAGTATTCTCGCAGCTTTGGTTACAATAAAAGGCAATTGGATCATACTTGTTTACTTCTGACATCACTATTAACTCTTCTACCTTCTTGTGGGTACTGACCATCTTTAACTTTGCCAATTTAAGGGTAGATGGAAACAACTCTCATGTACAGCACAGATAGTTGCACGTTCAGGGAATCCTCTGTTATTTTTATCCTTACTGAAAAGCAGACAAGCACTTACTCGTTTACATTTTCGATTTGTAGGATTACACAATAAGCTTCCCACAAGATTCAACCACAGAAACTCATTCAAAAATGGTTTCATTTTTGAACTTAATAAACCCACTCTTCCAACTAATTATTTCACTCACCATGAGAAATAGAAGGAAATAACTTACCCAGATGCCAAGTGTGATTGCCTTTTCACCAACATGGATGAGCTTGGCTACAAATGCGGCCCCGATTGTCTGAAACAGAAACCAGTGAAATAAGCAGCAATCCATTTCCTGAAACCTTTGCAACATAGTTCACCGTCATTAATCATTGCTTCAAAGAGGTTGCACTGAAAGAAGATATTCCACATAGATTTTATTCCTGTGGGAATCATATTAAACATTTAAAGTATTAACTATGGTAATATGATTTTGTTTCAGGCAGATAAGTGTTGGTCTTGGCATCATACAAAGATAATGTCGGCCAAAGGGCCTGATCAGGTGCTGTACTGTTCTATGTTCAATTAATGCCGAATAAAAAGTTTCATCAAAAATTAAGCAATTTTTATCTATTCAGAATATAATTGCAATGACTTAAAAATATTGAACTAATAAACTCATGTACACGTATGCAGTTACAAAAATAAATGGTTTCCCAAAGCAGTGGAATCAAACTATTTAGGCCAATAGCTGGTGCCTGATGTGGATACGTTGAATTTTAAACCCGAGCTAAAGATTGTGGAAAGTATTCACACAAATAGTTTTTGACTATAGTTACATTTAAAATCCCTCAAACCTCTGCAGCAGTTCTTCTAATTTTTGATACTATTTGCATAAACAAGCAGAAATTCCACAAATACATGTTAGACTTTATTTAAGAATGCTGACTATATCTGACTTTATTTAAGAATACCGACTAATGCCCCTTCATCCGCAGAATACTGACATTCAGATTCAAAAAGAATGGTGAAGTTTCCCAAGCTACAATTAACTAGCCAACTGCCCAAGCTACAACAGAACGTGGCACGGTGTCGCAGTTGGTAGAGCTGCTGCCTCACAGCACCAGAGACCCGGGTTCAATCCTGACTACGTGTGCCGTCTGTGTGGAGTTCATATGTTGTCCTTGTAACAATGTGGATTTCTTCCTGGTGCTGCAGTTTCTACCCACATCCCAAGGACATGTGGGTTTGTAGGTTCATTAGCCGCTGTAAATTGCCATTAGTGTGTAGGGAGTGGATCAGAAAAAGGGATATCAAATTAGTGTGAACAGATGGTCAGCAAAGACTTGATAAGCCTAACGTTTCCACACCAGATCTCTAAAACCCCAAAACATGGGAGCTTCAAACACTGAAGCCTATTAATCTTTCAATATCTAACACATACTTCACACTGAAACTATTTTGAGACAGAATCCAAAATGAAGATGATTTGATCCTGGCAATGTTACCATATCTACTGTCACAATCCAGTCTTTCAGTGCTACAAAGATTTGCAGAGCAAATAATTCCATCCAGCAGTTAGCTTCCCTGACAGTATACAGCTAATGTGTAGACATTAGACAATAGGTGCAGGAGTAGGCCATTCGGCCCTTCGAGCCAGCACCGCCATTCACTGTGATCATGGCTGATCATCCATAATCAGTACCTCGTTCCTGCCTTCTCACCATATCCCCAGACTCTGCTATCTTTAAGAGCTCCATTTAACTCTCTCTTGAAAGCATCCAGAGAATTGGCCTCCACTGCCTTCTGAAGCAGAGAATTCCACAGAATCACAATTCTCTGGGAGAAAAAGTTTTTCCTCATCTCCGTTCTAATTGGCATACCCCTTACTCTTAAACTGTGGCCTCTGGTCCTAGACTCCCCCAACATCGGGAACATGTTTCCTGCCTCTAGCGTGTCCAATCCCTTAATAATCTTATATGTTTCAATAAGATCCCGTCTCATCCTTCTAAATTCCAGAGTACACAAGCCCAGCCACTCCATTCTATCTGCACTCCCTCGATAGCAAGAATGTCCTTCCTCAAATTTGGAGACCAAAACTGCACACTACACGCCAGATGTGAGCTCACTAGGGCCTCGTACAATTGCAGAAGGACATCTTTGCTCCTATACTCAACTCCTCTTGTTATGAAGCCCAACATGCCATTAGCTTTCTTCACTGCCTGTTGTACCTGCATGCTTACTTTCAGTGACTCGTTGTACTTCCCCTTTTCCCAACTTGACACCATTCAGATAATAATCTGCCTTCCTGTTTTTGCCACCAAAGTGGATAACCTCACATTTATCCAAATTAAACTGAATCTGCCATGCATCTGCCAACTTACCCAACCTGTCCAAGTCACCCTGCATCCTCATAGCATCATCCTCACAGTTCACACTGCCACCCAGCTTCGTGTCATCTGCAAATTTGCTAATGTTACTTTTAATTCCTTCATCTAAATCATTAATGTGTATTGTAAATAGCTGCGGTCCCAGCACCGAACCTTGCGGTGCCCCACTAATCACTGCCTGCCATTCTGAAAGGGACCCGTTAATCCCTATTCTTTGTTTCCTGTCTGCCAACCAATTTTCTATCCATGCCAGTACCTAACCCCCAATGCCATAAGGTCCCACTAATCTCCTATGTGGGACCTTATCAAATGCTTTCAGAAAATGCAGATACACTACATCCACTGGCTCTCCCTTGTCCATTATCCTAGTAACATCCTCAAAAAATTCGAGATTAGTCAAGCATGATTTCCCCTTCGTAAATCCATGCTGACACAGACTGACCCCGTTACTGCTATCCAAATGTGCCGCTATTTCATCTTTTATAATTGACTCCAGCATCTTCCTGACCACCGATGTCAGGCTAACTGGTCTATAATTCCCTGTTTTCTCACTACCGCCTTTCTTAAAAAGTGGGATAACATTAGCTATACTCCAATCCACAGGAACTGATCCTGAATCTATAGAACATTGGAAAATGATCTCCAATGTGTCCACGATTTCTAGAGCCACTTCCTTAAGTACCCTGAGACAAAGATGATCAGGCCCTGGTGATTTATCAGCCTTCAGTCCCATCAGTCTACCCAACACAATTTCCTGCCTAATGTGGATTTCCTTCAGTTCCTCTGTCACCCTAGATCCTCTGGCCACTAGTACATCAGCGAGATTGTTTTGTCTTCCTTAGTGAAGACGGATCCAAAGTACCTGTTCAACTCGTCTGCCATTTACTTGCTCCCCATAATAAATTCACCATGTAATAGGATGCCACAAATTCTAGCATGAACACTTTGCTTAATTAGAGCACTTTTCAGGCATGAATGCTAAGTCCACTGCAAACATAACCTCCAGGATACCAGAAAGGATAGCAGACTCTGTGCTTCACCAGATTCATTGCCATTGCACAAATAATATTTCGTACCATTCAACAAGTTCGTGACATATTGCAGCATTATGGGGAAAAAGGAATTAGCTGGATCAATCACCACAGATACTGCACTTGTTGATCCCTACCATACAAGACATAAGAACATAGAGATAGTCGTCCAGAGTCACCGTGTCCCATTTTGCATTTGCAGTTAAACATCACAATTTAAATTTTGTGAGCAATTGGAGTCATACAGGGATACAGCATGGAATCAACCCAGAATGTCTGCACCAACCATCATCTATTCTACACATTAATTCTACTTTTTCTTCTCCCCACCTTGTCAACATTCCCCCCCCCCCCCAGATTATTTTCTTACACTCACCTAGGAACAACAACCTATTGCAGCTGTTAAACCACCATCCCACCCAACTTTGGCATGTGGGAGGAAACTGGAGCACCCTATGGAAACCCACACACTCACAGGGAAAATGTGCAAACTCCACATAACCAGCACCCGTACAGGATTGAGCTTTGGTCTCCGGCACTGCGAGGCAGCTGGTCTACTAGTTGCACCAATATGCTGCAAGTCAATTATTGAAAATAATAACAAAATTTTATAATTATAATGCTCAAAATATTGTAGCGAGGAGCAGGAAACCTCACATGGTGCTGACACTGAAAGAAAGTTCACAATTACGTCATACAGATAGCTCAATGGGAATGTTGCTGGGAGAAGCCAAACCTACAAATCACAGTAAGGCCCTGATGGAAGCCACTCTGTGACAAAGTCTGTGTATGGAGTGGCCCCATTACAATTAGCCCACAAAACAAGCCAAAAAAGCCACCTAAAGCCCAATACTTTACTTAGCAAGCAGTTAAAACTAATAAACCTATCTAAATATATTAATATTAGAAATCAAAACTATTAAAGTTTCCCCTTTAACAAAATGAATGTGGAAACAGTGCCTAAACCAAGTCCAACCAGGAATAGGCTGATTGAGCAGTTTCTCCACTGTAAGTAATGGAGGCCTATTGCAACACCATTGCCTTTCTCACTTTGAGGTAAAATTACCATAAAGTTAACCCCAACTTTGGGATTTCCATGTGAATTATTTGATACCAGGGGTGATATTGCATTAGAATGAAAGATTAATGTTAACCTCAATAACCTTACTGTAACATGTCTGCAAAGAAATATGTCCATTGATGTACTCCCCTAAATGTATTCCTAAATGCTTCCTTAATCAGTGGGTGATTAAGGAAGCATACAGATAATGTGATTAAATGAATCCGATATTACTCAGTTTGTGACCATATCTCCATCTGTTCTTTTAATTTATCCTTTGAATTGCAATCAGATTATCATGGATGAGTAGGAAAGTATTCACTGTAATAGCAGACAAGCTGATCGAAACCAATAATTTACAGCATGCATTATTTTAGGAATATTTAAAGCCCAAGATACCTTATATTAACTAACGTAAAACATAAATATTTAAATTCTCTATTAGAGTAACGAAGAAAGGAACAAGCTGCTAATCTATTAAATCTACATGAAATTATCGCTATGCCAAATTTGTTACTGAAATGCTCCTGTACTTGTACTTCTAAAACTTATAAATCCCATTACAATAATATTTTTTGTATAACCGGGGTTTTGATTTTGCACTTTGTACACATTTTCCAACGGCCCTTCTATTTAACTTTAAATGCCAAATAGGCACACACTGGGAACTATTTGGCCTTATCAGCTAAATATTTTGAATGGGACCATCAATCAAATAATAAATACATGCTCAGTGGTATGTCACTCTATTAAGCAATGCCGGAGAGTTTGAGGCATACTCACATTCTGATAAGGACCATTGAGAAAGCGATTATGAACGTATCTCTCCACCAGACTAGTCTTTCCTACAAATTCTTTTCCTAGCATTACCACCTTCACATCAACCCGCTGTCCACTCATGCTGTGACCTCTGCTGCCTGCAGTATGTTAGGTATAATGTGAGAGCTTTATTTTCACCATTCACAACAGCAATGTTGTCGTCCACAGGAATGGCTTCACCTTAAAAGAAAGAAATGGAAAAGTTAAATTAGAACCATCTTTATGGGCATATGAAACAATGCTGCAGACAGGTGAACACCAAGTATTAACAATTACAATTGTCTCCAGTGTTGCCTTTACTGTCTTTCTATCATGCTCTAATTCTGCAATGCAAATGCAGATTCATTAAATCTGTTCCGAAGAGGGAAAAGTATGAGCTATTATACTCTCACAGGAAACTGTTCTTGATTTTAACCATATTCCTTCAACATCAGTTCCCGCTTTCTGCAAACTAAAACATTACCAGAGATAAAGAGCAGGTTTGATAAGAATATGTCTGTTCATACAAAATATAGCCCAACTCATTAAATAATTTAGAATACCTTTAATAGTTCAACACATTTTTCCACAATCTAACATTATCTCTTATCAGAAAATCATTAACTGTAAAACCTCTGCAATAGCCACTGCAGAGTCACCTTGAACCTAACATCCAGAAAGAAAAGAGACAAAACAATGGTAACTACATTATTGTCTTAATAATATGCCGCTCATCTCAATGAAGCTTCTTTCAGCCATCTTTTAGCTCCAATCCTGGTACATCTTGGGTGTGATAACTTCACTACAACTTCTATCTATGACGCTCTCATACTCCTGGATGATTCCAAACTCATCCAGCTGCAGGTCCAGTTCCCTCTGTTAGTCAGAGGATCAGTCACTTGCCACAGGTTTAGAGACACTGGAAGTTTCCCGAACTTCCCCCAACCTGCAGGAGCAGCATCCACACTGCACTAAGACCAAGAAAGATTACTTAATATATGACCTTACTGTTACGCTCCTCACCAAAGGCTCTCAAGTCAAATGCACAATACTTACCCTCCTACATAGCATTTCACCTCAGAATACAGCCTCCCTCTAAATGGCTGCTCTGTTATGCCCCTGTCCCACTTAGGAAACCTGAACGGAAACCTCTGGAGGCTTTGCACCCCACCCAAGGTTTCCGTGCAGTTCCCGGAGGTTTTTGTCCTCCGGCAACCACCTTCAACTAGCATCGCAACCGGCTTCGACTAAAAAAAATTACAGATTTTTAAAACAGAAACCACTTTCGACCAATAAGGAGACTGACAAAAACCTCCGGGAACCGCACGGAAACCTTGGGTTGGGTGCAAAGTCTCCAGAGGTTTCCTAAGTGGGACAGGGGCATTATACCTTCACTTATTGGTTGCTATGCTTTTCAATGAACCAATGGGTGCCCTTTCAAGATTACCCACTGCTACATTGCTCTGCTGCTTGGCTAGAAACTCCCACAAATAAAGTCTCAACTCATTTTGAATCTCCAGTTCCCTGGATCATTCTCATTCACTATTTTGAGATCTATATCTTGCTAGCTGGAACCATCTTTCTGAACAGCAACTCTTCTGAATAAAATAATCCCTCAGCATTTCTGTCAAATTCTAGGATTTAGGCATAGTGATGAGAGAAATATGATGTACGTCCAAATCAAGATGGTGGACAGTTTAGAGGGGAACATATAGGTGGTAGTGTTCCCATACACCCTCTGTCCTTGTCCATCCTGGTGATAGAAGGTGCAAATTTGGAATCTGTTATCACAGTAACCTAGGTAAGGAATTGCAATGCATTTTCAGATGGTATTTACACCAGCCACAGTTCATCATTAGTGTGATGAATGCTTTGGATGATCAACAGTACAGCTATCCATTCGGCTACTGTGTCTTGAATGGTGTGAACTTCTTGAAAGTTGCTCGGATCAGCACTCATTCTGACATGTACCTAGCAATCCGTTATATTCTTGATTTCTTATTTGACTGTGGATATTTATTTGTCATAAAACGAGGGCAGTGGGGCACCCAGGCACAGTGGGGCACTGTGCTTTTGTAGCACAGTATGTGCATCCAGTTGAGTTTACGGTCAAAAATGTCCCCCGAGTGTTGTTGTGGCGCACAGCATCACGTAAATATTGTCATTTATGACCTTCTCAGTGATTGAAGAAGCAGCTGAACTCTGATGGGATCAAGACAGTTCTATTTGTGTTCTGCGGCTTGGATGATTGAACTCCCACAATTATAACTATCTTACTTTGTGTTTTCCTGCTTTTGCCAAATAACTTTAGTTTTCCCAGGTTCCCTGATACCATGCTCAATGAAGTACTCCAGGTCCACCACTGGTTTTCTGGTAACTGGTGGTCAAGCACCTACATTAAAATCGGACAAAATTACGAGTGCGAACTTGAAATCCCCTCCGTAGGTCCCCTCTGAAACAGGATGTTGATTACAATAGACAATAGGTGCAGGAGTAGGCCATTCGGCCCTTCGAGCCCGCACCGCCACTCAATGTGATCATGGCTGATCATCCCCAATCAGTACCCCGTTCCTGCCTTCTCCTCATATCCCCTGACTCTGCTATTTTTAAGAGCCCCATCTAGCTCTCTCTTGAAAGCATCCAGAGAGCCTGCCTCCACCGCCCTCTGAGGCAGAGAATTCCACAGACTCACCACACTCTGTGAGAAAAAGTGTTTCCTCGTCTCCGTTCTAAATGGCTTACTCCTTATTCTTAAACCGTGGCCCCTAGTTCTGGACTCACCTAACATCGGGAACATGTTTCCTGCCTCTAGCGTGTCCAAACCCTTAACAATCTTATATGTTTCAATGAGATCCCCTCTCATCCTTCTAAACTCCAGAGTGTACAAGCCCAGCTACTCCATTCTCTCAGCATATGACAGCCCCGCCATCCCGGGAATTAACCTTGTAAACCTACGCGGCCCTCCCTCAATAGCAAGAATGTCCTTCCTCAAATTAGGGGACCAAAACTGCACACAATACTCCAGGTGTGATCTCACTAGAGCTCTGTACAACTGCAGAAGGACCTCTTTGCTCCTATATTCGATTATGACAAGACCAGGCTTCAAGTATTTTGTCAGAAGGACATTGGAGTTAGTCTTCCCTGCTCCTTCCTTGCCAAATATACCCTTTCACACATGTGTAACAATTTAGTTTAATATTGTCATGTGTAGTGACCTACAGTGAAAAGCTTTTTTGTTGCATGCTGTTCAGTCAGCAAAAAGTCTCTACATGATTACTATCAAGCTGTCCACAGTATACAGATACAGAATAATGGGAATTAGCATATTAGAGTAGGAAATTCTGCTGATGAAATAAAGATTTTAAAGAGTAGAGCAATTGTAATAAATGATAGCAGATGTATTTCAAGGATCAGCATGCAAAGAGTCACCTGGTTTCAGTTGGAAATATCAGTAAGAGCATCAGTCACAAATCCCCAATTTCTTTGCCCACATCTGAGAAGAGAAGAATACACCATGGGCCGACAAAGATGCTATAATTACAACCAACTTCAAGAAAGAAGACAAGTTTGACTCTGGTAACTATAGATGAGTCTCCTTGCCCTCCACTGCAAGGATCTTCCTGAACTAAGCGGAGGCTGGGCGATCGTTTCGCCGAACACCTCCGCTCGGTCCGCAATAACCAACCCGACCTCCCGGTGGCTCAGCACTTCAACTCCCCCTCCCATTCCGTATCCGACCTCTCGGTCCTGGGCCTCCTCCACAGCCAGAGTGAGCAACACCGCAAGTTGGAGGAACAGCACCTCATATTCCGCTTGGGGAGCCTGCATCCTCTGGGCTTAAACATTGAATTTTCTCAATTCTGTTAACCCAGACTGCCTCCTCCCCCTCCCCACCTCTCCCTCAGCCCTCGGGCCCTGACATTCCTTCTCCATCTCCCCCCCCCCCAACCCAAGTCGCACTAGCTTCTCATTTTCACACTACAAACAGCTTACAATGGCCTGTTTCCTTTATCATCAATACTTTTTTGGAGGGTTACACAAAAAGCTGGAGAAACTCAGCGGGTGCAGCAGCATCTAAGGAGCGAAGGAGATGGGCGACGTTTCGGGTCGAGACCCTTCTTCAGACCCTGCTCCAGCTTTTTGTGTAACCCTCGATTCTCCAGCATCTGCAGTTCCTTCTTTAATACTTTTTTGCATATCTTTCATTCTATCTCTCCACATCACTGTCTATATCTCTCGTTTCCCTGATCCCTGACCAGTCTGAAGAAGGGTCTCGACCCGAAACGTCGCCCATCTCCTTCGCTCCTTAGATGCTGCTGCACCCACTGAGTTTCTCCAGCTTTTTGTGTAACCCTCGATTCTCCAGCATCTGCAGTTCCTTCTTTAACACATCCTGAACTATATGTCTAGTGGACAGAGCTGCTCTACAAAATGCAATATGTATTCTGTCCTTCTCGAAGCACAATGGGCATGATCTTCAGCATGTGGCATTGCTGAGAGAAATGCAGGCAGTAGAACCTGTCGCCTTGTTCGATAAATTACAACTATTAACTCAATCTACCTGGCAAGACCGAGGAGCACTATACACAAATTGAGCTGGCCATTGAAATTTGGATTCCATCTTACCTTTGTCTCAGAATGATTCAAATCAACACACCTAAAAATGAGTCAAAATCAGTGGAAACCTCTGTCAAATGGAGAAACATGTTGTGCAATCTTTCTCACCACCACACCTCATCTCCAACAAGCTTTGTGTGGAAGTGGAACTAATAGGAATATCACAGGAATTCCCACTAAATTGCTATCTCTCCAATTTCATATGCTCGTGATTATGGATAGTTCTCCCTCCATTATTGTTCCCTTCTTCAAATATGCCATCATCCTCAAAACGTTAGCCCCTGTTCATACAAACTACCACACCATGTCCAATTTCCTTTTCTACTACAAAAATATTTCCTGTACGTTCATTCGCTCGTGTGTCAGACGATGTAGCTTGCTGTTGGGTTCTGTCATCGTCCAAAAGTTCCTCTACAAAAGTTCATTAAATGTATCCTTTGTAGATACAAGAGCTATATGTGACGAACCCGAAAAAAATTATATTCACATTTGTTTATACTACAAACCTATATTCATTAATCCTCCATAAATCTTTCCATTCCGATATTTGTCGCTGCCTTGACTCCTGCTGAAATACACATCCATTGCCTATGACCTTTAAAGTGGATTATTCCAGCACAAAACTCCCTTATTCAGCTCTTTACAAACAAAATCATTCAAAACTCTTGATGCCTTTGCCCCTCCTTGAAAAAAATAATCTCATACTTGCTAACTATGGCAGGCTTCCCATTCAGTCCTCCTCTTACTTCAAATAAGTTGAGGGGGAAAGATTTAATAGGAACTTGAGGAGTAACCTTTTCTGCACAGAGAGAGGTGGATATATTGAATGAGCTGCCATAGGTGGTAGGTGAGTCAGGTACTATAATAACATTTAAAATACATTTGGACAGGGACATGGATAAGAAAGGCAAGCATGTGGAACTAGTGTAGATAGGGCATCTTGGTCATCATGAGCAAGTTGGGATAAAGGGCCTGTTTCCTTGCCTCATGATTCTATGACAGGTATTTGTAAACTTTAGCGGAGCTGCCACTGTTATAGTCAGCAAAGGTAGGTGCACAGAAGCTTAATGTTTAAATGTCTCACTTTCATTTCGTGTAATTTCAACCATTCCCAACTATCACTTCCTGCAGCTCCGTTCTACCACTGGCGTCCATATATTCAGTTATTAAGACTCACGAGATCTGTAATTCCCACACTTATTCCAAGAATTCCTTCAAAGTTTGTATTTAATCTATATTTTAGTAATCTGTTTGTTATTTAATCTATATTTTAGTAATCTGCTTGTCATTTGTTTACTTGAATCAGAATCAACTTCGTGTTCAATACCACTGTAAAGTATTTGTGTCAACCTAAATGCGGATTGCTGGATTTTTCTTATAGTAGGAAGTACACTTCAATCACAACTGTATGTATGTGCCTCGTGCCGATTTAAACAAATCGCTAAAGACTTTCCGACTAACTGCTGACTGATCCTATCCCAGGTGGAATTATTTGAGTACATTCGTAGTGCATTGACAAGAGTTGGGGTTCTCATCCGACTGTCATGCAGCGGCTCTGTACATGAACTGTGAGATTGGGCCATGGCCGGTGGGCCAGTGTAGACTATCCTGGCCCCTGCAGAAAGGTAACTCTTGGCAGTGAGGTGATGATCCGAGAGCCCAGTACGCAGTTTTCCCGATATATAAAAATGCCTCATCGCTGTAGCCCTCCCTGCCACCACTGACCCACTGACTGGGAAGGGGGGGGGGGGGGAGATCTGGGCCCACCAGCACCTGACGAACCACCAACACAAACCACCTACTGAGAGAAACTCTTACCTTCGCCGCAGCGCCGGCCTAGGCTGGGCTGAACGCTGGAGACGATGAGGAGGAGCTGCAGCAGAACGGAGCAATAATGCCCAGGTGGGAATTGGTGGCAGCTAGCAGAAGATAATCCTCGCCCCACAAACCGGACCGACTGACTGACTGCGGCCGGCGGCTCCTCGCGCAGGCGGGGCGGGGCAAGGGCGAGCCGTGGGCGGAAGCTCGGGCCGAGGGGCGGGGCCACGGCGACCCGTGAGCGCGGTTTCCTGGACGGGCGGGGCTGAGGTCCAAGTGACGGGGTGGAGCTGTGGAACTGACGTCACTTGGGCGGGAACGGTTGAGTGAGAGACAGAGGGTTACACAAAAAGCTGAGAAACTCAGCGGGTGCAGCAGCAGCAGCATCATCATCATCATCATCATCATCTAAGGAGATAGGTGACGCTTCGGGTCGAGACCCTTCTTCAGAGACAGATGCCGGAATCTTGAGCAACATTTCATTCATTCATTCGTTCTATGTACCTCTTGGTGGTGTGGGCCGGTAGAAATACAGTGGCTTCCTGGAACTCGAATAGATTTGGGCGCCTATGCAAGTGCGCGCATTAACCGTGGCCTGCAGCAGCACGGAGTGGCGAAGCAGCGGTGGAGGACATCGACAACTTCTCCTAGTCAGGCAACTGCAACCCACTGCCGACACACCAGGACCACAGGCTTCGAGTCTCTAACACTTTTAACAACTCTGATCTTGACAGGTATCGGAAACTTGGTGACTTTTGTTTACTGGCTCAGTGTAATCTACTATTCTTACACACATACTTAAGTATGATTGTGCTTATGTATAGTAAGATCTGTACTGAACTGTATACAAAAATATAATTTAACTACCTAGGAACATGTGACAATAAAGTACCATTGAACCATACATCGATCGCCTATTGCAATACTATGGGCGTATTGCAAAAAATTGTTTTTTTTGCAATTTTTCTTTTTACTGTCTTGAAGAATTTGTATAATTCATGTTTTATGTTGAGTCTATGACTGATGCTCCTGCAAACAGGGTTTCCATTGTACCTATATCTCACTTTTCTTGAGGACAACAATAAACTCAACTTAACTTAACATGCTCAATATCAGAGATTGCTTGTCATTTAATTTTATGAAAGGACAAAGATGAAATTGATTTGAGATAAATCTGTCAACTCTATATGTGTAAATCAGGTATTAGTCAAGACATGAAGAGTTCCGATTGACGTCTTTCAGTATCACATGCATACATGCCACACGTGTAGGAATGAACTGCAGATGCTGGTTTATACTGAAGATAAGACAAAATGCTGGCGTAACGCAGCGAGTCAGGCAACATCTCTGGATAAACGGAATAGGTGTCGTTTCGGGCCGAAATAGGGTCTGAAGAAGGGTCTCGACATTCTTTTTCTCCAGATAAGCTGCTGAGTTACTCCAGCATTTGGTGCCCAGCTTCCACCGCAATACCCCCTTTTGATATATCCCTGCTGCTAAACATTTATATGCATTTTACGGTGGGATTTATTAATTTTTAATTTACAATTTAGTTGTTTTCCGATCCATATTTTTTTTCAGAATTTAAGGAGTTTTGGAGATTATCTCTCCAACCATCCTATTTGGAACACAAGAGCGCAGGTCTCCAGGTCTGGAGGATTTGTCAATCTAGCTCTATTAGTGCCTTTTACATTTTCTCTCTAGTGATGTTAATTGTTTTAAGTTTCTCGTTTTCTTTAGCCTCTAGGTTATCTGTTATATTTAGTAGGTTTAACTTGATTTTGTACTATATTTGATTGTAATTTTGCTCAGATTAGCAAACTTCCCCCTGGTGAATAGTTGATGATTCTGCTGCTCAAGCAAAGGTGCTTTGGAGTCACTCACTCCTCCACGGCGCCTGCGCGAGCTTCGCCCTTTGCCCCGGACGCGGAAGGGTTGCTGTCGGAGGGCAATGATGTTGAAGATGGCGGAGGATGGGGAGGTGCTGTGATGAAGGGTGGCTCCAGTAGGGAAAAGGACATGAAAGAGGTGAGGGTTTCCGGATCTGAACAGCACTCGGCACCGGCAAGCAGCGAGCCGTCGTTGAACTGCGGTGAGGCTGCAAACCTGGACCTTGACGGAGACAACCGGGCGAGAGGAGACTCCGTGTTCAGGATGACCGCCAGAAGTTTGCTGGGTCCTCCCGCTCGCTCTGAGGTTGTTGGGTCTGAGCTCACAGTGACCAGTGAAAAGAAAAATCAGATGGCAACGGCTGTTAGAGAAAAAGAGTGATACAGCACGGAAATAAGGGCTTCGGCCCAACTTGTTCATTTTGATCAAGTTGCACCATCTGATAGAGTCTCACAGTGTGAAAACAGCCACTTCGGCCCAACTTGCTCACACCAACCAACATGTTCCACCTACGTCTCCATCCAAGAGTCTTTTAAATGCTGTTATAGTACATGCCTCGCCGACCCCCTCTGCAGCTCATTTCATACCTGCCACCCTCTGATTGAAAAATATTGCCCCCCTGGGTCCTTCAACACAAAGTAACTCGGGTTCAGTCTGAAGAAAGTTCTCGACTCGAAAAGTCACCCATTCCTTCTCTCCGGAGATGCTGCCTGTCCCGCTGATTTACTCTCAACATTTTGTGTCTAGCTTCCCTGGTGAACATGGATAGGTGACATTTCAGCTCTAGCTGCCTTTTCAGACAGGTCCCAACCCAAAACGTCCAGGAGTGCTGCCACGGAGTTATTCCAGCATTTTGTATTTTTTTTATAATCAAGCATCTGACGTTCATTGTTTTTACACTTTAAAACTGTATCCATTGGTTTGTTAATTCCCATATCTGTAGTAAAAGAATGAGTCCATTCACCCTATCCTTTACCTGATGTTATACACCTTTATATGATCATCCCACAGCCATCTGTTATCCAAAGAATGAAGTCCTAGCCTGCCCAGCCTCTCCCTATAGTTCGCAAGTTATAGTGAATTAATCCATTCGGCCTGTCGAGTCCACTCTGCCATACAGTCATGGCTGATCTCTGCCTCCTAATCCCATTTCCTGCCTTCTCCCCATAACCCTTTACACCCGTTCTGATGAAGAATTTGGCTTCACTAACATTTTGTACAACTGTAACATAATTTCCCAACTTCTGTACTCGACTCGGACTGATGAATGGCATTGTATCAAAAGTCATCTTTACTACCTTATCAATCCGTGGTGCCACTTTTGGGGAACTATGTACTTGTTAACTTAGATTACTGATCTACAACATTCCCCAGGAATCTACCATTCACTGTGAATGTCCTGCCCTGGTTTGACTTCCCAAAATGCAACATCTTGCATTAAACTCTATGAGCTGTTCCTCAGCACACATGCACAACGGATCAAAATTTGCTGTGATTTTTGATAACCAGTTGGCAGTTGCAGGTTCAAGGAATGATAATGCAAAAACAGTGTGGCGCTGACTCGCGTTCAAATTTGACTGATATCTGGCACTGCAATTACTGAATGACTAGGTAATCCAGCAGGTTCTTTGGGTGCATCATTGTTTTTCTTTTAAAGCACATTTTGGGAAGTATCAGCAAAGCGAAGTTGAAATAACTGGGTGAGGCCCATGAAAACTACTTGGAGTAAGGATAGAACGTTTGCAAAAGAAAGGCGGCATAGTGGTGCAGCTGGTAGAGTTGCTGCTTCACTGTTTGATCCTGACCTTAGGTGCTGTCTGTGTGGAGTCTGCACCATCTCCTTGTGACCGCATAAGGTTCCTCCCAAATCCTAAACACATGCGGGTTTGTAGGTTAATTGGCCTCTGTAAATTGCCCCTAGTGTGTAGGGAGTCTGTAGAACTAGTGTGTGAATGAGTGATCGATGGTCAGCTTGGATTTGTTGGGCCGAAGGGCTTGTTTCCATACTGTAACTCTAACTTAAACTAATCATGTTTGGCAAAAAAAAACTGAGAGTACCTGAAACTTACATTTTTGGAAGTGCAAATTAAATTTTATCAGAATTCGGGTTTAGTTTAGAGATACAGTGTGGAAACAGACTTTATCGGCCCACTGAGTCCGCACCGACCAGCGATCTCTGTACATTAGTGCTATCCTACACATTAGGGACAATTTGCAATCTTAACCAAAGCCATTTAACCTATACATCTGTACATCTTTGGAATGTGGGAGGAAACCAGAGCACCAGGGCAAAACCCAAGTGGTCACAGGGAAAACGTACAAACTCCATACAGACAGCACCCATAGTCAGGATCGAACCCGAATGTCTGGCGCGGTAAGGCAACAACTCTATCACTGCGCCATTGTGCGGCACATAAATGTTATGTGTTTGGTGTGTCTGGTGATGTGTTGGCATCGTAACTTCATTCTTATTGATCATGTGAATGATCTCTGTACCCTTTTCATAACTTGAATGTCCTTCCTATAATATTCCTGCAATTGCACATCATGTGCCAACTGTAAAAACAATTCTAATTCAGATCGTGAATGCACTTTTTGTGTATGGTTAGTACAATTTCTAGCAGCCACTTCAGAGAAGTTGCAGAAAAAAATTGGCATCAATTATTGATGCACAAGCAACAGGAATAGATCACTAAAAGCGAAATGATTGGTGGCCTTATTTTTTATTTCTAAAGGAATGGTGAGTGTCATTGGGAGAGTTTTAACTGTCTCAGGGGCAAGCTTTGTGACAAATAACAGCAGAAATTGATGTGGAGAGGAGACAATTGGTATCAAAAAGAAAATAGTCATGTGTGGTTGGAATTGAGACTACATAATATAGTAGTATTGCTGTTAATCTGATTAGGGCTTTAAACTAATACTGAACTTTATTTACAAACAATCTAGGCCGTCTCGTAGCAAGGAATGATAATCTCTGCCTACTTGGCCAAGGCACCAAGTTCTGTTTTTATTGATTTATTCTTATCTTCTGGGAACAATGGTGAAGTACTACTTGTGTCTGAATGACCTGAAGAATTCATGGGACCAAGTATTTGCTGCTTTCTGGCAGCGCTATCCAAACCCATACAGGTGAGTTCAACTTCTCAAAAGGTCTGCAGATGCTGGGAATCTGAAATTACAGGAAATGCTGGAAATACTGAGCAAGGCAGGCATCATCTGTGGAAAGAGAAACAGTTAACTGTTTCAAAGATATGAAAGAGAGAAAATAAATTGGTTTAAAATTGCAGAGAAGATGAAGAAGGGATGGATAGGACAAAGGGAATAGCTTCTTATTGCGTATGACGTGCACAGCCTAAAGTTGTAGGACAACTTGTTCTATTTGATCTGATTTGATTGTGCACGCCAGGTTCATTGCATTCGTCGAAACAGGGCGGACCACGTGAAAGTTACAATCTTCCACCCCAGGGAATACCTACTGGGGCGAGGCTAGAGTTGTCATGGGGATGAACAATAGACAAACCAGTTCACCCAGTTGATAAATAATGAAAACAGTTAGAGTGAGAGTGTGCAGGCACCAGGAAACTTGGGGTTGTCCCTGCAGACTGAACGCAAGCACTCAGCTAAATGGTCACCCAATCTACATTTGGATTTTCCAATGTAAAGGAGCTCGCATTGTAAACACCATTTTCTGGAATTTGTTTATTCATTTGAATTATGAGAATCAGCTAGGACTAGGTTAGAAAACTTGCCACACACTTCGCATCTTTGCACACACACACTTAGGCATGCATCCAATGTGGCTATGCTGTTGTAACGTCTGATAACTTTTATACTCCAGGATCATAATTGATCCAATTGGCAAGCCCTTTGAGGTGACTTGTATGAGAAGACAAAATTATATATCAGGGAGACGGTGCTTTTTCAGGTTTCTTATTTTCTGTCTGTGAAAGGGAGTGTTACTATTCCATTCTCTATGACTAATGGATTCTATCCTACAATATAATTTTCAAGGGTGACGTTATGTGGATATTTGCACAGTAATGCCTCATGCAAAAGTGAATTAATTACATATGAATTATTACTACAATAGTTTTGCCAGATACTACATCTTTTCTTCATCTTTGGAATTCTACAGTTAAAAATGTAAATGACTGATCAGTTAACTTTTTCCTATGTTTTACTCTGAGGGCAACTGGTATGCCTGTTTCATATTGTATGGCGTGGACTTTATTGAGGAAATGTTGCCCAATGCTGTAGGTTTAAAATAAAATTATAACTGTTATTTTTGAATTTTAAGTTAAAAAATTTTCTAGGTGAAAACATCTTGATTGATAAAATAAAACTGAAGTCAAAGCTATTAATATTTCAATATTTCTACACCCCCAGCAAACATGTACTTACAGAGGATGTCATCCACCGCGAAGTAACACTTGACAGGGTGATTTCCCGACGACTTCTCACCAAGACAAGCATAGTCCCTCGGTGGGCAGAGCGATTATTTCCCACTAATGTTGCCCACTCAGCCTTCGTTCTAGAAGATTCAGTAGTTGATTTAAAACATAAAACTCTGACTACATTTACGTGGAACATCAATCATTCACGGCTTATGGTATGTCATGTCATCTGATTTTTATGTTTTTAGATTTGTCCTCTTCCTATGGCTTTCCTGAGCAAATACTTCTCAATGACATGTGTCTTGCACTTTGGTTCCAGCATCAGTGGGTGGAAACAATGCAGTTCCAATATTAGAAGAAAAATCATTCTCTTATTTAAGACCCCCCCCCCCCCCAAGTACCTGGAGCTTGTGTGACAAGTGAATGCCTCGGGCCTAGAAAATTATGTACTTTGTAGCACACCAAATTACAGTGCTATCTAGTTACAGTTATCTGCACTTTACATGTTTTCCGAGGAAGTAACTGGGCCAACTCTTTATTAATGAGCACATTTGCTCTTGTGGTAATTCTAAGTGTGGGAAGAGATTACCAGGCAGACACTGATTCCCGGGTGTCTCAAAGTTGAGGAGGAGTAATTAGGTTAGTATTGAGAATCTCTCCGTGCATTGTGAGCCAAAGCAGTGGATGGACTGGACCACATCCAATCTCCAATGATGACTCACCTGCCTGCCTTGTCATCCATCACCTGCCCCATCCATGATACGATCTGCATTTCTCATGTTAACCACATTTGAACCCACAAAACTAAAATAGAAGTCATCTTCAATCCTGATGGACTGCCTGAGAAGCTGTAACTTCAATGATGCAAATTATGCTCTAGGATGGAGGGAGGTTTGAATAATGTGGAAGAGCGTGGGGATTTTGGAGGTTGATATTCACATGGAAAAAGTGGACTCTATCCTCTCAAAATATACATGAAAAATAAGGGAAACTGGCTCTGGTAATTGAAGGATTTCGAATGACAACATTGATGTAGGTTTAAATTTAAAAATATTTTGGACAAAAGGTTAAGGTGGAATGCACATTTGATTTAGTGGTTGAAGCATAGCCTATGGTGACTGAAGAAAAATGGATGTACGAAATAGGCTGCACTCCTGGGATTATGATAACATGCATTTGGATGGTTGGCGGTGATAGACGTCAACATTTAATAGAGTCTGGAAAAGATTATTTCAAATATCAAACTTTCTATTCAAAAGAAGCCAAAGTTTCTTTTGGAACTTTGGCCATGTTCTATACCACCATTAGAGGCGATATTCTTGTCAATGATGTTGAATCCAGTGCAAATTTGATTTAATGAAGAGCAGTACAAAAGGAAAGGGTCATTACATTATGTAAAACATTATGAAAATGTTAAGGCCTTTGCCATTAATGCCTCTGTTTTTGGTTTTAATCAGGTCGTACAGGAGTGTTGCATATATAGATTACATCCTGAGAATATGAACTGGACTCAAATTAAACGTGAAGCCTGGATTTCTTCAAACTTTTATGGCTTTTCACGAGCTATTCAGGTCAGTATGTATATTAAGAAACATAGATAGAAACATAGAAAATAGGTGCAGGAGGAGGCCATTCCTCGAGGCCCTTCAATATGATCATGGCTGATTGTCCGCTATCAATAACCTGTGCCTGCCTTCTCCCCATATCCCTTGACTCCACTAGCCCCTAGAGCTCTATCCAACTCTCTCTTAAATCCATCCAGTGATTTGGCCTCCACTGTCCTCTGTGGCAGGGAATTCCATAAATTCACAACTCTCTGGGTAAAAAAGTTTTTTCTCACCTCAGTCTTAAATGACCTCCCCTTTATTCTAAGACTGTGGCCCCTGGTTCTGGACTCACCCAACATTAGGAACATTTTTCCTGCATCTAGCTTGTCCAGTCCTTTTATAATTGTATATGTTTCTATAAGAATCCCCTCATCCTTCTAAACTCCAATGAATACAAGCCTAGTCTTTACAATCTTTCCTCATATGACAGTTCTGCCATCCCAGGGATCAATCTCGTGAACCTACGCTGCACTGCCTCAATCACAAGGATGTCCTTCCTCAAATTAGGAGACCAAAACTGTACACAATACTCCAGATGTGGTCTCACCAGAGCCCTTACAACTGCAGAAGAACCTCTTTACTCCTGTACTGAAATCCTCTTGTTATGAAGGCCAACATTCCATTAGCTTTCTTCACTGCTTGCTGTACCTGCACGCCAACTTTCAGTGACTGGTGTACAAGGACACCCAGGTCTCGCTGTACCTCCCCCTTCCCTAACCTAACCCTATTGAGATAATAATCTGCCCCCTTGTTTTTGCCGCCAAAGTGGATAACCTCACATTTATCTATATTATTCTGCATCAGCCACACATCTGCCCACTCACTCAACCTGTCCAGGTCCCCCTGCAACCTCCTAACATCCTCTTCACAGTTCACACTGCCACCCAGCTTTGTGTCATCCGCAAACTTGCTGGTGTTGCTCCTAATTCCCTCTTCCAATTATATATATATATATATATATATGTATATATATATATATATATATATATATATATATATATATATATATATATATATATATATATATATATACATGGTAAACAATTGCAGCCCCAACACCAGGCCTGCCACTGCCTTCCATTCTGAAAAGGACCCGTTCACTCCTACTCTTTGCTGCCGGTCTGCCAACCAATTTTCTATCTATGTCAACACCCTACCCCCAATACCATGTGCTCTAATTTTAGTCACCAGTCTCCCGTGCGGGACCTTATCAAAGCCTAGATACACTACATCCACTGGCACCCCTTCATCCATTTTACTTGTCACATCCTCAAAACATTCCAGAAGATTAGTCAAGCATGATTTCCCTTTCATAAATCCATGTTGACTTGGACTAATCCTTTTACTGCTATCCAAATGCTCCATTATTACCTCTTTAATAATTGACTCCAGCATCTTTCCCACCACCGAAGTCAGGCCAACTGGTCTGTAATTCCCTGTTTTCTCTCTCGGTCCTTTCTTGAAAAGTGGGATAACATTAGCTATCCTCCAATCCACAGGAACTGATCCTGAATCTATTGAACATTGGACAATGATCACCAATGCGTCCACTATTTCTAGAGCCACCTCCCTGAGGACCCTGGGATGCAGACCATCAGGCCAAGGGGATTTATCATCCTTCAGTCCCATTAGCCTACCCAATACTATTTCTCACCTAATGGAAATTTCTTTCAGTTCCTCTACCTCCTTAGATCCTCTGTCCTCCAGTACACCTGGGAGATTGTTTGTCTTCTCCTTAGTGACGACCGATCCAAAGTACCTATTCAACTCTTCTGCCATTTCCTTGTTACCCATAATTATTTCACCCATGTCTGCCTTCAAGGGACCCATATTTGACTTTGCTACTATTTTTCCCTTAACATATCTAAAGAAGCTTTTAATGGTCTTCTTTATATTCCTGGCCAGCTTCCCCTCGTACTTGATCTTTTCAGCTCGTATTGCCCGTTTTATTTCCTTCTGTTGTCCTATGAAAGTTTCCTAATCCTCTGGCTTCCAGCTACTCTTTGCTGTGTTATACATCTTTTCTTTTAGTTTTATTCTATCCCTAGTTTCTCTTGTCAGCCACGGTTGCCTCCTACTCCCCTTAAAATTTGTCTTCCTTTTTGGAATGAAATGATCTTCCGGATTATGCCCAGAAATTCCTGCCATTGCTGTTCCACCGTCATTCCTGTTAGGATCCCTTTCCAGTCTACTTTGGCCAGCTCCCCTCTCATGCCTTCATAGTCCCCTTTGTTCAACTGCATCACTGCCACTTCCGATTTAACGTTCTCCTTCTCAAATTGCAGATTAAAACTAATCATATTATGATCACTACCTCCAAGCGGTTCCTTTACCTCGAGTTCTCTTATCATATCTGGTTCATAGGACAACACTAAATCCAGAATTGCCTTTTCTCTGGTCGGCTCCATTACAAGCTGCTCTAAGAATCCATCTCGGAGACATTCTACAAACTCTCTTTCTTGGGGTCCTGAACCAACCTGATTTTCCCAGTCTACCTGCATATTGAAATCCCCCATCACCACAGTGGCATTACCTTTGTTATATGCCAGTTTTAACTCCTGCTGCAACTTACACCCTACATCCGGGCCACTATTTGGGGGGCTGTAAATAACACCAATTAGTTTCTTCTTGCCTTTACAATTCCTCAACTCAATCCACAGTGACTCTACCTCGTCAGTCCGTATTTCTTCCCTCGCAAGGGACTGAATTCCATTCCTCACCAGCAGAGCTACCCCCCTCCTCTGCCCACCTGCCTGTCCTTTCTATAGGATGTATAACCCTGAATATTAAGTTCCCAGGCCCGATCCTCCTGCGGCCACGTCTCAGTAATCCCCACAATGTCATATCTACCAACCTGTAACTGAGCCTCAAGCTCATCTACTTTACTTCTTATACTTCGCACATTCATATACAATACTTTTAATTCCTTACGCATCTCACCTTTCACATCGATCCCTATTACACTTGACCATACTCTCCTATCCCTTTGTGAGCTTCCTTTCCCATTAATTCTGGGGTCATCAACCATCCCTTTCTTTTCCTTTAACTTCATCGTCGACTATCCCATTTGACACCCCACCCCCCTTATTCAGTTTAAAACCACCTGTGTAGCAGTGGCAAACCTGCCTGCCAGTATTCTGGTTCCCCCACCTGTTAAGATGCAATCCGTCCCTTTTGTACAGTTCCCCCTTACTCCAAAACAGATCCCTGTGATCTAAGAATCTAAATCCCTGCCCCCTGCACCAGTTACTCAGTCACACTTTCAGGTCCCGTATCTCCCTGTTCCTGCTCTCGCCAGCACGAGGAACTGGAAGCAAACTGGAGATAACAACCCTGGAGGTCCTGCTTTTCAGCATTTTTCCGAGCTCTCTAAAGTCACGCTGCAGAATATTCATCCCCTTCTTTCCGACATCGTTTGTGCTGACATGCACTACCACTTCCGGCTGTTGACCTTCGCCCTTGAGGATTTTCTGCACTCTGTCCGTGACATCTTGGATCCTGGCACTAGGAAGGCAGCAAACCATCCTCGAATCCCGCCTGTTGCCACAGAAACCCCTGTCCGTACCGCTCACAATGGATATTTCAGTTTTCATTTCATCTTGAGAGTCATTATTGCTTGTTAACCTTTGAAATGCATTACATCCATTAGTGACGTGTGAGGTAATTTGACATCAGTGTACAAGACCAGTGTTTTGTATAGTTCCCTGGTTTACGGCTCTAACATTTGATCACCCTTGTGTAATTTCCATTTGGCAGCCAAGTGAATAGAATACTTTTGGGCATTTGACTTGTCTGCAGTTACTGTGGAGTATTTAAGTTGGTGTAATGTAACAAAGGTTGAAGGATAAACCATGCTCCTTGCATAAAATGATTTGGTTTAGTTTTGCTGTGTTATTATTGTTATGTGTACCTTGCTGCTGTGAAAAACTTAGTTTTTTGTGCTATCCAGGCAAATCACTCCATACATGAATATATCAAAGTAGTGTCAAAGAGAAAACGAATCAGAATTCAGATGAGAGTGTTATAGTTACGGAGAAAGTGCACTTGACAACAAGGAAAGAGCTGTTCCTGAAGCCGGTGGTAATACGTTTCAAGCTTTTCTATCTCCTTCTTGATGGAAGAGATCATAAGAGAGAATGACGGGGGTGTGAGTGTGGGTGTGGGTGTGACGGGGGTCCTTAATGTTGGTCACTTTCCCGAGCAGCATGAAGTGTTGATGGAGTCGATGGGAAGAGGCTGAATTGTGTGATGCACTGGGCTGCGTTCACAACTCTGCAATTTCTTGCTGTCTTGGAAAGAGCAGGTGCCATAGCAAGGTATGCTGCATCTGGAAAGGATGCTTTCTGTGCTGCATCTGTAAAAATTGGTAGGCGTTGGAGTTGTGCTGAATAGTTTGCTGTGCTTTGGTGAAGCATCCATCAAGTGATAGATTATGTACTAACATGCTGTCCCATATACAAGAGTGTAATTGTACTTCATCTCTTTTATCTCTTTCAGGAATGCGGCCTTGCCAGTTTTAAGAACAGCATAACTAAAACTATGAAAGGTTTTGAATACATTCTGGCTAGAATGCATGGTATGTTTGTAAATTATATGCATCCATCACTTCCGGGCATCATAAGCATTGCTGAGCCAATGTAATGCCAATCTCAAATTATTTAATAATCATACCAATGGAACAGGATTGATCACATTTATGGTTACGTAATAAGCAGTAGTGGGATGTATGAAAACAGGAATGGAAATGGAAATGACTTCTATTTGGACTAGGTTAAATAATGTTAAAGAACTATTACATTTCCATATTCTAGAAAAATATTTAAATGAACATTCATTTTAACAAGATTGGGGATATTGCCAAGGAAACAAGCAAGTATGAAAAAGGCTCTTGACCTTAAACATCATTTATCCATGTACTCTAAAGATGCTGTCGGACCTGCTGAGTTACTCCAGCACTTTGTGTCCCATTGTATATTGACCAACATCTGCAGTTCCTTGTTTCAATAAGAGCAGGCCATTTGGCCTCAAGCCTCATTTGTTAGTCAACAAGAAGTTCTACGTCAGTGTGATTTATTTTTGCCCTATCATCTCATCCCTTGATTCCTTCAATATCCAAAATTCTATTGATCTCTGTTTTGAATGAGATTGTGGACTGCAGGCTTCTGAGGTAGAGAATCTCAAAGATTCACTGTTCTGAGAAAATTGCTCATTTCAATGCTAATTGGTTTCCACCCTATTTTGAAATCATGATCCCCGCCTAATTCTAGATGCCTCATCCAAGGGAGGCATCTTCCTATCTCTACCCTGTTAGGCCCTCTCAGAACTTTGTATGTTTCAATAATCACCTCGTGTTATTTTAAATTACGGAACAGAGGTCTAGCCTATTCATTCTCTCCTTGTAATGGACACGCTATCCAAGGAATCAATGAATGCTGCACTCATAGAGTCATACAGTTTGGAAACGGACCCTTCTGCTCAACTCGTCAATGCTGAACAAGGTGCCCTATCTAAGCTAGTTCCATTTGCCAACTAAACCCATGTACCTGTCCAAATGTATTTTAAATATTGTCAAAATGCTTCAACTACATAATCTGGCAGTTTGTTTCATATACCCGTTTGCTGTTGTACGATCATTTCACCCTCTCCCCTCTACCTTGGGGCTTGGGAGACATGGATTCTTTAAAAAAAATTATAAATTGGATTACAGTGTAGTTTTTTATTATTTATATCGGTGACGTCCAGATTCAGCATTGGAAAACAAAGTCTTGAGTTTTAAATCTAATTTGCAAAATGATTTAATGCAGTTAAATTCCAATAACCAAGCAAGGTTTATTCCCAAATAAACCCAGAGAATGTTATTCTTATTAATATGCCAATACACTGTTAATTCAGAATTCTTTAGATGCTATATATTATAACGATTTCTCCATTAAGTCAAAAGGGTGTATAGAAATTGGGCCCCGTGAGATGGAAGGAAATGAATCCCCCGTGGATTGAAAGGGAATACCTGCTATTCAGATGCTGAACTGTTGATATTTCTGAAATGTCATAAAATGAATTAGTTTTTGGTAAAATCAGATTATTAGAGTGGAGAATAGTAACCCAGTGGTTATCCTGAGTCTGGAAATGCCCAATTTAATGGTGTTTATTTTTTCCATTCCCTTCCATCTCTTCCCTTCCCCACCCCCTTCAGGCGAAACACCAATGAAAACATTGAGAGAGACTGCGAAAGAAGCGACTGAGAAGGCTAAGGAAACGGCACTGGCAGCTACAGAGAAAGCAAAGAATCTTGCCGGCAAAGCAGGACCACAGAAAAAACCCCAATATGTTTAAGGCTTTTTTTTACCTATATTGTGTGTGAAAACACACGCTCAATCAGTGCAGTTTGGCATATAGAGCAGTCGCCACCATCAATGTACCGGTAATTTCACGGAGATATTTGCAGAAATTTAGTTAATCAGTCCAACAGATTTAGTAGAATGAATCCTAAGGAAGGCATTATACTACCAATGTAAAGTATTTATCATTCAATCTAAAAAAAAATCCAATTAAGTAATTTTAAATCAGCAACATTTCAAATTAAAGAGAGTTCAAGATATTTTGAAGTATTCTAAATTAAGGCACTTTGTCTGGTCTTTGGACAAGCTTTCCAAACATGATTTGTAGAATTTTGTTTTAAAAGCTGCTGTGAATTTGGTGGGGTGTAAAGGAAAGGGAAGAATAAGAAATATTGTTTTGGAGAGTGAGATAAAGAGGCAAAAAAATATTGTGATGCAAAACAATTAAATGCAGATCATGTTCTTTAAGTACTTGTTTCTGTTTGGTGAATCTTATGCAAAACTGGTGGATGATCTCTAGATAATTTGAACTGAATTTATAAAGGGTTAGAGACTCAGCAGTGAAAATGCAATCAGATCTGCCTCAATGACCTGCCCTCCCGAGAAACTAGCTAATCTCTTCCTCAGGGCGACAAAAGATTTGCACTTGCATTTCAGCTTGTCACCAAGGTTACTACTTTTGCTGTGTTCCATTGGAGTCCTAAAGCGATTCAGCACAGATGTGGCCCCTTAGACCCACCTTGTCCATGCTAACCAAGTTGCTTTCTGGGCTGGTCCCATTTGTTAGCATTTGGACCATATCCCTCTAATCCCTCCCTATTCGTATATCTGTCCATTGTGGTCAGCTTTGGGACAGAGGAAACACTGGATTCATTGTGTTTATGGGAGCAAGGCAAGAGTCTATAATACTCAATCACAGAAAACGTCAGGAAATAATAATCTGTAAGTTCCCTCAGTCTGTATGGGACCAGTAACTTATTTCCATTTAATTCTGTTTAATTATTTTGTTTCCACGTAAATATTTATTTTCATGGACTAGATGATAGGTGATATGAACTCAACATCAATATCTCGTAACTTTGGTGCTTTATCATAGGGAAAAATCTTTAAAATGGGTTCAATGCACACCAGATTGATGTGCCCTGCAACTCAGAATTAAAAACCAACAGGAATTGAGGCATTTCCTCATTAAAAATACAACATTCTTATTTTGTCTCATGCGTACTATTATAGATTTACTGTATGGATCGGATATTAATGGTACTTTATTGTCACATGAACTCGGGTACTGTGAGATTCTTTTTTTGTACACAGTTCAGTAGCAATGTTAGTATACATTAGATACAACCATACTTAAGTACAAGCGTGTAAGATAGTAGATTACACCGAGGCAGTTTACAATACAATAATACTTTCTTAGCCAAGTATGTTTTGCAACATACGAGGAATTTCATTTGTCAAGTTAGTCATACAACTAAAAAGTAACGGAACACACAAAATCCATTTTAACATAAACATCCACCACAGTGACTCCTCCACATTTAACTTTGCCATAAATGCACATTGTCCAGTTGGCCGCACTGGATTGGAGTTTCAGGGGGACAGGATTTAACATTACTGTATGTTCTGCTCACTATGTTTACTGTTTTTATATTGTTTTGTTAGTCAGCAATGGGTTTTAGCAACTGCGAGGTTTTAAAACTTGATACTGTACTGTCAACCACATTTGCTAAATGTATCTGAAACAAAGTGTGTAAATTATGTGAAAATGTTTACATTGTTAAAAATAGATACTGTTGTAAAAAAATTGCAATAAAGACAACTTGGCCAGAACTCCATTACACTTGCTTAAGTTTACCTGCTGCTTTTATTTAACCAACTTCTGAAATGTCACAGAAATTGTTGCCCGTTTTCTGGATTTTCATTTTAATTTGAATAGATCCTAGAGATATTCTATCGTTTTCTGCTCAACACGATACATGCGTAGCAACTAATTGGGATAGCTACTCGATTGTTGCCCATCACTGTAGGATTATTTTGCAAGACCAGAAGCTCTTCTTCAATTTTCTATGTGAGAGAAGTGCATTTGAATCCTTGTTTTGACATGGCTGATGGCGCCACACGGATTGTCAGAGCCAGGAGGTGCAATGCCACGTTTGACATGTCACCAGTGTTCCATTTTGTTATGTTCAGAGGCATTTCAAGATATTTGAACGCCAGCCAGAGTACCAAAATCCTGGGCTCCTTGAATGTTGGAGGGCGATTATTTACAGGTAAATAAAAACACCTATGATCCCATTAGATGAAAAATGAAAGCCTCTACTAACCCCCATCTGACAGTCAACTGTTGCTTTTTGTTAATGGTATGAAATTAGGGCAGAAAAGTAAGAACAGTTAATGGCTTTCTTGATTCATTGGTACAGGTGCCTTGTTTCTATTCTCCAAAGATCCAAAAAGATTTTTTGAGAAGAAAATGCCTGAGATGTGCAGATGTAGTTCTATGTAATTCCATTTCCAAAGAGAAAACAATGACATACAACCTTATCAAGGGGAGTATCTTTGGTACTCTCAATCTACAAGGCATGTGCAAGGTTCAACCGTTGATTATATCTAAACATTTATGTTGAGAGTTCAAGAAAGGGGAAAAGTATCAGAGACAGGCAGTGAACTTGAGAACGGTGAAAGTCTGGCAAAGTTAATGAATCAACAAGTTCTGCACGGGTGTAGGAGGCAACCTGAATACAAACGTTGATGCAGTGGAGAAAGATATGAGGGATTGTGCCTGTATACTCTGAAACAAGAACTGTACGATGCAACCAATAATAAAGCAGCAACTTGGAGAAAGTGAGAGGAGTCAAAAGAGAAGTGGCCAGGTCTTTTAAACACCATAATTGTATTTGCCTCCACCACCACCACCCTTGGCAGTCAGTTCCAGGCATCCACCATTCTGTAAAACAAAAACTTCCTTCGCACATCTCCTGTAAACTTTGCTCCTCTGACCTGAGAGCTATGCAGTCTAGTCTTTGACGTCCACTCTGGGATGAAGGTTCTATCTACCCTATTTATGTTCCTCATAATTTTCTATTTTCCTCCCACCCACTTTCTCTCCCAACAAGTGCCGTCTGATCTGTTGTGTTTTCTGTATCGGCAGTTTTTGTTTGCTCTTCAATTAGTACTTTGTGATTTGTGTCATAAATGACCTTGTCCTAATTTTAAGATTGTCAATAGGTTCTTGAAATACTTGTGAGGAATTGGTGTCTTGATGTCCAACTGGCACAACGGTACAACTTGAAGCACTGCAAACTCAGCTTCATTCATCTTGCATTCAATCTGATGCGCTTTGGGTGGAGTTATCTGTGATAGTGTAGGTTTTCTCCTGTCTCCCACATCCCAACGATATGCAGTTGGTAGCTTAAATGGCAACTGAAATTGGGGGGAATCAAGACTGTTTTATTGTCATACGTTCTGGATGAAATTCGCGACAATGAAATTCTTACTTGCTGCAGTACAACAGAATATGTAAACATGGTATATAACAGGAAAAAAAAGAAAAAGTTCAACAAATAACAAATAATAATATAGTCTTTTGCAGTTCAAAGCTCATAGCTTATTCGTTGTGTTTAATAGCCTGATGGCTGTGGGGAAGAAGTGGTTCCTGAACCTGGACATTACAGTCTTCAGGCTCCTGTACCTTCTTCCTGATGGCAGTGGTAAGATAACTGTGTGGCCAGGATGGTGTGGGTCCTTGATGATTTTGGCTGCCTTTGAGGCAGCGACTACGATAGATCCCTTCGACGGTGGAGAGGTGAAAGCCGGTGATGGACTGGGCAGTGGTTACAACATTTTGTAGTCTTTTTCGCTCCTGGACGTTCGTGTTCCCGAACCAGGCCACGATGCAACCAGTCAGAATGCTCTCTACCGTGCACCTGTAGAAGTTTAGGAGAATCCTCTTTGACATGCCGAATCTCCATAATCTTCTCAGGAAGTAGAGTTGCTGATGTGCCTTCTTTACAATTGCATCGGTGTGCTGGGTCCAGGAAAGATCTTCTGATATATGCACGCCCAGGAATTTGAAATTATTGACCCTCTCCACCATCGTCCCGTTGATATAAACGGGATTGTGGGTCCTCATCCTTCCCCTACTAGGTACTAAAGTCCACAATCAGTTCCTTGGTCTTACTGATGTTGAGAGCCGGTTTGTTGTGCTGGCACCATTTGGTCAGTCAGTCGATCTCACTTCTATACTCTGACTCGTCCCCATCTGTGATACATCCAACCACAGTGGTGTCATGGGCGAACTTGGTAATGGAGTTTGCACTATGACCGGCTATGCAGTCATGAGTATAGAGTGAGTAAAGCAGGAGGCTGAGTACGCAGCCTTGAGGTGCTCCCATACTAATTGTTACTGAGGAGGAAGTGGCTCCTCCAAAATCGAACAGACCGTGGTCTGTGGATGAGGAAGTCGAGGATCCAATTGCAGAGGGATGCGTAGAGGCACAGTTCCTTGAGCTTGGTAACCAGCTTAGAAGGGATGGTATTAAACACCGAGCTGTAGTCTATAAACAACAGCCTGACGTGGGTGTTTTTATTGCCCAAAATGCTTGATCAAAATGCAGGAGGGATAGTTAACATTAAATGAATGGGAAATTAAATGCTACTGCTCCATGAGCTGACAATCAATCATTATTGATTAAATTGAAAGATACAGTATTGAAACAGGCCCTCCGTGGTCCATGGACACGCTCTCTGTGGACCCGCTCGGAAGGCCCAGCTCACCCGGACATGGTGGAGTTGGACAGAGGTTCAGTAAGTGGACTTGCTGCGAGAGGGAGTACACAACCTCGAAGGTGAAGTGGGCTGCTGGAGGCCCTGCAACAGTCTGTGGTTCAGCTGGACCTGGAGCCACTCCAAGAGGCCAAGTGCGTGAGTCAGGTGTGACCTGCAGCGGTGGTGCAGCATCGGTGGAACCAAGGCTATGCTTGGCCAGGCCGACCCTGCAACGGCACTAGGACAACAGGCCATCTTGATCAGGTCAAGAAACCTGCACTTGCAACTGTGATTTGTAAATGGCACCAAAAAGTAGCTCAGTGCACTACTGCTGTACACTTGTTTAAGGAACTGCAGATGCTGGAAAAATCAAAGGTAGATAAAAATGCTGGAGAAACTCAGTGGAAAAGGCAGCATCTATGGAGCGAAGGAATAGGTGACATTTCAGGTCGAGACCCTTCTTCTGACTAATGTGGGGGTGGGAAGAAGAAAGGAAGAGGCTGAGGCAGTGGGCTGTGGGAGAGCTGGGAAGGGGAGGGGAAAGAAGGAGAAAGCAAGGACTACCTAAAATTGTTCATACTGCTGGGTGTAAACTATCCAAGTGAAATATTGGTGCTATTCCTCCAATTTACTGTGGGACTCACTCTGGCCATGGAGGAGGTCCAGGACAGAAAGGTCGGATTTGGAATGGGAGGGGGAGTTGAAATGCTGAGCCACCGGGAGATCAGGTTGGTTATTGCAAACTGAGTGGAGATCCTTTTACACAAAAGGCCGCAGACAGTACCTCCTCCCAGAACTTCCTGTCCTCGATCACGGAGGTCTTGGAGGACAGCAAGCGGGAGAACCTGGACCAACCACTAACCCTAGAGGAGCTGACTGGCTCCATCCGTTCCTTTGACTCGAGTAAAACTCCAGGAAGCGATGGTTTACTGGCCGAGTTGTATTCGGCTCTGTGGGACTGGATGGGCCCGGACCTGCTAGAAGTGTACAATGACATGCTTCGAGCTGGCAGCATGTCAGACTCCATGAGGAAGGGCAACATCACCCTAATCTACAAGCAGAAGGGGGAGATGAAGGACATAAAGAATTGGAGACCCATAACACTCTTGAATGTAGACTACAAGATCCTGTCTAAGACCATCGCCAACCGTGTCAAGTCTGCTCTGGGACAGGTGATCCACCTGGACCAAACCGGTGCTGTACTTGGCAGGAAAATCTCAGACAGCCTAGCGCTGCTGAGAGATACCATCGCCTACGTGCAGGACAGATGGGTGGATGCCTGCCTAGTCAGCTTGGACCTGGAGAAGGCCTTCGACAGGATTTTGCACACGTACATGAGGGACATGCTCTCCAAAATGGGTTTTGGGGAGGGATTCAGGAATTGGATCAAACTGCTCTACACCAACATCCGTAGTGCAGTCCAAATCAATGGGTGGGAATCAGACAGTTTCCTGTAAGGTCTGGAGTCAGGCAGGGTTGCCCTCTCTCTCCTGTCTTGTTTGTCTGCTGTATTGAACCCTTTGCTGAATCCATCAGGAAGGATGCGAACATAAGAGGAGTGACATTGCCAGGCAGTGGGGGCATTCAAGTAAAAACCTCCCTGTACATGGACAATGTCGCTGTCTTCTGCTTGGATCCAGGGTCGGTCCGCAGACTGGTATCTGCGACCAGTTTGAGTTGGCCACGGGAGCCAGAGTGAACCGCAGGAAGAGCGAGGCCATGCTCTTTGGCAACTGGCCCGACAGATCTTCTGTCCCCTTCACCATCAAGCCTGACGTCTTGAAGGTGCTGGGGATCTGGTTCGGGGGGGCTGAGGCATGTAACAAGAATTGGCTGGAGCGGATAGCCAGGATGGGGAGGAAGCTGGAGCTGTGGAGGCAACGCTCCCTATCCATAATGGGAAAGAATTTGGTCATAAGGTGTGAGATGCTCTCGAGTCTGCTGTACTTGGCACAAGTGTGGCCTGTCCCTCCCTCCTACGCCACGGGGATCACCCGGGCCGTCTTCCAGTTCATCTGGGGGTCGAGAATAGACCGGGTGCGACGTGCCACAATGTACAAGTCAGCAGACAACAGGGGTAAAAGTGTGCCCAACGTCGCTCTCATCCTGATGGCCACCTTCTTGTGTGGCTGCATCAGGCGGAGTGTAGAGCCAAGGCACGTGGGCACCAAGTGTCACTACCTGCTGAGGTTCTACCTGTCCCCGGTGTTGCGAAAGATGGGCCTGGCACAGATGGCACACAATGTGCCAGTCAGCTGGACATTGCTGCCTCATCTGTCGTCTGCGGAAAGGTTCTTCCGGACCAACACCTTTGACCACATGTCCATTGGGCAGTGGTCAGCACAGAATGTCCTGCAGGCACTGCAGGGAAAGGACTCGATGGGCCCGGTGGCGTGGTTCCCTGAGCAGCTTGTCTGGCAAAATGCCTCATCGCCAGAACTCACCAAACAAGACCTGGCTTGGCTGGCGGTGAGGGGAGCCCTCCCAGACAGATCCTTCCTGCACCGTCGGAACCTCACTGCCAGCGCACGCTGCCCTCGGGACGGCTGCTATGGAGAGGAGACGGTTGCCCACCTCTTTGCAGAGTGTGGATTTGTCCATAGAGTCTGGAGAAAAATGCAAGGGTCCCTGGTACGCTTTATTCCAAACAGCTCCGTCACAGAGGATTCTGTGATTTACGGACTGTTCCCAGGGACACATTCAGAGACTGACAGAGTGCTGCTGGAGGGTCATCAACTCGGTGAAAGACGCCCTTTGGTCTGCTCAAGTGTTGTTCACCACCCAGCAGAGCGAGATGTCCGTCGGGGAATGTTGCCGACTGGCCCACTGCAGGAGTACGTGCTGAGGGATGCACTGAAGCTCGGTGCAGCCAACGCCAAGGCTCGGTGGGGGAGGGCCACAGTCTAGGGTCCTTCCGCTGCTGGACATGGGGGGCACGGTATGGTGGAGACGCCCCTCAATATAAGGGAAGGTATCCCACGCCAGTGGGCCACATGAGTGGCACGGGTGGGGGACACATTTGTGAAATTTGGGGAAAAGAAATGTATAAACTGTATTGATCAATTTGTATAGCCTCCGAAAATGTCGGATGGATTTTCCACAAGGTTCATGTACTGTATATATTTATCATTTGAATAAAGTCTATTTTGAAATAAAATAAAAAAAAGAGGGGGAGGTATTGGGCGAAGTGATCGGCAAGCCTACGCTTGGTCTCACCAATGTAGAGGAGCTGACACCTAAAGCACCGGATGCACTAGATGAGGTTGGAGGAGGGGCAAGTGAACCTCTGCCGCACCTGGAAAGACTGCTTCGGTCCTTGGATGGTCAAGGGGGGAGGTAAAGCAACAAGTGTAGCATTTCCTGCGGTTGCAAGGGAAAGTACCAGGGGAAGGGGTGGTTTCTCCATTTTCAGGTTTCCTTGCTTTCTCCCTCTTTCCCCTCCCAGCTCTCCGACAGCCCACTGTCTCCGCCTCTTCCTTTCTTCTTCCCGCCCCCAACACCCCCACATCAGTCTGAAAAAGGGTTTCGACCCGAAACGTCACCTATTCCTTCGCTCCATAGATGCTGCCTCACCCGCTGAGTTTCTCCAGCATTTTTATCTAACTGCTATACACTTGGACTGTATCTGAGATGCTTATCTAAGATGCCTACATGCAGGGATACTTGCACTGAATTGCATACGAAAATGAACCTCAGTGCATGTGGCAAGTAAAGTACCTTCAAACTTCTATGTCTTGATTCCCCTAACCTAGGCAAAAAGACTCCCTGTGCATCAGCCCTATCCATGGCCCTCATGATTTTTTATACACCTCGATAAGATCACCACTCAGCCTCTTGTGCTCCAAGGAAAAAGTATAGCCTGCCCAACCTCTCCCTATATCACAGGCCCACAAGCCCTGGTTAATTGATGTGCAATCCATGAATAGAGGATTATCATAAACAATAATAGGTAAATTATCTGTAAATAAGAATTCTAAGATATAGTGTTCCTTGCAGTGGAGTATCACAGTAAAGTCAGCAGTGCCACCAGCAGGACAGTGGAAGTAGATATACGTCTTGCACTAAACTTGTGCATCTTTTCAACAGAGACCTTAACATCAGGAAAACAAATATCTTGTTTCACTTCAAACCCAGACAGCAAATTAAACTGCAGGAAATCATGTCAACGAGAAATAGGAGGGGGAAGTAATGGAAGCCCTGGGAATGTTCTTGTAGTGCTACTGTGGTAATCTAGTGTAATGTTCACAACCTTAAAGTAACTGCTGAGTCTCACATTTGCCAGATTAGGAAATTTGGGCTAACAGATTTCTTCATGCCAAAGCCATGCACATCTCCTCCCGTTCAACTCCTGTGCCTCTTCCACCATCCATTCTCTCCTCTCGGTTTTGGCGTAATTTTACACGTTAACTCTATCCCTCAGACCCCTATGCCACACTCCCATAACAGACTGGATTTAGTGCTGGCAATAGCAGTATGGTTGGCAGCACAGTCGATGCAAGCTACAAATCAGCCTCCAACTTTCAGTACATGTTGGTCCCAGCGAATGCAGGATTCCACACGGTGCAGTTGGATTTACTCTGCAAATCAAGCTGTGCTGTCGCAATGTTTTGCTGTGAGGTTAGTGCACGGCCCAAAGCTGCCAACACCTAGTTACTCACTAAATCATTGTTCGAAACTTAAAGCTTCTCTGCTCCGAAAGAAGAGAACTTTTAAAGTCAAACAGCAGCAAATGCTGCCAAAACTTGATAATTTGCGAGAGAGCGAGAGAGAGTTTTGAGGTCACCATTTGATGTCAGATCTGTCTTTCCAAAAGTGAAGCTATTGTAAGCAACAGGCACAGATGGTGTCTCGGGTTGCATCCTCAGGACCTTCGTGGAGCAGCTGGCAGGAGTATTCACAGACAACCTGACCTCTTCCAACTCCATTCTGAGGTTCCCACCTGCTTTAGGATGACCACTATTATCCCAGTGTCAAAAGAAAAGCAAGATTGTGTGCCTTAATGATTGCGAGCTGGTGGCTCGGACATCAGTCATTATGAAGTGCTTGGCGAGGCCTGTTATGGCACGCAATAAGTATAAATACGATCTCACTGGAGAGCACACAAATCTTCTCACAGTACACATGATATAAAAAACAATACCATTTGGTTTTGAAGACATTGCAGTTTCATTTTTCACTGACCAAAATCATAAAAAAAGTCCATTTACTCAAATGAATTTGAAAATGTACCCAATTTTTAATTTTTTTTTTCATGTATAAAAGTGCATTTTTCCATAAAGAATATTCAATTTGCCCAAGTTTCAGATCAAATGATTTATGCACCACAATGAAATAGTGCAGTATAGTTTTTAAACAGCATTATATAGGATATTGCATTAAATTCATTTAATATGCATTAAATCAATAATTACAAACAATCCGAAGTTTAAACACTAGCTAGTGCAAAGTAAATTATTCAGCTGCATCCAGAATTGATCCGTAAACGTTTGGGATGTGTGCAAAGCTCAGCTTTTTAAATTCAGTCCACATTTCCCTTTTGGAAAACTGGCATTGGCAACCTGAGAATTTCTGAAAACATGACCCAAAGTATTATTCTGCAATAATTACATCCATAATCTGTAAATGAGTGGAGCATCTCAATAGCATTCATTTAAAATGTTGTACAGTGAACAAGTGGGGGTTGTTATATCAGCAAATGGTTAAAGCCATTCATTAGTGTTTTAGGTACGTCACTGGAGAGTTAGTTTGTTGAAATATGCCAAGAGTGATTACATGTAATGTATACAAATATTACATTATGCAAATAACAGCCAAGTTCCCAGATTATTTCCAGTAAAATTACAAACTAATGAGCAAACTGCTCATAACCTTTTAATTTTGGGGCTCAAAATATTCAGAAATAACATTTAGGTTGCTGAAAATTGGACAAAAATTACAGGTAAAGGAAAAACCATGTATATTTTTGATCCAGGAAATCAATGAATATACCAACATTTATTCGTATAATCACTTCTTACCAACATTTCGTCTCGTAAAGCACCAAAGGCCATTTTGCAGGCATCAAATAATTGCCACTTAGTGCTTGGTTTTGCAGTATCTTGTTCTAATGATTTTAATCGGAGTTCAGCAGTCCACTTTGTTTTTCCACATATTGTAATAAAACCCAAGTATCCAGATAGATCACCATATCCCATCGAAAACAAAGTTGTAACAAAAGATAACACTTAACTTCAGGAAGATTTGATATTTTCCTCCCCAATTGCTTATTTGGTAGTCTTACATTTTAGGCATTTCGGCTTTTGCTTCCTTATTAAATCAACGACATACTTTATATTATTGTTGTAAAGAGCCAAATTTAGGCTCCATGATGAACCCTTCCCTTAAAACTACAAAATAATTTCCGATTCCTTTTACCCCACGGGAATAAATAATTGATGCAGTTGTCATTAAGTCAGCCCAGTTACACTTTTTATGCCACATACTCCAGAAATAGTACACATCAGCTGTTCTTTATAGATTTGCATTGCAATCAGACTTAAAACATCAGTTTACACAACAAAATTGGTCCCGAGAAATTGGATTGCTTGTGGTCAAGTTCATCTTAGGATGGGTTTCCTGTCAGGAACCAAATTGCTTCTGGTTTAATCCAGAGTTCTTCTCTTTGCAAATCTGTCAGGTCTTTTAACACCAGTCTAAGAGGCAGATGTGCTGGAGTAGTAGGAAGTGAGGTGGAACGTGTAACAATGTGAGCAGACACGGACCGGCTTCATCTGTCCGTACCAAGGTAGTGGAGCCGATTGTGAGGAACAGCTAGAACAAAAGATCTGAAACAAAACCAAATTGTGGAGGCTGAGCTTCTCCCGACAGTAAAACACTACAATGAGAAAAGGACAGCATTTTCCTTACCAAATGTCTCCAAGTACAAGTTTAATTGAATTTATGCAATTGAAATATCACTTGAATAAAAGACTGAGACACAAGAAACTGCAGACGCTGAAATCTGGGGTCAAAAAACTGTTGGAGGGAATGAACAGGCCAGTCGGTATCTGTTTTTTCCCCTCCACAGACGCTGTCTGGCCCTCCAAGTTCCCACAGCAGTTTGTTGTTCACAAATTTAATGGTAACATTTACCCAAGAAAAGAGCGGAAAATTGGATGACTACTAAATTGCAATAGGTGATTCTTTTATTTTTTAATTCTGACCAGAAAGCATTCAGGTATAGTATTCTGGATTGAGATTTAAGGTTTGTCTCATTAAAAAATAAAAACCTTCTGATTCTAGCCTCAAATGTGAACATTACATGATCAGTTTGAGTTGCAGCATTCAGAGTTTGAGAATTTATAGCCAAGAGCAATGTAGCCCAGGCTATAGTTTCCTTATTGTAATAAGGAGACTAAGGTTTCCAAATGGCAGCAACAAGAGACATAGAAATTCTTGAGAAACAAATGGGTCAAATTATATCACGGAGGTCAGTCATAAGGATAAACTTGAGAAACTTGGAGCAAGAAAGATTAAGTAACACAGTGGCACCACCAGCTGAACCACTACCTTGCAGTTCCAGTGACCTGGGTTCAATCCTGACGTCCGGTGTTGTCTGTGTGGGGTCTACACATTTTTCCTGTGACCAAAAACAGTTTCCTCCAGCTGCTCTGGAGGGTTTCCTCCTACATCCTGACACTGCAAATTCCCCCTCGCCTCCAGGAGGGTGGTGTATAAAATGGGATTTGCGTAGAATTGGAGTGCAATACTCAGCATGGACTCAATGGGCCAAAAATTCTGTTTCTGTACTGTAGGACTATGGCTCAAAGGTTGAGGTGAGAGTTGTATGCAACTGAACACTTCATTTAATAACCACATTACGAAAGTGCTTTGCACGTAGTTATGGGCTGATCCTGCAGGCCCTGCTTGTTGCAGAGATTCACCACTCTTTGTTCCCGCTTACCTCAACCTAGAATTCTCCTAAATATAGAGGTCGGAACAAGCTGATCTCCCACACATGAGAGATAATCCCCCAGAGAGCAAGTAGCCGGCATTCTGAAGGCCTGACCGAGACAGCCTTCAGGAAATCACCTGTAGTCAAAAAGCTTTAGAACTGTCTGACAGATTATTTAAAAACTATTCAAATATCTACATCACTCAAAAAAAAATGTAACAGGAAATAATGGCAAAGACTAAAGGAAAAAAACCCAAACACTTGCTTTTTCCCCTGCAGAGTTCACAAACCTATTTCACTTGAAGCTGTCATCATTTGTCACACCAGCCCATTGGAGGAGGCTGGGGGAAAAAGTCATAACGTCAGGACATTCAATGTTTCAACATGCACCTGCAGACATTTGTGACATACTGGACATGAATTGGCCGTGAGCCATGAGTTCCCTGGAAACCATGCAGGTAAACACGATTTAACTCAATAGGCTTGGGATATGCAGAGATTGAGAAATTGCATTTCTGCCTTTTCCTGTGTTGTGCCTGATCCGAATTCTATAGGTCAAATCCCATACCTTTCCACAATTTCTGCAGTGATGACGTCTCCTGATAATAGTAAATGGTGCTTTACAAGACATGCATTGGCTGCAGGCAGAGTCAGCAACCCACTCAGGAGACACTGTATGGAAAAGAAAAGCAATTATTTCCAGGTATACTCCAAATAAACAACTTTTCCCCGACTTGGAAAACAATGAAACAAAAAGCAGCATTGGAGCAAGAAAGATTAAGCAACACAGTGGCACCACCAGTTGAACCACTACCTTGCAGTTCCCCCCCAAAAAAGGATTTCTGTCAACGGATGATTTTCAAAGGGTAATGATTTTATTGACATCTGTATGTGGTGATTATTTCTTACACATTTATAATACTTGCATAATCAATTAATTACATCAAACTTGGGTGAAATTCAGGAATGCAATTTTACCCAGTAATTGAAATGTGCCCATCAATAAAAAATATTATCACCACCATCAAATTGGAAATGATTAATATAAGCTTATGGCAATTTTGCCTGTAGAATGGCTATTTACCGTACCTTCTGATTTGGTGCTGTTTAAATTGGAAGTTCTAGATGGAATAAGAGATTCCTGACATAGTACACAATCTTCCAAGGAGGGTTCTGTATTAAAGTGCTCCTCTGCTGCAAAAGATAAATAACAATTGCACTATTCAATGGATTTCTATCAAGCTTAAAACATTGTTTTTTCTCTCAATAAATTACCATACAAGGCACACGTAGGATTTAAAATAAAGTTTTGGAACCAGAGACATGGCTTTTCTGTGAATGCTTCCCCGACAAATGTGCTCGGTGGCAAAAGATACAACAATCTCCTCACTGCATCATTAGCTGGGGGCATGGAGGTAACACCAGGACATCATCTTTCAGGCCCTTCTTCACGGCTACATCTAGGATCCACATTTTGCTCTCTTGCCAACAGATGGAGTACATTGTTAAAAATGGTTTTCGCTCTTACAGTATCAAGTTTGATGCAGAAACTGAATTTAATTTTATAATTTGCAACCTGTGGTCTCAATTAAATCAAACATAATTGAGTTTTCAGCTGGGAAGTGCACCTGGTTTGCACCTATTCGGCCTGTCCCACATAAGCCACTGTCCCACTTTCACGACCTAATTGGCAACCTCTGCCTTTGACTCGTACTCGCAGCATGGTAGCCACGAGGTCGTAGGTCACTCTTCCTCATGCTCGTGAGTGGTGTCCGTGTACTCGTGGCCTCAAGTAGGTCACGGCGTTTTTTCCAGCCTGATAAAAAATGTCCACGAGTTAAAAAAAGGTCAGCATGGAAAAAATTGATACTTTTTACTCATAGGTAGGTCGTAGATCGGTAACAGGCCCGAGAAAAAAAAAATGCAAACATGACATATTGTGATCATTTCCACTCGTAGCTAGTCGTAGTTGGTCTTGGATATGGAAGACGGAGGTCGAGGGAGATCGTAGACATAGTCGTAGGAGGTCTTTTACTTCAGCGAGTCAACATGACCTTGACAATTTTTTCAACTCGTCTAGGGTCTTCTAAACACATGGATTAGGTTGTCCAAGTGGGACAGCCCCTTTATGAGATTTTTTTCGTCGACTTGCCGGCACCCGTCTTAGTTGCAAGCAGGTCACCGAAAATTTTCAAAATGTTGAAAACCAGCGGAGACCAGAAAAAGGTATGACTCTTTGGGCAACTACCCATGACCAAAGAGGCGTCATACCGCGACATGTCATGAGTAGTCGCCTAAAGAGTCATACCTTTTTCGGATCGCCGCTGGATTTCCAACATTATGAAAATTTTCAGCGACCTGCTGAGAGCATGACAGGTGCCGGAAAGTCACCGAAAAGAAAATTGCCTTATTGGGACAGGCCCTTAACCATTGCAATCATTCCACAGAAGACTCCAATACAAACAGACCATGCAATTGGCAGGTGAAATCCACTATACCTTCTTCCTTTTCCACAATGTCCTCATTCGTTTCTGGTATAGCCGTCACAATTTCGAAAACAGTCTTTAGAATCAGACGCAGATCTCCTGCAAAGTTGGTCTGAAGTTGATCTGCTACACCTGTTCCAAACAGAATGATAACTTTGAAATAGGAATGATAGGCACATTCATAACCAGTCCAGTACTTTTGTTACATCCACATGGACAACAAAAAGGATCTTAGTTATTTTTATAGTTCTTCCTTCAGATCTTACCAACATCTCTGTAAAATGAAAATGCCACCCTAGTCTTCACTGTCTTTTAAGACCCCTTTTTCTTTTTAAGGTGCAGAGTGGTCGCTCAGTTTCTACGCAAGTGTTTCTGCACATTGCACATGCCTACCCTTTTACTTGATGTTGGCAAAGTATATGGTGGTTTTGATTGATTGAGCAAAAAATACATCATGGAAACAGGTCCTGTGGCCCACATCACCATTATTAGCCCATCACCTGTGAATCTTGTGTTCCATGGATGTGCTCTTGCTCCTTCTTCCCCCAAATTCACCAAGGATGGAGTTCCCAGGCCCTCGCCTTTCACTCCATTCGTCTCTGCATCTAACACTTCATTCCTGCGACCTTGAATGTGTTCTTGCTACCAGTCACACGTTTCCACCCCAAATGCTTTCTACAGAGACTACTCTCTAACTTCTTGGTTTACTCATCTGTTCCCATCCAACTCCACCCCAAGTACAACTGCAGGAGATGTATCACTTGGTCCTATATCTTCTCCCTCATTTCCACCCTGCCATCCTTCCTGCTGATACACAGGGTTAACGTGCATCTTAAAACCTCATCTACTGCATTTGGTCTCGCAATGTGGCCTTCTTTAATTTGGCGAGACCAAGAGTAAATGAGGCAAGCGTTTTGAACACACACTGTTGCCAATGTCTGCTGCATCTCCCGATCGCTAACCATTTCAGCTCTCCTTCCAATTCCCAGTCTAACCATTGTCAGAGCCATGCACAAACTGGAGACTCATTAACTTGTATTCCACTTGGGTATCTTATGAACATTGAATTGTTATATTGACCCCCAGCCCCTTCTTTTCCGTGCACACTCCATCCATTCCAATGCGCCCCATTTCGCAGATCATCTCCAATCTCTGTGGTCAACCTATTCCTTGTCTCTCCTTCATACATACCTCTCCCATCCCCAGGTCCCCCATTTCCCTTTCACTTCTACCCGTGTCTCTTAATGAGCTTTAAATTTCACTCATTATCCAACACCTTTTGCGTCTTTTTTTAGCCTTTGTCACTTACTCCTCCCATCCAGCAATCAAAGCCCCTCTCAACTGTATCCACCTATGATTTGCTAGGCTTTCTCCCATCACCTCTTTTCCAGCTTTTTCTGTTTCTACTATCAGTCTGAAGGGCGGCGTCATTTGTCCATTCTCTCCATAGATGCTGCCTAACCCACCGAGTTCCTCCAGCACTGTTTTGCTCAAGATTCCAGTATCTGCAGTTTGTGTCTCCATATCAGAAGCCAAGTCTTCTTTGCTTGGGCTTCTGACTGAAAAGGTACATTTACAGGATCTACTCCAACAGAGCACATTTGCTTTAATAAATACTGCTTTAGCTCTACATATTTGTTGTATTTCATGGCATATGCCAGACATTTTCCTTAACTAATCACTGTTTGACTCAAATACTTGCATTGATAAGTATTTGGCACTTGGGTATATATTAATTGCTCATCCCCAACAGCCCTGAGGGAATTAATAGTCAATTAAGAATGTAGTCGAATGGTGCACAAGGTTGAGGAGTATAATCAGAGTGAGCTGGCTTGGTTTGAATCTATCAGATTTAATTTTTTCATGAATTACCAGATTTATTGAATTCTTCAGATCTTGGTGGGACTGGAACGTAATCACTTACCAGCCCAGCCTCACCAGCGGGGGAAAGCACAGCCTCTTTCACTACACTGAATAACTAGTTTTAGATTCCTTTTCCATCAACCTTACTGGGAAGTTCATAAGCCAACTTCAGGTTTTCCATCATTCAATGAGCAGAAATATTAAGGTCAGTGGAAAGAGGAGCGTGATAAAACAAAAATTTGAATACTGCACCAAAATTTATTGCTAGTGTCCCACTCCTGAATTAAAACCCTTTGCAGATAACTTTTGTCCCAAACCTAGCAGCAAGCCCAAGGAGCAACATACCTGAGATACAAACAAAGAGCCGATGAAGCATGTCATTACTGTTCTGGTACCGTGATCGTATTTCCTCTCTTACTAAGGCTTTCACTATTTGTATTGCTCGCCTTTCCATTTCCAAATCTGTAACACGAGACTCATTTTCTCCTAAAGAAGATCTGCCAGCAAAGCACACACGGTGAATACAGTGGACCTCCAGAGTTATAACATAGTAATTATTAGTTTGTTCTGCCAACTGAAGAATTTATTCCACATTGTTAAAGGATGGACTACAATCTAGTATACACGACCCCACATCCAAAAATAAAAAAATGCAATTCACTCCCATGGAATTTGGGGCAAGTAATATATAAATCAGCACAAAAGTCGATACATATGGAGATGACATGGTTTTGCATTACAGAAAATCATAATACAGGTTGTTTGAGGATTTTCAACCACTCAGGTGGGGGTAACAGGTAGGGTGGTGGATTATTCTTTCCAGTGTCAAGGTGGCCCATCAATTCCTAATAAGTTTCACATTTTATAGACGTTTTAGGGCATTAAAAATGGTCAGAACTTGATCTTTGGTTCTTGATACTTGGGTGGATGGCAAAAGAAACTCTGACCAAAACTCAAGGTGATTTAGCTCCTTTACAAGTTTGATGGTAAAACCTCATGAAACATGCCCAAGACTGTCAGTTCTGAAACTTTAGAAAATACAGTAAATATTCCGTCCGATTCCTACCACCAAGATACATTTTTTATTGAAACTAGATGGAAAATTGGTATCTGGTATGTACTGTGCACCAAAGCAGTTATTTGGTGCAAGATATAATTTTACTAATCAGTCCAAAACACACTGCAAAAGTAAACTAAATAGTGACCAAAACCTAAAGCTGTTTTACTGCAGTTGAGTTTCGACAAAGCATTTTTTTGTAAATCTATGATTATATCCAAAAAGCTTAACATTGATCTAAGCTTAACATTGTTTTTAAGCTATCCACAAATAAAATTAGCCATTTCAAGAATAACTTCCTAAATCTAACCTCTCACCTGCTGCTATTCCTGTGTAAATCTTCAGTCCCCAGGATATTTGAGATGCTCATACCATCGATGTTCTGCTCTGGACTTGCTCCACAAAATGAAGCAGCCCCAGCTTTGTGTATTTCAGTGTGCTCACCAGGACAATCGGCATTTAAGAAATGAGAAACATAATCTTGTTCAGAAGTTGTTGGCACATGGCACCCATCTGGAGAATTCGGAGCTTGGATGGTAGTCATTGTGGATGCTCCCATTGTTTCACGCCTACCAAGGAATTCTGGATGTTCAATGTCTGAATGAGAATTATTGACTGCAACACAATAGCACTGCATGTTATTCGAATCAGTCAGGCTGTCATTGGAAGTAGACAAAGATGACCTTGGACTACCTGTGAAGTTGATCTTGTTTCGATTTGATGTATCCTCCTGTGTACCAACATTCACAATCCATTCAAAGTCTTGTCCCCACATTTCATTATCTCTATTAAGTAGAAAATTAGAACCTTCCAAAGGATGTTGCATTTCATTTGGGGTTAGCTTGCCCGAATTGGATGCATTCGGGGTAGACTGGTAACAATAGAGCTCATTAGGCGGTTGGTGGTCATGTTCCACTGCATCATGGCAAATAGGTGAAACATCCCCAGCATGCGCTGGTTGATGAAGAATGTCACAATGCAATGTCGAGTTGTGAAGAGATGGAAGACTGGGAAACACTGGGTCGGGATTGAAGAAATCCTCCGATTCTGCTGCACATAGGCTCTTCTCCAATATAGAGAATTCTTCTTCTGTGAGGACATAAAGCAAGTCCCTGGGGAAAAAAAAGTAGAAAATTGAGCTAAGATGGCCATTTTACAATTGAAAACATTAAATCATCCAGTTTATAGTCAGTTACTTTCTGGAGACGCCCAATCACTTTAATAGGCATTTAACTCCAACAAAATCCTATTATCAGTAGCAAAGAACCAATTTAGATTACAAAATTTGTTTCAACAGAGAACATTGATATTCCACTTAAAATTGTTGTAATTTCTATATTTAAATTAATGGGCTTTAAATGACACTGCAAGACAAGCAAATGTTAATTTGTTTTTGTTGAATTAACTGTTGAAATTCATCAAATGTACATTCGTCAATAGGAATGCATTGACGTTAGTTGAGGTTTATTGTCTGTGCTCTACTGGCGGTTTACTGGGCACATACCAAGGTAAACATTATCTGCTGTTGGAATATGATCAACTTGGTGAAAGACACCCTTTAGTTTGCTTGAAACTTGCTAGTTTCAGTGCCAGAGGCACACTGCGATGGAATGGTGCAAATAGTACATACCTAGGCCCATAAATATATGCACTCAAGTTTGATGCAATGCCACAAAGGTAAAACAAAAAGAGCATAGTTTAAGCCCTTATACACACTTAGGGCTGGAGTCCATGTCAGAAAATGTGCTTGTAACAGAGATGACACGCAAGATAATCTATTTCTTGTGCTTTCATGTCTTGACCATTACCTTATTTTTTGCAAGAGTGCGTAGAAAGGTTTAAAAAGCCTCGACATCTCATCCGGCTCCTGCTCTAGGTTGAGGGGTCCTTCTGGGTAGATAACCAGCCCACTGGAAAGGGGAGAAACAAATTACTCTTAATACCGTTACATAGGTCATTTGTCATCACGTTGGATTCACCAAAGTGCGAAATAGCTTAAAACATCAAGATCACTGGTCAGTATTGCCAAAGCTCCACAGTGGCATCATTTCACTGCAGTAAATAAGCGCAATGAATTTAAAGGTAGTGGGCAGTGCTTAAATGACGTTATGTCACATTTATCACCACTGACCAGTTTTAAATTCCTTTGCGTATTTATTTCTCATAAAAAAGAAGCCAAAAGAAACAATAGAATGCAACACTGCTAATTATTGCAGATGCATCTCCTTCACAGAAAACAGACACTACCACCAGGCTAGAATACCAATGTTCCATCTCAGAGCTACCTACCAAATGATAGCAAGGCGGGGAATGGTGAACATCAGTACAGGTTCCAAGCCATCAATCATCTCTTGTGTCAAGTAACCCAGTTTCAGTGCCCTGTGATGGGGGAAGAAATGAGTCAAGGGACAAATGATCATCAAGTAACGTGGAATATTTACAATGATTCGGGTCAGTTGCTGATCAAATCAAATGATCAATAAATTAAAAAATCACATGGAATCAAGGGTTAGCAATGCCAAAAAATCCAAATGACAGCATAAAGTGAAAGAATGAAGACCTGAAAAGAGTGCTTCCTCCCAAGAGTAAATTAGTAACAATCAGCTTGCTTGGATTTCCAAGGTCATTATTTTGTCCAGCAATTGTTTTCCAGGTTTACGATTTTAAGTATATATTGTGGCCTGACACTGCTGTTTGGGTTTCAGAATATCTTTTGATTAATTAAAAAAGACTTAATACTGCAGAATGATCAGCATTGTGTACAAAATTACAACACAGGTTTACCATAAACAGGATACAGATATTTGCAAGACACCCAAGGATTGTTAAGAACACATGTTAAAACAAAAACAGGACTGAAATATGAAAGAACTTGATTTCCTCACGCTCACATGAATTTCAATGAATCAATGAAGTTGCTATATTAAACCTTCGTCATTGCAGTAAATTTTGCAGAGCAATGTTTCACGGACAGCAAATGTAACAATTTATCTATTCATGTATAGAATGATTTGTCCAAGGACCAGATGCCTCCACAGACAAAATATTCTCATATTACAACCAATAACTAGGTATGTTACAAAACTTACCTTCAGCGGTGCTGCAGTTCTGCCTCTAGCCGTGTGCGCGACTTTGGCGCCTTTATGGGGGGGAGCGGGGTTAAAATGTGTTTTTTCCCCTTGCCATCCGGAATAATATTTTGTTAGAGTGCGAGCTATTTCTGGAGATTCGAACGCCGACAATGGGGACCGAATTTACGTAGGGACCAGGTAAGTGAAAGCTGTTTATTTTTACATATACATTTGCTTGTTTAGGGGACTTTAATCAATATTTCATGTTGCGAAACGGTAATTTAGTCCCATATGAACCGGCAAAATTTTTCCTGCCGACATTGGGTTTAAATTCACCACAACCGCAACAGTCCAATACATCACCTTCCAGAAAATCCCACTCGCAAGCCGTTTAAAAAGCCCATTAATTTACAGGCATTAAACACAAAATTCCTTCAATTTGGCCTATAAATTAATGACAATTAGATTTAAAAATCATGCTATATTGTGAATTCTTGTGTGAATGTTATTTGGACACTTAGGCTTTAAAAAAAAGTTAATATTTTCTTAAGAAATGGATAGATGTTTAGATCTAGTAATCGAATTTTGTAATTTAGCTACAATTGGGTAACTAACTAATTATATGCTTTAATTTCAGGTCATCCAAGTAAGATCGTTTCATATTAGTTTCAGAATGCTTCAATCTATAATAACTGAAAATTTATTTCAGTTCTCTTAATTTTTAAGAAAGTTATGGGCTTTTGACTGTCCTCGATCACAAAGTTTGTGTTAAGTCAATGGAAAGGCAATGGGGAACAAGATGCTAATTTCAGAGTATGAAAATGGCCATAACTTTTTTAATACTAAAGATATGAAAGTGAATTGGGTGTCAAATTAAACTTCTTTGTATGCTTTATCTGATGGGATAAATTGCAGACTTGATTTTTTAAATCTCAAAATTTTGTAACATTGCTACAATAACCAATGTAGGTAAAATAAGTCAAATCAATTTCTGATACTATCATCCATGGAGCTCAACATCTCTATCACCTGATGAGGTATCATACAATAATATTTTTCAGCTCTTTGCTGCACACGTAACTCCATTTCATGGCATGTTCATGTTGCCCCCATCTCCTCACTGCGCAAGTGTTCCAGTCTCTGGCAACATCTCAGATGGTGAGTTTGACCCCAAATTATCCCCCAGGGAAAATAATTTCTTAACTCCCTTTTATTCCACCTTCCAAATGTTTTAAATCTATGTCAAGTTATTCCTACACATCAGATATGCCATTCAATTTTGTGCGTTAAATATCCTCGCAATCGGTCAAAAGAAAACAAGCCTAGCTGATCTGTTTCATTGTTAAAATTTGTCAGTACTGGTGTAAATCTTGAACTCCTTCCACACCCTCTCTCTCTCGTGCAAGCAGGTCCTGCCCAGGAAGAACAGTACAGGACAGGATCCTCGGCCCACTAAGTCTATGCAAACCACTATCTAATTAATCCCATCTGCCTGTACATGGTCTGTACTCTATTCCCTGCCTGATCCCTTGTCTTGACACCTCAAAGGATTAACTATTTGCCCGATCTATGTCTCTCAGAATTTTATATATTTCGATTGCTACTTTCATGGAGCTATGTATTTGCACTTCACGATCCCTCTGTACATCTTGGCTCACACATCTCCTTTAAACCTTGCCCCTCTCATCCTAAAGCTACTCCCTCTAGTATTTGATTGTTCTATCCTGGGAAAAACGATTAAATAGTCTACCTCATCAATGCTTCTCAATTTTATATACTTCCATCAGGTCTCCCTGCAATCTCAGGCATTCCAGAGAAAATAATGAAAATCTGTCCCAGAAGCCAATACCCCCATAATTCATTGTGGTCAACTTGCTCTGTACAGTTTCCAAAACCTCCACATCCATCCTGTAATGAGGCAAACAGACCTGTACACATTCGTCAAATGTGGCCCAAAGTCCTATAAAGATGCATCACGACTTCCTGACTCCTGTACTCAATGCCCCGACCTATAATATGTCATAGAATATTCTCCAAACCGATCTTACTGTCTTCCTTGTCCTTTGCCTATGATCACAAAGTCAAAGGAACCAATGATCCAAAACCTTATTGTAACATTACTGCTCCCTCACCCCCAAACTAATTTAGATCCTGCCAGTAGTAGTAGTAGTAGTAGTAGGCCCCTCTCGGTCACGACTGACCATGGGTGATGCATCCAGGTCAAATGCAAGCCTGGGCAATGTCATTGGGAGAACAGGCTGTTGCCCATGGAGCAGGTCCCCCCTCTCCACATCGCTGATCGATCCAAAAGGAACAGTAGGGCCGTTACAGTTTGGCACCAGCACCGTCGCAGGAGCTGCCAGAGCGAGGTTGCAGACAACGACAAACTGCCTTAGGGACTCTGAATTTTCTTGAGGTTTACTCCTGGAGCCTTTTAAATGACTCGAAATGGCTACAAGGTAGTGGAGGTTTTAAATCAGAGTTTCCCCTCTCTCGATGGACTGCCTTCCCAGGCTGACGAGCCCCATCTGCCAGAGACTCGTGGGGGCGGGAGCGTCAATCTTACCGTGCAGGTCTATAGCACCTGCCCACTCTGCCAATTACTTGACAATCTTCCAGTGACAAAAGCACGCCATCCACACAACTAGCTTGTCACACACCCATGGATCCCATTACCTTATTACTCAAATAAATTTGCACAAGGGGCCTTGTCAAAGTCAACTGCAAACTTTATCCGCCTTCTTGCTGCCTCACCATCATAAATGAACATCCTGAATTCATGCTGCCCATTCTTGAATATTCTGCACTCATCTACAAGACAATAAATATAATTCCTCTGAATACTCCCTTCCCTCTCACCCAATTAGTTGCCCGCCACCAAAGTCAGCCAAAATGACTGGTAATTGCCATTTGTTATTTTAATTTTTACAAAATGCTATTTATTAACATTCCTCCAACACAACCACGTATCACTATAGAGGACCAGAAAATGGCCGAAACCTCTTACTTCTTTAATAGCTAAAGATAATTCATTGGGACCCGGCACAGTTGCGTTCATATTTCTTCTGCTGGAGTTGTTTCTTGACCTCTAGTCAAGTGTACAGACATGAGTTTGTGACCATCTGGAGATTACTACCCTTGAGGACCCGAGTTTTAACCTTTTCTCCAGCCCCCTGTATTCACTCTGCAGGACCTCATCCCTTTTCCAACCAAAATCATTTGTGCCAACGTGCACAACAACATCCAGCTGCTTACCCTCCCACTAGCGAATGTTCTGCAGTCGCTCCGGGGTCACTGAACCCTGCCACCAGGGAGGCAACATACCATCCTGGAGTCTCTTTTGCTGCCACAGAATCTCCTGCCTATTCCCCCAACTAATGAGTCACCCCTCACTACAGCTCTAACCATCTCCAACCTTGCCTGCAATACCTCCGAGCCAGGGCCGATGCCACTGACCTGACCACTCCTGCTCTCATCTGACCGGTCATTACCCCAACAATATCCAAACAGACATCTGCTGTCGAGGGGAATGGCCATAGGGTACTGCCTTCCCTACCCCCTTATCTGATGATCACCAATCAACTCTAGGAATGACCACCTTGCTGTAAATCTTATCTATGACCTCAGTCTCATGGATGATCAAGGTCATCCAACTGCTGCTCCAGATCCCCAACGTGCTCTATAAGGAGCACAAGAAGTTTACTCAACTTCCCACATCATGCAGGAGTATACCACGAATAGCCATCTTTACTGTACTAGACAATGCACGATTGTAAAAACAGAGCACATATCTTATCGCACCATTATGCACGCCACTGAAGCCTTAGGCCAAAGCCTTGCACTAATCGTTCTCATGGCATTTGCACCCAAGCACAGTTGCTCCACCAGTATCTGCCTTCTATGTTATACACCCAATAAGAACAGTCACTCCAGGATGCTGACTGTTTTCAACTGCAAGACTGAAGAACTGGCTTATTCATAGAGGACAGGGAAGTGGTGGCAGGTAGTTTTTACCTCAAGCTCTGACCAGAGGCGTTTCGCAGGGATCTGCATGGGGACCTTGTTCACTTGGATGTAGATGGGTTGGTTTGTAAGTTTGCAGATGACATGAAAACTGGTGAAGTTGCAGAGTAAGAAAGGATGTCAAAGTTCACTGTGGAATAGATATTCAAAAATATGGACAGAAAAATGACAGATGGAGCTTAATCCAAGCAACAGTAAGGTGTTGCACTTTTGGGAGGACAAATGCAAGGGAAAGTACACAGTCAAAGGCAATACCTTGAAAGAATTAATGTGCAGAATATCTTGGGTTCCAAGAACATAGCTCCCTGCAAGTAGCAACCCAAGGAGATAACATAGTAAAGGAGGAGCATGGTATGCTTGCATTCATTGGGGCATCGAATACAAGAATCAGGACGTCATCTTGCAGCTTTACAGGATCATTGTGGCCGCATTTGGAGTATTCTGTGCAGTTCTGGTCGCCTTATTCCCGGAAGACAGTGGAGGCTATAGAAGAGGTTTACTAAAATGGTGGCAGGTAGATTAGAGTAGATTAGTGTTTTTGCTACAGGGAGAGGCTAGACAAACTTAGATTGTTTTGTCTGGAACGCCAGAGGTTGAGGGGGGGGGGACCTTCTAGAAGTATATAAAATTGGGAGGCATAGAGTAGATGTTATTTTTTCTTAGGGTGGAAAAATAAAAAACTAGAAAGGATGGCTTTAAGGTCACAGGAGGAAAGTTTAATTGAGAGGTGCAGGACAAGTTAAAAAAAAAATTATATACAAAAGATGTGCCTGAAATGCCCTACCAACATTGGTGGTGGAGGTAGATACAAGAGTGGTGTTCAAGAGAGCCACATCGATTATGGATCACATGCAGGGCAGAGGAGATTAGTTTAACATTGGCATCATGTTTGGCACAGACATTATGGGCCAAAAAAACCTTCTATGTGTCAAGATGCAGGTTTAATACTTGGGTATTGTGTGTTGTCATGTGTACTGAGATAGTGAACCACGTGTACAAACGTGTACGTGTCCAGTCAAATCATACTAGACACGAATATAATCAAGTCAAACAAGCACGATAGAAATGTAAAAGAAAAGAATTATGGTAGCGGATGATAGAAGATCCTCTTCTGGGACCAAGACACAAAGAGTCACCAATGCTCCGATGCTGTGTTTGTCATTTACGTGGAGTTTGCATGTGCTCCTTGTGACTGCATACATTCCAAAGATGCAAGTTGGTAGGTTATTTCACTGCTGCAAAATGCCCCTAGAGTTAGACAGGTTGTAGAATTTACAGCAAAGTAGGTAGAATGAAGGGAGAGACACTAACATAAGATTAGTATAAATGGATAGTTGATCAGTGCAAAGTCATTGGAATAAAGAACCAAATCTCTCTCCTTTGCATCTAATTTTCCCCAATTGCTCCTTGACAACAAGAATTTAATTTCAACTGTTGTCACGTGCAAAAATCTTCAATTAAAACAATAGTCAATACAACCAACCTTCCAATGTGCTTCCTGTCTTATTTTAAAATGGTACAAACTTTATTTTGGCACTTTGCAAATACCAGATGGTCCCACTCTCAGTTCAACTGCAGTCACGTTGTAAACATGGCGATGGAAAAGATATGTCTGGACATGAACAGTACGGTCTGTACAATATTTAAACTGAAGGAAATAAAGTGCAATGAAATGGTATCAATGCAAAAGGAACAAGAAAATAGAGTGTGAATACTGACCTATTTATGGTTTCACAGAAGAGGACAATAATCTGTTGCTGACTGAAGAGTTCCGCAGGAGATTTGATGGGGATTACTGCAGAAACATAGCTGGAATAACAGTTACATTTCAGAACAGGTTTTGTGTTATGTTAAAGATTGATGTAGAAACAGATTCAACAAGACAAATATTTTCTTCTGAAAAAAGCTTTACCAAAGCAAATCACACCATACAAAATCATCAAAGATAGACACAAAAAGCTGTAGTAACTCAGGCAGCATCTCTGGAAGAGTGGTCGTTTCGGGTCGAGACATCTTCAGACACTCGACCTGAAACATCACCCATTCCTTCTCTCCAGAGAAGCTGCCTCTCCCACGGAGTTACTCCAGCTTTTTGTGTCTAACCAGTTTAAACTAGCATCTGCAGATCCTTCTTATACAAAATCAGTTCATTTAGCCATTGTTGTTAAGTACGCAATGCAATTTCATTTCGGAGTCACGTGAGTGACTTCGTGAAGAGCCCGCCGGCGCGCATGCTCGACATATCGTCGTAACGCGTTGCTGCGACGGCTGACGGAGGAGCGTGCTCCTCGCCAGCCCTTCATAAGGGAACCACGCAGGTAAGTATGCTACCTTAAGTTGGTGGTTCTTGTTGTGTTTGCTTCACAGCAAGAACATGGATGGGAGTTTGAGAGGCCGGAGATCGGGAAGAAGTCGCCGGCCAGCAGTTCCGGAGCGAGAGTTTTCGGGGGTACCTGCAACGCAGACCGGAACGAGGGCGGAGAGGTCGGTGAGCTCTGTCTTTTCAGGTCCGGACCCGCCCGCACACCACAGCTCGGAGGAGTTTGACGAGGAGTGTGGTGTGCCGCCAGAGCAGGACGACCCTGCCATGGCAGTCCGGTCGTCAGCAGGCTTGCTGACGGCCTCGAGCAGACGGGTCCGTGCGGCTGCACGGCCCGCTTCACGAAGCCCCCTGCGCAGGGGAAGGGCAGGAGCCCAGACGCCTAACCCTGTCGGGGCTAAGGCTCTGCCTGCCGCTAAGGAGCGGTCAGGTTCCAGGACGGGACCCGGGGCAGCTGTGAGGTCCAGCCGTCGCCCCCCAACTTCCGACGCCGGGACGAGTCAGTTGGGGGTCCCGTCACGGTCGCCGAGCCCCCCATGGATGGGTGGGCGAGACCATGCGTCGGCAAGGTCCACGATGTGGGCAGCTGGCAAGCCTGCACGGGCCCAAGGTATCCAGGCTTCGGCTGGTGCCGACACTATGCCGCATCTGTCCTTAGAGGCAACGGCTTCCGCTCCCGCTACACGGAGGCGGTTGAACACGCCCGTGCAGGAATCGCGCAGTTTCGCCTCGGCGGCTGTCGACGACAACTACCGGCACCGGCAGGGCCTCGACAAGGTGCGGGCCGATGACAGGAGCCCCGGCCAATTTTCAGAGCTGGAGGACTCCGACCACCTGAGTGTTCAGGGTGAAGGGCGTATTGACCGTATAGAGCGGCTGCTGGAACGTCTCATCCAACATCAACAGGCATCCAGCAGCGACAGGCACAGGGCTTCATCACCAGCTTCATACACCAGCCTGGAGCAGCAGGACGAGGCGGCCGTGGGCGACCCCATCCCACCCCCGCCTGAATTACCGGCGGAGGACCTCCTCGATGTGGCCACCAAGTTTGCAGCCCCTCATTCCTTGGGGCTTCCTATCAATACAAAGCTGGCAGCCACTGTGGACTTCCTAAATAATCACCAGCTTCAGGAGGAAGTTCTATTACAAGCCATGAGCCGTCACAAGGCTCCATCAAACTGCAACTCCCTCAACGTGCCTGTGGTCAATACGCCGATATGGGGCAACATCAGTGCGGCTATCCGTCAGCAGGAGCTGAAGATTCAGCGGATCCTGAAACTCCTCACAGCCGGGATTACTGCCTTTGTGCGGTCGGTCGATGGAGAGGAGCTTAATTTGGACCAGGAGGATGCTCTGGCGCTTCTATGCGCTACTCAAAACGAAATTAACGGCTTTCGGAAAAATAGCATCCACCCAGCGCTCAACCCCAAATTTGCAGGGTTGTGCAAACCACCGCCGCCGCCCCGTCAGCTCTTTGTCGAAGACCTTTCCAAAAGGGTCAGAGAGCTTGATGAACAAGCCAAGACCGTGGGGCTCATGCGCTCTCAGAGTGCCCCCACGCCATCGAGCTCCAAAGCTTCGCTTGGCCGCTCACGAGGGTCTGCCAGCATGTCTACCAGGAATTACCCTCCAGGTCCAAACCGATATCAGCCACCCCAACCACAGGGGTCTTTTTTAGGACAGGCTCGGCAGAAGCCGAGATGGAAAATGAGGACGCCACGACCTCAAACCAACCCAGCACCTCTACGTCCACCCACTCGTGTCAGGGACCGCCGGTAACCACAGAGGTGAGGCGGTCTGGTTCTCTTTTTTCTCTTTGTTTAACTTCACATGTTGGTGGGCGTTTGCGGTTGTTTGCGGGTGCATGGGGTAATATTACCAGTGATGAGTATGTGTTACGGAATATTCAGGGCCATAGCATTGAGTTCATTAATGGGGACATCCCTCCGTCTCAGCATAGACCGGGTCGTATGTTTAAACTAACGGCTGCGGAACAGTCCGTAGGCTATAAGGAAATTTTAAGGTTGGAACAGAAAGGGGTCATAGAGAAAACGGTTCATGAGCCCGTTGAATTTGTTTCCAATATTTTTACCCGACCTAAGAAAGATGGAGGCTGTAGAGTCATTATTGATCTGACCACTCTGAATAACTTTGTAACATATACTCATTTTAAAATGGACACGTTTGAAACGGCCAAATCATTGATCTCACAAGGGTGCTTTATGGCATGTATTGATTTACAGGATGCGTACTATACCGTACCCATGCAAAAATATTACAGAAGGTTCTTAAAATTTATCTGGATGGACCAGCTGTGGCAATATAGGGCGTTGCCTAATGGGCTCACCACAGCCCCTCGATTATTTACTAAATTGGTGAAGCCAATTATGGCTTATTTAAGACAACGACATCATGTCGTGATGGCCTATTTAGATGATATTTTAATTATCGGACACACCTTGGAATCAGCTCAACAAGGGGTTGCAGCTGCGGTCAATTTGTTCCAACAGCTTGGGTTCATTGTTCATCCAGAAAAATCTAAGTTCTGCCCCACCCAGGTAATTAATTATCTGGGGTTCCAGGTGAATTCCATTAGCATGAGAGTCACCATACCAATTAACAAAGTTGAGGAGGTAACACAGGTGTGTACAGATTTACTCAATACTCGTATACCATCGATTCGTCACACAGCTACTGTCATTGGCAAGATTGTGGCTTTGTTTCCGGCAGCCCGGTATGGACCTCTGCATTATCAAAACTTGCAGAGAGCCAAGATTGCTGCGCTGCGGCGGCACGCTGGTCATTATGATCGATCAATACAGCTGCCGCCTGCAGCATTGGATGAGTTACGATGGTGGGTTTGCCACATTAGTAACTCGTTTAAAACTATTATTGAGGCGAAACCGATGATATACTTACAAACTGATGCGAGCTCTGATGGCTGGGGAGCTACGAATCAGCATTCTAGTTGTGGGGGCCGATGGGATACCCTTGAGAATACAATGTTGGTATCACAAGGGATCAACTATTTGGAGCTGCTTGCAGCGTTTCACGGACTTCGTGCATATTGTTCCAAGATCTTTGGAGCACATGTCCGGCTCCAAATAGACAACACCACAGCGGTGGCGTATTTAAATCATGGGCGGTACCAGGTCAGTTTCATGTGATAAATTGGCTAATTCAATTTGGCTCTGGTGTGTCAAGAGAGACATTTGGATTTCAGCCACCTATTTGCCAGGTGAGCTTAATTTTGTGGCGGACGCCAGGTCACGCAAGTTCAATGATAATATTGAATGGATGTTACATCCTGAAATTTTTGCAAAAATCACAGCCAAATTTGGGAAACCGGATATTGACCTTTTTGCGTCCCGGTTGAACCATCAGGTACCAACCTACGTCTCGTGGGAACCAGATCCTGGGGCTATAGCGTTAGATGCATTCTCGCTAGACTGGGGGAATTGCTTTTTCTATGCATTCCCTCCGTTTTGCCTCATCAGTCGGGTATTACGAAAAATTCAGATGGATGGTGCCAAGGGCATCCTTATCATACCCGACTGGCCTACACAGCCGTGGTATCCGATGGTCTTTGACACGCTCAGTGAACCTTGGGTCCGTTTGCAGGGTAGCCCAGAATTAGTTACTCACCCTGTATCAGGGGAGCCACATCCCTGCCATGGCTATTTAAATTTGTTGGCTTGCAGATTCTGAATCGGCCTTTAGTTGGATACGGCCTTTCTACCCGGACCATGGATACCATTGCAGCGTCGTGCCGAGAGTCTACAAGGCGAAGATACCGCTCACATCAGGAAGTGGGAAGCCTTCTGCAGCCGCTCTCGCATCACGTACGATGCCGTGACTATAACCGACGTCCTGGAATTCCTCGCGGGGTTGCACCATGATGAACACTTAAGCTACAGTGCCATCAACAGCGCCAGGAGCGCTCTATCATTCTACCTCAATATTGAGGTGGGATCCAACAAGCTAGTGTCCAGGCTCATGCGGGGTATTTTCAATACGAATCCGCCTACACCACGCTACAATATCACTTGGGATGTCAGGGTAGTTTTAGCTCTGCTCAGGACGTGGTCCCCCATGGAAGGGCTCCAGCTGGACAAACTCACCATGAAGCTGGTGATGTTACTAGCGCTGACTTCAGCACAGAGGGTACAGACACTCCATAAACTACGTGTCGACAGAATGATGTCTACCCCCACAGAAGTAGTTTTCTTTGTTGACGAGCTACTAAAGCAGCATAGACCTGGGTGCACAGGGCTGCAGCTGAAGTTCCCGGCATACCCCGCAGATGCTAGGCTATGTTTAGCCTCCCACATCCGTTACTACGTCAAGGTGACGGCAAGCATCAGAGGAAAAGAGAGATACCTGCTTGTCACTCATAAGAGACCTCACCATCGAGTGACAACACAGACGATATCCAGGTGGCTTCGAGTCGTCTTGGGTAAGTCAGGTATCAACACTAATGTGTTCAAATCTCATTCCACCAGGGCTGCATCGACGTCGGCGGCGAGGGTCATGGAGGTGCCCATGGACCATATTCTCGCCACAGCAGGATGGGCTAATGAAGCGGTGTTTCAGCGTTTCTACAACCGGCCCGTCGCTGCGCCTCTACAGTTCGCAGAAGCCGTATTAGATGCGGGGCAAGAACGTGGAGATGTCCCCGAATAAGGGGTTTTTGATTTGTTGTTAATAAATATGATTTGTTTTGCAGTATGGACTAGTCAGCACGTTATTCCTCCCATCCATCCCTGGTAGTGGTGTGACAGCATGGACGTGGTCCAGGGCGTGTCATCACAGAAGCTTTGAAGTCTTCACGAAGTCACTCACGTGACTCCGAAATGAAATAGTAAGATTGAACGAGAACTTACCAGTTCGAAGGTTGATCTTTATTTCATGAGGAGTCGAAGTGAGGGATTTCGTGCCCTCCTCGCCCAACCCTCAATCACCTTCATCTGGTAATCTTAGTCGTTTTCATTCTTACTATGTGAAGTCATTTCTTTTCATTGGTTTCTGTGATTCCACGCCGCTACTTTGAAGTATGTTGAGCATGCGCGCCGGCGGGCTCTTCACGAAATCCCTCACTTCGACTCCTCATGAAATAAAGATCAACCTTCGAACTGGTAAGTTCTCGTTCAATCTTACTATTCTCTCTCCCAAAATAAATTGCCCTGTACAAAACTAACATTGTGATTTCAAACTGAATATCAACTGCAGCCTCTAATGTCATGTAAATTTGGGATAGCAAGGAAAAAAGGCAAAATTTAGTTTCAAATTCTTATATCTCACATTATTATTTTCTACCAAATCTAAAGCAGTGATAATATGTGCAAAGATTTTTTCAACCAGCCCTCACACCAAAGGTTCTGGGCCTTAATCCACTCTGAAAATCCAAATACGTAATTCTCAGGTAGCTTATTGTCCTACCAAATCACAGGAGCCAATCATCAAAACAGGGAGGTTTACGTTTTATTATAATCTTTCCTTATCAAATAAGGCCAATGCATAATGGACTCTCCATTTTAATTGGCCCAAAACCAGTAAATGTGCTCATTTACCATAAAATGTACTAATTCGTATTAAAAAAAATACTACTCCCTGCACAAGCCGTTACTATTTTGTTTCTTTTGGTCACAAATTGAATCCTCTTGTCTTATCTTAGTTGCAATGACATCTAAATATTTGAGGCCTTGAACATATGCGTTCTTTTATTTTGTTATGAAGAAAGATAACCCCTCTTACTTGAACTCAAACTCCGCAAAGATCCTGTCAAACCGAACTAGAGATGCTTTGATATCATCAGTGTAGACGCTGTAATCGGAGAAGCACTGTTCCCGGAGAAGTGTCCGCACCTCCTCCAAACTGTGCAGCAGGTCTTCCGCCAGAGGGCGCAACTGATACACTTCAGATTCATGCACTTCAATAGCAGAACCTGCCACTAAACACTGTAGATTGGAAAAGAATCTCTCATTGTTCTCACACATAAAGTAAACTCCACCCACCAAAAATGTCAACTCATTAAACCAAAAATACAATGTACAGATTTAGATCATGACGATATTGATAATTACAAAGCAAACCAAATTATGGAATGCTATAGATCAGGAATAACTGGATTGCATTGTTAAATTTATCTCCTAGAATTAAAAAAAAATTACCTACTGAAGGCTCATGCAACATTTTACTTAACTTTACCTTCTTGAATGTATCTCGTTTCTTTTTGGCCTATAATGCAATATAAAAATCTAAAAATAATGCATTACAAGACCCTATTAATAGGTGTTCGAAGTTGCATTTCCTCCAATTCACTGCTTCTCCAAAAGTTTTTAACTGACAATTGCAAAAATAAAGATTGCCAACCTTAGCTACATAAACTAGTGCCTAGCCATTGTTTTTAAAACATGGTCTGATTCCAAGGAGTTTTAGCATAGATAACACAATAATCAAACTAGTTATTTCTCCCAAAGTGAGAAGCAGAAATTCAAACCACAGGTGAAAGTAATAAATCAATGATAACATTAAACTTGTGTTACATGGCAAATGGCCAAAGCTAAAATTAACGAGATCCCCACAGTAGGCCAACAAACCAGACGAGTGCCAATGACTAAATTGCGGCTTTCAGATTGACAGCACTTCTCACTCTTTGAGACTTACCTCAGCCGCAAACCAAAGTTGTACTCCTAGGTGGTCCTGCAAGATCTCATCAGGAAACTTGACCTGGAACTCCCGATTTGGTCGCTCATTAGGGATGCATTCGTCCATGATCTGATTAATTATCTGCAGCATGTGGTCCTGAAATTACATGAAAATTGAAGTGTCATCCAAATTGATATTGGAAAAGGTTTCTTGGCTTGGGGTTGGAAGACTTTACTCTTCTACATAACCCAGACCCAATCTCCAAACAGACATACAGCAACATAACCTGTTTTTAGAACTTGAAAATACAATCCAAGCTGCATGATCAGGTTTTATAGTAATTTAGTTCCAAAATCTAGAAAACTATGAAGTCCAAGTCCAAAGTTAAAGGTGACATTTAATAACAAATCCTCAGTTTATGAAATGGCAAAGCGAGGGCAAATTAATATAGAATGTCTGCATTTTGATCAAGAGAGGACAACATTTAGTGCTTTCTTCAAATCGAGCAGCTAATAAACACCATGCTCATTACCAGCACAATCCAGGCTCTCGCCACTCTGTGAACAACAACTTGCCCCACACATCTCCTTTAAATTTATCCCCACTGACATCCGTGAAGACTTGTTTTTGGAAATGATTAGTCTAGTGCTGGATTCAATTACTGGATAAGAGTATGAAACAGGATATAAAGCACATACCACCACAAATATGCAGTTGCATTCTCATGTGCAGCAAGATCCTCATACCATGCTACCAGGCAGAAAATATAACTCCTTTCAGTCAGTTGGGCAGTTGTTAAGCATTTGATTGAAGCAGCATTTAGAAGAACACCAGCCAAAACAAATGATCTTGTGTTGAATAGAAACATAGAGAATAGGTGCAGGAGTAGGCCATTCGGCTCTTCGAGCCAGCACCGCCATTCAATATGATCATGGCTGATCATCCAAAATCAATACCTCGTTGCTGCTTTCTCCCCATATCCCTCGATTCCACTTGCCCTAAGAGCTATATCTAACTTTATCTCCTGGAGGAACACCAAAACACTAACAACACCTCCTTCCAGAGGTGCCATTTCTGATGTGTATTATCAAGGATATTTTTATGTAATTGTGCCAGTCAATTCCATAGCTTTTATCAATATTTTAATGATTTGATACTGGACGTTGAATGGAACATTTCCATTCATCAAATCTTCAGAACTTCAGTTTGCACCAGACAATCATATAACTTTTTCCCTCTCAGTCACGAGTTTGATGCTAAATAAGTGTCAAATTAGAATGATGTATGGACAATTCGATACAAAAAGCTACAGGCAAATATGAGATCAAGAATCATAACAAAAAATGGTTCTTACAACATTTCTATTGAAAAATCCATATAATTTGTCATACACCTTGCAAATGGAATTGCAGTTAATGACGACAGGGCCAAAATGAGACAACAGCACATTGAGAGAAAAAGCCAGTTATTTTTTAACTGAAAAATAGTCATAGGCCATGCTCCTATTGAGCAAACTACATATTTTTAAAAAAACTTTACGAAACAGACAAAAAGATGAGCATTTTGACATTTGCGCAATTAGACTGGCCATCAAGAGATCCAATAGTTAATTAAGCTTATAAGCAAGGTAGTTTTGGATTACCAAGTCTTACGGGAAAAATGCAAGACCCCCTCCTCAGGAACCCAAAGTACAACAGAAATCTAGCAACCTAAAAAAATAATTGGGGATGGTAAAGAAGATCCAGCAACTTGCTCCACACCACAAGTTTTCACTAAGGTCACTATGGGTAAAGGAGATGTGTGGGGCAAGTTGTTGTTCAGAGCGGTGGGTGCTGGATCATATTCTAGTACTTTTCTAAATGCTCCTTAAACAATCGGATTGTGTTCAATTCCACGATGTTCTCCGCCAGCACATACAATATCAACCGCTCTCAGTATTAAAAAAAATACTTGCCACGCAGATCCCCTTTAAATTTCCTCCCTTTCACCTATGCATTCTTTTGATACTCATGGGGAAAAAGATTTCGACCCTCTACCCTATTCGTACTTCCCAATTTTATACATTAAAGGTTCACCCCCCTCAGCCTCATTCACTCAATGCAAAATGAGCCAAATCTATCCAATATTATTAACCTGTACAGGGCAAGAAGTTAAGCTCCATGTTATCATCAACTCTTTCGCTGAAGCGTGTAAGGATGAGTCTGGCACTTAATACATGTCCTAAAATTAAAAACTTGTTGTATAACATATTCGGTCATTGATAAAGGTCTGTAATGATGGTTTGGAAATTCAGTTCCACTTCTCTCTCTCTCTCTCTCTCTCAAATTTTAATATGAACACATTTAGTATCAACCGTGAGGATCAAACATCAAATCCTGAACAAAGTTCACCATCATCTGTGAACCTCATCTCATTTAGCATTTTAAATACGGACAAGCTACAGGGAAGTGCACAAATTCCATTCCTGCAAAATCCTTTAAATTGACAGGTAGGAAAAGCTTCAGGACCCTCTCCCAGGCCAACATCCCCAGCATCAGGACTGATTACACTCAAACCGCACTGATGGGCAGGCCATGTCATTTGTATACTAAACACCAAACTCTGAACTGCACAAAAAAAGGAAAGATATGGATGTTGGAAATTGAACAAAAAAAATGATGGAAATTTAAGAAAGTTAACAGGTTTCAGGTCAAAGGGAGTTTGCCCTATATGTTAACACCATTGCTTTCCAGCGACGTGGTCCAATCCACTGAGTACTTCTAGCGTTTTTTTAGATTCATAAAGCAAACACCCCATCATAGCAAGAGGAGAGTAGGAAGAGGGGGGACAGCAGTTCAAGGATGCTCCAAAAGCCTCTTAAGATAAAGTGCCACAACCCCAACTCATGAGAACCCCGGACTCCTGACCACTTGAAATGGAGGAGGATTTGGACTACCATTGAGAATCTCATGTTTCTTTATCAGGAGCATGCAGAATCCTGATATTCCATTATCCAGCAAGAACAATGGCAGGAGCCACCTCTCAAATGGATCCCAAGATAGCTGATCAGGCTAAAATTGGTATTGCAGAGTCTCCACTCCCCCACAACAAATTGTGCAGAAGGGGCTTAATAGGGCAGTTGGGTACTCAGTGCACAAGATGGTACAGTCCTCTTGCTCTTTGTTCAGGGCTTCTGTGTGTTCTTGATTTGGGCTCTAGCTTATCAATACAATGCAGAATGGTCATTTTCCATTTTGGTGTTATCCATCCATCCATTAGGCACCATCATCTACAGCAGTACAAATCCCTCATCACCCACTTCAGAATTGGGCTGGAAGCAAGTCATGGTCATCTGAAGGATTGCTTAGGAACATACGACTAAACCATGTCCGAAACCTTTATTTTTAAATAATTGCCGACCTACCTGTTAAACTAGTCCTAATTAACATGCATTCTAGATGCAGAACAGTGTCTTCAGGAACAACTGTTTAAGTTAGTGCAAAGTGCACACATCAACACTACACCATGTGCAGAACAGGATTAAGACTCTCAAAGACTTGCCTGTCACACTCTACTCTTGTAGAAATCAGGAATGCCATGCATCTCGCATCACTCAAAGGGTAATCAAGAGCTTGATTAAATCAAATGCACCATTAAATCAAAACCAACTGTACCACCACAGGTTCAGGAAGAGAAATAAATGAACTTGAGAATTGGTCAACAGGTTAGTCGAGTATGGAGTGGGAAAAAAAAAGGGGTGTGACCCATTGGATGCCTCTGCATACTTTTGAGCTATTTATGCATTAACATATCAGACATGAAACTAAAGTATAGTGGGGTAAAGAGAAGGTAAATATATTTATTTTTCTTTAGGATTTAGATGTCTTGATATTTAAATGAAATTTCTCAGCAGACAAAAATATTGGGCTGTGTGTTCTTACTTCTACAGTACGTCAATCATTGCTAGAAAGACACCAATCAAGATTGAAGTGCTACTTGGAACTGACCTTAAATTTTGCATTACAACAATACACAAAATTGCTTGACAAAACCTAATTGGATTTACGCCCAAACTGATCAAAATGGCCACTACTAGTGTCTACACTAACTTCAAAATATTTAGTTTGGTGTAGCGATAGTGTGTTAAAAAAAAAATCAAAATCAAATACATATTTGTCATTGCACATCAACTGTACAACACAATTTCATGTGCATCCCCTTCAATGGTAAACAATAAAAGACACAGGATAACAAGATTAAAAAGAACAACACAATAACACAACCATTTACTCTCACATTTACATTTACTACAAGATCAATGCATAAAAGTAATAGATAATTTAAAAAAATGCACATTATATTGCACATTCTAGCAGACAAATTTTTATATGCACCCCGAATTGTGTAGTGTTGCTCGTAGTTATCTGTTTGAGTTAAGTTCTCTAATGGCACGTGGGTAGAAACTGTTAGTTAGTCTGCAAGTGCGGGGCCTTCAAAGACCCGTATCGCCTCCCAGAGGGCAGCAGAGTGAAAAGGTGGTTGGCAGGGTGGGATGAGTCCCGAGTGATGTTTGTCGTAAACATCGGGCCTTGTAAATGTCTTCCAGGGAGGGTAGCTGAGTGTTTGTGATGCTCTGTGGTGTTTTAATAACCCTCTGTAGTGCCTTCCTTCCAGCCACAGTGCAGCTAGCAAACCACACCAGGATGCCATAGGAGAGGATGCTTTCCACGGCACACTGGTAGAAGGACAGCAGCAGCTGCTGTGAGACGTTTGCTCTCCGCAGAGTCCTCAGGAAATATAGCCGCTGCTGTGACTTCTTTACAAAAGTAATGGTGTTCACTGTCCTTGTAAGGTCCTGGGCGATGTATGTGCCCAGAAACTTAAAGTCAGTGACTCTCTCCACCATGTCTCCTTTGATATAAAGATGAGCAGGTTCCTCTCTCCTCCTCCTGAAGTCAATAACTAGTTCTTTTGTTTTGGTTGAGTTGAGAGCCAGGTTATTGTTAGTGCACCAGACAGTCAGTTTTTGGACTTCATCTCTGTAGGCAGACTCGTCGTTGTTATTTATCAGCCCCACCACAGTCGTGTCATCTGCAAACTTAATGATCCTGTTTGTGCTGTGTGTTGGTGTGCAGTCATGAGTGTATATTGTGTAGAGAATAGGACTCAGCACTCAGTAAACAGGCCCTGTAGCACACATCAGCCATCCGTAATTTATTCTATCCTGCACACTAGGGGCAATTAACAGAAGCAAACTAAGTTTCAAGCCTGCATGTCTTTGGAAAGTGGGAGGAAACAGGCACCCAGAGAAAACACAGTCACAGGGAGAACATAAACTCTGCATAGACAACACCCAGTCATGATCTAACACTGGTCGCTTGAGATGCGAGGCAGCAACTCTACCGCCGTGTCACTGTTATTGCCTATAAAAACATATAGCCATTCAATATCAATCTGGATTAGTGCTGCAACTTGTGGCACTAACATCCATGGTGATGAATTGATTTGAGAGCTTATTTCTGGGGCATATAAACTCCTATCTCAGCAAGAACCTGGACCCACTACAATTTGTCTAGCAGCACAATAGATCAGAGAATGCAATGTTGCTGGCTCTCCATTCTGCACAGGACCATTTGGACAATAAAAACTAGACGAGGCTGTTGTTCAAAGACTACAGTTTGACAATCAACACCATCATCCCTTCCATTCTTGTTACCAAGCTCAGAGAACTAGGTCTTTGTGCATCCCTTTGCAACTAGGTCCTCGACTCACTCAAAAACAGAACGCAATTGATACGAATTGCCAACAATATGAAATGGTCTACAAATCTAACTCACTGACCTGTTTGGCACGGAGATTGTTCAGTTGCACCACATACTCTTGGGGGTCATTTTGCAGATTCACATTATGCAGCTCAGTCATCACTCGAATCACTTCCTTATCTGAATAGAAGAATTGAGCCAATGGGTGTGGGTTGGATCTCTGGAAACATAAAATGGAAGTGTGAGCAGTACAGAGACAAGATTCGCCTCCACACAAAACATACTCCCAAACTCCATTGGCAGCAGTTCATAGCAACAAGAGGCCAAACAGGTGACCAGTAACCATTAAAAGTCAAGCAAATTCTTCTGCAGCAAAAGGTTATGAGAACAAAGGATTCTGAATAAATGGCACTACTTGGGGAATAATCTGTATACTTTGTTTATTCCATCTCTAAATATTAACAAGCAGAAGAGTCATTTTATACAACTTTAATGCTTTTAAAGCATTGGTTTACAGTAATGTGAATGCATGTTATTCTACAGCATTCCACTGGTGATACTTAATATGCCAACTAAAATTTTATCAATATCATTATTGAGTGATCATTCTAAATTTATGGCAATGGAATGAATTAACTGTCAGAAGGTAGCATCAGAAGTGATTGACAGCATTACCAGCTTGTCCTCGCAGCTAATCCTCATCAAGAAACATAAAACTGAAACAAGAGAACCCTAAGAACTCTAATGATATGCTTTGATCAGTATACCATGCAAATCTAGATCATAACATACAAGCTAAGCAAGCAAGCCACTTGACCCCATCAAACCTGGTTCACCATCTAATACCACCATGCCAGACCCAATTAGACACTTGTCTTCACATGCCCCGTTAATTGAGACATATTTTCACGCCCATTCATCTTCACTTAAATAAATGGCTTCTTCTGCCTTTAAGCAAGACAGTGCCAAAGGTTTGCAATCCTCACAATAAAATTCATAGCTGTTATAAGCTGACAATCTTTTATTTTGTACAGTCAACGTTAGTTCTAGATTCTCCCACGAGAAGAAACATCCTTCCTAGCCCACTTTATATACTTCAATCAAGTCCTTGCCTCTTCCAGTACAAAACAATAAATCCTTTTTCAAAATGCTTCAAACACGAACATCCTTCCTAAAATACTATGCTTCAGATGTTACCTCATCAATGCCCGACATGGCTGAAGAATAATATCCATACTTTTGTATTCAATTCCCTTGCAATAAATGATGGCATTCTGTTAGCTTTTCTAATTGGTATTTTATTGTCATGTGCAGCGAGATAGATTGAAAAGCTTTTATTTGCATGTTTGCTAGTCCAACCAAACCATCCAATCAAGCCCTGCACAAGTACAACAAAACGTGCAAAGAGAAACATACCAGGATGTAGAATATACAGTAGTGCTACTACTCACTATCTGCATACAAACCTTGTGAAAACCATGAGCAGTATACCAAGATTGTGCTACAACGTAGAACTCAGCAGTCTTTCACTATTTGGGGAATTATTTCTTTTTTAAAATTCTGCTAAAATGGGCAATTTCTTATTTCCTTCACACTTGTTTTCAGTCAAGATTTATCCACTTAACCAACATATCATTGTGTCCTATTACCCAAAATTAGCAACCAGACCTTCCGAACTTTCATCTAAATAACTTGCATGAATCATGACATGTTGAAGTCGCAGCACCGATCCATGTGGAACATCAAGCATTACAAACCAGAAAAAGATGCATTTATGCCTGTTTCATGTTAACCAGCTAGTTTTCTTTCCATGCCACTACACTACAATGCCATGAATGTTTATTTTCTGCAATTACATTTGATACAGTATTTTATCAAATGCCTTCTGACAATGTGGTATACGCATCAGTTCCTTTTTCTTCACAAATATCTTTTCTTCCATCCCCATTATATTGGAAAATATTAAATCTGCTTCTTTATTCTTTTAATTGTTTCATGCAATTTGGAAATAGCAATGTTAAATGCATGTTTTTGAAATAGCTCTTACACTCAAAAGCTACGTTAAAAAAACATCCAATTGTAGCAAGGCCATCATCTCCTATTTAAAATCAACATACCACTGCTGCTCAAAAAAAACTTACTGCTTACATTTTGGCATTTAGCAATTCAAGTAGGATAGCTGGTTCACTGAGCACCAACATTACACAATCTTGTATGAAAAACTAAATGCACTGATTTTCCTTTTTTACACATCAAATAAGAGTCAGATGCAATCTTCCTTTCATAAATATATGCTGCCCTGCTCTAGTCGACAATTCTGTTCTATCCTTCCTTCAAAATAAATGTGAGCATTCTCCCCTTCACTAAGTTGCGACAAGAAGTCTGCATGTCTATTTTAAGACCATCTTTTTCTTTCAATTGTCAAACAGATATCCATCTGGTGTGCATTCCAGGAGTAGCAGTGAAATTCAACCAGGTCAGATAAATGCCAAGTGCTCAAGGCTTCAATACACCTCATTTACAAAAAATCTCAGACAATAAGTTCAAGCATTACAGGGAGCTGAATGCCATCAAATGCTTTGCAATGTTTTTTTTCTGATGTGACTTTGCCTCTGCAAAGCAGACCCACCCAGTTGGAAAAATGTGTACTTCCTCTGCAGGATACAAACTAACACTGTAGACAGAGTGTGTGGAAACAAATGTCCTTGTTGATTGTTCATTGTTGTCCGACCATCAAGCAGAGAGCACCATGCATAGAACAGTACAGCATAGGTACATGCCCTTCAGCCCACAATGTTTGTGCCGAACATGACGCCAAGTTGAACTAATCTCATCTGCCTGTACTTGATCCATATCTCTCTTTTCCCTGCACTTCAATGTGCCTATCAAAAAGCCTCTTAAACATCACTATCGTATCTGCAAATCAAAGAAAACTTAAAATGTGTGTTCTTTCTTCTTGATACAGTATTGAAAAATTAATGAACAGGCTTCAAGTGTGGTTCAACCACTGGTTTCTTAGTACAAAACCACTCATGTTTGAACCAGGGGCAGTAGACTAAAACCTTGCCCAGGGTATTGGATTTGTTGCACTACTCAGTATTGTTAAAACACGATAAAACACACAATCACTTGCAGAATATCTCAGAACTCATAGGTGGTTAATAATAATTCCACCTACTCATAGTACTCCATTGTCTTAAGTATGACTGAACAAAATTGCCCGTACAACTGATTCTTCCTTTCTTTTGACGCTCATTCACTATTCCAACAAATTCAAATTGCTCTTACCCACTGAATGTCTTCTGCTTTTCCATTCATCATCAGCAGGACTGTCATTTCAGCTCACAATACCAGATCAGCATGACCTTATTCACCAAAGGCGTCTGCCTGACTGAGACAACCATCACAATGAACAACCTTGTATTTTCTCTACACAACAGATAGTCCTCCGCCAGTTTCGTCACCTCCAACGTGACCCCTCCACTCGCCACATCTTCCCATCTCCCCCCCGTCTGCCTTCCGCAAAGACCGCTCCCTCCGCAACTCCCTCGTCAATTCTTCCCTTCCCTCCCGCTCCACTCCTTCCCCGGGCACTTTCCCTTGCAACCGCAAGAGATGCCACACTTGTCCCTTCACCTCCCCCATCCAATCCTTTCAGGGACCCAAGCAGTCATTCCAAGTCCGACAGAGGTTCACCTGCACCTCCTCCAACCTCATCTACTGCATCCGTTGCTCCAGATGCCAGCTGATCTACATCGGTGAGACCAAGCGTAGGCTGGGCGATCGTTTCGCCGAACACCTCCGCTCGGTCCGCAATAACCAACCCGACCTCCCGGTGGCTCAGCACTTCAACTCCCCCTCCCACTCCGTATCCGACCTCTCGGTCCTGGGCCTCCTCCACGGCCAGAGTGATCAACACCGCAAGTTGGAGGAACAGCACCTCATATTCCGCTTGGGGAGTCTGCATCCTCTGGGCTTAAACATTGAATTTTCTCAATTCTGTTAACTCAGACTGCCTCCCCCCCCCACCTCTCCCTCAGCCCTCTGGCCCTGACATTCCTTCTCCATCTCCCCCCCCCCCCCCAGTCGCACTAGCTTCTCATTTTCACACCACAAACAGCTTACAATGGCCTGCTTCGTTTAACACCAATACTTTTTTGCATATCTTTCACTCATTGTTCCTTATCTCTCCACATCACTGTTTATATCTCTCGTTTCCCTGATCCCTGACCAGTCTGAAGAAGGGTCTCGACCCGAAACGTCGCCTATCTCCTTCGCTCCTTAGATGCTGCTGCACCCGCTGAGTTTCTCCAGCTTTTTGTGTAACCCTTGTATTTTCTCTATGCAGGTACATTTCTTGTTGTGGAAACAATGTGTCAGTGCTACGCCCAACCTTTTGTAGTTCCATTGAATGCCCTTTTGTGCAGTTCCTACTGAAGCTCTTACTGACATCCCTTTTTCCTGTACTCACACTGATCGCTCATCTTACAAGGTCCTTTCTTGCAATTATAATTTCTCCCTTACGTATATACCATTTCTGTTTTAATGAAGCTCAGTGCAAACTTTATCATTTCAAAACATCTGGCAAAAATTTGCCAATAAGATTTCAAATGCTAGAGAATTGAAGATATGCACTTCAGGGCTAACAACACCAATTATAACGAGGGGCATTGGGACAGTAAACTTAGCTTGTGCTCATTTTACTATTTGGACCAAATGTTGGCATTTTGGGGAAATGGAGGGCAAATTGGCATTGTCTGGACAGCATCAGTACACCAGGTTGGCACATTGATCCATACAGGTAATTGTTCGTTTTTTTTAAATGTCTTTTCTCCAGCCCATAAATCTGCAAGATGAGTGAACCTGTTGCAAAAAAAAAAATTATGAACTGATTTTGTAGCAATCGTAGAATAGACTAGCTTAATTTAGGTTGGAAATATGTTAAAGATTTTTTATGGATGTGTGTCACTGGTGATTTGAAGCTGTCTGCAACACAATACAAATCCACTTTGTTTATATGGTACACAGATTTGAGAAAAAGGGAAATGCTAATATTTATGCATTATCAATACACAAATTTGAGCTTCAATTTTTTACCAATTATCAAAGAGGGTCTGTGGACAACCTAAAATGTCCGCTAATCTGAACCAGGAAAAGTGACTTCCAGCATGTGGAAGCAGCAATACTGTGATTTGACAAAGGAAAGCTACTATTTGCTCCATCAACTAACTGCAGATCACATGATGACATAGAACATGGCAGCATAGGAATGGATCCTTTAGCCCACAATATTTGAGACAAGTGTGATTCCAAGTTAAATTGATCTAATCTGTCCGGAGATGATCCACATCCCTCTACGCTCGGCACTTCCAAGAGCCTATGTAAAAGCCTCTTAAACACCACTATCGTATCTGCCTCCACATCTGGCAATGCCTGCACATCTCCATTAAACTTTCCCCTCTCATCGTACAGCTATGCCCTCCCGTGTTGGACATTTCCACCCTGGGGAAACAGGTCCGACTGTCTACCCTATCATTGTCTCTCATAATTTTATATAGTCAAAGTCAAACAAACTTAATTGTCATTTAGAAATACATTGATATATGCAGTTCCAAACGAAATTTCGTTGCATTTCAAATTTCGTATACTTCTATCAAGTCTCCCCTCAACTGCCAACATTCCAGAGAAAACAATCCAACTCTATCCAACTTCTCCCTGTTGCCGAAACACTCCAATCCAGGCAGCACTCTGGTAAACCTCTGCACCCTCTCCAAAGCCTCAATGTTTCTCCTGTAATAGGGTGACCTAAACTGCACGCACAACTCCAAATGCAGCCTATCCAAAGTTCTACACAGCTGCACCATGACTTTCTGATTCTATTCAATCCTCTGGCAAGCAGACCATGCACCTCCTTTAACACCCTATCAAGTTCTGCTGCATCTTCAATGACATATGAACTTTAGTGTCCACCTATGTGACCTTGAACCTTAGGCTACAAGATCTCTCTGCACATCTTTGCTGTTAAAGGGTCTTGCTATTAACTGTATACTTTCCCCTTACATTCAACCTCCCAAAGTAGAACATCTCACACTTGCTCGTGTTATACTCCATCTACCATTTCACCACCCATTTCCGCATCTGATCTGTATCTCGCTGCATCTTCTGGCAACCTTCCTGCAACTCCTCCAAATTTGGTGCCATCGGCAAACTTATCTCACAAACCCATCTACAATTACACCCAGGTCATTTATTAATACAGGTCCATGACCGATTTTCGGCAGCTGGCGGTCTGACACCTCCTACAATGCAGACAAAAATACGAAATTGCGCTTTAAACCCCCCCCCCCCCCCATGAAATCGTGTAGGTCAGGTCAGGTGGGCAATCTCAACCTCATCAGGTCTTTCTCCCCATGACCTGCGTGGGTTTTCTCCAAGATCTTCGGTTTCCTCCCACACTCCAAAGACGTACAGGTTTGTAGGTTGATTGGATTGGTATAACTCTAAATTGTCCCGAGTGTAGGATAGTGTTTGTGGGCGTAGGTTACTGGTCGGTGCGAACTCTGTGGGCCGAAGGGCTTGTTTCCGCATTGTATCTCTAAACTAAAAGATATGACCTGCCATGTACAAAGCTATGCTGGCTATCCCTACTTAGCCCATTCTTTACCAATTGAGTGCAAATACTATTACAAAGAATTCTCGCCAATGGTTTCCCTACCACTGACACAAGGCTCACTGGCCTCTAGTTTTGTGGATTCTCTCTACATCCTTTATTTAAAAAAGGAATAACATTGGCCACTCTCCAGTACTCTGGGACCTCGCAATGGCTAGAGAAAAAACAAAGGCCTCGTGAAGGACCCTGCAATATCCCCTCCCTCAATAACCTGGGACAGATGTTTCAAGAGCCTCAGCATCACCTTCTTTACATCAAATTGCTCTAGCATATTGGTACTCTCTGCACAAATCTCAGTCCTCCAAGAGCTTCTCAGTGAATACAGATGCAAAGTACTCATTTAGTACCTCACCTACATACTTCGACTATTAGCACAGATTCCCTCCTTTATGCTTGTGCAGCCCTACCTTCTCCCTGGTAAACCTCTTGTTTTTAAACGCACATATAAAAAGCCTTGGGATTTTTCTTAATCCGGCTTGCCAATGACCCACTTGAGTTCAGTCCTACCAGCTCTACTTGTTTTATATTCCACATAAGCCCAGTCTCATGCCACTTTCTTAAACCTGACAAACGCTGCCATCTTCTTCCTGACCAAGTTTACAACCTCCTTGGTCATCCACAGTTCCCTGACCTTTCCATCATTATCCCACCTCTTGACTGGAACATGCTAATCCTGCATTTCGATCAGTTGGCCTTTAAACAACCTGCACGTCAGCTGTGGACTATACAAACAACAACCGCTCCCAATCTACCCTCCCTAGCTCCTGCCTAATGACATTGTAATCCGCCTTGCCCCAATTAAGTACGTTCCCTTAACACCCAGACCTGTCCCCATTCGAAACAATCTTAAAACTTCTGGAGTTGTGATCATGATCCATAAACATACTTTTCCACCATAACACCAATTACCTGGTCAGGCTAGTTCCCCCCCCCCCCCCCCCCCCCGGAGGCCTATATTATAATCTAATTAGAGGAATTGCTCTTTTTATTATTTTTTTGCCCATAATGCCTCAGTAGATGCACCCTCCAGTATGTTCCCCGATTAGAGTCATAGTGATAGTGTGGAAATAGGCCCTTGGGCCCAAACCAGCCAACATGTCCCTGCTACACTCGTCCCACCTGCCTATGTTTGGTCCATATCCCTCCAAACCGGTCCTATTAGTAAAGTGACTCCTCCAGCTCTTTTACCAAACTCTCCATCTCATCTGAAACATCAAATGCCAGGTATGTTGATCTGCCACTCAAGCATCAGATCATTTTGCACAGGCGACAAGAGGGGCTGCTGCCAGCACCCCCAAGGTGGGCGAAGCACCCCCCACCACTACCAAGACCCCAGCAGAGAAAGGAAACGCCGATGAGGACAGCCCAACCACCTTGAAGCCCCAAGTGCCAGAAGGAGACGCCCAGCATCTCGCCCAGGAGGGAGAATCGATGGAGGAGGAGGAACAAAAGGAGAAATGGACAACAGTGTCGTATAAGAAGCCGAGGGTTCAGCCCAAGGAGCCGAGGCCGCAAAGGACTGGTAAGTCTAAAAGCAAGCAAATAAAAAGATGCCTTTCTATTACAGAAGGCAGCAATCTCTCCTCTTCGTCGGAGGATGAGGCGACCGGGAAGTCCCAGCGAGGGAGACAGAGGAGGAAAACGGGGGAAGAGAAGAGAGAGGCCACGACGATCACGACCCGGCCCCAGGAGACCGAGAACAGAGAAGCGGCGGAAGGGCCCCAACCCCAGGACACCAGGAGCAGTGCAGCGGTCGAGGGGCCCCAGGCCCAGGACATCGGGAGCAGTGCAACGGTCGAGGGGCTCCAGCCCCTGGAGACAGGGATCATCATCACAGCAGCAAATGGGCCCCAGCTCCGGGCAACCGGGAGCAGCGCAACGGCCGATGGGCCCCAGCTCCGGGCGACCGGGAGCATTGCAGCGGCCAATGGGCCCCAGCTCCGGGTGACCGGGAGCAGCACAAAGGCCGTTGGGCCCCAGCTCCGGGCGACCGGGAGCAGTGAACCAGCCACCGTGACCCAGCTACAGGAGACGGAGGAAGCCGTGTGCCCGAAAGGGGGTGGAACGAGAAGGCCCCCCTCAACGACACCACTAGTTGCGCCACCAGAAACCCACCTCATCACTGGATTCCTGAGCCCAGGAAAGCTGAGGCAATTCACCGAAACGGTGGGAATGAGGGGACACGAAAACGGTCAGTGACTCTAAAGACAATGGAGCTCAAACTGGCATCTTTAAACGTGCGCAGTATAAAGAGCACTGCGCGATGTGTGAACGCCTTACAGTACCTGGCCAAGGTCAAGGCAGATGTGACTTTTCTTCAGGAGTGCGGGCTGCCACACCTCCGCTGCTATCGGAGGTGGTCGCGATGGTGGCCCCACGGACTGTCGGTGTGGTCGGGGGGCAATGACTGTCGTGCTTCCGGCCTGGGGATTTTGCTGCGGGGAGGGAACTTCGCCATCAATGAGGTTAGGGAGGTGGTTGGGGGGAGGCTCCTTGTGGTGGATGTTATGTACCGTGGCTCTCCGCTCCGGCTGATTAATGTGTATGCCTCACCCACGCAGAGCGAGAGGCTGGCCGTTCTCCAGCAGCTCCCAGTGCTGCTGGCCACGTCCCGGCAGCTCGTTCTGGCCGGTGACTTCAACTGCATCATTGATGCGGCTGGACGATCCGGCAGTGCCGACAGCAGACTGGACAGCACGTCCAAGTTCCTGAGGGATATGGTAAAAGATGCAAAGCTGCGCGATGCCTTCAGCGACCCTGCAGGCGGGTCCCAGCCACGGTTCACCTGGTCGAGATCGGACGGTTTAGCCCGATCTCGGATAGACTTTGTCTTCACGACGAAGGCCGTCACGGTGAGACACACTGACCTCACGCCGGTGTTCTTCTCCGACCACTGCCTCCTTCAGGCTTCCTGTCACCTACAGGAGGACCGGAAGGCAGGCAGAGGGACGTGGAAGCTAAACATGAAGCTGTTGACCCCAGAGAACATCGAGGAGCTAAAGAGGGACTACGCATGTTGGAGAACGGTGAAGCCCCTCTTTGACTCCCCCACACTCTGGTGGGAAGCAACCAAGGAGAACATTAAGAGGTTCTTCATAAGTAAAGGGGTTCAGAGAGCAAGACAGAGTCAGAGGGAATTGTGCCAACTCCAGACAGATTTGCAACAACTGCTCCTTCTGCAGTCGAGAGGGGTGGATGTGAAGGAGGAACTTAGAGACGTGAAGGACCGGCAAGCTCGGCTCTTTACCTCTGAATCCTCCAAGATCATCTTCCGATCCAGGGTCCGCCATGTGGAGCAGGATGAGACGTGCTCACGTTTCTTCTTCCATAAGGTTCACAGGGGGAGCTCTGTGATGAACAGCCTTAGGGAGGAGGACGGCTCGGTAGCATCCTCACACACAGACATGCTGAGGATCTGCAAATCCTTTTACACAGATTTGTATGACCAAAAGGCCATAGACAGCACCTCCTCCCAGAACTTCCTGTCCTCGATCACGGAGGTCTTGGAGGACAGCAAGCGGGAGAGTCTGGACCAACCACTGACCCTAGAGGAGCTGACTGGCTCCATCCGTTCCTTTGACTCGGGTAAAACTCCCGGAAGCGATGGCTTACCGGCCGAGTTGTATTCGGCTCTGTGGGACTGGATGGGCCCGGACCTGCTAGAAGTGTACAACAACATGCTTCTAGCTGGTAGCATGTCAGACTCCATGAGGAAGGGCAACATCACCCTAATCCACAAGCAGAAGGGGGAGATGAAGGACATAAGGAATTGGAGACCCATAACGCTCTTGAATGTAGACTACAAGATCCTGTCTAAGGCCATCGCCAACCGGGTCAAGTCTGCTCTGGGACAGGTGATCCACCCGGACCAAACATGTGCTGTACCTGGCAGGAAAATCTCAGACAGCCTAGTGCTGCTGAGGGATACCATCGCCTACGTGCAGGACAGACGGGTGGATGCCTGCCTAGTCAGCTTGGACCAGGAGAAGGCCTTTGACAGGATTTCGCACACGTACATGAGGGACGTGCTCTCCAAAATGGGTTTTGGGGAGGGAATCAGGAATTGGATCAATCTGCTCTACACCGACATCCGTAGTGCAGTCCACATAAATGGGTGGGAATCAGACAGTTTCCCTGTAAGGTCTGGAGTCAGGCAGGGTTGCCCTCTCTCTCCTCTCTTGTTTGTCTGCTGTATTGAACCTTTTGCCGAATCCATCAGGAAGGATGCGAGCATTAGAGGAGTGACACTGCCCGGCAGTGGGGGCATTCAAGTAAAGACCTCCCTGTACATGGACGATGTCGCTGTCTTCTGCTCGGATCCAGGGTCGGTCCGCAGATTGATTAGTATCTGCGACCAGTTTGAGTCGGCCACGGGAGCCAGGGTGAACCGCAGGAAGAGCGAGGCCATGCTCTTTGGCAACTGGCCCGACAGATCTTCCGTCCCCTTCACCATCAAGCCTGACTTCTTGAAGGTGCTGGGGATCTGGTTCGGGGGGGCTGAGGCGTGTAACAAGAACTGGCTGGAGCGGATAGCCAGGGTGGGGAAGAAGCTGGAGCTGTGGAGGCAACGCTCCCTCTCCATAACGGGAAAGAATTTGGTCATCAGGTGTGAGGTGCTCTCGGGCCTGCTGTACTTGGCACAGGTGTGGCCTGTCCCTCCTTCCTACGCCACAGGGATCACCCGGGCCGTCTTCCAGTTCATCTGGGGGTCGAGGATGGACCGGGTGCGACGGGCCACAATGTACAAGTCGGCAGACAACGGGGGTAAAAGCGTGCCCAACGTCGCCCTCATCCTGATGGCCACCTTCGTGTGTGGCTGCATCAGGCGGAGTGTAGAGCCAAGGCACGTGGGCACCAAGTGTCACTACCTGCTGAGGTTCTACCTGTCCCCGGTGTTGCGAAGGATGGGCCTGGCGCAGATGCCACGCAATGTGCCAGTCAGCTGGTCACTGCCGCCCCATCTGTCGTCTGTGGAAAGGTTCTTCCGGACCAACACCTTTGACCACATGTCCATTGGGCAGTGGTCAGCACAGAATGTCCTGCAGGTACTGCAGGGAAAGGACTCGATGGACCCGGTGGCGTGGTTCCCTGAGCAGACTGCCCAGCTTGTCTGGCAAAATGCCTCATCGCCAGAACTCACCAACAAGCACCAAGACCTGGCTTGGCTGGCGGTGAGGGGAGCCCTCCCAGTCAGATCCTTCCTGCACCATCGGAACCTCACTACCAGCGCACGCTGCCCTCGGGACGGCTGCTATGGAGTGGAGACGGTCGCCCACCTCTTTGCAGAGTGTGGATTTGCCCAAAGAGTCTGGAGAAAAATGCAAGGGTCCCTGGTACGCTTTATTCCAAACAGCTCTGTCACAGAGGACTCTGTGATTTACGGACTGTTCCCAGGGACACATTCAGAGACTGACATCAAGTGCTGCTGGAAGGTTATCAACTCGGTGAAAGACGCTCTCTGGTCTGCCCGAGCTTTGTTCACCACCCAGCAGAGCGAGATGTCCGTCGGGGAATGTTGCCGACTGGCCCACTGCAGACTGCAGGAGTACGTACTAAGGGACGCACTGAAGCTCGGTGCAGCCAACGCCAAGGCTCGGTGGGGGAGGGCCACAGTCTAAGGTCCTTCCGCTGCTGGACATGGGGGCACTGTATGGTGGAGACGCCCCTCAAAATAAGGGAAGGTATCCCATGCCGGGGGGCCACATGAGTGGCACGGGTGGGGGATTAATTAGTAAAATTTGAAAAATGTATATAGACTGCATGGAAGAATTTGTATAGCCTCCGAAAATGTCGGATGGATTTTTCGCACGGTTGATGTATTGTAAATATTTATTACTTGAATAAAGTCTATTTTGAAATTAAAAAAAATCAGATCATTTTGCACACGTACATGAGGGACGTGCTCTCCAAAATGGGTTTTGGGGAGGGAATCAGGAATTGTATCAATCTACTCTACACCGACATCCGTAGTGCAGTCCAAATCAATGGGTGGGAATCAGACAGTTTCCCTGTAAGGTCTGGAGTCAGGCAGGGTTGCCCTCTCTCTCCTGTCTTGTTTGTCTGCTGTATTGAACCTTTTGCCGAATCCATCAGGAAGGATGCGAGCATTAGAGGAGTGACACTGCCCGGCAGTGGGGGCATTCAAGTAAAGACCTCCCTGTACATGGACGATGTCGCTGTCTTCTGCTCGGATCCAGGGTCGGTCCGCAGATTGATTAGTATCTGCGACCAGTTTGAGTCGGCCACGGGAGCCAGGGTGAACCGCAGGAAGAGCGAGGCCATGCTCTTTGGCAACTGGCCCGACAGATCTTCCGTCCCCTTCACCATCAAGCCTGACTTCTTGAAGGTGCTGGGGATCTGGTTCGGGGGGGCTGAGGCGTGTAACAAGAATTGGCTGGAGCGGATAGCCAGGGTGGGGAAGAAGCTGGAGCTGTGGAGGCAACGCTCCCTCTCCATAACGGGAAAGAATTTGGTCATCAGGTGTGAGGTGCTCTCGGGCCTGCTGTACTTGGCACAGGTGTGGCCTGTCCCCCCTTCCTACGCCACAGGTATCACCCGGGCCGTCTTCCAGTTCATCTGGGGGTCGAGGATGGACCGGGTGCAACGGGCCACAATGTACAAGTCAGCAGACAACGGGGGTAAAAGCGTGCCCAACGTCGCCCTCATCCTGATGGCCACCTTCATGTGTGGCTGCATCAGGAGGAGTGTAGAGCCAAGGCACGTGGGCACCAAGTGTCACTACTTGCTGAGGTTCTACCTGTCCCTGGTGTTGCGAAGGATGGGCCTGGCGCAGATGCCACGCAATGTGCCAGTCAGCTGGTCACTGCCGCCCCATCTGTCGTCTGTGGAAAGGTTCTTCCGGACCAACACCTTTGACCACATGTCCATTGGGCAGTGGTCAGCACAGAATGTCCTGCAGGCACTGCAGGGAAAAGACTCGATGGACCCGGTGGCGTGGTTTCCTGAGCAGACTGCCCAGCTTGTCTGGCAAAATGCCTCATCGCCAGAACTCACCAACAAGCACCAAGACCTGGCTTGGCTGGCGGTGAGGGGAGCCCTCCCAGTCAGATCCTTCCTGCACCGTCGGAACCTCACTACCAGCGCACGTTGCCCTCGGGACGGTTGCTATGGAGTGGAGACGGTTGCCCACCTCTTTGCAGAGTGCGGATTTGCCCAAAGAGTCTGGAGAAAAATGCAAGGGTCCCTGGTACGCTTTATTCCAAACAGCTCCGTCACAGAGGACTCTGTGATTTACGGACTGTTCCCAGGGACACATTCAGAGACCGACATCAAGTGCTGCTGGAGGGTTATCAACTCGGTGAAAGACGCTCTCTGGTCTGCCCGAGCGTTGTTCACCACCCAGCACAGCGAGATGTCCGTCGGGGAATGTTGCTGACTGGCCCACTGCAGACTGCAGGAGTACGTACTGAGGGACGCACTGAAGCTCGGTGCAGCCAACGCCAAGGCTCGGTGGGGGAGGGCCACAGTCTAAGGTCCTTCCGCTGCTGGACATGAGGGGCACTGTATGGTGGAGACGCCCCTCAAAATAAGGGAAGGTATCCCATGCCGGGGGGCCACATGAGTGGCACGGGTGGGGGATCGATTAGTGAAATTTGAAAAATGTATATAGACTGCATGGAAGAATTTGTGTAGCCTCCGAAAATGTCGGATGGATTTTTCGCACGGTTGATGTATTGTAAATATTTATTACTTGAATAAAGTCTATTTTGAAATATAAAAAAAAGTTCCTGTAATGGCCACATCATAATTCCAAGCACTGATCCAGGCTCTAAATTAATCAGCTGTGCCTACAATACTCCTCACATTTACGTAAATATATTTCAGCCCTTCTTTTATTTGTGAATCACTCCTTGCACGTCATTCCTTTGCTACTTACTTGTCATAACCTGCACCTTCTCATCAGCCCTTCAATTTGCTGACCTGCTGCTCCGATTCCCACTCCCCTGCCATTCTAGTTTAAACGCAGTTAGCACTACCAAACTTCCCTAGAAGGACATTGGTGCCCTGCCATTTCAGAAACAATCCTTCCCTCCTGTACAGGTCACCTTTGCCTCAGAAGCGATCCCAACGGTCCAGAGATCTAAATCCCTGCTCCCAGCACCAACTTCTCAGCCATGTCTTAACCTCCTATTACTACCCTCACTAACACATGGTACCGATAGTAACCCAGAGATTACCACCCCCAAGGTTCTGCATTTTGACCTTTTGCCCAACTTCCTATATTCACTTTGCAGCACCTCACCTATTTCCTTTCCAAGTTATTTGCACGAATAAATAGAAGACATGCACAACGTCTTCTGTCTGCACCCCCTCCCCCTTGAGAATATTCTGCAGCCGCACCAAGACATCCCGAACCCAGGCACCGTGGAGGCAACAAATCCTGGAGTCCCTTTTGCTGCCATAGAATCTCCGGTCTGTCCCCCTGTCTATCGAAACCTATCACTATAACCAGTCTGATTTCACCCTGCCCCACTGTGCCTCAGAGCCAAGCCTGGTGCCACAAACCTGACTGTTCCTGCTGTCCCCTGAACCGTCATTCCCCTCAACAGTGTCATTAGACAATAGGTGCAGGAGTAGGCCATTCGGCCCTTCGAGCTAGCACCACCATTCACTGTGATCATGGCTGATCATCCACAATCAGTACCCCTTTCCTGCCTTCTCCCCATATCCCTTGACTCCGCTATCTTTAAGAGCTCTATCTAACCCTCTTGAAAGCATCCAGAGAATTTGCCTCCACTGTCCTCCGAGGCAGAGAATTCCACAGATTCACAACTCTCTGGGTGAAAAAGTTTTTCCTCACCTCCGTTCTAAATGGCATACCCCTCATTCTTAAACTGTGGCCCCTGGTTCTGGACTCCCCCAACATCAGGAACACGTTTCCTGCTTCTAGCATGTCCAATTCCTTAATAATCTGATACGTTTCAAAAAGATCCCCTCTCATCCTTCTAAATTCCAGTGTATACAAAACCAGTCACTCCATTCTTTCAACATATGACAGTCCCGCCATCCCGGGAATTAACCTCATGAACCAACACTGCACTCCCTCAATAGCAAGACTGTTCTTCCTCAAATGTGGAGACCAAAAACGGCACACAATACTCCAGGTGCGAGTAAAAGGGTATAACTGTTCTGCAGAGCCACAGGCGATTCCTGAACTTTCCACCTATTCCCTACCCTGGTGGCTATCCATCTATTCTCTGCCAGCCACTTAAGTGTGACTACTGCACTATACTCCTTTTTATAACTCTCCCAGACGAGAGGTCATCCAGCTGCAACTCCAGCTCCCTAACCTGGACGGGTTCCTTCAGATGTAGTTCTGAGGGATATTGGACATTATCCCGAGTTCCCACACCCACCCCAGGCCAAGCACTCCACCATGTTAACGTCCATCTCACCTACACCAGGACCAAGTTCCACTCAGAAACAAACAAAAAGTGACAGTGCAAACAGACGTGGTCTGAATATTTGTAAGTATTGTGAATTATAACCACCAGAAGCCAATTTATATCCATCCATAATTCTTAACTTCCATTCAGTAAAGTTTCGCTGTTGATGCAAGTATTGCTGGATTGAAAAAGTATACCACAGGGTTTCCATATAACGAAGGTGTATGCAAACGAATTTGACTTTATAATTTAAGATACAATTAAATCTTTTAGCATAAAAAGTAAATCTGGACAATTTTGATACTTTAGTAAAGAATAATTGCATTTTAATGCAGCAATTTAAAGGAGACGTCATAGCATTACAAATCTAATGTTGAAAGGAAAAGTTAAGAGCCAAATTGACACAATTTGTTATTTATGATTGATTATTAACAATAATGTAGATGTAACAGATACAACATCCATGTTAAGCAATTGTGCAAATTGTAATAGAACATAATCAAAATTAGAAATATTGTTCGACATAATCTTTATCCATGTACAAATAAATGACAATCATATTCAATTGATATGTTAGTTTCCCTTATTTAAGTGAATATACTGGAATTGACTTCAACCTCCACATTGTGAGAAATAGGATTAAGTTTATAGCTTTTCCAAGTCATTCAGTTATTAATTCAAAGTATAAATGGAGGAGGAATGAAGTGAATACATGAAATCCTCTCATTCACATTCAAAATAAAACTTCAGAAAGTATGGAGGAATGTGTCTTGTGGAATTCTGCTCAAGCAGCATCTTCAAATGTTGAGGGGAAGGGAATTAACATGGGGAAAGCTGATTGCCTTGGCTAAGGCAAAACGAAATTATAGTAAACCAGAAGTGACCAGCAGAGGAACTGAATAGCCATGTACAATAATCAAACCTTTAGATATCTATGATATCTTCGGGTCTGAAGAAGAGTCTCGACCCGAAACGTCGCCTATCTCCTTCGCTCCTTAGATGCTGCTGCACCCGCTGAGTTTCTCCAGCCTTTTGTGTACCCTTTAGATATCTATCATTGTTCCCTCCTGGATAACATGGTTAACAAACGAAAATTCCCTCAGAAAACAACCAACCGTGGTTTCTATTCGGATATTTATACCTTCAGGATTAATCTGAAAAGTCACAAGTGAATTCGTATGCGAAGTTTGACGGCATTCAGTGATTTCTATTTATATTACACAATCGACTTCAGCGACAGATAGAAATGTTAATTTAATTATAAAATGTAGAGATAGATTGTAGCGTGAATCCAGCCAAGTTACCACAAATATCGTTCCCCTTTTGTCCTCACTGCGACAATGCCCCCACTATTTTGAGGATTGTTTCGCAAAATGCACGTTAAATAAAATGGTTTCGAACCTTTTAAAATGACGTACGTTCTCAGGTTAATTTATTTACTACCTCGGGTGATACAACATGCAAGTTTCAACTCGCTACTGATGAACCAGCCATGACGAATGTACCGAGTACGGAAGCAGTTAGGAATAAAACAACTCCTGAGATAATGACACACCCACTCCAAGTCCCCAGGGGTGTTCCTAGGAGGAAATAAAACTAAATTACCAGTTAATGTTAAAAACATATTCAAATCGGAGAATCACTTTCTTCAGAGATAGACTCCCCATCTTCATGAACTGGGATTATGAATTAAAACTACACACAAAAAAAGCCGATCAACGAATGTGGAAAGTAAACAAAAGCTAGAAATAATTTTAAAATTCGTGGCGAACGAAAATGGTAAAGCATGGAATACAGTGCCTAACGTCCACTTACTTTGGGCTTGTTAAGCCATCTCTTCACAGCAGCGGGCAGCATGCTGACTTCCCCGGAGCCGGCGGACATTCACAAACGATACTTCTAGCGGCCGAATCTACAATCCTGTCTGTTGTGGCTTGGGATCCACTTCAACTTTCTGGATAGACTTTCGCAAACACAGCGACATCCCCATATCAGAACCGTTGATATATGGTTGTCCCGTCCCGTCTCGTCTCGCACGTTGTCTTTCCCGCGGCCGCTCACTTTCTTTCCGTGGACACACTAACTTTTACACCGTCTCTTCAACGCTGGTAGTTGCTATCGTACATGCACAGGTGGGAATTCCTCGCACCGACCAGACCGGCGAGTGAGTGCATTAACCTTACTCGTACATATTGGCCGCTCAAATCCACCTCAGCGTCTGCGAAACCTCCAGCGCCGGGTGACTTGTCCGAGGAGGCTTGCTGCGTGGGAAATGGAGCGAAGGTATGTTCTCATTCCTGCTCGGCGGCGGCGTCCCTCCCTTTCATGATGCACTCACTCCGCCCGCGACCACAGCTCCTTCCGCCTTCACTCACACACACACCTACCTGTCTCAATCATAATTTACGCGCTGACGCGCCTCAAACGCGCCTAACCCCGCCTTTCCATGCACAGTACCGCCCCCTCCCTCCCTCCACTTGCCCCGCCCCCTCACCACAACCACTTGCCACCACCCCCAAACAATTGCCCCCACCCCCAAACACTTACCCCCACCCCCAACCACTTGCCCCCACCCCCCAAACACTTGCCCCACGCCCCAAACACTTGCCCCCACCCCCAACCACTTTCCACCACCTCCCAACCACTTGCCCCCACCCCCCAACCACTTGCCCCCACACCACAACCACTTGCCCCCACCCCCAACCACTTGCCACCACCTCCCAACCACTTGCCCCCACCCCCAACCACTTGCCCCCACACCACAACCACTTGCCACCACCCCCCAAACAATTGCCCCCACCCCCCAACCACTTGCCACCACCCCCAAACACTTGCTCCCACCCCAACCACTTGCCCCCACCCCCCAACACCACTTGCCCCCACACCACAAGCACTTGCCCCCACCCCCAAACAATTGCCCCCACCCCCCAAACACTTGCCCCCACCCCCACACCACTTGCCCCCACACCACAACCACTTGCCCCCACCCCCCACACCCTGACCACTTGCCCCCACCCCCCACACCCCGACCAATTGCCCCCACCCCCCACACCACAACCACTTGCCCCCACCCCCCAAACACTTGCCCCCACCCCCCAAACACTTGCCCCCACCCTCCAAACACTTGCTCCACACCACAACCACTTGCCCCCACCCCCAAACACTTGCCCTCACCCCCCACTCCCCGACCACTTGCCCCCACCCCCCACACCACAACCACTTGCCCGCACACCACAGCCACTTGCCCCCACCCCCACACAACCACTTGCCCCCACCCCCCAACCACTTGCCCCACACCACAAACAATTGCCCCCACCCCCAAACACTTGCCCCCACCCCCAACCACTTGCCCCCACCCCCCAAACACTTGCCCCACGCCCCAAACACTTGCCCCCACCCCCAACCACTTGCCCCCACACCACAACCACTTGCCACCACCCCCCAAACACTTGCCCCCACCCCCAACCACTTGCCCCACCCCCCCAAACACTTGCCCCACGCCCCAAACACTTGCCCCCACCCCCAACCACTTGCCCCCACACCACAACCACTTGCCACCACCCCCCAAATACTTGCCCCCACCCCCAACCACTTGCCCCACCCCCCAAACACTTGCCCCACACCCCAAAACACTTGCCCCCACCCCCAACCACTTGCCACCCTCCCAACCACTTGCCCCCACCCCCCAAACACTTGCCCCCACCCCCAACACCACTTGCCCCCACACCACAAGCACTTGCCCCCACCCCCAACCACTTGCCCCCACCCCCCCAACACCACTTGCCCCCACACCACAAGCACTTGCCCCACCCCCCAGACAATTGCCCCCACCCCCCAAACACTTGCCCCCACCCCCACACCACTTGCCCCCACACCACAACCACTTGCCACCACCCCCCAAACAATTGCCACCACCCCCCAAACAATTGCCCCCACCCCCAAACACTTGCCCCCACCCCCCAAACACTTGCCCCACGCCCCAAACACTTGCCCCCACCCCCAACCACTTGCCACCACCTCCCAACCACTTGCCCCCACCCCCCAACCACTTGCCCACACACCACAAGTACCTGCCACCACCCACCAAACAATTGCCCCCACCCCCAAACAAGTGCACCCACCCCCCAAACACTTGCCCCCACCCCCAACACCACTTGCCACCACACCACAAGCACTTGTCCCCACCCCCAACCACTTGCCCCCACCCCCCAACACCACTTGCCCCCACACCACAAGCACTTGCCCCCACCCCCCAAACAATTGCCCCTACCCCCCAAACACTTGCCCCCACCCCCACACCACTTGCCCCCACACCACAACCACTTGCCCCCACCCCCCAAACACTTGCCCCCACCCCCCAAACACTTGCCCCCACCCTCCAAACACTTGCCCCCACACCACAACCCCCACTTGCCCCCACCACCAAACACTTGCCCTCACCCCCCACTCCCCGACCACTTGCCCCCAATCCCCACACCACAACCACTTGCCCGCACACCACAACCACTTGCCCCCACCCCTACACAACCACTTGCCCCCACCCCCCAACCACTTGCCCCACACCACAACCACTTGCCCCCACCCCCCAAACACTTGCCCTCACCCCCCAACCACTTGCCCCCACCCCCTAGCCACCTGCCCCCACCCCCACCCCCCAACCACTTGCCCCCACCCCCCAACCACTTGCCCCGCCCCCTAACCACTTGCCTCGCCCCTAACCACTTGCCCCGCCCCCTAACCACTTGCCCCCACACCACAACCACTTGCCTCCACACCACAACCACTTGCACCCACCTCCCACCACTTGCCCTCACCTCCAATCACTCACCACTACACCAACCACTCACCCCCCCACCTCCAACCACTTCCCCTCCAACCACTTGCCCCACCTCCAACCACTCGGCCCCCTCAAACTACTCCCCCTCCAACGACTTACCCCATACATCCAACCACTTGCCCCCAAATCTCCACTTGTCCCCACACCTCCAACCACTCACCACCACACCTCCAACCACTCGCACCCCATCCCAACCACTCCCCTTCCAACTACTTACCCCATACATCCAACCACTTGCCCCACATCTCCATTTGCCCCCACAGCTCCAACCACTTGCCCCACCCTATAACCGCTTGCCCCTACAACCACTTGGCCCGCCCTTTGACCACATGGCCCGCCCTCCAACCAGCGGATCATCCGAAGATGGCCCACGTGACCCTGCAGCACTTTCCTCTCATCTGAATCTGACTTGGTTTGGGTGGTGTGATTATGCTTTTTTATCCTAGGCATCTCCTCTGCATTCAGGATCACTTCCTGTGCTGGTGAATTACAGGCATTTGCACATGTGGGACAGTGGACTTTTAGGATATAGTTTATGAGGCAGTGCAAACCCTCTTATTTATGTAGTACTCCTGCCTTATCTCACCAAGGGCCGCAATGTTCTCAACACTATCCCCAGCACTTTCCCCGGCCATGGGACACCATGACATTCCCAGGAACTGGTTGGCATGTTGCAACGTTTCCAAGGAGGCATTGACCACATTGTGGAATCTTGATTGATTAATTGATACTTCATTGTCATGTGTACTTGGTACAGTGAGATTCTTTGTTTGCATACAGTACAAGCACGCAAGAGGCACCACATAAAGGGGGTAGACAAAATTACTTCATCTGCCTGGTTATCTGTTTCTTCGACAGAGTTTGGATAGAATGTCTGCTTCAGGAGTTTACTCGGAATATGTAAAAGACATGCTCTGTCCAATGGAGTTGATTAAGTGCATCCCAGCTACAATGGTGGGGAAATTAGCCTGGGAGAGGACACAGTCGAAGGTCTGATTATCCTTTGAGTGGGTAGGAAGCAACTGCAGGTGCTGGTTTTTCAATGGTTCTGTATTGTCACGTATGCATACCGCAGTGAAACTCTTTTGCACAACCACAAATGTAGTCACCACAATATTGGTGCCATATTGACAACAAAAGAATAAAAACACAGAAAACAGAAAGTCCAAAGTGTAAACAGGTTTTCGGGTCTCCGAGCTTCCATCGCACATGACCGTTGCATCTTCGTTCTCGGCAGTCAACGGGTCTTTGATGTCATTGGCCACGAGCCCGTCCATATCCCTTGTTCTCGGCAGTCCTTGTACAGCCCGTCCTCGTTCTCAGTGGTCACTTCGGCCGACGAGCTCACCCTTGTTCGAGGTGATCACTTTGGCTGCTGGTGCCGTCCTTGTTCTCAGTTGGCATTTTGGCCGCCGGGCTCGGCCGTGTTCTCAGCAGTCACTTTGTGGCCCATCTATCTGGTATTTTTTTAATCAAATGAGTTAATGATAGTTTGCAGACCGTCTTCCAGGCATGCAAAATATACATAAATTCAGAGATTGGGGTGACCTTTGTTCTGCACTGTAATTGCCATCAGTTGAATAGTTTTTCATTAGTTTGGAAGTGTTCTCAACTCCATGGGATAGTTGTTGGAGGGGACCGCATTTATCCCAGCATGAATCGCAAGATCATGGAGTGGCAGAGACTGTCTTGGCAGCAATCCAACTCATTTTTATATGGCCCATAGAATCTCTCGTCCTCCTACCTCCCACAGCAAAAGTAATTATTTTCTACCACCTCTTCGCCTCCCAAAAGAATTATCACCAATAAATTGATTATAAAGTTGATACAGTGGTGATTAAGGTGGCAATTACAGGCCTATATGTATTTTATGATCTTAATTTGGAAAATAAAGATTGTCAATCCTATTTTGAAGCCATTACTGCATTTATTTTTTATAATTACAGAACATTCTAATTGACCATAATATGTGTAAAACATGTCAAATTTGAACACTATTAAATGATAGAATAATGTTAAAACATTGGAAAATATAGAGAATTTAAATAGCACATACATGAAACAAGAAATGTAAAAATAAGGAACTACAGATGTTGATTTACAAATGAAGAAACACAGTACTGAAGTAACTTAGCGGGTCAGGCAGCTTCTCAAGAGTACTTGGGTAGATGATGTTTCGGGTCAGGACTCATCTTCAGACTGATTGTGTGGGGGGGGGAAGCTGGAAGAGTGGAGCGGTAAGGTGTTTTTTTGATAGACAGATGGTTGGACAGAAGGCAGAGATGAAAGAGCAGAAAGTGTGAGGCAAAAGGATAGAATAGTTGTAAATTGTGAAGCTGGAGGAAGAAATGGAAGGGCAGGAAGAAATAGGTGTGAGTCCAGGTGGGGGAGAGGGGAGAGTGCAGAGGGGAAGAAGGGGAGGGTTCTGTAGTTAAAATTCAAACGTTAGATTGAATTTTAGATTGTAAGCTCCCCAAGTGGAATATGAGGTGTTGTTCCTCCATAGCCTCGCTCTGGCTATGGAGTAATAAAGAATGAGGACATCTCAGATGCCTTTGTTCCACCTCCCTTACACCCAGCCAGGGATCCAGCAGTCCTTCCAGGTGAGACAGAGGTTTATGTGCACTTTATCTAACCTCAACTACTGCATCTGGTGTTCCCGATGTGGCTTCCTGTACATCAGCGAGACAAAGTGTAGACTCTGCAACTATTTTGCCGAACACATATGCTTCATCCACCAAGGCCTGCTGGATTTCCAGGTTGATAACCATATTAATTTATCTTCCCATTCCCATACTGACTTTTCAATCCTGGGTCTCCTCCATTGCTAGAGTGAGGCTGCACACAAATTGAAGGAACAACACTTCATAATCTGCTCTTCTAACAGGTAACCGACCACCCAATGGTATGAACAAGAAATCCTTCAATTTTAGGTCACAACAGAACCCTCCCTATCTCCCCTCTTCCCCCATATACCCCCCCCCCCCCGTATCCCCTCCCCTCTCTCTGTGCACTCCATTTCCACCAACATCTCCTAGCTTCACAATGTTCAATTTTTCAATCCTTTTGACACACTTTCTGTCTTTTCATCTAAGGCTTTTGCCCAACCGCCTGTCTATCAAAGTCTCCTCACCTGTATCAACCTTTTACCTGCCAGGCTTTGTCCTACACTTCCTTGCTTCCAGGTTTCTTCCCCAACCCACCCCCGCAATCAGTCTGAAAAAGGGTCCTGACCCGAAGCATCACCGAAACATGTCCTCCTGAGATGCTGACCACTGAGTTACTTCAGCACTCTCTCTTCCCTCACACATACAACAGGACAGATAAGATAAACTCAGAAAGCAAGTAACATTAACATGTATGGTGAAAGAAATTCAAAATTAATGAAAGATTTGTTTTAATTAAACAATTGTTTTATCTTTCTTTTGCTTGAGAAGGAGATAAAGCAGACAGAAGCTTGTGTATTTATCCATGGAAGAAGATTGGCATTGCACATAAAATGAAGGAGAACAGAATGCAAACAAGTTTAGTTGACTGAGCAATCTCACCGAGAGAAATAAACAAAAAGTAACTGTAAATAGCTGATCAGCAGAAAGAGAACGAGAGAATGGGAATGAGAGGTGAATGATGAGGGTGAGGTTGTCTATATGGATTTTAGTAAGGCATTTGATAAAGTTCCTCATTGTAGGCTGACCCAGAAGATTAAAATGCAAGGGATTAACAGTGACTTGGTGATATGGAATCAGAACAGGTTTACTGATAGAATACAGAGGTTGTAGTGGCAGGACAATATTTAGGCTGTAGGTCTACAACCAGTGGAGTACTGCAGTGATCCGTGCTGGGACTTCTGTTGTTTGGGATATACATACATCAGTTAGACGTAAACATAGATGGGTTGGTTAATAGGTTTGCAGATGACAGCAAGATTGCTGGGGCAATGGACTGTCAATGTACACAGCGGGATGTAGATCAGCTACAGAAATGGCAAAGAAATGGCAGATGAAGTTTAAATGGAGCAAATGTGAAGTGTTTTACTTTGGGACGTTGAATATAAGGGGAAAATATATACAATTAACCTCCAAACCCGCACATCTTTGATTTGTGGGAGGAAACAGGAGCACCCAGAGGAAACCAATACAGTCACAGGGAGAACGTGCAAACACAGTCAGAACTCTAGATAAGGATCAAACCCGTGTCTCTGGCGCTGTGAGGCAGCAGCACTATCAGCTGTGCTACTGTTCTACCCTTGGATTGTCTTCTCTAGAACAATGGGGGTTGCAGGAGACCTGATAAAAGTTTATAACGTTTATAAGTGGCATTTAAGAAATGTCTGGATAGACATATGGATATGCAGGGATGGAGGGATATGGATTATGTGCAGGCAGATAATAGTTGGTCTAGTATCAAGTTTGGTACAGACATTGTGGGCCGAGAGGCCTGTTCCTGTGCCTTACGTTCTGCGCAGAATCAATGCATAAAATAGAAAAGTGAGATGGAAATGGAAATTAAATGCAATTAAAGAAATATCCCAAAAATCTGAATAGCTAAATAATTGCATAATAGGCCGCCAAAAATCTATCAATTAATCTTGAATTTAGGGAGTAAAAAATAAGTGAATTCACATTACAGTGTATCAGAGACCATTAATGATAATAAACCAGGGACAGTTAAATAAGTCAAATATAAAAGGGAGGAAAATAGCTTTTAATGAATCATTTACTTTTGTCATTAGTATAATAAATCTGAAGATTAAAGTCTCAAAGAAATGCTTTTGTGAATGCATGTGCCAATTATGGAAACCAGCTGGGAAAATTATTCCACACTGAAAGATGTAATTATCTTATTTGTACTGAATTTAATTGTAGTTCTGGGCAAAGGTAGAAAGCTCCAATTTAATTTCATGAATAAATTCTAGCCTTAGTTTTACCCTTGACAATTCTTCAGTTTAAATATATATAAAGCATTTGATTAACTTGTTAGAATGTTAAATTAAGATTTTCAAGACAAATGGAAGTAGAATCAAGATTCAAGATTCAAGAGAGTTTATTGTCATGTGTCCCAGATAGGACAATGAACTTCTTGCTTTGCTTCAGCACACCAGAATAGCGTAGGCATAAATAAATACAGAACAGATCAGTGTGTCCATATACCATTGAATGTATATATACTGATAACTGATGAGTAACCAATCGTCTTAGTGCTATTGTAATGTACCTCTTTCACATCTGCACGAGACAATATTTCAGCTATGCATTTGGTAATTTTGCCTACATTTTAGCTATCATTCGGCAACTAGAGTGACTTGCTTCCACTCCAGTTCTGAGATGATTGAAGAATCATGGAATCTTGAGAGCCTTCTGGAAGGTGTGATTTGATGGTATGAATGTATGGGTAGTTTTGGATGTTATGCACTCCCTTTTACTGTTTGCACATTGCTTTCTTATGCACTTAAAGACATAGAGCACAGAAATAACTCCTTCAACACAAAATGCACATGCCCGCCCCGTATACACTCGTCCCACCTGTCTGCATTTGGCCCATATCCCTCTAAACCTTTCTTATTCCTGTACCTTCCCAAATGTCTTTAAAATCTTATTATAGTACCTGTTGTAACTAATCCATCTGGCAGCTTGTTTCATATGCCCACAGCCCTCCGTGTGGAAAGGTTGCCCCTCAGGTTCCTTTTAAATTTCTCCCCTTCCACCTTAAACCTCAGGTTCTTGATTTCACTCCTCTGGGTAAAATACACTGTGTATTTACCCTATCTCTTCCCCTCATGATCTTATATGCCTCTAAAATAATCACCCCTCATCATTCTGCATGCCAAGGGACATAGCCGTTGCATGCCCAACCTCTCCCTATGGCGCAGGCCCTCATGTCCAAGCAATATTCTTGTAAATCATCTCTGCACTTTTCCCAGCTTAACACAATACTCCAAATGGGGCCTACCAACATATTGTACAATTGTAACATAACATCCCAACTTCCAGACTCTATATCCTGACTGATATAAGGCCAATGTATCGAAAGCCTTCTTGACCACCCTATCTACCTGTGACGCCACTTTCAGGGATGTATGTATCTGCACTCCTGAATCCCTCTGCTCTACAAATACAGGAGAGGTGCCGGAAGACTGGAGGGTGGCAAATGTTGTACCTCTTTCCAAGATGGGCTGAAGGGAAAATGCTGGGCACTATAGGCCGGTGAGCTTAACATCTGTAGTTGGTAAGTTACGGGAGGGTATTCTGAGGGATAGGATATATAGGCATTTGCATTGGCAAGGACTGATTAGGGATAGTCAGCATGGTTTTATACATGGGAGGTTGTGTTTCACAAATATGAATGATTTTTTGGAAGACGTGACCAAAAAGGTTGATGAGGGCAGAGCTATAGATGTTGTGTACATGGGCCTCAGTAAGATGTTTGACAAGGTTCCACATGGTAGGCTGCTCTGGAAGGTTAGATCGCATGGGATCCAAGGAGAGATAGCTGAATGGATAGCAAATTGGCTCCATGGAAGGAAGCAGAGGGTAATGGTGGAAGGTTGCTTCTTCACTGGAGGCCTGTGACTAGTGGTGTACCTGAGGGTTCGGTGCTGGGCCCGTTACTGTTTGTCATCTACATCAATGATTTGGATGAGAACATACAGGGCAAGATTAGCAAGTTTGCTGATGACACAACAGTTAGTGGTTTTGCAGATAGTGAAGATGGTTGTGAACGATTGCATCAGGATCTGGATCGATTGGCCAGGTGGGCGGAGGAATGGTTGATGGAATTTAATACAGAGTTGTTGCATTTTGGGACGGTGAACAAGGGCAGGACCTACACAATAAATGGTAGGCCTCTGGGTATTGTAGAGCAGAGGGATCTAGGAGTACAGGTGTATGGTTCCTTGAAAGTCAAGTCGCAGGCAGGTAAGGTGGTGAAAAAGGCTTTTGGCACTTCTGCCTTCATCAATCAGCGTGTTGAGTATAGAAGTTGGGAGATGATGTTGCAGTTGTATAAGATGTTGGTGAGACCGCATTTCGAATATTGTGTTCAGTTCTGGGCACCATGTTATTGGAAAGATATTGTCAAGCTTGAAAAGGTTCAGAAAAGACTTACGAGGGTTTTGCCAGGACTAGAGGGTTTGAGCTATAGGGGGAGGTTGAGTAGACTGCGTCTCTATTCCATGGAGCGCAGCAGGATGAGGGGAGATCGTAAAGAGGTATACAAAATCATGAGAGGAATAGATCGGCTAGATGCACAGAGTCTTTTGCCCAGAGTTGGGGAATCGAGGACCAGAACACATTGGTTCAAGGTGAAGGGGAAAAGATTTAATAGGAATCCGAGGGGTAACTTTTTCACACAAAGGGTGGTGGTGGATGTGTGGAACAAGCTTCCAGAGGAGGTAGTTGAGGCTGGGACTATCCCATCGTTTAAGAAACAGTTAGACAGGTACAGTACATGGATAGGACAGGTTTGGAGGGATATGGACCAAGTACAAGCAAGTGGGACTAGTGTAGCAGGGACATTGTTGGCGGTGTGGGTGAGTTGGGCCGATGGGTCTGTTTTCACACTGTATCACTCTATGACTTGATTTCTGAGTTGGACCGCAGCCGAGATGCCTGTTGGATTTTTATTTTCACTTTTTGTGTCATGGTCTTACATCATGGAAATAGTCCCTTCGGCCCAACTTGGCCAACCAATCCCAACTACACTTGTCCCACCTGCCTGCATTTGGCCCATATCCCTCTAAACTGGTCCTATCCATGTACCTGTTTAAATGTTCCTTAAACATTGCGATAGTACCTACCTTAACTACCTCCTCTGACAGCTCGTTTCATACACCTACCACCCTCTGGATTAAAACGTTACCACTCAGGTACCTATTAAATTCCCCCCCCCCTCCCCTCACCTTAAACCTATGTTCACTGGTTCCCGATTCCCCTATTCTGGTAAAGAGACTCTGTGTGTCTACCTGATCTATTCCTCTCATGATGTTGAACACCTCTATAAGATCACCCCTCATCCTCCTGCGCTCCAAGGAATAGAATCCTCGCTTCCTCGACTGGCGACACCCGCCCTCGACCACCTCTGGGTCCTATCCTGACAGCTCCGTGGAGTCGGCCCTGAGTTGTGACGATCCGCCACCTCCTGGGAGCATCTGGGAAATGTGCCTTATCCATATCCCTGCACTTCCACGTGCCTATCTGAGAGCCTCTTAAATGCCAGTTTTGTATCTGGAAGGCAATAAAGTTCAGTCAGTCTTCCTCCGTTTGTTCACCCGTGTTAGGGGCCTTGACCCTCCGCAGTCGCCGCTATGACGGCCCGATCTACAGGCCATCTCGTCAGGATGATCGAAACACACTCTGCGCTTGGAGTGCCCGAATCGGCCACTTTCTTACCGGAGACCACGGCTTCTCGATGTTATAGGCCGCAGGCAGGCCAGCGGTGGGAGCTCTTCTCTGGCGATCCCCGGCAAGGAATCCCTGGCTCCGGGATGGTAAAGTCCGCTCCATGCCTGCTGCTAGAAGCTCCGCAGACCGCCACTTCACAATGTTAAAGTCAGTAGGCATGCGGTCGCTGCCTTTCTTCTGACTCTGCGATGTTAAAGTCCACGGCGCGCCCGCTGCTGAAGCTCTGGGCTGTCTCCGGGAAAGAGCTTCCGCACCAATCCAAGTTGTTAATCTGCGAGGGGAAGCGAAAATGCGACTAGGAGAAAGGTCGCATCTCTACCGAGGTAAGTGACTGGAAATGGTCCCCCCCCCCACATAAAAACATACCGAGAAACATTTACACATGCATTAGACATACTAAAAAAATCCCCAAAAAGTCGAAATGACTTACAAACTGCTGCCGAGGCTGCCACGCGCGGAGCCATGCTAGTTGCAAATACTTGAATTGATGGAGATGACTTGAAGCATAGTAGTTGTTTCTTTAAAATAAAGTTAAACCTCTCCAATGCCTTCCTCCTCTCTTGATTTTGGTTATCATGGGTGACTTTAATCTACATGTAGATTAGGCCAACCAATTGGTAAAAGTGCTGATGAGGAGGATTTCCTGGAATGTCTCCTGGATTTAAACCAATATGTTGGGCGGGGCCATCCTAGACTGGGTATTGTGTAATGAGAAAGGATTAAATAGCGATCTTGTTGTGCAAAGCCCCTTATAGACAATAAACAATAGACAATAGGTGCAGGATAAGCCATTCGGCCCTTCGAGCCAGCACCGCCATTCAATCTGATCATGGCTGATCATCCACAATCAGTACCCCGTTCCTGCCTTATCCCCATATCCCCTGACTCCGCTATCTTTAAGAGCCCTATCAAGCTCTCCCTTGAAAGTATCCAGAGAACCGGCCTCCACCGCCCTCTGAAGCCGAGAATTTCACAGACTCACAAGTCTCTGTGTGAAAAAGTGTTTCCTCATCTCCATTCTAAATGCCTTACCCCTTATTCTTAAACTGTGGCCACTGGTTCTGGACTCCCCCAACATCGGGAACATGTTTCCTGCCTCTAGTGTGTCCAAACCCTTAATAATATTATATGTTTCAATAAGATCCCCTCTCATCCTTCTATATTCCAGAGTACACAGGCCCAGCCACTCCATTCTCTCAACATATGACAGTCCCGCCATCTTGGGAATTAACCTTGTGAACCTACGCTGCACTCCCTCAATAGCAAGAATGTCCTTCCTCAGTTGCCTTGGGCAACAATGACCATAATATGGTGGAATTCTGCATTCGGATGGAGAGTGACACAGTTAATTCAGAGACTAGGGTTCTGAACTTGAATAAAGAAGACTTTGAAGGTATGAGACGGGAATTGGCTAGGATAAACTAGCAAATTATACTGACAGGGTTGATAGTGGAGATGCAATGGCGAAGATTTAAATTTTGCATGGATGAACTCCAGAAGTTGTTAATCTCTGTCTGGCAAAAAATTAAAACTGGGAAGGCGGCTCAACCGTGGCTGACGAGGAAAGTCAAGGATATTGTTAAAGCCAAGGAAGAAGCATATAAATTGGCCAGAAGAAGGGGCAAACCAGAGGACTGGGGGAAATTTAGAACTCAACAGAGGAGGATTAAAGTGTTAATTAAGAGGGGGAAAAAATAGCATGAAAGAAAGCTTGCGGGGATTATAAAAACTAATTGTAAAAGTTTCTTTAGATATGTAAAATATATATATATTTTTTTCACACAGAGAGTGAGTGGTGGGTCTCCGGAACTCTCTGCCACAGAGGGTAGTTGAGGCCAGTTCATTGGCTATATTTAAGAGGGAGTTAGATGTGGCCCTTGTGGCTAAGGGGATCAGAGGGTATGGAGAGAAGGCAGGTACGGGATACTGAGTTGGATGATCAGCCATGATCATATTGAATGGCGGTGCAGGCTCGAAGGGCCGAATGGCCTACTCCTGCACCTAATTTCTATGTTTCTATGTAAAAAGGAAAAGATTAATGAAGACAAATGTAGGTCCCTTACTGTCAGAGACAGGTGAATTTATATTGGGAAAGAAGGAAATCGCAGAATGGTTATACAAGTACTTTGGTTCTGTCTTTACTAAGGAAGACACAATCTCCCAGAAATACTAGGGGACCGAGGATTTAGTGGGAATGAGCAACTGAAGGGAGTCCACATTAGTCATAAAATGGTGTTAGGTAAACCGTTGGGACTGAAGGCAGATAAATCCCCAGGGCCCGATGGCCTGCATCCCAGAGTACTCAAGGAGGTGACTCTAGAAATCGTTGATGCATTGGTGATCATTTTTTAATGTTTTCTCGACTCGATCAGTTCCTGTGAACTGGAGGGTAGCCAATATAACTCCACTTTTTAAGAAAGGAGGAAGAGAGAAAACAAGGAATTATAGACCAGTTAGCCTTACACCGGCAGTGGGGAAGATGCTGCAGTCGATTATTAAAGATGTTATAGCAGTGCATTTGGAAAGAAGTGACGGGATTGGTCAAAGTCAGCATGGATTTATGAAGGGGAAATCGTGCTTGACTAATCTTTTGGAATTTTTTGAGGAGGTAACAAGTAGAATGGATAAGGAAGAGTTTGGAGCGCCCGAATCACCACTTTCCTACCGAAGACCGCGGCTTCAGGATGTTATAGGCCGCAGGCCGACGTTCGGAGCTCTTTTCCGGCGATCCCTGGCAAGATCTCTTGTAATTAGACATAAAATGCTGGGGTAACTCCGCGGGACAGGCAACATCTCTGGATAGAAGGAATGTGGATGGCAAGTCCACGCTATGTCCGCTGCTAGAAGCTCCGCAGACCATAGCCTCATGATGCCAAAGTCACCAGGCCAGCGATTGGAACACTCCTCTCTGGCGACCCCCTGCAAGGGAAATGATGGAAAAGTTCACGCTGCGCCCGCTGCTGAAGCTCCGGACCAGACTCCAATCCAAGCTGTTAGGCCGCAAGGGAGACGACATGGAAAAAGTCGCCTCTCCGTCGAGGAGGCGACCGAAAAGCTGTTTCCACCTTTTCCCCCCCACAAGACATACCGAGAGACACATAAACTAACATTTGGACACACCAAAAAAACTCCATCTCAGTTTTTATTCTTCAAATAACCCTCTTTCCATTCTTTTTTCCTAAAGTTAAAGACACTGTAGATGAATAAAATACAAACTGCTGGCGGATCTTTGTAGGTCAGGCAGCATCTTTAGAGTCTGAGGAATGGTTGACGTTTCTGGTCAAGACCATGCATGAGACGAAGGGCTCCAGATTACAGCATCTGTACTCACTTGTGTCTCCACACTAAACAGTGTGAAGCTACTCTCACTTCCTGACTTGAATAATGGGATGTCAGGAATTGTTGCACAATTCAGTTGAAGGTCTCAGAATTCTCAATCTGTGATTGGAATACAACCAAAGTTCAATATATAAGAAATATAATATTTGTCTAAAACCTGACATCTGTCCTTTCTACCGTGGAATGAATTGAATCCTCAATTCAAGTAAGATGAATAAACATGATGAGAAAAACTGCTAAGATTAATAATTAATGGGTGTGTTAGATGCAATGGAAAAAACAGAGGTAGGAATCGAGTTTAACGGAAACTACCTAGAAAGTAAATCGCAGTCTATTGATGCAAGCATAGAGAATAGATTTTGGAAAGTTGAAGTATTTCTAAGACTTTGTGCTTTCTAAATTTAGCTAGTGTATCAATTCAGATGTATTTGTTAGCAATGTTACAGGATCAAAACAAGAGAACTTTAGTCAAATTAATGAAAACTAACATAGTAATGTAACATTAGATAGTTCTACTTTTGCTCAAGATTCATGGAACAACGGAACTAGTTTCTAGTTTGTTTGGTGAATCCAAATCGACATGATTTTCGACAAAGTCTCTGATTAGTGTGGAGATCACCGACTACAAGAAATATTGTTGTGGGAAAGATCTGCAGATGCTGGTTTAAACCGGAGAATCTGAAGAAGGGTGTCGACCCGAAACATCACACATTCCTTCTATCCAGAGATGTTGCCTGTCCCGCGGAGTTACCCCAGCATTTTATGTCTATCTACAAGAGATAACTATTCTCTTATTCAGGGACATTGTTCTCTCGGACTCGTTGATTTCCTCAAGAGACTGCTGGGGAATATCCGTGTTTTCAATCTCCTATTGGTCTTGATTATTTTTTTTATCCTTTACATAGGCTTGTGTGAATCTGAAGTAGAGTGATAGAGAGCCATAGGGTCATACAGCATGAAAACAGGTTGTTCTGCTCAACTCATCCATCCTGACCAAGATGTCCAATCTGCTTGTGTGTGTAGGAAGGAACTGCAGATGCTGATTTAATGCACTTTTCAATTTGCTAATGTTATCCCACTTTAAAAAAAAGGCAGGAGAGAGAAAACAGGGAATTATAGACCAGTTAACCTGTCATCGGTGGTGGGGAAGATGCTGGAGTCAATTATAAAATATGAAATAGCAGTACATTTGGATAGCAGTAACAGGATCGGTCCGAGTCAGCATGGATTTACAAAGGGGAAATTATGCTTGACTAATCTTCTGGAATTTTTTGAGGATGTAACTAGGAAAATGGACAAGTAGGCTGTGGGCCGAGCATCAAAAATGTGTCTAGAAATCAACCTTTGTGACCCATGTCTTGGAACTACATGATATTTTGTACAGATTTAGATAAAATACAATTGAGAAGGAAGTCATAACTAGTCAGTGCCTAAAGTTGCACATTAATTAATTACACTACTTAGAAAATGAGATCAAATATGTAAGCGCCATCTAGTGTCCAATGCACATATTACAACATAGGGAGCCTATTTCCGTGTTGCAGTCTATTTACACCATTTATTATTATACTATACATATATATATATATATATATATATATATATATATATATATATATATATACATACACACACACACTCTCACACACACACACACACACACACACACACACACACACACACACACACACACACACACACACACACACACACACACACACACACACACACACACACACACACACATATATATATATATATATATATATATATATATATCTAGACTAGTGGGACCCGTTGGGTCCCAGCTTCACACGGGAGGGCTGGTCCCCCAACGCAATATTCCACCTCTCCACCAATTCCAATATTCACACATACACATAGACTCACAGACTCACACACACATACACACACCCTCAACCTCAAACACACACACACAGACACTCACACACACACACTCACACACATACACTCACACCGACACACATACACAGACTCACTCACACACATACTCATACACACAGACTCACACTCACACACACAGACTCACACACACATACACTCACACACATACACTCACACACACGAATACTCACACACACATACATTTACACACACACACACACACACACACACTCACACCCACAAACACACACACACAAATGCATACGCACACACTCACTGACTCACACACCATATATATGGCAGTAAACTTTCTTGAATACTCACACGGCTGAGCGCGGCCTCTCCAATTTGGAGCTTCCGCAGTCACCGGCACTTCCGCAATCAGCGTGACCTCTGCACTTACCAGAAATTACGCAACCAGCGCGACCTCTGCACTCACCTGAAATTACGCAATCAGCGCGACCTGTCCACTAAGCGGAAGTCACGAAATGAGCAGGACATTTATTGCAAGTACATTGCAGACTCACAATTCAGTTGATTCACAGCTTAGAATGTGAGTTGTGGCCTCTCCCTCGCGATCTTGCAGAGTGACTGAGTCACGTCCAGGCATCCGGAGTTTTATAGTCCTGCCCCCCCCCCTCGCAGAATTGGCTTTACCGTAATCGGGGTGATTGACAGGCAAAAGGAACTCCAGGTTTTTTAGACACAAATTACTTTTTTATTTTTCATTGATGGGTAAAATCCTCGGGACCTGCTCAGCGGAGTAGGACTGTGTAAGATGGCCAAAAATCTTAACAAGCGTTCTTTCTAAAATCAATATACAGCACAGACATGAAGTGCTCAGGATTACACTTTTAATTATATAGGTATATATGACTTGTGAATATGACTTTAATCATATATAATTATGTATACTTATTATATAAAAATAATACAATTAATATAATTGTTTTTTTTTTTTTTTTAATTTTTTTTAATATCTTTATTTATTAGAGGTACCATAAGTTACATCAGTGTACATCCCTTATATTGTATTACAGTCATTGTACCCCTTAATTGTTTTAAGGCTTTAGAAAAGAGAGAAAAGAGAGAGAAAACAGCAAAGAAAGTAGAAGAGTGAAAAAGAGATGTGAAAGTGAAAAAGCGTGACAGAGGGAATGGAAACCCTTGAAGAGTTAGAGACCGGAGATTAAGAGATAGACCCTGGAGAGGGAAAAAAATAAAAAGGGGAAGAAAGAGAAGGAAAGAAGAAAGGCCAGTTACTTTATTATAAACATCTCGCAAAAGGAGTCTACCAACACGGCAGTTTTTCTTCCCTCTTTACCAAGACCCGACACCGGTACTTTTTTGAGGTATTCTTGCACCTTATCCTTGTAGTAGATCTATAAATGCAGACCACATCTTATAGAAACAGTGTGACTTTCCTGCAAGTCAGAGTCTCATATCTTCCAAGTGTAGTGTTTTGAACATAGTTGAAATCCACATATTAACTGTTGGTATAGGAGTATTTTTCCAGAATTTTAAGATTAGCTTTTTTCCAGTTATTAAGCCATATTCAAATAGAGTTTTTTAAAACACATTTAATTCAGGGCTATCTGCCGATGTCCCGAAGATAATCCAGTCTGCTTTTGGAGTCAGTTTTATTTTAAATACTTTTGTGAAAATTTCAAAGATTTCAGTCCAAAATGTTTGAATTTTTGTACAAAAGACAAATGAGTGTGCCATATTAGCTTCTTGACATTGACATTTATCACATATAGGTGAGACGTTGGGAAAAACTTTACTTATTTTAGTTTTTGAATAGTATAATCTGTGTAAGATTTTAAATTGTATTAAGATGTGTCTTACATTAATTGAACATTTATGCACATTTAATAAATAAATATTCTTCCCACCTTTCTTTGGGAATTTTTATACTTAATTCTTTTTCCCAGTCTCTCCTGATACCTTCTGTTGTTGGTATTTCCGTGTTTAGAATAATATTATATATATATACTAGGTTTGCTGATTCTGCCTTTGTATTCATTACTTCTTCCAGTACGTCTGGAGACATATTGTGATAGTTTTGTGCATATTTTTTCAGATAGTCACAGATTTGGAAATATTTAAAATACTGATTGTTTCTCAAATTGTATTTTAGTTGTATTTGTTTAAATGATAATAGTTTTCCCAATTCATACACATCTCCGAAGATTTTAATTCCAGCTCTTTCCCATTGTATAAATGCTTTATCTATAGTTGAAGGTTTAAGTGAGGGTTTTTTACTGGGAGATAAGAGAGATAAATGTCTTAATTTAAAATTGTGTTTTATTTGTTTCCAAATTCTAATTGTACTGTGTATAATTAGATTATTGTTGTAATTTGTATTATTCATCTACGTTGGAGAGAGAAGGATTGCTCCAATATTATAAGGAGAGCAATCCACTTTCTCCATAATCGTCCAATCCGGTTGCTGGGGAGAGCTATCCAGCAATTGGATCATGTTTCTGATATTTACAGACCAGTAGTAATACATAAAGTTAGGGAGTGCTAATCCCCCTACTACTTTGGGTTTATTCAGATGAGCTCTTTGTATTCTGTGGGATTTATAATCCCAAATAAAATTTGTGATATCTGAGTCCAGTTTAAAAAAAAAACTTTTTGGATAAGTATATTGGAATAGATTGGAACAGGTATAAAATTTGTGGTAGAAAAATCATTTTTATAGCATTTATTCAGCCTATTAAGGACATCGGAAGCATTTTCCAAAATTTAATCAAGTTATATAGTCTCTTAAGTAGAGGGTTATAATTTTCGTCAAACATATCTTGATATCTTATAGTAATTTCGATGCCCAAGTATTTAATTTTTTCCGTAGCTATTTTGAAAGGAAACTGTAAAAGATGCGTAGAAACTTTCGGTTTTATTGACATGATTTCACTTTTATTCCATTTATTCTATACCCTGAGAATGATCCGAAGTCCTCTATTAATTTTTAAATATTTGGTATAGTAATATGAGGTTTTGTGATGTACAATAGTACATCGACAGCGTATAATGATATTTTATTGTTGGAATATTTTGTTTTATATCCATGGATATGCGGATGAGTTCTAATTCTTTCCGCTAGGGATTCAATTATGAGAGCAAATAACAACGGTAATGAACATCCTTGTCTATTACCCCTTGACAACTGAAATTTTGTTGATAAATTATTGTTAGTTAATATTCTGCGCGTTGGCTTATTATATAGTAATTTAATCCATAGAATAAAATTCTCTCCCAGTTGAAATTCTTGCAATACCCTGACCATATATTCCCATTCGACATGATCGAATGCTTTCTCTGCATCCAACGATATGATTGATAGTTTTTGATCTTCCGTTTGGTGTGAATGTATTATATTGAGCAGACGTCTCAAATTATTAAATGATTGTCTCTTAGGGATAAACCCCATTTGATCCGGATGTATTAATTTACTAGCATATTTACTTAGTCTTCTAGCTAGTATTTTTGCTAATATTTTTTGATCGGTGTTTAACAACGCAATAGCTCTATATGATCCAGGTTCTTCCACATCTTTATCTTTTTTAAGTATTAGTGTGATCGTGGATTCTGCTAGTGTTTCAGGTAGTATTTGTTCTTTGAAGGCATAAGTATACATTTTCTGTAGGCGAGGAGTAAATATGTCATAAAAACATTTATAGAATTCATTACTAAATCCGTCGGGACCTGGTGTTTTTCCATTTTTTAAGGAGATTATTGTTTCTTCTATTTCCTTATTTGAGATTTGTGCTCCCAATTCCTCTTGTTCCTGCAACTCTAATTTAGGAAGGTTACAATTATCCAAGAACTCTGTAACTTTGTTGGTGTCCATTATCGTTTTAGATGTACACAGATTCTCGTAAAATTGTGCAAATCTTTCATTAATATCACTCGGCATGGTCAATATTTCCCCTTTGTCTGATTTAATCTTTAAAATTGTGTGATCCTTTTCTCGTTATTTTAACTGACGTGCCAGATGTTTATGGGGCTTATCCCCGAATTCAAAGTGTTCCTGTCTTGTAATTTGTAATAATCTTATGACTTTCTCTGATAATAATTTATTTAATTTAAATTTCAGTATTATTATTCTATTATGTTTATCCGTAGTGGGGTCTTTAGCGTTTTCTATGTCCAGTTGTCTAATTTGTGAAAAGCTTGGTATGAAATTATCACGCCTTGAATAAATGCTTTAAAAGATTCCCATAATAGTGTAGGTGCTATGTCGGGCGTGTCGTATATTTCGAAAAAAAGGTCCATTTGCTCTTTTAAATATATACTCCCTAGCAGGTCTTTTAAAATTTGAGGATTGTACCTCCAAAACGGTTAGTTCTTAGTCATTACTTCCATTTTTTAGAAAAAAAGTTATTGGGGAGTGACCTGAGATCGTATTTGTGTGGTATTTTGGTATAGAAGTGTGGGGTATTAGTTTTGTATCCACCAGGAAATAATCTATTTGTGAATATGTCTTGTGTACCATAGAATTAATTAATGTAATTGTGAGTGTGTTTTTTGAATGAGACTGCTGCAGAGATCCAGCTCCTGAACCAGCCTAATTAATGGGTGAGGGCAGTTCCTCTGGGTTCCCCCGTTTACCGAACCCTACTGACTGCCAGTGTGCCAAGTGGGGGTCACGGCCATAGTGGGACTGGGGCAGTGCCAGGCTGGGGGAAGGCTAAGGCATCTTCCACTGACAGGAAAATGCCTAACCCTAACCTTAACTTGCCTCCCTTCCAGAGCTGCCGACGGCTGGAGCTGGAGCCGCTTTGGGAATAGCTGCGGGCTCCGTACATGTGGCCCCGCAGCACATTCACCTCGGCCAGCATGCCCTTCTGGATCAGCGTGGTGATGATGGTGGGGAGCAGCACTGCCCTGCATGCCTCCCGGGCCGCCTTCAGCACCCCCATAGCGCCGGCCTCCCGACAGCCCGACCGACCACTCACAGCACCCACCGGCCATCCGACCACCCTCGCCACCAACCGGTGGCCCGGCCGACCACTCTCATGACCCACCGGCGGCGCGGCCACTTTCACCACCCACCGGCGCCCCCGCCACTCTCACCACCCACCGACGGCCCGACAGATCCTCCACAGCACCCATCGGCCTACTGACAAGCCCGACCAACAGACTGACCGACCGACTGACCCTAACCTTAATCCTAATCTTAGCTCTACATTTGTTATTTATCATTTTTACTTAACAGTTCACATCATAATTTTATAAAGATAAATCAATTGTAAAACAAAATTATCAGCAAGGTTAGCATTACCTTTATTCCTTGGAAACCTTGCTGTTGTTTTGATGGAATTAGGAGGCAGCCATGATCCAAGGGTCCTTGCTGCATAGCGACCATAAAACAAAGAGTGGGATTGGTCAATTTACATCCAACCACAATGTTAAACGTGCATTGGTTGGACAATTACTACACGAAAATTTGAAGTTTTTCTCATATTTTTTTAAAATGTGCAGGTTTTGGTTTTGACGAGTTTCAGGTATGATTTATATAATATTTTTACACAATATGTTAAAAATTCAGGTAGCTCGCGAGTTGGGTCACGAACTTGAATGAAAAAGCTCCTCGGCCCACAGCCTAAAGGGAGAGCCAGTGGATGTAGTGTACCTGGACTTGAATAAAGCATTTGATAAGGTCCCAAATTGGAGATTAGTGGGCCAAATTAGGGCACATGGTATTGGGGGTAGAGTGCTGACATGGATAGAAAATTGGTTGGCAGGCAGGAAACAAAGAGTAGGGATTAACGGTCCCTTTCAGGATGGCAGGCAGTGACTAGTGGGGTATCGCAAGGCTCGGTGCTGGGACCATAGCTATTTACAATATACATCAATGATTTAGATGAAGGGATTTAAAGTAACATTAGCAAATTTGCAGATGACACAAAGCTGGGTGGCAGTGTGAATTGTGAGGAAGATGCTATGGGAATGCAGGGTGACTTGGACAGGTTGGGTGAGTGGGCAGATGCATGGCGGATGCAGTTTAATGTGGATAAATGTGAGGTTATCCACTTTGGCAGCAAAAACAGATAGGCAGATTATTATCTAAATGGTGTCAAGTTGGGAATTGGGGAAGTACAACGGGATCTGGGGGTCCTTGTTCATCAGTCAATGAAAGTAAACATGCAGGTACAGCAGGCAGTGAAGAAAACGAATGGCATGTTGGCCTTCATAACAAGAGGAGTTGAGTATAGGAGGAAAGAGGTTCTTCTGCAGTTGTACAGGGCCCTAGTGAGACCACAGCTGGAGTATTGTGTGCTGTTTTGGTCCCCTAATTTGAGGAAGGACAACGTGCTATTGAGGGAGTGCAGTGTAGGTTTACAAAGTTAATTCCCGGGATGGTGGGACTGTCATATGCTGAGAGAATGGAGCGGCCGGGCTTGGATACACTGGAGTTTAGAAGGATGAGAGGGGATCTTATTGAAACATGTAAGATTATTAAGGGTTTGGACATGCTAGAGGCAGGAAACATGTTCCTAATGTTGGGGGAGTCCAGAACCAGGGGGCACAGTTTAAGAATAAGGGGTAAGCCATTTAGAACGGAGACGAGGAAACACTTTTTCACACAGAGAGTTGTGAGTATGTGGAATTCTCTGCCTCAGAGGGCGGTGGAGGACAGTTCTCTGGATACTTTCAAGAGAGAGCTAGATAGGGCTCTTAAACATAGTGGAGTCAGGAGATATGGGAAGAAGGCAGGAAAGGGGTACTAATTGGAGATGATCAGCCATGATCACATTGAATGGCGGTGCTGGCTTGAAGGGCCGAATGGCTTGCTCCTGCACCTATTGACTATTGTCTATTAAACTGAAGATAAACACAAAATGTTGATGTAACTCAGCGGGACAGGCAGCATTCTGGAGAGAAGGAATGGGTGATGTTTCGGGTCGAGACCTTTCTTCAGACTGATGTCAGAGAGAGAGAGTTACATAGATAAGGAAGGGTAAGGTGTGAAAACAGGGCAAAGGGAATAGAGATCAAAGAAAATATAGAATGGATTTTTGTTAGCTGGGAGAAGGTAACAACATAGCAAACAGAGATAAAATGTAGGAGACAGTAAGTGGTCGGAGAACTGGGAAGAGGGAGGGATGGAGAGAGAGGGAAAGCAAGGGTTACTTGAAGTTGGAGAAGTCAATGTTCCTACTGCTGGGGTGTAAGCTGCCAAAGCAAGATATGAGGTGCTGTTGCTCCATTTGCACTGGGCCTCACTGACAATGGAGGAGGCCCAGGACAGAAAGGTCAGTGTGGGAATGGATTGGGAAGTTAAAGTGTTTAGCAACCGGGTGAGCAGGTAGGTTTAGATAGACTGAGCGGAGGTCTTAAGCGAAACGATCGCTGAGTCTGTACTTGGTCTCGCCCATATATAGGAATCTACACCTGGAACAGCGGATACAGTAGATGAGGCTGGAGGAGGTGCAAGTGAACCTCTCCCTCACCTGAAAAGACTGTTGGGGTTCTTGGACGGAGTTGAGGGGGGAGGTATAGAGACAGGTGTCGCATCTCCTGCGGTTGTATGAGAAAGTACCTGGGAAGGGGGTGGTTTGAGTGGGAAGGGACAAGCTGACCAGGGAGTTGCGGAGGGAATGGTCTCTGCAGAAAGCGAAGGAGATGGGAAGGTGTGGCTAGTGATGGGATTCCGTTGGAGGTAGTGAAAATGTCAGAGGATTATGTGATTATGATGGCTGATGGGGTGGAAGGTGAAGACTTGAGCGGACTCTGTCCCTGTTACGACTGGGGGGAGGGGGAGCAAGAGCAGAGCTGCGGGATACTGAGGAGACCCTAGCGAGGGCCTCATTTACGTTCCCTAAAGAATGAGGATGTCCTGTTATGGAACACCTCATCTTGGGTGAAGACAGAGGAATTGGGAGTTGAGTCTTTACAGGAAGCAGGGTGGGAAGAAGTGCAGCGTAGATAGCTGTGGGAGTCAGTGGGTTTATAAGAAATGTCAGTTGATTGAGTGAGCTGAGTGTTGGTCGAGGGAAATTGGCTGGTCGAGGAAGAAACGGAGGGCTTAAATACCTTCCTGGTGAGGGATGGGGGGTGTAGAGTAACTGAACGTCGACAGTAAAGATGAGGGGGTGGGGGCCTGGAAAATGAAGTAACTGAAGAGCTAAAGGGCCTGCGAGGTGTCTTGGACATAGGTAAGGAGGGATTGGACCAGGGGGATAGGATGGAGTCAAGGTATGTGGAAATTAATTCAGTGGGACAGGAACAAGCAGAAACAATGGGTCTGCCAGGGCAGTTCTGTTTGTGGATTTTGAGTAGAAGATAAAATCGGGCTATGCGGGGCTGGGGAACGATAAGGTCACAGACTTTGGAGGGCAGACAACCTGAAGTTGTGAAATCTGAAATGTTGTGCACGGTTATGGCCTGGTGCTCATCTGTGAGATCATTGTCCAAGGATAATAGGAGCAAGTGCAGTGGATATCAATTTAGTTGCTGCGAGGCATCAGTTGCCAGAAAAAACAACCAATTTTTTAAAAGGAATTTTGACAAGCCCTGAAGTAAATTACCCAGATGGGTCATGACCTGAAACATGGTCATGGACCTGAAACAGTAATTTTGTTTCTCTATCAGAAAACATTTTTTTTTGTTTTTTACGTAAGTAAAATGCATTTTTTTTTGCTACATTTAAAGATTTATCAAGTACAAAGCACAAATTGGGACATTAATTTTTTTAAATTAGAAGCTGAAATTTAAAGCAATATTGAAGAATAAAATTATAATTGTTTCCTATTAATTTACAAAGCGTAGAATTTTGAAATAGTTATCTGGGGTTAATTACATTCTAAAAGTATAAATTAAGTTATTTCAGGTCTGAAGGCAAAACATTAATTTTGACTTCCATTGGAGAAAGCAGCAATAGCACACCCTGTGGAGGTGCAGGGCATTACTCGAGGGCAGTTTCTGGACTTCTGCCTCTACGTAGCTTCAGCTTTCATATCTCCTCCATTTTTTGTGAATATTTTTGGCCACATCATTGCTCTGATTGCAAATACTGGGTTGAAATGTGATTGGGGGAAAAGAACGGGGTGGTCCAGTTTGATCTCATTTCCCGCTTTCCCGGGACTAATTTCCTGCTTTCCCCAAGACAATACTAACCAGGCTAGACAGGGATTCGTATTCTTTGCCAGGATAATATTGCAGAGGGGACTCCTCTTGCCTAATGGTGGAGAATCCCAGTATGTTAGGTGACTTCCCTTTGGAACTGTCATCTGCAGCCAGCTGGATATTGTCTATTGAATCCTTCATGAACATGGGATTAGCTTTAGCTCCACACAACTTTTAAGACTAAACAAATGGGCAAATTGTCTTTTGAGGGAGATTAGACAGGCTGGGATTACATCCACTGAAGTGTGGAAGCAAAAGTGGGTTGAAACAACCTGATGGGTCTTGGTGGGTTGCATGTGGAGAGGATGTGTATTTTTAAACCAGCCACATATAATTTTGGTTAAATTGCTAACGTATCGTAAAAGTTGAACTTTAATTTGAGAAATATATCAATCTACTCATTAAATAATGTTCATTTGTTTTGTAAAATGTATTTTTAAATTTTAGCTTTTCGGTCCTTGATTTCCTCCTCCTCTCCCATGGTGTTTGATTCTGGGGGATTATTGCAAAGGCACAGATTACCTTCAGGTATCTTAAACAAAATGGTCTTTGTTCAGTTCTTGTCAAAAAATAATCGTAGGAAGTGGCATCATGACCAAAATCATTTCCTCAACCATTGTTGATCCAAGCACAGTTGGAGCAGGGTCATATGGAAGTGATCAGATGGTGGTGAAAGGTACGTGATGAAATATCCAATTCTTTCATTCCATAAATATCAAAACTATTTATTTTTCTCATTGACTTTGCATTAAAAAGCTCATATTCGCGTAGTGAGCTCTAACAGATCACATCTCATGGTGATCTCAACATTTGCATGTGAGTGGTTAGCTGATGTTCCTCAATCTTTTCAGGTTTGAAATTTAATTACATATCAAATTGAGGGAAAAAGAAAAACTGCTTTTTCAAATTTAATGTGCAAGTTTTGTTTTGTTTTAAAATATACCAAATCATGAACAAGCTCTTCTGGTGATGACTATGTTTGGGCCAGTTGCATCATAACCCACATACTGTACCTCCAACATACTCAATTGACATGACAATGAAGAAAATCTTGGATACTTGCCATAATGTACAATTCATGTGTAAAATCATGAGAGGAATAGGCTGCATAAACAGAGTCTCTTACCCAGAGTAGGAGAATCGAAAACCAGAGGGCATAGGTTTAACGTCAAGGGGGAAATATTTTATAGGATTCTGAGAGGTAACTTTTTTACACAAGGGGTGGTGGGTGCATGGAACAAGCCACCAGAGGAGGTAGTTGAGGCAGGGGCAATCGCAATGTTTAAGAAGCAATTAAGACAGGTACATGGATAGGACAGGTTTAGAGGGATATGAGCCAAATACCGGCAGTGGGTCTAGGATGGAACATGTTGGTTGGAGTGGGCATGTTACACTGTAGGGCCCGTATCCACACTGTATGATTACGCTATTCATGCCTACTATATTCTGTTGTGCTGAAGCAAAGCAAGAATTTCATTGTCCTATCTGGGACACATGACAATAAACTCTCTTGAATCTTGAATCTTGACTCTACAATTTTTGAAAATGTACCAGGAACTGCCCCAAATCCAAAACCAGCTTAAGAGAAAGATTAAAACTAAAATGTATTTGTTCCAGCATTGGATAACCCAAGGAAGGTAATGCAATGTTATCAAACCACTCATTAATACTATTATCACAGGCACCCTTGAATGATTTACAGAAGTGAATTAATATTGTGTGGAATCTACATGTTTAACACATATACCTTGATTCTGCGGTTGGTTCTGGAACAACAGTATTTTCATACTGAATTTGAAAAAGCAGTCTAAAAATCATGCTGTTTACTGTGACGACAGTTGCCATTGAGCTTCCAGAGATTCCTTCAGTGAGGACTGCCTGTTGAAGTGGGACATATGGAAATGGAAAAGTAGCATGAAGGATTAACTTATATATAAAAATCTAAAACACTGTGCAAGAAAAAAATGTTTTGTTACTTCACTAAAGTCAGATCTGATTTATGCAAGACATTATTACATTAAAGGAACAAACAAATCACTGGAATGTTCTTGTGCATAGCCTCATCTTCAGCAGAGATCACTGGATTAGTCTTGTCGTGTCCATGGCCATTAAGAGATTTTGTCAGCAGAACGTGTAAGGCAAAACAGACAAGTACATAGAACATAGAAAATACGTGCAGGAGTAGGCCATTCGGCCCTTCGAGCCTGCACCGCCATTCAATGTGATCATGGCTGATCATCCAACTCAGTATCCCGTACCTGCCTTCTCTCCATACCCCCTGATCCCTTTAGCCACAAGTGCCACATCTAACGCCCTCTTAAATATAGCCAATGAACTGGCCTCAACTACCTTCTGTGGCAGAGAATTCCAGAGACTCACCACTCTCTGTGTAAAGAATGTTTTCCTCATCTCGGTCCTAAAGGAATTCCCCCTTATCCTTAGACTGTGACCCCTTGTTCTGGACTCCCCCAACATCGGGAACAATCTTCCAGCATCTAGCTTGTCCAACCCCTTAAGAATTTTGTAGGTTTCTATAAGATCCCCCCTCAATCTTCTAAATTCCATCGAGTACAAACCGAGTCTATCCAATCTTTCCTCATATGAAAGTCCTGACATCCCAAGTACGTATGACAAAGAATAAATAACATATTCCGAGTTTAAACAGTATGCCATGTTTCCTACACACAATATGATTCTTGATTTCCCTACTCTGGGTAAAATACTCTGTACGCTCAGCCTATCTAGTCCCCTCATAATCTTGTACACCCCTACAAGATCACCCTTCATCCTCTTGCACTCCAATGAATAAAAACCTTGCCTGCCCAACTTCTCCCTATAGCTCAGACCCACAAGTCCTGGCAACATCCTCATAAATCTTCTTTACATTATTTCCATCTTAACAACATCCTTCCTATAGCAGGATGACCAAAACTGAACACAATACTTCTAATGTAGCCTCATCACTGTCTTGAACAACTGTAACATAACATCCCAACTTCACCCCAATATTTTGATTGATGAAGGCCAGACCTGATGCTTTCTTGACTACCCTATCTACCTGTAATCCCACTTTCAGGGAACTATAAACCTGCACTCCTAGATCCCTCTGCTCAACAACACTCCCCAGAGCCGGGCCATTCACTGTGCAGGCTCTGCCCTGGTTTGACTTCCCAAAATGCACCACCTTGCGTTTATCTGCATTCCTCTAATCATTCCTCAACCAACTTGCCTAACTGATCAATATCCTGCTGTAAATTTTGATAATTATCTTTGCTCTCTACAATACCTTCCACTTTAGTGACATCTGCAAAGTTACTAATCATGCCTTCTACATTCTCGTCCAAATCATTGATATATACCACAAACAGCAAAGGACCCAGCACCAATCCTCGAGACACATCACTCGTCACAGGCCAATATTCCACCCTCACTCTCTTCTTCTGTCCATGAGGCCAACTCTATATCCAATCAGCTAGCTGTCCCCAAACTCCACGTGATATAACCTCCCAGAGCAGCCTACATCATGTCAAATGCATGGCTGGTCCAAATAAAAACATCTGCGGCTTTGCCCGCATCAACCATTTTGGTTACTTCTTCAAAAAAGTCAATCAGATTCGTAAAGCACGAGCTCCCACATACAAAACCATGCTGACTATCCCTTATCAGCCCTTCTATCCAAATGCATTACCTCCTTCATATTATCTGCCAGTCATCTCCTGCCCTCTTTTTGCCCACCTTCTTAAGTATGCCCCCCATTTTCCTAAACCCTTCCTGGGATACACTAGATCCCAGCTGCCTATTCCCGGCCCGTGCCTCCTTTTGACCATGAGCCTCAATTTATCTCGTCATCCAAGCTTCCTTATTCCCACCTGTGTTACCCTTCTACCAGGCCCATGGACTAAATTCTTGTTATCACATATCTAAAAACATCCTACTTGCCAGACATTTCTTTGCCCACTAATAACCTACTACAATCAGGAAATATTCCAATTAATCTCATCAGAAATGGAGGAACAGGTGACACGTCTATTAGTTTATTGAATACAGATAGTCACTTGATGGAATGTGGCTAGGAGTAACAGGCCTGCTGATCCTGAAAATATTAGCATGGGCCAAATAATGCCAATGGAGTAGATAAGGGAATGAAAACATAGATCAAGGTGGATCTTGTAAACATGACTATTTCTAGCCAAGGATCACATAGAAACATAGAAATTAGGTGCAGGAGTAGGCCATTCGGCCCTTCGAGCCTGCACCGCCATTCAATATGATCATGGCTGATCATCCAACTCAGTATCCCGTACCTGCCTTCTCTCCATACCCTCTGATCCCCTTAGCCACAAGGGCCACATCTAACTCCCTCTTAAATATAGCCAATGAACTGGCCTCAACTACCCTCTGTGGCAGAGAGTTCCAGAGACCCACCACTCTCTGTGTGAAAAAAGTCCTTCTCATCTCGGTCCTAAAGGATTTCCCCCTTATCCTTAAGCTGTGACCCCTTGTCCTGGACCTCACCAACATCAGGAACAATCTTCCTGCATCTAGCCTGCCCAACCCCTTAAGAATTTTGTAAGTTTCTATAAGATCCCCTCTCAATCTCCTAAATTCTAGAGAGTATAAACCGAGTCTATCCAGTCTTTCTTCATAAGACAGTCCTGACATCCCAGAAATCAGTCTGGTGAACCTTCTCTGCACTCCCTCTATGGCAATAATGTCCTTCCTCAGATTTGGAGACCAGAACTGTATGCAATACTCCAGGTGTGGCCTCACCAAGACCCTATACAACTGAAGTAGAACCTCTCTGCTCCTATACTCAAATCCTTTTGCTATGAAAGCTAACATACCATTCGCTTTCTTCACAGCCTGCTGCACCTGCATGCCTACTTTCAATGACTGGTGTACCATGACACCCAGGTCGCGCTGCATCTCCCCTTTTCCTAATCGGCCTCCATTTAGATAATAATGGAATAATAGATCACTATGGAAGAGCTTCCATCCCTTCGCCTCCCTCCCTCACTCCATCTCCCCTTCCCTCATCCTCCATTTCACCCTCACTCCCTCCCTCTCACCCTCCCCTCCCTTTCTCACATTCGTTCGCTCACACACACACACACACGGTGCCAGCATGAAAGATGGTGGCGGCGTGTCTCGGTGTACCTGTGACAGACGAGGTGTGGTTTGCCTGTTTCCGGCTGTGCGGCCCTCCCCCTGCCCGCCCGCCCGCCCGCCCGCCCCCGGCACTGCCCGTTGTCGGCCATATTGGAGTGTGTTTCCCTGGAGCGCGAGCAGCTTGTGGCGGAGCAGCGGGCCCGGGCGGGAGTGAAGCGGTATCAGAGCCGGAGTGGGAAGCTGTGTCGGGAGAAGATGAGCTGTGCCGAGGAGAAACGCGTGGCCGGCCGGAGGAAAACGAATAAACGTGGATCCGGCAACAACGGCAGCGCGGTGCAGGGAGAGAGTCGCAGCCCGAGCCCGGCGGAGGGGACGCCGAGTCCGGCGCACGGCGAGCAGCCGGAGCCGGGGACCGAGACAGGCCCGACCTGGGCCAGGGAGCAGGTAAATCCCGGAGATGCCCACACTGGGATCGACAGGGGAATAGCGGCGAGGGAGCAGCTCCCTGGGCCGCTTTCCGATTTATTTCAGCGTGTGATGGGAGCGCGGAGCCTGGGCGGGCTGTCAGGTGGTCAGGTGCTGGGGGCAAGCGGGGGGTCTCCGTTGCATTGCCCGCAGTTGGGGTCAAGCCCTGGGTAATCTACTATCTGTTAGAGAGACCCTTTATTTCTCAGACACCTCAGCGTTTGCATCTGTTCGAGGCTCTACGATTGTTAGTCTTTCAATTGTTGTTAGCAGTTTTCTAAAAAAATAAGTAGAGGATACTGTGCCAATGACTGGCGCCTGTCTGTTCTGCCTTTGACCTCTTACTCTACAAAAGTATGAAATTAACTGCCTCAGTTTCACCTGGACCCGTGCAGTATTTGCATCTTTTCAGCTTGTGATGGGATGCCGAATCTTTTATCTTAGATGGTATGTGTGCTGATATTTTGTATAAGACGTTAATTGTTAACTAATTCACTCAGTGATCGTTTTTATTATGTTCGCGTTTATGTGGAAAGAGCAGGACCTGTATTTTCTCATATTTCCATGTTTGTTTATTGCCTTCAGATGAAGCTTTTTGGCCATCCAGTTTATGCCAGTGTTGGAATAATCCCATCAGTCTATTCTCTTTCTAGTCCATCCTGGCTCTCCTATCACAGCTACTCGAAGGATAATTTGTAATAACCAATTAACCTATCACCATAGTCCCTGGAATGTGGGAGGAAATGTGAACACTCTGGAGGAAACGTGTGCTGTCCCGAGGATAATATACAAACTTTGTATAGAGAGCCCAGGCAGTCATTCAACCCAGAGAGCTGAGAGGCTGCAGTGCTACCTGTTACATCACTGTGCCATCCATTGGAGTATTCTTCAGCAACAAGTTACTGAAAAATATAGTTTAGTGAAAAGGGTTGCTCAATGTTATCAATTTTTCTGGTACTTTAGATACACTTGAGTATGACTCCCATGAGACCGTCTGTTATTTGTGTTGGAAATGCCAAAAAAATGGAAACCTGAAATTAAAATCGGGAAGCATTAGTTGGGGGAGATGTAGATTTAATGTTTTGGGCAGTGACCTTTCAATGGAACACAATGCACGTTGTGGGTTTATTTCTAACAGAACTGCGTAGCTTGAGGTCTGCCTAGCATGCTATTTTCGATTAACTGAATCTGATATAGCAGAAAATATGAAACACAGAAACTAGAAATATTCAAGTTGATCAGCACCTGACAGTAGAAGGCTTTTTCATGTTTTGTAAGTCTGATGTTGGAATTACCAATTTTAAATATTGTCTTTGTTTAACCAATAAGCATTTCTGCCCAGTATTTGTTTTGAAAGTGAAGTACCTACTGTTTTAATTTCTTTTTGCTTATACTTGGATGTCGAAGTGTAATGGTGAAAGTATTGTGCGTGTTACCAGTTGTCGAATAAACATTTCCTTTGTTGTTTGTTGATGGTTTCAAAGGTCTTTTATAGTTGATAGTATGTAGTACCTCAAGGTATCTTAGTGCGTGTCTTGTAGCTGATCCACAATACCACTGGTAGTGCGTGTCTTGTAGCTGATCTACAACACCATTAAAGGAACAATTTGCCCCAAATTATGCTTTGTGCAGGTGACATGAGCATGTTCGTTTATTACTGGATTAATTTTGCCATGTGTACCAAGATAAATTGAAAAACGTAGCTTTGTGTGCTATACAGGCAAATCATACCATACATGTACAGTAAACCCTTGTTATATCGGATCATTAGGAGGGGCATCCGTAATTGCTGAATGTCCGCTATAACCGAGTATGGTGTTATAATCGTATGCAGCTGAAATAAAGAACTACAGTTGATGCTTAATGCACAAAAGTACACAAACTGCTGAAGTAACTCAACAGGTCAGGCAGTATAGCAGGAGAATACGGTCAGGTGACACCAGGACCCTTCTATAGACGGATTCAGTGTGCTGTCACTCCAGCACTTTTTGTCGTTTGATTTTAAAACTAGGAGCCTTAGGCACCAGTTGAAGCGTCTCTGGTTGCGGCTCACATTGAAGCCCCCACAGGATGCATTTTCTTCAGGCTGCTGCCACCGACAGGCCTCTCTCGGTCACCGTGGGGCTCCCTCCCCTCTCAGCAATCTCTTTGTTAGCTCCCCATTTGGCATCTCCTTCTCTCTTGCAGTTGCGATATCTTCCAAGATGGAGTCAGTCGACAGCTCCAGTGTTTGGGGGGGGGGGGGGGGAAGAGGCCGAGTGGACAAAGCGAGGTGAGAAGAAGTTGTTGTGTGAGAGACTGAGTGGACAAAGCGAAGGAAGAAGCGCTGGTGGCCAGGGGCTACAATGTGAATGGCATCAACAGCTACATCAACCGGACATTGCGGTGGGTGAAAAAGGGTTCGCTGGTGTACCTTGCGAGCCGGGGGTAGAGTCGGAAGCCAGGAGTGTTAGTGTAGGGGAGATGATGCGAGCGGGGGGTAGCAGAGGCAGGTCCGTCTGTTATATCTGAAACCCATTTTAAAGGGCTCTGTTAAAACACGGGTTTACTATACAGTCGTACCATACATGAGAACAACAGGTAGTGCAAAAGAGAAAGGAAACCAAATGCAGAATATTGTGTTACAGCTACAGAGAAACAGCAGCTATTTAAAAAGTGCAAGAGCCACACTGAGGTAGATTGGGGAAATCATGAAATTCATCATTAGCACAGGCGAGATCCATTCAAGAGTCTAACGACATTGGGGAGGAGGTTGTTCTTGAATCTGGTAGAATGCAATTTTAGGATTATGTACTTTCTGCTTGGCAGGGGAGGTGAGAAAAGAGAATAACGAGGGTGTTCATGGTCCTTTATTACGTTGTCTGCTTTCCTGAAGCCAACGTAATGGCAGTCAATGATGTAGGCTTGTTTGCATGTTGGGACGCATCAACAACTTTCTGTAATTTCCTGTGGTCTTGGGCAGAGCAGTTGGCATACAAAGCTGTGATGCATCAGGATAGGATGCTTTTATTGGTGGCTCCGTAGAAATGAATGAGTTATTGGAGACGTGCTGAATTTCCTTAGTCAAGGTATGCGTGTTCTTTCTTGGCCATAGCTTCAATGTGTTTGGACCAGATAAAAATGTTGGTGATGTTTTCATCCAGAAATGTGAAACTCAATTATCTCCACTTCAGCATCATAGAAGCAGGCTGGTTTGTGTACTCCATCCTGCCACACAATCATAGGGGTGTAGGTAGTATACCATGGGTCTGAGTACGGTGTTTTGTCACCTGTCCTTACAGGCAGGACAGTAGTGCAGCGGTAGAGCTGCTGCCTCATAGCGTCAGAGTCCGGGGTTTGATTCTGACTGCGTCTGCTGTCTGTGTGGAGTTTGCGCATTCTCACTGTGATCTTGTGGGTTTCCTCCCGGCGCCCTGGTTTTCTCGCACATTTCAAACACGTGCAGGTTTGCAGGTAAATCTGTAAATTACCCAGAGTGTATAGGATACAAAAATGGGATAACATAGAACTAGTGTACAAGTGATCGATGGTCGACGTGGACTCGGTCGGCCAATGTGCCTGCTTCCACGCTGTATCTCTAAACTAAAGTCAAGGATGCAATTGCATCTGAAGGGTTGCTGAATCGTGGGAACTTAATGATGTTTTTTTTAAATTATTTGTGTTGAAGGCAGAACTATAATCAATGAATAGGAGTAAAACACAGTGCTAGGGGAACTCAACAGTGGACGGAATGGACAGACGACATGACCAGAAATGTCGCCTGTCCATTCCGGCCACAAAGTTCTTCCAGTACTTTGTGTTTTGACCAAGATTCTGGCATGAATGCAGAAAAGATTTACAAGGATGTTGCCAGGACAAGAGAGCCTTAGTTACAGGTAGAGGTTGAGTAGGCTAGGACTTTATTCCGTGGAGGAAGAGGAGTGATCTTATAGAGGTCAATAAGATCATCAAAGGAATAAAGTAAATGCATGGAGTTTTTTTAATCCAGTTGGGGAATCGAGAACCAGAGGATGTAGGTTTGTGCGGTGGGGAGACATTTAGTAGGAACCTGAGGGGCATCTTTCATTTTTACCCAAAAGGTGGTAGGTAGTGGACTAAACTGGCAGAAGAGGTAGATGAGCCAGGTACTATCACAACATATTAAAAAAAACATTTTGACAGGTACATGGACAGGGTAGGTTTGGAAGGATATGGGTCAAGCACAGGCAGGTGGCACTGTTGTAGATGGGGCATGTTGGTTGGCTTGGGTAAGTTGTGCCGAAGGACCTGTTTTCCACATCGTATGACTCCTTAGAGTCTACTTCCATGTTTTATGACTCTGACTGGTCCAATGGTGTCTCCAGCAGTGGATTTCCTGGAAGGAGAATGCACAGATATTCTTAACCTAACCCTTCTTGTATCTGCGGTTCCCATTTGCTTTTGGAAACCATTATCATCATGGTGCCAAAGAAAAACAAGATAGTGTGCCTTAATTTATTAATTGAAATATACAGCATGGAAATGGGCCCTATGGCCCACCAAGTCCATGTTGACTATGATCACCCGTTCACACTGGTTCCATGTTTTCCCCCTTACTCATCCACCCCCTGCATGCTTGGGGCAAATTACAGAGGTTAATTAGCCAACAAACCTGCACGTCGTTGGGGAGTGTGAGTAAACCAAAGCGCATGGCGGAAACAGTAAGAACGTGCGAACGGAAGTCTCCAGGAGTACTAGGACAGAAAGTTTAAGAAAGGATAAGAGATTACGGTCAGGTAAAATCGTGACCAATGTAAGCGTAGGGGTGGTGAATACCGAATTAAAGATGTTATATTTGGCGGCGGCCCGGCTTCTAAGCTGTTGCGGAGGCGTGGCTTCGGAGCTGTGGCAGCGTACCGGCGTTCTTACGGCGGCGGCCCACTTTGGAGGCTCTGCCGCGGGCCCAGTGGACGACATCATCGGAGGCCTGGATCGCCTCAGCGCAGAGGGAGAACAAGGAGGGAAGATACAAAGACTTAAGACTTTTGGCTTCCATCACAGTGAGGAGGTGCCTGGTGAACTCACTGTGGTGGATGTTAAATTTGTGTGATTTGTTTTTTATTATATGTATGACTGCAAGGCAACGATATTTCGTTCAGACCGAAAGATCTGAATGACAATAAAGGATACTTTAACTTTTGAATGCACGTAGTATGAGGAACACGTTGATTGAGCTTATAGCACAGTTAGAAACTGATAGGTATGACGCTGTGGGCTTTACTGAGACGTGGCTGAGGTGGGATCTGAGCTGGGAGCTGAATATCCAAGGTTACATATCCTATCCAAAAGACCAACACCTGGGCAGAGGGGTGGGGTTGCTCTTCTGATAAATAATTAAATTTAGCCGTTAGCAAGGAGTGACACAGGATCAGAAGATGTAGAATCCTTGTAGGTAGAGCTGACAAACCACAAGGGTAAAAAGACCCTGATGGGAGTTATTCACAGGCCTCTAAACTGTAACCAGGAAGTAGGGTGCAAATTACATCAAGAGATACAATGGGCATGTAAGAAAGACAATGTTACGGTGGGGGGGGGGGGGTCATGGGGGATTTCAATATGCATGTAGACTGGGAAAATCAGATTGCTCCTGGGCCTCAAGGGGGGGAATTTGTAGAGTGCCAACAAGATGGTTTCTTAGAGCATCTTGTAGTTGAGCCGACCAGGGAAAAGGCAATTCCGAATTTGGTATTGTGTAATAAACTGGATTTGATTAGGGGGCTTAAGGTAAAGGAATCACTAAGAGGTAGTGTACATAATATAAGATTCAACCTGAAATTTGAGAGAGAAAAGGTGAAATCGTGAATCCAGAGGTATAAGGGAGGAGCTGGCTGAAGTTGACTGGAAAGGAATGACGGTGGAACACCAATGGCAGGAATTCCTGGGAACAATTCGGAAGACACAGGAACTTTTCATTCCAAAGAGGATGAAAGATTCTAATGGGAGAATGAGGTGACTGGCTGACAAAGGTAGTTCAAAGACTGTATAAAACAAAAAGATTAGTGGGAAGCTAGAAGATTGGGAAGCTTTTTTTAAAAAAAAAGAAGGTAACTAAAAAGGCAATATGGTGAGAAAAGATGAAATACGAAAGTTTGCTAGCCAATAATATAAAAGAGGATTGCAAAGGTTTCTTCAGATATATAAAAAGTAAGAAAGAGGCAAGAGTGGATGTTGGACAGCTGGAAAATGATGCTGGAGAAGTGCTAATGGGGAGCAAAGAAATAACATCAGATGGAAGATACCAGCATGGATAGCTGCATAGCTGGATGGCAGAAGATAGTGTGGCAATAAAGGGGGCTTTTTCTGATTGGCTGCTAGTGACTAGTGGTGTTCCGCACGGGTCGGTGCTGGGGCCGCTACTCTTTATGGTGTAATAACAGCGCATTTGGAAAGCAGTGACAAAATTGGTCAAAATCAGCATGGATTTAGGAAGGGGAAATCATGCTTGACTAATCATCTGTGATTTTTTGAGGAGGTAATGAGCAGAATGAGTAAGGGAGAGCCAGTGGATGTAGTGTATCTGGACTTTCAAAAAGTATTTGACAGGGACCCACACGAGATTAGTGTGCAAAATTAGAGCACATGGTATTGGGGTTACTGTATTGACATGGATAGAGAACTGGTTGGCAGACAGGAAGCAAATAGTAGGAATTAACGGTAGATGCAAAAAGCTGGAGCAACTCAGTGGGACAGGCAGCATCTCTGGAGAGAAGGAATGACTGACTTTTCGGGTCGAGGCCCTTCTTGAGAAATCTTGCCTGGGATCGACGCTCCAAACGCAGCCTGCGGATTTTCACCATCGAGAAGCTCGCAGTCCCGGGTCTGATGTTGGGAAGCTCCAAAGTTGCAGGAGGTTTGACCAGCCCCGACACGGGGTCCGATCGCCCGGCGGGGGGGGGGAGCTGAGGTGCCCCCGAAGCGGAGGGCCCGACCACCGACTACGGGAGCCAAGATCGTCCCGCCAACGGACTGTTCGTCTTCCATCACAGTGAGGAATGTTGAGCAATCACTGTGGTGGAAGTTTATGTTAAAATGTATTTTGTGTATTTTCTCTCTTTTTATTGGTATGACTGTGGCAAATCAAATTCCTTGTATGTTGCAAAACATACTTGGCTAATAAAGTATGATTATGATTATATGCACTGGAATTTAGAAGGATGATAGGGGATTTTATGGAATCACATAAAGTGTAGTAGGGTAGCTATGTAGTTATAGGCAGTCGAGGGCAGCCTTCGCTAACCGGGCTTTTAATTTGTCTCATTGGAGTTTTCAGGACCAAGGAAAACCGACCGGTAAAAAAAACCCCGTATGTTGTAAAACATACTTGGTGAATAAAATTTGATTCTGATACAGCGTAGCAAAGTGTGGTGTCATGCATTTTGGTAGTAGGAATAAAGGTGTAGACTATTTTCTAAATGGGGAGAGGATTCCAGTTATTCACTATATATTAACTATTTAGACAAAGGAATTAAATGTAACACCTCCAAGTTTGTAGATGACACAAAGCTGGGTAGCTGTGTGAGCTGCGAGGAGGATGCTATGAGACTGCAGGGTGACTTGGATATGTTGGGCGAGTGGGCAGATGCAAAGCGACTTGGGAGTGCTGGTGTAGGATTCCCAAAAGATGAATTTGCAAATCGAATCGGTAGTAAGGAAGGCGAATAGTTTTCTATTCTAACAGTTATTTCAAGAGGGTTAAGGGCCTGTCCCACCAGCATGCAACTATATGCGATGAACGCGATCAAACCGGCAGCAGGGGCCGCGCGGAGGTCGGGTGATCCCCTGTACAGGGCCGGTCCCACCAGCATGCGCCTGCATGCGGCAAGCGCAACTAAACCGGCAGCAGGGGCCGCGCGGAGGTTGGGTGAGTGGCGCAACGCGGCGCAAAGCGAGGCGAACTTGAAGCAAGTCCAAGGTAAGTTCGCCAGGACTTAGAGGGGCACACAGAGAGGGGCACCGAGACACACACACATACAGGGCCACGGAGCCACACACATAGAGGGTCACAGAGGCACTTACCAATAGGTTCACGGAGGCACGATGTCCGGGCGGTATGTAAATGTCGCGGCGACTGCGAGCCGACAAACTGTTGCCGCGCGGGATTTTTGGACATAGTCGGTTTTTCGGAGCCCCGTGCGGTGTCGGGACGAACTCGGGACGAACTCCGCACAATTCCGCATGGCTCCCGCGATCGAAGTGGGACCGGCCCCGCGACGCCAGACGGCTCAAGCGACCACGTTAGGTCGTGCTAATCGCATCAAGTTGCATGCTGGTGGGACAGGCCCTTTAGAATACAAAAACGGGTGTAATGTTGAGGCTTTATAAGTGTCTGGTAAGACCGCATTTGGAGTATCGTGAACAGTTTTGGGCCCCATGTCTGAGGAAGGATGTGCTGGCATTTGATAGGGTCCAGAGGAGGCTTACAAGAATGCTTACCGAATTGTGAAAGGCCTGGATAAAGTGAATGTGGAGCGGATGTTTATTAATGTGGGAGAGTCTAGAACCGGAAGCCATAGCCTCAGAATAAAAGGACGTACCTTTAGAAAGATGAGGAAGAATTTCTTTGGTCAGATGGTGGTGAATCTGTGGAATTCACTGCCACAGGTGGCTTTGGATGCCAAGTCAATGGATATTTTTAAGGCGGAGATTGACAGATTCTTGAATAGTAAGGGTGTGAGGGGTTATGGGGCGAATAGCATTCATGCTATTTATTCCCTTCATGATTTTATACAGCTCTGGGAACATCGCTTGCCCTCCTGATCTCGAAGGTATAGAGGCTTCCCTGCCTAACCTCTCTCCACAGTTCTGGCACTTGATACCTGACAACATCCTCGTAAATCTTCTCTGCACTCTTTCTAGCGTAACAAAATCCTTCTTTTCGCAAGGTGACCAATACTGAAAACAGTACTCCAAACGTGGCTTCACCAATGTCTTGTACAACTGTAACATAACATCCCAACTTCTCTACTCAATACCCTAACTGATGACGGCCAATGTACTGAAAGCCTTCTGGACCACCCTATCTACCTGTGACACACCTTTCAGTGAACTGTGTATTTGTATTCCTTGCTACCTCTGCTCTGCAACATTCCCCACGGCTCTTGTTCCCTCTGTCGGCCCTGCCCTGCCCTGGTTTGACTTCCCAAAGTGCAATGCCTCATGCCTGAATTAAACTAGTAGCCATTCCTCGGGCCACTTGCCAACAGATCAAGATTTATTCTGTAATTCTTTATAATTATCTTCCTTTTCTATGATGCCAACTCTTTTAGTGTCATCTGCAACCCTTTTAATCATGCCGTGAGCATTCTCATCCCAATCATTAATATAGATGATTAAAAACTGCCGCCCAGAACTGATCCGTAAGGCTCATCACTTGTGACAGGCTTCCACTCTGAACAACCTTCCACCACCACCCACTACTTTCCATCATGAAGCCGATTCCATATGCATTAATTTAACTCTCCCAGACCCCATGCCATCTAACATTTCAGAGCAGCCTACCATGTGGAATCAAAGACCTGAATCTTATCAAAAGAGATTGAAGAAGGGTCTCGACCCGAAACGTTACCCATTCCTTCTCTCCAGAGATGCTGCCTGTCCCGTTGAGTTACTCCAGCATTTTGTGTCTAATCAAAGACCTCTCTGAAGTCCATCCACTTTGTGCGTCTGTGGTTGTGCTCTCATCAATCTTCTTACTTACTTCTTCAAAAAAATGAATAAAATTCATGAAACACATCCCCTGTCTTTCCATATGCATCTATATCATATCAATCAAAATCCTCCCCAGTAAATTTCCTACCACAGATGTTATGCTTATGGGCCTTTAGTTCCCAGAATTTACTTTGCAGCCCTTCTTAAATAGAGGCACAACCGCAGCCACTCTCCAGAATTCTGGTATCTCAGCTGCGTCCAACAATGATTCATATAACTCAGATAGGACTCTCACAATTTCCTCTGGGGCCTCCCACGGTGTCCTTGGATATCTGATCAGGCCCAGGAGAGTTATCTACTTTCAAATGTCTTGGGGCGCCCAGCGCCTCCTCGACTTTATGCGGTTTACTCTTGGGATGGCTGATCTGATGTCTGGGATGGTGTTCTGTAAGTGCACCTGAGGCTGTTGGGGAGGATGACATCAAAACAAGCATAGAATGCATTGAACTCATTGGGGAGAGATGAGTTGTTGCCAGAGATGATGCCCGTCATCATGTTGTAGTTGGACAGGTTTCTGTGTGGTTACTCCGGAACTATAGCTTGGTCCAAAATTGTCACTTTCTATCCGTGATGGTTTGACGAAGGATGTACATGGATTTCTTGTACAGGTCAGGACCATCTGACTTGAACACCACAGACTTGGACTTCACCAGAGAATGGATGTCATGATTCAACCTTGGTTTGTGGTTGAGAACACACGGACTATGGCATTCAGTCCTCTACATGCTTGCTAATGAGGTCTATGACGGCAGTGGCATACTCACTTGGGTTGGCCACAGGTGCCTTCTTTACAGATCAGTCCTCTGGCTTAAAGCAATCATATAGGGACTTATCTACTTCCTTAGGCCAACACATGTTGACCTTCTGATTATCACACTTCTGTTTCTGCTCATAAGCACGGAGTAAGAACATAGCCCAGCGGTCAGATTTTCCACATCGCGGGTGTGGGTTGGAGCAGTAGACATTCATGATGATTATGTATCAGTGATCAAAGGTGTTTGTGTTTCAGGTGAGAAAGGAGATATGTTAGCAATATTCTGCCAGCATTCTTGAGGTTGGCCTGCTTAAAGTCCCTGGCTAAGGCTTTGAGTATTTCATGGCTCTCACTTAACTTTTTTCCCCTGTTGCCAGCCAGGCAACCTTGGCAGCTTTTTAGGTTGCCAAATTACAGTTTAGGTGGTCATTTAAGACGGTTTGCATGATGCGTGCGATAATGTGCTCGGACGAAGTGCGTAGTTACTAGTCGGAATTCTGCTCAATGAAGCATTCACATATTATTTCTGCTTCAAATAAAGTCACAAACTAAACATATTCACCGATCAAGACATGATATATACCACAATGACACGCAGCAAAATTATAATACAGTATCCCAACTCTTTTTACACATACACATTGCCAAAGGACATAACTGCATCAAATGTTCTTTTGGTAATGTTTAAAGGTGTCAAAACGCCACATTACCGGACATTCAGATTAGATGTATGTGTTGTGAACACCAATGAAGATACCCAGTTTGTACGCAGCAGATTAAAAAAATATATTGATAAACGCTGTTTCCTTCATTCCCACTTCAGAATTAACGTTAAAATTTCAACTGAAATATTTCCTGACCAAATTTATGATGTATATGATTGACTGTAGAAGTAAAACCTGGATAAATCCAACGTATAGTTGTGAATGTTGCTCATTAAATGACTACAGTACTGATACTCCATGTTAAGAGCATTGATTTGCCGTTAAAATGAATTCTGTAATAATGTGTTAACGGTAGCAGTGACAATCGAACACTGGGGTTTTAATGTTTCACGTGTTCACAATTTAATGAATCCATCTTTATGGACTAAAACAAATAATAACATTGGGATTTAAAACACATTTGATTGCATTCCGTTATCAAACATAGTCAATGTTCGCTGTGAAGACATTTCCAGCACAATAGGGTCAGGGAGGGGGGGGTGATGTGAATCAGTGCGGGATGGATAGATGGTGGGGGGTTTAGAAGGCAATCGGTGCGGAATGGATGGATTGAGGCAGGTGAATTAGTACGTGTTGGTTGGAGTAGGTAAAATTGAGAGGGGAGAGCACGGGGGATGTCAGTGGTGTTGAATGGGGGGGGGGGGGGGGATCAGTACGGGATGGATGGGGGTAGAAAAAAGTGCTGGAAAAACTCAGCGGTTGAGGCAGCATCTATGGAGCGAAGGAAATAGGCAACGTTTCGGGTCGAGACCCTTCTTCAGACTGTTCCCCCCCCCCCCCCCCATTCTTTTTGAATGGGAAGATCAGTACAGGATGGATGGGGGGGGGGGGGGTGGTAAGATCAGCGCAGGATGAATGGGTGATCACTACAGGATGAATGAGGGGATGGTGCAGGATAAATGGAGGGTGGGTCAGGACGGGATGAATGGGTGGTTTAGTACAGGATGGATGGGGATCAGTACAGGATGGATGGAGGAGAAGTGCAGGATGTAGAGGAGGGGTCCCAGGATGGGGAGGGGGCGGCGTACAAGAGAGAGAGAGAGAGAGGGGCGAGGTGAGGAGGAAGGAAGGTCAGCGCTCCTCGGACAACATCGCCCCGCTGCCTTGGCCGTCCCTGTCCATCGCCAAGTGCCGCCGCCAAAGGGGGAGGCGGTTGGGATCTCCTCGCCACCGCCTCCCCTCCTCCGCCAGCCAACAGCAAGGTGCGGGTGCGAGCGGTGCAGCTCAAAGGTCCTATAGCTATAGGATCTTTGGTGCAGCTGCTACAGAGGGCGGAAGGAGGTCTCCCCCTCCCTCCTCCCGGTCTCGGCGTGCAGGAGGGTTTGCTTTGAAAGCACCATAAGTGGATTTGCAAGCAGCGACCGCTACGCGGGCGGGAGGAGGTGGAGCCGCTGTCACGGCCGCTGCTGCTGCTGTTCGTGGTCCGTCATTCGCTCCGACCCTTCATCACCATGCACCTAGTATCTTTGCCCCGCAATACAACCATCGCCGACACGGAACACCACGTTCCGTTTCTCCAGAGATGCTGCCTGACCCGCGGAGTTACTCCAGTTTTTTGTGTCTATCTTCAGGAAAAACCAGTATCTGCAGTGCCCAGCCGGCCAAAATGACTGCGTTTAGGGTGCCCGGCGGCACTTTGGGTGGTCAATGGCACCCGGGCAACCACTAATTTCGAGCCCTGTATTTTATTTCAAGACTATTGGTGTCAGTGTATAGTTCATCCATTGTAAGCTTCACATCAGTATCCAAGTAAAATCTGTCCATTTGGCCACTCATGCAGCATTTCTGCTCGTGCATAACAGCATATGTTGTATTTATTTATTTAATCGAAAAGCGATTATTTGTGTCTGCAGTTTGGCTCTTCAGAATTGCCATATATTGGACAATGTCGACTTTATACCGGTTTGGCTTTGTCTTTTACCTCTCTATTCATTTGGCTGTTTCCTGTTCTTGTCCCCTTCAAACATTTCTAATGTTTATATTTTTGACATTTTGTGATTCCCTACTTTGTCTCCATCGTCTAATATTTTTATTCTGTTTCAACGCTTCAGTCTGTTTGGATTCTTTGTCCTATCCATCTTTTACCACCTTGTCCTCGAAGCTGTGCCTCACTGCTAACTACTACGATCAAGTTGAAAACTAGAAAGCTGGTGACTGCAAAC